>OY283152.1:35773697-40573697 GCA_958299815.1 Sarcophaga carnaria | reverse complement strand
AGCAAAGGAAATTATTCCTAAAAAATTATTGGTCAGGGAATCGTACAGTATTACAGTAGAATAAAGGGTTTTCCAGATTGATATTTTGGGGTTTGTAAAGACCTTAGAAGTGGTCTAAAAACATTGAAGACGTTGAAGGTTGATCATAGAGACATTGCCACATATAAAGTTGCAGATAAACTGACAAGGTCAGAATCAGCTTTGCATACTTCTTCTTTGAAATTAGACTACGGCCCCTAGATGTTGCTTTCTGAAATGCATTAACACTGTACAGGTTCGAAATAAGTGTTCTGGTGATGAGTTATCCTTATTGCGGAATCTCTGTATTTCTATTCTGTACAAATATTTCTGAAGACCGTTTACTGTCCTCAAGCTAATGGTGGAAAGCCTAATGCAAGGATCAAATATTTTCTCATCATTATTCTTTTGCAAAAGGTTAGCTCTGCGTCTAATTTACAACCATGGCTAGTAGTAAATAGTAAGTAGTAAATAGTAAGTAGTAAATAGTAAGTAGGCCAGTTCTTGAACCTAGTGTGTATTCATCAAACTCTTTCTCCATTTGCCGGTATGACTAGGGTAGGGTATTCGAATTGTAATTTTTTTTGTTGTTTTATTTGTAAAGTTTATTTATTATTAAGCTTAATAGATTTTTATAGTAAATAGACAAAATTTATTTAAAACTTATTTATATAAATACAAATACAAATATAGTATAGTATAGTATAGTATAAAAAAAAACATTCGACATGAGGTTATAATAATAATAATAATGTATATATGTAAAGTTACAGATTCATTTTGTTTTTTAATCAATTTGTATAAAAAAATATTTATTTATTGTTTAAGTACATATGATTTTATTTAAAAAAATATATATAAAAAGGAGAGAAAAAAATATATTCGAGGACGGTTTAACAATATTTATATATATGTAAGTATATATATGTATGTATACGGTAATTAATATTTATTAAATGAGATTTGTGAGTTTCGGTTTCATTCATATTTAAAATGTACAGTGAGCTTCAAAAGAAAATGTACATTAAGGAAAAAATATACATTAATAAATTACCGTTAATTTTATTTTAAAATTGTTTTTAAAATTGGCAAAAAAAAGATTTCTAAAGATTTCGAAATATTGTGAAATTTTTTCGGTCACTCTCCTTAAGAGGCAAAAGTTGAATTTGGTGATTGTATGATTTTTATCCTTACAGTACAGTTTCTTTTGACGCTCATTGTATATGTTTATATAGAAAAGTTTTAATACAAACAATATCATATGCGTATCATTATCATACTAAACACAATACTTGGCTTATAATTACAAAAATAAAAAGAATATATTATATGTATATACATATATAATGTATGTATATATTTCATAATTATGTATAATAATAAAATATTTTACGGGCATTCACAATAATTTGTTTAATAAAAAATGAATTATAAAATTATTATTTTACCATGTATTTTATTATAGGTTTTATTTGTATTTTTTTTATTATTAAATTTTAGTTTTTAAATTTTATTTTGAAAAACAAAAAAATATTTGTGCTCTTTTCAAAGTGTGCTAAAGAATTGAGATTTCTTTCTTTTTCTTTTAATTTTTTTTGTTATAAAAATTTACTTAAAAACTAACTGGAAATGAGAAAAAGAAAGAAGAATCCTTAAAGGTCTTTAAACTGGTACTTGGTCCTAAAAAGAAAATAAACGAGCATATCTGTGTATAATTTGTCATGGGTTTTTAAATACAATTCCTGGCAATGTTTTAATGAATTTTACTTCTCTTTTTTTCCGTTGCATCTTATATTTTACATTACACAACATAAATGCTTACAGAATTGCGTATAACATACTTATGTACAGTGGCATCAAAAGAAACTGTACATTAAAAAGAAATATACATTAATAAATTACCGTTATTTTAAATTTAAAATTGTTTCATTAACAGTTTTTTAAAATTGAAAAAAAAGATTTTTAAAAATTTCGAAATATTTTCAAATTTTTGCACACTCTCCTTAAGTGGTAAAAGTTGAGTTTGGTGATTGTTAGAATTTTATCCATGGTGCACGGTTCTTTTTGACGCTCACTGTATTCATGTACATGTCTTTAAGGGAAGTGTATAAGAAAATAATTTTCCTTTAGATTTCCTCCAAAAGGATGGCCTATTTATGCATTTTTGTATACAAGATTCCAAGAAAAAAAAAACGAAAAACAGGAGAAGAATTTTTTTTGTTTCCGTAAAGAGAAGTACGAAAAAGAAAATGTCGTTGTCTGTCATAATGTCGCTAAAAATTAATTTGAATTTTTTCTTCTTTTCAAATTGTTTTATACTCTGTTTAAATAATTTTAAATTAAAAAAAAAATTATAAGAAGGAATATAGTTTAAACCGAAGTATTTGTTTTATTTTCGGCAGCATGGCCATTGCCATTTGTGGCTGTTGTTGTCGTTGTTGTTGTCTTTGAGCCATTATTCTTTAGATCAGCCTTCTTTTGTGCCTCCAATTTATCGGTGACCGGTGGTGTAGGCTCTTCGGTCTGATGTGTTGTGTCAATGTGCTCTTCGCCGTTATTGAAATCTCTGCCATCGAAATCATCATTATGTTGGGGATTTATTTGGGCTTCGGAATCGGGTCCAATGTCAGTATTAAGTGTGGCTCCTGTAACAACAACAAACAAGAACTAACTTTTAACAAAACCGTTTTCGGGCAACCAAAATAAATTTTTTTTTGTATTTTTTTGTTTGTATAATAAATTAAAAAGAAAGTCAACTAAATACGAAATAAATTAATGAAGATAAAACAAATTCTAAACGCAATAAAGTTATTTTTTCTACGCAGTTAATGGTTTTTGTTGAAAAAATAACATTTTTAAACTTTTCTTATTTTTTTTTTTTGGTTTATTTGTTAGTAAAATTTTAACCAAAAACCCAATTATTTTCTTTTAAACTTAAAAAATACAATTTTGTAGAAATAAAACAAAGGAAAAAACAAATTTAATTGTTTATAAAAAATATTTTTTTTTCAAAATTTAAGGATTTGAATTCAAAAGCAAACTGATTAGGTTTGAATTCAATGGGGCATTGAAAACGTTAAAAACTAAAAAAAGTTTTAAACAATCATTTTCATTAAGTTAGCTCTTGTTTGATTTGTTGTTCAGAAGATAATTTTATCACTTGTCTTTTTTTTAATGATAATTTAGTATTTATTTATAATTATTTTCTTGTTTTTCTTTTTTTTCAATAAATTATATATTTTTGTACTCAACAACATGCAAAATACTTAAATATGCATAATATATTCATAAAACAAATATTCATACATATATTTATTAAATTTATTTAATTTATTTTATTTTTCCAAGAATATTTTAAATATAAAAACAAATCTATTTAACGAAAAATTTTAGTTTTAGATATTAAACCATTGTTTTTTATTTACGTAGTTCCTGATTCAAAAGCTTTTGAAGCTATAATTACAAAAATTTGTAGTGTAGGCGAAAATCTATGATTAGGCAAATCAAAGACAATCTTTCTTTCACAATAGCTTGACAGTGATTCACCTTTGATGGATAATTTCAAATTACATTTAATATCATATAAAATGGTTATTATTATGAAGTTATTGTGGTAATGTTTCAAAACCGAAGCTCTTTTAAGGCTTTCAGCTGAAATGTCATTAAAAGAGGACAAGCGGATATTTTCGTGTAAACGCAATATGCAATTAGAGCGTACGGCATTGGGGAAAGTATGAATGGAAATTTGGCTCTCTTCGTTTTTTGTAAAGTTTCAAAAACAACTAAACTTTACTTTCTTTACTAATCCTGTCAACGGAAAAAATCTGTCGAAAGAATTTTACACTCACTGACTTAAAAATACGGATGGAATTCCGTAAAATTTTCTCTCCGACTTTATGTGTTGTGTGTGGTTTTTAATTTTTTGGTTTGTAATTCACGTGTTTGTATTGTTTAACCACCAAGGAATGTGTAAAATAATTACAAACTTATAATAAAGTGTCCATTAGCAAGGTTATAAGGAATTTGAAGACACCGTGGTCTAGAAGGTAGTGTGCTTTTTAGACGTGAGGTCACGATTTAAACTCCAGGTCATCTTCAGCAAACTGAAATATGAAAAAATATTTCCTTTCAGCAGATCTCTGGCAAAAAATTTCTCAAAAATGTCTGTCGACCGAATAATGCATAATGCATAAAATTAATGCACACAACATAAATGGTATGAGAAGCTAGGTGTCGTAATCCTGATTGAAGGGTTGTAATGACCAATTATGAATGTATGTAACGTAGCTGAGAACAAATGTTCTAAATGGTCAGTTCAACCCACTGATCTAAATCCTGCAGAGAACTTCTGAACTAAAGTTAAAAAGAGTATGGAAAGCAAAAATTCCACAAATGCGGATAGCAAATGGAAATGTTATTAAAAATAAAAGTTAGCTTAAGTTAGGCCAGCTCATGAGCTATGCAATTTCCAACGATATCTCTGAGTTGCCCTAAAAATTTTTGTAAGGCCTCGGCATTCATGAACAAGGTCGGACGTTGAAACTATGTTCGTTAGGGACTTAATTGAAGTCTGGCTATCCGCGAAAATCAGTAGATTTTCAGGGCAGATAACGCCACTCAAAAAGCATTGCGCCGTCTTCAAAATTGCCATAACTTCTGCTTGGAAAACTCTGCAGTGTTCAGACAATCTATAAGAAATTCTGATATTAGGACCCTTAATAAAGGTACCACAGCTCACCCTGTCATTGAGCTCTGAGCCATCAATATAACCTACAGAGTTGTAAATTTTCTATTCAACAATTGAATTGGAAACTGTTAACGTTTAAGTTTAAGAACTGGAAATAAATTTTTGTAGCATTTTTTTACGATCATTACGAGCTTTATTTATATGGCCACCACTGTATAAACGCTTTACTTTATAAATTTTATTTGAATTGTAAACGTTGTAGTACACATATTATGTACATGGAAAGTTTCCACTAAAAAATTCTAAAAATTAAAAAATTCTCAGACAATTTGCACCCTGTACTTATACTACGTTCAGACATGCACTTTTATTGAATCAATACTCGGTTTATTGATTACCAATATTTTAAGTGTTTAGACATAACAATATACGCAGTTCAGCTGCTTATTCAACATTCATTTGACAGCTGGTAAACAAAACAGCTGGTTGTTTCAACAACATTGTTTTTGTTTTCTTCTTTATTTTTTGTTTGGTTTTGTTTTGTTTGTCGTTGTTGATATTTGAGTTGTCAAATATTAATAGAAAGTCTTCGGAAAATTGTTATATGCTCACTGAACGTACTTATGACAGTGCTGTATTTCAAGTTTTAATCAATATTATAACAATTTATGAATTGATTGAGCAATAATTAATTGGCATTTTATATGAAATATTGAGATCAATAATGCCGTTTATTGCGATTTACTCAATATAAGTGCATGTCTGAACATAGTATTACTTTACCTTAAAAACATTTCAACAAATATGCTTTATTCTTAAAACAGAGATTTATTATTTTATTAGCTAACAAAAGGAATTCCCTTTAAAATATTACCCCCTTCACCATATTCTGTTGCTATGAGTATCTGCCACTCAAAATGTCACATGTAATGTTTGAATTTCAAAATTCAAAAAAATTTTTTCTTGACGACATATTTTTAAGTGTAATCCTCCAAAAATATAATGTTTTATATGATTATGTCACATTTTGTATTAAAAATATACGTAAAACAGAAAGTTTATTCTCTTTTAAGCTTTTTAAGCTTAAAGACACATTTACTAAATACATAATGATGATACAAATGTGACAAGTAAAGAGAGAGAGAAAAAAAGAAACAAGGATAATGAGTTGTACAGTAATATGTCGTGCATGCAAATCATATATAATTTATAGCGTGCCAAAGATTTCTCTTTGAAGAAAAAAGAAATCAAGAGCCTTCAAATGTAGCAAATTTCGTGTGTCGGTTTGAGAACTATTTTTATATTTTTTTTAACTGTTTTAATGCCACTAAATGACTGCCATGGTGTAGTAAGTAAGCTGGCAAATGCTTTAGTTAAACTTTCATAAGCAGTTAATTTATGCCAAAGAAAATGTCGGTTAAGGAAAGAGTATAAGAGACAGGAAGATTCTATTCTTCCTGTCTGTTGTGTGTATGTATGTATATTTAATTCCAAAAAAAGGAAAAAAGAAATTCTTAGTAAAGAAACTATGATGATACATTTTTTTTAATAAGAATAAAAATGTTTAAATTTAATTAAAAACCTTTTTAATAACATTGTAATGGCAAAAGTAGTAGAATAAACACATAAACTTTGGCTTACACATAATGCATGCGAATACATCCTTTAAAAATTATAAAGAAAAACGTATGAATGAGTACGAGCAACAACACATTGTGGCATGTTGTAAGCATCAGCTTAGAGAACAGTTTTTTTTCTCATACTGTTTTATTAACGGAAAATGTTAAAAAAAAATATGTAAGAATGCATTTTAAATCCATTCTAAAGCAGAGATTCCCAACTTTCCAATTTAGTAGGTGTAGCAAAAGTGAATTTTTTCACTTATCTAAGGAACACCTAATATATCGGGTGGACGATCTCTCGGCTTAAATTTAATACATCGGTTATTTCAAATCAGGCATTACCCATGTCATTCTATTCTGTTTCACAAATTCAATATATTATCTCCACTGAACATAATGAATCGATTTACGTTTGGGCAGCGTTGGGTTTTTATTGGAAATATATTTCCAAAACAAAGACAATTGGTCCGGAAATTACACGAAAATGTCGTAAAAAATTTGGTCGCAGTGAAGGGTCAACAGTTCAGGGTATACGCAAATTAATTGCTAAAGTTCGTGAAAAGGGTTTCATTGTTGATGCGCCAAGATGTAAGCGTGCCCGTACAGTGCGTACACCCAAAAATATCGAAGCTGTGGCTGAGAGTGTGCGTGAGAGAGAATCTATCAACATAAACTAGTCATCGTTCTCAAGAATAAAACATTTCATGCATTAGTTTACGTTGAAATTTGCGAAAAGATTTGGGCGTGACGCCTTACATAGTTCAATTGGTTCAAGAGTAGAAGCCGCATTAACATCCGCTTCGTTTTCTCTTCACTAGATGGGTCAACGAGAAACTGCACGATGATAACGATTTTGCCCAAAAAAATTATCTTTTCGAATGAAACTCATTTTCATCTTGGTGGGTACATTACATACATACATACATAATTGGCTATTAGAACCCTTCAGTCAGGATTACGACCTAGTTTCTTACACCACTTATGTTGTGTGTGTTAATTTTGTACATGAGTGGTGGGACCTACAGTTTAAAGTCGACTCCGAACGACAGATTTTTGAGAAACTTTTCACAGCAATTTTATATACTCTCAGAGTTTTTGCCAGAAATCTGCTGAGAGGAAGTCGCCGAAGAAATATTTTTTGTATTTTGTTTTGATGTCTGGCCTGGGGCTCGAACCCTGGCTTTACGTCTGATAAGCCAACACACTACCTACTAGACTACGGCGACTTGGTGGGTACATTAATAAGCAAAATTGCCGTATTTGGTTCTCAGAAAACCCGCACGTGGTTTTACAGAAGCCAACGCACCCATTACGAGTGAGTGTTTGGTGTGGCTTGTGAAGCGGATTGGCCCATATTTCTTTGAAAATGAAGACGGCGTGACCATTACGAGATGGAGATACATATCGCACTATGATAACCGATTTTTTTTATTTTCTTTGTACCCGCTCTTCATGGTATTGATGTGAATGATGCTTGGTTACAACAGGATGGTGCTACTTGCCACACATCTCAGACCACAATCGATGTATTGCGTCAAACGTTTGATGGCCGTTTAATTAACACAAATGGTGATGTCAATTGGCTGTCAAGAAGCGATTTGATGCCGTTGGACTATTGCCTGTGGAGCGCCATTAAAGAATAGTGTTCTGCCGACAAGCCAGAGGCTATTGAGTATTTGAAGGCCAACATTCGTGATGCCATTGCTGAGTTACGACCTCATAAACTCAAAAAAGTGCATGAAAAGTTGGTTTGATTGAATGAGGTACTGTGAGGCCCAGTGCGGCAGCCATATGTATGAAATAATATTTCATTTCTAGGCGGTACGATTATATATCAGAACAAAAATCCAAACCGTTTCTTTTTTATTGGGTTTTTAAATTTAAACTTTTAAATGGCCCACCCTAAACAACTGTTTAAGAAATACCTTATACAGGTGTTTATGGCATAGTATATAATATACATGTGCTTTATAATAATCATAAAACACGATATGCCTTAGATTTCCTGTAAATACCTATATGTTTTATTTTTAATAATAAAAAAAAACTGGAACTTATTCATAAAAATTTGTAGCAGAAAAGCTTAAGCCATTCTTTTTCCTTCTTATGTTTTTTAATCAAACGAAAGCAAAAGCATTATTCAACAATAACAACAAAACTTAAATGTTTCTCTTAAAGTCTTTAATAAAAAAATAAGCTTTCAACTTTACAAGTAGAATGCAAATCAAAAAAAAAAAGAAAAAAGTGAATCACTTACCTCCAAAACACCATCTACCAGTGGCACGTGCAAACAATACCAAGAGTACGATTAAGACAAGTATTGCCACAGCCACAACAATGCCAACAATAGCGCCAATTTCTAAGCCACTGGCTGGTGGTGTAGCCGATGAACTAATGCGTACGGTATAGTCAGTGGAGCCAAAGGCATTTGATGCTCTCAAATTGTATGTCTTCGTAGTGTCTTCCAATGTGAGACCGGCAATAGTCAAAGTAACATTGTACATGTCTTGTCCCAAATACACTGGTTCCGATACATAGAAGCGTCCTTTTTGCTCTTGCTGGCGTATCACATCGCCATCAATGGTCCATTCAATAATGGGGGCGGGATTTGCGCGTATTGTTAGATTTACAGTGACTGTGTGCTCCAAATATAAACCATAAACTAAAATTTCTTCTTGGCGAATGGGAGCATCTGTAAAAAGGTATGAAAATTATATTGATTTGATGTAAATTTTATGGTACTTTTTTAAAAAAAAAAATAAGATAATGAAAGCGTATGCTGCTGATTCGATCATGATTCTTCATTTCAGGGTATTTGCATAATTTCTCAGGGAGTCTATTACCCAGGAATACTATTCGCCTGTTAAGAACAATGGAACTAACAGGTATACTAGACAGATCTGTACCACAAAAATTTCTAGCTTAAGAAATGAACAAGGGGTCTAATAGGTATACAGTCAGATCTGTATCAACCTGTACTTCAAAAATTAGCGCCCTAGTGTTTGATACAGCGTGTGTTTGATAAGTGTAAGTGTAATAAGATAGTAAGACTATAGGTGACGGAAGGTTTGAAGATCTGGGCATATGGATGGCGGAAGTGCCACAAAAGGATCTGGCTGGTTTCATTCGGAGCTTGGAGGGGGAGGGGAGTGGGTGGTTGAAATCCACTACTAACCGATTATTGCAAGGGGTCTTGGCTCACACTGGGTAAGACAATGGGTCATATGGCCACCAAATGAACTTGCCTGTGAACGGCAAGCCACTCGCTAAGCTAGCCTAACCATTCCACTATGTTCCGATGCACATACTCAGTCCTCACAACGAACAAATTGTGACTTACACTAGGTTAATTGTAGGCCAACTTGAAGGTCATATAAATCGTAGTTGAAGATGTTCTTTCTTCTTGAAAGAGGTTGCAGTCGTCATAAATGGCAATCCAAAGTAAAGCTCCAATTCGACACCCTTACGAAATATCCCGGATCCAATGCCCGCATGAAGTTTCAACCCATCTGTGATGATGCGCATAACATTTCTTTCTGGGAGTTTCACGCTATTTCACAGTGGTCTATTCGAAATCAGAATCACTAATTAGGACAGAAGCATTGGCCTCAATCGTAATCGTGATATTTCTGGAGCGTAGAATCACTACGGTTCACAAGGTGGTTGATAAAGGAAAGAGAGTTCTACTGTACGTATTTTTTGTGACATACTATACAATGATGTATAAGACACTACATCATTATGCCCGGTAGGTTATTGAATACAGATTGTACTTAAAAAATTAGCGCCCTAGTGTTTGATACTGCGCATGCTTGATAAGCGTAGTACAAAAGGTGACAATGGGTAAAAATAATATTTGTGGTACTTTTTAGTCCCTTCATTCAATAGAGTTTCATACATTTTTCACTCTTTACCAACAAAAGAAGACATATTGTGGGTAATTTTTTAAATTCGTACTTTAAGAGGCAAATATTTTTTGCAATTTTTTATTGTATGTTTGCGGAGGAGTCCATATTTGGGTTAAAAATTTTTGGTACCTTCTTAACAATGGGGATTACGCAAATTCGTGGCCTGCTTAATACTACTCTATGTTGATTTCTTCTAATCTAAGGAACTCGACTCTTTATTTCAAACGAGAAAAGTTATCTGATGTGTCAAAAAAAAGTTAAGAAATTGGATGTGTTAAGGGTAGTAAGACTTTTGTGCGTCAATATCGAGAATATCACCGAAAGCCTTAAAACATCAATTCACTATTGTTCTCAACAACTCATAATTTCAACGAAAAAACGACAATAATTCATCCAAAGGGTAATGGGAACTACTTGAGTTCGACAATAGAAAACGGGTCGCACTCTAACAGGAATTCTAACGGGATACTGCGCTATTGGCAATTTTGCTGACAAGCTCGGTCTGCCCCGCAAGGATAACTGTAGAAGCTGCCATGATGTAGAGGAAACGAAATGGGTACAAAAAATTTTATGCAAATGCCTTGCACTTCAGAACAGTCGTTATCGGTTTTTGGGTGACAGAACTTTGGAAGATCTGGACGTGGTGGCGAATGAGCCACTAAAGGGATTGACTGGTTTTATCGGGAGATCGGTGTGGTTCAAACCCGCCACTAGCAGATCATGACAACAGGGCTTATTCCATACTGCGTAACACAATGGGCCATTTGGACACCTAGTGAACTTGCCTGTAAACGGCAAGCAAGCAGATAACCTAACCTAACCTAATGGACAGGAGTGAAGAAACGGGCAATTTTGGAAAAATTTTTGGTCAGGGATGTTAGGTCAGAGAATTGTTTAGTATAACAGTGGAATGTAGTGTTTTACAGACAGAAGTTTTAGGGTATGTAAAGACCTTAACAGTGGTCGGAAAACACTGAAGACGTTGATGGAACATAGATTTAACTAATTAGATTATGGCGGGTAATTGGTCCTAAAGGCATTACTACCAACGAAGTTGCTAATAAACTGTCAAGATCAGGGACAGCTTTGGATCTATTTTCTTTAGGATTATTAAGGAAAGGTTTGATACAATGAGTTGCAATAGCCTTATGTCCTACATACATAAATACATAATTGGTCATTACAATCTCTCAGTCAGGATTACAGCCTAGTTTCTGCCACCACTTACATATGTTGTGGGTGAGCGACGGGACCTACAGTTTAAAATCGACTCCAAACGACAGATGCTTAAGAAATTTTTCAAGGCAATTTTTTTTACTCTCAGATTTTTTGCCACAAATCTGCTGAGAGGAAGTCGCCTGAGAAATATTTTTTCATCTTTCGTTTTATTGGAGATGTCTCTCCTGGGGTTTCAACCGTGGCCTCACGTCTAATAAGCCAACACACTACCTACTAGACTATGGCGCATGCCTACAGCTTTGAAACTATTTTTAAGCATTAGTAGAAGAAATTTGGGAGTTTATTTCTGAAATTTGAATTGGGCATTGCCTTTTTAGGCTCAGGATTTACAGATGGAAAAATGGATATTTCTGGCTTTTGTAGGTTGGTGTGGAGAGGCCGAAGAAACAGTGAATATTTTATATCACTGTGCTTTGTCCATAGGTATGTAGGCAGAAAGGGTTGGCTATACAAGTAACTGAAGTACTGGTAGCTCTAAAGGACTGTAAGCTTGAGGTTGTAATAGATCTCGTAACCGTGATTGCCTGGTTGGGGGATATCTATAGCATGGTGTTTATCTACGGAACATTATATAACTGCCAATACCTAGTAATTATTTACCTGAGTAGTATTTCCCTTTCAAATTAAACAAGATAACAAAAAGCAAAAAAATTTTAAATGCAAAAGTAATTAACATACGGATTTCTCTCTCCCTCTCTCTCTCATTCATTTCATATATACTTACAGCGCACAAATATACTATAAGAGCTCTCTTGTGGTGGTAAATTTTCACGATCGGTTTGATGATGAGAGCGACAAACTAGTTTACGACCATTATCCTCCGGAGTCAAATGCCATTGGATTTCTTGAATGGTGGTGGATAATTCCAAACCATTAGGATTGGGTGAGGCCAATACTTCCAATTCACCAACATGTTTATCGGCTGGCTGATTATTGATGAGCCAGGTAATGTTTGCAGCTGGACGGCCGTCTGGTACAATACAACGTGCCTGGAATGTGCTGCCCTCACTAAAGAAACCCTCACGATCTGGCTTGGTAATCAATTCAATCATTGGCTGTTTGGGTCGTACTATAAAAAATAAATAAAAAGAAATTCATTTGCATTCATCCACAAGATATTGATAATCACTTAATAAATATCTCCTTTTAATAATTAATACTTACATGCCACAACCAAATCAATAGTGCCGGTAAACTCTTCACCTTCCACACCGAGATTACATTTAACCTGGCCATTGTTTAGAGCCTTTACGTTTTTTATACTCACACCGCATTCGCCCTCATGCAGGCCTCTACCAAAGTACGTAAAACCAGGAGTTTTATTCCATTCGGGGGATAAATTAAACACTTTCGGTTCACCGGGTATTTCAATTCGACAATACGTTATTATATGATGAGCATAACGACACAATAATTCCGTGGGATCACCTTCATTCAAAACAGCTGTATTCGGTTCAACATTAACTTGGGCACGTGCCAATGAATCTGTCAATGAGAAGAATAGAAAAAGACAAACGTTAATTATAATAATTCTAGTGTTTTTATTATTAGCACAGAGTGTATGTCACTGCTGCCACCATGTATGAAACAACAAATGAATGAATGACTTTGTGAAGGTGTAAGTAATTGTATTCGTCTTAAATTTATTATGAAAGCAATCATGTTTGCTTTATTACATGCACATGTCTGTCGTATATGTAACAAATTTACATATACGTATTGTATTGTATCAGTAATCGATATACAGTGTTTCACAGAAGTTTACATACAAACGTGGTATTTCAATGAGTCAAGTAAAGTTTTTTCTTTTCTTCCTTTTTTTATTTTTGAAAGGGGGATAAATTGGAAACAGATATAGCTGTAGATGATGCTAAAGTGTAGAGGGTAATGACTTAAGGGAGTATAGATCCGATACAGGAACATGAATGAATACCCCTCAGCCATCTTAAAACCATTAGAAACCTCAGGAAAGCCTGAATACCGACTCCCTACGGGTAGCTCTTCTCATGGTTTACAATCTCAACTTGCAAAAGATCTTACACGAGTATAAATGAATACCCCTCATCCATCCCGAAATCATTAGAAACCTCAGGAGAGCCTGAATACCGACTCCCTGCAAGTAGTTCTTCCCAAAGTTTTCAACATAAACTTGCAAAAGATCCTATACGAACATAAGCGAATACCCCTCAGTCATCCCGAAGCCATTAGAAACTTCAGAAGAGCCCTAATACCGACTCCCTACAAGTAGCTCTTACAAAGGTTTACAATCTCATCTTGCATAAAAGCCTTGTTCGAAATCTTAAGTCACAATACTCCCTAAGACACAAGTCTCTCGGTGGCTTTATTCAACTCCAGTAGCAACTATTGTCGTTAGATAACCAAAGACTTATTGACACGCAATATTCCGATTTATATTCCTAAAGCTTCTACTCTTTCTCCCAAATTTATCTTGTGATAACTCCACAGAGGTAGCAGAATGTGAATTCAAGCTGGCAAGCGTATTCGCCATATTGCTTTTCAAGTATATATACAAGAGAACGGTTCGCACTCTAACAGGAATTCTAACGGGATACTATTGGAATTTCGATGACAAGCTCGCTCTGCCCTGCCTGGATTACTGTAGAGGCTGTCATAATATATAGGAAATGGATTCGGTGCGACATCTTTTAGGCGAGTGACCTGCACTTCAGAACAGACGTTATTGGTTTTTGGGTGACGGAACGTTTAAAAATCTGCGCAAAATTGCGAACGTGCCACTAAGGGTGTTGGCCGGTTTCATTCGGAGCTTGGAGTGGTTCAAACCCACTACTAACGGATCATGGCAAGGGGGCTTAGTCACACTGGGTAAGACAATGGGACATACGGCCACCAAGTGAACTTGCCGATGAACAACAAGCTAGGTCACTAAGCTATACTAACCATACCACTATGTTCCGCAACCTAATAGATGCACATCCGCAGTCCTCATAATACATACATACATATATAATTGGTCATTACAATCCTTCAGTCAGGATTACGAAATAGTTTCTCACGCCACTTATGTTGTGTGTGTTAATTTTATACATGAGTGGCGGGACCTACAGTTTAAAGTCGACTCAGAACGACAGATTTTTGAGAAACTTTTCATGGCAATTTTATTTACTCTCAGAGTTTTTGCCAGGAATCTGCTGAGAGGTAGTCGCCGACGAAATACTTTTTGTATTTTGTTCTGATGTCTGGCCTGGGGCTCGGACCCTGGCTTTACGTCTAATAAGCCAACACACTATCTACTAGACTACGGCGACTTCATTCCTCATTTTTCATTCAGTATAATAACGAACAAATTGTGACTTATACTAGGTTAACTGTAGGGCAACGTGAAGATCATATATACCGTAGTTGAAGATGCTCTTTCTTCTTGAAATTGCAGTCGTCATAAACGGTAATGCAAAAAGAAACACCAATTCGACGCCCTTATGCAATATCCAGGATCCAATGCCCCCATCTAGTTTCAACCTTTCTTTCTGGGAGTATCACAACATTTCTCAGTGGTCTTTTCGCAATAAGAATCACTAATCAGGTCAGAAACATTGGCCTCAATCGTAATCGTAACATTTCTGAAGCGTAGAATCACTACGCTTAACAAGTTGGTTGATAAAGAACATAGAGTTCTAAAGTACGTAATTTTTTTTTGACATACTATACAATGATGTATAAGACATTACATCAGATGTGTTTAATTAATTTGCTATTGTTTTAGGTAAACTTATGGCCGGTAGGTAATTGTATACAGATTGCCTTTGGGGGTTTCATACATTGAAATGTAATTGAAGGTGGAAGTTGTATTGATTTTCGAATATCCAAGAGACAATAGTTTTGTCTTGAAAATAATTTCATGTTTAAATAAATAAATTTCAAGGTAATTAATTACGAAACTATTGCTGCCTTTGGAAATAAATTGCTAAGAAAATTTGGAAAAATCCACGAAAGAAACTTGAAATTTAAAACAAAAATTAAAAACTTTATTTCTCATTCGCCATTATAATAATCTTTATTTCATTTCTTTTTATTTATTCTCTACGATTGTTACACGCTGTTTGCCTTATTTAATGTTTTCTTCTTGACCATATTGGTTGGCCGTTGCTAAACATGTAGCACGATGAGTGTGTTAACTCTTAATGGCCAAATTACAAAAAAACAAAAATGAAAATTGTAAAAATAAAGAAAGGAAGAAAAAAGAGTTTTTATTACTTTGGCCAGTTGGCCAATTTAAGACACTAAAAATAATAAAAAAAAACATGTAAACCCTGTCTGACAGTTAAAAGTTTTACTAATGCCTGTCTGCAGAGGAAAACCAAAAACACAATGCTTTGAACACGCAATTTAAATGAAATTCAGTTCAGTTAATCATGAGTAGAAATTTTCTTACAATTTAATTTAAAATTGAACATAATTTTACAAAATAGAAACGATGGAAATTTTACTATTGAATACAGAAATATTCCGAAGCTGAATTTTTGTAAAATAAATATTTCTAGACATACATACATAATTGGTCATTACAACCCTTTAGTCAGGATTACGACCTAGGTTCTCACACCACTTGTGTTGTGTGCGTTAATTTTTTTATACATGAGTGGTGTGACCTACAGTTTACAGTCGACTCCGAACGACAGATTTTTGAGAAACTTTTCATAGCAATTTTATTTACTCTCAGAGTTTTTGCCAGAAATCTGCTGAGAGAAAGTCGCGAAAGAAATATTTTCATTTCATATTTCGTTTAGTAGGAGATGCCTGACCTGTGGTTCGAACCGAGGCCTCACGTCTAATAAGGCAACACACTGCCTACTAAACCACAGCCACTTTCTACAGTTCACCAGTATATATCGGGTGGGCCTTTAATTGGTTTAAAATTGAACCATCGGTTATTTCGAATCTGGCAATACTTATGTCATTCTATTCTGTCAATAAATTCCGATTATTATCTCCACTGAATGTAATGAATCGATTTACGCTAGAGCAACATTGGGATTTATTGGGCCAACGAAAAATTGCATGATGATGTCGTGTTTTCGGATGAAGCTTATTTTAATCTTGAATAAGCAAAATTACTATATTTGGGGCACAGAATAGCCACACGTGATCTTACAGAAGCCAATACACTTATTACGAGTGACTGTTTGATGCGGCTTGTGGAGCGGAGACATCATTGTCCCATATTTCTTTGAAAATGAGGATGGCGCAACATGATGGTCAATGGAGACGCTTATAGCACAAAATGATAAATGATTTTCTTCTACCCGCTCTTCGATGTTCGGTTATAACATAATGGTGCAACTTGCCACGCATCTCATGTCACAGTCGATTTATTGCGACAAAAAATGATTGATGACCATTTAATTAGACGAAATGGTGATGTCAATTGGCCGCCAAGAAGCTGCGATTTGACACCGTTGGACTATTTTCTGTAGGGCTACGTTAAACAAAAGTCTTTTGCCGACAAACTAGGGTCAACTAGTATTTGAAGGCCAACATTTGTGATGCCATTGCCGAGATATGACCCCATACACTCGAAAAAGTGCTCAAAAATTGATTCGATCGAATGAGGTACTGTGTGTATAATATTCCATTTCCAATCGGAATAATTGTACTTTAAAAACAAAAAACAAATCACAGGCAATTGAGCATTTAGAGGCCAACATTCGTGATACCATTGGCGAGATACGACCTCGTACACTGGAGAAAGTGCACGAAAATTGGCCCGATACATGCCAGCCTTATGAATGAAATAATATTCCATTTCTAATCGGAACAATTGCACTTCACAATAAAAAAATAAATTTCAAACCGTTTTTGCTTGATTGCAGTTTTGAATTTAAACTTTTAAAGAGAGCCACCCAATGCCTCACTAAGCCGTGAAATAGTAACAATTACTAAATACGCCGCGACAAATTCTATTGTCGACTGTAGGTCGATTATGACAGTCTATGATCCACCTTGAACAAAATGGAATGTGAAAATATATTCCTTCGGCAAGTTCCTCTTAGAAATCTTCTGGTAAAAGGTTTGAGACTAAGATAAAGATTGCCATGTAAAGTTTCTTAAATTTCGAGCGTTTTGTAGGTTTCGACATTGATGAATAAAATTAACACACAACACAAGTGGTGTGGGAAACTACGCAAGAATGTTGACTAAAGGGTTTTAATGACTAGGTAAGTAAGTACGTAAGTGATAGGTAAACCTTTCACAGGATTTAGGATTTTTACACTTCGAAGTCGCCGTAGTCTAGTATATAGTGTGTTGGCTTATTAGACGTAAGGCCACGGTTCAAACCCCAGGTCAGACATCAAGACGAAAATATGAAAAAAATAATTTCTTCGGTGACTTCCTCTCAGCAGATTTCTGGCAAAAACTCTGAGAGTAAAATAAAATTGCCATGAAAAGTTTCTCAAAAAAATCTGTCCATCGGAGTCGACTTTAAACTCTAGATCCAGCCACTTATGTATAAAATTAACACACAACATAAGTGGCGTGAGAAACTAGGTCCATAATCCTGACTGAAGGGTTGTAATGACCAATTACGATGTATGTATATATGCAGATAGCGAAATGTAAATTAAAATGTATTCGTTAAAAAGATTAAATATTAAAAAAAGAGAGAAAAAAATTCCCAAAATTTTTTAAGCTGTAATCATCATGAAAATCATCATCATTTTTTGAAAATATTTATGAAATTTAAATGTATGATTGAAATGCATTTTAAGCTTATTAGAGTTTAGCCTTAAACTTTTTTCTTTTTTTGTTTTTAGTAAAAATCATAAACTTTAGCAGATTTCATATACAATGTTATTGACTTATTGTTTATTGTGATAAAAAGAAAAAAAAAACAGGAAGAAAAATGAATGATAAATTGGATTGATTTAAATCTGAAACTGAACACCTGTATTATTTACTTTATTTTATAAAAGATTCAAGCTTAGAAACAATAAAGTATTGAAAAACAAAACAAAATCCATCCATCCATCCATACAATAATATTTTAAACGAAAATTTACAAAAATATGAAAAATTTCTTTCTTGTTTTACTTGTTGAATATGCTTGCAATGCTTTTCGTTTGTATTCCTTCAATTCTATTTATTAAATAACTTGTGCCTTAAGGAATACAGTATTAAAGAAAAATAATGTTTTTTTTCTTTTATTTTTATTTTCATTTTTATTTTGTTTTGTATGAAAAAAAAGACAGAAAACAAAACAAATAATTCCTTAAATCTTGCTTTAATAAATACTTTTTATTGTTTTAATTTCTTTGTCTTCTTTTTCTATTTTTTTTTATTGTTGTCTTGTCTTTTATGAACAAATATACAAAGAATTCAAATTCTTTTCCTTATATACATATGATGTAAAGAAAAGACAATTATTTTTCAATATTCAATCAAAAAGAAGAAAACTTTATTAAAACAAAACAATTAAATGAAAGGATATTATTTCTGAAGCTCAAATGCTCAGTAATATCTCCGGTGTAGTAGTACAACTGTCCGCTTGTTTGCTTCGACACTGTCTCAAACAATTCTCCGTACACCCGGCAGGTGGAGACTAGTTTCATAATAATTACATCGAAAACTATTTATTGGATTTGCATAAAGCAAACCCACATTCAAATTTGTTGCAAATAATTTGTTTAAAAAGTTGTAAAACACAAAAAAATTTTTAAAAATATATTTCAAACGATTTATTCGAAATTCAATATTCTTTAAAGCAGTGAAAAGCTACTTCTAAACGACTTTTTTAAAAAATTCCAGATATTATGAGACTTGAATTCCAATATTCCAAACCTTTACAACTCTGGTATCATTGAGCATTTGCTTACTAGTTATTCTGCCAACTTTAAGATTTCCTTTTATCCAAAATATCAATCATCCTTCCCAGACATTGTTAACATATTGAATATTTCGAGCATGATTTCTCAAATTTCAAAATTATTTGCGATGTACCAGTAATTAGGTTCTATTAGAGAAAATTTTTGTACATTGTGACATCTGACGTCGCTGTAATCTATTAGGTAGTGTGTGGGCGTATTAGACGTAAAGGTTCAAACCCTAGGCCAGCCATCTCTAACAAAACGAAATATGAAAAAATGTTTCTTCGGCGACTTTCTCTCAGCAGATTTCTGGTAAAAACTCTGGAACTAAAATAAAATTGCCATGAAAAAGTTTCTCTAAAAATCTGTCGATCGGAGTCGACTTTATACTGTAGGTTCCGCCATTCATATAAGTGGTATGAGAAACTAGGTCGTAATTATGACTGAATGATTGTAATGCCCAATTATATAAGTATGTAGGTATATATGTATACCACTAATTGGGTTTTTCAGGGACGTCTTAGGCTACAATTTGTATACAGTTTCCACAACATCGATTATCCTTCCCCGGATTGTCTAAAAAAGTAAACTTTTATGTTGAACTTTCACAATTTCTACAACCATTTGAGTAGTACATAACATACATAATTGGTCATTACAAGCCTTCAGTTAGGATTACGACCTAGTTTCGCACACCACTTATGTTGTGTGTGTTAATTTTATACATGAGTGTTGGGACCTACAGTTTAAAGTCGACTCCGAACGACAGATTTTTGAGAAATTTTTCATGGCAATTTTATTTTAGTTCCAGAGTTTTTACCAGAAATCTGCTGAGAGGAAGTCGCCGTATTGTATTTTGTTTTGATGTCTGGCCTGGGGTTTGAACCCTGGTTTTACATCTAATAAGCCAACACATTACCTACTAGACTACGGCGACTTCTTTGAGTAGTACCAGTGAAAATCCATCACTCAGGAATGTGTGAGGTGTAATTTTTAAAGGGTATTCTGTAGGATAGGTTAGGTTAGCGAGTAGTTTGACGTTTACAGGCAAGTTCACTCTGTGGCCCATATGGCCCACTTTGTAAGCATAAGCATAATTGTTTGAACCACCCTGAACTCCGGATGAAATCGGTCTATTTCCTTAGTGGCAGATTAGCCACCATTTGGCTTCTGTCAACCAAAAATCAATTACGTCTGTCAAGTGCAGGGCACTATCATAAAAGGTGTTGTACCGACACCGTTTCCTCCACATCAGAGCAACTTCTGCAGTAAGTGTCTTTTTAGAATTCCTGTTAGACTGCGAACCTGTTCAACGTATTCCTTCCTGAGATTATTTTGAATGATTACTTCCAAGACAATTTTTTTGTAAATTCTGTTAAACATCTGACTTTACTCTGTTAGTGTATAAATTTTTGTTTTTATCCTTTTCTAGTTAAGTTTATCTTCACACACAAAACATTGTTACCTATAAAGATGGCGAATTGCCTAGGAAGTACGCAATCACCATCAAACAATTATCAACCATTTGAAGACAGCTGGATACAACAACAACATATGAATTGGTAACTTAAAATTTAATGGAACGAATTTCCTTTTACGATTCCCTGTTAAAATGGAAGGTAATTTAATCGATAATAATGTTTTTTTATTATCGAATCTTTCTTAATGAAATTTACAATAGTTTTCAAATCTTAAAACTAGTTTTGAAGGTTAATAGTTAGCACCAGAGTGTTAACTATATATTGTATTCAAATCTTATAATCGATAATAATGTGCGAAAAAAAACCCGGATTGACAGCAAGAAGGTTAATGTAGTGCATCTGGTGGTTTGGAATTAAATTGTTTAATAAGACAACCTGGTCGAACAATTTATTCTAGTCTTTACTGTAAAGCTAATTAACGAAACTGAAGCAAATTTACTTTCATACAGAATTAGTCATTACAACCTTTCAGTCAGAATTACGAACTAGATTATCACACCACTTATGTTGTATGCGTTAATTTTATCAAAAAGTTGCGGAACTTATAGTTTATAGTCGACTCCGAGCTACAGATTTTTGAGAAACAGTTCATGGCAATTTTGTTTACTCTCAGATTTTTTGTTAGAAGACTTTTCCTCTCAGAAGAAGAAATACTTCGTTTTGTTCGGGATGTCTGTCTTGCGGTTTGAGCAATGGGTCGTCTAAAAAGCCAACATACTGCCTACTAGGCTAGGTATTAATTTGTATGTTCCATCAAACTGATAAACAATAAGTAACTAGAATTCCTAGACTTTAAACAATATACATTACAACTAATCGGTATGTTGGAGAGAGCTATATTTGTCTCTCTCTAAACTGCATAAACTATTGTTTGATATTATTTCTTGAGGTTTTTTCTTGTTTTATTTGCCAAAATTTTTTATTGCTCCGCTTATTAAAATTTTTTGTTGTTCTCTCAAAAGAAGTTTATTTGACTCAAGCCGAGCTGGTATTCTTTGAAATACATTGGTAATCTCTTTTCAATAGCATGATGTACGAACAATTATTTGAGTCCCTGTATGTATGTATATACGTACGTATTTGTCTAAGCTGTACAATTGTCATTAGAGTTGTAAAGTTTTATCGTTTCTAATCAACAAAACAAACATAAAATCCTGTAGTAAAATATATTTGTATGTATGTATGTATATGTATACATATAAACTGTATTTATACTTGAAAGAACATAAATATATATCAGTTTTCCTTTTCTATATATTCTTACTTCTAAAACTAAATCATACCGAACGTAAAAGTTCAATAAAAGCACAACGGAAAAGTTTATCTAAACATTTCGAAGATTTCTTTGTTGTTTTCTTTTGTTTTGAACATTTTGAAGAAGTTCTAAAGGAAATACCACTTAAGGTTGGCTAATTTATAAGCTACAATTCTAAAGTATTTATTATTCTAAATCATTATAACTCATGCTAATAAGAAACTTATAAATTATATATATAAATTATCTTTAAATAGAAATTGTGAGAATGGCAATTGTGGAGTGAATGGCCATGGGACTTAAGGATAGAAAATAATTAGTCCTCTTAGTACACATGCTTTCTAGCTGCTAACGAAGCTGAGGCTTTACAGGTAGGCTCTGCCCTCTTTTTATACATATTAATGCAGAAGAGTGTAGCAATTTTACACATGCATTGTGAGTGCTAATGAAGCTGAGCCCTTACAGATAGGCTCAGTCCTTTTATTATACATATTAATGCAGCAGAGCCTAGCAATATTGCACATGCCTTCTGTCTGCCAATAAAGCGGAGCTTTTCTTCCAAGAATACTTAGTTTAATTCTTATGTTTTGGAAGGAAAATAAGAATTAACTTTGAATAAACAAAAATCCTTGGTATGCATTGACAAAAACGGACGTTGAGCTGAGTTCATTCTGGCTGTTCGAGAGAATTAAAAGACTTTCGAGGAAATTTCCACTAACCTAGTGACCTCCCCCTGAATAATACTGTATGTAGTTTGAAATCTGTCCAGCATTTTGGAGATATCAATGTGAACCACAAGGAACACACCTAGACTCCCTATTCTTCAGCCCAGAAGTCCCTAGTTATAAATCTAAAATCAAATGTCCTTTTGTGAAAGTTATGAGGAAACATATATGTATGTTGGATGTGTTTCTGTCCATTGCAAAATGCCTGGGTTGGACCAGAATTTAACTCCAATAAGCTTTACTACCATCTCACACCTGTCTCTTAATAGGTTATTGGAGAGTCAATTAAGTATTTACGTGATCAGAACAGTTGACCGTCTCCTTACTATACCTATTAGGCTGGAGTGACTCAACGTCCAACAAACGTGAGTACAATTAGTCATAGCTGGGGTTACGACCTATTTTCCCACACCACCTATGTGTGTATGTTAGTTTTATATATGAGTTACGGGACATACCCCCCCCCTTTCCTATATACCCTGCTTTCATCCTATCCCCTATATTATCCTTACCCTCTTTAGGATGTTGTACAATGGGTCAATCCGACCTCCGGGTACTCTACTTGTCTTGATTAACAGGTACACGTCCTCTAACCTAACCTGCGGGACCTACAGTTTATAGTCGCCTCCGAACGACAGATTTTTTAAGAAACTTTTCATGGAAATATTTATTTACTGTCCGAGTTGGTGATACCTGACCTGGGGTTTGAACCGAGGTCTCACGTCTAAGAAGCCAACACACTACCTACTACGGCGACTATGTTGGATCTAAGCTCCTAAATCTTTCCCATGGTCGTTTTCGTGGTGCATTGTGCCCGCACTCCTTATTTTCACAATTACTCTTTCTCCTCAAAAGAGCTTAGGATCCAGATTAACGCACATATGGTTTTATATCTTGGATGGGATTATTAACCCCATATGTAAGATATGTATCTTGAGTTGCCTTTTGCCTAATGTCAGAAGGACCTCGATGTGGTCCGTTTGTATATTTCATAATATTCTGTACATATAGTTATGGATTTTAGTCACGATCACAACCCAGCTTCTGATATCACCCATGTTATTGGTGTTAATTTTATTCATAATGTGGAGAGTTTAATGTCCTTTAAAGCAGTAAAAAGCTAATTTTAAACGATTTTTCAAAAAATTACAGATATTATGTGACTTGTATTCCAATATTCCAGACCTTTGCAACTATGGTATCATTGGGCATTTGCTTACTAATTAGTCAGGATCACAATTTTATCCATAAGTGGCGGGTCGTACAGTTTAAAGTCGACTCCGAACGATAGATTTTTAAGAAACTTTTCATGGCAATTTTATTATACCCTCATAGGTTTTATCAGAGGACTGCTGGGAGGAAGTCACCGAAATAAATATTTTTTTATATTTCATTGTGTTTCAGATGTCTGGTCTGGGGTTTGAACCATGGGCTCTCAGCTAATGAACCGACACTCTACTGGCTAGGACAAAGGGCGACTGCACTTGCAGCTGGCTGAATATGTCGGTCATTAATCTTGCCTATCGCTGCCTATATACATATGATACTTCTGTAAGACTGTCGACGAAAATCGTCATCTAAAATCCCACTTAATGTCTAAAAACTGTATTAATTTTTAACAGTTTTTTGACAAAAATATGTTTTAACGGTACATTATTGTAGTGCGAAATCTAGTATTTTTGCTTAGCTGGGCGCCTGAGTGTTTTTAGGGTACTTTTGAATCTACACACAACATGATATTACATTTCTTTAATACTTTTACTTACTCATTGGAGTTATATTTGGTTTATATTTTTGTTTTTATTTTTTATTTTGTTTTTATCTATTTTTCATCAATTTTTAAGCATTTTACAAGCAAATCCCAGTCAACTCACATAAATATTATGCTCAATGGCACGAGTGGAAAAGTACCAGAAAGTATTTTTTTTTTGTTCTTCTACTTTCTAACTTGTCGTTCGATATAAATCGTAACACGAAATATTATGGCTTTAAGTAAAGTTATCATAAATAAATTTCCAATAACTTTTTTCCTGTTTTGTTGTTGTCTTTTTTCTTATTTTCTTACTTTTGCCTTCATTTCCAAAAAAAAAGCAAAAACAAAAACGATTTTGTTGCTCCTTTTTTTCTTCTGATAACCACCTCAACCTGATAGAAATTGTTGTTCGTTGTTCGTTTATACTTTTCTGTTGGCATTGTGGTAATTGCTTTTGAGCTTTTTGCCTGCTATTGAGAGGCCAATAAACTTTTATGAGACAGTTAGACAAAAAGTTTAATAGATTTAACAGCACAGTACAGTAAAATAACAGCAACAAGATATTTATTGATGAAATTATCTCAGTGAAGTTTTGTGGCAAACAATCAAAAGAGAAGCAAAAAACTTGAAGTTGTCGATTGAAATTGAGTTTCAGAGTGACATTGGAAATATTGTTTGTTTTTAGAGAGACAGAGGGAGAGTCAAAGAGAGAGAAATGAATTAAATAAGTAATTAATTATGTAGATAACAAAAAAAAGGCTTCATTACTTTCATAATTTCTTTTAATATAATGGGTATGTTTTTTATAGAGGTACATAATCCCAAAATGGCACTACTGGTTTGTTGAAATTTTGTATCAAAATAATGGTTCTGTACGTTAATCTTATGGTGCAATGAGTGTATTTAATTGCATATATACATACATACATACATAATTGGCCATTACAACCCTTCAGTCAGGATTACGGCCTAGCTTCTCACGCTACTTATGTTGTGTGCGTTAATTTGATACATGAGTGGCGGGACCTATAGTTTAAAGTCGACTCTGAACGATAGATTTTTGAGAAACTTTTCATAGCAATTTTATTTAATCTCAGAGTTTTTGTCAGAAATCTGCTAATAGGTAGTAACCAAAGAAATATTTTTCATATTTCGTTCGGTCCTGTCCTGGGTTTGAACCATGGCCTTACGTCTAATAAGCCAACACACCACCAATTGGACTACAGCGGCTTCGCATACATAATCATCTTTTATTTCTTAGTACGTAAATAGGCGGAACTGTTACAGCATTACATCCACATCTGTTGGAGTCATTGGTTCATATGTCTTCGCAAAACGTGTTGTCCAGAATGTATCTCAGAATGCTGAACGTTGTAAGGGCGGACATTCTTAGAAATTTTTTTTGTTCATCAGTTAGGTGGCATTAATCTTGGTGACATGTGGTTCCGATATTCAAAGAAACAATTGATGAATCAGTAACTTCACGTAATGGTCCAATGAATTGGCCAATAAATTCGGGCGATTAAGCCCCTCGGTGTTATGTAAAGTTACTCCTCTACGCCAATAATATTACAATCCTTTAGTCAGTATTAAAGCCGAATTGCTCACAGCAACCATACTGTGTGTGTTAATTTTATCCATGAATGACGGAACTTATAGTTTAAGTTCGACTCCGATCAACAGTTTTTCAAGAAACTTATTATGGCTATTTTATTTACTCACAGATGTTTTGCTGGAACACTGCTGCGAGAAAGGCACCGAAGAAATATTTTTTCGTATTTCATTTTGTTCGAGATGTCTGAAATTGGTTTTGAACCACGGATAAATATGCCAGTCTGTACTAGCAATAATGTATGATGCCAACAGAGACAAATTTCTGTGTTTTAGATAAAATATTCCAATAAATTCCACCTATCCGGGATTTATAAGAGACGAGGTTTCAGCCTCTGTCTCAAACATTTCGAGTAAAACGAAGAAATCTTTTGGAAAAAACTCTGAGAGTAAAAGTTTCTCAAATATGACATTAAACTGTAGGTCCCGCCAATAAATAAAATTGAGTGTTATGAGAAGCTAGGTTCTAACCCTGACTAAAATCTTGTAATGACCAATTAAAGAAAGAAGATGAAGTATGCATTCTCTATGACATCTTAAATTTGGGAACAATTTACGTTTTTCGTACTGTCGACTAAACCCGATCACCTTATACTTAGTCCAGTTATATTTTGAGGTTAACACCCACGTGTTGTGAGAAGCTAAGCTGTAATCCTGTCTAAAGGCTTGTAATGACCAATTAAGGAAACATGATTAAGTACACATTCCAGAGATCAAAAAGATGAGTAGATTCGAATCATACTCATAATTTCTGATACTTATACGCATTCATATTTATTTGAATATCATACTCATACTACCCATATTCAAAGTTTGAAGTACTCATCGTAATCATACTTAACAATACGCATGATGTTGTCGATTTCGACTCTCCTTTACTCAACATTTACAAGAATCACAAAATAAGTATAATTCACGTACGAACAATACAGTACTCACTAGAAAGTTCTGAGTTTGCTTTGTCTGCTGTCTTTGTCTTTTTCTTTTTTCGTAAATGCAACAACAACTAAAACTGTAAATTTTAATGAATGATTCGAGTCACTCGATTCATTTATACGTATTTTTCTAAAGTTATGAATCTGAATGATTAGGCATATGAATCAAACATGTTTGGAATGTTATGAGTTTGATGTCAACGTTGTACTCATACTCATTGCAAAGTGTACTTATAAATCAATGTTGTACTGAGTACGAATGAATCAGAGTAGTTGAATTTCAATACTGTTGACTCACTCATACTCAAAATTTCATGAGTACTTACATATGAGTAGCGAAATAACGATTCATTGCTGATCTCTGATGCATTCTCTATGACATCTTGTACTCGAGTACAATTCTCAAGTTTTTTGCTCTATCGACTTAACCCGACTACGTATGCTTCTAATGAATAAGTGCAGTTCTGTTTTCAGGTTAACACCCAGATGCCCGTCTTAGTACCAAGTACAAAAAAATCTTCCACACTAAGACTACTGACATTGACCGTGAGTGTTAGCCATAATCTGCCATTTCTTCCTTTCGATTTGTCTTAAACTAACAATCCGATTTTCTTTCTACTCGTAAATAAAAATAAAATAGGATGCCCTTGTATTGTAGCGGTTAGTGAGCATAAGGGCATTAGCATAAGGGTTGTGGGTTCGGTACCCACCAGAGATTCTGCTCTGTTACACTACACCGAGCATATGGCGTATGTTACTCAGCTTGTAATAATTACAGTACAATTTGTAATTGTATTGTAATTAATAAATAAAAAAAGAGATTAAAAAAAATCCACATTTAAAATTGAGTTGAGACCAACTACCATACTAACCTTTTTGAAATTATTTTGTTTTAGAATAACATGTCAACTTAGTTAATGTATTTTAAAATCACTTTATATTTTTGGCATTTGACACTTTTAGGCCAATTTTATTATTGGCATCATTAAAAATGTATACAAATGAACTATTTTCCACTTAAATAACAACATTTTCAAGCAATAAAAACACGATATAATGCAAATGAAAAAGCAGGTGTCACTAAAATAATAACAAATAATTAATTTACGATAAAACAGCAATTGATTGTTAAATATATAAATAAATTTATTTTTATTTTTGTTTATGTTTCATAAACGAATTTTATGAAATAAATTTCCAAAATAAATTGCACAAAACAAAAGAACTCTTTTCACATTAAAAATAAATTAGTAATCAATTTTAAAATAAATAAAATACCACAATAATTGTAGTAAAAGAGTGAGGGAAAGGGAAAGAAAACAAAAGCATTCAACAAATTCAATTTAGCACGTTTTCCCAAAAACGCTCTTATCCCTCTGACATTATCTGTAGGCAACCAATCCAGCCTGCAATGACAATAAGCATCATGGTACCATTCACAAATGCTTGTGTGTGCTGTGTTTTAATAGAGCCGCTTTGAAATATTTAAAAAACAATTAAAAAAAATTTCCAATTATTTAAACAATTTCTATTCAAAACAAATCGATTTTTATTCTCTATTTTAGACACTCAATAAAATATTAAAATTTTGAATTTGTGGTCCAGGCAAACAGCCTAGAAAAATAATCAATAAACCGAACGAACATTGGAAAAGAGTAAGAAGACGAAGAAAAAAGAGAATATATTTTCAAATGAAAAATGACAATAAAGCAGTTAATTTATCTTCGATTGTATAGATTGTTTTTATTATTGGCCAAAAACAAGAGAAGGCTTTTAAGCCATACCATACAAACCGACATACACAGCAGCATAGCAGCAGCAACAGCAAGTAAATTGAAATTGAAATAAAAAACATTTCGTTCTTATTTAATTCATTGTGCAAATGACAGATATTTGCTGTCGTTTTGTTGTTTTTTCTTCCTTTCTTTATTTTATTCTTGTTTTTCAATTTTTATTCAAATATTTATAAACGAAAAATTTTACCACATGACATGCCATATCTATTTATTAATTCCTTTTATTGAATTTATTGCTGTTGTTGTTTTAATTTTTTAATTCATTTATTTATTTATTTATTGATTTAATTTTTTATTATTATTAAATTTAATGAATAATTTTTTTCAACCAATTTGATTGAGGATTTATACACTGTGTTGTATTTAAATGAAGTGTTTTAAAAATTTAAAATTTTTTTTTATATTAACAAGGCTGTGTTAAAAGTTAGCACAAATAAAGGCAATGAAGTAATGCAATAATGTCTATGAAGTACTTGTTTATTTTGGGAATATTTAATAAATTAATTGATCATTGAAAATACCTAGTTAATCATTTCGCAGATTGTGAGGTTCATACCAGAGATCAGCAATAAGTATTCAAAAAGATGAGTAGATTCGAATCATACTCATAATTTCTGATACTTATACGCATTCATACTTATTTAGATATCATACTCATACTACTCATATTCAAAGTTTAAAGTACTCATCGTACTCATACTTAACAATACGCATAATGTTGTTGATTTCGACTCTCCTTTACTGAACATTCACAAGAATTCCAAAATAAGTATGATTCGCGTACGTACACTACAATACTCACTAGAAGGTTGTGTGTTTGCTTTGCTTGCTGTCTTTGTCTTTTCTTCCTTTTTTGTAAATGGAAGAACAACTAAGACTGTAAATTTTGATGAATGATTCGAATCACTCAAATCATTTATGAGTATTATAATCATTATTCTAAATTTATGAATCTGAATGAGTAGGCGTATGAATCAAACATATTTCGAATATTATAAGTTTAATATCAACGTTGTACTCATACTCATTGCAACCTGTACTTATAAATCAATGTTGTAGTGAATGCGAATGAATCAGAATAGTTGAATTTCAATACTGTTGACACCTTCATGCTCAAAATTTCATGAGTACTTATGAGTAGCGAAAAAACGATTCATTGCTGATCTCTGGTTCATACCACTGCTTTGCTGTTCATCAAAGAATGCACATTCCTACAACGTCCTTATGTACTCTAGTCCATATAAGAATTACAATTATTTAAGAAATCCTCGGCATTCAAGATGCTGTTCGTTGTGGACTGCATAGCAATCTCAATAAACGTTGTGCAGCAGTCTACAAGAAAGTTTAATGTCAGAAATTCATATCTGATACCTTAGTAAAAATTTATAAACTTTTCTTTGAAAAACACTCGGCATTCATCGTGCAAGAACGGACATCAAGATGATGTTCGTTGTGAACTGTATTCCAAGCTAGCTGTTCGTGATAATTAAGTTTTTTTGCAGGAAAATCCCAGAAAAAATTCTGAGCAGCAGTTTACCAGAAAGTTTAACGTCAGAACCCTAAATAAATATATCATCATCTTATTTGAGCCAACAGTATAAACCTAGAAACCTTCCTCCAAGAAATCCTCTGAATTTATGGAAAAGAACGGATGTTGGACCAACGTTCGTTAAAAATTTAATCACAGCCTGGCTATCCGTGTAAATTAAGAGATTTTCAGGGAAAATTCCGCAACAATTTTGCCTTGCCTTCAAAATTGTCATGATCTCAGCTTGGAAAACACTGCAGTGGTCAGGCAGCATATAAAAAAGTGTAATATCATACATACATAATTGGCCATTACAACCCTTTAATCAGGACATAGTTTCTCACACCGCTTATGTTGTGTTTGTTAATTTTTATACATGAGTGGTGGGATGTACAGTTTAAAGTCGACTCCGAACGTCAGATTTTTGAGAAACTTTTCATGGCAATTTTATTTATTTTCAGAGATTTTTGCCGTAATGTGCTGAGAGTAAGTCGCTGAAGAAATATTTTGTCACATTTCGTTTAGTTGGAGATGCCTGACCTGGGGTGTGAACGTCACGTCTAATAAGCCAACACTCTACCTACTTTACCAGGGCGATTTATCAGAAACCTTAATATGTGTACAATAGACCACCCTGTCACTCATATTATAAACCTCAGTTTAAACTTCAGACCAAAATTGAAATTCTGAAATCGAATATTTTTTTCAGAAACCATATAATCGACCATATTGTGTCGTTGACTTCCCACAATAGCGGCAATTCCATAGTTCAGATTGGGCCAGAATTTGACTGCATTGAGCAAATAATGCCTTGGTGCAATGGTAGAGTGCTCACCATTGAATAGAAAGTTGAATGCCTGCGTACTCTGTCTATCAATAGGCAGTAGTATAACCATAATGCAAAGTTATCTCCACCACGCGCCGATAGACCCAGTAGGTAATTAGTGGTCTGAAACCCCAGACCTTACCTAGAGTCCTTTTACAGATGCCTTTTACTATTGCCGCTTTCTTAGTCCTTTTCATGAGAGCATGGAATTAAGAACGACCTACCGATATTTAAACCTCTTGGATAAGGAAAGTTTAATCCCATTATGGATCGGTAAGTCAAAAATAGCTACCTTATATCGCCTGGTAAAAAGCATCAATTACGTTTTGCGAAGGTTGACACTTAAACCACACTATGAGCACCATTCAACTTTAGAGACTGCTTACAACTCAAAAAGAGATTGTGCAACTCAAAGTCTGATACCATAATGGCCAGATCTTTCCCATCAATTAAAGCTACGTCGCTGCAGTTCTCTCCACAGACCTTCTACTGCGATAGTCGAAAGAAATGGTGAAAGCACACCACCTTCTGGTGGTCGCTCTCTACTTTGAAAGTCGTAAGCAAAGTTGAGAGAACACCACCTCATTTCACTTTGCGAATCGAAACCTAATATCATAATGGTCAGATGATCCGTATAACTTCAGACAACGTTGCTGCTTTTCTTCTAACAAGGATAGTGCCTTCATTGCCATATAAACCTAATCTGGAGAGGCATTAATTATTCTTTTTGTTTAACGTTCGGTAACGAACATCATAATGTTCATGACATAATGATGATGACAAAATGTCATATTCAGCAATTAATTTCGTTTGAAATATTTTTCTTCCCATGTACATACTTAAGTATCAATAGTTACGCAAATATTTCATTAGAATAAAATGCTTATTTATGGTGTACAGAAATTTGAGTGTGTGAATATGAAGATTATTGCACGTGTTGAAACACAATGGATGGATGGATGGAACAAGTTTTATTTGATTTAATATTTCTAAGAAACCACCTACAGATGGTCCATTGAAATCGAGAATTTTGCTAAAATAAACTCGATTTTAATATTTCTTTGTTTTGCAAGTAATTTTTTGTTTGTTTTTTGGTTTTTTATGGTACGAGAACAGAAACTACTGCTTAGAGCATTGAAAAATAAAAGACATGACATGGTAACGAAATTACAGTGAAACAAAGGGACATGTGTTCATGCTTTATAATGTGTTTTCATATGATTTTTTTCTTTTCATATGTTTCAATTGTCAAGCATAGTAAGCGAGATGCTACTGTAGTTATAGTTTTTGAAGTAATTGGATTGTTCTTGTTAAATGTGTTTAAGTATTGTTAAAGATTATGTTGTAGTTTTTGTTGTTTAATTTTTTATTGTATTTCATATTTCACAATGAAACGAACTAAACTATGGCAAGGCAACTGCATTAAATAAATAAATTGCAATCTAGAAAAGAGTAGAGTAAACTTTTTGTTGCAAAAAAATAAAAAGCAACTGAAAACCCCTCTGTATAAATAAATAAAAGAAAAAAATATTATTTGTATAGAAAAGAAAGACTTGAAGCTCGGAAATGAAAACGTGATACTTACAATCAATGCCAAAAGCGTTATCGTCATCAACTGAATGATTGTAACCGAAAACAATTCATGTGGTTAACAGTAAGCGAAAAAAATTCAACGTACAACTTGTACGAGTATATTACAATACAATAACACTCGTATGTGGGTGTACATACGATACATGGGTATCGGGTGGGCCCATCTATCGGTTTAAATTTGAACCATCGGTTATTTCAAATCTAGGAATACTTATGTCATTCTATTCTGTCACAAACAGAATTCAGTATAGTACTGAACGTAGTAAATCGATTTACTTTTGAGCAACGTTGAGACTTATTGGAAATTTATTTCCCAAAACAAAGACAATTCGACGGAAATTGCACGTAAATATCGTACGAAATTTGATAGCAGAGAAGGTGTCTGGTAATCGCAAGTTATTTGATAAAGTTCCTGAAACTGGTATCAATGCTGATGTGCCAAGACATGAGCATGCTCGTACAGTGGGTTCACCGGAAAATATTGAAGCTATGACTAAGAGGGTGCATTAAAGAAACCATCAACATCAACTCGTCATAGTTCTCAAGAATTGAACATTTCACGGACCAGTTTACGTCGAATTTTGGAAAAAGATCTCGGTATGACGACTTACAAAGTTTAATTGGTTCAAGATTTGAAGCCGCATGACTATCCACTTCGTTTTGGCTTCGCTAAATGGGCCAACGAGAAACTGCACGATGATCGCAAATCATCTTTTCGGATGAAGCTGATTTTCATCTTAGTGGGTACGTTTATAAGCAAATTGCTGTTTCTGGGGCTCAGAAAACCAACACGTGTTTTCACAGAAGCCAATGCACTCATTACGAGTGACTGTTTGGTGCGGCTTGTGGAGCGGAGGCATTACTGGCCCATATTTCTTTGAAAATGAGGACGTCGCAACCATTACGGTCAATGGAGACATAATGATACCCATTTTTTTGTATCCGCTCTTCATGATACTGATGTGAATGATATTTGGTTTCAACAGGATAGTGCACCTGCCACACATCTCATGCCACAATTGATTTATTGCGTCAAACGTTCGATGGATGTTTAATTCGACGAAAAGGTGATATCAATTGGCCGTTGGACTATTTTCTGTGGGACGCCGTTAAAGAAAAGTGTTATGCCGAAAAAATAAAAAGCAACTGAAAACCCCTCTGTATAAATAAATAAAAGAAAAAAATATTATTTGTATAGAAAAGAAAGACTTGAAGCTCGGAAATGAAAACGTGATACTTACAATCAATGCCAAAAGCGTTATCGTCATCAACTGAATGATTGTAACCGAAAACAATTCATGTGGTTAACAGTAAGCGAAAAAAATTCAACGTACAACTTGTACGAGTATATTACAATACAATAACACTCGTATGTGGGTGTACATACGATACATGGGTATCGGGTGGGCCCATCTATCGGTTTAAATTTGAACCATCGGTTATTTCAAATCTAGGAATACTTATGTCATTCTATTCTGTCACAAACAGAATTCAGTATAGTACTGAACGTAGTAAATCGATTTACTTTTGAGCAACGTTGAGACTTATTGGAAATTTATTTCCCAAAACAAAGACAATTCGACGGAAATTGCACGTAAATATCGTACGAAATTTGATAGCAGAGAAGGTGTCTGGTAATCGCAAGTTATTTGATAAAGTTCCTGAAACTGGTATCAATGCTGATGTGCCAAGACATGAGCATGCTCGTACAGTGGGTTCACCGGAAAATATTGAAGCTATGACTAAGAGGGTGCATTAAAGAAACCATCAACATCAACTCGTCATAGTTCTCAAGAATTGAACATTTCACGGACCAGTTTACGTCGAATTTTGGAAAAAGATCTCGGTATGACGACTTACAAAGTTTAATTGGTTCAAGATTTGAAGCCGCATGACTATCCACTTCGTTTTGGCTTCGCTAAATGGGCCAACGAGAAACTGCACGATGATCGCAAATCATCTTTTCGGATGAAGCTGATTTTCATCTTAGTGGGTACGTTTATAAGCAAATTGCTGTTTCTGGGGCTCAGAAAACCAACACGTGTTTTCACAGAAGCCAATGCACTCATTACGAGTGACTGTTTGGTGCGGCTTGTGGAGCGGAGGCATTACTGGCCCATATTTCTTTGAAAATGAGGACGTCGCAACCATTACGGTCAATGGAGACATAATGATACCCATTTTTTTGTATCCGCTCTTCATGATACTGATGTGAATGATATTTGGTTTCAACAGGATAGTGCACCTGCCACACATCTCATGCCACAATTGATTTATTGCGTCAAACGTTCGATGGATGTTTAATTCGACGAAAAGGTGATATCAATTGGCCGTTGGACTATTTTCTGTGGGACGCCGTTAAAGAAAAGTGTTATGCCGACAAACCAGAGACAATTGAGCATTTGAAAGCCAACATTCGTGATGCCATTGGGGTGATACGACCCCATACAATTGAAAAAGGGCACGAAAATTGATTCGATCGAATGAGGTACTATGAGGCCAGCCGCTGCAGCCATATAAATAACAATAATATTCGATTTCTGAACGGAACAATTGTACTTCACAACAAAAAGAAATAAATTTGGCAAAATTTCCAACCGTTTTTGTTTTATTGCAGTTTTGAATTTAAACTTTTAAATGGCCCACCCTTTACATGCACAACTGTTAAACGGAAACTCAATTGAAATATGCAGTGCGTTCACCAGCCAAACAGACTGTATGTAATGTATGGATGAGCACTCACATTCATTCAATTTTGCAAAATTTCTAGTGGCGTTTTGATGATGGTCAGTGTATTAACAACGTTATAAACCTAAACAGTAATATTATGTGTGTTTGTGTGTGTATGTGAGGTCTGCAATATTAATGGATACACTGGTTACGTACAATAAGTGTATAAGATTGTGTCTGAAATCGCCCACAGTCGTAGTGGTTGCATGTATCCATCCATGCTCTCATACGTTTCCACTGAAACTTATGTAATTTAAGATGATCTTTATAATTAATTTGCAAAATTGTGAAGGTTTAGCTTTGATTGTAGCAAACTGAAACTATGCAGGAAACTATTTAATTAGTGGAGCCCTTTACTTACTTTAAGGCGTATTGATGATCTGATTTCCCCTTATGAGTAATAAAGCGTAATGCGTAATGATTAATAAAGCGTTTGCAAATTATGGGTCAAATTGGGTAAAAAATTTAAAAACATATTCAAGAAGATTGCCTTTTTAGTTGTACGCAACAAATTTGATAAATATTTGGAATAATAATTGGCTGTTTCGAATTGAAGTTATTGGGATTGTAGTTTTACTCTTAAAATCTCGGGTGCTCTGAAGTCCACGCCGAAGGCTGGCCTCGAGGTCAACTTGTCTCCACAACCATCGGACAATTTCCTCCAAAACATGGCTTTTAGAACTGCTCTGAGGCTTAAGATCTCAGATATGTTTAGGCCATGTACAGTAGGGCGCGCATCAATACTGCAAGCAGATGAATCGAATCAACCGGGTTTTAAATGCGACTACATTGTACCCGAGACACTATAAAACTCATACTCCAACACTAGAAGAATGAGTTGCTGAAGCTGTCATTGTTAACGGTGATATAATGATATTCACCAATGGCTTCAAATTAAAATGTGGAACTGGATCTGGAGTCTATTCCGATAAGCTGGAACTGAATGGGTCATATAGATTATCTAACCAGGCCAGCGTATTTCAGTCGGAGATTTTTGAACAAGTTGCACGTATGATTGAAACCAGGAACATACCTCCTTCAAACTTGATCATATGTGTGGACAGTCAAGCAGCAAACAAAGCGCTGGGGTCCCATTTCGTCAAATCAAAGGGCGTCAGGAGTTGCATAGGCTCTCTGCACCGTATACGTCGACATAACACAAGCCTCTATTGGGTTCCGGACCACTGGGGTAAAGCAGGAAGCGAAACGACAGACTAACTGGAAGGGGTCGGAGATGGAGAGGGGATATACATATGTCCCGCTACAAGAATACTTTTTCAAATTGGAAAAAGCAGCATGGAATTCAACAGACTGTAGGTGGTCTATCATACCGGGTTTCTGAATTTCAAAAGTACTGTGTGCAGCAGTGGTTAGTAGGTAGGTTAGTAGGTTGTATGTTGGCTTATTAGACGTAAGTCTTCGGTTCAAACGCCAGGTCAGATATCTTCAACTAAAACGAAATATGTAAAAATATTTCTTCGACGACTGCCTCTCGGCAGATTTCTGACAAAAACTCTAAGTGTAGATAAAATTTGAATTGAAAAAGTTTCCCCAAAAATCTGTCGGCTTTAAACTACTGTAGGTTCCGCCACTCATGTATAAAATTAACACTCACGATATAATTGGAGTGAGTTGTGAGAAGAGTTGTAATGACCAATTATGTATGTATGTATGTGTCCACCAGTGGATAGCAGGAACCACAAGGGACTACTTCCGTTTGACAAGAAAACGGTTCGCACTCTTGAAGTATAGTCAGAAATACTGATGGGACACTGCACCCAATGGTAGTTTCGCTAAAAAGCTCACTCTGCCCGACTATGATTATTGCAGAAGCGGCCAGGATGTGAAAGAAACGGAATATGCTTTATGTGAGTGCCCTGCACTTCAAGACAGACGTCATTGGTTTTTGGGTGATAGATTGTTTAAAGATCTAGACATGGTGGCGAACGTCTCACTAAGGGAACTGGCTGGTTTCATTCGAAGCTCCGGATCATGACACGGGATCATAGCCGGATCCGGATCATACCCAGGGTAACACAATGGACCGCATGGGCCCCTGAATGAACTTGCCGATGAACGGATTCTACCCGAAGCTCGGAGTACCTTTAACCCACCACTAAGGCATCATGACATTGCTAGCCGCTAACTTAACTTTTATTTTATACAAGTGTGAGAAAATTGTCTGGTGTGTGTCTCAACCATTAGTATTGGCTGAATTTTCAATTTTTTCAGATCTGAAGATATCCACGATAACGATGCTTTACACCAAAAGGTCAACAGCCGTTCGCACAAGTGTAGTATTTTGAAAATGTTGAAATATCTGCGGACGAATATGATCATGAAATATAAGCTGTCTGCGATATTTTTGGAAAATTTAAAAAAAAAAAACAAAAACTCTTCAATTAAGTTTTCTTTTCCGCTATGATTTTCAAATATTGCAAACTTTCACCGGTCATTAAATTACACTCCTTTCTATACGTACATATTTCTCTCTCGTTTTTTTTTCTCAAAATTCAATATTTTTTTTCCTTTTTTAACTCATTCTTTTTTCTTTTCCAATTTTTTGCACCGTCTGACATAAAAGCCAAATAACAATCAGAAAATATAAAGAAAAATTTATGAAAAACAAGAAGGAGAAGTAGAAGAAGAAAAGAAAAACAGAATTAAGCCAATACTACTAATACTACTACAACTATAACCAGTTGGTTTTGAAAGGTAATGGCAGAAAATTGTTTGCACTGAAATTGGGTCATCATTATGTTTAGCATGATTGATTTTATAATCAACACACAATAAACTGAATTAAACTGAACTGAACTGAACTGAGCTGAATTGAATCGCATTGAACTGAACTGTATTGAAGACTGAACAGAACAGAACAGAACAGAACAGAACATGGAGCAAGCAGACTTGAAATATGAAAGCAAAAAAAGGAGAAAAACAACGGGGATTTTATTATTTTTTTTCACAACAAAATGAATTGAAGTTATTCTTAAAAAAAAATGTTAAAAGAAAATTATTTAAAATGAAAGAGAGAAATAAAAAAATATAGGATTGTTAACGTTCCTTTCGTTAAGAACAGTATTTCTTCTTTCTTTTGATGAAAGGAACCTGAATAAGAATGAGATAAGACTTAAATGGTTTTATGATTTCATAAAGTTGTTAAGCATTCTATTGTTTGCTTTTAATTTTAAATATCATTGCCTAAGAATTACGTTAAAGAATACTACAATGATTGTAATGTAATGCTGCGTTAAAAACATTAAGTTATGATCGGTAAAAACATTATCGTTAACAGAGATGCCATTTAACAAGCTCACTGCCTTTTCTTGTACACAGCCTCAGTCTACATATCAAATGGAATTCTAACATATTCCTAAGTTTCTACCTCTTTAAAAAGGTTTATAATATGAGTTCATTGATTTCAAACAAAATAAAAACATTTGTGTTTAGTTTCAATGAAATTCTTTTTTGTCCACACAATTATATGTGCCACTGTTCACAACTTGATGTTACAACAACAATTTGCTTAGTTCTTTATTCTTCTTTACATTTCTGCTTGTGTAAGTACTAACAATTGTTCGGTAGAACTTCACAACGGCGATCTTCAAACCTCGAAGGTTCTTTTCACACTTAGCGCGTCTTCACACAAGTCTGACTGAATTTTTACTACCCGTTGCCTGTTTTATCTTGCCTTTTTATATACCCACGTAAACAGTCTGATGAAGGTTCTTGAAGTTGAACGTTCGCGGTTTCGCTTTCTCGAGAACTCTATCGCAACTTCATTGTTGTTTGTGTATTTTGTTCACATTGCTTGTTGCTGCGTTCTCGCTTACTTGTCTATCCCCTTTTCTTTCATACTTATGTTGTTGGTTTATCTTCGTTATATTTGTTTGTGTAGCTTATGTTTATTATTTTAATGTTAAACGATGTTACACCGTTTCCATTTTCGTCACAATATCATCACTTAAAGAAATGAAATAATTATATAAGCTTTGAGTAATTATTCGAATTCGTGTACTAGAACGTGTGTTGACTTATTAGACGTGAGGCCTTGGTTCAAACCCCAGGTTAGTCATATCCAACTAAACGAAATATGACAAAATATTTCTCCGGCGACTTCCTCTCAGCAGATTTCTGCCAAAAATTCTGAGAGTAAATAAAATTACCATGAAAAGTTTCTCAAAAGTCTGTCGTTCGGAGTCGACTTTAAACTGTAGATCCCATCACTCATGTATAAAAAATTAATAACTAAAGGGTTGTAATGACCAATTACGTAATGTATGTACAGTAAGCCTACAGGATAGCTTAGGTGTATGCCGATAGGCATACGCTCTTAATTCGCTAGAATTCGAATTGCACGGACCATACGTGAAGTAATGTAAACATAACAAATTTTAATTAAAAATTAAAACCGAATATTTTATTTTAATTAAGAAAAAAAAGCTGTAAAATATACCATATTAAGGCTTATGATTAATGTAACATCAAGACAAGCTTATTATTCTCGGATCTCGTAATACAATTACCTCTAGCTTTCAATGTGTTTCAATTGTATTGAAATTGTTGTTTATTATTCTATTTGAGTATCTATTAATACTTCTATAAAATCTAATTTATCTTACGCCATATTGCAGAAAATGCTAAAACACGTCAAATGCCCAGCAATTCCATTGAAGAACAAATAATAAAGGAAGGCAGGCAATATTAGAAAATAATTTCTTATAGAAAATCATAATTAAAGTAGAATTTCATGTTCATAGTAAAACGTTATTCTTTTATTTTGATTTCTCTTGTATAATATTGTTTTTTTTCATGAAGACATCATTCATTTAATAATACACAGACTTTTTGAGTTCTTTTTTTTGTTTTCGTTTGCCAAGTAGTTCAAGTATATGACTGAACACCTGGTAATATTTGATGAAGATTAATGATTAAACTTTACTACATCATACTGCTGCACATTGTGCATCATGTAAAGCAATAAAAAAAAAGAACCGAATGATTTTAGTTTTATTTTTCCATTCTTTAAATGCCGCTTTCTAAAATTAAATTATAACCTGGTGGATAAGCAAATGAGCATTTGAGCATTGACTGACGTTTAAACTAAAAAATTGAATGATGCCAGCTTAAGTGAAAGTATGACAATAGAATAAATGATCCTTCGGAACATTACTTATGAAAACAGTAAATTAATATAATTTAATCATACATACTTCTACTGCTAGTAACATACATACATACAGTGGACAGCAAAAGTGTTAGTACGGCAATATATTTTAGCAATTTCATGAAGTTTAACCAAAAGTTTGTATAGAAATTTATAGTTTTTATATTTATTTTATTAATTTATTTCTGTTTTATTATAAAACAAACAATTTTTTAATGTTTTTCATAAAATAAGGGAAAAATAAAGAAAAGTTTCAGATGAAAGCATAGGTACCGCCTAGGAGAACCCTGAGTAAATTTAAAATTCAAAGTTCTAATGTATGAAATATATAATTTAGTATATATATATTTAGTAGAATATCCCTTAAGGTCAATCACTCCACTTAACCCATTTGGAATTGAGTGAACAAGTTTTGTTTAGTGTTTTCTGGTGGCACCAGGAGCAAGTTTCTCGGGTGACTTTTGTTTGAGGTTTAGCGATTACGTAACCGTTCTTTCAAATGATCCCCTAAATGTTCTCTTGAAGTCATATCGGGACTTTGTGCAAGAGTATTAAGCCTGTGGGGAGTTTTTTTTGTTGTCAAAATTTATTGCCATACTAAGACTTTTGCTGTCCACTGTATGTCAATTTTCAAACATTTTCCAAAAAAATTTTAAATGGTGACTTACATATGTGTCATTCGTAATGTGTGCAGTTGTAACCACAACAATTAAGAGAGTGAGAAACGGTCAGGTTAAATCATAAAAATTTCACCAAAAAGGATTTAGCTAATATAGGTAAATGCATGACTCATTTCAAATAGTTGACGTATTTTAATTTATGAATTCTCTTTTATACATGCAAGGTTACAACGAATACATACATCCATATATATATAATTCGTCAGTACAGTCTAATGTTACTTATGTTGTGTGCCCTAATTTTATGCATAAGTGGCGGGACCTACAGTAGTTTAAAATGGACTCCGAACGACAGATTTTTTAAAAACTTTTCATATATTTTTTAACTTATTCTCAGAGTTTTTGTGAGTAGACTGCTGAGAGGGCTGGGGTTTGAACCACAGCCGTATGTCTAATAATTCATTACCCTACTTAGACTTGTTTTTAAATCGAGTAGAAGTTAAAGTTCTTGATTACAAATCACATCAATCTTGGTTGGAATGCTAGTGATGCCGAAAAATTTTCATCACGTTTCGTTTCGTTTCGTTTCGTTTTTGTACTGGAAATCTCTTGTCACATCGCAAAGCGTAACGTGATAGGGCCTGCTATTAATGTCTGTAGGCGGACATTGTCATCAGTGCTCAATTCAATGCACCAACACAATATTTTTTATAAACATCTTTGTCCCTAGTCATTGACAAATGATTGTTATATTTTTTAGCTTTGTTTTGTTTTCTTCTCATATTTTCTTACATGTTTGTTTATGTAATCCTAAATACCGTACGTTGTGTGTATTTTGTTGTCTATTTGTCTTGTGTGCATATTTTTGATTAGTTTACTTTTGTCCGCTTAACAATATTCAAATAAAATAGCCACATATTTAATTTAGTAAACTTATCAGATGGCAAACTCTAACGAGTGATTTGAAAGCATGATTGTTAAACGTGGAGGTGATGTAAATTGGCCACATATATCATGTGGCGTATTCTTCAGTCATAGATATTTTTGTGGGGTTTGCTTAAGTCGATACTGTATGCAAAAAAGCCTTAGTGGTGCTAAAAGCAACTATAACCCACACCATCGGTAAAATTCTGCCAGATTTATAAGCCAGAGTCATGGCAAATTCTTTATTTCAGATGTGCTCCAGCCAAAGACTATTGAACGACGTAATATTCCATACATAATGGCATTGATAGATCTTTCGAGCGTATATACATATACATACATAATTGGTTATTACAAACCTTTAGTCAGGATTACGACCTAGTTGCTCACACCACTCATGTTGTGGGTGTTAATTTCATACATGGGTTGCGGGACCTACAGTTTAAAGTCCACTCCGACGACAGATTTTTGAGAAACTTTTCATTGCAAATATTATTTGCTCTCAGAGTTTTTGCCAGAAATCTGCTGAGATTTAGTTGGAGATGACTGATCTTAATAATATATCTACTAGACCACGGCTACCTCACGTACATATATATATATAATTGGTTATTACAACCATTCAGTCAGGATTACGACCTAGCTTCTCTCACCATTTACATATGTTGTGTGCTTTAATTTTATACATGAGTGGCGGGTCCTACAGTAGTTTAAAGTGGACTCCGAACGACAGATTTTTGAAACACATTTCATGGAAATTTAATTTACTCTCAGAGTTTTTTGCTTTATCTCAGATAAGCTTTCTTTTATTTAAATTTAAACATGGAAAGCGCTTAAAAAGGCCACATATTGGTTTTATAGGCAGTGATGCTTTTTGACTCTGAAGCTTAAATAATTTCTCTTGTAGGTTTTTTAAAAGAACGTTGCAAAGTGAAGTGTTAAACTTGCTGCTCAAACCAAAATATTATTCGCTATACTTTCGAAAACTACTTGTGGATTTCGAACACATTTCGCGGTATAATACGTGCTACAACTAATTATATAACTGTTAACGGTAAATAATTAATTGACCAACTTTTACTTAATTTCGTGGAAAATATTTGCATTGCAATAAAGTTATTATTTTCTGCTATTTGCCTTCACATTTAATAGTTTGAGGGCACCTTTAAAAAATTTCAAAATAAAATAGTTTAACGTTTAAAAACTCATTGTTTGTTCACACTATAACTCTTATTTCGCAAATAATTTTTTACTTGCTTAGCAACAATAGCAAGCATAAAAACTAAATTAATTGAATTAAATTCTCTGCAGAACTTGTTCAAAGGATAGAAAATATTTTATACTCATATACCGTATTATGTTTATTATCGTTTAGAAACTGTTGTACAATAAATAAGTTTTACTCGAGCAATAGCGGTTGTATGTTAACAATTTAGTGGATAATTTGAAGGAACAATAGAATAGTTTTGTGTGAAAAGCTACATCAGCATATTATGATGTTACAAATTTAATTATAGTGAATGGCAAAAGTACATTGTTCCAAGGCCAATTGTAGTCCTATTAACATTATTGTCATATATTTGTGTGGCAGGAATGAAAAGAAATATAAAAAATTCGTAAAAAATCGTGATAATTTTTAATGATCTGTCATTGAATATGTGTTGTAAGTAATATGAGGAACTCTTCTTGAATTCTTCTCTTTCTCAAAATGCCAGCGAATCTCAGAATGATAGTATTTGTTCGTTGCTAGCACTTTCCTTATGTGGAACGCTCTTCGTGCAAAATTTTTTAGAGTCAATTACAATAACAATATCAGAAAGAGATAAACGAAAGCTTTGCAGATTCTACAAGACCACAATTTAAATTCTCCAAAACTACCATGAGTCCATAATTTTGCTCGTCTTGAATTTGTAAACTTTTATATATTATTCAGCTATAGTTCCTTTAATTTATGAAATTTTAACAGATAAAAAATCTATCTCGATGGTCCAGATAATGCAAATATTTACAGAAGATCGTATGAATCCTTTAGTCTTTTCTCTTCCCTTTAGTCTTTTTCTTATGGAGTTTTCTAAGGTCTCAAGTATATGCGTTCAAATTTACCGTGATTTATGGTTTAGAGTCAAGGAAAATAGAACAGTTCTGATGTAAAATTCTGCAGATTTATAAGCCAGAGTCATGGAAAATTGTTTATTCCGGATGCGTTAGACCCAGAGAAGAAGTGGCGAACATGTGAACGATGTAATATTCCATACTTAATGCCAGCAATAGGTTTTTCAAACACAAACACTTTGTGTTATTTATTTATTAATTACAATACGATTACAAATTATATTCTAATTATATACGAGCTGAGTAACTTTGACCATACGCTCGGTGTAGTGTAACAGTCCAGAGTCTCTGATGGGAATCGAACCCACGACCCTCACGCTAATAGTCTAGCACACTACCCACTAGACTACCAGGGCACCCATTTGTTTTATACATAGTTAGAGATAGAAAAAACCTAATGAACGACCCAATATTATAAACTAACTTAATAGGTCATTACAACTCTTTAGTCGGGACTACGACCTAGCTTCACACACCACGTATGTTGTGTGCGTTAATTTTATATATGAATGGCCAGACATACAGTTTAAAGTCGTCTCTGAACACATTTTTGAGAAACTTTTTTATTGCAATTTTATTTACTTTGAGTTTGTGACAGAATACTGCTAAAGTCGCCAAAAAAAGTATTCAAATTTCGTTTTATTACAGATGTCAGAGCTGGGGTTTGAACCATATCCACACGTCTAATAAGCTACTACTAAACTATTACTTCAAACCGAATATTTTTCTAATATGTATTGCAATTATCAAAGTTATATCTGTGTTGTATAGAAAGAGTCGTCAGGCAGGTAGTTTGAAGAAGCAGAGACCAACCAAAGGTCTCATACATAACATATACATACATAATTGGTCATTACAACCCTACAGTCTGGATGGAGTGGCGGGACCTACAGTTTAAAGTCGACTCCGAACGACAGATTTTTGAGAAACTTTTCATGGCAATTTTATTTACTTTTAGAGTTTCTGCCAGAAATCTGCTAAGAGGAAGACGCCGAAGAAATACCTTTTTGTATTTTATTTGATGTTTGGCCTGGGGTTTGAAGCCTGACTTTACGTCTAACAAGCCAACACACTGCCTACTAGCCTACGGGTCTCATGCCTATTGAAATACACCTAAGCCATCATGTAGGCTTGTTGTGTGCTCGCTATTAGGAATACCACCTTACTTCCTATAGGAAGTAAATTCTTTTATTTCATGCAGTCCACACCTTTTAGATGAGTTACGTCTTGTTTAGTGTCATCCCCAAAATATTGGAATCTCGAGCCTAAGCTCGTAAACTGACCAATGATACAAAAAGTTGTCTGTCGATCCCATGTCTTCATCATATGCCCTGTATTCATCATTTTCCGAATAAAAATTTTAACATTATACATACACCCATACAAAATTGGTCATCATAACCCTTCAGTCAGGATTACGACCTAGTTTCTCACACCACTTGTGTTGTGTGTTTTAAATTTTATACATGAGTCGCGGGATCTACAGTTTAAACTGTCTACTCCGAACGACATATTTTTGAGAAACTTTTCATGGCAATTTTATTTACTCTCAGAGTTTTTGCCAGAAATCTGCTGAGAGGAAGTTGCAGAAGAAATACTTTTTTGTATTTTGTTTGATGTCTGGCCTGAGGCTCGAACCCTGGCTTTACGTCTAATAAGCCAACACACTTCCTACTAGACTACGGCGACTTCATTTAAACATTATTTTATATATAAAGTTCTTGGGTTCGACAAGAGAACGGTTCGCCTTCTAATAGCAATTCTAATGGGACACTGTACTATTGGCAGTGTTGCTGACAAGCTCGGTCTGCCACACCACGATTGGTTAATGAAGCTGCTATGAAGTGGATGAAACGGAAGCGGTACAACGTTTTATGCCAGTGCCGTGCACTTCAGAGCAAGCGTCATCGGTTTTTGGTTGACAGAATGTTTGATGTTCTGTACACGGTGGCAAACGTGCCACTAGGGGAACTGACCGGTTACAAACGGATCTCGGGGTGGTTCAAATCTAATACTAAGAGATCATGAAAAGGGGTTATATAGCATACTTGGTAACACAATGGGCCATATGGCCACTGAGCGAACTTGCCTGTGAATGGCAGCTACCTGCTAACCTAACCTAACTAACCTATTGGGAAAACATGAATTTTTTTCTTAATATACGTATTAGTAATCAACAAGTAGTGGGAGTGATTAACTTAAATTAAATTTATTTGTACTTAATTCCACAATGTATCATTGAGTCTTAACCGCATGTATATTGCTTTCTAAGTGTTTTGGTTTTGAATTCTTTGTTATTAATTTAAAAAGCTTTTGTTTTCCACTTAAAAAACCAAAACCTTTAATTGAATTTCAAATAATTTAAAAGTTCATGTGTATATGACAGTTTATTTCACAATTAAAAAAAAACCTTTTCAACCTTCATTTAATTAAATGTGACAGCAAAAATGAAAGCAAAAAAAATACTTTTAATGAAATACGCGGTAATAGTAATAATGAAAGTAATAGGCTAATAAAGTAATTCTCATAGATAATGTATAGCTTACCCAACCATATTCATTAGATTAGTTTCAAAGAAAATTACCTGGAAAGACAAGCGAAAAAAAGAAAGGTTAAGATTAGCACAAAAAAAAGTGATCGAAATACAATTACTTTATATTACAACTATTACTGCCTTAATCTACAGTACAAGAACAATAATAACAATAAAAAAAATTTAAAGTTCATTAAAAAGGTCATTTATTTTATTTTATTTCGAAAGAAAAAAAAACCTATTTGTCTACTAAATTTAAAGCAAAATGAAAGCAATTTTCCACTGCTTGATAGCTTAAATACATGATTTAAAGTTTATTATAAGACTTAAGGTTTTTAATTTAAAGCATAGCCAAGCAAATGATAAATTTGTATAGGTTTAGCGAAACTACCATACAAGAGTGAAAAATCGTTTGTGGCTTTAAAACAGGTCAAAATAATTGCCAACAACACTTTAAAATCATTGCTACTGCTGGCAATCGGTATAAGAAAAATTTTAAAATCTTAAAACAAAAACAAACAAAAAATGTGCTTCAAACGATAACAATTTTCCCCAATAACAACGAAATGCCATGCCTTCTCTCTAACTCTGTGTAAGTAAACGTAACAATTCAATATGATTTTACTTTTTCAAACAAATTTATGAAATGAATTTCAAAAATCGTTTACATGGTCAAATGCATGAAATTGTTCGAAGCGTATAAATAAAAAAACTTATAGTTAGACTAGCGAATGGTTGCCAAAAAAAAGAAAAAAAACATTTTTTAACCAAAAAATAGAAAAAATACTGAAAGGAAAAACAAAATATTTGGTTGGTTGCTATCAAACGTGCATTGCGGCTAAGAAAACACTTGAAAAAAATGTTTGTTAACAATTATTTCTTAAAGGACTTCGAAGTGTTCGAATAAATGTTTCGAAATAACTCAGTCCAGCCTTATAAATCCATGCCTTGTAAACGCTTTTTTGTGGAAATCATTTTTTGAAATATTTTCGGACCACTCGTTATAAGGGCATGATTTTTTTATTGGTAGGTTACGTTAGGTTAGGTTAGAGGACGTGTACTTGTCAATTAAGACAAGTACAGTACCCGGAGGTCGAATTGACCCATTGTACAACGTCCTAGTTTCTCACACCACTTATGTTGTGTGTCTTAATTTTATACATGAGTGGTGGGACAGTTTAAAGTCGCCTCCGAACGACAGATTTTTAAGACACTTTTTCTTGGCAATTTTTATTTACTCTCAAAATTTTTGCCAGAATTCTGCTGAGAGGAAGCCGCCTAAGAAATATATTTTCATATTTCGTTTAGTTGGAGATACCTGCCTTGGGGTTCGAACCCTGGCTTTTACGTCTAATATGTCGACACACTACCTACTAGACTACGGCGACTTCTATTTCAAATTCTTGTTTGAAATATTTTCGGGCAGCCCGTGATAAAGGCATGACGTTTTATTGGTGCTTAGGAACTTTTTGTCTTTTTTAGTGGAGGCCTATTTAAGTAGAATTTTTGCCTTTTTTCCTTTTTAATGAACAATGTACCCAGTCAATCGTCTTATAATTGCTTTGCTTTGTTTCAGTTTCATTAGTTAAATTTGTTCAGTTCAGCAGGTGTTTGATCTGTTGTAGGTAGTCTTAAGCCGATAAGTTTGCCATAAAAGTTTCATACAACAACCTCTATAATGCAGTATTGAGTGTTATAATATAAAGACAGTAACTTCCTCGACGCTTTACCCTTCTTGGGGTCGAAGAGCATGTTGCTCTCTGGATGGATTAAGGTTTCCATTAAGCTACGCGCAACAACATCTGCAAAGTAGTATTGAGTGTTGTAGCAGCGATAAATATTGTCTATTGAATCCAGCAAACGATAGTAACTTCTCCTTTGCTCACGCCTTTTTGGCGTCGAAGTGCATGCTGTTCTCTGGATGGATTTTTTGAATGGAGAAGGTTTCCATATACGCTGCACAGAACATTACCTGGAAAGTATTATTGAGTGTTGTAGCTGCTAGAAACTTTGGCAATTGAATCCAACAAAAGAAAGCAACTTCTCCGCCTCTATCCCCTTTTTGGAGTCAAAGTGCAAGCTGCTCTCTGGATGTATTATTTGTTTCCTGGTTTTCGCAATTAGTAACCCCTGATAACAATTCGTTCGCCTCCTTCAGGTTTCTAAACTGAATTAATCAGGTTTATAGTCATGCAGCAATACTGCACGCCACCTCATATTTTTACAATTTATTCGTAGGAAAAAAATATCAAAAAATCTGTCGTTCGGAGTCGACTTTAAACTATAGGTCCCACCACTCATGTATAAAATTAACGCACACAGCATTAGTGGTGTGAGAAACTAGGTCGTAATCCTGACTGAAGGGTTGTAATGACCAATTATGTGCGTATGTACGTATGTATTCGTAGGAATACCAGGGAAAATAGAAACGACTTAATTTGCAGAATTTTTATTCGTTTAAAGCGAAAGTGGTTATGTGGCTTGAAGTCGCTGTAGTATAGTAGGCAATCTTTCGCCTATTAGACGAAAGCACATGGTTAAACCCTCAGCTCAAACAGAACGAAATATGAGCAAATAAATCTTTCGGCGACTTCCTGTCCAACAGTCTTTTGGCAAAAACTCTAAAAGTAAAATAAAAGTTACCGTGCCCTAACATGTAGTGTGTTGGCTTATTAGACCTGAGTTCATGGTCATACAAGAGGTCTGACATCTCCACTAAAGCGAAATATGAAAAAAATATTTCTTCAGCGTCTTAATTTCAGCAGATTTCTGGCAAAAACTCTGAGAGTAAATAAAATTGTCATGAAAAGTTCTTAAAAATATGTCGTTCGGAGTCGACTTTAAATTGTTGGTCCTGCCACTCATGTTTAAGAATTAACACACACAACATAAGTGGTGTGAGAAACTAGGTCATAATCCTGACTAATGGATTATAATGACCAATTACGTATGTATGCAGTGAAGCGCTTTAAATAGTACTGCACGCCAATGCATATTTATTCGTCGGAATGTGTAGATTTTTTAATCGTTTAAGCCGAAAGTGGTGGCTCAAAATGTGAATAGTAATTGGGGGCTACGGGAAGTGGGCTTGAAGTCGCCGTAGTCTAGTAGGTAGTGCTTTAGCCTATTAAATGAAAGCACATGGTTAAGCGCTCGATTCAGGCATTTCCAATAATACGAAATATAAGCAACTATTTTATTCGGCGACCTTCCGTCTTCTGGAAAAACTCTGAAAATAAAATAAAATTGCCATGAAAAGTTTCTCAAAAATCTGTCGTTCAGAATCGACATTAAACCATGTGAGAAGCTAGCTGCTACCTGCCTATAAAATTAACACACAAAATATGAGTGGTGTCTGGAACTAGGTTGTAAACTTGACTAAATGTCCAATTAAGTAAATCAATATACTTTTGAGCAGATAGCAACTGGTGTAGCCTGATCAGCTGATCACTTTCAAAATTATTTTCACACGAAATTTTTTTTTTACCTCTATACAATCATAATCCAATAAATTGAATTTATTTGAGAAAGGACGAAACGAAAAACGTAAATATTCTTTTCAGTGTACTGCCAAAATGCTATCAACAGACGACAACCACAAACACGGGCCAATAATACAAACAACCAAAAAAAAAAGAAACGAGTACAGAAACATATTGAAAGTTCAGGTTCAATAAAAGTCCACGAAATGCCTCACACGTGTGTATTAACTGGAGAAAGAGATTTGTTTTTCAAACTGTTTTCGTTTTTTTTTTGTTTAGTTTTCTATAACTAAACTGCAGTTTTCTTAGAGATTTTTTGCCTTTCTTTGCTTTGAATTTGGTACGATTTATATTTGTGCACTAGAAACGCCAAAGGCATTGATAACACTCGTATAACATTTTTGTATACACAGCCAGACATACGAGCAAGCCATTTACAACAGCGCAAACAAAGTGCATATAACGACGAGAGTATGAAAAGAAAAACTTTGTCGTTTTTTTTTTTTGTTTTTCCACCATATTTCTGTTGAATTTCTGTAACGCGACAACAGTAAGTGTTACCATAACCCCGTGCAGTGCAGCCAGTATATCATGAAAATGGAGAAGCGAAAGAGTAATGCAAGTAGTAGACTGAGGTTCAGCGGTGTAACAAGAGATGCCAGGCAACACAATTTACACTCCCACTTTATGTGAAAGTGGCCTGGACAACATGCCATTATATTTTGTCGAATGGCACACACTGTTCAGCTATAATAAACTCTTTAAGTGGACCAATTTTAGAGCGGATATTTTTATTTAGTTTGTCACGACAAAAGACAAGTCAATGTTTCTTGAATGTTAGCAGAATTTGATACAAATCTAATCCATAAAATGAAAGTACAAAAATATACTTCTTGTCTTTAAATAGTTGATATAAGTATGTGCTAGATTTAGTTTTGAAACTTGAAAAGCTTTTAAATTCGTAATTGCCTTGCAGAATATTCTTCACTTTGTTATAAGTTAAAATGATTTCAGGGCCTAAGTATGTAGGATTGGTTGTACTTTTATTGGCGGTTTGGTTAATAGGTTAGCTGCGCATTGCTCGAAAGGCCCTTCCGCGTTCCGAACTTTAACAGTTGAAAACGGTCATTTCGTTGAAGTTACACAAAAGGAAAAAATTTCATGTGAAGTTTCATTCGGTCACTGAAGTGACTAATTAAGATTAAAAAAGGGTTGTAATGACCAATGAAATATGTAAGTAATGGTAATGCTTATTATCATGTACGATATGGGAACGCATTGGAATGGAAATTAATACCTGCTCAGCTCATAAACTCATTGACTACTTTTTTCACTGACCAACAACTTCACAGACACGAAGTCAATATAATCGCGTGCCCCAGGCACGTTCTGTAAACAAATCCTGGGTGTCTAAGAACCCTTTCCTTCATCCTTTGCTTCCCAACTGCTTGAATATGACATCGAAGATCAACTGTGGTCTCATTCTACTTCATTATACTTAGCAGCTTCTGCAGAAGTTGTAAGAGGTATTCTCAACTTCTGGACGATTGCCCTTAAAGATTAGTGTCCCATTATAACTGGTAGGTGATTTATAACAAGGACTCGGTATATATGGTCTCTCTACAAATGGATTTATTGTATTTATTGCAAAACAGGCAGGTTTGTGTGCGACTATTTACTAGTCCCTCTGCAGAGAATGCTAATCTTAGTTATGTATTTATTTAAATATTCTGTGTATCAGCTTGTATCAGCTTTAGTGTTAACTTCAGTGTTTTCTTGTTTAGCAAGCAACATGAGGGTATTTGCCTTATATCTCTAGAGACACCCGTCATTCCTGAGCAATTTTAGATGTCGATTACACACTCCTTAAAGATCTGATGACAGCATTACAACGATTCGCAAAGCGGCAATTATTGGAATACGTCTTTATTTATTTTATTTTTATTAATAACAATACAAATACAAATTATCTTTAATTATATACGAGCTGAGTAATTTCGACCATACGCTCGGTGTAGTGTAACAGAGCAGTGTTTCTGGTGGGTAACGAAACCGCGACCCTCACGCTAAAAGTCTGGGACACTACCCATTAAATTATCAGGGCACTCGAGTTATTGGGATACATACATAATTGCTCATTACAACCCTTTAGTCAGGATTACGACCTATTTTTTCAGGCCACTTATATTGTGTGCGTTAATTTGTATACATGAGTGGCGGGACCTACAGTTTAAAGTCGACACCGAACGACAGATTTTTGAGATACTTTTCATTGCAATTTTATTTTACACTCCAAGTTTTTGCCAAAAGAAAGTCACCGAAGAATATTTTTTCATATTTCGTTCAGTTGGAGGTGCCTGACCAGTGGTTTGAACCAAGGCTTCACGTCTAACAAGCCAATACACTACCTACTAGACCACGGCGACTTTGAATTAAAGTCTTAAAGTTTTTTACTTGTGTGTTTAATTACTTTTTTATATCTAATGTCCACTTTTAAAGTAATTTTTTCTTTTTGCTTATAATCTTTTTTCTTTCTTATATTTTATTTTACTCCATATTTTACTCCATATTTTACTCCATATTTTACTTTTCGTTTTCTTTATATAGAAATCAATTACTACAACTCATACTTTTCAAAATTTCATTCTTTCTTTTGTATTTCTTTTATAAGTATTATAGTCGTATTTTTCGCCATCACCATTACTGTCACGTTTAAATGACGTCGAGGAGACTAAGATCTGTATGGTGTGTAGTGTGTAGTGTATAGTGTTTTAAGTAAATTTACATTTCACTTTATGTCAGGCAATTTTCCTGCCATTTTTTCTTTTTGTATTAGAATTTGCCATGTCTAAAGCTAAAGCCCTTAATGTGAGTTAAAGTTAACCATGTATTATGAAATACTGCTACTGTTCGTAAGTATACATAAATACATATATAAACGTCTGTTATATATCTCTCTGTGTTAGTTTGTATAAAAACGTTTATTATTTTGACATTATTAGACTGTATACGAGTATATCCTGTATATGGATTAAGTTTATGAAGTGTTGTGTACATATTTGAATTACTAACAGAGAGACAGAGAGAGAGTAATTAATATTGTAGATTAATTATTTAAAATGAACATACATAATTATGTGTTGGCAAGTATGTTGAGCTTAAAGAAAAGACGACTTCATAATTGTTTATTAATAATGACATAAACGTATAGATAAGTCTGGGAATTTTCAGGTGAAAATCTCTAAAGTTAAACGTCTTGTTTAATGTGGTTGATTGTAAAGCAAGGCTACAGCCTTGAGGTAAAATAATTTCCTCAATACATATACAGCAAAATTGTTCATGTAAAACTGTACAAATATATATGATTTAACTTTATCAGCATTAGTTTAGAATTTCCATTTAAATATGGTATAAGAATTTTGTTAATTGCAGGGGAATTAATACTAATTGCAAAACAATACAGTGTGTGTGTGTTTAATTGTTTAAGAATTTTATTTAAATATTTTGTATTAACAATTTAGGAAATCTTAAATATTTATTGGTATGGTTAGTTCCATATATAACTGGAAGCTAATTTCTATAGTAAGCAGTTATTGATATGTATAATTTAGTATTTGTAAGTCTGGTATGGCAACAATTTTGAAAAGCAGCATGTGATGTTGAATTATTGCAATGCAATATCTCTACAAGTAATATTCTAATCATTATGAGTTCAGTTATGAGTATCATTTGTTCGATTTAGTTAAGCAAACCGTAAATAAAAGGAAAAAAATTACTACAGTGAACTCTTAGTAACGTGAACTAATTTTTACAAAGGTGTTCACATTTCCCATTACATACACTGAGCGCCAAAAGTGAGTAAGCACCACTGAAATAATTCATTTGCTTAGGATAGCGAGAAAAGCAAATGAGAATAGTCGAATAAATTTCCAAAAATAAAAACGTTTATTTATTACTTATAAAATGTTAAAACAAAAACAACAATTCATGATAAAGGAACTTTTTTTATACTTAAGAACAAAAGTGTTGACTCACTTATGGCGCTCACTGTACATACATAATTGGTCATTACCACCCCTCAGTCAGGCTTACAACTTAGTTTCTCACACCACTTATGCTGTGTGTGTTAATTTTTTTATATATGAGTGGCGGGACCTACAGTTTTTAAAGTCGACTCCGAACGACAGATATATTCAGAAACTTTTCATGTCAATTTTATTTACTTTCAGAGTTTTTGCCAGAAATCTGTTGAGAGGAAGTCACCGAAGAAATATTTTTTTTTTAAATTTCGTTTTGATGTCTGGCCTGGGGTTTGAACCCTGGCTTCAAGTCTAATAAGCCAACACGCTCTCTACTAGACTGCGGCGACTTCAATTTCCGATTGGTTTGTGGTAAACTAAGGCAAAACAAAAAATGAAGTCGTCGTAGTCTAATAGATAGTATGTTAGCTTATTAAACATGAGGCCTCTGTTGAAAGCCCAGTTCAGACATCTCCAAAAGAACAAAATATGAATAAAAATATTTCTTCGATGTCTTCCCCTCAGCAGATTTTTGGCGAAAATTCTGGGAGTAAATAGAATTGCCTTGTTGATAAAAAATTTGTCGTTCGGAATCGATTCCGCCACTTGTAAATAAAAATAAACGCACACAGCATTGACTTGTATGAATCAGAAGAGAACTGAGTATCTTTTGTCCTTATATCGCACAATTACGATTCTCAGAGGTAACTGCTGATAAGGTTAGCATTTAATCAAATTACTTCTGTAGAAGAACCTTTTGATACCATGCAAGGTTTCAGACAAGGCGACCCCTTATCATGCGACCTCTTCAACTTCGTCATGGAGAGTGTTCTGCGAAAGGCAGGAGCCTGCTAAGATGGGTTTGGCAGTAAATGAGGGCAAAACAAAGTATATGTTGTCGGCAAGTAGAGACGTGCGGCGTATTGATTCTCAGATTACGGCCGATAACTATACTTTTGGAAAGGAATTTATTTATATTGGCTCCGCCGTTACCACCAAAAATGATGTCAGTCTGGAGATCAAGCGCAGGATCACACTTGCCAACAGGTGCTACTATGGTCTCAATAGGCAATTGAGTAGCAGAGACTTCTCTCGTGCAACCAAACCAATACTCTACAAGACGCTCATCCTACCCGTGCTTCTTTATGGCGCAGAGGCATGAACCCTATTAAGCACCGATGCAGCAGCCTTGAGAGTATTGGAGAGATTTTCGGTCCAGTACGAGTTGGCTATGTTTTCCGCATCCGATCCAACAGTGATCTGTATGAACTCCTCAACGACATAGACGTTGTGCAGCGGATTAATATCCAGCGGTTGCGCTGGCTCGGTCATGTCGTTCGAATGGAGGAGGATGCTCCGGCGATACGGGTATTTGATGCGGGGATCTGCGGAAGTCGGCGAAGAGGACGACCTTGTATCCGTTGGAAGGACCAAATCGAGGAAGCCTTGTCAGCGATTGGTGTGACCAACTGGCATAGGCGTACAAGAAGCAGAGCCGCCTGGAAGGATGTGTTGCGGCAGGCCGAAATCCGTTAATCGGGTTGTTAATGGCCAATTAAGCAAGTCAGTAACATAAGTGGGGCGAGAAGCTAGGTCATTGATCGAGTTGTGATGATTAATTATGTTATGTTATTTGGAATAAAAAATTTACTCACACCTAATACCATAGTTTGTATCGTTAATCCTGTTGTTATGGCCAATTAAGTAAGTACGTAAGTAATTCTGTAAAAGTTGTGGTTCTTAGGAAGACGCAGGAACTATATTTCATCTGATGTGTCAGAGCCCTACTTATGTCATGAAAAAACAAAGCAAAGTAGCAAAAATTTGTTTGAAGTCACGTTGATTTTTTATGAGACTATTTGACCACTGTTGTTGTATCACAATGGGCATGAACTATGGCCTTAGTGCGACTGTGGCCTTCAAATGTAATCCGCAACTCAGTCCAAACTTATTATTGTTTCTTTGAAATGTGTTGTCCATTTTCAGATCAGTCCTGCGGTAGTTTTATCATTTATTTTATCCCTTTTCTGCGGCTTTTTTTATTTGGAATCCATATTCGAATGTAGTGCAGTGTTCAAGTAAAAAAAGACTGCGTATCCTTAACAAAAGCAATAAAAGTAAAATAAATCATAATTTTTTTTTATTTCAAAACTTGTTGTTATTGTTCTTAGGCTTTAGACATTCGTTTCAAATGTTTTAAAATAATCATAAGGGTTCTACCCACTTTTTTGATTTGAATTTTTTTTTTTTGTTTCAATTTTATGTTTCAAATATTTCTTCTTTTTTTGTTTTCAACTGTTAAAGAACACTGCCTAACTGTGGGTTAGTTGTGCTATCCACAGGGGTTTCTTATTACTTTATAACATTATTATTGTTGCTATTACTGTTGCTGTTGTTGCTACTATTTTGGTGCTACATGACTACTTCATTGAACAATTGTCGGCTTGTAACCGGGGGATTTATAACTTTGTTTAAGTAATTGTAAACGCGTACATTTGTGTGTGTGTGTCTGTCTATCCTTTTGGTTACTTTGCCAATGGATTTAAATACCGTTCTGTCCGTTATGTTGGTTTTTCCCTTTTCTTTGTTTTTTGCTTCTGTGATGCAAGGGGTTGCTACCTGCCTTTTTGGGTTTACAATACGTCGTATTGGTTTGAGTATGAATGCTTGGCTAAGTGTGTTATTTCCTAATTTTCAAACCAGCCGGCTTCCTTTTTGTAATTTCTTTCGTTCTTTTAGTTTTTTTTTGTTTTTTTTATCAAACTAATAAAATAGGTAATAACAACGGCGTTGATGACGACCCTGGCTGATAAGGATAAAGTTGTTATTACAATTCGTATTTAAGCTTTAATAAATCAAGTACATGATGTCAAGGATTAAAAGGCGTCCGCTTTAGCTCTTGTATCATAAAATTTCCCAAAGAAAATATTTGAATTATAATTTCGGGTTTCATTGTTCCAATTCAAAGAATTTTATAAAACGTTTCACTTTTTTTAATTTATTCTCGTGGTAATTTAAAAGAGTTGGAGGTTGTTAAAAAAATTTACATGTTTTTCTCTTTAATTTGCATAAATTTAAGAGGATTGTGTGAAATGTGAACAGTACTTAACAGAATGTTAAGCGTGAAATATAAACCCACTGAGATGTCATTTGCTTTTAATTACTGCCATGGGCTAAATGTGTTTTCCTACGCTACATGATTTATGGTTAAGTTTAATGGATAGGATTTCAATTGTAAAATTTGAAATTATTTCAAATCTGATAATGAATTCGTCTCTATCGGACCATCTATTTTGACTATCAAAAGAAAGCCGGATAGTATAGCAAGAATAATGCAGAATATCGTCCATACTATTGCAAGGATTGCTTAGTGGATCGTTCATACTATACAAAGGACAAGGCTGCTACAGAGTGCAATTATCAAGGCCTTAAAGCCGAGGTCAATAAAAACAAAACCTATTTGTTTTTCAATTATTTACTCTTCACTCGGTTCGGTTGGAATAGCCCAGTCTATAAGACTGCCAGACCACTGCAGTTCTTTCAGGCGGATATGGTGTCGATACAGGCTGCGGCAAGGCTTATTGGGGACGGAAGGGTCTCCAAGCGGAACGTCACCATACTTTCTGATAGCCAGGCGGCTATCAAGGCTCTAAGTTCTAACGTGATGAATTCCAAGACGGTGTACGGCTGTCGCAGATATCTTGACAAAATAGCGGAACGATATGATATCCATATCGTATGGGTACCGGGGCACAGTATTCCGGGTAACTGCAGAGCTGATGAACTTGCCAGGCGGAGCACGATCATCGAACTCTCCGATGAATTCTCGAATCTGGGCATCCCTATGAGGACCTGCTGGCTCATAATTGATAATGGGATCGTCGATTCTGTCAACGAAAGGTGGGCTGCCTCGGACACGGGTAGAACGACTCGTAACATCTGGCCGATGCTGGATGAGGGGCGCACAATGAGTCTACTTAAACTCCAAAGAGGCGCACTCAGTGTAGTTGTCGGTGTCATTACGGGACATTGCATTATGGGTACGCATGCGAGGCGCATTGGTCTTGGGCACCTTGCTAACGACTTCTGCAGAAGCTGCCAAAGGAGAAGGAATTACTTGGGTACTTACTAGATGGATGATTTGGAGGAACTGTCAAAAATTGACATTGGCAGCCTAAATCGCTTCATCAGGAGCTCCGAGTGGTTTTGAGACTAGGGGATAACGGATTACTGTGGTAGCACAATGGGCCCAATGCGGCATAAGTGAGTCCATCCAGTCCAAATATTTTTCTTGGATGGACAGCCACCTCTACCTACCTACCCTTCGCTCTGTTACCCTATTTAAATCACTTGCAGTATATTTTCATTCCACAACAACATTTTAATGAATTCAAATATGTGCGTAATTGAGTTATTATAACATTGTTCCGTTTCATGTTGGCAAAATTGAAATCAAAAAATAAAAAAAGAAGGTAAAGAAAAATTAAGATTGTAATCGTAATCAAAACTATAAATGCGCGTATGCCAGCAAGCATATGCAAGTGTTCATGCAACGTTCATAGAATATTTTTCAAAAAGAAAACAAAAATCCATACACGCATAAATACTGGGTGTATAACCTTTTTGCCAACACCCCATTTCGTATATAAATCAAAACTAACATGTATTTACACTTCACTGCCTCTCTTACAGCAGGGTTGTTGTTGAGCATTACTTTGCCGCGTATCTTTCTAAAGAGATCAACCATAAAGATTATCGTTTACTAAAGCATAAGCAAATGCTCATAAATCCTTAACTGCAGCCACTCAAAATAGTCAAATTTCTAGTTTCCGGTAATCAGAGACGTTTATCTTCATCTACTAATTATTGTGGATAGATTTGCAACTCTGATAGCTGGCTGTTCTGATTGCATTTCAAAAAAAAAAAATAACAGAAGAATAGTTAAATGGAAGATCTTATTACAGAATATTAAATGACAATAAAAACTATTAAAGTTTTCTATTTCTAATCTGCTTAATATTTAAAGGGAATTGAGCGAAATTAAATAGAAAATTTCGTTTTTATTTAAGGGGGTAGTTGTATGTAGTATTAGATTATTAGACTTGAGGCCACGAACCAAACCCCAGATCAGACATCTCGATCAAACAGAAATCTGATAAAATATTTCTTCGCGACTTCATCTCAAGAGATGTCTGGAAAAGGTTAGGTTAGGTTATGTTAGAGAACGTGTACTTGTCAATTAAGACAAGTACAGTACCCGTAGGTCGAATTGACCCATTGTACAACGTCCTGGTTTCTTACACCACTTATGTTGTGTGTGTTAATTTTGTACATGAGCGGTGGGACCTACAGTTTAAAGTCGACTTCGAACGACAGATTTTTGAGAAACTTTTTCATGGCAATTTTATTTCCTCTCAGAGTTTTTGCCAGAAATCTGTTGAGAGGAAGTCGCCGAAGAAATACTTTTTGTATTTTTTTTATGTCTGGCCTTGGGATTGAACCCTGGCTTTACGTCTGATAAGCCAAAACACTACCTACTAGACTACGGCGACTTCTGATAAAATATTTCTTCGGCGACTCTCAAGAGATTTCTGGAAAAAACTCTGTAAAGTAAATGAAATTGTCATGAAAAAGTTTCTCAAAAATCGGACTTTAAACTGTAGGTCATGCCACTCATGTTATTCATAAAATTAACACTCACAAGAGAGGACATGATAAACTAGGTCGTTGTCCTGACTGAAGGCTCGTAATGACCAATTATGTATGTATGAATGTATTCAATGTAGAAAAACATTCAAAGACACCAAAATAAAGTTCTACGAATAATAGCAGCTGTTTGAAGTGTTGCTTACGAATTCTCTTGGAGGAGCGCATCCAAAATGTCGAATTTTCTATAATTTTGGTGCATAGATCAGACTGTATTTGATCGGCAGCATGTGTTATATTGGCTTTGAGGATCGTAGTGGTTTGGGGCTTATTCGTATACAGTTGCAACTTAAGAAAACCCACAAGACAAAGTCCAACGATGTCAAATCGCACGATCGCGGTGGACAGTTTATATCACTTTTACGTAAGATAGCATGGATCGGAAGAGATGGGAGATGTCTGAAAAAGAGAGGAGGAGATACATGTGCCCCTATAGGAATACTTTTCTAAATTGGAAAAAGTAGCATGGAATTTATGAATACCGGCGTGGTCTTGGTTAACAAATTTCAAAACTGCTGTGTCCCGCAGTAGACAGCAGGAAAACCAGGGAACTACTTGAGTTCGACATGAAAACAGTTCACACTCTAACTGGAGTTTTAATAAGACACTGTGCTATTCGAAATTTCGCTGAAAAACTGGGTCTGCCCCCCCCCCGGGATTACCTCAGAAGCTGCTTTGATGTAGAGGAAACGGAATCGGGTCAACAACTTTTATGCGAGTGCCCTGCACTTCAGAACAGACGTCGTCGGTTTTTGGATGGCAGATACGTTTGAAGATCTGAACATGGTGCCACTAAGGGAACTGAACGGATTCATCCGCAGCTCGGGGTGGTTCAAATCCAGCACTGACGGATCATGATAAGGGTGCTTACCTCATACTGGGTAATACAAATGGCCATATGGCCACCGAGAGAACTTGCCTGTGAATGGCAAGCTAGATGCTAATCTAATCTAATCTACGTGAGATGGCTACGCCCTAAAATCGCTCTTGCAAAATATTTAGATCACAGAATAAGTGGGGTGCGTAGCGCTGGGCTGTTGAAACCACATGTCGTTGGTATCCAGCTCATCCAAGAAGTTGGTTCTCGCCGTTGATAGTGATGGGCTGGCCGAAGCCGTTCTCACAGACATAATTATAAACGGAAATCGATAACAAAAAGTGACTTCCTCGGGATATGGATATGGATTGGTGTTGTGGCCAGACATCAAAACGAAAATATGAAAAAAATATTTCTTCGGCGACTTCCTCTCAGCAGATTTCTGGCAAAAACTCTGAGAGTAAATAAAATTGCCATGAAAAGTTTCTTAAAAATCTGTCGTTCGGAGTCGACTTTAAACTGTAGGTCCCACCACTTATGTGTATAAGTAAAGGCACACAACATAATTGGTGTGAAAAACTAGGTAGTAATCCTGACGGAAGGGTTGTAATGACCATTTATGTATGTATATATGTTGTGGCAAATTCGGCAATATTGTCTCCTTACGTTCCCATCATCGCAAATGGGTCTTATCGCTGGATATGAAAATTATGGTCAGTCACCAAGAGAGCCTATTCAACGAACAAGTGTGACGTGGCAACACAGATAGAATAAACTACAACGAATTTGACAGACGAAACTTAAAAAAAATGGTCCTTATAAACTGTCACAGCTCGAAAATCCATGTTGCAATACCCTATATTATTAGATATAAGGGCATAGAACATATTCTAAGAGGATTACAATATTTCCTATTAATTTTATAAACATTTTTTAATTCCATCATGTACGTTTCCATCTACAGATTGTGCGTTAAATTAATTTTGTAATTTTATTTCAATTAAAAACTTGTGTAAGTAAATAAAAAAATTTTTTTTAAATCAAGAAAATTAAAAGGAAATCTCATTGAAAATATAAATGTTTTCCTCTTTTTTCACACTCCATGATGCCCTTATCTTTTTATAATTTATTGTTAGAAACAAGAGAATTTTTTTCTCCATATTTTTATGGTTTTGTGGTGAGAAATGTTTTCAAAATTCCTGGAAAATTTCACAAGCTGGATAAAAAAAGCCTTGTTTTGAATTAAATCTTTAGGTTTGCATGTGTAAGAAATAAAGTTTAAGGATGTTAAATTGAATGTGTGGTGTTGTCTTCTATTTCCTGTTTTATTATTATTTAAAAATGGAGAGTAAAAGTTTAAGCTGAAGTGTATTAAAGTATAAATTTTCACAAAAACAGACGGGAAAAAAATCGTATTTAATTACATGCCATTTCACTTGTAGACAAAGTGTAATATAAAGAAGGAGTAGAATGAAATATAAATCATATAAAAGGAATTAAAATTATTCCATGCTGTTTGTCATCATAATAAGCATGTCAGAATTCTTTTTTTTTTGCTTTTTTGTGTCTAAATTTTCCTTCTTGACTCATTTGCCGTTCGCCCTCCACTTTACCTTTTTGAATGTCACATTGTATTCGCAAATGAATTTATCTTATTTCCTTTTATTTATTTTTTTTTGCTTTTTCCCGGCTTTATATTTATCCAGAAACACTTATTAAATACAGTGCAAGACAAAAGTGTAGAAATGTAAGCAAAATGTTTGTTGTTTATGTGGTTTATTTAAAAGTTTTAATTTAAAAATGCAGTCAAATAAAAACGATTTGAAATTTTGCCAAATTTATTCATTTGTTAGGAAATACAATTGTTTATAGACTACAATTAGAAATAGAATTTTATTTCATTCATATGGCTATATCGGCTTGCGTCACAGTACCTCATTCAATGAGACCAATTTTCGTCTTCTTTTTCGAGTGTGTCTGCACTCGTATCTCAGCAATGACATCAAGAATGTTGGCCTTTAAATGCTAAATTTTTTCTGGTTTATCGGCATAACATTTTTCTTTAACAGCACCCCACTGAAAATATTGCAACGGTGTCAAATCGCAGCTTCTTGGCGGCCAACTGACATCACCACTTCGTCTAATTGAACCGCCATCTAACTTTTAATGCAATAAATCGATTGTGGCATGACATGTGTAGCAAATTGCACCATTCTGTTGAAACCAAACATCGTTCACATCAATACCAAGAAGAGCGGATACAAAAAATCAGTTATCATGGTGCGATAGGTGTCTCCATTGACCGTTGCGCTGCCCTCATTTTCAATGAAATATGGAAAAATGATGCCTCCGCTCTAGAAGCTGCAACAAACAGTCACTCGTTGTGGATGCATTGGCTTCTGTACGACCACGTGTGGGTGTTCTGAGCCCCAAATACGGTAATTTTGCTTATTAACGTACCCATCAAGATTAAAATAAGAAGACATCATCATGCAGTTTCTAGTTGGCCCAATAAATCCCAACATTGCTCAAATCACTCGTTATGGATGCAGTGGCTTCTGTAAGACCACGTTTGATTTTTTTGGTACCATCGTGCACTTTCTGGTTAGCCCGTCTAGGGAAAGAAAAACGAAGCGGATGGTCATGAGTCTTCAAGTCTTGAACCAATTCAATTTTGTAAGGTGTCATACCAAGATCTTTTCGCAAAATTCGACGAAAACTGGTGCGTTTAATGTTCCATTCTTGAGAATGATGACGAGTTATATTATGTTACATCGGAGTGATAGCTTTGACATCAAAAGCTTCGCATAGCGGTCCGTTGTGACGCCATCGGTAAATGCAGTCCGTGTACTAACCAAGTTCTATCAAACTAGAGAAGAAAGACGAGTTGGTATTGATGGACGCACACTCTCAGCCTCAGCTTCGATATTTTCGGGTGTACGCTCTGTATGAGGACGCTCACGTCTTGGCGCGTCAACAATGAAATCAGTTTTACGAACTTTAGCAATAAACGTGCGTACACCAGGCACTGTTGGTCCGTCATACATACATAATTGGTCATTACAACCCTTCAGTCAGTATTACGACCTAGTTTCTCACACCACATATGTTGTGTGTGTTAATTTTATACATGAGTGGCGACACTTACGGTTTAAAGTCGACTCCGAACGACTGATTTTTGAGAAACTTTTCATGAAGTCGCTGAAGAAATACTTTTTGTATTTTATTTTGATGTCTGGCCTGGGGCTCCAACCCTGGCTTTTGGTCTACTAAGCCAACACACTACCTACTAGACCACGGCGACTGTTGGTCCTTCTCTGTGACCAAATTTTGTACGATACTTTCGTGCAATTTCCGATGAATTGTCTTTTTTTGAAAATTAATTTCCAATGTATTCCAACGTTGCTCAAACGTAAATCGATCATTACGTTCAGTGGAGATACTGATACTGAATTTTGTGACAGAATGACATACATAAGTATTGCCAGATTCGAAATAACCGATGGTTTAAATTTAAAACGATAGGTGGCTTATTATTCAAGTAAGCTATACCCAATTCAATGTAAACATCAAACAATCTTTGTAAAATCTTTTTACAATTTAATATCACACATTTTGTTTGACACTGTATTCTCTCCCATATACGTACATTGTGTTCTTGGGTACGAGTCTAATTGTTGAAGTAGTATGTGTGTTATTCTTGTCTCACCACTGGCATTCTGGCATGACTTTGACACCACTTTTTAGGTAATAATTAGGGGTTTTTACGGCTTCTCTGCTCTATTGTATGTTTATCTTTTTTTTTCTTGCTGAATTGTTTGCTTTGTTCAATCTTTTTTTGTCTTCTACTTCTTTTACTTCAGCAACTAAAAACACTTGTGTGCACAGCTTGAATTTCAGTTTTTTTTCATTTATTTTACGCTTGAATTTTATTTTTTCGGTTGCCTTTTTATACGTTAAATGTGACAACTCACAGATGTAAACAATAGGACTTGAGTGCACATTTATTGGCATATAATGTGTTTATTTTCACTAATTCATACAATTGTATGAAATTCTATGAACATACATACCTACATACTTTCATACTTTTATTCATATGGCTGTTGTATTTGTTATTTTATCATGCCACCATACCCATCTAAATGTATGCTATTGTTGGGTATCAAAAGGAAGAAAATATGGTTTTTATAGGTAATTTAAAAGAGAAGGGGATTAAAGTTCGGATTAAAGTGTCGTTTTAAGTGGATTTCGTAATAATTGTCGAAAATAAGTGACTTTGTGTCTATCTAAAGACGATTTAGGAAAGTCTTTGAAGTTATGTTCTCAATATAATTATTTTAAGATGATGTTGTCGTTGGAAAATAAAAGGTCAACATAATAATTTTTATAATAGAATGATTCAATTATATTTGCAGTACAGTGAAAGCTCTTTTAGGCGGATAGTGAAATGAAACAACATAGAATTTAATAAAGAAAGTTTGTCTATTTGACATGATTGGTCATTACAACCCTTCACACCATTTATGTTGTGTGTGTTAATTTTTATACATGAGTAGTAATTAAGCAAGTGTTCATGACTATGATAGCTTGTTTTAACATCGCTGCTAAGCTATAAATTTTTTTTATTAATTTAAAAGCTCTTAGTTTGGGTGCCTTGCCGATATTCTGAAATTTTCTTTGTATCCTGCCATGTTCTCACATCAATGGGCACTTAAGAACATATTATTCCTGAGGCAGTTAAGAGTTTAGATTTTTCGTTTAATTGTCCGTAATGTAGAGAACATTTGTAGAGGATTTTGTGCAACAATAGGTATTGAAGGGCTGCCTGCTGATTTCTAGTGCTCAGTAAAACCAATTTAGTTTTCCATTATCTCTTTTATATTCGCCGTAGTCTAGTAGATAGAGTGTCGGCTTATTAGACGTAAGGCCACGTTTCAAACTCCAGGTCTGACATTAAAACAAAATACAAAAAGTATTTCTTCGGCAACTTCCTCTCAGCAGATTTTTGGCAAAAACTCTGAGATTAAAATCAAATTGTCATGAAAAGTTTCTCAAACATCTGTCGTTTGGAGTCGACTTTACATTGTAGGTCATCCGCCACTCATGTATAAATTTAGCATGCACAACATAAGTGGTGTGAGAAACTAGGTCGTAATCCTGACTGAAGGGTTGTAATGACCACTTATGTTTTGTATGTAATCTTACAACTGCGTTGAAAAATACAGTATCAGTCTTGTGTGCTGTCATACTAAAACTCTTTAACTTGGGCACGTGGAAAGTTCAATGTCGAAAAGAAAACATTTTCGTAACAGACATTTAAACCAAGTAGGCGGTTACTTTCTGCCCATTATACTGTATTTGAAGCTTTATTTCTCAGCATATTCTTTATCGAAAAAAAATTCTTTCGAATCATATTCTACAAAGTAAGTTGAGTTTTTACTCAGAAACTATAAAAAATAAACAAAATCCAGGATGATTGTTAACATCTGTTTCAACAGGAAATTTTTAATATTTTTTTTAAATGCCATGATTTTCGCTATGATTTTCATGAAAATGCAACCCCTTGCTATATACATACATACATATGTATGTACGTATAATTAATTATCACATGAACGTGTAATTATGAAAATTGCTTAAATTTTTCATTCAAACTCATTACGCTAGTAGAATACGAAAATTGTTTTCTTCTTTGGATCTCTTGCTTATTTTCATATATTTTGGTATATACACTGAATATTAATGAAATGAATGAAAAATCAAGACAATATAGAATAGAGAATCAAATCTTTTCTTCTTCTTCCTTTCATTTCTAATTTTCTAAATATCCTTTTACTCGATTGTTGGACTCTCACTCACTCACTCGCTCTCCCACATAAAAGAGATTTAGCAGGAGGATATAAAAACGAAATCATACTGAATAAGCAAACAATTACGAAATAATTTCCCATTTCTTTGGATATTTCAATTCCCAGCATTCAACACTTTATAAAAAATTCAATTTATACACGAGAGAAAATAATGTTGTGGGCTGACGTGCTACTATAGTGGAGACATTTTTACACACACACATACACATTCATTTTAACTAATTACATTTTAATGTTTCCTATACCAGCCACTTAAATATTTTATCAGGCCTTAGAGGATTTGAAATCATTACCAAATCTCACTACATATTGGAACGAACTGCTTGCAATTGCTACACAGAAGAAAAAATTTTTTTTCGTTTCTAACCTTAAAAAAAATATCAAAATCTATGTGGTTATGTCAGTGCTTGAATTCTAGTTTTAATATTTGATTGTGCTGCAAATAAATAACATAAAAATAAAGTAAATTTTCCAAGAACAGAAACTAAATTGGGGAGAAAATACCAAAACAAAGAAATCTTTCGAATTGACAAAAATTTTTATGTTCTGCTTAGTAAACACGTACTTGAACACCTTTTACGTACTTCAACATGTACTATCGTAGTATGCAGCAGCCACCTTTTTTTGATAGCACTTACCATAGCATTACAGAATGTATAGGGAAGGCCTGAAATATGTGTACATATATTGAGTATTGGAAGTAGAGTAGATTTACTGACTTTTATTTAACATTCATGCATATTTCTACTTTCGTTTCATAAAATTTATTTTTAATAAAATTTTTTTATTTTGGGATCAAATGCATGAATAAAGATTCTTAGGATACAATAGAGTATATTAAGCACAGACTACCTAGTCTGTCGGCTTATTAGGCCTGAGAAGCCACGGTTTAAACGCCAGGTTAGACAACTCCCACAAAACGAAAATATGAAAAAATATTTCTTAGGCAACTACCTCTCATAGGATTTTTGGCAAAAACTCTGAGAGCAAATAAAATTGCCATGAAAAGTTTCTCAAAAAATCTGTCGATCGGAGTCGACTTTAAACTGTAGGTCCCTATACTCATGTATAAAATTAACACACACAACATAAGTGGTGTGAGAAACTAGGTCGTAATACGGACTGAAGGGTTGTTATGACCAATTATGTATGTATGTATTGGATTATGATTGTATAGATGTAAACAAAAAAAATTTCATGTGAAAATAATTTTTAAAGTGATAGCTGATCAGGCTACACCATTTGATATCTGCTCAAAAGTATATTGATTTGCATAATTGGCCATTTAGTCAAGATTACCAACTAGTCCCTCACACCACTCATGTTTTGTGTGTTAATTTTATCCGCAAGTAGCAGAACCTACGGTTTAATGTCGACTCTAAACGACAGATTTTTGAGAAACTTTTCATGAAAATTTTATTTTACTCTCACAGTTCTTCCAGAAGACAGAAAGTCGCCAAAAAAAAAAAATCGTTGCTTATATTTCGTTTTATTGGAAATATCTGAGTCGAGAGCTTAACCATGTGCTTTCGTCTAATAAGCTAAAGCACTACCTACTAGACTACAGCGACTTCAAGACCACTTCCCATAGCCTACAATTAGTATTCACATTTTGTGCGACCACTTTCGGCTTAAGCGATTAAAAATTCTACTCATTTCCGACGAATAAATACGCATTGGCGTGCAGTACTATTTAAAGCGCTTCGCTGCATACATACATAATTGATCATTATAACCCTTCAATCAGGGTTATGACCTAACTTCTGACACCACTTATATTGTGTGCGTTAATTTTATACATGAGTTTAAAGTCGACTCCGAACAACAGATTTTTCAGAACACTACCTACTAGACTATTTATTTATTTATATTAAATACACATACGGCACGGAACAAAAAAACTAACGACTTATTCGTTTTCCTCACATACAAGACCAAAACAGCTAACTCGGAACGTAAAAAACGTAAAAGCCCAGTTTAGTCAAACGTCGATGGAACGTAATGTAACATACGTTCGTTTTTAGCATATGAAAATCAATGCAAATGCTTACACAAAACAACATTACGGTTCGGCAAGCCTTTTCATTGCTTATCGTGTTCTATAAATGAATATACGTTTCTTGAACGTTTGGTTAATCGGGGCTAAAGTCTAATTCTACCTTTAGCATTACGTTGAATATGTTGCTAATGCATTAATAGTTGAAAATCGCAAGACTAAAAGCATCGCGGGAGTTTTGAAATGAAAAAGTACTGGAAAAAGTAGAAAAGTACTGAATTTTTCAACACTGCTTTGAATATACTTTATATACTTTGGTGGATCGAAATGCAATTTAAAATAAATAAATTGGATATTTCAAAATTAACTGTACACTATGGATAAACTTCTAACAATTACCAAATGCAACTTTTATCACTTGAGGAGAGTAACCGAAAAAATTTGACAATATTTCAAAATTTTTTTTATTTTTTTTTTTGTTAGAATTTTAAACACTGGCAATGAAACAATTTTAAAATAAAAATAACGGTAGTTTATTAATATACATATAGTTTTTTTAATGTACTGATTCTTTTGATGCTTACTGTATATACATATATACATAATTGGTCGTTACAACCCTTTAGTCAGGATTACGCCTAGTTGCTCACACCACTTATGCTGTGTGTTAATTTAATACATGAGTGGCTGGACCTAAATTTTAAAGTCGACTCCGAACGACAGATTTTGAGAAACTTTTCATGGCAATTTTATTTACCCTCAGAGTTTTTGCCAGAAATCTGCTGAGAGGAAGTCGACGCAGGAATACTTTTTTGTATTTTGTTTTGATGTCTGGCCTGGGGCTCGTCTAATAAGCCAGCACACTACCTACTAAACCACGGCGACTTCTTTCTGTATATATTAAATAATTTTCGAGAACAAATATTCATATTATCTCTGTACATACATAAGTAGCTGAAGTGTTAATCTAGTGTTATGTTTTTACAATACATTTCGAAATCGAGATTCGTTTTTTTCTATTCGAATGCAATCAATACATGGACACTAATACTGACATATGTTTGCGACAAGCTATTACCCTTACTTCATACCTAAATTTGCATTAAATTCATTAGAGTTTCGTTCACTTTTTGCATTATTGAATACAATTTCAAATTCATTTGACATTAATTAATGATTTCTTCATTTCTTTTCTATTTATAATCTATTCATGTTAAAAATCTACACAGAATATGTGTACATATGTATGTACATATGTACATACAGAGGATTCTATTTTATTTTCAATGTTTAAGAACATTATTGTTGTTTTTGTTATTCCTGTTACCATTTGAAAACGTGGTAAGAAAGTGTAATGAAATTGTATTTCAAAATCATTGAATTGATGTTCTTTCCATTGTTTCATTTTGTTGAATTATGAGCATCACAGTACGACAATGGAGTGAATGACGAGGGAGAGAGAAATGCTGAAAATAATTTTTCCAAAAGAAAAAATAAATACTTGGTATATACGCCGGTATATATACAGAAATAATTGTAATGTTTGTATTGTGTGTTCTTGTCACTTTATGAATTCAATTGATTTTTATATTTAAAAAAAAGAAAACCTTTTATTTTTATTTCATTTTGTTTTTGTTCATTCTGGCAGAATATTTGATTTAAACAATATTAATGAATATAACATAGAGTGTCTTTTCTATTTGAAGTAATTTAAAGAGATTTAAAAATAATTGAAACCTTTTATGTATCTATCTGGCATGTGAATGTCATGTAAGCACTGAAATTTCAAGGTTTTTTGTAAGCAACTAGTCATTACAACCATTTAGTCAGGACAACAACCTAGGTTCTCACACCAATCATATTTTTGGTACCTTAATATCGACTCCGATCTTGCGATTTGACAAACTTTCATGGCAATTTTATTTTACTCCCAGAGTTTTTGCCAGAAGACTGCTGAGAGGAAGTAGCCGAAACGATATTTTTTTATTTTTCTTTTTGTTCGGGAAGTCTCTCGTCTTATAAGCCAACACAATACCTACTAGACGGTGCCTTCTAATAGCAGATACAAATATTGTCAGAATACAGAAACGAAAGATGTGTGATATTGCAAAGGGTACCACTGCAGCCTAGGCAACATGCATATAAGGCAGGAAAATCTATTATGGCGGGTCTTGTAGATTTATTGGGAGCCATTAAGAAGTCCTTGAACGTGATTATATGCACTTTGCATAACATAAGGTTGATAACCATCCTCACGAGTACATTGACAGGGCATTAAATAGAAATGGTATAGCAACCTATGGTATCCAGTTGGATCACAGAAATGTGATCTGAGGAAACATACCTAGGAAACATACATAGGCACAATCAATGATCTTATATAAGAGAAGCTGTCTCACATATTGAGCTTGCTCGTGTAAGGGTATGTAAATGATATACTTTTAATGGCTAAAGAAAAATTTGAAGAGAATATTAGTAACATATTCCAAAGACGTAGTGAGGTCGTAAGCCGGTGGTACATTTCAATAGGATGAAGAATAAACCCTAGGAAGACCATATGAGAAGCTAGATCGTAACGCTGACTGAACATTTGTAATGACCAATTATGCATGTACGTAAGACTACAATAATACCATTTACGAGACGAAGAAAACTTCTTACATGGAAAAATATTCATCTTCTGGGTGTGATACTATAACAGAAACTGGGCATAAAATATTTCAGAATATCACCGAGCAATAAACTTACATGGAAAGCTCATGTAAACAATATTTCAAGAAAAGCATCACATGCCATAATGATAAGCGGAAAGTTTTTAAGGAAAACTGGAGACTGAAACACGAAGATTATGCACTGGATGTGTGCAATGATGGTCAGTTTATTAGTGATCCATAGGAATACTGTCTAAGCATACAGAACAATCTGCAAACATCTGAAATAAAGTTGGAGAAGAAACTTGCTCAAGTTGTTGTTACGCATAATAATTGGCCATTGCAATCCTTCAGTCAAGATTACGACTTAACTCTTCACACCACTTATGTTGTGTGTGTTAATTTTACACATGAGTGGCGGGACCTACAGTTTAAAGTCGACTCCGAAGGACAGATTTTTGGGAAACTTTTTCATGGGAATTTTATTTACTCTCAGAGTTTTTGTCAGAAATCTGATGAGAGGAAGTCACCGAGAAATATTTTTTCATATTTCGATTTGTTGGAGATGTCGGACCCGGAGTTTGAGCCATGGCCTCACGTCTAATAAGCCAACACACTGCCTTCTAAACTACGGCGACTAGAGTTGATATAACGAGTCCAATAAGAACCTATCCTAACCTAAAATACTGAAAAAATTAAATTTTAAAGCAGTTTTAACTCTCTTCAGACATCTTTTTACATTGTTTCTCTAATGAGGATACAACTTGTTTGCTTATTTAATTGGTCATTACAACACTTTAGTCAGCATTACGTGCGCACACCATACGTGTACTCACAAGATGTGTTAATTTTGTCAATGATTGACGGGGCTTACATTTTAAAGTCGACTCTGAAAGACAAAAACTTTTCATGGCAATTTCGTTTACTCTCAGCTGCGTAAAATTCGTTAAAGAAATATTTTTCGTGTTTCTTTTTGTTCGAGATGGTGAGCTAGGCTTTGAACAATAGGTTCGTTTTTAATAAGCCAACATACTACCTACAAGACTACGGTGACTTTAATGCCATGATTTTATTGATACGCTTCTGGCTTAAAAGTAAATTTTGGTGTGGAAAAAAACAGGCAAAAATAAAACAAGAACTTAAATAATTTATATTTTTTTAAAATTTTATAAAATAGAAAAAAACTTTATAAATATTTACCCACTTAGTTAGAAATTTCACAGACATTCTAATGCCAATAAAAAAAATAGCAAGAAAAAAACCTCGAATAGAAAAAAATTAAAACTTTCAAAAAATATGACGCACATACAAATATACTCCATGTAAATGTATACAAAAGGATAAGAACGTTTTTAAAATTCAGTTACAGATATGCAACATACAGATATTCAACATTACATACACAAGTCCAGTGTACGAGTACGTATGCTCTTTTCTACAGGCTGACTGACACATTGGCCACTCAACTCTTTGCAGGTCATCAAATGTTAGTACGTGCTAATGCACTGAATAATGCATAATATTTGAAGACAACATGTTGCTGTTGTTGTTATTGTTGTTGCAACTGTAATAGTTTAAGTAAGAATATACTGAAATATACACCACCCCCATGCATAAAGGAATACACTCTTATAGAATAGAAAAGCAAAAATTTAGAAAAATATACAAACTAGAATGAATATCAAGAGAATAGAGAAATAATATGACCATAACTAGCAAGTAAAGTAATATGGAGGATATTCACTTATGATGACAATAGGTTGTTGCAATAATATAACAAATGTTAGCCTTATGTGAATATCCCTGCTATATTCCGAAGCAACGGTTGAAGTGTATGTTTACATACATAGAATAGTTTGCAACTCCTAATGATTTCTAAGTAGCTTCAGTATACATAGTGAGAGAAAAAATCTATTTTGAAGTAAAAATTCTACAATATGTAGTTACATGGTGATTTTGACAGCTTTTATGTTAACGGAATAAATACTTTCTAAACAGTAAGAAAATCTAAGTTTTATAACTTCGAAATTGTTGTTGTAAAGTAGCGGGTAATTGATTCGAAATATTAGACACGTTAGCATATCAAGTAAAAATTTGGAACAAGAAGAAAAAATTTGGAAAGAAAGCGGCAGACAAATTATACAAAGAAAATCACTGAACGGCAACCTTATATTATGTTCAGATATGCACTTTTATTGAGTCAATATTCAGTTTATTAAGTACAATATTAAGTGTTTGACATAATCATATACGCATTTCACCTGCTTATTCAATATTCATTTGACAGCTGGTAAACAAAACAGCTGGTTGTTTCAACAACATTGTTTTCTTTGTTTGTCGTTGTTGACATTTGAGTTGTCATATCTCAACAGAAAGTGTTCGGATAATTGTAATATGCTCACTGAACGTACTTATGACAGTGTTGCATTTTAATATTATAACAATTTGCGTATTTATTGCGCAATAATTAATTGAAACTTTATATGAAATATTGAGCTCAATAATGGCGTTTATTGTGATTTACGCAAGGAGTAAATATTTGCTGATAATTTTTTTATTTCTTATTTAGTTTCAGCAGAAAACTAATCCAACTATTTTGTTAAATAAATTCCATTTCATTTTATTGCTTAAATAAATGATAAAAGGTAAGCAGTGGCATCAAGTGACGTCACCATATTCTAGTAAGTAGTGTGTTGGCTTATTAGAAGTGAGGCCTCGGTTCAAACACCAGGTCAGACATCTCCAACAAAACGAAATATAAAAAAAGTATTTCTTCGACGACATTCAGCGGAATATCGGACAAAAACTTTGGTGGTAATTGCCATGCAACAGTTTCTCAAAGAAACTCGGAGTCGACTTTAAATTGTAGGTCCCGCCACTCACGTATAAAATTAACACACACAACATGAATGGTGTCAGAAGCTAGGTCGTAATCCTGACAGAAGGGTTGGAATGACCAATTATGTATGACAAAGACTTGTGTGAATAGGCCACAGCCAATTAAATGACTTTGTTCTTGTTTCTATCGCATAAAGCCCCTAATTACCGAGATCGACAATGATATCGAAAAAATGGTGTAAAGGATTATTGCTCACTTACCACAAATAGAAGAGAATGGAAAGAAAGTATACAAAAAACCAAAAACCACTCAAGGTTGTAAGGCTAGACGATGGTGACGATGACAAAAGTCGTTTGCACAAACGTTGAAATAAAACAAGGATGCCTCCAATAACCTCAGCTATTTATCATCGTGCTGGATAATAAGAGGAGCGTAGTCTGCTTAGAAAGAGAAGCGGTATTACCCGGATGCTTTCAGGTCGACTTGTGGATGTCGATTATGTAAATGATATTTGCCAAATTTCGCTTAAATTCTTTTAAATGCAAGCAAATTCATAATATTTAGAAGGATTTGCGTGCATTGTTGAACTTGACATCAATATAAAGAAAATTAAAACCATGAGAATTATGAACTTTAGGATAGATAACCTCATGCTACAAGTCCACCCTGTCGAGTACGTTTCGTTGGAGATGTCTGAACTGGGGATTGAACAGTGGCGACTAAACGACTACTATTACTATTGAGGAATTCACAAATATCGAACTAAGCTTAGGCTACACAACGGTTGTGTAAAATCAACTCTGTAGTATGGAACAGAATCCTGGTTAGTATCAAGCAACATCTCACAAAAACGGCAGGTATTTATCTACAAGTGTCTCAGAAGCACATGCAGGATATTCTGACCTATTAACATCAGCAACATAGATCTTTGTGACTCTGCCTATGAGGAGTCTATAAAATACAAATAAAACGTAGGAAATTAAAACCACTAGTAGGTACTGTGGTGGCTTAATAGATGTTAGGCCACGGCTCAAATCCGCAAACGGAATTTGAAAATATATTTCGTTCGGTTATTTCCTCTCAGCAGCCTTCTGGCAAAAACTCTGAGAAAAAATTAAATCGCTATTAAAAATTTCTCAAATTTGTTTTTTATACGTTAAACTGTTGGCCGCGCTGGTCATGAATAAAATTAACACACAACTACATTGGTGGAATGTGAAGGTATGTACTAATCCTGACTAAAGGTGTGTAATGACCAATTAAGTAAGCAAGTAAGTTTTTATTTGTTTATCAATAATTAGATTACAAATTAAAGTATAATTATTACAAGCTCAGTAACATAGATTATGCTTGGTGTAGTGTAACACCAGCTCTCTGGCGCGAGTCAAACCCACGGTGCTCAGAAGTAAGTATGTAATACTATGTACAGACATGCACTTATATTGAATAAATCGCAATAAACGGCATTATTGATCTCAATATTTCATATAAAATCTCAATTAATTAATGCTCAATAAATGCATAAATTGTTATATAGTTGAAATACAGCACTGTCATAAGTACGTTCAGTGAGCATATTACAATTTTCCTAACACTTTCTATTGATATTTGACAACTCAAATATCAACAACGAAAAAAAAAATTTGTTGAAACAACCATCTGTTTTGTTCACCAGCTGTCAAATGAATATTGAATAAGCAGCTGAACTGCGTATATTGTTATGTCTAAACACTTAAAATATTGTAATCAATAAGCCGAATATTGACTCAATAAAAGTGCATGTCTGAACATAGTATAAGATGAAATTGAGAAAATTTTTCAGAAATTGTAATCTCAAGAGCGGATTTTTGAAAATATTACAGGCAGCGTAAGGGCATTAAAGCAGGGTAGTTGATTAAATGTTGACTAAAGGCCCAAATATGCATGTAAAGTATCGCTACCACTATTAGACACAACAAAAAAATGCATCTGTATTCCTTTTAATCCTTTATGAATACATTACGTTTCTAATTTTATTTTCTATGTTTTATATGTTAATCTCCTATCACTTAGTTTTAGTTTTTTTTAGGGAAATATTTAATTATGATTGTAATTTCTATTAAATTAATAGAATATTAATTAGTTGATTAAAAGATTACCGGCAAATAAAATAAAATGTTATTAAATTGAGTGAATAAATTGAGTGTTTAAATACAATGAAAATCATTTTTTAATATAATTTTTTTCTCTTCTTTACTTTGAATAAATAACACGATTAAAATTATGTTTAACCACAGAAAATGAAATTAAATATCATTTATATGTCAATATAAATATAATATTATTATACATTAAATGAAATGTTATTACACAAATGATGCACAATAGTGATGCCGAAATATTTAAAAATTTTTTGTATGTGGCAAATATTAAGCTGGGTAATCAGGATGACATATTTAGGTTGGTAAACTTTAGAGAATTTACTTGAAAACTTCTGGTTTGTACACACGGTTGGTGTAATGATCGGTAACCCAAAAATTACCTCTAAATCTGCCGCATACACTCGACCCCATGGTATTATTGAAGGACCATCAAATTCTGTATTTACTTAATGATTTTAGACCTACAGAAGGTTTACCTACACTAAATACCAAAACAACAAAACAAAAAAATGATGTCACCAGTGGAACTTTAACTTTTGGGGTAAATTAATTGAAAATTGCTATGAGAGAAAAATATTTTTTTACCTATTCGTCGTTATAGCGACGATTCGCACTCAAACGGTTAAGAAATCAAAATTAACTTTAATGGAAAGGTTTCATATTGATTTTTCCTGAAAATGTCTTGATTTACTCACACAACTAGGATGCGATTAAGTTCCTAATAAACATAGCTTCAACGTCCATCTTTATCCATTAAATTTCAAATCATTTATAGGTGACTCTTATATAGGTTTCAGGACATAGGGACAATGCTTTGCATAGGAAAATTACATTGCTAATGAGCTGGCCATAGTTGGTAGGGAGCTCATAATCATGGATATGTTAGAGAGTATATAAGATAAACTCTAATCCAGCAGTGCATTGTATTGGAATAAAAGATAGGTTAGAGAAGAAAGGAAAGAGAGACTAGGTAGGTATTCCGTTTGCTTCAATTAACTCGGGCATTATCCACACCCACTTATTAGAGGAAAGCACAATGTGCAATATTGCTAGACACTGCAGGACACGTATTATAAACAAGAGGACCTGCTGTCCTTAAATCGCATGGCCATCTATCACACAATAGCAAATCTTACGCTCCAGTGTTCTTTTTGGCATGCCGAAAGACTTTCATTCATTCATTCTAACTAATGACTTCTACAGTAATTGTGGGTCTGAGGAGGAGGAAGAGACTGTCTTTCACCTGATGTATCAGTGCACGGACATCGTCATCTCTCTAATATAAAGATTGCTACACCAGCAAAATTTATTTTGGACTTGGAATTATTTTTTTTAGGGAATGTTTGACCTCGGGTAGAATTAATTGTGGTATCACAAAGGCCAAAATACTGGCCTCAGTAGGACCTCTTTTTTAGAAGGGGATCGCCACCTAACCTAAATTAAGATTTGTTTTGGACTAGGTTTGGTTTTCACTAGGGCTTGTTTGATCCTTGGGTAGAATTGATTGTGGTGTCATAATGATATTAAATCTTTACGTTCCACCGTCTTACATAATCTTACCTAAATTTTCGTATAGAGAGTCCAAAGGGAGGACACTTGAAAACAAACTTTTCCACGTAGAATTTTACCGAGGCCAGTCTCTTCGTTCCTTCATTGGAGACTTCCTTTGTCTGCCTTCCAAAAAAAAAACGTTAATATTTTGCGTGAGCTCTTCGTGGTGTTCTTAAAATCGTTGGGACTATGAAGTTGCCATAGTCTAATAGGTAGTGTGTTGGCTTATTAGACGTAAAGCCACGGTTCAAACCCCAGGTCAGACATCAAAACGAAATATGAAAAAATATTTCTTCGGCGGTTTCCTCTCAGCAGATTTCTGGCAAAAACTCTGAGGGTAAATATAATTTCAGTGAGAAGTTTCTCAAAAATCTGTCGTTCAGAGTCGACTTTAAACTGTGGGTACCGTCACTCATGTATAAAATTAACGCACACAACATAAGTGATGTGAGAACCTAGGCAGTAATCTTGACTGAAGAGTTGTAATAGCCAATTATATATGTATGTATTTTCTTTTAATGTTTATGTACCGACAAATCAAAAACTGCAGAGCCATTATATTTTACAGCCGTAGATTTTATGGCATGATTAATCGTAACAAGCCTACTTTTGCAACCCTTTAGACAGGATTACGACCTAGATTCTTACACCCTTTATGCTGTGTGTATTAATTTTATACATGACTAGGTCCCGCCAGCTTAAACTTGAGTCCGAACAACATATTTTTGAGAAACTTTTTAATCTCAGAGTTTTTACCAGAAATCTGCTGAGAGGAAGTCGCCGAAGAAATATTTTTTCATATTTCGTTCAGTTGGAGATGCCTGACCTGGGGTTTGAACCGAGGCCTCATGTCTAATAAGCCAAAACGCTACCTACTAGACTTTATGGAATTATTGTTCATAAATACGTACGTATTTAAAAAAGGAAAACACGAAATCATATACTCGTTATTCGATTAAACGGTTACTAAATACCCAAAAGTATAGTGCTGCTCTAGGTATTAAATTAAATCTTTGGTTACCTGGTGTTTTACATCCATGGCACAAATGTAATTATTAACCGCAGCTACAAATGTATATACAGATATATTAGCATACATATGTACATATGTATTTATAATTAAACATACGTACGAACATGAATTGTATGGTAAATCTTATATTTGTTTTTATTTGTCAACATTAATATAATGTACAGAGTATTTATTTACGCATTACATAATTAAAAATAAAATTTTTTCCATTTTCCTTTTATTTTGTATTTCATTTTGACATATTGCACGTGTTAAATACGTATGCCTGTATGTACATATATGTACATACTTGTGTACATATATAATGTTATTATTAACATAAAACAAAACAAATATGTATATTCATAGTAGAATAATATATTTTAATTAAAAAATTGATAAATTATAAACTAGTGTGTCAGTCAGATGCCAGACACATTTTTCTGTCGTATATTTTAAATGTCTTTTCTAAGTAGAGAGCGTAAATGAATCTACTCTGAAACAAACTATGGTATTAGGTGTGAGTAATACCACATAACATAACAAATAACATAACATAATTGATCATTACAACCCCATCACCAACGACTTAGCTTCCCACACCACACCACACTTGTGTTACTTACTTACTTAATTGGCCATTAACAATCCGATTAACGGACACACATCCTTCCAGGCGTTTTTGCTTTTTGCGCGCCTACGCCAGATGGTCACACAAATCGATGACAGGTCTTCCTCAATTTGGTCCTTCCAACGCAAGGTCATCCTCTTCGCCGATTTCCGAAGATCCCCACATCAAATACCCGTCTCGCCGGGCATCCTCCTCCATTCGAACGACATGGCAGAGCCATAGCAGCCGCTGCATATTAATACGCTGCACAACGTCCATGTCGTTGAGGTGCTCATACTGTTGGATCGGATGCGGAAATTATCGCCAACTTGCACTAGACCGAAGATATTACGTAAGACTTTTCTCTCGAATACTCTCAAGACTGCTGCATCAGTGCTTAATAGGGTCCATTCCTGTCTATGCCTCTGCAATGGGTTGGGAAGCATGCAAACAAGGTAAAGCTTCTGACTCTGGTCAATGTGGCGACCACCAGGACAATCCTTGTCTTGCTACATACAAGTTGACACGCAGCCTTCTCATGTCACCTTGGCCTGGATGGCTTTTTAGTACCAGTTAGATGTTAACTAATGCGTGCAGAGAAGTCCAATCCCCTGTACGTTAAATTTGGGTTGTACGTTGGGCTTGGAACCCAACACGTAAAAACTTTATCCAATGAAAACCAGAACAAAGAACCACTTATGTTATGTGTATTAATTTTATCCATTAGCGGCGGGACCTATTGTTTAATGTCAACTACGAGCGAAGGGTTTTTAAGAAAGTTTTCGTGGCGTGAAAGGAAGTCACCGAAGAAATGTTTTTTCATACTTCGTATTTGCTGGGGATATCTGACCTGCTGGAGATGAACGGTGGCCACACTAGCTACTAAACTACGGTAACTTTACTAAAAAACTATTCAATGAAATGAAATCACTGTAGCCTATTGAGTAATATTCTAAATTATTAGCGTGAGGGTCGTGGATTGGATTCCTACCGAAGACTCTGTATATTACACTACGCCAAGCATATGGTGTAAGTTACTCAGCTCGTAATAATTACAGTATATGTAATTTGTAATTATAATAAATAAATATCTAGTCTAGTAGGTAGTGTGTTGGCTTATTAGACGTAAAGCCAGGGTTCTAGCCCCAGGCCAGACATCAAAACAAGAATACAAAAAGTATTTCTTCTGCGACTTCCTCTCAGCAGATTTCTGGCAAAAACTGTGAGAGTAAATGAAAATTGCCATGAAAAGTTGCTCAAAAATCTATCGTTCGGAGTCGACTTTAAACTGTAGGTCCCGCCACTCACGTATAAAATTAACGCACACAACATGAGTGGTGTGAGAAGCTAGGCCGTAATTCTGACTGAAGGGTTGTAATGGCCAATTATGTATGTATGTACGTATGTATGTAATAAATAAATATTTAATTTAAATTAATAGAAGTAGTAGAAATTAAGTAAAATTAAAAATAAAATGTTGATGACTCTGTATTGCTCAACAAACCTAAAAAAATTATTTTAAAAAATAATTTTTGTTCGCACAAGCATTAATGACAGACATAAGAACAAAGCTACAGCTTAAATCAATGAACCTGCAAAATAATTGTTGCTTTTTATAATATTTCTCTTCCACGATTTGTTTACAAGATTAATTTCCCTTCATAGAAATATCGCATTTATTTCTTAGAATTCATTTTTATTCTCGTCTTTTTAATGTACATCCCAACAGCAATATTAATTATTCTATAAAAATTAAAAGAAGCCGTAATAAATAGAAATTATTCACAAAAATAAAAAGTGTGTTATAAACATTGTTTTTTTTACATTAAGATTTGCCAACGTGATAAAAAATTTTATTTTTACAGTTAAAAAATTAAAAATTGTTTGCAGAAATTATTCATTTTGCAAAATTTTCTTTCCCCAGTTGTTAAGAGTCAAAAATTGTGTTTCGTACTGCACCTTAATAAATAAAAAAATTCATAAAAATTAAAATTGTCTTTATGAATAATCAAAATATTATACTTCTAGTTAACCTACATACTACCTTAAATTAATTACTTTGTTGTTATTACGCATGCAATATCTTGTTAGTCATGGAAGATAGTTTCAAAAAAAAAAAAAAAAAAAACTTGTAAATTTAACACAAATTTTATTTAATGTTTAACGAATTTAAGAAAATTTCATTTTCATTACTGAAAAGCGTCAGGTTTTAGTATTTTTCTCTTTTGAGTGTGTAATTAAAACCACACAAAACACACATTTGAGCATGGGAAAATCTACGATCGTATTGGGAGAATTACTATTTAAAGCAGATTTTTATGTGGTGAAAATGAAATTGCCCGTCTCCTTCTAACTTATGATCATATGTGTAGACAGTTAAGCAACAATTAAAACGATGGGATCCCACCTAATCAAATCAAATGGCGTCAGCGGTTTCATGGACTGTCCACACCGTATACTACGACACAAAACCCGCCTCTACTGGCTGCCGAACCACTATGGCATAGAGCGAAAAGAAAAGACGGAACTGGCACAGAAAGGATCGGACATATTTGAGGAGGAGACGATAGGGAGGATGCATGCCTCTCTATATAAATACTTTTTCAAATTGTAAAAAGATCCAAAGAATGCAACAAACCGTAGATAGTTCAACATACATGGTTGCCGAATTTCAAAACTACTGTGTCCAGCAGTGGACAGTAGGAAAACCAAGGAACTTCTTAAGTTTAAAAAGAGAACGATTAGCACTCTACTAACTCGGTTGGCCCTGCCAGAATTACTGTGAAAGCTGCCAGAATGTGGAAGAAACGTAATCGGTACAACACCTTTTATGTGAGTGCCCTGCACTTCAGAAAAGACGTCATCGGTTTTTTGGTGACGGAACATTTGAAGATATGGAAGTGGTGGGCAATGCGCCACTAAGAGAACTGGTCGACTTCATCCGAAGCTCGGGGTTATTCAAACCCCCCAAATTTTGATAAATATCAGACAAATCACTGGAACAAAAGTGGCTTAAAAAGTGATCAGTGATCTGAACTGTTGGAAAAGAAATACTAGTAGGTGTAGGAAAAGACAATGTATAGCTTCCTGAACAAGAATTTTATGCTGCGAATTCAAAAGGAAATATTGACGAATATGTTAAATATATACAAAAAATTAGAGCAATTAAGCTGATACAATTATGGTTAAAGAAGAACTGCCTACGTTAATAAGTTTTTTATACATGAACCAATTCAGAATTAAAATTTATTGCGATTTTTTATTTTTATTTTTGCTACTGAAAGTACTAACAGTATTACACAGCTTAACGCAGAGTTCTGGCAGTAGTTTGCCGGAATATAAAAATAAATGTACTTGAATATAAGAGCACTGTCGTAGAGCACTCTTCTTCCAAGCATTACAGAGAGGATATAATTTTTTCCACAGTATTCGTATGTGGAACTCGCATCCCTTAGATGTTTCCTCTGTCAGATTCGAATCTAATATATATAGATACAGCTTTCGTGTTCCTTCCTTCTGTTATAGGTATATCCGAGTGATTTTCGTAATAAATATGAACAAGAAATTGGGTTCATATCTACACCAATAAGTAAAATAAACTTTATATAGATCTTGCGTTTGGTGTTTTTTATGGCTACTAGAAGTAAAGGGTGTTTTTTATAGAGGTATAGAACTTTAAGTTGCTATAAAACAACGATGGATTATTCGATTGACATGCATTTTATTTATCCGAAAGATAATCTTGTGGCATTACATTTTAAATATGATTTCTGGCATATGACCGCCACTGCTGGCGCGGATGTAGTCCAATCTGGACGTCCAATTTTCGATGACTTTTTCAAACATTTGTGGCCAATACGGCGAATGTTGTCTTCCAAATGGTCAAGCGTTTGTGGCTTTACCGCATAGACCAATGACTTTACATAGCCCCACAGAAAGTAGTCTAGCGGTGTTAAATCACAAGATCTTGGAGGCCAATTCACAGGTTCAAAACGTGGAATTAGGCGGTCACCAAACGTGTCTTTCAATAAATCTATTGTGACACGAGCTGTGTGACATGTTGCGCCGTCTTGTTGAAACCACATCTCCTGGACATCATGGTTATTCAATTCAGGAATGAAAAAGTTAGTAATCATGGCTCTATACCGATCACCATTGACTGTAACGTTCTGGCCACCATCGTTTTTGAAAAAGTACGGACCAATGATTCCACCAGCCCATAAAGCGCACCAAACAGTCAGTTTTTCTGGATGTAACGGTGTTTCCACATACACTTGAGGATTACCTTCACTCCAAATGCGGCAGTTTTGTTTGTTGACGTAGCCATTCAACCAGAAGTGCGCTTCATCGCTAAACAAAATTCGCTTATGAAAATCGGGAACAACGGTAATCTCGTTTTGGACCCATTCGACGAATCTACGCCTTACTTGATGATCGTTTGGCTTCAAATCTTGCACGAGTTGGATTTTGTAAGCACGCAAACCAAGATCCTTCCGCAAAATCTTCCATAAAGTGGATGGACACAGATCCAATTCCTGTGCTCGATGGCGGATGGACTCATTCGGGTCTTCCTCAATGCTACGCTCTACAGCAGCAATAGCTTCTTCTGTACGCACCGTACAGCGTCTCTGGGGATGCGAGTTATCAATAAGAGTAAACGTGGTGCGAAAACGTTCCATGGTTAATCGAATTAACTGCTCTGATGGACGATTTTGTCGACGATAAAATGGACGTAGTGCGCGATACGTTTTCCGCACAGAACCATTATTTTCGAAATAAAATTGCACTATTTGCAAGCGTTGTTTAGGCGTGAGTTTATTCATGATGAATTGCCAAACCAAACTGAGAATAAATCACTTGACAGCTTTTAAATCGGTCGCCATCTTGAAAAGTAATGCCAACTTAAAGTTCTATACCTCTATGAAAAACACCCTTTACTAACACAGCTTAACTCAGAATTGCAGATAAAATTTCTAAAAGCCTTGCTCTGCAGCAGTTCGATCATATTAAACTCTTATACTTTTTAATTCCAATCGTATTTATTAACATGTAATCTTTTTTCTTTTTCTTTTCTTTCAAATATTAATTTGTTTGTTTTATTTCCTTTACGTTTTCCTATATTTTTCTTTAGCATAACTACAAAAGAATTAAGAAAAGCTGTCAACCATGAAGTTGTAAAGTGTGTTCCATAAACAGAAATGAAAAGTGTGGAAGCAAAAACAATAAGTTAGGGAAACGTTGCTGTGCACAGTAGAAAACTTAAAATTATAAAATTTATATTCAACATAAAGAACTTAGAAATATTCACAACGATAAAATGAAAATAATAAATAAGAAAAAGAGAGAAAAAAAATATGAAAAAGAAACTGGAAAACAAAATATGAAAATAAATGTTTTCTTAAATATTTTCTTTATGCGTTAAGGCGCACACACACATACACACAATCATATATGCAATTTTTTACAGTTGTTTGTGTAAAGACATAGGAAAAGTGGGAGAATAAAACAGGCAGACAGACAGACAGACAGACACTTAAATATTTTTTTTCTTTTCCCTTGCAATAACAGTAAATACATGCATGGTATGAGTATAGTTATGTTTAGTATGTCTGTGTATTTTGTAATATTTGTTATTTTCTTAATATATGTATGTATATGTATGTAGTATGTAGAAATAAATGTCTTTTTGTATTTCCATTAAATAATTTCAAACAATCCCTAGCAGATGAAGAGGATGTAGTAAACATTGTTGTTCTTGTTGTTGTTGCTGTTGATTCTTGAAGAAAAAAAAACGACAACTACAATTCCAACATTTCCACTTTCTTCAATAAATACTTCCGTTTGTATTATGTAATGTTCTTGGGAACTCATTTAAAATTTTTACAGGGCATTTCATCGGCAGATGAATGTTAAAAATCATAAACTAAGCGTGCGACCAATTAAATCATGCGTGTTAAAAAAGTAAAAGTTTTTCGATCAACATTTTTTTATACATTTTACGAGCAAAAATTTGTTGGGTGCCATGGTAGCTTAGTGGGTAGTGTACTAGACTATTGGCGTGAGGTTCGTGGGTTCGATTCCCACAAAAATGTTGAATGATAGCAGTGTAATTTCGATTTACTAAAAAGAGACCGTACTGGTAGTGAATACGGCGTTGTGGATACGATGTTATGCTATGTTATATTATGAAGACACTGGAGCCACAGTGATAGTGTAAAGTTATTAAGCTAGACAAGTTTAATCAAATAAATATTTTGGCTTTGAATAATAATTTTTTATTTTAACCATCGCGATGTAGTGCATAAAAATATGACATGGCTGGCAAGCAGTATATCTTTAGTAATAACAGCCATTAAAGTTTGATTTAAGAAAAGATATACAACCTTTTTGAGCCGGCAGATACGCTTGTTAGAAGTGGAGCTTCCACATCACCGATGGTGTCAGAATATGCGGTGAAAGGAGAGTTAGAATGAGGCGAAGAGTCTACTGAAGCTCAACAGTTTGAGAAAATCTAATGTAAAAATTATAGTGAATTTTGTATCAGACTGTTCTCGAGTAGCCTCAGAGTAGTATCTGGCTTTCTCATCCGCTTAAAAGAACATATTTGGTATGTTTACACTAGAAATCGCTTTCAGCATAAAATATGTAGATTTTTTAGCGATGAAAATGAATCACCAGAATACATAGTTAAGGAAAGAGTGGCGATAATGGATTTCAGAAGTTAACACGTTCGTGCTTATCAAGCACAAGTAATACCGTCAAGCACACAATATCATCTTAAGGTGTGGCAAGGGAACACAAAAGTCATGATAAAGATACTGTATAGAGACCGATAAATTATTATACTTTTGCCTTATTACCATACATACATAGTTTATTATTATAGAATTACGACCTAGCTTCTTGCATCACTTATGTTGTGTGTGCTAATTTTATACATGAGTGGCGGGATGCACAGTTTAAAGTCAACTCCAAACGACAGATTTTTGAGAAACTTTTATATGGCAATTATTATTTATTATCAGATTTTTTGTCAGAAATCTACTAAAACGAAGTCTCTGAAGAAATATTTCTTCATATTTCGTTTTGTTGGAGATGTCTGACCTTGGGTTTTGAACAGTTGCCTTATTATCTACTAGACTACGGCGACTTCACCTAGCCATCAATGTACAGGGCCATATATCCCCTCTATCGTCTCTTCCTCGGACATCTCCGATCCCTTCCATGACAGATTGTCTGCCATTTCGTTTTCTTCTTTGCCACAGTGGCCTAGAGTCCAGTAGAAGCCGATGTTGTGTCGACAATATTATTATAGAGAGAACATGTTATTTCTGAAGTGCTTTGATTTGACGAGGTGGTATCCCAACAACTGATTGCTGCTTAACTGCCCACACATATGATCAAGTTCGAAAGTGTTAGGTTCCTAGTTTTACCCATATATGCAGCTTGTTCAATAGCAAAAATCTCCGTGTGAAATATGCTGACCTAGTTAAGTAACCTGTATGACTCGCTCCTTGCCAGTTTATCAGAATCAAACCCAGTTCGAGTTCCATATTCAATTTTAAAGCCATTGGAGAATGCCGTTATATCACTGTCATCGATGTCAGCTTCAGCAACCCATTCTTCCCGTGTGGGAGAGTGAGTTTTGGTTGCATTTGGTAGCAGTTAAAAAAAATTAACTTAAAAGGCTTTAATTGGAGGGATATTGTTGAGATATCGTGAAATATCGCAAGACGTCATTCGTCAGATATCCTTTATTATTTATATATTGTTGATCCTTTAGTACATATGTATATATGTATTATTGGTATGAATAAACTTGATATTAAAAAAGTGAGTTGATGTTGAAACCGGCAAAGGATCAAGAGAGTCCCTGCTCCTTAAAAGTAAGTCCTTTCCAAGCATTCGATATATGCTTGTTAACTACTTAAGTTTTAATTTTGTTTGAATATGAAATGCTTCACATATATAATTATACTCAAATATATACTCATATACTCATTTGTGGCATATGAAAGCCTGTATGTATGTACTCATAGTTTATACTGAAATATACTTGGGAGCATTGTAACTTAAAGCAACTTTTCTCTCTTCTTTCTTCTCAGTTCATTTGTATTAAAAATGAAATACTCCAACGTAACGGAGTAAAGTAAGATTCAATTTCAAAGTAATTAAAACACAATTTGTCAGGATTTACTTACGCTGAGCTAAAAAAGAAAAGAAGAGTAGCGAAAAAACTTAATTTCCCCTTTCCCTATTTAGATGGCTGTAAGTATTTAAACAAATTTACATGTACACCATGCAAGAATGTTTTAACAGTAACTTGTTAATATTTTTGTTAACATAACCAACTTACTGGTTTCTCATGTTTTTGTTTTTACTTTTTTTAATTTGTCTTTCGCGAAAAAAAAACTAGGCATTCAAGCGAAATTATTAAAGTTTTCTTTGCTAAAAAACTAACAAAAAGAAATGAAATAAATAAATAAGACTTATGTAGACTTAACTTTTAATTTTTTTTTATAAGAAGGCAAGGGAAATAACTGTTAAGATATGGGTGTTTACATAACTAATTATGATTAGTAAGAAAACAAAAAAAAACACATTTAACTTAAGTCTACACAGAGAGGGGAAAAACACCACATAGTTGGAGAAAAAACAAACAAACAATATAGTGAGCATTGGAATAAAAAAAATATTACGAATATACAGTGAGCGTCAAGAGAAACTATACACTAAGGATAGAATTCTAACAATCATCAAACTCAACGTTTATCACTTAAGGAGATTGGCCGAAAACAATTTTACAATATTTCGAAATTTTTTGTAATTTTTTTTGTTTCAATTTTAAAAACTGTTAATGAAACAAGTTTAAAATAAAAATAACGGTAAGTTATTAATGTATATATTTTTTAATGTACAGTTTCTTTTGACGATCACTGTTTTTATTAATAATTTAAATCATTTAATTTATAAAAATTCTTTTATCATATCATTGGTACTTACAAAAGTTAAAAATTATTTGAAGTTCATAAATAAAATCTTTTATAAAGCAAAAGCTGCGTCGAATTAATTTTACAATGTTTACCTGAAAAAAAATGGAAAAAAATATTTTATTAATTAACAATAAACTTGTTTTTTTTTCTTAATTTAAGCCATCTAGAGAAATATAAAAATTTTAAATTTTTTGTCTTAAAAATAAATCATGGGTTAAACCCATTTGTATATCTGGTGGGAATAGAAAGGTGTAGGTACCACCTTTAATACAGATCGCTACCGACTACAAATGATCAATTTGAACCATGAATTGATCGAGGAACCTCCACAATGGGTCACAAGACACGGCAAGGCAAGATAATTTTGCAACATAACTATGCACCCGCACACAAGGCAAACTCGGTTCAGAATACAATCAAAATATTAACGTGGAAGTTGCAACGCAACCCGAAGCATTCATCAGGCTTGGCTCCCTCCAACTTCTATTTGTTTTCATCAATATGACACGCATTGGCTGAGCAGTACGAGTACCTACGAGGAAATCGAAAATTAGGTGACTAATAAATAGAAGTCTCCGTAGTCGAGTAGGTAGTGTGTTGGCTTATTGGACTTGGGGCCACGGTGCAAACCTCAGGTCAGATATCTTAGCATCATCATATGAAATATTTCTGCGGGGACTTCCTCTCAGCATGTGTCCTGCAAAAACTCTGAGAGTAAACAAATTTTCCAGAAGTTTCTCCAAAACCTGACGTTCGGAATCGGAATTCACTCATGTACAAAATTAACACACGGAAATATAAGTGGCGTGAGAAACTAGGTCGTAATCCTGACTGAAGTGTTGCAATGATCATTATGTATGTACATATGTATGTACTAAGTCTGCTTCAAAAGACGAACACTTTGAATGGCGTGGAATCCGCAAATTGTCTGAAATTTGTACCCCGCAATGGCTAAAGCTTTCTATAACATGTTTTTTACTTTCCCAATAAAAAAATTAAAAAAAAAAAATTCTCCAACTAATGAATGCGGCTTGCTAACCAATGGATTTTATTATTAAATTCGAACAGTGTTTTACAATTACGTCTGAAGCTGATTTTTTGCTTAATAGATACGTTAAAAAGACCAAGTCTGTTCAAGAGGTATCAATGCCTCATGAAAAATGTTCTAAAAAAATCTAAAAAATGATGACCACGCATCACGGCTCCCTAGTGCTTTAAGAATTATGATGTGTACCATGATAGCGACATTGTTTGAAAAAATAAATAAAATCTAAAAATAGATAAAATGCATTCAGATAATGGGAGAAAAGTTTAATACGAGATTCGTAAATTGATATACCGAATGGCTGCCAATTCTATCCCTGACTGTAACAGGTGTACCTCCTTTGTCCAGTTGGTAGTATGCTAAACTTCAAGTGCCGAGGCCGTGGGTTCAATTTCCACCCGAGAGTCTGGATGTTTGTGATTGTCTGATTGTTTGTATGACTTTAAAAAAGAACCGGAACTAGTAGACTCTAATATTTTGGGTAATGCTTCACAAGAAAAAAACAAGAGTGTATTAATTAGCCTACGGGCTATTAAACGAGTAATAGACAGATGATTTCATGGTATATGTATTGGTCGAGATCATATATTCCAATAGAAGCGGACGTATTTGATTTCAAGATGTAATATCCTGAACCCAGGAAAGAATTCGCGAATATCTTCCAAGCGTAAGTCTATGTTAGCGAAAGATGTGCTCAATTTAACGTGTAGAGATAGCACAAAAGGCGCGACATATTAATGCTATCTGACTGTCAGGCCGTTATTCCAGCACTCGCCTCTTATAAGGTAATCTCGAAAATAGTATAGCACTACCTGAGGAATCTGAATTGGCAGAGGAAATATAGCACCAGGTCATGTGGGTGTTGGGGGGGCAATATATAGGCTGATAGGCTTGCGAAGAGGGGAACATCGAATTGCTAATGGGGTTACATCGTTCCTGTAAAGGTAAATATATGCTTGGTAGGGTCCACTTAACGAAAGCCAAGATCGGGAGACTCTACTCAAACCAAATACAGTGGTGGCCTTGTAATTAGAAACGACTAAGCAACATGTATGTTTGTTAATGTGTTACAGTTTCCACTGTGTACCTAGGATCAAAGGCTTTGTTTGGAGGACGCCTTACATACATTTTTCCATCAGATTGGGACAATCCACCACTGTATGTATGAGGCAATCTAGTTGGGTAATTACAAAAGAAGGAGATTGAAGCATGACTCTTCAAACTATACAGCGATAAATTGAGGTTAGTAACAGATATGTTGACACAGAACTGTAGACTAAACGAGTTGGTATCATTCAGACAATGAGAGATGAATTCAGATGATGAGAATGAATTACCAAATCATATTTATATAAATCACCAGTAACGCCTTAAGCATCCAAGAAAGAAACTTCTGGGTGCATACTCGGCGCTGAGAGGGAAATTGTTCTTGTTGACACCCAACAGCATGCTGAGGTTTATCAGGGCAATTGTCTTAAAGAAGGAAATGTAACTCAAAAATAGATTGAGGACAGTACATTACATCTTGTGATCGCAGAACTCTTGAACTCTTGTCTTACGACTATACTTTAATGATTGCTTATGGCAAAGAAGAAAAACTGAAATACGAAAGCATTTCATAACATCTGAAATAAAATTTCATAACTTTCTTTACAGATTTAATTCACGCTATAACTGAAATTAGTTTTCTTTACTTTACTTATGGTACACCAGTTAAAGCAGTTCAGTTCACTTTTTTTAACAAAATCTTTTAAAATATTTATTTTTCTCTGCTTCATATTCAAATTAATTTCTTTCGTTGTTTTCTTTAACCAAAGCAATGATGGTTCCCCCGAATACTACTCTCTCTCTCTCTCTCTGTGTATGCGTATATTTTATGTATCTTGACTAAATAAATTGTGCAAATGGGTGTTAAATTTATGTGTTACGAAATAGATGAACTTTTTCCCATTTCATCTTCAGTTTTCGTTTTTTTTTTACAGCAAAATGTAACGAATGAATGTATAATTATTGCGTCAGTGAAAAGTTGTTCGCATTTCCACTGGGCTAGGGAATATTTTCTACTAAAGTGAACTGATGAGAAAAAGTAAATTGAAGTCATACGCTTTAATATCGTAGTTTTTAGTAAGTTTTAAACAAAAATTTCATTGCATACAAATATTTTATAATAGAAATTTGAATGTGATGGATTTATAAGGTAAAAATAGAAAATCGTTGAAAAATGTTTATATATGAATTGAATTTAATCAACGAAGTACATTTTTTAAAGAGAAGATAATTAGCAAAATGGATGTTATAACTCTTACTTATACCCATATCGCACAAAATATTAATGAGAACATCACCAGTATTATAGCATAGGTCACCTTCGAGCCTTCCAACGAGAACATCCAAATTTTGGTAGTTGATATCGTCCGTCTTGTTGTCAATTTACTCAGTCTGTTTTGCCAAATCACAATGGAGGGATATACATAGTAATCAACACAACGTCCAAATAATAAAATTGTTTAACAAAATGGGTGTTCTGTTCATACAACGAATCGAGCACTTCGTCTGGTTCAGAAAACATTACCGTTGTCCACAAGAACGCTTCCTATGGCAGACCACTACTTGGGGAATTTCGCGTGACTTGCGGCAGAAACAAAATACAACTGACTGAGGACCTAAATACCGATGTGTGTTCGCTGAATAGATTCAGGAACAATGGGCAACTGACACCAATTTCCATCGAAAAATCATTATCAGCGATGAGGCCCATTTCTGAATAAGAGAACACGTGAACAAACAAAGTCGCCGTAGTTTAGTTGGTAGTGTGTTGTCTTATTATACGTAAGGCCACGGTTCAAAACCCAGGTCAGACATCTCGAACAATACGAAGTATGAACAAATATTTTGTCGGCAACTGCCTCTCATCAGACTTCTGGCAAAAACTCTGAGAGTAAATAAAAATTGCCATGAAAAAGTTTCGCAAAAATCTGTCATTCGGAGTAGACTTTAAACTGTACATCTCACAATGAATGTATAAAATTAACATATGCAGCATAAATGGTGTGATAAGCGAGGTCATAATCCGGTTGTAATGACCAATTATGTATGGCTGGTGGCTTCATCAATCCATTCTTCATGACAGCGCCTATTAGTTCGACTATCACTGTCAACGAAGGGTACTATAGGCCGATGGTTACACACTTATTTGACCTAACTTGGATAATTTGGTTACTAAAGCTCGCTTGAGCACGCTTACCACAAGTAAGCGCAGTTCCTGTACTGACCGAATTCCGCCAAACTAGCGAAGAAGTGACTCTAACGACATAGAGTTTCTACGTGCCACACAGCTCATGAAACATTTGATATTTCTTTAAGAAGAATGGTTGGTACTCTTTTCGTCAAAGGCACTATAAACAGTTTCGGACATGAACCCCTGTGGTTTGTCTCCACGCTTCAACCTACCTATTTAGAGATTTAAAAAGATATTCACAGCGTTCTAATGGAGTGTTCAAGAAGCTGTGGTTGGACAAAGAACACTAAGACAGTGAAAACTCACTTGGAAAAAAGTGAAAACAACAGCAGTTATACGAGCAACATGGATGTTGTTTAAGAAAGCCGTACGCTCCATGCAGAGTTATAAAAAAGAAGCCAAATAGAGTTTTAAGATAGAATTGTAGAATAATGTTAAAAAATTATTTTTGTTCGACAGCAAAAAGTTCTTTTCGGCTCATAACAACAATTTAATTTAACTTTTGAACTTAAATTTATTTAAACCTTCTTAACTTCTTTTAAAACATATCGAATGGCAAACTTAGTCGCGCCACCTTGGGTGCAACCTTTTACTCTAATAATCATTAAATCCGAGCAAAATAATTAAATTGAATTATATTCAATGTTTTAATATACATCAGGGATTAATTTATTTATTTTCTTAAGAAGAAAATACAAAAGAAAACAACGTTCAATCTATTAGGATATAAATGAAGTAAAAATGTGCCAGCATGACTGACAATGCCGTGTTCTTTTTTAAATGAAAAACTCACTTTATTTTCCTTTCAGATTTTAGAGTCGACTATAATAATTATGATTTGTTGTTGCTGTCACTGATATTTGTTTAACTTAAAGTCAGTTAAGCAAAGTCACACGACAAAAGCCTAACAAAACAATAAACGGACTTACAGACGGACCTTTCTTGTTAGCAAGTTTAATTAAAGTTGCACCATAAACGCAATGCACAAAGAAAAAAAAAAACATAACAGGTTAAACAAATGCAGACGAACTAACCTGACTTATAATACCCTATAGCACAATGAGAGAAGTTGATATACATACATAAGTTATATGCCTTAAGGATATATTTTCTTAAGTAAAGTTCTATAAAGTAGTTAACATGTGTTGGGTTAGTTAGATTAGGCGACAGTTTGGAGTTAATATGCAAGATCACCGGGTGGCACACATGGTGCATTGTAAGCTAAGACCCTTTGCCATGATTCATTAGAGTCGTGATTCAATCTAGCTTCGAATAAAACTGGCCAGTTTTCTTAGCTGCACTTTCGTTACCATGCCCAGATCTTCAAAAGTTCAGTCATCAAAAAACCGATAACGTCCACTTTAAAGTGCAGACCACTCACATAAAAGGTGTCCTTTCTTTCACACCCTAGCAGCTTCTGTAGTAATCCTAATGGTGCAGATAGGGATTGTCATCGAAACTGGCAATAGTTCAGTGTCCCTTTAGAATTCCTCTTGTCTAACTAACATTTTGTTCCTTCCAGTTTGGAATTTGTAATAAGATATGTTGGACCATCTATAGTTTGTTGAAACCCATGCTGCATTTTCCAATTTGCAAAAGTATTCTTGTCTCTCCTCCATCGTCTCTAATTCAAACATTTCCAATCCCTTCCGACCCCAACTACTCTTAGTATATGGTTTCAGTGAATACTGATCAGTGAAAAGAATTTTCGGGAGTAAAGTACAAGGTCCCGAGCTTCACCATTCCGAAAATGAAAGGAATGGATCTGATACTGTTATATGAGACAAACTACATAGGTATCATTCTGGGATCCAAACTGTCCTGAGAGACGAATACGGAGGAAAGGATGAATGTCTTGTGAGTCTGCAAGACCTGCAGCCTCGTATCATCCACTGGATGTATACAGCGGTTATATGGCCTATACTCTCCTATGGAGCGTTAGCATGGTGGGAGGCTATATGAAAGATCTCGCTACGCTAAACAAGGTACAAAAGCTGGCATGCTTGGGCATTACGGGTGCTCCGAAGTCCACGCCGTAGGCTGGCCTCGAGTCCATCTTGTCTCTACAATCATTAGACGTCTTCTCCCGAAATATGCCTGCTGGAACTGCACTGAGGCTTAAGTTCTTAGATATTTTGGGCGATGTACGGTGGGCCAGGTTTCAATATTGCATGGAGTAGAACTGAATTATCCAGGTTTTAGATGCGAATACATAGTACCGAAGGCTATGTTCGGATGAACATACAAGACTCACGCTCCCAGGCGGGAAGAATTGAAATTTTGCTAAATTTATTTTGTTCTTGTGAAGTACAATTGTTCCTGTTAGAAATGGAATATTAATTCTTTCAATCGGCTGCCATGGCTGGCCTCACAGTCCTCATTCGATCGAATCAATTTTCGTGCACTTTTTCGAGTGTATGGTGTCGTATCTCCGCAATGGTATCACAAATGTTGGCCTTCAAATGCCCAATTGTCTCTGGTTTGTCAGCATAACACTTTTCTTTAACGGCTCACCACTTAAAATAGGCCAACGGTGTCAAAATCACAGCTTCTTAGCGGCTAAATAAACGGCCATCAAACGTTTGATGCAATAAATCGATTGTGGCATGAGATGTGTGGCCTATTGAAACCACACATCGTTCACATCAATACCATGAAGAACGGATATAAAAAACGGTGCGATAGGTGTCTTCATTGACCGTAATAGTTGCGCCGTCCTCATTTCCAAAGAAATACGGACCAATAATGCCTACGCCCCACAAGCCGCACCAAACAGTGACTCGTAATGCAGGTTTTCTGAGACCCAAATACGGCAATTTTGATTATTAACGTAACCACCAAAATGAAATTGAGCTTCATCTGAAAGGATGATTTTTTTTTTGGCAAAGCCCACATCATGCAGTTTCTTGTTGGCCCAATAAATCCCAACGTTGCCTAACTGTAAATCGATTCATTATATTCAGTGGAGATAATGCACTGAATTTTGTGACAGAATGGAATGACAAAAGTTTTGCCAGATTCGAATAACCGACATTTAAACCGATAGATTGCCCGATATATGCTGCAGTCAAGTTGCTTTTAAAACAAATACATTTGAACTTTGGTATTAAAGTACTGTCATTCGGCTTAGCAATAATTCTCTGATTCAAACTGTATATTTGAAATCGGTTCCTAGATTTACTTTTTTAAGGTGTTACAAACACTGTACTCTCACTAACATCACCACCTATTGTTTTAGGCTTTTAATAAGGTAGTGTCATGACAGATATAAACAATGCCCCACTGCTCAGTTGGTTAGTTTAAGGTTTAACTGGTTGTTTTTCATTTTATTATTCGAGTTTTTTTTCCACAGCCTTTCCTTGTATTATTATTATTATTAATAAAGTTGCACTTATTTTACTCACGCACTGAATTTATTTTTTATTTAACTTTTTTGTTTAATTTTTTAATATATGTATTGTAGTACATACATACGTACATACTTATATATCTTGTTTGCCTGTTGTTGGTTAGCATTTCTTTAAACAAATCTTCGCTGGGCTTGCTATTAATTTATTTTGGTCGCCTTGCTTTTTAACCTAAACGGCGAGTATAATAATTGTAATGCTTAAGGTGTGTCTGGTGCTATATACATACATACATACATACATACACTGATGACATGTTTCAGTGTTTTAGTCATACTATCAGCCCCAGCTTATGGGTTTGTATGCCAGTTTTTTCCCCAGTTAAAAGGACTAAATGAGTTGTGCATGGTATGTGTGGGTATGTATGTATGTATGTATGTCTGTTTGTTTGAGCTTTTGAACATTTATTGTCATGTTGACGCCTGCTTATCATGTATTTTGCATTTATTAAAATAAATGTTTTTCGGTCTAACTATCTGTCTGTCTGTCTGTCTGTCTGTCTGTTGGCGCTTTTGTGAATGTGTATCTGAACGGTCATAATATTAAATGTACACATACATACCTATACATATACTATATATATGTACATATATACAGTGTATATTTTTTAATTAAAAAATAAAAACTTGACAAACGCTGTCATATTTAATAATATAGGGTATGTTGACAGCCTTGCTTGCTAATAGTAGTGTATGGTAGTATGACCAGAAATCTATAATAATTATTTCCATTTTTTTCAACCCTTTCCTGTGAGAAACTCCATGACAATTGTAGATTAAATGCAAAAAAAAAGAAGAAACACTGAAGGAAAATACTTTTTAAAAATATTTATCTTTTCCATTAAGTTCTGTACGATTTTAATTAAATAATTGACAGTAGACGTTGTATACATCCGTTCTTTAAACTTATATTGGCCATAAAATTTATTTTTTTAATGTTTTTGGTAAGTAGCATTAAAAGTTTATTTATTCACAGAAATCCTTCTATAGAATTTAACTTTAAACGTGTGAATTTGCATATATTCTTAGTTTTCTTAGTAAATTGTTTATTGGGTAACTCATGGCGGAAGTATTATGATAAATTCATGCTCACTGAATTGTACAGAAAGACATGATTGCACAATTTTTTCTTAAATACTATCAAAACAAATAAAAGCTTAAGTGTGTTTGATAAAATACACACAGTGTTGTCTTTTGTCTATGAAATGTATGAGAGTCTTAAAACGATATTTTCTTTATTAAATTTAGCACTGTTCTTAATATGGATTACGTGAGAATGGAATGCTCTTTAAAAAGGACTTTCAAGTACTTTTATCGATCCATTGGACCAAAGCTGACTAGCAGGTCTTGACAATAGCATCAGAACTTCGCCTTAAGGCATGACTCCATTGGAATCAAACTGAAAACAAGTCTGAAAGTGATCGATTGACAGCAAGTGACGATAACATACAAACGTAACATACATAATTAGTCATTACAACCCTTCAGTCAGGATTACGACCTAGTTTCTCACATCACTTATGTTTTGTGTGTTAATTTTATACATGAGTGGTGGGACCTTTAGTTTAAGAGAACGACAGATATTTGAGAAACTTTTCATCGCGATTTTATTTACTCTCAGACTTTCTGCCAGAAATCTGATGAGAGGAAGTCGCAGAAGAAATACTTTTTGTATTTTGTTTTGATGTCTGGCCTGGGGCTCGAACCCTGGCTTTGCGTCTAATAAGCCAACACACTACTTACGAGACTACGGCGACTGCAAGTAATGATAACACCGTTTGATTATCGAGAAAGTATAAGTCAGTGAGAAAAGTCTGCCACAAAACATGCATAGTAATGGTCAATACAAACCTTTAGTCAGGCTTACAACCTAGCTTTTCAAACCATTATGTTGTGTGTGTTAATTTTGCACATGAGTGACGAGTTTAAAGTCAACAACGAATGACAGATTTTTAAGAAACTTTTTCATGCCGATTATATTTCCTCTCAGAAATCTGCTAAGTCGCTTCTTCAAATTTCGTTTTGTTGGAGATGTCTGACATGGGGTTTGCACCGTGGCCTCACGTTTAATAAGCCAACACAATACCTACTAGGCTACGTCGACTTCCAATGGAATGGAATATTATTTAAGGACCTTTATCGATCTGTTGCGATTCCATGTGAAACGATTGCCCAAAGCTGACTGCCAAATATCGACCACAGGATCAGAGTCATGACTTCTTTAGAATCAAAGTGGTAATCAGCCTGAAAGTTTATTAAATCCAGTGATCGATTTGATAGCAAGTAACGATAGCATCGTTTGCTTATCGTGAATCAAAGGCAGATTTTGGAAAATGAAATGCGCGCTACTATTTCTTTAATTTATCTGCAATCTTTGAAGAAGTCATTAGCTGGTCAAGAATGTCTCTCCGCATGCCTAACCATAACAATTCTCGTAAAGCTTCAAATATAAAGGATTTAAGGGTACCCTGGTAGTCTAGTGGGTAGTGTGCTAGACTATTAGTGTGAGGGTTGTGGATTCGATTCCCACCAGAGGCTATAGTCTGTGACACTACACCGAGCATATGGTCAAGAATAGAATAGAATATAATTTGTAATTGTATTGTAATTAATAAATAAATAAATAAATAAATAAATAAATAAATAAATAAATAAATAAATAAATAAATAAAGGATTTAAAAGCAATTATTTTAATGGAAAGAAAAATATCACAAGCGAAAGATAAATTGTTTTGAAAACTTAAGTATGTACAGTAACATTAAGTGAAAGGTGTTGTACTCGGACTCTAAGTGGTCAAGTCAGGTTAGGTAAACTGAAATTTCTTGCTGAGTATTTGAAAGTGATCCCATTACAGAGAAACCACGACAATGATTACAGCTCTCACTTATAGATAATGACTTATAATGAGTCATTCAAGAGCTGTGTATATAGAAGTTAGCACAAAATGATTATAAGTGTTCCGTCCTCTGTATCAGCTACTCTTGTACATTGTGAAAATCATGTTTTTCAAACTAGAACCCAGAGGATTATATCTTCCATTAAAAGTTAAAGCTCATCCCAAAGCAAATATAATTCAGCGAATAAAAATTCGTAGTCCTAAACATTATATTGGATATTTTTATTCGTTCGATTCGAATCCCAGTACTCAAGAGAATGCATCAATAAGCCTCCAACTAATTGATTTAAGTACAGGCATCAGGATAAAATATTATTTCATGTGCCAACAGGTTTCTTATGTACAAATTTAGACACACAACATAAGTGGTGTGATGAGAAGCTAGATTGTAATCCTGACTAAAGGTTTGTAATGACCAATTATGTGTGTATGTGTAAGAGGTCAGCAATGAGTATTCAAAACGATGAGTAGATTCGAATCATACTTATAATTTCTGATACTTATACGCATTCACACTTATTTTAATGTCATACATATACTACTCATATTCAAAGTTTGTAATACTCATGGTACTCATCTTAACAATACGAATGATGTTATAGATTTCGACTCTCCAGGACTCATCGTACACACGAATCACAAAATAACTATGATTCGCGTACGAACATCACAATACTTACTAAAAGGTTGTATGTTTGCTTTGCTTGCTGTCTTTGGCTTTTTCTTTCTTCTTTTTTTTTTTTGTAAATGCAACAACAACTAAGACTGTAAATTTTGATAAAAGAGTCGAATCACTCGAATTATTTATAAGTATTATAAGTATTTTTCTAAATTTGTGAATCTGAATGAGTAGGCGTGTGAATCAAACATATTTCGAATGTTATGAGTTTGATGTCAACGTTGTACTCATACTCATTGCAACCTGTACTTATAAATCAATATAGTACTGAGTAGGAATGAATCAGAGTAGTTGGATTTGAATACTGTTGACTCACTCATACTCAAAATTTCATGAGTACTTATGAGTACCGAAAAAACGACTCATTGCTGATCTCTGGTATGTATGTATGTATATTGTAAATGACGGGAACAACTTCTAAAGGAAGAGAGTTTTGCAAACGGATAATGCGGCTCAAGCAATTATTCTGTCTGCAATTTACTGTCCAATTTACCACGTATGGATCTATTATACTGAAGACTGCAGCTCTCATCGAACGACTACTGCCGAGGTTGTGGCTGTGGTGAAGAGAAGGAAACGGTTATCCACTTTCTTTGTCAGTGTCCATCTCTAGCGAGGTGCAGATTTAGGTTATTTGGCTCTCCAATCCTTGGAGTTATCATCCATTAAAGGAGTTATCAGCCATTGCCATCAAGAACATAGCTTCGTTTATAACACCTTTTAGACTGGTTTTTAGCTTAGGCGAGTTGTGCTTTTAATGTACAGCCCTCGCGCTGGCCAACTTCTTCGATGAGTTCGGTGGAATTCGGTCAGTACAGCGCTGGTGTTTACTTGTGGCATCACAACGGGTCCACTATGCGTGCTCAAGTGAGCTTTGGTATCAAAACTACCACTCCATCCTAGACTTAAACCTATACTGACATTAATGCATACCTTCACTTTCTTCTGTAAATGGGAAAAATACCTCAATGCAGTGTCTCATACATGAGACTAGTATTCCCTTCAATCATTCTTTCAAAAAATTAAGATTTGTCGAGCTCTTCAGATATGTTTTTCATTGAAGTCAAATTCCTTTTCATAGAAATATGATTACCAGATAAGAGAGGGCAACTCGAGATTTGCTTTTTTTTTCTACTTAAATCAAACGATAGTCTGCTATCAGTGGCTGTCAAACAAAAACTAAGCGATGCAGTTTGATCAAACTTTGACAGAAGTAAACTGACCGCTACCGGTAGACATTACCAGTGTCTGTCCTTTCAGTTCAGAAGCTTAAAATTTAGAAAGTCGCAAGATTTTTAAGTCATACAATACCAAGAAAACAAAATAAAAAATTCGTCAAAGTCATGTCTAAAATGGATCCCAACTAAGTCCATAATTAAAATATAAAATAGTTTAATTGAAGTATAATACAAGGTATACAAATAAACAAATCTAATGGTATATATGTAAATAAATTAAAAGAAAATAAATTTAAAAATAAAATAAATTTAAAAAGACACCATAAACTGGCATAATTGTTTGCAAATGTCCATACAAATGTTGTCATTTAATTAAAAAAAATTTTATTTTATAGAAAATTAAATAAAAACAAAAAAAAATAAGAGAGACAAGACAATAAATGCTTTACACCCACACAATCTATGTATAGTACATACAAATAGATTTGGAAACATTAAACCAACAGGCATAGCATATTTACTGACTGACACCCACATTGTTAAGTTAAACATTGAATTGCCTTCCTTTTAAACTACAATTTATTTTAAAGGTAAATGCTTGTTGTTGTTGTTGTTTTTTATTTTTCCTCTTAGTTTAGTTTGCCATTTCTTGATGATATAGACAGCCGTAGTACAATTACTATTACAAAACCCCAATACAAGCACAAGTAACTTAAGATTAAAGACATCAGAGGAGAGTAAGAGTTGAAAAGTAAAACTTGTTGCATTTATCTTTACCCCAAAACTTAAAAACTTTTAAACCTTCGTATGGTGCAACATTACTGTACCATCATCCATATGTATGTATAGCCATGCACCAAGAAAGACGTCGACAAGGAAATCGTTTTATGTCTGTCTCTAGCCATATATATGTATGTATGTACATACATATAAAACAAAAGAGACCACCATCATCACTGTCTCCTTCACAATTACCAACACCAAACACCACTAAATATTATCATCATCATCATCATTGTCATTGTTGTACTCACTCCTGGCTCTGACACCACCACCTATTTAAAGTGCTTTAGTCTTTAGATGTGGGCGTTTTGTTAGCTTTTATAAATTATTTATCTTCTAGTTTATCCTCTATATATACAGAGGTTTACAAGTTTGAGGTTTTTCTTTTCAAAAGTTTGTTTTTTTTGAATTTTTTTTTGGTTTTTCAGTTTTTTTTTTGGCAAGTGGAAACTAGATTGTCCTTTGCACTAACCTACAAAAATTCTAGCTGTAGAAATCCGGTAACAGAGTATATCGGATGGAGATATATGCACATTTAATGGCTGTGAAACATCCACTATATTCATAGAAACTGTGTACACTACATCTAAGATTGTCTAACGTGCTAGGTGTCGCTAGAGGAAGGTTATCCTTATATGTCATTTAGTTCACAGGGTCATTGAAGGCAAAAACAAAACCGCCAGACTGGAAAAGCTGATGCAATAGAGGAATGCATACATCAGATTTACAAAGCTCTATAGATTGATTGATCACATCTAAGATTGTTTAAGACGCAGAGTATCGTTAGAGGACGGTTACACTCATATGGGCTCCAGTTTACAGGGACATTTAAGGTAACAACAAAGCCGGTACAATAGAAAATTCAATTGCATTCATACATGAGACTGGCATTGCTCTGTAGAGAGGTAAACAAATCTCCCAAAAAGCAAAGAAAAGTTCTAATTCCACCCTAATTCCTTTGATCGCAACATTTATATATGAAACCTTTGACATTAGCCTAGCAAAAAAGGGACACATTACAGCCCCTTCCTACCTAATTCTGGTGATTAATGGCACTGCATGATTTCATGACATTGACACGACACTATCTCCTGTATAGTATCAGGTACCAGAGGGCTTAGGTTAGGTTTGGTTAGCGGGCAGCTTGCCGTTCCCAGGGAAGTTCTCTCGGTGCCCATATGGCCTATTGTGTTATCCAGTGTGTTATAAGCCGCCTTTTCCTATACGATAGTGGTGGACTTGAACCACCCTGAGCTAAGGATGAAAACGACCAATTCCCTTAGAGGCACGTTCGCCACCATGCCCAGATCTTCAAACGTTCAGTGACCCAAAAACCGATTACGTGTGTTCTGAAATGCAGGGCACTCGCAAAGAAAGCGTTTCACCGCTTCCTTTTCCTCCACATCATGGCGGCTTCTACAGTAAATCTGGTGTAGCAGATCGAGCTCATCAGCAAAATTGTCAATAGCCCTGTGTCCCGTTAGAATTCCTGTTATAGTGCAAACAGTGCTCCTGTCGAACTCAAGTAGCTTCTTGATTTTCCTGCTAACCACTGCTGGATAGCTTTGAAATTCGATAACCAAGACAACCCGTGGTGTGTTGAGTTCCATGCTGCTTCTTCCGATTTGGAAAAATATTCCTGTGGCGGCACATATATCCTCTCTATCATTTTCTCAGACATCTCCGATATCTTCCGTATCAGTTCGTCAGCTATTCGTGCCTCACTCTGTACCAGAGGACTTACTTAGAGAACCTCCTATAGCCTTGCATAGCGCCACTAATATTACCTCCATACATACATGCATACATAATTGGTCATTACAAAGCTTCAGTCAGAATTACGACCTAGCTTCTCACGTTACTTATGTTGTGCTTGTTAATTTTGTCTATAAGTGGAGGGCTCTACAGTTTAAAGTCGACTTCGAACGATAGATTTTTGAGAAACTTTGCATGGCAATTTTATTTACTCTCAGAGTTTTTACCAGAAATCTGCTGAGAGGAAGTTGCCGAAGAAATATTTCTTCATGTTTCGTTTTGATGGCTGGCGTGGGGTTTGAACCGGGGCCTTACGTCTAATAAACCAACACACTACCTACTAGACCACAGCGACTTCAACTTGATACACCCTGTGCAATATACACATTTTTTTAGAAACGTGTGCCCATGTGTGCTATCATGTACTGTCTAAACCATAGTGTTTTCGATTACATATTTACATTTGACTCGTACATTTATTTTTACATACACATAGACTATTGCATGAGTAAATTGTAATTAAATTTAATGTTTTGCCATCTCACAACTTTACCCTTCTAAAACAATACGAATAAGGCAGGCAACAAGCTTTTATAAATTTTGTTTTGATTTCTCTTCCTTGTTCTTTAAACCAAAATTTTTTTGCAAAAACAGAATACGAGAGAGAAGAAGTTTTAGGATTTATTGATGTAATCAGAATGCTTGTTTTCATATGTAATTTTGTATTAAAATTGCAAAAGATTTTATTGTAAATATTATTTGAAAAAGAAAAATAATGAATAGAATATTAGAAAAATTTTAAATTTTTTTTAAGCTTCAGATTAGGAGCGAATTAAAGTTTAATTGCATAGAGCCTGAATATAAAAAGGAAAATTATTCGAAAATGTTTTTAACAAATTCATGAAATATTTTTTAATCTTCAACTATTGATGGCCATCAAATCAAAATTAGAGAATAAATACGTAATTGGGATTATGAAATGGAGTTTCTAAGGATGTACTCCATTTAAAACATAATCTTGAAGAAATTTTGAAATAAACTTCCTATTAAAGAAAACGAATCAAATGCATTTCGTTATAATAATAACAGATTAAAAGTGTTTGGTTTTGTTTTTCAAATTTTTGTTCAGATTTTGCAAGGAAAAAAATCCATTAATTTTGCATGAAGTTCAGGGATTTATATAACATGGGAAGAACAATTTCATTTGGAATAAATAGCCACTGTTTAGTTCTATAAATTGTTGTTATTTTGAAGATAATTACATCATAGTTTTCCTCAAGAAATCCTAGTAATTTTTTGGCTAAAAACTGGACCAATTTGTAGGCCACTATTGTGGCAAATTTATGCTCATAGACAGCAACAGAAAATAATCACTTGTCGCCATATATACGAATACAAAAGACCACTACCACTATACGTGTGTAGCGACGTTATCCTGAGTAAACATTATTCATTTTCTCTACTATTCTTCTTCAAAAGTGGGTTCTCGTCGACTATTGTATCCTTGTCTAGTGTTACAATTGTTGGCATACACACATAATTGGCCATTACAACCCTTCAGTCAGGATGTTGTGAGTGTTAATTTTATACATGAGTGGCGGGACCTAAAGTTTAAAGTCAATTCCGAACGACAGATTTTTGAGAAACTTTACATGGCAATTTTATTTGCTCTCAGAGTTTTTGCCAGAAATCTGCTGAGAGGCAGTGGCCTAATAAATATTTTTTCATATTTTGGTTTTGATGTCTGACCTGGGGTTAGAACTCGAGCCTTACATCTAATAAGCCAACACACTGCTTACTAGACTACGACGACTTCAACAACATTACTGCCTTCCAAAATGTTAGTTGCTTTGTGTTTGAGCGAAGTATCGTGCTTCATAATGCCGCTGTACAAAATATATACAATGTATTCTATTTCATAACGTCGTCAATGTGTATTTTCAAAGCAATCAGGCATCGGATTTACAGTTGATGCGTTGTTTGTTTACTTTGCATATCTACATAGTTTATATACAGTAGTATAACTGCATACAAACTTTTTATTGATACATTTTGGAAGGCAGCCATTGTATATTCAAATAAAGTCGCCATAGTGTAGGTAGTGCGTTAGCTTATTAGACGTGAGGCCACGGCGAAGTCATCTCCAACAAAATGAAATACGAAAAGAAATATTTCTTCGGCGACTTCCTCTCAGTAGATTTCGCATGATCTCGGTGATCATTTTGTCATGCATTTAGTCGTGTAGAATATTCCATGTGCCATGAGCTGTACGACAAGTATCGCTGTCCTATTGAAACTGGACACATGCAATTGGTATCCAGGTCATTTACTTCAGACCAAAAGATATTGGTAGTCATCGCCCATATAGTGCCGTTGACAGTGATTGCCTAGCCAACATCATTCTAAAAAAAAAAATATGAACAGACAACACCGCCGGATCAAAATCCAATTACAAGCAGTGACTTTTTAGAGATGCATTGAACGCTCTTGGATCGCATGTGGAGATCTTTGAAATGCTCATGGTTCATGTACCGGTTTATCCAAAAATTCACTGAACGGAACTTTCCAATGGAAATTTAGGGTCAGTTTACATTTGTTCTAGAACTGATTCAGCGAACACAAGTCGTTGTCTATGGTCTTCCATGCTGATTTAGCGAAACAAACTGAATTAATGACAAATAAAGTTGACAGATGTAGCTTCCATAAGATATTTAGACGTGTAGCCTCAGTTCAAACCCAAGGTCGGCTTCTCCAGCAAAACGAAACATGAAAAAATATTTCATCGGCAACTGCTTCTCAGCAGATTTCTGGCAAAAACTCTGAGAAACTAAACAAAATTGTCATGGAAAGTTTCTCAAAAATCCAACTTTCGGGGTCGACTTTAAACTGTAAGTGCCGCCATTCATGTATAAAATTAGCACACATAGCATAAGTGATGTGAGAAGCTAGGTCGTAATCCGAACTAAATGTTTGTTATGACCAATTATGCCTGTGGGTGTATGTTGTGTCTATGAAACGGCAGATGGCCAGATGTTATCCTAAAACCTGCAAGTGTTTTTGTTTCGTTTGTTTTTTAAGAAAAAAGAAGAATATTTTTGGTAATAATCAAGGCCAGTAAGCAAAATGAAAGCTTTAACTTTCATTTATTTAAGTTGTTTATAAACCTAAAAGATGAATTACAAACAAAAAGAAAAAGAAAATTTATTAAATTACCTTTAATGTTAAAAGTCAGTCTTCTTAAAAACCTTTTTGACATCAGCGTATATGTCACAAACAGTCATTAGCATTACTTTTTTTATATATTTTTTCGTTTAACAAATTGAATTTTCTTTTGAAACACAGAGAAAAAAATCATTTTTTTTCAAGCTTATATTTCATATGAAACTTGTTGTTGTTGTTATTTTTACACTTAAGATCAAAAGTGAAGTGAAGTAATAAAAGAGAAGAATACCTACGTAAATATTACATGTATGTTCATACCTATGCACATATGCTATGTATGTATGTATACTTAACGTAACGTAAATCAATCAATTAATTTTGCATTGACATCTGGTTTTCTTACCGCTGTGATAGCCTGTCACGAACAGACTGATCATTGTGCAACAAATAATTTTCTTTTATATTCTACCATAAACTGAATAAAAGTTCAAAAAGATAACCAAAAAAAAGAACATAAGAAAGAAGAAATTAATACGATATGAAAACGTATTTCACATGTCAACTTTGCAAAGCATTTTGGCTGCAAATAAATAGCATTTCAATGTTTTTTAAATTACCTGTACTATGTATGTACAGTGTACAGCAAAAGTCTTAGTACGGCAATATATTTTAGGAATTTCATGAATTTTAGCCAAAAGTTTGTATAAAAATTTATAGTTTATATATTTATTTTATTAATTTATTTCTGTTTTATTATAAAACAAACAATTTTTTAATGATTTCCATAAAACAAAAGAAAAATAATTAAAAGTTTCAGATGACTCCATAGAGTACCCCCAAGGAGAACCCTGAGTAAATTTAAAATTCAAAGGCCTAATATATGAAAATGTTATCCCATGTATTTAGTAGAATATCCCTTCAGGTCAAGCACTCCATTTAACCCATTTGTTATTGAATATACAAGTTTTGTTTATTGTTTTCTAGTGGCACCATGAGCTTGAGTTTTTCGGTTGACTTTTGTTTGAGGTTTACCGATTACGTAACCGTTCTTTCAAATGCTCTCCTAAATGTTCTGTTGAAGTCCTATCGGGTCATTCTGCAGGAGTACTACGCCTGTGGGGACTTTTTTTTGCCAAAATATATTGCCGTATTAAGACTTCTGCTGTCCACTGTATTTGAAATTGCAATGATTCTTAAATTTATTAAATTTTTAATTTAGATTTTTAATAATTCCGTAATAAAATGGAAATTCTTTAAATCAAAAGGAAATTCCTTTTGAATAATCTTTTGTATTCCCTACAGTTGTTTACATGACGAACACCTCTGTTTGAAGTCATAAAATCAGTATAAACCAGGGAAAACATTTCAGTTTTATATGCGTTTTTCTTCTGTATTTTTATTACGTTTTCTTTTTTGATTTAGTTTGTAAGAACAATTATTCTATTGTATAACACTTTGTTGTTGTTTTTTTTATTATTTACTTGTATTATTTACTTACAACTTTACAAATTGTTAAGAAATCCCTTTATGGGAAAATATAAAAGCAAAACAAGAAAAGTTTGTTAATCTTAGAAATTTAATTTAAATGAGAATACATTTAATACGCCTTGTGTATTTAAATATTATGTATGGATTAAGAAATATAAGCTGATTATATGATAAATCAAGCATTTAAAACACAAAATACTATGACTAGAGTAGTTAAATCAAATCAGATTATATTTCAAAGCTTATGAGATTGTTAATATTTTCTACATAGATGGACATACAGTCTCGATCAAAATACTCTATATTGGACAAAATTCAATTGAAATTACTTTATTTCCAAAAGTAAATATTTTCGTCTCTTTGTCTGAAATATGATTAAAACCCTGGTATTAAGAAAATTAAATTTATTGTTCCACATGAAAACTAATTAATAAAGAGTAAATTGATGTATGTAATCAATAAATCCTACATACATACGTACATAATTGGATATTACAACCCTTCAGTCACGATTCCGGCCTAGCTTCTCACACCACTCATGTTGAGTGTGTTAATTTGACACATCAGTGGCGGGACCTACAGTTTAACGTCGATTCCGAACGTCAGATTTTTGATTAACTTTTTCATGGCAGGTTTATTTACTCTCAGAGTTTTTGCAAGAAATCTGCTGAGAGGAAGTCGTCGAAGAAATATTTTTTCATATTTCGTTTTGATGCCTAACCTTGTATACGAACGTTTAATAAGCCAACACACTACCTATTAGACTACTACTAAATCATATTGAATGAAAAACCTATTAAACATATTGTATAACAACCATTTTTAAAAAAATCTGGAGATGTTTTTGAAATATTTATTGGAATATGGACAACCATGTCCCCATTTAGCTTGAAATAATCTGCTTTGATCTCGATGTGGCAACTCTCCATTCCATTATATTTCCTAAGATCATATAACCAAACGAGTCACTGTAAGACACTAACACCTATTACATCCAAATACATACTTACATAATTGGTTACTACAACCCTTTACTAAGGATTACAACCTAGCTTCTCCCATCACTTACGTTGTGTGTGTTAATTTCATACATGAGCGGCGGGATTTACAGGGTAAGGCCAATTTTATTTATTCTCAGAGTTTTTGCCAGAAATCTACTGAGTCGCTGAAGAAATATTTCTTCATATATCGTTTTGTTATAGACGTCTGACATGGGGTTTGAACCGTGGCCTCACACCTAATAACCCAATACACTATCTGCTAGGCTACGACTACTACAAATAACTCTTCACTAATTTGGACGCGTATTCAGGGCCATTATCGTATTGGAATATATAAGGCTGAGGTAAATTATCACATGCGTAGGGTAACATCCTCTACTCCGATATACTTTTATACATAATTTTGTCCATAATGCCATAATCTTTGTGTTAATGTCCTAAACTGTCACCTGGAAACATATTTTAATTCGTCTTAGAACGGTATTCCAATACAATCTATGTATTGTTTTTCCTGCAACCTATATATCTTTTAAGTCCAGCTTGAACCGCTCATCTTTGGGCTGTTCGTGTAAAATTTTCTAAATTTAGAGAACATAGTACTCTAGAAGTTGACATGTTCTATCAGAAACAGCACTCACAAAAGTGGTTTCGACGGTTCATATGTAACGATTTTGATGTGAGAAATGAAGAATAACTACCAAAATAAAAAACTACCTACTAGACTACGGCGACTTCAACAATGTCAATACACCTGTACACAAAGCAAAATTGGTTTAGCAGTCAAAGTATTAGGCTGGGAGCCGCTGACCCACCCACCTTATTTACCAGACTTGGCTATTTTTTTCATCGATGGTTTTTTGTTTTGAGCATTAGCTGAGCAGAATTTCGATCTTTAAGAGGAAGTCGAAAATTGGTTGACTAATTAGTTGGATAAACAGTTCTATTGGCAAGTTGCGTGAAAAATGTTTAGCCACTAATGGGCGATGTGTAGCCACCATTGCCTTTGAATAAAAATTCTCATTAAAAATTTGTCTTTTTTTATTTATTTATTTCAAAAAAATACTGATCAACTAAAAGTTTTATTGACAAAATATAACGGCATGGATGACGCTTCATGTGCCAAATTATTAACCGAAAATATTTACTTTTTCTTAATCTGGGTTTTAACTTCTGAAACCAATGGTTTTGTTTGCTCCGAAGCAAAACAAATTTTTGGTTTTCGTTTTTGTATTGTTTTGACCGACACTGTATGTGTTTAATATTTGATGGTTTTATTTTGGCTTGCTCTGTACTTAGAAAGTGACTGTGTGGTAGGGCTATTACTATAGACTGTAAGCTTATATTTATTTTGAAAATGAAAAAGTAATAGAAAGTGGCAATTGGACAATTGAACAATTTTTAATTGAAGCATTAAAAAATTAAAAATTAAAACAAAATTTGTTAATTGATAACCTTTCCAATGGCACTATGCATGTAGGCCAGGATAATAACCTTTAATTTTCGAAAAACACAAACGATAAACTTTGATTTCTATTAATGTTTAGGCAATCAATTCAATATTCAAACATTTTCTAGTTGTGTCGTATATACAGTGGACAGCAAAAGTCTTAGTACGGCAATAAATTTTGACAAAAAAATTCCCATAGTCCCGATATGACTTCAATAGAATATTTAGGAGATCATTTGAAAGAACGGTTACGTAATCGCTAAACCTTAAACAAAAGTCAAACGAAAAACTCATGGTGCCACCAGAAAACACTAAAAACTTGTGCATTCAATTGTAAATGGGTTAAATGGAGTGCTTGATCTTAAGGGATATTCTACTAAATACAAGGTATAAGGTTTTCATATATTTGGCCATTGAATTTTAAATTTACTCAGGGTTCTCCTTGGGGGTAGCTATGGAGTCATCTGAAACTTTTCCTTATTTTTCTCCTGTTTTATGAAAAACATAAAAAAATTTTTTGTTTTATAATAAAACAGAAATAAATTAATTAAATATATAAATATATAAACTATAAATTTTTATACAAACTTTTGGCTAAAATTCATGAAATTGCTAAAATATATTGCCATAGTCTAGTAGGTAGTGTGTTGGCTTATTAGACGTAAAGCCAGGGTTCGAGCCCCAGGCCAGACATCAAAACAAAATACAAAAAGTATTTCTTCGGCGACTTTCTCTCAGCAGATTTTTGGCAAAAAATCTGAGAGTAAATAAAATTGCCATGAAAAGTTTCTCAAGAACCTGTCGTTCGGAGTCGACTTTAAAGTGTAGGTCCCACTATTCATGTATAAAATTAGCACAGACAATATAAGTGGTGTGAGAAACTAGAACGTTGTACAATGGGTCAATTCGACCTCCGGGTACTGTACTTCTCTTAATTGACAAGTACACGTCCTCTAATCTAACCTAACCTAAGACTTTTGCTGTCCACTGTATGTAGTACGTTCAGTACTTTGTCGTTTGCATGTCTGATAACGAGACACATTTGTAATAACCGAGCGTAGTAACAAATATTCACGTTTATGGAATAATTATGAATTAAAAAGTTTTAGCAATAATAATAGTAACAATTCTAAAAGACCATTTAAATATTTATAGGCCTTATTGAAGTGTTTCTTTTTGTTGCTTTATTTTTTGCAAATAATTGCTTTTATTTTTATGACAGATAAAGTGTGATATATGCATGCATGCATGGTCTTTCCATTTGAATTGCCCGGCATGTAGGAATATCCCAGTTACCCTATTAAATTGTTTACTTTATTAACAAATAAAAAAATCTATAAACGAAATATTTTATGTAATAGCTGTAGAGAAGAAACAAAAAAAGTTGCATTTATACGCTTTTTGTCACTTGACTCTTGGCGCGCGGAATGAAAAAAAAGGAAACCGAGAAATGAAATGAAACGCTAACAATACAGTTTCGCCTTTAACCACATTTAAGTGGAAATAAGTATTTAAATTCAAAAGGCCCCCGTGGCAATTTAATACAATTCTTACTGCTGCTGCAAATTAAATATTTAATGTGTTCGCCAATTCAAACTGGTATGATAAAAAACAAAGCCATTTACAAAAACCCCTTTTAAAAAAGAAACAAAACATTAAAAAAAATGAAATGAAATATTAGCCATACGCACTGCACTCCCTGTATGTCTAAGTTTTTTGTATACCAAGAAGGGTTTATTCTCATCCATTTTTTTTATATTTGGTTTGCCTTGGCTTTCCAGCGTATGCTAGTAACGTACATTGAAAATAAATATCGGTAAACTGTTAACTATTAAAGCAAATTATGGGTTTAATAATAATAATAAATTGCAATTGCTTAAATTGCTAAAAAGAAGAAGAAAAAAAATAGAAAACGAAAATAAATTGTATTTGGCTTGGAAGAAATTATCGAAATGGCATGTAATTGAAAAATTCTTGGGATAACGTTTCGGTGGTTGTACACTTCACTGAACACGCATTATGCTTTTGTACAACGTAAAGAAAGGGTGCACACAAGTTGGCTGTTTTATTGAAAATTGAAACCCCTTCTTTAGTTGTTTGCTTAAATGGTTTTATGATTTGATTAAAGCATATCAGTTTTATTACTTGAAATTAAAGTGCAAATTTTTTACACTTTCAAAAATTCAAATTTCAACAAATAAATATAACAAGAAAAAAAAACAAAGAAGTAAAGAAAAAAATTTTTTTACAAAAAAAAAAAAAAATAAGAAAAGTGCTGTGCACAACATTTCAAATCTCTAGAGTTTAATTTATTTGTTTTGCGTTGAAAGCAAATGCAAAAACAATTTCTTCGCTTTTTGGTATTTACTTTAGAGTCTAATGCATTAAAAGCACAAAACATTATTTATTTACTCCTCACTCCTTAAAATTGTTGAAGAGAAAAAGTAAAATTCCTAATTACTAAACAAATATTTTCTCACAATTTCATTAATTAAATTACGAAAAGTTTTAGGCCCTTAAGCTCGATTAGTATTTTGGTTTGAAGTGATCCACAGGTTTAGAATATATTGTTTGAATGACAGCTCAAGTTTTCTAAGCAAATTCAATCAATCCATAACGATTCAGATCGTTTTTTTCTTTTTTCTAATAAAAATAAAACATTTTTAAAATACATACATAACATAATTGGTCATTACAACCCTTCAGTCAGGATTACAACCTAGTTTGTCACATCACATATGTTGTGTGTGTTAATTTTATACATTAGTGGCGGGACCTACAGTTTAAAGTCGACTCCGAAAGACAGATTTTTTGAGACAATTTTCATAGCAATTTTATTTACTCTCAGAGTTTTTGACAGAAATCTGCCGAGAGGAACTCGCCGAAGAAATACTTTTTGTATTTTATTTGATGTCTGGCCTGGGGGGTTTGAAGCCTGGCTTTACGTCTAATGAGCCCACACACTACCTAACGGGAGATTTTTCAGCTATTATCTTTTTGGCAACACTGGTTTAAACAGCTCACGCACGTTTCGTGTTTTGTTTCACTGTCAAACATCCTCAGTTTGGTCTATAATTTAGCCATGAATCGTCTTACAAACGAACAACGCTTGCAAGTCATTGAATTGTGCTCTGTTAAGAAAGATCATCGCGCGCTTTTGGTGAATGGGTTCTTGAAAAGTTGGCCGAAGATCCACTTCTTTATCGAAAAATTGTGTTCAGCGACGAAGCTCAATGGATACGTAAATAAGCAGAATTGTCGATTTTGGAGTGAGGATCAGCCGGAAGCATTGAAAAAGCTACCAAGGCATCCAGAAACAGTTAGAGTTTGGTGCGGTTTATGGGCTGGTGGCATCATTGGAGCGTACTTCTTTAAAGAAGCTGCGAATCGTAATGTTACTGTGAATGGTGAGCGCTATCGTGAGATGATATCTAATTTTTTTTTGGCCAAAATGCAAGAGCTTGACTTGCATTACATGTGGTTTCAACAAGACGGTGCCACATACCACACAGCACGCGTAACAATGGACTTATTGAGAGGCGAGTTCGGTAAAGATTTTATTTTACGTTCGGGACCGGTCAATTGACCGCATAGATCGTTCGATTTAACGCCATTAGACTATTTTTTGTGGGGCTATGTTAAAGCTCATGTCTATACAGACAAGCCCGCTTCAATTGACGCATTGGAAGACAACATTGAAGCATTTATTCGTGAGATACCGGCCTAAATGTTGAAAAGAGTATGCCAAAATTGGAGTAAGCGGATGGACCATTTAAGGCGCAGTTGCGGACAATATTTGCCTGAAATAATCTTCAAACATTAAATTATATGGACCGTACTATCGATTCAAATAAATATTTCATGCATTTTTCTGAATTGTATGTGTCTTTTTTGAAAAATTTTCCTATAGCTCCTAAAAATCATCCATTACTAGACTACGGCGACTTCACATTTTTAAAATACCAACAGTATTTAACTTGTTTAGTTAGACTCGATTTAGAGTGAGAATTCGATCATAATATTACATCAGAGGTTTCTACGACAATCCCAATTCCTGACAGAAAGCCTCGTTTTGGTGATTCTACTTGTCACTGACCACAAGTTTAAAAAATAAAATGAAATGAATACTAATGAAATCGCCGTGGTCTAGTAGGTATTGCGTTGGCTTATTAGACGTGAGACCAGGGTTCAAAACCCAGCTCAGACATCTCGAACAAAACTATGTAAATATGAAAAAATATTTCTTTCGGCTTGAACCTCTGGCAAACGCATTAAGAGTAAATAAAATGCCATGAAAAGTTTCTCAAACCTATCGTTCGCCGGCCGATATTAAACACTCATGGATAAAATTAACGTTCACAACATGGATGATGTGAGAAGCTAAGTTATAATCCTGAGTAAAAGTTTGTAATGTCCAATACTTTCTACGGTTGACTTAATTGACCATTAAAACTCTCTAGTCAGATTTACGGCCTAGCTTCGCACACCACAACGTTATGTGTGTGAATTTTATACCCGAGTGGATTAAACTAAAGATTATCATGGCCTCTGAAGAACATAATTGAGAAGCTTATCATTTGAATTTTATTTTAATTCCGAACTTTTGCCAGGAGGCCATGGAGTGGAGGTCGCAGAAAGCAATATTTTTAGAATATTTTCTTTCTTTGTGATAGTGCTGAAGTTTACACTCACAAATTCCTTAACACATAACCTTCTACACAAAATCAATCGAACAAAATAGTGAAAGAGCTGTTGAAAGAGCCTTGAATAGCCTTTTTAATTGTAACCATCCTGAGCATTGTCGCTTAAAGTTCATACCCATATACTCATGATTCAAAACAGGATTATTATGATCCATTTGCTGACCAGTTTCAGAACAAACTCAATGGCACGTTTGATTTTCAAAATATTCGAAAATAAAAGAATGATTTCATTTCTACTGAGCCTGCCTGTTTTACCAAGTTTAGTTGTCATGTATTCATTCTGCTCTGTCGTTCACTATGGACGACCTTAGACAGCAACGTGTGCACTGTGGATAGACTCTAGAACAGTTGGCATTTGATTCTAATTTTCATCAAAAAAATAATTTTTAGCGATTCTTCCGGATATATGGGTACGTGAATAAACAAAATTCACAATTCACATGAGATCCAAGACCGTCCAAGGCATACTGAATAAGTCACAGTTTAGTAAAAATTATTGGTCGATGATCACCAACTTCGTCGTCAACATAGTCTAGACGCGAGTTTGTGGTTCAAATCCCAGCTCAGACATCTCCAACAAAATGAAGTATGAAGAAAATATTTCTTCGGTGACTGTCTCTTAGCAGATTTCTGGCAAAAACTCTGTGAGTAAATAAAATTGTCAAGAAAAGTTTCTTAAAAGTCGGTGATTCGGTCAGACGACTGTAGGTCTCGCCACTCATGTATAAAATTCACATACCCAACATGTGTGGTATGAGAAGCTAGGTCGTAATCCTGACTGAAGGGATGCAATGACCAAAGCATGCGATTTGACTGTTACTATGCTGTTGTACATGAATAAGCAGCAAATATAACCCATGCCATCAGTGAAAATCTGTCTAGTAGGTAGTGTGTTGGCTTATTAAATGAAAAACCAGGGTTTGAGCCCCAGGCCAGATTTTTATATTTTGATACAAAAAGTATTTTCTTCGGCGACTTCCTCTCAGCAGATTTCTGGCAAAAACTCTGAGAGTAAATAAAATTCTAATGAAATTGTTTCTCAAAAATCTATCGTTCGGAGTCGACTTTAAACTGTAGGTCTCACCATTCATGTATAAAATTAACACACACAACATAAGTAGTGTGAGAAACTAGGACGTTGCACAATGGGTCAATTCGACCTCCGGGTACTATACTTGCCTTAATTGACAAGTACACGTTCTCTAACCTAACCTAACCATGGGACAGAGTTATTGAAAATTGTACATTTTATATTCCAATTCCACACATTGAAGTCGCCGTAGTCTAGTAGGTTGTGTGTTGGCTTATTGGATGCCAGCAGATTTCTGGCAAAACCTCTGAGAATAAATATAATTCCCCAGATAAGTTTTTCAAAAATTGTTCGGAGTCGAATTTAAACTAGGTCCCGCTACTCATGATTTTCATTGCTATCTGACTGGAAAGTGTAAACTTTTCTTACCCAAAGTTGAAAACATCTGTTTTTGTTGATTTCAAATTTATACTTTATAGCTGACGAAATCACTTTTGCACTCAACCAATATTTACAGATTTTTTGCAATTGTTATTAAAAGTAAAAAAAACAGAAACAAAGAGAAAAATAGAAAGACGAAACAATATTGCCATAAATATTTTACGGAAGTTGTTTATATTTCGGCACATGCTTTTATGAATCTTTTTTTTTTTTTTGCTTCAAATTTGGTTTTTAAAAATGCTTTCTAGCCTTCAAGTAAGCATTGTACGTACGTACTGCCAGTAACTTGAGTTTAACATTTATACACGTTCATATTTCAATATTCTCTCCGTTTGCTAATTTATTTTCGTTTTCATTTTATTTGCTGGGGGTTTTTTTCTTGTTGTTCTTGCCTGTAAACCAAAACCAAAATGCTAAAACATCACACAGCTGAACAGCTGAAGCAAAAAGTAAAGAAAAAGAGAGAAAAAAATTTTCGTTGAGAAGTGCGAAGTTTGATTTGATTTGTATTTGCGTTTGATTGAAGTATGAAACAAGCGACCAAATATTTTGTTATTCTTGTTAAATACGTGATTATTATTACACTTCAACAGTTCCCTTTGAATTTCTAATTTAAAATTTTTCATTTTACTTGTTCGCGCAACATTGCAGTAAAACACAAAAACAAACAACAACAAACAGAAAAAAACAATATTTAAAGCAGGAAATTAAAGTAAACGAAAAATCAAATTCTGTTTCATTAACAATTTGTTTTAAAGGGGGAGTGGGGGGGGGGTGGATATTCCTTTTTATGAGTACTGTACACTGTACCAAAATATGTGGCTTAAATCGTTTGTAAACTAAAAAGAAGTTTTTTAATTAAAAACAATTTCTAGAAAATTAGATTAACTGGCGAAAATTACAAATTACAACACCTAAAGCAATTTAAGTGAAAGGATATGAAACATTACAAGACCATAAATTTATAATTTAAACTTGAAGTGAATTTTTTCGTAGGCATTTAAAAAATTTAACAAAGTTTTCTTGTCAGTGAATTTTTGATAAGATTGGAATGTTTTCGAATTGACTTTAACATAAAGCAGTCACGATGGAATTCATTGACCTGTACTAAGCGTAAATGCCTAATGTATTCGTTTGAGTTTTGTAGGTTTTGTAAGGTTTAATAAGCCGGTGCAATGCAAATGCAACTCCCAGTTAGTGTAAAACCTATCCGACTAGTAAGTACTATACATAACTGGTTATTACAACGCTTCAATCAGGATTGCCACCTAACTTCTGGCACCACACAACATGTGTTAATTTTATCCAAACTACAATTTTTGTGAAACATTTTCATGGCAAAAAAGTTTCTAAAAAAAAAATCTGAGAAACTTTTTCATGGCATCAGTCAGGCTGCCCTTAGGGTCATTTCGTCGGTCTGGTGCAAATCATGGCTCGTTCGCGAGTGCAAGGAAGCGTTGAGGACTTTTGGACTAGACCATAGCGGTCTGTGCTGGGTTCCGGGTCATAGCGGAATACTGGGCAATGAGACAGCGGATGCCCTCGCTAGGTTAGGAGCGATTTGATAGTTGGTCCTGACCCCCCAGTCTATCACCTCTACGGCCTCATCAATGGATGGGTCAAGGAGAAGGAGCAGAGGCGTTGGGGAAACGGATCGAGTTGTTTTGTGTCTAGATGTCTATGGCCTGCCGTGGGCAATAGGAGAACAGGTTGGCTGCTGGGTTTGGATAAGACCAGCTTAAGGTTGGTTGTCGGTTTTATCACGGGACACTGCGAGATTAGGTCGCTGGCGAAGATCTGGAGCAGTTCTCGCAATTTCATCCTTGGGTTTATGCAGAATATGTTAACTGACCGTTATATTTTGAAAATACGACGTATTCAGCTGTTAACAAATAAAGGCCTTTGAGTTTCATTTTCCTCTAACAGTGGCATAAGCAAAAGCTTTCTTTTCTGCAAGCTATGCAGTATAATCAAATTTTTCTTTCTCATCCTTCTGAGAGAAGCCACTTTGGAGTCAGAAATATTCCCTACTAACCGCAACAGCTCGGCGTTTCGGTTAATCATTAATAAGACCTTTTTCAATGTTAAATTGTTTTCCATTTTTTCTCAAATTTTGTTGGCACTAATTTTCACTATTAAATTAAGAACAATGTTGTTGAAGCAATCAGCTGTTTTGTTTACCAGCTGTCAAATAAATTTTGTGTCTGAACACTAAAAATATTGTTATCAATTAACCGAATATTAATTCAATAAAAGTACATGTCTGAACATAGTACATATTAAAGTACGCCTTTACTCATTAAAAGTGTGGCACCAAATTACCACTAGAATTTCAATACTTAGCGTATGGTAGGGTATATACTATAGTGAGTAAACATAACCCATAAATTTTGTTGTAGTCTTTTCAATGTAACAATCCTTTTATAAAAAGCCCTCTTTTGAAATATTTATAAATTTTTTTTCGTTTTTTGAATTTTAAGCAACTTTGTTTATGATTTGCTTTAACGTGAAGTTTTTTTTTTAAATACATTCTTAGCATTTAAACTTCGACTTCTTTTTTGTGTGTTTTTTGTTTGTAGGCTTTTGTAATTTTCAAGCTAAATTATTTTAAGAGTACTTACAGTAACAAAAAAAAATACATTTTTTACAAGTTGAAAGCGTTTAGCATTTTAAAAAACACTCGAAAGAAGCAAAAAACATTTACCAACAAGTACAGGAACTTTTCATTACAAAAAAAAAGGAAAAAATTTATAAAAAAAAATCTAGTCAAGTTACGCTGTCAGTCAGTTGGCGGAATCGTGCTTCACTCACTTGCTCAGTCGCTAACTCAAAGTGCTGAAAGCTGTGGAAGTTTCAGTGTTTTTGTAAAAAAAAAATTAGAAAAAAATTTTAAAACACAAGTTAAACCACCACGCAATCTTATGGGTACAAAGGCCGCGGCATATACTATAGTTTAGTATCGTAATTTTTTTCTTTTAACATTTTGTTGTTGTTACTGTTGTTGTTGTTGTTAGCGTTGGTGGTGCCGATTTCGTTTTTCTCCTTAAGAGCTAAAGACCAATTTGTCTAAGGGCTAACTTTCTACTTGAAGTCATACTTGATTGCTTTAATTATGTTGACTTAGCGTGCCGTCATACAGCACAACAAACACACTTCATTTCTTAATTTTTTTTTTCTTCTTTTTCTTCTTCTTTATTGTTTTTTTTATAATTTCATTTGTTGTTGTTTTAATATTAAAAGTATTTTCTTTTTCTTTAATTTTTGCTTATTTTCCTTAGCAAATGCTTTCTTACCTTCTTACCAGCATTTCTTTTGAAATTTAAATCGTTTCTTTTATTTTTTTCCTCTTTGCTTTCATTTCTTTAAATGTCTAGCTTTGTTAGTATTTTTCTTTCCCCCGCTATACAAAATAATCTTACAAGTCTTGAATTTGAAGTGCCCTTTTAGTGTGTCTATGTTTATGTATGTATGTACGTCTTGCAATTGCAAGTTGTTGTTTAAATATTTAGTCAAATGTCCTCCTACTTCCTATTCAATACATACATACATATCCCCTTTCATTGTTGTACAAATGCTCTGCTCTGCTCTGCTCTCTGTGTATTCGTATTTCTGTAGAGTCAATCTATTAAATGGCTTTTAAGTCAGACACTTTCCAGAAAGTTGTCCCCCCTTTTAATTTTATATCGAAAATTATTGTTTGTAATGGTCGATGTTGCCAAGGCTTCCAAGTGTCAAGACAATGTGTTGCCCTTAATGATGACGATTTATTTATTGTTTATTTACCTGTAAAGAAAACAAAAGAAAAATTACAAAAAGAACAATTAGTCTTATGATAACTACTGCTACTACTACTACTACTACTGCCAAAGCAAATCTAAATAAATAATTTAAAAGGTGATATTTATTAATTAAGAAGTTAAAGAAAAAGTTTTTCAAACGCTTTTTCCTTCAAGTCAATTAATTAAAAAGGTGCACCATAAAAAAAGTTAATTGAGCAGATATTTCTTGCTATTGAACTTTATTAAGAATGACGAATAAGTTTAATTCATAATAAAACTCATAAAGAAATACAGTGAGCGTCTAAAGAATATGTACATTAGAAAGAAATATACACAAATAAATTACCGTTATTTTTATTTTAAAATTGTTTCCTTGCCAGTTTTTTTAAAATTGAAACAAAAAAAAAATACAAAATACAAAATATTTCCAAATATTGTGAAATTTTTTCAAGCACTCTCCTTAATTGTTAAAAGTTGAGTTTGTTGATTGTTAAGATTTTTTCCATAGTGTACAGTTTCTTTTGACACTCACTGTATATTTTTTATATCCATAAACAACAACAAAGGCTGACAATTGCATAGAAATATTTTTATTTGGCATTAAAGTTTAAATACGATTTTAAACAAGCGGTCGCCACGACTGGCTTGTATAAGGTGCATTCGGGCACACCAATTTTTACAAACTTCTCACAGCACTGGTTTTCGTACTTCCCAATAACTCTTCGAAACCTAATTTCTAGATATTCAATTGCCTCTGAATTATGGAAGTACACAAGGGACTTCTTATCACCCCAAACAAATCTTGGTGGCCAATTATTTGGAACATCACCTGGAACTCCACAATCAAAAGTTTCTTGGATCAAATCAGCTTGGTAGTGACTTACTCACATTTCAACAAAATTAATGTCAACTTGTTTTATCTTCTAATCCTATCTACACTTTTGCAGATGACAGCAATATTTCACATTCAAATTCTTTTAATTGCATGTCGAACACTTTTGAGATTGAGGCGAAAAGGCGTAATATGAATGACTCACTCACATCAGACATGTGGTTAATCTTCGACTACGGTCGAATGAATAGAGTCAATTTCATTACGCGGAAGATCCAGTGTTGCTTATTGACACATAAGCGCAGTAATAATATTGCGTCATCTGTAGCTGTGGGTGATGTAAATATTAGGGAGTAAGAAGCTCTTGATGTTCTCTGGGCATGAAAAATCAGTGTGATAGTCACTGCTACCAGCACATTTTTCAAGTGTCAAAAGAAACATTCAAGCGCCGTATTTCTTAATACGGTGCAAATACTTCTCTTTATCTGATCTTCTTACTGTTTACACCACTTATATTTGACCGAGAATGAAATATAACTCTCATGTATGGGCCGTTGCCTGGAAGTCTATTTTGAGGCTTCTTTATCGTGAACGGTTAGGTATCCAACTCTATTGATTCATTGGAGCATCTTCGCAATGGGTTGTGTTTCACTGTTCTATCGCTACCACAAGGGATTTTTCTTCAGTGAAATAAGGGGACTTGTTCCTGAGAAATATTCATTTCCACGTAACAGTCGTCGTTCTCGGTGAGCACGTCCGTTTGTGCTCGATTGGCCAGTGGATCTCTGCGTGTCTTACAAACAAAATTCGTTCTTTAGCCGGACTAATCACATGTGATATAAAGAGATTCAAATCTACTGTCTACAAACACTACACCCCCTCTTGCCACCTTCCCATAAAATAATTTCCTAGTTCCAACACAATGCACTGCATGAGTAGGAGCCATCCCCTGAGTATTGGTTGTACACAAAAAAAAGTTGAGGTACGAAAAAAGTTCTAATCAAATCCTTGTACAGTAATATTCTGACCATCACATTTTATGTAACCATGGAGACCAATGACTCCGTCAGTCTATAAAGCATACCGAACAATAAATTTTCTGCAGATGTAATGGTGTTTGCGCAAAATTGATATTCTCATCGGAGCACAAAATTTTAGTAGATATTCAACATCTCCATTAATTTGTGCTTCAGCCATCTCGCCGAATGGGCGAGGCATACGATGAGCGCTTTAATTACTGCACAAGTTGAATCAGAAAAAGTTTTAAGTTAAGTTGCTTAGTGTCGATTTGGTTGATTCGTATCTTGTTCAATACTTTTCCATAATACATCGGCTACAGCTTATTCAGTGTGCACTTTAATCCTTATTTGCTTAATTTGTTATTGCAACCCTTTAGTCAGGATTACAACCTAGTTTCTTACACCATTCATGTTGTGCTTGGTAATTTCATCCATGAGTTGTGGAAACCTACAGCTTAAAGTCGATTTCGAACGATACATTTTTAAGAAACTTTTCGGGGAAATATTACTTGATTTTCATTTACGAGATTTTGCTACAAGACTGCTGAGTGGAAATTGCAGAGGAATATTTATCATGTTTCGTTTAATCACAGGATCTCCTCTAACAAGCCAATACACTACCCACCCGACTACTGCAACTTGAAACGTAATCCAGAGGCATTAAATTGCACGACCATGTGAAGACAGTGGACAGGATCACAAAAAGTTTTCACTAAATTGACTTTGCAGTAAAGCGATATCTCCTTGTTCCTATCCAAAGTCAATGATGACGCCTTTTGTAAACCGCACTAAGCAGTCAGAGAATTGATAGATAGACCAAACAAATTTTACAATAATTTTATCATTTCTTTTGGTTCCTTTTTTTCTCCAACTTTCCTACGTTTTTGGTTTTATTAACCCATTATAGCATACCCATTGAACCGCTTGCACACCCTAAATTAAGCCTTCATATAAAAACTGCCTAAAAAGATGTTGTGTTTAAATAACGCCCACTGTGAATATGGATTGGGTGTTGTGGTTATTTTAACTCTTTTCATTTTTGTTTATGTTATACTCTCCGCGTCTGACTCACGTACGAATTATTTGGTGGAGTATTGCGTTTTTAAAAAAAATTTTTTTTCCATCAGATTGGAATCAGCATTTTGCTTTAAAATAAATTTAATTTTCGTTAATTTTTTTAAGCATTTTCAGCAAATTTAATTTTTTTGGTTTATTTGTAATGCACAATCTGTCAACTTAATAACCTTGTAATAACAATTATTTGAAACATTTCTGAATACATAGGAATATCTAAAATTTAATTACAGTTTTAAAATCTAATTAAACAATCAAAACTTTTTAATTTGATTCACAAAATATGTTTATGTTTGGTTAACATATTTTGACACAAACTCAATAAAGTCATTTTTACATATTTAATCAACGAACACATTTTTTTATTTAAATGAAAGCCATTAAAAAACTATATGAAGACAGGGTTTTTAAAGATTGAATTTGTTTTTCAAATGCGAAGGCAATACACACTGATTTCTAAAAGCGAAGATATTTTTCTACACCGATCCCATGATAGCATATGACTTCTCCAAGTTAAGCTGCTTTGCTGCTGTTTGCACCATTCCATCCAAGGTCGCAAGGTTCTTGGATATAGCGCATCTCCATAGGCTGTTTTCTTGACTTTAGTTTCTTCAGCTTTATAGATTTCCATTTTGCGTCCTTCTGAAGGTATCGAAGGCATTTTTAAAATCGCTGAACAGTACATCCTATAATTTGATCTTTTGCAGAATTAGCGTCCTGATCTGCGCTGCTTTTGTTTGGTCGGAAACATTACTGTTACATTGCCAAATGAGAAGTCTGCACTAACCAGTGAGAATATCAAGATTTTGTTTTAAATTTTCGTTAATATTTTTCATTGGGACCTAGTTAATTTTGGCATTTTCTGCTCGCAGGCTTAACTTCGGTGGCAGTAAGAAGGCTCATGCAATACTGGCAGACTCTGGTGGACTTCTATGGATAAAAAGAGGACTGGTTGTGTTGTGTACCTTATGGGCATGGTCATCCATATCACAACTGCAATTCTTAAGGACCACTGTGCTATTGGAAGGCACGCCTATAGACTTGGAATTTCCTTAAATGAGTTCTGCAGGAAATGAAGGTCTGTGCAATGCATTGGCCTTCCTTTTTTTTATCATCTTTTACTGAAATGCAATAGCAAGACCTATTATGCAGTTAGGTGGACTTCCTTTAGGGAATATGTTAAATCAAAATAGGCTCTAACCAAGGTCTACTTTCTTTATTCACCTACATTTTCAAATTGAAATAAACTTCGATTGCAAAAACGATTTTTAATTAAATTTAGATCTTGCCGTAGTCTGTAGGTAGTATATTGACTTATTAGACGTGAGGCTGTAGTTTAAGCCCCGGATCAGGTATGTCTAATAAACAAAATATGAACAAATATTTCACCGGCGACTTCCTCTCAGCAGTCTTCTGGCACAAACTCTGAGAGTAAAAGACAAATTGCCATCAAAAGTTTCTCAGAAAATTCTGTCGACTTGAAACTGTAGTTACCGCCACTCATTGAATAAAAATTAACACACACAACATGGTCTTTGTGAGAAGCTAGGTTGTAATCCTGACTAAAGCGTTTTAATGATCAATTAAGTACCATAAGTAAACAAGATTGCAGCAATACAAGGCTTAAAAGCCGAATTAATACGTAAAATTTGCAATGTTTTAATTACAGTAATAGTCACCTACAGAAATTAAATATTTTTGAATGCTTTTATATGACTAGGAGTCGCCGTAGTCTAGTAGGTAGTGTGTTGGCTTATTAGACGTAAAGCCAGGGTTCAAACCCCAGGCCAGACATCAAAACAAAAGACAAAAAGTATTTCTTCGACGACTTCCTCTCAGCAGATTTCTGGCAAAATCTCTGAGAGTAAATAAAATTGCCATGAAAAGTTTCTCAAAAATCTGTCGTTCGGAGACGACTTTAAACTGTAGGTCCCGCTACTCATTGAATAAAAATTAAGACGCACAACATGAGGGTTTTAATGACCAATTAAGTACCATAAGTATGTAAGTTGGCAGTCATGCGGTTGTCCATTTTCTTGCACCAACTGAAGTATGCTGACTTAAAAGCCAAATCTTTTTAATGCTTTTGTATGTTTGGTCATCAAATTTACTGGGGTTTTCAGCAATAACTTTCTATCCTTAGATTGACGATCATAATGAACAAAAATATCTAAATCGGTTTTCACAAATCCACTGAGCTAGTAAAGGAGTGTTCGATTCATTTCAAACAACACACAAGTCTGATATGACAAAACAACTCAGGCCCTATGGAAAAAGAAAAGCAAACTTTGAAAGAATCTGTATCATTATTATTTTGTTTTTTGAATTATTTTGTTTTTTGAATTCTAATGGTAATAACCAAAAACAACAAATCCTTATAAATAAAATCGAATTTATTAACTTTTGATTGTCTCTTTAAATAAATAAAAAAATGTGAATTCTATGGAAAAATTATTTTTGGCATTGCATTTATTTGGCATTTGACAAACTCAGTCGGGGTTTTTTTGTTTTTTTGTTATTTTAGTTTGGCAAATTTAAATCAATTTTCATTATTCACACTTTGTAAACTTTATATGTGAATTAATATGGGTTAACGCTTCAAGAATTTATTTATTTTAGAAATGTAAACTAATTTTGCAAAAAACTCTTTCTCTCTCTCTCTCTAATGCAATTGAAATATTTTAAATGATTTATCAAATAGTTTTTGGTTAAAAAAACAAAAAACAGAAAAAAAAATTGTTGATAAAAAATTATCCAAAAAAAAGCCGATTTCACACCTGAATTCATTGTCTATTGCAATGTTTTATTTTTTAATTTTTTTTTTATTACGAATTCTTTTTTTAAATTATTTTAAAAGCTTATAGAAAATTTATTATTTTTATCATTCATTTGTTTTTATTGTTGCATTATTGTATTACTTTAGTAAAGTACAGTTGAAAAAAATAATTATTTTTGTAACTTTTTTAGCAATTATTAAGTTTTGTTTTGTTTTGTTTTAAGCAACTTCACATATGCATGTCCATGCAAAGTTTAACGCATCACATAGAATTCGTTAACACTCAATCATCACGTATGCACATGCCGTATCAGATGTTCTTAAATATTTTGTTGCTTTGTAAACGAAGTGCACTTATATGGTAACAAATTCTAAAATATAAGGAACCATGTGAAAAAGGTTATAAAATAATTGAGCAACGCAATGGCAGTCAATTCAACCAAGATCGAATAAGAAAAATTCGAAAGGCGATATAAAGTCCCTCGAAACTAGGTCGTAAACCTGACTGAAGGTTTGTAATGATCAATTATGTAAATGTATGTAATATGAATGGAGTAGCTCTCGTTCTATAAAGTAAATAGCTCCACACTAGCCATTTACAGAATCATGTTGGACGACAATCCATGCACACATAGGCGGTAACATATATTTATTGATTTAGGCACACTAAGGCCCTCAAAATCGTCAAGGCTTCAAACGAAAGAAGAATTTCGTCTAACGTGCCTTGATTTCCGATTAAATTGACACCAACATTAGGGGGTACATACATAATTGGTCATTATAATCCTTTAGTCAGGATTACGACCTAGTTTCTCACCCCACTTATGTTAGGTTAGAGGACGTGTACTTGTCAATTAAGACAAGTACAGTACCCGGAGGTCGAATTGGCCCATTGTACCTTCACTTATGTATTGTGCGTTAATTTTCATACATGAGTTGCGGGATCTACAGTTTAAAGTCGACTCCGAACAACAGATTTTTTGAGAAACTTTTCATGGCAATTTTATTTACTCTCAGAGTTTTTGCCAGAAATGTGCTGAGAGGAAGTCGCCGCAGAAAATTTTTTTCATATTTCGTTCAGTTGGAGATGCCTGACCTGGGGTTTTGAAACGAGGCCACACGTCTACTAGACCAAGGCGACTTCATTGTGAAGTAAAATAAATATATACACAATCCGTTCTGATAATGTGGCAACCTATTCACGGGGAGATATTAGTCGCCGTAGTTTATTAGTTAGTGTGTTGGTTTATTACGCGTATGACCACGGTTCAAACTCCAAGTCAGATACCTCTTACACAACGAAATAAGACATATCATGATAGATTCAGATCACGGAACAAAGTCGAATGTCAAATCTTTTTAGAATAATTGCGCTGCTGAAGTACTCTTTAGACGCTTGCTATTGCAGCAACCATTGTATTGGAGAATTTAGTCAAGCATGGTAGAAATAAAGAGGGTCAGAAACCTAAGCCTATACATGCAAGAGCAGGACTCTGACTTGTCAGATAATTTCAGTTTCACAGCTTCTGCAGAAGCTATTTAAGGAAATAGCAAAGCTATCGATATGGTTTTTAAATAAAAAGAGTAACATGATAATCGCTATTGTGCGATGAATAGCCGTGTCATTTAAGGACAAAGGACACCAGTCTTCTTTTTTATCCATACAAGTCTAGCTCAGTCTAGTAATATTGGACGTACCTTTCTGTAAACGAAACTAAGTTTCCTTTAAAATAGAGTAGAGAACACTTAGTTAAACTAAGACTATCTAAACATTCATACCCTATAACAGGCTGGAAAATGCGATCTCCGTACCGGCCCTTGCTAGTTCATCAGCAATGCAATTTTCAACGGTATCACTATGTTTGAATCCTTATATGAGATACCTTCGATAACTGCAAAAAGTCCGTGAAAAACCCCTGGAATTCATGGGTAAGGACGGACGTCGAGGTAACCTTTGTTTGAGGCTTAATTGTAACCAGGATGTCTGACTAACGTCAGTCGCTGTAGTATAGTATTTAGTGTGTTGGCTTATTAGACGTAAAGCCAGGGTTCGAGCTCCAGGCCAGACATCAAAACAAAATACAAAAAGTATTTCTTCGGCGACTTCCTCTCAGCAGATTTCTGGCAAAAACTCTGAGAATAAATAAAATTGCCATGAAAAAGATTCGCAAAAATCTGTCGTTCGGAGTCGACTTTAAACTGTAGGTCCCACCACTCATGTATAAAATCACACACACAACATAAGTGGTGTGAGAAACTAGGACGTTGTACAATGAGTCAATTCGACCTCCGGGTACTGTACTTTTCTGAATTGACAAGTACACGTCCTCTAACCTAACCTAACCTAACCTGGAGTGGAATAGAGTACACTGGTGATCAGGGCAATTGACTGCCTACGTACCTTGCCTATTAGTCTGCAATAATATTGCTATGTGCACAACATCCATCAAAATTGAGCACCATTAAGAGAGGTTGGTTCCACCACGACTCAAAAGCGATAATACCTGACGATGGCCCTAAGTACCTAAAGCTTGCCACAACATTTTTAGAGGCACCGAAACGTATTTAAGAACTTCTGTTCAATCACATTGTAGACTGACATGCAGACATACATGTGACTAGACAGACACACAACCATTCCTTATGGAAAAAATCATTATTTTTAAATAATAAACATAAAAATTTTAGCGGAAAAAATTGAAATTAAATGAAATAAAATCAGAGAGAAGGAGTGAGAAAAAACACTTATTTTTTGCCAAACAATAAACTAAATTATAAAGTTTTTGTTCATTCGTTCATGGCATATATATTGTTTTCGTTTTTTGTCTTTGTGTGTGTGTTTTGTATTTGTACTGTAGTTTTTCTATGAACAGAAAACTATAAAACAATGCTAGTGTCTATGATGGCGTGTGAAAATAAAATCCTTTTTATACGATTCAAGCTTTTTTTTAAATTCTTCTGTTCAAAAACGTTTCATGTGCACAAATCCAAAAACAAAAACCGAAATAATACCGAAATAAACAATTTCATACAATTTAAGCTTAAGTGTGGCAAATTCAAATAGAATTTACACACGAACAAACAAACTTAGTTTGGAGAAAATAATAAAAAAAGAAAAGAAAACCTACAAAAGATGATTATTTTTGTTGTGACCTAAACATTTGTTGTTGTTGTAATGGTGTTAATTTAAGATAAATTAAATTCCCTTTTTCTAATTATAGAAAAAAAAATTATAAAAAATTCTGATTTAAATTTCAAAATAAGACTTGGCAAAAGAATAAGAAAAAAAGTTATTTATTGATCACAATATAATCGCGATATCTGCTTGTCAATCTAAGAAGGTAAGTAGGTACATTCCCCCAAAAGAATTCGAATGCAGGCACTTAAGCCACAAGGGGCTCATTGTATTAAAACAGTTTTGGTCAATTATTCCCTAGTCCTGGTACTACTTAGAGCTACCAATGAAACGACTCAAACTGCCGATGTCAATGTTCAATAAATCACCTAGATCCTCGATGTAGTTGGCACCAAGATGTCTCTATCTCTTTTGACATAGTGCCGGGCATGATCCCAGTAGGTGAAGAACACTCTCATCTTAATCCTTATCTCTGCAGCTTTTACAGAAATCATTTGCGAGTTGTACCAGATCAATGAACCCCGCCGTACCCATAATTTAATGCCCCGTAACGACTCCGACATCTACACTGAGTATGCTTCTTTGGAGTTTCAGCAACCTTGCAGTGCGCCTTCCATTCAGCCTTGGCCGGATTTTCTGTGTCGATCTACCTGCGGTTGACCAAGTCTGTGAGCGCATTGTCTATCATGAGCTTACAGATCCCCAAAGGGACTCCAATAATCAAGAATACGTCGGAGAGTTCGATGGTCGTGTAATGCAGTTACCCGGGTATTCATTGTGATCCGGAACCCAAATGATGTGGACATCATATCTTTTCGCCACACTGCTTAGGTGTCTGCGACAGCTGTAGACAGTCCTGGTGTTCATCACGTTGGAGTCCAGTGCCTTAATAGACGCCTGGCTATCGGAGAGTATCGTGATGTTTCGATTGGGGACATTTGCATTCCGCTATCAACGTCAATCAATATCAATCTGCTCTTTAACCAAAGATCTATTAGCATAAATCTAATCTGTCTCAGTCATCTCAGATGGTCTAAGATACATACATACATACATACGTACATACGTACATACATACATACATAAGTGGCCATTACAAACCTTCAGTCAGGATTACAACCTAGCTTCTCACAGCACTGATGTTGTGTGTGTTAATTTTATACATGAGTGACGGTATACCTACAGTTTAAAGTCGTTTCCGAACGACCGATTTTTGAGAAACTTTTCATGGCAATTTTATTGGCTCTCAGAGTTTTTGCCAGAAATCTGCTGAGTCGCTGAAGAAATATTTTTTTCATATTTCGTTTTGATGTCTGACCTAATAAGCAACATACTACCTACTAGACTACGGCGGCACTTCAAGGTCTAAGGATATATAGGGAAAAAGGAGTTGGTTTGCTTAATAAAGTCTTCCATAGTTTATCAAACTATCGAAATACTGTTCTGTACAGACTGATATTTGCAGGATCTTATCAAATGAACTTTCAGTTCAAGAATTTTCAAAAGTTTTGATGGATCTTGACTGTTTATCGCAAAATGTGTCAATTCGACGTTTGCACGACTGCCAGAAATCGGGTAATATTTGTGTTTTTTGAAAATATTATTATTTCCCTTTGCGCAAACATTGTTCAACTTCTGGTGGTCGCTCAAACATGAAATTGACACATTTTGCTATAAACAATCAAGATCCACCAAAACTCTTGAAAATTTTTGAACTGAAAGTTCATTTGATAAGAGGACATATATAAAAAATATAAGACGACTGTTATACTATTTAAATTATAACTGCGGTAACTTTTGTCCGATTTGGTCAAACAAAGAGTCAATCTCTTCACAAGATAGTTGACTTTCAGAATGTCATCACTTATTTGATATTTTTAATTAAAGTTTGCTACTATGAACTGACAAACTTGAAAAATTATGAAAAAATTCGCATTTGTCAAGTTTATCTCATTAACCCATAGAATATTAAGTCAAATAATATATATATATGTATATCATTTTAAAGGCTCATCCCTCTGCTATCTAATAAGGTTTACATTTTGGACATCGGTTCAGAAATGTTTGTGTAATCAATAAATTTGTGCGTAAAGTAAAAAAAAAATAGTTTTTGTCAAATAAAACATGTGCGGAGGGTTCGTGAAAAATAAAAAAATAACTAAACAACTTAGGCTAGGTAGCTAATTGGGTGTATTTAATTTTTTGTATTTTGTAGCATAGTGTTATTAATCGCAATTATAATTAATAACAAGGGGACAAAAATTTCTTTACAACCCTTCAGTCAGGATTACGCCCTAGCTTCTCACGCCACTTATGTTGGGTGTGTTAATTTTCTACACGAGTGGTGGGACCTACATTTTAAAGTCGACTCCGAACTACAGATTTTTTTGGGAAACTTTTTATGGCAAATTTATTTACTTTCAGAGTTTTTGCCAGGAAACTGCTGAGAGGAAGTCGCCGAAGAAATATTTCTTCATATTTCCTTTAGTTCGAGATGCCTGACTTGGAGTTTTGAGCCATTGCCTTACGTCTAATAAGTCAACACACTACTACTACTAGACTACGGTGACCACAACTACTTTATTGCATACTATAGCATATTAATTGCTTTTCTTTTTTATAATTTTATTAAAGGAAATGAAACATTGATGCAGTAATGTGTGTCTAAAAATTTTCAAAAAATTTTAATAAATTTTCCATACATTTTTCGATCATTTAAAGTTTTTTGAACTCTTAAAACTTTAAAAGCCATTTTATTGCTAATCCCCCTAATCCAAACTTATAGTGGATGAATGGGATTATTTGAAAAAAGAATTTCGTGCCAAATTATGCAAATTTATTGCCAAATAATGTTAATAAGACAGCAACAAAATTGGCTACAAATTACAAACGTTTATTTAACACTTTCGGTGTTTGTAGGTGATGGTATTAACACTAAGGACAATATCCGTATCCGGTCAGTTAGAAAAAAAAAACAAACAAAAGCAATAAAAATTTTGATAGTAGAAATTCTTTTCAAAGAAATATTTTGCAAAAGGAAAATATTTTAAAATAATATGAGAACACTTTTCCAAGCAACTCTCTGCTTGCTGGCTTTACAGGTAAAATATTTTACGATTACATTACGTTGTTTTTGTTTCTTTAATTTCTTCTGTTTTTTTATTTTTATTTTTTTGTTTTGAAAGGCAATTACGTGACCAAAGACTCTCCCACATTATTAAAAAACAAGTTCTATTATAAGGGAATTTCTTGGTTGATGACTCTCCGATGTTTTATAAACAATTTTCATATTAAAGAACAGTCTGTAAAGGAAAAATAAAAATAATAAAAACAACAGCAAATGACTGGAAAAATAAATAATAAAAATTCTTTACTTTGCTTAGGTTAGCTTAGCTTACTTTTGTGTTGAAGGTATGCATTTTGCTTGCCATAAAAAAATCTTTATATTGTAAATATTTTTATAATCTATTAAAAAACCGACCCTTTCTTTATCCCCCTTCTCTTCCTATCGTATTGTAGTTGTAGTAAATAAGGACTTTTCACCATTCCTTCATTATTTTATATTCCTTTTTAATAGCCATCATATAACAACGTCTACAAAAATTGTTTTTCTAGTTGTTGTGGTATTCCTTTATAATATAAAATTCTCACGCTATATGGTGATGGATTGTATTCACATTACACTCATAACAATAAAGTTAGTAATGTGTGCAGGATAATGAGAAAATTGAATAAAACGTTACAATACACATACAATACCATACAGATACACTTGCCATATGTTATTACAATAATTTGTATTCATTTTATAAAGATTTAAAAAAAAAGTGTTATAAGTGAAGTGAGCTGTAGTTTGAGGTGTATTAACAATATTTTACTTTAAAAGTGTACATTAGTTTGGAATATATTTGATGATTAATTAAATTCATCTTCAGGTCTAAAAGGTAAAGTTAGTTGTACCATTAAAGGATGTATACATACATACGAACATAATTGGTCATTACAATCGTTCAGTCAGGATTACGACCTAGCTTCTGACACCACTTATGCCGTGTGTGTTAATTTTATCTTAAGTGGCGGAACCTACAAACGACGTCTTTCTTTTAGAGTACAATATTGATCAGTTCATCATAGTCTACGGTGAGCAGTATAGGTCTATTATTACTAACTTCTTTTGGTCTGCATTGAATGATGTGGACAACAGCGACAACAACAGCAGGATTGCGCTCGTCCACACAGCTCTTGCTAAATTGGATATTCTGCGTTAACATCTCAGCAGGTCTTTCAAAATTCGCCGTAGTCTAGTAGGTAGGTGCGTTGGCTTATTAGACGTGAGGCCTCGGTATAAACCCCAGGTCAGGCATCTCCAACGGCGACTTCCGCTCAGCAGATTTCTGGCTGTGGTTCGGAGTCGACTTTAAACTGTGGGTCCCGCCACTTATGTATAAAAATTAACACACACAACATAAGGGGTGTGAAAAACTAGGTCGTAATCCTGACTAAAGGGTTGTAATGACCAATTATGTATGTATGTAGGTCTTTCAGCACACTTACTTAGTTAGTAAAACACTTTAGTCTAGGTTACGACCTAGCCTCTCTCACCCATGATGTATTTCATTTCAATTTTGTTCATGAATGGCCTAACCTGTAGTTTACAGTCGGCTGCGGGCGACAGCTTTTAACAAACTTTTCATTACAATTTTATTTATCCTCATTTATTTATTTTGCTAAAAGACTGCACAGAGTATGTTGCCAACAACAATATTTTTTCTCATATTTAGTAATGTTCGAAATGTCTGAGCCAGGGATTGAACCGTCCAAAAATTGTGTTGATTACCCCTAGTTTTCTATACAATTATATATCCAAGGCGAAGTTCCCCCAACTATGTGTTCGTTCAGTGTTTGAATTTTGTCAGCACGGTCGTGGCAATAACTTTTAAAGCCATCCTAAGGTTGGACACAGTATTATGGACATTAAGAAACAAAATAAAATTATAATCCGGACTCTACTTGGCTACAAAAAATGTTTCTAGTGTGTTAACGGCATATTTACTGACAGTAAAACGGCCATTAAATACATAGAGAGAATGTACCCTACATCTTGCCTAGAATGACAAATGTCTTTGAAAAAGATAGTAAGACATTCCCTCCTTTAGGTTACTGAATCAAGAGACTTATAAGACAATCTCCTACATGAGATTGGCGTTCCTCTTCAATGTGGCAAACTAAGACCGCAAGGACTCCATTCATTAGAAAAGGTAAGATGGGATAATCAACCCACTTGTCGATATAATAGACAGATCTGGCCCGACATGGATATTTGTAGAACAGAATTTGCATTGAATTCAATTGACTCTATTTAAGAAATCTCATAGCAGTGACAATGGGACACTTGCGTCTGAGTGCTTACTTCAGGCTTCTTTTGCAGAAGCAACAAATATGAATAAGAGGAGACGTCCATAGAAGATCTTCTGTCATTGTCTGACGCTTAGGAATCTAGGTTAGGTTAGGTTAGGTCGGTGTGGTAGCTCTGATATCAAAAAGCTCACTTGAGCACGCTTAATGGCCCGTTGAGATGCTACGGGTGAACGCAGTCTCTGTACTAACCAATTTCCACCAAAATCAGGAAAGAGGAAGATGTTGGTCAGCGCAGGGGCTACACATCAAAAGCACGGCTACCCTACACTGGAGAACCGGCCAGAAAGTGTGCTAAACGAAGCTATATCCCTGACATCAATAGATTATAGCTCCTTCAAGCTGACAAGAAATGGAGAGACAAATAACCTATATCTGCACTTCGCAAGATATGGGCACTAACGAAGAAAGTGGATAACAGTCTCCTCTTCCTCAGCGGATCTGAATTCACGGCAGAAGTCGTTAAATAGGAGTCGCATCCTTTCCGCGTGTCTACCGACAAAACACTGCAATTGAGATGACGCCACGACCAAGACCAAGTAACTGGTTGGTACGCCTTCCATCCATTAGGGGCCAGGTGAGTCGAGTGGTGAAGCAGGACTCCTCATTGACCCACGATAGGTTGGCATCTGGAAAGAAATTCCGCGCAATGGCCAGCTTAACCGAGGCGAGTGGCATATCTAAGTCTACTGAAGAGGATTCCGGATGGAATGCCCCAGCTCTGCCGAGCTCATCGGCCCTGCAGTTCTCCGGATTGTACTGTGCCCGTGGACCCAGACCAGTGAGACACTAAAGGGCACAGAAAGAAGGTCGAGACAGCGACGACATTCCCTACCGATCCTGGAGTTATTCACAACACCCGACAGAGACTTAAGAATCTAAGAAAATGAATTCTTGGATATCCAGAGTTTAATGACAAAACATGACTAGCCAAAGGCGATTTAAGGAAAATTCTTACATTTATAAGACTCTCGGAGTGCTTGAGAAATGCCAACCAACCAAGGGCAATGATTCTATGATGGAATAGGTAATACCCATTTAGTCGACTGCCAGTTTAACCTAACCTAAACCCACATTGTCAATGAAATATTCTCCTAAATCAAGTCAAGTTCTGTTGCATAAAATTCCATTTTTAAAGTATTCAAGCGTAGTAGAATCAATTTTATAAGATGCAGAGAAAAAAAATTAATGAAAAACTTTTTTTGCTTTTATGACCTTAATTAGAATAATTTGTATGTAAGATTTTCCATGAAGTCATACAAATTAAAAAAAAGAGAAAAATTAAACGACATTGTAGAGAAATTAGGTTACTTTCTAGCTGCCAAAATGTCCTGTCATATAAAAAGCGAACATATTTCATATCAAGAGAAAGTAATTTCTTTTGCCAGCAGCTCTATAGCAGTGTTAGGGGCATGCAAAAATATAAAAAAAAGATTTCATATTTGAAACTTTCGTTTGTATGCTGGTTGCAACATCGCGTTAATAAATATCCATTTTGTTTCATTTAAACTATAAATCAACCACATTGGCTAGAGACAAAAAAACACACACACACACCAAAAAAGAGGAAAACGAGGAGGAAAAATTTAGTTAAATTTTCTTTTCGGTTTCCTCCGGTTTAAAGGTGGTGATTTTCTTCAATTACAATTTTTTTGCTGATGCTTCTTTTTGTTTAGTTTTCCGTGACTTTATGTGTAGCGCGAATGTGAATGTGAATGTGTCTGAAATCTTCATTACCCTAATATGATGTTATTGCAATATTTTTCTCGTTTTTATTTGTTTTGCGTGTTGTCATCTTCATCAACGCCATCATATTTAGATGGTTGGAAAGAAAAAACAGCAAAAAATCATGTTTTTTTCTTCGCTCCGTAATTAAATTTCCTTTTTTCGAGTCAACAGAACGAAAAAATGGTAAAGTACGAAGCAATGCTACTAGCAAAAGGCCATTGTATGTAATGAAAGAAAAAAAAAAAGAGAAGAGAAGCGAAAAAAATTGGTTCCAGTGATGTGATTTGTTTACTTCAGTCAAGTTTCCCGTTGTTGAAGCCTTTTATAAAAATTTGTGTGCTTCTAAGGGTAACAAAAAAAAATTCTTGATTATTATCTTGGTTTGGCATGAAGTTTGCTGTAGTGGCTCTAACGTTAGTAGAGCTAGTAGCCGTAGTGGTAGCAATAGCTGCAGTACCTTATGATTGGTTAACTAAAGATTGGTGGTAAGTGTGTAACTGAGTGAGTGAAATATACTTTTTTGATTCGCTTTTTTTGTTGTTTTTTTTGCGAAAACATATAAACTACCCTTTAGTTTATAATGTACAATATATGAAGAAAGATTGTAATCGAAATTTATGTATGTATTCCACATGGAAAACAAAAATAAAAAACAACCAAATACACGGATAAATGTAATGGAGATTTTGTGTATCAAAAAATATGTTTTGTGACAACTACGCTGCTGCGCTAAAAGTTAAGATGTTTAGCAACAATGTTGACAAACATCAGACTGACCAAAATTGCAAAGATATTGCAACATTGAATATAAAAACTTAATGTCTAGTGCAGTTGCTCGTAGCCATTTATAGGATGATTTTTTTGCTACACTTTCCTCTACTCCGGTGAAAGGCTTTGGTTCGTTTAGTGTACTGTGTTCGAAATTAGAAAGTAAATTGTAGTAGTAGGAAAAAGAAGGAAGTTGTATGGGACAAAATTAATGTTTTAAGTTTTTTATGAATATTTTTATGTACTCCTCGTCATAATTTGTTTTAGTTTTTGTTTTTATTGATTCTTTCTTTGTAAACAATCTGCAAAAGCTGAGTATAACACTTAATAGTATTTGAGGGAAATTGTAACCCCCGCCCTAACATTGCACTTTAACATTTTGCTCACAATACTAACGCGGTGTCAAAAGTTAGTATTCCCCGGAACAAAGCACTTTAAAAAATGCCAGCATGATAGTGCATCCCACATCTGTGATTAAATAGCCACGCTTCATTCAAGCTGATGGCATTCTATTCATTTCATTGAAAGCACTGGCATCATATTCATTGGAATTCAGGCTGATTGAAGAGGGCTTTGATCATCTTTCCTAACTCAGTGCAGTGAACAAAGTCAAAACTATCTAGACCCCTTTTTCACTTCAAGATCACTGCGAAGAAATTAATGAAGAAGATGGATCCGCAGTCGGCGAAGTCGCCGTAGCTTAGCAGGTAGTGTGTTGGATTAAAGGAGATGCAGCCTCACTTCAAACCCCAGGTCAGACAACAGAACGAAAATATGAAAAATATTTCTTAGGCGACTTCCTCTCAGCAGATGTGCTTTGTAGACCCCTTTGTCACTTCGAGAACACTGCGAAGTAATTAATGAAGAAGATGGATCCGCAGTCGGTGAAGTCGCCGTAGTCGAGTAGGTAGTGTGTTGGATTAAAAGACATGCAGCCTCGCTGCAAATTTCAGGTTAGACAACAGAACGAATATATGAACAAATATTTCTTAGGCGACTTCCTCTCAGCAGATGTCTGGCAAAAACTCTGAGAGCAAATAAAAATGCCATGAAATGTCTAAAAAAAAAATCTGTCGTGCCATGTATAAAATTAACACATACAACGTAAGTGTTGTGAGAAGCCAGATCGTAATCCTGACTGAAGGATTGTAATAACCAATTATGTACGCCTGTTATCTCTAAAATCAAAACAAATTATCGAATAAATTGTTGCATTTGGTAGGCAACAAATCAAATCCTTTAGACAATGTAAAATGAAAACTTGAATTTCATGAACAATATTGTACAATTCAATAGTTATTTTACTTTTTTTTACACTTAAATGTTAAGTTTTCCAGCTCAATGGTCGTCATTTGCATCAGCAATCAATTTCTTAATCCACAGTTTAGGAAAATTCGCATAAATCTAGTTGTGGTTGGTTTAAGTGTTTTAAAACCAAATGCCATTAAATAAAAAAAACAAGTTTTTCTAGTTCTACCATATTGTCGCAAACAATTGTATTTATTTAGTCATATTCATTAGCCACAACACTGTCAACCTTCTATTTCTATGTAAATGTTATTTTTTAACATTTTGAAAAACAAGAATTATGTGGTGAACAAGGCCACTACAATACAGATGCAATTGCAAGTTTTTTTTTAGTATCAAAACACCATAGGATTTTTCATTTTAAATATTGTTGGAGTTCTTAAAATATGAAAAAAAAATTTACAGAAAAATTATTTTCAATAAATTTAATAAAAAATTAAATTATATATTATTAAATTATATTATTATATATATATATGTGTGGGACAGTTTTTAACAAAATAAATTGTATTATAGGTCAAGTTTAGTATTTGAAAATGTTAGAAAATTTTATGGAACTATTTTGACTCCGTAAAGTGCTTTCCAGATTTTTTTGGTTTATGAACTCAGTTAAAAATTTATGTTGTAGTTTACTAAACAATAATTTTATGCAAGTGCTTAAGTTCGCGTCATTATTTCTCTTTATTTTCTATTTCAATTTATTTTTATTCATATGAATTGAATTTTACCCATGAACAGTCTACAAACAATCCACACTGGTGGGATCTACCATAAACCTATTTCGTGAATTTCTGATTACGATTGATTAGCCGCTTTAGCGAATCTTAATTTATAAGGTAGGTCCCCAAACAGAACATTAACTTATTTTAATGCACAGAGACATTTAAATATGAAGTTAATCCTTCTGTATTCATTTAATAACTTTGAAAATTAAGACATGATGAAAGTCAATTTAACAAGGTATCATGCGATAATTATATACTTTTGTTTGAAGGAATTGGCGATAGTTGTCATATGTGAACAACCAATTGGTTACCCAGATTATGTTTATTGGAACCCACTGAAAATATTCTGTATTTACTTGAAGTCACTTGTATTCGTACATAATTGATCAGTACAATCCTTTAGTTAGTATTACTACCTAGCTGCTCCCACCGCTTATGTTGTATAAGTTAATTTTATACATTAGTGGCAGGACCTACAGTTCAAAACTGACTCGGAGTGATAGATTTTTTGAGAAACTTTTCATGGCAAGTTTATTCACTCTCAGAGTTTTTGCCAGAAATTTGCTGAGATGAAGTTGCCGATGAAATATTTTTTTTTCGTTTTTTGTTGGAGATGTCTGATCTGGGATTTGAACCGTGGCCTCACGTCTAAGAAGACAGCACACTACCTACAATACTACGGCGAATTTTTGTTCATATGAATTTAATTTTATCCATAAACTATCACACTAGTGACTCTATGATAAATCTATTTCATGAATTTGTGATTACGATTGGAAAATTGAGTTAAGTCAATCGAACAAGGAATCATGCTTTAATTACTGCTTTTTCTGCCTAAATTGGAGGTAGTTGTCATGTTAAATGCACGGAGCAAGCAAGATTATGCTGTTTGAGCCTACTGAAAATTTTTGGCGTGTCTACTTAAGTCTCTTGTATACAGACTTACATACATAATTGATCATTACAACCCTTTAGTTAGGATTACAACCTAGTTTTTTACATCACTTATGTTGTGTGTGTTAATTTCATCCATAAGTGGCGAAAGCTAAAATTTATAGTCAATACTAAGCGACAGATTTTTAAGAAACTTTTCATGGCTATTTTATTTACTCGCAGAGTCAGAGAAATATTTCTTTTTTATTGTTCATTTTCATTTAGAACAGAAAATGAGCCAGAAGTTGAACCGTGGCCCCAGGTCAAATAAGCAAACTCATCACCTACTTACTACGCCTCTCTTGTTTACACAGAGAAAATAGTCATTATTTCAGGGTACAACAGGACAGTAGCCACTGATGAGAAACCGGCCAAAATGGGGCATGTGATTTGTAAAACCAAATCGGTCATTAAGCGATTTCAACATCTAAAATTACATATTATGTGTAAATGTTTTTGAAAGACAAGAAAAATTCTAACGGGGTCAAATCGCATGACATCGATGTGTAGTTCACCTCTACGAGACGATCATGGCTTCATTGCAGAACATCCAATGTGACAAGAGCTGTGTACCACTTATCACCCTCCTGTTGAAATCACATGTCGCTGTTGTCCAGATCATTTATTTCGCTTCAAAATAATACAAATACAGTCAAAGCTCGGTATAACGAACGATATATTGTCAGGCCCTTTCGTTATAGTGAAAAATTCGTTATATAGCAAAGTTTTTTTTTTTACAAAATTTTATTAAAAAAAGAAAGGAACATTTAACTCATTTTATTAAAAATATATAGATATGTCCTTAAAATAACGTTTGATAATCAATAAGTGAGTAAAAGTGTTAAAAATTATTTAAGTTGGTGGAAAAAAATCATTTATAGACGCTTGTTTAGAAGTAACTTGAAGACTCATTTGAAGAGCTTCTTTCTGTAGTTCTTGAAGTGCTAATTGTTTTGAAATATTAATATTATTTTGGGTACCCCATTGTATACATTTAGCAAAACATTTTATTACTTCAGTATGATTTATTTTATTTTTATTTTATTAGAAAATTGGTCAACAATTTCAATATTTTCCTTATTTTCGTCATCTCCATTAAAAGTAATGTCATTCAAGTCTCCATTGTTGCAAAACATTAAGGCAAGGATTTAAATTTGCTTACATTTGGAAAAATTTTACTTAATAGTCTGTCTCCACGTCTGACTCCACTGAACTTCATCCCCTTGAAAAAGTCTAGGACGAGATCCCCCCCTCTCAAAATTTTTCAAAAATAGAATTTTTTTTCCAACATTTAGATAATGCTTCCTCCTTAACATTGTTCCAGGCGAGACTAATCATATAGGACGCATCATAAAGAGAAAGACTTTTTAAAAAATTTGTGATGTCACCTGTTTCAGATGCCACTATTTTTGAAAGGAGGCTATTTCTGTAGTGTAATTTGAATAAGCGAATGGCGTTTTGGTCCATTGGTGGCATGTACATTGACCAAATTTTCCCATCTTCTGTATTTTTTACGAGTTCCTCTGCAGGAGGATGACTTGAAGCATTGTGCAGTATCAGCAAAGCCTTCATTAGAAAATTTGTATGACCACTTGTTCAAAAGCACTGTGTGTTTGCGTACAATAAAAACCAACGGTACTTTAACAAACATTTTTTGTGTTCTCTTTTGTAACATTCTTTTTGTTTTTACCATTTTTTAAATCGTTCGTAATACTGAGCTTGAAAATTATAAAACATTCGTTATATAAGGTAGTCAATGTAAGAAATTGACTCATTCGTTATACCCCGAATTCGTTAAAGTGAGTATTTGTTATACCGGGCTTTGACTGTATATACATAATTGGTCATGACAACCCTTCAGTCAGGATTATGGTCCTAGTTTAACACACCACTTATGTTGTGTGTGTTAATTTTATACATGCGTGGTGGTACCTACAGTTTAAAGTCGACTCCGAACGACAGACTTTTTGAGAAACTTTTCATGGTAATTTTATTTTACTCTCAGAGTTTATGCCAGAAATCTGCTGAGAGGAAGTCGCCTAAGAAATACTTTTTCTATTTTATTTTGATGTCTGGCCTGGGGCACGAACCCTAGCTTTTCGTCTAATAAGCCAACACACTACCTACTAGAATACGACGACTGCTGAAGTTACTATTGAAAGTACCGAGATTTAAAATGCAACAGTTTCCCCCATACAATTTCATTACTTTACAAGGGAAATACAATTACATTGAAGAATAATTACAAACATATTTTTTGGTTTGAATTTAGTACAGTTTTAAAACAATTTAATAAATTACATGGCATACGATAAAAGTACTTTAACAGATTACCAGCGAATTGCAAACCTTTTTGAAGATCATTAATACCGCAAATCACTTGCCGGTATTTGATATAAAAATGGAATAAAAAAATTCTACAACTTTTGTTCCTTTATACATTGTATGTGTGTGTGTATGAGAGAGAATTTTTTTCTCTAGGTTGCTCGTTTTTTTTTTTTTTGTTGTAAAAGGCTATTCAATCTTATTATTAATGGTAAATTAAATACAATTAAATTTCCACAAATTAAATCCAAAAGAAAGAAAAAAAAGTACCAGCAGCTTAAAAAAGGAAGAACAGAAATTGCGAGAACAAGTAAAAAAGTAAAAAAAATTTCCTCCTACGAAAGTAAACTTCTACTCAAACTCCATTAATGTTGCATTAAACAAAAAAACAACGAAAAAACACACAGCTGAAGCAAGCTAATTAGTAAAGAAAAATGAAGAAAACATTTAACACTAATTGGCAGAATAAAGCTATTGTGCTGCTGATAAATAACAAGAATTTCATCTTCATCTTGTGTAAAAAGTGTGTGTGTGGTAGTTACATGCCTCATTATGCGTGATTTCTTGCTTCTTTCCTTTCTTGTGATTTATTCGTCTATGAAAATTGTTTTGAAAGTGGGTGTTGCACTACCAACTGTAACTGTCTTGTTTTTTCTTTTTTATTATTGATGAATTGAAAGTGTTTCCCTTTCATTTCTCTTATAAGTTTTTCGTTAATGAATACTTAGAGTATGTATACAGAGAGAGAACAGCAATGAAAGTCTTATAAAATGTTGTTTAAGTGGTAAACAAATTTGTTAAAATTTATTAATTTTCTATTGAATATCGTACATCAGCTATGATACATCAAGCTGGAGTAATTGTTTGTGGAAAATTTTTTTCAAATTAGTTGGCTAGTAAAGTGTTTGAAAATGAAAATACTAGCTCATTGAGAATTCATTTATTTCTAATCAAAAATTGAAATTCAATAATTGAAGTGTAAAAATAAAAAAAATAAAAAAATATTAAAAATTTTTTTCTTTGAAAACTTTAATGAGGCTTCTCCCGGCATAATCAGCACTGAATACTTTATCCTCTGATCTTTCGAGAGATCCAGTAAATTGCCGCCTTAGATAGGTACATTATCCAGTAGTGAACAGAAACCATAGCGGGCCTAGTTTTGTTTTATCTTTAGAGTTTCCAAGTATTGAAGCCATGGTCACATTAAAATCTTGTACGATATCTGATCGATTGTACCATGCCTGAATCTGCTTTCGATACTGGTTTTGCCATGCAGTTACCAGATAGAGGAAAAGGGTGGAGGAAAAGCAATCGGTACAATACCTTCTAAACTCGCATATACTGCACATCAGAACAGACGCTTCATTTGGTGATCGGGGTGGTTAAAACCCGTCACTATCGGATCATGACAAGGAATCTTATCTCATACTGGATGACACAATGGGCCATATGGGATTTCCAGTGAACTTGCTTGTAAATGGAAAGCAATCCGCTAACTTAACCTAGCTGTCCAGGAATTATCATTCAGTTCATCACTGATAGATCCAGATTAAGCATCAAAGTCGGATGTGGAATCTTTTTAGAGTCCCTTGATCTACCAGATTATTGCAATACTTTACAGGCTGAAACAATCGTATTCCATTCTCCCGCCATGCAGAGTATATTGGACGGTGATATACGAATATTTGCCAATTGTGAAGTCGTTGTAGTCTGGTACGTAGTGTGTTGTCTTATTAAACGAGAGGGCACGCTTTAGACCTCAGGTCAAACATTTCCAACCAAAATAAAAATATGAGAAACTAGGTCGTAATCCTTACTAAAGGGTTGTATTGTGCAATTATGTATGCTAGGCATGTGTCTGCTTAACCTGCTTTCAAGTTTTCACTTTCCACGAATCGTCATTTAAGTATTCTCTGATGAATACAAATCGCGCATCAAAATCGGATGTGGAATCGATCCAGAACAACTGTACAATCTCTTGCACTACTAGAATTCGGCACCAGATGGATATATACTGACAGTAAAGTGACAATTAGATCCCTAGAAAATGTGTATATCACATCTTAGATTGCCCAAGTATGCCGGATGTCTCTGGAGAAGATAGAGAGACATCCGACGGTTACTTTCATTGGGGTTCCTGTCCAGGGTGACAACAATGCTGGTACTACGAAAATTCAAATAAATTCCTACTTCCGATGGGAATTCTTCTGCAGAGAGGTAATAAATGGTCTCAAAAAACTCCATTCATTGGCAATAGAAAGATGGTATAATGAACTCAATAGTAGTGGGGTCACCAAACAGAACTGGCACGATATGGATATTTGTAGAACAGAATTTGCATTGAACCTGTCAAGATTGTATCTAAAGAACCTCATAGCTGTGTTAATAGGACAATGGCGCCTGGGTGTTGACTTCAGGCTTTTTTTTGCTGCAAACACGAGGATGTCGCCGTGGTCTAGTAGGTAGTGTGTTGGCTTATTAGACGAAAAGCCAGGGTTCGAGCCCCAGGCCAGACATCAAAATAAACTACAAAAAGTATTTCTTCGGCGACTTCCTCTCAGCAGATTTCTGGCAAAAACTCTAAGAGTAAATAAAATTGGCATGAAAAGCTTCTCAAAAATCTGTCGTTCGGAGTCGATTTTAAACTGTAGGTCCCGCCACTGATGTATAAAATTAACACACACAACATGAGCGGTGTGAGAAACTAAGTCGTAATCGTAATCCTGACTGAAGGGTTGTAATGACCAATTATGTGTTATGTGTTGTGCGCCCATAATAAATCTTTTCTATTATTGGTGACCTGAGGAGAAGAATTCTTGGACGTGCAGAATTTAATGACAAAAAATGACTAGCCAAAGGCGATTTAAGTAAAATTCTTATCTTTATGAGAATGTCGGGTTGGTAGAGAGATGCCAACCAAGAGCTATGATGGAATAGCTAATAGGCCACTGAGTGTTCCCGCCAAAAGAACTAGGAATACTTCATGACGACTTCTGTAGAATAATATGAAACCACAGAACACTTGCCTGTCATTGTCCAGAAACCTGAGAAGTAAGTCTTGGACAACCAGAATGTGAGAAAAATCCATACCTACATTAGACACTCGGGATAGTTGAGAGAAGAGGTCTAATAATATGACCGGATATGTTGTGTTATAATATCCCTCTGTTAACTTTAACATTGGTAAAAAATTTTATTTTTGTCTTTCCTAGTGAAATTTGAATTTCGTTTGATTTGTTTGTTAAAGTCGGTATTTGTTTTCGTTTTGAGAGTTTTCATGAATTAATTTAAAAAAATTTACTAAAAAAACTTGAAAGCTCTTTTTAAAACAATTTAAATTTCAATTTAAAGTCCTGTTTATTATGAATTTCTTTTTTTTTACTTTTCAAATTGAAATGGATAGGAGGTGCAATAAATTCACTTTAATATTGAATAATTGTAGCCAAATAGTATAATTTGTATTATGATGTGTGGAATTTTTAATCCTTTTTAAGGATAACATGAATTAAATGTCATCATTATAAGACCACGAATTTTCAAGTATTTATGGATTTTCACACGATTACAATACATGTGTCATTTTAACAATGTACACGTAGGTATATATAAGTAATCTACAGGACTTATTTTTTGTAAGGACATGACTGACATGCAAATACATAAGTATGTTTAATATTTAAATACATACCATATACTACACATGTATACAAATTATCGAGTAAAATAAATAAAATTCTTGAAAAAATAAAGTGAATGCAAGTACAGTAAAGTCATGGCAGATAGGAATTCTTTATTGTTTTTATTTTAATGTTCAGTTTAAGAAATTTTACTGTTGTCTTGTATAAGATTTAAATTGACATGATAGAGAGAGTCTGTCTGTCGTTATACACAAGCATGAGAGTAAAATAAAAACTGAACTGCAGCCAGTTACTTAAACTACAAACACATTTTGAAAATAAATTCGAAGAGAATTCATTGGCTATGCTGATGTTAATAAACTCTGATGCAGCAAAAGGGTTTTTTTTTCTTTTTCGTCTCTTTTGCTGTTTACCAAATATTTACTTACGTACTGTGTAATCAGAAACAAATCAAAAATATTTCCAACAAAAATTTTTTCCTTTATGTTGTTTTTGTTTTTACCTGCAAATAAATACAAAAAAAGGGAAAATTAAAATTTAATTTCAGTATTTTTATTTTTTTTTATTAATTTTTCTTTATTTACATGGTTTACATTTTACATGTTGTATTTACATTATTTTACATTGATATGTATAATTTGTATTTAATGTACATACAAGCATGTAAATCTGTACGGTATGGTATGTTGCATGTTTTAAATTGTTAAACAAAAATAACGGTTAATAAAAATTGCTGGAAAATAATTATTTATAATAAATTTCAATTAAATTTTGTATTGAAATACAAAATTTGCAAACAAAACCAAGCTATTTTGTACATGGTTATTATGGATTCAATTTAAACCTTGTAATTGTAATTATTTTTTAAAGCAAATTTCATACATTTCCGCCTCATTTTTTCTGTCGCAGGTTCAATTTCTTTGTTTTCCTTTTTTCATTTTTAATATCTGCACTTCAAATGATGCTTGATTTTCCTCCAAAAAAATTGTCATTTTTTACACGAAAAATAAAAGTTCACTTCAAATCACTTCAATTGTCTTCAATTGGTTTTTTTCTTTTTCCCCAACTTTTTATTTGTTTTTTTCTTTAGTTTGTTAATTTGTGGAAATTATTTAATGTTTGTTATTGTGTTTTTTCCCTCTTTTCAAACTTAGCGTGTTAAATCTGCTGCTTAAATGTAAAATTGTGTGTGTAAAATTACACTTTGCTTAAGTTTTGTTTAGACAAACAATGATACTCTCTCTCTTAGCATTTATCACTAATTGTACTTCACTACTTAAGTCACTCAAAGTACAAGGAAGTAAATATTATTGCAGCATTTTAAGCAATTTACATACTTTGAAGTTTAGTTTTGACTTTAGTTTTGTTTTCTCCGCAAATATTTTATTGCCTAACGATTTCGTAATGGGGGGAAGAAAAGTCTAATTTAAGTGTGTATTAAAACAAATTAAAACACTTTAAGTACGTGTGCAAAATATAATTTACTTTGACATGTAGTTTTCATCATATTTGACATTTTAAAGGTATTTAAAAAAAATCTCTTTAGGAAATAAAGCAGAATTTTAAAAAAATTCATCCGATGTTGCTGGACAATAGAAAGGATTTCCCAATAGCATGTTTTTCCCTGTATTGAAAATAATTTTTTTTTAAAGAAAAATTTTTATTAATTACTGTCAGATAGTGAGAGGTTATAAAAATCTATCTTTTAATGACAAGATTAAAGCACTCATGAGCACTATATGAGGTGAAATACAGCCACTACCTTCGCTTCAGACCCACAGCTTTTGCAGAAGTTGCTTTGTGGAATATCGAGTATTTCCTGACACCCACACAGAAGTTAACTGTTCTTAGAAGTTTCTCCAGCATTTGGGTAAAAGGACGGACGTTGAATCTACATTAGTTAGGGAATTAATAGCAGCCTTTTGAAGTCGCCGTAGTCTAGTAGGTAGTGTGTTGGCTTATTAGACGTAAAGCCAGGGTTCGAGCTCCAGGCCAGACATCAAGACAAAATACAAAAAGTATTTCTTCGGCGACTTTCTCTCACCCGATTTCTGAAACTCTGAGAGTAAATAAAATTGCCATGAAAAATGTCTCAAAAATCTGTCGTTCGGAGTCGACTTTAAAATGTAGGTCCCACCACTCATGTATAAAATTAACACACACAACATAAATGGTGTGAGAAACTAGGACGTTGTACAATGGTGAATTCGACCTCCGAGTACTGTACTTGTGTTAATTGACAAGTACACGTCCTCTAACCTAACCTAACCTAATAGCAGCCTAGCTGTCAGAGTAAATCAAGATTCATTGCGCCGCTTTTAGAATTCCAATGATTTTTGCTTGCAAAATACTGCAGTAACCAGGCAGCCTATACTTACATACATACATAATTGGTCAGTGCAACCCTTTAGTCAGGATTACGACCTAGGTTCCCATACCACTTATGCTGTGTGCGTTAATTTTTATACATGAGCGACGGGACCTACAGTTTAAAATCGATTCCGAACGACAGATTTCTGAGAAACTTTTCCTGACAATATTATTTACTCTCAGAGTATTTTCCTCAGAGTAGACCGCTGAGAGGAAGTCGCCGTAGTAATATTTTTTCATATTTCGATTTGTTGGAAATGTCTAACCAGTGGCCTCATGTCTAATAAGTCAACACACCACCTACTAGATTACCTACAAGACTACAGTTGCCTTAGTCTAGTTGGTAGTGTGTTGGCTTATTAGACGTAAGGCCACGGTTCAAACCTCAGGTCAGATATTTCTTAGGCGACTTCCTCTCAATACATTTCTGGCAAAAACACTAAGAGTAAATAAAAAGTTTTTTTTGTTTGTTGTAGGTTCCGCCACTCATGTATAAAATTAACACACACAACATGAGTGGTGTGAAAAGCTAAGAGTGAAGGCTTGTAATGGCCAATTATGTTTGTATATGAGAGCCTATAAGATAGTTTAATAACAGAATCCTTAATATATATGTATACGACCCTGTATAACATTTCTGAGCTATCAATGTAAACCTCAAGGGTCCCATTAGGAACTTCTTCAGACCAGAAGTTCCCAGTTCGAATTCAAAAATCGAATGTTGTATTTAGAAAGTTGTAAGCAATCATATAATCAAACCAAATATGTCCATGTTTTCCTAGAATAATAGCATGCTAGTAGATCAGATTGGGCCACCAACTTAGCACTCTTAATCGGAGACAAGAGGGGTGTAAATTGAGAATAGCAAATGCCATAGTTGGAGTGAAAGAGGTGGTAGCTGACAATTAAATATTTTAAAATTGAAATTAAAAAATATTTTATAAAAACTACATACATATGTATGTGTGTCAGCTGGCAACGCAACTGCAATTCTGTTAACGTCCATAATCGAACATAATTTTAATATGGTTTGACAGCTTTAAACACGCATTTATTTCATCAGCTGGCGTTGATTACAGGTAGTATTTTTCTAAAGTTTCCAGCTAACAATATTAAAACACGCCATCAGGCATTTAGCATGTGTGTGAAAATTTATTTTTTTTTATAAGAAAACTGAAAATGGGTATGGTAAACGCACCATCACAAAACTATGCGTTAAATGGTTGAGTGGTTCACATGATACAGGGCAACTTATAATGCGATATTTCTTAATTCACATGTGTAATTGTTTTATTTAAATTAAAAAAAAGGAATTATTTTATAAAAGTTGGAAGTCGCCATAGTTCAGCAGTAAGTATTCAGCCCATTGTTCAGCATCTCGAACCAAACGATGTATGTAAAAATATTTCTTTCGGCCACATTCTCTCAGCAGTCTTGTAGCAAAAAATCTAACAGTAAAATGAAATTGCCATAAAAGGTATCACAAATCTGTCAGTCGAAATCGACATTAAACAGTAGGTCCTACCAGACCCAATAAAACTAGCACAAACAACCTGAAAGATATGACTTCTCATACCAGGTTGTAATCTTAACTAAAGGGTAGTAATAATCAATTAAGTAAGTTATAAAAGATCCGTTATAATTCCAGAACTGACAGTGTGCAAGATTTCACATTTGGATGAACTTTGGAACTCTGGATGTCCATCAGTTTCACTTTCTAGATTTTGAACTACAAATACTGCCAGTATTAATTCGCATACTATTAGTCTTGCTAATATCGGTCTGCACAACATCGGTTGCTAACTGATTTACTTAATGAATTTTGGCGGTTATGAGCGACTAAAATGAAAGGTGTAGTTTAGATTGTTTAATCGGTCACGCATAGCAGTACATACATAGTTTGTCCTTAAAACCCCTTTGTCAGGATTACGACCTCACTTCCTACACCACTTATGTTGTGTGTGTTAATTTTATACAGGAGTGGCGAGGCCTACAGTTTAATGTCGATTCTAAACGACAGATTTTTGAGAAACTTTTCATTGAAAGTTTTCCCTTCAAAGTTCTTGCCAAAAATCTGCTGAGAGGAAGTAGCTGCAGAAATATTTTTTCATATTTCGTTTTGTTGGAGATGTCTGACCTGGTGTTTGAACCGAGACTACGGCGACTTAGGTTTATTTTGGTGGATATATCAGGATGGGTAGGAGCGAGTATAAAGACATCACATGATAGGTTACTGAGTGTAGGCAATTTTTCGCCATATCACTGTTTGTTGTATGGATAGTCGATTAGAGAAACTAAATCCATGCGTCTAATGGTGTTTTCTCTTCTACAAAGAAAATGTCACCCACCTACAAGGTGCATTAAAAAACTTACTGACCATGTAGCTTTAATACTGTAATGTTTCCTTAAGGTTGCTCCACAAAACAATTAAAAAATTAACTTCAAAATTTGATAACGATACCTGGCGACTTTTTTTAAATTTCATCTGGTAGCTCTGTAAATAAACAAAAGTCATCTGCTTTACGGGCACACTTTATCAGCACTCTCGATTTATACAGGGCATAAAATGCAATGCCCTCCACCATTGGCAAGTGCGAATGATTTAGAATAAAACATACTACCCTTTCAGCGGGCGAAACATTTTTAAGAAAAAAAACACAAAATTGCATTTTTTAAATAAAATGTAAATTTTTTGGTAGAAAAGAAAACACCATAAATGGTCGATGACGTTAGTTTAGTTTGCCTATGGATTATAAATGGTCGAATAGGTTGGTTTAGTTTACCTATGCCAAATAGTGATGTAGCGAGAGATTGCTGCCAATCATTTACCAATCATATAAAGCTCTATCTAGCAGTTTCTATCAGCAATTGGTCCGTCTTATTTTACTCTGATGAACGGAACTCGAATATATGACAAACGATATGAATATACGATACATAACCTGTAGTAATTCTTATCACACAGTCATGCTGGTTATAAGAAATCATTTCGATTCGGCTTAATCTAACTTTTTGCGCCAAGTACTGAAGTACTGATAAAATTGAAATATTTATTAAATTTCAAGTAAATATTTCAATTCAATTTTGTAACTTTTTTACAATTCATCGTATGTACGTACATTGTACATACAAAAAAATAAATTTTAAATTCGATTTGATTTAAAAAAAAATGTGAAAAAATAAAATTATTTTCGTAATAATCAAGTGTACTTGAAAATATTACTTACAAATCCATAATGCTGCTCTGAACATGAGTTTAAAAGCAAAATGTAATAAGAAGTGCAGAAAAGCGTTAAATGAAACGTTCAAAGTATTTATTTTCGAAAAATGTTCGTTTCTTTTTTGAAGTGATTTTTGCTGGCATTTCGAGTTGAGCGTAAATGACGGACACCGGGGTATTTTCATTACGTATTTTCACTTGAATGCTTTTAACTAAATTTTAAATGTTTTACTATTAAATACGGGATTAAATTTTATAAAACAAAATGTTTTTTATTCTTTATTAAAGAAAAAAATGTTTACTTAAACGAAAGTCAATTTAGTGTTTATAAGGTAAAGCGAACATGAAAAAAAAACAATTTTTTTCTGCCCTTTTACTTTTGAAGTGCAAAAAAGAAGAAAACATGAAAAAATGTTTAACAATAGTGAAGAAAATTAACAAATCACAAAATTGTTGAGCAATAAAAACAACAGTATTGACTTTAAATCAATATTGACAGTTGACAGGTGAATTGGGATGGGAAAAAATATGAAAAAAATGAAACGAATGATGACAAGACCCAGTCAATAGACAATTGTGAGTGAGTGTTACAGAAAACATAAAGCAAAACAAAACAAAAGAATAAACGCCAGTAAGTTTTCTTCTTTTCTATGCAATTTTCTTTATTATAAAATGGAAAAAAGGAAAGAAAAGAATGGAAAAAATACAAAAAAAAAGTGTTTTTATCAACTTCTTTTATGTACTTCCTTAAAAAACTTTTACACTTTTTTTGTAGCTCTGCTGTACAGAGTATTTCAATAATTTTTTTTTGCCTTTTAGACACAACGTTTTATGTTTTTAATTTGTTTTTATTTTATGTGTTCTTTAATATTTTGGAAAAAGGTATTAAATTTTTTATATTTTTTAGCCATTAAAATCTACTGGTTATTGAAAAGTTTTCGAAAATTTTGTTTAAAAAAAAAATAGATCAAACAAAAAATCCTGGTGTAAGTACTTAAAAAGTGTTTTTATTTTCCCTCAACTTAATTTTATAAATGGTCTCAGGCATTTCCGTAAAAAAAAACTTTATTATTAAAGACCTTACTGTCTTGGTCCAATGAAAGAAATATAAAATTCAATATGAAATATGATGCATTTATGCATCAAAAATTTGAAGATTTAATGGCAATTTGTAGAAGAAAATGTTATGACAATTATTTTATTTTTTTGAAACAATTGTAGTAACACACAAGCAAAATAAATATTAAAAAATTTTCTGAACTGCATTATCATGCAAATGCTTTTTCATAAAACATTATTTTTACATTTAAGAAGTATCATTAGTTTCTTTTGCTCATAAATTATTTTCTTTCATTCAAAAAGTTGCCTAATTAATAACCTAATTGTTTATCATTTCGTTTTTATTTAGAAGTCGCCGTAGCCTTCAAACTCCGGCTCAGTCAACTCGAACATAACTTTTTCTCAGCAGTCTTATGGCAAAAACTCTTCGAATAAATATAAATGCCCTGAAAAATTCCTCAAATCTGTCGTTAACCGACTTCCATCATCCTGATAGTATAACAACATAAACACAACAAAAAGTATAACAACATAACATAACATGTATACATACATAATTGATCATTACTACCCTTTAGTTAGGATTACGACCTAGTTTCTCACACCACTTATGTTGTGTGCGTTATTTTTTATACATGAATGGTGGGACCTACAGTTTAAAGTCGACTCCGAACGACAGATTATTGAGAAACTTTTCGTGGCAAGTTTATTTACAGAGTTTTTGCCCGAAATCTGCTGAGAGGAAGTCGCCGAAGAAATATTTTTGCATATTTCGTTCAGTTAGAGATGCCTGACCTGGGGTTTGAACCGAGGCATCATGTCTAATAAGCCAACACACTACCTACTACCTGCTAATAGTCTAGCACACTACCCACTAGACTACCAGGGCACCCGTTTCTTAATTTAAAAATAAGAAGAAGATTGAAATTTTTACGTTTGCTGACAAAATCGAAACTGAATTACGTGGGTTTGTTCTGAAGTATTTAAACTTTAACACCACGTCTTCAGGCAAGAACTCTGTGAGTAAAATAAAATTGCCATGAAAAGTTTCTCAAAAATCTGTCATTTAGAGTCGACTTTAAACTGTAAGTCTTGCCACTCATGTATAAAATTAACACACACAACATAGGTGGTCTAAAAAACTAGGTCGTATGCCTCACTGAAGGGTTATACTGATCAATATGCAAAATGCAAAATCACTATAACTAAACAAAAATTTGAATTTACTTTTATAGAAGGACATTTGCAAAACGTTTTGGTGGATCGAAATGTAATTAAAAAAACCAATTATGTATGTATATAGGCATGCAATAGGGTCAACGAAGCATTGGGGGTTATTGTTAAATATTTTAGAAATACTCGTAATCATAATAAAAATTAGTTGCAATCTTTTTTATATTCAAAAATAGAACAACAAGCCTAGCATGTTTTTAGTTTTCTCTACAAATTAATTGTACAACTTATTCATGTTATATGGTATCGTAAACCAATAGATTTTCGTACTCCAAATGTTTTACAAGTGCCTTCTTAATTATATTAATATTTTATAATAATTTTCTACTAAATGTATGTATGTATGTACTGCATTTTAACTTTTAGTAGACATAACAAACTAATCAAGGAATAAATTTTTCGTTTAACTACGTGCTTACCTTAACTACAGACGTCAATTGATTTATTTTTCACATAAAAGGGACTTACTCTAATGCTTATATTTATGAAATTATTGGAATAAAAACAAAAACAAAAATATTAATTTCATTTAATAAAGCAACACCTGGCTTTAATAACTAAATACTCGAGTAATACATTGTCAAAATTAAATAAATCTTCCTTCCATAGGAGCATAAATATTAACCCGCATAGATAATAATAAATATTTTCAAAATTCATATACATTTTAATAGATACAGTGAGCATTAAAAGAAACTCTACACTAAGGATAAAATTCTAATAATTACCAAACTCAACTTTTATCACTTAAGGAGAGTTCCTGAAAAAATTTGAAAATATTTTGAAATTTAAAATTTTTTTGTTTGTTTTAATTTTAAAAACTGTTAATGAAACAATTTTAAAATAAAAATAACGTTACTTTATTAAAGCAAATTTTTTTTTAATGTACAGTTTCTTTTGACGCTCACTGTATGTATGTATATACCATATAATCTATAAATTTTGTATACGTTTGTCTAATATTTTCAAACGATAGGTATTTGAACATGCAATCCTGATGCCATAATACGAAGTAAACAACAAACAAACATATTAAAACATAAATTCTCTCATATGTACATATATGGAAACAGGTAAAGGAAGTAGAGAGTAGAGTAGAGTGTATGTGCAACACTATACCGGTAGGGTGTAAATATCATAAATTACTTCATTAACCAGATACTTACAATATTAGACACAGCAAAATATATACAAAATACATATATTTACTTACTTATATACACATACAAGTACTATTAATGTCTAACATTCTACCACTAATGAATGCCATCATTTAAGATATTATTTGTGTGTTGAATTGTTGTGGCTCCACAACATTATCTGAAATGCGCCTACGAATAGGAATTACTCAATACTGAACTTTGGCCTAAAGTATTGCATGATACAAATACAAATAATTATGTATGTTTGTTGATGCAACGCACTCTGGTAATTCTTAGTTCAGAGACTCAAACATGTTGTATTCAAGTGAATAAATACAAAATTCTGTACAATTTAATTGCAAATCAATGTACATAGTATTCTTCAGAGTTAGGAAGATTCTTTTTTTTCTATTAAAAAAGGAAATTTTTTTCTTTATTTGAAAAGCTTTGCAGTGTAGAAAGATGTCATGGTGAGGAATGGAAAGCAAGGTAGCAGTCTGATGAACATCACTTCAGGTGGTTATATCAGCGAATTACCTACCTAATGTACATTAAAAAAAAATATACATTAATAAATTACCGTTATTTTTATTTTAAAATTGTTGTGTGCGTTAATTTTACTACATGAGTGGTGGGACCTACAGTTTAAAGTCGACTCCGAACGACAGATTTTTGAGAAACTTTTCATGGCAATTTTCTCACTCTCACAGTTTTGGTTAGACATATGCTGAGAGGAAGTCGCCGAAGAAATAATTTTTTGTATTTTGTTTTGATGTCTGGCCTGGGGCTCGAACCCTGGCTTTACGTCTAATAAGCCAACACACTACCTACTAGACTATGGCGACCAAAGCAGTAGCTTGGCGTTAAAGTTGAAATGCTTCACCACAAACCCGCGTAATTCAATTTCGAAAATGTCAGCAGATGGAAAAATTTCAATCTTCTCCGTTATTTAAATTAAGAAACTTCCATTCTCCATCAAATAAGTCTCCTGACTATTGAATCTACCACAGGGACTAACATCAACAATGAAGAGCATAAAATAATTAGGCAGTGGCGCTTATATTTTTATTATTTTTGTTTTTGTATTTGATATCAACCCTCAGGGGATGACCCCTATGCATGCAGTAAATTGTATCAGAATGCCCTAAAGATACATACATACACAATTGACAATTACAATCCTTTAATTAGGATTACACCACTTATGTTGTATGTGTGTTAATATTATTTATGAGTGACGGGACCTACAGTTTAAAATCGACTCTGGACTACAGTTTTTTTGAGAAACTTTTCATGGCAATTATAATTTACTCACAGAGTTTTTGTCAGAATTCTGCTGAGAGGAAGGCGTCGAAGAAATATTTTTTCATGCTTTCCTTTTGTTTGAGATGTCTGAGCCACCAGCTCCCGTCTAATAAGACAACACACTACCTCTTACGCTACGGCGACTTGTATAATACAACACCGAGCAAATAGCCATCGAGTTTTCTCTGGTTAGAGCGCATCCACAATGTTCAATTTTCAGTATCTCTAGCGTATAAACCACAATGAATTTGAACGATGAGATGGATTATGTGGCTTTAAGGGTCATTTTGACTTATTCGCATAAAACTGCGTCTTAAGAAACCTTTTACGAGATCGAGTCGCACGATCGTGATAATTTGTTCACATCACTTCCACGTAAGGAATATTCAATATGATATGACCGTGAGGTGTCCACTCTCCGATCGTTCAGAACCTGGCTGGTAAAAAGTTTTTCTGCACAAATATACCGAAAGACTCAAAAACAAATAAAACCTAATAATTCAATTTAATTGTAGACTTTAACCTCCACTGACCCCAAACAGTGGTCACACAAACTTCTAAACTCTTCTCTGTATCTAGTTTAAATTTAATTTTCTATTATTTTATAAAATTTTATTAAAGTCGCGGGTAGTCTAGTAGGTAGTGTGTTGGTTTATATGTATATTATATCTGCAACCAAACGCCGACTTCCCCTCAGCAAAAACTCTGGGAGTGATTAAAATTGTCATGTAAAGTTTCTCAAAAATCTGTAGTCCGGGACTGTAGATGCTACCACTCATGTATAAAATAGGTGATGTGCGAAGCTAGGTTGTAATCCTGACTGAAGGATTACAATTATGTATGTATGTAAAGTTATAGATATTAAGTCATTAAGATAATTAAAAAAATTGAGTTGGAAATAGAGCAAGTCCTAGAACACTGTGACTATAATGAATAAAAATTGCAATTGTCATCAATCGCTACACCCTGTATAGTTGCATGCCATATTATAAATCATCTCAATTAGTCCATCTAATGCTCAAACTCAGAATGGAAAAAGCCGGTCTCCTTCCCCATAAATCTTGTGTTGATCATTCTTACGGCCTAAGTGGGATTGTCGAAAATTTTGTAAGAATGGAAATTATCATTTTACTTAATATTCATACCAAAAGATTTTGAAGCCTCGGCACTGCAAAGGCGTACTTCCGGAACTTGTAGGACTGATAAATGGTCAATACACTAACGTTCGTGTATTGATCTCTAATCCACGATCCACCGCTGAGCAATAAAAGTTAAATTAGCCGTGGTCCACAATAAATTATGTATTATTTCCTTTGATTTCTAATAGCGTACTCGGCGTAAAAATTCCGGCTTGACTTATAGCCTAAAAGGCGGTATGGAGTACGTTGATTCAAATGACGATATCCGCTAAATTACTCATAGCTTCAGAGGAGTGCAAGCTAAGGTGGACCTGGAAACTGTATTGAAAGTACTGGGTTGAAAGTATATTTTCAAAATAAATATAATGCGATTAAATGCATTCAAAACTGATACCATTTGATATAAAATAACAGAAATATAACCCATCAAGTGTGCGGCGATCTGAAACCAGGCTTTTTAGACGTGAGACCACGGCCTTAAATTGTATTTTGATATTCTCTCTATTCTCTTTTCCAATTATAAAAGATCAAGAACTGATTATAACAAGAATTACTATGTTTGTTCTTACATGGTAGCCAGTAAGTTTTCCATATTTCAATCGATTCTGAAGTACATATGTATGTTATAAATTTTTTTTATAAATCATACTAAAGTCTCTAACAAAGTGCTTCAAATTAATAATAATTTTATATTGTATTGTGTAGTACTATAGAGATTTAGTTTCTAAATATAAAATAATTATTTTGTGGCAATAAAAATAATAATTTTGCAACCAAACAGGTGGTGGCATAAATCTTTTGATTTATTATTGTCAACCATATTTAAAGTTTCAATTTTCCTTAGAAGAGGTTTACAAATAAAACTTTGCAAAAGTTTTAATTACCACATTAGCACATAAATACTTGTGTGCGTGTGTGCACGTATATGTATACATATAACTAAAAACAATAAAGCCTAGCAAAGACAAATTAAAAATAATTTGTTTTTAAATTATGAATTTTTTTTCTACAGCATTCGTTAATGCATTATTCCTGTGTATTTATGTGAGTATTATTTTTATGATATTAAAGCAGTACAATTGGTAGAAATATTTTCCAATATTTAACCTTAGATCGAGCCTTAAAAAAACATCATAATTATAGCTTATGTATCACTTTTGATACATACTTGTAGTACATGGAATTGTCATGATTATTAATAGATTTTGTTAAAAAATTTTAATATTTTAATTCATTTTAATAAAACTATTTATTTACTATTCTATATTTATTTACTATTCTATACTATTTTATTATCACTTTTATGAAATTTGCGAAAAATTTTTTGACATGATGTACATTGGCATGGTTTTATACATAAAAATCAAGCTTGGTTTTATTTCTTTCTAAATTGTAATAATTTGAAGTCTAGCACCCTGCTTTGTGGCGATTTATAAGTTTCCAATTGCTTAGATAGGACAGCTAATTGTCACTCGCATCAGTAACACTCTCAGTTGACGGCTGGCTGAATCCTGATAGTACAAACCATTCTTGTGATTCGTTAGAAATATTTGTTGTCAACGTCATGTGAGGTAAACAAGTTGCCCGTTGCAAGAGAACATCGATTATGTCAATAACAATGCTCTCCCTTTGATTCCTCTCTGGTTTCCCGGAAACGGATTTCCCCAAATACTGCTGTAAGTAGTTGCTACGCACGTAGCATGTACTTGAATCTAAAACTGCCAATTCGACTTCGGTGGACCACGAAATTTATAACGACCATTAAATTCAATTAGTTACTAATCTACAGCGACAAAATTCAATATGAGTTGAAAAGCTAATAAAACAAAACAAAAGGAAAAAAAAATCAATACCAAGCAATACTCCGTAAATCTCTTTATGAAGCTTGATTTATATAAATATCCTGAAATTAATTTCCCTAACAATCACTGAAAGTACTACATCGTTAAGAATCAAATTTCAATTAAAATCGCTGGAGGTAATTTCCATTTTCCACAATAAAACTAAAAAGTTTTTGAATTCTGTTGCTAAAACAATTTAATTTGAGATGAAAATATATCAAAAAGGAACATAAAAATATAAGCATCATTATTTAAATATAAATTTCATTAATTTTCTTACCTTTCAGGCGAACGAAAAATTAAAGTTTTAAAAATCTTAAAAAAGGATATATGGGCTACTCTGAAAGTATGATAGCTAATCCCAAACTATTTATACAGCATTATTTCTTACATAAAACTACAAGTTGTGTGATAAAAGTTTTATGAAAATGGTGAAAATTTGCTAACAAAAAATTAAGATAAATATATTTTTTTTTTGAAAAAAAAAATCGATTTCATTCGAATTTCAAAAAAGGCTTTAAGCATGATTATTAAAGGCTGGAAGATTTCAGCTCATTTTACGAAAAGGCGTAATAGGTGTAAATATATCATTATCAAAGCGAATGATTCTGTTATCTCATACGTACGTAGTTGATCGAAATATTATCATCTGTAATAAAATATGGGACAAAACACATTTTTCTAATGTTTGTCTGTCACGTGAGATAAATATTAAAAGAGCAGTAAGAAAGAATCTACAACATCTCAGGAAACAGCTGCTAGCAATCTGCGTGAAAATTGCTATATTTTTTCATCCCAAACTGCTAAAGCCAGTTTGTTCTGTTCCAAGTAGTACCATCTTTGGCGATAAACATCCTGTTGTCATATTTGTTGCTGCAAATACTTTCTTCAGTTAATAAGACGAGCCTGTATTTTCTTCTTCTTCAAAGTCTTTAGCGGCAGGAATATTACATATATAATTAATATATAATCGGTCATTACAACCTTTCGTTATAAATTGAAAATGTCTGACCTGAGGTTTGAACCTTGGTCTGACGTCTAACAAGGTAACACGCTACGTACTGTACTACGACTACTTCAATCAATATCAAGAACATATCAAGAATAGAAAATTCAGCTTTTTCATTTTGGCCCCTCACTTAACTTTCAATTCTTCCTCAAGAACCATAAATATTGTATTATTTACGATAAAACTTCACAAAATCTTTGAAATCTAAAAAAAAAATACATACACAACACCAAAAGATCTCTAGGAAAGTCGTATGTAATGGTACATAAGCCAGAATTATGAACTTTTTGAATCTTTTAAGTCCTGTTTGAAATTTTCTTTTTTTATTTAGTTTAAAAAAATGGCGATAACAATACTAACAAATCACACAAACAATACAACAATACTAACAAATCAGGCATCTAACGTTTTCTGAATTTAAGTTATATTGTCTCATAAATTGAAATGTATCATTTTTGATACAAAGCTCGATCTACGGTTAAAGATGCTACCAGTACGTGCAACAGTTAGTTACATTACATTCTAACCACAAAAATTAAAGAAAAAAAAAATAAAAAGAAAAAAATGTATTTAATTTTCATAAGAGAATCTTGTCACCATAATAATAATACGTTTATGTGACACAATCATCAACCAAAATGATGACACAAATTTTAAAATTATTTACTTGTGTTTTTCGAAAATTTTGCACTTTAGCTTCCAAACTTATGTGATTTTATGTTCTCCAAAGTAAAAACGTTTATTTAAATGTATTTTTTCTCTATTTTTTTATTTTTCAATGAGTCTCATGCTTACACACACACCGAAATAAAATAGTCATGTTGTACCAGTGCCAGTCTACAAACATTTATGGTTTGTATGTGTCATATACATACATAGAATGGCTTAAAATAATGGCTTAACATGAAGCAAATACTGGCTTTTTGGATGCATTTTCATGTCACTTCTCATAGAAAAGTGAATGCGGTTAAGAGCAACATAAAACACACGAAAACAAAACAAAACAAAACAAAAAACTGGAAAACAAAACCCCCAAACTGGTTAAACTGGTATGGGTGGGTAACCAACGACATGCAACGTACATATATACATAACAACGTATGTAGATACTGCCATATTTTTCATTGTATGTTTGTAAATATATTTATAGAGTATGTATCCAAGAAAAAAATATTTTTTTTTTGCTGTCTGTCATGTCAGTCAAACTGATTTTTTCTTCCACAAAACATGGGTTGCTAACTGAACTGTACGTGTATGAATAATGTAAATAAAAATACAAAAACCAACAAAAACAATATAATAATTTAATTAATGTTAAGCAATCAATAAGAGTATATGAAATGAATCAGCTTTTTATAGAAATTTTTAAATTACAAAGAAGATTTCCTTTAATTAATTTAATTGTTTGTTTGAAAACTATTGATGCCTACATTAGTGCACTGAATGTATTATAAGGAACTTGTTGTTAATTTTGATCTTAGACCACACGATAGATTGGCATACTAGCCATTAATCTACATTTTATTTAGAATATGGAACCTGTGTAGGTGCCTGTCTTTCCCTTCTTCATCATACCATTTCGAATACACCATACGCTGTCTCAAAAATTTAGGACTATAGAATGTGGTTTCCTATACTTAATTGATTTTACTCAAATCGTACTTTAAGTCATCATAAAATTCTCTCCGAGGCAGCCATAAAATACAAAATATTCAAGACAAATTAAGTCGCCAATAAGCTTGTGATCCAACCTTGTGCTACAAATACTACTACGACTTAGTCAAAATGACTTTAAGTAACTTAAAACATAACATAATTAGCTTTACAACCCTTCAGTTAGGATTACGCCCAAGCTTCTTACATCACTTATGTTGTGTGTGTTAATTTTATATATGAGTGCCAAGACCTACAGTTTAAAGTCGATTCCGAATGACAGATTTTGTTGAGAAACTATTTCATGGTAATTTTATTTACTCTCAAAGTTTTTTGTCAGAAATCTCCTGAGAGACAGTCGCCGAAGAACTGTTTTTTGATTTCCTTTTGTCTAACCTGGGCTTTGAATCATGGCCTGGTGAATACGGCAGCTGAGCTTGCTACACACCCTAATACTTTGATTGTATCCCATACCTGTTTTGCTTTGTGTGTAGCTACATTTTCATATTGCAAATTTACTTTACCGCGTATTGAAACAATCCACCGTAGTCTAATAGGTAGTGTGGGCTTATTAAACGTGAGGCTACGGTTTTAACATCAGGACAAACATCTCCATCAAAACGAAATATCAAAATATTCTGAGAATAAATAAAATTGCAATGAAAAGTTTTTCATGTTGTTTGGAGTCGTCTTTAAACTGTAGGACATACAACGTAAGTAGTGTGAGAAGCTAGGTCGTCATAATCCTGACTGAAAGTTTGCTTATGTATGTAGTCAAATAAAAAAGTGCACATTTACACAATATGGAAACTTTTCCCTGTGATTTTTATCAAATTAAAAAAATCTGTTGTAGCGTTGTTTAAGGCATTTACAATCAAGAGTGTTTGAAGAGCAAAACGGATATGAAATTCAGCATATTGTAAGTCAGGTGTACAACGGATATGTAGGCTTTTTTTTTGACAAACAAATTTGGAGGCTTCGAGAAAAATAAAAAACTATTTTTGAGTTATACTCAACTAACTGAACCACATAGGCCAGGTAGTTACTCGAGTATATTTAATTTTGTGTATTTTGTCGCATAGTGTTATTACAACTAGTCATTATAACTAACAAGTAATTTACTTCAAACAGTTAAATAAACATAAACTTTAATTTAATATATATTTATGATGATATTACGTCATCAAGTCGAAAGAGAGCTTCTAATTAGGTCGGATGGCTTCCTTCTTTTAAGTCTGCGTTCCAAATCAATGGAATCAACAAGAGTTGATGCTTCTGAATTTACGTGGTCTCGGGGTCGGGCGTTATATTTTGTTGCAATAGTTTCAATTTCTTTTCTAACAGTATTTACACCAAGGTCACGTTGTAAATCATTTGTGCGTATATACCGTGGTGCGTTTACGATGCATCTGAGTACTTTGTTCTGAAAACGTTGAATAATAGTTATATTTTTCTCGCTTGTGCATCCCCACAATTGTGCTTCATAAGTCCATATAGGTTTTAATATTTGATTATATATTAACAACATATTCCCGATTAGCCAGTTAAGCTTCTTCCGTTTTAGTTATAGTTCCATAATTTTAATTTTAACATGCTCGTTCCAACGTAACTTTGCATCCAGTGTCATACCAAGATGTTTAGCCGTATTTGATGATGGTATTTTGAATAAATGTAAACTCCTGATGATAAACTCCCAGCAATGTGTTGAATTGCTGGCCTAAGTAGGGCTACTTCCTTTAAGGGAAAAAAACTCCTGGTTAGATTCAATATTATTTCAAATATCTACTTAGTAAACCTCTATCGTTTTCAGTTTATAACTGGACCCTGTTTCCATCTAAGGAAGTCACTTGAATAAGGCGCCATTAAACTATAATTTCAGCCTTTGAATTCACATTTTATTTTACTAAAGTGCAGTGTGTTTTGTAAAGATCCTTTCAGTAGTATATCTGATTTAAATAGTATAACTATACTATACTCTATACTCTTGAAGTCGCCGTAGTCTAATAGGTAGTGTGTTGGCTTATTAGACGTAAGGCTACTGTTCAAAGCGAAAAAATATTTCTTCGGCGACTTCCTCGCAGCAGATTTCTGTTTTTTTATACTGTTGGTCCCGTCACTCATGTATAAAATTAACACACACAACATGAGTGGTGTGAGAAACTAGGTCGTAAACCTGACTGAGGGGTTGTCATGGCCAATTATGTATGTATGTGTGTTATAATTACTGAGTATATTGTGAGAGTGTCAACCCATAAACAGCAAAAGATTGAAAATAAAAAATCATATTTCAAGAACAAGTGTTTACTAAAATAAAATTAAAGAAAACATTTTCTGGGACTAATGCTACAGAGAAAGAAAGGGATTGACCACACTTTTAATTAGTTTTAATAACTTTTACAACAACAACAGTAAGAGCATTCACACCAAAACAAAAAAAGGATAAATAGAAGCAGGACAAAAATTAAAATCGAAATTATGGTCCGTTTTTAACAAAAAAAAGTTTGACAATTGTTTAATTGAGATCATCGTCATCGTCATCGTATACAATGTTGTTAAGAAAAAGAAATTTTTCATTAGGGAAATAAGGAAAAATTTGTCAAGTTGAAAAAAAGGGATCAATAAATTCTTACATGCACTGAAGCCTTTTACTTGTCCTATTCCTGTTTGTGCCTTTAAATCCTTATTTTTTTCTCTTGGATTACTTTTGTTTTAATTTTTATTTCTTGTTTTCTTTTGCTTATAATTTGCATCCCTTTTTGTTGAAAGAAAATTTTCTAAAAATAAAAATATGTTTTCCTTCAAATAGAACGTTTTCTAATAGTTAGAGTCACAGCAAGGGGGAGAAAGAGATGAGAGAACAATGAGAGACAGGCAGGCAGACAAGCCGTAATTTAAAACTCTGGTACTACTTTTAATTTTATGTGAAAAGTTATTGAGTTTTTCTTTTTATTTTTGTTGTTGTATTTATTCATTCCATTTTGGTAATCTTTTTTGTTTTTTACTTAACATTTAATAATCTTTGTAATCCTTCAGGAATTTTATTTCCACTTGGAGGCACAATTTTTCATTTTTCAACTGCAAAAGCAAGTGGTTGGTTGGTTGGCTTGAAGCTGGGGCCACCATTAACTTGGCAACAAATTTATTTGCCACGAAATTAAAGGGGTTTTCTTTTTATTTCTTTGTTTAACTACTTTTCTTTGGGTATTTAGTGTCTGAAAGATTTCTTTAAAATTTATTACCATTATATCTTAAAGGGGTTATAAATTAACTTTGTTTCTTCAGCTCTTAACGTATACCAGAGATGGAGACATACAACTCCTAGCTACCCATCTTTCACCAGCATCTTTCTTTTACTTTAGTTTTAATATATGTATTGTATAGAAGGCAAGCTTTTGATGACCCTTTTAATCGATTTTGTTTCTTGTGAACATCACAAAAAAGTATGCATTAAAACAGTCAGAAAATAAACAAATTATTTAGAAATTGGGCGGCAATAGAAACGGCTCATAAATTAATGACTCGTATTGTTTTTGTTACAAACATTATAATTTTTTATTCATTCTTTTTGGCAGATGTGTTCAAATAAACTTGAATTTATGGCCATCATATAGGTAAGGTACGCAATTTGTTGAATTGGTCTATTAATTATTTAAAAGGGTGTCTCAGTAAGAATGCATTTTTTTCATTTTTAAGTTATTAAATTGTAAAGGCGAGATTAAGAATAAAGAAACTGAACTTCTTACTTAATTTGCTATGAAAAACCTTCAGTCAGTATCACTACTCATACTATTGCATGCGTTTATTTTATACATGAGCGGCGGGGCCAGCAATTTTATGTCGGCTCTGAAAGATAGATTTGAGAAAATTTTTTGGCAATTTTTTTCCTCTAGAGTTTTTGCAAGAAAACTGTTGAGATCGTAAGAAATATTTCTTTTTCATATTTCATTTTGTTTGCAATGTTGAGCTGTGATTTGAACCACGGTCACACGGCTCATTATTAGCCAAAACTTATCATAAGTCAAAACAGTACCTACAAGACTATGACGGCTATTAAGCATAAACTTAAATATCCGTTAAACCACACTATGGTTCTAGAAGATAGAACTATGGTTTCTATCTTTCAGTAATTTTCAATGACTTCTTCATATTTTTACATCTCACGATCCATGATGCTTTGGATATCGGATTTTAGCTGAGAAATTGTTTCTGGATTCTATACATAAACCAAAAAATTTTCCAAAACCTCAAAGAAAAAGTTGCAACGTGTTAAATCATATGATCTTCACGCCCAGTTGATATTGGAATTTCTTGAAATAATTTTTCGATTTTTTCGCAAAGGGGAGGCGGTATGGAAGGTGACTCCTTCCTGCTTCTTAACGAACGTGTCATCGTCGTGGCCAGCTGGCATTAGTATTTCTTGAAATATTTTGTTTTAGAAATCATTCATTCATAATTGGCCATTACAATCCTACAGTCAGGATTACAGCCTAGCTTCTCATACCATGCATGTTGTGTGTGTTAATTTTATACATAAGTGTTGGGACCTACAGTTTAAAGTCGACTTTTCATGGCAAGTTTTATTTACTCTCAGAGTTTTTGCCAGAAATCTGCTGAGAGGAAGTCCCCGAAGAAATGCTTTTTGTATTTTGTCTTGATGTCTGGCCTGGGGCTCGAACCCTGGCTTTACGTCTAATAAGCCAACACACTACCTACTAAACTACAGCAACGTGTTAAATCGTATGATTTTCATGGCCAGTTGACGTTGGCTTATTAGATTTGAAGCCAGGGTTCAAACCTCAGGTCAGACATCAAAACGAAATACAAAAAGTATTTCTTCGACGACTTTCTTTTCTTATACTCTCAGATTTCTGGCAAAAACTCTGAGAGTATAAATGAAAAGTTTCTCAAAATTTTGTTGTTCGGAGGCAACTTTAAACTGTAGATCGCGCCATTCGTGAATAAAATTAACACATACAACATAAGTGGTGTGAGAAGGTAGGTCGTAATCCTGACTAAAGGGTTGTAATGACCAATTATGTTTGTAATAAGTTTTCATAATTAAAACGCGTTCATCTTTCGAGAAGTACTACATTTTTAATAAACGGAATAAACATACAATGTTAATAAAATGTTACATAAACAGCCACTAAAGACTTAAGAATAACTAATCGACACTTATCACCTATTTATGGATTACAAAGTCACTTTTCAGAGTTCGAGTCATACAAAAATGCTTAATACTCTGTCCGAGTTTGGTATCCTTGCAAAACTTAAAAACAAAACAAACAGCTTAAAAACAGCTTAAAGGACGAGAATCTCTCCAAACGAGGTTGAAGGTAGGTTGATCGATTATCGTGTGATTTCTTGAATATTTTGTTAGAAAAGTTCATACCCAATGCAGCAGTTAATACTACAGTAACAACTTATACCAGAGGACATGTGCTACCCGCATATGTTAAGGATATAGAGAAGTTAAGGGTCGAATAATGCGGTAGACAACTGGTGCCTTTGCAAATATTGAAATAGCAGTAAAGGAAGACAAACCTAAATTGTTGGAACAATTTCTCCGTGGAACAATAAATCCATAAGATTGGGACATTATGTGAATGTTGACAACTATAGTTTTGTGAAGGGAACGTATTTCACTATCGCTGTACAGTCGCATGTAAAACGAATGACAGCAGTTTAGAAATAAAACGAAGAATAACGCTTTCAGTTAGATGTTACTTCCGTCTTAGCAAGCACTTTAAGAACAAACCAAACAAACAAACAAAAAGGTTGGACCCAAAATACGCTGTAATATACTCTGATACTATCCATTTTGTTGCCTGACGCAGGCGTATGAAACTGTGCTTGGAGTTTTTTAAAGAAAAATTCTTTCGGCGAGTACATATATCTGAAACAACCTTCATTTTGAATTAGTGTGCTCTCATAGCCCTATCAAAAGCCCTTTTACCGACCTCAAATTATTCCTGTATAGTCATATGCATGACTCAGATCTTCTCTGTAATTTGTAATTTCCCACCATAAGTTTCGATTCCCTCAAATTCATTTGGTTTGAGAAGTGCCTTTGCCTCTCTTTGTACTTCCATACCGCAGCTTGGGTTGGTTAGACAGTAACATTTTATGTTCAATTTAACCTCATAAAAGTCGAATGCTTGACTGGCAGATAATATTGCTATGTTCTGTCCTTTGCATGCCTTGATGACAAAGACACTCTGCTAGGATGATACCCGAAGTATAAAGTCCACTTGAATGTGAATTTATGCAAGACAATGATCCGAAGCATTCCGCTAGAAGCGTCAAATTGTCGTTTCAACAGAATGAGGTGCCTGTAATGGAGTGACAGTCCCAATCACAGGACTTAAACCCCATGGACCACCTCTAGGGAGTCCTAAAAAATAAAATCGGCAACTTTAAATCAAAAAATAAAGAGGAATTGTGGGAAAAAATTCAGGAGACATGGTGTTCAATTCCCACTGACGCCTGTGCGAATCTTTTGAGATCTATGAATCGTCGCTAACAGGAGGTAATAGAAATGAAAGGTGCTTCAACCAAATATTGAAATAATATCTGGAAATGATGGTAATGTTTAACAAAATATACATATTTTTAGCATAACATAAAGTGTCCCTATTATTTTTTCCAGGCCTTTTTCAAATAATTTATATGTTTTTAAGAATTTATCATTTATTTTTATTTTATTAGTTAAACTATTTGAATACCTTTAATTTAATGTATATACTTTGTTATATTTATGGAAAAGTAAAAGGAAATATAAGAATATATTGAAAAATTTAAATGCCCCTATTATTTTTTCCAACACTGTCTGTTATTGTGGCATTACTTTGCTGTAATTTAAACGTCAGTGTAGAAAAGAAAACAAAACAAAATCAGGGAAAATTTTAATCTTCTTTTACTTTCACCTCAGCTGTAATTTAAATTAAAATCAAAATCAAATAATTGTTTATTAGTTTAATTTTTTTTAAATATATGGCGTCTTTATACGAAACAGTGGTTTAAAATTTGTTGAAATTTTTGGATTTATTTTTTTATGAAATTATGAATATGTAGTTTACATTGCATTTTGCATTGCATTTTACATTGCATTTATGATGTCACAACAACAGAAAAGAGAAAATTTTTTTCTAAGTTTTTATCTGAAGAGTAAAATTTAAATTATTAAATTTTCAATAAAATATACACAAAATTAAGTAAAAATAACTCAAAGCAACATCAAAAAATTTGTAAACCATGTAAAGAAAAACCATAAATTTGTACATTTGGTAAAACTAAAAACAACAACAACAAAAAATAAGAATAATTTACATAAAATTTACAAAATAAAATAAAAAAAAGAAGGAATGATAGTTCATGTTGTATTTATGCATATAATCGCACATACACGCATTAATTATTCTACAGGCCATCAGAAATTGTATAAAGGTATGCATGTGGACAGCAAAATAGCTGAATATACGAGGAATGTGCAAGGTTTTGTGGTGAGTCATTAGATTATGCGATGTACCATAATTGCCACAGTTGTGCATACGAATTAAATTTGTAAATCACTGTTTTAAAACAGGGTTCTTTATGTTCAACTATATATTTTTAAATAATATTCTTTTCGTTTGTCAATTGCTACATAGGAAAGTAAAATTTGGTGATGCGTTAACCTTCAAATCCCAAACTAGTGTAACTGTCCGGAATAAAAACAAAATTCGACTTATGTGATCCAACTTGTAAACTTGCCCGTACATAATGCTACTTAAAGATCGCCAACAAACAAAATTTTTTTTCCCAGAAAAATTTATTTTTTTAGTGGGAGTTTTCTGCATAAAAGCAGCCTTACGATACTTTTAAAGCAAATTCAAATTTAATATAATTCATATGAGCAATCAATTCAACGTTGTATATGAAATATAAACTGTTAGCGATTCTGAACAAATTTGGTCGGATAATATAAAATTAAACCAAATCCAGCATTAACAAAGTCATAAAATAAAATACCTCACTACTCCTACAGACAATACAACAATACAATACGTTATTACGGTGATGGATGGCAACCCTGTTAGTTTAGAACTTGTAGCCTATGCTGGATTAAAAACCAATACATCTAGGAATGAAGAGCAGAGGCAGCGGAACTAAAAACAGGTTCGATACAATATTCTTCAGACACCATCTTGAACTGAGAGTTTGATTGCCTTCCTTAACTATTCCCTGGGCAGAATCAGTAGGATCAATAACTCTGAGAAGTGCTTTCAAATGAAACTAAGTAACAAGAAGTCGTTGTAGGCTGGTAGGCAGTATATTGGCTTATTAGGCGAGAGCCCGTGATTCAAACTTTGGCTCATATACAAAATGAAATAAAAAAGAGTAGTCTTCTGGCAAAAACTGTGATAGTAAATAAAATTGTCATAAGAATTTTTTCCAAAAAAAAAAGAGACAACAACTGTCGTTCGGAGTTGTCTATAAATAGTAGATCCCGCCGCTTATGAATAGAATCAACATACACAACATAAGTGGTGTGAAAAACTAGTGTGTAATACCGACTGAAGAGTTCTAATGGCCAATGAATGAAAGCGTTATTCGTTGAGATCATACTTTCTCAAGAGCGGGACGTAACATTTAGTTGGTAAACGAATGTATCAAAGACAGGCAGTAGTACAAGAGGGGTGTGTAACCAGAACGGAAAATTTGGAATCCAGATTTCGAAATGACAACTTGGATAAAAGGTGCAGAGTTTCTTACATTTGAGAAACAGACAGCTCTTAGAGAATTTAAAGTTGACTCGAAATAAATATGAACCCTTGGGGAATTCAGGACAATAATATTGCTAGAAGAAAAATTTACATAGGAATAGAAATGGAAAGCGAAGATCTTAGCACGATTAAGCCTATAGCAATAGAAAGTTTGATAGACAATTATAGTCTAAAATGATTTGAATCTTGCAACAGATTATCCAAAATTAGTTCGAGCAATTGGTCTTTTAGCTACACATTGTGAATCCAAAAAGTATTTGTACACAATAATTCAAATTCAACATGAATACTTTATTGCTTGTTGTTAGTATTAAATATCGTTTAGTGGCAATATCCTTAATATTTATTTATATTTCCCTTCAATTAAGTGGAGTAATTTGATTAAGAAGTCGCCGTAGTCTAGTAGGTAGTGTGCCGGTTTATTAGACTGTAAGGCAACGTTTCGAACCCCAGGTCAGACATCAAAACAAAAATATAAAATTATTTCTTCGGCGACTTCCTCTCAGCAGATTTCTGGCAAGAACTCAGAGAGCAAAGAAAACTGCCATGAAAAGTTTCTCAAAAATCTGTCGGGTTTAAACTGTAGATCCCGCCATTCATGTATAAAATTAACGCACACAACATAAGTAGTGTGAGAAGCTAGGTCGTAATCCTGACTAAAGGGTTGTAATGACCAATTATGTATGTATGTATGTGAATTATGTGCATGAAAAACGCTTTCTAACAAAACTATATTTAAACATCTGCGGCACACATACGAATGATTTTACAGACCTTATTGGCATTGCCACTGAGACATACTCTCTTAATTAAGTTTATGATAGTTTTTGAAATATCAAAGCAATTTCTTTAGTTTTCAATCATGAATTTAACAACACAACCCTCGCATCTTAGCATGCATGTAGGCTTAAAATTTTGTTAAAATCACATTGATGACGAAGTTAGTAAAAGAGTTTAAATTGTCGAATTGGTTTTCCTCCGATTTTTTTTTCTCTTTTTTTTCATAATTTTGGTGATCAACAAACGACTGCAAGTGTGTGAGAGTGTGTTCGTGTGCATGGCGGCATGAATAATATGCCTCTGCCATCATACATGCAAGTTATTTATAACCCGAGCTAAAGCAATAGAGATAGAGAGTCATAGAAATCATGTTTGCATATGGATTTTGTGTGTGAATAAAAATAGAAGAGGCACACAAAATTTGCAAAATAAAAACCGATATTTATGATTGGAAGAGTTTATATTACGGCCACTAGTTGAACTGTTAAACCAAGTATGGATACACAGGCCCATGCATGCTGTGTTATATGAGTTGGTTTTTGTACAATAACATACAGGCCCGTTTGTTGAATGGCTAATAGCGTTGATGGTTGGCTTCTGATGACCGACCATAAACGTTAAAGACAATAAGTTAATAATGTTTTTACTGACTGTTGGCTGCATCCTTATCATACGTACATATGTACATACATATGTATGCACTCAAAGATATACAGTCAATATAACAAAATATTGCCATAGGCTTACAATATTAGCGCAGCAACAAAAAAAAAACGAAAAACAAAAAATAGAAAGCGAAAGAGTCAAATTATCATAACTAACACACACACATACAGCTACTACTACATGTATATTTGCCAAATAATGTGTCCAATGTATGCATGTTAGTTTCAAATTTTTTTTTATAAATACACCAACTGACATACATATGTGCATACATTCTCTTTGCATCAATAAACATTTATTTGCGCAAATGCATTATTATTTAATTTTAATTTTGAAAATTTCTAGTGTGTCTATCATTATTAATGAACATACAGATGAGTATACTTGGAGAAATTTCATGGATTAATTGAAATTATAATGGAAAGTTAATTTTCAATGCGAAGGAACTATAAGACTTAATCATCAAATCAAAAGAGATGGTAAACGTTTGAAAGTTTACACTTTCCATGGGAATTTGAAATGTCAAAACGTCTCAAAGCTATAAAATATGTTTATTGATAGCATTGCGCTTCGAAAATAATTTGATTTCTTTATAGAAAATATTAAAAAGAGTCACTAAAATTAATTTATTTTATGAAATTCTTTTATAAACACCTAGCGAAAGTTTAGCTTGAGAACAGTCATCGCTTGTCTCTCTACCCTTCTCTGCCTGAAGGTACATTTAGGCCGCACACAGGGCCCATTGTGATAACACAGTTCCTCATTTCCCCTATTCCAGGAACCATTTGGAGCGGCACCAAGGTACCTCTTCTCCTCCGACTAAGTGCCGGACATGTACACAATAGGTGAAGAATAGTCTCATCTTCCTCTTCATCTCCACAGCTTCTGCGGAAATCATTTGCAAGGTGTCTAAGACCAATACGCCTCACATGCGCTCCTATAATGCAATGCCCCGTAATAACCCCAATAACAGTGCTGAGCCTACTTCTTTGGAGTTTAAGCAGAGTCGCCGTGCGCCTCCTATCCAGCCTCGTCTAGATCTTTTGCGCCGCTCTGCCCTTATCCGAAGTTGCCCACATTCTGTTGATGGTTGCATTGTCAATTATAAGTTTGCATGTACCTAAAGGGATCCTCAAATTCCGAAAACTCCTATTGTCATTCGGCGGCGGTATTAAACTGTTACTTCTGCCACTCATGAATAAAATTAACAGACGCAACATGGTATACAATATTGAAGCCGACACACATTGAAGTCGCCTTAGTGTAGCAGATAGTATGTTGGCTTATTTACATAAAGCTGTGGTTCAAACCCCAGCCCAGACATATTGAATAAAACAAAGCATGAACAAAAAAAAACATTTATTCGGCGACTTCCTCGCATTAGTTTACTGGCAAAAAAAACTGCGAAAGTAAATAAATTTGCCATGAAAAGCTGCACAAAAAACTGTCGTTCGGAATCGTCTTTAAACTGCAGGTCACGCCGCTCATGGATAAAATTAATAATCACAGCCTGTGTGCTATGATAAACTATTTTTTCACTTATCAGTGGGCATTCTAGCTTTTAATTTCAGCAAAATTTTAGGTTATCTTAAAACTCGGTATCTTGAGAACAGTCTTCGCTTGTTTCTCTATCATCGTTTACAACATACCTTTCCAAACCCTTTTTTGCATACACCAGAAATGTTGTGGCCTGTCCAATGGTGTGAAATCTTTATCTCTGGGCAAGATCATTTGCCTGCTCATTGTCGTGAATTCTCATAAAAAGTGGAATTCAACTTAGGATGTCTGTATTTCCCCTTCCCAACTGACTGAATAAGTTGCTCTTAAAATTCTTTGCTAATCTTAATTCAATCACGCAGAAATTAAGTCCTCGAAAGAAATATTATGTTCGGTGTTCCATCTTCGGTAGGATTAATGTTATCTTTTGATGGTGTAAACTTCTGATGAAGTCGCCGTAGTCTAGTAGGTAGTATGTTGGCTTATTAGACGTAAAGCCAGGGTTCGAGCCTCAGGCCAGACATCAAAGACAAAATACAAAGTATTTCTTCGGCGAATTCCTCTCAGAAGATTTCTGACAAAACCTCTGAGTAAATAAAATTGCCATGAAAAAGTTTCTGAAAAATCTGTTGTTCGGAGTCGACTTTAAACTGTAGGTCCCACCACTCATATATAAAATTAACACACACAACATAAGTGGTGTGAGAAACTAGGACGTTGTACAATGGGTCAATTCGAACTCCGGGTACTTTACTTGTCTTAATTGACAAGTACACGTCCTCTAACCTAATCTAACCTAAACTTCTGATTGTAAGATAAGCTTAAAAGTTTTCCGATCTAAATCTGGTCGCTCTCCTGGAAGAGTATGTAGCTTCCAAATTTCATGATTTGTCAGCCTATGGAGAAGACAGGTCTTTATATCATCTAATATCTCTCAATATTCTACCCATTGATTTAATGGTTTGGTATTTACTACAATACCGCCGTAGAACAGGTACTTACTGCTGGGGTAGTACTAATGCAACTCAAATCCGTATCGTATGCTGGAGTTTCAACGTCACTATACCCCATAAAGACTACCATTACCGTACCCAAAGTTTAGTGGTGCTGGTCTTAATTACCATACGGTCGTAAGACAGACAGATAACTTGGGCATTAACTTGGCAGACTCCCATTACCGTTCCCAAAGTCTTAATGGGTCTTACCGTCGTAAGACAGACAGATAACTTGGACAGTACTAGGTTAGATTAGGTTAGGTTAGAGGACGTGTACTTCTCAATTAAGACAAGTACAGTACTCGGAGGTCGAATTGACCGATTGTACAACGTCCTAGTTTCTCACACCACTTATGTTGTGTGTGTTAATTTTATACAGTTTAAAGTCGACTCCGAACGACAGATTTTTTGAGAAACTTTTTCATGGCAATTTTTATTTACTCTCAGAGTTTTTGCCAGAAATCTGCTGAGAGGAAGTCGCCGAAGATACACTTTTTGTTTTATGTCTTGATGTCTGGCCTGGGGCTCGAACCTTGGCTTTTACGTCTAATAAGCCAACATAGTACCTACTAGACTACGGCGACTTCTAACGGATAAGACTTTCATTACTCTAACCATATTATGTATGTATGATTTGAATCCAATGGAGTGTAAATAACTTTATATATGAAAACCTAGCGATTAGGGGTTTTAGATTCCTTAATCATAGAAACCTAACCAAATATGGAACTGCAATAGTTATAAAGAGAGGTTAGTTTAGACACAGAAACATACAGTTCTATGACTTTTAATGACTAGTTTTTGCAGTCATCTTAATTAAATTTAAATTAATTAAAAACTTAATTTGATTTTTACCATGTACAATCGATTCATCACAACCGTTACGTTGCAATCATTGCTAAATATTTTTGCATACTTGCGTGTGTGTGTGTCATCAAAAGTAACAAATGTATGCATGGAACATTAAAATGGCAACACAGAAATTAGGTCGAACATAAAAATCCTTTTTTAGTTATTGTTCTCTTATTCTCCTCCATCATTCATGATGATGATTGACTATGATGATGGAATTGTTATGTTTTTCATTAAATTCAATTCGCTATAGTGTAGAGTCATACAGTTTAATTAACCTCATTAAGTACGCACACATTTTTTTCAAATATTGCAGAAATAAAAATTAAAACAAACAAAAAAAAGTCGACTTTAGACATACTGACATACATTTAGTTTTGGTAAAAATTTCCATTAATAGACATCAAATAACGCCATTTACCTACATAGCATAGCATAGCATTTTTTTCTGTGTTCCAGTTTTGGCCTTTAACGTTAATATTATGATTTAATTAACCATAAAACACTGTTTTGTTCTACGGCGTAGAAAATTTTTTTTATTTCTTTAAGGAAAAGTGGCAAAACAAACTTAACAGAGTCATTAAATTTAAGTTTTTATGGCACAGCAAGTAACTTCACCAATAAAAATAAAAATTGAAAATAAATTGTATGTAGAAAGAGTGTACCTATCATACATGCTAAATACGCAACTGTTTAAACCATATACCCGCAACAAGAACATGTGCCACAGCCACAGTAAATGATGGCTTTATTGCGAATATGGCCATACCATCCATATACAATTTGTTTTTTATTTTTAAGCTCAAACGATTGCACATACGCAGATATACAGTGAGCATTAAAAGAAACTGTACATTAAAAATAAATATACATTAATAAATTACCGTTATTTTTATTTTAAAATTGTTTCGTTAACAGTTTTTAAAATTGAAACAAAAAAAATTACAAAAAATTTCGAAATATTTTCAAATTTTTTCCGTTACTCTACTTAAGTGGTCAATAATGTACAATTACTTTTGACCCTCACTGTATACTATAAACCTAAACGCTTAGTACCATAGTACAATATGTACGTGTATTTGATGGATACTCTTTTAATAATATTTGTCACGATTTGTTATGACAAAAATGCAACTGTGGTATTTTGTATCTATGTATACTGCCGGCAGCAGCAGCTTAGTTATGTATGTGATGCGATGGAATATGTTGGCGTGTCTGACTAGAATTTTAAATGTATGTATGTGTGAGTAGACTTTCAAACAATAAAAGGAATGCTAGAATACTGAATAAATTTTATATGCAGTTGGCTAAAAAAGAGAACGGTGCACAAATAGAATGTTTAAAGTCCGGTTTTGAAATAACTCTCGTACAACAATCAAGCAGACTTTCACTATTATTCTTTTTTCTTTGCCTGTGCTTTTTCTTTTATTCCTACTTTTTTTTCTTTTTGTCTTTTTTTATTTCTACTCCACAGTTACATGCTGTTAAGGCCATTTAACCCTTCAAGTAAGTGATTTTTAAAATGTAATTACAGTTTAAATTAATTAACCAGTGAAACAATAGCGAGTAGACAATTCTAGTGTATGCCATGTAAGGTGATCAGGTACAGTGTAGCAATATTGGTAATATTGAAAGGAAAATAATATCTCATATAAGTCCTTTGTCTTTCTCTAGAAATTAGAAAATATTATTCTACTTATGCATTCATAAGGAACCAACTTTTATTAAAAATTTAAAAAATTCCCTTCATTTACAAACTTTCCTTTCATTTACAAATTTTTTATTTCCTTTTTTTAATTCCAATACAATTACAAATTAGTACAAGTTCAGTAACGTAGACCATATGTCTTTGTTGGGAATCGAACAGACGATCTTTGCGCTAATATTCTAGTAAACTACCCATTAAACTACCTACCCTATAAATTAAAAAAATAAATTAAAACACGAGCTGAGTAACATAGACCAGAAACCTATAGACCACTAGACTACCAGGACACCCATATAAATTAAAAAAAAAAAACAAATTGAAACTCTTTTGGATATGATTTTTAACGAATTTTATTTAGGCATTATGCGTAGTAGTTCGATAACAAATTCAAGTAATTTATGTTCGGAAATGAAAAAAATTTTATTATGGTTTTCGAGTTTTTAATTTTTAAAAATGAAGGTGATTCAATGCATGCACACTTACACAATTGATCATTGCAACCCTTTAGTCAGGACTACGACCTAGCTTCTCACACCACTTATGTTGTGTATGTTAATGTTATACATGTATAACAGGACCTACAGTTTGAAATCGACTTCGTACGGCAGATTTTTAAAAAAAATTTCAGGACAATTTTATTTCATTTCAAGTGGTTTTTGTCCGAATTTTGCTGAGAGGAAGTCGCCAAAGAAATATTTGATTACATTTCGATTTGTTGTATATGTCTGACCTGGGGTTTGAACCGTATCTTTACGTCTAATAAGCCAACACTCTACCTACTAGACTACGGCTACTTCAATACTTCTTCAAACAATCCATACTTGAAACGAAAAGGAAAACAACTTTTACACAATCCATGTGGTATTGAAAAGATACCAAGAGAGATGATGATAGCATAGGTTCTACTATCGAGGATGACCAGGCCACATAACAAATTCATTAATTCTCAAGCGTTTAAATTACAATCCATACTGGGAAGTGCTTACAAAAAGCATACAAACGGCTTTTAGAACTGCGACAGATATTTACAGTCGGTTTATATTTTTATTTGACATGACATGACATGCCAAACTTCAGGCACCTAGACCGTGAGTTCGATTCTGGGTGTTTGTGATTGATTGCCTGATTGTATGACTGAAATATTGGGTTAATCACAATAGAACCTCCAGTAAACTGTCCTTCCTATATTCCAATACAATCCACTGCATGAATAGGGGTCAACTCCTGAGTGTTGGTCTCAAAAACAAAAAGTTGCAATATCAGTTGCAGTTTGGCACTTATGAGTTCCTGGAAAGCTGTGTAACGTATTAAAATTTTGTCCCCATGGTGATGTTAGAAGTACCTCCTCAACCTATTAAAGGTGTGTTTCTTTAAAGTACTATTGAGCCTAAGGCCCAAAGCAAATAAGTAGTGCGTTGATAGACAAGAGCTCATAAATTCAAAAACTCAAAAGAGAAATAAAAGAAATATTTCCTTCGTCCAACTTCTCTCAGCGATTCTCTAGCTAAGCCACCAGAGTAAATAAAATTGCTATGAAAAGCTTCTAACACTTGTCGTTCAGAGTTGTAATTAAACTGTTGGTCCTGCCAATCATGAATACAATTAGCAGACACAAAATGAAACGCAACATTGAAGCCGATACAACATACATAGCATCGACACAACATAGCCATAGTTTAGGAGGTAGTGTGTGTGCTTATTTGACGTAAGGCCGTGGTTGAAATCACAGCTCAAACATCTCGAACAAAATGAAGTATGAAAAAAAATATTTTTCGGCGACTTCCTCTCAGTAGTTTGATGGCATCAAAAAACTATGAGAGTAAATAAAATTCCCATGAAAAGTTTCACCAAAATTTGTCGTTCGGCGTGGACTTTAAACTGTAGATCACGCTACTTCTGGATAAAATTAACATACACAACATGGCTGATGTGAGAAACTAGGTAGTACTGACTTAAGACTTTGTTTTAATGGCCAATGAAAAAGTCGCATATAAAACTAAACTAAACTAGGATTCCTTTGAAAAGCACAGAATATAAAATACTGAAATAATAAATTTTTTTCTCCAGAAACGAAAAAAAATCCTTTCTACATTTTATAATGCTTAATGACTTAATGACAACGACAACAACATTTACAATTTCTAGGGATATTTCTCTTATACATTAATATTAATATTGTATGTAATTGTTGCCTACAATTAGGCCTCTTCGTTATAACTCACATCGTTTTCCAGCACAGAAATTCCTGAACATGATTTCTTATGCATTCCAAACAATCACTGACAATTTCCTTATTTGTCTACTTATCAGTGGACAATTCCAGCTTTTAATTTTTACGCCGACTTAATGGCTTCTTTATGGCCTTAAATGGGTTAAGGAATAACAAAAAAATTGTTGAACAGCATTGCTAACAAATAGTTACGATGTGCTTCACAATTTCATGTCATGCCCTTACCTCTTCTACTGTTTTGTGCTACACATACTACTACACATAACTGACAAAAACAAAAAAGTTTACAAAAACATTACTACAACAACAACAATAGGTAAAAAAAATAACAACAATGGCGATTGTATGTCAACGTCATAAAACTTGCATTTTTACGCTTGCAAGCTCCATTTTTTTTTGTTTTTTTGTTTTGTTATGGAGTTTTATAACAATTCTATTATTTTCTGTTGTGTTAAATCTTTTTTACGTATTTTGTAGTAATTTTGTATACTTCGTTGTAAAGTAAAGTTTTTGTGTGTGTGTATGTGTGTATAGGACTATAAAGTTTTTAGTTTTTCTTAATTTTTGATAAAAAAAACAAGAAAAATTTCATACTGTGTTACACATAGACTTTGTGGCGGAACCAAAAATGTATGTAAAAAATTTAATCTACATTTGAATATGGCGGTTATTTACCTACAGACATACATGTATACACATATATTTAAAAGCACGTGTGATGTGTGTGTTTTTAGGGTACAGTGTAAAACAAAAATGTTTAAATTTAAAGAAAAGAAATTCAATTTTTTAGTTCATAATTCATTTTTCATTCTTTTTGTCTGGAATACGGTTTACATTTTTACACCATCTATGAATTGAAGCTTTTCCTTGCACAACTTATGCCAGGCGACGGCTGGGAGAGCTCGCCGAACAAGTTATTATTTTTAAATTTTTCCTCTTTTCAAGATATCCGATACAAAACAGTGTTTAATATAATTGGTGGCCGCCATGTTTAATGTAGTTGACGACCATCATGTTTAATGTGATTGATGATCACCATGCTTAATGTAACTGATGCCCACCAAGTTTAATATAATTGGCGACCACCATATTTAATGTAACTGTAATCCATATTGTAGATGAGACATCTTCTAAATCTTTCTATAGCCATTACCAGATTTTCAAACAGTAAAATGGTTTTCCATTATATTTCTGTATTGGCTTATTAGAAGTGAGACCTCGGTTCAAACGCCAAGTCAGGCCTGTAGGATACTGATATCTTCAATAAAAATAAGAATTTTTAATTTTGTTCAACGATTTATTAGTGGGGGCTATAGAAGCAAGAGTAAACCAAGCTGGATTACGACTTCAAGATCCCATTTCCCTAGTATTTACTCTTACTTTCCTCTTATTATTCATAATTTTCAATGAACTTTATATGAAGTTAACGAATCAACTGTTGGTCATGTTTGTTATATAGGTTTCAGATCATCTAGAATGGAGCGCTACCAAGCACAACGTAGTCCGCCTAGATAATAAATGTCCAGCATCTTTTCGCAAATACTTAATCGCTGTTTGCAAGAAGCCTGACCTCTCAGCAGAATTCTGGCAAAAACTCTGATTGTAAATAAAAAATTCTCAGAAATCTGTGGTTCGGAATCGACTTTGAACTGTCAGTCCCGCCGATCATGATTGAAATTAATACACACAACAAATGCAAAACTAGGTCGTAGTCCTAACAGAAGGATTGTAATGACCAATTATGTATGTATTATGTAAAGTACCTGACCATATGCTTTAGTCAGTCCCTTTTTTGATGGTGACTGACTATAATATCCTACAGATAACTCGTGACAAACATCAGAGACCACGTGAATTAGTCAATTGGCGGAATAGTAGGTGAAATGGGTCATTCTTCTTTCACTTTCCTACTTGAAAAAGAGTTCGATTTTGTACGTCGTTGGAATGCAAACACACAGAAGTAATCAAGCAGCTATACACGGCAATGGCCTTTCAGCTGAGATACGAAAACTTTTTAATTAGTCCATACCATTTAACATAAACAAAATCTTTAAAAACAGGAAAAGTAATATGAAAAAATATTACTTTTGACGATCTCTTCTCAGCAGTTTTCTGGTGAAAGCAGTGAGAATGAATAAAATTGCGATAAAAATTTCACAAATCTTGTGTTTGGAATCGACATTACATAACAGGCTATGAATCGGATTTATACCGAAATGCCTTATGCCTTGGTATTAAGAGCCTTTGGAAGGACGGTGAAAGTTGTTCACTGCAAATTTGTAAAAGCAGTAAATGTATTATCTAAACTCTTTCCAACGGTATGAGATTTCAGGCAAGGTCACCTCTTCAACTTTTTCATGCGCAGTTTTCTGCAAAAGGCGACGACTAATTGGGTGTCCCTAGCGAAATGCTATTGTGGACTACAGGCCTATAGAATGACAGTTTGCCAAGACAGTAAACAAACTATATGATGTTGATAAGTAGGATCTTATATTACGGCCAAGAACTATACCTTTGATGTTCCTGATTTGGGCTTCGTAGTTACCTGCAGAAAGGATGTCCTTATGGATATCGAACGTAGAATGGCTTTTGCCAACAGACTCTCAGACTAGTGACCTTTCTTGTAAAGGGTGTTTTTTACAGAGGTATAGAACTTTAAGTTGGCATTACTTTTCAAGATGGCGACCGATTTAACAGCTGTCAAGTGATTTATTCTCAGTTTGGTTTGGCAATTCATCATGAATAGACTCACGCCTGAACAACGCTTGCAAATAGTGCAATTTTATTTCGAAAATAATGGTTCTGTGCGGAAAACGTATCGCGCACTACGTCCATTTTATCGTCGACAAAATCGTCCATCAGAGCAGTTAATTCGATTAACCATGGAACGTTTTCGCACCACGTTTACTCTTATTGATAACTCGCATCTCCAGAGACGCTGTACGGTGCGTACAGAAGAAGCTATTGCTGCTGTAGAGCGTAGCATTGAGGAAGACCCGAATGAGTCCATCCGCCATCGATCACAGGAATTGTCCATCCACTTTATGGAAGATTTTGCGGAAGGATCTTGGTTTGCGTGCTTACAAAATCCAACTCGTGCAAGATTTGAAGCCAAACGATCATCAAGTAAGGCGTAGATTCGTCGAATGGGCCCAAAACGAGATTACCGTTGTTCCCGATTTTCATAAGCGAATTTTGTTTAGCGATGAAGCGCACTTCTGGTTGAATGGCTACGTCAACAAACAAAACTGCCGCATTTGGAGTAAAGGTAATCCTCAAGTGTATGTGGAAACACCGTTACATCCAGAAAAACTGACTGTTTGGTGCGCTTTATGGGCTGGTGGAATCATTGGTCCGTACTTTTTCAAAAACGATGGTGGCCAGAACGTTACAGTCAATGGTGATCGGTATAGAGCCATGATTACTAACTTTTTCATTCCTGAATTGAATACCCATGATGTCCAGGAAATGTGGTTTCAACAAGACGGCGCAACATGTCACATAGCTCGTGCCACAATAGATTTATTGAAAGACACGTTTGGTGACCGCCTAATTTCACGTTTTGGACCTGTGAATTGGCCTCCAAGATCTTGTGATTTAACACCGCTAGACTACTTTCTGTAGGGCTATGTAAAGTCATTGGTCTATGCGGTAAAGCCACAAACGCTTGACCATGTGGAAGACAACATTCGCCGTATTATTGTCGATATACGGCCACAAATGTTGGAAAAATTCATCGAAAATTGGACGTCCAGATTGGACTACATCCGCGCCAGCCGTGGCGGTCATATGCCAGAAATCATATTTAAAATGTAATGCCACAAGATTATCTTTCGGATAAATAAAATTCATGTCAATCGAATAATCCATCGTTGTTTTATTACCAACTTAAAGTTCTATACCTCTATAAAAAACACCCTTTATAACAAACTAAATATTCTTCAAGTTGCTTATACTTTGTCTTCTGTTTCATGGAGCGGGAGTATGAATGCGGTTACACATCGGTGCGGTTGGCATGGAACAGTTTCAATATTAAAGTTCCACTACCAATAATGCAAATATCGTGGGTAGTATCAGAAGCTAGACAGTAATCCTGACTATAAGTATGGTACGTACGAAGTGTAACCTGTCGTTTTGATTAGAAATTAAATATTGCTGAAACTAAATTCATGTGCTTAAATGCATAATTATGGATGGCACAATCATTGTGGATTCAACAAAAATAAAAAATACAATTTAGAATTAGGAAGAGATCATCGTTTCGTCATTAGGCGAAATATGAAGGTTGTCACACTTACGTACTTACCCAATTGGTCATTACAACCCTTTAGTAAGGATTATGACCTAGCTTCTGTGCTAATTTTATTCATGATTTGCGGGATCTGCACTTTTAAACCCGACTCCGAAAGATAAATTTGAGAAACTCTTCGTGGCAATTTCATTTACATACATAACATACATACATCATGGAACATTACAACCCTTCCAGAGGATTACGACCTAGCTTCTCAAATGCGTATGATAATGTTGCGTATGATAATGTCATCCGTGAGCGGTGGAACCTACTGTTTAAAATCGACTTCGAAAGACTAATCTGAGAAATTCTTTCATGGCAATTTCATTTACTCTCAGATTTTTTGCTGGAAGACTGCTGTGAGACTTCATATTTCCTTTTGTACGAGATATCTGAGCTGGAGGTTTGAAACACGGGCTCGCGTCCTATACGTCAACACAATACCTACTAGGCTACGACTAGTACACTACTACTGTGGACGTTGTCACATTCAAATGTAAACATGAAATCAGTTCCTCTGTATCGCTGCAATTTGTAGTACATTGAACACGAGGAAGCAATGCAGGCAGTTATAAGCAGGTGCTTAAACAATGTTGTACAAATATTCGTACATGGAAAAATTTCTAATTTAAGATCAGGGCATACCAGCCAGCAACACAATGCAGGACAAAATGTCAAAAGTGAAAAAAGTTAAACCATACTCTGAGGAAAATCAAAGAACTATACCGCCAAATCACCAATAGGGAAGAAGTATAAGAAATCCGAGGGAAAGGCCGTCCAGTAATGGCAAAGACTAATCAAAAGGAGAAAAGAAATGTTTGAAGCGGGAAATAGTTGGACAAATATAGAAGTCTTAGTATAAAATTATTTCGATATATTCTCCTTTCCCTGCTCTGATTAAAGAATTATGGACTTGGTAGCTAATGAAACTTTAAATAAAAAGTATTCGAAGTATATAAGTATATTCAATAGCTTAAGTTTTCAAGTGTACAAATAAAAATTCCTGCATAAAATTTAGGAACATCTTCAAAACTCTTCTTTTATGAGTTGACTTTTGTTTCACACTGTACTATTTGTATTTTTTTTTTTTTGTTTTTTAATTTAAAGTGGAAGTATATTATATGCACATGTGCGTGTATTTACTTGCATGCAATTATAAAAATTTTCATGATTTTGTTTTTTAACAAAATTTATGCTGAAATTTTTGTATAACAAATTTGAAAAAAATTGCATCTATTTGCATGTAATTAATTTCCTGTATTTGTTTTTTTAATATCATAAATTTAATTAGTTTTCCTTTTTTTGTTGTTTGATGTACACTTTAACATGATTTTATGATTTCCATGATTTGGTTGAGTAATTATATTTATTTGTTATTCAATACATACTAAACTTTACTCAACTCAATTTGAATTTGTTTACATTTTATTTTTTTTTAGTTTTTTTTTTTATTAAGTATCTATTTTAATATTTCTTACCCTTACTTTCAAATAAGTTTATCAAAATAGTCCGAGGGAAGAAAATAGAAAATTACCTGGAAAAAGAAAGAAAAAAAACAGGAGATTTAAGTTAAAAATAAAAAATTGTAGGAAAGATAAATTAATTAAAAAAATATTCTTTACAGGCTTTTCATTAGTCTGTCATGTAGTACAATGAGCCGTAGGCTGCACGGTTGACTATAAGACGGCTGATCTTGGCTCTATCCCTGGCTCAAGCATCTTAAAGAAAACGAAACATGAATAATATTTCATCGGCAACTCCTCTCAGTATTCTTTTGGCAAAATCCCTGAGAGTAAATACAATTTTTCAAAAATCTGTCGTTCAGAGTCAACTTTAAACTGTAGTTACCGCCACTTTTGGATAAAAAATTAGCACACATAATATGGGTGGTGTGCGAAGCGAATTTCTTATACTGACTAAAGGGTTGTAATGACCACTTAAGTACGTAAGTTAGTAATACAGCACGACAGTCATATCATTTCATATGTGATTAAGAAATGAACTGCTTTTAGTCTTAGTTTAAGACCGTATTTAATGTTTAAATATTTAAGAAACAGAATTGTTTGCATATACAGTCATATACATAAGTCTGAAATCGGGTGTCTTATCTATACCTTGAATCTCAGATATTCCCTTGCATTAGGCAATTACTGTGGTACAGTGTAAAGACTGCCGCAGTGCGAATCTGGTATCAGAATATATCGATTGGAGTTATACATATATTTATAGCCAACAAAGTCGCCTTTCGCTCCCTACAGAGTGTACACGCATGCCTGGAAAATCAGAATAATCCGCAACGACTTTTGCAGAAGTTGTAGGGGCTAGGAAGAAGGGAAGACCACAGGCATATTTTCTGTCATTTTCTGGCACTTGAGATTCTGGAATGAATGATTTTTTGTATCTAAAGTTTGTTAACGTATCGTTCCATACAAGTCCAGCAGTGACTATCAATATTTCACGGACTCTACTGCTGCTAACGAAGTTGGGCCTATCTGTCAGTAGTGCGGTTACCTAGTATAACAGAGCCAGTCGGAAACCTATGTCTTAAAACATATCCAGTATTGTGAGCTCCATTCTGGCCCTAGTGTCTGACCCTAGTAAAGAATACAATATAAGTGGTGTGAAAAGATATGACGTAATCCTGGCTGAAGGGTTGTAGTGACCGATTATGTATGTAACCTACTATGGCCAGTATTTTATATCCATCAGTATAAACCTCAAGAGCCTCACTGGAAAGTTCCAGAACTTCAGACCAAAAGTCTGTAGTTGGAATTGTAAAATCGAGTTTTCTATTCAGAAAATCATAAGGAACCATATAATCAATCCAGATGTGGCTTTATAAAGATAAAATTACATCATGTCCTTAGACCAAGTTCAGGCAGAATTTATCATCATTGAACTTCTCCGATAACAGGTCAGGTTATAATGCTTCGAATGGATTTGAAGGAAGTGAACTGGTGATAAGGAAAGCTGACTCCCTGTGTACTCTGTCTATCAGGCGGGGGTGACATTGGCCTTTACACTCCGTCTAACTGACGTACATACATAATTGGTCATTACAACCCTTTAGTCAGAATTACGACCTAGTTTCTCACACTACTTATGTTATGTGCGTTAATTTTTATACATGAATGGCGTGACCTACAGTTTAAAGTCGACTCCGAACGACAGATTTTTTGAGAAACTTTTCATGGCAATTTTATTTACTCTTTCAGAGTTTTTTTTTGCCAGAAATCTGCTCAGAGGAAGTCGCCGAAGAAATATTTTTTTATATTTCTTTCAGTTGCAGATGCCTAATCTGGGGCTTGAACCGAGGCCTCACGTCTAAAAGCCAACACACTACCGATTAGACCGTGGCTAACTGACGTAAGTGCTGCAAAAAAAGTTCATTCTATCACACCGGATCTAGGTCTCTAAATCTTCTGGGTGCCCGAATGGTATAGTTGGTAGTATGATAAACTGGTAGTATGCTAAACTGACGAGGCTGCGGGTTCGATTCTCACCAGATACTCTGGGTGTTTGTAATTGTCTGATTGTTTGTCTGCCATTAGATGTGATTACTCATAATAGAAAAAAGAAAGTGAGAATTATTACTAAAAAGCTAAGTTCTCAAAAAAAGTGACGAAGATGTATACACTGATCATTGAAAAATACTGTTGCATACTACGCCCTCTTTCCTTTCTTCTAAAAACTATATTTCCTGTATTTCAACACAATGCACAGCGTAAATAAGAGTCATCTCCTGACTGTTGGTCTCAAAAAAGATAAACATTTTATCTTCGATCTTTTAGACGTGTAAATCATTATGGTCCAGTTATATCACAGCGTTTTTAAGTCTCTAAATCTTATCCTCGATCTTTTTAGTTGTATAACAGAAGAATGGTCGCATAACAGATGCATGCCTTATTTGTTTAGAGTTCTGGAGGAATCTTGATTATTTCGTTGTATTCTTATTTATTTATTTATTAATCTTATACTCGTATATATATATATGTTTGTGTACCTTCCTGTATGTCTGGAAGGAGTTATAGGCTACTTTTTATTTTTAAATTTTAAGTAGGCGAGGTGTCACGCCCGCGTACCCAATAAGTATTTAATGTCGCATATCTCATAAATTGCAAAAAAAGCTAGAGTCCTCAAATTTTGTATGGACGACTTTGACGTATATATGCACAAAATGGGCGGATTGGCTATAGTGGGCGTTTCACCTCCCATAGTCTGTATATATAGAAATGAATGTGTGTTTATTTGTTTGTGGGTTTGTTCATGCATTTGATCATGTTATGATCTTTAGCAAAGTTTTTGCGCATGAGCCGGGGAAGGTTGCTAAGTTGGTATGACTAATTTCCGGCAGATGGTGCCAATGGAAATTACTCAAAATATTTAATTCATTTAAACTGTGCATTCTTTAACAAAGTTGTTGCGCTTGAGTCGACGGAGGTTGGTGGGATTAATTTCCGATGGATGGCGTCACTGAAAATTATTCAAAATTAATGACAAGCAATTGGTCGACCTACACCTCAAGCACGGAAGAAAAGAGCATTACGAGCCTCAGAATCAGACGAGCATTGAGACTGGAAAATCTTCAAGTATAAGCCGCTGAGACCCGTTCGCTTAAACCACTTGAACAACGAGAAGTGAGATTAGAAACTGATCGAACTCGTACTACTTAGGCCCGTTCATCTGAATCATCAGGACAGCGGGAAACAAAATCAATAAAATGATTCAAAATTTATTGGACATTTGTGTAATGTCTTTCCTTCAAATTTATTTTAGTTAGTAGCGGCGGCAACACGCGCAGGGTACATCTAGTTACAATACAATTACAAATTATATTTTAATTATATACGAGCTGAGTAATTTCGAACATCTGCTCGTTGTAGTGTAACAGACCAGAGTCTCTGGTGGGAATCGTACCCACGATCCTCACGCTAATAGTCTAGCACACTACTCATTAGACTACCAGGGCACTCAATGTATTCTTAAAAAACATACTTTTCTTTGAAACTAACGAAGAAGCATTAACTTATTTGTATTAATTTTAAATAAATTAGAATGCCTTTAAACAAAAAAAACGAAAATTAAATAGAAATTAATTACTATGAAGAAAGAAAATAAATTTAAAGCTTTAAAACTGCATTGTTTGGAAATCTCAAACTCTTTTCATAATAAAGAAGAAACGACGAACAATAGAGAGCCATACGATACTCATAAAACTTGTAACAAAAGAAGATATGTATAGAATGGAAGGAAAATAAAAAACAGCATTTTCAGACATTTGCATCGAGACTGAGTGGAGAGACTATTGATTAAACATAGATTTTCACAACGATTGAGTGATTTTTTCAACACACAATTTGTGTTGATAATAAAAAGTGTAAGCAAAAGCGTAACGGGAAACAAATAAAAATAAAAAGAAACGAGAATTTACTGACGACATTCATGACACTTTGAAAATTAAAAGAAGATAATTTTGTAAGGGACTGGGATGGAAATTTTAGATTTAATGGGGGAGAGAGGGAAGAGAGCATATAAAGAATAGAAGAGAATAAAATAAGAGGTATTCAGCTGAATTAATAAGAAGTGTAGTTGGTTGTTATGCTAGTAACCTTAAGGTATTAGTTACTCTTGGCCAATTTTAAAAATTTCAAACAAAAGTAGAAAAAAAGAAAGAATGCACCTGTGAAAAAGCACTTAATCTTGTAGAAATTTACAATGAAAATTGATAAACATGGCTTTGTTGTTGTCTTTATGTTGAATTCGTACTTTGCCTACCGGATAAACTGCATGTTACGACATAAACTGTATTACATTAAAAGCTATTGTCTGTCTGCCATACATGTACATACGTAGTGCCTGAAGGCCTTGAAGTCTCTTAAGCTTTTAATAAGCCTGCAGTCAAAGTCAGTGTCAATGTCTGAGTACTAGGAACATAGGAAAACGGCATAAAACCCCTTTGGTTATATTTAATAAAAAATAAAAGAGAATAAAATTAATGCCTCGGTATAGACAATAACAACACTATGTATAGTTAACATGTGCATGCATATCCATGTACATATATATAAATGTCTGTATTCATGCTTACGAGTATCATAGTGTGACATTTTTATGTTTATCTTAAAACAGAAATCATTAGCTATACTTTTTAAGCTGCTAATAATAATACGGGCCTAATAAAACTAGCATATGCACATTGTCATGCTGATGACACATCCATACATATGTGTGTATGTATTCCACCATGTGAATGTAACTTTTAAAACTCTTCTTCTACTTGAGTATGGAGAATTTTGCATAAAAGACACGTTTCTTACATGCATCATACATTATGTCAGTTTATATCTATGCACTCTTAGAACACAAAACAATATGCCATAGAGCCGCGCATATGTTCAAAACAAGTAATGTCGGAGGCACACATGAGGGGAGGAAAATATATACACATTCGGTGAAAATAATGAATGCCGCAATAATGTTGACAACAATGCAACAATATTGTGTGTTTTTTTTACTATTGCCAGTACCCTACTTTAGTATGTTATGAAAGTTCTAAGAATTCTTCGAAAATTGGTTTTGCTAGTTGCGTTTAACAAATAAAGAAATCCTTAGATTTCCTGTATAAACTACAGTTAATATTTTATTGTATTCATGTAATACTTAATAAAAAAAGTTTTGAAATCGCCATAGCCTAGCAGGTTGGCTTATTAGACATAAGGCCTCGGTTGAAATCCTATGACAGACATTTTCAACATACCGAAATAAAAAAAACATTTCTTCGGCGACTTCTTCTTATCAGATTTCTGTGAAAAAAACTCTGCAAGTAAATAAAATTGCCATGAAAAGTTTCTCCAAAATCTGTCGTTCGGAGTCGACTTCAAACTGTAGCAACATACACAACATAAGTGGTGTGAGAAACTAGGTTGTAATCCAGACTGAAGGATTGTAGTGACCAATTATTTAAAATTGAATAATCCTCCTGTTTTGTTGAATATATTGTTATGAAAATGGAAATGGTCTTACATCGTTTAACATAAAAATGATAAAAAAAAGTTACAAAAATAAAAACTATGGACTTGTTTACATGATCAACAAATGAACAAAAATATAGCAACAATATCAGGATAAAAAAAGGGATAAATGGGATAATAAAACAGTCAATAACACTGCAAGTACAAACGTACAATAACGTAAACAACATGTTTACATTTATGGAGATTTCGCGAAGGCAAAGTCATTCTCCTTCAAGAGCATTCATCAGACTTTTTACCCTGCGATATAAAAGGTAAGACAAAGCAGGCAAGGGGATAAATAAAAATTCAGTCAGTCTTGTGTGAAGACGTGTTGCGTGTGAAGAGAATAATCGTGGTTTGAAGATTTCCGTTGTAAAGATATATCGATCAATTGTTAGTGCTTACGCAGAAGAGTGTAAAGAATGACAAACAAATTAAATTGTTGTTGTTTACATCAAGTTGTGAGCAGTGGCACACGGTATTGTGCGAACAATAAAGTATTCATCTAAAATTAAACACAAATTTATTTTTATTTTATTTGCAATCTACGAACTCATATTCTAAACGTTTTTAAAAGGGAAAAAACTAAGGACTATTCTCGCACTTAATGTGCTAAACGATTTTTTATTGCTTCCATTACTTAGTTTTTATCCATAGTAAGTCTTAGCAGATAGGCAGCAAGAGATGTTGGTAGATCTACCGTAGGGTTCGAGGTCTTATGCTTATCGGTATGCATTTAAACTTGTTGTGCACTTACCATCCATATTTTCTATAGGAAGTCTATGTTTTGTACCAACTTTCATCGTTTTTCGGATTGACTCTCTTACTGATGCCCGGCATAGTGTCTTTCCAACAAAACAACGAGTTTGAGATTCCAAAAGCCTAGCAATTGCATGAAAACAATTCCATCTTTTCATTTTTATAGTTCCAGACACTGCATTCGTTATGATCTCTCACAACCATACAATTCTTGTATAAGGGTGAGGCGGAGTATTCCGTAGGGATATATGACTCCATTACTTGGTTTTTATATACATATGGTGTTGCTCTATTATATATTTTTCCGGAAAATTCCTGTCAGCAGATTTCTAACAAAAACCCTGAGAGTTAAAAAAATTCCCTTGAAAAGTTTCTCAAAAGTCTGTCGTTCGGAGCCTACTCTAAACTGCAGGTTCCGCCACTCACTCATATAATTTACACACAACATAAGTGATGTGAGAACCTAGGTCGTAATCCTGACTGAAGGGTTGTAATGATTATGTGTGTACGTATATACAACTGATTGGCAAATAGATTTCCTACCACTCATGTTAACAGAGTTAAGCATATAACTTCAAACATTCAAACGTTGCCTTCTTAGAAATACGATGCCTTAGATTAGAAAGTTTTCAAGAAAGAGCAAAAGATTAGCGACATTCGGGGAATACAATAAAAAAAACTTGTATTAGGATAACTACATCACGATAGAATACTGATTTATGCATCAAGCACAACTTTCTTATTCTGAATACTGATTTATGGATCTTCGTATAATCAAAAATAGCATCAAAATCATGCATCAAGCATACCTTTTTTATACTTCCATTACGTTTCTCTAAGGAACATAAAGCTGTACTCAGCTTTCGTTTTTTTCCATCTAAGCAGGAGACTTTCGTTCTCTAGAAGCAAAGTCCCCTAGGAACATGTGCTGGTTGTAATGGTAATAAACTTTGATGATTGATGGTTACCCTTTTTGCAGAAGAGCCCTTTCAGAAGATTTTAATAATAACGAAAAGAATACCACAAGAAGCGAATTTTAATCTCCCGGAAAGTAACATAACCTACATCTTTCACCAGCGATAATGCGCAGAGAAGATGATTTTGATTAGAAAGCAGCGAGACGACAGATTGACAAGATTGATGATCGGGAAAAATTTGTTTTATGATTGATGACAATTATTTGCTACCGTGCTGCTGCAAAACTCTTAATTAAACAGAACTTTTAATGCTGAAACTAGTATCAACAAGTACCCAATTTTGGCCAATATCATGCGCATTTGAGTGCTTATGTTAACAATTTTAAGTAGCTCTTGAAAAATTCTGCTTCGTTTGAATTTTCGCCATCCATTACGATATTATTTGATTTGTCGGCGTGTGTATTTGAAAATTGAAATACTACTCACATGAAATACACGATTTGACTTGAAGACATTTCGCATTGTATGTTTCCTTAACCCATTTGTTGGTGTTTTTTTTTTTTTTGTTTCCAACCATATTTACCTCAATCGTAGATAAAACAACGCATACCAAGTTCATGAGGAAGATACAAAAAAAAAATATTGAATTGAGAAGTAAAAAAGGAAAGAAAAAAAGAAACAAACGATATGCACTTAATGTATGCTTGAAGGAGTTTTATTGAGCAGTACGTTGAAGTATCATGCCACATACAATTTCATATCAAAATTATCATTGTCATCATCTGCAAGACTCGTACACATTTACACACTTAAAAAATATTTCTTCTCTTCTTTTTCTTTTCTTTTTCCTTTGCTTTTACTGAACAATTCGCAGAAGTTTTTTTTTTTTGGGTAGAATAGAAGCCAAGGCAAGGCAGGATGAAAAAAAGACAACTGAACAGTACAAATAGTTTATGCTTGAGTGACTATTAAGGAAAGTTGGCTGTTTTTCTTTCTATACTTTTTGCAACTTTTTTTTATTTTTTAAACTGGATTGTAAGCTTCCTAAGAACGTGCAAACGTATCCTTTTTTTGTGTAGGAACAAAAATATTTTTTTTCTTCTGCTTTCATATGAGTGGCTGGGAAAAAGAAAAGGAAGAGTAAAAAACAAAATTTTTTTTGTGACGACAATGATAAATTTGATAAGGATGATGGCAATGGTGATGGTGATGATGGTAATGATGAGTATAACCACAACGAAATTTCTTTTAAAAACACTCTTGTTTACTTGATTAAAATACTTTGGTAAGCAGAAGAAAAATAAATTAAATTTTTTATGTTTTTTTTTTCTAGCGAACTTAATTCTCTCAAATAATCATTGTTGCCGTATTCCATTAACTTACAGTATTGAGAAGTCATTGATGTGATGATAAGCGTAAAGTTTTCTTCTTTTTTATTTTTTTTTAAATACTCAATTTCGTTATTGAAAGGGTTTCTACATCTTTTGTGAGCATATTTATATCCACAAATCTCCAGATATTTTATGCACAAGTACTCAGTTTTATTATGTGAAAAAAAAATGTATACTTAACGCTTATTTCGTCGTACCAGCGTTCTTCATTCTTCTATGTATGCCATCGTCAGTTTTATTCAATTCATTTGCACACAAGTTTTTTCTCTTTTCGTTCCTTTATATACTTTTCATCCATACATACAATACATACATATATATATACAGTGAGCCTCAAAAGAAACTGTACACTATGGATAAAATTCCAATTCCGAAAAAATTTGTTAATAATTCGATATTTTTTGTAATTTTTTTGTTTCAATTTTAAAAACTGGCAATGAAACAATATTCATATAAAAATAACGGTAATATATGAATGTATATTCTTTTTTTATTATACAGTTTCTTTTGATGCTCACTGTACATGCGTCTACAAGAATTTTTCTTATGCTTTCAATTCATGTGTATTGTATTGTTGTGCTAATATTGTGTATATTTTATACGATATACGAGATTTATCCGATAAATTTTTCTGATACATACATATACATACGTGCACTATAGATTTTTGTTTCGTTTTTCCCTTTTTCCCTCCTTTCTTCTTACACAAAACAAAGATTATCTTGTTTGCTCATAATCACATCATATTGACTAGCTGCAGAGGGGGGCAAAAGCAATGCAAAGTACTGGAGGAATTTCAAAAGACGACGGTTTTTATTTTTTTTTTGATAAATATTCTTAAGTGTACTGATGGAATTCTTTTTAAAAAATTAGCTGCTGAAATATTTTTGTTACAATTTAGTATCACAATGTCCTGTATTGTCAATAAAGAAAGGATTTATTTGTATGTATATTAGAAAGAAGTAAAATGGAACTTAAATTTGCATTGAAATGTTTAAAGGACAAAAATTTAACGTTTAAGCAGTTCAGTGAGCCTTTAAGAAACACAACCTTCTTTAATTCTATTATGCCTTGAACATGATTGATCAATATTTTTCTCTTGAATCAGTTTTTAGCGTACTCTGGAATTTGCCTGCGTTTACCCGTATTATCAAAAATCTGCCGGTATTAAGAGAACGAGAACGCTTTCGATATCCACCCTTTAGGCAATACAAAAACAATAATTATATTTTATTTTATTTTATTTAATTCAGCAAATTCAAATTATTCCGAAGATATAGGTATAGCGTGGTTGATTTAAATGTTTAAATTTAAAAATGCAATCAAACAAAAACGGTTTGAATTTTTTCCAACTTATTTTTTTTTGTTGTGAAGTACAATTGTTTCGGTTAGAAATGGAATATTTTTTCATTCATATGGCAGCCGCTGTTGGCCTTAAAGGAACTCATTCGATCGAACCAATTTTCGTAAACTTTTTCGAGTGTGTGGGGTGGTATCTCGGCAATGACATCACGATTGTTGGCCTTCAAATGTTCAATTGTCTCTGGTTTGTCGACATAACACTTTTCTTTAACGGCGTCCCACAGAAAATAGTCCAACGGTGTCTAAACACAGCTTCTTGCCGGCCAATTGACATCACCATTTCGGCTCATTAAACGGCCATCAAACGTTTAACGCAATAAATCGATTGTGGCATGACATGTGTAGCAAGTTGCACCATTTTGTTAAAACCAAACATCGTTCACATCAATACCATGAAGAGCGGATACAAAAAAATCGGTTATCATGGTGCGGTAAGTGTCTCCATTGACCGTAATGGTTGCGCCGTCCCCATTTTCAAAGAAACATGGGCCAATGATGCCTCCGCTCCACAAGCCGCAACAAACAGTCACTCGTAATGTGTGCATTGGCTTCTGTAAGATCACGTATGGCTTTTCTGAGCCCCAAATACGGCAATTTTACTTATTGATGTACCCACCCAGATGAAAATAAACTTTATCCGAAAAGTTGATTTTTTTTTGGCAAAATCGACATCGTCGTGCATCGTGCACCATGTAAATCCCAACATTCCTCAAGCGTAAATCGATTCATTACGTTCAGTGGAGATAATATACTGCATTTTGTGACAGAATAGAATGACTTAAGTATTGTCAGATTCGAAACCGAAGATTCAAATTTAAACTGATAGATGGGCCATCCGATATAACGTCATATATATAACGTTATATGAAGGACTAATAATTCGCGAAATGAGTATACTACAAGTACTTCGTATCCAATCACTTATCATCTCCATATTATGACAGAATAGAACAATCAGAATCACAAATCGTATCATCAGATACTTGTTAAACCTGAAATTATTCGACAGAATGTCTCAGAAGTCAAACGCGGTCAATAGCATTGCTCTGATATCGACTTAAACTTTCAAACGGATCAATATACATATAGAGAAACCCAACCATTCAAGAGAATGCCAACCTTACATTCGGCTACCCCAGACAGCAATATTATTTTCTAAACAGAGGCATTTGCGATCAGAAAATTTATGATATGAGTCAAAGATGATTTGACACACTTGACATATAGTAATTTGTCCTTTGCAAACGACTTTTAAACTGTAGGTCATGCCACATAGGGATTAAATAAGTTTCCAGTCTCAATATTGGCGAAAAGTATGTCAAAATAGCCGCGGGACCAACAAGTCTTTTTCTATAACATTTTTTTTGTTTGTGCTTTTATCCCTTTGCAAGATAGAAATAAGTTTCTACATACATACATAATTGGCCATTACAATCCTTCAGTCAGGATTACGGCCTAGCTTCTCACACCAATGTGTGCCAATTTTATAAATGAGTGGCGGGGCCTACAGTTTAACGTCGACTCCGAACGACAGATTTTTGAGAACCTTTTCATGGCAATTTTATTCACTCTCAGAGTTTTTGCCAGAAATCTGCTGAGAGGAAGTCGCCGAGGAAATATTTTTTCATATTTCGTTTTGATGTCTGACCTGCGGTTTGAACCTTGGCCTTACGTCCAATAAGCCAACACACTACCTACTAGATTCTCTTTAAAATGCTAAGGTTTAATGTTGGAATAAAGAACAGAGTTCAGACTTAATGTGCTGAAATATCATTGAAAAATCCTATAAAAATTTAACTTGTGTAAGCGTAGTAGTAAGCTTTCCTTCACATATCATCATTATTTTCACAATCAATTTTCTTTTGAAATAAAGTGTTTAATTTTGTCATGAAATATCAAGAAAGAAAACCAAACATTTTGCTACTCAACGCATACATATGTGATTACTTGCCCAAGCGATTTAAAATTTCTACCGAAAGGTATTTTCAAAGAACTATTATAAACAGTTTTACAAAACAAGATGAGATTGAGCTTATATGGTCATCTAAACATTCAGTTTAAACAAATTCTTTGAAAATTCTGTCATAAAGTTTTGTCTATTGCCATACCATATACACTTACATAGTCTATACAGTGAGAGTCAAAAGAAAGCGTACATGAAAAAAATATACATTAATAAATTACCGTTATTATTATTTTAAAATAACTTCATTGGCAGTTTTTAAAATTAAAACAAAAAAATATAAAAAGTTTCGAAATATTGACAAATTTTTTCAGGCGCTCTCCTTAAGTGGTATAAGTTGATTTTGGTGATTGTTAGAATTTTATCCATGGTGTACAATTTCTTTTGATGCCCACTGTATGTACCTACTGCTACGTCGTTGCTATATAATTGTTTTCACATTCACATTTCATATGATATGGTATGGTATGGTATGGATACCGTCCAAGTATGTATGTTGCTTTCAATGGTTAGAAAAATATTTCCAAATAGTGTCTCGTCTGTTTTGGTATACAAATTACAAAAAAGAAGAAAAAAACATCTACGAATTTACAGAATATTTTTGTACAAACATGAATGAAAATTTTTTTTTGCTGTCAGTATTACTAACAAATTTTTTTGATGTTGTTGCTGTTACATGTTGTTGATGGTTTTTGTATTGTTTTTTTTTTTGCCATTATTGTTGCTTATTTCTATTTATAAATGAATGTAGTTTTGTACGTTTGTTACTGTAGCAATAATATTTTTTCTGTTCTCCACTATAAAATAATCGTTAAAATGCGCAAAAAACTGGAAACTGCTTCAATGCCTTTAAAAATTTTCGAACAACAAAAAAAGGAAAGAAAACAAAACAAAAAATGCAGAATGAAAAACGAAAAAAACTCTTTTATGGTAGTAGATCACAACATGCTGCATAAATTCAAGTTGGAAGAGGTGAGGAAACATGCTGTTGTTAATAAAACTAGAACATCCACAACAACTGCAAAAAAAAAAACAAAAAAAAAACAAAAAAAATTAAAAATAATGAAACACAAATGCAGCTGCAACTTTTAAGTGAATTTTTCTTTTAAAGCTCAATATGCAATTTACCCCCCGTCTTTCTCTTTCTCTCTATAGTCGGCGATTTTTTTTTTTTTTTTTGATGACCAATCACTTATTTGTTTAATTCACGTGAATTTTGTTTTCCAGCAATTTTAAGAAAATTTTTTCTTTTATTTTTCTTTATTTTCTTTTTCTACTTTTTTTTTGTAAATTTTATATTTTAGAAAGTAAATGGAATGCCATGGCAGTACATATTTGCTTAACCTAAATTTTTATCTTGATTATGTTTGCCTGAATAGAAATGTTGATTACGATTTGAAATTCTAATTTCATAGACACGTTGCATTTTGTTTCCTTTTCTTAATATTCTCAATTAATACTTGCGAAACCATAGTGTGGCTCAATGAATCAAAACAATTAAATCATTCCTTAGATATGTATAATTTACGCTCTTAATAATGAATATTAATTAACTCAATTATTTTTAAACTTTTTTAAATCTTTCTGAGATTGAAATAAATTTTGGCTTTGCTCACGGTATGAAATTTGCGAAGGCTTATTACTACCTTTTATTTAGAGTCTATGCCTCGCTTATTACACTATGTTGAGTGTATTACTTACTTAACTAATTGGTCATTACAACCCTTTAGTCAGGATAACGACCAAGCTTCTAACATCACCCATAGTATATGTGTTAATTTTATTCATGAGTAACGGCACCTACAGTTTAGAGTCGACTACGATCGACATATTTTGAGAAAATTTTCAGGGCAATTTTATTTACTCTCCTGATAAAAGGAAGTCACCAAAAGAATTCTTTTTTTCATATTTCGTTATGCACCAGATGTGTGAGCAAGGCGTTGATACTCGTCTAATAAGACAACACACGCTCCATACTGCACGTACATACATACCAGAGATCAGCAATGAGTACTCAAAAAGATAAGTAGATTCGAATCATACTGATAATTTCTGATACTTATACGCATTCATACTTATTTTAATATCATACTCATACTACTCATATTCAAAGTCTGAAGTACTCATCGAACTTATACTTAACAATACGCATGATGTTGTTTATTTCGACTCTCCATGACTCAACATTTACAAGAATCTCAAAATAAGTATGATTCGCGTACGAACACTACATACTCAAAGAAGGTTGTGTGTATGCTTTGCTTGCTGTCTTTGTCTTTTTCTTTCTTCTTTTTTTGTAAATGCAACAACTACTAACACTGTAACTTTTGATGAATGATTCGAATCACTCTAATCATTTATGAGTATTATAAGTATTTTTGTTATGTTATGAATCTGAATGAGTAGGCGTATGAATCAAACATATTTCGAATGTTATGAGTTTGATGTCAACGTTGTACTCATACTCATTGCAACCTGTACTTATAAAACAACGTTGTAGTGAGTACGAATGAATCAGAATAGTTGAATTTCAATTCTTTTGACTCACTCATAATCAAAATTTCATGAGTACTTATGAGTAGCGAAAAAACGATTCATTGCTGATCTCTGATACATACATAATTGATCATTACAACCCTTCCGTCAGGCTAACGACCTAGCTTTTCACACCACTTGGCGGGTCCTACAGTTTAAAGTCGACTCCGAACGATGGCAATTTTATTTACTCTTGAAAGAATTTTTGTCAGAAATCTGCTGAGAGTTAGACGCCGCAGAAATATTGTTTCATATTCCGTTATTTGTTCGAGATATCTGAGCGGGGGGTTGAACCGTGACCTCATGTCTATGACGACAAAACATTGCTTACTAGAATATGTCGACTTCACATGCACGTACTGCATGTGCTTATTTTTATTCATGATCAGAATTTTTTCGTAGTAAATGTCAATAAGATGGCGGAGACCGGTACGATAGTCCTATTATATCATATAATATCGCGGGACATAGTAATATCACTGTGGTATGTACAACATATTAAATGGATAGACCTGGCACAACCAATGAACTGTCTGGTAAGTAGTTTACATTGGAAAAATCTTTGAACGGCTGTGAGTTTACAATTGACAATGAAGTTATGAATTCTGTCAATATCGTAAGGGCTCACGAAAACTTTGCTCAAACTCATTATGGTCACTTATGCAGGACATACGGCAAATGATTTCTTGAAAGAAGAAAGAAAATAGAAACAGAGGTAAACTGGCCTTCACCTATTGGAAGCATGCCCTATACTATGGCGTAGAAGAAGAAAGTATGTTGTTATCTACTATGTAGACTAAGGTCAGTCTGTAATGGACAGGCGATTTGGTGGCTGCAGCAGGGTTTCAGCATTATTTCGGCACTAATGGAAATACAATACTATGGTATCATAACTTTAAGTTCCATTATTACGAAATTGGTACCTTTCAGCACGTATTTCCATATGAATCTATTGGAAATCAGTGCTATGTCGGTAGGGTTGCCAGCCTGGCTGGACTTGGCTGGATTGTCCAGCTTTTTTGATGCTTGTCCAGTTTCAAGCTAAAATTTAATTTGTCCAGCTAAATAGAAATTTTTTTAGTACACTGGAATAACTTTGGCACTAATTTTCATGTTATGTTTGTCAAATCATTAGCTTATTACAAACGTTTTTTTTTTTTACCAAAGTACAAACTAGTATAAACAAAATCAAACTACACTGAATTGTTATGTTTTATTGTTTTGTTTATTTTTTGTTTGTTTTTAGTATTTAATTTTAATTCTTACTTACATATGTAAATATTTATATGTCGGATTGAACCGAAAAAATTTAAGTTTAGTTACAAATTTTTTAAAGAATGCAATGAATTTATTTAATTGCAATATTTTTAAATAGTAATACATACATATGTATGTTGATAACAATGGATATTTTTATAAAAATTATTTACACAAAACCAAAATTAACATTTTCTCAGTATTTTGTATGTCCAGTTTTTTTTGTCTTGTCCAGCTTTTTAAAACCCAATGTCCAGCTTTTTGTGAATCGGAATCTGGCAATCCTATATGTCGGTAATATACGTGACATCGTTCAGATAGTCCGCATTAAGCGTTTAACTGTATAATTTCCTTTCAAAAAATTTTTTCTGAGTGCAATTATTTTCCAGCGAAGACGAATATACCCGACATAAGCAGAGTCAAAATATCGCCGCTTATTAGACGAAAAGCCAGGGTTCGAGCCCCAGGCCAGACATCAAGATAAAATACAAAAAGTATTTCTTCGGCGACTTCCTCTCAGCAGATTTCTGGCAAAAACTCTGAGATTAAATAAAATTGCCATGGTAAAGTTTCTCAAAAAATCTGTCGTTCGGAGTCGACTTTAAATTGTAGGTCCCGCCACTCATGCATAAACTTAAGACACAGAACATAGGTGGTGTGAGAAACTAGGTCGTAATCCTGACTGAAGGGTTGTAATGACCAATTATGTATGTTATGTATGTATTTAAACAGAGTCAAAGGTATAATGTTCTTTATTGGAAAAAATATATTTTTGTATACATTGTTAAAAAACCCCCGAATTTGTTGTTTCAACTTAATAAACTAACGAAAGTTCTAAAACGTTAATTTATTAAATGACCTTTATTTGACATTTTTCAGGGCAAAAAGTCCAGTAGATTCATTGAATGCTACTTTTTTAATTCAAGACGAGTATACTCGATATTATATAAACAATTTTCGTTTTGCTCTCACAAGTATACTCTTCATAAACAGTTGAAAGGTTAATAGTGTGCACCAGGATATATCCATTTGGCGCTATTTTGCTATTTGTGCTGAGAAATACAGCATTTCTCCAAAAATATAAAAGAATGGATAGAGAGATTAGTAAAGACTGAATCAGTCAGGAGGGATGGAATGCATGCAAACAAGTTAAAGTTCTGGGACGATCAAGACAAGACGGTAAGACAAGCTGTATTCAAGTTGACACACAGCCTCCACGTGGCTCTTCCTGAATGGCATTCTAGCACCCGCTAGATGTTAAATAATGCGTGCAGCGAAGTCCAAACCCCTGGACGTTAAATCTGGATTGCGCGTAGGGCTTGGAACCCACCACGTAAAAACAAACATACAATGAAAACTAATCCGATCCAGCAGTGAGCTGTATGAGCTCGTCAACGACATAGCTGTTGTGCAGCGTATTAACATCCAGCGGCTGTGCTGGCTCGGCAATGCTGTTCAAATGGAGGAGGATGCTCTGGCGAGACGGGTATTTGATGCGGGAATCTGCGGTAATCGGCGAAGAGGACGACCTTGTATCCTTTGGTAGGATCAAATCGAGGAAGCCCTGTTATCGATTGGTGTGACCAACTGGCGTAGGCGCGCAAGATGCAGAGGCGCCTGGAAGGATGTGTTGCGGCAGACCGAAATCCGTTAAACGGTTGTAAGTAAGAATCAGTCACTGAAGCTTCAGTTACAAATACTAAGTGAAATAATTTCTCCAGTGTAGCTCTTATAATTAATCGACCTTGTTATAGCCATAATTAACGTGTCCATGATTGTGATTGTGTTGCTTAGTTTGTTGTATTTTGATGCGAATTGTTTCCAAAAACAAAAGAGTACAAAAACGCACATTAATTGAATTGAGGAGGCAAAAGTAAAGTTTTGTGTAAACATTGCAACGGCAACAACAACCACAACAAAAGCAAAATAAAAATAAACCTATAAAAACAAAAAAGACAGAAAAAATAAAAACATTTAAAAATTTTATAAATGCAACACAACACAATACAACACATTACTATGCAACACAATGCAATGCTTAACGCTCGTCAATTTATTGCCATTAATTAGATTGATTGTTATTTGCAGAGCATGTATGTATGTATGTGTGTCCATCTGTGTCATGCGTAAATATTGTATGCATGTGTATGTATTTTTGTAGGCCTTAACAATTATAATAGAAAACTTGATCATTTGAAATGCTCTTTTAATGGATTTTTTTCTTCTACTTCACATGCCATATTATGAACATGTGTATTTGTATGCGTGTATATATATGTATGTGTGTATGCAAATTAATTAAATATGCCATTTTCTCATTGTACAAACATTTATTTTATTTTGATTTTTCTGCATTTTTATGCGGTTTTATTATATGTATGTATGCTTTGCATTTATATTTCCTTTTATTTACGCTGTTTATTTAGCGAAAGTTTATCTTTCATTTCAGTTTTATTTTTTTAATTCGTATTTATTTAGTTGCACTTGAGCCTATGCTTGGCCACTAAGCTGTTCAATTATGTTCAGTGATTTTTCTTTTCTCCAACAAAACTTAACTCTGACATTTACATACACTTCATTGACTTGTTTGCCATTTATGTGATTTACTAGACATCGTTTTCATTTGGTTTTGTAATTTGTTTTGTGTTTTGTTTTTCTATTTTAAGCCACCAATGCAATAAGCAAGTTTATAATACTGCACTGTACTGCACTGGCCACTTTCATTTTATATTTTTTTTTAGTCAAACACACACATTTGGTTAGTTTTGGGAAAGTTTATGCAGTCCATTTGGTGTGCAAAAGTTTTTTTAGTCATGACATTAATTATAGACTGAGCGTTTTAGTTGTCAGCTAAACTAGATTGTTAACCTTTAAAATTAAAATGAGATTTACGCTCCACAGCTGCATAAGCGGCATTGATTATTTATTTACTAATTAAGATATAAAATTGTCTTTTCGTTTTTGGAATACAATTTAAGAAAGTTACAAATAAATTTGGAAAGGATTTCAGACACAAACATTTTATATACGTACATACCTAACGAAACTAAATTTATGGTTTAGTATTTGGAAGACATATTATCTCTCACCGTAGTCTAGTAGGTAGTGTGTTGGCTTATTAGACGTAAAGCCAGGGTTCCAGCCCCAGACATCAAAACAAAAATACAAAAAGTATTTCATCGGCGACTTCTTTTTCAGCAGATTTCTGGCAAAAACTCTGAGAGAAAATACAAATTGCCATAACAAAGTTTCTCAAAAATCTGTCGTTCGGAGTCGACTTTAACCTGTAGGTCTCGCCACTCATATATAAAATTAACACATACAACATAAGTGGTGGGAGAAACTAGGTCGTAATCCTGACTGAAGGGTTGTAATGACCATGAGAATCAATACGCCGCACGTCTCTACTTGTCGATAACATATACTTTGTTTTGCCCTCATTCACTCCCAGACCCATCTTAATAGACTCCCAGACAATAGCACTAAAGGCAGCAGTAACATCTCGCTTGGTACGCCCTATGATGTCAATGTCGTCAGCGTACACAAGCAGCTGGACCCTTTTTTGAAAAATAGTGCCATTGCGATGCATTCCCGCCTTTCGCAGAACACTCTCAATGACGAAGTTGAAGAGGTCGCATGAGGGGATCGCCTTGTCTGAAACCTCGCACGGTATCAAAAGGTTCGGAGGGGCCCATTCCTACCTTGACAGAGCTGCAGGAATTGCTCAACGTCATTCTGCATACTCTTATCAGCTTCGCAGGTATACCGAGCTCAGACATTGCAGCAAAAACACGATTGTCTACCGAAGGCTGCCTTATAGTCGACAAAAATTTGGTGAGAGTCGACCTGTTTTTCGTGGGTCTTTTCCAGGATTTGGCGTAGTGTGAAGATCAGGTCGATGGTGGACTTGCTAGGTATGAAGCCGCACTGATAAGGTCCAATCAGTGTTTTGAGGAGTGGCTTCATTTGTTCACACAATACGCCTGTAAGAACCTTATATGCAATCGGTGCACTGAGGTGCATGTGCCCTACCAACTCATTACTTCCGATCTTAAACAATTCAGCGGGGAGGCCATCAGGTCCTGCAGCTTTATTGTTTTTAAGACGCATAATCGTGACTTTGAGGGAGGGATGTAATGCATGCAAACAAGGTAAAGTTTCTTACTGTGGTCAACGTGGCGACCACCAGGACGATCCTTGTCTTGCTGTATCCAAGTTGACACGCAGCCTCTTCGTGGCCCCCTGTGGATGGCATACTAACAGCCGCTAGATGCTAACGCGTGCTAGTGCATGCAGCGAAGTTCAATGTTAAATTCGGGTTATGCGTAGGGCTTGGAACCTACCACATAAAAATGAAATCCAATGAAAACCAAGGATCATGGATATTGCATTAAAAGTCATGAGTTTCTACAATATTTTGCATTTCTTAACCTCACTTTAAAGCAATAAATAATACCAATACCAAAAAAAAACTGAAATCTTTTCGAAAATCCTTTAAAATACTGGGCCACTGATAAGACTAGAAAATATATTTTTAACAGTGAATCATATTGTCCATGCGAATGGCGTGTTTGTGAATAAAAAATCAAAACAAATGCGTTCATCTATGTATGCTTTTTGAACAAACGTTCAGTTAGACATCAGCAGAAACCAGATGTGGCAGGTTGTTGTTACAATAAATGCATCATCTCATGTCGGTTTAAGCATTCACAGATAGCATCTGACATTTTCTCTGTATTTTAGCATTTGTTTTTTTCTTCACTGCTGACAACATATGGTTTGCAGTTGACGCCAACATGACCAAACCCGTTTAATATGCTGTAGACTTTGATATATTTTTTTGGCCGATTGTAATCACATGATGTGTTGAACTGAAATTCATTTTTTCAGATTTCAAACTTTAATTATGGAATGGAACGGAAAATGTATTAAAAAATTGTAAATTTTTTTTAGACTTGTTGTTGTTTTCTTTGTTTTCTTAAAATATTTTTTTATTACAATTTCCAAATCATGACTTTTCTAACTGACTTGCTCTTTAGCCACCATTACCTTAAATGCTTTTAGTCTGACTTTTAATACAGTTTTCAATACAAACAAATGAATTGCTTGCTGCTGCTGCTCCTGATGCTGATGCTGCTTCTGAAAATGGCCCTTTTCAGGTGGTGGAGGTATCATAAGAAATGCACAAAAAAAACCAAAAGCAGAAGAAAAATTTTGTTTCCAACTCGTTTTGCAGTTAACATCATTATTGTTGTTTTACGTTTGAATAAATGTACACACATACATACATACAAACAATTGAAATTTCTAAAATTTCTTTGTGTAAAGAAAAATTCTTTTGCATATTATTTCAGTGCAAATGAATTCATTCATTCATTCATTCATTCGTTCATTGGAATTAAATTTCTTTTCCTTTTACATTTCAATACAAGCATGAACAAGAGAACATCCTACTACAACAATAATAACAACAACAAGAAGCCCATACCATTGTTAAATACCTTTGTAATGTTCATAATGTTCTAAATACTACATTTAAGTATAAAATGGCTCTTTTAGTACTGAAGAGAAGTCTATTTGCGTGTTTCAGTGTCTTACAATGTTTTCTTCCTCCAAATTTTATTGTTTTTATGGCCGTAAGCTTTTCTACTTTACTTTTTTCCTTTATTTCTTCATATTTAAATATACAAAAAAAAAGAAATAGAAAAACAAGAGTGGCGGCGCATATGTAATTGGTTGCATTATTCATTCAAGTGCTCATATTAAATAGCATCAAATTAACTTTACTACCCATATTGCAATTATACATTCAAATTGTCTAATGCAGCATCTGCTGTTTGTATACCATCTACACACAGCATGCACAGATGTCTAATGACCTTACCCAACAAGCAATTTCAGATACAAAAAGAAGAGAAAAATTTTTACCAAAATTTGCAAAGCAAAATTTCAAGTGAGTACTTATGAAATCATCAAACCAAAAATAAAAAAGACATAAATATTATTGAAATTAATTTTTTAATGATAATCTGGAGACTAGTTGGAACTTGATTTTTAAATATGATTCCCTGTATGCCATTCGATTACTCCAACACTTTACTACTTTTTTTCAACAAATCTCGCCATACGCTAACAATATAGTCGCCGTAGTCTAGTAGGTACTGTGTTGCCTTCTTAACGGTGAGGCCACGGTTCAGATATCAAAACGAAAATATGGAAAAATATTTATGCGGCGACTTCCTCTCAGCAGATTTCTGGTAAAATCTCTGGGACTAAAATAAAGTTGCCATGAAAAGTTTCTTAAAATTATATCCATCGAAATTCATGTATGAAATTAACACACACAACATAAGTGGTATGAGGAGTTAGGTTGGAAGCATAACTGAAGGGTTGTAATGACCACTTATGTATGTATCAGAGGTCAGCAAAGAGTATTCAAAACGATGAGTAGATTCGAATCATAATTATAATTTCTGATACTTATACGCATTCATACTTATTTTAATGTCATACTCATACTACTCATATTCAAAGTTTGAAATACTCATGGTACTCGTACTTAACAATACGCATGATGTTATTGATTTTGACTCTCCTTTACTCAACATTTACACGAATCACAAAATAAGTATGATTCGCGTACGAAGACTACAATACTCACTAGAAGGCTGTGTGTTTGCTCTGCTTGCCGTCTATTTCTTTTTTGTTTATGTGTTTTTCTTCTTTCTTTGTAAATGCAACAACAACTAAGACTGTAAATTTTGATGAATGATTCGAATCACTGGAATCATTTATGAGTATTATAAGTATTTTTCTAAATTTGTGAATCTGAATGATTAGTCGTATGAATCAAACATATTTCGAATGTTATGAGCTTGATGTCAACGTTGTACTCATACTCATTGCAACCTGTACTTATAAATCAATGTTGTACTGAGTACGAATGAATCAGAGTAGTTGGATTTCAGTACTGTTGACTCACTCATACTCAAAATTTCATGAGTACTTATGAATAGCGAAAAAGCGATTCATTGCTGATATCTGCTATGTAGTGTGTAGTATGTGTAGTATGTATATGGTAACAATTATCGCTTGCAATGCTGGAAGAGTTGCTGCTGCTTCGCCATAAACCAATGCTTTAACATAGCTTTATAAAAAGTAATCCCTAAGCATTAAATCTCGCGTCACCACTTCTATAAACCAAATGCCGTTGATGTTTAGCTGATTAATTATTGGATAGCAGTGGCTCGTAAGGTGAATACGGGCAGCTTTTTCGATACAAACCTCGTGTAAAGCTTAGAAAACTTACTTACATAACATACGTACATAATTTGTCATTCAGTCAGGATTATAACCCAGCTTCTCACGCCACATACATTGGTGTGTTCATTTTTTGCATCACTAGCTGGTTCTACAGCTTAAAATCGAACCGAACCATAGATTTAGAGAAACTTTTCATGGCAATTTTACTTAATCTGTGAGTTTTTGCCAAAAATCTGCTGAGAGGAAGTGTAGCTCCACTCGTTTATAAAATTAACACACACAACATGAGTCATGTGAGAAGATAGATTGTAATCCTGACTAAACGCTTTTCTAGTTTAAGGGCGCATCCGAAACGTTCAATTTCTCATCTTGCCTAATTTAAACGACGGCATGGATAATGTAGGTTTTGAAGACTGTAGTAGGTTGCGAAAACAGCTCTAGATTTCGGTGCCTAGTTCATATCACCATCACCTGAGGCGACTACCACGCCTTGAAATCGCTCACGCAGAATATACAATGTTGCATGAACTGTGTGAGCACTCGTAGCTGTCTTTCGGAAACCAATGTCATTGGTGTCCAGGTCATCCAATTGAGACGAAAAGAAATTGATAATCATTAGCCTATAGTGCCAAAGACCTTTTCAAAAAAATGGACTTATGGACTTATTTGTCGCCAGCTGAAATTCAATATCTAACAGTGAGTTTTTCGGCATGCATTCAACGCTGTCGGATATCATGTGGATTAATATCATCCGCAATTTCACAATTTTATATCCATTCCGTCCATTTCCGTATCCATTCGTCCAGAAATAGACGTCGCTGAATATAATTTTTCGATTACAGTTAGTGTCAGTTGCTAACTGCTCCAGAGCCGTTTAAGAGAACACACATCATTGCCTCGTATTCGTTTATCTTTAGTTCTCGAGTCAATTTAATTTTGTTCTAGTGCCGACCCCAGCCTCGTCTCAAAATTCGCCAAATTCTAGTTTGCGAAAGGCCGAGTAATTGTAAGTGACGTAAAGTGAATTGCCTCTGATTTACCGGCACCATCTTACGATCAGTGGCTAAGTTTGACGCACGGGTCTTGGTCAATTGTTTACTGAACTAATGGCCTCGTATTTGAAATGGGCGGAGTGCGCGGTACGTATGTTGCTGTAGAGCTGTAACCACCCAAGGAGTATAGCATCAACCACATTACATCTCATACTAGATTTGAATATACTTTCCGAGAGGAAATAATTTTTAGGTAACAACAAATAACAACCCTTTGGTCTAGATCTTGTTACGGCTTTAGTTATAAATTAAATTCTTCTGTTTATTGGGTATGCTTAACTTGCTAAATTGCAATTGTATAGCATGTAGGCATGTATGTATGTATGTATGTATGTATGATTTTTATGGCGGTCTCAAGTATTTAAAAATTTATACACAAAATCCTTTGCATAATCATTTATGAATATTTGCATAAAAGTTGATTGCAAAAAGAAGATTTCCTTTTTGTTTCTCTGCAATTTAACAAATATTATGTGGCGTTTTGTTAAAGATTAAGAGAAAATATATGAAAATTTTAGAATACATAATTAAGAAATAAAGTCATCAAATTGAAATGAAGATATGCCTTGACGGCATATTGTGTTGAAGTCGGGTCCACATTAAGCCTTAACACTCGTATTCATAGGAGTATATTTTTAAGAAATTGTTCTTTGATAATCCATACTGGATAAACCTCTATTCAGTGTCCATAATTGTGTAGACAATCTTTATAAATCGAGCAATCAATTGAGTGGTTTCAAAAACACCGATCTGCCCTGAATTGTCATTTATTTAGTAAAAATTTTGGTTTTCCAAACCTAGCTACTTTTCGTGCTTTACGGTCGTCGTAATTCACCTGCTATGTGAGGAAATGCAAATTTAAAGAGACTAGATACGGTATCTATACAGTCAAGTCTGTGCATCATTGCAATGTATTCACTCCGAAAAATATTGCTTCTGCCAGAGACAATGTGACGCATAATCTGAACGATTCCACCAGTAATTGAGCAAAACTTACCGCTTATTATGGCATATTCATAGCATTTGCCCCACCATCCGTAAAAATTCCAATTCGAACAAAATTATTTTTGATTTGGTGATTACAGCAACTAACATATCGGAAAACCCAGAATTGACTGTAAAAAATTCCTTACCTCGTGAAAAAATCGTTGTTTGGTGGGTGTACTTTTTTGAAAACTGCCATGACGGAACATTTACAGTTAATTCAGAGCGCTATGGTCGTAAAATAACCTCCATTTTTGATATACGGTTTCAAAGAGGCGGTGCATAATTAGTTTTAAGAGAGAATATTTTTGCATTTTGGCGAGATCGATTGGGCAGTGAGATCATTATGAAAAACAGCGTGTCTACATTCATAATTGTCTAACGTTAAAGAAAACCAACTTTCTTAATGTATCGCGAAAATTTTGTTCAAAATGTAAGGGAAAGTTATCTAACATTAAACAGCGACTCTTGCAATCAATTCGGAGGAGGAGATTCTATCTTGTAGGTGCTGAGTAGTCACCTTGGCTCCGCCGTTACCACCAAAAATGATGTCAGTATGGAGATCAAGCGCAGGATCACTCTTGCTAACAATAGGTCTCAATAGGCAATTGAGTAGCAGAGAGAAAAGTCCTACGTAAGATCTTCGATCTAGTGCGAGTTGGCGATGATTTCCGTATCCGATCAAACAGTGAGCTGTACGAGCTCCTCAACGACATTGACGTTGTACAGCGTATTAATATCCAGCGGTTGCCCTGTCTCGGCCATGTCGTTCGAATGGAGGAGGATGCTCCGGCGAGACGGGTATTTGATGCGGGCATCTGCGAAAGTCGCCGAAGAAGACGACCTTGTATTCGTTGGAAGGACCAAAACGAGGCAGCCCTGTAATCGATTGGTGTGACCAACTGGCGTAGGGATGCAAGAAGTAGAGGCGCCTGGAAAGTGTGTTGCGGTAGGCCGAAATCCGTTAATCACGTTGAATGGCCAATTAAGTAAGTAAGTATTAAAATGTTTCATTTTCAATTAACTTAATTACAATTATTAGTAAAGAAATTATGTTGTTATTGAGTTTAGGTACATAAATCTTCTTTATTTCTTAACATAATTACACAATCAACACTGTTGTTAAGCAGTTTTATCTCCACTTCCTAGAATTGTAATGGTCTTCAGTGTAGGATCATTACTGATGATATCGTGTAACATTTTCTAAGTATTTATACAAAATTTGTTAAACTAAACCGAATATAAATTTTTTTGCTAGTGTATGATTTTGTATATCGGTTTGGTGTTTTGTTTTCAAAGTAATTTTTATTTATTCTCAGACATTTTGCCAGAAATCTGATGAGATTTAGACGCCGAAGAAATATATTTTCATATTTCGTTTTGCTCGAGATGTCTGACCTGGACTAAGGTTGGGGTGGTAGCTTTGATATCAAAACCTTACTTGAGCAGGCATAGTAGTCCGTTGTGACGCCACGGGTAAGCACTATGCCCATTAATGACCAAATTCCATCGAACTCATAGGTCGGCTGGGGGCTGCACACTAAAGGCACGGTCATAAACTGGAAACTAGCCTGATAGTTTTATGAACGAAGCCTAAAAAATGTATGATAACTCCGTTGAGCTAACAAGGAATGGAGAGCCAAATAGCCTAAATCTGAGCCTCGCGAAAAATGGGGATTGGCAAAGAAAGTGTATAACAATTTTCTTCTCCTCAGCAGATCCACAACCTAGGCAGTAGTCGTTGGATGGGAACTGTAGTGTTTCCACGTATCTTGCCATAAAGCAGTGACCTGTGAGCATGGCCACTGAGATCTGTTAGCATTCATAAAAGCTGCAATATTCCATGAAGTAAAAAAAGACTTGTATGTTGCATTGAAAATTTGTTAACCAAGTTTTTCAAACATTAAAGAGTAATTGAAGCCTGTATGAGATTTATTTAAAAATATGAAAATAGGTTTCAGCAGCATGGAATATGTACAAATATTAACAAATTCCTACAAAAGATTTTTCGAAAAATGAGTCCATTTATTTGCAATAAATTTCTTTAATAACAAGAAATTGAATAACTTTTTCTACCATTTTATAACGAATAAACTCAAGGACATACATAAAATAGTTCAAATTAAGTTTTCAAATATTTTATAAAAAAAAATCGAAAATTAAATAAAAAATGTTTTTGAACATGCCACATGAAACATGCCTGCATGAAACCAAGACAAACCAGGTAAAAAATAAACATTAATTATGCCAAAAACCCTCATGCTAAATATGATTTATTGGAAACAGCTTCAACCATACTTTAAGCCAGCAACTTGGCCACAACAGACTTTTAGAAAAATTGTAGTTTTTTGCCAAACCAAAACAAAACCCGATGAATTTTTATGAATTTTTGTTTTTCAGCTTAAGGAAGAATGAATGTGTTAAAGAGAGAGAAATTGGGTCAAATAAGTTCAACGAAAGCTATTTGCTTGCTTACTTATTTATGAATTGTTGCTCTTTTAAAATTATTATTTTTTCTTTGTAATGTTGTTGTTGTTTTTAATGTTTTTTTGTAATTCATTACTAAATTACGAATAGTAATTGCCCCCTTTTTTAGCATTATAAAATGCTAAATGCTGTATTTGAACGAGAGTAGAACAAAAGAGCAAAACTTTCTGGCTTAATTCCTTATGAAGTGAAACGAAATGGCTCATAAACCAATTATAAGTTTTACATAAATCATCTGACATACAGTGAGGGAAAAATATGATTTTAGTAGAATTTTTTTGTTTGGAGGATCCATTTGCTACAGGCCATATTGAATAGAATATTTTAACCAAAAATTAATTCGTCATTCACGTATACCACGTTTATTTGTTGTTACAGCCGTCGTAGTCTAGTAGGTAGTGTGTTGGCTTTTTAGACGTAAGGCCCGGGTTCAAACCCCAGGCCAGACATCTCCAACGAAATGAAATATGAAAAAATATTTCTTCGGCGGCTTCCTTTCAGTAGATTTCTGGCAAAAACTCTGAGGGTAAATAAAAAATTGCCATGAAAAGTTTCTCAAAAATCTGTCGCTCGGAGTCGATTTAAACCGTAAATCCTGCCACTCATGTATAAAATTAACACACACAACATAAGTGGTGTGAGAAGTTAGGTCGTAATCCTAACCTAAGGGTTGTAATGACCCTTGTATATATGTTAGACAAGTTTAAATCATAATAAAACAAATAAATCTATTTTTAATACCAATGAAACGGCCTTTGCCTAAAAATTATTTCAGTCGTGTGGCTGCCACGCCTGGCCTAATCTGGAATACTAAATTACTCATTTTCACAGCATGCAACAACAATATTTCCCTATAACGCTTGAAACGTTGAAATCCTTTGCTTCAAAGAAAATCAGACGATCTCGGTGATCATTTAGAGAAACTTGCATTAAAAGTTTCTTTAAGTAAACTTCACGCTGCGTGCCAAATGGCTCAGTCCTTTTAGAACTAAGCATTTGAAAATATGTATGTGTGCCCTCCGATGGCTTAGTTAATAGTGTACTATACTTCAAATACCGAGACCGTGGTTTCGATTCCCACCAGAGATTCTGGATACTTGTGATTGTCTGATTGGTTTTCTGGCATTACATTGTGATTACTCACAACATAAAAAAGAAAGTGGGAATTATCTAAAAAGAAATTCTCGACAAAAAAGAGACGAAAGTGTGCACTACCCCGTCTTTCCTTTCTCCTTTAAACCATCTTTAATGTATTCCAACACAATGCACTGCGTGAGAAGAGGTCATCTCTTAAGTGTTGGTCTTAAAAAAACAGTGATTTCGCCAGTCCATAAAGCTTATTAAACAGTTATTTTCTGTGGATGTAATGCCAATTGCACATAAGCTTAGAGATTGTCCATACTCAACATTCTATTTATTTACAAACCTATTCAACTAAAACTATACTTGATCGGGGACAAACGTTTGAGTGGGTATTGAATATCAATATCAATTTGTGCTTCAGTTCGTTCCACACAAAGGCGGCGCATATAAGGATAGCCTGGCTAGAAGTCTTGCAAAAATTGAATCATAAATGCTTTCAAGCCAAGAATCTTTCCTAAAATCTTCCACAAAGCGGAAAAACACAATGACAGTTTCTGAGAACGATGGCGAAGTGATAGATTCAGGTTTTCTTCAATGCTTTCCTGTACAATTGAAACAGCTTCTTTATTGTGCACTATTCGGCATGTCACGTCATGTATACATACATACGTAATTGCTCATTACAACCCTTCAGTCAGTATTATAACCTAGTTTGGCATACCACTTTTGTTTTACGTATAAATTTTACTCATGAATGACGGGGGCCTACAGTTTAGTATTGACACCGGACGACAGATTTTATGAGAAACTTTTTCATGATAATTTTATTTACTCTCAGAGTTTTTGCCAGAAATCTGCTGAGAGGAAGTCGCCGTAGAAATATTTTAACATTTTTCGTTTTCCTGAAGACGTTTTCTTTGCAACGTTGCCTCACTTCTAATAAGCCCACACACTACCTACTACGGCGACTACATCACGCATTACACATTATCAATATAAGTTAACGTAGTCCGTAAACAATATCTTGCTACTTAAGTTTTTCGCTCTGAAGGCCAATAGATATCTGGATTATCCACGCATGGGGAAAAATAGTTGGAGGGTTCTTGATCACAGTGCAATTGATTCGATGTTGGCTAACAAATAAATGTTCTCGAACAGATTTCGCACGTTCGAAAAAAAACGAACGAACAAATGTGAAATATACGGAGAACACGATTTCAGTAAAATTCCAGCATACATTTTGAGAAAATCTTGACAGTTTTACTAAAATACCATTGGGGATAGGCGACAAAAGGTTAAAAATTTCTCACAACAATTATTGCAGAAGCTGTATTTACACAGAATAGAGCAAAAGCTTATTCGAAAACTAATCGCCACCTTTATGAAATTCACGGAATAAGCTATAAAGGTACTATTAGGGGACCTAAAAGTACCCATGTGTGGCTTAGGTATGATTTAAGCTAAACTAATACTATATTCAGATATGCACTTTTATTGAGTCAATATTCGGTTTATTGGCTACAATATTTATATATAATAATAATAATAATAATATAATCAACGCAGTTCAGCTGCTTATTCAATATTCATTTACCAGCTGGTAAACAAAACAGCTGGTTGTTTCAACAACATTGCTTTTATTTTGTTTTACAACAAATTTTTGAATATTTTTAATATACGAAATATATTATCTGGTGTAGTAAACTTGAAGTCTGAATTTCATTTGTCACTGTACTTCTGCCTACCACTGTATGTTTATGTTAATTTCGTTACATTTTGCTTAAATTTTTTATTTTTTTGTTACATTGTACTCGTAGCTTTAAGAGTTCATGGCTATTTGTCTATGAAATGTTTTTTTCCAACCATTAAAGTTTATTTTTTTAAGCTGATGTTCTTCTCTTTTTTTTATAATAAAAGGTCAAATATTTTTCTATGAATCATAAATTGTATGCGAAAGAATGCAAAATAAAAAAAGAGCCAAAGTAGTTATTTAAGTACTTGCTGCCTATTTACTGCTGCTTCTGCTTCTGCAGCTGCTGGTTACTGCTTCAGCTACAAGTATAATAAAGTTCATCTCTTATACTCGTTAACTGCCACTTGTGCTAATTGAATTTTAAATTGTTTATAGTCGGGTAATAATTAAACATATTTGTATTTGTCGGTTTTCATGGTTGGCGGTAAATAATACAAAAAAAAAACCCCGTATATCAATCCCTATTTTGCAAGACTTTTAAAAAGTTTATGAAACAATTTAATTTTAAATTTTTTAACTTTTTAAAAAAAAGTGGAAAATTTCAATTCGATTCGATTCATTTACAGCTTTCTTCAATTTTAATGAGTTTAGCGTTGTATAAAGCAAATACAAATTCATTCACAGATTCATTATCTCGTTGCAAAGTTATACAAACATTCCCTTTTGTTTTTTTTCGTTTAATATTAAGCGTGGGTAACACAGCCTACAAATTTCCTTCAGTATTTTTATCTGCACTGCAGGATTTACGCAATAATTACCTGTAAGTAAACATTAAAGGGAAAGTAAATTAATAATTTTCATTGTAAACATAGTAACTAGTAAAAATATAATTAAAAAATTATAACATTTGTTATTAAATAAAATCAACATTTCATGGGGGTAATCGTTTATGAAATATCTTTTTTTTTTGAGACCAATACTCAGTGGATAACTCCCCTACTCATGCAAAGTATTGCGTTGAAATACAGGAAAGATAGTTATAGATATAGATAGTTTATAGACATGAGGGGAATTTTTTTATGGCCAATGTAAAGGGTGCACTATTTAAAAGTTTAAGTTTAAAGACGCAATAAAACAAAAACGGTTGGAAAATTTGACAAATTTATTTTTTTTTGTTGTGAAGTACAATTGTCCCAGTCAGAAATGGAATGGCTGGCCTTACAATACCACAATCTATCAGACCAATTTTCATGCACTTTTTCGAATGAATGTTGGCCTTCAAGTGTACAATTGTCTCTGGTGTGTCGCCATAACACTTTTCTTTAACGGCACGCCACAAAAAATAGTCTAATGGTGTCAAATCGCTATTTCTTGGCGGCCAATTGACGCCACTATTTCGCCTAATTAAAGGGGCATCAAACGTTTGAGTCATTAAATCGATTGTGGTATCAGATGTGCTGCAACTTGCACAATCCTGTTGAAAACATACATCGCTCACATCAATACCATAAAGAGTGGGTACAAAAAAATCATGGAGCGATAGATGTCTTCATTGAACGTGACGGTTCCGCCGTCCTCATTTTCAAAAAAATATAGGTTATGTCCGCTCCACAAGCCGCACGAAACAGTCATTCGTAATGGGTGCATTGGCATTTGTAAGACCACTTGAGGGTTTTCTGAGCCCCAAGTATGGCAATTTTGCTTATTATCGTACCCACGAAGATGAAAATGAGTTTCATCCGAAGAGACGATTTTTTTTTTGGTAAAATCGACATCTCGTTGGCCCTATAAATCCCAACGTTGCTCAAGCTTAATTCGATTCATTGCGTTCACTGGAGATAATTTACTGAATTTTATGACAGAATAGAATGACATAAGTATTGCCAGATTCGAAATAGCCAATGGTTCAAATTTAAACCGATATATAGCTCACCCGATGTTTATATATTTGTCACTTTTTTCGGGAATTGCTTTTTAGTAATAATTCTCACCTTCTTTTTTCTATTGTGAGTAATCCTATATAATGTCAGACAAACAACCAGACAGACAATCACAAACACCCAGAGTCTCTGGTGGGAATCGAATCCACAGCCTCGGCACTAGAAGTTTAGCACACTACCAACTAGACCTTTGGGGCACCCGATGAATTTATATATATTGTCGACCCTTTAACTCAAAGGTTGGAAAGAACTTCTCACTATTTAAGGCCAAAAATTTCGGATACTTTTATTGAAGCGCATACACACATGACCAATCATTACAACCCTTCAGTCAGGGGTTACGACCAAGCTTCTGACTCCAGATATGTTGTGTGTGTTGATTTTACACAGGAGTGGCGGGACCTGCAGTTTAAAGTCGACTCCTAATGACAGATATTTCGAAAAAAATTTCAAGCCAATTTTGTTTACTCTCAGAGTTTTTGCCAGAAATTTGCTGAGAGGTCCCTACTACCACAACCATTATGTTGTGATTACGGCCTTGATTTTTATTTAATTCAGAATATTTACTTATAGTCGATAATAAGTACCTTTTAGGCTGTACTTCTAATTTTCTTATGAAATACTAGCAATTATCATGTGTGTCATAACCGCTGTTAACTTTAAAAAATGTCTCATGAATTAATTTCAACATTTAGCTTAAAAGACTTAAAACTTAAACTTTGTTACGCAATTAACCGCATTTGTTATACAGTTTTTGGTTAATTATTTAACATTGTTTTCCTTATATGCTCTCTGACTAACGTTAGTTACAAATGAACCAGTTTAGGTATGTTTTACTGAAACATTATACAGCATAACAATATGTGGTATCAGTCAGTATAAGAACAAATAGCAATTGACAGTTTACCAAAAAATTGGTTACGTAACGTAAACGTTTTAGTATACAATTGTTTCACGGTGTCAATGTCCTTACTTAAAAGATATACAATCTAAAATTTATTTAACAGAACTAAGAGTGTGGTGCTAAAATGCTTACACTTTATGTCGACAGACATCAAACGGAACGGAATGTACATAAAAAGTTTTTTAAAACTAAAAAACAATTTGAAACAAAATAGAATCTAAAGTAGAGAGCATAGCTTACATAAAAAATTTAAAACTACATTCGGATACATATTTAAGAGAAGAGTAAAAGGCAAAAGTAATAACAAAAGCTGAGTTTTGCAAATTTGTAGCAGGTAAATGGAAAGTATCTCATGCAGTAAAAGCTAGATTTATGGAAAATCGTATATTGAAGGAATACTTTTTAGATTTTAAAATAAAACAGAAGGAAATCAATTATTCAATTCAACTACTCTACTTTTTGTATACAAAGAAAAAAAATTCATAAGCAAAGGGTACATCCATAAGGAAAATAATTCAGATCATGAAGTACCCCGAAAGTAACCCAAGAGACCATATTTTTGCAATGGTTTGGAAAAATTGGTGTAAGTAATGCATTTTTAAAAACTTTACTAGAAGTCCACGTTGTTTAGTAAGTAGTTTGTTGGCGTATTAGACGAAAAACGGTAGTCGAACTTCAGCTTAGGCATCTCAAACATAACGAAATAAAAGAGGTAAGCTGAGAACAGTGTTGCAAAATTCAGTACTTTAGTACTTTTTTCAGTACTTTTTCGTTTCAAAAATACCGCAGCATCCCCGCGAGGCGAGTACTTTTTTATTATTACATACTTTATGTCCTGTGCTTTTCAACTATTAACGCATTAGCAACATGCTCAACGCAACGCTAAAGGTAGAATTTGGCTTTAGTCGCGCTTAGTTAATCGTCCATGGAACATACGTTCGTTTTTAGAATACGAAAGGCAGCGAAAACGCTTGCCAAACTGTAATGTAATTTCGGTAAGCAGTTGCTTTGCTCTTCATATGCTACAAACGAACGTATGTAACATTACGTTCCATCGACGTTTGAATAAACGGGGATTTTACGTTTTGTTACGTTCCGAATCAGCTGTTTTTGTCCTGTATGTGTTTTAAATATAAATAAATAAATAGTCTAATAGGTATGGTGCTGGCTTACTAGACGTAAGCCTACGATTCAAACACCATGGCAGACATCTTCATCAAAACGAAATATGAAAAAATATTTCTTCGGCGTCTGCCTTCCTTAAACAGTAGGTCTTGCCACTCATGTATAAAATTAACACGCACAAAATAAGTGGTGTGAGAAGTTAGGTCGTAATCCTGATTGAAGGCTTATAATGACCATTTATGTATGTATGTATCAGAGATCAGCAAAGAATCGCTTTTGCGCTACTCATAAGTACTCATGAAATTGATTTATAAGTACAAGTTGCAATGAGTATGAATACAACGTTGACATCAAACTCATAACATTCGAAATATGTTTGATTCATACGCCTACTCTTTCAGATTCATAAATTTAGAAAAATACTCATAATACATACTCATAAATGATTCGAGTGATTCGATCATTCATTAAAATTTACAGTCTTTGTTGTTGTTGCATTTACAAAGAAAGATGAAAGACACATAAACAAAAAAGGCAAAGACAGCAAGCAGAGCAAACACACAACCTTCTAATGAGTATTGTAGTGTTCGTACGCGAATCATACTTATTTTGTGATTCTTATAAATATTGAGTAAAGAAGAGTCGAAGTCAACAACATCATGCGTATTGTTGAGTATGAGTACCATGAGTATTTCAAACATTGAATATGAGTAGTATGAGTATGACATTAAAAGAAGTATGAATACGTATTCATATATTCACGTATAAGTATTAATATTCACGTATAAGTATCAGAATGTTTCGAATCTACCCATCGTTTTGAATACTCATTGCTGACCACTGGTATGTATCTTTTACAAAAGTACCATTTGATGCAAAAAAGTACCTTTTCAAAATTTCAGTTTTGCAATACTGGCTGAGAATAAATAAAACTGCCATGCATCGTTTTTAACATCTGTCGTTCGAAGTCTCCACTTGTCATGTATAAAATTAACACACGCAACATGAATGGTGTGAGAAGCTAGGTTATAATCCTAATTATGTAAGTCATCAATGCTCTGGATGGAATTAGCAATGGGTGAAGTAGGTGAATGGAAAGCTTAAGAATGAAAGGGTAATCCAGCAGATTTTCCTGTAGAAATTATTTTTTCTCTCGTGATTTTCATTAAAAATTTCACTCAACTCTATAAAATTAAACGTTTTTTTCATTTTTTTCGAATTCTCTGTTTACTTTCAACTTTTTACACACTAAATAAATATCAGGTTTATTCAATTAAAAAATTCTTTATTCTTTTTAATAACAACAAAAAAAAAGTGTTGTTGTTGTTGTATGCAATGAACAAATGTTTACAAAAATAAAAATTAATTTTTACAAGTACTCATGTTCATACGTATGTATTCCACAATAGAAAAAAATATCGAAAAAATATAACAAAAAATGGAACAAAAAAAAAGTAATAAATTCAATTAACTCGGTGTTATGCGTAGGTGTGTAAACTATTATACGAATACGAAGAGGAAAAACCGAAAACAAAATCGAAAGACTAACAACGTCTAAAGGTCAATAGCATTTAAACATATTAAAACTATAAAACTCTGTATTAGATACACCCATACGATCACGCATAGATACGGGGAATTTATAATTGTACAGATTGTATGTATTTGTATACACGAACATCTATGCTATTACATATCGTTCCGTTTCGCTTTATTATTTAAACTTAAAATAGACAGACAAACGAAAAATAGCACAAACACAAAAACTATAAGGTTAGGGTCAATAGTAACATTAGTATTGTTGTGCGGAATCTCAAATAAAAAAATACCGTTTTTATGATTCATAAGCACACAACACAATACAACACAGCATAACTTTATCTTGAATCATACATTGTCTGTGTTTATTCACTGTACATATCAAACTTTTATGTACTGTTACAAATGAAATCACAAAATAATTAAATATTGCACGTGATAGTTTTTTTGCTTTTTTATCATCTCTTTTTCACGTTTATTTCTATCAATGAACTTCCATATGATCTAGACAAAATAGTTATTAAAGATACATGTGCGATAGTTTATTATCATTTCGTTAAAAAGTTGAAAAGGTTTTTATATAAAAAAACAGAGAAACAACTAGCATGGAATAGAATGAACAAACAAACGAAATATTTTTTTTTTCGCAGGTGCCTTATTTACATTAAAATATTCTTAGAAATTAACTCTTCAAAAATGATAAAAGAATTTTGTGAGTTAGGTACTGTGAAGAAGTCGCCGTAGTCTAGTAGGTAGTGTGCTGGCTTATTAGACGTAAAGCCAGAGTTTGAGCCCCAGGCCAGACATCAAGACAAAATACAAAAAGTATTTCTTCGGCGACTTCCTCTCAGCAGATTTCTGGCAAAAACTCTGAGAGTAAATGGAAATTGCCATGAAAAAGTTTCTCAAAAATCTGTCGTTTGGAGTCGACTTTAAACTGTAGGTCCAGCCACTCATGTATAAAATTAACACACACAACATAAGTGGTGTGACAAACTAGGACGTTGTACAATGCGTAAATTCGACCTCCGGGTACTGTGCTGTGTCTTAATTGACAAGTACACGTCCTCTAACCTAACCTAACCTAGGTACTGTGAACACTCAGCAGGAAGACCTCGAAATACTACGCCAAGGCAAGATAGTGTATGGGCATATAATGTCATTCAATCTTGATCTGTCCGATGAATGAATGAATCGATTTACGTTTGAGCAACGTTGGAATTTACAGGGTCAAGGAGAAACTGTTTGTCATCGTTCTCAAGAATTGAACACTTCACGAACCACTTTACGTTGAATTTTGCGCAAAGATCTCAGTATGACGCCTTACAAAGTTCAATTGTTGTAAGAGTTGAAGCCGCATTACCATCCGCTTTGTTTTCAATTCGCTAGATGGACCAAAGGGAAACTGCGCGATTATGACGATTTTGCCAAAAAAAAATCTTCTTTTCGGATGAAGCTCATTTTAATCTTCGTGGGTATCAAAATTACCGTATTTCGGGCTCTGAAAACTCACATGGTGTTACTGAAGCCAATGCAAACATTACGAGTGATTGTTTGCTGCGGCTTGTGGAGGGGAATCGTCATTGGCCCGTATTTCTTTGAAAAATCAGGACGGAGCAACAATTACGGTCAATGGAGACACCTATCGTACCATTATAACCGATTTAATTGTACCCGCGCTTCCAGGTATAGATGTGAGATGTGGCTTCAAAAGAATGAGGCAACTTGCCACATTCTCATGCCATATCGCTTTATTGCGTCAAACGTTTCATGGCCGTTTAATTCGACGAAAAGGTGATGTCAATTAGCCGCCAAGAAGCTGCAATTTGACATCGTTAGAATATTTTCTCTTGGGCGCCGTTAAAGAAAAGTGTTCTGCTGACAAACCAGAGACAATTTAACACTTCAACGCCAACATTTGTGATGCCATTATTGAGATACGACCCCTTACACTCGAAAAAGTGCACGAAATTTGGTCCGTTTGAATGAGAAACTGTGAGGCCAGCCGCGGCAGCCATATGAATGAAATAATATTCCATTTCTTAACGGAACATTTCTTACTCCACAACAAAACAATAAATCATCAAATTTTAAATCATCCACCCTTTATGGGTGCACTGGTAGTCTAGTGGGTAGTGTGCTAGACTGGATTCGATTCGCACCAGAGACTCTGGTCTGTGACACTACATCGAGCATATGGTCGAAGTTACTCAGCTCGTATATAATTAGAATATAATTTGTAATTGTATTGTAATTAATAAATAAATATATCCACCCTTTATAAACAGATAAAAATCTATTTTCCACAAACGTTACTCCGTCTTGCTTCCGTCCAATAACATATTTTCCTAGATGGCACACAAGGTACTGCTTGAATTGGAGATATTGAGTGAATGTTGATCGTAAATTAAAATTCATTCACGTGACAAAGGCAATCGTGTACATAGCCAACAACAAATGTGTCTTTACTTAATTTATTGTTTTTGAATAAGAATTCTTAATAAAGGCTTGTTAAGCTTAAGGTGTAGAATAAATAGAATGTTAATGTAAGTCCAATAAGATTTATAACATGAAAGAGGTCAAGATTTTGTTTAAATCTAACACTTTTGATTTTATGTTTCTAGAAAAATTTCTCTTTACACACACACATTTCCAATATAATCACTATAATTAAAAATATTCTACACATACATATAAATTACGTGGAAAATGTAATTAAAAATTAAATAAATTCTCGAACAATTACAACGTAATTTACACTTGGCTTATGTGTGACACATACACGCACAACAAGTTTTATGTCAAATAACTGTGCGGGTATTGCCCAGTTTTTTTTTTAATTTTTATTTTTATTTTCTGACGTTTAGCGATGATGACATTAATGTTCAATGTATTTATATTCATTGGGAGTGCCGGCTTTCTGTTTTATTTTGTGTTTTTTTTGTTTCTTTTTAATTGCCGGTCATGTAGAGAATCATAACGATTTTTATTTTTTACTTTAATGACACGTCATAGACAATTGTTTGTCAGAAACAAAAATGAAATGTTATTTATTTGTTAATCAATGTTATTGACGCTCTTCTCTTTCATGCCCTCTTTCCAAAAATTAACGGAAAATTTATTGTTTTTTTTTTTTTTTGGTGTATTGATATATGAAAATTAACGCATTAATTTATATGACTGGCATAACACGAATTTTTAATACCTTTCATTAGTATTTAATTACTTAAATCAATCTATTCTAAATGTTGACTGGAAACATTTTTTGAGAAATTATTTTAAAACACCTGCTTTAAGCGTAGATTTTAACAGAATTTTTCTATACATATGTATTTGTAGTAAGAGCCAGCGTGACGTCATGCTTGAAATACTTTGTTGATGAGGATGAAACTTCACAAAGGAATATTTGCCAGGCATATACTCTATACTGTCCTTTCGTCTTATGTCGATTTTTATTTAAATTTTAATTTATTTTAAAATTTATCTTTGCAAAGAAGTGTCTCAAAAATACTCAATATGCAGGATATATGACATAGACGATGCTGGAATAACATGGCTTAACCATCAGTAAAGCTGCACATGATGGCGAAATTCGACAGGTGTCATCAAAGTTTGCTTAATAACTTCTTAAACTGCCCAACTTAATCGTTGCTTGCAAATATACCTCCGAAAATTTTAAATTTATTGATGAGACTAACATAACTAGAATGTCATCATAAAAAATGTGTATTGTATCAGCATATCAAATCCAATTCCTAACCGCCTAAATGGAAAACTTTATGGCCCAAAATTGAGAAAAGCACTTCAATTTGGATACACATGTCATAGGAGCATGTCATTTATCACAAACAATGCATGCATCAAATTTGCGCTGCTGTACATACATATGTATATAATAATTCATTATAACCCTTCAGTCAGGATTACGACTTAGCTTCTCACACCACTTATGTTGTGTGTGTTAATTTTTTATACATGAGTGGGGGGATTTACAGTTTAAAGTCGACTCCCAACTACAGAATTTTTTTTAGAAACTTTTCACAGCAATTTTTTTATTTACTCTTAGAGTTGTTGCCAGAAATCTGGTGAGAGGAAGTCGCCGACATTTCTTCGAGCTGGTATACGTCTCCGAAAAATGGTCTCGTTAACTCATCTTGGAACGAATGTTTTATCATAATCTGGTAGTTCAGTTCATGGGATTTGTTTCTTAAATATGATGTCTACTGCGGCTGCACGTTACATGGTCCATTTGATGAGTCCAATTCTTGCCTATTTTCTGCAATAAAACTGTTCAGCGTCTAGGGTGACTTGAATATTGGCTTCCAATACTATAAGATTTCTTAATTTGTCGGCATGTAACAATTACTTGATATAAACACATTTAAAATTAAAAGAGAGTAAACAGGTCCTCATCAGAAAAGAAAGGTATTATCTAATTGATATTGCCGAAAAGCGCTGTCTTGTTGAAGCCAAATATTTAGCTCCATTAAAACTAAAAATTCAGTCACAGGTACACAATGTCCTGTCAAAAGCCCGATTACTAAGTTAGTTACTGGTTAATCGTGGATAGTCTGATGCATGACCCAAATCTACTGCTATTCTAAATACCCAACAAAAGTTTGGATTGTCTCAAACACATTTGGTTTGAGAAGAGTTTTTACTTCAAATATTTCTCCAAAATATACGCAGAAAGGTTCTGGTTCTATTAGCGGCGAAGAAGTTTACTCCTCGCAGTATTGTCAAAAATTTTCACATGACCCCAGGATATTAGAAGTCGCCGTAGTCGAGTAGGTAGTGTGTTGACTTTTTAGACTTGAGACTTGTGACTTCCGCTCAGCAGATTGCTGGCAAAAACTCTGAGAATAAAATAAAATTGCAATGTAAAGTTTCTCAAAAATTTGTCGTTCGAAATCGACTTTAAACTGTAGGTACCGCCACTCGAGTATAAAATTAACACACACAACATAAGTGGTGTGTTGTAATCCTGGCTGAAGGATTGTAATGACCAAGTATGCATGTACATATGTATGTTTGCCTTAAATAACCCTGCTATTGTTATCCCCAACAAAAGTTTAGATTGTCTCAAACCCATATGGTTTGAGAAGAGTTTTTTGCCTCAAATATCTCTTCAACTACACAGAAAAGTTCTGGTGGAATTAGTGGTATGGAGCTTCATTCTTCATGATCTAATGTAAATGATTCAATTTTCACAAACAATATACATACATACATAATTGGCAATTACAACCCTTCAGTCAGGATTACTGCCTCGCTTCTCACACCCCTCAGGTTGTGTGTGTTAATTTTATACATGAGTGGCGGGGCCTACATTTTAAAGTCCACTACGAACGACAGATTTTTGAGAAACTTTTTCATGGTAATTTTAATTTACTCTCAGAGTTTTTGCCAGAAATCTGCTGAGAGGAAGTTGTTGAGAAAATATTTTGTATATTTCGTTTTGATGTCTGATCTGGGGTTTGAACCGTGGCCTTACGTCTAATAAGCCAACGCACTACCTACTAGACTACGGCGACGTCAAACAAGAACAATCCGATGCTATTATCGAGTTAATACCATGAAAGCAGAGTTCTAGGTTGGTCACATGAATAGAATTAATTGCATCCTTCGATGGCATCTGTTTTCGCTTGGGAGACTAACACACGTAAAGAACGTTAAGTTTTCTTTAAGTGATTATCGGTCTATGAAAATCGATTTGATTTTTTCTTCTGGAAGTAACTGTAAGTGTTTGGATAATTAAGTTTTGTTTCTTAAACTACAATCCATTGTAGCATAAAATTACATCTCTTTCCTCTGTCCACTGTTTGCTGTCCAGTATCAAAAATAAATTAAAAATCTTATAATTTCTTGCATTCACATTTGCGTTCACATATTTCAAAACATAAACGTCAAATGGGAGAAGAAGCGGAAAAAAATAAACGGAAAAAATAAATACAAATAAATATCATGAGTTGTCATCATCATGTCATGCCATGACTGTTGTTATAGTCAAAACAGACGAAGTATTTTATAAAAAAAATACAAAAAAAAAATAAAAAAAATGGGGAAGGAAAATCTAGTTGAGTCACGAAATGATGCACTGCATTTGTAATTTGTTTACTTGAGTTTTCTATGTGTTGTTGTTGTTGTTTTTTTTTGGTGTGTTATTTATTTAATTCTGCTTTTTTTTGAATTTTTTTCCTCATTTTGTGGCAAGAATGTAGAATACTTGCCATGCACATAATGACATTTCGTGTTTGTGGTAAATATTTACAATATTATTATCATCAAATGTTTGTCTGTTTAAGTGTTTTGTTTGTTTGTATGTTTATACAGACACACATATGAAAGTACAAAATAATTTTTTTTTTTAAATTAAAAACAAAATATTTTTGATGAACGTACACTTGATGATTTCAGAGGGTTTCGTTTGGAGAAAAAAAGGTGTGGCACACTTGAAATTACTTAAATACTTAGGTTTTTTTGGTTGACACATTAACGGGTATTCACTAAATTTAACAACAGCTTTTTGGTAATAATTATGTTCCTCCTAGACCCCAGCACATTAATGTTTAAATTCATATTTATGTGTGTTGAGTTTTTGTTCGGAATATGATAAATAATATGTCAATATGTTTGTCAATCGGCTCAAGATTGTAATACATATTGTGCGGCCAATTATTTATTCATGAATTTATTATGTATGTATGGCATGCCATTATTAAGTTAAGAATTTATTGAGGTCACCTAGTCAATATGTGTGTTGGTCATGTTTTTTTAATGGTTATACCCATAATTAATGTCAAATTGACTTGTGGATTTTTAATTTTTGGTTATCTTTAACAATTTTAATAAGTATTTTTTTTTTTAATTAAGTTTTTTTCTTATACGACAAAATATGTGTACATAATTAAGTACTTACTCCCCCCCTTAATAGTTAAATCATTTAATTATAATTCCATATGAGATTTAAAAGTTCGCGGTTTGTGGTTAATTTGTCCTTAAACGGATTTTAAAATGTGTTTGAAATGCATACATACATAATTGGTCATTACAACCCTTTAATCAGGATTACGACCAAGATTCTCACACCACTTATATTGTGTGTGCCACTTTTATACATGAGTCGACACTGAACGATAGATTTTTGAGAAACTTTTCATGACAATTTTATTTACTCTCAAAGGTTTTGCCAGAAATCTGCTGAGAGGAAGTCGCCGAAGAAATATTTTTTCATATTTCGTTCAATTGGAGATGCCTGACCTGTGGTTTGAACCGTGTGAACCTACTACACCACGGCGACTTCACGGCAGACTTACCGTGGGTCATTCATTCAGCGTTCTACCACTGTCCGAGGCTAGCCATCTATCGTTGACAGAATCGACGAGCCTGCTGCTTCTCATAGGGGTTACCAAAGACGAGAATTCATGGGAGAGTTCGATTGTTTTGCCTTACCCGGAATATCACTTGACCCCGGTACCCATCTGATGTGGACATCATATCGTTCTACTACATCGTTGAGATGTAGCTGTACACTGTCTTGGAGTTCATCACTTTGGAATACAGAGCCTTGATAGCCACTTGGCTCTCAGAAAGTAAGGTAATGCTTTGTTTGGAGAAGTTTCTTTGTCCAACAATACTCGCCGCAGTTTGTATTGTTAAAACCTCCGCTCAAAGACGTTACAATGGTCCGGCAGCTCTAATGACTGAGCAACCGATTCCCAAAAAAAATCCACTTCCAACAGTATCAGTTCAATTTAGGGCCCTGGGCGTAAATTTGCATATAATAAGGAATTAAAAGATTTAAACAAAATGTATGGTAAATCGCCTTGGCTTACTTATTAACTTAATTGGCTATTACAACTCTTAGAGAAACTTTTTCATTTCTTTATATACTACCACAGCTTTTGCTTCAAAGGAAAGACCTAACCAGCTGTCGTTACACACAGCCGATTAAACTACATTGTCTTAAAGTGATAGGAATTATTGACTACTTAATTGAATTTGAATTTGAGTTGAATATTGTATTTGAAAATAATTTCTTTTTGTAAAACTTAAATAAAATTCTCTTCTCAAACTATTTTCTAATCAAATCTGTTTCTTATTTTGAACAAAGACATGGTGTGTCTACCCCAAAACAGTTTAAATTGATAAGAAAAATTTGTTACAATGAAAAGAAAATATTTTCGGAAGTTTCAACTTTTTGTTACAAGAACAAGAACAATAAATAAATAAATACGCTGATGAATTCTCTTAAAAATATATAAATATGCAACGCGTAATTATTTAAGCAATTGTTTGTTTATATTCAACACAAAATTTTCCAAAAAAAAAAACTTTAAATTACAGACACAACTAAACACGCTAAATGGAAACAACAAGTTTCGACTAACGATTGTACTCCGAGTAAAATAAACAAAAAAAAAAAAAACATTTTGTGATTTTACAAAACGCAATATGGTGGAGTTTCTAACTCTGGAGGGATCTGTGAGAATGAGGGGATGGGGGAGAAGAAATTATGCATATTTAAAATATTAAACAAACAAACAAAAACAATTTAAATAAAGAACTCGAACAACAATCGCGCATAATTTAGTCAACAACTATGGTTACAACAAAGTGGGGCAATAAACTCTCACCATGGGTTTACAAAAATCTCTTAAAATTCCGTTACAATTCATAAATCCAATCGTATTGTACAATACAAATAGAACACATGTATGAATAATTATTTGCTGGGAGTTAAGCGTCCCCATAGTTGCTAAATGAAGGGCACACTTCTTATGTATCAAATGCAATGCATGGCATGGAAAAGTTGGAGGGGAGAAAAGCCATAATCTTAATTGACTATAATTTTTGATTTTTTTAAATAATTTATTGGCATTGCAGAAGCCGTTTTGTTTTTATAAAGATATAAGTGCATATATAGAGTGGACCAATTTAAAAGTTTAAATTTAAAAATGCAATGAAACAAAAATGGTTTGAGATTTTCCCAAATTTATTCTTTTGTTGTGAAGTACAATTGTTCCGGTTAGGAATGAATTATTATTTCACAGCAGTACGTCATTCGATCGTACTAATTTATTTAAACTTTTTCGAGTATCTCGGCAATTCCAGCACGAATTTTGACCTTCAAATGCCCAATTATCTCTAGTTTATCGGTATAACGCTTTTCTTTAACTACGCCCCACAGGAAATAGTGCAAACGGTGTCAAATCGTAGTTTCTTGGCGGCCAAATTGTTATCACCATTTCGGTTAATTAAACTGCCATTAAACGTTTGACGCAATAAATCGATTGTGGCATGGGATGTTGCACTATCCTGTTCAAACCAAGGTTAGGTTAGGTTAGGTTAGAGGACGTGTACTTCTCAATTACGACAAGTACAGTACCTGGAGGTCGAATTGACCCAATTGTACAACGTCCTAGTTTCTCACACCACTTATGTTGTGTGTGTTAATTTTATACATGAGTGGTGGGACCTACAGTTTTAAGTCGATCTCGAACGACAGATTTTTGAGAATCTTTTTCATGACAATTTCATTTACTCATTTACTCTCAGAGTTGTTGCCAGAAATCTGCAGAGAGGAAGTCGCCGAAAAAATAGTTTTTGTATTTTCTCTTGATGTCATGTCTGGAGCTCGAACCCTGGCTTTACGTCTAATAAGCCAACACACTACCTACTAGACTAGGGCGACTTGTGTTCAAACCAAACATCGTTCACATCAATACTATGAAGAGCGAGTACAAATAATTCGGTTATCATTGTGTGATAGGTATATCCATAGATGCATTGGCTTCTGTACGACCACGCGTGAGTTTTATGAGCCCCAAGATGAAAATGAGCTTCATTCGAAAAGATGATTTTTTTTGGCAAAATTGTCATCATGGTGCAGTTTCTAGTTGGCCCATCTAGCGAGTTGAAATCGAAACGGATGGTAATACGGCTTCAACTCTTACAACAATTGAACTTTGTAAGGCGTCATACTGAGATCTTTGCTCAAAATTCGACGTAAAGTGGTGCGTGAAGTGTTCAATTCTTGATAACGATGATCATGTTGATGTTGATGGATTCTCATCCACACTCTCAGCCACAGCTTCAATATTTTTGTACTTGTATTTCTGTACGAGCACGCTCACGTCTTGGCGCAACAACAATGAAGCCAGTTGCAGGAACTTTAGCAATATACTTGTGTATACCTTGTGTTGGTCCTTCTCTAGGACCAAATTTTTATGCAATATTTTCGTGCAATTTCCAGCCAATTTTCTTTGCTTTAGAAATAAATTTCCAATAAATCTTAACGTTGCTTAAGCATAAATCGTTTCATTACGTTCAATCGAGATAATATACTGAAGTTTGTGACAGAATAGAGTGAAATAAGCATTGCCAGATTCGTAGTAAACGATGATTCAATTTTAAATTGTTACATGGCCCACCGTATACAAATATGAGTGTGTGTGTTTGTATAGAAAAAAAAACTTTTAATTAAAGTGATTTTTGATCTTAAAACCATAAAAAATAAAAAGATTTTCTGTTTTTTTAATCATATTAAACATACAAATTATAAATGAATGAAATAAAATACAATAAAAAATCTCTGAAATTAAACTGATAATAAAATTATCTGGCATGGTAGCCATGTAAATGTATGATGATAAGTATGGGTATGATTTAATTAAGCTGGTCCGGTCAGACGATTGTCAGACACTCAGGAAATTTCAATATTGGAAAATTAAAGAAACAACATGTATGCCTGCATTAAAAAACCCATCCACACAACATGCCACCATTATAACGCAACTATCATTGATACATTTACTACATGCCATACCATATCATACGTACATATGTATGTATATATGTATATGAATAAATGTTTATGGTTTCTTGCTTATTTTGGAGAGACAAGAGCATTTAAAAAAAGAACCAACCGTACACACATGTGACGTGTGTTTTATGTCAGTGGCTCTCTTCTCTATGGCAACCACTGATATAAAATTAATAAAATGCCAGAAATTTTTACACTTGAATTCTACAAAAAAAAAAAAATAAAAAAATGGAAACAGAACAGAAATCGTGCCATCGATAGACAGACAGGCAATCTGTATTGGTACTTTGGTAATAAAAAAAAACTCTTATATGAAGTGTATACAGCATGTGGCATCAATGCCTGCTAAGGAAGGCACTAAATACGTATCGCATATGGATATATAAGCCATAAATATATCAAAAAAACTACTTGAAATACATACGTAAATATTCATAAATAGTCATGTGTTATTAAAAATAAATAATGCCTTGATGTTGGGCTACATACAGTGGACAGCAAAAGTCTTAGTACGGCAATATATTTTGACGAAAAAACAATCCCCACAGGCTTAATACTATTGCACAAAGTGTCGATATGACTTCAAGAGAGTATTTAGGAAATCATTTGAAAGAACGGTTAGGTAATCGCTAAACCTGAAACAAAAGTCAACCGAAAAACTCAAGCTCATGGTGCCACCAGAAAACAATAAACAAAACTTGTACATTCAATTCCAAATGGATTAAATGGACAACTTGACCTTAAGGGATATTCTACTAAATACAAGGGATAACATTTTAATATATTAGGCCTTTGGATTTTAAATTTACTCAGGATTCTCCTTGGGAATACCTATGGAGTTATCTGAAACTTTTCTTATTTTTCTCTTGTTTTGTGAAAAACATTAAAAATTTGTTTGTTTTATAATAAAACAGAAATAAATTAATAAAATAAATATAAAAACAATAAATTTTTATACAAACTGTTGGCTAAAAGCATGAAATTGCTAAAATATATTGCCGTACTAAGACTTTTGCTGTTCACTGTATATATTTAAAAATAGATACAAAGTTTTTTTCTTTCTTTATTTGCAATGGAATGAATGCGCTTCTGAAAAGTTATGAATTAGTTACTCAGCAAAGAATACGAGTATATTCCGCAATGGGATATTTTGAATTTGATTTCAAATTCTTTCAAAATTTTTACTCAAAACTTTGAAATTAAAATTTATTTTAAAGCATCTCAAATTAGTAATTCCGCACCATCCTTTAGACTCATTAATAAGATCATGAAGTCGCTGTAGTTTAGAATATCTCCGCCATTTCCGCCTTCCTCTCAACAGATTTCTGGCAAAAACTCGGAGAGAAAATTAAATTGCCATGAAAAATTGTTCAAAAATCTGTCGTTCGAAGTCGCCTTAAGCTGCAGGTCCTGTCGCTTAACGCATTCAACAAGGTCGCAATCGTGGCTGAAGTGTTGTAATGACCAATTATGTATGAATGTGTGCATGTATCAAGTTCATACCATAAAGGTTTTCAATAACATTTTTCAATATTTTTCTGACGATATAAAAACAATCCTCTTTCGTTAACCTCTGCCCTCCAGTCCGTGATAGTAAGTGCAGCGCTGATAGAAAATAATTTCAATGAAAAGCTTCTTGAATCTGTCTAACGGACTCGATGTTAAATTATCAATTCCGCCACAAATGGTGTAGAATGCCAAGCGGTAGTCGTGGCGAAGTCTAGTAAGTTGTGTGTTGGCTTATTAGACGTGAGGCCTCGGTTCAAACCCCAGGTCTCAACTAAACGAAATATGACAAAATATTTCTTCGGCGACTTCTTCTCAGCAGAGAAGACGAAACTCTAAGAGTAAACAAAATGGCATGCAAAGTTTCTGAAAAAACTGTCGCTCGGAGTCGTCTTTAAACTGTAGGTCACGCCACTCATGTATAAAATTAACACACATAACATAAGTGACGTGAGAAGCTAGATCGTAATCGTGACCACAGGGCAGTAGAGTTGGAAATAGAGCAAGTCCTACAACCCAATGGCTATACTGAAAGAAAATTGCAATTATCATCAATCGCTCTACCCTGTATAGTTGCTTGCCATATTATAAATCACCTCATTTAGTTAGTCTAACACCCAAACTCAGAATGGTCGCCACCCCATAAATCTTGTGTTGATCATTCTTACGGCCTAAGTTGGATTTTCGAAAATTTTGTAAGACTGGAAATTAGAGTTTTATTTAATATTCATAGGAAAAGAGTTTGAAGCCACGGCACTGAAAAGGCGTTTTTCCGGAACTTGTAAGACTGATAAATGGCCAATACACTAACGTTCGTGTATTAATCTCTAATCCACGATCAACCGCTAGACTACTAAAGTCAAATTTGCTCTGGTCTACAATAAATTAGTAATTCCGCACACATCCTTTAGACTCATTAACAAGATCATGAAGTCACCGAAGTTCAGAAGGTAGTTCCAACCCCAGTTCAGATATCTCCGCAATTTCCGACTTCCTCTCAACAGATTTCTGGCTAAAACTCTAAGATCAAATGCTAGACAACGAAAGGCTAATTTGCTCTGGTTTACAATAAATTACGTATTAATTCCTTTCATTTTTAATAGCGTACTCGACGTAAAAATTCCGGCTTGACTTGAAGCCCAAAAAGGCGGAATTGAGTACGTTGATTCAAATGACGATATCCGCTAAATTACTCATACTTTCACAGAAGTGCAAGCTAAGTTGGATATACATACATACATACATAATTGGCTACTACAACTCTTCAGTCAGGATTACGGCCTAGCTTCTCACACCACTTATGTAGGGTGTGTTAATTTTATATGCGAGTGGCGTAACCTACAGTTTAAAGTCGACTTCAAACGACAGATTTTTTCAGAAACTTTTCATGGCAGTTTTATTTACTCTCAGAGTTTTTACCAGAAATCTGTTGAGAGGAAGTCTCTGAAGAAATACTTTTTTTTGTATTTCGTTTTGATGTCTGATCTGGGATTTGAACCCTGACTTTACGTCTAATAAGTCAACACACTACGTACTAGACAACGGCGACTTCGGGTTGAATGATTTTCAAAATAAATAGAATGCGATTAAATGCATTGAAAACTGATGCCTTTTGATATAAAATCGCAGAAATATATACCCCTCAAGTGTGTGGCGGTCTGAAACATGATAAGCCGCCGTAGCCTAAGTGTTGGCTTTTTAGACGTGTGTTCAAGGCCTTAAACTGTATTCTGATATTCTCTCTTTTCCCTTTTCCAATTATAAAAGATCAAGAACTGATTATAATAAGAATTACTATGTTTGTTCTTACATGGTAGACAGTAAATTTTCCATATTTCAGTCAATTCTGAAGTATACATATATAGACAATACCCGAAAGTATCCCACTAATTTATTTATTTATTTATTAATTACAATACAATTCCAAATTATATTCTAATTATATACGAGCTGAGTAACTCTGACCATATGATCGGTGTAGTGTCACAGACCAGAGTCTCTGGTGGGAATCGAACCCTCGACCCTTACGTTAATAGTCTAGCACACTACCCACTAGACTATCAGGGCACCCAGCTCATTATAATTAAGTGCAATTATGCTAAACAAATTTCTCAAATAGCTTTACTGATTTTACTGATATGGTCAGATCAGTGGCTAATTCAAAAAATTTTGTTTTGATTCCTTTTAGTCAATCTGATATCAGTCTATTTCGAATACACTGTACAAAATGCATTATAAATCGTCTAAATTTAGCACAAAAACTTCTACCAATAAACACATAATTTGCACCAACAAACTGTCTTCAAACTAAATTTAGCGGAGGGTCATGGAGCAAACAGAAAAAAAAATTGTTTTTAATTTCTATAAAATACTTTGGATCAGACATTAAGACAAACGGAATGCTCAATAAACATACATACATACATATTTATGCGTATACATTCCATACATAGTTGTATGTGTCTGAATAATAGTAGAGAGAAACAAAAAAAAAAAACAAAAAAAGTTCCATTTTACTTTTTGCCCTACAATAATAATAATAAATTATTTACAAATAAGCAAAAGTAGTACAAGCGTTCCCATTTACGAGACTGCAGTTGCTATTACAGTTGCTATTACAGCTACTGCAGAACGCGTTTAACGTCATTAATAGTATTTACGAGAGTGTATAAGTGCAACATACCACATACACATGTACGTACGTATAGTATAGCGCGTATATGAGAATTTATTGTCTGTTTAAAGTGTGTACGTATATATGTATGTATGTGTGAATGTATAAAAATATGTTATTGTTCTTGTTATGATAGTTACTTTTCGGTTTTTGTTGTATTTTAAGCTTAAATTGTATTTTATTGTGTTGCTTTTCTCTTTAGTGCGTTGCACTACAACAAGTGCAAGTGAATCTTTTCATACAACTATTATATATACGTCTGTTTTGTATTTGTACGCATGCATGTCTGTTTGTATTGGCCCCAAACATGACTAATTGGAGGGCCATGAATGTATAAATGTATGAATACTGCTTGTATTTACGTCGTTACACTAGCAATTGTTACTGTAGACTATGAAAAAAAGCAGATTTTAAAGGAATGAATTCGTACTCAATAATTTATAACATTTCAAAATGCAAAGTAATCGGTTTTGCTTTCTTAATCAAGTATGCCTGTGATATATAAGTCCTTCAGTCTTGTTCAATCACATGAAATTACTTACATACATACATAACTCTTCAGTTAGGATTACAACCTAGCTGCTTACACCACTTATGTTAAGAGTGTTAATTTTCTACATGAGTGACGGGGCTTACAGCGTGAAGATTATTCCGAACGACAAATTTTTGAGAATATTTTCATGACAGCTTTATTTACTCTCTCAGAGATTTTGGCAGAAATCTGCTGAGAGGAAGTCGCCGAGGAAATAAATTTTAATACTTTGTTTCGTTGGAGTTAGCTGACCTAAGGTAAACCAACACACTACCTATTGAACTATGACGACTGCTATGGATATGGTTTACAGCTCGATAAACTAGTTATTTGCATAAAAAGTGGCAAGCCCTACAGTATAATACCGAACCAGAAAGATAAATTTAGGAATTTATTTGTCGTACAGAAACAGGGAGTAAATGCCTCAATTCATACAATGTTTTTACTCTTTTAATGCTCTGTTATAGCCATTTCAAACGCAAAGAAAAAGAAAAAAAACATGCTGAATATATTGTTTATGTTGAAAATTGTCGTGTATTTGTACAATTTTATTCATTTCATTTGCTGGCTTTTTGTCTTGTGTAGATTTATTTAACACATGCCATGGAATACAATATTATCATACGTATGCCATGTATTGAGGGCGGTCGTAATGCATTTGACATATTTTGTTCCTATAAAATATTTAAAAGAAAAAAGTCACAAAACTAACGCAACGGCACTACAATGCCATGCAACAGTGCATAAGAGAATGTCAAGCGGTGCGTGTAGGGAATGTAAATATTTGCTAAAGAGTTTTAAATTACCGAACTAAAGAAGAAGAAAAATAAAACACGAAATAATTGAAATTATCGTTTGACAGCAGAAAATATATTTCAAAGGAAATGTTTTTTGGAAATCTTTTGAATGGAAATTATTTTTAGCAGATTGGTTGATGAGTTTTGCTGCTTAATGGCTATTAGCAGGGGCATTATCTTTGCTTGCTTTAATAACGAAAATTAGAGAATGTGTTCAATTGTGTAGCAACGTAAATGAATATTTTTGCGCAAATGGAATTACAAATAATAAAATTTGAAGAATTTTTACATCAAATGCAGGAAAAAATCAAACTCGCTCTTCATGGTATTAATGTGAACGACAACAACAACATGTTGCAACTTGCCACACGTCTTATTCCACAATCAATTTATTATGTACATAACAAGTGCATAAAAATTGTGCCGATCGAGTCTAGCCATTTCTAACTGGAACAATTGTACTTCACAACAAAAATGAGTTTTCTTTTATGACGGCAAAATAAAACTCCAAAAAGAGTTTTAAACTCCCAAAAAGGATTTTACAAAACTCCCAAAAAGAGTTTTAAACTACCAAAAAGGGTTTTAAACTACCAAAAAGAGTTTTAAACTACCAAAAAGAGTTTTAAACTCCCAGGAGTTTTATTTTATGACGGCAAAATAAAACCCCCCAAAAAGAGTTTTAAACTCCCAAAAAGGGTTTTATAAAACTCCCAAAAAGAGTTTTATTTTACCTCCAAACGAGTTTTATTTTCCTCCCGAAAAGAGTTTTAAACTACCAAAAAGGTTTTTTAACTACCATAAAGAGTTTTGAACTCCCAGAAGGAATTTTATTTTATGCCGGCAAAATAAAACTCCCAAAAAGAGTTTTAAACTCCCAAAAAGGATTTTATAAATCTCCCAAAAAGAGTTTTATTTGATCACCAAACGAGTTTTATTTTACTCCCGAAAAGAGTTTTAAACTACCAAAAAGAGTTTTAAACTACCAAAAATACTTTTAAACTCCCAAAATCGTGTTTTATTTTATGAGGGAAAAATGAAACTCTTTTTTGCCGGTTTGAATTCAAATTTATATTTTGCTTTAAAGAAACCATTTCCATTTGACCAATTTTTGAAAAACTCTCTAAATAATCTTAAAAATATTGTTTTTGTTATCGCTTATAACCGTTACGAACCTTCTTCTTTAACTTTTTTGTTAAAATTTGTATAATAATTTGCAAATAATAAAACTAAATAAAAAATTTATTATCGTTTGAGAATAATTCAAGCATCCTACCTTCATTGGTAATATAATACCGTAAACAATTGAATTTTAATTTAACTTTTCTATTTACTTTTCATTTATTTCCTATTTTAAAAATTTAAATATAAAAATGCAATATATAATGGCAAAAAATAGGAAGAAATTTTAATAGGAAATAAATTTAAATACGTTTTTAATATTTATTTAAAAAACAACCTGTCACACCATTTTAATTAGTTTCATTTTAATAACACCTAGTACCGCAAATTTATGTATATTTATTGTAAATATCTACATACTCAGACACATAAAAAACAATATTCTATGATATAAAAAAATATCATTTTATATATGTACATACATACATACTCGTATTAGGGTGGTCGATAGTGATAAGTACATATACTGATGGTTCTTTAAAAATATTCTGTATTTTAAGTTTCGAAAAAAAAGGGAAATTTTTCTTTTGTCAAAATGTCAAAAATATTCCACCCTAATAGTCTATTTAAAAATAATAAAATTAGTTTTAATGGCGTTTTTTAAGTTTTAATTAAAACCATGTAATTGAACACTTTTATGGTTCAAATATACGTCACATGTAACACAACCCTTCACACCTTCGGCACAAAAATTACTGCAATAATGACTTAAAAATTAAATGAAGTCGTAATTTGAATATTTCGTTACATTTTTTTATATATTATGCCAATTATAGTGCCAAACATTTAAATTTTATTGAATTAAAATATAATTAACAATGTTTTCTGTATAGCTTTTGTTTGAAGATAAGTGTTCTTCTCAGATGAAAATGGAAAAATTTAAAAAAATTTACGCATTAAAGCTCCAAGGATCATGCATTCCATTGTGTTGGAACTAGAAGAATAGGATTGTGGTAGCTAGCAAAGAGGGAATCGAATTTACAGTGAGCATCAAAAGAAACTGTACACTAAGGATAAAATTCTAACAATAAAAATATACCGAACTCAACTTTTACCACTTAAGGAGAGGGCACGAAAAAATTTGACAATATTTAGAAATTTTTTGTAATTTGTTTTCTGGCTATGAAGCAATTTTAAAATAAAAATAACGGTAAGTTACTATTGTATATTTATTTTAATGTACAGTTTCTTTTGACTCTCACTGTACGTTATGGGAAAATTCTGCAGAAAGAACATTACATATATGGATACTACGTACCTACTTAACTGGTCATTACAACCCATTCGTCAGCATTACGATTTAGCTTTTCACACCAAGCATGGTAGGTGCATTTGTTTTATCCATAAGTGGTGGAACCTACAGTTTTCAAATATCGATTCCATATATAACAGATTTTTGAGAAATCTTACATTGTAATTTTTTTTTGCTCCCAGAGTATTTGCCAAAAAACCGCTGAGAGGATGTTGCCAAAGAAATAAGTTTTTCACATTTCATTTCGTTCGAGATGCCTGAGTCAGGGATTGAACCATGGCCTCACGTGTAAGAAGTATATACCCTAGCAACTAGACCACGGTGACTTTGGGTATTAACATACATAATTGGTCATTACAACCCTTTAGTCAGGATTAGGACCTAGCTTCTCACACCACTGATGCTGTGTGTTAATTTTATACATGAGTGGCGGGACCTACAGTTTAAAGTCGATTCCGAAAGACAGATTTTTGAGAAACTTTTCATGGCAATTTTATTTAATTTCAGAGTTTTTGCCATAAATCTGCTGATAAGAATTCTCCGAAGAAATATTTTTTCATATTTCGTTTTGAAGTCTCACCTGAGGTTTTAACCATAGCCTTACGTCTAATAAGCCAACACACTACATACTAGACTACTGCGACTTCAACTTTAACAGGATACACTGGACAAATAAAAACTAATTTAACAGATGTGGCTTCAACAAGATGACGATTAAAAAACTGTCGTTGGAAGTCGTGACAAACACTTAATGGGTCTATCTATCAAGTCCTTATAATAATGCTCATGCTGGGAATCAAATAAAACAATTGGTTGTTGATTTATCAATTTCCATTGATAAGGAAAAAATTAAATTATAGCGTCAATTACATTGAGAGGTTGAGAGATCATTTGAATCCATTGGCCCTTTGAAGGCTTTTTGTACAAACAAAAAAAGTTCAGAATTTTTACCAAGATTACTGCAGAAGCTGCCGTGAAGGAAATGGAATCGGTGCAACACCTTTTATGTGAGTGTCTTGCACTTCAGGACAGACGTCATAGGTTTTTGGATGGCAAACCATTTGAAGATCTGAGCATGGTGGCGAACGTGCCGCTAACAGAACTAGCTGGTTTCATCCAGAGCTCGGGGTGGAACCCACCACTTACCTCTGGATAACACAATGGGACAAATAGTCTCGGACTGAACTAGCCTGTGAACGGTCAGCTACCCGCTAACCTAACCTAACCTAACCTAACAAAATTTCAAACATTAAAAACCTAAAAAAAGTAATATTAATTGCAGTTGCCTTTTAAACTCTCTTCGCTTGTGCTGTGTATAATTGTCAGATTTTTAATTTGAAATCTTTTTGTTTTTATTTAAATATTGTATCGTCTACATCCCTACCACAATTAACCAATTGTGCGTTAATTACATATGTTTACATATGTATTGGTACTCTTCTATTTATTTGTAGATTCATATATGCTATATTCGTATTTAAATTAAATATTTTGCAATAAATAAAAACTCTTCTCGTTTTTTTACAAAATTTTAATTTAATGCAACATTTTTTTGTTTTTTTTTTTCTCATAATAAACGCATTATCCATGTATTTTTTTATGAGCATTGCTTACCGAATAAAAAAGAAAAACGACTATAACTTTAATTTAACATTGTTATTTAATGCTAATTAAGGAAATCCGTTGAATACATAACAACAACAACAATAAAAAACAAGTTGGGACTATTTTTAAATGTTAATTAAAATTATATTAATTAAATCAAATCCAAAGCGGGTTTTTTATGACTTTCAAATGAAAAGCAATAATAATAAAAACATGCAATAATTCTTTTAAATTGTATGCACATTTTTAATTTCAATTAGTATAACTTAATTACACACAAGAAAGTAAACTAAGCCTTATACTGTTTACAAGCCCTAAGCAAAAACTCTAAACAACATATTCATATGAGATAATGCAGTGTAGTGGCTAATCTACAATCCGGGCTTAAATCCAGGCAAATTCCCCACCAAACTATACTTTCCGGAAGCCCTCTGATCCATCAGGCATGATAATATCAACCATAAACATCAGAAGAAGTCTTCGTCGTCTAGTAGGTAGTGTGTTGGCTTATTAGACATGAAGCCTCGGTCAAACCCCAGGTCAGGATTCTCCATCTAAACGAAAAAACAAAAAATATTTCCTGGGGGACTGACTTCCTCTCAGCAGATTTCTGGCAATAATTCTGAGAGTAAATAAAATTGAAATGAAAAGTTTTTCAAAAATCTGTCGTTTAGAAACGACTTTAAATTGTAGGTCCTGTCACTCGTGGATAAAATTAGCGCACACAACATAAATGGTGTGAGAAACTAGGGCGTAATCCTGACTAAAGGCATGCAATGACCAATAATGTATTTATGTATGTATGTAGTAGCCAAACAACTACCCATTGCCTACAGAAATTCGAATACTTACAGTGGACAGCAAAGGTCTTAGTACGGCAATATATTTTGACAAAAAAAGTCTCCACAGGCTTAATACTCTTGCACAAAGTCCCGATATGACTTCAAGAGAGACTTAAACAAAAGTCACCTGAAAAACTTGCTCATGGTGCCACCACAAAATACTTAACAAAACATGTACATTCAATTCCAAATGGGTTAAATGGACCTAAAGGGATATTCTACTAAATACAAGGGATAACATTTACATATATTAGGCCTTTGAATTTTAAATTTACTCAGGGATCTCCTTGGGGGTACCTATGGAGTCATCTGAAACTTTTCCTTATTTTTCTCTTGTTTTATGAAAAAACATTAAAAAATTGTTTGTTTTATAATAAAACAGAAATAAATTAATTAAGTAAATATAAAAACTAAAAATTTTTATAGAAACTTTTGGCTAAAATTCATGTAATTCCTAAAATATATTGCCGTCCTAAGAATTTTTTAGTCCACTGTATATAGTTTACAACGTATTGTCTACATCAGTTGCCCTGATAAAGTTTATTATGCGTCTCAGAGGCGACAATGTGAACTCACGTATCATCACCTGATATCTTGCATAGGTTTCAAGTATGTGTTCTGATCATTCATTTTCATCATCTCATTAATCATCTCCTTTAAACCTTTTGCCCTGACTAGCTTTAGGATGTTTTTCGATGTTCACAAAGAGAATTTGCGCAGCATCTGATATTAACGAATTTACAATTATGTTTGAGACGAACCCCAACCTGAACTTGGATGGCTGCTTGACTACATTACTATGGGTATGTATCAGAGGTCAGCAATGAGTATTCAAAACGATGAGTAGATTCGAATCATACTTATAATTTCTGATACTTATACGCATTCATACTTATTTTAATGTCATACTCATACTACTCATATTCAAAGTTTGAAATACTCATGGTACTCATACTTAACAATACGCAATCAATCAATACGATGTTATTGATTTTGACTCTCCACGACTCTTCGTATACACGAATTACAAAATAAGTATGATTCGCCTACGAACACTACATACTAACATGAAGGTTATGTGTTTGGTCTCCTTGCTGTCTTTTTTTTATTTATGTGTCTTTCTTCTTTCTTTGTAAATACAACAAAAACTAAGACTGTAAATTTCGATGAATAATTCGAATCACTCGAATCATTTATGAGTATTGTAAGTATTTGTCTAAATGTATGAATCTGAATGAGAAGGCGTATCAATCAAACATATTTCGAATTGTATGAGTTTGATGTCAACGTTGTACTCATACTCATTGCAACCTGTACTTATAAATCAACGTTGTAGGGAGTACGAATGAATCAGAGTAGTTGGATTTCAATACTTGTTGACTCGCTCATACTCATGAATAATTATGCGTAGCGAAAAAGCGATTCATTGCTGATCTCTGGTATGTATGTAGAAGTCGCCGTAGTCTAGTAGGTTATGGCACTAATGGCCACTAATGGCACAAAATGCCGAGGGGTAGTCGTGGCGAAGTCTAGTAGGTAGTGTGTTGTCTTATTAGACGTAAGGCCATGGCTCAAACCACAGGGCAGACATCTGCAACAAATTGAATGGGAAAAAATATTTCTTCGGTGTCTTCGTTTCCGGCAAAAACTCTGAGAGTAAATAAAATTGTCATGAAAAGTTTAAACAAAATATATTTCGTTCGAATCAACTTTAAATTGTAGGTCCCGCCACTCACCTATAAAATTAACACACACAACATAAAAGGTGTATGTATGTAGGTATGGACTGTCCTTCATTTTTTTTATTCAGGTTGCATTAAACGCATCTTTTGATATTGTATCGGAATATTTTACTATTGGAATAAAAACTCCCTCACACTGACCTACTGAACAGACTAACTAATGATCGAATAAACATAAAGGAACTTTTTTTGGCATATATTTTTTTATTCCTTCAAGTCCAAACAGTGGCTTCTTTCTTTTCGAAAAATGTAAGTCTAAGGGCCATTACTACAACTTGCCGTTAACTATAGGGAGGATTTTTTTTATTATTATAATTGGACGATAAGGTAGAAGTAAGCGTTAAGCTAAAGGGGAGATCATCCTACCTTTAACATTTAAAGGTCACTTTATGTTTGAACTTGCCATATTATATATTATTTTCAATATGGCAACTTCAAATATAAAAAAGTGAGCAAATACACCAAAAAAAAAGAAGCCCGTCTTTGCGACTGCGTTTAAATAAAACTTGTTTAATTTAAGCAGTGTTTTCGACATTGCTCTTCCACTGCCATATTTTTGAAAAAGTTAACTTTTTTTATCATTAGGTTGTAATAACAAAAAGAAGTTAAACATGACTTTAAAGTTCACTTTAGCTAAAGTTACCTTTAACTAAATCAAGTTAAGAAATAAAAGAAATGAAACATTAGGGCCCAGCTGCTATAAAAATTATTACGAATTAATTATAAACTAAGTTTGGTTTTACATTGAAATTTCGAAGAAACATCAAAAGTTGATCAAAAGTCTGTATTACTAATCCAAGAATTTGATTTGAAATTTTATTATGGTGTCATGTGATAAATATTTGATTGATTAATTAAATATTCGCAGAAGCTTTCTTGAAATTTACAATTTCGTCATGATTTCAAAACAGTCATCTGAATACATACATATGCTTTGATTCACCTGTTTTGTACTGTACCTATGCTTGATTATTAATCAATGACTCATACAGCAATAAAACTGTGTTAACCGCATTTGAAAAATGTTAAAAACAAACTATTTCTTAATCAATACGATTTTTGAAAAACAAACGTGAGTCGTTTCTTGTCGAAGAAGAAGTCAGACCTTTCAAATAAATTTTTTTTTTGGTACGATTTTGCTTTTTTATTACATTTTTTTCTTTACGTACAATTTTCTAACAATTTGTTCCATTGACCACATACGAGTATTGTTTGAAATTGTAACAACAACAACAATTTGCTTTAATTACTATACAACAACCTTGTAATTCTCTGGAGTAGCGCTGATGCCATGTTTTTTTTTTGTTTTTTATTCAAAATTTTGTAATTAAAAGTCACACGAACTGTTAGAAGAAAAAAAAAAACACGATTGACTTGTTCATAAACACAAAAAGTAAATTTTTTTCTTCTTTTTTTTTTGTTCTAATCAAGCCAAGTCTGTGATTAAACATGATTGAACTTATTTACACTCCTTACAGAAATTACCATAAAAACATGCTTTATTGCATTAATTTTTATTATTCACGATAAAATAAAAAAATTTTAACCGGGTATTCATTAAACGGCTACTGGTTTTTTAATGAAGCAATGAAACAAAAAAAAAATTAATTTTTTTTTTCATATACAACCAACCATATACAACCACTTTGGGGAAGTACCCTAATCAAGCAGTGCAGTGGAGTTGGTTGAATACCGGTTGTGTAAAGGAGAAAAGAAAGTGTAGCGTTGTAGACATAAGATTTGGATTTATGCATTGGAAGTACTGAAAACGGTGTTCTACTTACGAATAGTAACACTGAAGAAGAAATTCTCTATGCAAAGCCATGTGGGATCCATTTCCGTTTCAAAAACTTTTAGAAATATAAGGAACATTACTTCGGTGTTTTAATCAAATGACAAACATTTAAACATAACTGGTTGATTACAACCATTCAGCCAGTATTACAACCTAGTGTCTCACACCACTTTGTGCGTGTTATTTTTTCATGAGTGGCTGGACCTACAGTTTTAAAGTCCATTCCGAATAACAGATTTTTTTGAGAAACTTTTCATGGCAATTTTATTTACTCTCAGAGTTTTTGCAGGAAATCTGTTGAGAGGAAGTTGCCAACGAACTATTTGTTCATATTTCATTTTGTTGGAGATGTCTGAGCTAGAGTTTGAACCGTCGCCTCTCGACCAATAAGCCAACACACTATCCATTAGACTGCAGCGATTTCAATCAAATGGCATAGTTTTCCATAATTTGTGAGTAGTACGCACTGGAAAACATCAAAATATCGGGTAGGCCATCTATCAGATTCCGAATCTGGCAATACTTATGACATTCTATTCTGTCACAAAATTCTGTATATTATCTCCAATGAATGTAATAAATCGATTTACGCTTGAGCAACGCTAGAATTTATTAGATAAACGAGAAACTAACGATTTTGCCAAAAAAAAAATTTCTTTGATCATCGAATGAAGCTCATTTTCATCTTGGTGGGTACGTTAATAAACAAAATGGGCATATTAAGGGCTTAGAAAACCCACACATGGTCTTACAGAAGCCAATGCTCTCATTACGAGTGACTGTTTGGTACGGTTTGTAGAGAGGAGGCATCATTTATTGCTTCAAACTTTTGATGGCCGTTTAATTAACCGAAATGGTGATGTCAATTGGCCGCCAAGAAGCTGCGGTTTGACACCGGTGGACTATTTTCTGTGGGGCGCCGTTAAAGAAAAGTATTATGCCGACAATCTAGAGACAATTGACTATTTGAAGACCAATATTTTTGATGGCATTGCCGAGATACGATACCATAGACTCTAAAAAGTGCACGTAGATTGGTCCAATCGAAGGAGGTGCTGTAAGGCCAGCCGCGGCAGTCATATGAATGAAATAATATTCCATTTCTAACAGGAACAATTGTACTTTACAACAAAAGAATAAATTTTGGAAAAGTTTCAAACAGTTTTTGTTTTATTGCATCTAAAAGTTTAACCGTAGATCGAGCTTTGTATCAAAAATGATACATTTCAATTTTTGAGCCACATTAACTTTAATTCAGAGAAAGTTAGATGCCTGATATTTTTATAATTCGTTAGTATTGTTATCGCCATTATTTTAAACTAAATAAAAAAAGAAAATTTCAAACAGGACTTAAAACAATTCAAAAATTTTATAATTCTGGCTTACTATATGTATGATTTACGATACATACGACTTTCCTAGAGATTTTTTTGTATCGTGTATGTATTTTTTTTTAAAAATTTCAAAGCTTTTGTGAAGTTTTATCGTAAATAATATAATATTTATGGTTTTTGAGAAGGAATTGAAAGTTAAGTGTTGGATGAAAGTGAAAAGGTTGAATTTTCCATTCTTGATATGTACTTGATATTGATTGAAGTAGTCGTAGTTTAGTATGTAGCGTGTTACCTTATTAGACGTCAGACCAAGATTCAAACCTCAGGTCAGACATTTCAAATTTATAACGTAAGGTTGTAATGGCCGATTATATATTAATTATATATGTAATATTCCTGCTGCTAAAGACTTTGAAGAAGAAGAAAATACAGGCTCGTCTTATGAACTCACGAAAGTATTGGCAGCAACAAACATGACAAAATGATATTAATCGCCGAAGATGGTACTACTTGGAACAGAATAAACTGCCTTTAGTAGTTTGTGATGAAAAAATATTACCAATTTTCACGCAGATTGCTAGCAACTGTTTCCCGAAATCTTGTAGAGTCTTTCTTACTGCTCTTCTCATATTTATCTCACGTGACAGACAAACATTAGAAAAATGTGTTTCGCCTCATGTTTTATTACAGATGATAATATTTCGGTCAACTACGTACGTATGAGCTAACAGAATCATTCGCTTTGATAATGATATACATATATATTTACACCTATTACGTCTTTTCGAAAAGTGAGCTGAAAGTCTTCCAGCTTTGAATAATCATGCTTAAAGCCTTTTTTTTGAAATTCGAATGAAAAGGATTTTTTTCTAAAAAAAATATATACTTCTCCTAATTTTTTTTTTTTAGATATTTTTAACCATTTTCATAAAACTTTTATCACACAACTTGTTGTTTTATGTAGGAAATAAAACTGTATAAATAGTTTGGGATTAGCTATCATACTTTCAGAGTATCCGATATATCCTTTTTTAAGATTTTTAAAAATTTAATTTTTTGTTCGCCTGAAAGGTAAGAAAATTAAAGAAAATATATTTAAATAATTATGCTTATGTTTTTCTGTTCCTTTTTGATATATTTTTTATCTCAAATTAAATTTTTTAGCAACAGAATTCAAAAACATTTAAGTTTTATTGTGGAAAATGAAAATTGCCTCCAGCGATGTTAATTGAAATTTGATACTTAATGATGGAATACTTACAGTGATTATTAGGAAAATTAATTTAAGGAATTTTTTTTTAATAAAGAAATTTACGGAGTAATGCTTGGTATTCCCTTAGGTTTTCTTTCCTTTTGTTTTATTTTATTACGTTTTCAACTCATATATAATTTTGTCGCTGTAGATTAGTAACTAATTGAATTTGATGGTCGTTATAAATTTCGTGATCCACCGAAATCGAATTGGCAGTTTTAGATTCAAGTATATGCCACGTGCGTAGCAACTACTTACAGCAGTATTTGGGGAAACCCGTAGCCGGGAAAACAGAGAGGAATCAAAGGGAGAAAATTGTTATTGTTATTGACATAATCGATGTTCTATTGCAACGGGAAACTTTTTAACCTCACATGACGTTGACAACAAATATTTCTAACGAATCACAAGAATGGTTTGTACCATCAGGTTTCAGCCAGCCCTCAACTGAGAGTGTTACCGATGCGAGTGAGAATAAGCCGTCCTATTTAAGCAATTGGAAACTTATAAATCGCCACAAAGCAGGGTGCTAGACGTCAAATTATTACCATTTAGAAAGAAATAAAACCAAGCTGACATGAAGTGCTTGATTTTTATTTAAAAAACAATGCTGCAATGTACATGTCAAAAATTTTGGCGCAAATTTCATAAAAGTTATAATAAAATGTAATAATAGTAAATAATGGGTGATTTTTTAAGAGCTATAGGAAATTTTTTCAAAAAAACACATACAATTCAGAAAAATGCATGAAATCTTTATTTGAATCGATAGTACGGTCCATATAATTTAATGTTTGAAGATTATTTCATGCAAATGTTGACCGCGACTGCGCCTCAAATGGTCCATCCGCTTAGTCCAATTTTGGCATACACTTTCCAACATTTCGGCCGGTATCTCACGAATAAATGTTTCAATGTTGTCTTCCAATGCGGCAATTGAAGCGGGCTTGTCTGTATAGACATGAGCTTTAACATACATACATACATAATTGGTCATTACAACCCTTCAGTCAGGATTACGACCTAGTTCCTCACACCACTTATGTTGTGTGTGTTAATGTTATACATGAATGGCGGGACCTACAGTTTAAATTCGACTCCGAACGACAGATTTTTGAGAAACTTTTCATGGCAATTTTATTTACTCTCGGAGTTTTTGCCAGAAATCTGATGAGAGGAAGTCGCCGAAGAAATACTTTTCGTATTTTATTTTGATGTCTGGCCTGGGGCTCGAACCCTGGCTTTTCGTCTAATAAGCCAACACACTACCTACTAGACCACGGCGACTGCTTTAACATAGCCCCACAAAAAATAGTCTAAAGGCGCTAAATCGCACGATCTAGGCGGCCAATTGACCGGTCCCGAACGTGAAATAAAATGTTCACCGCACTCGCCTCTCAATAAGTCCATTGTTACGCGTGCTGTGTGGCATGTGGCACCGTCTTGTTGAAACCACATGTCATGCAAGTCAAGCTCATTCATTTTGGGCAAAAAAAGTTGGATATCATCTCACGGTAGCGCTCATCATTCACAGTTACGTTACGATTCGTAGCATCTTTGAAGAAGTACGGTCCAATGATGCCACCAGCCCATAAACCGCACCAAACTATGACTTTTTCTGAATGCATTGGTAGCTTTTGCAATGCTTCTGGCTGATCTTCACTTAGTGCGAAATTTCACAATAGCCCGAATAGCCGATTCAGTGGATCGATTAAACTGACCATAAAATGGAAGAAGCTCTTAACAGAGCACGCATTTTAATAATAAAATTCAATGATTTGCAAGCGTTGTTCGTTTGTAAGACGATTCATGGTTAAATTATAGACCAAACTGAAGATGTTTGACAGCGAAACAAAACACGAAACGTGCGTGAAGTGTTTAAACCAGTGTTGCCAAAAAGATAATAGCTAAAAAGTCACACGTTAAATAGTTTTATTAAAATAAATAAAAATATTAAAATTATTTAAGAAAATCTATGAATAATCGTTACAATTCCATTTACTACAAGTATGTATCAAAAGTGATACATATTCTAGAATTATGAAGTTTTTTTAAGGCTTGATCTACGGTTAAATTTTTTTAGCGGTCTGCTCTATAGATGTTGAGACTCTAGCTCGAGCGTAGGTATTTTCCACAAGTTTTATATTTTAACAGCTATCCACTGTATTCAAGTCATGTTGAATTGAGAAATAATGTTTAGTACATGTCAATAATGTGACATAATTGAAATCTATTTATGTTTTTTAATTTTTTTAAATACAATTTTATTTTCGTATCTTTCTATATGACTTCCTCTTTTTTTTTTTGTTATTATTTATTTTTTTGTTATGCCTCTTTAGCCGAATACCAAATAAGTCTCCAAAGCAATGTTTTTAAAGACAATAATAATAACGTGGGATTATTTTTGTCAATTATAAATTATTTATGTAGTATGTTGGCGTTTTATTTCTTTCTTTCTTGCTTTTTTCCCATTTTTGTACAGAAAAATAGTTTTCCAATCATTTAAGTACTCGCGTTTTATTACTCAGTTTTTATTTGATTCGTATATAATAATTTACAGCTCAATGTGAGCATTTAGTGGGGGTTTTAAACTTCTCACTGCGTTGTTAAATTTTTGTTTTTGTTTTGAAATGACATTGAAACTTGAGTTTTGCATCATCATTATTGTTTTGTTCATGCATTTTATGAATTGTATGAATGAATTATAGTTTTGAAAATTAAAATTCTTTAATTTTTTAATATAAATCTCATCATAAAAGCATTTAAAATGAATCATATTTTATAATAAAATCCCATAAAACATGTAATAAAATACTTTCAAAATAAAATGAGAAAATTGCGGTTTGAATGAATGCGTTTAACTTATTAAAAACCAGAACGTGTGATTAAAAATGATTTTCTATTTAAAGTCATAAATGATTAAGTTTATAATACAAAATAATTATATGAATCATATGTAGTTTACAAAATGTTTTTCGAACTAATCGTTATATACTGACAATAATAGTAATTCTCAATAATCCTCAATTAACAAAAAAAATCAGGAAATATTTAAAAGTATTAGAAAAGAAATACAAATTCATAAAATATACAGTGGACAGCATAAGTTTTAGTATGGCTATATATTTTGACAAAAAAGTCCCCACAAGCTTAATACTCCTAAACAAAATCCCGACTCTAGTAACTAGATATTGTAAGAGGGTTTTTTTAAAATTTTATTTTCGACGCAAAATCTCAGCCGAGATACATAAACAACATATTTATATAAACATGCCAGCTTACCGCATAATCGTCTATGACATCGGCTTCAGTTGATGCACCCACTTCAAATGCATTGGTAAACGAAAAAAAAAGGAAAGCGATTGGGTGCCAAATCCCGATTTGCAAAAAGGGCTAAATTTGGCTAAAGAATTAGAACTTCATTACATTCAAACTGATCGTTCAACGGTGCGAAGCGCAAAGTTTAAAAGAAAGCTACAATCGAAAACCAATGTGAAGATGAACCAAGTGAGGAAGACATTTTGCCCTTAAAGGAAGACGAGTTAGGCGACTCATATCTAAATTTGCACAATAAAAATTTTACAAAACTCTTATTTTTGTTGGAAAACATTATTTTAGTTTATTTTTTATTGAAGTCGGCGTAGTCTAGTAGGTAGTGTGTTGGCTTGTTAGACCCAAAGCCAAGGTTCGAGCACCAGGCCAGACATCAAAACAAAATACAAAAAGTATTTTCTCGGCGACTTCCTCTCAGCAGATTTCTGGCAAAAACTCTGAAAGTAAATAAACCTGCCATGAAAAAGTTTCTCAAAAATCTGTCCTTTGGAGTCGACTTTAAACTGTAGGTCCCGCCACTCAGGTATAAAATTAACACACACAACATGAGTGGTGTAAGAAACTAGGACGTTGTACAATGGGTCAATTTGCCCTCCGGATACTGTACTTGTCTTAAATGAAAAGTACACGTCCTCTAACATAACCTAACCTTAATTTTTATTTAATTTTTTTATTAATTGGACTCTTTAATTAAATAAAAATAATATATTATTTATCTCTTCTTTTATATTTCTTGGTCTCCATATAACGCGGTAGGAACGGTGTGATTTGTACTAATTCAGAGTTTCTTATAGCGCGGTCTCCATACAATGCCGTAGACGGTGGTTTCCATAGAAAACGCTACGAATTAGCCTGGTTTGTACGGTTAAATCCGAGTTTCTTATATCGCATTATGGATATGGATCCGTTCAATATATTACTGCGTTCCAAGGGCCTATTTTATATACCCGGATTTGCCATAACATGTTTTTATTTATTTATTAATCTTCTTATATATAAAAATGAATCTGTTTTTATTTGTTTGTGGGTTTGTTTGTTTGTTTAGAGCCTATAGACGGCTAAATGGCTGGACCGATATTTTTGAAATTTTCACAGTATCTTCCTGTATGTCTGGAAGGAACTAAAGGCTACTTTTTATTTTAAAATTTCAAGTAGGCGAGATGCCACGCCCACATACTCATATAGAAATGAATGTTTGTTTGTATGTACTTTATAGAATAGTAAACTATTAATTTGATCATGTTATGATCTTTAGCAGAAAATTACTCAAAATGAATTAAAACGTAAAATGTGCATTCTTTAACAAAGTTGTTGCGCATGAGTCGACGGAGGTTGGTGCGATTAATTTTCGATGTATGGCGTCACTGAAAATTATTCAAAATGAATGACAAGCAATTGATCGACCTACACCTCAAGCACGGAAGGAAAGGGCATTACGAATCAGACGAGCATTGAGACTGGAAAATCTTCGAGTTTATGCCGCTGAGACCCATTCGCTTGAAACACTTGAACAACAAGAAGTGAGATTAGAAACTGATCGAATGCGTACTACTCACGCCCGTTCATCTGAATCATCAGGATAACGGGAAAGAAAATCAATACAATGATTCAAAATTTATTGGACATTTGTTTAATGTCTTCGCTTTAAATTTATTTTAGTTGGTGGCGCAGGGTACAGATAGTTACAATACAATTACAAATTATATTCTAATTATATACGAGCGAAGTAACGTCGAACATATGCTCGGTGTAGTATCACACACCAGAGTCTCTGGTGGGAATCGAACCCACGACCCTCACGCTAATAGTGTAGCACACTACCCACTAGACTACCAGGGCACCCTAACATGCATTTACTATGCCTGTAAATATTGTATTTTTCATTTTCTCTCACTAACCTAGTTTATTTTAAAATAGTTTTTCAGTTTAATTATGGACTTTAATTTAAATATTTACTATGTATGTATGAATATATTTACCATTTATTATACGTTTTATTGTTACTGTACTATGATGAGTGTAGCCAAAACTGTTAGTTTTCAATTATTATTACCTGCAATAAAAATGATGAGAGAAATTCATATTTTATTATAAATTATAAAATTTTGTTTATGAATTATTAAAAATAATAATAATTAATATTTCACATAAAAATAAATTGTATGCCATATACTATATAAACTTTATTTAGTAACATATTATTTATACGTAAATACAGTGAGCGTCAAAAGAAACTCTATTAAAAAAATATACATTAATAAATTACAGTAATTTTTATTTTAAAATTGTTTCATTCACAATTTTTAAAATTAAAACAAAACAAATTTCCAAATTTCAAATTTTTTCGGGCACTCTCCTTAAGTGGTATAAATTGAGTTTGGTGACTGTTAGAATTTTATCCTTAGTACACAGCTTCTTTTGGTGCTCACTGTATACATGAATATATATTGTATAGATTATTAAAATTAAATTGCAGCACTTGTGGTTTTTTTTTTTTTTTTTTTTTTTTTTGGAAAGAAAAAACTGGACAACAAACTTTCTAATTAAATTTCATTAACTTTTTATTTTTCGAGTTGATGACGCATACTCATATGTTGCTTTGGTGTTGCACGTAAAAACTAACATTTGTTTAAAGCGTTATTTATTAACTTATTTCACTTTGTTTTATTTTTTATTACATGTAAACAATTAATTGGTGAAAGTTCATTAGTTGTAATGGCTGTCAAGTATTTTGAGTGCAGCTTTGAACATCTCAACTAATGTCATGAACTACCACGGCTCATCAGAGAGACATAATATGTAAATGCACCATGCAACTGATAATTAAAAAGAGTTAACCACTATGCAATGTATGTACTCAATTATAAATAGATTTCATTGTTATTCTAACAATTGTTTTAAGCAATTCGAATTACATGCATTGTTTATAATCTAACCATCACAAATTGTACAAGTTTAAACCGGGTAAAAAGTTCAGGAAGAGAGTACCTTTATACCCCGAAATAATAGCAATACTAAATCGTTAGCCACTAATAGTCAATTAAAATAATAATAAACAGAGCCAATCTTTTACGAGTTATTTGGCAGTCCATCAAGAGAAGTTCTAGTCAAATACCAAATCATAGTCTTGCACAATGGAATGGACAACACTACCACAAAGTCATTACACGCAAGACCAATAACGTTATCCTATTAGGGAATCGCCAGTAATCTGTCACACTACCATGTAGAGGAGACTGATCAAAATAAGTCGTCGTAGTCTAGTAGGTACATAAGGCAGTGATTCAAGCCCCAGTTCAGATATCTTGAAGAAATCAAAACATAACATTTCTTTCAGCGTCATCCTGTCAGCAGATCTTCTGGCAAAAACTCTGAGAATAAATTAAACTGCCATGAAAAGCTTCTCAAAAATCTGTCCTTCGGAGTCGACGGTAAACTGTAGGTTCCGCCACTCATGGATGAAATTAACACACTCACCATGCGCGGTGTAAGAAGCTAAGCCGTAAACCTGACAAAACGGTTGTAATGACCAAGTAAGGAAGTTGGATCAGCAATGAATTTATTAAATCAAAACTCACCTGTCTTAGCACATCCATATTGAGATGTTAAGGTGGAGGTGAGAGAAATCCATTCATTGAAACTTTTTATTCATTTGAAAGACCTGTTCATATTACCTCCATGTGAGTTAACTATGCCCTCAAATCGGTCGTTCAAAATATCCAAAATGGCATTTGCTGTGTAGCAAAGAGCGTCGATGTATTGAAAGAATATAGTATATGGGATTGGCATACATACATACATACACAATTGGTCTTTACAAACCTTCAGTAAGAATAACGACCTAGTTTCTCACACCACTTATGTTGTGTGTGTTAATTTTATACATGAGTGGCGAGACTTACATTGTCCGAACGACAAATTTTTGAGAAACTTTTCGTGGCAATTTTATTTAATCTTAAAGAGTTTTTGCCAGAAATCTGCTGAGAGGAAGTCGCCGAAGAAATATTTTTTGTATTTTGTTTTGATGTCTGGCCTGGGGCTCGAACACTGGCTTTAAGTCTGGATTGACATCCAGATTATTCAATTTAGGTCAATAGAAATTGGTAATTATCGACCTATACTGCTCGCCGTTGGCAGTAAGTTTCTTATCAAATAAATAGGGATCGAGACGGCATGTCTGTCCAAAAACCTGACCAAACGGTGATTATTTTGGAATGCATTTGACGCTCTTAGAGCTCATGTAGATTGCTATAGTACCAAGTGGGGGACGTTTATTCGCGATGAATGCGATCCACGAATGAGCTGAAGATGATTTTTTGATTAAAAGGCAACTGTAAACGTTCGCAAGCCCCTGTGAAAGACCATTGCACAATTTTGTTAAGTGTATTTGTTTGTACTTACTTAATTAATTGGTCATTACAACCGCTTAGTCTGTATTACAGGCTAGCCGTTCACACGATTTTCTGTTGTGTGAGTTAATTTTATCCATGGGTTGCAGAGACTTACATTTAAACTTGACTTCGAACGACAGATTGTTGAGCAACTTTTCTTGCCAATTATATTTACTTTCCGAGTTTTTTCCAGTAGCTTGCTGAGAGTCCCAGATGTCTAAGCCAGGCGTTGAACAATGATTTCACGACTAATAAGACAACACAATAACTATACACCACTGCGACTTTATATGTACAGCCCAACTCTATAAAAAGCAGATTATAGAGCTTGCCCATGCCAGACATCAAGACAAAATACAAAAAGTATTTCTTCGGCGACTTCCTCTCAGCAGATTTCTGGCAAAAACTCAGAGAGAAAATAAAATTGCCATAAAAAGTTTTTCAAAAATATGTCGTTCGGAGTCGACTTTAAACTGTCTCGCCACTCACGTATAAAATTAACACACACAACATAAGTGGTGTGAGAAACTAGGTCATAATCCTGACTGAAGGGTTGTGTTGACCTATTATGTATGTAATACAGCTTGAGGGGCTTCTGAAATCGTGGTCGGCCTATAAAGATTATTCTCATTTGGATTTCTGTGATGTAAAATAAACTTTCAACTCCAACATGCCTTAAAGCAAATGTCTTCATGATAAGTCTCTTGATTGTGACAAGTATTTTTGAAAGTACTGCACACCATCCACGAAGTTGCCGTAGTCGAGTAGGTAGTGTGTTGGATTATTAGATGTAAGGCCATGGTTCAAACCCCAGGTCAGACATCAAATCGAAAATATGAAAATTTTTCCTTGGGCGATTTCTGCAGCAGATTTCTGGCAAAAACTTTATTATCCTCGCACGTTTTAAAAATGTAAAGTACTCTGGCTTATTAGACGTGAAGCCACAATTCAAATCCCAGGTCAGACATCTCGAGCGAAATTTGAATATATCTTCGGTGACTTTCTCTCAGCAGATTTCTGGCAAAAACTCTGAGAGTATATAAAATTGCCATGAAAAGTTTCTCAAAAATTTGTCGTTCGGGATCGACTTTAAACTGTAGGTCCCGCCATTCATGTATAAAAATTAGCGCACGCAACATATGTGGTGTGAGAAGCATGGTCTTAATCCTGTCTGAAGGGTTGTAATGACCAATTATGTATGTATGTATTTTTCTTTACAAATATTTACCAAATGTTGGAAATTCATAAAGTTTTATACAAGTTAACTTTAATAATACTGCTAGTGTGAGTTGCTGTGATATTATCGCACTTGATGAAGGATACTAAACAGGATAATTAGCTTTAAAACGTGTGATAATTGCTTAGGTAGATTAATTAAAATGGCAAACATGATATAATCACGACACAATTAAGGGATACAATTTACAAAGGAATAAAAAACATAAACAAAAACATTAATTTATTAACGTCTATTGAATGTGATTAAAAGCAAATTTCACACATTAATTATAATTTTTAACGTATTGACTTTTGAATGGAGAAATAAATGCTTACGTGATTCACTCACAGATGATGGATTTTTATAAATTTGACATCTGTTTTATGGTAGTAAAAGAATTCCCAGACATACATACACATACATTGTATCTTTATAACATACTCGTACATTGTATCTGTTTTGTTTTTCTTTTTTTTCTCTGTGTCTCTCTTGTTACAATCTAAACATTTGCTTTAGGTTTACCACAGATTGTATGTATGAAAACACTAACAAGCTAATCCATCAAATGCCAATAATTACAGTTGGTAATAGGAAAACAAAACAATCAGGCAATACAAAAAAAAAAGTATAAAAGACAAGGAGGCATTGAAGTAAATGTCAATATGCTAACAAATAAATAAAAAATATTGTATTTATAATGGATTATCGATATCAACCCGTATAATTATTTCTACTGAATGAAACAGATTTTGCAAATACAAAACGAAGATTGGAAGAAGTGTCTTTCTAAGTATGTTTATAAAATTATGATGATGCAAATGTTTATACATATTAAATATGTATGTATACATCCAAAAGTATTTATTCATTATTCCATAAATATGTAAGTACATTCATGTGTAAATGTACAGTGTACAGTGGACAGCAAAAGTCTTAGTACGGCAATATATTTTTAGCAATTTCATGAATTTAAGCCAAAAGTTTGTATAAAAATTTATAGTTTTTATATTTATTTTATTAATTTATTTCTGTTTTATTAAAAAACAAAGAATTTTTTAATGTTTTTCATAAAACAAGAGAAAAATAAGGAAAACATTCAGGTGACTCCATTGGTACCGCCAAAGAGAACCCTGAGTAAATTTAAAATTCAAAGGCCTAATATATGAAAATGTTATTCTTTGTATTTAGTAGAATATCCCTTAAGGTCAAGCACTCACATTTAACCCATTTGTAATTGAATATACAAGTTTTGTTTAGTGTTTTCTAGAGGCACCATGACCTTGAGTTTTTCGGTTGACTTTTGTTTGAGGTTTAAAGATTACGTAACCGTTTTTTCAAATGATCTCCTAAATACTCTCTTAAGGTCATATCGGGACTTTGTGCAAGAATATTAAGCCTGTGGAACTTTTTTTTGTCAAAATATATTGCCATACTAAGACTTGCTGTCCACTGTAAGTATATCGATTTGTCTTTATACTTACAATATATGTATGTATGTATTTGATTATATCATTTAGATCATATTTTCACGGCTGAATGCTGCTGAACACACGTTAAAGGCAAAATTTGAAGAAAAGGAACACAAGCCTTATTTCAGGCAAATCAATAACTACCGTAGAGCGAATATAAATAATATTTTTAAAATACGTATGTATACAGGAAGTCGCCGTAGTCTAGTAGGTAATATGTTGACTTATTAGACGTGAGGCCACGGTTCAAACCCCAGGTCAGACATTTCCAACAAAACGAAATTGAGTATTTTTTCGGCGATTTCCTCTCAACAGATTTCTGGCAAAAACTCTGAGAATTAATACGATTGTCATGAAAAGTTTCTCAAAAATCTGTCGTTCGAAGTCGACTTTAAACTGTAGGTCCCGCCACTCATATATAACATTAACGCAGTCCACATAAGTGGTGTGAAAAGCTAGATCGTCGTCCTGACTGAAGGGTTGTAATGTTGTATGAGTATGTCAATATGCATCCTTTCGACATACTCTGATACCAGTTTTATTATTCCAGAGTGTTTAAAAAAGATCTTACATTCACCTTTATGCTGTAGTCTGAATTATTTAGTGAATGCTTGGACCTGAACGTTGGTAGGCATGGCTGTTATCATAATAGATGTCTTCGTCGTATAAAAGGAATCTAAAGCGGCCAACTACAGGTCAACTATTCTTTAAATTTTGGCATGAAAATAGCTTCTATACTTCAACCCCCGTGCGTCAGACATCTTCAACAAAATGAAATATAAATAAAAATATGATAAAAAATATTTATTAGGGGACTTCCTCTCACCAGATTTCTGGTAAAATCTCTGAGAGTAAAAAAAAAATTGGCTGAAAAGTTACTCAAAAATCTGTCGTTCGGAGTCGATTCTAACTGTCGGTCCCGCCAATCATGTATAAAATTAACGTACATAACATAAGTGGTGTGGCAAGCTAGATCGTAATCCTGTATGGAGGGTTGTAATAACCAATTATATACATATGTATGTATGTATACTGTAATAAACCTACCTTGAACAGTGCTGAGAAAAAGGCATGTATAAAAATTTCATATTTACCGGGTGTACCAGTGTCAAGTGAGCGTCAAGATACAAATGTCTCCATAGTTAACATTAAATAATTTCTTTGTGTTGGCGATGCCATCTGTCAAACATATTTAGTATATGTACATCAAATCTATGAACAAACGATATCCATCAAACGTTTCCATCATGTGAAAAATGGCTAATTTTGCAACAGAAAATGATGTTTTTATTTGGTATTCATTTGAAGAGAAGTACTGGCTTGGCGCATCGAACTTTGGGTCAAACAACAATTTCTGATCGTTGTTTAAAAGCTATGTCAAAGAACCAAAAGTCTAGAAAATGATTATCACATGAATTGAATGACAAACAGCCGAGAAATCACTTGTGAAATTTTGCTTTAAAGACACGATAGAAAAAATGGTTTTATTTTCAGAATCCTAAAGGGAAAAAAATGATTGACCTTTCCTAACTTTTGCTGTGATTTTAAATCGTCGTACTCTTATTAAATTTGGTAAATATTTTTTGAAGTCGCCGTGATCTAGTAGGTAGGCTGATCGCTTATTAGACCCCAGGTCCAGGCATTTCCAACTGAACGAAATATGAAAAAATATTTCTTCGGCGACTTCCTCTCTACAGATTTCTGGCAAAAACTTTGAGAGTAAATAAAATTCTCAAAAATCTGTCGTTCGGAGACGACTTTAAACTGTAGGTCCCGCCACTCATGCATAAAAATTAACGCACGCAACGTAAGTGGCGTGAGGAACTAGGTCGTAATCCTGACTAAAGTGTTGTAATGACCAATTAAAAATGTAATATTTTTTGTAAACATTTGTTTCGTTATAATTCATTGGATTAGATATCACAAAGCTCACTTGAGCATGCATAGCATCACCCATTGTGATGCCACGTGTGAACGCAGTCTGTACTGACCAAGTTCCACCAAAATCAGGGAAGAGGAAGAAGTTGGTCAGCGCCAGGGCACTAGATTAGAGTACCTTCAATAAAATTTTGATAAAACTTAATTGCACAAACTTGCCCGCAATTCATAAAAAAATAAAGTTTTCTTAAGCTTGTAAAAACATAGAAAATTTGAAAAAAAATTTCTTATTTTTAAAACTTCATTGAAATGAAATGTTAATTGATTTAAGGATTCTGCTATAAATTTTGTAAATATCAAATTTAGACTAAAAGGCTGCCTTAGGCTATCTAATAATATAACATACCTAATCCTTAAATGACGATATAAAAAAAGTAAATTTTTGAAATTCAAAAGAACTGGCTGCTGCTGCTCACTATCTAAGCCACAGATTAAAAGTCATTACGAGAAAAATAAATGAAATCCTCTTACAGGTCAATGGCTTTTGTCAACAAGAGAGATAAATTTACCTGTAATAATGTTAAGCTAAATATAATCAAAACAAGTGTTTCCTTATTTCTTTAACTCAGGGGCATTAAAAGAACAAAAATTCACCATTTTATTTAACCTGTTTTTCATTTTTATTCAGCCATTAATTAATTGCCTTCATTTAGTAACACAACACTTGGATTTGCTAAATAAAAAGAAAATTAATTTGTTTTATTATTTATTTTCTCTTTTTCTTTTTTTCTCTTTTTTTTTTACTACGACACTTAAACTTGTAGAATAAATAGTTTTAAATTTTTTATTATTATTTCTTCTGTTTATTACAGTATGTATCTTAAACAGGTAATTGAATTTGTACATTAAAAACAAGCCTACATCTGTATTATTGTTTAAATTAACAACAAAAAAATAAAAAAAATTGAAAAAAATTATCAACTACAGAAAGCAAATAGTGAAAGAGAAATAATGAAACGAAATGAACAACAAGAATAAAAAAATCTTTTCAAGCGTTAAAACCTCATTTACTTTTAAGATTTACTCACATACGGGTACATGACTATTGACGGTAAAGACATTTTTTTCTTCTGCTTCCCGCCCATTTTTAATAGACCTCTCAACGGATGTTAAGACAAATAATAAAAAAGTTTCCTTTTTTTATTTCGAAAGCTTTCTTTTTCTAAATTTTAAATTAATTTTTTCGTTTTTTGTTTTGTATTTATGGGTGTTGCCTGGTCGAAAACCATAAACTACCAAAAAACCAAAAAAAAAAAACAAAAAAAACAGTTTAAAGCCTTTAATTTTATTAGTGAGTGTAACATAACAAATTTATTTTTATGATACCTGCTGGCATGTATGGTATTTAGGCCCACTCTTCAATGATTTATGAGGGTTTGAGTGAAACTTTTTTTTCTGTAATTTTTTATTACAAGCTCTGTAGTAATTATCACAGATACGCCAGTTATTTAGCTTTGTTTCCCTATTTTCCCTTTGTTAGTTACAAGTTATTAAAAAACATTTCCATGGAATTATTTCTTTTTTCAATTTTCAAATTCTTACGAAATATCATCACACATAGAAATCTATAATCTGTTAAGAATAATCACAATACATTTAATATTTTATTAAAACCATAAATGTCTTAAAAGCCGCCGAAAATAACTAAAAGAATTTAGGTGTTTATAGATGTTTTAATAAAATTTTGTAAGCAATTCTATGAAAACACGACTCAAACCACATTAAAAAGTAAATTTTATTTAATAAGTGCTAATCCAACAGCAATTCAAACAAAAAATCGTGAGGCTAATAACCCTAACAATAGACATGCATAGCAATTAATCATTATAACCCTTCAGTCATGATGACGACCTAGCGTTACACACTACTTATGTTGTGTGTTTTGATTTTATACATGATTGGAAGGACCTATAGTTTGAAGTCGACAGACAACAGATTTTTGATTTTTCTTACATTGTTTTTGCTGGAAATCTACGCAGAGATAAAAATATTTTTATTCATATTTCGTTTTGTTCGAGATGTCTGATCTGGGGTTTGAAATCAGAGATCAGCAATGAATCGTTTTTTCGCTACTCATAAGTACATACTCATGAAATTTCGAGTATGAGTGAGTCAACAGTATTGAAATTTAACTACTCTGTTGCATTCATACTCACTACAACATTGATTTATAAGCACAGGCTTTAATAAGTATGAGTACAGCGTTGACATCAAACTCATAACATTCGAAATATGTTTGATTCATACACCTACTCATTCAGATTCATAAATTTAGAAAAATACTTATAATACTCATAAATGATTCGAGTGATTCATCAAAATTTACAGTCTTAGTTGTTGTTGAATTTACAAAAAAAAAGAAGAAAGAAAAATTCAAGACAGCAAGCAAAGCAAACGCACAGCCTTCTAGTGAGTATTGTAGTGTTCGTACGCGAATCATACTTATTTTGTCATTCTTGTATAAGTTGAGTAAAGGAGAGTCGAAATCATTGTTATTGTTAAATATGAGTACGATGAGTACTTCAAACTTTGAATATTAGTGGTATGAGTATGATATTAAAATAAGTATGAATGCATATAAGTATCAGAAATTATGAGTATGATTCGAATCTACTCATCTTTTTGAATACTAATTGCTGATCTCTGGTTTGAACCGAGGCCTCACGTCTAATAAGCTAACAGACTACTACTACTACTACTAGTAGACCATCCATACTAATATGTACTTCAAATTTCATGGCTAGCAACCATACTAATTAATTCAAATGAGTCCTCCAATAATCATAGCATTAGACAACAGTCTGTCTAAAAATCAGCTTAAAGACATTCTACAAATATATTTTTAGAACCTGTTGAAATTACCCTCCTATAGAGAGTTAATTTTTAGTCATTGATGCCTTTGGATAAAATATGGTTTGAAAAACAGTTTCTTTAATAACTTCCATAAATTGTTGTCAAACCTATTCCAGTCAACATATTGTAGCCATCGGCATAAATTTAAAGGTTTCCACTGCAAGTCTTTCGATCTTCATAACAGAAGTCATCAGGTGTCATGTATGGAAAATCGAAATTATTCCAAGAAATTATTCCTTAATACTATAAGCCTTACTGCCACCATTTCTGCCCTCAAAACAGCCGCCGAATGTTCTTAGTTTAAAGTGCTCTCCGTAAAGTTCAGAACAATCTAAGTGTGTAGTCTCCTAGCGTAGGACTTTTAAGCAATGTTGTCAAGATCTCCGAAGTGCTTCTACTGTTATCCAGATTCCAATCTTTTGAAATTGTAGAACGAATTGGTTTAGTTCTTATAGGTCTGAGGTCCTCCGCGGTTGAGATAAAAGGTGATAAAAAGGAGATAAAAACGATTCTCAGCATTTTACACTTAAAAGGGATACGAAGGTACTTTGAGGCAGGCAATTACCATACCATTGCCATATATCTTGCAGATCAGTAGGCAGAATGCCATTAGTACCAGGTGACTTTAAAGTTTGGAAAGTGCTAATGATCTAGGCAATGATAATGTATTCAGAAATTGCACTGACAAGGAAAAAGGCAATGTGCACATATCACATATCTGAGGCAAGTTCAAGGTTTTAAATAATCCATCAGAAAATAGATTTGTGTTTTGTCTAACTTATTTATTTTAGCATTACAACCCAGCTTCTCACCACACATATATTTGGTGTGTTTATTTTATACATGAGTGGCAGGACCTACAGTTTAAAGTCGACTCCAAACGACAGATTTTTGAGAAACTCTTCAGGTCAATTTTATTTACTCTCCGAGTTTTTACCATAATTAGTAATGAAAGGAATTCGCCGAAGAAATATTTCCTCGTACATATTTCGTTTTTTTTTCGAGGCATCTGGACTGGAGTTTGAACTACAGCCCTAAGTCTAATAAATCAACGCACTACCTACTTGACTTGTGCTGCATATATCATTATGAAATTAGTTAGAAATAGAAATCTAAAATTTAATTTAACTACATTGTGTGAAAGTTTTTTATTTCTATTTGTTTATTGTTGTTGTAATTTACCATTAAACAGTAATAAACAAAAATTTATTGGTATTATTATTATTATTAATGTAGTTGTTGTTGTTATTGTTTTTTGGTTTATTTACAAGTATTTAGGTTAAATAAAATTTGCTTTAGTTTTGTTTTTATTGTTATTGTTATTATTTTTCTTTTTCGGTTATGATAACATAAATTTAATTACGCTACAATAACTACAGCAGGTGATTAACCCACAAAACTGGGTTACTAGTATTATTATGAATGCAAATAAAAAACTAAACTTTTCAACATACTCATATACATACGTATACTGTAATTATAAAAATAATAATAATAATAAAAAAGAAATAAAAGAAGAAATAAAATATGTATGTATGCATGGCTAAATTTACAAAAAAAAACTGCAAGAGAGCTATGATTCAAAGCATTTTAACAAAATAATATTTATAAAACACACACATATGTATGTCTGTGGTTTAATAATACAAAAAAGAAATAAGATAAGAAATAAAATTGCAATTGTATTAAATGTCTTCGTACGTTTACGAGAGCATACAATTACGGCAACAAAACTAATGAATGAAATAAATACTCAAATAAAACAATACAAAGAAAGAGCTACAAAACAAGAAAGATTCGCAAGTGATAAACTGAAAATAATTTTTTTTTATTATACTTTCCATTTGTAACATAACTTTATTGATTTATTTGTTTCAAATCTACATCTAGCCACTGATATTCAGTAAATTTTCAATGCTTGTTCCATGCATACTTATGTACATACATAATTGGTCGTTACAACCCTTCAGTCAGGATTACAACTTAGCTTCTCGCAAAACTTGTGTTGGGTGTAATAATTTGTATATATGAGTGGCGGAACCTACAGTTTAAAATCGACTCCGAACGATTTATTTTTAGTTTAATTAATCGATTTAATTAATTTTTTTTAATTTTAACTACAAATACATACAATTTATTGGTCAGGATTACGACCTAACTTTTCATAGAACTTGTGTGGTGTGTGTTAATTTCATGCATGAATCGCGGAACTTACAGTTTAAAGTCGCCTCCGAACGAGAGAGTTTGTCGAGAAACTTATTCATTGTAATTTTATTTTACCCTCAGAATTTTTGGCCAGAAATCTGCTGAGAGAAAGTCGCCGATGAAAAATTTTGCATATTTCGATTTGTTGGAGATGTCTGACCTGGGATATGAACCGTGGCCTGTTGTCTAGTAGGCCAACACATTACCCACTAGACTACGTTAACTTTAGTATGACCTCAATGTATGTATGTTACGTTAAGTACTATTGACACTGCGTAGGTATAGTAATGCTCTCAATTTATATAGAGTATCGCTATAAAGTTTGATATAAAATTCTTGCTCTGAAAAATTCAGGGAATTGCTGGGTGTCAACAGGAACTATTGTCCAGCAGCTGTTATACACCCTGAAGTCCTCTGCTGGAATATAATGTCTAACAGATTACATATCTCGTGGTCGAGCTCATATCTCTTTTGCAGGAGTATTTTTGACTTCAATGTCTGTTACGTTAAGTACTATTGACACTGCGTAGATATAGTACTGCTCTCAATTTATACAGAGCATAGCTATAATGTCTGCTCTAAAACTCTTACTCTGATAAACTTCAGTTAGTTAGTGGTTGCCAAAAGGCACAATTGTCCAGCACTTTATATACACCCTGGTATTCTCTGCTGGCATATATTAATGTCTGACAGGTTATACATCTCGCTCTCGAGACCATTCCTTTTTTTAAGTATTTTTGCCCTATCCAAACTTTCCTTGCTAAGGTTCGCTTATTCTCCTATAGTCGGATACATCTCTCAAATCTCTTTCTATTTTAAAGACCCAACAAAAGTAGAGATTGTCTCCAACTCATTTGCTTGGAGAAGAGTATTTCCTTTTATCTGCTTCTCTATCGTTGCAAATTCCTACATTACTTGGGCTCTAGCAGAGATAATTATTAGTTCCCCTACCTAGCGGATTCAGTTTTCCCAAACAATCCCATGTTATACATGAATTCACTTCAAAAAGGACCGAGTATTTGGATAGCGGTCTGATTTCCACTTCTCGTATTTTGTACTCTCTGTCCCAGTAGAATTAAGGATTGGCTTAGACTACAGCTTGATTTCAAAGTTTGAAATAAATTATCTGTCATTCACAAGGTTTTACTCACGATAACAAAATTAAAACAATTTTTATTTTTTAATAAATATTTTAAAAATTAAATTTTAAATTATTTTTCAATTGTTTAAGGAAAAGTTTTTGAAGAATTTTTTTTATTATTGAAAGCTCAAAAAGCTAATTTCACTGTGATTCATTTCATTTTTTCTTGACACATACAGATTTATACACAGAATGCTAATTAGAATTAATCTTTATAACTTTCTTTAGACACACATACAAACAAATTAAAAAAATACATACTTTTGTAGCCTCACATGCTAAGCAGCTCAACCTATTTTTATTTAAAAATCAGCAGATAATTGATTCAGATTCGCATTCGTATTCATATTCTCACTCTGACTATGACTCACTTAACAACAATAAAGCAAATTAGCTATTGTAGTATATAAATAAGTAAATAAATACTACAATAACAATAAAAATAAAAAAATTATTTAAACAGCTTATATTTACAGTAAAACATTTAAAAAGTAATTGTTTTTCCTCAACAACAAATGATCAATTAAAAACTGTATTCATACGTTGGTTGCTCTTTACACAGTAAACTTGAGACTATATAGTAAATATGGGGGTTTATTTCACCGTGTTTATTATCTTTGACGTCATTTATATCAGTATGACACAGATAAGTTAATCATATTGGCTACAACCCGCTGTGCTTTGCCATCCCCTTATAGATTATTTTGGTTTTTGTATATGAAATGATTTTATCAAACGAATGTTTTTGCAACCAAAAAGGTATGTAATTAGAGCGTGATAACACTTTTTATGTATATACGCTTGCAAAACGGTTTGTAAAATATTTGGAATTTATTTCAGGTACCTAAAACTGCGATAAGATATGTAGGGACAGCACAATTAATATATAACTTTTTATTTTTAGTTTAATTAATCGAGTTTTATTTTAATTATAAATACATACATACATCATAGGTCATTACAACCCTCCAGTCAGTATTATGACCTAGCTTTTAACACCACTTAGGTTGTGTGTGTCAATTTTATACATGGGTGGCGGGACCTTCAGTTGAAAGTCGAATCCGGTGAACAGATTTTTTAAAAACTCTCCACGGAAATTCTTATTTACTCTCAGAATTGTTCCCAAAAATCTGTAGAGCGGAAGTTGTCAATGAAATATTTTCTTCATATATCATTTTGTTAGAGACGTCTGACCTGGGCTTTGAACGGTGGCCTCATGTCTAATAAGCAAACATACTACCTACAAGACTACGGCGACTTCACATTGCCTGCAAATCACAGATGTCCCTATTCCATCTACTAATCCTAAGTGTGAATCAGCTATGTCACATTAGTACTCCTAAAATAGCTGCCTCGTAACACCAGGGTATAATTTGAACACGAAGAATACTCGTCTTATTAATCAAACGGATCTAAGGCACATACTACGTGGGGACTTGTTACAGCATGGATGGCTCTAAGCATAGAGACGAAGACGAGACTAAGCAAGAATGTGTTGCGATGATTGACTCGAAAACACCTCCATTCTGAAATTATGTGCTCTGAGTCTACAATGCCCTCCCAAAAAGTCGATTACTAACCTCAAGTTATTTCTGGATCGCCTCTTTTTATTAAATAACCAGAAACCAAACTATGCCGCACTATAATACAGTTGTCCGAGTGAAGTTGTACGCGATTAAGGAATGTATAAGGAATGGCACAACTTAGCTATAAAAGCTAACGCATTAGACTTGGAGAACCGAATGTCTTTAAGTTGTGAAATTAAACGGAAACGGCACACTAAATATTGTGGAATAAGAAGGCAGGAGAATAAATTGCAAAGATATTCTGGGGTGATCCTGATAGCAGGAAGACTAATGGCGAATTGGGTACACTAAAGAGCTTATTTATGCTCTTACATGTGCACCTGAATCCCATAGATGTGGTAGATACCAGTAAAGGCAGGATATGCATTAAGAAAATGGGAACTATTGAACACTTTTAATGTTCTTTCCTACCTTTTGTCAGCTTAAGGTTCCAATATTTTTCGGATAAAACTTAGAGGAGTGCAATAGAAGAAACTGATTAAGTTTGAATGAGATACAGAACTTGTGCTCTTTTTCGGAGGTATGTTGGAGAGAATTTTATTGAAAATATCATATGATTACATGGGTGTTGTCTGAAACTTTTATTAGAACGAAAGGAAACTCAACTCATTTTAGAAAATAGCCGCAAGTCAATCCCTTTAAATTGAATAGTAAAAGTGGCCTAACTTTTAGGCAGATACAACACGGAAACTGCAGCATCCTTATTTTATTTTTTTTTTGCTTCAAACTATAGTTTAATGTACAGTACGGAGATTGAGCTTACCCATGGCGACACAAGGGGTCGCTCTGCGTGCTCAAGAGAGCTTTGGTATCTAAGCTACCTCTCCAACCTAACCTAACCTATAGTTTATTGTAAGAATATTACAGTTCTCTGATATAAAAGTGGGTAGCTTGCCGCTCACAAGAAAGTTGACTCTATGGCCCATATGGCTCATTGTGTAACCCATATGAGGAAGCTTTCTTGTCATGATCTGTTAGTGGTGAGTTTGAAGCACCCCGAGCTTCGCATGAAACCGGCCAGTTGCCTTAGTGCCACGTTCACAATCGTGCCCAGATCTTTAAATGTTCTGTCACCCAAAAACCGATGATGTCTGTTCTAAAGTGCAGGGCACTCGCATAAAAGCTGTTGTACCGATTCAGTTCACTACCCGACATTCTTATAAAAATAATATTAACTTGACATACCATACTCATATTAATCTTATCGAATATTATTCTCTCTTTTTTCCATGCCCATACCACACTTTTCCACCCCTTAGAAAATAGATAAACTTTTCATTATTATTGCCGCCTGCTGCCAATTCATAAACACTTGCTAGTTTATTATCAGGCTGAATCATTTATTTTTTTTCATTCTTTCGAGACATTTATGTGAGTGTTGTCATGATATTCATTCATGATTCATTGTTCGTTAATTCTGTTAATTTTTTTTGTTCATTTTTATTAACAATTATTGAAATTCAAACGTTAAATTTTATACGAGTACATGCTTTAATGTGGTATGCATTGTATACGCTTTGAAAATGGAAACCTACAGTCATAACACAAATAAAGAACAGGAGGCAATAATGAAATTGCATTTTAGAAAAGCACGTTTTCTTCTTTTCGAAAACTTTCTTTTTTATTTTCCAACGTTTACACGTAACGTAAATTTTTATTGTGTTGTGGTTTTATTTTTATTTTTATTTTTTAATTTTTCGTTTTTGATTTATTCTATACTACCATAACCATATTTGTATGTATACATGTATGTATGTAATGTTTGTAACAAAAATCTTTTATGATTTTTTTAATATTTTTTGGGCTGCATGGTATTGCTGTTGTAGGCAACTTGTTGTCGCTTTTTCTTTTTAATTTTTTTATATTCGTTTTAAAGTAAATTTACCGTTAACAAACTGTATTGACTATATGGTGTTACTATGTTGTAAATACATTTACTGCACATGTACAGTACATGTTGAATTTTTTTTTCTTTTTTCTTTACAGTCAGTCAAACCTTGTCACCAAAACCTAATTCTAGTCTGTTCATGCCTCACGAACTCGACGTGCTTATAAATGTATTTCTTTGTAAATGGCAATTGGGTACATTATACTTCTTACCACCAACAACCAAAATTGTATACGACAACAACAACAACAACCGTCAACAACTAAAAAAAAAATGCAAAAAAAAATTTGTTCTAAAACAAAAAAAAATATATTAATGCGCTTAGAAAGTTTTACTTGTTTTATATGTTTTCGAAATTTTTTTAATAAAACTTCAATTTATTGGAAATTAACAGTCAAGTATTCTGTTTAAAGAAGTAACAGTTGAAAAACATTAATATTACAGTCAATAAAGAACGAATATATGTTCTCCTTGAAGGGTTACTTCACAGCATTTAAACTTGCTTAAAATAGAGTTTGGGCTCTGCCAGTCTGAATTAAATCGATTGAACTGGTAATCCCTAGCTTGTGTACCTTCGATAGGCACATATAAGGGTGGACCATTTATCGGTTTTAAATTGAACCATTGGTTATTTCGAATCTGGCAATACTTATGTTATTCAATTCTGTCAAAAAGTTCAGTATATTATCTCCACATAAATGCAATGAATTGATTTACGTTTGAGCAACGTTGGTATTTATAGGGCCAACGAGAAACTGCACGATGATGCGGATTTTGCCAAAAAAAAATCATCGTTTCGGATGATACTCATTTTCATCTTAATGGATTCGTTAAAAAGCAAAATTGCTGTATTTGGGGCTCAGAAAACCAATAAGTGGTCTTACGGAGTGACTGCTTGGTGCTGCTTGTGCATCGGAGGCATCATTGGCCCATATTTTTTTGAAAATGAGGACGACGCAACCATTACGGACAATGGGGACACCCATTGCACCATGATAACCGATTTTATCCGATCTTAATGTCATTGATGTGAACGATGTTGGTTTCAACAGTATGATGGAGCTAGCCACACATCTCACGCCACAATCGATTAAATGCGTCAAACATTTGATGGGCTTTTAATTAGCGCGAAATGGTGACATACATGACTATAAAATATGGCTCGTACTGATTACGCGCAGTTGAAACTGAAGGAAAATGAGCTTTTTTATCAATGTATTGTGTTGAGTGCTAAAGCATATTTCTAGTTAAACGGCTACGATAATAAGTAAATTAAAACGTCCTTCCAGGCGCCTCTGCTAGTCACCAATCGGTGACTACGCTTTCTCGACTTCTGACAATCTACGCATCAAATACTCATCTCAGCGAAGCCTTCTCTTCCAAGCGAACGACATGGCCGAGCCAGCTCAGAAGCTGAATGTTAATGCGCTGCACAAAGTCCGTGTAGTTGGGGAGGTCATATAGCTCATTATTGAATCGGGTAAGGATATCATTGCCAAATCGCAATGGCGAATCAGTACTAAATAACGTACATGCTTCCACGGTATAAACAAACACGAAGAGAGCAACTTGTAGAGTATTTGTCCTTCGGAGCTATAGGCACTTCTAGTCTATGGTACGTCATCAACAAATGTGTTCGTTTAAATTTGTACAGAGAGTGCAAGGAATGAGGACAGCACTACTATGTCCCATTCAGTAAGTGATTCGAGGACTCGAGTCAAATTCGAAAATAACAGGGGAATTTCTTAAAAAGCTGAACTAATTGGGCAGGGGAAGAAGGGTTACCTTATGGGGAATTTGCTGCAATGTACTGGTGGATTAGCTTGCAAGGATTGCCAGAACGTTACCGCTAATAGGGAATAGGAGGAGATGTTACGAAGGATATATTCAGCGCACTGTTGCTGTGGACTCTGGAATGTTTGTTCAAAAAGGTGTGTAGATTCTATACTAGCTTATGCTAGATTATGTGGCGAATCTTCCCAAAAACAGATTTATTTGCCTATTGCGACCATTGTATCACCTGATGGCAAAAGTGATTCTATGCTTGAACTCCAGCTGTTATTATGTTAACTTGGCAGAGTCAAAAAAAATTATTCACTGACAACATGAAAAGCATAGTTATCGGCCATAATTTTGGATTCAATACGTTGCATATGCCAACATATATATATTTTGTTCTGAAATCATTTACTGCCAGATCGGTACTAATCTTGCTGTACTCATGTTGTCACGCAGCCTCTTCGTGACCCCTCCCAGAGGGCATACAAGCACCCAGTATATGTTAGCTAATGCGTGCAACGGAGTGCGATACTCTGGACTTTAAATTTGGATTTTGTGTAGGGCTTGGAACCTACCTCGTAAACACCATTACACTCATTAAAATTGGATGTTTGGTACGGTTTAAATGCTGGCGGTGTCATTAGTCCTTAATTACTTCTTTAGAAATGAAAGTGTTGAATTTATGGTGAATTTCAAGCGCTATAGACATACATACAGACATATTTGGTCATTACAACCCTTCAGTCAGGAATACGACCTAGTTTCTCACGCCACTTATGTTGTGTGTTAATTTTATATTATAAATGAGTGGCGGGACCTACAATTTAAAGTCGACTCCGAACTACAGATTCTTGAGAAACTTTTCATGGAAATTTTTTACTTACCCTCAGAGTTTTTGCCAGAAATCTGCTGAGAAGAAGACGCCGAAGAAGTGCCTTTTGTATTTCATTTTGATGTCTGACCTGGTTTTACGTCTAATAAATCAACACACTACCTACACTCTACCTATTAGACTACGGCGACAGCGACAAGCGCTATTGAGGCATGTTAAAATCAACGATACTTGGTTCCAACAAGATGATACAACTTGCCTGACATCGCGTTTAACAAACAATATGGTGCGAAATTAGTTTATTGACAAATTGATTTTCCTAGGAGGTCCTGTTCATTGGCTCCCTACTTTGGCAGATTTACTGCAAAAAATTAATCAAATTTGGACTGATCAGATGAACGTAGGGACGTCAGACATATTTGAACAATAAAAGCCATAAAATTATTTATGAGATTGTGTTAGATTAGGCCGGAGTGGTAGGTCTGATATCCAAAAGCTCACGTGAGCACGCATAGCGTCCCGTTGTGATGCCACGAGGTGAACGCAGTCCCTGTACTGTCCAAGTTCCACTAAAAAAATCAGGGAAGAAGAAGAAGTTGGTCAGCGCAAGGGATGTATATTTATGAGATTACGAAAAAATAAAAATACATTCCAACAATGTTTCTGTCTTATTATTTAAGGTGTAGAAGCTTTAAAAAAAAACACCCTGTGCGTATTGCACATACATATGCCATAAAAATTATTCAAATTGTTACTTAAAAAACGTTGAAGTAAATATTTTCATATCATTTCGAAATCATTTAATTTTTCAAGCATTATTTTATTTCAACACTTTTTTTTATTTATTTTTTGTTAAAATTCGTTTCATTCAAGATTAATTTTTTTTTGCTTTTCTGTTCAATCATATTCTCCTGTTTTTTTCTGTTTTGTTTACAGTTCATCAAGTTATTTAATTCTCGTAAGCAAATTTTTAGTTGTTATTGTTTAAGTTATATTCTTTTATTGTTGTTGTTGTTGTTTTCTTAACATAAACAAAACATTTGAATATTCATTGAGTTGTGCCAAAAAATAAAAATAATAATAATAATCGTAGAATTGCATAAAAAACTTTACTGTACGGATTATATACAAAGAATTTCATTCATTCTTCAGTCATTCATTCTGTTTTCAAAGTTTTAGGATTTCAAGTATGTATGTATTTACATTTTTTACACAAACAAATATATGTATGTATGTATAAAATATGTATTTATGCATGTGTATAAAAAGATATTTATGTAAACAATGAACAATGTTTTCGTGGATAAAACTATCTACATTAGGAAAAGGAAAGGAAAAAAACATTTCTTAAGCTGTTGATGTAATTGAAAACAAAACAAAATTGCACACAAATAAATTGAAAATAATTGAATTTATTTTTAGGTATTTATGTATGTGGTTAGAAATCTTTAATTAAACCATAAACATAAACAGGCTTTTTATTTATTTGATATGGAATGTCTACGAAATCTTGATAGAAAACAAAACATTACACATGGTTTTTGTGTTTTTTTTTTCTTAATTAAAATATACTATTTCCGTAGTAGAATAGAAAAAAAATAAGAAAAAATAAATAGAAATCAAAAAAATACAGTGAACATCAAAAGAAAATGTACATTAAAAAATTATACATTAATAAATTACCGTTATTTTTATTTTAAAAAGTGTTTCATTAACAGTTTTTAAAATTGAAACAAAAAAAAATATTACAAAAATTTCGAAATATTGTCAAATTTTTTTAGGGCACTCTCCTTAAGTGGTAAAAGTAGAGTTTGGTGATTGTAAGAATTTTATCCATAGTGTATAGTTTCTTTTGACCCGCACTGTATATATTTTGAAAATAGATTAGTAATCTGCAATAATATTGATTATAAACAATTTATTTTCATTAATTTATTTCACTTAGAATATTTGGCCCAATTTTCTAATTTTTACTGAAATTTATAAACTTCAAGGTGACACAACTCAAATGAAATTATACAAGATAAAGAAATTAGCATGTGTTGGATTAAATGAGACAATGAGAAACTGTCTAATATCGGGGCACGAACCTCATGTTAGTCAGTGGAGGGCAATGGCATTTAATATCTCATATGCTAATAATCCCGTTGTCACCGTAGCCTAATATTTAATGTATTAGCTTATTAAACGAGAGCTCGTTGATTTTAACCTCTCGATCCAAGTTAAATAGGAAAAAAATTTTCTTTCGTCGACTTCCTTACAGCAGAGGGTAAATAAAATTGCGATAAAAAGCTTCTAAAATTTATCGTTCGGAGCCGTAGGTAAGCTGGCAGATATCTTCTAATTTATGTGACGACATAAAAAAATATAGTCATTTAAAGTTAAACGGAGAGTACAAGGAACGGGGTACAGCGATACAATGTGACAGTCAGCAAGCAAATCGAGCACACGTTTCGTACAAAGTTAACTCGAAAATAATAGAGGACAATTTCGAAAAGTTATCGCGGTAGTTTAGTAGGTAGTCTGTTAGATTATTAGATGTGAGGCCACTGTTGAACCCTTGGCTCAGTCATCTCGAACAAAACGAAATATGATAAAGATTTCTTCGGCGACATCATCTCAGCACATTTCTGCCATGAAAAGTTTCTAAAAAAAAAGAAAATAAAAAAACTGTCGTTCAGAGTCGACTTTAATTTGTAGGCTGCTCCACATATGTATAAAATTAACACACACAACGCTGAAAAGACGGATGCGCCTGCAAGGACGGCCAGAACGTTACCGCCAACAGGACTTTAGCCTTTATGTGGACCGGCCTTTTTACACGGTTGCTGTAGACTTTCGGAATCTTTGATTCAAATGGATATCGCCTCGAATCTAATGTGTAGATCTATGCCAGTATAGGTGTGTTACCACAATTATATGCAAACCGGAGAGAGAATGCTTCCATATAAGAAACTAACTCGATTACAGAATAAATCTTTCTACTACAATAAACTTTATATTTTTATGTTCGTCAAAATTAAAAGAAAATTATAGTTTAAGAACTTCCTCCTCTACATTACAAAAAAAAGACACATGAGATGATATATAGTGTCCTTCCCCCACCTCAACCCCACAGTAGCTGTAGGAATGAAATATCTATCGGCATGTTTTCCAATAAAACTGTAGCCTGTGATAGTCGCATTTGTCCGATGTATGGCCATGTTAGGTACACGACAAGCAGTTATCTCTTTTTATCCATAAATGTTCTGCATTTATAGCAATATTGCATATACTCTCCAGCTTCGAACGAAATTACGTCTCATTGTAAACCGAGCGGAGATGACCTAGTCGAACTGAGGCAATCGAAACACATATGTCTTGTAACTTATCGGCTCTGACCGGTTCATCAGCAATAAAATTACCGAATATAATCAAATGAATGATACAATATTCCCCTGAGAAATCCTCGGCTTCCATGGACGGCTTTAGTAGGAGTTTATTTGGGAAGTAATCACAGTCAAGTTTATCGAATAAATTAACAGATTTTGAAGAAAAAATACCACCACTGTATCAATCATACACACATACATAATTGATAATTGCAACACTTCAGCCAGGATTCCAACCTGGCTGGACCCGTGGCGGGACTTATAGCTTAAGGTCGACTCCGAACGACAGATTTTACAAACTCTTTTCATGGCAATTTTATTTACACTCAGAGTTTTAGCCAGAAATCTGCTGAGATGAAGGCGACGAAGAAATATTTTTTTCATATTTCATTTTGTTGGAAATTCCTGACATGGGGTTTGAACTGCTCATGCTCTAATCAGATAATTTCTGGTGTCATCTTATGGAAAAAAAAAATACTGAAATATTTTTAAGACTATAGGGACGCTTGGGAGTATTACGTACCCAGAACTGAATTCAAAAAAAAATTATTTTCATATTTAAAAATAGTTTTTTACGCATTTTAGAAAATAACGGTAGTAAACATTAATTTTTAAAGTGTTAAAAACTACACACTCTTAATGTTTGCTTTATGATGGCACCAGTATTTTAGAAAAATTTTCATTTCATTTTAAAGGTATTCGCTTGGGTTTTACAGCAAAAACTCATCTTCGTAAAGCTAGCATCAAATAAAAAAACAGAAAAAAAAACTATTTGGCTTGAAATATTATTCAACGTTTTTGCCCGATCCCTAGGTACCTATTTATATTAGTTACTTGCGCTAACCAACAACAAAAAGCCATAACATATATTATCCAAAAATTTTAACGCAAACATACCCTCCTTCTCCCCTCCACCGTTTGGCATAAATTATTATTGTAGAATTTAAAAAAATAATAGTAAAATACACATACTTTTTAACGTATTTTTTTTTGTTTGTTTTTAATTTTTTTAACACACAAAACAACAGACCCCGAACATACATAGGTAGTCTTAAAGCTTCACAAAAGCTATTTTCGCACAAAATAAAAGAAACAACAACAACAACAAAAGTTGTTCAAATTGCGGTTAAGAATAGTAGTAGAATTCAATACTATTTACCAGCTACACTACGCCGCGATAGTCGAATGTTAAAAACCCAGTTTAGTTCATTGCACCTTTTTGGTACTGTGGTGGTACTGGCTTTGAGTGTTTAAAATAAAGTTTTTTGAACTTTTTTTTTCGTTTCGTTTCTTCCTCATTTTGTTTGGTTTTCGTTAATGTTTTTTGTCTTTTTACTGACTTAAAAGTTTGTTAACATTTGTTGTTTTCGGTTTGTTTTTATATTTAAATAAAAAGCACAAGTCCTCTTACGCTAAGGTATAGGCGATTATATACATACAAATTTTATTGCAACACATTTAAATAAAAAAAGAGGAAATCTACAAATTTTCGTATGAAGGTCAGGGATGGGTAATAAATATTTTTGACGTTGACAAGAAAAAATTTTTTTCAAACTATTGTACTCTTTGTAAAATTGCCACAGAAAATATTATATGGACTCCTCTACTACCTCGCCGTTACAGCAACTACAGAAGCCGTTGTGAGGTATTTGCTCGGAGGAGCATATTCATCCAGTGACCAGTATTATATCAGCTATGAAGATAATACATACATACATACATAATTGGTCATTACAACCCTTCAGTCAGGATTACTTACTAGTTTCTCACACCACTTATGTTGTCTGTGTTAATTTTATACATGAGTGGTGGGAACTACAGTTTAAAGTCGACTCCGAACGACAGACTTTTGAGAAACTTTTCATAGTAATTTTTATTTATTCTCAAAGTTTTTGCCAGAAATCTGCTGAGAGGAATTCGCCGAAGAAATATTTTTTGTATTTTCGTTTTGATGTCTGGTCTGGAGCTCGAACCCTGGCTTTACGTCTAATAAGCCAACGCACTACCTACTAGACTACGGCGACTTCGCTATGAGGATAGTAGCTAAATAAAATCGAAAGTTATCTCACTGTAGACCAACAAGACGAAGTGAAAATCGTTGCTCTTTGTCTAATGAAATTCTTGTATTAACAAATCTTGTTCGCTGTAGGCTATAACAATGCAAGCCTTTGTCCAAAACACGTAGCAAAATGTGACCAAAATTTATAAGATTGCATCTGTTGAGGGGCGCTTAGTGTTCTAAGCGTTTAATCTTCAGAATATTTCATAGGACTTTACTTACTTATCAACTTAACTATTCTTTACAACCCTTTAGCCAGGATTACAATTTAATTTCTCACATCACCCATGATGCCCCCGTTAATTTTAGCCATGAGTGACAGAAGCTATTTTTTTAAAGTCGACTCCGAACGACAGATTTTTAAGAAACTTTTCAGCACAATCAGAAGAATTCTTAAAGCAAGTCGCCGTAGAAAAAAATTTTCATGTTTCGTTTTCTTTGCGGTAACCACGACGGCCTCACGTCTAATAAGCCAATACAGCACCTACTAGACTACGACGACCTCATATTCGCTATTGCACAATCTCTAGATTCGCTATCGCGTTAATTCAATTCTGGTAATTTCTTGTGGAACCATTTAGCGCAATACTGAAATCTTTTTTTACAATAAAATTAAGCGTCTTCAATTGCTTTTTAGGAAACCCACTCGTCAGTGCCTTCACCAGAACCACCGTTTGGGAACTAATAATGGACAACGTATGAAATTTTCAGACATACTACCGAAATAAATAGTTGCGAAGGCGATAAAGAAGCCAAGCACCACAAGGGCGTTGAAGTATGAAAGCTACTTTCATGCCAAAATTTTAAGAATAGTTGATCTGGATATACTTATTGTCTACATTATACGCTTTAGGTTCCTTTTTTACGACGAAGACATCTACTATAATAACAGCCATGACTAACAACAACGGATTACAACCTAGCTTCTCACACCACTTATGTTGAGTGCGTTAAATTTATACATGAGTGGCTGGAATTACATTTTAAAGTCTACTCTGAACGACAGATTTTTGAGAAACTTTTTCATGGCAATTTTACTTACTCTCAGAGTTTTTGCTAGAAGTCTGTTGTGAGAAAGTCGCCGAAAAAATATTGAAATTTCGTTTTGTTGGAGATGTCTGACATGGGGTTTGAGCCGTGGTCTCACATCTAATAAGCCAACACGGTACCCACTAGACAACGACAACTTCTTTGCATGCATATTTACCGACAGTTAAATGCCTAATAGATTCCTAGAGTGTGTACACCATAATTGGAATCGTCCAAGAATTACTGATGACTATTGAGGAGACAGCGAGACATTGGACAATTACAATTGGACAATTACTGTAATTTGGGCTACTGAACACGTGGACAAAGCGAACAACAGAGAATTCAATTGAATTCATACCTAAGATTCGCATTCTTCTGCAGAGAAGCAAATAAATGGTTTCACACAAACTTCTTCTTAGACAGCCGGAGAACGAGGGAACTACTTGACTTCAACAAGAGAACGGTTCGCATTCTAGCAGGAATTTTAACGATGCACTGCGGTAATAGTTGTTTCGCTGACTCGTCTCGGTCTGCCCCGCCAGAATTACTACAGAATCTGCAATGATGTGGAGGAATTGGAATCGGTACAACACCTATTTTGGGAGAGCCCAGCATTTCATGACAGATGACATCAGTTTGTGGGTGGCACAACGTTTGTACATCTCGGCAAGGTAGCGAACTTGACACCAAGAGAACTGGCCGATTTCATGCGAAGCTCGGAGTCATTCAAACACAATGGCCACATGGTCCACTGAGTGAACTTGCCTGTGAACAGCAAGCTACACGCTAACTTAAACTAACATTAAAACAAAAATAGGGTAAAGTAGAGAGACCGGACAAACCTGATCTGATATGGATTTATGACACACATAATTCATGTTAAACCCTATCTTAGGATCTTAATGGCTGTTATAGTGAGACGTTGATGTCTAGGAGCACACTCACGGGGTGTAGGAATACCTCACACCCGCTTCTGTAGGAGCAGTAATGTAGAAGAAGCATAGAAGACCGCAGAACATCTTCAGGGGAAAAAAGAAATTTTTTTTTAAATTTTTGAAAATTTTTTTAAAAGCGTTTGAACAGTTTTTAAAATACTTTTAAATTTTTCCAAAATTTAAAAAAAATTTAATTTTTTTTTGGACTTATAAAATTTTCCTTATTTGGAAGCAGAAAAGATATTTGAAAATATCAGAAAGCATTAAAAAAGAAAATGAGATCATATCAACATTTCCAGCCCTGAAGGGAACCTATAAACAAATGTACAGAGTCAAAGGCACAATGTTAACATATGTTAAGGTATAAGCACTTGGGCTTATACATACATACATACATACATAGGTATGGATGTCGAAATGTATCTGTATTTTTATCTGAATAAATGTTTATATGCAGATGAGCATTAAAAATTTATAATTACAAATGATGCAAGTTGGCAGTAGTCATACATGGAATGGAATGGAATCAGTCAGGCAAACTAGGTGCTGTTCATACAGTTTATTTTTATAAAAAAAATATTTCTTTTTTTTTATGAACAAATGTTAAAAATGCATCACGCAATTATATAAAATATGTTTATAAGTTTCTACATATGCACGGATTTATGCTCACTTAGGTGTGTGTGTACTCGTATGTATGTATATAGGCTTTTGAGTTATTTTTTTTTTATTCATGTGCAATACCTCAATTTGGTACAAGTATTTCATTTGTAAAGTTGATACCATAATATAATGGAATCACAACAGTGTACAATATAATCGAAAATAAAAGAAAAACAACAACAACAACATTATAATCGTAAACTGGGTATTAACACAAGGCTCAAGTAAATCCGATTCTCTGATTTTTATATTTCCACACAGAGTTCGTTCAAAAACAAAAAAATATAAACTAAAAACAAATCTCTAAAGAAAATTGTACGTGTACAAAGTCCCTTTGTATATGTTAGAAACATAGGTATGTACATATGTATTTTTTTTTTTTTTTTTTTTTTTTTTGTCTTGAGCCGGAGGTGGGAATCTTCGAAAGACACTTTTGTTCCAACAAAAGAGTGCACGATTCACCATCACTGGTGCCTACGTACTAAACCCACCCCCTACACACTTCAACCACTCTCCCTCCGCGGGACTGCCGTAAGGTATTACTTCGTGGAGAGCTGGTTAGCTTGAAAGCTTTATCACGTTAGTTCAAATTTCGCCTCCGTTCCTCCAGTCTTCGGAGTACTATCAAAACTTCAGCCATTCTCTGGCTATATTGACTCCATAGAATCCTACGATTCAACAGCTCTTCCATTAGCCGGTTTGGTCCTAAACTCGTTTCTCCGGGCCATCTAAATCTGGGACAGCATATTAGAATATGCTCCGCATCTTCCTCCTCATCTACACAGTTTGGGCATATAGGGGAAGTGTCATGACCAAATCTGTGCAGGTACTTCCTGAAGCACCCATGACCAGTTAGGAACTGAGTCATGTAGTAGTTCAGCTCGCAATGTTTGTTATTCATCCAAAGGGTTACATCAGGGATAAGGCGAAATGTCCATCTTCCCTTTAAACTGCTTTCCCATCGTGACTGCCATTTGTGCATGGAAGTCCTTCGTTCCTCCGCTTTTATAGCTGCTATTCGTCCCGGGTGCTCGAGACGGCGAAGGTATATCCTCCTCATCTCATCCGGCAATATATCTATTGGTATTGTCTTTGCCAACACCAATACCGCTTCATCAGACACTGTCCTGAAGCCACTTATCCGTCTAATCGCGCTTAGACGATACACCGAGGACAGTATCCTCCTTGTCGTCCCAACGGAGAGTGCCTCCGACCATATTGGGCAAGCATACAGCATTATCGACGTTATTACCGCCGAAATTATCCTCCTTTTGAATGGACCTGGTCCTCCAATATTTGGCATCATCCTCGCCAGTGCTCCCTGTGTTACAGATGCTTTTTCGCCGATGTATTTCACGTGCTCCTTGAAGTTCAACCTGTCGTCGATAATCACTCCCAGGTATTTTATCGCCCTCTTCGATTCAATCCTTGTGCCTCCAACGGTCACTTCCATCTTCTCCACTATCTTCCGGCCGCTTATCAAGACGGCCTCTGTTTTATGCGCAGCAAGTTTCAAACCTGCTTCATCCAGCCATGCTCCAACCTTTCGAATCGCTGTGTTCGTTTTCTCCTCTATTTCCCTTACCGTCTTAGCTACCGAGACTATGGCTATGTCATCTGCAAAGCCCACAATTGTAGTCCCGTTCGGCAATCGCAATCGAAGTACTCCATCGTACATAATGTTCCATAGTAGTGGCCCAAGTACAGAGCCCTGCGGGACACCCGCCGTCACTACGTATTCCTGCTCTCCTTCATCCGTTAGGTATATTACCTTCCTGTCCTGAAAGTAATTGTTCAGTATCTCCATTAAGTATGGCGGCGTAGTCATGTTAAAGAGGGCTCTCATAATCCGCCCCCAATTCGCTGAGTTGAACGCGTTTCTAACGTCAAGTGTGACAACCGCGCAGTATTCCTTGGTGCCAAATCTCCACCTTTCGCCCTCTATTGCATCTCTTGCAATGTCGACCACTCTTCTTATCGCGTCAATAGTGGATCGTCCTTTCCTAAATCCGTATTGCAGGTCCGAGAGAGCTCCTCCTGCCTCGGCACACGTCAGTAGTCGATTGTATATAATCCTCTCCAGTATTTTTCCCATCGTGTCAAGTAGACAGATGGGCCGATACGACGATGGTTCCCCTGGTGGTTTGCCAGGTTTTGGAATGAGAACCAATTTCTGCTTCTTCCATCTACGTGGAAAAACACCCTCGACGAAGTACTTGTGGAACACCTTGGCGAACATATCCGGTCTGAGCCGGATAGCCACCTTAAGTGCCCTATTTGGGATTCCGTCTGGCCCCGGTGTCTTCCTATCTCCTATTCCAGTGCATGCTGCGAGTACCTCCTCTCCTGTTACCTCGGGTATGGTATGAATGGCCTCCGGCTCCCTACTTATAAAAGTGTAGGGCTGGCCCCGTGGGAATAATGTACCAATGATATCCCGTAGCACAACTGGACAACCTAGTTTAGGCTGTTCTCGAGCACCGATTCTCTTGCAGACGACTCTGTACGCCGTCCCAAAAGGATTGATGTCAGCTTCCTGGCATATCCGCTGGAAGGATAGTTTCTTGCTCCTTTTAATGGCTCTTCTAAGTTGATGCCTTAGATCCTCATAGGAAGCCCGTTCGGCTTCCCATGTCGGCCTTCCTCTCGTACGCTGGGCCCGTCTTCTCGCCCCAAAGCATGCCGACCGCAGTCTTCGAATTTCGTCATTCCACCAGTAGCAGGGGGAACGTCCCCTACATACAGTTCTCCTAGGCATAGCAGCATTACATGCAGTGTTGAGCATTTCGTATACGCCGCTCACTAATTCCTCGACCGTGCTGCCTGTCGTATGAAAAGACGACAACATCAATATATACGTCTCCTCGTCAAAGCGGGAGTCCTTCCATTTAGGTCCCGTAAACTTCGGCAATCCGTTTCCTCTCGTGTTGCGCCCAGTAACCGTCATCACAATTGCCTGATGGTCGCTATTCGTGAAGTCCTCAGTTAGCCTCCACGCGGTCCGCGAAATAAGGCCATCGCTCACAAACGACAAATCTATTATCGAGCTCGATCCAGCTCTCCTAAATGTGATTCCTCTTCCGTCATTCATCAGCGCCACAGGAAGGGAAGCGAACGTTTCCAAGAGGCAGCGACCCCTGGCGTTAGTATATCTACTACCCCATTCGGTCGCCCAAGCGTTGAAGTCTCCTCCTATAATAACGGGGGTGTTCAAGCGCACGTGTGACGCCAGCCTCTCCAGCATATGTTGGAAGTCATCCATTGACCACCTCGGGGGAGCGTAACAGCTGTAGACGAAAACTCCCTTTATCCTGGCCATAACAAAACCAATGTCCCGCGCATAGGTTTGCTGGAAGGGTAATGAACCACAAATCCATATAGCCGCAGTACTAGATCCGTCCGTGATCCAAGTACCATTCCTCGGTACCCGATAAGGTTCGCTTATAATTGCGACATCGATATTCTCCTCCTTTACCCTCTGGACCAATAGGTCCTGGGCTGCTTCGCAATGGTTCAGATTAACCTGTATCAATTTCATCTCTTAGAACGTGATTTAAGAGCGCTAAGAAATTGCGGACACTTTCCGCTCCCCGCGATATGGTTGGCGGATTTCGGGTCGTCCACTTTGCAGAACATGCAAAGAGGTTCCCTTTCGCAATTTCTGGCAATATGCCCCTCCTGTCCGCACTTACGGCAAGTTCCCGAGCGGTCAACCTTACTCCTGCACTGACGAGCCATGTGCCCAAACTGCAAGCTCCGGAAGCATTTCGTCGGTATGTTTCTCTCGCGAATCCTGCATATGACCCAGCCGATCCTGATTCTACTTTCCTTCAGGAGAATAGCTGCAGCGTCTGCGTCAAGGCTCACTGTGGCAGTTTGCGTCCCACCATATGCCCTCCTAAGGGTAACTACGTCGGGCTTACCGAAAATCTCGAGGCCTGGGATCTTTCGTATAGCCTCATATACATCCTCCTTCTCCGTGATCTCGTCGATGTCCTTTATCTCAATTGTCCTCATATCCTTTAGAGTGCGGACGGACGCGTTTTCTCCTAAGAGCTCTCCAATGGCTCCCCTGAAGTTCTCCGTGTGCTCCCCGCTCCTGCGGAGTTGGAGTAGTAGACCACCCTTTGCGGTTCTCCTAATTTTGGTCACGTTTTCTCCTAATTCGCAAAGCTTAGGGTCCGTTTTGACTCTCCTCAGAATGTCGGCATACGACGTGTTATCCTTCGTCGCAATCACGATCGCATCTGGCTTCGTTTTCCTCTCCTGTGGTTTCTTGTTCCTCCTTTTTCTTTTCGTGACTTTCTGCCACCCTGGTTCCTTATTTACTCCCTTAGTATACTCCTGCCGGCTCAAGGTCACATCTGTAGTTTCCCTCGCTGGAGCCCCTGCTGTAGGATTCGGAGTTCTCCTCTTTGCCGCAGGAATTTCGGAGGTCTCCTCATGTTTCCTCTTCGTCTCCTGGTTCCTCAACAATGGCGATGTTTGTGTAGCAGAACTGCTGCGGTTAGTCGCCTTGGTAGTTTGTCCCTGCAGCTCGCTTGCGTACAGGTCATATAGGGTTTTGATAGAGTCAATCGCATCCCTCATCGGCTGGTGGATTGACCTCCTTTTCCCATCCTCCAACATTTCAATCAGACTTCTGATTTGGTCGCCGAGTTGACCAAAAACACCGCTGGCCGCTGACCCCGTGTCGCCTCGCGACGGTTCTGATCCCAGGACCACTAATCCCGAATCTTTCCCGTTAACTGGGGATCTCGGAGTTCTCGTGCTCTGTCCAAACGGGTTTATTTCCCGATTACGCACCGGAGACCTCGGTATTTTCGAGCTCTGCCCAAAAGCATTTAGCTCCAAAGCATTCATCTCACATGAATTCGTCGTTTTATTTGTTGTATTTGTTGTTTTATTTTTGCTCATCATTTCAATTTGGGCCCCAACTCTCGGCCGTTATCCTAATCCATCGTTGTAGTCGTCACGAAAGACCCCGTGGTTATCTATGCATAAGCAGGGAGGCCACGCGAGGGTTGACACATAACCTCATGGGAATATGTGTTCAGAGCCAGGTCGACGTAAACCAGGGATTCACATCTGGTCCTACAACACCAACTTAACGGTGACAAATCAGGAACGTACCGACAGACTTGCCATAGTTTTAACGGGGCGGAGGCAATGGCAGCATTAGCCCAACAGCCATTTCGGCCAGCTTTCACACCGCCTACTAAAGTGCCGGAATACTGCCATCGTCAGCCAATATCGCCAATTCACATACGTCTTCCGGTATACCATAATTAGAACCTTACCGGGCTCGGTTCTAATGCCCGAATCACGGGCGTCGATATGATGAAACTAAGGGGACCACGGAGGCGTTACTCTCCTATTTTCCCATCTCTTGAGGGAACCCTCTGTGGGGTGATGCCTAGTTAATGGCGGCATCGGTTCGCCATGTCGCAGATAACGTCTTCGGTCACTTGTACCCTTTTGTAGTACGCCTCATCATCTGCCGCTCTTGGTCGGGGACTGCTTATTGGTTATTCGCAGCTAACCTACCTAGGGTAGGCCGTTCAGTTATGGTGGCCTGAAGCTCAGCCCCATGTACATATGTATGTATGTATAAGTATGTGCTTACACATACATACGTACATAGATGTAGGGATTACATATATGTATGTTTTTAATAATTTAACGAAATAATTATTATTTCTTTATAATGCATTATAATGCATTTCGTTTTCTAATCCAGTTTTAACGGGGAGTCAGGGGTCAGTTTCAAAGCATCATAGAGAACTAAGTTTGGCATTTGTTTCAATGCCTACATGGGTTTCTAAGAAAATTAGAATGAAACGTTCATTAATTAAAATTAACGGATACACAACATATCTGGTGCTTCATTAAAAAACTTTTTAATTTTTATCAAAAACTTAATCATACATACATACATACATAAATACATACATAATTGGTCATTACTACCCTTCAGTCAGGATTACGACCTAGCTTCTCACACCACCCATGTTGTGTGCGTTAATTTTATACGTGAGTAGCGAGACTTATAGTTTAATGTCGACTCCGAACGACAGTTTTTTGAGAAACTTTTTCATGGCAGGTTAATTACTCTCAGAATTTTTGCCAGAAAACTGTTGAGAGGAAGTCGCCGAAGAAATATTTGTTCATATTTCGTTTTGATGTCTGACCTGGGATACGAACCCGGGCTTCACGTCTAGTAAGCCAACACACTACCTACTAGACTACGGCGACTTCAGTGAAATTAATTCAGCTTCTCCTCACATGGAAATCTTTTTTCTAAGCCCTACTTGAAATATTTGTTCCCTTTAAAGTTAGCAACTGGACAGCTGTTCGTACCAAGCTATGCTATTAACGCTTTTTGAATGCAGATAAAAAGTTATTCATAAGTTGTGGTTAATTGGGCGAAGGCCAATTACTCCCAACGTATTTCAGAATACTTCAAATGTGCGCATTTCGATACATCGTTTTCCATTTTTCTAATAATTTTTGTGTCAGCTATGCTCCACAGTTTGGAAGGTTAGTTGTCGAAAATACCGCTAAAATAATAAAAATCGTTGAGCTTTGAGCTTGACTATAATAGAACCGGAGGCTCAATTCCCAAAAGAAATTCAGCATAAAGAAATTATAGTTCCAAGCCGCTTAAATAGATTTGAATTATAAATGAATTTCAAAACAAAATTGGCATGAAAATTGATTCATAATTCTAATAAAAATAAGTGCAACACATGCGACATTACTTACATACATACATACATACATACATACATACATACATACATACATACATACATACATACATACATACATACATACATACATATATACATTCATAATTGGTCATTACAACCCTTCAGTCAGGATTACGACCTAGCTTCTCACACCACTTATGTTGTGTGCGTTAATTTTATAAATGAGTGGTGGAACCTACTGTTTAAAGTCGACTCCGAACGACAGATTAATGAGAAACTTTTTCATGGTAGGTTTATTTACTCGCAGAGTTCTGGACAGAAATCTGCTGAGAGGAAGTCGCTGAAGAAATATTTTCATATTCTTGTTATGATATGTGACATGGGGGGTTTGAACCCTGGCCGTACGTCTAATAAGTCAACACACTACCTACTAGACTACGACAACTTATGCGACATTACTTAACTTACTTAATTGCCTATTAAAATCATACAGTCAGGATTACAACCTAGCTTCTCACACCACTAGTGTTGTGTGTAGTAATTCTATCGATAAGTTGCGTCACCAACATAAAGATTTTAGAGAAAGTTTGCATGACAATTTTATTTACTCAGAGAGATTTTCTTTGAAAACGGCTGACACACTACCTACTAGACTACAGCGACTTCACACTTGCGACATAGCGAAGTAAAATCGTTAAGTCAAGTAAAAAATGAGAAGCCAGAATAATCAGAAAGACCAAATTCTTAACTCGGGCCTATACAAGCAATAATTGAATCGTGCAAAAGCTTGACTCTTCAAAAACTAGATAATTTGATACGAAGGGAATGAAGTATTTTCCCTCAATATAATTGCAAGCCACCCACGTTATCTTATAATTGACTAAAGCTTAGAATGGATGCTTTGGCAAAATACTGGCAGCCCAGCATGAGGATTATGGATTCAACTTCCACCAGTCAACTCTTCTCGGTTATTCTGCAGCGTGTATACAGTCTTAAGGGCATAACTCGAATAATTAGTTAAAGGAATATCTATTCAGGCGTGTGTACTGTCAGTACAACTACTTAATGCATTTCGTATACGGAAGCCCTAACAAACATTCAGATAATGTGGTATCCTAAATTATCTTAGCTATGCAAACTGTGTAAATCTTCTCTCTTCAAGATCATTTTCATGTTCTAGACGACAACAACAAGATCCAATAAGTAGCAATACAAAGACCAACAGCCAATATTGATCGGCAGAAAGGGGGTCAAATGACGTTGGACATATTTGACAGAAGTCAATTAGACGGTATCAACTGATATTCTCAAAAAAACAGAAGAAGGAGTCGCTCTTCTCATACGAGGAGAAGACAAGTTGAAGTCAAAGTAGACGGCAGCAGAAAGAGTTGAACTGAAAGCATTGACAAAGATTTGTTGAGCAATTTATTGCATTTTATGGGAACCACAGCAACTTATGTACAGTGGACAGCAAAAGTCTTAGTACGGCAATATATTTTAGCAAATTCATGAATTTTAGCCAAAAGTTTGTATAGAAATTTATAGTTTATATATTTATTTTATTAATTTATATCTGTTTTATTATAAAACAAACAATTTTTTAATGTTTTTCATAAAACAAGAGAAAAATAAGGAAAAGTTTCAGATGACTCCATAGGTACCCCCAAGGAGAACCCTGAGTAAATTTAAAATTTAAAGGCCTAATATATGAAAATGTTATGCCTTGTATTTAGTAGAATATCCCTTAAGGTCAAGCACTCCATTTAACCCATTTGGAATTGAATGTACAAGTTTTGTTTAATGTTTTCTGGTGGCACCATGAGCAAGTTTTTCCGTTGACTTTTGCTTGAGGTTTAGCGATTACGTAACGGTTCTTTAAAATGATCTCCTAAATACTCTCCTGAAGTCATATCGGGACTTTGCGCAAGAGTATTAAGCCTGTGGGGTCTTGTTTTTTGTCAAAATATATTGCCGTACTAAGACTTTTGCTGTCTACTGTACGTAGCGTAGTCAACATAAAATGCAAAAATTTTCTTGCACAATGACATACGCAGAATAGTTTCAATTCTGTTTTTAGTCTGACTGTACCTAAGCGAATAAATGAAATAAACAGAATGACTATCATGTTTTTGTTTTTGTCTCTAATATAATAGCAATTATCTTAAACTATATTCTTTTATAATAATTGCCACTTAAAGTTTGTTTATATTAAAATTTGCTTTTCATTCAAAATTTACCAACTCATGCATGCCATTAGTTTCTTCGGCATGCCGTCTGCCTAAAACTCTTAAACTTGAACTTTGTGGTACAAAAAAAAAATGAAAAACTGTTTAGATCCTTAATTTCCATAGACAAAATATGTGAACATTTAAAATAAATACTTGAAACCGGGTCTTTAGTTTCTTTTTCTTTAGTTGAGTTTGCCACTCGAAGCCAACATTACAAAAAAAGGGGGGAAGAAAAAAAAAAACGAATTTGAAGCACTTTTGCTGACTTCATAACTCATTTTATATGCACTTTTGATAATGATGCAAGGGCGTATTTAATGTATATCATTAGTATGAACATATATGTATGTATGTATCTATACTTGTAAATAAAAAGAAATATATTTTCTACAATTCTCTCTCCCGTACAGATAGGTTGACTTGGCTATAATTCATAGAGAAGTTTGTTTTTTTGCTTTCTTTCTCTTTTTGCCTTCTCTTTTTGTTTTTATAAATTATTTAAAATTTCTTTTTGATGTATGTATGTATGTGTTTTATATAGAAGAGTGCATGTATGTATGTATGTTTCTATGAACCTACAAAGGTACAGTGTACCTTTATGTACGTATGTAAATATGTATGTATTTCTGTATGCATGTATGCTAGATACGTAGGTGCCTTTTATAAACGAGTAGTAGACAATAATAAGTACTATTATGAAGAAAATATTTTCCAACTCTCCTGTCTACATTATTTAGCTCCTTGCTACACACAGCCAACGGGTATACATGATTTGCAGCAGCAGTTCGACAAAACAATTCGAAATTTAAGGCATGAAATTAACGGCAGAACTGCAAGATGTTGAATGACAATTGCAAATTTGCATATTGCTTTTCACTGTAAACTTAAATTAATTTCGTATATATATTCTGCTTACTTCGAATGTGAGTTAAGGTTTCAACAATTCGTTGCAGACCATTTATTATGACATCTACAATGACTTTAAGGTATTTCAAGCATTGCAGACCTATGTACAGATCCTTGCAAGCATTTAAACATAGAAAAGAAGTGCATTAAATATGATAAAGAGTACTACCATATATGTATGTATAGAGAGAAAAAGAAGAACTCAATTGTTTTAACAGCTGCTTTAAAATAATAAATTCAGGTATCACTTCAATTTGTCTAATTGGATGAATAACATACATACAACATACATGAATTCATTTAATTTATGAAATTTAAAAAAATATATATTTATTTTAATATATGTATGTATGCATGAGCGTTTTAATAAAATTAAAGAAATTATCTAATTAACAAGGCTATCAGGGACTAAACCCAAGCTTAAAATATTTCAAAAAGTTTTTAATTTTTTTTTTTGAACAGAGGGGGTTATACTACATATGGAGGGGGTTTTTAGACTCCATGGAACTACCATACATACATAATTAGTCTTTACAACAATTCAGTCAGGATTACAACGACCTAGCTTCTCACACCACCCTTGTTGTGGGTGTTAATTTTATACTTGACCTGGGTGCCCTGGTAGTCTAGTGGGTAGTGCGCTAGACTATTAGCATGAGGGTCATGGGTTCGATTCCCACCAGAGACTCTGGTCTGTGACACTACATCGAGCATATGGTCAAGTTACTCTGCTCGTATATAATTAGAATATAATAAATAAATTTTATACATGAGTGGCAGAACCTACAGTTTAAAGTCGATTCCGAACGACACATTTTTGATCGTTAAAAAATCGCCGTGTGTTGACTAATTAGACAAGAGCCCATGCTTCAACCCCTATCCTAGATATCTTGGACAAAACAAAAAAATATTTCTTTCGACGAGAGAAAAATTCTCTTCAGAGAGTAAAATAAACTTTCTCAAAATATCTATCGTTTGGAATCGACTTTAAGCTGTAGGTCCCGCCACTCATGTATAAAAATTAACGCACACAACATCAATGCTGTGAGAAGATAGGTTGAAATCCGAACTAAAGGCTTATAATGACCAATTAAATGATGTGCTACTCAGCAAATCTCAAAACTTCATCAGGCAGTTTAAAACTGCCTAGAGCCTGGGCAATGAATGAAGTAAAAAGAAAGTAAAGAGAGCAAACATTTGTTGCATTTATTTTACTCTTCTGGATTAAACACCATTAACAGATCTAAGAAATCTGCGCACAGAAAAGAATATTGCTGCTGAAGAGACAAGTTTCGAATAACAGTTCGCAGCTGTGCTCAACTTGCATGTCGTCGTTGTATGCCATCGTGTATGTAGCCCTCGTGCGTATAAAAAACAGCTCGTATAATATTTGTGCCTATACGACCATCTATTGCGTCCAGTGCTTGTGGATTATGATTCTTACTGAAACTGGCCGAACATGAGTACTTTTATCAAAAAATTTTGATTAGCCAAGTAAAATTATTGCATTCGGAGTGAAAAGAGGATTACTACCCAGGTTCCCACATCATTCACGTTGACTGTGTTAATTTTAACTGTGAGTGTCTATTTTAACGACAGCATTTGGAGAAACTTTCACTTTTTCCCATCAATTTCGGCCGCAAAGCAGATCAATTCGGCACGATGACAATGTTGTGTGTATAGTTATCCCAGAAAGGTATGGTAAAACACGATTTCTGGGGAAAACCATGAAAAGTTTCACACAAATCTGTCATTCGCAGTCGACTTTAAGCTGTAGCGTCTATCACTCATGTATATAATTTACGTACATGTGGAGTGCGAAGAAGATCAGCAATGAGTTTTCAAAAAGATGAGTAGATTCGAATCATACTCATAATTTCTGATACTTATACGCATTCATACTTATTTTAATATAATACTCATACTACTCATATTCAAAGTTTGAAGTGCTCATTGTACTCATACTTAACAATAAGCATGATGCTATTGATTTCACCTCTCTATGACTCAACATTTACAAGAATCACAAAATAAGTATGATTGGCGTACGAACACTACAATACTCACTAGAAGATTGTGTGTTTGCTTTACTTGCTTCTTGCTTCTTCTTTTTTTGTAAATGCAATAACAACTAAGACTGTAAATTTTGATGAATGATTAGAATCACTCGAATCATTTATGAGTATCATAAGTATTTTTCTAAATTTATGAATTTGAATGATTAGGCGTATGAATCAAACATGTTTCGAATGTTATGAGTTTGATGTCAACGTTGTGCGCACACTCATTGCAACCTGTGCTTATAAATGTTGTAGTGAGTACGAATGAATCAGAGTAGTTAAATTTCAATACTGTTGACTCACTCATACTCAATATTTCATGAGTACTTATAACCTACACCATTACGCTGACTGAAGGGTTATAATGACCCTGTTATGTTATGTATGTATGATTAGTCCTTAACGTTTTTTCTGGAAAATAAATACTTGTTTTATTTTCTCATTATGTCTGTGCTTTCTTTGAATTTCATTGTGTTCATGTTTTCTAGCTAAGCAAGTTCTAGAATAATAGGATTGTCGTCAGTCTATGAATGAATTTCCAATGATACTTATTTTCGATATTCTTCCATCTATGTGGTCAAGGTCCAAAGTATTTTTGGAATCTATTATTGCGAAAGAAATCGAACCCTCTTGATGAATTGCTCTGTTTGTAGCCGCTGTCAACTTTTCTGAATGCATTATTTAGAAAGAAATCTAGGCCTCTAGATGTTTAATATTTTCCTTGTCTTTTCAAAGCTTCGAAACCGAATTACTCGGTTTAGAGCTATCGCAGGCTTGTCTGAATGCATTATTTGGAGCGAAATCTAAGCCTCTTATCGTTAAATATTTTCTTCGCCTTCTTAAGAGTTTTAAACTGAATTTTCCCTTCTGTAGTCACCGAGAACAAGAAGAAGTCGCCGTAGCCTAGTAGGTAGTGTGTTCGCTTATTAGACGTAAAGCCCGGATTCAAATCCCAGGTCAGATATCAAAACGAAAATACGAAAAAAATATTTCTTAGGCGACTTCCTCTCAGCAGATTTCTGGCCAAAACTCTGAGAGTAAGTAAATAAACCTGCCATGAGAAAGTTTCTCAAAATTCTGTCGTTCGGAGTCTAATTTAAACTGTAGGTGTCCCGCCACTCACCTATAAAATTAAGGCACACAACATAAGTGGTGTGAGAAGCTAGGCCGTAATCCTGACTGAAGGATTGTAACGACCAATTATGTATATATGTATGTATTTACCGAGCTTTAAGGACTACATATCATCAGTAAAATAAATTAATTAATTTAAAAAATTTTAGTTAATTTTTTTTTTAAACTTTGGCTAGGATTTTGAATTCATTATCATTGAATTAAAAAAAATCATTACTACTGTGATATTTTCTTTGTTGCAATGCAAAATTAAACAAAAAATAAAATTAAAATTCGAATAAAAATTCAGCGATAATAGCAAACAAGTTACTGATAAATTTTCTTGACTTAAACTATCATTATGGTAATGATGTTGTTGTTATATTTGTGTGGCATTTGGTAAAGAAAAACCGCTTTTCATTCCTAAAGTTATTATGGTTTAGGCTCTCTCGCCTCTTGTGTGTATGTGCGCGATATCAGTTGTAAATGCCTTTCCGCCGTGTGTACTATTCTAGCCGATTACTTTCTGTTTTCACTATGAATGTTTCTCAATGTTTTTCTTCTTTTTTTAATTTTTTTTGTTGTTGTTCTTTTTAGACTTATAATTTTGTAGCTTTTAATCAAAGAAGTTGTGAAACTACTTTATTGAAATTAAAAACCAGCACATTTAACCATGATCTAATTTTAGTTTTTTTTTTAAGATTTTTCTTTCAAGTTTTTTGTCGACCAACTGCATACACAGAAAAACCACGTTTTATACTTCAATAACAAGAACTTTGTACAATAAAGGCGACAGAAAAAAACACAGAAAATTCAAAAAGAAACGTAATAAAGATTCTAAATGGCAAAGAGAACAAACTGTAACAAAAAAACAAAAACAACATTAAGAAGAACATCAGCAACAGAAGCACATACAAATAAAAACAGACTTAAAGCCGTTTATTTTAGAAACGGCTAAAAAAACAGCAGAAGAAGAAGACATGAAACAGAGCAAAAGTCAAATCATAAAAATTAAAATTAAAACTAAAAACTAAACGAAGAACGAGGTAAATAAAGCATAAAGTGAGTAAAACTAAAAGCAAAACGTACAACAAGAATGAAAAATAAAACGTTATTTTCAATTTTTAACCAAGAAATATAAAAAAAAATACAACAAAAAAAAATGAAAAAAACGGGTTAATAAAACAGAATACAACAGCAACAAATAGCAGCAGCAGCGACAGATATTAAAATCAACTCGGGGTAATATAAAACGCTAACTTAGTCACACACACATTAACACAGAAACTATATAAGCAAACTAACTGCATTAAGTATGCGAAGAAAATGTATAACAAAAAGGAAAAGATAAAAAAATAAACATGTAAAGACGAGCAAGAAAAGAGAAGAAACAACAAAAGCAGAATCTGTTAAGAAACATAAAAAAACAACAAAAAAAAACAAACGAGTTAAAAAACATTTTAGGTGTGGATAAAAGTATAACGTTTTTTTTCCCCATTTTGTATATGTATTAAATGTATAAGTATGTGTAAGTGAGAGAGTAAATAAAGCATGCTAGACCTGCGCAGTGGGAGATTTTTATGTAAACTGATATAAAACAATTATTTTTTATTTTTATTTTACGAAACAAGCTTTAGATTTATGGTTCCTATTTATTATCGAACAATAAATATAAAAACGTAATGAACGAAAATTATAAAGAATTGTTTCGTTTTTTTTCCTCACATTTTGGTGTACGTATATATATCGGATTGAGAAAATTATGGAGAAATTGTATTTGTTAAGCTTTTAAAATTCAATTAACCAATGGAAATAGGAAAAGTAGTTTGGATTTTTTTGTTACTTTCTTTAAAAATTTAAATTTAATAAATCATTAAATCATTACAAAGCAATTTTTAAAAATTCAATTTTTGTATAAACTTTTACAAAAGTCCATGGAAATTAGATACACTTTTTTGATGTGTGTTACATGAGAAAAAATAAAAAATAAAAATTTAAAATTTAAGGCATTATTAATCTCATGATGGCCGTTTAATTAGTCGAAATGATAATGACAATTGGCCGCCTAGAAAATGCGATTTGGCACCGTAGGACTATTTTCTGTGGGGCGCCCATAAACCAAAGGTAATTGAGTATTTAAAGATCAACAGTCGTGATGCCATTGACGACATACGACCCCATATATACTCGATAAAGTGTACAAAAATTGTGTCAATCGAATGAGATACGGTGAGGCCATCCGCAGCAGCCATATGAATGAAATAATATTCCATTTCTAACCGGAGCAATTGTACTTCCGAACAAAAGAATTAATTTGGCAAAATTGCAAACCGTTTTTGTTTTATTGCATTTTTAAATTTAAACTTTTAAATGGCCCACCCTATATTATGATAGGAAATGGTAGGTCCCGATACGCATGTACAAAATTAACTCACACAACAAAAATGGTGGGAGAAGTTAGGTTGTAATCCTGGGTGAATGACTGTAATGACCAATTATTGTATGTATGTATGTATTTTTAGGAAATGGTATAGACATGCTTCCTTTCGTACTGTCTTGTGGTACTGATATGATGAATTAAAGTCCAATGTAGTAGAGAAGTTTAGTAGGTAGTTGGCATACTGGACGTGATACCACTGTCCAACGAAATATGAAGGAAATATTTCTTCGGCGACTGCCTCTCAGCAAATTTTTGGCAAAAACTCTGAGAGTAAATAAGATTGCCATGAAAAATTTCTCGAAAATCTCTCGTTCGTATTCGACTTTAAACTGTAGGTTCCACCACTCAAGTATAAAAAATTACCACACACCATAAGTGGTGTGAGAAAGTAGGTCGTAATCCTGAATGACCAATTATGTATGTAGGTATGTAAAATATGGCTGAAAAACTGTTCTCAAAATGAAAATTTCGTTTAAATTACGACTCAACAAAATTTATTTCAAACGATTTATTTTAAGGTTTTTTGGAAATTTTTTAAAATACTAAACAATACTTGTTCTTCTGATATTCTTATAAAGCAAGTCTTGAATAAAATAGTAAATACTCCGTTATGTAAACAAAAGTTAGGTTAGGTTAAATTAGAAGCCGCCTTGAATAGCATAACTTACATAGTTTTTATATTCCTTTGAAATACTAACAGTATATATTCCATCAAGCAATTATCACTACTGGTTGGCATATAATATGGCATATTATATGCTGTTCCGATGGTTTTATAGGGATGTGGGTACTATACATAGCACCCATGACTAGATAACATCTGCCTACAAACTTCTGGGTGATCAAGAATCCTACATCTTAAGTTCCCTAGTGCCGCACAATTAAAAAAATATTCTGCGGTCTGTTCTTCTTGCTCTTCATTAGAACTTCTACAAAAAATTGTTGTGAAGCGTTTCCTGCTTACAGGCAATGGAGCTTAGAGATCAGTGCTGGCTCTAACTACCATGAAGTTCTTAAGATTAGTCCTGAGTAAGTTTAAGCCCACTCTTGTACTGCTTATATCCTAGCATACTAGATCTGCCAGTTCTCTTTACAAGTAAGTTAATCTTTCTTTGCAAATAAGTAAATTCTGTGCTCTAGATGGATTTTTCTTGGTCCAACCCTTGTTTCTGGGTCCAACAACTCATATAAGGGTAACTTTCAAATGTATTGCTATTGCTTCCTGAGAAAGTCGGAAATCTTGAAAAATCTTAATGGTGTTGTATGCTTTAGTGTCTGTAAATAGGCCTGTATTCTAGGCAATATACTCTGATAACCGATTCGATCAGAGGCAGTCTGTATAGCTATTAATTCAAACTGAATATTACTACAGTATTGCAAGGATTTGTCTAAAATTCAACTGTTCTGATAGGATTCAACATTCTACTTTTGCACGTAAGCTAAGTCCTTCAGTGATGATTTGCATGACATTTTATGGGAGGTGTGAATTACTGACATAATCGAATCTACCCGATCTTTTCGTTAAGTTTAAAACGATTTCAATAAGTATGTCTAGGATAATTCATCATTCGTTAAGATCTTTTTCTGATAACATGTCTGCTTTAACTAAATACGTTGAATATTCTTCAAATCATTTTACATTTAACAATAATTTCCTGAGAAGGATAGATTTCTTCGGCAATTATTCTGGTATACTATATACATATATTATACCTTCAACAATTGGCTTAAAAATACAAATTTAGAGTGAAATTCTCATCATTTTTGGCCACTACAGAGTTATAATAAAATATTATCTTGTTTTTTTTTTTGTGAATTTAAAGCCAAAAGTATTCTTTCGATATTCTTTAGTAACCCAGAGAAGTCTTGCATTGTACCTACTATAGAAAGAGTTAAATTCATTAATCAAAGTTTCTCACCACGATTGTTATTTGTACGTAAGGAGAGATGGCAAACATCGAACCTGCTTAACTAGAACAACTTGATTCATGAAATCGAAACGAAGCAATAATAAGTAGATATTTGTGGCAGCTTTGTGCTTTTGTGGAATGAAAATGATTGAAAAAAATACGCTGACTGTTATTGAAATATATTAAAAAAGAATTTCAATAATATTACAATTTCTTTAAAATTCAAAATATTAAAAAAAAATAATTAAAATATGTGACGCAAAATGTTATGCGAAAGTAATGTAATTAAAATGTGAATTCAATAACTTCAGCAAATATTAATGAGATTATAGATATTTTATGTTGTTTTTTTAATGTAATTCAATTCAAAGGCTGATGTAATCAGTTCATAATGAGATTAATTTAATAATTGTACAATCAAAACAAAATTTGACACATAAAAAGGAAATTTTTAGGTAAATTTATGATCAAATTTAATGCTACTACAAAATTGCCGTAGTCTAGTTGGCTTATTAGACTGGAGGTTAAGGTTCAAACCCAGACATCTTCAACAAAACGAAATATGAAGAATTATTTCTACGGCGATTTCCTCCCAGCAGATTTCTGGCAAAAACCCTGAGAGTAAAATAAATCTGCCATGAAAAGTGTCTCACAACTCTGTCGTTGGGAGTCGACTTTAAACCGAAGGTCTCGCCACTCATGTATAAAATTAAAACTTACAACATAAGTGAAGCGTATCCCAAGACTCTGGGGCAGTATTGTAATTGCCCCATGGCCTGGGTTATGTTAGTTTTGACACCACAAATCGCACGATTGTCAGTTAATATCACATGAGGCGATTATAATCTCAAATCCGTGGTTCAAAATATCTATTATAACATGACAGTGTGACATGTCACGCCATCGCAATAGAGCCACATGTGCTTTGTGTCCAGAACATCTAATACAGACTAAAAGCAGTTGGTTATCATCAATCCATAGTGTGCTCCGTTGACAGTGATGGCCTGGCTAATGTCTTCCTCAAGAAAATATGGACCGTTGACACCGCCAGCACGAAATCAACAACAAACAGTGACTTTCAAATTATATTGTTTGCTCTAAGCATATTTCTGGCAAAAACTCTGGAATTAAATAGAATTGCCATGAAAAGTTTCACAAAAATCTGTCGTTCAGAGTCGACTTTAAGCTGTCGGCACCGCCGCTCATGTACAAAATTAATACACATAACATAAGTTGGGTGACAAGCTAGGCCGTAATCCTGTCTGAAGGATTGTAATGATCATTTATGTATGTATGCATGTATTGGATGCTCTTGGATGTCATGTGGTTTGATATTGTTTTAAATGCAACAAATTTGCATCCAGTCATACAAAAATGGGCCTCGTTATTGAAGATGATTTTTCGTTAAAAATTAAGGTCCGAAAGGAAGACCCCTTTTAGATAAAATAATTTCATTATTTGCACGTGTTTTTGAATGCTCTATGCCTCCATGGTTATTTGAGAATACATATTGAATAAATGACAGCTAATTTGACAGATGTAGCTGCAATAAAATGGCCGTTATCTACTGTCAAGTTACGGTGGCCCTGTTGGCAGACATTTTAATATCAAATAAAACATTTTTGCACCTGCGCATCAGTTCAAGAAAAAAAAATGTTTAAGTTGATTACATATTTTTTTTTAAATTATTGATAATTTTTAAATGTTTTTTTATTTAAAAGAAAATAAATAAAAATTGAATAAAAATAAACAAAAAATTAAAAGAAATTTTAAAAGAAATCAAAAATTCTTTATAAATATTTAATAAATAAATATTTTAATGGACCTGCGCACTAATGAATAATAAAGAAATGATTTGCTTTAGAATTTTTCAGATCTTAATTAAAAGAAAAAAAGATTCTAAAAACAGAACAATGGCCATAACAATGAAAAATATTGCGCCAAAACAGAGCATTTCTTTTGTATTTTTTTTTTGCTTTTCAAAGGAGTAAATGCTTTGTTCGAAAGTGGAGCTTGGCAAGTAATTAAAAGGGGAATCATTATTTTTGTATTTTGCACGACGTTTTTACGTACATAATTAATGTGTTAAAAAACAAACCAAATAAAAACAAGAAAATTTATTGTGAAATTTTATAAATAAAAAAGAATATAATTACAGCTTTAAAATTTTTGGGAAATATATGTACGTACATAGGTATACATTCATTCCTATGCGGAAAAATTAATTAATTTTCGATTTTATTTTTTCCTTTTTTACTGCGCTCATATTAACTTCACACTTTTTTTTAATAAATTGTTAATATTCATTAGTTTTTCAATATTTTTTCCAATTACATTTACAGCTACACTCACACTAATGTGGTATAATCAATAAAGTTTTTTTGTGTAAATTCTTAACCTCTTTTCTTAAATCGCAAAATTAATATTGTTGTGGGTATCTCGTTTTGATATTGTTCCAGTCAAACTTGTTTTAACAAAACATTTTGAAAATATTTTTATCAGCATTTATTAGTACTTTTAAAATCATTCCATATACATATGTATGTATGACAGAAAAAAGAAAACCGGTTTAAAATTGTTAATTATTGTTAATTCCACTCACCTGTTAAAACGGCTAAAATACACACAGCCAAGTAGAATTTTTTCTGCAGCAAAGCCAACTGACTTAAATGTTGTTGATTCATTTTGTTGTTTATTTAATTGCAATTGTTGTTAACAAATTTTTTTCTAATAATATTTATTGCTTTTTTTAAATAAATTAAAAAGATTTTTTTACTTTATAATTGGCACTGGGTATATTTTTTAAGCTTTTTTAAACGCTTTAAACTATTTTATAAAATATTTTTATAAATTTTTTTTCTTTCTAAATTAATTAAAATTTTTGAAATATTTCTTTATATATTATTTTAAAAAAGATTTTTTTTTGTTTCGTTAAAAAAAAAATTGGCGCGCAAACCGGCTCTATAGATTATAAACAGTAGTTCTTGATTTCTAGATTTATTTTTTGTTAATTTTATTTAATTTTTTCTCTTTGTTTTCGATTTGATTTTTATCTATAAATGCTTATTATCTTATCAGAATTTGTTATGGTTTTTATTTTACTTTCCATAGACAGCAAGTTGAAAACCAATTTGAAATTTTCTTTATTTTTATTTTTTTTGCTGTTGTATGGTTAAATACAGAAGAAATTGTTGTGGTTTCGTCACTACACACTCGGTTAGAATACACACTCACTGTTTAGTATTTGTATTCTGTTTGAATTATAATAAACACACGAAGAATAGTAGGGAAAAAACAAAGCGAACGAATGAGCGCGAGTGTAGTACAGAAATATGACAACGTACGATGCAACAGTTACTAAACGACTGAGGCAATGTATGTTTATAAAGTTGCCAAACAGCTCAACATTTCTGGTTGGAGCTGGAGTCACTGTATGTATCAGCAGCAGCAGCAAGCAGAAGCAGCAGTAGTTGTAGTAGTAGAGTAGAGCACAACGTCGTTGTCGTAGATATGGCATGGCATGGCATGGCATGGTTTGTTTTTGAAAACATCACAACTCATGCACACACACACAATCACATGGTTTTTACATGTATTTCAAACAAAGTATATGTGTGTGTGTGAGAGAGTGATTGTATAAAAACACACCACTAAACATACAACAGACTCCCCCATATACATACCTAAACATATTTCGATGGCTGTATGTATGTGTGTATCAACATTTTATGTGAATGGCGTTCATACATTTTATACTTTAATAAACAACAGCAACAACATGTGCAGTAAAAGTGTAATTTACACATAGATACAAACATATACCATCTTACATACATATCATATGCATGCACACACCCTACAACACACATATGCTTAAATTTTGTATAAAAACACACTCTCTCTCAAACACGCACACACACCAGTGTGAATGCGAGTTTGAGTATGAGTGCGAGTGTGTATGATATTATGTTTTCAGTTTGTTTTGTGTTTTGGTTTTTACTCTCAGAATTTTTTTTTGTTTTTCGATTTTTGTTTTTGTATTTTTAGTATTGTATACATTTCAACTTTTCAGATACACAATACAACAATCGCCCGTATACAAGTTGAAGAGGTATTGTTGTTTTGTTTCTCATTTTCATATACAATGAAAAAAACAGTACAAAAACAACAACAACAAGAACAACAGCAGCATGCAACAATAATAACGATGTTAAACCAAGCAAACATTTTATTATAACCCCATAGTGCATTCACAGCAATTGCAATTGCAATAGCAACAATTCATGTTTACAATGTATATTGGCAACATTTGCTTGGCTTACTTGGCTTACCAAATGAACTCTCTAACACACTTGTAGGCATAACTTTATATCCCTGCATGCATAAATACATACATATGTATATGAAAAAATATGTGTTTGTATGATAAAATTTCATTTTATTTTGTGCTGGCAGCAATCTGTTTATTGTTGTTATTTATATCATTATTATTTCAACATCATCATCATCAGCGCTAGCGTCATCAGCATGTTGTTAATACTTCACCTTTACTTACATATGGTATGTATATGATGAATATGTTCGTACGTTCGTTGCTTCCATATTAAAATGCAATGCACACTATAAAGAAAAACCGTAAACTTTCAAACATGTTAAGTAAAGTTTATTCACATTGCCATTAAAATGCATTAATGTTGCCAAGCATTGTCCCTAGCAGTATAAATGCAAAGCCATGTACAAAAACAAATAAATGTTTCATAAGCACTAGTTGTTTTATTTCTTTTTGAAAAGCAACCAAACACAAACACTATTGTATACTTAAGTAACGCTAGCAACATGTTTTTTTCAATATACATTAAAACTTGGCAACATTTATTGCGGCAACATTTATGTAAGTTTTAAAATGTTTTTTACTACTTTTGACGTTGTGGGGTTGTTGTTATAAAGTAATTTTGTGTAAAAATGTACCAGTATGTGTATAAACAAACAGGAAGGGTATGTTTTAGATCTTTACCATTTCCTCCTGTTTTTTTTGTTTGTTATTGCAAAATGTCATAAATAATAACATGTATGCTTGTGTTAAATCAATAACACAGATTTTTTTTGAAATGTTTATAACCCATAATAAATATGAACATATACGATATGTACATACATATGTACATAAATATTTTTAATCGTGATATCATAATAAGTTTCTATGATATTTGAATAAATTATATTCCGAGTAAAATGGACATTTCAATATGATCTTTATTACAATCATTTAGATGTGAATAAAAATTCAGTTAAAAGGATATTGATTTTAGAAAAACAACAACAACAATCTCATTATTTTTAAATTAATTAACAGAGAGGATATGATATGTAATGAAAAATAAATTTAAAAGAAATATAGAAGGTGTTGTTAAAGGAAAAAACAATGGGTGGCCTGGTAGTCTAGTGGCTAGTGTGCTAGACTATTAGCATGAGGCTCGTGGGTTCGATTACCACTATACTCCTTTGAAAAGGAGGACGGCACAACTCTTACGATTAATGGAGAAGCCTATCGCACCATGATAAGCGATTTTATTGTACCCACTTTTCATGTTATTGATGTGTATGATGTTTGCTTTCAACAGGATGGTGCAACTTATCACACATCTCAGGCCACATACATACATACATAATTGGTCATTACAACCCTTCAGTCAGAATTACGACCTTATGATGTGTGTGTTAATTTTATACATGAATGGTGGGACCTACAGTTTAAAGCGAACGACAGATTTTTGAGAAACTTTTCATATCAATTTTATTTTATTTACTCTCAGAGTTTTTGCCAGAAATCTGCTGAGAGAAAGTCATTGATGCATTGATGTCTGGCCTGGGGCTCGAACCCTGGCTTTACGTCTAATAAGCCAACACATTACCTACTAGACTACGGTGGCTTCTCATGCCACAATCGATTTAATGCGTCAAACCTTTGATGGCCGTTTAATTAGCCGAAATGGTGGCGTCAATTGTCCTCCTAGAAGCTGCGATGAATACCGTTGGACTGTTTTCTGTGGGGCGCCGTAAAAGAAAAATGATATGCCGGTAAACCAGAGACAATTGAAGGTCAACAATTGTGATGCCACTGACGAGACATACACTTGAAAAAGTGCAGGAAAATTGGTCCGATAGAATGAGGTACTGTGAGTCCAGCCATGGCATTTATATGAATAAAATAATATTCCATTTCAAACCGAAACAATTGTACTTCAAACAAAAAAATAAATTTGGCAGAATTTCAGACCGTTTTTGTTTTGTTGCATTTATAAATTTAGACTTTTAAATGGTCCCCCTATAGTTTAAAGCAAAAACGTCTACTGTGTTCGACAATTTGTTGCCACTTGAAAATTAATTACATGACATCTCCCTCATTGAAACCAAATTTTTTCTTTATCTTACCCAAACGAATTCCATTCCATGCTCTTCGAGTATCGTGTATCTTCAGGCGGTCTTTGGAACAACTGTTTTACTTCAGCGTTAGTATGAAATAACAGGCTGATACTGCTGTTGTTAAGAATTGAGATATGATGGTACCGAAGTGTACATGCTGGTACAGCATTCCACACAAACTAGTAGTCAGATGGTTTTCTTGAAACAAATGAACTGTACGTGCAGTGGAGTACAACATTCCATAGATTCTTAGGCTATAATACGCTTGACCTACGCAGTTTCTTTTTGGACGAAAACCAGTGTGTTTATCTCGCAAAGTATTCCACATTTTACTTTCAAGTGTTCCCTATATGGTGACTGCTAGTATCATGTAAAGTATTGGCATTACATTCGCCTGTTTTTAGTAACTTTACAATGAAAAGTTTTTGATCAGTGAGAAGCAGACTTTCTTTCTTCACAAACTTTTAGTAAAACATACTTTTCACAAATAAACTGATACGGCCTCGACAAGAACGGGTAGTATAACTGAGATGCATAAGAATCCTCCATAGAAGACTCCGGCTAGTCAGCATGAACAAGTGAGGCCCTAGTCTTGTCATAAAATATCACAAATTTCTCTTCTATTGGTCCTAAGCTGGCAGCTTGCAGATTGTTATATAATTAACACGATTAAATTACTATTTTTGTAGACATCAACTTTCTTGGTAAAAAGGTACCACGGGAATGATGAACCAGGAAACTTGTTGTGAATGGCTCTAAACATGTATATAATACGGAACTGGCTGTCCATCTCCATAAAAAGACCAGAAACCAAATTATGCCACCAACTACCAACCCATAAACATTTTCTAAACACCTTCTTGGAAATTACGGACATGGAGATGAATAATGAAGATGCCTTCTAGAGCATTGATGTTGGTATTTTTTAGAATTTGAAGATTTCATCTGCTTTGATATGAGTTTAAAAATGCTCCCATATTCCTATGTTATATACTTCCATTGTGTGTTTACCACACCAGTATGTAACTCGAATCTGTTTCGTCAGTTCTTTGGACCAATCCGCGACATCTCGAAGATATCGTTTGAGACCAATAGCCGAAGATCGTAGTGTGTTGATTGTAAACGTTTATGACCAACTCTCTACACTTTTTCCTTAAGAAAGTGACCGAATATATAACACAGACTATTATGGAATAATGATGCAAAAGCAAAAGCTAATCTGAGTCGATCTTAATAGGATGAAAACCATGAGCCTAAATGTAGTTTGTATAGGTGGTATACTAATGAGCGGTCTTATGGTACAGATCGCCTTAATCGTGCATTTGAATCATATGATATGAGTGTTAGAGAAGCATAAATGTAGGGCATGTGGAAAACAAGAAAATTTTTTTTGGGATTGCCCAGCTTTTGTAAGCTCGAGATTCAGATATTTTTGAGGGTATTGTGAACTCACGTGGAGTTGATGTGAACTGGCTTTGGAGATCGTGCGGACTGAGTCCCAGTAGACTTTTTCTTGTAGGGTTTTATCAAGTTGCATGTACATACATGCGAATAAGCCATAAACCACAGCGGTTTTTATAAGACAACATAACCCATGATATTCATCAAATTCAGTCTGATATAAGAGCCAGAGTTAGGGAAAATAGGACATTTTAACGATATTATATTGCATACATAATGCCATGAAAAGGCCTATTGATAATATTTTACATATATACAATCATACTTACATAATATAAAATATACATACATACAATGATGCACGAGGAAACTTGTTGCTATACGAATGGCTCTAAACTTGGATATAAGGCAGAACTAGGTTTCCATCTTCATATTTATTATCTTATCCCCTGAAGATAGTCGTGGACGTAGAGAATAGGAAACATGATATAAGGAGAGGAACAAGTCTATCTCACCCTGTTCAATAGGTTGAAGATGCTAGGGGTAAATGGCAGCAAGACTGGACCAATTCCATCAAGGGAAGATGGAACTTCAGACTCATACCGAGTATAGGCGAATGGATCAAAAGGAACATCCACCTGACATAGTTGCTAATCGGCCATGCATGTTGTAGAGGATATCTCTTTAAGTATGGTAACGACATACATAGATGACTTGTCCGCGATATGACGATCAACGAAATTGCCTGGAAAGGACAATATGATACCAGGTAACGCCCGATAACGTGGTTAATCTGATGTTAAACTCATATGAGAATTGAAACGCAGTATTTGTTTTCGCAAGAAAGGTTTTAATGCAGCAAAAATTGACGGAGAGAACAAGGTCAGCAGAATTGGAAGGCAGCACTCGTTGAATCTCCACCCCCTGAAATAATACTTGATTGTGCTCCGAGGTGGTCGACTAGTTAGAAGTGTGATGAACGATGCTGGGTTTAATACGTAGGCGCTCAGCAAGCTAAGAGTAAGTCTTGCGGCGAATCGTGCACATTGGGTAGGCCGGGCTAATAATGTCTTTTGAAGATTCCCAGCCTTTAGCTCGTAAAGCTAAAAAAAACCTACATACATACTTAGTTGGGTTACCACCAAGACTCTCATACCACTTAAGCTGAGTGTGTTAATTCTAAACATGAGTGGCGGGACTTCTAGTTTAAAGTCGATTCCGAATGACAGATATTTGAGAAAGTTTTCATGGCAATTTTATTTGCTCTCAGAGGTTTTGCCAGAAATCTGGAAGTCATCGAAGGCCTCACGTCTAATAAGCCAACACACTACCTAGTCGGCTACGGCGATATACACTTTGTTTTATTTAAAGTTTAGAGATGTACAGTACTAAGGATTAAGCTCTGTTCATATTTCCAGCCGTTCGACTAGAAACTCTATAATCGAAAAAAAAAATTGAAATATTACATACATAACTTACATACATCATTACAACCCTTCAGTCAGGATTACATACACAACATAAATACATAATTGGTCATTACAACCCTTCAGTCAGGATTACGACCTAGTTTCTCACACTACTAATATTGTGTGCGTTACTTTTATACATGAGTGGCGGGATCTACAGTTTAAAGTCGACTCTGAATGACAGATTTTTGAGAAACTTTTCATGGCAATTTTATTTACTCTCAGATTTTTTGCCAGAAATCTGCTGAGAGGAAGTCGCCTCTTTGTATTTTGTATTTTGCTTTGATGTCTGGCCTAGGGCACGAACCCTGTTTTTACGTCTAATAAGCTAACACACTACCTACTAGACTACGGCGACTTCATAAATGTAAATATTGCTTATGCCATAATAGTGTCCAAAAAGTTATTTTGAATCTGGTCTGTTCCAATTTCACTAATAGAACTTGGGGTATAGAATATCGCAACCATATATGGTTTGGGGAAAATAAAGAACTACTGCAACTACTATGGTACTACTAGTGGACGAAATAATGGGTTTTTGGTACCATGCCTTTGGTACAGAAGGGGTGTCTAAATCTTTTGTTTTTTTTTTGATTCTATTTAAACAAAGTTTTGCAATTATATGTCACAATATTTTCTAAAATTTACTGTATTTTTATGTCATATAACTTGACACCAAGACCTCAACACATTGCAAAATAATGAATAGAGTTAGAGAGATAGATAAAGAGAGAGAGAAAGAGAAAGAGAAAGAGAGAGAGAGACTTGAAGAAAGTCTGCATATTCAAAAATTTTAAGTGGCAAGTAAGTAAGTTTTATTGTTGTTTACATTCTTTAGCTTAAGATTAATGACATACATTTGTATATACATAGAAGAGTATAAATATTAGTAACGAGACAAAGAGGGTCGTATTAACAAATAACAACTGACCCAAAAACTAAAATACAGAGAAGAAGAAGAAGAAAAACTTAAGAAATGAAAAAAATAATTCCCCATTTAAACTACAACTCTAAGCTTGCAATACGGATGATATAAATTTCTTTGTTTCATTTTAGGCAAATAAAAATATGTATGTATGTATGTTTGCTTAAGCCAAATATAAATGCAGAAATTAGAAAAAGTTTTTGATAATATGTATATGTATGTATGTACTTTAAATATATGTACATATATATGTATGTATGTACGTATGTATTTAGGAAAATAATTGTATAACAGAAGACAAAAAACAAGAAGACAAAACGAAATAAATTAAATTGTATTTAATTGGTCTGTATTGAGTGTAATATGTTTTTATAAGTAGAAATTTAAAGAATTTCCTATTATTGGGCATGTGCACAAGTACTATTGTTTGACACTTTATTGTGTCAAGTACTCTTTTACTGAACAACCAATGGATATTATTAGAGTATAATCCCAGTGGTATAAAAGCTTTCTTCTATTACCAAACAACGCTTGAAGCTTGAAATACGAGAAAGTCAACACATGCGAAGGACTTTGTGCTAGTAATTTCATTTTTTTAAATTTAATTAAATCTAAGAAAAACAGTTTGAGGCAGGAGTTGAGCCACATTTTCTCGTGTAATAAGTCACTATATTTAAAATACAGGCAAAAGAGGCATACAATTTATGAACCCAGAGAGCAAATTACTCGAGGTAAAAAATCCAAAAACTCCTTTAGAAAATGATAAAATATTTCTAATGCCCAAAGGCCCAATGCAGGAAGATGCTTAACGAAAGTCAGAGCCAGCTAAATTTAATGTCTATTAATTTGACTGTATGCTGGTTCATAATGCTCCACCAAAAGACACACAATATGCACGATGTGGAATTCATGAACAATGAACAGCCTGGCTGAACTGAGAGGTCACTGAATGGGCATCACATCAGTTCGAGGTTAGTTGCTTCTGCTACAGAATCAAACTGTTCCAGGTTATTGGACACAGTGAAATTGAGGGGAATACGATTTTAGAATATGACTGAGATCCTGTGGCGTACTTATTTGTTCTGATCTGGTCCATATAAAAACCAGATGATTAAGACGATATAGGAGGAATAGCTGAAACTACATGCAAATACGGTCTACATTGGAACATACTATGACGGAATGGATCTTTATTCTCTTAGAATCCTCTAAAAATTTCCCATTGTGTATTATTTAGCCATCCCTAATTTCTACATATAATCTGATAATGAGTCTTTTGAACTTACCTTGCTTTAGATTTCATAGGCTTAGACTTACATACGTTAATTGGCTAGGCTTTCTTTGATGATCACAACATAATTGTGAGTATGATTTCTGGCAAGATAGTCATTTTTTTCAAAAATTTATCGCTCGGAATCGACTTTAAACTATTAATCCCACTACTTATGTATAAAATTAACACTCACAACATAAGTGGTTTGAAAAACTAGGTCTTAATCCTGACTGAAGGGTTGTAATGGCCGACTATGTATGTATGTATGTATGTATTAATTTTGTTCGATTCACTTCATAACACGGTATATATGTATACCCAATTATATAACACAACAAGTTCACAACCTGCGATATATTACAGAGCTAACTAACTAACTAGACTACGGAGACTTCGATTTCACTTAAATGAAAACTAGCTCAGTACCCATTTTTCTACTAGTGAAACCAAATGTTTTAACAAATTTCTAAAAATCTTGAATTGCTAGGGGCGATCTTGCAAACGCATTAACGACAAACAAGCGAGCAAAATACTATATATGCAGTCCACTAAATAAGATACCATAAAAGCTTTAAACGAAAGCAGGTGTACCATATAGGTGAGAACACACATCACTGCTTAAATTTCAGGATTACGAGCTAGCATCTCACACCACTTATGCTGTATTTGTTAATTTTATACAAGAGTGGCGGGATCTGCAGTTAAAAGTCGACTCTGAACGACAGATTTTTGGAGAAATGTTTAATGGCAATTTTAATTTTCTTTCAGATTTTTTACCAGTAATCTGCCGGGACTAAGCCATCGAATAAGCCAAAACACTACCTTGTAGACCGCCGTGACTTCTCGCATAAACTTTGTTTTATTTAAAGTTTAAAGGTAGACGGTAATACATTACAACCTTTCAGTCAGGATTACGGCTTAGCTCCTCACACCACTCATGTTGGGTGTGTTAATTTTATACATCAGTGCCGTGGCCTACAGTTTAAAGTCGACTCCGAACGTTGAATTTTTGAGAAACTTTTCATGGTGTTTTTATTTACTCCCAGAGTTTTTGCCAGAAATCTGCTGAAAGGAAGTCGCCGAAGAAATATTTTTTCATATTTCGTTTTAATGTCCGACCGGGGATTTGAACCGTGGCCTCGCTTCCAATAAGCCAACACACTATATACTAGACTACGGCGACTTTAAGGCGGTAATAGCAACATTTATTAAACACACGTGTTGGTTTTCACTAGGTAATGTGTGATTGTAGCATCACAGTGAACCTAAATGTTATCCTATGTGTGACCTTTTAGACTCCACCACCATACATGACTTAACCTAAAATTAATTTGTAAAATATTTTCTGGGAAAAAACAACAAAAAGTTGAAATGTTTTGGAACTAAAAAAAAAATTCTACTAACATTGGAACAATTTCGGAAAAAAATTTTAAAACAAATTCTTGTTTTCTTTGTTAAAAAATATTTTCAACAAATGTTTGTTTTTAAAATATAAATTTTTGCTCCCCATTTTTCTTATTCGTTTTCATTAGAATCAAAGGAAATGAAAACAAAAGCTAATTATGTTCCCATAGAAACTATAGTTTTCTAAGATGGTTTACAATAATTATTGTGTACAAAAAAAAAGAAGAACGAAAATAAAAGTTTAACAATTACTTTCCAAAAATAAATAAAAAAAAATCCGAAAAAAATATTTTACAATAGTCTTTACAAGAAACTAAACAGGAAAACAAAGTCTCAAGGGTCCAGCAAATTTTAATTATGGCATCATAAAAAAACAAAAAAAAAACAGCAAAGAAGAATAGAAAAAAGCAACAGGAAGAAAATAGAGAGCAAACTATCCAAAGTTATTTTTTTTAAAGGCAAAGGAAAAGCATAGTGATGCAAAGACTAAAAAGCAATTAGGTAAAATGATTGAAAAAAGAAAAAGAAAAAAAAACGAAAATAGAAAAAGAAAAACTAAACAAGACAGGAGATACTTTTTGTAACAGACAACTACAACTGCAACGGAAGACCAGATTAATAGTCTTTTATTACAACCTCGCCTGCTTCACCTTTCATAACTTTTTTGATTTGCATTGTGTTGGTAGATTACAGGCATGATATGCTAGATATGCCTGCACATAAACATAACCTACAAATATTCGAATTAATCGTTATTGATGCACACACACTGTTAGGATTTAGGAAGTGCAGTTTAAAAGTCAAAAAAATTATAAAAAAATATATCAAATGTCTGTGTGTACATTTAAACACATAAACTCTATTATAAGGGCTGAAGAAGTTACAAGAAAATTCCTCAGAATGATTTGTATCATTTGCTTTAAAGAGTTTTGCTATTCAATTTCTTTGAATTGCCTACAATTTAAGAACTATCCGAATAGAACTTCTCTTATTAAAACAAGTCTATTAAATGTTTTTATATTAATTTTTATTTAAATTTAAACGATATAACATTGATAGTGAAATCCCACTACAAGCTGAGATGTTTTTAGGAAGTCTATATCAAATGGTCGCCTTAGTCCACTACGTAGTGTGTTGGCTAGACGAAAGCTCTTGGTTTAAACCTCATCAGGCGACAGTCTTTTGGCAAACAGTCTGAGAGTAAATAAAAGTGCTACGGAAAGCTTCTCAAAAATGTGTCGCTCGGAGTCGACATTAAACTGTAGGCTAGTGGAAAAAATTAACATACACAACATGTGTGATGTGAGAATATCGGTTGTAATCCGGTGGTAGTAATAGTAATAGTAGTAAAAAGAGTAAAATAAACTGCCATGAAAAAGTTTCTCAAAATTCTGTCGTTCGGAGTCGACGTTAAACTGTAGGTTCCGCCACTCACGTATAAAATTAACGCACACAACATGAGTGGTGTGAGAAGCTAGGCCGTAATCCTGACTGAAGGGTTGTAATGGCCAATTATGTAAGTATGTATAATAGTAATAGTAGTAGTAATAGTAATATAAGTAGTGGTTATAGTAGTAGTGGTAATTGTAGTAATAATAGTAGTTGTAGTAGTAATAAAAGTAGTAGTGGTAGTTATAGTATCAGAAGTAATAGTAGTAGGAGTATCAGCAGTAGTGGTTGTAGGAGTAGTAATAGTAGTAGTGGTAGTAGTATAAGTTGTAATAGTAGTATATATAAGTAGTAATAGTAGTATAAGTTGTAATAGTATTAGTAATAGTAGTATAAATAGTATTGGTAGTCGTAATAATAATAGTAATAGTAATAGTAGTAATAATAGAATTAGTAAAAGTATTTTACGTTGTAATAGTAGTACTAATAGTAGTATAAGTAGCAATAGTAGTCGTAGTATAGTAGTCGTAGTAATAGTTGTCGTAGTAATAGTAGTATATATATAAGTGGTATATATAAGTAGTAATAGTAGTACTAATAATAGTAGTAGTAATATTAGCAGTAGTAATATCAAATCGTTAAACGAAACATCAATGGAACATGAAGGAATCCTTCAGAAATTATGATCATAAAGCACCCCGAGCTGGACGAACTTCGAGTTTTGAAAATTGAAGCGGTATCACCCTATTTAATACTGACTTAAAAGCTCTGCTAGATTTAATCCTTGAGAAACTTAAACCCATCCAAGTAAGTAAAGAGATTTTATGCTTTTTGTATATCAAATACGCTGGATATCATGTATATTCGGAAAGTTTAATAAGTGGTGCACTATATCAGAGGCGCTCCAATGTTCATAGAGCTCAAGTAAGCATTAATGAAAGTGTACAATGTGCTAAAACAGATATGTGGTCCGTCCAACGTAATTGGAATGTTGAAAGTAGTGTACACTTATATTGAATTTAGCTTTTTTCTGGAAAAGTTTTATACACTTATCAAGCTTTAGGTTGCTGTTGTTCTTGATAGAATAATGGTATTTCATAAAGGAGAAGTAATTTTAATATTAATTAACCCTACAAGGACGAAATTTATCAAACTTTCTCTACGCAAAGTAGAGGCTTTTTTCTACTTCACTATTGATGTTGGCTGATTGAAGTTGAGAGTACTCGAAATTATGGAAGCCATAGGTATCTTATACATCTTAACGGTTCCACTGATGGAGATAACATTCTGGAAGATAAGAGCCGCATTTGCTCACAATCGACTACAAACCCAATCGGGTGACAATTTAGTAGAAATGCTTTTCAGTATTCAACAACCTAACATCAGTCAAAAGTATAGATTACATTAGGTTAGATTAAAATAGATTTGATGACTGACCCTCCTTGCAAGTTAAGGTCCTATATGAAACGAATGTCCTACCAGTGTAGTAGGTAGTGTGTTGGCTTATTAAGCCTTGAGGCCACGGTTCAAACCCAAGACATCTCCAACAAAACGAAATGTGAAAAAATATTTCTTCGGCGACTTCCCCTCAATAGATTATTGGCAAAAACTCTGAGAGTAAATAAAAAATTGCCATGAGTGGTGTGATAACCTAGGTCGTAATCCCGACTGAACGGTTGTAATGACCAATTACGTATGTATGTGAATTGGCAGCGTGAAATACACTTAAGATGACTATGTGTACGGCATTTATTTATTGTCATTAAAAGTATTTAAAAAATTAAATTTAAATTTAACAATTATGAGGTACATTCATGAACATTTTCCCAGTTTAAAACGATTACGACAAATGTCAAAATAAAAACGTATATATGTAAGTATAAGCAAGACAGGCAAAGCCAACAACACTACACTTGCCATAGAATATGGTACACAGACGTAAGTAGAATACATACATACATACATATATCTTTAAATCCTGCCACAAAATCACATTTCTAGATGTCAGATTTAGGAAAACACACGAACAACAGACACGGAAATAAAATCAAAAATAAATGTAACCGAACATAAAATAGAGAAACAAAACAATGTAGAAAGAAAAAAAGCTAAAAAGAAGAAAGGAAAATAAAAAAAAATTAAAACCCAAATGCATAAAGAAGATGAACAAAAAGGAAAAAAAGATGCCATTTGACAACAATTTCCAAAACATACAAACCCGTACGTACGTACATACATACTATGAGTATGAATGTGTATATGATGCAGGGAAAGTACTATACAATGATGCAGACACTCATTCAGCAACAATACAACAAACAACAGGCTTGGAGCAGAAATGGCACTAGCAACAGCCGCAGCCAAAGTAAGAGAAGAGAACAACTTTAGCCTGCTGCTCGTATTATAGTGTGTGATAGAAAGACAGTCAAATAGTCAGTTATAAAGAATACAAAATAGCACACACAGAACACAGAGCATCGAGCACCGAACTGAGGCACAAATAGAACAAATGAATGAATTTGCATGTGTTTACATAAAACCATAAACATAATGCAAATGCTGGCTGGCTCGCTGGCTGCTTGCTGCTAGAAAGGAAAGAAAACAAAAAACGAACAAAAAATGGAGAAAAAATAATAAAAAAAAGAAAATTAAAAAACTTAAGACTTCAAGTGGTAACAACCACATGGCGGGAAAAGGCGGACAGACATGGAAACGGATAAACTGTCAACTGCACCGACGGGCGGACACATCGTTAGTTTGCATGAAGCAATGTAAGGCGTTTTGAAAATACAGCCAGATGTTGGCTAAAAGGATGATATGAATAGAACGCAAGATTTTTAATCGTAGGTTCTATTACTGTTGCTTGCGATGATGATGATGGTGCTGCTGCTGCTGCTGTTAATTTTGTTGGGTTGGTTGGCGAGAGAGCACCGATATTATTTAGATGCTGATAATGTGCAAACACTTTTAAAACAGGGTATTCTACAAGGAGCGAACACATTTAATATTTACATGTATTTCATATACATATGATGTTATAATTAGATTTGTAATGTTGTGTGAAACCTTTAATTATTTAGAAATTGGAACGCAATTTGCGTTCTGTGCCACACAAGGGGAATGAGTTTCCGTACCCACGGTTTATTCTACAAGCAGGCATCGTTATACTGTTCTAAATTAACACGTAGATTGCCAAAATACAATATAAGGCTTTGATTGCTTTCTTTTATTTTCTGTCGAGGTAGTAAACGTGTAAAGACCAGTGTCACCGAACCTTCGACATCCACCAACGTCTTGTAATAAAATTCTCCTCTTATTACTACGACTTCTGCGGTAGCCACATAACCTCACAACCGTTTTAACTTTCCTGGTCTTATAATTGACAGTTACTTGTCATATCTTGCTAATAAAACTGACGCCATTGGATAATCGGTCCTCATCCATGATTTTTATGTTAGCCTTACTGTTAATAATGTTGAAGTCGCCGTAGTCTAATAGACAGTGTGCTGGCTTATTAGACGTAAGGGCACGGTTCAAACCCCAGACCAGACATCAAACAGAAGTATGAAAAACTATTTCTTTGACGAGTTCCTCTCAGCAGATTTCTGGCAATAACTCTGAGTACAAATAAAATTGCCATGAAAAATTTCTCAAAAATTTGTCGTTCGGAGTCGACTTTAAACTGTAGGTCCCGCCACTCATGTATAAAATTAAAGCACACAACATGAGTGGTATGAGAAGCTATGCCGTAATACTGTCTGAAGGGTTGTAATGGCCAATCATGTATATTACTGTTATAAGAATCATAATGTTAGTTTAGGATGGTACCTATTTCGTTATATGTTATATCTGTATACTGTAATCGTTTAAGGGACATTCTCAGACTTAGGCAGAATTATTAATAGCTTGAGATGATTAACATATTGAAAAAGTGTTTTTTTTTAAATTTGCAGTACTCTGCCAGAAGACCGGATACTAACTACGGGTTATTCCTGTATAGTCAGATGAGTAACTCGATTTACTTCTATCGTAGTTTCTTAACAAAAGTTAAGGTCGCATTGAACTCTTTTGGATTAAGAAGAGTATAGCCTTATAAACATTTGTTCCCACTTCATAGAGGGGTTGCGGTCTTATCGCAGCTTGGATGCTCCAGTCCTCTCAAACTCTTCTTCATGCTTATAGCTGCGAACTCCTGCTGGGCCTGGGACCCAGATGAGTATAACTCCTTTTTCTATGCCCTGTTTATTCAGCTTATGCAGTTTAACTCACACCATTTCTGACCGACCGCCGAATGCTCAGATGGCAGCCTGGCTGCAAGAAAGTACTACAATAAGTCATCCTTTTTTGAACTGAAGCCAAATTTCGATGGCTTGGCAGTTGCAGTTTTTTCTTCAACACAGAACGGTCCTTTTTTAAAAGTGCATATAATCCGTACGTTACTTCATTAAATTTCGTTACTAATTTCCGTCAGACTATGTGTTTGTCTGTTGCTAACCATACCAATATAATCTTCAAATCTAGGCTCCCAATCTAAGCAAGCCAATACTGAAATATACAGCAAACAAACCATATTTCAAACGAATTTCAAAGAAAACAATGGTTTAGCAGAAGCTTTTTCACGGTCAATTTGCTGTAGTAGTGTTGTGATGAAATCCTCTTTTCATATGTCCTCTTTAAAATTTCTTAACTTACTTACAAGATATTCTATCACAACCAGATTCCTCAAACGCCAGTTGAGTTCCATGCGATTCGGTTTGTTGCATCAAACATCGAGGAGTTAACCTCAACACTTGATCCCTTCATCGAAGTTTTGGACCGTCTGTTGTAAATTAGGTCTGTTACTCTTATATTTCGTAAGATTTGCTGATTAAGTCACACAATTAATTATTATCCTCTTTGAATTCACGTTTCGTAGTGAAAGGCTCAGATCAATCCTTAATTAATATTAGACTTATACGATATCACAGGAAAATGAACTCAGGCATGGTTTTAACCAAAGTTGATTTGAAATCAATGAAAAGGTGAAGTAAGTCGATTTCTAACTCTTGGATTTTTTCAAGGATTCGACGTAATGCAACTTGGTACGGGACCGATTTGCCAGTCTAAATCTACATTAGTAGGTTCCAGATAAAATTCCTTCATTAATTTGGGTATAGTGTCTCCCCGTCAAATGTTTTTTTCATCAGTTGTTCTTCTTCCTGGTATGGAAGCATGTCCTGGATTTTGCAGAGCCTTACATTCAATGTTGCCTTAATTAGTTGGAAGAAACTCCTTCATAATGTGCCTTTGTTCGCATTCACACAGAGGGTTTTCTGCCAGTATATATGTATATGGTCTGTTACGAAGAACATATAAAGGGTGGGCCATTTAAAAGTTTAAATTTAAAACTGTAATGAAACAAAAAACGGTTTGAAATTTTGCCAAATTTATTCTTTTGTTGCGAAGTACAATTGTTCCGGTTAGAAATGGCCTCATAGTACCTCATTCGATCGGACCAATTTTCGTGAACTTTTTTGAGTGTGTGGTGTTGTATCTCGGCAATGGCATCACGAATGTTGACCTTTAAATGCTTAATTGTCTCTGGTTTGTCCGCAGAACACTTTTCTTTAACGGCGCCCCACACAAAGTATTCCAACGGTATCAAATCGCAGCTTCTTGGCGGCTATTTGACATCACCATTTCGGTTAATTAAACCGCCATCAAACGTTTGACGCAATAAATCGATTGTGGCATGAGATGTGTGGCAAGTTACTACATCCTGTTGTAACTCAACATCGTTCATATCAATACCATGAAGAGCGCATACAAAAAAATCGGCTATCATGATGCTGTAGGTGTCTACATTGACCGTAATGGTTGCGCCGTCATCATTTTCAATAAAATATGGGCCAACGATGTCTCTGCCGCACCAAGCAGTCACTCGTAATTAATGCGTAGGCTTCTGTACGACCACGTGTGGGTTTTCTGAAACCCAAATACGGCAATTTTGCTTATTAACTTACCCACCAAGATGAATATGAGATTCATTCGAAAATATCATTTTTTTTTTTTGGCAAAATCGACATCTTCGGGTATTTACCCGTTGGCTCAATTAATCCCAACGTTGCTTAAGCGTAAATGGATTCATTCAACGTTCAGTGGAGATAATATACTGAATTTTGTGAAAGAATTGAATAACATAAGTATTGTCAGATTCGAAATAACCGATGGTTCAAATTTAAACCAATAGATGGTCCACCCGATACATAATTTCTCACTCTATATCTTATAAATCTGCGGATGTTGTTCTTGGATGATTGAGAAAGTTTCTAGCAGAACTCTATAAACATGGAACTTTTTTCTCTTAAAACATCATGGTGATCTCCAGCGGGAACATTAATTCCCTATCGTATCATTGACCCAAAATGGACCAACTTCAGATTGAACATCAGACTGATGGCTCCAAAATTATTTGTTTTATAATGAAATGAAGACGATGAACTCCATGAAATCAATACATTTCCAAATAACTTATAATTTCAATAAACCTTTTAAAAACATAATGAGTCTGGTGGACTGGCTTTAATTTTTCAACGATATGAGTATCTGTGCTTAAAGATGATGTTGCATACGCAACATTGAGTGGGTGATGTTGGAATTCCATAGTCAAACAACATACGGCAGATGAGCATGTTGCGATACATGTATAGGTTTATCTATAACAAAAACAAAAACAAAAACAAATACAAAAGCAACAAAAAAGAAAAACTATACAAGTGGTCTAGCAATACTAAAGCTTTTTAAAAAAAGAAGAAGAATATTTTGTTTTGTTGTTGTTTTCTGTAAAAATTTCTCCGGCTTAAATTCGTTTTTCCTTTGAATGTGAATATTTGCAAATGTACGAGGCATACTAGATATGATATGTGTACATATGTAATTGTATCTTTTAGTATATAAATACATGTATATAGTATATCCTGAAACCAACCTGCGGCAACACTTTGTTTTAAGTGAATACACATGTGTTGTGTGCTTGTGCTTGACGATGAGCATACATACGTAAGTGTAACAAACTTACTACTTGACGGCTATGCAAGTGTAAAATGCTTTTCACTCTGTATGTACATAATTCCATGCCACATACATATATACATACATACATATACAATATGTATGTATATATGTGTAGGATTTGTTGTTTGTTTATATGTTTATAAATGTATCCCAATGCGAACATATTTCATACTAAATATGGCTAGAAAGTAAAAGAGATTAAATTTTACGCTTTTAGCGTTTAAATGGCGCAAATTAAAGTGATACTTACAATTGTCTACACATAAAGAATATCACCGATTCGTTTCTGAGCTATAATTTTCAGAAAAAACCAACTGATTCAAATTCCAAGAAGAAGAAGGAAGTCAGTGTGTTATGTGGTTAATAAAATGTGGAATAAGATGGATAAAAAGAATTCGTTTTTTTTTCTAAGCAGGAAATAAGATTACTTAGTATAACTTAAGTTAACTTAAGAAAAAGACCTTTGAATAAAGAATTATTGTTACAAAATGGGTTTTACTCAATCGGTGTCTTAGTGACATGATTAAATCCAACAGCCACCTTCATCAACATTCCAGTTTGTGTACAGAAATACTATGTGGCTTGATCACTGACTTTTGTTATTATACTCATCCTTTCCAGATCGAGGAAGCCCTGACATCGATTAGTGTGACCAACTGACGTAGACGCGCAAGTAGCAGAGGCGCCTGGAAGGATGTGTTGAGGCAAACCGAAATTCTTTAATTGGGTTGTTAATGGCCAATTAAGTTAGTTAGTAAATAAGGCTACGTAGTAGGTATTCCAGCTTACTTCACTCCAATCATGGGTAAATTTTTAACACCAATGTCACCTACATATAATGTTGTGTCCCAGGGCTGATGTTGCGACTGACTTCACTCATGTAGTTGGTGCCCGCGACTACGCTGTAGATATACCAACCTTCTCCCCTGCAATTTTGGCTAGCTTTTACCAGCATTTCAGTCGACAGCTCACCAATGTCAGCTGTAATATTGTATCCCAGGGCTGATGTTCTGGCTGATTGGATTCATGTAGAAGGTACCCGCGACTACGTAGTAGGTAGTCTAGTCTAGTCCAATATAATTTTAGCAAGCTTTTTCCACAATTTCTGTTGATATTTCATCGATGGCAGCTGTAATGTTCTATCCCAAGACCGATGTTGTGGCTGGCTTAACCCTGTACCTCATGTCTTTCCACAATAAGTGGTCTTATGTGGTCTGATCGCATTATCTTAGCGGTCAATCAAACTTCTCCAATAGTGAAATTAATTTCTCTTCAAACTCGCTTCTTAATAGTTACATATGTTTCCTTATACGAAAGTCCTCATGTCTCTCCACAAAACATAGTTTTATGTGACATAATCGCATAGTTTTAATGGTAAATGAACCTCTCCAATATTAGCCGCTCATCAAACTTGTCTCTCAATAGCTTCATGGTGCCACGCAACATGTAACACTATATACTGGGCTGGTATTGTGGTTGGCTTCGTCCTTAACACGAGAGAACTCATCTACACCTCAGAAAATATCATAAACTACTGTGATCTAATCGCATGTTCTTAGCGGTCAATGGACTGCTCTAAACTTACATACATACATAATTGGTCGTTCAAGCCTTCAGTCAGCTCCTCACACCACTTATGTGGTTTGATTTTATACATGAGTCTCTTAGCAGTTTAAAGATATCGCGTAGCGTGTGGCAAATTGCAGCCTCTTGTTGAAACTATATGTCAACCAGCTCCGATTTCTACATTCTTAGCAGAAGAAAGTCATCGCCTTCATTTCATAGTGCTGGGGACTCTTTGTGGACTGTAATGTTACAATTTTCACCGCTATTAATGAAGCATGGCTTCGCTATTGATGAACACAGCAACCAATGCACCCTTAAACTGTCACTGTTTGGTGTGGATTTTATGCCAGGCCATCACTGTCGAATTTCTGAGGGCGTTTTGATAGTTGGTCTGATCCCCAATCTGCCACCTCTACGACCTCATCACTGGATGGATCAAGGGGAAAGAGCAGTCAAGTGCCGACATTAAGGTTCATTCAATGTTGTAGTTGTGCTTTCATGTGTGATTGTGACCTTCGTCTCCTTACTCTCCCTTTCCTACCTTATATCCCTTTCCCTATCTACTTTATTATCCTATCTCTCTCCTTTAGGACGTATTACAATGGGTCAATTTGACCTCCGAGTATTGTACTTGTCCCAATGGCAAGTAATCGTCCTCTAAACTAAACCTAAACATATCACTGTCTACGATGAATTGAATAACATGAACGCCAACCACATGTGGTTTCAACATGATGGCGTTATATGACAGTTTATGCTGCATTGGATATTGCGTACGTGCGATATAAGGGCAATGGGTCAATTCGATCTCCGGGTACCGAACTTGTCTTAATTGACAAGTGCACGTCCTCTAACCTGATATAAGGGCATGGTCATCTTGCGCGGAAATAATATGAACTGGTCTCCGAGACCGTGAGATATGACCTCGTCGGACTTTTTCTTGTATGGTTCTCTTAAGTCGCAGGTGTATGTGAATACAATACAAATCACAGGGGTCCAGACATCCAACATAATCCATGACATTGGTCAAATTCAGATGGACTTACATGCTACAATCATGGAAAATTTGACAGGGAAGCCGTGACGGGCATTTGAACGATATTTCACATCCGAATGAAAATTTTGGATGATGACTAACACACGCTTTTTTTGAGACCAACACTAAGGAGATGGCCTCTAATCATGCTGTGCATTCTGTTGGAATACAGTATAGATAGTTAGGTGGAACGGGAAGAGGGGTAGTGTGCGACAAAGTTAGGAAGCGCTTATTCAAAGACCTGATATTATAACAAATTAATCGATTTTTTTAAAATTATTTAAAAAACCTGATTAACTGTCATCAAATTACCGCCAACAAATTTTTGTTGGTATTGTTACCTGCCAGTTCATATCGACGCCTCCGTTCTATAACATTTTAAGTCGAAAAAGTGTGTTTTGAGTTATGAGCTCTCAAAGTTTTCACGCGACACAAGACTATATGTGTATTCTAAGAAGATTTTTCCCTATAACTTCGGAACGGATCGGCGCATCTTAATCAAATTTTGACAGTATTTAAGTTAGAGAACGTAGAATTTAAAAATGCAAGAACATTAAAAACATTCTAAGTACACTTATAACGTTAAAGAATGGAGGCGTCGATATGTACGTCTACTTCTGCGTATATTACCCCACTTTTACCTTCCATATACATAGACATATACGTCTGCGTACATTAAAGCACTCCACTTCGTTTTACATAAAAGGGCACAATACGACATTACAAGGCAAAAAAACCATAAAAATCTCTGCAATATTTACCACGCTCTGAGCAATACACACAGAATGTAGAATAAGAACAAATGAATGAATGAACGAATGAATGAATGAGTCAACCAACATGCAGGCGTATATAAACATGTCTTTAGTTTGAGCACATGAATATGAGTATGCAAGCAAAGTTTATAAATTAAAATTTATGGCCGTAGAGAAGATATATTAACGTAAACATACTAAAAGGGATGAATTTAAAGTAGCAAACTGTGACCCTTTAATTAATATTTGATTTTTCTCTCTCTTATTATTTACTGCACAATTGTAGAAGATTTACATCAAGAAAAAAGATTTCATTGATAAATAATTTCATATAAATTAAAAAATATTTGTTCTCTTAGGAAGAATGGATTTTGTATACTTAAATTAATTAATTCATTCTATTAATTGTTATAGAAAGGGTGAGCCATTTAAAAGTTTAAATTTAATAATACAATACAAAAACGGTTTGAAATTTTGCCAAAATTTATTTTATTTTTTGTTGTGAAATACAATTTGTTCCGGTTAGTAATGCAACATTACTTCATTCATATAGTTGAAGCGGCTGGCCTCACAGTACCTCTTTGGATCGAAACAATTTTTGTGCACTTTTTCAAATATGTATGGGATCGTATATCGGCTGTTGGCCTTCAAATATTCAATTGTCTATGGTTTGTCGACATAACACTTTTCTTTAACGGCGCCACACAGAAAATAGTCCAACAGTGTCAAATAGTAACTTCTTGGCGGCCTATTTAAATACCCATTTCGGCCATCAAACGTTTGATGCAATAAACCGATTCTAACACGAGATGTGTGGCAAGTTGCATCATCCTTTTGAAACCAAACATCGTTCACATCAATACCATGAAGAGCGGCTACAAAAAATTGGTATAATGGTGCGATAGGTGTCTTAATTGACCGTAACGTTTGCGACGTCCTCATTTTCATATAAATATGAGCCAATGATGCCTTTGCTCCACAAGCCTAACCAAACATTCTTTCGTAATGGGTGCATTGGCTTCTGTACGACCACGTGTGGGTTTTCTGAGCCCTAAGTACGGCATTTTTGCTTATTAACGTACCCACCAAGATGAGAATGAGCTTCATTCGAAAAGATGATTTTTTTTTTTGGCAAAATCAACATCATCGTGTAGTTTCTCGTTGGCCCATTTAGCAAAGCGTATGTTCATGCGGCTTCAACTCTTGAACAAATTGCACTTTGTATGATGTCATACCGAGATCTTTTCGAAAAATTCGACTAAAACTGATGCGTAAAATGTTCAGTTTTTGAGAACGATTACGAGTTGATGTTGATGGATTGTCACGCATACTCACAGCCACAGTTTCGATATTTTAGGGAGTACCCACTCTACGAGCATGCTCACATCTTGGCCCATCAACAATGAAACCATTTTCACAAACTGTTGCAATTAACTTCCGTATACCGAGCACTGTTAGTCCTTCTCTGCCACCAAAATTTGTACGGCATTTTCGTGCAATTTCCGACCAATTTTCTGTGGTTTGAAAATAAATTTCCAATCAGTACCAACGTAAATCGATGCATTAAGTTCAGTGGAGATAATATACTGCAGTTTGTGACAGAATAGAATGACATGTTAAGTTCGAAATAACCGATGGTTCAAATTTAAACCGATAGATGTCCACCCGATATTTAACGCAACAGTTAAAATAATTCCACTCCAAGCGTTGTTGCATCCCAGGACTTTATTAAGATTAAAAAAGCATTTTTTAAACGCTACCAGATATACTCTTTAAAAGCGACCAAGATCTTTAACGGCATGTTCGTTTATTATAATCAGAGTTAGGCTTATTGAGTCTCACTCATCACGACTGTAGATAGTCAAATTTATTTTTAATTTAAATTTTTAATTTTAAATCTTGTGTTAAAATATGGATTATGAAGCTGCTTGGCAAACTGAATTGTTGCCTCACACAGGCTCTGTCCAACTCGGAGTCTTCCAACCTTCAATATTTAAACCGGCGGATAATCTTATGTGCTCAAACCACTCGTAAATTTCTAGTGCTACAGGTTCACTGAAAAACGTAGTGCATTAGAAGAAGGTCTGGACTGCAGGAAAACTCTTGAAAAATTAAATACGAAAATATGCCAATCGCATAACAAGTTGAATGTTGGCATAAACAAGAGAGTATACAGAGCATTCTTACAACCAGAACTGCAACGGTATTAGCAAGTGTTCCAGGCGAATGTTTTTCAGGAGGACGATAAACGTACAGAGACAACAAAACTGTACCGATCATTACGTTTCAGCCAAGTGCTATGAGTGGCGCTCTGGCATAGTGATTCAACTGCTTCCCATTTCCTTTATTAAAAAACGAAAACGATTTATTGTTCGGTATTCTTCAGGTTCTTCTGAGTAAGAGATTAACAAACAGAAATTGAGAAACACATGAAACAAAAGAAAATGCTGCAAATATTGAGTTAAAAAACTTGGTCACAGGTGTGGGCAGTCAAGCGCTGGGATCCCATCTTGTCAAATCAAAGGACGTCAGGAGTTACATAGACTCTATACACCGTATACATAGACCCAACACCCACCTCTAGTTGATTCCGGACCACTGTGGCATAGAGAAAAACGAAAGGGCGGACGAACTGCCACAGAAGGGATTGGAGATGCCTGAGGAGGCGACAATAGAAGGGACACGGGAATAGTTTTCCAAATTGGAAAAAGCAGCATGGAATTTAATAAACCGCGGATAGTCTGACGTACCTTGTTGCAGAATTTCAGAACTACTATATCCAGCAGTGGATCGCGGAATAAACGAGGAACTACTTGAGTTCGACAAGAGAACGGTTTGCATTCTAGCAGGAATTCAAAAGGGTTACTGCTTTATTGACAGTTTCGCTGACAGGCACGATATATCCCACCAGGATTACTGCAGAAACTGCCATGAAGTGGGGGAAGCGGAATCGGTGCAACACCTTTTATGCGAGTGCCCTGCACTTTAGAACAGACGTCCTAGATCTTTAGGTAACAGAAAGTTTGAAGATCTGGGCATGGTGGTGAACGTGCCACTAAAGGAACTGCCCTGTATAATCTGGAGATCGGGGTGGTGCAAACCCTCCACTAAAGGATCGTGGCAAGGGGCTTACCTTACACACAATGGGCCATCTGGGCCACCGATTAAACTTGGCTGTGAACAGCGAGCTACCCGTTAACCCAACCTAACCTAACCTTATGTTAAAAATTTTCGAATGTGGGGAGTGTAGAATATGTAATGCAAAATGTCAGAAGTAAAAACCGAAAAAGAAGGGTACAGATTTAAACAAGCTTCAAAGATACACTGATACATATATAATTGGTCATTACAATCATTCAGCCAGGACTACGACCAAGATTCTCACTCTACTTATGCTGTGTGTGTTAATTTTATACGTGAATGAACGACAATTTTATTTACTCACAGAGTTTTTGTCAGATATCAGCTAAGAGGAAGTTGCCTAGGGAATTATTTTTCGCGTTTTGTTTTGTTCGAGATGTCTACCCTGGGGTTTGAACAGGGGCCTTACGTCTAATACGCCAACACATTACATACTAGACTACGACGACTTCAATAATATGATATTTTATTATAAAAGTTTAAATTTTAAATTTCTTGCATTACCGAACTAGTCAGTCACTCAGCTAACCAAATAATACAGCTTTTTTATATACAATAAACGACCATATTGATTATATGAAATGTTATCTTTTGTGTAGAGCACAAATAGAGACCGAGAGAGAGAGCCAATATAAAATAAAAAAAAAATGTTGCATCAAAAAAGAAGAAAAAAAACAGAAAATAAATTGAATTAAATACGGTTTTTTATCTGCAGCTCTCACAGATAAATGAACTCCCTCTCATTGTGCTACTCTCTGGCTCACATAAGTTCAAACGACGATCATACACGTACTTTTGTTTTGTTTTGTTTTTTGTTCCCTGCAACATTGGTATCTCAACATTGTTTTTTTTTTTTTTGGTTTCGTATTGAATTAATTTGATCACTGTTTGTGGTTGATGTGCTCAACATTTTTCATAGATTCAAAAGCAACTGTACCAACGACTGAAATGTTGCGGTTAGATTCACTTTTTTTTTGCCTTTTCTCTCAGCTTGACTTAAATTCTTTGAATGTGTTCTCTAGTTTAGCTTTGGCTTAATCCACAAAAATCCAAAAAAGCAAAAAAAAAAAATAAACAAGACTTCAAAGATACATTGTAACGTATGACTCTTCCTTTAGTGTATCGTTTGATTGTTGTTGTTATTTTATTATTATTTACTTACATACATACATACTTAATTCGTTTCTTTTTTTTTTGTTTTTGTTTATTTATTGACTTCAAGAGTTATCTGTTGACCAAAATAAATGTATTTGCTTGTACCATAAGTAGCCTTAGAAGAGGGGCAAAAAAGCGAGACAGAGAGACAGAGAGAGAGAGAGAGAGAGAGAGGGAGAAAAAAAACAACTGAAAATGAAGATGAAAACTAAATAAACGAAATTTATAGACTTGTATGTACGTAAAGGTCATGCAGCAATGCATTCGGCATACATGTACAATTTTAGGAAATGTATTTTTCTTTATGTTGCTGTTGTTGTTACAATAAATTTCCAATTCAAGACTCTGTTGCATATACAACACGAAAGAGGTAGTGGAGTTTTTTTATATATTTTTTAACATATGGGGATTTATTTTTTCTATTGGCCTCTTCAATTTGAACAAATGCGGTAATATTGCCTTTTAAATTGGTACTTGGCTTAGAAATAGATTTCAATTTACAATTTTTTTTCTTCATTTCAAGAGGAAAAACTCATTATTGACCTTAATTGACTTTCCAATTTCACACTAATATTTAATGTTGAAATATTTTTTTCAAAAAAAAAAAAACTAAACGAAATTCCCTTTCTGTTTATCGTATGTTAGTAAACCTGTGGTTTCTTTAATTGCCCTACTTTGGTTAGTTTTTAAAAAAAACCCTTAAAAAAGCATCAAAAATTTCATTTTATTTGAAATTCCACTTAAAAAGTGATATAATTTTGGAAAGCATGCTTATGTGTCCGATGTATATTTTAATAATTTATACATGGTCTCAACGCATTAACCCACATTTTCTATAAGAGTACGAGTTTAAGAGTTTATTTTATAAAAAAAAAAAAAATAAATTATTTTAATATTTGCATAGAGAATCATGAAAAAATTTCAAAATACTACACTACATAATTATTGCACTTAAAAGATTATCAAAAATAAACCTCTTTTGCATTGTTAAAGAACATACAATTAGCTTAGGTTTGACCATGCTCTCCACTTAATTAAGATAAATTAAACCATTAACCCTTCATCATTCACAAGGCCTCTTACATCTTAGACCTGTACAGTACAGAATAGTAGCAGAAATTCTTGCATACATACTTGCTTTTCTAAAACACTTATTCCTCGATATTAGAGAATTAAAAATAAGTGGGACAGCAAGAGCATAATCAAGCTCTGTGAATCATTTGTAAATTTACATTCGTATTCATATATTCATCACATATCTAAATATCATTTAAAGAAATTTGCAATTCCTTGAACACAGTTTAAGTAGAATAAATTTCCTACAAATCCTTTATAGCTTCCTTACTACTCGTAATACATCATGTATTACGCTGGTTTAAATTTGAATTATCGGTTATTTCGAATGTATCAATACTTTTTATATCTCCACTGAACGTTGAATGAATCGATTTACGCTTAAACAACGTTGGGATTTATGGGGCCAACGAGAAACCGCACATTGATGTCGATTTTGAAAAAAACCTCCTTTCGGATGAAGCTCATTTTCATCTTGATACATACATACATAAATAATTGGCCATTACAACCTTTCAGTCAGGATTACGGCCTAGCTTCTCACACCACTCACGTTGTGTGCGTTAATTTTATACGTGAGTGGTGGGACCTACAGTTTAACGTCGACTCCGAACGACAGATTTTTGAGAAACTTTTTCATGGCAGGTTTATTTACTCTCAGAGTTTTTGCGAGAAATATACTGAGAGGAAATCGCCGAAGAAAAAATTTTTTTTTTAGATTTCATTTTGATGCCTGAGTTGGGATACGAACCCGGGCTTTACGTCTAATAAGCCAACACACTATCTATTAGACTACGACGACTTTCATCTTGATGGGTACATTAATAAGCGAAATTGCCGTATTTGTGGCTCAGAAAATCCACGCGTAGTCGTACAGAATGCATCCATTACAAGCGACTGTTTGGTGCGGCTTTTGGAACGCAGGCATCATTGGCCCATATATCTTTGAAAATGATGCCGACGCAACCATGACGGTCAATGAAGACACTTATGGCAGCATGATAACCAATATTTTTGTACCTGGTGTTCATGGTATTGATGTGAAGGATGTTTGGTTTCAACACGATGTTGCAACTTGTCACACATCTGATACCACAATCGAAACGTTTGATGGCCATTTAATTAGCCGATATGATGATGTCAATTGGCCGTCAAGAAGCTGCGATTTGATACCGTTAGACTATTTTCTGTGGGGCACTGTTAAAGAAAAGTGTTATGCTGGCAAACTGGAGACAATTGAGCATTTGAGGGCCAACATTCGTGATACCATTGCCGAGATACGACCCCATACACTCGAAAAAGTCCACGAAAATTGGTCCGAGCCATATGAATGAAATATTATTTCATTTCTAACAGGGACAATTGTACTTCACAACAACAGAAGATAAACAGATAAATTCAGTAATATTTTAAACCATTTAAATGGCCCACCCTATATACGACAGAGGAATTCTTGTCCAATTAAAAATCCGGAAGCTTTCTAATGATGGTGAATGATAACTGATTTCTTATAAATATATCCTGGATTGATACATATGGTACTTACGCTATAAAATTTGATAATTCGACTCAGCGTCCTCAACATTCCCTAAAGAAATCCAACTTGATTGCAAAATAAATTGTTCGGTCAACGATGACCGAAAACAAGAGGTTAAGAATCCTCTTTCTCTTCCAGATTCTGGGGAATAGGAAGTTGAAATTAAATCATTGCTTAAGAAATCCTCCACTAGCCTTCTGTGCGAATAAATGTTATTAGTTGACATTGGTGTGTTCTATGCAAATTCTCTCTTACTACCTATTGCTTGATGCTTAATATTCAACACGGTTTTTGAAGTTACTCAATCAAAAGAGATTTGTAAATCGGGAGCAATACCATTGAAAGAGAGGTTGATTAGGATGTAAGTAAATATGTTGAAGGACAGAAAGGGTATCATTGTAATCAAAATACACCTAAGCCACCATACAGGCTTGTTGAAAGCGCATCATTAGGGATACGAACCATACTTTCTATACGAAGTCTGTATATCTCCTTCCACTTCTCTGAGACATATTAGGTCTGTTATGTATCATGCCCATAATATTGAAATATTAGCTTTATGAAAAATACTCCATCATTTCGATGTATTCACCATTTCCACGACACAAATGCGGTTCTGATGTACATTCTCTGTCAATAAAAAGAACTGGAGGATTTGGTGCAAGAGCAGCAGGAGGGTTTTAGGCATCCTGAATGATGTACTGTGTGCTGCGGTTTGTAGATTAGCGGCATCATTGGATCGAATTATAGAAATAGCAACTGTACCACCAATCCTTGCAGGTACTATACTGCTTTACTTTTTCTGCTTTAAATGGAAAATTGGATGTGTTCTACATTGGGTTTCAATAACATGGACTCACATGCTACAGAGCACGCTATGGGACTGCAAGTGTTGACTCTAACACTGACACTGGATCTTCTGCAAGACAACATTACGGATGTCATTGGTGAGATACGGGTTCAAATGCTGAAAAAAATATGTTGAAATTAGTGCATACCAGCTAAGAAGTCGCCGTAGTCTATTAGGTAGTGTGTTGGCTTATCAGATGTGAGGCCGCGGTTCAAACTCCCAGGTCAGACATCTCCAAAAAAACTAATTTGAGTATTTCTTCGACGGCTTCGTCTCAGGCAAAAACACTGAGAATAAATACATTTGTCATGAAAATTTTCTCAAAAATCTTTTTTTCGGAGTCGTCTTTAAACTGTAGATCCCGCCTCTAATGTATGCAATTAACACACCCAACATAAGTGTTGTGGGAAGCTACATCGTAATCCTGACTGAAGGGTTCTAATGACCAATTACGTATGTATGTAACCATACTTTCTATAGAAGGTCTGTATCTGGTACAAACTACCTTAACTTCTACTAGTCCTCTCCTCTGAGACGTGTTATGTCAGACACTGGCAGAAGACATTCTGCCGAACAACATTATGGATGTCATTGATGAGATACGTATTCAAATGCTGAAAAATATGTCGCACACACAGGTATACCATATGAATTCAAATTACTTTTTCCCAACAGTAAAATTCTCACAAGCCACTAGAGTAACTTGGTAACATTAGAACACACATACATTTTTCCCCATTTGTTATTCGTCTTTTATTATCAATTCGTTTTTTTAAAACCTATCTTATGAAGAATAAATCACTTTAATTGTGACAAATAAATTTTCAACATCTTTATTTTTTTTTATTTACAACAAATTAGTCTTTCGTTTTGTTTGTTGTCATTGATAAAAATTCCAAAATTAATTAAAATTCTAACAGTTTCAATTCTCTACAATTCTTTTCAATTCTCTTATAATAATTCTATGCGTTTAATGGGATCTAAAAATTTCTCATAACCTTCGTTAATGTGCATTAAGTGGTTAGCAGTTGGAAAACATAAATGAAACAAAAGCGAAAAGCATGAATATGATGAAAACGAACGAAAAAAGTTCCCATTATTCAAATGAAACGACTGTTAGAGAGAGTCGGTAACATGACAGCTCAAAATCAACAGTTGGATAGCATTAAGTTGGAACAAAGGTACATATGTGTATGTGGGCCAGTATTGCCACAAATTTTATATTTTTACCATCAAGTTTGCCCAAGTGAAGCTGCTATTATCTGAAATTTCTTTTTAATTAAACTTTTTAAATTCTAGTGGCGGGACCTACAGTTCAAAGTCGACTCTCTAAAGATAGATTTTTGAGAAACTTTTCATGGCAATTTTTATTTACTCTCAGAGTTTTTGCCAGAAATCTGCTGAGAGGAAGTAGCCGAAGAAATATTTCCTTGTATTTCGTTTTGTTAGGGGTTTAAAACATGACCTCACCTACCTACTAGTCTACGGCGACTTCATTCACATTCAAAACGAAAATATGAAAAAATATTTCTTCGTCGACTTCCTCTCAGCAGATCTCTGACAAAAGCTCTGAAAGCAAATATAATTGCCCTGAAATGTTTCTCAAAAAACTGTCGTTCTGTGTTGACTTTAAACTATAGGTCCCGCCATTCATGTATAAAATTAACGCACACAACATAAGTGGTGTGAGAGGCTAGATCGTAAACCTAACTGAAGGGTTGTATTGACCAATTATGTATGTATTAACGGCCTTCCATAATTGGAGAAGATATTGAGAGCAGGAAAAATGAGAATAAAACTGGACCACTCCAATCAATTAACTGATGGCAGAATATTAGACTTCTCCTTTTAAGAAAAGGAGAACCTACAGATTCATGTTGAGACTAAAGGAGTGTAATACATGGAACCATGGGTAGCTGAATTTCTACCTGACACAGTTGTAAACTGGTCGCGGACTATATAGAGCATATATAGACAAAGCGTACCTAAATATAAGGGAACCGTTGGACACAGTGAAGCTCCTAAGAAAGGTCAATTCAATCCCAGATAACTTCCGGAAAAACTAGAACACGGTGTGTATCTTCACAAAGCAGGCTTTAATATACAAAGGAGTGATAGAGAGAGAGAGAGAGAGAGTTATAAAAGCAGAATTGGAAAGTAGCCCTTTGACTGGGTTAAAGAACGCTGTGTGAGGTTGGGTTTTGACGAAGGCACTTAGTAAGTCGAGAGTAACGCTTATAACCTTATACCTTGCTTATAACCTTGTAATAAATACTTTTTATACTTAACATTCCATACTGACAGTAGGGTTTTGATTTTTCATCAGTTATGACCTTTTGAGTATATCAACATGTCCTACGTAAATATCGATAACTGCAATACATATATTCTTTAATTATGCAAATATATTTTTACTACGTCAACGTTTCTTCAGATTTCAAGCAAACAGAGCTTGTAGACAACGAAATATGACCGCCCTCAAGTTTTTTAAAAGGCGATGCAATGGGAAAAAGCGGCTGCTGACTGCTTTTTAGTCACGATCAAAAGTAGGATTAAAAAGCGATGCAATGGAAAACAGCGGACAACCTAAGTCACCTAAACTACATACATACATACATACATAATTGGTCATTACACAAAGAGATGTTGTGTGTGTTAATTTTATACATGAGTGGCGAAACCTACAGTTTAAAGTCGATTCCGAACGACAGCTTGTTTAGAATCTTTTCATGGCAATTTTATTTACTCTTAGAGTTTTTGCCAGAAATCTGCTGAGAGGAAGTTGCCGAAGAAATATTTTTTCATATTCTCGTTTTGATGTCCGACCTGGAATTTGAACCGAGGCCTCACGTCTAATTATCCAACACACTGCCTACTAGACTACGGCGACTTACACCTAAACTACGCGATATAAAAATAAAACAAGTCTTAAGCTGACAAACAAAATTTTTGTTCCGAAACAATGGGTAAATCCAGCTTTAATTACTGCCTTTTAGTCAGGATCACAACCTAGCTTCTCACACCAACCCTGTTGTGTGTGTTAATTATATCCATAAATGGCGAAATTTACAGTTTAAAGTCGAGACCAAATGACTAGTTTTTTAAGAACTTCTCATTGAATATTTATACACTCACAGAGTTTTTACTAGAAGAAATAATTTAGTTTTCAAATTTCACTATGTTCGTGCTATCTTATACGGGATTTGAACCATGTGTGCTCATTTAATAAGGCAACATAGGCTGCCTTCCATAATGTTAGTTGCTTTGTGTTTGAACAAAGTATCGTGTTTCATAATGCCGCTGTACACAATATATGCAATGTATTCTATTTCAAAACGTCGTCAATGTGTATTTTTAACGCAGTCAAAAAGCAATCGGGCATCGAATTTATAGTTGATGCATTGTTTGGTTACTTTGCATATCTACATACATATACAGTAGTAGAACTGCATACAAACTTTGTAGTGATACATTTCGGAAGGCAGCCATACTTCCTTCTAATCTATAGCGCCTTCAATTTTATTTTTTATAAAATTATTATAATAATTTTACCATTAAGTTCAGAGCTTAGTATTCACAGAATTTGTCATAAACACTTCTATGATTATGATTTAAAACCATGTAAACATGGTAACACTGGTACATGTATTCACAAACAGAGTTATGAAAGCATCGTCAATAGCAACAACTTGGAGTAGTAACTCCATATTATCATCATCATCATCAGCGTCATCATGGTTATATAATAACAATAGAAAAACTAACTATTTATCTGTAATTTTCTTGAACAATAGTACTCAGCAGCAACCTACACTAACGACCAGCCATCAGATCTATTTATCTGCTGAAAAGCAAAAAGAAAAACAACAATTGAAAAAAAAGTAGAAAATCATTGTGAAAAGGCTTGAGTTATTAAATACAAGTTTTAAGTTTTCAATGTATGTTAGAAAAGAAAATTTATACAACAGCCAGAATTTGTTTAAGCCAACCATACGAAAAAAAAAAACAAAATGAAATAAAATTGAGAAGCACAATACCAACGTAGCAACGTAAAACAATATAATGAAACTGACAGTTGAAGTACTGGGTTGTGTTTTGTTTTATTTTGTTTACGTAGATCACAAGTAAAATATCTTTCAATATTGTCTGTCAAGGTGTGTACACGTGAATGCAAGTAAATTTTTAGTTTAACGTACAACATTACAGGCAGCATAGTTTGTTAGGTAAAAGCCAAGAGAGATTGAGAGAAAGAGTGAGAAGAAAACAAAAACACAATTAGAAACGAAGAAAAACCCACTCAATTTTTAACGCTTTTTATTTGCTTCTAGTGTTACTTTTATTTGATTTTTGCCTAATGTGAAAACCCATTGTAATCTCCTAGTTTCACTACTACCTTGTACACCACCATCCATCCATCCACCTTAACGTTTAAACATTACAATAATAAAACATAATAAATGCTACAATGGAATATTCTTACTTTTACTTATGAGTGTAAGTAATGTAACCTCGTCTAATGTTTAGTTCTTTTTCTTTTTAGTATAATGGAGCGAAAAGTAATTTCAAGAAATTTATATTTAAAGTAGCTTAGAACGAATGTTATGGTTACTAAAACTGTAATAATCAGTTAAGCTACTGTGGGTTGAAGTCAGTAAAAAAATTATGACCATACTGTACAGCATAGACAGTGTAAAATACTTCATATTTTACAGAATAAAAGTAAAAAATTTATTGCCTTATGGCAATCATACATACATACATACATCCATACATACATAATTGGCAATTACAACCCTTCAGTCAGGATTACGGCCTAGCTTCTCACACCACTTATGTTGTGTGTGTTAATTTTATACATGAGTGGCGGGACCTACAGTTTAAAGTCGACTCCGAACGACATATTTTTGAGAAACTTTTCATGGCAATATTTACTGTCAGAGTTTTTGCCAGAAATCTGCTGAGAGGAAGTCGCCCAAGAAATATTTTTTCATATTTTCCTTTTGATGTCTGACGTGGGGTTTGAATCGTGGCCTTACGTCTAAGAAGCCAACACACTACCTACTAGACTGCGCGATTTATGGCAATCAGAAGATCCGTTCAAAGCTTTTCAAAGGTTTTGTTTCGGGTAAGTTATTTCTTTAAATACTAAATATACGGCTGTCATGTTTTTGGTTTAAAAAGTCGATTTTTTATCCTCTTTTTTTACTTTCCAATATCAAGAAGCTTCAGTATTGCATTTTCACCTCCTAAAGAGGAGAACATCATCAACAACCGCCATAGATATGTCATCTCTTAAGAGTCGTAGTCAATGAGAAAAATTCGTGGTTCAATAAAATTTTTCACAAACGTCGTTGTTATCCTACGATCTACAACCGGTTACAGTAAAACAACCTCTCGCATAGCTGGAAGAACTTGATTAAATTATTAGAAAATGCCAAGAAAATCTTGTGTGAGCGTCCTATATTCCTTAAAGGACAGAAAAGGAAAAATAAACATCTGCCAATAAATTCAGACTGACAAAGAATTCTTTGTCTCAAAGTGCCGAAAAGAGTAATTACAGCTTTTGCAGAAGTCGTTGTGGGATACTGTAGGGTGGGTCATCTATCAGTTTCCATGTGAACGATCAATTATTTCGAATCTGGCAATACCTATGCCTTTATATTCTGTCACGAATATTATCTCCACTGGAAGTAAGGAATCAACTTAGCTTCGCTTCGCTAGATGGGCCAACGAGAAAACCGTTTTTGTTTTATTGCATTTTTAAATTTAAACTTATAAATGGTCCACCCTATACCGTCTATGGGCTTATACACCCGTAGGCCAATGTCACCAATCCTTAGACGCCTAGGTTGAATTCTTTTCTGTTCTATATCCGTATCCCGCCAGATCTGTCTCTTTTTAAAAGGGAGCTCATTATCCTACTTTTCTTTTGAAATTAAGTAAATGCCCACAAATGCGTAGAGATACCATAATTATTGGGTTCATCATCAAGCGTTTCCTGTTTTTTAACAAGGGAAATAGATCAAGTTTGTAAAAAGCGCTGATAAGTTTGAAAATGATCGAGAGAGTCCAAAAAAGATATCATAATGACTAGTACGTAATCGGGACCTAGAGTTTAAAGTCGGTTGCGAACTACAGATTTTTTTGAGTAACTTTTCAATGCAAATATATTTACTGTCAGAGTTTTACGAGAAATCGGTTGAAATTGCTGAGAAGAAGTCTCCGAAGAAATATTTTTGCGTAATTCGTTTTGTTGGAGATGTCTGACCTGGCATTTGACCTCAGGTCTAATAAGCCAACAAGTAGAATCGAATGGTACTCATAATTTTTGATACTTATACGCATTCATACTTATTTCAATATCATACTCATACTACTCATATTCAAAGTTTGAAGTACTCATCATAATCATATTTAGCAATACGCATTGATGTTTTTGATTTTGACTCTCCATGACCAAACATATACACGAATCAGAAAACAAGTATGATTCGCGTACGGACACTAAACTAATCACTAAATTTTGTGTGTTCGCTCTGCTTGCTGCTCTGTCTTTTTTGCTTATGTGTCTTTTTTCTTTTGTTGTAAATGCAACAAAAACTAAGACTGTAAATTTTGATGAATGATTCGTATCACTCGAATCATTTATAAGTTTTATAAGTATTTTTCAACAGTTATGCATCTGAATGAGTAGGCTTATGAATCAAACATATTACAAATGGTATGAGTTTGATGTCAACGTTGTACTCATACTAATTGCAACCTGTACTTATAAATCAATGGTGTAGTGAGTACGAGTGGATAATACATACATACATAATTGGTCATTACAACCCTTCAGTCACGATTACGACCTAGTTTCTCACACCAGTTATGTTGTGTGTATTAATTTTACAGTTTAAAGTCGACTCCGAACGACAGATTTTTGAGCAACATTTCATGGCAATATTGCGTTACTCTCATAGTTTTTGTCAGAAATCTGCTGAGAGGAAGTCGCCGAAGAATTACTTTTTGTATTTTGTTTAATGGCCTGGGGTACGACTGGATCAGAGTAATTAAATTTCAATATTGTTGACTCACATATATTCAAGACTTCATGAGTGCTTAGGAGTAGCGGAAAAACGAATCATTGCTGATCTCTGATTAGAACCATTAATAAATATACCACCAGCCCACACTGACACTCTTTCTATTCCTCCGCCCTTTCATTACCTCAATTCGATTACATTCAATAAAGCGTTGCTTATTTAGGTACGAACATATTCTTTTCAATTGAATCAATGATTTACTGTGCCATAGAGCAACAATACATTCCATATACGAAGCGTAATTCAATTTGTGAAATGAAAAAACATCATCTCAAAGCACATTATAGGGTGTAACAGTCTAGGGTGTCTATAGGGTGTAACAGTTCCTACTTTTCGAAAAATATTTCAAGCACTTTCTACAGGCGAGTACTAAGACGAGGGAGAAAAAAACTGTTTTTGTGTTATTCTTCGTTTTTATGTTTTTATTCACTTTTATTCACCTCCATTTTGCCTTTTATTTCTATTATTATCATATTTTGTAAATTGTTGTTTCTTTTTTCTCTCTTTCGCTCTCTCTCGCTCTCTATATCGCTCTCTAAAAGCAATAGAGCTTAAAATAAGCGAGACTGATACTTTAACTCACACACATTGATGGGTGCACTTACTCACACACTTTTAGCCACCTATCCAGATATACAATTTGATATCAAACAAAAGCGTCATAAAAAAAAGAAAAACTTGGCTTAAGAAAATGAAACAACAAAAACGAGAAATAAAGACAGAAATAAAAGCGTTAAAAGCCGGTTTATGTCGTCACACAATTTAAGTGTTTGTTGCTGGCTCTTCAGCCTCGGTAAACGTAGTTGCTGGTGCTATTATTGCTGTTGCCTGCGTATATAAATATGTATTGTTGGCTCGCTGGCTGGCTGGCTGGCTGCCTGGTTCACTACCTTTTGTTTAAAACAATCTTTCTACGTATGTATGTGGCAGTTCTCCTGCTTCTTCTTCTTCTGGGTATTTTTGAAGACCTCAGTTATAAATACAAAACATGTATAACAAAAGCATAAACAATAACAACAACAAAAGCATAAACAATAACAACAACAACAGCAACAACTATGATATTCATATGGCTAAATAAAGTTCTACACATTTAGTGGGTTTCTTTTGTTGTTGTTTTTGTTGTAGTTACCATACTTTTTGGTCTTTCATTTTCATGTGATGTCGGTTCGGTTGCCAAGTAACTTATGTGTTTTTACTTCATTTTAGGGTCCCCCCCTTCCCTTTCTCTTGTGTTTTGTTATTATTTTTTGGCGTCTCATTTTGAGTTTACGCCAGTGGCGTAGTGAGCTTTAGTTTTGTTGAAATTGTATCGTACATAACTACATACATACATACATACATAATTGGTCATTGCAACCTTTCAGTCGGGATTTACGACCTAGAGTCTCACACCACTTATGTTGTCTGCGTTAATTTTTACATGAGTACTGGAACCCACAGTTTAAAGTCGACTCCGAACGACAGATTTTTGCTCAAACCCTGGCTTTAAAACTAATAAGCAAACACAATACCTACTAGACTACGGCGACTTCATATACGTACATAACTACCCTGATATAAATAATGCCTTCTATTTTTGTCGTAAGTAATGAAATCGCCATGCACAACGTTGCAGATAAAGCATTTGTATACTTGTATTGTGTTCGAAAAAACACGATTCTACCTCTCCGAGTTAAATCAATTCCTTCCGGCGACCTACTCTCAGCAGGTGTCGTTACTACTTAAAATTAATACACACAACCTGGGAACAAGCATGAGAAGCTAGGATACGAAAAGGTTGTAAGGGCCAATTAAGTACCATGAGTAGTAATCCAGAATGTATTGATAAGAAATCCATTATCATTCACTCACCCTCATTCTGGTTCTGGATTTTTAATTGGAAAAGAATTCCTCTGTTATATAGGGTGGACCATTTAAAAGTTTAAATTTGAAAATGCAATAAAACCAAAAATGGTTTAAAAATTTGCCAAATTTATTTTATTGCTGTGAAGCGCAATTGTTCCAGTTAGAAATGGAATATTATTTCATTCTTCTAAATGCCACGGCTAGCCTCACAGTACCCAATTCGATCTGACCAATTTTCGGAATATTACTTCACTTATTTAGCTGTCGCGGCTTTCTTCACAGTACCTCATTCGATCGAACCAATTTTCTTGCACTTTTTGGAGTGTATGGGATGATATCTCGGCAATTGCATCACGAATGTTAGCCATGCTGAATTGTCTGTGGTTTGTCGGCGTAACACTTTCCTTAACGTCGTCCCACAGAAAATACTCCGAGGGTGTCAAATTGCAGCTTCCTGGCGGCCAATTGATATCACCAATTAAACAGTGATTGTGACACCATACATCGTTCACACCAACACCATTGTGTCACCATTGACTGTAATGGTTGCGTCGTCGTCATTTTCAAAGAAATATGGTCTAATGATGCTTCCGCTCCATAAGCCGCACCAAACAGTCGCTCGTAATGGGTGTATCTTGGTTTTCTGAGCCTACCAACCAAGTTGAAAATGACCTCCATTTAAAAAGATGATTTTTTTTGCAATTTTTGCAATTTCCGACCAATTGCCTTTGTATTGGAAATAAATTCTCAACAAATACCATCGTTGCTCAAGCGTAAATCGATTCATTACGTTCAGTCGAGAAAATATACTCCAGTTTGTGACAGAATAGTATTGTCAGATTCAAAATAACCGATGGTTCAAATTTAAACATATAGATGGCCCACCTGATCCATCATCATTCACCATCATTATAAGGTTTTCGAATCTTTTGTGACTTGAATGATTGAAACAGCTGGAAAACCATTCCTTATACAATATAATGGCATTCATAACACAAATAAGATTTTCAAACTAAAATAAAGAACAAACTGGTACTGACAGGTATGTAAGGGAGCGCAGAATGTTTAATTCTCCACAACGGGAGTATCTGTCAGTTGAAGTAAAAGAAACCTGTTCTCTTATATCTTAGCTGTTCACCATTATACTGAAAGATATCTTGAGCCAAATCTGTTCAGAGAGTAGACTTAAGTTTACTGAGCCTCTCATGAAAATTAGAGGATTTGGACTTTCACACAAGTAATAGATCTTATCAAGATTATTTCTGTCACTTCTACACGTTTGACCAAAAACCTATATGGAAGCGGTTTTTCTTCTGAAGACGTGTGGATACCTGGCTTATCAAAGTACCTCGCTATTGTTCTAATTTCCAGCAAATACTTGAGACAGCTCGAAAAAAATCTAGAGAAGTGACTACTATCACCAAAAGTAATAAGTTTCGAAAAACTGCACTGGGACATACACCATCAAATGCTATTTAGAGCCAAAACCTAGCCCAAAGCGTCAAAGAGACTGATTCCATCTTTCTGATAGTAAAGACAGTATTTTTTTCGCGCCCAGCTTAAACAGATTCATTCAGTAGAAAATTAAAAAAAATCTTGTTTTCTGTACAAAAAAAATAATAAAACAATTCGGACTAAGCTTAAAGTAACTCTCATATTTTTGCTTAAGTCGTCATAAGCACATTATGGCTTGCTGTAAAGAAAGCTAAGAAATAATTTAATTCATTCAGTGCACGGAGGAGTTAAAGTGTGTGAAAAGTAATGCAATTGTGAACGCCACTGGATTCACTTTCGAAAATATTCAACAAAACTTGACTGTTACTGTGTTTTTTTGTTTCTTTATTTTCGTTTTTTTTTATTCATGCAATCAGTTTATGCTCGATGCATGGCAATGACGACAATGACGTTGTTGTTGACGGTGTCGACAACGAAGTAGATGACGACGACGATGATGATGATGATGTGTTGCATGCATTTTATTTTGAACAGAAACAATAACAAATCTAAATAAAAACAAAAACAACAAATCAAATACGAACAAAACAAAACCAAAACAAAACAAAATAAAACACCAGCAATATTGAAACGTATTCAACTATTATGTGTGTTGAGTGACTGAGTACTTTGTACCTTGGCATACAAGTATCGCCCAGATAATATTGTATGCGAACGAGTATATGTGCCACTCGCGCTAGTACCATGTTCCTTGATGTTGCTGCGTATTATATTATGATTGTCTGTACAAACAAAAACAAAAAAAAAAGAAGAAAAAATCAGTTTCAGTTGTTTTTCTTTTGCATCATCTCCTTAAGGTTCTTGCCACTGCTGTCTGCCAGCAAAAGGGTGAGTACAAGCCTGAGTAGTTGTGCAACATTTTAAGTGTCTTCCATGCATTTGTAGTGGGTGACTGTGTTTTATGCGTATTGTTTTTGTTTTTTGTTGGCGTGTTTTTTGGTCTTTTTATGACCAAAGATAGAATTCCCTTTTTTTCTTCTTCTTGTTTTGTTTTGTTTTTGTACGGGCATAAATGCCTTTGAGGTACCCATTATTTTTTCTTTCGCTGTTTGAAAGTTTTTTTTGTTTTATGCATGTAAGTTTGTAGGTTCTTAGTCTTTTTATGACATGCCAGCGTAGGTTGTGTTGATTGTTGCTGCCATTGTGCTCTGTTGCTGCTAGAGCTGCTGTTTTGTTTATGGAGTCTTTAATATTCAGTTTCTTGTATGAGTATTTTATTATATTTTCTTTTGTTTTTGTTTTGTTCATTAATTTTCCTCATTGTAAAGCTTTTGTTTTTTTTGCTTATTTTCTTTACTCCTTTGTTTTTGTTGTTAATAATGCCAAACACTAAATATAATTTTTCTTTTTGTTTTTGTTTGCATAGATAAATTTCAAATTTGATAAAGTGTAGGTGACGCAGCCGTATCCTGATTCAATGCTAAGATTTTCAACTCAATTTTCAATTTTTTCAACCTTAATTACAGATATTTGTTATCCTTTATGGATAGCTTTGTGTAGTTCCATGATTTTTATTTTATTTAATATGACAAATTTTTAAATAAAAATAAGAATAATTCGTATGCAACTCTTTTACAAAACCTAGAGACATAACTTTAATGAACCTTCCTCCAGCTTTTCATATTAAATTCTTTATTACTGCATTACTTCTGCTTTTAGTTTACTTAGCCCCATGCCAACATGGATAATGAAGGTATATTGAGTTTATGCTGATGTTTGAAACAAAAAAAAAAAATTAAAAATAACAGACGGCCCCATTTATTTCTCCCGTGCATGTAAGATTCCGAGTTCGTAAAATACGTTTATGGTTAAAAAACAAACTAAAATATGTGGAGATTAGAAAAACACAGCCATTGTTACAGAGGAATTTTATTTTTGAAAGGTAATGTCGTTGTACGCAATCGTATTTTAACTATTAACGGAGGAAACAAGTTGCAGATGTCGGATACAGCGATCTGTTCGCTACCACAGCCATCATTGCCTAGTAGTTAATGTGGTGACTTATTAGACGTGAGCCATGGTTCAAACCCCAGGTCAGATATCTCCAACAAAACGAAATACCAAAAAATATTTCCTTGCCGATGCTATGCGAACTATGTAAATAAATAAAAAAAATTGCCACGAAAAGTGTCTTCAAAAATCTGTCGTTCGGTATCGACTCTAAAGTCGACTTTGGGACCCGCCACTCATTTATGAAAATAACACACACAGCATAAGTGGTGTAAGAAGCTAGGTCGTTATTCTGACTGAAGGGTTGCAAGGAACAGTTATATATGTATGCATCGTGTACGGATCTACAGATCTGTACACTACCTATGCGCCGTAAGTTAGTAGTTAGTTTGTTGGCTAGTTAAGACATGCTGTCGTGAGAACCTAGCTTCTGTAATCCTGACTAAAGGATTATAGTGAACAATTAAATAGGAGATCTCTTCCAAAAGAGAATCATTTTGGCCATATTGCGAAATGTTCCGAGTCCATAGGAAAACTCGAGGGGATCTTAAAGGCATCATCCATGTCATCAAAATATGTGCTGAATTCAACTTAGAGAGAAAGTATGAACGACGGAACCTAGCAATATAACCTGTTAATGAGGATACCTTTAGTACAATCGGCTCTTGTAAGGATAACTTGAAAATAATATCGAACTGTCTTAGGAAACTAAATTAGTTAGGTAGGACACATAAGTTTACCATCTTCTGCGTCTCAAGTTATATGAGAATACGAGATAATGAGAAGGCAGATGAGTTTACGGGAAGAGGAACTTTAACGTCGCTAATGTGGGGTAAGAAGATATATTTCAAAGGTTATACTCAGCGAAAGAGAAAATAAAGAGAACACAGATCTTTTCAAACGTTATGCTTTTGAAGTAATTTAAACTTTTGTTAGGTAAATACAATATAAGGCGTTTTGAGTCATGCTTCAGATTATCCAGAGATAACCTGAATTCAGTAACCGACATTTTGACAGCGCACTGTAGACTCAAAGAACTTTTGTTCACAATAAGGAGGGTCTCGAAACCAATGTGCTTATTATGTACCGATGAGAATGAATAAATATAGCTGTGGGTGAAGGCATCTTTTCAAAGTAGAACAAGAATCACTTACCCACAAAGGCAAATGGACTATTGCAACTCCTTTCAGGCAGTAGTATCGGAAGGTCTCCGAGACAGATAATAGTGAGGCGATAGCCATTCTTCTAAACGAGGAATGCAGAGGTATTTTGGGAAGCTACTGCGCAGTTCTATTGGCCATATAGACACTACAAGTTCACTTACTTGTATTGTGAATCCCAACAGGTACCTGGCAATAGTTGTCGTTGGAGTAAGTATTGGACATTGCTTTGAAGGCACTCATGTGAGACATATTGCTTTTTGCCATTTAGTCAATAAATTCTACGGAAGTTGTAGAGATGAGAAAGCTAAAGAAATTGTTCTTCACTTACAGTGTACATGCCCAGAGTTATGTCGTAGTAGAAGAAAGTACCACAACCTCTTTCATAAAATGAATATCAATAATCGGTCGGAGGTGGACGTTAGGGGACTAAGCGGCTTTATCACTTTCTCTGCATGGTTTAAGAATCAGAATGCTTTACAACGGGCCGTACTGGACTAAATTTTTGCTATTATTTTTGGAATTTTTAGTCATTTTTATCTACATACCCACAAAGGCCGTTTTAGCTTTATATCGTCATATCACCAGTTTATGAGGGACTTTACCGTTCGCTGTGATACTGTTCTAGTTGACGTCGCCGTAGCCGAAATATGAGAAATTATTTCTTTCCGCGATTTCCTACTTATGGTAAGGTCCACATTGTCTTAATCAACATAAAAAATTCAAGAAATTTACACAAATGTGTAGCTTGCCAAATGTGCGGTTTTCACCGACTAGTACAGTATTTTTTTATTTGTTTCTTTTATATTTTCATTGTGTTATAAAACTTTTTATTTTTCCTATTATACTTGAAGGCATCTTTTTAAATTTTCTTGTCAGTACGATGTTCGTTAGTTAACATTTTCGTATGTTTTTTTTCTTATTTTTTATAACCTTAACTGTTTTCATTTGTTTTTCATATTTTTCTTTTTTTTTTTCTTTTTTTTGTTCTTGGTTTCATAAATTTCTACATTATTTTAGCATACCTATGAAGAAACTGTCTGTAGAAACTGTTTTGTCTTGTAAAAGTTTTTTATTGCTTTAACAAATTATTGTTACTACTTTCTCGCGTTTATTATGGTTCTTTAAAAAGAAAGTATTTTTTAAAAAATTATAAACATTTTCATTATTTGCATAAATACCATAACAAGCCATGTAACTCATTCCTCTTACGAGCAATGAAAGAAAATTTAATTTTGAATTTCACCTCATGTACCAACCCCTAGTGGAAATCGTTAGCATTAATGCCGTTGACATGACTGCAGGTTAAACACTAAACATTCTGTGGTTGTTTCAATTTAATGATATGCTACCCTAACGCAACATTTTTAGTTTCTGACTTTTGGAAATTATTAATGTTGTCGTGCAGAGCATTTCCTAGAAAAAGTCCTGGCAAAAGTCAGGACTTGGTGTTAAAAACAACAAGTATGTGGCTAGCACCAGATTTGTACTCATGTGCTTCCTTCTAAAATGCATTAACACAGCACGGATTCCAAGCATATGTTCTAATAATGCATTCCCCATTTTCACACAATCAATCTAGAGGGTGCTAGACGACCCACATTCTGAACTGGTGTTCTCTGAGTCTACAGTATCCCACAAAAGTTTGATTCCCAATCTTAGGCTGCTCCTGAATAGCCAAATGCATGACTCAAATTTCCTTTTATTGTAATTACATAACAAAGGTTTAAATTGCCTCAAAACTTTTTCAATTGAGAAGACCTTCCTTATTTAATTTTCCTTTCGCTGCACATATGCTTTGAAACATCTCTATCCATTCCTCCGAAAGATTCTGGCTCCATCAGTGGTGTCAATGCTCATCTCTTGTAATGGTCATCTGTTTGCTCATTGCTGGGAATTCCCACATAACCTGGTACCCAGCAGAGGGTAACTCTATTTAACCTAATTAGCTGATTCATCTTTTCCAGGCAGTCCCGTACTATTTTCGACTTAACCACATGAGAGTGGAGTGCTGAAATATACTTGCGAGTTTCGTCATGGGCTCTGATTATTTCACTCCGAGACCAAAATTTACTGCTTTTGTGCCAATATCTATTTTTGAGTCATCATTATACCACAGAAAAGTTTATATTTTAGAAGAGTATTTAGCGGCTAGATTACCCTCTCCACTTTTGTGGCTAAGGGTCATTATTACAACTAGCTGGGAAGATTTTAACGGGCGAATAAATTGTTTTTCATTATTATAAGTGGATAATTATTATAAGTGGATAAGTGGTTAAGCTAGAGAGAGCATCAACTTTTAAAGTTAAGTTTATGTTTGAAGCCCGCTGTTGCCACTTCGTTAAAAAAAAACTTGTTTAATTGAGGAGTGTTATCGACATTTCTCCGGCACTGACATATTTTTGAAAAAGTTAACCTCATTTTATCATTAGTTCCTAACAACGGGAAAGTTTCCTTTAACTAAACCCAACTTTAACGGCAATTTGTAATAATGGCCTTAAGTCTCTTTGCGACGCATTTCCAAATATAAACTACTCGATATGAAGTTTCCCAATGAATTTCGTGTTAGATTTGTCTCAATTTATTCTAACCATAGTCTCCATTGCTTTGCTCTTCACTATGTAGTGCAATTAATTTATATCCTATAGTGCCTCTAGCACCCATATAGGGCACGTTCTTATTGTCCCTTAGTATCCCAGCCGCTGTATTTTGTTAAACTCCATCTGCTCTATTTTTTGGCCTTCTTACCCAAACAATGGTGACCCTAGAGATCAGTATGCATTTGACCGTCATGATATACATTCCATGGATTATGTCCACAAGATTTCCCTGCAACAATTCTTTCCTCAAATGCTCTCTATATGGGAGAATATTTTTTCCAATATAGTAATATTCCCAGATATTTTATAGCCCGTTTCCTTGATGTCATCTCACCTAGAAGTTGAATATTTTTCCATTTAGAAACATTCCTCTTTACTACTAGACGGAGTTTATTTTAATTCCAATAAAATTTAGCCATGAGGAAATATCATCTGCATAACTTCGGTAGTCAATGATCGCCTGGATGTTTTAAAGGTGACGCAATGCTTGCTGGGTGGCAGGATTTTCCATGAAAATCTATTAATTTACTTTGACCGCTAGGCTGCTGTTAAGTACGTAATAACTCAATGTCCATCCAAATTTCACATCATTCAAAGATAACTGATAGACTGAACATCTAAAGGTCCCCGGTTCATTCGCGGATTTCGACAGTAACCCATTTTTGTGAAGTCGCCGTAGTCTAGTAGGTAGTGTGTTGGCTTAGTCGACGTAAAAGCCAGGGTTCGAGCCCCAGGCCATATAAGAGACAAAATACAAAAAGTATTTCTTCGTCGACTTCCTCTCAGCAGATTTCTGGCAAAAACTCTGAGAGTAAAATAAAATTGCCATGAAAATGTTTCTCAAAAATCTGTCGTTCGGAGTTGACTTTAAACTGTAGGGTCCCACCACTCATGTATAAAATTAACACACACAGGATAAGTGGTGTGAGAAACTAGGACGTTGTAAAATGGGTCAATTCGACCTCCAGGTACTGTACTTTCTTAATTGACAAGTAAACGTCCTCTAGCCTAACCTAACCTAACCTAAGATAACTCTTATATGGGTTCCGGTACAGGGGGATAGCGTTAGAAATTGCATTGCTGATGAGCTCGCTAGAGCCGGTACGGAGATCGCAGTCTCGTACATAGTACAGGACATACGTTTTCGGATTGCCTCAGTTAAATTGGATATTATCCATTCCGATAAATGACATCTGAAGAAATTGTCAATCTGAAGAGAAGAAAGATACTCTTTACATTATGTGTCATTGTCTTAGCTTTGTCGTGAAAAGAAGAAGGATTTTGAGCTACAAATTTTTCCACATTTTTGACCGAGAGATTGTGGTATCACAATTTGCCTAAATACTGGTCTAAGTGTTCCGTCACCTAACTTAATATTACTAACCAACATCCTAAAATCTAAATAGACGAAATCTGGTTATATCATAGCTTTATAAAATTTGTGTGTGGGAGCAAAGTTACTACGGGTACATTATGGCATATGGCAAACATCATTTTACAGAAAATTCTTAATCCGTTAAGCGATGTGAATATATTGAGGAAAATAATTATTATACTTTATTTGTAACAAATACGATATGGAGCTTCACTCTAAGGAATGCTTTAAAGATTATCGTCAGTAACGAAGCTAAGCAATATTACAGAATATGGAATGAAATCGTTAACAAACCAATATAATATAAATTTTTTCTTTTGCTCCATCATAAGTATGTATGCTTCAGCATATCTGGTTCCTACGTCAACTTCTAAACTCTTTACCTATATCCTGCAGCTACGCTCTCTCCGAAGGACTGCCGATAGGTATTATTTAAGGGAGGGAAGGTTAGCATTTTTTTGGAGCAACTTCCAGGAGATGACCCCCATTTTTGCATTGTTTTGGAATACAGGAATGATAGCTTATAGGAGAAAGGAGAGACCAGTGAATATACCGTCGCCACTTATTTTCCTTTAGAGAACTGCTTTTTAATAATATTTCTTTTTCTATTGTTAGTAATTATATATAATGTTAGACAAACAATCAGACAATCAAAAACACCCAGAGTCTCGCCACTTGAAGTTTAGCGCACTACCAACTAGGCCATCAAAGTTCGCCTTTGCACCTCCCTCGTTCGCAGTTGAAGTATAACTTCGGTGGATCCAATATGGCGGTCGAGGCTTATAAAAATTAATCAGATTTACTTTAACGCCATATTGGATCCGCCATTTTGAATCTTTAAAATCTGAATGAAGATCTGCAATTAGCGACCACAAAAACCTCGGAGTAACAATTTTTAAGTAAATCTGATTAATTTTTAAGGACCTCCGTAATGTGTGCCTTTTTCTCTTGCACCCCTTGACATAAACCCACCCCCTACTTTAAGGTTGTATGCAGACAATTTGGCTTTGGGCTCATTTTAAAGAGCATAGATCAATTGTCAATTTCGGACAATAGTGATGGTTCTAGCACATCAGTGTTTAGCTCTGCAATTTTTCAAAAATGGCCGAAAACGCTATTTTTAGGGGTTTCAACCCCCTTTTTTCTCGAAAACCTGACGTGATGGAAAGTTTTTGAAGATTCGTGTTTAGCGCACAAAATGCCTTCGAAAACACCTGGAGCCATCTTATTTGCACAAAAAAGTCAAAATTTGCAGGGCTTTGTAATCATTATGTCAATAAAAATTTACTACTTGATGCAGCTTATGTGTAGGCGGAATACAGCTGTCGTTACGGTGAAACTCGGGCGTTATCCAGCCATTGTCTGGTTAACAGAATTTTCCCCCAAATATTAATCAGCTGAACATCAATGCCATGTGCCATAATGTACACATAAAAATCAATTTAATTCAAATCAATGTGTCAATTCCTATCCCTTTTCACTGACCTTTTAAGTAATTGCTCTATGCCGACTTTTGAAGCATTCAAGTCACTCAAGCCTATATTCATGTCATCATAAAAATTGACCTGATCAAACGGACCATGTAACTCGTAGACAAATCATATATATGCCGGAAATTATATTTAAATAATAAATGCCATGCCACATTATATACCATATTATTAAAGAAATGTTGTTAACTTCAACAATATAACTGCTTTGTATTGTCATTTCATGTTGTCAAGCTCTTAAAAAGACACCCATTTTCCATTGATATTATACGGTATTATGTCACATTATGAAACCGAAATTCTTTTTATTGCACAGCTATTGACAACAAAAATATTCGTATTTGTATTCAGGAATTTGCTATGGCATGTCCATTTTATCTGTTCAAATAAATATGATTTAAATATTATTTGCCAAATAATTACATCCCCTTTTTTTCCTATATTGTCAACGAACGTATTGACAGTTTGTCAATATCTTTCAACAACATATTCGCAGGGTAATAAAATTGATAAGAAGAGAAGGAAACAACAAATTTGATTTCTACAGGTGATTTTTATTTTTAAACCAACTTGTTTGTACTAAAAAACATATTTGTTGATGCCTGAATGCCATACAACCGAACAAACGTATTGTATGTATATGTGTATTGCTTATACACACATGTAGTATTATTTACAACGAAATTCAATACCCAAATAAATCCTTTGGCAATAACTCCAATTTCAGTGTTCAGTGTTGTTATTTACCATACCTACTTATAAATGTATGTTTCTATACACATACATACATACATATATTTGAACAGCACATTTACATACAAACATACATATTTAACGTATATTTAAGGATATAAATAAAACTTTTGAAAGAATAAGAGAAAAAGAATGAATTAAAATTGATTCTAAACGACTTACTAACTCCACTACACGAAAATCTGGTAGCAAGTCAGTTAGCATTTACAACGCCACAGGGGCACAATACGAAATCAAATCACTCCATGGGAATGCGTTGCAATTTTTACGATTTCCAGAGTAGTGAAAGTCGCCGTAGTCTAGTAGACAGGGTGTTGACTTATTAGACGAGAGGTTCAACACCTCCTCTCAAACATATCAAACACTACGAAATATGAAAAAACAATTTTTGCGACTTCTTCTCAGCGGTCTTCTGTCAAAAACTTTGAGAGTAAAATAAAATTGCCATGAAAAATTTCTCAAAAGTCTGTCATTCGGAGTCGGCTTTAAACTCTAGATTCCGCCACTCATAAATGAAATTAACACACACAACATATGAGATGTGGTAAGCAAGGTTGTAAACCTGACTTAAGGGTTGAATGGATCAAAGGAAAATTTCGTAGGTTAGAATATAAACGAAGGCAAAAGGCAGTATATGCTACAGCCAAAATTTTTACAAAGATTTAAGCAAAGATGTGTTAAATTTTAGCGGGTTATCGAGAGAAGTCGTCTTAGTCTTGTAGTTAGTGTGTTGACTTCTTCGACGTGAGCCCACGGTTTAAAACATCAAGTCAGACATTTCCAACAAAGCGAAATATGAAAAAAAAAAAATGTATCTTCGACGACTTTCTCTCAACAGATTTCAGGCAGAAATTCTGAGAGTAAATAAATTACCATGAAAAAGCTTCATAAAGTGAGGTAAGAAGTATAAGACCGTAGTATAGTAGGAGAATAGAACGTGGTGCAGCCCCTGGCACTGATATCGCGAACAGGAATATGAAAAAATATATCCATCGACGACTTCCTCCCAGCATTCCTCTGGCAAAAACTCTGAGAGTAAATAAAAATTGCCATGAAAAAGCTTCTCAAAAGTCTGTCGTTCGAAGTTGCCTTTAAGCTTTAGCTGTCATCATTTATGAATAAAATTGACACACATAACATAAGTGGTATGAGAAGCTGGGTTGTAGTTCTAGCTGAAGGATTGTAATGACCAATGAAGTAAGTATCAAGAGAAAAGTCCTTCGTACAAACTTCGGTCCAGCATATGAGGTTGGTGAATGGAAAATATGGCACAGCCAAGTACTAAATACTGATAAGAAGATCTGGACTAAATATGTGCGATGGATAAAGTGGCTTTAACGAATTGATTCAAATATGCTTGTATAAAAAGTACTCTTACGCATTGAGAATACATGGTTGCCTGGTAATTAAATATCCAGGAGACGATGCCGAAAAACTATGAATGCCCAGCTGGATGACTAAACTGCAAAACAGTGTACAAATCGAGTTCTGTGCTGAGAAAGAATCACAGGTGTTTGTCTGCATTGTGTACGAACATCACAATCACATTTGTCACAACAATTACAACAAATCTTAACCCAATTTCCACTTGGAAGGCAGATGGAATAAAACGGAGAACATGAAAACAGCATTTCTTCGGTTTTTTTTTAGAAATTCTGATTTTTTAGGAAGTGGTTACAGTATTCAAGTATTTTCTTAATTTTTTAAACGGAATTTTAAAACTTTGTGGATAATAAGTTTTAACATTGTAACTATTAGGATTCACAATTCCATTGTAATTAGATTGCCGTTTGTTTGAAAAGATAATATTCCCGACAATGTTTCTTTACTTTTGGTGGTGTTGTCAAACTTAATAAATGGAGGCACATTAAGGAAAATGCAATAAAGTGGGTTTAAAATCCCTACTTAGCGAATATACGAATTTTTTTGGTCTCTTAGGTTGGCCCATATATCAGTTTAAATTTGAACCATTGGTTACTACGAATCTGGCAATACTTATGTCATTCTATTCTGTCACAAAATTCAGTATATTATCTCCATTAAAAAAAATGAATCGCGTTTACGCTTGACCAACTATGCGATTGTGCCAACGAAAAACAGCACGATGATGTCGAGTTTACCAAAAAAAAAAAATAATCTTTTAGGATGAAACTCTTCTTAGCTTGGTGGGTACGTTAATAAGCAAAATTGATGTATTTGGGACTCAGAAAACCCACACGTGGTCTTACAGAGGCCTTGGTGAGGCTTGTGGAGTGGAGGCATCATTGGCCCATAATTTCACCATGATAATCGGTTTTTTGCACCCGCACTTCATGGTATTGATGTGAACGATGCTTGGTTTCAACAAATTCATACCACAATCGGTTTATTGCGTCAAACGCCAAGAAGCAGCGATTTGACACCGTTGGACTATTTTCAGTGGGGCGCCGTTAAAGAAAAGTATTGTGCCGACAAACGAGATACAATTGAGCATTTGAAGGCTAACATTCGTGATGCCATTGCCGAGATAAGACCAAATACACTCGAAATAGTGCACGAAAATTGGATCGATCGAATGAGGTGTTGTGAGGACAGCCGGGGCAGCCATATTGATCTTCACAACAAAAGAAGAAATGTCTTGGCAAAATTTCGAAGCGCTTTTGTTTTATTGCGATTTTAAATTTAAACTTTTAAATGGCCCACCTTATAGAATGGTCTAGTACTCTTTGTCTTTTGGAAGCGAGACGATCGGGACTTTGAATGGATGTAATTACTTTTTATTGTTTGTTTTATGTGTATGGAAGATTGTATGGGTTACCCATGCAGATACTCAGTTATTACAGGACATTTCCGACAGATATCAGTACATATTCAAATCTGCCATGATACTCGTTAATCCGTACAGAATTTTAATTTCATCGACTTTAAGTTGTAAACTTATAAATTTTATGCGTGCTAAGCTATCCAGTAGTAAGTTTTCCTGGATCATTACATTACTATACTAATTCCATAAGTAACATACATCAGCTCCAAACAATCGTATGCTTTCACCTTTCATTGTGTAGGGTATAGAATAAAATTCTACAGAAAAAAACCCCTCAACCTACATGTACATGTATGTTGTGGTTTTCCATGTTTTTTACTTCTTTTTTTTTCGCTTTAAGACTTTTTCCGTTCGAAATTGTAAACCAACTTTAGTCATTTTGCTCCACCTGATGATGACAACAGCGGTAGCAGTAGTAGCATCAACAGCAAAAGCAATGCAAACCCCTAAAGATTTTTTAACTTTTCTCTCCTTCTTCTTTTTTTCTGTTTTTTTGTTCACTTACAATAAAAACAAAACAACAACAACAAAATTTGTCAACAAGAAAGTTAGAAAACGTACCCAACTTTAAGGAAAATAAATACGAAATAAAACCAAATACAACTGAAAGTTGAGTACGAATGTATAGTATTTTATGCCATATAATCGTGAACGTAAAGCGTATTTGCTTGCTGTGCCACAAGAGAACTTGAAAACGGTGACTATGGAAAGTAAATGTTGAAAACGTATTGCAAATACGAAAAATTTAACGTACAAAATCCGTTTCATACATTTTTTAACATTAAATAGGAATATGAATTGACTTTCAACTATAAACTGCCACTTGTTGTTGGTTGTTGTTTTGCTTGCTTTCTGTTTCGTAGCATATAAATAGGTAAACATATTGGATGGGGGGAAAAATGCATTTCTAGATTAGTTTACAATTACAAAATTATTACACAATAATTACACAAAATTCCTGTATTTATTAAGATCTTTAACCGGATCCGGCTTAGTTCTCCTTTAACAGATTTTATCCCGTCTCATAAACCCCTGCAGTTTGTTTCTCTCGACCGACTGTGGTTTCACTTTCGCTGTGGATTATATTAATGGTGTTTCGTAGTCACCGTAGTCTAGTATCTAATATGTTGGCTTATTACATGTGAAGCCACCGTTCCAATCCGAGGTCGTACATCTCGAACAAAACGAAATCTGACAATTCTTTGGCCACTTGCTCTTAGCAGATTTCTGGCAAAAACACTAAGAGTAAAAAGTATAGCAATGATAAGATTCTCAAAAAATCTGTCGTTCGAAGTAGTCTTCAAACTGCAGTTCTCGCCACTCTTGTATAAAATTAACACACACAACATAGCTGGCGTGCTAGGACGCAATTCTTACTGATGGTCTGTAATAATCAATATGTATTTATGTATGGTTTATCGTTGTCCGGAATATGTCCCCAATTCTGCGCTAGTTTTTCAAAACTATTTCTGTAAAGCTTTGCGTTGGTAATCCAGTTGATGCAGCCAAAATATCAACAGAATTTTTTTAACCAACTAACTCTGCCACTTTGAATCTTGCTCCACTGTCAGACTCACTTAACCCTCGATGGTTAGAAGGAGCATTAACCAACTCGAACTCGGACTCGGACTCTGACTTGATCGTTGAAGTCATGCTTACAGGTAATTGTGTTATGAAAGGATACGAATTCTACGGTGGCTGTAGATCTGCTGAAGAAGAGCGTACTGTTATCCCATCTCTTGCGAGTTGCATGTTCAGATTATTTGGCTCTCCATTCCTTGTCAGCTTAACGGAGTTATCGTTCATTAACGTCAAGGATATTAAACTTTCAGACTGGTTTTCCAGCGTAGGGTAGTCGTGCTTGTAATGTGAAGCCCCTGCGCTGACCAACTTCTTTCTTAGTTTGGTGGAATTCGGTCAGTACAGCGACTGCGCTTATCTGTTACGTCACAACAGCCCGCTGTGCGTGCTCAAGTGAGGTTTAGTAATCAAAGCTGCCACTTCGACCTTATATACACTAACTCTGCCACTGACTCAAACCTAGTTTCTCTTCCATAAAGAAGTAGTCACCGTACATTTGCATCGATCCTTCCAATTTTGTTTGTAAATCATAAGTACTGTGATATTCACCGTCAGAATTTTTGAAGACCTAAGAAAGCGCTTTTTGGTTTCGCAAATTAAACCACGATAAAAGTTTTTACCTCACGGTAGTCTGCCTAGTAGACACTGTGTTGACTTATTTAGACTTAAAGTCGTGGTTCAAACGCCAGCTCAGATATTTCGTCCAAGGTAGCCTATTGTGTAGTTAATATTCCACCAACTCCACTAATTGCACTCGCAAAACGCTTTCAACAACTCAACGGAAAGGTATAAACTGGCGAAGACTAAAAATAAGCAGAAGTTCCTGAAACGATAAACAATTTGGAGGTGTTGTACTGTTTATCCTTTCAGATGCTTCTGCTTTTTGCGCGCCTACGCGAATTGGTCACACCAATTAAACACAGGGCTTCCTCGATTTAGCCATTCCAACGCAGACAAAAATGTTCTTTACGCCATCTTTCGCTAATTCTCGCATTAAATACCCATCTCGCCGGAGAATCTCCCATTAGAGCCAGCGTATCCGCTGGATGTAAATACACTGCACATTGTCCATTCTGTTGAGGGCACATATGGCTCATTGTTGAATCGGATGCCAACATTACCGCCAAATCCGACTGGACCGAAGAGCTTACAAACAAATTTTCTCTCGAAAACAGAGACAGCTGTTGTAAAGGCACTTAATAGCGCCTATGTTTCTTGTGTTGTAGAAAAGCGTCGCTCATTGTGGAGTATTAGTTTCGTCGCACAAGAGTGGTCTCTGCCACTCAGTTACCTATTGTTACCGTAGTAGCAGCTGTTGGCAAGCGAGACCCCTTGCCCTGATCTCCAGACTGACATCATTGTTTGTGGTAACGGCAGAGTCATAACAAGCAAAATCACTGACAACAACGAAATCTAGGATCCGATAAGTCGCATATCCCTGCTTGTCGACAACAAATACTTCATTTTACAGTCAATTTCTGCCACACACATCTTGATAGACCCCCTTATTTACTGTCAGACCCGCCGTAATAACACTAAAGTCGGCAGTAATATCTCACTTGATACTGTCTGTGATGTTAATGTCGTCAGTGTACGTAAACAACTGGACACTTTTATCGAAAATAGTCTCATTGCAATGTACTCCCTTCTTCCGCAGAACACTCTAATGGATCACTTTGTCTGAAAACTCGTACGATATTGAAGAGGTTCATTCCTACCTTGACGGAGTTGCAGCAGTTGCTCAACGTCGTTCTGCATAGCCTTATTAGCTTCGCAGAAATATCAAGTTCAGATATTAAAGCAGAAACACGGCTATCAAGTCTGTCTTACAGTCCAAAAAAGTTTACGCGTGTAGACCTGATTTTCATGGGTCTTCTCAAGTATTTGAAGTAATGTAAAGATCTGATTGCTGGTGGACTTACGCACTGATAAGGTCCAATCATTTTTTTGACTAGTGGCTTCAATCGTTCATACAATACATTTCTCCTTTGTATGCGATAGGGAGAAGGCTTATAACCCTGCAGGTACATACATAACATACACACATAATTGGTTATTACAACCCTTCAGTCAGGATTACGACCTAGCTTCTAACACCACTTATGTTGTGTGTGTTAATTTTTATATACGAGTGGCGGGACCTAAAGTTTAAAGTCGACTCCGAACGATAGATTTTTGAGAAAATCCTCTGCTGAGAGGAAGTTGCCGAAGAAATATTTCTTTCATATTTTCGTTTTGATGTCTGGAATTTTAACCGTCGCCTTATGTCTACTAAGCCAACAGACTACCTACTAGACTACGGCGGCCCTGCAAGCGGATCTAATCATGGCATCTTCCGTTTCACGCTATGGTATAAATTCAATTAAATTTTGATAGAGACTTTAGGCAGACTTATTACGAAATAAAAACATACATATTATGGAATGGAAATATAATTTTTCTCTCACCCAATATTTTTTTTCATACAATCCATTCATTTATAGCCAATCCACCCAGTTTGTTCTACAATTTTTTTTCTGTTTAAAATTGTTAAGGGTTTGCCAAGAATCCGACAGACTAGATATTACAGAACGAGTACATGCTTGTACTTGTTAGACTTGTTAGTGTATGTACATATGTACATGTATTTATGTACAGACATTAATTCTTTGGCGTGTACATAAACTCAAACCATAAGTGACTATTTTGGGCCGTTTTGACGTTTACCTTACTTAGCAGACAGTTAACTAAGTCTCGTTTGCTTTGTCTATCTAACTGTCTGTCTGTCTGTCTGTGCGCCTTTCTATCTATCTTAACTTGTCTATGTACGGAAAATGAAGATGACAGTGTCATTAAAGTCTAAATTTCATATCATATCGCATTACACGACAACTCTTGTGGTCTTTTATCCGCAGCGATTGTTGTGTGCTGAAAGCCAGTTCTTCTTGTTGTTGTTGTCAATCAGAGGTCATAGTTGAAACGTATACATGTATCTACATAATGACATAATATATAGGTATACTTAATTTGGTTATTTGTGTGTTTGCTTGCAAATGAAGTTAAATTATGGGAATACATGATAATATGATGTTGAGCATACAGACATGCATGCAATGAACATGTTTGACTAACACTTGGACATATTGGTTGGAAAGGTTTGGAAATGTTTCCAAGAAATATTATTTCTGTATTAATATTACAATTTGACATAAATTTATAAAATTATAGAGGATTTTATGATTGATTGAGTAGAAAATAACAAAAAGCGAATGCATTGCCATTAAAAAATAAAACAACACAAAAATAATTGAATAATTAACTTGAACAGAGAAAATGTTTGATGCAACTCAAATTTGATTGCAGTTGTTGGAAAGCTAATCGTATAATTGACTGATTAGGTATGATTCCTTTATTGGTTTCTGCACAAAAGCCTAAGGAATATATTCTTTATGAATAGAAATAATAGGCTTTTTAATTGGTGTCCTCTAGAGCGTAAATGTTCAATCAGGTTAAGTCATCGTTGTGATACAAGTGGCTGAAAGTCCCATACTAATAAATAATCTATTATATGATGGGTAGCGAAGATCACGGCAATGAAGCTGAACTTTTGCTACAGCATGAAAGTATGGAAGCTAATGTCATACCAAAATCTGGAGCTCCTTTTTAACCAAATAAGACTTGAACTATTTATTTTGGAATCGTCGTAGTATAGTAGGTAGTGTGTTTGGTTATTCAATTTTATAGAAGACTTTCTTGAAACGGTATGTACAGAAAAGTACTTAATTGTAGAGATTGTATTACGGGTGGAATCTTGGTGTGCTAAACGCAGCTCCTTTTTGGCCAGAGAGCTGCGTTTTCTTTTTTACAATTTCTAATATCTTATAAAATCAGTCGCAGTAATCTAGTATGTAGTTTGTTGGCTTATTAGACTTGAGCCACGGTTCAAACCGCAGGTCAGACATCTTCCACAAAACGAAATATAAAAAATTATTTCTTCGGCCACCTCCTCTCAGCAGATTTCAAGCGAAAACTTTGAGAATAAATAAGACTGCTATGAAAAGTTTCTCAAAAAATCTGTCGTTGGGAGTCGACTTTTAACTGTAGGTCCCTCCAGTTATGGATAAAATTAAAACACACAATATAAGTGATGTGAGCAGTTAGGTCGTAATTCTAACTGAAGGGTTGTAATGACCAATTATGTATGTAATGTATGTATTTATTTTATAGCAAAAATATCGAATTGATTCTATTCTGACAATAGTCTGTACCTTACAAATAACAAGTTTCAAGTATTTTCAGATGGATGTGGAACCTTTTGGGAACAATTGAATCTTAGACAGCACTTAAACAACTCGATTCTCATGAATTTGTTCAAGCTAAAATACTAAAAGCAGCCACTGTATGAATCCGGCATTGGTATAGAGTGATGTTAGGTTAGCGAGAAGCTTTCACAGACCAGTTCACTCGGTGTCACATATGGCCCATTGTGTTACCCAGTATGAGAAAAAAAATAGGTGACACGCTTCACGATTTTGAATGTCATTCCTGCGACGGAGACCATTTCTCTATAGTGTTACAATTTTACTATATGTTCTGCAGGAACTAGTATGGAGTTACTTAAACATTAAATATTAGAACCTACACCCAACATGCCGGCTGTCTCTGGAGGATATAACGCGACATTTTAAGGTTACACTTATGTAGTTTCCTCAACAGGGGGATATTAAATGTAACTATATGTCTAAGTCACTGGTTAAAGTTGATAGAACAGATCGCTTGAACGAGTTCTACTCAAGATTGGCATTCTTCTTTACAGATATAAACAAATGATCTTACATACATAATTGGTCATTACAACCCTTCAGTCAGTATTACGACATAGCTTCTCACACCACTTATGTTGTGTGTGTTAATTTTATACATGGGTGACCTACAGTTTAAAATCTTTTCCGAATGACAGATTTTTGATAAACTTTTCATGCACTTTTATTTTACGCTCAGCAGATTTCAGGAAAAATCTCTGAGACGAAGTCGCCGAAGGAATATTTTTTCTCATTTCGTTTTGTCTGATCTCACATCGATTTTAAGAATTTTCAAAGGAAAGGTATCCAGCAGTAATTTGTAAAGAGCCATTATTGATATACGCAGAACAAGATTTTTATTAAATCTTCTCAGAATCTATCTAAGAAATCTCACTGCGGTTATAACAGGATCAATGCAACAAATGGTTGAAAATATCTCACGACAGCTGTATTGACAAGGAAGTGAAGAAAACCACAACACATATCCTCCGTAATTGTACGGCACTTAAGGATTTTTTCATCTAATTAATGCTACGATATACATACAGACGGTGAGGTAAAATCGAATGGCAGTGGAATACACCGAAAATTGCATGGTAGCTTGTGCGCTTTTGCATGTCAATCGATCAACCACCCAATATGGATGGATTGAGAAGCTAGGTAATCATTCTAGCTAAAGACAAAGTAATGATCAATAAAGTAAACAAATACTGACAAGTATTAAAAGGATAGTAGATTTACTAATTTTCAAATAATCGATTCTTTTTCACGGTTTTAGTTACTCTAGAACCATAGAACTTTCTTTTCTCTCAAACGATACGTATAATACTCCAACGCGGTCAAATGTGCGCAACTTAAACCCCTTTTTCTGAATTTTTTCAACCTGGCGACCACGATTTAGCATAAACTATTTCAAACCGATTTAGCTGATATTCCGGGACATAGGAACATTGTTGAGTTCTTTTAGCCCGAACTAGGATATTTTTGATTTGCCAATAATTAATAATTTTATTAAAAACTGAAGGTAGAAAAAATAGGCGAAAATAGGGTAAACAATACAAAACGCCGCTATTATGTTTTCTTTTCACATCTTCAAAATATCTTAGTCCATGCCAGTAATATATTTTATAAGAATGCATTTTGATTTTGGCCTTCGCCAGATTTTGAGATGTCCCTCTTCAGGCTCCCATACCGCAGCTGAACTTTATCGTAATTTAATTTTTCAGTCAAATCCTCTTTCCTTATACGTACATAATTTGTCATTACAAACTTCAGTACGGATTACAACCTAGCTTCTCACACCACTTATATTGTTTGTGTTTACTGTAAGCATGAGTGGCAGGAGCTATAGTTAATTATCGACTGCGAACGACAATTTTTGAGAAATTTTTCATGGAAATTTTATTTACTGCCAGAATTTTTACCAAAATTCTGCTGTCAATCCCTTAACATAAGCGATATTTATTTATACTGGTCGATATTCACCTTTGTACATACATTTTATAAACGGGTAATGTCCGATGAAGTAAAATTGGCACGAAATACCTTGCAGTAGCTCGAAATCCTAAACTGTGTGGCGTTTATTGGGATCATAACATCACAGCACGAATTGTGACTTGAAGTCATTTAAACATGCCACGAATATTTTTTTATACTGAAAAGAATGTTCATAGTCAAGTTAAATACTAAAAAAAAGGTCAGCCGTTAATATTATTCAAGTTAAAGCAAAATTTCTGAATTAAAAGTTTAAATAAAATTAGGGCGCTACAATTGCCTTTTTTCTAGCAGTTTATTATTAATCAAATTTAATATTCCTACTTTTCATTAAAGCACTTTAGTGTGTTTGCATAGAAGGAATAAATTTAAACGTTTTGTTAATACAAATCTCATCCTTATTACGTTCAAATGATTCAACCAACAAAAAAGTGTCAACTTTGTAATTTCAATTAATTTGTTGCAACCCCCCATTCAATTATGGAAAGCGATTGAAACTTGAATTTTCATTAAATTACCCCAACGGTATAGTAAAACTATTACCACTAACAGACGACGGACGATTGATATTAATCGAGATTTATGTAAACACTTAAAGGAGACACACAAACTATGTGACATTATGCTAATATAAAGGCAAAGGGAGGGGAGATGAAGGGATAATAAAAGCCAATTGCTAAATTTTAATATCAGAATTCAGACAATTGCTAAGGATTTGAGGGTGGCAAGCGAGGAAGAGAGAGAGAGAGTGATAGGGAATTATGGTATGTGTCAGTCATACTAATGGACACAATTAAAAAGTATTCAATTAAAACTTAAAGTTGGTAATAAAATCGAGAAGGGAAGCAAAATTATTTGCATTTGTTATTAAAATTTTTTTCGTCATCATGCTGCCCTTTTCCTATCTCTAGCGACAGTCAATGCACAAACATTAGCTTAATAGCGGAGTATATATGTAAGTATGTACACTTTTACGATACCATAGGGCTAAATATTATGAAAAAAATAAAAAAGAGAATGTAAATAAAATAAGCGCAAGGATATAATAGTAAAATTTATTTGTTTAGCTATGTTATGCTAACACTGTGCAACAATACACCATAATACTGGGTTGTATGAGTTATACTTGGTGTATGTATGTATGAGTAATAGAAGTAATAAAACCATAATGCATTTCACACATAGACACTCTAACCACATAATCCACATCCCAAAACAGCCACAAAGAACTTGGAAATCTCATAAATCCCACCCTACCGTCGTTCCATACCATGCTCATATAACTCACACTTGTTTTTTTTTTCTTTTTTTTTGTTTGGTGTATCACACTCTCTCTCCAGAGTGTTAATATTAAAGCTCATACATACACACACACACATGTACACTTACACTCAGTACATTATATGTACTTGAAGTACATACTACACAGCATATAAAATAAAACCAAAAAAAACCCGACAGAATCTAAAGATAAATAAAATCCTGGCTTGGCTAGAAAATAAAAAAGAAAAATCCTCATACACAACGACCATTTAGCGAATATGTTGCAATTTCTTTTGTTGCCATTTGTATTTGACTCGCTAAAACTGTTGCTCGTTATTTAAGTTGGCTTTTAACGAAATATTTTACAAATAACGTTTTACCACACTAACACAACAAATACGTTACAGTTATACAGTTATATAGCGCTTATAACGCATATACTGTACGTTACATACTTTTTTACACTCTTTTTACTGTAAAAGTGCTGTAATGCGCAAACTTTTCCAATGCCTTGGGATTATTTAAGATTTAATAAAAAAAACAAATTTTATGCATACACACATATTCATTAGTCGAAAATATTATTGCAGATAAAGTTTTATTACACTCGTCCCGTCCCCCAATAAGGCAAATAATGTTTGATGTTAATTGGATTTGACACTTAGGTGGTGTTGAATGTTTCAATTTCATGTTGAGTATTCATTCAAAAAGAAATGATTAATGCAAGTTTATCTTGCAAATTGAACTAGAAATGGTACGAAAAAGTAAAGAACTTTGAAGAATTTTTCTACTTACTACACCCATATAACAGAATTGGTCATTACAGTCTTTCATTTAGGATTACAACCTAGCTTCTGACACCACTTATGTTGTGTGCGTTAGTTTTATCCATAAGTGGCGTTAGCTACAGTTTAAAATCGACTCGACAACAGATTTTTGAAGAACTTTACGTGGCAATTTTATTTACTCCCAGAGTTTTTGCCAATAATTTGCTGAGAGGAAGTAGCCGAAGAAATATCTCGTTTTGTTCGAGATGTCTGACCTGGCGTTTGAATCGTGGCCTCACGTCTAATAAGCCAATACACTACCTACCAGACTACTATTATTTTAATATTACTTACTGCTAATATATAATATATTGCATTAGAAATATCAACAGAAATCCTAGGGGTTTACATCAAAACAATAGTTCATCTTCTATCACATAAGCCTGGGAGGAAGAAATGCAACGGAAGGTAAAGATTTGAAAGACTATAACAAATGGAGAGGGATTACTTTACTTATACAAGATATTAGAAAAGAAAACTTATATCATAGACAACGCAAACTCCGGCCAAAAGGAGGCTAGCCGTAGCAATAGAACAATCTCTTCAATGATGTCTACAATGAATCTCTATATACTGTTTCAGCAAAGCCTTAGATAAAATCAAACGAACTGAGTAAGCTGTAAGGAGTGAAGGCGTTCCCCCTGAACAAAACTTGATTCAGCAGATCAGCTTACATACATACATAATTATTTATTACAAGCCTTCAGTTAGGATTACAACCTCGCTTCTCACATCATCTAAGTTGAGTGTGTTAATTTTATCCATAAGTGGCGGAACCTACAGTTTAAAGTCGACATCAAAAGAAAATTTTTTAAGAAATTTTTAAAGGCAGTTTTATTTACTTTCTGAGTTTTTCCCAGACATCTGTTAACAGGAAGTTGCAAAAGAAATGTTGAGGCCACAGCTCCTCACGTCTATTAAGCCAACACACTAACTACTACACTACATTGACGTACTAGAGCATGCAAAATTCTCGGTCCTTTACAACAGGAACATCAGTCAACCATTTCACTCTATCAGCTCAGCTATCTCAGCCAGTACCATACATACATAATTGGTCATTACAACCCTTTTTTAGTCAGAATTACGACCTAGCTTCTCACACCACTTATGTTGCCAGAAATCTGCGGAGAGAAAGTCGCCGAAGAAGTATTTTTTCATATTTTCGTTATGATGTCTGATCTGGGGTTTGAACCCTGGTCGTATGTCTAATAAGCCAACACACTACCTACTAGACTTCGGTGACTTCTAAAGAAAATACCCATAAAAATCGAAGTCAGGCTAAAATAATTGATATAAAGACTGCTGCTATTTGAATCCTGCAACATGTTATTCGAATGTAGAAAAATTTATATTTATTGTGCGTACAGCACATCTAAGATTACCATCATTTGGATTCTTGAACTTGGAAGGTAATAACAAAGCCAATACAAAAATTCAAATTGAATTTATGCGTAGGATAAGCATTTATCTCCGGAAAGGCAAACAAATAGTCTTACGAAATTCTCACAAATTTCATTTGCAAAAAAGTTAGAGACCTATTAGAGAGACCAGACGGATATATCTCGATAAGAATGTATGCAGATCAAAATTTGCGTTAAGCGTGATCTGAGTTAACAAAACAAAGAAAACAACCAAACAAAAAAAAAACAATGTTGTTGAAACAACCAGCTGTTTTGTTTACCAGCTGTCAAATGCTTATTGAGTAAGCAACTGCATTGCGTATATTAATGTCTGAACACTTAAAATATTGTACTCAATAAACCGAATATTGACTCAATAAAAGTGCATAGTACAAGAATGAACATAGTATAATAATGTAATATCAGTTACCCACCAAACGTCTGGGACTTCCAAAGTTTGATGGCTGAAAAGAGCCATCTTGTTGAAGTTACATCTGACAAATTAGTTGTCCTTTATTCAGTTTGGAAGACAATAGTCAACGACCATAGTCAACGACGTGTGCTCATTGAATGGGCTCTGAGGCAGTAGATCCTAATTTTCCTCGATAAATTATCGTTAGTGATGATGGTGATGGATGAATGGTTACGTTAACAAAAATAATTGCAGAATTTGAAATGATAATAAACCATATGAGGGCCAAGAGAGCTCAATGCGAAGAAGCTACTGTTTGAAGTCATCAGTCCATTTCTTCGTTGGATTGGCCATCACTGGCAAAAGCGAATATTTTGGTTCTTTTCGTATCAACAGAATGGATACACAGTTAACGCCACAGTGGATATTCTGCACTGGCCAGATGTGAATTAGCCACCAAGATTGTGCGATTTGACTCCTTTATAAATGTGCTTATGGGGTCTTTTTAAGTTGCAAACATCGTTTAAATTCAGACTGTGTCACAAAAATTGGATATTTCGGATGCTCTCCACCCAAAGAAGTTGTGGCTGACATTTGAGTGGTGTTATATATCGAATGATTATTAAATTTAAAACATACCTCACACACAATTTGTATTATTTAAACTTAAAGACCCGCAATATTTACATGAAATAGTCCTTAAGAAGTAAATGGCAGGACATTTTTTTATTTTCTCAAATAAAAGTAGAAACGCTTAAGAATATCAAGCGCACAAGTAAAAATGTAAGCTGTAATGCTTTTTAGAAAATATTACAGAGTAACGCATTTAAAACAAAGGGGCTTACTTTACAATGGGTAGCACCAATATAGCCTATCTAGTGAACCTGCCCGTGAACGACAAGCTACCCACAAACCTACTAATGCATTTAAAACCGATAACGTTTTTGCACTTTCCATTGTTATCTTGATTTTAATTGAATTTTTCCACGAACGAAGCGTGCCAATTTATGTACAACGCCGTTTTAAAATGTATACGAGTCCTGTTATGGTTGGACACAAAGACGATTAGCGCTGAACCACAAAAAGAAAACAAAGAGAAAACGGTTCTTACACCCTCTATTTGTTACAAAAAACTTCTTGTCGTCGTTTGTGTTCACACTTTGGTAAGAATTTAAGTAAGAACATACAGTATACGAGGGTTGTAAAATAATCTCATGGTAATCATGTAAATGTTTTTATCTTTTCGCGCTAACATAATCATACCATATCATTATAGATTTATTGGTTATTGGCATTTTAAACATCTTTATCTTTAAGTTTCAAGGATAAACGATTATTTGAAATTATGCACGAACATATGCAATTTTGATACGAGACAAGGCTAATTCGATATGCTTGTGAATGCATTTAATTAATTGGGAAATTTTTCGTATAAATTTGTATTGATTTTGGTTTAAATGTGAACCATCAATTATTTCGAATCTGGCAATACTTACAGTGGTGGCCTTATAACTAGAAACGACTTAGCAAAATGTATGTTTGTTAATTTGTTTTACAGTTTTCACTGTGTACCTGGGATCAAAGGCTTTGTTTGGAGGACGTCTTACATACGTTTTTTCTATCAGATTGGGGCAAATTAAACTTAGATTCATCACTCCAGAGAACTCTGTTCCAGAAACATCGTTTCTAATTATAGGGCCACCACTGTAGTCTGTCACAAAATTCAGTATCAGTATCTCCACTAAACGTAATGAATCGATTTAGGCTTAAGCAACGTTGGAATTTATTGGAAATTTATTTCTAAAATAAAGACAATTTGCCTGAAATTGCATGAAAATGTCGTACAAAATATGGTTGCAGAGAAAGAACAACAGCGCCCGGTATACTCAGGTTTATTGCTAAAATTCGTGAAACTGCTTTCATTGTTCATGTCCCAAGACGTGAGCGTACTCGTACATTGCGTACACCCGAAAGTATCAAAGCTGTGGCTTAGAGCGGGTCAACAACAAGTCGTCATCGTTCTCTAGAATTGAACATTTTACGTCGAATTTTGCGAAAAGATCTCGGTATGGCGCCTTACAAAGTTCATTTCGTTTAAGAGTTGAAGTCGCATGACCATTGGGCCAACGAGAAACAGCACGATGATGTCGATTTTTCAAAAAAAAAAAAATCCTCTTTGCGGATGGAGTTCATTTTTATCTTGGTGGGTATAGTAATAAGCAAAATTGTCGTATTTGGGGATGTCTGACATCTCACATGTCGTCTTACAGAAGCCAATGCAATGTGACTGTTTGGTGCGGCTTATGGAGCGAAGACATCATTGCTTTCAAAATGAGGACGGCGCAAATGTTACGATCAATGAAGAGACCTATTGCACCATGGTTATCATGATAACGATATTCATGGTATTGATGGGAACGATGTTTAGTTTCAACAGTATGGTTAAATTTGCCATACGTCTCATGTCATAATCGATTTATTGCGTCAAACGTTTGTTGGCCGTTTAATTAGACGAAATTGTGGTAACAATTGGAAGTCAAGAAGCTGCGATTTGACACGCTTGGACTATTTTCTGTGAGGCATCGTTAAAGAAAAATATGCCGACAGACAAGAGACAATGGAGCATTTGAAGGAGAATATTTGCGATACCATTGACGACCGTATACACTCGAAAAAGTGCAGGAAAATTGGTCCTATCGAATAAGGCACTGTGAGGCCACCCGCGGCAGCCATGTGAATGAAATAATAGTGCATTTCCGGAACCGGAACAATTGTACTTCACAACGAAAAAATAAATTTGAAAAAATTTCAAAACGTTTTTGTTTTATTGAGATCGCCGTAGTTCAGGTCAGACATCAAAACGAAGTTCGAAAAATTATTTCATCGGCGACTTCCTCTCAGCAGATTTCTGGCAAAAACTCTAAGAGTAAATAAAAATTATCATGAAAATTTTCTCAAAAATCTCTCTTTCGGAATAGACTTTAAACTATAGGTATCCCGCCACTCATGTATAAAATTAAGACACACAACATAAATGATGTGAGAAGCTAGGCCGTAATCCTGACTGAAGAGTTGTAATGGCCAATTATGTATGTATGTATGTATGTTTTGTTTGATTGCATTTTTAAATTTAAACTTTTAAATTAATCAAAAGCCATGAACTTATTAGGCCATCTTCGTATGGTAGAATTTAACAGATTTTTTCTATTTGGTATGCTCTTTACAGTTTCACTTTTTCTCAGATGATATATGTGATATACGTTCCAAGGAGTATTTCGTTTTGTAATGTTGTTTGTTCAAAGGATTTATGTGTCAATGCATTAAATTTTTTCCTTTTCTTTGGTTTTCTTTTACTCTTGCTCCAACTCACATACATATGTGTATGTATGTATATACATATATACATACATATATATGTATGTCTGTGTATATGTATGTATTTCTGTAATACAGTAATGGAAGTCCGAGAACAACAGCATCCCTTGAACGCAGTCTACAAGCCACACACATCACATTGTCCTTGTTGTTGTAGCTGCCGTCGCTGATATGATATGATGCCTTTATTAACTTGGTTTTTATTTTCGCCAGTTCCTTGCTTTCACGTTTACTCGTTTAAGTTTTATCTGCGTCATCGCAAGTGCTTAAAGAAGCGATTAACCATAACTGTCAGTTGTTAAAGCAGTTGTCGTGTATCTGGTCTTTGTGCGTATTAATGCATTTGATTTGATAATACATTTTTCACTTCACTACACACACCATTGATATGGTGTGAGAGCATACCACCACATGCATATGTACATATATACATACATTTTAACATACATACAGATGAATATGAAATTGTCCTTGCTTTTGTTCCTTTGTGTGTGACATGAATATTTTCGCGTTACTTTCTTTCTTTTTTTCCTTCTCGTTTCGTCCTTTTAACTGAAAACCGAAATACAAAAAAAAGTTTATTTTTTTTCTCTGTTTTGTTTTGTTTTGAAATATGTTTTCCTTTTGGTTTGTCATCATTTGCCAACATCTCTTCATTTGTATTGTTAGATTGGTTTCGTCTAGCAATACTGCTGCTGCATGCATCATGCTTCACAAGTGCTAACTAGAAGGATAAGCCAACTAAGTGGGGTAAATGTCAACGTTTTGTGGCATTGCGGTGTGTGTGGTTTTAATAAAAAAGTGTTGGAATTTTCAATGGAATTTTAAAGTCGCAATAGTTTCGCTATTCCACAAGTCCTTTATGGTTGATGTGTGGTTGCCTTTAAAATGTTCAAATTAAATTTGATGAGAATTTTTTTTGTCATGCTTAAAGCAGTATTTTATATGCATTACCCGTCAGCTATACCACTAGATATTCGAATGACAGAATGTCATTCTTAATTAATGAATACCAATTATTTTACTTTTTGAATGATAAGAGGAATTATTCTGTTTACCACCACACTACCAGATATTTGTAGTCATAATACAGGGAAGGGTTTAAAGTAAAATGCAGAAAAATTTACGAGAAGCGCTGGTAGGTAACCGTAAAACACTCTACTTATCTGCATAATTGGTCATAACAACCCTTTCCACACCACTTATGTTGTGTATGTTAAAATTTTTGAGAAACTTTTCATGGCAATTTTATTTGCTCACACACAAATCAGCTGAAAGGAAGTTGACGATGAAATGTTTTTTGCATTTCGTTTTGTTAGAGATGTCTGACCTGGGGTTTGAACCGTTGACTTACGTCTAATAAGCTAATACACGACCTACTAAACTACAGCGACTTCTTAAAACTAAAATTGGCCACTTATGTTGGATTAAATGTGACCAGAGACGATCTAGGGAGTCCATAGCATTGTTCGATTACACAGCCCTGCATGGGTTTTGCAAATAAGATGGCTCCAGGTGTTTCCGAAGCATTTTGAGCGCTGAACACGAATCTGGTTTCAAAAACTTTCCATCACGTCAGGTTTTCGAGAAAAAGGGGGTTGAAACCCCTAAAAATAGTGTTTTTGGCCATTTTTGAAACATTGTAGAGGTAAACACTGACGTGCTAGAACCAACGCTATTGTCAGAAATTGACAATTGATCCTTGCTCTTTAAAATGAGCCCAAAGCCAAATTGTTTGCATGCACCCTTAAAGTAGTGGGTGGGTTTATGTCAAGGGGTGCAAGAGAAAAAGAAACAAAAAAAAAAACAATTACGGAGGTCCTTAACAATTAATCAGATTTACTTGAAAATTATTACTCAGGGGTTTTTGGGTCACAGATTACAGATCTTCATTCAGATTTAAAAAAGGTTTTTAAAAATTAATCAGATTTACTTGACGTGATGGAAAGTTTTTGAAACCAGATTCGTGTTCAGCGCGTAAAATGCCTTCGGAAATACCACAAAAAAAGTCCAAATTTGCAGGGCTGTATTATCAACTGTTTCTACGTTCATAAGGCCGGAAGCTGGAAATATTGCACAACGACTTCTGTAGAAGCTGTAACGACAAGGAAGAAACGAAAAACACTGAACATTTTGCTTATCATTGTCTGGCATTTATGAATGTAAGAAAAATAATTGTTGTGCACCCGAGAGATGCCAACCCGGTGTTATAAGTGTATAACAGAGCAAATGATAGATGCCCATATTATAAATATGGATCATAGGAAATGAAGGTGAATTCCGTACTATCAGAAACTACTATCATTATTCGTATTCACCTGTGACGAATAATATCCTTATTCTTATTCACCGAAAGAAAAAGTCTAACGGGGTCAAATCGCATGATTTCGGTGGCCAGTTCACCTTAGCTCATCGTGAGATGACCATGCCTTAAATCGCTCTTCCATCACATCAAATGTGGCATAAGCTGTATGGCTCGTAGTGCCCTGTGGTTGAAACAACACGTCGTTTTTGTCCAGACCATCTAATTCAGGCCAGAAGAAGTTCGTAAACATTAACCCATAGTAATCGCTGTTGACAGCGTTGACCGGGCCAAGGTCATTCTCAAAGAGATATGGAATGATGACGTCAGCTCAATTGCCACACTAAGTAGTAGTGAGTATCAATTATGACAATATTGGTTGTTCACCTACCCATTCATACAGAAACTGGTTACATCGCTGAAAATCATTTTTCGATTAAAATTATGGTCAGTTGCCAACTGCAAATAAAGTTAAACTCCTAAATTCAACACTTTAGTTTGTTTCCATTCCTCCAGAAGTGAGTCTCAGCGCTGATTTCTCTGCTGCTCAAGAGGGCATTCGGAAAATGCACGCCATTGTCTATAGTCGTTCGCAGTGATTTAGCAAAACATACATACACTCAGCCACAAAAGTATACATACGGATAACAAATTTCAGAAATTTTTTAACTAATCCGTTTTCGTTGAAAATCTTTGTAATTGTCTGACAACTTTCCTCGATTTTAAGACGGTCTTGGTTAAAAAATTTCTGAAGTTTGTTAACTTTTGTGGGCTTGTGCAGGCCCTGTGCCTTTAAATAGTAAATATAAAATATAAAATCTTTATAGTTTCCTTGATGTTAAGACGGTCTTTTGCATTGGTTAAACATTTTTAAAATTGAACTGGATTGTGGCCCTGCACAGGCCCACAAAGGTATGCATCCGATTTACAAATTTCACAAATTTCTGAACCAATGCAAAAGACAGTCTTAAAATCGAAGAAAGGTCTCAGACAATTATAAATATTTTCAAAGAAAACTGATTAGTTAAAAAAATTCTGAAATTTTTTAACCGTATGTGTACTTTAGTAACTGTGTGTAGCTACATGATTTTTCCCTAATCCTTAGGATAGTCATAGCCGAGCAGCGTTTTAATTGCTATTTTCTATGCAGAAACCCTAGAAGTGATATTTTCGGTACACAGCGGACCGACCCAATCCTTAACTTTCCTGATATCTTCAAACTTCTTTGTGATCCTGCTAATCCCTTGGTCAATTGATCGATTATAGTTATAATATGTATATGTTACTTCTGGTGTTCCGCAGGGTAGCAATTTGGGTCCTTTACTGTTTTTATTGTTTCTTAATGATCTTCCTTGTGCTATTTCTGATTGTAATATTCTGATGTATGCTGACGACGTTTAATTATTTTATACTTTTGATGATGATCATGGTCAGGCGAAATATTGATTTGTTTGTAACTTGGTGCAGAATTAATTTAATGGATCTTAACTTGAGAAAATGGAAATGCATGGTTTTCTCTCGCGAAGGCGTAATTTCGTCCACTTATGTGATTGATTCTTGCCCTTTGGAAACTGTGACTACATTTCTTGATTTGGGAGTATTATTGGATATGAATTGATATTAGTATGGTGATCGGTAATGCTCGGGCTGTTCTTGGTTTTGTGAAGAGATGGGCTGCTATACATTTCACTTATTAGACCTATTTTGGAGTATGCGTCTATTATTTGGAATCCATACTATCGTTGCCATAGTGATTCAATAGAGTCTGTGCCGAAGCAGTATTCTGTTTACGTGGCTTAGGATGGGATTGTGCCAATGGGGTTCCGTCATATGACACTAGATTAGGTTTGATAAAACTTCCAACTTTAAAACGTAGAAGGACTGTTTTAGGGGTTTGTTTTGTTTTTAATCTGGTTAAAGGTGATATCGATTCTGAGTTTTTGCTTTGTAAGCTGAATTTCAGTATTCCAGCCAGATTTTCACGGCACTATCGTCCTCTTTCTTTAGATTTTTATAGAACGAACTATGGATGTAATTTTCCTTTTCGTAGATTATGTAACGATTTTAACTTATATTATGATTTTATTGATTTTAATTGTAGTGTTTGTAATATAAAACGTAGCTTATATGGTGGCATTAATTTGTAAATTATTATATAAAAATGTATTTTCGTTCTTTTAATAGGTAGTTTCTGTTTATTGTTACTTTATTCAGCTTGTGATTAAGTTCTTTAGCTGATTTATGTTCTCGTTGCCATTACTTTTCCCTTACTCGTCCGGACTGTAGTGTGTACGTGTCCCTACGTAATAGGGACGAGCTCTCCACGGTCGGGTGAGGATGGGTTAGTGTGAGGCCGTGGACGTTCGAAAATAAAAAATAAAAAAATAATAATCACTCCATGTTATCACGTTTGTCGTAAGTTTTAAATATTTTGTGGTTCGCGGTTGCAAAACGATGAAAGGCAGTCTTGCCAGCCAAAGAGAGCTATAGGTCTAAATGGAACTGGGGCTGTACGATTTTGGTGGCTTAAAATAAAAGGAATCATCAAACCCATTTTGAGCGTATTAATAGAATAGAGACAAGAGCCTGTGAACGCAGCAATGCTACAGAGCGGCACGTACAAGACATGTTCATGCCGAAGTCTCAGTTATCGTTAATCTGGATAGAATAGTCGAATACACGATACATACCAGAAACTGCTTTCGATCCTGATTTTAAGACGAAGGGACAGGAGGGATATATTCATGATGTTGATTTACACTTTTAGAGACCATCATCTAAGTATTCACTGAGGGCTTCAGGTCACGATATCAAGCCGTTCGAGTTGTCTGAGCTAGAGTTGGAATTGTGACCTTCGGTCTAATAAGGGAACACACTACCTACTAAACTACGGACACTTGTGCATTCATTTAAAATAATTTCCTGCGCTGTGCACACTTTCTCCGTAAACTTTCCACAACTATAGAGTACACTCTACTAAATCCTTCGGATGTTAGAAAGTTAAAGAATGGGCAACTATTTTTAGTTTTTGTTTAGAAATTGAATAAAACTGTACGAACTTTAATTTCGAGAAACTACTGGCTTTCGAGTTTATTTATAAAGAATCTGTTAAGACTTTAAAGCTTCTCTCAAATCTACAATTTTTGGCAAAATAGTTAAACGATTTTAAATTAAATAAATTGATCTCTTCAAGGGAATGACTTCCTTTAAATAACAATCTTAAATGCTTTATAATCAACATCATGAATCTTTTAAAAATTTGAAAACAAAAAATAAAAATCAAAAAGGAACGCTTGATTAAAATGAAATTTTTCAGTCTTGTCCAATTTATTTGATTTTCTTTTAATTTTTTTTCTATTTTTGTAATCTCGTATGTAGCAAAACAATTCAAAAATAATATTTTCAATTAGATTAGTAGATAACAATAACAATCCAAATTCAATTCGTTTCATACCGCACTGTCACTAGTACCACTATTGGAATACTAAACAAACAATATTTAAGAAATGAAAGCCACACAATGTAGGAATTCTTATATAAAAGGTTTATCATAAAATCCTCGCTATTAGTTGTCAGTTTTAGTTTTCAACGCCATGACATTTTTGTTTCCACACTGTTCCCAACAATCTGTCACATACAATTTTCCACTTATTCATCCGTTTTTTTCTTTTCTTTTTTTTTTTTGTTCACGTTGAAAAACTATTAGAAAAAGAGAAAAATATAAGCCAGTAAACGAATTCGTCATAGAGTACCTTGGCTGCCAAAAAAAAAAAAAATTGAAAAAATAGAAACTAAAAGGGGAAAATGAAAATCATCATCACCATCAAAAGCGCACAATAACTATAACAACAACAAGTAGTAGAAGTAGCAGCAAGCAGTAACAATAACATCATTATACGAAGTCAATAACCTTTTAGTCAATTGTTCCAAATGATGAACCAAAACAAACTGGCAGAAAAACAACAACAACAAAAAAACCAAAAACAGAAATCAAAAATACTAACAAACAAAGAAAACAAAAACGTAATAATCCCAAAACCTTTAGGATGCACGAACCATAAGATAACAAAGGCAACTAAAAAGCAGCAGCAACAGCAGCAGCAGCACCAGCATTAGAGGAAGAAGAATCATGCGGCATTAGAAGACCATTATGAAACAACTTTGAAAAAATCAAAAAAAAAATCCAAAAAGGTATGAATACGACATCGCTTGTTTTTGGTTGTTTTGGACTGACTGTTGTTAGAGGAGTTCTCTACATTAACCATTCATCCTAAGATTAGACCATGTTCGTTAGAGAGAAGAATATAGTGGGTGTGCTCGCTGAAGAAAAAAATCGTGTTGTTTTCCTTGAACGTGCTGAGGCAAGAATGTAATGACGGGTATGATGATGAAGATGATGCTGTTGCTGCTGTTGCTGATGATGTTGCGGTTGAATATGATGGTAATGTTGTGTTGCACCTTTTACTGCTTACAATTGTTTAATAGGATTAAAGTAACTTTGTGGATATACACTAAAACTGTCGTCTAATGTGACCAAATCTTTTAAATTCAAGACACTTAGGAATAGAGTATGAAACTTGTGCACCGCCTTTGTGTCCAGCTGACTGAAGCACTTTTATAAGATATAACCTAACCTTCAATTATATAAACTATAAGTCGATTGGTGTAGGCGAGAGCAATAATAAAATCCTATATGTAGTAGAGACAATATCAGACCTTTATTAAGCTGTTATTAAATCCTTTATTTAACAAAGTGCTCAGCGAACAGCAGAGTGATAACCTGCGGATTACAGCGCTTTCTGCACTACATTAGCGATATACTCCGTCTTTTGGCTCATAGCTTCACAGCGACAAGTATACAAGTGTCAGGAGGTTAGAAGAGGCCAATATTGCCAAAATCTAAATTCAAATTTATAAACTCTCCAATTCTAGATTTGTTTACCATAAGGAGTCGTCGGCCTAGGACAACAAAAACGAAATATGAACAAAAATATTTATTCGGCAATATCCTCTCAGTAGATTACTGCAAAAAAATTCTGAGAGAAAATAAAAATTGCCATGAAAAGTTTCTCAAAAAATGTGTCGTTCGGAGTGGATTTTAAATTGTAGGGGTCCCACTACTCATATATAAAATTAACACACTACGTCATAATCCTAACTGACCAGTTAAGTATGTATGTTATGTGAGTAGTCGTCGGATAGGGAATTTGACCTTCGATGGTATAATATGTAAGACTGGCTGGCGAGTCAGGACATTGATAGCCGAAACAGATGCGTTTATGATACCTGTATCAGCCGATATAATGATAATATTATCAGTAAATCTGCCTACAACACTACTTGCATTTAGGTCTTGCAACAGAGAATCCCAAACTTTGACATTTGATAACGGTCATATTCTTAAAGCTTCATCTGCTAAATTAGTTGTCATTTAATTATATTGTTCTGCGAAATTAACAAGCACGACCATAGACAACAACGTATGTTCGTTGAATCAGCTGGAAATTGATACAAATCGTCGAATAATCATCGAAATCATATTCAACAATGAGACCCGTTTCTGGATGAGTGGGGACGTGCATAAACAAAATTGTAAAATTTGGGACGATACTAATCTATGTGAAATCGGCGTATTATAGTATGTAGTGTGTTGGCTTATTAGACGTGAGGCCACGGTTCCAACCCCATCTTCAACAAAAACGAAATATGAATAAAAATATTTCATGGGCGATATCCTCTCAGCAGATTACTGGAAAATATTCTGAGACTAAATAAAAATTGCCATGAAAAGTTTCTCAAAAATCTGTCGTTCGGAGTCGCCTTTAAACTGTAGGTCCCGCCATTCACGCATAAAATTAACGCTCACAACATAAGTTGTGTGGGAAGATAGGTTGTAATCCTGACTAAAGGCTTGATAGGACCAATTATGTTATGTTATGTAATAATCTTCAACGATGAGGCCCATTTCTGGATGAGTGAGTCTAGGTATAAATAAAATTGTCGAATTTGGGATGACACTAATCTATATGACATTAAAGAAGCATCTTGAAAGAGCCACTGTCCGGTATAGATTTAAAGCTAGCGCGCCATCCATCCATATTTTTTGAATATCGATGTTGGCCGGGTCATCACTATGAATAGTGACCACAATTACCAACTTCTTTTGGCCTAAATTTGATTATAGTACACTAAAGATATGTGGTTTCAACAGTACGATGCTACGTGTCGCAAATCTCATGACGCATTGAATATTCTGCACAAGCGATTTGGAGGCAAGGTCATTTTATGTGGAGATAATGATACGATTTGACTATGTTAGACTCTTTCTTGTGATATTTGCTTAAGTACCAGATGTATGCAAATAAGTCGTCCCTCAAATTCTGCCTGATTTATGCGTTAGAGGCATTGAATATTGGATACTTCGTTTCCGTCCTTTCCAGAGAAACCCTGGCTGGTAGTAGAATGGTGTTAGCCGTTCTAAGGCAAGTTCACTCGATGGCCGTATGGCCGATTGTGTTACCCACTGTGAGGTAAACCCACTTGTCACGATGCGTTAGAGGTGGGTTTGAACCACTCCGAGCTCCGTGAAACCGGTCAGGTACCTTAGTGGCACATTCCTAATCCTGTCCAACGTTCTGTTACCCAAAAACCTATGACGTCTGTGATGAAGTGCAGGGCACTCGCATGAAAGCTGTTGCAACGATTCCATTTTCTTATCACCGACTAGATTAAATTCAATATTTGTACGTCTATTTACCCAGGCAAACTTCAAAGTAGAGTCCATTTCTTTTATAGTATATAGGACGCTTGCAGTTTGTATGGATATACACGCACCGAAACCCAAAAGCATATCCTATAGCCTTTGGAGAATTAAAATTTTTTTTTCTGTGACTCACTTAAAGTCGTAGGGTTTGCCTAAATTTGTAGTGGATAACCAAAAGAGTTAATAAGTTAAGATGGTAGGAAGATAAGTTGAGGTAAGAGGACTGATATCTAAACAGCTTCTTCTATTCCTCAGCGGCACATCAAATTCCTCGTATCGGCTGCACATCAATGGAAGAAATCATATTAGATTCATAGGAAATGCGCATCTTGTGCGTTTTTTTAAATCTTTTTCCAATCCACTCTGATTAGACGACTAATGTCTGCTAAAGTCGAACAATAATTTTGAATACTCTGTTGCTGCTTCATTGTATCCGTTGCGACATTTTTGTCCACACTTGTGACTCGGTATTCTGAGCTACGAAATGCTTTGGATTATCCAAATTAACATCATGAGATTTAGAATAGCTACGCTGGCTGGATCATTAATCTCATCATTTTCCATTATTCCTTGATGACTTGGTACGCAAATAATGCGCATTGTACCAACCTAGGGAATGTCGTTAATACGATATTATCTTTGAAAATAATTTTTAAAATTGTTCCACTACTATCTCAAAGAAAACGGGTACAGAAATATCATATTATTGGTCATATTATTCCCTCTATAAAGGTACTTTCTTCATTCACAATGTCTGTATTGATCGTCCACAATTTCATTTCATGTAGTTTTCGACAAACATTTTTTTATTTACGGTTTCATTAGATGCAAGTGTGTCTTATTCGTTCAGCGATTGCAGCCAAGTGTTGCATGTTACAACAGCAACTACAACTATTGATGCAGCAGTGCACACTGCAGCAATGCTACGAATGATGGTGTTTTTTTTTCAAACTCTTCTTACACTTACTTACGTACTCGTTTTTTATTTATTTTTTTTTTGTAATCAATGTGGGTTTCTAAATGATTGTATAAAACGTTTATCAGTATGTTATACGTACATACATATGTACGTATGTACATGTGGTTGTCTATGTTGAAATAAATTTTCTTTTAACATTGTAATCCTGATTGCTGTAAAGTATTATTTTTTGTTATTGTTTGGCATCGTTTTATACGTTTTGAACACCTGAAAAAGTTCAATGACTTCAATCAATCCCTTTTCATTTGTAATGATCTCTTGACCTCTCTTTTATTTTATTAAAGCGCGTACACACAATAATAGTTTTAGTATGTAACATATGGTAAGAGAAATCAAAATAATACAAGATTTTTATTTAGAATACCATGGCAATTCAATCATAGTGATCTCGAACAAAAATTGAAAATGAAAACCAAGTTATTGTTGAAGGTGTTACAGCAGATATGTTTAGGTTTTTAGTAGGGGTACGTATAATTCGTTCATTCTGTACTTGAAATTCATTTAAGCAAAGTTGCAGCAAGAAATTTTAATAAAAATTCATGTTTAGAAATGAGGTCAAAAATTTGAAAAAAGTACTTCCTTTTATTAAACCACAAATTGGTTGTCTTACTCGATGCATGAGCACTATCGATATCGATCACTATGGTTTGACAGCTTAGGATGTCAAGCAGTGTAAGCGTTGTTATTTAGTAAGGCTTGGCAAATTGCCATGAATCATTTGAAGTCAAAACAATGCGTTGAGTTTTTTTCAATAATTTTTACGCTAATGGAGCACTTTATTCCATTTGTATTCAAGATAGTCGCCGTAGTTTAGTAGGTAGTGTTTTGGTTTATTAGACATAAAGTGAAAAGTTTCTCAAAAATCTGTCGTTTGGAGTCGACTTTAAAATGTGGGCCCCGCCAGTCATGTATAAAATTAACACACACAACATAAGTGGTGTGAGAAACTAGATGGTAATCCTGACTGAAGGGTTATAATGACCAATTATGTATGAATAAGAATAAGTTGCCGTATTCAGATAGGTAGTGTGTTGCCTTATTAGACCTGAGCCCGCTGCTCAAATGCCAACTTAGGCATCTCGAACAAAACGAAATATTGAAAAATATATCTTCGGCAAATTGAAGTCGCCGTAGTCCAGTAGGTAGTGTGTTTGCTAATTATGAGGCTTCGGTTTAAACAAGGTCAGACATTCCAACAGAACGAAATATGAAAAATATATCTTCCATGAATTTCTCTCAGCATATTTCTGGCAAAAACTCTGTGAGTAAGTGAAATTGCCATGAAATGTTTCTCAAAAATCTTACGCTCGGAGTTAACTCCTGTCTATTAAGATGAGTCTGGCAGTAAATTAAGGCAAAAGGAAGTACATGTTCTCGACAAGTAAGGACTTTCGGCCTGTGGGATCCCATATTACGGCCGATAACTATACTTTGGATATAGTCTGTGAATTTTTTTATCTTGGCTCTGTCGTTACCACCAAAAATGATGTCAGTTTGGACATCAAGCGTAGGACCACTTTTGCCAACAGGTGCTACAACGGTTTCAGTAGGTAATGAAGTAGCAGAGACCTCTCTCCTGAGACAAAACTAAAACTCTACAAGACAATTATCCTCCCCGAGTTTCTTTATGGCGCAGAAGTATGGATACTATTAATTACTGATGCAGCAGTCTTGAGAGTATTCGAGAGAAAAGTTCTACGTAGGATCGTCGGTCCCGAGCGAGTTGACAATAATTTTCGCATCAGAGTCAACAATGAGCTGTATGAGCTCCTCAACGAAATGGATGTTGTGCAGCGTAATAACATCCTGCGGTTGCGCTAAGTCGGCCATGTCGTTCGAACGGATGAGTATGCTCCGGCGAGTCGGGTATTTGATGTGGGGATTTGCGGAAGTCGGTGAAGAGGAAGGATCTAAACGAGCAAGCCCTGTTATCGATTGTTGTGACAAACTGGAAGTATGTCTTAAGGCAGACTGAAATCCGATAATCGGGTTGTCTATGGCCAATTAAGTGAGTAAGTAAGTTCCTCCCTCTGAGAGTAAATAAAATTGCCATGAGAAGTTTCTTAAAAATCTGTCGTTCGAAATCAATTTTAAACTGTAGGTCCCGCCACTCAAGTATAAAATTAACACATCCAACAATAGTGTTTTGAGAAACTAGGTCGTATTCCTGACTGAAAGGTTGTAGTGACTGATTATGTATACGAGAGAGAATATCTGGTTATTGTGTGGGAACATAGACGTCAGGCTTGTGTATTACATTTAATGGTTCTATGATAAGTCATTCTTTTTGGCTGACAAGCTACAATTTTTGAAGTTTTGGTAGCAGATATCACTTGCGAAAAATTAAACTGATCGAACCACGTAACTTGTTGCCACAGCAGACCATATAACATGTCTGCAAACTAAATTCCATTCCAACAGTATTTCTGTTTTGTATTAAAACTTGAGGAAGTCGTCATAGTCTAGTAGGTAGTGTGTTGGCTTATAGACGTAAAGCCCGAGTTCGTATCCCAGGTCAGACATCAAAACGAAAATATGAAAATATTTCTTCGGCGACTTCCTCTCAGCAGATTTCTGGCAAAAAAAACTCTGAGAGTAAATAAAAATTGCCATGAAAAGTTTCTCAAAAATCTGTCGTTCAGAGACGACTTTAAACTGTAGGTCGCGCCACTTGTGTATAAAATTAGCACACACAACGTGAGTGGCGTGAGAAGTTAGGTCGTAATCCTGACTTAAGGGTTATAGTGACCAATTATGTTATGTTACGTATTAAAATTTGAACACCTCAAGCTCCTAAAAAGAACACCCTATAGTTTTTTAAATGTTTGTGGTTTTATAAATTTTATAATTTAAATTGGAGGATTTAAAAACATGCGGGCGTAACTCGTACGGAGAACGTTTTTTATGGTTTGTCTTATAAAGTCTATGCCTCACGTAAAAAATTGTTGTTTTTTTTTCTAACACAGCATTCGATTTGTCCATTTCAGCTTATAAAAGAAGAAAAAAGAAGAAGAAAAAGATCTACTAAATTAGCTTTTCTTTCTTTTATCTTTTAAGTGTTTATTTATTTGTTTTCTTTTATTGGGTGTTTTATCAATTTTTAATTGTTTCCAGATTAGAAACAAAGGAGGTATAAAATACTTTTAATTAAAAATGATGTCGACTCTTTGGAAAAGCAATAAAATCGAGATAGTAAAACAAAATTGGGTTTTAAATACCGTTAATCATTTCAAATAAACTGGTTTTGTAGTCATAAAATGCATGCTGTTTGGTTTGTAAATAAATATTGACAAATGGATAGCATTTTACATAAAAGCTGTATCAATTCTACCAGTTGCAGCTGTATAAAGTGAGCGTCAAGATATAAATGTCTCCATAGGGAAGATTTATTGGAAACGAGCCTTAATTTTTTTTTAATTTTTTATTTGTTCGAGTTGACATCTGTCAAATAAATTCAGTAAACATCAAATAAGTAAACAAACAACATCGTGTTAAAGATGGCGAATTTTGTACCAGTAAATGATAATTTACGAAAGTATTAATTTTTTGTTTTCATTTGAAAAAAAGTGGTGGAAAATCGCATCGGATGATTATCGAGGTATAAGGTGATCATGCTCTACCAATAGAAACATACAGAAGATGAGTTCGACGGTTCTGAAATAACGATTCGATGTGCAAATTGAAGAAGAGTAAATAAAATTGCCATGAAAAGTTTCTCAAAAATCTGTCGTTCGGAGTCGACTTTAAATTGTAGGTCCCGCCACTCACGTATACAATTAACGCACACAACATGAATGGTGTGAGAAGCTAGGCCGTAATCATGATTGAAGGATTGTAATGGCCAATTATGTATATATATACATATGTATGTATGAATTGGAGAACGTGGAAGACCTTTATAAAAAGTTTGATCGCGTCGAATTGTAAACAATATTGGATGAAGGCGGCTGGTTGAGTCAGAAAAAAATTACAAACAATTTCTGACCGTTTAAAACCTACGGGAAAGATCCAAAAGTCCAAAATATGGGTGCCACATGAATTGAATAACAGACAGATGGTGAACCGAAAAATCATTTTTGAAATTTTGATTCAGAGGCACGATAGAAGAATAGTGCTATTTCATCGTATTGTTAGTGGCTATGAAAAGTGATGTTATTTCCAGAATTCTAAACGAAAAATTCATGCGCTCATCCGGGATAACCATCAACTTCGGCTGCAAAACCAGGCAATGCTGAGTGCCTGCTGGGTGCCGAAAGGTGTAGTATAACACGAGCTCCTAAAACCTGGTGAAACCGTTAATAGAATGCCGTACAAACAAAAAATGATCAATTTGAACCATACGTTGATTTCTGCATAATTCCTGGATTATATCCTCAGGACTTTTCTACAAGCCTTCTGTACACTATTAGAACATGTCTGGCCTTTCCTGAGATGCTCTCTAAAAAAAGCTCTCTAAGCCCATAGTACAATCTGTATAAGTTTTACTGCTCAGTGTTATTCACCGAAATTTTGCTTCCATTTTCTGTTATATTGTCACACCCAAAGGTCGAATATTCTTCCATTAAGAAAGTTTTCTTCTTGTAATAAATAGTACCATTATGTTAGGAGATCATATGGTCAATTTGTAATTGTATTGTAATGAATAAATAAATAAATAAATAACTAGTACCATTATGAACAGTAGCGAAAGTTTTTGGCTCCCGAAAGAAATACTACGAGCCCATGGGAAACTAGTGGATGTATTATGTATGTATTAGACGAAATATAGCAAAACTATTTGTCAGTTGAGATATCAGACGATAACCCGTTCTTATGAGTACTCGAAAATAGTATGAAACTGTTTGGTAAAGATGTTTCAGTTATAAGTAATTTCGGCTAGGTCGAAGAAATGACGTACATACATACGACCTAGGTTCTTACAGCACTTATGTGTGTTAACTTTTATACATGAGTGGCATTATCTACAATTAAAGTCGACTTCGAACGACAGATTTCTGAGAATAGTTTCATGGTAATTTTATTTACTCTCAGAGTTTTTGACATAAATCTGCTGAGAGGAAGTCGCCTAAGCAATTCCGTTATATTAGAGATGTCTGACCTGCGGTTAGAACCGTGGCCTTACGTCTAAAAAGCCAACACACTACCTACTAGATTCTGGCGACTTCGAAGAAATGAGCAGGCAGATAAATTTGCGAGGCCGGCGCCACGACCATGTTTCAGTAGCGTGGGGACAGATGTTTGGAAAGTTAGATTCAATGTAAGGGAAGATAGAAAAGGCAGAAACTATTCGCAAAGCAGTTTGGTTTAAGGCAATCTAAACTGTTGTTATGAAAATACAACAGGAAGAAATTTGAGTCATGTATCAGACTATCTTGTAATAATCTATGGTTAGTAACCGGCCTTTTGACTGACATTATCTTTCCCACTAAAGAAGTTTGCTTCTTCTAATAAATACTACCATTGTGGTTTTGCCCGTTTGTAACCCCAAGCCTCCTGCCATTTACCGACAAACTTACAATCACTAACCACTACTCCCACTTTTGCTGATTCTGTTTTAATAATTGACAAAGCTGCAGTTAATTCTTTGTCCCATGACATCAAAATCGCCTTCACGTGTGAGTAGCATATGTTTTGTAGCATAAACAGTGTATACAACTGCGCGTAAGATTTCGTGCAACTTCGGAGAAGTTGTTTTTAACTTTAGTCCATGATCGTCAGAACTTGCATTAACCTTCTACACCATATACAGTGAGCGTCAAAAGAAACTGTACTTTAAAATATGCATTAATAAATTACCGTTATTCCTATTTCAAAATTGTTTCATGCCAGTTTTTAAAATAGAAACAATGTAATATAAAGGCTGCCTTCCAAAATGTATCAATAAAAAGTTTGTATGCAGTTCTACTACTGTATATAAACTATGTAGATATGCAAAGTAACCAAACAAGGCATCAACTATAAATCCGATGCCCGATTGCTTTTTGACTGCGTTAAAAATACACATTGACGACGTTTTGAAATATAATACATTGTATATATTTTGTATAGCGGCATTATGAATCACGATACTTTGTTCAAACACAAAGCAACTAACATTTTGGAAGGCAGCCAAACTGTGTCTGCTCTGCTAACTACAGCTGCACTTAAGATTTTCTTCTTACATCTTCTATTCAGAAGTTTTTCTTAACTGTAGTCCTTGATTGTCTGGAGTTGCATGAACTCTCTACACCATATACAACGACACAATATCCGCCTCTACTGGGTTCATGGTAATTGTGGCGTAGAAGGAAATGAAAAGGCGAACGTACTGTATGGAAGGGATCGATGATGTCTGAGGAGGAAACGATGAAGGGAATATTTGCGCTTCTACAAGAATACTTTTTCGAATTGGAAAAAGCAGCATGGAATTCAACAAAATATGGGCGGTCCTGATTGTTGAATTTCAAAACTGCTGTGTGCAGCAGTGGACAGCAGGAGCACCAGGGAACTACTTGAGTTCGACAAGAGAACGATTCGCATTCTAAAAGGAATTCTAACGGGCCGTTCGCCACTATGCCCAATGAGCCATATGGGCCACTAAGTGAACTTGCCTGTACACTACCCTCTAACCTAGCCCATGATCTTGGTTTGTTTGATATTGTTCTGCCTATTCGTTTCACTTTGAGTCGAGGTGTGAATAGACGGAATTATATCAGCCCAACAAGGATGTATTTTATTTATTTATTTGAATAAAAAATTCATTTCTTTAAAGTTTAACAGACAGTAATATTGAAAGCTTATGCCAGCGTTAAACAGTTGAACAGAAATCGTGCTTTGCAGATAGCACGTAAACCAATTTCCTAAATTTTAGTACCTATCCCACTAATGCTGTATTTAGACAGCAATTACACCCCTGTATTAAAGGTAAAACTAACTTATCAACACAACCAAATGCAAATGAAGAAACATAACAATAACAACATTCACAAGCATAATAACCATAATAAGATGCATAAAAGGTCAATAGGTTAACATAAACAAGAAACAGGTATACCTCTACCATTTAACAATGTAAGCAAGTGTTTATTTTCTTTCACAACAAAACGACTACAATGACAACGACAATGGCGATAACAACGGCGATGGTAATGGCGGTGGTGGTGGCAACAGTTGGTATTATTTCCGTATCCTTTGTGCCTTTTCTAGGTAATCTTCTATACTTATAATGTTGTTTGTTGATTTTAGTTCATTGCCGTCGACATTGTTGTTGTTGTTCTTGGTATTGTTTTTGTTATTGTTACAAGTACGGTAACAATAATCGTTTAAGGTGTCCCTATCGTTGTTAGCTGGTCCTTATTATAACAACATCAACAATGACAATAAACTTTATAAACACAAAAACACACATACACAAGTATTCTCATAAAAGATACTTACAAAATATACTTACAAAGTGTACTAAGTTGATTTCATTGGATACAATTGAGTCAAATGTTTACGTCTGTATCATGTGAATTAACAGTAACAGACAAAAGTGGAAAAATTCATTTCTTAAAGGCATTTTGTAGTGTTTAAAACAGTTCTCTTTCTTTTCAGCTAAAAGCCTTTGGAAGTCCTTGTAAAGATATAGCATTTTTCCCGTAGGTGGTATGTAAAGCTTTTGCTAAGAATAGATACGTTGAGATGATAAGGATGAGAGCTATACAAGTACAGAAATAGAAACAGAACGATTACTGTTGTGAACACGCTTTGCAGGAAGAAGGGAGAAGAATTGATAGTAGACCAGTTAATTATGACATATAACCAGACAGATTTCGATGGATATATAGGACACAGGGTGGGCCATTTAAAAGTTTAAATTTAAAAATTCAACCAAACAAAAACGGTTTGAAATTTTGGCAAATTTATATTATTGTTGTGAAATACAATTGTTTCCGTACGAACTGAAATATTATTTCATTGTTATGTTTACCGCGGCTGGCCTCACAGCGTCTCATTCAAACGGACTAAATTTTGTGCCCTTTTTCGAGTGTATTGGGTCGTATCTCGCAATGTCATCACGAATGTTGGCGTTCAAATGCTCAACTGTCTCTAGTCTGTTCGCATAACACTTTTAATTAATGGCGCTCCACAGAAAATAGTCTAACGATGTCAAATCGCAACTTCTTTGACATCACCATTTCGGCTAATTAAAAGGCCATCAAATGTTTGAAGCAATAAATCGATTCTAGCATGAGAAGTGTGGATAGTTGCACCATCCTGTTGAAACCAAACTTCATTCACATAAATACTATGCAGAGAGAGTACAAAAAATCGGTTATCATGGTGCAATAGGTGTCTCCATCGATCGAAATGTTTGAGCCGTCATCGTTTTCAAAGAAATATGGTCCAATTATGCCTCCGCTCCATAAACCGTGACAAACAGTCATACGTAATGGGTGCATTGGCTGGTGTAAGATCACGTGTGTGTCTTCTGAGCCTCAAACACGTCAATTTTGCTTATTAACGTACCCACCAAAATTAAAATGAGCTTGATCCGATGAGAAAGACGTTTTTTTTTGGCAAAATCAACATCATCGTGCATCGTTGGCCCAAAATTCCAATAAATCTCAACGTTAGGTTAGAGGACGTGTACTTGCCAATTAAGACAAGTACAGTACCCGGAGGTCGAATTGACCCATTGTACAAAATCTCAACCTTGCTTAAGCGTAAATCGATTCATTACGTTCATTGGAGATACTGATTCTGAATTTTATGACAGAATAGATGACATAAGTGTTGCCAGATTCGATATATTCAATGGCCCACCCTACACATGTACATGTATGTATATCTGCCTCCTAGGAAACACGGCATGCAGATGTATTGAGACAGCTCTTGTAGATTTAGTGGTAGTTATTCAGGAGACCTTGAATGTAGAGGAGGTAATCACATTTCTCAAGACATAATAAATACGGTGTGAGATAGAGGGGGTATAGAACCCATGATATCCAGGTGCATGGCAGCGGTCCTTTATACACGATCTGTGGTAACTTTGGGAGGAAGGATTTGTCGCCGTAGTCTAGTAGGTAGTGTGTTGGCTTATTAGACGTAAAGCCAGGGTTCGAGCCCCAGGCCAGACATCAAAACCAAATTCAAAAATTATTTCTTCGACGACTTTCTCTCAGCAGATTTCTGGCATACACTCTGAGAGTAAATAAAATTGCCATGAAAAGTTTCTCAAAAAATCTGTCATTCGGAGTCGGCTTTAAACTGTAGGTCCCACTACTGATGTATAAAATTAACACACACAACATAAGAGGTGTGAGAAATTAGGACGTTGTACAATGAGTCAATTCGACCTCCAGGTACTGTACTAGTCTTAATTGACAAGTACACGTCCTTTAACCTAACCTAACCTAATTATAAGGATTTACACAATTTACAGGGACGGTCCTTCTAATGTAGATCTTGGATGTGGATGAACACTTGACGATACTCTCTGAAGCAGGCATCAACAGCCTAGGGTAACTGAGATTAAATTAAAAAAAGAGTCTTTGCGATATTATCTAAACGATCTTGAGTATGTTAATCGATGGTGAATGTCAGTAGGTTTAAAGATAAGCCCTGGCAAGACCACAGTAGTAATATTTACAAAAGTAAGTAAGTAAGACTGAAGGGCTGTAAAGACCAATTATGTATGTGTGTATATAGAAAATTTCCTGAGGGGAGGAATAATAGCCTCCTGTGTGAGATGCTACAAAAAATTAACGTGAAATGTATGAAAACTAAATTCACATAGAAAGACATACGAAAGGACATATTTGGGATGATGAAATGCAGAAGGTTTGCAGGAAAATCCTGGGGATATAACCCACTGAATGTCCAGATAGACAGGACTTATTAGAAAATTGCTCAAATACATAGAGTTGGTGGCAGAGACTGACTTGTATTGGTATAGCAGGGTTAATGAAAACCTATCTCATAGCAAAGGCTCTGTTAGATTTAAGTCTATATAAATGGCAGTTGGAACCAGAGCCCTGGAGACATTGGTTAGAATAATGGAATACAGGTCTATTATAAAATTCATTAAAGTATTTCGTGACTTGATGAATCGAGTGGCTGAGAGATCCCTTCATAACTGGTCACTGCACTGAACTAGAAAACTCTATGAATTTTGATAAATGCTTTGCAATGAAACTTGATAATAAAAGTGAGTGGATCACTGGAAGCTGCATACACTTTTAAAAAGTGCAACAGAATGAACAGAACTTTTGAGTACCAGAATGAAATGTGGGGCGAGCATCTAAATGTGAAGTGTGTACAGAAGTTTGGAAAGTTCAACGAAAAGCGAGATAAAGAGAGAGAGAGAGAGATTCTTCTCAAACCAAATGGCTTTGGAATAATCTGAGTTTTTGTTGGGTAATTACAATTGGAGGATATTTTAGTCATTCACAAACTATCCAGCAGTAATCTATGTTTAGTAAATGGCCTTTTGAATGGGTATTGAAGACCAAACGAAGTAGGCCTAGTATAGTAGGTATGTTGTTAGCTTATTAGACGTTAGGCCACGGTTCAAATAATAAGAAAAATTATTTCTGCAGATTTTTGGCAAAATCTCTGAGAATAAATAAAATTGCCATGAAAAATTTCTTAAAAATTTGTCGTTCGTAGACGACTTTAAATTTTAGATGCCGCAACCCTTGTATAAAATTAACGCACACAACATAAATGGTGTGAGAAACTATGCCGTAATCTTGACTGATGGGTTTTAATGATGTATGTATGTACATATGTATGTATGTAGGTATGTATGTATGTATGTATTGAAGACAAAACAGAAATCTCGTTCACAATGGGCATCTTTTCGATCCCAATATTTAGCATTTGAGATGATAAGACTGAATTATCAGAAGTCACATTCGAAGAACACATTCTTGAGACATTAATTCATGCTAAAAGAAAACACCTGGTCATAATTGGTGCAGGGCAGAGAATTGCCCATGTTGACAACAAACATCATCCAGAGCTTATAAGAGCCTATAGGCCTGCTGAAGACCTTATGGGCATACCCTTTAAAGTTTGAAGGTAGCACAATAGGATCGTATGCTAGCAATACTATTTTATCCCTTCACTACAGTTATAATAATCAACATTTGTACATTTTTATTGCACACTGTATGAAGAACAAAGTTGTTATCATTTTCATTTTCGTTCAGTTGTTATTAGAGTTGTTGTAAACCACCTACTTTTTCTATCTGTTTTGTAATTATTAACCTGGCACCTTAACTACACAACATTTTGTAATAATAATGTTGTTGTTATTATTGTTTAAATTTGTTGTTCTATCTATTTTATGTGGTCATGTGCAACGGTCCAGAACCAAAAAGTCATCGCACTAAACCAGCAAGTTCAAGAACTAAACAATAATGAATGTTGTTGTATTGCTTTTATTTCTTCTTCTTGTTCTTCTTCTTTTACTTCCACCTTTAGTTTGTTTGCATAGTTTTTTTTTTATAGTTTTTTGTATTGCTTTTACTAGTTTTTGTATTTTATTATGTTGTTGTTGCTTTCTTTTAAATACAAACACCGATAAAATTAAAGTCGAAAGTCATTTGCCTGTTGAATGCAGACAATTTTTTTTTATTTTTTCTTATTATTTTTATTCATATTCATACTAACAATCAATAGAATATGATTCAATCAAAAGGAATTGTTGGATACATCCATACTTACATATGTACCTAAGAAGTAAGAAATGTTCCCACAGTTGTCTTTTAATTTACGTATCGTATAACTCAGTTCTAATTGAGTGATTACGAGTCACAAAAATATGCAGATAAGTATTCTTTTTCCTTTATTTTTGGGTTGTTTATAAAATGAATAGAAGTTTCGTAAAAGCGTATAATTTATTAGTCTAAGGCATAAGGTGTATTTAATATGAATACACATAAGCCAAGCAGGTATGGCAGCATAGCAGTTATTTTCTGTGCTACGACATATGATTTTGGGGTATTCGTACATATGTCTTTAATACAGTCATTTCATTCACCTAATACGCCATCTATCTAACGAGTTAAGAAAACACGATATTTGTCATAACAACATAAGTTCATTCATTAAAAGTTGTATTTGGCAAATTAATTGTAGCGCATATGACAATGTCTAGTTGCAACAGTGTTGAAAAATTCAGTACTTATTTCGATACTTTTTAGCTTCAAAAATACCGCAGTTCCCCCGCGACGCTTTCAGTACTTTTTTATTATTACACATTTTATGTCTTGCGTTTTTCAACTATAAATGCATTAGCAACATGCTCAACGTAATACTAAAGGTAGAATCAGCCTTTAGCCCCGGTTAGCCAACCGTTCACGGAGCATACGTTCGTTTTTAGAATACGAAATGCAACGAAAACGCTTGCCGAACCGTAATGTAATTTCAGTAAGCATTTGCATTGCTCGTCATATGCTAAAAACGAATGTATATTACATTACATTCCATCGACGTTTGATTAAACGGGGCTTTTACGTTTTGTGACGTTCCGAATCAGATGTCATTGTCTTATATATTAGGAATACGAATAAGTCGTTAGTTTTTCTTTTCTGTGCCGTATGTGTATTAAATATGAATAAATAAATAGGTAGGTAAATAAATAAATAGTAGGTAGTGTGCAGGCTTACTAGACGTGAGCCTACTGTTCAAACCCCATGACCAGATCAAAACTAAATACGAAAAAATATTTATCCGGTGACTTTCTTCTGGCAAAAACTCTGAAAGCAAATAAAATTGCCATGACAAAGTTTCGGAAAAATCTGTCGTTCGGAATCGACTTTAAACAGTAAGTCTGCTTATAACACCACTAAATTTGTGTATGGTAATATTATACATACATGAGTGGCGGATCGTATAATTTAAAGTCGATTCCATACGACTGATTTTTTGGGAATTTTTTCATGGCACTTTTATTTAATCTCAGAAGTTTTGCCAGAAATCTATTGCGATTTGATCTCAACAGATTGTTTTTTGTTGGGGTTCATCGTGTTAAGTGAAAAAACACACCTGGAAGACAATACTGTAAGATACCGACCGATATGCCGTATAAATTTTACCAAATATTAATGTGTTCTACTCGGGTAGCGTGCTAATCATAGAGTATCGTAGTTGTGAATTTAATATATAGCAGGTATTCATTTAAAGCTCCAAAGCCATTGGCCTTTAAAAACCCGTCTATCGGACTTCAATCTGCCTTAACACATCTTTCCAGGTGCCTCTGCTATTTGCGCGCCTTCGCCAGTTTGTCAAAGCAGTCGGATTTCTTTAATTTGGTCTTTCTATCATCTTTTACGCCCACTTCCGCTAATTCCTGCATTTAATATCCGTCTCGCTGGAGCATGTGCATAGCGCCCATGTCATTGAGGACCTCAGCAACTTACACTGGACTGAAGATCTTACTCTTAAGGGTGCTGCATCACTGCTTAATAGTGTCCATGCTTCTGCGCCATAAAGAAGAATGGGAAGTATGACCTTCTTGTAGAGTATTAGTTTTATCGTACGAGAAGGACCTCTGTTACTCAAATGCCTACTGAGACCATAATAGCACCTGTTGGCAAGAGTGATCCTTCGCTTGATCTCCAGACTGACATAATCTTTGGTGGTAACAGCGTAACCAAGATAAACAAATTCACTGGCAACTTTGAAGGTATAGCTATCGGCCGTTATCTGGAATCCGATACGCCGCATGTCCCTACTTGTAGGCAACATATACTTCATTTGGCTCTCATTTACTGCCAAGTCCATCTTAACCCATTAATTCCCGAATTACTTTTTTTTCTAACGGTTTCCGTTTTGTTTTTACACTCAATTTCCTCTCAGAGCATAAAAACTAAGGCAACCTCTGTTGGAAACTTAAGTTGCCACTGGGCACTAAAGGTTGCAGTAAAATCTCGATTGGTACGCCCTATGATGTCAATGTGGTCAGCCTACGCAAGCAACTGGACTCTTTTATGGAAAATAGTGTCATTGCGATGTACTCCCGCCTTCCGCAGAACACTCTCTATGACGAAATTGAAGAGATCGAAAAGGCTGTCTGCAACCTCGCACGTTATCAAAAAGTTCGAAGAGGTTCATTCCTACCATGACGATGCTGCAGGAGTTGCTCAACGTTGGGCTGCATAGCTATATCAGCTTCGAAATAATACCGTGATCAGAAGTCACCGTAGTATAGTAGGTAGTTGGTAGGCTTATTAGACATAAGGCCATGGTTCAAACCCCAGGTCAGACATAAAAACGAAATATAAAAAAAAATATTCCTTGGGCGGCTTCCTCTCCGCAGATTTCTGGTAAAAACTCTGAGAGCAAATAAAAAATGGCTGTCAAAGAGTTTCTCAAAGATCTGTTATTCTGATTCGGCTTTAAACTGTAGGTACCGCCACTCATGTATAAAATTACGAAACACAACATGAGTGGTGTGAGAAGCTAGATCGTAATCTTGACTAAAGGGTTTTAATTACTGATTATGTTATGTGTCATGGTCAGACATTGCGGCACAAACACGATTGCTTATGGGACTGCTTTTATAGCCGACAAAAATATTGTGTTGTTTTTCAAAGCTCTTCTCCACGATTTGACGTAATATAAAGATCTGATCGGTGGTCTACTTACCAAGTCTGAAGATGCACAGATAAGGACCAAACAGTGTTTTGCGCGTGGCTTCAGTCATTCATACAATACGCTTTTAAGAACCTTGTGTGCGATAGGGGATGGGCTTATGCCCCTATAGTTGAGGTAAATAGTGGGGTCTCTGTTTTTCAAGACATGACAGAGGACACTGAGGTTGCGATCATTGGGTATACTTTCCTCTAGCCATGTTTTGTAAAAAAACTGGTGAATGCACGCTACCACCTCATTACCACTTAAACAGGTCAGCAGGCAGGTCATCTGGACCTGCGGTTTTATTGTTTTTGAGTTGCATAATAATGACTATGAATTGTTCCACGTCGTCATCTCCGACTAGATTTGGTAGCAATATTTGGATTAACTGTTAAGTGGTTTTCAAAACATTAACCTGTGATATGTGTGTGTGTATATTGCCCCTACTTAAGGTGCATACACACTTCGTTTCACTGTAAAATATATCATTTCATTTCATTAATAAATTTAATTCAGTTTTTGTGTAATTGACTGCCAGACTTTATTCTAAACTACGTATCCAGCTGTTGCTATTAACTGCATGTACATACATACCGTACCATTACTTCTCGATGTGAGGGGGGGTAGTACTTATAAGTCAGCACTTGTTGTTGTCGTAGTTGTTTATTCCATAGTTCAATATAATTTATTGACTTCATAAATATTTGATTTTCTTTTTTCTTTCTCTTATTTTTACGTTTTTCATACACATTCTATTGGAATATATTTTGTTTATGGCATGTCTGCTCCTTGTGTTGCAACTTTAAAATGCAGCACAGTTGAAGCAGAAGTAGTTTACGAGCATAAAACAGTTCCTTTCAATACAACAAGTTGTCGTTGACTTTATCATAATTTATTTAATTAATTTGATTTCTATTGAACGAAACTTTTCACATGAATTTTGTTTGAATTTGCAAAGCGCATACACCGTACAGCTAACTAACTGGGTGGCGGCAAAGTAACATGGAAAATGCAATTGCAGGTGTAGGAGGGTAGGTGGGTTGGGGGCATTTAACTTTGAAATAAATTCGTTTAATAATTTGAATACATAATCATATTTAATTAGAGTCATTTACCATGCAAGTGTAAAGATTAGTTACTATTCACAGAACTTCGTAGCATTAGCAATTATTACGTACGTACGTATTTTATAATCATACCATCATACTATACTACATATACTATTCAAATTGTTGTTGTGAAACTAAGTTTCGTAAACGAAACAGCTTTGTAGAGAAATAAACTGAAGAACGTATAAAGTAAAGAAATTATAATGGAAGCTAAAAATTTTGTAACTTTAAAAATATAAACTTTAAGGGTTGAAGTCGCCGTAGTCTAGTAGGTAGTGTGTTGGCTTATTGGACGTAAAGCCAGGGTTCGAGCCCCAGGCCAGACATCAAGACAAAATACAAAAAGTATTTCTTCGGCGACTTCCTCTCAGCAGATCTCTGGCAAAAACTCTGAGAGTAAATACAATTCCCATGAAAAAGTTTCTCAAAAATCTGTCGTTCGGAATCAACTTTAAACTGCAGGTCACGCCACTCGTATATAAAATTAACACACACAACATAAGTGGTGTGAGAAACTAGGTCGTAATCCTGACTGAAGGGTTGTAATGGCCAATTATGTATGTACGTATTATTTTTTGTTGACCTAAACCATTTAATGTCAATAAACGAACAAACTCCAGAACATGGGTCCACGCTCGACTGCTCAATTCAACTTCAACACGAAGTACACTACTAATTACATACATACATAATTAGACATTATAACCCTTCAGTCAGGATTACGACTTGGCTTCACAAACCATTTATGTTGTGTGTTAATCTGATCCATGAGCGGCGGGACCTACAGTTTAAAGTCGTCACCGAACGACAGATTTTTGAGAAACTTTTCAAGGCAATTTTTATTGACTCTCAGAGTTTTTGCAAGAAATCTGTTGAGAGGAAGTCTAAAAAGAAATATTTCTTTCATTTCGTTCGTTTCTGTCTGACATTTGTTTTGAATCATGGCCTTACGTCTAATAACCTAACAAACTACCTAATAGACTTCGGCGATTCATAGCCATATCAATGCTAGTGCATGCACCAGCTTATTTATAAAATATGGCAAGAGGAAAGTGTGCCCCACGTTTAAAATTTCAGTGTCCTCTATCCTGTTCTGAAAAAGCTACATCCTACGATATGCGCCAACTACAGGGGTATAAGCCATCTCCTTATCGCATATAAGGTTCTTACGGGCCTATTGTGTGAACCATTGAAGCCAATCCTTATAACACTGATTGAACCTTATCAGTGCGGCTTCAGACCTGGCAATTTTATTGACATTACGTCCAATTCTGTAGCAGACCCATGAAAAACAAGTCGACACGCATCATCTTTTTGTCGACTACAAGGAAGTCTTCGATACCCACTTAGGTATCGTGTTTTTGTCGCAAAGTGATAAGGCTGTGCAGAATGACTTTGAGCAACTCCTGTAGCTCCGGAATGGACCTCTCCGAATTTTTTGATGCCGTGCGAGGTTTAAGACAACGCGGCGCCTTATCATGCGACCTCTTAAATACCCTCATGGAGAGTGTTCTACGGAAGTCGAGAATACATAGCATATTCATAGTCTTTCTAAAAAGTGTCCAGTTGCTTGCGTACCCTGACGACATTTACATCATAGAGCATAACAAGCAAGATTTTACTGCTGTCTTTAAGGCTATCAAACGAAAGTCTATTAAGATGTGTCTGGTAGTAAATGAGGGCAAAACGAAGTATATAGTATGTTGTCAACAAGTAGGGACTTGAGGCTTATTGGATCCCAGATTACGGCCGATAACTATACTTTCATAAAATAGTCAGTGAAGTTGTTTATCTTGTCTCCGTTGTTACCACCCAAAATGATGTAGAATCATTCTTACCAACAGGTACTACAATAGTCTTAATACGCAGTAGCAGAGACCTCACTCGTACGACAAAACTAATACTCGACAAGACGCTCATCCTTCTCATGCTTCTTTATGGCTCCGGAGCATAGACACTATTAAGCACTAATGTAGCAGCCTTAAGGGCATTCGAGAGAAAAGTAAGATCTTCGGTCCAGTGCGAGTTGACAATGATTTCCGCATTTGATCCAACAACGACATGGAATTTGTACGCATTTTATTACACGATAATTGCTTCGATATTAAACCTTAGAAAATCTAATTTTTCTCTCAACGACTTCCAAAATTTGTAAAACATTTGAAACTATTCTCAGTATGGTATTTGGTAGGAGTTCATGTGAAGTTTGTTTGCATGCGACTTGTGTGTGTCAGGTGGAATTGTCGTGGGTGATATTTTAATTATGCTAAAAGCCGGTGTATATGTATGTAAACGTGAATGTAAATTTTTGTTTAACACCTACAATGACTATGTAGATGACTACACTATTATTTAGCACTGCCATTTGCACCACAGGTCTATGTATGTGTGTGAGTATATTTAACCAAACCAGCACGCACTGTATAATTATATAAAACTATTGTATAGACCACATGTATACATCTAAAATATATGTGTATGTATGCACATACACATACGTACTGTATTATTCATGTATTCTATACTTATTCCAGAGGGATATACAGCATACATCAGATACTACGTGTGGTAATATTTGTTTCTATGGTATGGCTGTTATTCGATTAAGATAAAGTTCACCAAAGGAAATCTGTTTGTTGAAACGAATAATAGACTTCCAATACGTAATAAATACATATAAACGGATATGGGAAGAAATTTGAAATGGAAATTGGAATAATCTTGAGTTTAATGTTGGAACAGCTAATTGATCAACGAAAAAGTTTCACTGAAAAGTTTGTAGGCTAATATAAGGTTTAACAATACAATAATGACAGGTTTTAACCATTTTAAGTCAGCCAATCACTGCATCTTTGCACACTTTGTAGTCAGTTGACCATGAGTAGTGTTCACTCAAATTGTTATCTGTTGTCTGGTTGAAATATAATCTTACTGACATAAAAATGTAACAAATCTTACTAACATGAGACTCTAAAGATCATATACTCGTATAAGTACTACGGGTATCTTCTTACGAGAAACGATTTAGGATAGTTTTTATAACAAATATTTTCACTCCATACCAAATCTAAACGAAAATAATGTTGTTACTGTTGTTTGCAAATATACGAACCCAAATATACGAAAATTTTGCACACTGCAGATGATGCTAAGCTTACTTTGTGGAGTGCGAAGAGAAGTTTGGAAACGGATTAATATCAGGTGGGCCATCTACCGCTTTAAATTTGAACCATCGGTTATTTCGAATCTGGAAATACTAACACACATAATTGGCCATTACAACCCTGCAGTCAGGATTACGACCTAGCTTCTCACACCAGTCATGTTATGTGTGTTAATCTTATACATGAGCGGCGAAACCTTCAGTTTAAAGTCGACTCCGAAGACAGATTTTTTAAGAAACTTTTCATGGCAATTTTATTTGCTCTCAGAGTTTTTGCCAGAAATCTGCTGAGATTAAGTCGCCGAAGAGATATTTTTTCATATTTCGTTTTGATGTCTGACCTGGGGTTAGAACCATGGTCTTACGTCTAATAAGCCAACACACTACCTACAAGACTACGGTGACTACTTATATCATTCTCCTCTACCACAAAATTCAGCATATTATCTCCACTGAACGTAATAAATAGATTTATGTTAAGGAATATTAAGATTTATTGGAAATTTATTTTCAAAACAAAGAGAATTGGTCGGTAATTGCACAAAAATGTGCAACAGTGCCCGGTATACTCAGGTTTAAAGTTCGTAAAATTGGTTTCATTGTTGATGCGTCAAGGGTACATCTGAGAATATCGAAGCTGTTTTCTTTTAGTCTTGGGCCGGAGGTGAGAATTTTCGAAAGAAATTTTTTTCCAACAAAAGAGTGCACAATTCACCATTTTTTTTGTCTTGCGCCGGAGGTGGGAATTTTCGAAAGAAATTTTTTCCAACAAAAGAGTGCACGATTCACCATGTGCCTACGTACTAAATCCACTCCCTGTATTCCTCAACCAACCTCCCCCCGCGGGAGTGCTTTAAGGTACTACTTCGCAGAGGGCTGGTTAGCTTTAAAGCTTTATCACACTAAATCAAATTTCGACTTCGGTCCTCCTACCTTCAGAGTTCCAGCGTAAGTTTAGCCATTCTCTGGCTGCTTAGAATCCTAGAACACGTCTTCCATAAGCCGATTTGGTGTAAAACTCGTTGCCCCAGGCCATCTAAATCTGGGGCAGCATGTTAGAATATGCTTCGCATCTTCCTCCTCTTCTACACAGTTTGGGCATATACAGGGTGGCTGATATGCATTGCAACAAACTTCAGGTTGTTATCATTTGTAAACCGCTCATCTGGCAGCTGACAGATTTGTTCCAGGAGAGTTCATTTTATTATTTACAAGCTTACAAAAGCATTTTGATCTATTGCATTCAGAAAAAAGTTATTCGTGATGGAATTCAAGCGCGATAGTGTGATTGCTTTATATTTGGCTGGAAAACCACAGGTGGCTATCGTTAGAGCCCTCCAGCATTTAAATGTGAATAAATCTTTTGTTTCTCGTACCATTGCTCGTTACCGTGATACTGGCAGTGTTGCATCGCGTCCAAAAAGTGGACGAAAAAAAACGGTAACAACACCAGAAATGATCCGAAAAGTGAAGGCCAGATTTGATCGAAATCCACGCCGCAGTGGTAGAAAAATTGCTGTGAGCTGAACATATCGCGAGAACAGATGCAACATGTATTGAAAAATGAGTTTGGACTAAAGCTGTTGAAGTTCCAAAAAGTGCAAGAGCTTACGATCATCTCAAGACGGCGCTTCGCCGGGAATGGGCCAAAATACCGCAGAGTCACTTTCGTGCAGTCTGTGATAGCTTTGTCGGCCGTTTGAAGGTCATAATTCGTACCAAAAGTGACCAATTCGAACAAATCTAAACTGATTCCAAAATTTGATGTTATTTCCAACATTTTTTGCTTTTGAACAATAAAATTAAAAAAAAATTAAAAAAATATAGCGCTTTACTTTGTTGCATTACATATCAGCCACTCTGTATGGGAAGTGTCATGACCAAATCTGTGCAGATATTTCCTGACCAGTTAGAAACTGGGTTACGTAGTAGTTCAGCTAGCAATGTTTGTTGCCCATCTAAGCTGGGAGAATCTGATTCGTTAACGATTCCGATTCATTTTCGCTTCGCTAGATAGGCCAACGAAAAAAATATATGATGATTCACCTTTTCGGATGAAGCTCATGACGGGTACACCTATCGCACCATAATAACCGATTTTTTTGTACCCGGTCTTCATGCTATTGATGTGAACGATGTTTACTTTCAACAGGATGTTGCAACTTGTCACACATCTCATGCCACAATCGCTTTATTGCGTCAAAGGCTTAATAGCCGTTTAATTCGCCTAAATGGTGATGTCAATTGCCCGCCACGAAACTGCGATTTGATACGGTTGTACTATTTTCTGTAGGGTACCTTTAAAGAAAAGTGTTATGCCGACAAAGAAGAGGCAATTGAGCATTTGAAGGTCAACATTCATGATGCCATTGCCGGGATACGACCCCATACACTCGAAAAAGTGAATAAAAGTTAGTCCAATCGAATAAGGTACTGTGAGGTCAGCCGCGTCAGCCATATGCATGAAATAATATTCCATTTCTAACCAGAACAATTGTACTCCAAAGCAAAAAATGATTTGGTAAAACTTCAAACCGTTTTTGTTTTGAAATTAAACTTTTAAATCACGCAGCCTATAATTCTTCATAAATTTGTCGTACGTTGTTGACTTTAAACTTTAGGTCCCGCCACTCATGTATAAAATTAAAGCACACAACATGGGTGGTGTGAGAAGCTTGGTTGTAATCCTGACTGAAGAGTTGTAATGATCAATTAATTCAGTAAGTATGTAATACGTCTTACAATTTACAATTCAAAATATTCTTTTTTTAATTAAAAAATGATTTCAAACCGATTTATTGATTTTCTGAGAGCATTTGTTGGTCAATTTGTTTAACACTTTGTTCCTGCAGTTATTCCGAAAAAACTAATGCTGACTTCAATAAACGTTCTGTCCTTAGACGTATTATAGTTCGACTATTTATAGGGGATTTTTACTTTTATCTTTCTTTTTCCTGATAGTTGTTGTTGTTAATCAAAATTTTAAATCGAAATAATATGAGATTTTTTACTTCCTTTCACATTTGCCTACGTTCCAGTTACTTATTAACGTGCATGAAATTTATTACAAAATTTAATTCGAGCATGCATGTAGTAATGCATTAAAAAAAATTTCCCATATGTTTCAATGTGATGGAACATGCATGCAATGCTGACACTGTTTATATGTCCTGCCACCACAAATACGCGAGCATACATACATACTCGTACATACATTTCTATTAGTGGTCGTTCTACCAAAAAATTAAAACGAATGATAGACAGAATGCGTGAAATATGATTATATGTGTATGACCTCTTTATAAAAGGTTACTGTAATAACCAGGTTAATATACAAATATTTAAAATGTGCCTTTTTTGACCTTATTTTTCTGACAGTTTTATGGTGGTCAATTACTAGAAACATGTTGCCGAAAAATTCTTTGTATTTGTGTACATACTCGTACATATACGGCAACAAACTGGGTGCGTCTATGTGAGGGCGAGTGATTTGTGATGATAGTCCGGTTACAGGAGACAGGAGGCAGGTGGTGTTACTAGACTATTTTAAAATATTTGTTTTAATATAATGATTTGGGTCATAACGAGTTAGTATTTGTAATTAAAAATTCATACATAAGTATATAATGACGTCGTATATTTGCTATTAATTAAAATGGCCAAATTAGCAGCTTGCAGTAGGATTTGAATTTCTCTATGTGGGTGGTTTATGTAACCAAAAATGGGTAGGTAATATTGTATTAAAACAAATAAAAAAAAAAAAATAGAAAAATTGAAACCCTATGATTAGGGGAAAGATTTATTTATTTTGGGAAAGGCATAATGAGTAGGAGTGCAGATGGTAAAATTTAGAAAGGAAGGAAAAACTGCTTTAAGTATGGCACCACTGTAATTGTATGCACTAAGGTACAATTAGCCGAACGTTCACATTCACGAAAAGGAACGTATGTACGTTCGTTTAAAGCTTACGAAAATAATACAAATGCGTAGCGTAATTACAATACGTTTAGGCAATCGTTCTCATTGCCTTTTACGTACATTACAACGAACGTAAACTGCCTTCATATAGAATCGTTTTACTTTGGTATATAACGAGCGAACACATAAATAGTGAGTGTGTGGTTGTCATAGTCCAGCAAGTAGTGTGTTAGCTTAGTATACGTGGGGCCTCGGTTCAAGCCCCAGGTCAGACATCTCCAACAAAACGAAAATATGAAAAAATATGTCTTCGGCCACATTCTCTCAGCAGATTTATGGCAAAAACTCTGTGGGTAAATAAAATTGTCATGAGAAAGTTCCACAAAAATTTGTCGTTCGAAATCGATTTAAGACTGCCGGTCACGCCACTCATGTACAGGTTACATATACTATATGCAAGTACAAAAATCTAAACACCGAGACGTTTACTTACCGAGTGGTAAGTGAAATGCTGGTCAAATGTTTTGCGTAGAGATTGTACAAGTATAATCAAAGGAGAATACAGAGCAATACAACTAGAACTGCAACAATATTGAAAGCTGTTCAGGTGGTCATCTCAGGAAAATAGCAAAAGTACTGAACTCTAATGAACATGGCGTTTGAGTATAGAGCTCTTTATGATTTCTTGGCTATGGAAGGTGGCTACTGTTCTGATCGCTAATAATTATATGTTTTAAGCAGCTAGTAATGAATCAGAACCTATTCTAATTTCCATTTATAAAGGGTGTTTTTTATAGAGGTATAGAACTTTAAGTTGGCATTACTTTTCAAGATGGCGACCGATTTAACAGCTGTCAAGTGATTTATTCTCAGTTTGGTTCGGCAATTCATCATGAATAGACTCACGCCTGAACAACGCTTACAAATAGTGCAATTTTATTTCGAAACTAATGGTTCTGTGCGGAAAACGTATCGCGCACTACGTCCATTTTATCGTCGACAAAATCGTCCATCAGAGCAGTTAATTCGATCAACCATGGAACGTTTTCGCACCACGTTTACTCTTATTGATAACTCGCATCCCCAGAGACGCTGTACGGTGCGTACAGAAGAAGCTATTGCTGCTGTAGAGCGTAGCATTGAGGAAGACCCGAATGAGTCCATCCGCCATCGAGCACAGGAATTGGATCTGTGTCCATCCACTTTATGGACGATTTTGCGGAAGGATCTTGGTTTGCGTGCTTACAAAATACAACTCGTGCAAGATTTGAAGCCAAACGATCATCAAGTAAGGCGTAGATTCGTCGAATGGGCCCAAAACGAGATTACCGTTGTTCCCGATTTTCATAAGCGAATTTTGTTTAGCGATGAAACGCACTTCTGGTTGAATGGCTACGTCAACAAACAAAACTGCCGCATTTGGAGTGAAGGTAATCCTCAAGTGTATGTGGAAACACCGTTACATCCAGAAAAACTGACTGTTTGGTGCGCTTTATGGGCTGGTGGAATCATTGGTCCGTACTTTTTCAAAAACGGTGGTGGCCAGAACGTTACAGTCAATGGTGATCGGTATAGAGCCATGATTACTAACTTTTTCATTCCTGAATTGAATAACCATGATGTCCAGGAGATGTGGTTTCAACAAGACGGCGCAACATGTCACACAGCTCGTGCCAAAATAGATTTATTGAAAGACACGTTTGGTGACCGCCTAATTTCACGTTTTGGACCTGTGAATTGGCCTCCAAGATCTTGTGATTTAACACCGCTAGACTACTTTCTGTGGGGCTATGTAAAGTCATTGGTCTATGCGGTAAAGCCACAAACGCTTGACCATTTGGAAGCCAACATTCGCCGTATTATTGCCGATATACGGCCACAAATGTTGGAAAAAGTCATCGAAAATTGGACGTCCAGATTGGACTACATCCGCGCCAGCCGTGGCGGTCATATGCCAGAAATCATATTTAAAATGTAATGCCACAAGATTATCTTTCGGATAAATAAAATTCATGTAAATCGAATAATCCATCGTTGTTTTATTGCAACTTAAAGTTCTATACCTCTCTAAAAAACACCCTTTACATTTTTACATAAGTACATACATACATACATAATTGGTCATTACAACCCTTCAGTCAGGATTAGGACCTAGTTTCTCACACCACTTATGTTGTGTGTGTTAATTCTATACGTGAGTGGCGGGATCTACAGTTTTAAAGTTGATTCCGAACGACAGATTTTTTGGGAAACTTTTCATGGCAATTTTATTTACACTCAAAGCTTTTTCCAGAAGACTGCAGAGAGGAAGTCACGGAAAGAAATATTTTTTCTATTTCATTTAGTTGGAGATGCCTGACCTGGGTTTGAACCGTGTCCTCATTGCTAATAAGCCAACACATAATACACTACTATACTATAGCGACAACACGGTATACATCCAATGCATAATTCCTGCTTTACATTCATTTTACATTTATGCCATGTCTGGTCTTCTCATATCAATTTCCTATCGAGTTATATTCCCAAATGTTTTACGTTCAATTCCTGTTATATTATCCTACGCAGAAGTCGAATATTTTCCACTTTGTAAGGAGTGTAGTCAAAAGAGTCCTCTATAATAAATAAGGTTCAGATAGTTACCTCCATCATTTTGAATGTGTACTGAAGAGTGGTTCATTTTCATATGCGTTGAATATTATCTGTTTTCTATCAAAAGAAAAATCAACCCAATATTTTCCCATGTATTTTAATATGAGTTTCAAATTTTATTACGAATAAATTTCAATGCAATTTGTGAATGATGCATTCATTCTAGTACGAAAATTTGTGGCAGAATGAGTAAACGAAACAAGCTGAAATCAAATGATTTTTACCACACACCTCTTTTATACATAAAAAGGTAAAGAACATATAAAAAAACCCATGTACGTACGTATTCACCATGTATATTCACCATTTTGTCTATTTTGTTTACCTGTGTATGTAATGTATCACCTCAAATGCTTATGTTTGTCACATGACATCTATTCACTACGCGAACTTCTATTATTTGATAGTGTTAATTAAGCTCTCTGTCACCTGTGTACGCGACAAAAACCAAAAAAAAATGTAAAAGAACAACGGAAATGCGAAAAAAAACTGCAGTTGGTTGGGAACTTTTGACAGCAAAAACAGAAAAAAGAACAGAATTTTATAGATTACCTTACAACAAATGATGTTGTTTAGTTTAATCTAACCATGTGACATGAGTTGACCAACTAGCAGGAAACGTACATATATACATACATATGTAAGTATATTATAAAGGAATTTGTTAAATGGCGAATTAAATGAATAAAAATTTATTTTTATTTCAAATTACTAACGTTGTTTAGGTTTTGGTTAATTTTCTTTCTTTTTTTGGTATTTAAACGTTTACTTTCGTTTGTTGTTACTTTTTTCAGCTTTAAAAATATTTTTATCGAACATTTTATTAAAAAAAGAAAAAATAAATAATTTGTTACTAAACAAACGTGACAATAGTAGAAAATTTACTCAAATTTTGGGTTAGGTTAGGTAAGTTAGTGTATCCCCTTCTTAAAGGAAAATATCCTACTTAGGACAGCATTTAGACCCGTTGTGGTACCACAACCTATTTTCTCACACCAATTATGTTGTGTGCGCCAATTTAAAGCATAAGTCGCAAGACCTACAGTTTACACTCGACTCTGAACGACAGATTTTTGAGAAACTTTTCGTGGCAATTTTATTTATTCCTAAAGTTTTTGCCAGAAATCTACTGAGAGGGTCGCCGAAGAAATATTTTCACATTTTTTGTTACGTTGGAGATGTCTGCCCTGGGGTTTGAACCGTGACTTCACGTTTAATAAGCCAACACACTACCTATTAGATTACGACCACAACTTAAGGAAACAATCACGTCTCCAAAATGAATTGTGCTATTACACCAATCTTTATATTAGAGACCTCGATCAAGAATGTCAGATAATTTAAGGGTTGAAAACCTCCGTCTCTTTGTGACAAAAAAGGGCAGTGACACAGTTAAAAGGTAAAAGACAGTTTCTTCCTCCTCCTCAGACTCACAGTTCCTGTAGAACCCACTCGTCGGAATGCCAATAAGAACATTGGCCAGTTGATGCGACTTAAGGACAGAAGTGCGGAGGTGGTCTGCCTGTTCATACGTGTCCGGCAGAGTCTCGCAATATTACACGTACCCTACTACTCCCAACGAGATATATAATATATGAGAGCTACCTTTGATTGATCCCAAATTTCTCTTAGAAATCCCCGGACTTTGAAACTATAGGTTCATTAGGAACGCAACTTGGCTGTCCGAGTTACTCAAAGTTTAATAATCGAAGAAAAATAAATCGATTTTCTTTGACTAACAATAACAGTTTGGATGCAAAGTTCGTTTTCGAACATAACAAAAAAAAACGCTCCAATAATGCTGTCGACAAATATTTCATCATGCGTACCGCAAGATATTGCTGCTATAACATTGTCACCCACTGTTGCGTGTTTGAACGCTTTGGAGATGGTTCACCACGTCCAATACACACAGATAACAATTCTTTTGACTCTGGAATGATAGTGTCACGTTTTAACATACATACATACTTACATACATAATTGGTCATTACAACCCTTCAGTCAGGATTACGTCCTAGCTTCTCACACCACTTTATGCTGTGTGTGTTCACTTTATACATGAGTGGCGGGGCCTACAGTTTACAGTCGGTTCCTAACGACAAATTTTCGGGAAACTTTTCATGGCAATTATATTTACTCTCAGAGTTTTTGCCAGAAATCTACTGCGACCAAATCGCCGAAGAAATATTTTTTTTTTTCATATTTTCGTTTTGATGCTTGACCTGGGATACGAACCCGGGGTTTACGTCTAATAAGCCAACACACTACCTATTAGACTAAGGGGACTTCATTGTCACAATTATGAAACTTAATTTCGGTTTTTGAGTAACCAATATTCAGGTGATAGCCTCTAGTCCTTAAGTGCACCGTGTTTGATCAAGGAAAGTAGGTTGAGAAAGAGAGGAATGTAGCGCTGTGATCTGTATATGCAAGAATATATGATTTATGATACCAAGTTTCCTTATTTTGCTAGAACAGAATACAGAATATGTACATAAGTAATTACATGTATTTTAATGTTTATCATTTATAAAGAAATTAAGTATTAATATAAGAGGAATATTTTTAAGTTCTCTAATGGACATATTTCATATACACACGGTTACTAAAGTATACATATGGTTAAAAAATTTCTGAAATTACTAATCTAAATCTTAAATAACTAATCCGTTTTCGTTGAAAATCATTATAGTTTCCTTGATGTTAAGACGGTCTTTTGCATTGGTTAAAAAATTTCTGAAATTGAACTGAAATGGGGCTCTGCACAAGCCCACAAAGGTATGCATCCGATTTACAAATTTCACAAATTTCTGAACCAATGCAAAAGACCGTCTTAAAATCGAAGAAAGATGTCAGACAATTATAAATATTTTCAACGGTAACGGATTGGTTAAAAAATTTCTGAAATTTGTTAACTTTTGTGGGCCTGCACAACCAAGACCGTCTTAAAATCGAGGAAAGTTGTCAGACAATTACAAAGATTTTTAACGAAAACGGATTAGTTACAAAATTTCTGAAATTTCTTATCCGTATGTATACTTTTGTGGCTGAGTGTATCAGTTTACAATTGTTTCAAGTAATACAAATTACTTTCACAGTTTTCTTGAAACAAGTTAAACATTCAAAATAAAAATTTTATTTTGCATTTTAATATGTTGACCTGCAATAAGTTTCTTTTTTCTTATTATAATAATAACTTTCTGACCTGATACCATTCAAATATGTGTCGCATATCGTAGCACACGCTCGTAAAGTAAAATGAATTTTATGGACATAATGTAAGTGTGGTACAAGATTGTTTGTTGTATACATATGTCTTCCTAATAAAATACTTTCATTTCTTTTCCACTAAAATATGATATGAGACCGGACAATATTTTTCTATTTAATCCACTAAAGTATGGTTGCTTTATGATACCAGTATTGGTAATGACAATCGTTTTCTAAATAGCACTGACGACAACGCAAACAACATAGTCGTGGAGCAAAATATTGAAGCAGATGGTGAATTTGCTTAAAGCTTATATCCATCACCTTAAAATGCTTGTATAATACTTCACTAGGTAAACATCGTTCTCATTTAAGAGCACTGTATGCTAAGCACAAAAGGGTTTAAGCTGCTCACAAACTCTCTAATTACTGTAGAACAGACATAGTAAGAGCTTCTTTCGCATTCGAGAGCCGCTACTACTTGCTCGTCTCCATGTAACTCATAAATCTCATGAAATTTTGAATATAAGTGGGTCAACTATATTGAATTTCAACTACTCTGATTCATTCGTAGTCACTACAACGTTGATTTATAAGTACAGGTTCCAATGAGTATGAGTACAACGTTGACATCAAACTCACAACGTTCGTACTATGTTTGATACATACGCCTACTTATTCAGATTCATAAATTTAGAAAAATACTCATAATACTCATAAATGATTCGAGTGATTCGAATCATTCATAAAAATTTACAGTCTAGTTGTTGTTGCATCTACAAAAAAAGAAGAAAGAAGAAAGAAAAAGACAAAGACAGTAAGCAAACCAAAGACACAACCTTCTAGTGAGTATTGTTGTGTTCGTACGCGAATCATACTTATTTTACGATTCTTGTAAATATTGAGTTATGGAGAGCCGAAATCAACAACATAATGTGTATTGTTAAGTATGAGTACGAAGGGTACTTTAAACTTTCAATATCAGTAGTATGAGTATGATATTAAAATAAGTATGTATGCGTATAAATATCAAACTCATCTTTTTGAATACACATTGCTGATCTCTGGTATGGAGTATGGGGCCATTAAAGCCTAGAAAGCTTGTAACCATTCGATACTGTGTTGCGATGCTATCTTGAAGAGATTTAACATGAACTTCAATATGAAGTTAATTCTAATCTAAGCATTTCTATTCCGAAAGATTCATTATGAATTATTTTATTATAAGGAACAAGTAGGACATTTCTGATGATCATTTATTATGGATCTTTCTTGCAGTTGAAAGGGAAATTCTAGGGACATTTTACAAAATATTTGACGAATTATATGTAACGCTGTGTGTTTGCTTATTAAAAGCACAGGTCAGGCATAAAATCGAAATATGAAAAAATATTTTTCCGGCAACTTCCACTCAGCAGATACTCTGAGAGTAAATAAAATTTGCCATGAAAAGTTTCTCAAAATTCTGTCGTTCGGAAATAGAGGAGACAAACAGGAACAGGTTTCAGATGCTGCGAAGACTAGGACGACACTCTACTAATTATAATAGAACAACCTATAGAATACTTCCTTGTACTTGTTATTCGTAAGTTTAAAGCAGACTTTCGATATCTTCAGAGGAACTGCCACAGAAAATAATTGAAATTATCAAATCTACGTATCCATTTCGTGGTTTCAGAAGTATGGGACTGAAATTCGACATCTGTCAAACTAAGATGTGAAACCAATTTTTTCTTTTCAGTTGAAAGTCTGACATTGACGTAAATGGATCGCTTAACTATCACACGACGCATAAAAATTATCAAAACCTACTACAAAAATGGTGGACGGTGGACGGCAACTTTTCGATCAAAATTTTCTTCAGCGATTAAGCACATTTTACCATCGGTGGGTATGTTAATAAACAAAATCGTCGTATTTGGAGTTCTGAGAATCCTCAAGTAATTGAAGAGAGGCCATTACATCCAGAAAAAGTCACTGTTTGGTGCGCTCTTTGGTCCGAAGGTGTGATTGGACTTTACTTCTTCGGAACGACTGTCACCGTCAATTCGGAGCGTTATGATCCTATGATAACCGACTTTTTTTTGTCTGCTATTGAAGAATACCAATTGGAGAATATGTGGTTTCAACAAGACGGTACCACATGCAACACAACTCGAGCGAATATGGCTGTATTGCAAGAGACATTTCCTGACCGCGTAATTTCTCGTCGTGGCGATATCAACTGGTCACCAAGATCATGCGATTTGAAACCATTAGACTTTTTTGTGGGGCTACGCGAAAGACCGTGTTTATCCAGATAAACCTTCAACTCTTGAGCACTTACAAGGTTCAAACCTCAGGTCAGACATTTTCACTTTATAACGAAAAGTTGTAATGACCGATTATATATTAATCATATATGTAATGTTCCTGCTGCTAAAGACTTTGAAGAAGAAGAAACTGAACTGAACTGAAGAAAGTATTGACAGCAACAAACATGACAACAGGATCTGTATCGCCAAAGATGGTACTACTTGAAACAGAACAAACTGAAATAATATAAAAAATATTATTTCATGAAAAAGTATTACAAATGTTCACGCAGATTGTTGCAGCTGTTTCCTGAGATGTTGTAGAGTCTTTCTTACTGCTCTTCTCATATTTATCTCACGTGACAGACAAACATTAGAAAATGTGTTTCATCCCATGTAATACAGATGATAAAATTTTTCTCAACTACGTACGCTTTGATAATGATATATTTACACATTTTAAGCCTTTTCGGAAAATGAGCTGAAAGTCTTGCAGCCTTTAATAATCATGCTTAAAGCTTTTTTTTGAAATTCGAACGAAAAGGATTTTTTTTTCTAAAAAAAAAAATATATTTATCTTAATATTTTTTTTTGGAAATTTTAACCATTTTCATAAAACTTTTATCACACAACTTTTAGTTTTATGTAAGAAATAATACAGTGTAAATAGTTTGGGATTAGCTATCATACTTTCAGAGCAGCCCATATATCCTTTTTTAGGATTTTTAAAAATTTAATTTTGTGTTCGCCTAAAAGGTAAGTAAATTAAAGAAAATATATTTAAATAATGGATTATGTTTTTGTGTTCCTTTTTGGTATATTTTCATCTCCAATTAAAGTTTTTTAACAACAGAATTCAAAAACTTTTTAATTTTATTGTTGAAAATGAAAATTACCTCCAGTGATTTTAATTGAAATTTGATACGTAATGATGGAGTACTTACAGTGATTGTTAGGGAAATTAATGTAAGGATATGTATATAAATCAAGCTTCGTAAAGAGATTTACGGAGTATTGCTTGGTATTGATTTATGTTTTCTTTCCTTTTGTTTTGTTTTATTAGCTTTTCAACTCATATTTAATTTTTTCGCTGTAGATGAGTAACTAATTGAATTTTATGGTCGTTATGGTTCATCGAAGTCGAATTGGCAGTTTTAGATTCAAGTCCATGCTACGTCCGTAGCAACTACTTACAGCAGAAAATTGTTATTGTTATTGTTAAATCGATGTTCTATTGCAACGGAAAATTTTTTTACCTCACATGACGTTAACAACAAATATTTCTAAGGAATCACAAGAATGGTTTGTACCATCAGGTTTCCGCCAGCCCTCAACTGAGAGTGTTACTGATGCGAGTGACAATAAGCTGTCCTATCTAAGCAATTGGAAACTTATAAATCGCCACAAAAATTTCGAAAATTTTGGCTTAAATTTCATAAAAGTGATTATAAAATGTTAGAATAATAAATAAATAGTTTTATTAAAATGAATTAAAGTATTTAAATTTTATTAACACAATCTATCAATAATCGTGACAATTCTATGTACTACAAGTATGTATCAAAAGTGATACATAAACTAGAATTATGAAGTTGTTCTAAGGCTCGATCTACGGTTAACAACGTACGCACTTATAACCTCATACAATGAGACCAACCAGTCGTGTATGCAGAAAGCTTTTGGTATTCGGTGAGCATCAGTAGACAAATACCATCTGGGTATTCAAGGACTTTTCATCGTGTATAAAATAACATGATGTTTTATTATATAGGAGGCGTTACGTTATAGGCTCTTTGAGACAAATGCGGTTTAGAGGGATTTCTCTATATTCCAATGCATTCCAAATCTCATCATGGTTTAGGCTATCTAAGGCCTTCTTAAAGCCTCTGAAACATAAATATGCACCACTTCACGTTAGCTGTTGTGAGCTGATCGATTGTGAAATTATAGGATTTGAATCCCACTTATTTTTGCCTTGAAGTTGGTATTACCATGTCATCACCACCATCACCCTTTTTAAAGAGGTTGATTGTCAATTCTTCAGTCAACGCATTGGTGAATTTCTCACTCTTCCAGAATATCTTGAATGATTGATTGGCAGCATTTTATCGCAAAAAAAAACACGTGAAATATGGGGAAATACTTGTGGAAGCCATATGCTCCTAAGGATGGTAACAACAAAAATTTCGCTGAGCTGAGACTGGGGCTTGGTTTCAAAAGTTGCTTTCCCTTAAAAGAAATCTTCGTTAATTAAGACATTGGATAACTTTATTAAAATGTATAATTTGGATAGGTGAGGCATAGCTTGCCGTTCACAAACAAGTTCACTCGGTGGCTCATATACACAGTGTGAGATAAATCCCCTCCGTTTAGGTTTATGTTAGAGGACGTGTACTTGTCAAATGAGACAAGTACAGTACCCGGAGATCAAGTTGACCTTCCGTCAGTGGAGTAAACGTTATGGGTACAAGTTATGTATCGAAAGATTTCGAATGTTTATAACTTAGTAAACCCAATCAAAGAGGATGAGTTAAAGCCAAAGTCGCCGTAATCTGGTAAGTAGTTTGTGGTTCAAATCCCCGCCTAGACATCTCCAAGAAAACAAAATATGCAAAATATTTCTTTCGGATATCTTAGTTTAGTTTAGGTTAGGTCAGCGGATATCTTGCCGTTCACAGACAAGCTCACTCAGTGACCCAATAAGTTACTCTGTGTGATGATTTATTAGTGGTGGTTTTGAACCACCGGTCAGTTGCCTTAGTGGCACGTTCTCAACCATGCCCAGATCTTCAAACGTTCTGTTACCCAAAAAATCGATGGCGTCTGTTTGGAAGTGCAGCGCTCTCACATAAAAAGTGTTGTACGGATTGCGTTTCTTCCACATCAGGGCAGCTTCTGCAGTAATCCTAGTGAGAAATAATTACTTTAAGGACGTTGTATTCAGACATGGTAACCAATGCTTTGATTTCTTTTAGCAAAGTATCGCCGTGGTCTAGTAGGTAGTGTGTTGGCTTATTAGACGAAACCAGGATTCGAGCCACAGGCCAGACATCACAATAAAATACAAAAAGTATTTTTCGGCGACTTCCTCTCAGCAGATATCTGTCAAAAACTCTGAGAGTAAATAAAATTGTTATGAAAAGTTTCTCAAAAATCTGTCGTTTGGAGTCGACTTTAAACTGTGGTCCCGCCACTCATTTATAAAATTAACACACACAACATAAGTGGTGTGAGAAACTAGGTCGTAATCCTGACTGTAGGGTTGTAATGACCAATTATGTATGTATGTATTAGAGAGATTAGCCTAGCGATTCCTTGAAGAAGCCCTGTGAACAACAGCTCATCATTTTTTATGTTCAACAACCTATGTTTACAATTTTTTATGGCTTTAATGTTTTTAAAGTGAAATAACATTTTTTTTAATATTACTGTTGAAAAATAATTTAAAAATTGTTTTGTTGCTATCACATCGCTCGCCATCCTATTTATGTTGATGTGTTGACATATGAAATCATATGGTATAGCTTTATTTACAAATGCGGAAATGTTTTTGATGAGTACTGTCATCATCATCATCGTCGTATTTATATTCCAAAAAGAAAAAAAATCTGCATTTGGCAAATGTTTCAGATTTCATAAAAACTCTTCAAAAAATGTGATGCATGATGCAGCTCGTATACCTGATGTCTGATAATAAAAAAGTAAAAATTTTTTAGACACTATTTGTCAGGATAAGCGTCATATGTGCTTAGATGGTTTTTTATTGCATTTCAGTTCAGTTTTTTTTTCTAAAATTTATGAATTCAACTGCAAATGTTTGATATGTATTGTGTTTCTTTCTTTAAAAATAAACGAAACAATAAGTCCGTAAATTTCACATGTATTTGTTCGTGAGGAACACAAGCAAATGTTGCAAATTGTATGGCATGGCATAGTGGTGGATGGTATTATTTCACTACACGTTGAGGTGGCATATTAAAATTCAACAAGAAATTGTAAGGCCTGGAAGTAAAGAGAAGAAAAATCTTTTTTAAATCACTTACGTACTTGGAAGAACTTTAGGAATCAATTACAGTTCAGTTTTTGTCTAGAATTTCGCGAATTTATTTAATTACATACATAGTACATAATTGTTCATTACAACCCTTCAGTCAGGATTACGACCTAGTTTCTCACACCACTTATGTTGTGTGTGTTAATTTTATACATGAGTGGCGGGACCTACAGTTTAAAGTCGACTCCGAATGGCAGATTTTTGAGAAACTTTTCATGGCAATTTTATTTACTCTCATAGCTTTTGCCAGAAATCTGCTGAGAGGAAGTCGCCGAAGAAATACTTTTTATATTTTATTTTGATGTCTGGCCTGGGGCTCGAACCCTGGCTTTACGTCTAATAAGCCAACACACTACCTACTAGACCACGGCGACTTCAATTATATAATTTAATTTTAACCCAGTGGGTTAGGTTGCAGGCTGTTAATGTTTGATTGCTACCCATTGTCCTCTTTAACGATTTAAATTTCCAGTCTAAGGCGGTAGCAATAAAGAGGTACTTCTATTTGAAGGTCAGAATCCTAACTTTGGTTTGAGATGAGGCAACAGATACACAGTATAAGCCCCAGACCACGGGTCCATTGGTAGACAGTGTTGTAAGAGTATGTGGTTCTTCCCATTCTCCCCTTTCCTACATCCTCTCCTTTTTATCCCTCTATTATCCTTCCCCCTGTAAGGACGTTGTACAATGGGTCAATTCGACCTCCGTGTACTGTACTTGACTTTATTGACAAGTACACGTCCTCTAACCTAACCTAACCTAAGAGTAGGTGGTATACCAGGCGTACCGATGTGAAATGGAAGTTTTAATGGGAAAGTAAAAAATATGGGCCATTGCTGGCTACACATTTTTTCCACCTTTCAAGCAGTTTGTGAATTACACGCCAATAAAACCGTTTGTCTTTTAAAGCAAACCTATTAGTGACCCATTTACGCCTTCCTCGTAGGAATTAAAGTGCTGCTCAGCCAATGCATGACCCATCGATGAAAATAAATAGTAGTTGCAAGGAGTCAAGTCTGGTGAAAAAGGCCGGTGGCTTAGCATCTCCTAGCTCAATGCTTTCATTGTATCCTAAAGCGGTTTTGCTTTGTGGGCAATTGCAATATAACAATGAAAACTGCCTTGGCTTGCCTTGTCGGATATTCTAGGCGTTTTTCCATCAGTGCATAGCTTAAATGGTTGATAAGCTTTAGTCGGAAGCAACCTGTATTAATGGTTTCACCAGGTTGTAGAACATCGTGGTACACCACACCTTTCTAATCTCACCAGATACACAACATTGTCTTCCTACCGAATCGATCTGGTTTTGCAGCTGGGATTTACACAGGATTTTTTTCCATTTAGGATTCTGATAACAAATCTTTTTTCATTGCTTGTAACAATTCCACGAAACACTGATTTTCTATCGTGTCTTTATAGGCGCCGCAGTCTAGTAGGTAGTGTGTTGGCTTATTAAACGTGAGGCCACGATTCAAACAGGTCAGACATCTTCAACAAAACCGAAATATAAAATAAAATATGAACTCTGAGAGTAAACACAATTGCCATCAAAAGTTCTTCAAAAATATCGACTTTAAACTGTAGGTCCCGCCTTTTATAGATAAAATTAACACACACAACATAAGTAGTGTGAGAAGCTATGTCGTAATCCAGACTGAAGGGTTGTAATAACCATTTATGCATGGTGCAAATAGTTGATAATTTATTGTCAGTAGTGACCTGGTTTCACTAGGTTTTAACACTTCATTGTACACTACACCTTTCTGATCCCACCAGACATGCAGCATAGGTTAGGTTAACCCAGATTTATCCATGGTTTTTTCCATTTAGAATTCTGAAAATAAATCCATTTTTTATTGCCAGTAACAATTCAATGCAATACTGATTTTCTATTCTGTGTTTAAAGCAAAATTTCACAAGAGGATGAACGGCTTGTTAAGTCTTAGTTTCGTCATACGAGAGAGGTCTCTGCTACGCAATTGCCAATGGAGACCATAGTCATCTGTGATCGTAAGCTTGATCTCTAGGCTCACATCATTGTTGCTGATAATGGCGGAGCTAAGATAAACAAATTCACTGATAACATTGCAAGTATAGTTCTCGGCCGCACTTGCATATTGACAACATATACTTCGTTTCATTTACTGCCAGACCTGTCGTGAGAGACTCCGGTTTAATATTGGTAAAGGCAATAGTAACATCTCGCTTGGTACGCTATAATGTCAATGTCGCTAGCTTACACAAGCAGATGGATAGGTGGATTAAGAAAGACACATTTAGTGCGAGTCACTCCCGTCTCCATGACGAGGTTCAAGAGGTCGCAATGGTAAGAGTTCGACTTGTCTGAAACCTCGTGCTGATCTCAGACGTTGTGGCAAATTGTGGGGCAATCGAAGACTTCCATGTAGTCAACTAAAATATGTTGTGTGTCTACTTGTCGAACTGACAAGATACAATCATTGGCTTCAGGCGTTCATACAACACGCTCGTAAGAACCTTAGGGTGGAGGTCCCTTTTTCAGAACATTTTTGTAAATAAGCCCACTCGTCACCTTCGGTTTGAAATAATTCAGCAATCAAGCCATCAGAACCCACAAATTTATTGTTTTTAAGTCACATAAGTGCGACTTTGACATATTCATGACTTCGCGGTGGAATATACACGCTCTCGTCATCGATTGGGTTCGGTACATCATCATCTCTAAAGTCGAAATTGGTGTCGTCATCAACTCATAGTAGAGTAGAAAAGTGTTGCTTTTATAACCTTAGCACCTCTTGCGAATCCGTAACTAAATTTCCGTTTTTATTTCTGTTACTTACTGTTGGTTAAAAATCATAGAAGTAATTAAATTCATCTGAGCCTTAGCCTACTAACTGTTTAGTCCTGTTGCAGAAAGGACCGGACGAAAGACTAAACACACTTGCGTTTAAAGTTTTCTGATTGACTCACAAATGTCAACTTAATAAGGCTTGAATGCGATTGCGACCTAATATTGAAAAGTTGATGAAACTGAGCCGTTCAGTCACTACCTACTAGACTACGACGACTCACATACATATATACATATGTACATAATTGGTCATTACGACCCTTCAGTCAGGATTATGGACCTACTTTCTAACACCACTAATGTTGTGTGTGTTAATTTTTTATACATGAGTGGCGGGACCTACAATTTAAAGTCGACTCCGAACGACAGATTTTTGAGGAACTTTTCATGGCAATTTTTATTTACTCTCAGAGGCTTTGCCAGAAATCGGCTGAAAGGAAGTCGCCGAAGAAATACTTTTTGTATTTTGTTTTGATGTCTGGCCTGTGGCTCAAACCCTGGCTTTACGTCTAATAAGCCAACACACTACCTACTAGACTACGGCGACTGCAAAGGGCGACTAGAAGGATTGTAATGACCAATTATGTATATAAGTATGCATGTATGTACGCGAAAAGACTGCTTTTCTTGATCTTCAATAAGAGTACATTCTGAGACAACTGAATATTAATTTCAACGTCATTGCTTTTGTTGAGCGCCTTGAGCATTTCCAAAGTATTTCAAAAATGTGTAGTCCATAAACGACTTTAGACTGTAGGTCTTGCCACTTATGGATAAAATTTAAACACAAAACTTAACATATGTGATGTAAGAAGCTAGGTTGTTGTCCTGACTAAAGGGTTGTATTTTTTACAGCATATATTAGGGAAGTCATTTTTCTACAAACACTTTGTGGAACATAAACGTAATACGGATACAGAATGAGAACAGTTTTAAACATTCAAAATTTTTATTTATATTGCATGCTTTAGGGAAAATATATAATTTTTCGATATTTACCAGTCGAATTACAGTGATACCTTGTTTTACGTCGCGACTGGTTCGAAAAAATGTCGACTTAAATCGAAGCGAATTAAATCAAATTTCGAAGTGCTTATACGTTACAAAGTAGTATCTTTTCACAAAGCGTTTAGAAAATTTGTACAAAATAATATAAAATTCGCATTTATTAAATATAAAAATATATTTTTTGTAGTGAAGTACGACTGTTTCGGTTAGAAATTGAATATTATTTCATTTACAGAGGTAGTCATAAGTATTTGCACAAAAGAACATTTTTACATTTTTCTTAAAAAAGTTCTCAGTACTTTTTACTGGAAGTAAATTTTGGAAAAAAATTTTTACTATTGCCTAGCCTGGAATATGCAGAAGCAAATAAAATAAAATTGGAAAATATAACGGTTCTTAGTACTAAATAAAATACAAATAACCATATGCTTATAAGTTGTCAAAATTATTTACACACATTTTATTGTTTTCAAAAGTATTTACACAAGACTTAAGTCCGGTCGAAATCTTTATTTTAATTATTTTTTTTTTTTATTTTTACATAGTTTATTAATAAACTTAACTAGTACTTTGTAATTACGCCTTTTAAAACAATGACCGCCTGTAATCTCTCTGAAATTGAGTTAATTAAGTTTTGGGCAAATTCGGGAGTCAATTTAGACCAAATTTCACTAATTTCTTGTATAGCCTCTTCGCGTTTTCGACTTTTATCTATAGTTCTATGATATTTTATGAAAGCCAAAACATTTTCAATAACGTTTGGGTCAGGGCTCTGAGAAGGATATGGAAGAACAGCCTGATCTACGTTTTCTAAGAATATGGTAGGTAACCAACCCTTGTGGCAAGGGGCATTGTCGTGCTGTAAAATCCATTCACTGGTTGGAAATAGGTTGTTTGCGGACTCAAAGGCATGGTTGTTTATAATTTCGAGATAACCAGACTGCTTTAAAGTCCCGTCTATCGGTACCAAATTGCCAAAACCGTCTCGCATTAGCTTTGGAGTATATTAAGAAGCCTATAGAGTTTTATCACAGTGTATTGTGGACGGATGAGGCTGCATTTCAATTCCAGGGCTCGTTCTGTAAGCGCTTTATGCATCTACCATGAAACAAAAAAAAAAAGGCTGTATAAACGCTTAACAGATTTGGTGGCGGCACGGTGTTGTTTTGGGGATGTCTATCATATTACGTTTTTGGCAATTTGGTACCGATAGACGGGACTTTAAAGCAGTCTGGTTATCTCGAAATTATAAACAACCATGCCTTTGAGTCCGCAAACAACCTATTTCCAACCAGTGAATGGATTTTACAGCACGACAATGCCCCTTGCCACAAGGGTTGGTTACCTACCATATTCTTAGAAAACGTAGATCAGGCTGTTCTTCCATATCCTTCTCAGAGCCCTGACCCAAACGTTATTGAAAATGTTTTGGCTTTCATAAAATATCATAGAACTATAGATAAAAGTCGAAAACGCGAAGAGGCTATACAAGAAATTAGTGAAATTTGGTCTAAATTGACTCCCGAATTTGCCCAAAACTTAATTAACTCAATTTCAGAGAGATTACAGGCGGTCATTGTTTTAAAAGGCGTAATTACAAAGTACTAGTTAAGTTTATTAATAAACTATGTAAAAATAAAAAAAAAATAATTAAAATAAAGATTTCGACCGGACTTAAGTCTTGTGTAAATACTTTTGAAAACAATAAAATGTGTGTAAATAATTTTGACAACTTATAAGCATATGGTTATTTGTATTTTATTTAGTACTAAGAACCGTTATATTTTCCAATTTTATTTTATTTGCTTCTGCATATTCCAGGCTAGGCAATAGTAAAAATTTTTTTCCAAAATTTACTTCCAGTAAAAAGTACTGAGACCTCTTTTAAGAAAAATCTAAAAATGTTCTTTTGTGTAAATACTTATGACTACCTCTGTATATTGGCTGCCGTGGCTGTTCTCACAGTACCTTATTCGATCGGGCTAATTTTCGTGCTCTGTTTCGAGTGTATGGGCTCGTATATTGGCAATGGCATCATGAATATTGGAATTCAAATGCTCAATTATCTCGGGTTTGTCGGTATAACACTTTTCTTTAACGGCGCCATACAGAAAATAGTCCAAGAAATAGTCAAATAGTCAAATCGCATTTTTTTGGCGGCCAATCGACATCACCATTTCGCCTAATTAAACGGCCATTAAACGTTTGACGCAATAAATCGATTGTGGTATGAGGCGTGTGGCAAGTTGTACCATCCTGTTGAAACAAAACATCGTTCACACCAATACCATGAAGAGTGAGTACAAAAGAATCGATTATCATGGTTGCGCCGTCATCATTTTCAAAGAAATATGATGCCCCCACTCCTCATGCTGCACCAAACAGTCACTCGTAATGGGTGCCTTGGCTTTTGTAAGACCACGTGTGGATTTTCTGAGCCCTAAATAGTACAATTTTCATTATTAAGATACCGACCAAGATGAAAATGAGCTTCATTTGAAAAGAGGATTTTTTTCGACACCAATGCAGTTTGTTGCCCACCTAGGGAAGCCAAAAAGAAGCGTCATGTGGTTTCAACTCATGAACCAATTAAACTTAGCAAGCCGTCATACCAAGATCTTTTCAAAAAATCGACGTAAACTGGTAAGTGAAATGTTCCGTTCTTGAGAACGATGACGAGTTGATGTTGATGAATTCTCACGCACACTCTAAGTCACAGCTTCGATATTTTCGGATGTACTTACTATACAAGCGCGCTCACGTCTTGGCATATCAACAATGACTCCAGTTTCACGAACTTTAGCAAGAAACTAGAGTATACGCGGGCACTGTTGGTCCTTCTCTGCGACTAATTTTTGTACGATATTTTCGTGCAATTTCCGACCAATTTTCTTTGTACTGGAAATAAATTTCCAATAAATCCCAACGTTGCTCAAGCGTAAATCAATTCATTACGTTCAGTGGAGAAATATACTGAATTTTGTGACAGAATAGAATGACATAAGAATTGCCATATTCGAAATAACCGATAGATGGCCCAGCCGATACCAAATAAATTTCACGTCAATGGCTCTAATCACACGAGAACAATTTTTAGTAGAATAATTTTTTTTTTCAAATCACACGGGATGAATATTAGTTTGCCATGAAACGTGACGTATACACAGCTTTGTATGTATAAGTGCTTTTGCATTCGTTTGATTTTTAAAAATGAGCATGTATTAGTTTGTAGTCGCCGTAGTCTAGTAGGTAATGTGTTGGCTTATTATACGTAAAGCCATGGTTCGAGCCCCATGCCAGACATCGAAATAAAATACAAAAAAGTAAATCTTCCTCTCAGCAGATTTCTGGCAAAAACTCTGAGAGTAAATAAAATTGCCATGAAAGTTTCTCAAAAATCTTTCGGTCGGAGTGGATTTTAAACTGTAGGTCCTGCCACTGATGTATAAAATTAACACACACAACATAATTGGTGTGAGAAACTAGCTCGTAATCCTGACTGAAGAGTTGTAATGACCAATTATGTATGTATATGTATTAGTTTTATGCTGATAATGCGGGCTTGTAGCTGGTTGAAACTTTACGCCACCGAAAAACCATTTTCTTTACCTCTCTTGCCTATAAACTACCATTTTACGCCAGCATCATTGTTCTCGTGTGATTAGAGCCATTATCATTAAATTAATGTCCATGCGTAGAGTGTTTTGATCCCATACGCCAATTGCACGTAGTAATAAATCTAGAAATGTTAGGAAAATTAATCACACAATAAAAAGAGGCTGATTTTTATTCATTCTTTTGTTTTAAGAAATGCTATTGTAATAGCAAAATTAGTTTAACGTTAATTAAAGTTAATAATGAACAGCAGCTTCTATTATTATTCTGCTTAAAATAATAATAATCTTCTTTTATTTTAATTTCTTTCTAAAAGGAACAGCAGCTACCTCCTACTGTCTTAAGGAAGAGCAAAAAAAATGTTAAAAAATTGCCAACAATTCTCAAGTAATCGACATGAAAGGCAGACAAACTATTGAAAGTAATTCAAGCAGAACAATTTAATTTAGCAGCAGCAGCATCAGTAGACAAAAAAGAGCAACATAAACTTTAAGGACTAAAGTTAGATGCACCTTAAAATGCATAATAATAAGTATGGAAATATAGTATAAGAACATAGAAAAACTAAAATTAAAGAAACACCCAGTAAAATGAAAAAAAAGCGAAGAATAAAACTTTGACGCTTAATCAAAGCACCTTAGCAATTAGCAGAAAAAGGAAATCAAAACCTGGGAAAAAAGATATCATGGCATAGCTGAAGAAGAGAAGATAAAAACGAAGAAATGGAACATAATTGAAGAAAACAAAACCCTTACAATTACAGCAGCACTCAACTTTAGAGCTCAAGTTAAAGCACCGATGAATATAGATTGAAATTGCTGCATAGAGCAAGCAAGCAAGCATGCAACTACTACCCAAAGCCATAATATGAATATTATCGACAACCTAGTTTTGCCGTTAAAAAACTTCCTTGCCACCTTTCTTTGCCTGCCATTTGCTACTGCCTGCACAGCTCATGTTCTTTTGCTTCTGCTTCTGCTTCTTTTTCTTCTCTGACCCCATTTCTTGTTTAACTAACATTATCAGCAAATTAACCGCAAAGTACCTTTGCCAATAGTTACGTACATAAGACTGATAAAAACAAACAAAAAAAAAAAAATAAAAAAAGACTTGAGTTGCAGCAAAAACTTCGAATAGTAATACTCTCTCCTCACACCAAGGATTCTCTTCAAGTGGGGAGAATAAAAGAAAAAGAAAAAGAAAAAAGGAATGAAATAGAATCAAGAAAATGAAAACGAAAAGAAAGAAGAGTGAAATTTCAATACACGAGTAGTTTTGCTATTTCTTTAAACACACGCAGACATTGGTGCCAGTGGTACAGCTGCCAATAGAATTATGAACCAAGGCATGTAAGCAACCAATCAACCGACCACTATTCACGTACAAAGTTTTAAATACAAGAAATAAAAGGACACCCGGCTTAAGATTTCCAAAAGGATATCCGAAAAGTTCAAAGTCGCTTTTTAGCGTTCATAGCTTCATATTTTCCGTTTTCGTTTTGATTTTGTTTTGTTGCGTTTAAAAATGCAACGAAAACTGTATCACGAAATTGGGACAGTGAAAGTGAAATTTAATTTCAACACTTCCTTTCTTTTAGAAGCATTTCAACTGGTAGTGAATTGTGTTCCACATGTGTCAACGGCTAAAAATGCTTTTAAACACCATCATTAGCATTCTGTATGGAACATATTCGAACATATTTTTTATGTTTGTACTGCACTTACCTTTTCCAAGTCTATGAATATGTCCATGTAAATAACAAACAGAAGTCGCCGTGGTCTAGTAGGTAGTGTGCTGGCTTATTAGACGTAAAGTCAGAGTTCGACCCCAGGCAAGACATCAAAACAAAATACAAAAAGTATTTCTTCGGCGACTTCCTCTCAGCAGATTTCTGGCAAAAACTCTAAGAGTAAATAAAAATTGCCATGAAAAGCTTCTCAAAAATCTGTCATTCGTAATCGACTTTTAACTGTAGGTGTCCCGCCACTCATGTATAAAATTAACACACACAACATAAGTGGTATGAGAAACTAGGTCGTAATCCTGACTGAAAGGTTGTAATGAACAATTATGTATATATGTATGTATGTAAATAACAAATCAAATTGAACAAATTTACCATAAAGAAAGTAAAAGCTGCCGGGTCCTATACACACCAGAGAAATTAATCTCAACAACGATAAAATGATGAAACTCATCATCACTTGATCGACCACATGCTAAGGCATAGATTGATAAATTGCGATACATACAGCATAATACAAAGAGAGACAATGTAGAGAGGAACACACAACTGGGAGGCATACTTACACCTCTTAGAACATCAACTCATGAAGCAGTTCAATCAGATGAAGTCGAAAGTAACGAATACCATCTGTGCCGAACAGCCAAATACACACGTTTTGTACATACCCGTAAGCTGGACACTAACTGTTAACACGTTATATTCACGTTAGTCTGGATTACGACCTACTTTCTCACAACACCTATGTTATGTGTGTTAAAGTCGACTCTGAACCAAAGATTTTTGAAAAACTTTTCAAGGCAATTTTATTTACTCTCTAAGTTTTTGCCGGAAATTTGATGAGAGGAAGTCACCGAAGAAATATTTTAGTTGGAGAAGTTTTACCAGAAGTTTGATCCGTGGCCTCATGTCTAATAAGCCAACACACTACAACTGTTTACAAAAAATCGAATATTACTCATTATGACAGTCCTTTCTTTTTTTAACAAAGATATCAGTTTATCGAACCAGTTAAAATACTTGTTCCGATAGGAAAGTGAAATGGTTTGCCTCGCTATCCAAGTATAGCACTCGGCGAGTTGGACATCGATGGATAGAGTTAGATTAAAAGATAACTTGTCGTTCACAGACATGTCCACTCGGCGGCTCATATGGCCCATTGCGTTACCCAGCGTGAGGCAAATCCCATTGGCATGATCCATTAGTGGTGAGTTTGAACCACCTCCAGCTCCGGATGAAACCGACCAGTTCGCTTAGGTCGTTAGGCGTTCGCCACAATGCCCAGAAGTTCTGTCACCCACAAAACCGATGACTTCTGTTCTCGAGTGTAGGGCACTCACATAAAAGATGTTGTACCGATTCCATTGCGCCATATCACAGGCAGCTTCTGCAGTAAGTCTGCAGAGCAGGGCTTGCCTGCGAAACTGCCAATAGTGCAGTATTCCGTTAGAATTCCTGCTAAAATGCGAATCGTTTTCTTGTCGAACTCAAACAATTTCATGGTTCTACTGTTGTCTACTGCTGGATGCGGCAGTTTTACAATTTTGGCAACCAGCTATGTTAGACTGCCCCCGGTTTGCTGAATTCCCAACTGCTTTTTCTAATTTACAAAAGTATTATTGTAGTGACGTGAAGGCGCCGTAGTCTAATAGGTAGTGTGTTGGCTTATTAGCCGTAAAGCCAGGGTTCGTATCCTAGGTCAGGCATCAAAATGAAATATAACAGAGAAAAATATTCCTTTGGCGACTTCCTCTCAGCAGATTTGTCAAAAACTCTGAGAGTAAATAAACCTGAAATAAAAAAGTTTCTCAAAAGCTGTCGTTCGGAGTCGACGTTAAACTGTAGGTCCCGCCACTCACGTATAAAATTAAGGCACACTGCATGAGTGGTGTGAGAAGCTAGGCCGTAATCCTGACTGAAGGGTTGTAATGGCCAATTATGTATGTATGTATGTATTATTGTAGACGCGTATATATCTTCTCTATCGTCTCCTCCTTGGATATCTCAGATCCCTTTCGTGCCAGTTTATCTGCCTTTTTATATCCCTCTATGCTACAGTGGCATAGAACCCAGGAGAGGCGTGTGTTGTGTCTGGATCCCTTTGATTCCTACGACATCGGAATAATCCAAAGAGGTTCAAAGAAAGTGTTGTTTAGGAATAAAGGGTGTGATGGGGATATAATCTACAAGGATATTGCAAGCAATGCTCCCCATCAAAAAGATTAAGATACGAGTTCGATATAGCCTCTAGGGAGAATAGTTTAACCCTAACCACGGACCACATCTCTAAAAATATAAGTGGAGCACCTACTCACTTACATTGGTCATTACAATTCTTTAGTCAGGATTGCGATATAGCTTCGCGCACCACATATGTGGTGTGTTTTAATTTTATCCATGAGTGACGGAATCTACAGGAATTATTTTTCCTACACCTAATGCCATAGCACATAATTATCATGCCGACTGACTGACTTCATTGATATTCATTTTCAATTACAGTGAATGGCATATTATGAAGACATAAGTAAAATTAATTTTAAAAGAGAGACATTGCCATTGCCATAGCCATTGCATGTCGTATTGCTTCTGCAATGAATGCCAAGCATTCGATTATGCTTTGGAATGCATCTCCTGCCATTATGTTTCGTTGCTTTAACATTTTCCTACCTCAGATTTTCTTACCTCCAATTTCTTTACTTTCCTTCATTTCCTGTTGAGTTCATTAAGGACGAACACTGTGCAGAGCAGAGGAATGTCATTATAAGAAAATCCTTAAGTTATAATGTCATTACAAATTACTTTTATCGACGTATTTATTCTATTTCAATGCTTTTAAAGGTATGTATGTGTAATAGAAAGTTAATGGAAACTATAATTTGTCATTTATAGAATAGCCTTGAACAAATTTATTGAACACGCTTTTAAAATGTTTTTAAATGTAAAAAAAACTTTCTTTAAACACTTAAAAGCTTTCACTCTTAATGCCAGAGATTTAAAATATGATTTGAAGTTAAGATGAATTTAATACGAAGTTCTTTTCAAAATACTTATAAAAAATAATAACATAGTCATGCATTTGCACTAATGTTGTTGTAGAATGATTAATATTTTGTGGAGACTCGGGTGTTGTTTAAAAATGATAAATTAAATGATTTTTTCATACCGAATCCGGATATCATACCGTGTCGCCTAACTAATTCCAAAGAATTATCCGAATTTGTGGGATACTTTCCTCTGATTGTTGATTTTCAAAAGTTCTCGATCGAATTTAGATCTAAAGATAGTATGGACCATGCAAATACATTAATATTGCTATCTTCGAACCATTAAAATTAAAATTATAAACAAAAGCTACAAAGAAAAAAAAACAATGAACTTGTTTACATGATACACAAGTAAACAAAAATATACCAACAAACATCGCAAGAATAAATGTAAACAAAAATACAAAAACAACTATAATGAAACAACAATGTTTACATTTATAGAGATCTCGAGAAGACTAAGCCACGAACATTCGACTAAAGGGTCCGCCAAATAACTTTTTTTTGCAAATGCTTTAAAAAAAACTACTGAATATTTTCTAGATTTTCTTTTTTTATTTGAAAGTACAATCCTTCCGGTTAATAATGGAAAATAATTTTATTTTTTATCAAATGGCTGCCTCGGCTGGCCATGCAGTAGCCTACACAATCGGTCCAATTTTTTAACACATTATCGATTGTGTGCAGCTGTATTTCACCAATGGCTTCACGGATATTGTCCTTTAAAGCATCAATTGTCTCTGGCTTGTCGGCATAACACTTATCTTTGACGGCACCCCAGAAATAATAGTCCTACGGTGTCAAATCGCAGCTCCAAACGACATCAGCTCTGCGGCTGATAATGCGATCTTCAAAAACAGGGCGCAAAACATCGAGTGTAGCTTCGGCTGTGTGGCACGTAGCGGCGTCCAATTGAAACCAAATGTTGCCAATATCCTCCTCTTCAATTTTTTTGAACAAAAATTCGTTCAACATGGCCCGATAACGGTCGCAATTGACTGTAACGGCCACTCCTTGCTCATTTTCGAAGAAAGATGGCCCAATAAGCCTCTGGACCAATATCTGTACCAAACAATGACTCGTTTTGGGTGCGTCGGCTTTTCAATGTATGCGTGCGGGTTTTCTGTGCCACAAATGCGACAAATTTGCTTGTCTACATACCCGCCAAGATCAAAATGAGCTTCATCTGAAAAGATGATTTTTTTTTGCCAAAATCGGCATCTTCTGTAAGTCGATCGCAGGCCCACTTAGCGAAACGAAAACGCATTGGATGGTCAATTGGCTTCAACTCCTGAACCAATTGGACTTTGCGTCATACCAAGGTCTTTATGCAAAATTCGTCTCAATGATGTCTCCGAAATGTTCAATTGTTGAGAACGATGGTGAATTGATGTTGATGGCGCTTCACGCACATTTTCTGCCACAGCAGCAATATTCTCGGGTGTACGCACTATTTTTGGCTTTTCACGCTTTGGTTTATCGATGAGCATGTCAGTTACTTTCACTTTTTTCACAAGATAACGAACATACGGAGCTGACGGTGCTTCTCTTCTTCCAAAATCCGTACGCAATTTTTGCACACATTCTGCAACATTACCATGATTTTCAAAGTAAAGTAAATATTTCCCAGCGTTGTTCAAACGTATACACAACCATATTCGTTCAGCGGAAGGATAAAACTAATTATCTGTCAAATCAGACATGAGCTAAGTGTTACCATTCACGAAATAAGCACTAGTTGAAAAAATAACGTTAGATGGCGGACCCGATACAAGAACATTCATCAGACTGTAGACGTTGTCATATAAAAGGCAAGACAAAGCGGGCACGGAGTTGGTAAAAATTCAGCCAGTCTTGTGCGAAGACGCAAGGTGTTTGAAAAGAATAATCATGGTTTGAAGATCTCAGTTACAAAGATCTGTCCAACGATTATCTAGTGATATGTTATTGTTTACGCAAAAGAGTACAAGGATGAATAACAAACAAAGCAATTGTTGTTGTTTACATCAAGTTGTGAACAGTAAGTGGCATACTGAATTGTGCCAACAATAAAGAATTTAATTAAAACTAAACATAAATTTATTTTTATTTTATTTGCAACGTTTTTAAAAGGTAAAAACGTAACGATATTTAGGCTCATAGTCTTACTGGTACATGCATCGAAGTGACATATTTTATCCGACATAATGTAGCATGAAATTTCGAAGGATTACAGCATAAGCCGTTACTTTACAAAAGGCTTCTACGCGATATTCTGACTTAATTCATAGTTGGAGAATGTCCCCCTGCTTTCCTGTCTTAAGAGTAGACTAAGGATTGTACACTTCGTTTATTTCTCTCCTTACAGAATGAAGACTTCAATCTAAATTGCATAAATTAAACTCAATAACAAATAACCACAGTGGATATCCGTTTACAATATGATAAGGCATGGTGAAGGTAATACTGTTGTTTGGATGTAATTTTCTCCAAGGGTTCCCAATAATTTTCGATGGATTTAAAGAGAGGAAGAAAACCATTTCTTACTTAAATGCCCCATTACCCTGTTGTAACATATAGGGATCTCCAGAATTTTAATGAAATTTTGCGATAACAATGAATAATGAACATCAATTCAATCTTAAGACCCGTGCAAGGATCACAGAGCCTTGCGGAGTCTGCTGGCTAGAATCTTACAGAATGATTAAGTGGCTAATTCAGTATCATAGATCCCATATTCAAATCTTCCCTGTACTAAAAGTAAAGATAGACCAAAAACAATCATATCAGTTTCGACTGCTTAGTCTAGTCTCCTTATTTTTGGGTTCTGCAGATCAAGCTGTAATTCCTTATTGAATATTCTATCATACAATCATAACTCCTGATTCGAATCTCTCAGCAATTCCAATAGTCTATCAAAATCACCTTTAACTAGACACGTCCTGGATAACCAAGAATTTATGTTCGCAAGTTCCCAAGTGTCGGACAATAATTGTTTAAATGTTCTGTGGTCACACTTTCTTCCTCGCCGTGGCTTCTACAGAAATCAGTTTGACGTATACCCTGCCTACGAGTGTGTACTCCCAGAGGCCAAAATTTCATTACAAGTTCCATGGTGTTCTTATGATGAACTCTGGTGTGTAACCATTTACTTGCCCCCTTGCAGAAGAATGCAAATATAACTTATAAATATATTTGAATCTTTTGTTGCACTATCCTTTACAAATCCGCCAGATTTTTTGTTAAATATAACGTCCTCGTTCCTAGTAACCCATATGAAGATAACCTTTCCAATATCTCATTATCTCCTCTAGACTTATTCGGCAGTAGCACAGTATCCTGTTAGAATTCCTGTAAGAATGCAAATCATTCTTTTTCGTTCGAACTAAAGTAATTACCTGGTTCTCCTGCTGCCTACGGCTGAATAGGAGTTTTAAAATTCGACAACCAGGTATGTTGGACCACCTACGGTTTGTTGAATTCCATTTTCAAATTGGAAAACTATTCTTGTAAGGTTCTATCGTGCTCTCCTCAGACATCGCCGATACCTTCCGTTCTACATCGCTAGCCTTTTTGTTTCCCTCTACTCCACAGTGGCTTGGAACCCAGTAGACGTAGATGTTGTGTCGACGTATACGCTGTAGAGAGTCCATGCAACTGCTGACACCCTTTGATTCCTACGACATAAGAATAATCCAAAAAGGTTCAAAGAATGTGTTGTTTAGGAATAAAGGGCGTGATAGGAACAGAAACTACAAGGATATTGGAAGTAATACTCCCCGTCGAAACGTTTAAGATATCGCTTTTAGGCAACGACACACACATACATATTTAAAAATATAATTGGAGCACTTACTCTACTCCTCTAGACTTATTCGGCATTCTTAGCGTTCATACTCTTTAAGGATATAATTGCCGCATTACTGTCTGTATTGGAGCGTACAATCTACAATCAATAAACTTTTATGTCGTTTTCATAATCGCTATTGTAGCGTAAGAACCTAAGACTGGGTCAACTGTTCTGTTCATCTGACTTTTTTTTTGATCTCAATTAACTTTTTAACCGTTTTTGTCGAGTATACTCCTCAGAGCGAAATGAAAATTGTACGCATAATGTCGAGTATATTGTCAGGGAAAAAATTTCATATATTCCTTGAATAATAATACAATTACGATTTTTTTCAAGGCGATTATACTCGTCAGAATGAGAAAAAAATTGTTTGCATATATCGAGTACGCTCTCAGCGAAAAAATTCCTGTAGATTTGTTAAATAATAATACGATTATGATTTCATCTTCTTTCTGATGAGTATACTCGTCAGAGTGAAATGAAAATTGTTCGTATGATGTCGAGTATATTCGTCTTGAAGAAAAAAAAATTGTATTCGTATTATTATTCAGCGAATCTACTGGAATGTTTCCCTGAAAAAAGTTAAATGATAATAATGTCGAGTATACTGTCAGGGAAAAATTTCAGTCGATTCGTTGAATAATAATATGTTTGCGATTTTTTTCAAGACGAGTATACCTGTCAGAATGAAACTAAAATTGGTGGCAAATATCGAGAAAGTTCTCAGCTGAAATATTTCGGTGGATTCGTTTAATAATAATGAGCTTATGGTTTTTACCTACTTTGAGATGAGTATACTCGTCAGAGTGAAATGAAAACTGTTCGCATTATGTCGAGTATATTCGTCTTGAAGAAAAACAATTGTATTCGTATTATTAATCAGCGAATCTACTGAAATTTTTCCGTGAGAAAAGTTAAATGATAATAATGTCGAGTATGCTATCAGGAAAAAAATTTCAGTAGATTCTGATTTTTTCAAGACGAGTATACTCGTCTGAATGAGACGAAATTTGTTTGCATATATTGAGTACATTCTCAGCGAAAATATCGATATTTTCTCCTCGGACCTTGAAAATTTATGGTGGGGTCACGCAAACTTCTCAACAGGCCGTACCAATATCCGCAGCTGGTCTCCAAGGTGAAGAGTCTCTAGTCGATAGATTTTTTGAATAATAATAATACGATTATGATTTTATCTTCTTCAAGTTGAGTATAGTCGTCAGAGTGAAAGGAAAATTGTTCGCATTAAGTCGAGTATATTCGTCTTGAAGAAAAATAATTCGAATCGAACCCACGATCCTCACGCTAATATTCTACTACACTACCCACTAGACTACCAGGGCACCCATAATAAAAAAAATTTATTTTCTAAAAATCTAACGCCCTACATTGTTAAGATTTTTTAGTCAAAATTGCCAACAGAAACTTTACGTTTTACTCTGCTAATGTCGAGTATATTCGTCTTCCCTGTTAAATATTTAAGCAGGCAGAAACGGTTTTTTTAAACCAAATTAAACAGTTAAAGGGTTAATCGAATACATACCAAATTTAGCATTCAAGCTAAAGAAACAAATCATCTTTCCCAAACAATTTTCTTGGACATGCAAATGGAATTGTTTAAATTGTAATAATTCGTAGGTAGATGGGGTTGTTTTTCCTGAATCCATTAATAAATTAAAAATATCGAATGTTTTGTCAGGTTTCATGTTTCATTATTTTGTTTTAAAATTTTCCTCAACTATTCCTTGTTGTAAAATAATGGCTTGCATGGGGTTGATGAATATTTAAATAAAACACCTGCCATTAATCAATATTTTAGTATACCTTGTCTAATTACCACAAAACCAAAATTTATTTTTAAGTTCATTATGAAGCTTTGTAACCCTTTTTAATTTTTTTCCTCTCGCTCCTACGCTTGCTTGATTGTTGACTATTGACCCATTTGCATATTAATTAAATTTGTATCTTCTTTAGTATTCCTGGTACCATCCATGTACATATATTTCCCTTTTTCATTTTCCAAGAAATGAAAAGTTACAAAAAACAAGAAAGGAAATCAAGAAAATGCAGGGTTATTTCCTTGTTTGTTCTCTAATAAATGTCTTGTCTTGTGTCCTTTCCTTTTCCAGGAAATTGACGGAAAGCCAAATTGTATTTGCGGCAAGTGTAAGAGAGTAAAGAAATACTTAATTAAGGTATATAACTCTGTATACGAATAAACATGCGAAGGTTTTCCTATTTTTTATTTTTTCATTTTCTTGCTCTTAATGCCACTAAAGATTTTCAAATGAAACAGATTAAATTTTCCTGTTGTTTTCCATCATATTAAGGCAGAGGCCGCATACGTTTAAATGAAAATGTTTGTAATGAGAGATTAAACAAATTTTGAAGAAGAAATAAAAATGCTGCTGCTACACATAAATTGTAAGTCGTTTGCACACGTGCTAAATCATGAATTTGTACTTCAAGGCCATTCGACAAAGCATAGGGGTTGAAGGTCTCTTAGTCATTAAGTCGGCTTGTTGTGCGCTCATCATGCAGAATCATATTTTCTACAGAAAGTCCAATTAAACCCTTTAAGACGAGTTTTCTCTAAAATGTTGGAGTCTTAAGCTTACAAAAACGGGCACTGAATCTATCAATTGTGGTGTGAGAAGCTAGGTCGTAATCTTGACTGAAGTGCTGTAATGACCAATTATATAGTCCTGATACACTTTTGAATTTCTTTCCATCTTCCCCTTACATACTTAGTAAAGTACTTATTAGAACCCTTTAGTCAGGATCAGAGGTCAGCTGTGAGTATTCTGATACTTATACGCATTCATACTTATTTTAATGTCATACTCATACTACTCATATTCAAAGTTTGAAGCACTTATCGTACTCATACTTAACAATACATGATGTTGTTAACTTCGACTCTCCTTTACTCACCATTCACAAGAATCACAAAATAAGTATGATTCTCGTACGAACACTACAATACGCACAAGAAGGTTGTGTGTTTGCTCTGCTTGCTGTCTGTCTTTTTTGTTTATGTTTTTCTTCTTTCTTTGTAAATGCAACAACAACTAAGGCTGTAAATTTTGACGAATGATTCGAATGACTCGAATCATTTATGAGTATTATTAGTATTTTTCGAATACTATCATTCGATAGTTCGAATGATATGAGTGTGATGTCAACGTTGTACTCATACTCATTGCAACTTGTACTTATAAATCAATGTTGTACTGAGTACGAATGAATCAGAGTAGTTGAATTTCAATACTGTTGACTCACTCATATTCAAAACTTCATGAGTACTTATGAGTAGCGAAAAAACAATTCATTGCTGATCTCTGGTCAGGATTACAACTTAGCTTCTTACACCACCTATATTGTGTGTGTTAAGTGGCTAAATGTACAATTTAAAGTTAATTCCGAAAAACAAAGCAACTTTTTAATGCAATTTTTATTTACTCTCAGAATTTTTTCCAGGAGACTGCTGAGAAGAAGTCGTTGAAAGAATGAAATTTTCATTTTTTTTTTTTTTTGTTATGTTCCGGATCACTGAGCTAGGGCCCGAAAAACGGACGCGCGTCTAATAAGCCAACACACTACCTACTGAATTAAGGCGTCTTTTCTGTTGTATCGTTATTCCCCAGTAGTATACGTTTTCATCTGGCTTTTAATGCACTTTAAAGCATTGGGTTGTATCAAGGTTTGTGTTCTTCAATACTTATTGCACCGATTGTCATTTGACATTCAGTGAAGATGTTTGAGGCTCTATGTTTTATAAGTTAGTAACGCTGGCCACATCACACTTTCTCTGATCGCTTATATCTTCTCTTGTTAAATTTCATTATGATCTCGAAGTCAGAGGAATAGTTTAATTTGCTGTACTCCCTATTTTCCGTGTTAAGAGTCATATGTATAGCAGCAAGTATTCATAAGTAACTGAGCCATGGATTCATTTGACCTAGAGAGTCGATGCTACTGATATGTTTCGTATACATAACAATTATGTGTGTATAATTGGCCATTACAATCCTTCAGTCAGAATTACGGCCTAGCTTCTCACACCACTTATCTTGTGTGTGATAATTTTATCCATAAGTGGCGGAACCTACAGTTTAAAGTCGACTCTGAACGACAGATTTTTTTGAGAAACACTTTCATGGCAATTTAATTTTTTTTAACATATTTTTTGCCAGAAATCTGCTGAGAGGAAGTCGCCGAAGGAATATTTTGAACCGTGGCCTTACGTCTAATAAGCCAACACACTACCTACTAGACTATGGCGACTTCGATAACTGTTTCGGATAACTCAGCGTTAAGCGAGTATCCCAATTGTAGTCTGGGGATACGATTTGTTGTCTTGGTTAATACATTTCAAGACCATATACCGTCAATGTATGTTTAGTCAGCTATTAGAGGTGAAAGACGAAGGACGTTTTTCTCACAAAAGCAGATAGATTATCCACATCCACTGAGAATGTCAGTGTCAAACCTCAATAGTCTTCCAAATACTTAAAAGAATTCTAAACAACGAGATACGGTTCAACCATTTTCCTGCTCTTGCTGGTAGTCCTCAACACGCTTACACTCGGGGCAGGTTGACTTAAATTGAATTGTGATCCTTGGTGGAGAATATTAAAATAGCTCCGGTATGCAAAAATTACACACTGGCAGCTGTAATTGAAGAGCAGGGTGCTTTGAACAATGTCCATTCCCAAGCATCTTATTAGGGCTCTTGATAAGCGCAATGAACCTGTCCTTGTTTATAAGTTCCAGGGATCACTGAATTACTTAAAACTAACACTTTTTTGGTATCCGGGACACAGGAATATTATTGGAAATTGGATTACCAGCGCCAGCATGCCGCTCGTAACCTTCGACATGTTGTAGGGTATAGGGATTCCGGTTGTCACAGTTAAATTTGATGGTATTCACTCATTTTACTGGGAGTTTCATTCCCTATGGCAGCACCCTATGGTATGATAGACATACCGAAATCTTGGATCGAGCTCTCTAATGTAAAGGTTACTGCAATAGCAAGATTTATTTTGGACTGAGTTTGATTTCCTCATAGGAATGTTTGATCCCTGGGTTAAGTGTCAGTTGTGATATCACAATAAACGTAATTGCTGGCTAAAGTTGGACATCTTTCTTCAAGGAGTGTGCTAATAAATTTTCACCAATTGATAACCTATCCTACTGCCCACAATCAATTGTTTATTCTAAGTAGGTTCTATTGAAAGTCAATGTAGAGGTCTGCTGGAAGCATCTGCTCAGGGTTCTAATGGGGGACTAGTCATGTCTGATAAAGTAATCAAGAGAAGACATGTATACACTACTATGAAAAAATATTTCTTCGGCGACTTCCTCACAGCAGATTTCTGGCAGAAGCTATGAGCGTAAATAAAATTGCAATGAAAGTTTCTTAAAAATCTGTTGTACGGAATCGACTGTACAAAATTCGGATTCTTGTGAGTGGCGCGAAATCGACGTACCCGGATTCCCCTGTTCACTCTACAGACTGCGTAGTTACTGGCAGATCTTTCGTTAAAACAAGATCTTTCGTTTCGTCGATGTACAGATTTTTGTCAACCGTTTACAGAAGTCTACTAAGTAGTAAAATTGCCATGAAAAAGTTTCTCTAAAAATCTGTCGTTTGGAGTCGACTTTAAACTGTAGGTTCCGCCACTCATGTATAAAATTAACACACACAACATAAGTGGCGTGAGAAGCTAGGTCGCCCTTAGTACAGGGTTGTAATTAGCAATTATGTATATATACACTGCTGTGTGTATAAGTTTATACTGTTAAACGAAGACTTCAATCGTTTTTCGTGCAAAATCAATCGTAAACTGTTGAGATATTCTAATCTTGTAGGTAGTGTGTTGGCTGCTTAGACATGGGATTCAAAACCAAGCTCAGACATTTCAACCAAGCAAAATATCACAAAATATGTTTTCGACAACATCCTCTCAGCATTATTTTGGCAAAAACTCTGGGAGTGAAAAAATTGCCATGAAAAGTTGATCAAAAATCTGTCGTTCGGAAGCGACTTCAAACTGTAGGCGAATAAAATTAGCAGACAGAACAGAGGTGATTGTAATCTTTATTGGTTGTAATCCTGACTAAAGGGTTATAATGATTATAATTAAGTTAAGTAATTCGGATATTATTTGTTGATGTTCATAAAACAGTTACCTTTTTTTTGGTAAGATATTTACAAAGGACTTCTTAAACTCCACAGCGCCTAAATGAAAAACTTAGAATTATACTTGAATTGTCAAAATAGGTGTTTTGACTTTCTCATTTAGTCCAAAGCATTTCAAAGCAATTGTTTGCCTCAAAATATTTTCTTTACTTAAAAGTGTAACCCAACCCCTTAGAGTAAATCGGTAGTAAATACATTTACACAAGAGCGCTTAACATTCGTTTTATTTATCTTGAATTGTTGCTGCACAATGAAAACAAAAAAAAAAGAAAGAAAGTGAACAACTTGTTTTGGTTACTCCCATGAGATTTGATGGCAAATATGTTGGAAATTTAATTTTGAACTGAAAAAGAAAGCAGCAACTAAAATAGCAGGCAGACCATGTCTACGAAAGTAACAAAAAAAAAGGGGAAGAAATAAGAGCATCTTTATTATGCGAATATTTGCTTAAGAACATCTCAAACGATGGACGATGGATGTTCTTTTATTTTATTGTGTGTGTAGTCTCTTCAAGATTTTCATTTATTTTTCTTCCTTCTTCTGTTCTTTCTCGTTTTTGTTGTGCTTAAAATATATCACAGAAATTCAAAAAGAAAAACCTACAAAAAAACAAGTACGAGAATCTTTGTTGGATAATTTAACATGATCTTGGTTTTCATTTTGCCTCAAGGATTTCAACTTCTGTTGCAATTTCGCTGTACTACTCACAGTATTGTAAGGAGGTTCATGAAAATTGTTTTAACGGCTGATTGTTGTTGTTTCTTCCTTTCTTTTATTTTAATTTATTTAATTTTTTCTTTATTACAACAACAACAACATCGCTACAGCAATATTAAAATTCTCTTCGTCATTAGCAGCAGCAGTTTGCTTGCTTGTTTTTTTCTTGGTTTCTTTTCGTTTTTCTAATTTATTTAAACGCTGTTTCGTGGATTTTACTATTTAATGTCCTTTCATTTGTTTCAGCGATAACACGATAAGATTAATTTACTCAATCCAGTTTTATTTGCAAGCAACATCCTTCCTTACTTCTCAACTCAACTCAACTCAACTCAACTATTGTGTTAATTATGTTGTTGCTCTTCTTCCTTGGTAAGATACTAGTGAGATTGAATGAAATATTGGTTGTTGTTTTAAGGAAATAATACTTTTTCTTGCTTGGTTAAAGAACTCACTTACAAGTCGAATATTCCCGGAACGAATCCAGGTCGAAGAATTTTTTCAAATTTTACAAATTTGAGGGCCCTCTCTACAGGAAAAAGGATGACATTACAGGGGAGTTCCGTAGTTCCACCATCTGCTGCGAAAGAAAAATTATGAATTAAGGACGTTGTTTCTAGGCAACGACAGACGGTGTTCCTATACTAGGACCTGTTACAGCAGACCTGCTCAGCAACTAAAAATTTCAAGCATTTCACAAAAACTGATGGATTAAAACTTAAACACTTAGCTTTTCATACCACCTTTTTTGTGTGTGTAAATTTTTTAGATGAGTGGCAGGACCTACAGTTTAAAGACGGCTCCGAACGATAGATTTTTTAAGAAACTTTTCATGGCAATTTTAAATTAGTTTTTACCAGAAGAATGCTCTGAGAGGAAGTCATCGAAAAAAATATTTTTTTAATATATCTGAGCCAGTGGTGGAATAAACCAACACAATACCTGCTAAAATACAGCGATTATTATTGGCCTCTTTTACCACAGCCCGTATTATGAGCATAGTCTGGTTCGAGGTGAAGAGGAATTACATGGAATCTCTCATGGGGATAATATTTATCTTCTTGCGGACCAGATTAAATTTGGAGTATTATTTCATTCAAATGGCTGCCGCGGCTGGCCTCACAGCACCTCATTCGATCTGGCCAATTTTCGTGCATTTTTCGAAAGTATGGGGTCGTATATCGGCAATGGCATCACGAATGCTCAATTGCCTCTGGTTTGTCGGTATAACACTTTTCTTTACAGGCGCCCCACAGAAAATAGTCCAACGATGTCAAATCGCAGCTTCTTGGCGGGCCAATTGACATCACCATTTCGTCTAAATCAACTGGCATCAAACGTTTAACGCAACAATCCACTGTGGCTTGTGAAGTGTGGCAAGTTGCACCATCCTGTTGAAACCAAACATTGTTCACGGCAATACCATGAACAGCGGGTACAAAAATCGCTTATCATGGTGCGATAGGTGTCTCTATTGACCGTAATGGTTGCGCCGTCCTCAGACCTCCGGTTCGCAAATCGCACCAAACAGTCACTAGTAATGGGTGCGTTGGGTGCAGGGTTATCTGAACCCCAAATATGGGAATTTTACTTACTAACGTACCAACCGTAATGAAAATGAGCTTCATCCGAAAGGATGAATTAAAAACGTTGCTCAAGCGTAAATCGATTCATTACGTCAGTGGAGATAATACACAAAAATTTGTGACAAGTATGTACTGCTAGATTCGAATAACTGATAGAGGGCCCACCAGATAGCAGACTTAGTAGATTAGCGCACAATGTTGAACTTGAGTTAAATATCGACAAAACAAAAGCCATGAAAACTAGCAATGTCAGTAACAATCACATCAAGATAGGATACAAGTTGAATATGTATTTTTTTGCTTTATCTAGGCAGTAGAGTGACAGCGAATTGTGACACGGAAATAATCGCAAATAACAGGCTCTATAAAGTGAGAGCGGCCAGCAATAAGGACCTTTGGAATTTTACCAAAGAGGAACCCATAATAAAAAAATAACGAAATAGAGCTCGATTGGTAATACTCTTTGGAAGAAGTCTGATAGTATAATGCTTACGATGATGTCGTTTTACTGGAATTCTCAAAGTCTAAGCAGCAGAGGGTGGAAATTAAAATGTCTGAAGACGTATGCTACACTGAGATTTCTCAAACCCCAGGTCAGACATCTCCAACAAAACGAAATATGAAAAAATATTTCCGGAGTGAATTTCTCTCAGCAGATTTCTGGCTAAAACTCTGAGACCAAATAAAATTGGCTTGAAAAGTTTCTCAAAAAGTCTGTCGTTCAGAGTCGACTTTAAACTGTAGGTCCAGCCATTTTTGGATAAAAATTAATACACACAGTATAAGTAGTATGAGAAGCTAAGTCGTTATCCTGATTAAAGACTTGTAACGACCAATTGTGTACTTTATGTAAGGTTTGCAAGTTATCGTGAAATGTTTAACGTCAGAAAACATTAAGTCTGCTCGCGAACTTCATGGATCGCTTCGTTCAACATACTGTTAACTTCAATCAACGTTGTGAGGAAGAAATTCGTGCAGAAATTAATCGCTTTCGCTGTAATTTCACTGTTCTCGATTCAAAATCATCAACAAGAAATAAAAGTATATGTACCATACAGGAGAAAATATTTCCCCTGTATTGGGAAAACTTAAAGAATTCGCCGATATAATGACTTGTTGACCTATGTATGTCCTTCGAATAAGCGAAATATTTTATGTGAGAGTCCAACACAGTTCATATAAGAATTTGTGACGCAATTTTGCTGATTGGGTTTATTTGAAATTGTCGGAAGATGAAGATTTTTATCAAAGAATTGGGTTTAGGAATGTAACGCATTTCATAAGAAATGGACAACGTAACACATAGCCACAGTGTACATATACTGGAAATCATATTTAATAAATAAATACCACCAAATTGTTTATCAACTTGTAATAAAACGGTATCATTCCAATAATATTCCTCTCTTGTATCATCAATTTTAGAACTAAAGCTACCCGTATTTATTTCTTCCGATTATGTCTGCCTGAATTCATAAATTATTGCAGGACAGGCAAAAAAAGAAAAACAAAATTCTGTAATTAACGACAACAAATATTCCTCAATATTTTACAATATTTTTCATTTGTCTTTATGTAACTGGGAGTAATTGTCTGATATACTCGTACTATAAGTATTCCTTTCCTTTTATGCATTCTGAAATAAAGAAGTTTTTGTTGTTGCACTCCTATTAGACGTACAATTCCCTTAAGACATAACATGTACTAGTACTTGGTGTTTTATTAAAAATTGTTTTGTATCATATTGTATATGAAAGGATACTTTAGTTAAATTGGGGCCTTTTCAAAATTATAAAGCATTTATGGTACTTATGCGTACATCAATTTTTATGTGCGATTTTTGAAAACATAACTTGGTTATGTAAACCACAAGTGTGTACGAAATATTATTGAAATTTTTCACTCGTTTGGAGGACCCGTTTTATGTGGAATATAACATCGTTTAGCTGTCCGCGACAGCTTCTCTGGGTAAAGTTCATCTAATATATCCAATTTTCCATGACTTATGCTTATAAATCAGACTTAATTTGACCGACAGCATTTTTTTATGGCGGATTTAAAGGCCCGCTACGGTTTTAACTTATTCGGGTACACCTGCGACACAAGAAAACACCACAAGAAAAAGTGTAAGGGGTGCACATCGCATGATTTGGGCCGCCAATTAACATAACATCTACGTGAGACAATCATAAAATCCCTCGTGTAGAATATCCATTGTGGCAGGAGCTGTATGGCACGTAACGCTGTTCAGTTAAAACCACGTATCTTTGGTGTTCAAATCATCCAATTCATTCCATTCTAAGTTGGCAATTACCGATCCATGGAATAAACCATCACATCCAAAGTCGCCTTCAAAAGAATATGCACCGATGACGTTGTCAGACCACATCAAACAATTTTTTATCCCAATGCATTGCACGCTCTTGGATCTCAAGGGGGTTAATATCGTTCCAAATGCGACAATTTTGTTTGTAAACGTACCCATTCAACTAGAGATTAGCCTCATCGCTGACCATCGCCTCAACCGGAATCAACCGAAATCGACATAACCGGATTCTCCTGTTCACTCTAACAGACTGCAAAGTTTTCGGTAGATCTTTAATTTCGTCGATGTACAGATTTTTGTCAACCGTTCACAGAAGTCTAGTAAGTAAGGTGTTGGCTTCTTAGACGTGAGGCCACAGTTCAAACCCCAGGTCAGACATCTTCAACAAAACGAAATTTGAAAAAAATATTCCTTTGGCTACTTCTTTTCAGCAGATTTCTGGCAAAACCTCTAAAAGGAAATAAAATTGCCATCAAAAGTTTCTCAAAAATTTGTCGTTGGGAGTCAACTTCAAAGTGTAGCTTCCGCCGCTCATATATAACACTGGCATATACAAGATAAGTGGTGTGAGCAGCATGGTCGTAATTCTGTTTGCAGGATTTTAATGACCAACTGTGTATGACGGTATTACTGAACTGATGGACTTGACTTTATCTACTGCGTAAAGTCCTTTGGGTAGGACAATTATGGCAGTTGTGTAATGATAAAACAATTTTGTTATTTGCACGTGTTCAATGCTATGTCAGTCCATGGCGAATTGGTAAAACATATTGAATGAATGAAAATTAATTTTTTGACTATATTTGAATTGATCCCATACCGGAACAACACTATTCTCATAATGGGCCTAAATGCTGGTCTAAGTGGGATCTCTCTTTTATGAAAATCCGCCTTACCTAACCATACTACACTTCTAGTGCTTCTAGTGCGCTTAATACGAATCCGTTCTCAAAATTGATAGACCACCTTAGGATTTCGAGATATTTTATCCTAAAATAGCAAAAGATATGTTTTTTGTTTGTATTCCAGGGGATTCGAGTTTTACAATTGGCCAATTCACATACTTTGTATCGTGTATGTTGTATTGAATACACTTGGTTGTTTGTGAACTCTCAATGCAATGTATGTCGTATTCTTCTTCATAATTTTTGACATTCAAACAATTTGATAGCACGAAACCAAAACAACTTATTAAAAACAAATGAAGAAATGTGTATAAGTGTATCGGATTTTTACATGAAAATTATCAACAACAATCGTACACTGTTGTATAGTTGTCCAACAATACAATAAATACAATGATACAACCGCTTGACGAATTGACCAAATGTGGATGTTAATTCACTCAATTAATTTCATAACAGTGACATCATTGTTTTCAGCGCAGTAAAAACCTTTATAAAAATGTATTCAATTATTAAAATTTTGACGGCCTGTGTAATTTAATGAAGTCGCTGCAGTCTAGTAGGTAGTGTGTTGGCTTATAGACGTGAGGCCTCGGTTGAAACACAAGGTCAGACATTTCCAGCAAAACGAAATGTGAAGAAATATTTCTTTGGCGGCATATTAAAAAAAAAACTCTGTGCGTAAATAAAATTGACATGAAAAAGTTTCTCTAAAAATCTGTCGTTCAAAATCGACTTTAAACTGTAGGTCCCGCCTCTCATGTATGCATATTATCACACACAACATAAGTGGTGTGAGCAGCTAGGTCGTAATGACCAGTTATGTTTGTATGTGTGTGTATGTAATTTAAATGTTACGAAAATAAATTTTTTTCAAGTTTGAGGGCCCTTAAAACTGTATTTTTTCCACTCTACATGTCCTGTACTTTAGTTCCAGTAATTATTTGGCTTGATTGCTTCTTTTGATATGTAGGATACATTAACAATTGTATTTGGGAAGAAAACTGATAAACAGAGTATTTATAATGAGTTAAAATCGACACTGAGATACCCTAATATTTTCAAAAGCAAAGAATTATAATTTAGAAAATCTTAAAAATTAAAAGAAATTTGTTTAGATTTGTTACTTATTACAATCTTTTTACTTCTTTCTATGAAATAAAAACAAAAATCAAATAAAATTTAGAAAGCGTATGTGGAAAGCGGCCAAAAACCTTAGAAGTTAAGTTTTTAAAGTGATTAAAGTGAAAAACTTGTAATTCTTTTACATGCTTTGTTTGTAATCTGAAAATATTTAATTTTTAAATATCCCAAACGTTTTACAATACATTGCAAAAGGAGTAACTTAGTGTATGGTAAACTTCTTCTATATACACTGTGTAACGTAAAAACATAAACAAAAAAGTTTACAAGAATCTCAAATGGAAAATTTTTCAAAACAAAAAAACTAATCCAAACAGAATAAAAAAATAAACAATATTGAAAACAACTGCCGAGCTTTTCATAAAGAAATCCATACAAAAATGAGAAAAAATAGGAAAATACGTAAAGCAATGTAGAAAAAAAAAGTCCTACCAATAGCAGCACCTACCCACCCAAACAAAACCCAAATAAAAGATTGCAATTCATGTTAAATCAACATGACATCGTTTGAACAATTTTTTTTATCATTCTTTACAATTACAAAAACAAAGATGAATTAAAAAACAACATTCATGTGTAAAATGTGATGAAAAGTGTTTATGTAGATAAACGTACATACATACATATGTATAAGTATGTATGTGTCAATGAATGATGAAATAGTGCCATAAGTTCCACAAAGTGAGAATTGTATCCTTTTTGATAATGATGAGCACTTTTTGAATTTTTACTTCTAAGCTATTCAGGTACTAGCTATTAATCTTTCTTTTCATAAATCGAATATGAATCTTCACAGCAGTGCACATGAACTGCATATTTATGGAGGCATTAAGATTCTAAAGAGCTTTAGTGAATTATAAAATTCTGTCGAATCGGTTAGATAAGGTCAGATTAAATTGGCAGTCGCTTAGCTTGCTTGCCAAATCTGTCTTTTCTACCTGTAAGTGATTTCATAATTTCATCTTAATTTTGCTTATTATTGAAGGTTGTGTGCGACTATTTGTTTTCTGCAAGAGAATGCTGGTATCACTTTGAATTATCTGTTACACCAAGCTTTACACATCCTTTAGTTTTTAGTTGTTATTTACTTACTTATGTCTTGTAACCAATATTGTGATAGTCCCTTATCTCCCCCAGCCTTTTCAAATCTATCGGTTGTCTTGTTTTCGTCTTTCTTCTGTCATCGTGTCTAGGAATCGATATCTGTTTATCTCCTCTAGAGATATTCTACGTTCTTGGAAAATCTTAGATGTGGTGTATACACTCTCTCAGCATCTAATGGTTTTTTAACAACCAGTATATATGTATGCGTATTCCTCCATTCGATATATGTACTCTGATACACAACAGCAGTCGTTATTGTCATTATATTAGCTTGTATAGTACTACAGTAATTTATTAAAGCAACAGACAATATAGAATTCAAGTTTCCTGATTTGATTTGACGATTTGATTTTCGAATCCATCGTTGAATACTTGAATGATGAACCATTGGAGGTATAACAGTAAATGTGCTGCAAATAGGATTCATCTGCTACTTTGTATTTTGACCTTTGAAAAATCAATATAGAAAGAGGATTCGGAAATCGTGTAGTCAATAGGTATATCCAGACTACCAACAAGATTTTGACTAACCATACCTTAATATTTCCATTTACTTATGGCATTCAGTCTCTTGGCTGTATTGGAAGCCACTTGTTTTGCCAATATCTCTGGTAGTAGTCAGTTAAGAATAGTAAGCCATAAAATGCATAAGATCAAGTAGATCTATCATCTTGATCATCGTCACCTGTTATCATAACCGTCTTCATAATGTGCTCAAATCGAGCTGGATGATTCTGATACTCTAAAGTCAACCACTAAACCTATATCCCGCAGAATAGAGTTGTTTTGACTGCAAAGTCGTACAGCCAGTATAAATTATTAATTTTGTCACCCTAGATTTTACTTTCTTATTAAAGCTTCAGAAAAGAATTTGAAAAAAATTGTATGAGATGCTAAAACAATACGAATTAATATCAACCAGATTCTGTGGCAACAACGAAACGTTGTTGTTCAAAAAAAGGGTATTAAAGTGTGCACATTATATGTCTTCGTATAAGACTGAATTCGTAGAAACAAGCTTCATTTCGCTTAAATGATAATACCTATAATTGAATAATGCAATAGAAAACGAAATGTCAAAGACATTCAGTAACTCCTTCGATCAAGAACTCCTTATAAAAGCATGTACCAGGTCTTGAAATAATGGCTTGAATTCAGAGTAAAGTAAAGAATATAGCCATAGTATAGTGCTACAATGCTAAGTTGCAGAAAAATTAAAAAGGATGACTTCTGGACTTAGGTAACAACAATGAAAATTTGAGAAGCGCTTCGCAAACGAGATTCAGTAACTGAAATGAAAGGATTAAAATGGAAGTTGCGTACTCTTTTAAAAGAGGGACTATTTTGTGATCTGGTTACAGTAGCGGGAGTTTTTGATCCCAGAATGAAATATTTTAATCCTATAGCACAACTTTCGGGTATTCCCTATATGATTAAGTCTATGCTATCGAAAGATGTGATTAATACAACATGGATTGGAGGTACATAGCCCGGGACATAGCAATACTATCTCAGAACTCATGAGGTTAAATTGAAGAAAAGGGGACCGTGTAATAGAAATATAATATTTGTATAAGAATAAGAGGTTGCCGGTAGTGTAAGACGTAAGGGCACGGTTCAAACGCCTGGTCAGACATCAAAACGAAAATATGAAAAAATATTTCTTAGGCGACTTCATCTCAGCAGATTTCTGGCAAAAACTCTGAGAGCAAATAAAACTGCCATGAAAAGTTTCTCAATAATCCGTCGTTCGGAGTCGTCTTTAAACTGTAGGTCTCGCCACTCGTGTATAAAATTAACACATACAACATAAGTGGTGTGAGAAACTAGGTCGTAATCCTGACTGAAGGGTTGTAATGGCAAATTATGTATTATGTACGTATGTATAAGGATACATACATATATATGCTATATTATATATACGTAGTTGGTCACTATAACTCTTCAGTCAGCATTTCGTCCTAGTTTTTTATCCGTAAGTAGCGGGACCTTTGCAAGGCAATTTTATTTACCCTCAGAGTTTTTGCCAGAAATCTGCTGAGATGAAGTCGTCGGAGAAATATATTTTTAAGATTTTGTTTTGTTGGAGATGTCTGACCTGGAGTATGAATCATGACCTCACGAATAATACGCATTACTTACTAGACTACTTCGATTTCTAAATTAAAATAAGAAATGTTTAAATCCAACTGGGCGTATGATTATTGTGCACTTTTCATAAATTAAGTTCAACTGAAAAACTGAAACTAAAAAAGCGTATTTAAGCTAATAACGATGATCTTGACGTTTTTCCTTTTTCCTTTTTTTAAACAAAAACGTGTAGTAGCCCAACCAACCACGTATTTTTTTTCGTTCTTTTGTTTTCAACATGAAAAGAAACTCAAAATGTTAGAAACTTTACTTATGTACGAGTATACGCTTAGTTTGCCAACATTATGGTGTATTTGTATTCATAAGGTCCTCTATTTAGTGTAAAACTAATATTTGCTAAACTGTAAATGGATATTTATTTAAAAGCATTCTTTATTATAAAAAAGGGTAATAGAACAAGAAGAAGACCAAGAATCAACATTATTACGGCGTGAATATTTAGATGTTGTGTACTCTCGTATAGGTTTATTGTGTTTTTGTTTTAGCGCTCAAGGATTTTTTGTTGAGTAATAGTCATATTCATACCACTTTTTTTTCCTTTTTCTTTTTGTTTTCTTTTGGTTTTGTTTTCTTTTTGTTTTGTTTTGTTTTAGTTTTAGTTTCTCTTTAGGTTATACAATATTTGAGGCCACATAACCTGAAACATTTCTATGAATTGTACGCTGAATAGCTGTGGCATAAACGTATGCGTGTATGCTAAGGGTGCGTGAATGTTTATACATATGTGTGTGTGTAATCAACATTGCATGAAATTTGTTTGTCTCAATATTATGTTGCAGTTTTCTAGTTTACACCTTTCATCTCAATTGGAATATGCTCTACCACTCATACATACACACACGCAAAAAACATTTTATAGCCTTACAAACATTTTCTAGGGGCATGCATGTTAAAATACAACACATGTATGTATGGCAACACATTTACTTTACAATGATGTTTGAATGGTACGGTATGGTATGGTATGATGCTTGAATTGTGGTTTTCTTTGCTAAAAAAAATGTTTCCATATCCGGTTACCCGTCATTGCTGCTATTTGGTTAGCGAAATATAATATTAACGCAGGAAACAAAACAAAAACAAAAAAACAACGAATAATAGTTTCTAAACTAAAAATTAAAATAAAAAAGTTTTGTTTTGTTTTTTCCCTTCAATTAATTATTTAGGTTACTACAACAGTAAATGGTTTATTGTGTGTTTAAATTAATTGTGCTATTAATCATCATTTAATATTTTAACAGGGCAAATAAATGTAAAAAATATTAAAAAAAAATTAATTTAACTGGGAGGGAGACAAGAAAATATAGAATCAAGGAGAGAGTTTGACTAAAGTTTGAATTTTAAAATCGGATTTAATTTTATAAAAATAAGGGAAATTAAAATACATTTAATAAATTAAATACGTATGGCGCGTAGTGATTTTTAAAGTCAGATTCAGTAATCCGAACAATGAACAGTCGCATCGGTTGTTAATGCAATATTAGAACAATTTTGAAAACTAAGAGGATCATACACATACATAATTGGTCATTACAACCTTTCAGTCAGGATTACGACCTAGTTTCTCACACCACTTAAATTGTGTGTGTTAATTTTATACATGAGTGGCGGGACCTACAGTTTAAAGTCGACTCCGAACGACAGATTTTTGAGAAACTTTTCATGGCAATTTTATTTACTCTCAGAGTTTTTGCCAGAAATCTGCAGAGAGGAAGTCGCCGAAGAAATACTTTTTGTATTTTATTTTGATGTCTGGCATGGGGCTCGAACTTTTCGTCTAATAAGCCAACACACTACCTACTAGACCACGGCGACTAAGAGGATCATGTTCCTACTAAATAATCAAGCTGGATAGGTAGACTTACCTCTTAAATCAAGAGATTGCGGTAGACAAACTTAGGCCATGCATGTGATACCACAGAAGTCTATTTTCTCTATTCCTGAAACCTGAAATTATTTCGGAAGATATTTTCATTATAACCACGAGAAATTAGTTTTTCCATAAGTGACCATAATGAATTACTAAAGCCTCCGTAGTCTAGTGGGTAGTGTGCTGGCTTAATAGATATGTGGTCCCTATTCAAACCACGTTAAAAACGAAATATGAACAAAATATAACATTAGCGACTTCCTCTCAATCGATTTCTGGCAAAAACACTGAGAGTAAATTAAATTCGGCATTAAAACTTTCGCAAAAAAAATTCTGTCGTTCAAAAACGATTTTTAATTTTAGGTCCTTAAGCTTGTGTATAAAACTAACACACACAACATAAGTGGTGTGAGAAGCTTGGTTCTTATCCTGGCTGAAGGGTTGTAATGACCAATTATGTATGTATGTATGTCCATACATACCCTGCTGAGAGTGCTTCTTTAGAAATTGTTCAAGTTTTCCATGTGCTCTCCATGTAAACTTGCTGCAGTGTCTTGCATTTATCTTGCATCATTGTTCGGAGGTTTTCAATACAGTTTCTAATGTAAAGAACTCAACAGAGAATTCGACCACTGTGACGTGTCTGGCCAGTTTATGGGCCCTACATTCCTCTGAAACATAAATATGTTTATCGCAATATCCATCCAACCATCAGATATGAATGTCATACCACCACGCCATTTCATTGAGAGATTCGTATAAACCATCTTAGGGGTCACCACGTAAGAACGCAGTGCTCTGACAGCTGCCTGATTTCCTTCCTAAAGATTTATTCATCTTAAATAATTCTGGCCGATACTTCTGTTTTTTTTTTCGATAGTCTTAGCGAGTGAAATTCCAAAAACACGCTTCTATCCATGAAAATCTGAACTTCTCTATTCGAAATTGATGTTGTGAACTTCTTCGAAAAGTTATAGTGTGATATCACGTAGTCGACAGTTTTGAAAGCTTCATATCCTCTGGGGATATTTGATCTGTGCCCAATATTTTTTCAAGGCAAGTTAAAAGCTGTCATTAACAGGATACTTAAATCTGCCCCAAAATACCGCTCTTTCATTACATAATTTTATGGGAGAAGGCAGAGCATTACATCTTGAGTATTTACTTTCCTTTTTTTATTTTAATGAGTAAGCACTCTAGTGTTGAACGGAATTGCCTTTCCTCCTAGTTGTTTCGATATCGTATACAACCAATCTTGTTAGTGCTCCCATTATGACGCCTTTTTCCACATTATTGAAAGTGCCCTCTATATTTAGGTAGGCACTAAGGTATCCTTCTCCTGCCAGCTTTCTCTCTATCGTATACATCAGGGTAGGCCAGACTATCTGAACAGATCTTTCTTACTATATGCATGCTATACCTTAGATTATAGATTTCCTTCAAAAGTCCGGCGTAGATTAATATTAATGAGTCTCTAAATCTTCAACACCATCATTTGATATCTTTATGAGCTGGTGCTATTTTGATTTACTTCACTTTGCTGATATTTAATCACTAACAATCTCTTTGAAAACTCTTTGTTTCTGGGATTCATTTCTTCTCTATTGAACTTACCAAACCCGTTTTCATCACCTGAATTTGCAGATGAAATATTCGAAGCTACCGCAGTCTAGTTAGTTGTCTTATTAGGCGAGAACTGCGTGGTTCAATTCCTGGCTAAGAGTTCTCGATCAAAACTAAATATGAAAAATATTTCTTTCGTCAGTTTTGATGGAAATCTGCTGAAAGTAAAATGAAATTGCTACGAGAACTTTCTCAAATCTTTCGTCAGCCAGTAGGTCTTGCCACTCATGCATAAAATAAACTCACATAACATGAGTGGTGTAAGCAGTTAGGTTGTAATCCTTACTAAATTAAGTTAATATGTACGTAAAATTGAGTACAGTTCAGCTTATTCAATATTCATTTGACAGCTGGTTGTTTCAACAACATTGTTTTTATTTGGTCGTCATTTTTTGTTTGTCGTTGTTGACATTTCAACAAAAATTATTCGGTTAATTGTAATATGCTCACTAAACACACTTATGACAGTTTTAAGTTTTACTCAATAATGGCGTTTATTGCGATTTACGCAATACAGGTGCATACCTGAACACCGTATAAGAAGATAATGTTTATCAAGACAAACCTTGTCTTCAACACTATTATTTTTCTTTAAACTAACAAAAGTTGCTTCACTCTCAGAGATTAATAGCCTGAATAATAATAATACTCGGAACTTTTCAACACCATGGTTATTCAATTTAATAGAAAATTTGAATTAATTCATCCGCAAATTTTACGCAGCACTACACACAAATATATTAGACGTGAATGTATCTTCTTGAAACCCACTGTATTTGAAAATAGAGAACAGTAAACATGCATTCCCCCTGTATTCAATAGATAAAATGGCAACAGTTTCAATTTCCTCTGAATACGAATAAAAAAGAAATGAATACGAATAAAAATCCAATGCATTTCTTTGAGGCTTTAACGCAATATATGCCAAACAAATTCTACTCGATGCAGCGATTTAAAAAAAGATTGAAAGAAATATTAAAAAAAAGAAAGACGAAAGAAATGAAACCAATTTTTCATTTTTCAAACTAATTTAAGAATGCAACAACCGAAAATCGTTTGTATAAGTGAAGGGCATGTAAATAATGTCAAATTTCATTGAATGTAAGAATTCTTTTACAGCAAATCCTTTGGCATAATATTGGTACTAGATCTACTGGAAAACTACCAATAAATCTTAGCAATCAAACAGCATGGTCCAGCTAGGTTGTCCGTAAAGCCGTTACAAAAAGCATCCGTTCACGCAAATCGCAACGGAAATCGTATGCTACAACAGAATTCCTTGGGGTTGCAAAAAATTTAAGAAAATATTTTTGTTTATTTATAGGACGGACCATCTATTGATTTACATTTGAACAATTTGATAGAATCTGGCAATACTTATGTCAATCTAATCTGTAATAAAATTCAATGTATTATCTTCACTGAACGTAATGAATCGATTTACGCTGGAGCAATGTTGGGATTTATTGGCCCAACGAGAAACTGCACGATGGTGTCGATTTTTATCGTTTCCAATGAAGCTCATTTTCATCTTGGTGTGTATGTAAGCAAAATAAGAAAAATTGCCTTAATTGGGGCTCAGAAAACACGTGGTCTTACAGAAGCCAATGCACCCATTACGAGGGACTGTTTGGTGCTGCTTGTAGAGTAATGGTATCGTTTTTGAAAATGAGGACGACGCAAGCATTACGGTCAATATAGCACTATGATAACCGATTTTTTTTGTACCCGATCTTCTTGATATTGTTACCTTTACCATTGTTCGACAGATCTTTATAACGGAGATCTTCAAACCACGATTATTCTCTGAACACGCACCGTGTCTTCACACAAGACTGACTGAATTTTTACTGACTCCGTTGCCTGCTTTGCCTTGCCTTTTATAGATTATATAGATCTCCGTAAATGTAAACATCGTTCTTTCATTGTTGTTTGTGTATTCTGTTTACATTTATTCTGGTATAGTTTCTTGTTGCTTTTTGTTTACTTGTTTATAATTTTTTTTATGCTGATGTTGTGCTATATTTTTGTTTATTTGTTGATCATGTAAACAAATCCATTGTTTTTGTTTTTGTAGCTTTTGTTTATCATTTTAATGTTAAACGATGTAACACCATTTCCATTTTCGTAACAATATTGATGTAAACGATGTTTGGTTAAAACAGGATGCTGCAACTTTATTGCGTCCAACGTTTGATGGTCGTTTAATAAGCCGAAATGGCTAATTGGCAGCCAAGAAGCGATTTTCTGTGGGGCGCCGTTAAATAAAAGTGTTATGCTGGCAAACCTGAGACAATGTCATTGCCGAAATACGACCCCATACACTTGAAAAAGTGCACGAAAATGGAACCGATCGAATGAGTTACTGTGGGGACAGCTGCGCCAGCCATATGAATGAAAAAATATTCCATTTATAGCTGGAACAATTGTACTTCACCCTATATTTAAATAAATCCCTTATTTATTTAAAATTAACAACAAAATTTATGATAACTCTGTTCTATCAATGTTATTACTGTCCTACGTAGTTCAGCGTGTATGATATTTAAGATATAAATCGTAAATATAAACCAGGACACGTTTTAATGTAAAGTATTTTGCAATTCCATTTAAAATTAAATACACTTTCGTTAATGAATTAATAAAATGTATGCATGCAGTAGCAATAGTCAAAAGTGATTTTGGTTTAAAAAAAAAAGAAACAGCGCAGTGCTAATTGTTCTCAAAGGGAATTCCAAACTGGTACGTACGTATTTCTTATTTAACTTGAAAATTATGTTTCCTTTCAACAAATTTCACTTTTTCTTTTGTATTGTATCAAGGAGAAAACAACGTGTCTCGTTGTTTTAAAGTACCCTACACTATGCTGTTAATAATATATGCAATTATGTTTGCAAAAATAATTTTTAATTGTTATGTTCACAATTATAAACGAGTGTGCATAGGTGTTTTTAATTTATGCCTCTTAATTAAAAATATTTCTTTCATATTTTTTTTTAAATTATAATGCATTCAATATTCGCATTGGCTAGAGTAAATCTAAGTGCTGTTTTCTTATGTCATTCATATTTGTTTCGGCTTACCGCAGTGCAGTTGAGATATTAACATACCACCTGTTGATGACTTTACTCGTTATTATAATTATTGTGTGTGTAATGTTGTTGTTGTTAAAGGAGTGAAAATAATTGTCACTACAAAAACTGCAGGTGGCACCAGCAATTTCAGAATATCATGCACAAGAATATTTTAACAAGTATTTTACATGTAAACACCACAATGTTTTCAAATTAAAGTTTTAAAATTTGTTTAATGTTTAGTTAGAAGAGTTTTTTTGTATCAAAACTAAACTTTTAATCTGTATGAAGAACAAACTTTTGACTCTTAAATTATTTTGTAAAATGTCATACCAATGCCCAGATGTATTAAAAAAATTACAAACAATACCGAACTATATTTCGATCATTCAATCAATAAATTGACAGGCGAGACATCAAAACAAAATACAAAAAGTATTTCTTCGGCGACTTCCTCTCAGCAGATTTCTGGCAAAAACTTTGAGAGTAAATAAAATAAAATTGCCATGAAAAGTTTCTCGAAAAATCTTTCATTCGGAGTCGACTTTAAACAGTAGGTCTCGCCACTCATGGATAAAATTAATACACACAACATAAGTGGTGTGAGAAACTAGGTCGTAATCCTGACTGAAGGGTTGTAATGACCAATTATGTATGTGTAATCAATAAATTGATTCAGTTTCTAATTGATTGCCTTATACATTTAAATTTTTATTAAATTTTAAAATACACATATTTACATAATTTAGTCAATTACAAAACTTTAGTCAGGATTACAACCCAGTAAGCCTAAAGGCCTCACATCTAATAAACCAACACACTGCCGACTTAATTCATGCGTCTTCCACAAGAACTTACTTACTCTTGCTAGTTGTTTGTTTATTTATTTAAGGAAATTCTTTACATACTTAATTGATGATTACAATCTAGCTTCTCACACCACCCGTGTTGTGTGTTTTAATTTTATACGTGAGTAGCAGAGCCTACAGTTTAAAGTCGATTCCGAAAGGCAGAATTTTGAGAAATTTTTCTTGACAATTTGGTTTGGAATTTTTTTTCGCTGGGACGAAGACGCCGAAGAAATAAATGTTTATCATTTTTAATTTAAAATCCATGTTGGCTGACCTTGGGTTTGAACAACGTGCTAGCCAGCACACTACCTTCTAGACTACTGTGACATCTTTACTTATAAAATTAACAGAAAACTTTTAATGCTATCAGCGTACTATCAAGTTTTTTTGGTAGTATTACTCAAAAACCGGTAATTTTGATGGGCAATGACTGCTTTATTAACATAGTTTTTTTGAAACAACATGCAATTCAATCCGATACTACCACTCTTTTCCATTCTTTGGGTAATTTAGGGATACCATATAGTGCTAATTTTTAATATCCTGCTTTGAATTGAAAGCAGCTTACATCGATCAATACAAATGGTAGTCAGAAGTGGCAAGGTATTCGCAATTCCAACATTAAATAGAAAACTACCAATACCTGGTAATCAACAGCATGGTCCAGATAGGTTGTCCGCAAAGCTGTAACCAAAAAAGTACCGCTTCTCCTATTTGGCACCAAATACGTTCACGGAAAGCTTCCAAATTGTAACGCAAATCGTATGCTACAACAGAATTTCCTAGGGGTTGCAAAAAATTCAAGAACAATTTTTCAATTTATTTATAGGGTGGATCATCTATCGATTTACATTTGAACCATTAGTTATTTCGAATCTGGCAACAATTATGTCATTCTAATCTGCCACAAAATTCAGTATCAATATCTCCACTGAACGTAATGAATTGATTTACGCTGGAACAACGTTCGGATTTATTGGGTCAACGAGAAACTGCACGAGGATGTCGATTTTGATCGTTTCGGATGAAGCTTATTTTCATCTTGGTAGTTACGTTAATAAGCAAAATTGCCGTAATTGGAGCTCCGAAAACCCACACGTGGTCTTCCAGAAGCCAATGCGAGTGACTGTTTGGTGCGGCTTGTGCAACTCAGGTATCATTTTTGAAAATGAGTACGACACAACCATTAGCGTCAATATCGCACCATGATAATCGATTTTTTTGTACCCGATCTTCATGATATTGTTACGTGTTTTCCTTTACAATTGTTCCAACATTGTTTTCAAAGAAATGTTGACGGATGACGCCGCTTGCCTAAAACCCATACCAAGCAGTGACTTTTTCTGGGTATATTGATCGCTTTTTAACCCATTACGACAAATTTATTTATTCATTTATTAATTACAATACAATTACAAATTGTATTCTAATTATATACATGCGGAGTAACTTGACAATATGGTCAATGTAGTGTCACAGACCGGAGTCTCTGGTGGAAATCGAACCCACGACCATCACGCTAATAGTCTAGCAGACTGCCCACTATACTACCACGGCACCCAACAAATTTATTTGTTCACGTACGTATTCATTTAGAAACGACCCTAATTGCTGAAGATGATTTTTCAATGAAAATTAATCAGTTGAAATCTGCTCTATATCACATTCACAGAATACATGTCATTGTCGTTTGGTGGTTTACTTCAGTTGAATTTTGTACTGCCGCAAGCCCAAGTCACCACGCAAAATATGCCAAGATATGGTCTAAGAAGTCGCCATGAAAGAGTTTCTCAAAGAAATCTATTGTTCGGAATCGACTTTAAACTGTAGGTCCCGCCACTCATGTATAAAATTAACACACGCAACATAAGTGGTGTGAGGTGCTATATCGTAATCCTAACTGAAGAGTTGTAAAGACCAATTATGTATGTAGGTATGGTCTGAGAAAGATCGAGTTCTTGTAGGCGACACCAATAATTATTGGATTCTCCTGCACACTCTATCGAATAGCGGCGATGTTTTCGGCAGACCTAGCCCTTCATCGACGTACGGAGGTTAGTCGACCGTTTACTAAACTTATGGACTTGAATTTATTCGCCACATTGACAATGGTCCTCTTGGTAGGCTGATTATGGCAATCGTAAATTTGAACAGAACATCCTCACCTTGTAGAAGTGTACATAGGTTCTTTAAGAGGAAGTATTACCAGAGTTTTCACCATTTGCGCTCGTATGTCTCACTGGAGGTGACAATATTAATTTACTCTACAACTCGCATATTAGTCTGTAGACGATAAAACTAAATAACTGTAAAACACATTGCGGCATTCGACATCTTACATTTTAATAATTTGTCAAGTTTTATCAGACGAGTGTTAATCGTGCACAGAATTTGTTCTCTTTGTCTAAATTAGTACACATGTACTTACCCTAATTATCTGCTCAAAATGGATTTTGAAGACAGTCAGAATAACGACAGTGAATTTGAATTTACGAGTTCAATCGGTACAATATTCATCTGAGACTGAAAGTGATACTGTACCAGAGCCTGATAGGTATAATTACGCTATATTAGAATCAAGTTGGATTGATGTGAGTGAAAAAGAGGATGAGATGCCAGCAGAAATTGCATTTAGTGTTGGAGCCAAGAATGTTGGGCTTCAATTTCAAGACAAAAAGTTTGAGCCAATAAATTTTTTTTAAAAGATTTTTCGCTGATGAATTTATTGCAGATATTGTAAAGCAAACCAACATTCATTCAGCTAAAATTAAATATAAGTTGACAGATAACGAGCTTGGAAATTAATCGAGTGCAAAGGGTTAATGCCATGGTGGTATTATATTGAAAATTTTGATGTTTACAATTAATTCTTTAAAAATTGGTTTTTATATAATTTGAGCTGTATATCCGCTACATTGATTTAAAATTTATTAACAATCAAAAGAAGATTTTGGATATCCTAGTGAAGCATGGCTGACCACGCCATAAAATAATCTAAAGAATGGCACGAGGAAAAGCTATGTTAATGACGTGAATATTATAGTATAGCCGTCTGATTTACAGTATAGTCTGATTTTAAAATACCAAAAGCAGAATTGCAAAGAAAACAGAGGTCCTTACAGTCCCTACCATATATGCACGAGGTTTAAGACTCCATAGCCATATTCACTAAAAATTGACATGTTATCTTATAAGATGTACACTTTCATTGAATTTGTTGCTTTAACGTGGTCAATCTTATTGTTTTTATTTCACATCAATTTTATCTTAATTTAATTTATTTTCACCGTTGCCGTTGTTTTGTGGTTGTAATAATTTTAAAAATATTCTTTCCTGCAGTTTCACAATCAACCTGCAATTTTTCATTAATTGTAAATGGCTTTTGTGTGTGTTTGTCTGTCAATTTCATTATTTTCACTTGAGAATAACTGTTAAATTTTTCATTTCAGATTGTCTTGTTTATTGAAGTCGCTCGGTGGTTGCACAGATTAAATGTAACAGTAGCTTTACCCAGCTATGAGTGGGACCTCCTATAGTTTTCTTCTTTTAAGTCATGTTACATGACAATTTCTCTTTTGATGCTTCAGTAAAATCTCTGTTATTTATATAAATAATGCATACAAGAATTATTAAGAAATATAAAAGCAAGTAACGTTTAAAACACAGTTTCTTACGTTCGTCATTACTTAATGCTTTTAATTGCTGGTTCAGTCATACTCAACTTCTGGGATAGCTGATCCCATGGATGAGCAGACATAAATTCGGCCATAATTTGTTTCGCATTTGTATTAATCAGTGGAAATAAGATCTTCTCCAATACATACATATATACTTACCCTTCAGTCAGGATTACGACCTAGCTTCCTACACCACTTATGTATGTACGTTGTGTGTTGATTTTATCCAAGAGTGGCGACACATACAGGTTAATGTCGATTCCAAATGACAGATTTTTTGAGAAACTTTTCATTGCTTTTTTATTTTGCTTTCAGAGTTTTTGCCAGAAATCTGCTGAGAAAAAGTCGCCGAAGAAATATTTTTTAAGATTTCGATTTGTTGGAGACGTCTGACCTGGGTTTTTAATCGTGGCCACACGTCTAATAAGCCAACATCCTACCGACTTGGCTATGGCGACTACAGATACATTGTTTACTGGATTTAATGCCAGAAATAAATTTACAAATAAATAAGCAATTGAGCAAACTGTCTGCAAATATTTTCGTGAATTTCATGTAAATTTATCCGTAAACGCATCATAAAAAGTCCCTAAAATTTTAGTTCCTTTCAAAGTTTACAAAGTTTCTTTTAAAGCTTTCAAATTCAAACGATGAAAATTGGATTAAAAACTGCATTTCTACATACTAATAAACGTCTACGGAAATGGTATTCCATACAATCTGTAGACAGTGTGTACTTTCATATCATAAATATCCGTATATACAGTGGGAGATAAAAATATATAAATGTGTAATAAATATTCATCTATTTACACAAATTGAGTTCTTAAGGGCTTTCTGTCCTTTACGGAATTGAAATTTACAAAATTGAAAGGGTTTTCTGCATGCATCGAAACAAATTATCCAGGCTATGTGATGGACCATTAAAAAATTTGAAGGCAAGTGCTCTTCAACTGTGATGAGCCATCAAACAAATGTGTGGTCTAGCGCTGATATATTAAAATGCCATATATTTTCTGTTGATCATTTCTGGCAAAAACTCTGAGAGCAAATAAAATTGGCATGAAAAGTTTCTCAAAAATCTGTCGTTCGGAGTCGACTTTAAACTGTAGGTTCACCACTCTTTGATAAAATTAACACACATAACATACATACATAAGTGGTGTAGGTAGCTAGGTCGTAATCCTGACTGAATACCTTGAATAGTTGATTGATCAGAATCAATCATTTGACCAGATTACGGAAGTTCATAATGAACAACAAACTTCCAATACCACCACAAACCCAATTAGTGTTACATTTCTGGTTGTAATCTATCGTTGTCGAAGCTTCACCCTGTTTTGTGTACGTTCTTTCGCCATTCCATTAGTTATTAAACCCAACCAAACAAAACTCACAATTGCGGAACGCAGTTACAACCTTGGGTCCAGTTGATGTCAAGTCCGATTCGTTCCGTATTGTGCAGTAAAAAGCAAATAAAAATTTGATTAAACTATGAATTCTTATGGCATCCAAACATCAAGATAATAAAACTTTATTGGTTATTACAACCTGTTAGTTAGGATCACAACCTAACTTGTCACACCAACCATATTGAGTGTGTTAATTTTATCCATGAGTGGTGAGACTTACAAGATGACAGATTTATGAACCTTCTCATTGAAATTTGTGCTTATTATCAGAGTTTTACCAAATGAGTAACCTCTTCACGCCCTGGGCCACATATGTGGACGTTTAATTTTTTATAATGATAATTACAATAATAATAAAAAGAACAAAAATTTGATAATAACTTATTGGCTACCAAATCCTCTAACAAGAGAAGTAAACATTTTAGCGTTTGTCTGCACTGATGATATTATTTCCGATGCATTGTTAGATACATTAAAAAAAAGTGAAATAATTCTTCGGCAATCAGCTTTATTGGATTATATCAAGAAATCGTTAATATTTGAAAAAAATAATATCAGATGCATTTAATATAATAAGTTTTACCATCACCACCACCTTAAAGATCTAAAATCTGGACTAAAGCCATTGACATTAGCCTAGACGGTATAGGTCATTATCCTAAATACAAAGAACTGAAAAATCAACCCAGATGTCACGACAAAAATTGTATAAGATGAACTCGCTACATTTGTGAGAAATGTTAAGAATATATATGCCTGATACGCCCGGAATGTATGCAATCATTCCACACATATATTACCATTAACGCTCAGTGGTCACAAATGTGGACGTTATTCCTTTTTGTGAATTTTCATTGTTTTTTGCTACCTGAATTCCTATTAAAATAAAATTAATTAATTTAGAAAGAAAACAAAATTTAATCATTTTTTGTAAAGATAAAAAAATCGTCCATGAAGAGGTTAATGAGAGGAAGTCGCCGAACAAATAATTTGTGTTTTTTTAGAGATGGTTGAGCTGGGATTTGAACTACGAGGTATCATGTTAGAAGACAACACACTACCGATTAAACTTAAAGGCAATTTCTTTGTATAACAGCCTCCTTTTTAAAAGTTGTTTGTGATGTTTATCCTTAATTGTATCCATGGGTTCATCTTTAACATCAAAATTGTCATATTGTAAGCAAAGTAGAAAGTAAAGTTTCGAAAATTCACACACTTTCAAACATATGTGAAGCCTAAAATATCAACTTTTAAACAAGCTTTGGTATTACCTGTGAGACACGCATACTTACATACATTACTGGTCATTATAACCCTTCAGTTAGGATTACGACCTAGCTTCTCACACAACTTATATTGTGTGCCTTAATTTTTATACATGAGTATCGCGACCGACAGTTTAAAGTCGACTCCGAACGACAGGTTTTTGAGGTACTTTTTCATGGCAATTTATTTTCATATTCCGTTTTGTTCGAGCTATTTGACTTGGGGTTAGAACCGTGGCCTCTCGTCTAATATGCCAACACACAACCTATGAGATTATGGCGACTATAGCGTAAATTATACTGATTTCAGTAAAGCTTTTGATAGGGTTGATCATAGAATTTTGCTTTTTAAACTTTCATTAATCGGTATTCCTGATATTATTCATCGTTGGCTAGACTCCTGCCTCTCCCTTAGGACTCAGAGGGCATTGTTTAGGAATATATTATCTAAAACGACGACGTTAAATTATTTTATACTTTTGATGATGATCATGGTCTGGCTGTTCTTCAGCGAAATATTGATTTGTTTGTAACTTGGTGCAGAATTAATTTAATGGATCTTAACCATTTTCTCTCGCGGGCGCGTAATTTCGTCCACTTATGTGATTAATTCTTGCCCTTTGGAAACTGTAACTACATTTCTTGATTTGGGAGTATTATTGGATATGAAACTGTCTTTTATTGATCATATTAGTGTGATGATTGGCAAGGCTCGGGCTGTTCTTGGTTTTGTGAAAAGATGGGCTATGGAATTCATCCTTATATAACGAGACTGCTATACATTTCACTTGTTAGACCTATTTTGGAGTATGCGTCTATTATTTGGAATCCATACTATCGTTGTCATAGTGATTCAATAGAGTCTGTGCAGAAGCAGTATTCTGTTTACGTGGCTTAGTATGGGATTGTGCCAATGGGTTTCCCTCATATGAGGCTAGATTAGGTTTGATAAAACTTCCAACTTTGGAACGTAGAAGGGCTGTTTTTGGGGTTTGTTTTGTTTTTAATCTGTTTAAAGGTGATATCGATTCTGAGTTTTTGCTTTGTAATCTGAATTTCAATATTCCAGCAAGATTTTCACAGCACTATCGTCCTCTTTCTTTAGATTTTTATAGAACGAACTATAGATGTGATTTTCCTTTTCGTAGATTATGTAACGATTTTATCTTATATTATGGTTTTATTGATTTTAATAGTAGTGTTTGTAATATAAAACGTAGCTTATATGCTGGCATTAATTTGTAAATTATTATATAAAAATGTATTTTCGTTCTTGTCATAGGTAGTTCCTGTTTATTGTAACTTAATTCAGCTTGTGATTTAGTTCTGTAGCTGATTTATGTTCTCGCTGCCATTACTTTTCCCTTACCCGCTACAGTCCGGACTGTAGTGTGTACGTGCCCCTACGTAATGAGGACGAGCCCTCCGCGGTCTGGTGAGGGTGGGTTAGTGTGAGGCCGGGGACGTTCGAAAAAAAAAGAAAAAATGAGGACAGCACAACCATTAAGGTCAATTGAGACACCTATCACACCATGATAACCGATTTTTCTGTACCAGCTCTTAATGTATTGATGTGAACGATGTTTGGTTTCAACATGATGGTGGAATGAGCCACACATCTCACGCCACAGTCGATTTATTGCGTCACATGTTTGATTGCGGTTTAATCAGTCGAAATGCTGATATCAATTATCCGACAAGGAGCTGCGATTTGACAGGAGCCGTTAAAGAAAAGTGTTATGCCGACAGAACAAAGACAATTGAGCATTTGAAGACCAACATTCGTGATGGCATTGCCGATATACGATCCCATACTCTCGAAAAATTGCACGAAAATTTGTCCGATCGAATGAGGCACTGTGAAGCCAGCCGCGGCAGCCATATGAATGAAATCATATCCTATTTCTAACCGGAACAATTGTAGTTCATAACAAAAAAAAATAAATTTGGCAAAATTTCAAACCTGTTTTATTTTATTGGATTTTCAAATTAAAACTTTTAAATTTCCCACACACTTACAATTAGTAACGTTTTTAAAACATGAACATAAAATGATAACACATAGACTGCATTTTCATACTTTTGTCACGCACTATACGAAAGTACATATTTACATGTAAACATAAAATTCGGTATACATACTGTCCTATACTCTAAGGTTATTTACCAAAATAAAAGAAATAAAAAACAAAGAATCGAATTGTAAAAATGTTTTTGATTTGTCTTGCTGTGCCTTTGTATGTAGATTTCTCAGTGCAGTTTCAACAGAAAGTAAAATTGTACACCATAAAGTATAAGAACATGAAAGTTTTCAAATACACACTTTGAAAACATGTTAATTATTCTTAGACCATAAACAAAAGTCTTGAAAACATTTCAAAAGAATTTTTAAAATTTTATTAAAAAATATTTTTTTTTTTTAATTCTTTACTCAATTAGTGTGGAGTGTAAAATATTTTGTGAATATTACTTTTTACACTCCATATGAAATTGCCAAATGTTGGTGCATTTCAACTGATTTGATTTTCATTCTCTTGTAAAAAAGCATCTTCTGTGCATGATAGACAAAGTGTGCTCTAAAGTCAACAGTTGTACAGATAGTAGAGATAGATGCACAAACCAAACTACATGCGAACATTGTGATAAAAACCTCTACATATGTATTCTTGTACTCACACACTTTTGTTGGGTTATAATTAAAACACATTTCCATTTATGTTTGAGAATTTCAATGATATTAGTAAGGACTAGTGGTAATCGACAGCACCACATACACTGGCTTGTCATGTGGTGGCTCATTCGTATTGCATAAAGAAAGAGTCGAATCTAATCTAAATTGTAATGATGATGGAAGAAAAAAACCTCCACTTTTTGAAATTTTTGCACAAGGAAAACTTTGTTAAATTGCTTCTTGTTAGCGATAAATTGTGAAATGGTTAGTGAAAAGCAAAATGCTGGTTAATAAGCATTTTTTCTCTTCTTGTACCTTGTTAGGCGCAGTTAATTTAAATGGGAAATTGCTGCCAACGTCTATAAATGAATTGAGTTTTCAAAAAAGAAACGATGACCATATAGATGCGTTTATTTATTCGTTTAATCAGCTCGTAGTCGCCGTAGTCTAATAGGTAGTGTGTTGACTTATTAGACGTAAAGCCCGGGTTCGTATCCCAGGTCAGGCATCAAAATTAAATCTGAAAAAAATATGTCTTCAGCGATCTCCTCTCAGCAGATTTCTGGCAAAAACTCTGAGATTAAATAAAAAATTGTCATGAAAAAAGTTCTCAAAAATCTGTCTTTCGAAGTCGACGTTAAACTGTAGGTCCCGCCACTCACGTATAAAATTAACGCACACAACATGAGTGGTGTTAGAAGCTAGGCCATAATCCTGACTGAAGGGTTGTAATGGCCAATTATGTATGTACGTATTCAGCTCGAAATTATCAAATTTGTATATAAGCGCTGGACAGATTTGGGTCGCCCTTATTCAATCCTTTCAAATCAAGAATATTCACAAAAAACTTATATAAAACGGATAAAATTGTAGGTGGCTGGGTTTTTTTTTGTCGATGACTTACACGTGTTGTCGATAATTTGCATTTCTTTAGTAGATGACATGGTCAATTACTTGCATATTTTGGTGGATGATTAGCATTTTTTTTGCTCCATGATTTGCATTTTTTGGACATTGTCTTGAAATTTTTTTGGATCGATTACTTGCCTGAGCTGGATTAGGCATGCCCTCTGTTGGTCTCTAACCGCTGTGAAGGGAAACGAAATAGTCTTGAATTTCCAAGGCGGCTAAATCACATTTGACGTCGTCAACAATTAAGGTTCATAAATTGCATTTAAATTATTATGAATACGAATTTATTATAAAAATTCTAAAAAAAACACCAAAATGGAGAGAGAAGTTTATAAAAATATTCTTCTTCTACGTGTTTAATATTGTTTACGAAAAATTTCTGAAAACTAAGATAATTATGGGCGTCTAGCCATCATCAATACAAAACAAATCATTTATTGTTGTTCTTTAAGGAATACATGTTATGTACAAGTCTGTTCCCCATATTGAAGCGAAATAAAGATTTTAAGATACCAACAGGTAAGAACAATGTATTACTCATCAGTTTCTGTATAACCAATAAGTACATGGAGACGTACATACATGTTCATACAATAAGAAGATTTATTTCATTTTAAATGGTTTGACACGTACACGTACTGATACGACATCGAACAAAAGAGAGATTCAAATCGCATATACTTGTTGTAAAGGCAACTTGTGTGTGCTGTGCTATACTTGAATTGATTCACATTATTTGAGTTTTATTTTTTGGCATAAAAGTCTCGATTTTGAGATTTTTTCTTTACGTTCTATGCTTTAATTAGTACGGGTGATTAAATAGAGACGATAGATAGATAAACAACAATGTCAATGGCATCACAGTTAACATTATTTAAAGTTAAATAATTTCATTATTATTTCACAAATGTATGAGTATGTAACTTTAAGTAATTGATTTACAGCATTGGTTAAGTAAATATAAATCATATGATAATTGAAGACTGAAATTTCAAAGTTTCTGAATAAGATTTATAGCCAATGTCCGCTTCAGATGTTAGGATTTTATCTTTTTTTATGAGAAACTTTTCATGGCAATTTTATTTACTCTCAGAGTTTTTGCCAGAAATCCGCTGAGAGGAAGCGGCCGAAGAAATACTTTTTGTATTTTGTTTTGATGCCTGGCCTGGGGCTCGAACCCTGGCTTTACGTATAATAAGTCAACATACTACCTACTAGACTACGGCGGCTTCTAGTCCCACATTTAAACATTTTGTTTGACAGTTTTCAACATATTTCAATAAGACTTTGTTCTGTTACAACACATAACTATTTATAAAAATTAAGGGCCAACGTTTTTCTGTGAAATATTTGTGTCATGTGACCGTTTTTTTCTAGCCCCTATATTAAATAATTTCACATTTGTCCTTTGAAATATTTTGCTTTTCCTTCTTAACCATACATATTCCATTCTAGTTATACTAATTAAGTATAATAAATAAGGGTACGATTTCTCTTGGCGTGCACTGTATAATTTTTGCTTAAAAATTTTTTTATTTTTGCATTAAAAATCATTCTCCTACTTATTCCCTTCATTATTGAATATCTACTTGTTGTCTGTGAAATAAAAAAAGGAAAAGAAAAGAAAAATTTATAATTTTTATTTAATGATGCGTTAAACAAAAAAGAAAGAAATCAACAACAAAAAAGAAAAAAAAAATAAGCGAAGAGAGAAATAAAAGAGTCGACATTAAAATCTGTTTAAATTAATGACTTTATGGTTTCGTCCATTAAATTTGTACGCGCGTGGCTCTTTAAATCCTTTCTTTTATTCCTTTTTTCATTTTTATTAAACAAAAAAAGGATCCGTTATCTGTTTGAGAGTATGCCTCCGACTTGCCTTGGCCCTATTGTTGTAGCCATTTTTAATTTACTGTTTTTTTCTTTTTATTTATTAAAGCTGGTCCTTATTAACAATCGTGCAACAAAGGTTCATAATGGTATGCGTGTATAAAAATAAGTCTTTTATTAAAATAAACTCAATATGTTATATTGTGTGTACGTTTATTGCCGCCATCATTATTAAATTTTAAGTCTGGGCAAAATTACTAAAATCGTGAGTAAAAATTTGATGTATTAAAGATAACGACACACAGTTATAATCAAAAAGGTAAAAGAAATAAACACGAAATAAACAAATTTACTTATAATCACATGCAAATACTGTCTGCATAGCTCGGTGAGTGCCAACTATATGACCATCGGCCTACGGCTAAGCCCTGTCGTGTGCTCACTATTAAAGGATATCCATCATATTTCCGGTCCTTTTATTGAGACTGAGTTATTTCTGGTATAGTAGCGTAAGAGTCGCTGTAGTCAAGTAGGTAGTCTGTTGGCTTATTAGACGTGAGACCACGGTTCAAAGCTCAGGGTAGACATATCCAACAAAACGAAACATGAAAAAATATTTTTTCGTCTACTGCCTCTTAGCAGATTTCTGTCAAGAACACTAAGAGAGGCCTGCACTACTCGTAATTTATAGAAAACTATGCCATTTGATTGAAATCGTTGTAATCTAATGGGTAGTGTGTTGGCTTATTGGACGTGAGGCCGCGGTTCAAACCTGATTTCCTGCAACAACTCTGAGAGTAAATAAATAAAATTGCCATGAAAAAGTTTCTCAAAAACCTGTCGTTCTGAGTCAACTTTAAACAGTAGGTCCCACCATTCATATATAAAATTAACACACATAACGTAAATGGTGTGGGAAATTAAGTGGTGTCGTAATCTTGACTGAAGGATTCTAATGATCAATTATGTATGTATGTATGTATGTATGTAGTAGTTCCTTCGTTTCGATGTCAAGCCTACCTATGTAAGCCACGTACCCATGTAAGTGTTCTCTAAGATTGCTCTCCAGTGTACTCAAGTCGTCTTTACTTAGTCTTAAAATTCTCATTATTTTTCGTTTATTGTGATCTCTCCAGAGTAGCTGTGCAATTTTTCCTCTTATGTCATTGTCCTGCAATAGTCCACTTTTTAAGCCGTGTTTTTAATGAACTCAAAAGGCTTTGGATTATCCAGGCCAATGTTGCCTAATTTTCCAGTTCTTTTTACTTGTTTTCTGCTCATCCGAATCTCACCAGAGCAGTTGCGCAATTTTCCATCCTATGTCGTCGTTCTGTTCCTGTTATGTTCACTTTTGTAGCCGGGTTTTTAATAAACTCAAAAGGCTTTGCTTTATCCAGTGTTATATTTTATCATTTTCTAGCTATTTTTACTAAATGATTTGCTTTTACATTTCCGATCACTACTTGATGACTAGGTGCCCATATAATGTGTACTGCATGGAAAAATTAAAAATCGCACTTTTACAATTCAGAACTGATCCTGATCCTGATCCTGATCGTATCTATGATATTATCTTAGTTGGCAAATCTGTGGAACAATCTTTATTCGTCTTCGTCTGAAAGAACAGTGGTTCGGAGAATAGTATCTAGATTTTCGCCTTCACCACTGATTGGCTTTTCAGCCTCTTGCTTCGTATCCATTGCCACTAATACTAGGGATTTTGTCTTTTGTTGCCCATCCGAATTTCCAGTCCTTTTAGAGGATGAATTTTTCTTTCCTCTGTTTTTAGCAAGGATATAAACCATATTCTCATCAAATCTATAGCTGGTGATATTGTCAGATGTTTTGATCATATTAAATGATCCTTCATCGATAGTCATAAGCTTGCCGTTTCCTTCAATAGAGCCAATCGGATGATTGTGCGTCTTTGCATACATACATACATAGATTATTGGTTATTACATCCATTAAGTCACGATTACGGCCCAGCTTCTAACACCACTCATGTTGTGTGTGTTAATTTTATACATGAGTGCTGGGACCTACAGTTTAATGTTGATTCCGTTTTTTTTTTTTTTTTTTTGACGAACTCTTCATGGCAAATTTTATTTAATCTCAGAGTTTTTGCCAGAAATCTGCTGAGAGGAAGCCAACGAAGAGATATTTTTTCATATTTCGGTTTGTTGGAGATGTCCGGCCTGGGGTTTGAACCGCGGCCTCACGCCTAATAAGCCAACACACTAACTACTACATTACGGTGACTTAAATGTGCATCTTTGAAGTGAACTAAAGTATGATTCTGACGAAAGTTGCAGACTTTAATGCCTGGTTATATTCTTTCACCATTTTGCAGATTATTGTTTCTCCTAATTGAGTTTCCTTCTAGGGCATCAAGTTGATTGCTGCGAATTCCGTTTTAATTATTGTCATTCTTAGCGCTGTGTAACCTTTGATTGCAGTTTTTACTGCGGTTCCCACTTGGGTCTTTGCAAAACTATCAGGTTATTTTCATCTCTTGAACAGTGTTGGAGTTGTATTTAACGGTTTCTCTAATCATAACTGTGTTTCTTCGAAACAAACTTTAGTGGCAAGCATGTTATTATGAGAACATTGTGTAAACCGAGCAAATGGAGATCTTAAATTTATCAGAAGATTTTTTATCGCTTATAAATTGCTTCCTTCCTCACTAGTTGACATTCTTGACATGAAGAAACAGAAACATCTTTAATCATAATGTCGCCATAGTCTAGTGTGTTGACTTATTAGACGTAAAGCCAGGGTCCAAACCCCAGGCCAGGCATCAAAACAAAATACAAAAAGTATTTCTTCGGTAACTTCCTCTCAGCAGATTTCTGTTAAAAACTCTGAGAGTAAATAAAATTGCCATGAAAAGTTTTTCAAAAATCTGTCGTTCGGAGTCGACTTTAAACTGTAGGCCACTCATGTATAAAAATTAACACACACAACTTAAGTGGTGTGAGAAACTAGGTCGTAATCCTGACTGAAGGGTTGTTATGACCGATTATGTATGTGTAATAATAATGAATTGCATGTTTATTTTGGCTCTTTACAAGCGGATGTTACTTTTTTTAAATACTGAAGTACAAGTAGTCAATTAAGTAGTGTATTGGCTTATTATGCGTGAGGCCATGGTTCTAGTCCCAGGTCAAACATCTCAAACAAAACGAAATATAAAAAAATATTACTTCGGCGACTTCCTCTCAGCAGATTTCTTGCAAAAAACTGCCATGAAAAATATTTCAAATATCTGTCGTTTTAAATCGACTTTAAACTGTAGGTGGTGTAAGCAGGTAGGTTGTAGTCCTTACTGAAGGGTTGTAATGATCAATTATTTATGTGAATTACACGTAATTATCGGTGTTTCTTGGTTTCCTGTCTGATGTTTTAACTTCCTTAAAGGGTTCAATGTGGTTTTTCCCCCTGTTTAAATGTGGCTTATAAAACAAATCTAAAATAAATCTCATGTGGTAATTATGGCGGCAACGTTTATAACAATTTAAATATTTAACAGTTATTTGAACTCATTTTATAACAACTCAAACAACAAAGTTATCCATTTATCACGGTTTAATTTCCCCATGCACTTTACAAAGCCTATTATTGGAGGATGAATGACCGTTAAAACTCTTTCCTATTAATTTAGGATTTTTATAGTTTTCTCTTTATATTGTTATGGTTGTTGTTGTTCTTATTCTTGTTCTTATTGTTTTTGTTTTTATTAATATTTAAATATGAATTTATTTATTCATTTATTTATTTATTATGGTATGGTATACCAGACTACAGACAGGAAGTTTAATAAAAAAAAACAAAAACTGTGTTGCTGTTTTTGTTGTTGCTTAAGTAGTACCATAGTACGTACATATATATTTTATTTTCAGCCTTCCTGCCACTTTGCCGGTTTTTCCTTTGCCATTAAAATTTTTACATTTTATTTATTATGGTGGGTTCTTGTTGCTATACGTACTCGTATCGTATCAACGCAAAACAAAAAACGGAAACGTTTGTGGTTTTAATATTGTGAGTCAAGGGTCAACAATGCGTACAACGTGTTTATGTATGCGTATGTGTACATGTATTAAATTTAAGTTGAGTGTTTCCTACTATTGTGCGTTCATTCCTTTTGATTGTTTTTATTAATTTTTGCTTTTTGCTCATGCCATCATCATACCACTCGTCTCTTGATAAAGCCGGTTATAATATCGTGTTTTAATATGTTTATGAACGCATAAGAAAATTGATTATATTTACATATAATGTATACTATACTAGCAGGTATATATCTAAAATACAATACATATCTATTTATATATGTACTGTACATATGTACACTCTAGCATTTCAACCCAAGCATTATCAACAGCAATACCGAAAATCGAACGTATACCTCATAACCACTTTACATATGAATGTTTGATTGTTTGTGCATATAGTAGCCTGGTGTTAACTAAATTTAATTGGATTATATATTGCCTAAATACATAGAAATAAATAACTTGATGGCAGCAATGAGCATAAACAAATTTAAATTTTTTTATAAAAAATTTCCTTTTAGGGAGCACAGATATGCTGAATCATAGGTTGTTCCTTCCACTACCCGATGAATCTAGTGCTGAGCAAGGAACCAGAACTACCTTAGATAAGGACCCCCTTTCGTCTAGACTCTAGGTCCACTGTAATGCCATAATCTAGTAGTTAGTGCGTTATTTGAACCGCAAAACACCGGGGATCAAAAATTACGAAGTTGTTTCGAAAGCGGTAAGGTTGACAATAATACTGAGGAAATACGCAGCAATCAACTTGACACACTCGAAGGAAATTGAGTTAGGAGAAGCAATAATCTGTAAAGTCGCGAAGGAATGAAGCAATGCGTTAACATCTGCCGCTTCCGTCAGGATTATACTTTAGTTCACTGCATAGACGCACATGTAAATCGCCGTAGTCTAGTAGACGTGACGCCGCGGTTCAAACCCCAGGCCAGACATCTCCAACAAACCGAAATATGAAAAATATTTCTTCGTTGGCTTCCTCTCAGCAGATTTCTAGCAAAAACTCTGATACTAAATAAAATTTGCCATGAAAAGTTCGTCGAAAAAAAAATCGGAATCAATATTAAACTGTAGGTCCCAGCACTCATGTATAAAATTAACACACACAACATAAGTGGTGTGAGAAACTAGGTTGTAATCCCAACTGAAGCGTTGTAATGGTAAATTATGTATGTATGTAAATGATGCCACAAAATATTCTACCCGGACATCAAACATTCTTAGAGGAAAGCAACTTGGTACCAAAATAAATCTTGCTATTGCAGCAATCCTTATATTACAGATCTCAGTTAAAGATGAAAGAAAATTAGAGGTAGAAAACCTCGGCCTCTTTATAACAAGAGCGAGACATTGACACATGAGGTTAAAGACAGTCTTTCCCTCCTTATCAGACCCGCAGTTCCTGCAAAAATCATTTGCCGGAATGATAAATCTTTTGGCGTGCCTAAATTGTACGCCGGGTAAACATGCGACTTAAAGACGGAAATGAGACGACGATCTTCTTATCCATATGTGTCCAGCAGGGTCTAGCAATATTTTACATACTCTCCTGCTGCCAACGATATTAAGCTTCCCTGTAATAAGTGTTGAACTCAAGCAGTTTATTGATCTTCCTACTGCCCACTGTATAGTTTTGAATTTCTTCAGCCTACGGTTTGTTGAATTCCATGCTGCTTTTTCCAATTTGAAAAAGTATTCTTATAGGAAAGCATATATCCCATCTATCGTCTCTTCCTCAAAGATCTTCGATCTCTTCCGTGCCACTTCGTCTGCCCATTTGTTTCCAGAAGAGGCGGCTGTTGTGTTGACGTATATGGAGAGTAGAGAGTCTATGAAACTTCCGACACTCTTTGAGTTGACGAGAGGAGAACCTATTGCTTTGATTGCTGCTTGACTGTCCTTACATATGATCAAGTTTGAAGGAGTTAAGTTTCTAGTTTTAATTCTTCACTCTTTAGGTAACAGAGGCAATCAGAATGTTTAAGCCCTATAGTATGCCGGATATTGCTCAATTTCCAACGATTTCTCTATGTCCCGAAATCCATATAAGAGTTACCTTGGAATGATGCAAAATATCAATCAGGAAACTTAGGTATTTATGAACAAGGACATATTTTAAAACTACGTTTGTTAGGGACTTAATCGCGCCCTGGCTGTCCGAGTAAATCAAGAGATTTACAGGCAAAATCCTGCCACCCAACAAGTATTCTGCTGCTTTTAAAATTGCCATGACCTCTGCCTGGAAAACCCTTCATTGGTTAGCCAGCCTATAAGAAAGTTTGACATCAGGACCCTTAATTAACATACTACAGCCCACTCTGTCACTCACTCATTGGGAACCTACGGATCTGAAGACTAGAAATCATTGGTTGGAATTTTTGAAGTCGCCGTAGTCTAGTAGGTAGTGTGTTGGCTTATTAGACGTAAAAGCCAGGGTTCGAGCCGCAGGCCAGACATTAAGACAAAATACAAAAAGTATTTCTTCGGCGACTTCCTCTCAGCAGATTTCTGACAAAAACTCTGAGAAAAAATAAAATTGCCATGAAAAAGTTTCTCAAAAATCTATCGTTCGAAGTCGACTTTAAACTGTAGGTCCCACCACTCATGCATAAAATTAACACACACAACATAAGTGGTGTGAGAAACTAGGACGTTGTACAATGGGTCAAACGGGTACTGTACTTGTCTTAGTTGACAAGTACACGTCCTCTAACCTAACCTAACCTGCTGTCACAAACTCAGCCTTCTCCCTTAAGGGGAAGCGAATTGAAAATAGCAAATACAGCCACGGTTGAAATGAAACCGAGTACACTCATAATAATAACAGATGACTGCCTGCGTACTGTGTCTAACAGTCGGCAGTGGTATTAGTGTTTTCACACCGTACATTTAATATGTACACCATAGGTACAGGTTCGACTACTGTCCGATAGAGATAGTATAGTGTGTCCTTCCGTAAGAACTTGGAATCCAGTTGTCTTTCGTTAGCTAGATATTCTCAAACCGTATCATATTCTATACATCGCCTATGCAGCTCTTCAGAAACTCTTAGATTTGAGCTATGCAGTGATGAATCAGACAGTCTTCGAAATTATGTGTTTCTCACTTAATATGTATACTTGTCTGGTAAAAGTTCATCTTGCTCAATAAATTAAATATAGTCTTATTAAACAGACATATAAATATGTAAGTCACTTGAAAACATATAGACATTCATGTATACATTTAAACAAATAGTAAAACCAACAAAATTTCAATCAATGAATATTTATGCTTATATGCATACATACTATACATTATACATACATACAGGAGGAAAATATAGGAGTACAATATCTAAAATTATTTTGTGTGAGTATACGTATGTACATAGGTTTGTAATAAATTGCCTTTGTTCATAAGCATACGAATATACGAATTTGTTCGAATGGAATCAATAATTGAACATTGTTGATGTACTATTTTATTGATTTTAAATCTAACCGTGCATCGATCCTTAAAAAACTTCATAATTCTAGGTATGTATCACTTTTGATATATACTTATATTTCATAGAATTTTCGCAATTATTGATAGATTTTGTTAAATAAGTTTAAATATTTTTATTTATTTTAATTCATTTGAATGATATTATTACATTTTATTATCACTTGTATGAAATTTACGCCAAAATTTTTTCTTTGAGTAAAAATTAAACACTTCATGTCAGCTTGGTTTTATTTCTTTTTAAATCGTAATAATTTGATGTCTATCACCCCGATTTGTGGCGATTTATAATTTTCCAATTGCTTAAATAGGACAGCTTATTGTCACTCGCACCAGTAACACTCTCAGTTGAGGGCTGACTGAAACCTGATGGTACAAACCATTCTTGTGATTCGTTAGAAATATTTGTTATCAACGTCATGTGAGGTGAAAACGTGTCCTGTTGCAATAGAACACCGATTATGTCAATAACAATGTTCTCTCTTTCATTCCTCTCTGGTTTCCCGGCTACGGGTTTCCCCAAATACTGCTATAAGTAGTTGCTACGCACGTAGCATGTACTTGAATCTAAAACAGCCAATTCGATTTCGGTGGATCACGAAATTTATAACGACCATAAAATTCAATTAGTTACTCATCTACAGCGAAAAAATTAAATATGAGTTGAAAAGCTAATAAAACAAAACAAAAGGAAAGAAAACATAAATCAATACCAAGCAATACTCCGTAAATTTCTTTATGAAGCTTGGTTTATATAAATATCCTTAAAATAATTTCACTAACAATCACTGTAAGTACTTCATCATTAAGTATCAAATTTCAATTAAAATCACTGGATGTAATTTTCATTTTCCACAATAAAACTAAAAAGTTTTTGAATTCTGTTGTTAAAAAACTTTAATTTGAGATGAAAATATACCAAAAAGGAACATAAAAATATAAGCATCATTATTTAAATATATTTTCTTTAATTTTCTTACCTTTCAGGCGAACAAAAAATTAAATTTTTAAAAATTGTAGAAAAAGGATATATGGGCTACTCTGAAAGTATGATAGATAATCCTAAACTATTTATACAGTATTATTTCTTACATAAAACTACAAGTTGTGTGATAAAAGTTTTATGAAAATGGTTAAAATTTTCTAACAAAAAATTAAGATAAATATATTTTTTTTAGAAAAAAAATCCTCTTCATTTCAAAAAAAGGCTGGAAGACTTTCAGCTCATTTTTCGAAAAGTCGTAATAGGTGTAAATATATCATTATGAAAGTGAATGATGCTGTTATCTCATACGTACGTAGTTGACAGAATATAATAAAACATGGGACGAAACACATTTTTCTAATGTTTGTCTGTCACTTTGAGATAAATATGAGAAGAGCAGTAAGAAAGACTCTACAACATCTCTGGAAACAGCTGCTAGCAATCAGCGTGAAAATTGGTAATATTTTTTCATCACAGTTTGTTTGTTCCAAGTAGTACAATCTTTGGCGATAAAAATCCTGTTGTCATGTTTGTTGCTGCCAATACCTTCGTGAGTTCATAAGACGAGCTTCTATTTTCTTCTTCTTCTAAGTCTTTAGCAGCAGGAATATTACATATGTAATCAATATATTATCGGTCACTACAACCTTTCGTTATAAACTGGAAATGTCTGACCTGTGGTTTGAACTTCGGTCTGACGTCTAATGTGGTAACACGCTACATACTAGACTACGACTACTTCAATCAATATCAAGAACATATCAAGAAGAGAAAATTTAATCTCTTTACTTTCATCCAACACTTAACTTTCAATTCCTTATCAAATATCATAAATAGTGTATTATTCCCTATAAAACTTCACAAAACCTTTTGAGAATTTAAAAAAATTACATACACAACACCACACAACACCAAAGAATCCCTAGGAAAGTCGTATGTATAAAAAATGATACATAAGCCAGAATTTTGAAGTTTTTGAATTTTGTAACCCCTTTTTGAAATTTTGAAAACAAAAAGAATCGGAACTTCTTAAGCAAATGATAGAAAGAGGTGTTTTCCTAATAAATTTTTTGCAGAAAAATTTGAAAATTTATTAGATAGGCTATGTCTGATCAATTGTAGCAACCTTATACTGCGAATAATGGTCCCGCTATGATAACTCTATTGGACGAAATCACGTCATGGGGTGTAAGATATTATGTAACGGCCTCCACAGATATTTCCTAAATTTGATTGTAGATAATGGCCATCTTGTTGAAGCTACAATCTGTCCAATTTATTGTAATTTATTCAGTTACATAACATACATACATAATTAACCATTACAACCCTTCAGTCAGTATTACGACCTAGCTTCTCACATCACTTATGTTGCATGTGCTAATTGTATACATGAGTGGTGGGACTTACAGCTTAAAGTCGACTCCGAACGAAAAATTTTTTTGAGAAACTTTTCATGACAATTTTTTATTTACTCTCAGAGTTTTTAACAGAAATTTGTTGAGAAGAAGTAGCCGAAGAAATATCTCTTTTTTGCAGATGTCCGACCTGATATTTGAATCGAGGTCTCACGATAATAAGACTACGGCGACTTCATTTATTGAGTTAGATTTGCCAAATCACCATGGACGACGGCAGACAACGAAGTGTGTTCGCTAAATGGGATCTGTAGCAGGTAGCAACTTAACCTAATTTTTACTGAAAAATCATCTTCAGCGATGGGGCACAGTTTTGAAAGAATGGCTACGTAAAGAAACAAAATTGAGGAATTTAGACAATCCACTTAAGATACAAGAGCGTCACTTTTTGGTATGCGTATTGAGCTGGAGGTATCATCAGTCCTTATTCCTTAGAGAACTAACGTTTTCCAGGTCATCACGGCAGCACACTGAAGTCACCGTAGCCTAGTAGGTAGTGTGTTGACTTATTAGACGTAAAGTCAGGGTTCGAGCACCAGGCGAGACATCAGAACAAAATACAAAAAGTATTTCTTCGGCGACTTCCTCAGCAGATTTCTGTCAAAAACTCTGAGAGTGGTGAGGAGCTAGATCGTAATCATGACTGAAGGCTTGTAATGACCAATTATGTATGCATGTCTGTTACTGTTTTTGAAACATCTGCATAACTTTTGATCGTAGGTACCCACTTCGATCTTTGCATAGCCATCAAGCTATTATCAACTCTTGAACCGAGATCTTGTAATTTGACGCCGTTAGAGTTTCTCTTGTGGGGGTTTCTTAAGTCGCAGGTGTAAGCGATGAAGCTAAAAACTAAAGTGGTGGGAAATGCCAATATGATCAGGACCAATATTACCCAGGCTTTTTTGACAAGAGCGGAGTTGAATGAATTTTTCATATTTCTATTGATCAAGATAGACTACTGCCTTCAAAAGATATTAATACTAATAATCAAATTATTGCGATCTGTTTCTGAGTGCTATAAATTAGCAGGGGTATCCGAAATAAAATTTCTCAACTTTGACTTCAGTAATCTGCTCAGATTACTCAACAAAAAAAAATTTGGTTTAAAAAATTGAAAAAAATTTCAAATTATTAAAATGTAGTTATATTGCCATAAAATAATAAATTTAATTAAATTATTTTGTTATTCTAAAAGTAAATTTTAATCGAAAATATTTCATTCATTCATATTTAAATCAAACAATAGTTGAATCAAAAATTTCTGTATAAAAAACCCACCTTAATTTCTAGAAAATGTTGAAACGCAAACTATTGTTGTATATTCATGCTTCAACTGACCCATTTCAGCCGGTGTGCAAGAGTAAATGGTATTTTACCTCGAACGACCATAATAGTCACCATTGTGATGATGGTTGTAAATATACATACAATCTCCACAACTTTTTTTTTCTTTTTTTTACAAACAATTGATTGTATCTGCACCACCATTGTGAAATACAATATCTATGCAAAGGCTATCTATAAATGTATATATGTATATATGTATGTATGTGTGTGTTTCATTTTGTACACAATATAGTGGTCAGTTGTGTACATAGAAATGTCGAACATTTGTAAGCGTGCGTATAATCGTTCTTGTTACCCATGGCTGTACTCCTTTGTTTGCAATATTTGTGGACGATTTGAATGTCTTTTGTAAGAACGCAACACATTTTAAGCTGAAGTTCTTTCACAAATACAATATAAGCAATCCATTAACAAATATTATCTTTATTGTTGTTGTTGCTGTTGTTGACTAAATTTATCCTAAAAGAATACAAATGTTAAAACAACAAAAATCTATAGGAAGTTAAATTGTTGGTAAAAGCCGCCTGTTGTTACTCATTGAGACGAAGTCTAGTTTTAGTAAACACTTTGGGTACAAGGTATTTATCGAAAGATTCTAAATATTTATAACTTAGTAAACCAAATCAAATAGGAACAATTAAAGCTGAAGTCGCCTTAGTCTAGTAAGTAGTGAGTTGGCTTATTAGACGCAAGCCCGTGGTTTAAATCCCTGCTTGGAGAACACTAATAAAACAAAATATGAACAAATAGTTCTTTTGGCGGCTTAGACTAAGTTAGATTAGCAGGTGGCTTCCCGTTCTCAGGCAAGTTCAGCTTATTGGCCTTTATGTCCCATTGTGTTACCCAGTGTAAGATAAAACCCCGGAATTCGGATGAAACCGGCCAGTTTCTTTAGTGCCGCATTCGCCACCACATCCACATCTTCAAACGTTCTGTCATCTAAAAACCGATGACATCAGTTTTTAAGTGCAGAGCATTCTCATAAAAGGTGGCCCATAAGTCCCATTATGTTAACCAGTGTAAACCCCCTTATCACGCTCCGTTAGTGGTGACCTCGGGATTCGTATGGAACCTGTCAGTTTCCTTAGTGCCATCTCCAGATCTTCAAACGTTCTCTCACCCAAAAACCGGATACGTCTGATTTGAGGTCCACAGCACTCACATAAAAAGCGTTGTATCGATTCTGTTTCCTATACATCCTGGCAGCTTCTGCTGTAATCTTGGTGCGGTAAACCGAGCCTGTCAACTAAACTGTCAATAACACTGTGTCTCGTTAGAATTCCTGTTGGGGTGGAGACAGTACTCTTGTCGAATTCAAGTAGTTCCTTAGCGTTCCTGCTGTCCACTGCTGGACTACCCTCGGTTAGTTGAATTCCATGATGCATTTTCCAATTTATTGGAAATTTGTGTAAGTGTGCATATCTCCCCTCGATTGCGTCTTCCTCAGACATCTCTGATCCCCTCTGTGCCACTTCGTCCGCCTTTTCATTTGCTTTTCATTTTCTTCTACACAGTGATCCGTAACCCAGTAGAGGCGTTTTTTCTAACGACGTATACGGTGTAGAGACTCTATGTAATCCCCAACACCTATTGATTTGACGAGATGCGATGCCAGCGCTTTGATTGTTGTTTGACTGTCCACACATATGTGGACCTAGTAGTTGTGTCGACGTATACGGCGTAGAGAGTCTATGCTACCCCCAACACCTATTAATTTGACGAGATGCGATGCCAGCGCTTTGATTGTTGCTTGATTGGCCACACATATGTGGACCTAGTAGTTGTGTCGACATATACGGCGAAGAGACTCTATGTAATCCCCAACACCTATTAATTTGACGAGATGCGATGCCAGCGCTTTGATTGTTGCTTGACTGTCCACACATGTGATAAAATCTGAAGGAAGCAGATTCAAATCACCGCCTGAAATATTCTCGCCTGGATAGATAATCGGTATGGCCCTTCCTGTCCCAGCTTATCAGAGTAGACTCCAAATCAAGTTCCACATTCCATTGTTGAGGTTTTTATATCTGCCAGAGACTCTGAGATTAAAAAAAAATTGCCATGAAAAGTTTCTCAAAAAAATCTGTCGACTTTAAACTGCATGTCCCTCCACTCATGTAAAAAATTCATACACACAACATGGGTAATTTGAGAAGCTAGGTTGTAATCCTGGCTAAAAGTTTGCTGTAACCAATTAATTGAGTAAATTAAACAAGGTAACGGTAATTATTCCCATTTTATTTATCAATAACAATAGCATGTATAGGCCCAGAAATATACATACATACGTACATAATTGGCCATTACAACACTTCAGTCAGGATTACGACCTAGCTTCTCACACCACTTATGTTGTGTGCGTTTAATTTCATACATGAGGGGTGGGAGCTACAGTTTAAAATCGATTCCGAATGATAACTTTTTGAGAAACTTTTCACAGCAATTTTATTTGCCTCTCAGAGTTTTTGCCAGAAATTGGCTGAGAGGAAGTCGCCGAAGAAATATTTTTTCATATTTTGTTTTGATGTCTGACCTGGGGTTAGAACCGCGGCCTCCTAATTTCATATATATTTTTTAGGTGACTGTTGCATTTCAAACAAAATGTCAATATAATGCTCTGTAGGGCTACGAAAAGAAACCAGCACAGAATAAAATTTTTATTGTCTATTGCGTCCCCCTTTTCGTAACCTTGAATTTGATTTGATTTTATGTTGGCATTAATATTGAATTTAATAGGATTTGAGAGGTAAAAACAAATTTATCACTAATAAATCTTTAAAAGAAAGATAAATAAATGAAATGAAAAAAATAACATAAAACTTCCATCAAAAGAAATAAATATAAAAACGATTAAACATTTTAAGGACAATTTATCCTTTTGTCTTTTAATGTATCGCTCTCTCTTTCTCTCTCTCTATGCAGAGGGAATATTATAACAATGAATATAAAATTCTTAAACCTTTGCCATTTAGTTGAAAAAGATTTAAAATTAAACATATGTTTGTGACATGTGTTTCATGTTGATATTCTTTAAGTTTTAAGCTTTAAGTTTTAAGCTTATTTCAATTTAGTTACAGTGTCATTTAAAATAGATTGTATAAGTTTTCGTTAAAGCGTTATTCCAAGTATTAGTTGACACTTTTGATAATATTTTGTTAATAAAATTTGTTTTTAAGGATTAAAAATTAATCTCATATGATCTAAGATGGTTTAACAAAAAAGTGTTAACTATGTGATGACGATATGTGAAAAAGTGTATTTTATAATTGGATTTAATGTTCAAGTTTTCAGTCATAGATTGAATTCAATTCTTAGAAGGTATTGTAGATATATTGGGATATGTAAGGAATAGAATAGAAATACGTGGGTATTATTTTTATACAGTTTAAAGTCGACTCAGATATTTGCAGTGAAGAGGCGTTAACAGATCACCTTTACATACATAAGTACTTACGTACATAATCAGTCATTACAACCTTCAGTCAGGATTACAACCTACCGCCCATTGTGTTTACAACCATTGTGTTTTTCGCAGTTGCTTCCAAAAAAGGCGACGTAAATCGAAACGACGTAAATCGAATTTCATATTGCTTATACTACAAAGTAGTATGTTTTTAACAATCAACTTAAAGAAGTTACAGTAATCCCTCGATTTATGTCGCAGTTGGTTCCAAAAAAGGCGATGCAAATTTGTCGACGTAAATCGAAACAACGTTAATCGAGGCGACGTAAACCGAAGGATTACTGTAGTTTAAAGTCGACTCCGAACGACATATTTTTCAGCAACTTTTCGTGGCAATTTTAATTACTCTCAGAGTTTTTGCCAACGCACTACTTACTTCTGTCAGGATTACGACCTAGTTTCTCACACCGCTTATGTTGTGTGTGCTAATTTTATCATGAGTGGTGGGACTTACAGTCTAAAATCAACTCCGAACGACAGATGACAACTCCGACTTTTCATGGCAATTTTATTTACTCTCAAAGTTTTGATCACAAATCTTCTGAGAGGAAGTCGTCGAAGAAATATTTATTCCTATTTCGTTTTGTTGGCCGTGTCTGGCCCTGGCTTTGAACCATGGTCTCACGTCTAATAAGCTAACATTCTACGTACTAGACTACTACCATAAAATAATCCAACTTTTTAATTAACATCACTGTTTATTCTATTCTATTCTATTCTCTTGGTAGCGTAAGGCTTTCACAAAGCATTTCCATCTTACCCAGTTAGCTGCTGTTATTTTTGCGACTTCCCATACAAGAATATGCGTTCCTTTTCGTGCGTCAAGTGTTGCTGCTATTAGATTCGGTTGGTTGTCATTCTGCATTGATTCTGTTTAAATTTTTTTATTGTTCCAGCTCAGCAGGTCCTACGATAATGGAGCTGTAATCTATCGTTGCCAAGGAATAACGCACTTCGAGTATGTGCTGTAGTGGTGGGGAACCTAGCTAATCGTTGATTCCTAGCTTTTACATGCTGAGATTAAGGGTTTTGTTCTTCTGTGGCCTCTACTTTCACCTGGTGCCTTAAGCTGTTACAGCTCATCAATTTCCTCCCAGACGTTCTTATCTTTAACAGCTGGCTTTCAGGTACCATTTCATTCAAAATTTCCGTAGTAATTAAAGTTCTTCCAACACAACTGGGGACGAACACTTCTTTTAAGAACCAGGGGGCTTTTCGAATGTATATTTGCAAATATGTATCTCTAGCCTAAATGTTTGGGCATATTTTATACTTCTTTATTTTTATTTAAAGTGGCTTGTCTTTATTCAAAAGTTACATTTCGTGGTTGTAGGATGCTCTCCATTTACTTTTAACGCACGATATTCTAGAAAAATCCTGAGGATCTTCGCCCTCATTTGCGTTTATTGAGTCTGTAATTTGATGGGTAATTTTTTCCAAAGACCTATTTATTGGTCGCTTAACTTTGTTTTATACCCATTTATTTATTTATTAAGTAATGTATGCCAAGTATATGAATTCTTTGCCAACCTCGAAGTGCCAAACTCGTAAAGATGAGATATGTTGTTGGCCATCTTTTTGACAAAATATTCTTAATCTTACTCATATATATATATATATATCTTACATTTTTAGCAGCCTCTACAATAGTGGCGACATTATTCACATGGCCCCCGTAACAACATCAATGTTAAAAGTATACCACGGGATTTGTACGGATCACAGGATTTCTATCGTATACGAAATAATAATGTTTACCTTACGTATCATGAGTTTGTTGTCCTATACAATTATAAATCACTAGGCAGAGCGTAATATTGGGCACCTTTAATGCATAAACTAAAGCATACCGCGAGCTTATGTTTTCCAAATTTCCTTTTTTTGTTCTCTATGTAACGTCGAATCCTGCCTTCTATGTCGTAGATGACAGTAATATTTGTCACAAATAGTCCTTTGCTAGTAGGCCAACTGGATATTGAGACTAAAAGGTTCAATATCTCAAACATCTACCTCTATTTTTCAACATTGTTTTTCACTCATTCGCAAGACTTTTATAATTCTTCCTTGGATTGTTTGAAGCTCTGAAATCCGGCAATGAAACTTGCATAAAATATTTGATAGATTTGACGCGTTTTCCAAGAAACTTTGAAATCACATGTACTCCAATCAATTTCTCTGCTCATTGTTTTCTTTGCTTGTACCTGATGGAAAATAGAATACAACCCTCATATGTGGAAAAGAACTGGGTTCTAAATGTCGTCTGATGCACAAGCTTTTTTGTGTGATTGGTCTACACCCAGTGTTTCTTCAGCGTCTCGATTATATGTATATTGTTATGTAATCTCATGATGAGTGGTCTATTTTTAACTGTTCCCGGAGTTCTAATGTTATCCTACTTTTGATATTCTGAAGTTGTTTAACCCTGTAGGTCCTTACAAAATACATACCTGAGTCTAAGTAAATATTTCAAAAAGTTTATTCTTCTTTCTGTACGACCAAAATTCAGTTCATGGACAATTCATCAGTTCAGATATCCATCTATTCCAGTATGACACTTTCTATCCTCGGTGGTCTGAACTCTAAACTTTCGTATTTTCGTATAAAGGTTACTAGCACTGTATACGATGTACAGCCTTTGCACTCACCAACTTCGAATTTGGACGAATTTGGTCAGTACAGGGACTGCGCTTACTTATGGCGTCACATCGACTTTAGCTAACCTTACTACATATATACAATGTTTTTGGACCTAGCAGGCTTCACTTATTACTAACTTAATTGGTCATTACAATCCCTTAATCAGGATTACGACGTAGCTTCTCACATCGCCCATGTTGCTAATTTTATCTATGAGTGCTAGAACTTACTATTTAAAATAGCCTCAGAGCGACAGATTTTTTAAAAAAATTTTCATGGCAATTTTATTTTACTCTCAGAATTTTTGCCAGAAGATTAATGAGATTCAGTTGCCGAAGAAATACATACATACATATATAATCCTTCAGACAGGATTACAGCCTAGCTTCTCACACCACTCATGTTGTGTGTGTTAATTTCATACATGAGTGGCGGTAAAGTTTTTTAAAGTCGACTCCGAACCACAGATTTTTGAGAAACTTTTCATGGCAATTTTATTTAGACTCAGAGTTTTTACCAGAAATCTGCTGAGAGAAAGTCGCCGAAGAAATATTTCGTTGTGTTGGACGTGTCTGGGCCGGGGTTTGAACCGTGGCCTCACGTCTAATCTGGCAAAAACTCTGAGAGTAAATAAAATTGCAATGGAAAGTTTCTCCAACATCTGTCGTTCGGAGTCGACTTTAAACTGTAGGTCCCGCCACTCATGTATTAAATTAACACACAACATAAGTGGTGTGAGAAATTAGGTCGTAATCCTGACTGAAGCATTGTGATGACCAATTATGTATGTAATGTTGTTGCCATTAGATTCGGTTGGTTGTCATTCTGCATTGATTCTGCTTAAATTTTTGTTATTCCAGCTCTGCAGGATAATACTTTTTTGTACATATATATATATATATAGATAAATTTCTATATATATATACATAAATTTATACATGTATAAATTATGTATATATATATATATATATTAATTTAATAATTAATAAATAATTTATATAATTAATAATCAATTCTATATGTGACATAATAGTTATTTTTAATAATAAATAAAATAATACTTTTTTGTACATATATATATAGATAAATTTCTATATATATATATATATACATAATTTATACATGTATAAATTTATGTATATATATATATTAATTTAATAATTAATAAATAATTTATATAATTAATAATCAATTCTATATGTGACATAATAGTTATTTTTAATAATATCAGCTCAGCAGGTGCTACGATAATAGGGTTGTCATTTATCGTTGCCTAGAAACAACGTCCAGCGAGTAAGTGCTGTAGTGGTGGGGAACCTAGCTAATCGTTGATTACTACATTTTACAAGTTTCCTTTAAGCCGTTACAGCTCCTCAATTTCCTCCCAGATCTTTTTCTTCAATTAAAGTTTTTTCAACACTATTTGGTACATACGACCTAACTTTTCACTTCACCCATGTTGTTTGCGTTAATTTTCTCTATGAAAATTAGGCGGGACCTACAGTTTAAAGTCGTCTTCGAACGATAGACAGATTTTTTGAGAAACTTTTCATGGCAATTTTATTTTACTCTCAGAATTTTTGCCAGGAGATAAATGAGAGGCAGCTGCCGAAGAAATATTTTTTCATATTTCGCTATGTGGTTTAGCTGGGGCTTAAACTACGATATCACGCCTAATAAGAGAACACACTACCGGCTGGACTACGCTGATTTTATGTTTCACTTATAAGGAGCCTTCGCTGTCATCTTCATTACTATTCAAACTGAGCAGGAACGTACTAACGGCAACATTTCACAACACAGGTGATGTTGTGATTGTGCTGCAGAGTGCTTTTCCGTGATGCTCTGTTCATAGCTTTCTAATTTTATTTTAAAGCATAATTTTATCATACGGATCGTTTATAATTATCATGCAACTCAGATGACATTGCAACATAACTTACAGTAGTAATACAATAACACACACATACACACACACACACTAGCACACAACATTAACTAGTAGAACTTTGACACATTAAAGTTTCGAATATGAATTCACAAAAGGTATGGAAAACCTGTGCATGGGTATACAATGAAAAGTTTAAAAATAACTTTTTTAAAGCTTTGCAAGGAGATGAAATAAAAAGCTTTTCCTTGTATAAACTCCCTTAGGTTAAGGATATCAGAGGTAATGGCTGAATATGTACTCTTTAGTGTTATAGGAAACACTCTTAATAAAGTTCCCTGTCAAAAGAGCATGAAGAGGCTATGCTTTGCGGAGAAAAGAGTCTTTGCGTTTATTAAGGAAAAAGCTTTTTGTTAAGAGAGTTCTGGGATGCTGTGCATGGTTTTTCCTGTACATGGGAATTTCTTTTTTCGGAAATATTGTACGAGATTGAAAAGTAAAAACTTTTCTGTGTATGTAAACATGAGTTGAAGTGTGTACGTTTATACTTTTTTTTTGTTAGCTGTGCAGAGGTAGTTTAGTTTTTACGGTAAACTTCTGGGAAAAATTTTTGGTTCAGTTAAGCTCCAGCATCCATAAGGAGCACGAGAATATAACGGTCGGTTTTTATATACGTTTTGCTAACAAGCGCTTAAAAAATCCTTAAGAAAATCAGAAAATAAGAAAATTTTTAAAAAGAAAAAAAATTTTTTTTTATGAATTTGCAAACAATTAAACAAAAGAGCATAAAACGGGTTTGTGTAAATAAAAAAATTCAAAAAGAATAAAAGATTTCAAGTGAAAAAAATCTAATAAAAAAATAAAATTAAAATAGAAATAGAAAGCGTTTAAAGCAAAAGTGAGTAACATAAGTATCGGCTTATATGGTGCTCAACGGTTCAGTGATAGTAATTTCAACAGTTGAAATATTAAAATAATCAGGTGCTGCTGATGCTGGAGCTGCTGCTGTTGACTTGTGTTGCCACAAGTTAACAAAAAAAAAAAAAGAAAGCAAAAACACACACTTACTCTCATTCAATTCCAGCATTTGCAAGTGCACTTTAGCTTTTTATGAATCAGTAGCCGTAACGTAACCCAGCTGAGTGGGTCGTCGCGTAGTTTAACGATGCGTTTGTTGATAACTCAAAACAAAACACTTCAAAAACCCACTTACATTTGTTTTTTTTTCCAAACACATTTAACGTAATTTTTGTAAATGAAAATTTAAAAAAAAAATTTTTTTTTTTATGAAAAGTTTGTTAACAAATTCATGGAAAAACAAGGAAAATTTTTATAATTGGATTTTCTTTTAAAACACAAATAAAAAAAATAGAAAAAAAATTAAGCGATTATTTTAAGGTCAGCTTTGTGAAAATGAAAGTGAAATTTTTATTTGAAAGGAAATAAAAAATACACGGAATTTCCTTTTTTTGCTTGGTAAAGCAAATACAAAAAGTGCTTGCTTGTTGCAAGGCAACATAAAAGTTTTGCTTTGAAGTGAGTTTATTTGTATTTTTCTTTATAATTTCTTTTATATTTTTTTTCTTCTTTTTTTTGTTTGTTAGAAAAAAATGTTACTTTAAAGCGTATTTAAGCTGAAAGGATAACCTTATGCAAGAAAGCAAAAAATAAAAAAAAATTAAAAAAGGAAAGGAAAGGAAGTTGAAAAAGTGAAAATAATTTAATAAGAAAGGAAAAATCTTTAGAAAATTATTTTTAGAATTGAATTTTGTTATCCTTTAACTGCTAGTGAAAGTAAAAAAAAAGGATTTAAATTTTTTTTAAGAAAATGAAAATAATGCGTTGGCTTTGGCAAAATAGTATGTGGGAGTGATAGCTGCTACTGGCTTTGTATGTGGGTAGTTGAAAGTGTAAAGTGTCTTTAAGAACAAATTATTTGTAAGCAAGTGTGTGTGTTAAATTAGTAATAAAAAATATACAAAAATTAATTAAAAAAAAAACAAAATTTGTGTAGCAACATTTTTAGTTTAAAATAAAAAAAAAAGTAAAATTTAAAATTACTTATGAAAAGTTTACAAAAGAAAAGAAGAAAAATTGAAACAACCAGGAGTTATGTGTCCCAAATTTTAAAGAGTTTTTCAAACAAAATAAAACAAGTTCTGAAGTTTTCCTTCTTTTATTTTTTATATTTTTCTTGAACAAACAATCGTCGGAAAAAAAAACAGAAAACTTAAAGGAAATCAAAGAAATAAAAGTAGCTTAGCATTCGAGCGGAAATTAAAAAAAATATATTGAACAGCAAACACTAAAAACTTTAATGTCATGCTCTACATTCAATATATATGACAAAAACATACTTTGCTCACGTAAGCTAACATTCCCCCTTAAAAAAGAACCAAAAAAGATGAGAAAGAAAAACTCAAATCGAAAACAAACAAATCAAACCACAGCTATGTTATCACACTAACACATAAAACAATAAAAAGACAACAATAGCATCAAACAAAAAGAACGAAAAATAGTTGATAAATTTAGGTTGACGATAAAATGAAAACCAAAAAAATCCAAAAAAAAAAAGAAAAATCAATCGCAGATACACCCCAACCAACCAACCAACCTGCTGGTGTGAAAGGCAAAATAAAATTTATTACAAATATTAGGTTGTTGTTTAGTTTACTACCCCAACCCACAGAATTTGTTTTAAAAAAAATATTTTAGAACGTGGGTTTATAGCATTCGTTTGCGTATCTGTTACCACACACAACCAGTGCCCGTAAATATTTTTGTTTTAAAACAGTTTCTCCACGTTTTTTTTGTTTGGTTTTATATCCTCTATTAAAACGGAAGCATGTGTCTGTGTTTGCCAGTGAATTTTATAAATTCACAACAAGTTTTTGGTGTTTTTAATAAAAGATTTGGAAAAAATATTTTTTTTAGAAATTAAATTTTTTTACGGAGTATACATATGTCACATCAGTTTTTGTGGAAATTAAAATAATAATTGGAAAAACAACACAACCATACCATGATGTTCTGTGTGTTAAATGCAAAGCAATGGCCACAGATAAATTCATAAAATAATTAAAAAAAAAATTATTTTATTTCCAATTTTTGCTGGATTCTGGTAACCGTTTTTAGAAAAAAAAGAAAAAAAAAACTTGTTTTAATGATTTTTTTTATATTAAACCGTCAGTTATATTCAGTGGATTACAGTGAAGTCGCCGTAGTCGGACATCAAAACAAAATACAAAAATTATTTCTTCGGCGACTTCATTTCAGCAGATTTCAGGCAAAAACTCTGCCATGAAAAGTTTCTGAAAAATCTGTCGTTCGGAGTCGACTTTACACTGTAGGTCCCGCCACTCATGTATAAAATTAAGACACACACTACATAAGTGGTGTGAGAAACTAGGTCGTAATCCTGACTGAATGGTTGTAATGACCAATTATATATGTATGTAATATCCACAGATAAATTCATAAAATACTTTAAAAACAATTTTTTTTTTAATTTCAATCTTTGTTGGATTCTAGTTACCGTTTTTAAAGAAAAAGAAATTAGGTTGATGGTTTTTTTATATAAAACCGTCATTGATATTTAGTGGATTACAGTGAAGTCGCCATAGTCTAGTAGGTAGCGTGTTTGCTTATTAGATGTAAAGCCAGGTTTCAAACCCCAGGCCAGACATCAAAGCAAACTACAAAAAGTATTTTTTCGGCGACTTCCTCTCAGCAGATTTCTGGCAACAACTCTGAGGGTAAATAAAAAATTGCCATGAAAAGTTTCTCAAAAATCTTTCGTTCGGAGCCAACTTTAAACTGTAGGTCCCGCCACCGATGTATACAATTAACACACACAGAACATAAGCGGTGTGAGAAGCTAGGTCGTAATCCTGATCGAAAGGTTGTAATGACCAATTATTTATGTATGTATGGATTACAGTGAACTAAGTCCACTTGCCTTTAAGGACTTAAAGTATAAAAAAATTAAGGAATCTGTAAAGTTAATATAGTTTAGGCAACAGTCAACTGAACTTTGTTAAACGATAAGTACTTTTGTACGTTACAGAGAGAAATGAAAACCGTTTACAAAAGGCTGTTTAGTGAATGACATTTATAAGACCCTGTAGTACAAATTCAACAAGTTTTTTTGGTATGTTTGATTGATAATACTTTGTGTTCTTATTACAAATTCCATAAATTTTTGATATGTGATTAAATATTTTGATTGGGTTTAAATTTTGATAACACAAGGACAATTAGCCATTACTTAAGGACACCAGCTGTATTCTCAGGAACATTGCCGTGATACAAATCAAATGTATGGTATATCCCAAGTTTTTCTGGCATTTTATGTTAAGTTTTCTTTAAAAATTGCTAAATACTGCGGATATTTGTCGCTATTTCCTTCAACACCATCAGCTGAATCATCTCACACCATCATGAGCCTTTCACCCTGTTTGACAGTAGGATGCAAGTGCTTCTGGACCGGTTTTTCTCCAAAGCTTTGCAATCAAAATTATTTTATTTGATATCACGAGTGAACAAGACGCTCTTCCAAAAAGAAAAACTAACCCATTGCAGGAATAAGCACTGGAATCGAATATTTTAATTTCATTTCTTTACAGTTGGCTTTTTTGCATGCACTTCAGTTCACGTTCAAATGTTTTGCAGTCAAATTTTATAATTTCGATACTCTTGATCTCTTGATCATGGAAATGTTGTCTTAATCTGGTTTTCAATTTAAATTTGATTTTTTCTATACTTTTGGTGTTTAAGGACTATCTTTCTGATTGGAGAAGTAGTAAATTTTAGACTACATAGCCGAAAATAGCAAAGAATTCTTTACTGTTATATTGTTCTTTTTGTTTAGTTAAGGTTTAAATAAAGCAATCTAATCGCTTTAAGCCTAACCTTTAAAATTTAATATCGATTTCTGAGTTTTTTCAACATTTAAAGTCTCAACGTAGTTTAATAGGTAATGTATTGGCTAATTAGATGTGCGGCCATGAAACAAACTTCAGGTCAAACATCTCCACTGACACGAAATACGAAAAAATATTTTTCTGTGGCTTCCTCTCAGCAAATTTCTGGCAAAAACTCTGAGAGTAAATAAAATTGCCATGAAAATGTTTCTCAAAATCTATCGTTCAGACTGTATTTAAAACTGCAGGTTCCGCCACTTATGGATAAAATTAACACACACAATTCATATAGTATGTGGAACTAGATAGTAATCCTTACTGAAGAATTGTAATGACCAATTACACTGTGCAACAAAATAAAATTAAAATTAAAATTAAAATTAATTAAATACACCCAGCTAATAACAAAGTGTAAGGTTGTGGGTTTTGTTGAGTAGAACGCAAAAATATTTTTTTTATATTTCTTAAACCCTCCAAACTCGATTTATTTGACAAAAACTGTTTTTTTTGCTTTACGCACAAATTTATTGATTACACAAACATTTCTGAACCGATGTCCAAAATTTAAATCTTATTAGAAAGAAGAGAGTTGGGCCTTTAAAACGGTGTACATACGTATATTACCTGACTTAATATGGTATGAGGTTTGATGAGGTAAACTTGACAAATGCGAATTTTTTCATATTTTTCAAGTTTGTTTGTTTATAGTGGCAAACTTTAACTAAAAAATATGAAATAAGTAATGACATTCCGAAAGTGCATTATCTTGTGAAGAGATTGACACTTCGTTTGATAAAATCGAACAAAAATTACCGTAGTTATTATTTGAAGAGTTTAATAACAAATCGAAATCGAACTTTTAAAGCAATTTTATTTTATAAAAATCTGACAAGCTGTTTTAGAATTGTTGTGAAATTAGTCTCCTAGTATTTGGTGGACGGACAATTCCTTGAGACAGCGTACAACGTCCCTTACATCAAAAAAAAAAAATCAATATCCCGTTTTATTTCAAATCATATTTAAATTTCTTGATTATGCAACTAAGTTCGAATTGCATATTGCATTAAGCGTTGCTCTGAAGAGGACAAAATATGTGTCTACTTTGTAGCTCATTATTTCTTACTTTCTAAAAACAGATTAAATTCTACAAATTTATACGGAATAACTATGCTTTACGCTCCTATGAAAATGGTATCCGTTGGTACGATTAAAATATAATATTCAGCATTATCACCGTAGTCTAGTGTATAAGCTTATTAGATGCCAGCGCGTAGTTCAAACCCTGAGTTTCGAGCCGAATGATATATAAAAAAATATTTCTTTCGCCAACTTTCTCTCAGCAGTCTTCTGGAAAAAACTGTGGAAGTAAACAAAATTGCCATGAAAAGTTTATCAAAAATCTGTCGTTCGACTTTAAAATGTAGATCCCTTCATTCATAAATAATTAACACACACAACATGAGTTGTGTAAGAAATAGGTTGTAATCCTGACTATTGAATTGTAATATTCGTTGTTGTCAATTATGTGCTGTACAGTCTCTTGAATTCAATTTTTTTACCTTTAAATATATTAGCTATTAGCACATCTTTATATTATACATCTTTATAATATCTACATCGAAAAAGTTAAAAAAATTCCTAGTGTGCACAACTAGGGATAGATGTATTCTTACACTAATCAGTTTTTAAATTAAAATTGCTTGTAAATCATTCCTGCCATAAATAATAAATTCCAAGTCAACAAAGTAAACCAAAATCAAAAAAGTACTAGTAAATATTGAAGAAAGACTTGCATTTCCCATCTTATCTTAAAGCTTTTCTAAGAATTGTTTAAATTGAACAAGTGTCTTTATAAGGGGACAGTTGCCGGTTAAATTGAAATCTAAAGCATTAATTGTTTTAGATTGGCAAATACGTTAGGTTTTTCCAATGATATTGTTATTGAACTTAAAAAAAACTCTTCAAGTTTAAACTGGTGCAGAACGATAAAATCCCATGAAATAATTTCAGCTGTCTTGAAGCAGGTTAGGTTAGGTCGGAGGTCAATTTCTGCGCAATGGCCAACTTGACCGAGGCAGGTGGCATACCCAATTCTATTGAAGAAGATTCCGGAAGGAGTGCACCAGCTGTCTTGAAGCAACTATTTATTATTCTTGAATAAAACGCGATTTTTCCTTTTTTTAAATTTTTTGTAATTTTTTTTTATTATTATTCAAGAACTCAAAGAAAAAGTTTAATTAAATAAATTCGCAAATTATTTTTAAAAGTTTTTTTTTAAATTAAATCTAAATTCTTAGAAGACAATAAAAAATCAATTGGTTTAAATTATTAGTTATTTTTAAATTTTGTGTTATTGTTTGTCTAAATAATAATACAATGGACTCTAGTTAACAAAATTTTTAAAAATTTAAATGCATTCTCAAGTCATTATTTATTAAAAGATACTTTTAAATTCTTTTTTTATTTAATATGAATAACATTTTTTAAATACTAATGAAGTCAGATAAAATCCACTTATTTCCACTATTGAATAATTACTTGTGATTAGTTTCCAATTGTCTAACTCGATGTTATATTAAAATATAACATTTATAACACTCCATATACAGATGTTATAATTTCGGAAACAATGGAATTGATTTACAAAATGATCATTAAGCAAATCAATAAAAAAAAAGTTGGCATAGTAATTGTACTAAAAAAATATAAGAAAACAATTATAGAAATAAAAGTTTGTCAAAATAATTTCCTCAAAATTAACGCATTTAAAAGCAAACCAAAACAGCAAGTAAAACTCCGAAAAATACACATATAATTACATAATACACACACAATTGCTGACTACAACCTTTCAGTTAGGATTACGACCATATTTTTATACATGAGTGACCGGACCTAGACATTGAAGACGACTTCGAACATCAGATTTTCGATTTTTTTTACTCTCAAACAAATATGTTTTCATATTTCGTTTTATTGGTTATGCCTGCCCTGGGGTTTTGAACCGGCTCACTTCCTTTACCTTAATAAATCCTTTACTTATGTGAAATTAAGACAACAAACACACAGGAAAACATATTTTTTTTATTTTGGAGTGCAAAAGGTATGAACTCAAATTGGACACATTTGAGTGAAATTTTGAAAAAGAACCCTCTATCAAACCCAAATGCTTTCTAGCATTTTTTACAACTCCAACAGCTTCGGCTCTTGCAGGTTTCACAACTCCAACGGCTTTAGCTTTTGCAGGTTTCACAACTCCAACGGCTTTGGCACTTGCAGGTTACACAACGTATATGATACGGAAGCCTACAATATTAATGACGAAAAACAAATTTCTAAAGTTTAGGTATTGACTGTCGAAATAATGACTGATCTATGCTGCTTCCTCTACTGAATACAGGTAAGCGCCAGAATGAAATATTCTAAGCCAAAACCGCTAATAATTCTCTCTACTAAGAGAGATTCACAGAGCGAAATTCTGTATACAGACGTTTGGAAATGTTTTCCAAACGTATTAAAGCATATAGAAAGGAAAATGGTTTCCTCAGAATACATAATTAAAGCAATAAAACCTTTTAAAAGGAAATTACAAGAAGTGGAGATTTTAGCCATGCCACAGACTATCAGATTGGTAGTCCATATTTATTTGAGAACGCCTTTGGTCAATCCATAACTATAAATGACGAGCACTGAACACCAACGACACTAGTAACTTAAACTCATGCCACATTTGATATTCTGTATGAGCAATTTGAGGGTATGGTCAACTCACGTAGACATCACTTCAAACTGGCAACCGATATCATAGGATTCGAAGCTGTTAGCAAAAGTGTAGGTACCCCCAAGAAGAACTCAGAGTAAATTTAAAATTCATAGTCCCAATATAATAAAATATTATTCGTTATATGTAGTAGGATATTCCTTCAAGTCAAGCACCATGTATGTAACTTGTTTGGCATTAAATGTATCATTCTCCATTCACTTACGAATTTCAGTTGACTTTTGTTTGAGGTTTAGCGACCACGTAACAGTTCTTCAAAATAATCTCCTAAATACTCTATTGAAGTCATAACGGCACTTTGTGTAAATGTATCAAGTCTGTAAGGGACTTGGGAAGGCAAATCACATCTTCTCATTACTAGCAGTACAGTGGAGTTCATTGACTTGTTGGAAGTAGGTAGTGCATTGACTTATTTAAAGTAAGGCCACGGTTCAACAAAACAAAATATAAACAAAAATTCTTCCGTGGACTTAGTCTCTCAGCAAAATTCTTGTAAAAACCCTGAGAGTTAAATAAAATTGCCATGAAACGTTTCTCATAAATCTGTCGTTCGGGATCGACTTTAAACTGTATGTTCCGCCACTCACGTATAAAAATTAAAGCACACAACATAAGCGGTGTGAGAAACTATGTCGTAAACCTGGCTGAAGGGTTTTAATAACCAATTAAGTGTATATGTATGTATATGTGTATATTGTATCAACCCAGCCAGCATTTTTGGAAATTTTTAATTAAATATGAGTGTTTCTTGATTTTTCTGCGCTATTAAAAAGCTAGAATATGCACTCATTTTGGTCATAAAAGATGCTTTCGTCGGGAGAAAAAGGTGACTACTCGCGACTCATCTTAAAAAGTTATTTATGAGTCATTTTCTATATTAGTTTATAGTAATTTTCGACCATTTTTCTAGTAGTTTTATGATCATTTTCGAATCGCTTTCTAATCATTTATTAGCCTTTTCTTATTTTCAGTCATTGTTTATTCGCATACGAGTCTTTTATTAGTAATTTATCAGTATGTTTAGGAGTCCTTTTATTGTAATTTATCAGTCATGTTTGGATTAATTTGGATTCCTTTTTACGTCATCTATGATTATAATTTGAGTCATTTATTAGTCGTATTTCTAATTGTATTTTACTCCCTTCAAGTATTTTTAGTCGGTTTTCTGACAGTCGACATTTACATCGCCTCGTTTTCAAAAATCAAGTTCGTATGAACGTTAAGTAACAAAGAAACAATATTAAGTTTATATTCGTAATGTAGTTACATCAGACATCAAAGCTTATTTAAAAAATATTTGTTTTTGTTAAAAAACAAAGCAAAATTTTCTCTTTATAAAAAACTGTACTTACTTCACAGCCATCTTTTACATAAATGAAAATTTATACAGAGAGGATGTAAAAAAAGCAGTTTTTAATCAATCACTTTTTTAACACCTGCATGATTTGTTTTTGATTAAGCGTTTTTCAATCTTCAGTATATGTAGAATATAATAATAAATAAAGGAAATAATAGTCACATTTTAAACGCCTGGATGATTAATTTCCGATTGCTATACAATTTTTATTTTATTTTAAATCGAACTAATTTTACTTATTGCCGTGAATCATTTTTGAGTCCTTTTATAATCGTGTAACTGTTTTTTTTATCATCAAATGTACTCTAAAAAGGCTCAGTAAGGTGATTTTTCTAAAAACAATCTTCCAAATGCTAGCTGGGAAGGCTTTTACTGTTCACTGTATACATATGGGCAATTTCGTGTCAAGTTACCCAATTTTTAAAATCGATGTCTTCCGATTTGCTTTTCGTTGAGACGTTCCAAACTCGGTCATTATTTTTGAACAACTCCATGACGATGGGGCAAGAGTAAGAAGTTGAATGCTTTCAGATCTACTCTGTGACGTTTTGTACTTCTTTTTTATTTGTTCAAAAACTTCTACTGCATCCTTGTGATGTTGATTTTGGCACTCATTATTAGGTCTTATAGGTTCTACTGAAAAGTTAGAACAACCATCATCTCCTGCAGAACTGTCATCATTTTCAGAATTGATTATGTTCTCATCTGGAATAACCGGTAATGAGTCCAACTTTCCCATCATTTTCCTGCACGATCCACAAATTAGCAAACGTTTTGAAAGCGTTGGGAATTTTTTCAGTAAGTTGTCGGAAATATTTCGCATAGTTGATGATCTGTGCTTCCTTTTGTTTAAGGGATTACAACGAAAAGAAGTCAACATTTTCTTTTTGGAAGCGGAAGCCATTGTGAAGATTAATTATGTAAGTAATTAGTGAATAACGCACGTCCAAATTTTAACACTGTTTATAAAAAACTAATTTCCGAATGTCTTAGAATGCAAATAAATACTTTTTAAGATCATTTAGGTAGTACGTTTTTATGCCAAATATTGAAAAATCTTATTCTTGAGTTAAAAAATAATTTTTTTGATAGATATCACACTCGCATACCATTAAGCGATTATAAAGGCCTTAAAGGAAATTGTATAAGCTTTCTTTTGAGAAAAAAACGCCCATTTTGAAAAAAAAATTTAAAAAACATTTATTTTTAAAAAAAAATATAAAAAAAATTTTAAAAAATTAAAAAAATTAATTTTGGAAAGACTGAAGAAATAGTCTAGTCCTAGGAACATTTTTGCTAGGACCAATAGGTGAAAAGTTACACACATTTAAAAAAAACCTGTATGACCAAAATGTCCAACTTTGACCCCCTCTAACTCCGGCAGTTCTTGACTGACAGAGCTGTCTGGCCCTCTATCTAATAGTACTAACCTTGGTACAAATTTAAAATAAATCGGAAGACATCGATTTTAAAAATTGGGTCACTTGACACGAAATTCCCCATATATGTATTATTTTCTTCAATTGAATTGAAGAAGCACAAGATTTTGAAATTATGTGTAGTATCTATAGAGACAAAATTTATTATACACACTCCTTATATAATTTCCCATCATATTATAGAGTAATTTTTGTTTTTTTTTATTAAATTTGAACTCCAACACAGTTACGATATTTATTGTAATAATTATGTAAATAGTATGACACTTTGACACAAAAGACTTTGTTGGGGTTGTAAACCACACTGAGTGATAACTAACCTACCCGAGGCACACGAAATAAATTTTTTTATATCAATTTGATATTTTAAACAACCACATTATTTCTTGTTTTCTCATGCAGGTAATCTTCATCACACCCATGTAAAGTAAAAGGACATTCTATGTAAACAAAGAAAAAAAAAAGAGAAAATCAGCTTTAAAAAGTCTTTCAATAAAATTGAATGAAAAAAAAATGTGAGAAATAAAAAGAAGCATAAAACAAAGTGTAAAACAAGGTATTAAAGTAAAACGTTAAAAACAAAAAAAGAAACAAAAATTATTACAAATAAATAAAAATTTTAACGATAAAAAAGGAAGTTTTAACAAAAAAAGTTCAATAAAAATTATTTGAACGAAAAAAAAATAAAAAAATATTTTTTTTTTTATAAATAAATACAAAAGAAATAAAACAAATCTTAAATAAGATAATAAATTTGGTGACAAACAAAAAAAAACTAAACAAAAAAGGGTCATTGGAAATCAACAATACAAAGTGGATTCATTGAAAAAATATTGGAAAAAAAATACGAATAAATAAATGCGATTGCGAGTATGTATGTATGGATATATTTGTTTTTTCAACAAAACAATTTATTCAAGTGAAAACAACGATAAGTAATACACAAATAGTGAACAACAGTGTGCTCAACAAAGGAACAAAAAAAGTTAAAATACCAATTTAAACATTAAGCTCTTGCCGAAAATATTTATGTATGTGTGTGGTTAGTTTAAACAAAAAAACGAGCCTAAAAACAACAACAACAACAAAATTGGAGCTTGTAAAATGGTGAAATTAAATCGGGAAAATAAAATATAAAAGGCAGCAGCATTAAACAATAAAGTTTTTTTATATATGTTCAACAGTCAAATAAAAAAGTGTAACCTCACCTTGAAATATATTTCATTTGTTTCCAAAAAAAAAAGTAATAAAGTGTTCTCATATTTCTATGTATTTATGTAAGAACTCTTAATGTTTGCATTGTTCATGTCCTGTGTTTACATCCTTTGAAATAAGATATAAATTATCTCTATTAGCTTAAGACATTAAAAAAAGAAAAAACGAAAAAAATGCTGTTTATTGTCTTTAAAGTGATAAAAATAAGAAAAGATGTGTGTTAGAAGATAATCAGCTACAAAAAGAAAAGTGAAGTGAAGCAATAAATACAATAACAATGTCCTTATAGTGAAATTCAAATCGCAAAAAAAATCCCATGTAAACTTAACTACAAAAATATAATCTGCCACCCAATAAAAACTCCCCCCACTTTATATTAATGGTTATATACAGGGAGTATAACTTTTGATAATAAGTGTACAAAAAATAATCCCCTCTTAATAGCCGCTTATAAAAAAAGTATATGACTTCTTGCGCGTATATGTATGTTAGTATAACATGCTACAGAGGTAAACCTTAATGGTGGTTCATCTCAACAATATTTGATTGTGTTTTACGAGTCCAACCATTAAGTGTTTGTAGCTGCTGCTGCCATTGTCCTCTATTGCCTTATGATCATCATCACAATTAACGTCGTCTACAGAGTTTTAAGTGCCAACGTTATCATTATGCTGCTGTAAACAGAGAATGTTACGAGAGAGAGAAAAAAAAATAAAAAATAAAAGGACATAAATGTTGCAAACTGCCAGTGTAGCTGCTGTAAATAAAAGTGTGTGAATGTGTTTCTTCTGTGTTTTTTGTTTTTGTTTTTGGAGTATTTATGCTGTCATGATGCGATTAACTGAATGTAAAATAAAACAAGCAACAGGTTAGTAATACTTTGAATTTAACATTAAAACACACACAGATACACACACACATTGTCTTTTTCATCAATTTATATACGTAGAAATTTTTCATATCGTTTACTGTAACTTTTAATATCTATTAAATTTTATTTTATATTCTAATTGCTTTCAAATTATTTTTTAATATTTCTTATAAACTTAACCTAAATCATTCCGAATTAAATTGTCAAATAATGGTTTTATAGAAAAACTATCAAAATTTCCTAAAATTTGTGTCACCATCATACTTTTTTTCTTCAAATAATTGTGTAGAGTAACCCAGTCCACCTACAATATTTTTTTAATCTTCAGATAATTGTGTAAAGTAACCCAGATCGTAAACGTAAACTTTTAACTTTCAAAAAGACTTCCAGAAAGAGAAATAAAAAAAAGTTTTTGAAAATGCCCGCCTAGATTGTAGAATAAGTTTACGATTTCGATTAATATGTCGTCAATGGCGGAGGGAACTTCATTCAATTTGAAGTCAACCTCTGAATTTTTGTGTGCCACAAGCAAAATATCGTCAACGTAGTCTATTGTAATCCCTTGACGTAAATCGAATTTCATATTGCTCATACTACAAAGTAGTATGTTTTTAACATGGAACTTAATATAGTTACAGTAATCCCTCGATTACGTCGCAGTAAGTTCCAAAAAATGGTGACGTAAATCGAATAACGACGCAAATTGAAGTTAGAGGGAACAAAAAATTTGACGACGTAAATCGAAAGATTACTGTAGTAGGTAGTGTGTTGGCTTATTAGACAAAACCCAGGGTTCAAACCTCAGGCCAGACATCAAAACAAATACAAAAAGAATTTCTTCGGCGACTTCGTTTCAGCAGATTTGTGGCAATAAAATTAACGCACACAACAAAAGTGGTGTGAGAAACTAGGTCGTAATCCTTACTGAAGGGTTGTAATGACCAATTATGTTAGTAGCAAAATATCTTCAGCGTTATCAAGATCGTCCAATTTGTTGAAGAATCCATAAAAGACTTTTTATTCAATAGCTACTTACGTACTGGATTGGATATTATAACCCTTCAGTCAGGATTACGATTCACACTCTACTTATGTTTTATGTGTGTTAATTTTATCCATGAGTGGTAGGACTTACAATTTAAAATCGATTCAGAACGACAGATTTTTGAGAGACTTTCTCATGGCAATTTTATTTACTCTCAGAGTTTTTGTTAGGATACTGCTGTGAAGCAGCTGCTGAAGAAATATTTTTTTATATCTTGTTTTGTTCGAGAGGTATGGACTGGGGCTTGAATCAAGGCCTCATATCTAATAACCCAACACACTACTTACGAGACTACGGCGACTTCTACTTTATACATTCTATTCGAATTAAATTGAACACATCTTTTGAAGTCGCTAAAGTCTAGTAGGTAGGGCGTCGGCTTATTAGACGTAATGCCACGGTTCAAACCCCATGTCAGACAAAACGAAAATATGAAAAATATTTCTACGGCGTCTTCCCCTCAACAGATTTCTGGCAAATACTCTGAGAATAGAATTTTAATGAAAACGAACTAAACGAAATATGAAAAATTATTTTCTCGATGACTTCCTCTCAGCAGGCTTCTGGCAAAAACTCTGAGAGTAAATAAAATTGCCACGAAAAGTTTCTCGAAAATCTTTAATTCGGAGTGATGTTTAACCTGCAGGTCCCGCTATTTATGAACAAAATGAACACACGCAACTTGGATGGTGTAAAAAGCTGGGACTAAGTGGTCGTAAGGTATTCCTAGACCTTTTACCTACATTTTCGCTTATATTGTCGTTTGGAGTCGACTTTAAACTGTAGGTCCCACCACTCATATATTAATTAATACACATAACATGCGTTGTGTGAGAAGCTAGGTCGTAATTCTGAGTGAAGGGTTATAATGACCAATGTAAGTGTGTATGTACAGTCAAAGAAAAATGTCTGCTTACACTGCTGTATGTAGACTTTTTCCCGGTGATTTTTATCAAATTGAAAAAGATGTTTCAGCGTTATTTAAGACATATACAATTAAGAATGATTGAAGAATAAAATATAATATAAAAACGTAAAACAATGTATGTAGATTGTTTCCTGTGACTGTATGTATTGTTTTAAACTGGAGCTGAATATTATTTCACTGAAAATGTGTTTTCTTCGTATAAATGATACCCATTGTGGTTTTGTCGCCCCATTATCATGCATTAATGCCTTACAATCTCCAGACCTCTTTGAATGACAAGAATATTCTTTCAAATTTTCCTTTAGCTATGTGGACTATATCATCCGCATATTCTTGGCAGTCGATGATAACTGCATCGATTAGTTTTTTAAAATTTCATTAACAACCAGGCTCCACATTAGACGTACAAGAACAATAACAAAACTCTGTAGTGTGGACTTAGTAGTGTGGACTCTTATTATCTCCCTTTCCTGTGTGTGCGTTTTAGCAAGTCGTCTGTATAGGAATATCTTTCTAGATAGCATTTTTTCTTATCATTAAGTGGGGTTGAAAACGAATTTGTTAGCCTGCACAGTGCTAGTTTATTTTATGAAAAAAGTATTTTCAAACTGAGGTTTGAGTGTGATTGTAATTGTAACTGTATTTTTCTCATTCTAACCACACAGTTAATCTCACCTATTGCGGTTGACGAAAGTGTAGATTGAATATTAAAACATAATCCAATGCAATTTCCTTATTTACTTGCCAAATTAAAACGATGCATAAATTTCTGATTTAAAACTTAATCTTTTCAAATTATGTACTCCTTATTGTGTGGCAATAGATTTATGAAATAAAAAAAATATAAAATAAAAGGATTAAATTATGTAAACTAGAAAAAATCTAAATTTTTTATATAATAAAACTTTACATAACATTATATATTTATCCCCATAAAATTATTCAATATATTGTTATAATATCTGCATATGAAATAATCTATTTTTACGTAAACTCTTTAAGAATTTATTTTATTTATTTATTTTTTTATTTTTTTTTTTTTTGTATTATTTTTGTATTATTTTTTTGTATACCATACTACGTACGCAATATATTTATAAATAAATTGAAAATATGGTGTGGTATTTAATATTAATTTAAAATTGCCACATGTACATAACAGCACATCAAGTGTAGACAAACTTTCCACAAAAATTTGTTGCAACTACAACAATATAACGATAACATACAATAATAACAATAACAACAGGCAACTGTAAATAAATAAACATACATATTGTTGTCATTCGAATGTAAACAATGTAGAAGGGAGAGACAGGCAAAGATAGACAGTGTGGAAGAGAGATAGAAAATTTGCAAATTGTTACATTAAAAACTAACAAAATTGTAATAAAGTAAATATAAAGAGAAAGAGTGAAAGGATATTAACACACACATACACACAGGCACAAAGAAATAATTGTATATGTAAGCATTTGCATATAATATAATATTTGTAAATGTATGCACGTTTACACATAAGTGTACGCATGCAATACACACACATACATACATTACATGAGATCTACCTTTACTAGGTAATCCTGTGTACTATGTTGCTGACGGTGGCATATGATATGTAATCATACCCAGTGAGCATTTTTTAAATCAATTGATCGTATGCGAATAAATTTTTTGATTAAAAAATGTTATCGTTTGTCGGGGGAAAAATGTTACCCCAGCTACATGTGTACTGAGTGAATCGTTTGTAACCCACGTAATAGTTTGCACTAGCATTTGCAACCATTAGGCTCCTACTATTCCCGAATCTATTTCGAACCATTTTCTATAAGTACATATTACTTTGAAGTCATCGTAGTCTAGTAAGTAGTGTGTTGCCTTGTTAGATGTTTGGCCACAGTTTAATCACCATGTTCGACAACAACGAAAAATGAAAAAATAACAGATTTCTGGCAAAGAACCCTGAGAGTGTCTTGAAAAGTTTCGCAAAAATTTGTTGTTCGGCATCGACACTCATGCCGAAAATTAACACACACAACATGTGTGATGTGAGAATCAAAATCGTAATCCTAACTAAAGGATTGTAATGACCAATTATATATGTATGTATGTAAATCTTAATTGCAGACGTCATAAATTCTTTAATCTCAAATAAACGTTTCCAAATTGTATAAATTAAATGTTTGGGTTTCGCTCACTCACATGGGCAGTGCGTGAAGCTAAGCTGTAATCTCATAAAAGGTATTTCCAGTCACTGAACATATGCACCCAGAGGCCAGTGTCCCGTTAATTTAAAGTGCTATTTAATGAAAGTTTTGTTCTGCATATACCCAAATCAGATAGATTTGTCTGGCTTCTCTGTAAGTGAGTTTATTATCTCATCTTTCTTTTACAAATGAATGTATTTTCTGTAAGTCCATTTGTTTGCTCTGCCGATGTAATCTAGTAGGTAGTGTGTTGGCTTATTAGACATAAAGCCAGGGTTCGAGTCCCAGGCCAGACATCAATACAAAATACAAAAAATATTTCTTCGGCGACTTCCCCTCAGCAGATTTCCGGCAAAAACTGTAAGAGTAAATAAAATTGCCATGGAAAGTTTCTCAAAAAAAATCTGTCGTTCGGAGTCGACTTTAAACTGTAGGTCCCGCCACTCGTATATAAAATTAACACACACAACATAAGTGGTGTGAGAAATTAGGTCGTAATCCTGACTGAAGAGTTGTAATGACCAATTATGTATGTATGTATGTATTTGTTTGCTCTTCTGTAGAGGAATGCCAATCACTTGTGTGGATTGAATTAATATGTGTGTTGGTACCTTTAAGGATCGGTATTCCATACGAGGGTAGCCATCAAATGTCTTGATATCTCCTTCAGAGGCCAGGCATTCTTGGCTAATCTTAGATGTAGCGTACGCATTAGCTGCCAGTAAATATATGTAGATTTCCATTTGATATACTCTTATACTGAAATCGCACAGAGGCAATGTTTAAAGTCACAATTTTAGTCTGAATAGTATTACAGTAGTCGGGTGGCGTAAGGGAAAATACGTTGTCCTGCGAATATTTCACATCCGACCATTTTGTCCGTATGATTGGCCCAACACTACTGTAACGTTGTCACACGATTGCGTTTGTGATCGATGTTGAACAAACATAGCACGTTTCCTGCGGAAAGCCTTTCAATATTCATGTGAGTAAGTAAGTCATATGACATACACAATTGGTTATTACAACCCTTCAGTCAGGATTACAGTCTAGCTTCTCACAACACTAATGTTGGGTGTGTTAATTTTATACATGAGTGGCGGGACTTACAGTTTAATGTCGCCTCCAAACGACAGATTTTTGAGAAGCTTTTAATGGCAATTTTTTTCCCACAATTTTTGCCAGAAATCTGCTGAGAAGCAGTCGTCGATATAACATTTTTTCGTATTCCGTTTTATTGGAGATGTCTGACCTTGGATTTGGACCGTGAGCTCACGTCTAATAAGCCAGCACTATGTCTACTAGACTACCGCGACTTCAACAAAATAGTAATTTGGGTCTAAATCAGGATTTTTTTAAAGCTTGTGGTTTTATTCTTCCTTTTAATGGACGTTACGTACAATGGGTCAAATCGACCTCCGAGTACTGTACTTGTCTAAAATGACAAGTACACGTCTTCTAACCTAACCTAACCTAAAGCTTGTGGTGTAACAGACTTCAACTGGGCATCGAATGTCCACAATGAAATTGGGTAAAACACTTTCTGTAATACAAAAAATGATGGTGCAGATTATGTGTCATGATGCAGAGTATGTATCAAACTTTATCTTGACTGCAGAGACGGTTGTTTGTTTTTTCAATGTATTTTTGACCGGTTAATCAGTCGTTATGATTTGTATGATTTTTGTTAAAACAACTTTTCAAATGCTAACTGGGTACGTCTGCATGCATACAAATATAAATACAGTGGCGATTATATAATTAGCACAGTTATTCACGAAAAAGTTTCTGTCAAAATTATTACTTTTTTGTCACACGTTCTTTAAAATAACTTACCGACTGCAATTAATAATACCTAGTAAACATCAGCAACAACATACTATAATTACCTGCCTTTTTGAAAAGATTATAAGAATTTTGGTATATATAATTAGCACACTATGGATTTTGTTACTATTTCCTGAGCGAGCTGAAACCAATTAAATCAGATTACATAGCTTCATTAATTTACATGTTTTCTTTAAAAAAAAATGTTAAACTGGGTGAAAATTTTGTCATTAGGCTTAGGTTTTGCAAAATTATAAAAAATTTGCATTAAAATGAAAAAAATTGCAATCTACCACTGGCAGGCATCTAAAAATTGTCCAGCAATACTGTGGTATTAAAAATATCACAAAACAATTGCGGTCCTAAACACTACCAGTACCGCAGATCGTCTAAAAATTACTCTTGCGAAGTAGAATTCTTTCGTAATATCGTCAGAAATGCTGAAACTCGTTATTAAGGCACTCAACATTTCAATTTTAACAAAAGTTATCCGTGGCAGACTAAAGGCAACTAAATTAATTGAGTGTGTAGTGCAACATATGTACACTTATGGTTTCAAAAATTATCTTGCAGCTCGTTTCTCTATCGCTAAAATATAAATACAAGGTAACATATTATTCAGAAACATCCTTTTTGGGAGTGGTTATTCGATATACAATCGATTTGATTATAATTGCAAAAAAGTGCGAACATACATAATTGGTCAGGATTACGACCTAGCTCCTCACACCACTGATGTTGTGTGTGTTAATTTTCTACATGAGTGGCGAGGCGTACACTTTAAAGTCGATTCCAAACGACAGATTATGTTTGAGAAACTTTCCATGGCAATTTTATTTACTCTAAGAGTTTTTGCCAGAAATCTGCTGAGAGGAAGTCGCAGAAGAAATATTTTTTCAGATTTTCATTTTGATGTCTGACCTGGGATTTGAACCGGGGCGTCACGTCTAATAAGCCAACATTCTACCTACTAAACTACGGCGTCCACCGAAGATTTAAATCCACGTTATACGTTGAAGAGCATTGAGATGATCTAGTTCGTAATGAACTAAACTTGAAGTTCCAAGGCCGTGGGATCGATTCCCTTTAGAAAATCTTGTTTGTCTGGCATTAATTACTCACAATAGAAAAAGATAAGTGAGAATTATTACTCAAAATTAATTCTCGAATAAAGTGACGAAGTTACATATACTGGCTATTAAAAAAATTTGTTGCACACTACAATGCACTGTATGAATAGAGTTCATCTTCTGAGTGTTATTATAAAAAAAAAACAACAAAAACAAAAATTTAGGAGACAGCTTCGGATGATCGGACCCACGATCATAAAGTATGATTCAGAGATCAGCAAAGAATCGTTTTTCGCTATTCATAAGTACTCATGAAATTTCGAGTATGAGTGAATCAATATTATTGAAATTCAACTACTCTGCTTCATTCGTACTCAGTACAACATTGATTTATAACTACAAGTTGCAATGAGTATGAGTACAACGTTGCCATTAAACTCAAAACATTCGAAATATGTTTGATTCATACGTCTACTCATTCAAATTCATAAATTTAGAAAAGTACTTATAAATTAATCGAGTGATTCAAATCATTCATCAAAATTCACTGTCTTAGTTGTTGTTGCATTTACAAAAAAAGAAGAAAGAAAAAGATAAAGACAGCAAGCAAAGCAAACACACAACCTTCTAGTGGGTATTGTAGCGTTCGTACTCGAATCATACTTATTTTGTAATTCTTGGAAATGTTGAGTAAAGGACAGTCTAAATCAACAACATCATGCGTGTTGTTAAGTATAAGTAAGATGAGTACTTCAAACTTTGAATATGAGTAGAGGTTCCATGATATTAAAATAAGTATGAATGCGTATAAGTATCAGAAATTATGAGTATAATTGGAATCCACTCGTCTTTTTGAATACTCATTGCTGATCTCTGGTATGATTCCTTAATGGATCAACGTTTAGCCCAACATGTTGTGTAGTTTCTGTTGATTTCATTCGCTCATGAAAATTTGTATGTAAAATACATTTTGATGGAAGACAATGATGATAATGAGATCGAACCACTGCATGATTGGATAAAGTATTTAGAGGACGAACGAATATGGAACTAACACTAACAAAATCTTCAAAACCTAAGGAAAGTGGTTCAAACGCCATAGTATGATATGAAACATGCAAGATGTTAGAGACTTCTTGAAAGTCTGTCTAGAAGTTTATAAATGATTACTGAAAAGAAGGGAGTCACTGCAAAATAATAAAAACAATTAAACCAAAATGATGATTTTCTCCTCCTTTAATAGGGAAGTGCTAACTGAGTGGTCAAAAAATTTCTGTTTCAAAGTGCTATTTCTAGTAAATTCTTCTATTGACTCTATACATCGCTAAAGTATACCCCATAGAATATTGACATACATACATAATTTACCATTACAACCCTTCAGTAAAGATTACGGTTGTGTGTGTTAATTTTATACATGAGTGGCAGGACCTAAAGTCGATTCCGAATGACAGATTTTTAAGAAACTTTTCATGGCAATTTTATCTATTTTCAGAGTTTTTGCCAGAAATCAGCTGAGAGGAAGCCGCCAAAGAAATATTTTTTCATATATCGTTTTGATATCAGATCTGGGGTTTGAACCACTGCCTTATGTCTAATAAGCCAACACTCTACCTACTAGACTACGGCGAATATTTAACTGCCTTTAAATAAATTTTGAAAAATATTTCATCTTTGTTTTCTATTGAAAAAACATCAAGCATAGGTGAACTAATTATAAGACCACCACTGTAAATATGTATTGTATGCACCGTATGTGTTCAAACATGCATGCACGAATGTACGTACGTAGTACATACCATACACATGATATTTTTACATTATTTGGCATTAAATGGCATTTAATTGAATCCAAGTTGACATATGTTAAAAAATTCAAAGTTGTTGACTTTTTTACGAATTTTTCATATGGTTACTGTTGCTTAAATGATTTTTTTTGTTGGTTTTTGCTTTAAACATGCGACCAACGTACATACCATCAAATATCCTCTGCATAGCAAGTAATTTTTTTTGTATTATTTCATGAGTTTTTTTTCCAAATGACAATTTTAAAGGAATTTAATTGTTTAATCGACCGGAAATACACAACTCATATGCACATATACATACACATTACACATACACATTTAAAATGTTTAAATACAGATGTTAGTGTGTAAAAAAATTATATGAATATTTATTATTTAAAATGTTTATAATGTGTGTGTGTGTGTATGTACAAATTATAAAAAGAAAGAGAGAGCAAAAAATCAAACAGTATTTAATAGTGTTAACACATGCTGGAATGATTTTTGTTAATTGTCGGATTTTAAACCGCCGGCTACGAACATAGAGGAAAGGAAGTTAGTTTAGGGAATATTTTCAAGATGATTATTAATAATAATTGTAAAATACAAGAAAATTATCTTTGGTGAATTTATTAATTATATATCTACGTACATGCATAAATAGTTGATCATTACAACCCTTCAGTCAGGATTTTAACCTACTTTCTCACACCACTTATGTTGTGTTTGTTATCATCTTGAAGTCAACTCTGAACATCAGCTCTTTTGAGAAACTTTTCGTGGCAGTTTTTTATTTACTCTTAGAAGTATTGCCGAATTCTGCTGAGAGGAAGTAGCAGAAAAAATATTTTTTCATTTTTCGTTTTATTGGAGATGTTTGACCTAAGGTTTCAACCGTAACCTCAAGTCTAATAAGCCAACACATACATACACATATACATACATGTATACATATACATACATTGGTCATTACAACCCTTCAATAAGGATTACGACCTAGACTCTCACACTACAAATGTTGCGTGTGTTAATTTTATACATGAGCGGCAGGACATACAGTTTAGAGTCGATTCCGAAAAACAAATTTTTCATAAACTTTTTATACTAATCGGCTGAGAGAAAGAAATCAGAAGTGTGTTGAGAGGCACAAGAAATATTATAATATAAAGCAATGTACCTAACAGATGTCATAATTAAGCATTAGGTACGTGACTTTTTCACGAGAAATGTCAGGACCAAAGGCATATCTACAATGTCGGCTCTTGTAGATTTAATGGAAAGCATTCCTTAAGTATTTCTTAAAATGGAGAATGCATTTCATAACACCCTGCGATATCTCGATGAATTCCTATTCACTCGATCTGCAGAAACAAACGCAGAAAACTAGGTAATAAGGGTTGACATAATCAGGGGATGTCGACAGTATGTTGTCTGGGTCTGTATGAACTGGCATAACTATCTAAGGTCTTTACTGACTGCCAAGGATATGCGGATGATATAGTCTTACTGGCAAAGGGAAAATTTGAAGCAACCGACAGTGACATTGTTTAAAGAGGTCCTTGTATTGTAAATCGTTGGTGCATCACAGTGCACGTGAATATAAACCCGAACAAAACCACATTAGTATCATTTACAAGAAAAAGAAAACTTTCTAAATGGAATATTCGCAGAAACCTACAGTTCAAAGTCGACTACCAACAATAGATTAGTGTAAAACTTTTAATGGCAATTTTATTTTAATCTCAGAGTTTTTGCCACAAATCTGCTGAGAGGAAGCCGCGTAAGAAACATTTTTTATATTTCGTGTTATTAGTGATATCTCAACTGAGTTTGAACAGTATCCCCACACTAAACCTACCAGAGTAGGGCGAATGCAATAAAATATTTATTTGGGCTTAAATCAGCATAATACGGCGCATTCTGAAGCATTTTGTGTAGCCTAATTTATGGATTTTTGCCTAATTTATGTATAATTTTTAAATCACCAACTGAATGTTCAAATTATGACAAGATTTAAATAAAAATAACTCTGTTGCTCTTTAAGTTATAGGCTGGTAATTCAAAAACATTGACTTTCTTAATAACGCAATCCTTAAATGCGTAATCTTGTAGGTAGTGTGTTGGCTTATTAGACACAAGTCTACGGTTTAAGCCCCAGGTGAGTCATCAAAACGAAAATATGAAGAAAATATTTTATCGGCGACTTCCTCTCAGCAAATTTTTAGACGTGTAAGAAGCTTGGTCGTAATCCTGACTGAAGGGTTGTAATGGCCAATTATGTAGGTATGTATATAACAAAAAAAAAAAAAATAAATTTAACAGCTTAATTACAAAAAAAAAAAAAAAAAAAAAAATATTGAAAATGTTTTGCTAAATTACCGTTACAAAAACATAATTGAATTTATTTTATTTGAAATGTTGTTCATAATTTTGCAGAAATATTGTTAACCTACCAACCACCCTTTAAATATTAATTAAAGAATTGTGTTGCGGGTAATGAACACTTAAAATTATTGAAACAACAACCCTTCTTCTCCAAATAGGGTCAATTTTGTTGCTTTAGATAAATTCTATGCGATTTAATTTGTGTAATTAGATTAAATTATACACTGGCACTAGGAAATAGTACAGCTTTCATTGAAGGACTCTCTAGTATAACATAACGTAGAATAAAACAACTGATTTTTCTGCGTAGGTGTCTAATGCGTACACGTATACATATACATACGTGCATACATATGCACTTTGTATGAAACTACCGAATACATATAGTATTCTAGAACATTGTGTTCATAGAATACATTTTTTTTTTGTCGGGGGGGAGTAAAGCAATTGCAAACAAATTTGAATTTTATTAAAAACCGCAAAAAGCTGGACACAAATGAAATGCAATTTTGCACATAAATTGCACTTTGGCACAGAAACCACATAAAATCATGTAACTCGTGAAACAAACACCAACACCAATACCAATACCAACACCATGAACACAGGCAAAAAACAATATAACACCAGCAACAAATATAAGGTGAATACAGCAAATACAGCAGCAGCATGCTTTGATACCATACCATGGATGGTACACAAGGTACGAATACAATCATACATATTCAATCATATTCATACATTTATGTATGGATGTAGATTTTTATTTTCATTGTTAAATATACGCATACTTTCCCTACATGAACTATGAATCGGAAAAATACGTAAAACTGGTCTCATGTGACCAACCAGAAGTTGTAGGTGTTTATTATCAAAATTGGATCAATGACTCCTACTCAACCAAAGAATTTTGAAACTCTCCATTCATCTCTGTTCTTGAGCCTTCAAAAGGTTTCTCAAAAATTTTCTCAAAAATCTATTGCTCGGAGTTGACTTTAAACTGTAAGTTCTGCCACTCATAACATAAGTGGTGTGAGAAAATAGGTTGTAATCCTGACTGAAGGATTGTAATGACCAATTATGTACGTGTGTCTTGAGCTTTATATTAGTAAATCTTGTCCATTTCTCAAGATGCCTACACTACCAACAAATGAGTTGAGCCAGCAGTTCACGGATTCCCACTCAGATGGTGGAATCCCTATACGTTAAAAATTATACCATGGCTGCCTTTCTTATAACACAGAGCACTCTTTCAAAAATACTTACCTTAAAGCAGATGTTACCGTTCTATACAATTTTATTATTAATTTTGTTCCTGAAGTTCCTTTTTTCAATCGTCCCTCAGTTACTTTCTACGTTGGCCTGTCGATTATGTGAAGCTTGCTAATGAATCCTATGCTCAGAAAGATTCCTGCTTCATTTATCAACCATACATACCGTAATTAGTCAATACAAACATGCAGTCAGGATTACGACCTAGCTTCTAATATCACTTATGTTGTGTTTGTAAATTTCATACACAAGTGAGGGACCTACAGTTTAAAGTTGATCCCGAACGCAAGATTTATTTTTTTGATAACCTTTTCATGGCAATTTTATTAACTCTCAGAATTTTTGCCAGAAATCTGCTGAGAGAAAGTCGCCGAAGGTATATTTTTTCAAACTTCATTTTGTTGAAGATGTCTGGCGTGGGGTTTGAACCGTGGCCTCACTTCAAATAAGTCAACACACTACCTACTAGACTACGGCGACTTCTGCTATCTCTGTTACTTTATCTATACAGTCGGGTTGTAACATAATGGGTAGGCATGCGAAAAGCACCAGTACCAGCAAATGACGTCTGCCTAATTTAGTTGCAAGTGTTCGTCACCGTAGTTTTAGTGGTATTAACCGTAGATCGAGCCTTAAAAAAACTTCAAAATTCTAGCTTACGTATCACTGTTGATACATACTTGTTGTACATGGAATTGTCACGATTATTGATATATTTTGTTAAAAAATTTTAATATTTTAATTCATTTTAATAAAATAATTTATTTACTATTCTAACATTTTATTATCACTTTTAAGAAATTTGCGCCAAAATTTTTGACATGACGTCTAGCACCCTGCTTTTATACCCTGCGATTTATAAGTTTCCATTTGCGTAGATATGACAGCTTATTGTCATTCGCATCAGTAACACCCTCAGTTGAGGGCTGGCTGAAACCTGATGGTAAAAACCATTCTTGTGATTCGTTAGAAATATTTGTTGTCAACGTCATGTGAGGTAAAAAAGTTTCCTGTTGCAATAGAAAGTCGATTATGTCAATAACAATTTTCTCTCTTTGATTCCTCTCTGGTTTCCCGGATACGGGTTTTTCCAAATACTGCTGTAAGTAGTTGCTACGCACGTAGCATGTACTTGAATCTACAACTGCCAATTCGATTTAACTAATCTACAGCGACAAAATTAAATATGAGTTGAAAAGCATATAAAACAAAACAAAACGAAAGAAAAAATAAATCAATACCAAGCAATACTCCGTAAATCTCTTTATGAAGCTTGATTTATATAAATATCCTTAAATTAATTGCCCTAACAATCACTGTAACTATTCCATCATTAAGTATCAAATTTCAATTAAAATCGCTGGAGGTAATTTTCATTTTCCACAATAAAACTAAAAAGTTTTTGAATTCTGTTGCTAAAAAATTTAATTTGAGATGAAAATATACCAAAAAGGAACATAAAAATATAAGCATCATTATTTAAATATATTTTCTTTAATTTTCTTACCTTTCAGGCGAATAAAAAATTAAATTTTTAAAAATCTTCAAAAAAGGATATATCGGCTGCTCTGAAAGTATGATAGCTAATCCCAAACTATTGATACAATATTATTTCTTACATAAAACTACAAGTTGTGTGATAAAAGTTTTATGAAAATGGTTAAAATTTTCCAACAAAAAATTAAGATAAATATATTTTTTTTTTCAGAAAAAAAAAATCCTTTTCATTCGAATTTCAAAAAAAAGCCTTTAAGCAGGATTATTAAAGGCTGGAAGACTTTCAGCTCATTTTACGAAAAGGCGTAATAGGTGTAAATATATCATTATCAAAGCGAATGATTCTGTTATCTTATACGTACGTAGTTGACCGAAATATTATCATCTGTAATATAACATGGGACGAAGCACATGTTTTTAATGTTTATCTGTTACGTGAGATAAATATGAGAAGAGCAGTAAGAAGGACTCTACAAGGAAACAGCTGCTAGCAATCTGCATGAAAATTGGTAATATTTTTTCATCACAAACTACTAAAGGCAGTTTGTTCTGTTCCAAGTAGTACCATCTTTGGCGATAAACATCCTGTTGTCATGTTTGTTGCTGCCTATATTTTCTTCAGTTCATAAGGCGAGCTTCTGGAACAAAAATAGATTAACGAAACAGAAATACGGCACAATAATAACCAACCGGAGCTTAGGGCAACAACAGTGGCCAACTGGATAAGATGGAATATGCTTTGTAGAAGCCATATGCTTCCAAGAGGGGTGATAGGAAAAAAATTCTTCAAACTCTAGTTAGGTATTAAGCATATGCTGTATATAGCCTGTGACTAACCATTAGAGGATAATAATATAATACACCTCTGAATTTCGGAAGCGTTCTTATCTGTGATAGCTGGCGCTATAAAGCTTGCCCACCAGCCCATATAGAACAATTCTGTTGCAATATTAAGAAAATGTTTTTAATGCTAACCATCAGGACATTTGTTACATTATTTTCATTTTTGTTACACTGAGGTAGACCTTAAGCTTAATAGCCCACAAGAATGATCAATATCTAGAGGACCTCCCTTTAAACAAATTAAATGTGTAAGCGAAATTGTCGACTTATATACATCAGCAGTGACAGCAAGCTTTCAATTCAATGTCTCAGAAATTTAGGCCCAAATCGTTGACCTGAAATTCCATATTTTTAAGTGATAGGCACTATAAGCCACCGTTGACGAAATCTGCTATACGGGTACTTAAGATAGCCCATCTACAGCGTGCTGTTACTGTCGAAAATGAAATTATTAAGGGTCGCTTTTACGATAATATTGGCTATCGTCTGCAATAAGTATGCAAGAGTACTTTCAATGTATCAAGTCTGGGCAGACAAGAGGATATCAAGACCCAATCAAAGAGGCACAAATACCATTGGATTGGCTTCCGAAGGCAAAACAACAAAGATCCACCTGGTTCATAAGATTAAACTTCATAAGGTCTTCGGGTCAATTTTGACCCATTTTTGAAGAGAAATCGATTTTTTTTTCTGAAAGTGAGTGCTAACTATAGCTGGAACGAAAATTTCGACATTTTATAACGCTATCAAGAGCACTATTTCCAAGGGATATTGCTCGAAAACTACGTCTTGAGCCTGAACTCGATCAGCAGCCTCCAAATACATAACATACATAATTGGCCATTACAACCCTTCAGTCATGATTATGGCCTAGCTTCTCACACCACTTATGTTGTGTGTGTTAATTTTATACATGAGTGGCGGGATCTATAGTTTAAAGTCGACTGCGAACGATAGATTTTTGAGAAACTTTTCATGGCAATTTTTATTTACTTTTAGAGTTTTTGCCGAAAATCTGCTGAGAGGAAGTCGCCGAAGAAGTAATTTTTGAATTCTTGTTTTGATGTCTGGCCTGGGGCTCGAACCCTGGCTTTACGTCCAAAAAGCCAACACACTACTTACTAGACTACGGCTACTTCTATCAGCAGCCTTAAACTTCAACTACATATAAAGAAATAATATCCGTACCAGCCATTTCGGTAAAGTCTGACCCGTAGACTGCCAATGTAAGTTTTTTTAAAGACCATATGAAGGTTAATTGATTATTGAAACACTTTAGTCAGGATTACAACCTTGCTTCGCAATTCCAAGAAACATACAGTGAAATCCGTTTGACCTTCGACATAATCATCAAATCGCCTTTCAGAAAGTTCTGCATTTTGATGATAAAATTTCTGAAATCGAAAAAATTAATTTGGCTGTAATTAAGATCCTATATAATCTTACAACAAGGGCTTTTGAACTTTGATATTGTTTTTATTAATTTTATCCGTAAAAGGCGGGACCTAAAGTTAAATGTTCATTCCGAACGAATATCTACAAGACTATGGCGACTTTTGCAATATATAACCGAGGCGCCGAAATCGCCGTAGTCTAGTAGGTAGTGTGTTGGCATATTAAACGCGAGGTCACGGTTCAAATCCCAAGTTAGCCATTTTCAACAAAAAGAAATATAAAAAAATATTTTTTCGGCGAACTTCCCCTCATCAGATTTCTGGCGAAATCTCTGGTAGTAAATAAAATTGCCTTGAAAAGTTTCTCAAAAAATCTGTCATTCGGAATCGACTTTAAATTGTAGGCCCCGCCACTCAGGTATAAAATTGACACACACAACATAAGTGGTTTGAGAAGCTAGGTCGTAATCCTGACTTAAGTGTTGTAATGACCAATTACGTATGTATGTATGTCTAATCGAGGCGCTAATGACGCACTGGGTGTAGCTCCGCCATACAGAAAAACTTCTAGTTATAGAGGAAGTCGGCGTAAGAAATATTTTTTTCAAATTTCTTTTCATTCGAGATGTCGGTGTTGGAGTTTGAAGCACGTGCCTTCCTCTAATAAGCCAACACACTGCCACGCTTGCTCCTTTTTATATAGGATTATGACCTTTAGGCTGAATAAAGAAGGTATGGAAAGGTTTTAATGTAAGACTGCAAGACAAAATCTAGACTAACTAACTATCTGAGTCTTCAGTGCGATAAATTTGTTTTAAAGTATGGTGACGTATGCTCCATCTTTGATGAGTAATTATTCATCGACTGCGGGGTGAATAACTTACAAATTAATGAAACTAGAATAAGGTATACAATGAGTTAAATGTAAATAAAACGTCGAAACACAAGTTTAATGGAATTTTTGTTTCAAATTTGATTAAAATTTGTTGGTCGTCTTTAGGCATATGCTTTTAGCCTTACCTTATTGCCGCTGTTGTGGTTACATGAACGTGTTAAAATAATGCACATCGTAGATGTTTGTTATACCACAAGCATATTAATATGAATTTTACGCACAAACATTCACTAGAATGCACGTTTTCATTGAAAATGGAACAAAAAAAAAAAATTTTTCACGAAATTTTTTTTGTTTTTTTCCTTTTTTTGTTTTTGTTCAACAAAATATTTTTGTTTGCAAAACTATCAAATATTTGTGTACATGTGTGCAAGTGAATGTTTGTATGCATGTATGTATATATAAATAAGTATGTGTGGGGGTAAGATTTGTATATCTGCAACAACTATTGGCAGAATAGCGATAACGAGTATAAAAAATATAAATTTTAATAAAATATTTACAAAATTATTTTATATAAAATTAAAATATATCACAAACATGTACATATACGCGAGGATAAATAAATTTTAAATTATATATACATACACACACATACATAACCATGCACTATAAATATTAACTAGCATATGGATAACAGTCATACCCAAAGTTAATTTAGTATACCATACCTGTCAACTGTGTTTATTATTGGTTTTAATATTTACAACAAAAGTTTATATACATACATATATACCTACATACAGTGAGCGTCAAAAGAAAATGTACATTAAAGAAATAGTACATACATACACACATAATTGGTCATTACAACCCTTTAGTCAGGATTACGACCTAGTTTCTCGCATCACTTATGTTGTGTGCGTTCATTTTTATACATGAGTGGAGCGACCTACAGTTTAAAGTCGAGATTTTTTGAGAAACTTATCATGGCAATTTTATTTGCTCTCGGAGTTTTTGCCAGAAATCTGCTGAGAGGAAGTCGCCTAAGAAATTATTTTTCATATTTCGTTTTGATATCGGATCTGGGCTTTGAACCGAGGCCTAATGTCTAATAAATGCTATGGAAAAAAAGAATAAACAAAACTTCGAAATATTTTAAAATTTTTTCGGGCAATCTCCTTAAGTGGTAAAAGTTAAGTGTTGTGATTTTTAGAATTTTTTCCATAGTGTACAGCTTCTTTTGGCGCTCACTGTATATGTACATCTATATATTAATGCATCAGTGTGTATGTGTATATGTGTACGTGAGAATTTTTTTAAATTTATTTCAACTTTTGCCATTAAATCCGTGGGGCAAGTAAGCAATTTAATGAATATCGTACATAATGAGTGTTTAATTGTTTGGGGATATAAAACTGTACCTGCAACATATATCGTAAATCGAAATGTAGCCTGATTTCTCTATAATTTACGTCTTTCTGCAGAAAATATTTTTTTAATCATATTCTGCACAATAAAAAAATATTTTTTATTAATTACACTTTACTTTGCTTTTGCTTTTTATTTTTATATTATTTTATTATAAAGTTCTTTAATTATATATTTCAATTGATATTCGTACATACATATTTTAATAAATGAATAATTGCGTGTTTTTATTTTTTGTTTTGTTTTTTAACAAAAGTCTTGCGAGAAGAGCAAATTAATTGCAAATTCATACTGATTAATGCTTAAAAATCCATTCATTTTTTTGTTCAATTTAAGTAAGAATTTAACAGTAAAAATGCATTGTATCAGATCAAAAAGAGGGGTTTAACTCTGCAGCACTTATGTATATCAAAATAATACAAGAACGGTTATAAAGCAAATCGCTTACATTTATAGTCCTTCAGTTTACCTTCATCACTTCGTTAAATAATTTTTGTAAAAAAAAATTATATTTAATAACCAGGAAATTATAATCATGAATGAATTGTAATGGTACAGCAGCTAGGCGGTAGTTAGTTTAGGCAATTAAGTTTACATAAATATATAATTGGTCATTACAACACATTTGTCAGGATTACGACCTAGTTTCTCATACCACTTATATTGTGTGTGTTAATTTTATACATGAGTGGTGGTTCCCACAGTCTAAAACAGCTTTCGAACGACAGATTTTAGAAAAACTTTTTTATGGCAAATTTATTTACACTAAGAGCTTTTACAGAAATCTTCTGAGAGTCGCCGAAGAAATATTTTCTTCATATTTCGTTTTGTTGGATATATCTGACCTGGGGTTTAAACCGGGGCCTCAGGTCTAATAAGCCAACACAGTACCTTCTATACTACGGCGATTTCATTGTTACTGGTGATAAAAAAGGTTTTGTTTCCAGAATCCTAAAGGAAAAAGACATCAGGAAGACATTTCTGTGTGTGTTGGGAGACAAGAAATTTGTGGTCTACCACGAGCTTCTAAAACCTGGTGAATCTATTAATACAAATCGCTACCGACACAAAATTATCAATTTAAACTATGCATTGATGGAAAAACGATTAGAATTTGGCAACATGACAATGCACCCAATGCACACAAAGCAAAACTGGTTCAGGATACAATCAAAGCATTTGGCAGTGAGCTTTAACCGCACACACTACATTGACCAGACTTGTCTCCTTCCGAGTACTATTTGTTTTAATCGATGGGTTATGCATTTTCAGGACAGCCATTCGATACCTACAAGGAAGTCGAAAAATGAGTGACTAATTGGTTTGCTTCAAAAGCCGAACAGTTTTATAGACGCGGAATCCACAAATTGCTTGAAAGTTGTGTAACAAGCTTTGGCCAATACTTTGAACGAAATGTTTCTACTTTCTCATTATAAATTAATGTTTTACTTTCACAAAGAAACGCTTATTTCATATCGGTTTCTCAATAAGCGTTGGCGTGAACGCCTAACATTTAAACTGATGTTAAACGTACTGAGTTTCTACTTTTTTATTTATTCTATTTTTTCTAATAGTAAATAACTTCAATAAAGCATTTCCCCCTTAGAAGTTTAGATCGTGTTTTCCCTTGTAAGATTGCACTGTCCTTGGACTATCGAGAGTTTCGCAATACTTTTTGGCCGGTCACGGCATCTTGAGTCATGACGATCCTATTCTAACGCCATTTATGCTATCAAAAACCTTTCTAATGTTGTTGCCGATCCACATCTATTTCCATCGTTTTATCCTTAATATGAGTTTTCTATGAAAATTGGAGGCACACCCTGTTGTCTATGGTCGTCCATGGTAATTTGCCAAAACAGACTGAATAAATGACAACTAAATTGGCAGATGTGGCTTCAACAATATAGCCGTTATAAAATGTGGGAGTTTGGAAGTCCCTGCTGAAAGGCCCTATATAATCCGTATAATTCAAATCCTCGAACTGTCGGAAGAAACACTGCGCAAATCCTTTTCTCTCTGAATAGACTTCGCTCATGATATCATCCATCATGGCGAATAGCTAAGATATTAGCGCTTACTCGCCATCTGTATGAAATGCTTGATTGATAGTCTCGTTGTGAGAAACTGAGAAGTCTACATCCTCGTACTTAGCTATGACGATTCAAATTATTTTCTGTGGTATTATTTTTTTCTCAATGCTTTCCGTCTGGTAGTTCTTGTAACGACAACGAACAGTAACTAAAAACTGTTTTATCTGGTTTACGCAGCTGCTGTTTGACCGGAAAGCTGCGTGTTTGTCTCATATCGATGCCTCCATTCTATAACGTTCTAAGTGTACTTAGAATGTTTTTAATGTTCTTGAATTTTTAAATTCTACGTTCTCTAACTTAAATACTGTCAAAATTTGGTTAAGATGCGCCGATCCGTTCCGAAGTTATAGGGAAAAATCTTCTTAGAATACACATACATACATACATAGTCTTGTGTCGCGTGAAAACTTTGAGAGCTGATAACTCAAAACACACTTTTTCGACTTAGAATGTTATAAAACGGAGGCATCGATATATTTTTCTCTATTTTACATTGAAACCTTTTACGCATCATAGCTGATATTATTTTGTGTAGGATGGTAAAAAAGTCGCCGTAGTATAGTAAGTAGTGTGTAGGCTTTTAGACGTGTAGCCACTGTTCAAACTCCAGGTCAGACATCTTCAGCATAACGAAATATGCCTTCGGCTACATCCTTTCATCAATCTTTTGGGAAAAATCTGATCGTAAATAAAATTACCATAAAAAGTTTTCCACAAATATATTGTTCGTATTTGTATTTGTAGGTACCGCCACGTATAAATAAAAAAAAAATAACACACACAACATAAATGGTGTGAGAAACTAAGTCGTAACCCTGACTGTACTTTTGTAATGCCCAATTATGTTTGTATGTGTGTAAAAACGGTATTTCCTCTACAGTCTTTAGAATCTTTAAGTCGCCATTTTCCGAAAGTTAACGATGATTTTTTTTTAAAGTTCGTGGTAGCGTTTATTTTCATTGATAAACCAGAATATAAAAAGCGCTAAGTATCTTGAAGCCAGTAGGCATATTGAGTTCATGGCCGGACTATATCTTATAGACTCCCATGCTTTTGTAGAACGCAGTTTAATTGTTGGACTTGTAACCACTGGTTTCGCCAATATGTTTCGTGGTAGCCAGTTAACAAAGCTTTACTTGAAGTAGTTCTGTTAATATCAGTGCAAACGTTTTTATAATATTCCACAGGTGATGAATGATGATTATTTATTTCAAAAGCTAATGCCCAAGCCTTCGTTCATGTAATAAAGTTGATTAAGCTAAAAAATCATACAGCTAGTATACATTTTTTGGATTTAATACTCTGGATTAGGCTAGTTACTGGTTTTCCACATATACATAAATAAATAGGGATGTCCTGGCAGTCTAGTGGGTAGTGTGCTAGACTATTAGAGTGAGGGTCGTGGGTTCGATTCCCACTAAAGACTCTGGTCTGTGACACAACACCGAGCATATGGTCAAGTTACTTCCCTCGTATATAATTAAAATATAATTTGTAATTGTATTGTAATTAATAAATAAATAAATAAAGAGCCGGCTTATATGGTTCTGAATTATGTACTTAGGTTCCGGTTTAGTTTAGTGTCCAATATGCATTATTGATACTCTGGGTAATAAATTGAGCCACTTTGTATCACCTTATGAATAGTATACTGTCTTGGTATAGTATTAACGCTGTCTTGCTACTGCCAAGTCGTCTGCATAAGCCATTTTTACATCGTGTAGAAAAATCTTCTTCTAATGTTTAAATGATTTCAACTCCAAAATTTAAAAACAAAAGATGAAAAGTGATGAAAAATTATGTAAAAAAGATGTAAAAATGTAAATTACATTAAAGCAATTTGTTACAAATAGATAATCCCCATGTTTCATGTTTTGGTTTGTCTAAACATAAATAAATCAAATAATATTTAACAATTAATTAAATTAAATTAAATAAAACAATTGCAAATGCGCTGATTATGTTGTATACAAAGAACAAGAGGTTTAACTAACAGTTTTTAACTCTTCATTGCTTAAATAGCGTAATAATCGTGTACTCGTGCATGACTATTTATAAATAATACAAAATGTTTACAAAATATTATTGAAAAATTTAAAAATCAATAAAATTTATTTTTGATTTCTTTTTGTGTATATGTATGTATTAAATAAATAAATGACTTTACGCGTGTTTGAAGTAAAGTTTTGTTTTCAGCACAAATCACTTGTATTGATTAATGTTTATATGCATTTATTTATTTAAATTATAAATAAATTAATTAATTTAATAGAAAAGTAATTATTGTAATTACATTTAATGCATATGTTTATGTCCATACATACATGCATATACAAATTAACTAATATGCTGCCATTTATTTCAAATTCAAATGCTAAGTTATAGATTTTATGGCATTAAAATGCATTTAAATGTAATACAAACATATAAAATGTTTTAAGCTCTTGAGACCCTGTCAAAACATATCTCAACCTTACGTTATGCAAACTTTTAGCGGAGACTGACGGCACAGTAATGGCAACTTTTTTGTTTTCTTCATGATATTTAGCAAAAACATTTGATTCAAAGAATTGCCCACTGTAGGTTAAATATTTTTTCCATTTGCCTGGATGTGGATTTCATGCCAATTTAGTTAGGTTAGTTTAGAGGACGTGTCAATTAAGACAAATATAGTAACCGGAGGTCGAATTGGCCCATTGTACAACGTCCTAGTTTCTCACACCACTTATGTTGTGTGTGTTAATTTTATACATGAGTAGTGGGACCTACAGTTGACCCCGAACGACAGATTTTTGAGAAATTTTTTCATGGCAATTTTATTTATTCTCAGAGTTTTTGCTAGAAATCTGCTGAGAGAATTCGCCGAAGAAATACTTTTCGCAAAAAGTAAGCTAGTGCGTGAAATGATCAATTCTTGTGAATGATGACGAGTTGATGAGTGACGCACTTTCTTAGCCACTGCTTCGATATATTAAGGTGTACGCACTGTACGAGAACACTCACTTCTTGGCGCAACAACAATGAAACCAGTTTCACGATCTTTAGCAGTAAACTTGCGTACATCCGGCACTATTGGTCCTTCTTTGCGACCAAATCTTGTACAACAATTTCGTGCAATTTCGGACCAACCGTCTTTTTTTTGGAAATAAATTTCCAATAAATCTTAGCGTTGCTAAAGCGTAAATCGATTCATTACGTTTAGTGAAGATTGTGATACTGAATTTTGTAACAGAATAGAATGACATAAGTATTGCCAGACTCGAAATAACCTATGATTCAAATTTAAAGCGACAGATGGTCCACGCGATAGTATTGGATAAGCCAAGTCGGGTAAATACAGTTAGTGGTGTAGCATATTGCAGACTAATACCTTAATTTTATTCTGAACCAATTTTGCTTTGTGTGCAAGAGCATTGTCATGTTGCAAAATTAACCCGCCATGACTTGAGGCCTATTCTGATCGCTTTAGATCAATGCATAGTTAAAATTTATCATTTGTTGTCGGTAACGAACTGTATTTACAGTTTCGGCAGGTTTAAGAAGCTCTTGGTACGCCACAACTTTCTGGTCTTACAAGATACACAACATTGTCCTTCTGCCGAATCGATCTGGTTTTGCGGCCAACGTTGATGGTTGTTCCGGATTAACTCATGCTTTATTCCTTTTAGGTTTCTGAAAATAAATTCAATTTTTATCCCAGTACCAATTCGATGCAATATTGATTTTCTATCGTGTGTTTGAAGCAAAATTTTACAGGCGGTTTCTCTGTTTTCCATCTGTCTGTCAATCAATTCATGTGGCGCTCATTTTCCAGCATTTTGAATCTTTCCCATAGCTTTTAAACAGTCAGAAATTGTTTATTATTATATATTATTTTATTAACATTAAAAATGTTTGACATATTTTTTGACTCAAAATGTCATCTTCATTCAATATTTTTTTGCAATTAAGCGTCTTCAAACTATTTTGAAGGTGCTCCACGTTTTTCATTTTTCAGATCAAAATCGTTATCTCAGAACCTTCGAAACATACATACATACATAATTGGCCATTACAACCCTTCAGTCAGGATTACGGCCTAGCTTCTCACACCACTCATGTTGTGTGCGTTAATTTTATACGTGAGTGGCGGGACCTACAGTTTAACGTCGACTCCGAACGACAGAATTTTGAGAAACTTTTTCATGGCAGTTTATTTTACTCTCAGAGTTTTTGCCAGAAATCTGCTGAGAGGAAGTCGCCGAAGAAATATTTTTTTTTTTTCATATTTCATTTTTGATGTCTGACCTGGGATACGAACCCGGGCTTTACGAATAGTAAGCCAACACACTACCTACTACACCACGGCAACTTCCTTCGAAACCATTTTCTTTATATTACTTCTGATAGAACATGATAACATATGCCTCGACAAGCATTCGATGCGACTCTGTAACACTTTTCTTCAAATGAAAATAAAAAATTAATTCTTCCCTCAAATCATAATCTTCTGGTACTAGGTTAGGTTATGTTAGAGAATGTGTACTTGTCAATTAAAACAAGTACAGTACACGGAGGTCGAATTGACCCATTGTACTACGTCCTAGTTTCTCACACCACTTATGTTGTGTGTGTTAATTTTTTATACATGAGTGGTGGGACCTACAGTTTAAAGTCGACTCCGAACGACAGATTTTTGAGAAACTTTTCATTACAATTTTATTTACTCTCAGAGTATTTGCCATTAATCTGCTGAGAGGAAGTCGCCGAAGAAATACTTTTTGTATTTTGTCTTTGATGCCTGGCATGGGACTCGAACCCTGGCTTTGCGTCTAATAAGCCAACACACTATGGCGACTTCAAAAAAATCATCATTTTCTGGTACAAAATTCGCAATCTTTAATTCGATGAAATAATATTTTGTTGTGTATTCAATGGTTTGATGAACCATGTATTGAATATGGTTGACAGATGTTATCATACATATATACATACATACATAATTCGTCATTACAACCTTTAAGTTAGGATTTCGATCTAGCTTCTCGCATCACTTATGTTGCATGTGTTAATTTTATACATGAGTGGCGGGAGCTACAGATTTAATTCTATTCCCGACGTCAGATTCTTGAGCAACTTTTCGTGGCAGTTTCATTGACTTTCAGAGTTTTTGCCAAGACAATGAGTTATCGCACTACTGACTAGACTACAGATGATGTCACCAACATGATTCTAACATTCTTCGCAATAATGGTTGTTAATGGAGCTCTCACTTCATACCGGTACAGGTGGTGCATAGACTCACTTTAACATCTTATTTTCGTTGAGCCCTTGTGTGCGTAATACTATACTCGGAACTGTTCCAAAAAAAGAGTGTATTTTGGTGCATATAATCACATATATTTCATCTTATTTGTTTCTTTACAAAATAAATAAATAAATAAGGAACTAAAATAATAAAAATAAACAAAAACAAAATAAAGAAAAATAAGATAATTTCACTGTTGCAAAAATAAATTTTTTTGTTTGTTTTTGTTTCTTTTTATATTTTTTCATTTTGTTCAATACATTTCAATGCATTATTTATATACTTTCGAAACAAATTTATATTTTTGGAAGCAAAATAAACAAAATTTGTTTATAAATTTTAATACAAGAGAGAGAGAGAGAGAGAGATAGAAAGAAATAAAAAAAATTTTGGGAAACGACCAGAGCATAGCAGAGAGAGTGAAAAACTAAAAGTATACCAGCTGCTTCTGATACAACTGCAGCAAAAGATTATTTTTTTAAATATTTTGTTTTCGAAAAGTAAACTTTTTCAAAATAAGTTTCCAAAAGGATTAAAACAAAATAATAATGAAGAACAAAAAAAAAAACTTCTTACATATACAGTGGACAGCAAAAGTCGTAAGTATGGCAATATATTTTACAAATTTCATGTATTTTTGCCAAAAGTTTTTATAAAAGTTTATTGTTTTTATATTTATTTTATTAATTTATTTCTGTTTTATTATAAAACAAACAATTTTTTAATGTTTTTCATAAAACAAGAGAAAAATAAGTAAAAGTTTCAGATGACTCCATAGGTACCTCAAAGGAGACAACCCTGAGTAAATTTAAAATTCAATGGCCAAATATATGAAAATGTTATTCCTTGTATTTAGTAGAATATTCCTTAAGGTCAAGCACTCCATTTCATAACCCATTTGGAATTGAATATTCAAGTTTTGTTTAGTGTTTTCTGGTGGCACCATGAGAAAGTTTTTCGGTTGACTTTTTTTTGAGGTTTAGCGATCACGTAAACGTTCTTTCAAATGATCTCCTAAATACTCTCTTGAAGTCATATCAGGACTTTGTGCAAGAGTATTAAGCCTGTGGGTACGTTTTTTTTTTTGTCCAAAGATATTGCTGTACTAAGGCTTTTGTTGTCCACTGTACACATACGTGTGCTTAGAATGTGTGAACTAAAGATATTTAAATTTTTAAAGTAGAATTTTTTAATAATTTTTAATGCGAAAAATATTTAAGAAAGAGGATTAAAAGATATTAAACATGAACAAATATGCTTCATTAGCCATTCATTGATTATTGAGCTTTTAAACAAAGTATTTTTAAAAACATACGAGCCAAGAAATTATTTTTAAAGATCGTTAAAGCGAAAAATATTTTGTTTATCTTTCGTTGGTGTAAATAACCGCTTGTGGACATATTTTCAAGAATGTATTTTAATGACTCCATCTCATCGTTACAGAATATACTTGTAGGGCTTTAGGTCAACCGCATTATGAATAAGTATGCTTTAAATGTAGACGACCTTATCATAAGGCTGGTTAGCAACCTCAGTTTATTTCTAAGTAATTGGATGCACTTAGCCACCGTAGCTTATTAAGCAGTAGGCCACGTTTCAAACCTCTGCTGAAACATCAAAACAAAGTACGAAAAAAGTATATCTTCGGCGATTTTTTCTCAATAAATTTCTTTCAAACACGCTGAGCGTACAATAAAATGAAAAAGTTTCTCAAAAATCTGTCGTTCGGAGTCGACTTTAAACTCTAGGTCCAGCCACTCATGTATAAATCTAACGCGCACAATATAAGTGGCTCGTATGAGAAGCTAAGTCGTAATCCTGACCGAAGTATTGTAATGACCAATTATGTATGTATGTAATCTCGTGCGTGGCTTAGATCTCCATTTATTGTAATTTCCCAACAACTTTGCTTGAGAAGAGTCTTTGGCTTTCTTTATTTACCCTTTCGTTGAGCATACCTTTTTAAATATCCACTCTCTTCCCATCATCAATGGCATGGAAGTCCCCATCCCCGCAAACTCGACTGTTTGCTCATTACCGAGAATTTCCAACATGACATGGGACACAGGCGAGGATAATTTTATATTTCCTCACTAACCGATTCGACTTTCCCAGGCAGTCTCGTACTATGTTCGATTTAACATTTTAAGAGCCGAGTGCTTGAATAGAGACCTGACTGTCAGACAGCATTACTAGGTATAGACATTGTGCATATCTTCCATTTGGAAGATTCTTACGAGTATCCTATGGGCTCGGAATATTTCATTCTGGGACCAAAAACTTCTGCTTCTATTCATTACACATATCAGTCCTTCTTTTAAAAGAGTATGAAGCTTCCAAATCTATTCATTTCTGTATCCTAGTCTCATTGTGAAGCACTAGAGAAAATCTACTCCTGCTTCTGTTTAGAGGACAGTTAAGCTGGGGACTGTTAGTAAATCGACTCCTTAGGTCACTTAGGTTAGGTTAGGTTAGAGGACGTGTACTTGTCAATTAAGAAAAGTACAGTACCCGGAGGTCGAATTGACCCATTGTACAACGTCCTAGTTTCTCATACCACTTATGTCGAGTGGTGGGACCTACAGTTTAAAGTCGACTCCGAACGACAGATTTTTGAGAAACTTTTCATGGCAGGTTTATTTACTCTCAGAGTTTTTGCCAGAAATGTGCAGAGAGGAAGTCGCCGAAGAAATACTTTTTGTATTTTGTCTTGATGTTTGGCCTGAGGCTCGAACCCTGGCTTTACGTCTAATAAGCCAACACACTACCTACTAGACTACGGCGAATTCAAATCCCTAATGAATTCCATATCTCATAGCAACCATATCCCACAGCAACGTTTGCAGCGGTTTCAAATCCATTAAAACTTCTATTGTAGGTAAGGTTCTCCATATCCCTGTTATGCTTGTATCTTATCCAACTCCGTTCGAACTATTTTGAGTCTGTTTTCAGTGTGGCATTCTTAGAATTTTTCTGCAAGCCCACTGCATTCCATCAATACATATCTGGAATTTCCTGAGATAGTCTCTGTATGATCCCTCAATATCAATTTACTATGATATTTCTTGATATTGTACCTCTGTTTTTAATGATATTAACTCACCTAGAATATGAATATTCTTTCATTTATGAAATAGTCTTCTCCTTGTAAATTGTAAGGTTATGTTAGGGCTAGGTTAGTCGGAATACTGAGTTCGAATACTGAGGTCACACTAGCCAGCATTTAGGCCCATTGTTATACCACAAGTAATTCTTCCCAGGAGTCAACAATTCTCTAGAGAAAACCCTCTCGAATTCAATATAAATATTGCTATTGCAGCTACCTTTACATTAGAAAGCTTGGTCAACGTTGTCAGAAAATGAGAAATCAGAAATCTCTCTCTCTCCATGACAAGAAGATGGCACTTGACAGACAAGGTGAAAGGCAGTCTCATCTTCCTTCTTAGACCCACAGCTCCTACAGCATTCATTAGTTGGAATGCCCAGTCTTTCGGCATGCCTACCAAAAGTATAGGATGAGCCTTTTAAAAGTTTCAGTATAAAACTGCAATAAAACAAAGAAGGTTTGAAGTTTTTGCCAAATTTATTTTTTTGCTGTGAAGTCCAATTGTTCCGGTTAGAAATGGAATATTATTTCATTCATATGACTGCCGCGGTTGGCCTCACAGTACCTCATTCGATCGGACCAAGTTTCTTACTCTTTTTCAACGAATATTGGCCTTCAAAGGCTCAATTGTCTCTGGCATGTCGGCATAACACTTTCCTTTAACGTCGCTCCACAGAAATTTGTCCAACTATGTCAAATCGCAGCTTCTTGGCGGCCAATTGACATTACCATTCCGGCGAATAAAACGACGCAATAAATCGATTGCGGCATGAGATGTTTGCCAAGTTACACCATTCTGTTGAAACCAAACATCGCTCACATTAGTACTATGAAGAGAAGGTATAAAAAAATCGGTTATCATGGTGCTACGAGTGTCTGCATAGACCGTAATGGTTGCACCATCCTCAAGGAATATGGTTCAATGATGCCTACGCTCCACAAGCCGCCCCAAAAAGCCACTCGTAGTGGGTGCATTGGCTTCTGTAGGACCACGTATGGATTTAGTACGCCATGTTAACATGCCATGACCAAGATGGAAACGAGCTGCATCCCAAAAGATGACTTTTTTTGCAAAATCGACATCATCGTGCAGTTTCTCGTTGGCATAATAAATCCTAACGTTGCTCAATCGTAAATCGATTCATTACATTCAGTGGAAATAACATAATAGGTTAGGTTAGGTTAGAGGACGAGTACTTCTCAATTAAGACAAGTACAGTACCCGGAGGTCAAATTGACCCATTGTACAACGTCCTAGTTTCTCACACCACTTATGTTGTCTGTGTTAATTTTTATACATGAGTGGTGGGACCTACAGTTTTAAAGTCGACTCCGAACGGCAGATTTTTTGAGAAACTTTTTCTGGCAGGTCTATTTACTCTCAGAATTTTTGCCAGAAATCTGCTGAGAGGAAGTCGCCGAAGAAATACTTTTTGTATTTTGTTTTGATGTCTGGCCTGGTGCTCGAACCCTGGCTTTACGTCTAAAAAGCCAACATACTACCTACTAGACTACGGCGACTTCAAATAACATAATAAATTTTGTGATATTTGACCGATGGTTCAAATTTAAACCGATAGATGGCCCACCAAATACAATGTTATGCAAACTGTAGTGCACCAATCTTATACAATCTCAAGGCTTCTTTGAATGATCGATTCTAGATGGACATCATCAACAGAAGTTGAATAAAAAAATTAAACTCTGTCGAAGTGTCCCTGTATAGAGTAATGCGTGGGGCATATGTAATTTAAAATTAAAAAATTTGTAGTAAAACTCCTATAAACCACCACGTTTACAAATTTTGAGTGAAAAGTATATAGGGAGAGGGGGGTTTAAATTCCTTTTTATTTTTGCTTTAAATTTAAAAAAGAATTGGCTTTTATATGTCAAGGATTGAAGTCTTTGTTTTTTTGTTGTTGTTCTTGTTATTTTTATGCTTTTAAAAGAGGTCAACGGAAAAATATAAAATAATACAAGACTTTTTTCTTGTTTTTTTTTGTTTTTTGTTTAAAGAAATTCAAAATATTTTAGAATTTGCCTTTTAATAACAACCACTACATAGAAAAATAATAATAAAAACAAATTCCCTGAATATAAAGGATTTGTAAAAAAAACAAACAACAAAAAAAAAAACTAAAGAGCAGAGCAATATATGCACACCCCAATTCACAATAAGAACGTATAGAAATCAAAGAGAAAATAAATATTTTTTTTGTTTTCTATTTTTTGCACTCCTAGAAGGCCTAGAAAACTTTTATTTTCTTCTTTTACATACTAATACTAAATCACTGTTATAGCCATTATAATACATAATAATACACATTTATTTAGGCATACAAGTACATGTAAAAAATACAATAGTTATGTACGAGTATGTAAAGAAAGAAAAGAATTGCCAAGACAATGGACCAGTTTTTGTACGATACGTTATTGTTCTAGAGTCATAAACTCTACAAGAAGAAGAAGAAGAATCGGTTTATTGTTTAAGTAAATTTTTAAAAGGCAATCTATGTACCTACATATACATACAAATACTATGTCCTTTCATACATATGTAAAGTTTTTTTTCTCTTTAGCATATGTTCGTTATTAAGATTTCATTTACAGTCTTTGCTAAAGTCATTGGTACAGCGCAATGTGTAATACATTCCTTTCGATAAGTAAAGAGACGAGGTTTATTGAAACGTTGGATTAGAACCTAGCTTCTCTTTCCACCCATATTGGGTGTGTTATTTTTATCCATGTTTGGCGCAACATACAGTTTATAATCGACTCCGAACGAGAAGAACGAAGGAATTTCCTCACGATGCTTACCTACTTCATTGGTCTCTACAACGCTGTAGTCATGATTACAACCTGGATTCTCACATATATTGTATGTGTCAATTTTATCCAGCCTAGAATCTACAGTTTTACATCGACTCTAAACGACAGTTTTTAGCAACATTTCAAGGCAATTTCATTTAATCCCAGTGTTATTGGCATAATACTGATAAGGGGAAATAACCAAAAATATTTTTTATTTCGTTTTGTTCAAACGTCTAAGCAGGGCTTTGGCTGTGGTTCTTATGGTCCTACTTTAGATTCCTAAAGACTTTGTGGCTAACATCTTTCCCTTGTTATTGCTTCCTTATTGTATCGAAACTATTTAAATGCTTTTGTACTCTTTAGCATCACAGTAAAGAATTCTGTTGTCTACAATACAGTTGTGTTAAGTAAAGTTTACACATAGTTTTACTCCTCTAGCTTAGCTTTTAATTTTGTATCTTAGTAGATAAGGTTAATTATTTCTGCTTAAGTTAGGTTAAGCAGGGTGGCGGACCCCGCATAAAGGTGTAGGTTTCACTTAGGCTAGCATTTAGGCACATTGTGATAACACAATCAATTCTAACCGGCTATCAAACATTCCCTTGAGAAAATCAACCTTCTGCTTGTAAAGGGTATGGTAAGGGTTAGGGTTAGGTTAGGTCGCGAACCCCCTCTACCAGCATTTAGGCCCACTGTAATATCACAATCAACTTTACCCGCCTATTGAACGTACAATAGAGGAAACCGTCTTGAGTTTAAAATAAATCTTGCAATTGCAGCAATCTTTATGTTGGAGAGTTCAGTTAAAGAGGTCAGGTTACCTCCGTCTCTTTATGACAAGAAACATGAGGCGATTGACAGTCTCCTCCTCTTAGACTGCATAGCTCCAGCAATACTAATTTGCCGCATCTTTCATCAGGACAGTGTCCCGTAAGATTTGTGCAAAGAATGGCCACGTTTTTGCCGTAGTCTAGTGGGAAGTGTATTACATTATTAGACATGAGGCCACGATTCAAACCCCAGACCAGATATCTCCAACAAAATGAAAAATGGAAAAAAAATATTTCTACGGCGACTTCCTCTCAGCAGATTTCTGACAAAAACTCTGATAGTAAATAATCGTTCGAAATCGGCTTTAAGCTGTAGGTCCCGCCACTCATGTATAAAATTAACACGTAAAACATAAGTGGTGTCAAAAATTAGGTCGTAATACTGACTGAAGGGTTTTAATGTTGTGTTAGGACACACGATTTAAGAGCAGAAGTGTGTCAGTCTTCTTCTTATCCATATGTGTCCAGCAGAGTCTAACAATATTGCAAGTACGCTATTGTAGACAACGAGTTTAAGCTTGCATATATTAAGTGTGGGACCCAAATTAACTGAAGCAATCGGAATAGCTATGCCTTGTAAATTTTAGCGACGTTGGCCAACTCATTACCAATGCCATTTCCAACGATATCACTATGTCTCGATATCCTTATAACACTTACATTTAAATGATCCCAAACTGTATCTACGAAATATTCGGCTCTCTTGGATAAGTACGGACATTTGCAATTACGTCCGTTATGGATTATATCACAGCCTGGTTGTCTGAATAATTCAAGATATTGGCGGGAAAAATCCACGCCTATCAACAAGCATTTCGCCGCTTTCAAACCATGACCACTGTTTGGAAAACACTGCAGAATTTACTTACTTAATTAATTGGCTATTGGGTTTCCTAGACTTGGTCCTTTCAACGCAAACAATGTTGTCCTCTTTGCCGACTTCCGAAAATCCTCGCATCAAATATCCATTCGAACGACATGTCGGAGCCAGCTAAGTCACTGGCTGTTAATCCGCTGCACTACGTCCACTTCGTTGAGGAGCTCATACAGCTCATTGTTGGATCGAATGCGGAAATCATCGCCAAGTCTCACTGGTGCGGAGATCTTACGTAAGACTTCTAGTCTAGTAGGTAGTGTGTTGGCTTATTAGACGTAAAGCCAGGGTTCAAGCCCCAGGTCAGACATTAAAACGAAATATGAAAAAATATTTCTTCGGCGACTTCCTCTCAGCACATTTCTGGCAAAAACTCTGTGAGTAAATAAAATTGCCATGAAAAGTTTCTCAAAAATCGGTCGTTCGGAGTCGACTTTAAACTGTAGGTCCCACCACTCTTGTATAAAATTAATACACGCAGCATAAATGGTGTGAGAAGCTAGGTCCATAATCCTGACTGAAGGGTTGTAATGATCAATTATGCATGTATGTTATGTATGCTGCATCAGTGCTTAATAGTGCCCATGCTTTTGCGCCAGATACTATTTGAATTCAATATTCACTTCTTCTCTTTCCGTTTGAAATGTCATAAAATAAAATTGTCAACCAGTCTATCTATCCATGCCTAGTCTAGTCAAAATGAGTACCAAACTGTTTCATTTTGATTTAGAGCCGTACTATTACAGTTAAATTGCCTTTAAATCCTTGCTATCGACTACTTCAAACCAGCCTTATTTAATACAACCAGTACTGTTGACTTCCAATAAAAACACACAAACAAAAACAAAAAAGATTTTGTGATTTTGGGTTGTTTATCGTTTGAATACAAAGAAAATAATTAAAAATGTTTTCATTCGCATACGAATGCTACTGACACACTTTAACACAGTAATTAAATACGCATACTTGTGTATGCGTATGTCAGTCAATACATTGCCTATATTTACTGTTACATTAGTGTGTCTCTGCGGAATTCATCGACAGACATTTTAAATATCCGAGAGTATGTTATTTTAAATGAAGTTTTTTTCTTCCATTTTCTAGTAGTCGTAGAACACAGTAAATGAACTCAAATAGTCGTTAAAATATTCTGACAGGTTCATTTTGTATTTCCTTTGTTTTTTTCCTATTTTTTTCCTATTATTTTTGCCGTTCATTCTTTCTTTGTGTGTGTGTTTGTTTCCTTTTTTAAATTCAGCCTATAAAAAATGTCTTCAACTGAAAATTGAAATTAAAGCATGAGCTAATATGAGTTCATGTTGTTCTTTGGATGTATAACGGCTTGTGTGTATGACTATACAGTGCGAGGCAAAAATTGTGCAAAGCATGGTGCAAGTTGCCATAGTCTAGAAGGTAGTGTGTTGGCTTATTGGAAGTGAGACAAATCCTTCTTTAAATTCAATGCAGAAATGTCAATCACTGTACATATGTATCTAGGCATACATTTAAGTGCGTTTGTATGTCTGAATGTATAGTATGTTCTTCAATGTTTTTATTTACCTTTTGTGTATGGTTATGCATCGATGTGATGTACACAACCATTTTAATATGTCACGAGTTTTACATAAACTTCCTTGACAAAATGTGTCAATAGAACAGAAAATAAAGAAGAAAAGTGGTAGGAAAAGAATACAAGAATGAGTATATAATGGCGAGGAGTAAGAAACAGGAAGAAATACAAATACAATGTAGAGTGTTACTATGCCAAAGTAGTCTTGTACACAAAATTAAGGACATATATACAGACATACATACATATATACTTGTACACATACATGTATAACGATTGCTAACGAATTTGTAAACTAAGTAATGGCTGCTGCAACACTAAGCCAACAGTGTGTGTGGCATACGAGCCACATTTTTCTTAACATATTCAGATTTAATGGCGTATTCGGAAAACTGCAAAAAAATGCAAAAAAATAGGTAACGAGTAATGTGTTCATTAGGGAAAACGAAAGATAAAATGTATACGTAAGTTTTAAATTGCCTTTAAATTATTTCCTAAACACTTTTCAATAACGAAGAAAATTATCGATTGATTGATTGGTTAACAATTAAAATTTCCAATAACCCAATATCTGATCCCAATTTGCTAGAAGTTATATTAAAAATCTATAATTTAACAGATATATAGCGCTCAGGCTAATCCTGCAACATCAGAGATATTTTGCAACCTTGCATTCGAAAATCATCACATGAATCAAAGACAGCTATTCATCGATTGGATTCCTTTAAAAGCAAACGAAATCGTCCTCTACGATGACCTCCGCTAATCCCCGCATTAAATACCTCTCTTTCCGAACCATCCCCTTTCAAACCAAACTACTTGGCCAAGCCAGCGCTGCAGCTAGATCTTAATGCGCTGGATGCCTCGGCGTGTGTGTTAGTAATGTGCTAAACTTCAAGTGCGATTCCCACCAGAGATTCTGGAATATTTTTTTTCCGAGGTGAAAAAATCATCGAAAGACACTGTTGCCACTGCAACAGTAGTGTGAGACTTTAACCCACTAAAAACCACCTCTACGATTCGAACGTATTTGTCCTATGATGTTACCGTTAAGTATTTCATCACAGGACGAGTTCCAGCCTACTGACTATTAGTATTGATTTCCATCTTTTTCAATCCTACGAATTCTCTCTATCCTTCTCATTTCCTGCATCACATTTGCAGACAACATTTTGACATATTGCCAAACTTCAGCAGACCGCAGCATTTGCGAAACTATATATATTACAAACTACTATATATTACAAACCTTCAGTCAGGATTACGACCTAGTTTCTAGCACCACTTATGTTGTGCGTGTTAATTTTGTACGTGAGTGGCGGGACCTACAGTTTAAAGTCGACTCCGAACGACAGATTTTTGAAAAACTTTTCATGGCAATTTTTTATTTACCCTCTGAGTTTTTGCCAGAAATCTGCTGAGAGGAAGTCGCCGACGAAATACTTTTTGTATTTTGTTTTGATATCTGGCCTGGGGCTCGAACCCTGGCTTTACGTCTAATAAGCCTACACACTACCTATAAGACTACGGCGAATTTCATTTATCATGGTCTCTAACAAATCTAAATCTAGCGTAATAAAAGAAAATATGCTCAGCATTTTCACTTCCATTATTGTAGAAGGTGTAAGTCTATGTGTCCATCGCCCTTTCGTCGCAGTATCCCATCGAATCTTCCATTCGTCTAAACTCTGTTGTTTTTCCTCTCTTCGTTCCTCAGTCGTCAATTTTCTACCAATAATACTAACTCTATCGTATATCCTTTTCAGTTCCATAGCCATAACATCAGATGGAGTTATACCAGATATGATACCAATTGCCTCGTATGAAGCTGTGCGGACGGAAACCACTAGCAACCCTAAGGGCACTTAGACGAAATAAAGACCTTGCAGCCCTAGCTTATGTTCTAATACCCAACGCCGATCCCCACATAGTTGCTGCATACATCATTATCGACTGAGTAATCTTTGCCAATAACAGTCTACTGCTCTGATTTGGTCCTCCTATATTAGCCATAATGCGTGATGATGCTGCATTCACTCGAGCAGCTTTCTCACAAGCCCTCTCAATATTTGTTCTAAAATTTTACATTCTGGATACTTGTGATTGTCTGATTGTTTTTCTGGCTGTATATTGTGATTACTCACAATAGAAAAAAGAAAGTGGGAATTATTACTAAAATGTAATTCTTTTCTCATATAAACTATTTTTCCCGTATTCCACCAAAATGCATGAATAGGGGTAAAACTCCTAAGGTCGGTATCAAAAAAAAAAAAAAAATTCGATGAGTACTTCCTTAGAAGCCGATTCAGCTGAATCATATAATGAATCAATGGATTTAACTTTTGCTGGCTCCATATACAGTCACACAAAACCCCCCTAAAATTCATTTTTTAAAAATGATAATATATGGACAAGTCGACTGATTTTTGCGCCAAATTTTTTGTTTTCCGTCACAGCCGAACAAATTATATCTGTTCTCATCACTAAATGCACAATAACACTGTGATCACTTTCCGAGGTATTTCGTATTTCTACGGTTGTAGTCCTAGGATTTTTATCCACAATACCTTTTATATACCGGGTTACCCTTGGAGAAATTTTATACGAAATATACGTCGTACATATAATTTTCTGTGGTGCCATATTGGTTTTAAGCAAGTACATAGGAATTCAAGATTATGAGAAGACAGATTAGCTTGCGAGGAGGACAGCTCACACACCGCTCATAAGCTAGAAATTTACTGTGAAGAGGGATATACTATCTGCAAGTACATACTTAGCAAAGAGAAGATATTAAAAGACTGCCCAAATTAAGTTTGTTTGAGCCAATCTACAAAGATCTATGTTCAGAATGAGCATAGTATCGAAGCCAATATGTAGACTATGTAATGATGAGCATTAATTATCAAAACATATTCTTGGAAGTCGTCGTAGTCGAGTAGGTAGTGTGTTGGCTTATAAACGTGAGGCCACGGTTCAAACACTGGGTCAGACATCTCCAACAAAACAAAATATGAAAAAAATATTTCTTCTGCGACTTACTCTCTGCAGATTTTTGGCATAAAACTCTGAGTAAAAAAAATTGCCATGAAAAGTTTGTCAAAAATCTGTCGTTCAAAGTCGACTTTGAACTATAGGTCTCGCCACTCGTGTATAAAATTAACATGCACAAAATATGTTGTGGGAGAAGCTGGGTCGTAATTCTGATTGAAGGGTTGTAATGACCAATTATTAATGTTATGTAATTCTCTTTATTTGATAGGATTAGAAGAGTTTAAGTCATTATGAGCTGCTCAATAGGTCTAAACTAGCGATGGTGTCATGTACAGATTTAAATTAATTCATTTGAAGCGAGGGTGGATCAAAACACGTTTTGTATATGAAACCAGACACGAGACCATAATTTCCTTTCAGCAAATTTCTGTAGAAAACTCAGAGTAAATAGAATTGTCGTTCAGAATCGAATTTGAACTTGTAGGTCACGCCACTCAAGTATAAAATTAACACACACATCATAAGTGGTGTGAGAAATTATATCGTAATCCTGACTGAAGGGTTGTAATGACCAATTGTGTATGTGTGTATGTAAGTATGTATGTATACTAGGGGTATTACTGTGGGGTATTAATACAGATCAGGAGGAAACACTTGTATATACAGTAAAATAAAAAAGCCTACATACACCACTACATGTAGACACCACTACATGCAGTCACCACTACATGCAGAATTTTTTCCTCGTTAATTTTTACATACATACATAACTGGTCATTACAACCCTTCAGTCAGGATTACGACCCAGTTGTCATTTTGGTCATTTTTATTTACCCTCAGTGTTTTTGCCAGAAACCTGCTGAGAGGAAGTCGCCGAAGAAGTACTTTTTGTATTTTGTTTTGATGTCTGGCCTAGGGCTCGAACCCTGGATTTACGTCTAATAAGCCAACACACTACCTACCAGACTACGGCGACCTCAAATTTCTTTCAAATTAGCTTCTTCTTTAAACATTGTTAATCGTAAACGCCTTTAACAACGCTATGACATAATTTTCAATTTGGAAAAAACCATGTACTGAGAACTGATTTTACTTTATTGACGCTGAGCGGGATCCTGATAGAGAAGTTATTATAGGAATAATCTATGCAGAATAAAGGCAGTACATTAGATCCAATGGTCACAGGACCAAATCATTAAGGATTTTTAAAGAAATTTCTGTACACAATGTTTTTTTATTTTTTATTTTTTTTTTTGTTGTAATTCTCAGCAAGTGTTTAGAAATTTTCCAACTGTTTTAGAAAAAAAATAAAAAATAATTTTTCGAAAACAAATACACTGTTGCTGGGTAAATCGCAAACAAAGCTTCTTATAAAGCGCTTTAATTCTAAGTTGAATTTAATTAAAAACGAAATCTTAAGTGAAAATATTTTATTCTTGAAAGAAAAAGAAAAAGAAAAACAAAATGTAAGCAATTATTCTCCATTTCTTTATACCCGCCACATATAATCAAAAGCCCGTATACCCCGCAATGCCACAATTAAAATTATACACATTAATTGTATGTGAATTGCTTAAATTCCTTTCCCCAGACAATAGATTTTCGTATTCTATTGTCAATATGTATACAAATAAAACAAATTCAAGATTTTCCTTAGGAAAGTAACTTTTCAAAAATAAAACAAAAAAAACTATGGAAACACTTGCTTCTTAGAATTTGCTTTAATACTTGTGTGCGTTAAATTTCAAAACATATATACAAATACAATGCAATAACAACAACAACAACAACATGTCATGTAATTAAATGAAAAATGGTGGTACAATTGTTACTAAAAACAATGCCAACAATAACAATAACTATAAGAGTAGTGTGGCAACGACAACGGAAACAGGAAGTTAAAAGTGTATGTTATGAGTACTTCTCTGTATATGTATAGTATGTATGTACGTGCATTAGTGTATATGCATGCGTGCGTGTTAAATGTTAAAAGTTACAAAGCGAGTGAGCAAAAAAGCGAGAAACAGGAAAAAAAATGTACAAAACAAATACGACAAACAAATAATAAATTTTGAGAAGAAGGAATACATTGTTTACACTGATGTATGTATACAACAATTAATTGTACACAGAATAAGGAAAAACGAAGATGAGAAAAAAAGAAACCAAAATGTGTGTGAGATGGTAAGAATTTTGACAACACGTACATGGTTTTTAAATAAATAGTCAACGCGTACATGAGTAATTTCTTATGTACATGTACCAACAATATCTTTAACACCTAAAAAAAAAACTTGAATACGCAATATTTGAATAAATTGTGGAAGTGAGGAAAAGATTTTTGATATGAGATCAAGTGATAGAAATTCGGAAATGCAATTTGCTTGCGATTTATTATTAATTCACCAATTAATCACCAATATAGTGGAACAGCGTGCAGCGTGCTTAGGACACAAATTTATTTTAAGAAAAAAAAATTTAATTAATGGCGCTCTACTTCCAATCTACAGTGAAAATAATCGAAATATTGAGCAAACATGCAAATCATGCAATTATTGATCACTTACACACTAATTATACTCTCTGACAACAAGACAACAAAAAGTGGCTACCGAAGAGAATATTTCTGTAATAGCGCAAATTCTTGAAGAAGAAGCTGAAATAACGATTCGTCATCGTTTTCAAGTAATTGGATTTAGTACTTCGGCATTTAGTTACAACGAAGCGACACAACTTGTATAGCGGCGTTCATTTTTTAAAAAATTCGTGCTTTACAATCTACTTTTTGCAACATCAATTCGGTTCCTTGCACTGGCACTCTCATCCAAAGGTTTAACTATGCAAAGTCATTGCCCGATGCCGACAAACCAGCAACCCTTTAAGCCAGTATTCAAGCATTCATATCGTCAGACTTATTGTGTCATGGTATCAGTTAAAATTAAATTAAAATAGATTGGCTGCCTGTACTTATAAAGAACTAGCTGTACCCTACGTGTGTTGCTGCGCCACCAACTAAAATAAATTTGAAGGAAAGACATTACACAAATGTCCAATTAATTTTGAATCATTTTATTGATTTTCTTTCCCATTGTCCTGATAATTCAGATGAACGGGCCTGACTAGTACGCATTCGATCAGTTTCTAATCTCACTTCTCGTTGTTCAAGTGGTTCAAGCGAACGAGTCTCAGCGGCATATACTCCAAGATTTCCAGTCTCAATGCTCGTCTGATTCTGAGGCTCGTAATGCTCTTTTCTTCTGAGCTTAAGGTGTAGGTCGACCAATTGCTTGTCATTTATTTTGAATAATTTTCAATAACGCCGTCCATCGGAAATTAATCGCAACCAACTTCCGTCGACTCATGTGGAACAACTTTGTTAAAGAATGCACAGTTTACGATTTAATTAATTTTGAGTAATTTTCAGTGGCGCCACCTGTCGGAAATTGGTCATACTAACTTAGAAACCTTCGTCGGCTCAGCGCAACAACTTTGCTAAAGATCATAACATAATCAAATGCATAGTTAACGATTCTATAAGGTACATACAAACAATAGACTATGGGAGCCGAAACGCCCATTATAGCCAATCTGCCAATTTTGTTCATATATACGTCAAAGTCTTCAATACAAAATTTGAGGATCTAGCTGTTGCAGTTTATGAGATATGCGACATTAAAAACTTATTGGCTATGTGGGTGTGGCACCTCGCCTTTTTGAAATTTTAAAATAAAAAGTAGCCTATAACTCCTCCCAGACATACAGGAAGGTACTGTAAAAATTTCAAGAAAATCGGTCCAGCCGTTTAGCCGTCTATAGACTTCAAACAAACAAACAAACAAATAAACACACATTAATTTTTATATATAAGATAATATTTGCGTTTTATCTATGATTTTTATATTTTAGAAATTGAAAGTCTTGAGTCCCCTTTTTATGTAATAACAAGTACAAGCCATAACAAGTACAACATCATAGAAATGTTTGGTGTGTGCCATATTTTCAAAATAAGTAAGACACAATGAGTAAAGTTTTTCACTTCTACACACAATTTAATAACTTTATACTTTGTCAGAAAGGGCGTGTTTTTTATTCTGGGGCCAGTTGCAGTGTCACTTAATCAATGACCTACTGAGCTAAAAAATTTTTTAAAGAAACTGAAACAGTAGTAAGAAATTAAAAGAATATGGGAGAAATGCTTTGTGACAGCACTAAGATCTTTAAATAAACTAAAAGTAATAAATATTCTCACGCGTTACAAAACAAACAGACAACAACAAAATACACATATTGTACGGTAAATTAAATTACTCAATTTCCAAATCTCAAGTACAAGAATATACGAGAAGAGAGCAAAATAAAGATTAAAAATCCAACAACAGCTGTAAATTGAATGATCGGAAAGTTGACAGATATAAAATACATACATAGGTAATTGATCATTACCGACCTTTAGTCAGGATTACGACCTTCTTTCTCACAGCACTTATGTTGTGTGAATTAATTTTTTTGCATGAGTGGCGGGACCCACAGTTTAAAGCCGACTCCGTAAGACAGATTTTTGAGAAACTTTTCATGGCAATTTTATTTACTTTCAGAGTTTTTGCCAGAAATCCCCTAAGAGGCAATCGCCGAAGAAATATTCTTTCATATTTCCTTGGAGATGTCTCACCTGGAATTTGAACTGAGGCCTCACCTCCAATAAGCCAACACACTACCTACCAGACTACGACGACTACAAACATAAAATAAAGGAGTATAAATAGAAGAACGATTCTACTTGCTCGTCATAAATTGTGAACCAATGATTAGACATGAGTCTGTGATTATTTATTTATTTATTTTATTAATTACAATACAATTACAAATTATATTTAATTATATACAAGCTGAGTAACTTGCCCATATGCTCGGTGTAGTGTCACAGACCAGAGTGGGAATCGAACCCACGACCCTCACGCTAATAGTCTAGCACACTACCCACTAGCCAGGGATTGAATTAAAAAGAGCGCGTTAAGCACAGTCGCCGTGGTCTAGTAGGTAGTGTGTTGGCTTATTAGACGAAAGGCCGGGGTTCGAGCCCCAGGCCAGACATCAAAATAAAATACAAAAAGTATTTATTCGGCGACTTCCTCCCAGCAGATTTCTGGCAAAAACTCTGAGAGTAGATAAAATTGCTATGAAAAGTTTCTCAAAAAAATCTGTCGTTCGCAGTCGGATTTAAACTGTAGGTTCCGCCCCTCATGTATAAAATTAACACACACAACATAAGTGGTGTGAGAAGCTAAGCCGTTTTCCTGACTGAAGGGTTGTAATGGCCAGTTATGTATGTATGTATGTATTTAAATATACACGCTGAGTAACTTGACCATATGCTTGGTGTAGTGTCACAGACCAAAGACTCTGGTGGGAATCGAGCCCACGACCCTCACGGTAAAAGTTTAGCACAGTACCCACTATACTACCAGGGCACCCAGTCTGTGATTAATAGCCGAGGGTTGAATTAAAATGTGCGCGTTTAGCACAGTGTTACTGAATACCATAAAGTTGGTCTTTGTAAATAAGAATTGTAGATACAATCGATAGCACAGTGTAGTCATTTGAAGCGTATTTTCCAGCACTGTTTATATATAATATGTACGAGTATCAAATAAATTTTAAGCCACAAACGAAAACAATGAAATTGAAAATTGAATTTTCTCTCAAATAAAACTTTCGTTACATGAAATATGCTTCAGAGAGAGACTGTTGTAACTTTCTTACTTGTTGTTGATTTTGTCATTGAATGATAAGTGAAAATGTAATCAATTAATCACGGTCTTTATTCAAATGTCGTTGACTATTCATGTAAATGTAATTACAAACATTTTCACATAGTTTACACACACACACAAATAATTTCATTCGTACAATCAAACTCATGTATACACACTCCTTTATGTTGCCAACGTCTTTATGAAAATGTAAATAAGAGTATTAGGTGTAGTAAATGGATTTAAATTACATTTCTATTCAAATGTACGCTTTTAGTAATATGTACTGGTAGAATGATAAAATTTCAACAGTTTTGTGATTTCATGAATCAATTTTTGTATTTTTTAGTGCCGCAAATGAGCACCCACAAAAAGAAAATATGATATAAGAGGGAAAAATACAAAGCAAGCTTAAAATGATGAATTTCGTTGTATGGCTAGCAAATGTGTCAACCAGCACATAATAAGAACATAATCAATCGACTTTCCATCTATGAATCTCTACTGCATTATAAAGAATTCTATTCTGGTGATGGATTGGTGATGCGAAGCTAGGAGCTTGAGACAATGCCGGCGTAAACAATACAAAAGTTTACAAGGCCGGCTAATATTGCAAAAGGATAGTTTTACTGTGAATTCTAAAAAGACATCCGTTTCTGCTCCTTCCCGTACGATAAAATTGTTAATATTATAGTAACGTGTTTTTATTCACACACCCTTACTCTAAAGCTCATAAAGGACTGGTGCTCATCGTGTGGTTACGCGTTAATACACGCATTTCACCACACGATACAAAAGACATACCTTTATTGGCCGCTTCTTAATTAGATTCATCAAGAAGGAAAAGGAACCGGGTTTTAGTCTGTACCCAAGAATCGCACGAAGGGATAAAATACTTCAGAGGATGAAAAGAGGCCTTCAGGAGGGTCATGGAAGAGGTTTGTCGGTTTAGCTGTCACACTAGTTACTAGCATATCGGATCATGGTAAAACCAAGCTTGCCTTACGGTGCTCAAGTTTCATGGGCTGTGCATGTACACCACTGCTACTGCAGACTAATCAACAGAGCACTCAGACAGTCAGATGTCCTGAACTCTGTTTCTTTCCAACTTAAAAATGAGCTGGTGACGGTAAGGCTCATTGGAATTAAGTACTGAGAAGACATAGAGGTATTCGTATTGATTCTATGTAGTTATGAGTGAGATTTGGCGTTTAAGTCAATGCATACTAGCTCTATCGGCCTGTGGTTCAATCAACCTTTCTTTACAGTGTTCACGTTTCTTGGGCAATGTTCATACACGGTTGTCTCTATAGACGGATAGAAATACTACACAGATAGTCAGATGTCCCGCACTCTGTTCTCCAACTAAAACATGAGCTGGTGGCGGCAAGGCTCATTGGAATTAAGTACTTTAAACATCTAGAGGCACTTGTGTTGATTATCTGAGCCTTATAACTTTCTGAATTCTGATTTGTATTTAGAAATTCAACTGAGGACTTTTGGTCTGAATATCCGGGCGTTCTGAAATGTAAAAGAGTAATAGTAGGGCAGAGTAGGCTGTAGTAGGAGTAGTAGTAGGACAGTGGGTAGTGGAACTTTTCCTGAAAATCTTTTCGATGTTAGTCCTCGCGCATGAATTCCAAGAATATCTAAATCCGAAATATCGCATCATTCCAAGGTAACTCTTTTATAGGTTCTAAGGCTTAAGGATGTCAGTGATAATTACATGGTTGATGAACAGTTTAGAACCAGTATGGAGCTCACAATATACGGCATGTTTCAGGATATAGGAGGAGACTGTCAATCGCCTCAAGTTTCAAGAGGCCGAGGTTTCTGACCCTTTATTTTCTGACATCTTTGACCAAGCTCTGCAACATAAATATTGCTACAATTGCAAGATTTGTTTTATGCTCAGGATTGATTCCTCTATTGAATGTTTGATAGCCGGGTAAAGTTGATTGTGATATTACAATGGGCCTAAATGCTGGACTAAATGCCAACAATCTGCTGAGAGGAAGTCGCCGAAGAAATATTTTTCATATTTAGTTCAGTTGGAGATGCCTGACCTGCGTTTTGAACCTAGGTCTCACGTCTAATAAGCCAACACACTACCTACTAGACCACGGCGACTTCATCGAAAATACAATTTGAAAAGATAGCTGATTGACTTGGCATTCCCAGGAATGACTTCTATAGGAACTGTATGAACGAGGAGGACACCTTCTGTGCCCGTGCACGTTCTTAACCTCCCCTACAGCCTTGACTACACTGTTTTATATAAATATTGCTACAATAGCAAGATTTATCCTGATTTATCCTTCCCTATAGGGAAGTGTTTATCTTGTGGTTTGATTTTAATTGCGGTTCCACAATGGAACTGAAGACTGAAGACCTAAGTGGACTTTTCTCATGAAAAACTATACGCCGTCTAACCTAACTTTAACTGTTACATCGGATCTATGAGGTTAATAATTGTAACGCCCGTTAGCAGGCATTTCGAAAAATAATTTTATTTCTTCAATATAATGCCTGGATTAACAAATCGTTTATGACTTGCCTTGAAACTTAAAACAATTTTCTTCTGCACAACGCACACTGAAATTCACTTGAAAATGTTGACAAATTATCAATCACAGCGGTACATATATTACCAGAATGGCAAAATTCTAATTACGAAAATATTGAATGTTTTCTACTACACCTTCTTCTTCCAAAACTAATACACAAATGTCGTACAGAACACAACAAGAACACTAACAACAAAAAAATTTTTGTTTTTTAAAAACAATGGCATGTTAAACACTAAAACAACATTAACAACAACTGATATTGTTAACAACAATAGCAACAACAACATCAACAACGATAAAGTGGAAAACATCAATTAATTGTGAAAACAACACAATCAATCAGCAGAAAATTTTCGCTCTTCAAATGTTAAACAAACTTACACTCATGCATTCATACATGCATGCGCATATACAGATAATAATACAGTTCCTTGGTATGTACAGGCTTTTAAAAAAACGAAATTACACTCACATATGCATACACTTAAGCACACGTTGGTTGGTTCTCATCCCGAAGGGCAACGGTGCGCAGGATGCAACAGGTTACCGCCCACTTTGTATGATTGATACCGTAGGTAAACTGCTGGAGAAGATAATATGTAGAAGACTCGAAACGATATTGGAGAGAGACGGCCTGTCGGATCGCCAATTTGGCTTCCGAAAAGGGCGCTCCACAGTGGACGCAATGGAGGCGGTCATTACCGTAGCGAAAGAGGCCATCAGCGGTGACCGCTGGTTTGAAGGTGATAAGGAGTATTGCGCAATCATCACCCTGGATGTCAAAAACGCATTCAATTCGGCAGATTGGGACGCCACCCTGGCTGCACTTGATGAGAGGAGCGTACCTGGATATTTGATGGAACTCATAGTGGACTATTTTAAGGATAGGGTACTTTTGTATGATACAGACGAAGGCAGAAAGTCATACGCTATAACAGCAGGGGTACCACAGGGTTCGGTGCTGGGCCCAATACTATGGAACGCCATGTATGATGGTGTACTGAGGCTGAGGCTTCCTACGGGCGCACAAATATTCGGATTTGCGGACGATATAGCCCTCGTGGTGAGGGGTAAACACCTTGATAATTTGGAACGAACGTCCAATGCGGCAGTTAGCAGAGTTAGAAGATGGATCGCGAGTATAGGTCTGAAACTTGCTGACCATAAAACGGATGTCGTATTAGTAAGCAGTAGAAAGAAAATGGAATACATCACCATAACTGTCGGCGAACAAAGGATAACATCGAAGCAGTCTATCAAGTACTTAGGAGTTATGATTGACAACAGACTCACATTCAAGGAGCACCTGACGTATATTAGTAGGAAGTGTGCGGCGGCAACGGGCGCACTCGCGCGGATAATGCCCAACTTGGGAGGTCCCAGACAGGAGAAGAGGCAATTGCTGATGAGAGTGGTTAGATCGATTGCTCTATATGCAGCCCCTATATGGGCCGAGGCCATGGATAAGAAGACATATAGAATAGGAGTTGATGGGGCCTACAGGAGATCTTCCCTCCGAGTAATTTCTGCCTTTCGCACAGTATCTACGGATGCAGCCTTGGTGATAGCGGGAATGATGCCGCTACGAATGTTGGTAGATATAGAGAGGAGAAAACGTTTAATAAGTAGGAGAACGGGGCTAGTGCACCCTGACCAGGTGAATGATGATGTAATGAATAGGTGGCAGCACGAGTGGACTTCTTCCACAAAGGGAAGATGGACCTACAGATTGATACCGAATATAGAAGAATGGACTGGAAGGAAGCACGGCCAGGTGAATTTTTACCTTACTCAGTTCCTAACGGGCCACGGATGCTATAGGACATACCTTTACAAGTATGGGCATGACGTGGATGAAGCGTGTCCATCATGTCTGGATACAAGTGAAACAGCGGAGCATATATTCTTTACTTGCCCGCGCTACGAATTCCGACGAAATTTCCTTGAGAGGACGATCGGTTCCCAGGTGACTCCCGACAACGTGGTTAACCTGATGTTAACATCGCGCGAAAACTGGAACGCGGTATGTTTATTCGCGAAGGAAGTTCTAGTACAACAGAGAATAATAGAGAGAGCGAGAACAGCAGAAATGGATAGCAGCACTCGCTGAATCTTTACCTCCCCCGATGTAATACTTGATTGTGGTCCCGGGGGGGCGACTTAATGGAAGTGTGACGAACTAGGTTGGGTTTAGTACGTATGCGTTTAGCAAGCTGAGAGTAAGTCTTGCGGTGAATCGTGCACATTGGTAGGCCGGGCTACCAATGTCTTTCGAAGATTCCCAACCTTTAGCTCGTAAAGCTATAACTTAAGCACACGCACACACATCGTGTAAACAGACAGACAGACACATTTGTGAAGAGCACGAACTAGTAGAAGCAGAAGTAGAAAGGAAAGACAGCAAAAAGAAAAGAAAAAAAGTGGAATATGAAGTACTTTTAAATGAATCATGATAAACTGTTTTCACTCGTAGTTTTTGAAAAAAAGCATGAAGTATTCGAGACGAAAACTTTTGACATTGTACTGCATCCGTATTCTTCTATTTCTTCTACTCATACTTCGAAATAAAGAAAACTTAATAAAAATGTGTAAAAAAAAATTCTTAGAAATTCTACAGTTAAAGGGGGAAATAAAGAAGTGATTTTACTTTGAGCAGGTTTATATGAAAAATACTTCTAAGGAAGGTAGGAAGTGTCATTGCAAAGGAAATACCAAAAAAAAAAGTTTCATTGTGCGTGATTTTATGCGAATTTGAATTTTGAATACATAGGGTGTATCTCTAGAAAGTTAATGAATTTAATGAATTATAAGAAAAGTTTTTATTTCGGATACAATATCGCAAAAAATTCACATTAATTGTTGCACAATTATATCGGGTGGGCCATCTATTGGTTTAAATTTAAAACCTCTGGCAATGCTTATGTCATTCTATTCTATCACAAAATTCAGTATATTGTCTTCACTGAACGGAATGAATCGTTTAAAGCTTGAGCAGCGTTGCCATTGATTGGAAATTTATTTCCGAAACAAAGACAATTTGTGGGAAATTCCACGAAATTCCTACAGAATTTGGTCGCAAAGAAGTACCAACAGTACCCACTATACGCCAGTTTATTGCTAAAGTTCGTCAAACAGGATTCATTGTTGATGCTCCAAGCATTGCGCGTGTTCGTACATCCGAAAATTTCGAGGCTGTGGTTGAGAGCGTGCATGAGATCCCATCAACATCAACTCGTCATTGTTCTCAAATATTTTACGCACCAGTTTACATCGAATTTTGTAAAAATATCGGTATGACGCCGTACAGAATTCAATTGGTTCAAGAGTTGAACCCGCGTTACAATCCTTTTCGTTTTCGCTTCGCTCGAAGGGCCAACGAGAAACTGCACGATGATGTCGACTTTGCAAATCTATTTGAAATGTTGTACAACGGCCAGTATGACAACTAATTTTATTGCAATAATACTCATACGCCATGGGTGTAAAATTAAAGAGAAGTTATGTTATAAAGAGAAATTCTCTTTTGCTCTTTAATTGGTTGAACATGACGGTATATTGGAATGAAAGTTTAATTTTATTTATTTTCTCTATTGCCACTAAGTGGTCCATGATGATGTCTACTAGACAAAAAAAATATCCTTTAAGCAAATTTGCCGTATTTGGGACTCAGAAAAGCCGCACGTTTTCTTACAGGAGCCAATACACCCATTGCGAGTGACTGTTTGGTGTGGCTTGTGGAGTGGAGGCATCATGATAACCGATTTTTTTTGCACCCGCTCTTGATGGCATTGGTGTGAACAATGTTTGGTTTCAACAGGATGGTGCAACTTGTCACACATCTCATGCCATAATCGATTTATCGCTTCAGACGTTTAATGGACATTTAATTAGCCAAAATTAGCCAATTGACCGCCAAGAATGTGTGATTTGACATCGTTGGACTATTTTCTGTGGGGTATCGTTAAAGAAAAGTGTTATGCCTACAAACGAGAGACAATTGAGCATCTGAAGGCCAACATTCGTGATATCATTGCCGGGATACGACCCCATACACTTGAAAAAGTGTACGAAAATTGGACCGTTGGAATGAGGTACTGTGAGGCCAGATGCGGCAGCTGTATGCAGAAATAATATTCCATTTCTAACCGAAACAATTGTATTCCACAAAAAATATACAATTTTGAAAAAATTTCAAAACGTTTTTGTTTCATTGCATCTTTAAATTTAAACTTTTAAGTTTTGCACCCTATATGACTTAAATTTTACGGAAGGCTATACATCCCTTCATTTACTAACTTTAATTGAAATCAGACATCTAAACATTCAAGTAAACGTTTAAAACCAGTAAGAAAAATTTTTTTCCAAAGATTCATTAATTGTTTTCAGAAATGTATAATCAAACGTCTGCATTGTATCTGCTTTTATTTGAAAAATACCGAAATGAAATATTTCTTTTACATTTTCATCTACGACCCACACTTAGCATTGCAAATAGTCAGACAAAAATCAATGAAACACAAAAAAATTGTTTATAACACTGACTAGTCTAGGACATCCAATGACTAGAAGCTCTCATATTTTGTAGCTTTTTTTTCAATGGAATTTTTCCTCAATACACTTACCATCTACCTCAGATTTATGTTTGTTTTTCTATTTTTTTTTTTTTTTTTGGATCTGTTAAAGCATGTTGATGTCATATGACAAGTACCATTGGTTCTAGCGTTTGTCGTTGTTTAGTCGTGATATGAAAAAAGAAGTATTTTTCTTTGGAATATTTTTATGGCTCTCGTTTCAATTGTCTTTGTGAATTTTAAGTAACCTTCATATGTACAGTTTCGATCAAAAAAACATTCGAAAAAAATTAGAATTGTTTCTAAAGGAAAAGAAAGCCTTTTAGCAAAACCAAATTTTATGTGAAATAAGTACAAATTCCAAGTATTAATTATGACTTTATTACTCTGTATTACGCTAATAACGAATTAATAAAAACTAAAAGCAAACAAAAAGTCGCCATAATCTAGTATATAATGTGTTGTCTTATTCATGAGAGACCATAGTTCAAACCCCAGCTCAAATATGAAAAAATATTTCTCCGACAACAGGGTCATAATATCAATCTGGTTGTTCAAATAATATTAGAGGTTATCTTGGAAAATTTTAATCTACTAACAAGTATTGCACTGACCACTACCTACATCTGGCAGATGGCGATCGTAAGGAATTGAATTACATCCTGCCTATCTAAGTAAATGAGTACATTTTCAGGGAAATTCTTATCTGCCAACAAGTGTGCTACTTTATCGCCTTCAATATGGCCAAAACATTCATCCGGAATGCATTGCAATGGTCATAACGCATGTGCGAAAGTCTCATATTAAAATGCAGCCGATTCTCACCAGCGTTTTACGAAACCCAAAGGAATTGCCTCCGGATTGTAACACAAGAAAACCTCATATCGACAAAAATTTAAGCAACCACATGTTAGACTCTAATGTCTACAGTCTAGGTTAGTTCATTAGATAACTACATAGAGCCTTATTGTCACTAGGTCAGTGTCTTGCTTCAACAGTAATCGAATCGAATTGAGTGCAGCAAAAAAGACATAAACTTGGAGTGATCAGAATAGATGATTTCTCCTATAAGTCATAGCCATAATGACACTGATAGTTGTACAGGATCCACGCGGAATTTAGTGTAGTCTAGTACGTAGTGTGTTGACTTACTAAACCTTAGGCCGTGGTTGAACCCCTGGCTCAAATTGCTCGAAATATTAAAATTTTTTACTTCGACGACTACCCCTCAATAGTCTTCTGGTAAAACAGTCTGTGAGTAAATAAAATTGCCATGAAAAGTTTATCAAAATTCGGTCAGTCAGAGTCGACAGAGTGGCCCGCTACTCATGGATAAAATTAATACAGATAAAATATGACATATCAGAAGCTAGGTTGTAAATCCTAACTGAGTAAGTTGCATTAGCACCATTTTTCAAAACATTTACACATTTCCTAGGCATATTGTTTATAAGACTTTGTATAGTTGCCTACGGAATGCAAATTCGTATTTAGTTTGTAGCTTTAACCCTGATCTCTTAACTCTCAATTTATCCTTTGTCTGAGAAATTTCTAATGCGGTTAAAATCGGGATATTATATATGTACATACCATAATTGGTCATTACAACGCCTCAGTCAGGATTAAGACTTAGATTCTCACGCCACTTATGTTATGTATTGCATTAGAATCAAGAAATTTAAATTTTGATTCCAAAAAAAAAAAAAAAAAATTGAATAAAACGAAACACATATTTCTTTGGCGCCTTCCAATCAGCAATCTTCTGGAAAAAACTCTGAAAGTAAATAAAAAATTCCATTAAGAATTTCTCAAAAATGTGATGTACGAAATCAACTTTAATATAAAATTAAAAATAAAATTATTACACACATTACATGATGTGAGAAGTGAGTTGGTAATCCAGACTAAAGAGTTATAAAGACCGATTAAGTAGTAAAATAGAACCGCCTTGCGAACACTATGAATTTTCTGCAATTTAAAAATTTCTACTCTGCTGTTCTATAATTTATGAGGTCAATATGAACTGGTCTGTGTAGTTATTTTCAATTTTATAGAACATATTACTTCCTGATCTGAAACATAAGGAGTTTTTGTTTGGAGTCCAGTACAATTCGTTTTTCTTTCTTTGTTGAGGTACGTTTCTGTGGACCTTCTCGATGAATTGTTTATAAAATTCTTGTTGTCCTGTATAACATTAAATGATGATCACGGTATTTATTGCTAAAATATTAATTCAAACTTAAACTTAAAATACTGATCACCTACAAAATTTATTGAATGAGAAGTTCTTATTGTAGTTCTCATCATTTTTTCCAGCTTAACGAGCTTTGTCCAACATGCTTAGGCGCTTGCTTTTTTGTTTTCATTTATTGATTTATTTACTTGTTTGTATCTCATTTGTGCTAAATGCAATTAATTTTATTTAATCAGAGTTGTAACTATTGAAGTCACCAAGTTTTTTGTTTTTTCTTTTTTTTTTTTTCAAAAATCATTAAAAATATTTCTTCACACAAATATAATGTGAATTCAATTCGTGTCGAACATATTTTGCCTGCTACTGTGCAATGCAACACAACCAAGTATGAATTTTGAATGAAATCCCAATGGCATCACATGTCAAACACTATAAATCAAACAACTTGTCTTCTCTTGCATCTTAAATCGTGTTTATCAATAGCACAACATGAAAGTGTATATGGTATGTACATATGATGCTATTAAGTAAAGGTTTTTGCAAATTTCAAGCGAGTAAATGAAGCATTTGATTATATCAACTTCAATAAAATTTATACGTACCTGATTCGATAGAAAAAGCCGCAAATTTATTTAAATTATGAAATTGTGTATAATTCACTCAAAATTTTGGTAATCGTTTAATTTTTCCTATCGCACCAATAGAACTGTTAATGTAATCTTATAAGATTTATTAAATCAATTTCTAATAATCTGTCCAGCAGAGAAGAAAAACTGTTACGTTTCTGCACTCTTTGGAGTCGGTCCACCATATGCTGTCCACTCATATGACTGCTTATGATAGAGCCAGGTTTCATTTATTCATAAATAAATTTGTTGCATAACTTTTGTTTTTGGAATTCATTGCATTTTCTGTTCAGAATCATCAATTCTTTGATCAGTTGGCTTCCACTTTGCAAAGAGCTTTCGCGTACCCTGAACTTCTTTTGATATTCAGCACTACATGACTAAACGAATAATTTTTCTAGAAATGCTCGCTTCAAAAGAGTCCGTTGTGTTTGATATAGGCTACCATTTATAGTCATATAATATTGTTACGTTTTTACCTTTTAAAAACATTTAAAATATGAGCTCGTATATAAAAATAAATCTGCGATTAGTTTTAATTAAAATTCTTTATTATTCGTACAATTCTGAGTAACATTGCTCACAACTTTATGTATAAAACACCAATTGCTTTGTTTGCTATTTCTATGTTTACACCCTTTGCATGTACAATAACAATTACTAGACAATTGTTCGACTGATCTTTGTAACGGAGATCTTCAAACAACGATTACTCTCTTCAAACACATCGCGTCTTCACACAAGACTGACTGAACTTTTACTAACTCACTCGCCTGCTTTGCCTTGCCAATTATATGGCAGTGTAGACAGTCTGATGAATGTTCTTGAAGGCGAATATTTGTGGCTTCGTCTTCTCGAGATCTCTATGAATATAATCATCGTTGCTTCATTATTGTTGTTTGTGTATTTTGTTTACATATATTCTTGTTATGTTTGTTGTTGTATTTTGGTTCACTTTTTTACCCTTTTTATGCTGATGTTTGTTGGTATATTTTTGTTTAACATTTTTTATGCTGGTGTTTGTTGTTATATTACGCAGTGCGATAATTTGTAAACAAGTTCATTGTTTTGTTTTCGTAGCTTTTGTTTATAATTTTAATGTTAAACGATGTAAAAGCAAATCACCAGTATCTAGATTTTTTTCATTTTCGAAACGATATGTACTAGATGGGACCTTAGCTCTGCATTTGATTTTTTGCATGTCAGATAATAGATCAAATTTTTTTTATTACCAGCAACGATTTGATATAAAAGTAATTTTTTTATGGTGTTTAATTAGCATTTCAAACACACAAAACCGTTTTTCAATTCATGTAGTACTCAAGTTTTTTATATAAAAATGGATACTTTTGCTTGCATATATTTTGAAATTGCTGTTTGTTTGGTTAATAACTCTCTAAGTTTATTTTGAGTTTAATCATAATCATAAAATTGAGGCACTCATTATACAAATTCAAAATCTTCGAACTTTTTTTTGAGTAACGATAATTACAAATCAAGATTATGGTGTTTTGCTTTTACATCGCCTAACATTAAAATTATAAACAAAAGCTGTAAAAAGAAAACAATGCCGTAAAAAACCTGTTTACATATTATCCTACTGCTTAATATAACAACAAACACCAGCATAAAAAATTTTAAACAAGTATACAAAAATACAACAACAAACGCTACAAGAATTGATGTAAATTATAACAACAATGTTTACATTTATAGAAATTTCGAAAAGGCTAAGTCATGAATGCATGCCTTCAATAACATCCATCAGACTGTTTACTTTGCCATATAAAAGGCAAGTTCAGTCAGTCTTGTAAGAAGACGCGGTGGTTTGAAGATCTCCGTTACAAAGGTCTGTCGAATAATTGCCTAGTAATTGATATTGTCTATGCAAAGGCTATAAACAGGAGAATAACAAAGAAACCTATTGTTGTTGTATACATCAAGTTGTGAACAGTGTCACACTGAACTGTGCGAATAATAAAGAAAATTAATTAAAACTAAACATAAATTTATTTTTATTTTATTTGCAATCTACGAGCTCATATTTTAAACGTTTTTAAAAGATCAACTTCGGCGAGAAATCGGTGTTTCTAAGGCAATTTTATTGTTCCAAAATGGAAGAGTAATTAAATGCTTTTCACAAAAAAAAGTACAAAGTTAGGTGCTTTTAAATCAGCAAGACTATGTTGTTTACGCCATTTTTTAATAATCAAAATAATAAGCGCCCTCTAAGTTATTAAAGACACAAACCATGTGCTCAAATTCTTTTATCTGCAGTGCAATAACCATTAGAAATGTCTACAATTTATTGATTTCATAGAGAAATAACTGCAAGGTTTTGCTTTTAAAAGAATTTTTCTCAGAAGATAATTATTTCCCACGAAATAAAGAAAATAATTGCAGTGTTTTATTTTCGAAAATATACGTAAATACTTAGGAAAACTTTGTATAATTGTATTTTATAATGTATTTAGGGCATATTTTTTCGATATTAATTTCCACTCAAAAATTGTAGATGCATAGGGCATATTGCCATTTTTAATGTTTTCTGCTAGAAATACATATTCAACTTTCTTAACACATTCTTCGCCAACAAGTTTTTTCATAAAACAGCACTGAATGGCAAGTTAAACTAGGTACTTGGTAGAATATAAATTCTTAATGTTTTACTTAACTTACTTGGTCATTATAATACAGTAATTCCTCGATTTACGTAGCAGCTGATTCCAAAAAAAGGCGACGTAAATCGAAACGACGTAAATCGAATTCCATATTGCTCATACTACAAAGTAGTATGTTTTTAACAAGTAACTTAACCGTTTGACTGCTAAACGATTCTGGTGAGAACGTTCGAAAACTGGTCGAAATCTACAATTAATTATTTTAATAAAAAATCTAATAAATTCTATATTTCTTCTTTTAATTTTATTTTTGCTTTTTGACTAAATTTTTACACTAAAATTCGCAGCACAAATGCGATATTCGCAACAAATGAACGCAGCGCTTTTGCGCCGCGTAGCAGTCAAACGGTTAAAAGAGTTACAGTAATCCCTCGATTTAAGTCGCAGTTGGTTTGAAAAAAGGTAACGTAAATCGAATGACAACGCAAATTGAAGTTAGAGGGAACAAAAAATTTTACGACGTAAATCGAAACAACGTTAATCGAAGGATTACTGTACTATGTTTAGATTGCACTTTTATTGACTCAATATTCAGTTAATTTAGTACAATATTTTAAGTGTTCAGGCATAATAATATACGCAGTTCAGTTGCTTATTCAATATTCATTTGATATCTGGTACACAAAACAGCTGGTTGTTTCAATAACATTGTTTTTATTTTGTTTTTTTTGTTGACATTTGAGTTGTCAAATATCAACAGAATGCGGTAGTGCTGCATTTAACTCCATGTAATAACAATTTGCATATTTATTGCGCAATTATTAATTGAAACTTTATATGAAATATTGAGCTTAATAATGGCGTTTATTGCGATTTACGCAATAAAGGTGCATATCTGAACACCTTATACGACCTTCAGTCAGGATTGCGACCTAGTGTCTCTCACCATCCCTGTTTTGTTTGTTAATTTTATTTATTAGTAGTGTGATCTACAGTTTACTATCGTTTCCGAACAATAGATTTTTAATAAAGTTTTCATAGCAATTTTATTTTTGCCTGAACACTACTAAGAGTCGAGATATCGGAACTGGAGTTTGGACTACGGGCTCTTGTCTATTTAGCCAATAGCTACTTTTGGTTTTAAATTACAGTTTAGTGTATATAAATAATAGTTTAGAGCTTAATTTAATTATAATTCAGCTTTTAAATTTTTGTTCTCTTGTTATAATTTACTTTTCTGTATTATAAATAAAAGATTATGTACTTTCCTGTAGGAATATAGGAAATAAATAAATTAAAATTTATTTTCCATTAAATCCCTCTTTTGAATACGTCATGTTCAATCAATTAAAGAGCAAAAGTGAATTTCTTTTTATTACTTGACTCCTCTTTAATTTGTCACCCATGGCGTATGAGTATTATTCCAATAAAATTAGTTGTCATACTGGCCGTTGTACAACATTTCAATACAATTTGTTGTGTTTTTTCGTTTCTTTTAATTGCATGGAATCAATTTTATTTAAACAATAAAAATCTATTTTTTTTGCGGTTGAATTTTTAATAATGGAAAGTAATTTGAAAATATAAATTTGCATATGTACGCTGTGTATGTATGGATGTACCCTGTGTTCACACAGTAAATTTAAATTTAACAAAAATATATCGGAGTTTTATTGAAAAGAAAATTGCATTAAAAAACAATTTTTTCTTGTTGTTGTTGTTGTTCACTAACACGTTGGAAATACAAAGTAAAAGTGCGAAATTGGTTGCCATAACGGTTTCAATGCATCCAAGCATATAAACTGAATTCAAAATTGTCTAAATAAGAAGAAAAAAAAAACAAAAGCGAAAAACGAAACGAAATGAATGAATGTAGAATAAAAGGATGAATAACAACCAACCAGCATTCGACAAACTTTGAACGAAAATAGAAAAGAACACAAAAAACGTCCAACAGTATTGATAAAAATCAATAAATTCCAGCCATAAAATTCAGAATTTCATTTTCTGTTTTTTTTTTCATTCTTTTTGTTGCAATCTTTTTTTTATTATTAAAAAGGAAATGAAAAAAATTTAAGAGAAAATATGTAAAAATGTTGCCCTTCCAGTCATATTTTTTCTATTTCGATTGGCCTTTTACTTCTTTTTTGTACAGCAGACTCATAGGAATTTCAAATAAATATTCATTGGAGAGTAAACTTGCATTGAAAAACTGCAAGTTAAAGTATTTGATGTTGTATAAAAAACTGTTGGTAAATTGATATGTTTAAAGCTTAAGTGCGGCATGTTAAAATGTGTCATTTAGTATAACGATTTTAGCATGAACATAAAGTAAAGTTTCTACAATTAAACCGAAAAAGCTGTGCTGACTTCATAATTTACGAGACGAGACTTTGAGTCTTTCGCTGACACCAATACAATTTATTCACACTGCCAGTCTCCAACAGAGACTTCCAAAATTTTATATTTAATGATGACAGTATTGTTGTTAACAATGATAGGCCTGTAGATAGTGTGTTGACTTATTAGACTTGAGTTTACGGTTCAAACACCATGTCAGACATCTCTAACTAAACGAAATATGAAAAAATATTTCTTCGGCGACTGCCTCTCAGCAGATTTCTTGCAAAAACTCTGAGAGTAAATAAAATTACCAAGAAAAAGTTTCTCAAAAAATCTGTCGTTCATGTATAAATTTAATATTATTACGTTTTTACCTTTTTAAAAATGTTTAGAAAATGAGTTCGTTGATTGCAAACAAAAATAGAAATAAATATGTGTTTTTTTCTATTAAACTCTTTATTGTTTGCACTACTTTTATGTGCCACTGTTACAAGTCCAACAATAATTATTTATTCACTATGCTACTTTACACTTATGTCCGCAAAAGCACCAACAACTCTTTGATAGATCTGCAAAACAGCGATCTTCAAACCACGACTGTTTACTTCGCACGCAACGCATCTTCACATACGTCTGACTGAGTTCTTACTAACTCGTTGTCTGTTTTGTCTTGCCCTTTTATATGTCCACAAAATCAGTCTGATGGACGTTCTTGAGGTAGAAGTATCTTTTTTCGCCTTCTCGGGAATTCTATCGCGAATGCATTTTTGTTTGTGTATTTTGTTCACGTTGTTTGTTGTTGCGTTCGCTTATGTTGCGTTTCGTTATCTATCCCTTTATCTTTCTTACTCATGGTCTTTGTAATTTCTGCTTTTATAATGCGAAATGATATTACACCGTTCCCATTTTCGTAACAATATTAACACACAGCAATAATGGTATGAGAAGCCAGGTTGTAATCCTGACTGAAGGGTTGTTATGACCCGTTATGTATGTATGAATGTCCTGTTGACGCTACATCTTTCAAATTAGTTGCCACGGATATAGCTATATCCGCACGGATATAGCATTTAATCGCATATGCAAATAATAAAATTATTTTTTTTAAATGGGCAACATATTCTACGCTTTCCCCCTTTTTCAATCGTCGTAATCGTCCTACCAACAGTGCTATTGATAATGTGGTGGATAAATTCAAGTCCACTCAGTAAACTATCGACCCACATCTATATACGGCGAAATGGAAGATTTGCACGCAGTCGATAGGGGCAGTCGATTTGGTGTCTTTCGCAAGAACTCAGCCTTTCGCAGGCTAAAACTTAACGAATTTTGAATCGTGATGCATTTTAGCCGACCAGTAACTGAAGGTAAACGATCACGAACAACGACAAATATTCGTTGAAAGTGATATCAATTTTTATAGAAATTGTATCTTCAGCGATAGGACTAATTTCTGGGCCAGAGAAAATGTACGATTTGAGCCCATTAGATATTTTCTTAAGAAATTTTGTCACATCGCAGGTGTATGCGAATAAGCCATAAACCAAAGTGACCTAACCGATGCAATCGCTCAAATTAATTTATGCACCTGAGTTGTGGAATTTTTCGATTGCGCTTCATCCAGAGAAGCCGTGGTGAACATTAGAACGATGCTATATGCCATATATTATAACATCAGTCGATCTTTCAAATGAATAAAAAACTTCAATGGGGTCTCACAGACACTTTTTTATTTAAAGTTGTAGATGAGAAAAAATGCTCTGATATATATGACATATATATGACATATAAATGGCATATAAAAGTATCGTTGCGGTGTCTATTATGAGCGGCATACAAAATTTTTTAAATGTTCGCCATGATTTCTCTGGATAGAGTGCATCCGAAACGTTAAATTTTCCATGGCCCTTGAGCCAAATTAGACTGAATTTCACCAATGGCTAGGTTATGTTGACTCTGAAGACCGCTGTGGTTTGTATCATACGTGCATACATCTGCAACTTAAGTTAACTCGACAGGAAAAAGTCTGATGTCGTCAAAATCCAACGACCCCGGTAACCAGTTTACATGAGTTCAGTGTGAAATGACCACATAGGTCATGCAGAATATTCAAAGAGCCATTCTCTTGTTGAAACCATATGATCACAATTCAGGGCCAAAAGAGGTTGATAATAAAATCATTTGTTTTATTTTTTATTTTTTTATTTTATGCTACCAGCACTCAGTGGATGGCCCCTACTCATGCAGTGCATTGTGTTGGAACAAGGACAATATGTTATGGGAAGAAGGACAGAGGGAGTAGTGTTTCTGGGCACTAGATTTGAACCTTTACCTTAAGTGACAGGAAGGACCTCTACAGAAAGGGAATACGAATGTAATATACGAATAGGCCAGATACAAAATGAACTCTGTCTGTAATGCGGATTGCGATCCACTGGCCAATCGACCACAAAAGGACGTACTCTGTGAGACAGACGAGTGTTATGTACGAATGCATGATTCTCAGAAACAAGTCCCCTAATTTTGTCCAAGAAAAATCCGTTGAAGTAGCGATAAGACAGAAAAATACAAGCCACATTGCGATGATGCTGCAATGAATCAATAGAGAGCCCTACCGCCACTAACGAGCAGCTCCGCAATCTCCTGTAGACTGCGAGGAATCCGCCTATAAATGAGGATTGTATTCATTCTTGGTATGATATACATACATACATACATAATTGGTCATTACGACCCTTCAATCAAGATTACGACCTAGCTCCTCACATCACTTATGTTGTGTGCGTTAGATTTATACATGAGTAGCGCGACCTACAATTTTTAATTCGACTTCGAACGACAGATTTTTGTTGAGAAACTTTTAATGGCAATTTCATTTACTACCAGAGTTTTTGTCAGAAATCTGCTGAGAGGAAGGCGACAAAGTAATATTTTTTCATTTTTCGTTTTGTAGGAGACGTCTGACCTGGGAACCGTCGCCTCACGTCTTATAAGCCAACACACTAATAGACTACAAAGACTTCTCAGCCGAATATAAGTGGTGGTAATAGTAAGGCGATCAGATGAATTGAATTTTTTTTAAGTCTTAAGAAACCGGGGCAGTTGAATGCTTCTATCGGTACTTAAGAAATGGGCTGTTGCCAGTGAACATCACACTTAATTTGCATGCCTAGAACATCAAGAGCTTCTAGTTCCCTAATATTTAAACCAGCCATAGCTACTGGTGACTCAATATTATTGTTCACCTTGCATTTCAATAGACAACACTCAGACAAATATTGCTGTCATCTGCGAAAGAGTAGAAATGGTTCGAAGTTAGGAAAAGAAGATCGTTAAGGGAAATAAGAAATATAGTTGGAGATGGAACAGAGCCGTGCGGTACCTCTAAGTTTAATTTAAACTTTTATTATATGATGACCTACATCGTCTTTTCCTCGATTATTTTGTCCTTTCAAGACTTTGTTTTCATAAGATCTCCTTCATATTTTATTTTTTTATTGAGCGAGGCGACAAGTGATTTGAATGTTTCGATGAACTTCTCAATGAGAATTTAGAGAGCATTGACTGCATGGCTACTTTACCAATAATTTTGGTTTTTAACATACAGAACGTTTGGATAATTAATTGTGTGGCAAGTAATACATTCATTTAAAACTTCTCAAAGAAAAGTAAAATTATATTTTTCGTTTTGAGAATCTAATTTTTACTACACTTTAGTCGAATTAAAACACAATGTGAACCGACCAAATAATCCGACAATTGTGACAAATTTAGTGATGAACTGTCGTTAGCTATTCAAAGTAAAAAGTAAAAAAATGACTGCGTTACAGCAGTATTCAATTACAGATCTCAGCTGCAATATACAAAAACACATTCTTGGGTACACTTTTTAGTGGACCATGACTCTACTATTTAGTCTTGGTTAACTAATTCCGAGCTGACCTTGGATAAACGCAGAAAATTCGGTTCATGACTGTTCAGCCTCAGCTGTCATAGAGAAAACATTTCAACGAAACCTGTTAGTCTTTTTATCTTGTGTTTCCTTGAAATTATTTTGCCTGTCTTAAATTAAAATTCGTACGTATGTATGTATATGGCTTGGAAAAATTTATTAGTTTTTGCAAAAATACATTTCAATGATATTTTATTTGGCTTCTTACATCCATCGCTTATATAGAATATAGTAAGAACAGCGTTTTTTTGTGATTTTTATGCCGCCTTTTTCTTTTTCTTCTTCTTCTTCTTCTTCTGTAACATTTTCTGACAGTTGTAATCTAAAGTAACATCTCTTCTCTTTGTCGTGTACACTTTTTCTTCTGTCTTAATTTTTTTTTAATTTTTTCTGTTTTTTTATACGTTTCGCTTCAGGACGTAACTAACATGTATGAATGCATGCGTATGAATGTGCTACTTATTCCTCTCTATATATGGGTTTTGTATGTTTTAATCATAAAGTTTTACCAATACCATATCATCATATGCACAGGAATCTTTATAAAGAAAATGGGGATGTACAGTGCAAGGAAAAAATTTTCGAATGCAAAGATATTGAAACAAATGTTTTCAAATTTTTTATATAAATTTCTGAAATCATTGCTGAAGACTCAAGAATATGCGACTCCTTTAGACCAGAACTGAGTTCTATGATACGACAAAGTTTTATCACAACTTAATTTTATAAATTTTTTTTAATGATTTTCTCTTTATCTTCAAATCCTTTCCACTCTTTTTACAACGGACAGTAGTAGTTCTCATTCCTATTCTTTTGATCATAAATAAAGGCCTTTCGAGAAAGGGTATGTCTTTACATACATACATATTGGTCTTCGGTCAGCCTTACGACGAAGCTTCTTACAACACTTATGTTGTGTGTGTTAATTTTAGACATGAGTTTAACACAGTTTAGAGTCGACTCTGAATGACAGATTTTTTGAGAAACTCTTCATGACTATTTTATTTATTTTCAGAAATTGTTGCATATCTCGTTTTGTTGGAGATGTCTGACCTTGGATTTGAATCTTAGCCTCGCGTCTAATAAGCCAACACACTACCTACTAGACTACTGCGACTAAATCTCTTTAGTATACGAAATACCTAATAGTGTTTATGAACTCATATAATTACACGATAAGGGTTTACGTACTCAAAGAGTGTATGGTTATGAGTATGCAAGTAGTGCTCGCCATTTATAGTGATATCGTTGATCAGGCTCGTTCTAAAGGAAGAAAGTACAATCCGATGACATCGACAGCATAAAATCGAAACCAAACGGTATATTTTTCAGGGTTCATTGAACACTCTTGGATCTCATGTGTATTACCAAACACAATTCTATTTGTTCAGGTACATATTCAGCCAGCAATGGTAGTCATTGTTGAAGGTGACTCTGCGATTAAGATAAGGGTCAGTTGGCAGCTCACTAAACGAATACGTGGAGTTGTCTGTCGGCATCCACGGTGATTTGGCGAAACACAATGAATAAATGGCAACTTATTCTACAGATATAGGTCCAACAAGATGGTTGTTAGTTAATAATATAGGGTGGGCCATTTAAACGTTTAAACATAAAAGTGCAATAAAACAAAAGCGCTTCGAAGTTTTGCCAAATTTATTTTTTTATTGTAAAGTACAATTGTTTCGTTTAGCAATGTAATATTAGTTCATGCATATGGCTGCCGCAGATGGCCTCACAGTACACCATTCGATCGAATAAATTTTCGTGTAGTTTTTGGAGTGTATGAGGTCATATCTCGGCAATGGTATCACCAATGTTGGCCTTCAAATGCTCATTTGTTTTCGGTTTGTCTGCATAGTACTCTTATTTAACGGCGCCCCACAGAAAATAGTCCAACGGTGTCAAATCGCAACTTCTTTGAGGTCAATTGACTTCATTATTTCGGCTAATTAAACGGCCATCCAACGTTTGACGCAATTAATCGATTATAGCATGAGATGTGTGACAAGTTGCACCATCCTGTTGAAGCTAAACATCGTGCACATCAACACCATGAAGAGTGGGTACATAAAAGAAGGTTATCATGGTGCCATAGGTGTCTCCATTGACCTTAATGGTTGCGCCGTCCTCATTTTCAATGAAATATGGGCCAATAATGGCTCTGCTCCACAAGCCGCACTAAACAGTCACTCGTAGTGGATGCATTGGCTTCTTTAAGACCGCGTGTGGGTTTTCTGAGACCCAAATGGTGGCAATTTTGGTTATATACCCACTGAGATGAAAATGAGCTTCATCCGAAATGATGGATTTTTTGACAAAATAGACATCATTATACAGTTTCTCATTAGGCCATCTAACGAAGGGAAAATGAAGCGGATGTTATGCGCCTTTAACTTTTAAAGCAATTGAAGTTTGTAAGGCGTCATGCCGAGAACTTTTTCAAATCTTGAGAACGATGACGAGTTGATGTTAATGGGCACTCACGCACACTTGAAGCCGCAGCTTCGATATTTTCGTACGTACGCACTGTATGAGCACCATCACATTTTGGCACATCAAAAATGAATATACCGGGCACTGTTGGTCCTTTCCTGCGATCAAATGTTCCGACCAATTGCCTTTCTGTTGGAAATAAATTTTCCATAAATGCCAACGTTGCTCAAGCGTATATCGATTCATTACACTCAGTAGAGATACGGATGCTGAAGTTTGTGACGGAATAGAATGACATAAACATTGTCAGATTCGAAATAACCGATGTTCAAATTTAAAGCGATATGGTGGCCCACCCACTAATAGCTATTATTGTTCGTAAACCTATTAAAATCTCAGGAATCCTGTAGTCCGAAATTTTAAATATGTCGTCTACATTTATTCATTTTTACTGTGCACTGTAAAAAGTTGTTGTATTATTTCCTATCATATTTCCACTATTATTATAAAGCTCTCTCCCTTTCTATTTTTAATAAATATACATACATGCATGTACATATTGTATATGCATTCAAGTCGATTTAGCCTAAAGGTCTTCTCCATGTCCTTCTTTTTCGTTTGAGTCTTTCCTCCTTCTTTGACTATTTCCTTTTGGCTTAGATCCTAACCAACACTACTATACCACTACCAACTACCCAGACACCATTTTAAAACGCAAAGCCATAGAAACTCATACCATTTTGCATGTATTCATCCTGTCCGTATGCCTCATGCTCATGCACATCATAAAATTCTATGTTTATGTAGGAATGTGTATATTTCATGTGCTCTGTGTAGTAATGATAGCAATAAAGTCGTCTTTTTTAGTTGGTGGGTGTTTAAGTGTCATAAAGGAGTAGTGGAGCATGCTTTCAACAATGGTTTTATTTCTTATCTTCTTGAACTTCTATGGTCTTTTAAAGCACAAGATAGAAAAGCAAGAAAAAACTGTATGTATGCCTGTGTATAGGAAATATACTCAGAGTATAGAAAAATCCGCATGTCATTTTTATTTTATGTTTTAATTGTATGGCTGTTAAGACGTTCGTTCTCTTGCTGAACAAGCTGTTAAATGTCATCGAAACAAAATGATGAAAATTGAATCGATGTGTACTTATAATCAACTATATAAAGATGTTATTACTGTTCCGTATATTGTTTTAGTTCCTCGCCCCCCTTCCTCGTAAAAGTAAATACAAGTAATTGCCAAGATTACAGGAGATGCCAAGGAAAATCAAAGAAAATTCAATGAAATTGTTTTCAAGATACAATGGTGTAGAGAGAGAGTGTAGGCAGTATTGCTTAATATTGTTGGCTTTGTTTTTGTTAAATAAATTTGTTAAGGTGTGATTTAAAGAACAAACAGCAAAGAAAAATGCAGAGAATCAGAGTAAAAACAACAAATTGAAATGAGAAGAAAGTTAAATTATGTCCAATTATACCATAAGATACGTATTTCGGGATGTAAATTGCGAAATGTACCTAAAAATATTTATTCGGCTCTCAGCAGATTTCTGCAGAAAACTCTAAGAGTGAATGAAATTACCATGAAAAGTTTCTCAAAAATCTGTCGTTCGGAGTCAACTTTAAACTGTAGGTCCCGCCACACATGTATAAAATTAAGAAGCTAAGTCGTAATCCTGACATACTCATGTATGTATCAGGGTCGGCAATGAGTATTCAAAACGATGAGTAGATTCGAATCATACTTATAATTTCTGATACTTTACGCATTCATACTTATTTTAATGTCATACTCATACTACTCATATTCAAAGCTTGATGTTATTGACTTCGACTCTCCATGACTCTCCATGAATCACAAAATAAGTATGATTCGCATACGAACACTGCAATCCTCACTTGAATGCCAGTTTTACTTGCTGACTTTGTCTTTTTCTTTCTTCTTTTTTTGTAAATGCAACAACAACTAAGACTGTAAATTTTAAGGAATGATTCGAGTGACTGGAATCATTTATGAGTATTACAAGTATTTTTCTAAATTTATGAATCTAAATGAGTAGACGTATGAATCAAACATATTTCGAATTTTATGAGTTTGATGTCAACGTTGTACTCATACTCATTGCGACCTGTACTTATAAATCAATGTTGTAGTGAGTACGAATGAATCAGAGTAGTTGGATTTCAATACTGTTGACTCACTCATACTCAAAATTTCATGAGTACTTATGAGTAGCGAAAAAGCGATTCATTGTTGATCTCTGGTATGTATGCATACTACCTTCGTAGAATGTGACCAATCCAGTGCCATTTTCGTCACAATATTTCAGTATGAAAAGAGTTGTTTTCAGCGATTTTCCTTAGCAGTTGTTGTTGTCGCTCCGCTGCAAAGTCTGGACTTGGAAAAAATTGTCTGGTTGCAGCTTTCACTGCGTTAGCAATTCTTGGCCGAATTGAATTCAGGTCGTTTCGGAGCCTAGATTCGATTGTCGTGGTTGCTTTGATGTTTTTCCAAAATATGTTAAGTATTTTTCTCAGGCAATTATTATGGCACACTTGCAGTGAGACACGATTCACAAGTGTACAATACCACATACCATACATATTTGTCGCATAAATGCATTTCAATTGGCCAAATGACTGGCTTCGAATTTTTCCCTTCAAATTGGCCATCTCTGGTAATAATACTCCCCAGAAAGAATAGCCAATGTTTCGCTGTTGTATATGAAAGCTTGTTGAATCGCATGACTTTTGTAGGGTACATGTACCTTCGTTTTGAGTGTGAATGTTCGCAAATGTCTTCAATATAGTCAAGATTTTCAAAACGCCCGTTAAGGTTCACGTCGCAGTAGTCTAGTAAATAGTGTGTTGGCTTATTGGACATGAAGCCACGGCATTTCCAACAAAATGAAAAATGAAAAAAATTTTTCTACGGTGACTTCCTCTCAGCAGATATCTGGCAAAAAAACTCTGAATAAAATTGCTATGAAAATTTTCTCAAAAATCTATTTATCGGAGTAGACTTTAAATTGTACGATCTGCCACTCATGTACAAAATTAAAACACACACAACATAAGTGGTGAGAGAAACTAGGCTGACTAAAGGGTTGTATTGACCAATTATGTGTGTATGTACTCGTATGTATAGCAATGATTTTTTAGCCCCAATTTAGATCTAAATACACCTAATTTACCTTGTTGGTGGGAGTAAATATCTGCCCCCGATTCTCTCACTTCTAAAGCCTACGTATGAGATTCGAAATTTTGTTTCTCATATAAACCTTAGATAAGGGATATTAGTTTACATGGTATGCCTTTACATTCCACATTCATCACGAACTGGTTATTGCTACCAAAGTCCTTACGAAAGAAAAAAAAAATTATTACAGATGGTGTAACGTAGATCGCTGATCCAAACAATACAGATTTAATTGAATCGAAACCCAAACAATTCGAAACATACATCCTTTTGGACTTTATACGATTACCTTTTGGTTGAGAATGATTTTTTCATTACCCCTTCTTACAGTTTATCTGTCCAGGTTCTTAATTATAAATATATTCTCTCTGATAATCGTTCACCATCAGAAAACCATCTGGAAAGAGGAAGTAGTACCTGAAGACAAGTGGATGGATAATGCGATAGAAGCACCGAAATTTAATTTCGGCGTTGTTAAGGAGGAAAGCCGTGAAATATTTTCGCTGCGGCCTATTGTTCGGATACAAAGTTGGTAATCTCAAGGAATATTTATGAATCAAACCTATACTCAAATAGATGATTATATATTAAATATGCACGGTTAATTTCCTTTGAGATCACATGTAATAAAGATTCTCAGCTTCTGCTTGCTGGAAAAACAAAATTAAGGAATCAAAGATCCGTGATATATCTTCCACTAATCTTTATTATGTATCGGTATTTCGTAACACAATTATTAAACGGAGATTTTAATAGCTGCTGCACTGTTAAATACCAGATCCACCGCTAAGAATACAAATATTTCCATAGGGAACATTCACTTATTGTGTTGGCGATGATATCTGTCAAACACACTCTGTCTATATCAAACCCGTGAACAAACACCACAACGTTTTTTCTACCGTTTTAAAGAAAATGCAACAGAAAATGATGATTTGCGGAAAGCATTAATTTTTTATTTTCGATTGAAAAATAGTGATGTAGAATCGCATCTAATGCTTGTAGAGGAGTTCACGATCTATATGGAAAATAGATGGTACATGAAAACCGAAAAAAAAAAACTTGTGAAGACGCAATAGAAAATCAATGTTGTATCGAATTGTTACTGGCGATAAAAAAAATAGATTTATTTTCAGAATCTTAAACGGAAAAAATCATGAGTTCATCGAGGACAACCACCAACTTTGGTTACAAAACCAGATCGATTTGGCAGGGTGACAATGTTCTGTTATGTAACGCGAGCTCCTTAATGCAAGTGAAACCGTTAACGTATTATTTCCGACAATAAATGATAAATTTGTACCATGTTTGAAACACATGCTTTGAACGAATTCCTTCCACCAGATTAGAGACGTTTTCAGGCGGCACTGTGTGAAAGTAATAAAATTGTTTTACGAAGAGTACGTTTTAAATATTTAAATATACCGGGGCGCAGTAGAATAAAATCAAAAGTCTAAAGCTGAAGATATTGGTCCATCCATTAACTAAAGCTGATATCTAATCATTGACAACTTTTTCAATGCATCTACGCAGAAGGAATTCGTATTTTGCTTTGCTTTGCCATCGCCATCATTTAATTGATTTGACGAAAAAGCACGCGTGGTTTTTGGATTCACTGAAAACTATATGGCTTTATCATCTGTCCAAAAACTTTTTAGCCCAACTGTTACTCTATCAGGCGGTTGTCTGATCGAGGATTTCATGTTTTTTTTTCAAAAAATTATTTTTTCTCGGAAATTATAACTCCGCAGAGACGGATGATTAACACAATAGCGGTGTTAATATATATTTTTTTTCAATCACAGATGTAAGCCGAAATTTTGTATGTCGGAATTATGTAGTGAGCTCCCTGCATTTCTGTTAGAAGTTTGTGTGATTTATTGCATTAAAAATATAAAATGGAACTTGAAAGATCCTTTAGTTTTTGTTTTATAAAATAAAACATTCATGCTTCTAGCTAAACAAACCTTTAGTCTGGATTACAACCTAGCTTTTCACAACACTTACGTTGTGTGTGTTAATTTTATACATGAGTGGCGGAACCTACAGTTTAAAGTCGGCTCCGAACGACAGATTTTTGAGAATTTTTTCATGGCAATTTTATTTACTCTCAGAGTTTTTGCTGAGTGGAAGTCGTCGAAGAAATATTTGTTCATATATCGAGATGTCTGAGTCGGGGCTCTCATCTAACAAGCCAACACACTACCTACTAGCCTAAGTGTAAGCCGCCGTGGTCTAGTAGGTAGTGTGTTGGCTTATTAGACGCGAGGCTTCGGTTGAAAACCCGGGTCAGACATCTGCGACTGAAAATATTATTCTGCGGCGACTTCCTCTCAGCAGATTTCTGGCAAAAACTCTGTAAATAAAATTGCCCTGAAAAGTTTCTCAAAAATCTATTGTTCGGAATCGAATTTAAGCTGCAGATCCTGCCACTCATGTATAAAAATGAACGCACATAACATAGGTGGTGTGAGAAACTAGCTCGTACTCCTGACTAAAGGGTTATAATGACCAATTATGTATGTATGTATGTATTACCTACTAGCCTACGGTGGCTTTGATATGCTTTCTGTACCATTTATTATCGCTTTGGCATGATGCCACTGTATTGATTTATTTTCTTATGTTTTTATTATTGTAAGAATCATAAGCATATCTTAATAACAAGCTTAAAAATTGTTTTTCTTTTCTTTTTACTGGTAAACCTTAATTCTTGATATTTTCTAAAGACTTTAATGCCTGTAAGTAAGTAATTTTAATAATTTAACTTAAGAGCTTATAATAGAAAACGTTGATCTGTTTTTTTTTTGTTTCAGGTAAATACCCTGACACAATTACAAAAAATTAACTAATTTAATAGGTTTTATTAGCCGTTACATTTTAAAACTGTTAACGTTTTGGGTGGCGTTTCTCTTTTTTTTTGTACTTGGCTTATCAGCAATTTGTAGACAATAAAATTTTAACTTTATTTCGTTATTTTTTTCTCAACATTTTACAACAACAACAGACGCCCGTAGATCTAACAGTTCGTTAGACTTAAATGGTTATTTTCCTTGATATTGTCTTGATGACATTTTGCTTGCTTGTTTGTTTGCAAGTGTATGATGAAAAGAAAAACAAGACTCAAGTTATCGAAGGAAATGTTAATGGTTTTTGAAAAGCTTACAAAGACATTAAAGCCACCAATAGGAGGAGGAAAAAACAACAACAACAACACGTGGAAGACTAAAAATATTCAATGATTATATAAAGGGTGGACCATTTAAAAGTTTAAATTTAAAAATGCAAACGAAACAAAAACGGTTTGAAATTTAGCAAATTTATTTTCTGTTGTTGTGAAGTACAATTGCTCCGATTAGAAATGGAATATGACATCATTCATGTGGCTGCCACAGCTGACCTCACAGTACCTCATTCCATAGGACCAATTTTCGTGCACATTTTCCAGTGTATGAAGTCATATCTCTTCAATCGCATAACAAATGTTGGCCTTCAAATGCTTCAAATTGTCTCTAGCTTGTCGAGAAAATATTTTCCTTTAACTACACCCCATAGAAAATAGTCCAACGGAGCCAAATCGCTGCTTCTTGGCGCCCAATTAATGTGACCATTTCGGTTAATTAAACGGCCATCAAACGTTTGATGCATTAAATCGATTGTGGCAAGAGATGTGAAGCAAGTAGCACCATCCTGTTGAAACAAAACAAAGTGCACATCAATATCAAGAAGAGCGGGTACAAAAAAACGGTTATCATGGTGCGATAGGTGTCATCATTGAACAGAATGGTAGCGCCGTCCTTATTTTCAAAGAAATATGAGCCAATGATGCCTTTGCTCCATAAGCTGTACCAAAGAGTCACTCGCAATGGGTGCATTGACTTCAGTAAGACCACGTTTGGTTTTTCTGAGTCCCAAATACGACAATTTTGCGTATTAACATCCCCACCAAGATGAAAATGAGCTCCGTCTGAAAAATTGTTTTTTTGCCTAATAGACATCATCATGGGCCATCTAGTAGCAATAGAGGAAATAAATACAATCAAATTTCTATTCCAATATAATATAATATTCCATGTTCAACCAATTAAAGAGCAACAGAGAAATTCTCTTTATAACTTAACTCCTCTTTAATTTATCACCCATGGCGTATGAGTAATATTCCAATAAAATTAGTTGTCATACTGGACGTTGTACTACGTTTAAAATAGATTTGCAAAATCGACATCATAGTGTAGTTTCTCGTTGGCCTTCGAGCGAAGCGAAAACGAAAAGGATTGTAGAGCGGGTTCAACTCTTGAACCAATTGAATTCTGTACGGCGTCATACCGAGATTTTTTCACAAAATTCAATGTAAATTGGTGCTTGAAATGTTCAATTCTTGAACACAATGACGAGTTGATGTTGATGGATTCTCATGCACACTCTCAACCACACCCTCGAAATTTTTGGGTGTACTTACTGGACGAACATGCTAACGCCTCGCCGTATGAACAATGAAGCCATTTTCAGGAACTTTAGCAATAAACTTGCCTATACAGCGGGCACCGTTGGTAGTCCTCTACGACCAAATTGTATACGACATTTTCGTGCAATCTCCCATCTTTTCAATAAATCACAACGGTGCTCAAGCGTAAATCGATTCATTACGTTCACTGGAGATAATATACTCCAGTTTGTGACAGAATAGAATGACAGAATAGTATTGCCAGATTCAAAATAATCGAATTTTGAAATTTAAACCGATAGATGGCTTCCCCGATAATTGTGTTGTTGTTGTTTTTTTTAGCTGGTAGGGGAAGAAGGGATTGTAACAAGAGAAATAATATTTCCATGATAAAAATCTAAAAATTTTCCAAAAACATACGAAAACAAAAAACCACGAGTCTATGCTGAAAATCATAAAAATCTTGGAGAAAATTCTTATGCAAACAATAGCGAAACATAAAAATAAAACAAAGGAAAAGAAAAGAAAAAGAGGAAAAAACTCTTACCAAATATTCTCAACCATAGATTATGACTTAAAAGGCACTTGGGATTTCCCCTGTTGTTAGTAGAAAATGATGTTTTTCTTGGTTACAACGGAGTGTTGTTAAGGACGAACTATAAAATAAAAATTAATGCCTTCATAGTGGTGGTAGTAGTTGTGAAAAAAATTTAGAAAAAACCAAAAGAAATTCTTAAAGGGTTTACGTTTCTCTAATGCACAAACAATATATGATGAGTTATGCAAAAGATTTTCCACTTCCGTTTCCGTTTTCTATTATTTTTTTCTATTTTTGCTATTTTTTTTGTTTTTTAGAAAAATAAATGCCTTTACTTTTGTATTGTATAGTATTTTACTTGTATATAAATATGCATGTGTGTCTAGGCCAACAATTCTTTTAAAAATGAAAGGAAAAACATTTCTTCTTATCCTTTAAAAATATTCTCCTCCATATGAAATTGAATACGCGTATGTACGTATGTATGTACATTTAAGTATTATAATTTCTATGTATGTACGTATGTGCACATTGTATATGTAAATATTATGACTTTAAGTTTAAGCAACGCGTTCCTTTAAGCACAATTGAATATCACAGTGGCAGCAACAGACTGAGGTATGTTTGCAAACGACTTTAAAGTCATAAATAGGATTAAAGGGTATTTAAATTTCGCCATACAGCAATACCTTACATTCAGTACACGGCAGTGTAGATAATGTAAATCAAGACGACAATCTTTAAAGGAAAAGTAAATATGAATGCGTAGAACTCCACGAAATATACTCTTATACTGGATTCGACTTGCTTACTTACTTACTTAACTGGCCATTGCAGCAATTTAGTCAAGCACACAATCCAGTTTCTCACAACACCCAAGTTGTGTGTCTTAATTTAATACGTACGTGTTTGGATCTACAGTTTAACGATTTTTGAGAAACTTTTCATGGCAATTCCATTTACTCTCAGAGTTTTTGCCAGAAGACTGCTGACAGTGTTTCCTTGTGGAATCCATTAATGCCTCATGGTTCCTAATATGTGTTGTGATGATTCATGTGTCACTAAACTCTAAACTAAGCACAGGTAAATCTCCGATAGTCTTATGCTTGGCTCAAATCTCTTTCTATTACACTCACTTAATAAAAGTTTAGATTACATACAAATATACATAATTTGTCATTATAAGCCTTTAGTCAGGACTACGTCTTAGCTTCTAACAACACTCATGTTTTGTTTGTTAATTTTAGACATGAGTGGCAGAAGCTACAGTTTGAAGACGACAATAGTTTAGATTGCCTCAAACCCAATGGTTTTCTGCCTTACCCTTTCGCTAAGTATACTCCTCCAGTGTAGATAATATAAATCAAGAAGTAAAAGTAAAAAATAGTCTTAAAAGGAAAAGCAAATATGAATAGATCTCTAACTAGATCTCTCGAACTCTTATACTGAATTCGAGAGCCTTCATAGTTTATTTCCTTCTTTACTTATTTACTTCCTTACTTAATTGGTCATTACAGCCCTTTAGTCAAGTATACAATATAGTTTCTCACACCTCCTCCAAATATTTCTTCCCTTTAAACAGAAATTTTCTGACTCCATCAATGGTATGGAAATTGCCTTGCTCGCAAGCCTATCCCCATTTCCAATCATGTGGTATCAATCCAAATTCGACAATTTTGTTTGTCCACCTAGAAATGAACCTTAACACTGAAAATGTTCATTTATTGTTCAAAATTGGAGTCAAATGCTGTTCCAGAGCACGTTCAACGAACACAACACGTCTTTGCCTAAGGTCGTCCATGGTGATATGACAGAGCAGGCTGAATTAACGTCAACTAATATCTCAGATATAGCTTCCAGATGACCGTTTTAATCTATCAAAGTTTGGAAGTCAGGTGGATTTGCAAAAAGTTACTATTTGCTGAGGATTTCTAGCGGGCGGCATGACCTGCTGTCCATTAGATGAACAGCTGATACCACACAGTTGATGCCACACAGCTCTTGCCATATTAGACATTCTGCACGAGCGATTTAAGGGCACGGTTATCTCAAGTGTAGCTGATCGTGAGATTGGGCGGTTTAACACCTTTAGACTATTTTTCGTGGGAGTTTCTTAGGTCGAAAGTGTACACGAATAAGCTTAAACGTGTTATATGCCAGGCATCAATAGCTGGCAAGCTTATCTGTCTGAATATCGACGCGAAATCCCACATGTCCTGGAAGCCAGAAAGGGTAACCCCATTTTCCTTACATGGCTGTTTAAAATTTCCTGGCAGTCTTATACTATTTTGGATTAGCGCACGAGCACAGTGCTTGAAACATTTGCTGCTTGTTAGATAGTATTGCTATTCTGCTCACTAAGAATCGAGCAATTTTTCAATGGCATAGACTTCTTCTTGGAAAATGCCCGCTAATTTCTCCATGTGTTCTGAATTCGGGCACAAAAAACCCTTGCTCCTCTCCCAATATCTATTCATCCGTGGACCAGAAAATGGTGTCTCTTCTAAGTGACTATGTAGCCTCGGAGTCATTCCATTCACTTTTGTTAATAAGACTTATTGTGAAGCATATCCCATAACGTAACTGGTTCATTCCATGGACTGTCGACTATCGAGCACTCAGTAAATCGAAGCATATCCCCTAGGGTCTTCGGATTTTGTCCAGCGACAGTCGACTATCGACCATTCGATTTATTAAATCACAAAATTCGATTTATTGAGACCGAAAATCTGCAGATTGAATATTTATTTAGAATTCACTGCAGCCGAGTAGGTAGTGTGTTGACTAATTAGACGTGGGGCTACGGTTCAAACCCCAGGTCAGACATCTTCAGCAAAACGAAATGTAAAAAAATATTTCTTTGGCGACTTCTCTCAGCAGATTTCTGGTAAAAAATCTGAGAGTATATAAAATTGTCATGAAAAATTTCTCAAAACAATCTGCCGTTCAGAAACGACTTTAAACTGTAAGTTTCGCCACTCATGTATCAAATTGACACACACGACATATGTGGTGTGAGAAATTAGGTCGTAGTCCTGACTAAAGGGTTGTAATGACCAATTATGTATGAATACTTATTTGGGAGCAATAAATTAAGGCCTAAAAAGTTTTCTGCTTTTCACAACAAATACAGGGACTATGTACTTTCAGGCGCGCATTGAGCACAAAAATAAGCTGAGGATAATTTATAGAATAAATTCAATGATTTCCAAGCCTTAGTCTACTCATGTTGAAGCTGCAAACCCAATTCGAAAAAGTTTTGTTCTCCTTTAAGGATTTTTCGTTTACATTTGTGTACTGGTAACACACTTCCGCACTGCAGACCACAATTGTTACGTGTATTTAATTTTGGTTGTATTAATATTATCTTTGGCTTAAAGCATATCAACAAGAAGCATTAAGGCCTACGTAGAAAAATATTTGCAACAAAAAATTAACCCAGCAAACAGCTCAGTTCAGTTACGGTTTAATTCCTGCATTTTAAGCAGTTTGATTTTCATTGGAAAACTCAAGGAAACCAAGCCGTAAAGAAGGTTCACTGGGTTTTAAGAGAATATGCCTTAAATATTTACTTATTTATGTATGTATAAAGGCATAAGCAGACCTATGTATGTATGTAGTATACATGTATATGGCATGTGGCATGAGAGGTGTTTTTTGGGGCATTGATTGCTTTTAAATTTAACACATATTTGAAGTTTTTGCGGTTGTTACTCTACTGTTTCCTGAATTCATTTCTTGTTTTTTCCTTCTTCTATTATTATATTCATGTGCTTTAGATAACAGAAGGAAATAAATAATTGGCCTTATTTTTATCTTTATTACTTTACTTTTGTTCTTGTTGTTGTTAATTTAAACCTTTTTTCCTTTAACTTGTTTGTTGTTGTTTGTTATTGTACTGTTGGTATTGATAGCTAATACATCGTATACATATATATATATAGTACTGTATGGCCTTTTCTTTTTGCCCTGCACGTGATATGATTGTTTAAAATTGGTTTTTGGGTTCAAATACAATACAAGTCCTTTCGTTCGGTAATAGTTAGTTTATGAAATTTATTGCAATCAATGCGGAACAAAAAATTTCTCAATTTATACCTTCTAATGATTAATGAGGGTTCTATTGTTGCTTAAGAAAAATAAAAGAAAATTATTTTACAAGAAATTTCGTTAATAATTTATAATTTACAATATTTTAGAAAAGTTGAACTAGCATTGTCCAGCCGGCTGCTACTATATGTGGGTTTCACTGTACTTACAGTAAGTAGAAAAATCTATTGCAAATGTAGTCCAACATACCACTGAAATGTCATAACAAAGGCAATCGTGAATCTCACCATCAGTCAGTTAAATCAAAGCTTAAACCTTGTTTTTGTTGACTCCAACTTCAGATATAGTATTCCCCGTATATAAAAACTTGCATGGCAGTACTTATAAGCGAGCAATTTTTGTATCGAAATCCCATAACTGAGAGCAAATAGTCACGTGGCATTCAAGCTGATAAAATTCTATTTGTCTCATTGACAGCTCTGGCTTCGTATTTGATGGAATGCCGCCTGGTTGAAGAGGTCATCTTCTACAATTCGGTGTGGTGAAAAAGTTATAATTTGCAAAGAAACTGCTGAATGAGATGTATTCGCAGCAGGCTTTACAGGCATAGTCAAGAGGCCTATTGTAGTATTAACAGGAGAGAGTCTTATCCAAAAAAATGCTTTAAAAATTACGAAAGGCAAATATTGGTGGATTGAAGGTTTTCAAGCAGGAATCAATTATCTGAGATTGCATTGATTCAGTTGCTTACGTCTTCTGGAGTGATAGATTGTAGTCCTTTGCCTCGAGAAAATGAAACTGCAAGGAACATTCTATGGAATTGCATTATGCTGTCCAATTTTTTTTTACAACTTTTTCCAATAAATCTTCCGTAAAGCGTTAATGGTGAGTATTGGCTTCCAATGGCTCAACAGTTACTTAACATATCCCGTTAAAAAGAAATCCAGACACTTTAGGTTAGGTCAGGTTAGAGGACGTGTACTTGTCATTAACACAAGTACAGTACCCAGAGGTCGAATTGACCCATTGTATAACGTCCTAGTTTCTCACACCACTTATGTTGTGTGTGTTAATTTTATACACGAGTGGTGGGACCTACAATTTAATGTTTACTCAGAACGACAGATTTCTGAGGAACTTTTGCATGGCAATTTTACTTTATTTTTGCCAGAAATCTTCTGAGAGGAAGTCGCCGAAGAAATACTTTTTGTATTTTTGTCTTGATGTCTGGCTTGGGGCTCGAACCCTGACTTTGCGTCTAATAAGCCAACAAACTACCTACTAGACTACGGCGACTTCTAATCCAGACACTTTAACTCGCACGAAGTTTTTTAAAGTCCGATGTACAATTTTTCGCGTATATAAGCGTGAATGCTTAAAAGCGGGTTGCATATATCGAAATAGTTTCAGGACATTCTGAGACAAAAAACAAGATTGCATAAGTTTTACTTACTTACTTACTTAATTGACCATTAACAACCCCATTAACGGATTTCGGCCTGCCGTAACACATCCTTCCAGGAGCCTCTGCTTCTTGTGCACCTACGCCAGTTAGTCACACCAATCGATGACAGGGCTTCCTCGATTTGGTCCTTTCAACGGATACAAAATTGCCTATTGAGACCATAGCAACACCTGTTGGCAAGAGTGATCCCGCGTTAGATCTCCAGACTGACATCATTATTCGTGGTAACGGCGGAGCCAAGATAGATGAATTCCTTGACCGCATCAAATGTATAGTTATCAGCCGTCATCTGAGAATCAATACGCCGCACGTCTCTACCTCTAACATATACTTTGTTTTGCCCTCATTTACTGCCAGACCCATCTTAGTAGACTCCCGTTCCATAGCCCTGAAGGCGGCTGTGGCATACTCGAATACACCTGCGACGTATAGAGTGTAACATCATCAAATACCACGATTTTAGTAACCTGGCCACATCATCTTCACGTGAGATAACCATATCGCTCGTGCAGAATATTTAATGTGACATCAACTGTGTGGTGTTGAGACGACATGTCGTTGATATTCAGATCATCCAATTCGGTCTAAAACAAATTGTCAATCAGCGGCCTATAGTGCTTTTCATTGGCAGCGATTGCCTGGTCAATCATGTAGATTGATATCAATTCAATTTCGCAAAATTTTGTTTGTCCACGTACTCGTTCATCTTGGAATTAACCTCAACGCTAATAATGAATTTTCGTTGAAAATTAGGGTCAGTTGCAGTGCGAACACACGTCGTTGTCTATGGTCATCCATAATGATATCGCAGACTAAATAAATGATAACTAATATTACAGATGTAGCTTCAACAAGATGACCATTATCAAATATCAAAATTTGGAAGTCCAGTGGATTTTGAAAAAAGTCAGCAGGAAAGCCTGCTGGCCATTACTGGATGTAGGTGTAGCTGGAGCTACACACTGGACATTCTGCACGAACGATTTAAGGGCACACTCATCTCAACTGCAGGTGATCATGAGATCGTGCGGTTTAATTCCTTGTGGGATTTTCTGAATTCAATGGTGTATACAAAAAAGCTAAACCTTTTTATTCCACACATAATGGCATCAATAGGTGTTTCAATTCAATAAAAAATCGATTTAAAAATAGTTTTCAATGAGTACAATCCGTAAAAAATGAAATGCAAAGGATGGCCACTTTTCTTCATTTCGTCTACGAACTGTCTACGAATTTTACCCGGCGTATTACCATTTTGACATCTTCTTCAAGAGTTCGCGCATCAATATCCTCTTTAGAACACATATTTTTTAACCTTACTGTCTTAAAAACTGCACGAATTGTTTCTTCACGGGCCGTAGAACGTGAAATTAGTGCAGTGCTCTATAAACTTCGCCTACAAATTTATATCTTTCGAGCAAATTTTCACAATTTTAAAGTGTTGGTCTGGTGCTTAACGATACATAATAACTGGTCAAACCTTATCAATAGAAATGTCAACACAGTTTGACATGGTAAGCTGTTAAACCGTAGTTGTCGATATCGATAGTGCTCATGCAAAAGAAACAAGGCGCTGTGTTACCAAAATTGGAACTTTAGAATAATGTTCCGCAGAACAATAAACCATTTCATCAAGTATAACAGAAGACGTCCAACAAAACGAAATATGAAATAATGCTTCCTTGGCGGCTTCCTCTCAGGAGATTACTGGCAAAAACTCTGAGAGTAAATAAAACTGCCATGAAGACTTTCAACACACACAACATAAGTGGTGTGAGAAACTAAGTTGTAATCCTGGCTGAAGGGTTGTAAGGACCAATTATATTAAGTACAATAAAGTTTCATAGGAGCCACGAGAGTTGACATTTAGCAAATGTGGAGGAGGATTTTGCAATTATGGAAATACAGGTGTAGAAAGGAAAAAACTTCTGTTTCTTTTATAAATCGTTGTTTAAAATTTTATTTAAAAATTTGAAATCAAGTTCTGTTTTCTACAAAAAAGGAAATAAAAAAAGGAAACAAGTTAGATGTTATTCTCTTTGGAATAGTAGTTATTCTTTACATACCATATATATGTATGTACATATATGAACCAAAGCATATGAAGAAATACATTTTTTAGTCCAAAGAAAATTTAAATTTTCTTATATTTAGCCGAGGGATTAGCAGGCAAATTATATTTTTAAATCAAATTTTTTTTTTGTTTAACGAAAAATCTTAAAACTCATAAAATCCTTAACACATAAGTGCCATATGTCTGTATGTATGTATGTACATGTGAGCATGTATTATCAAAATATAAAAAATTTATTTAAGCCCTATTAAATTCAAGATACATTAAAATATTTACATACAAATACTAAAACAAACATAACAGATATACAGTTTGAATGTATTTTGTTTATACACTCACTCACAATAGTGTGTATCCATATTTGTTTTTTTGGTTAGAAGCAAACAAACATCTCAACTTTATGTTTGCAAGGAAAATTCTTTATGTATGTATATACATATCACAAACACTTATAGGATACTTTTGTACACAGCCGACACAAACACAAGCACACACACAAACGCACATTTGTACATTTATGCCACTCTTAATGTTTAAACAATTTCACCGCCATTATTGACACTAAGTGGTGCTTTAAACGATAAAAATAAAAATAAATGCAAAACAACAACAACAAAAAAAATATAAACACACATACACACACACTCTTCTGTCTCTCTTGGGGCTTAGCTTCGGGCTACCATGGGGGTCAGTAGGTGGCGGATAACTGAACGGCCTATCCCAGGTAGGTTAGCTGCGAATAACCAATAAGCAGTCCCCGACCAAGAGCGGCAGATACGGAGGCGTACTACAAAAGGGTACAAGTGACCGAAGACGTTATCTGCGACATGGCGAATCGATGCCGCCATTAACTAGGCATCATCCCACAGGGGGTTCCCTCAAGAGATGGGAAAATAGGAGAGTAACGACTCCGTGGTTCCCTCAGTTCCACCGAAGCAGCGAACTACGACGCCCTTGATTGGGGCATTAGAACCGAGCCCGGTAAGGTTCTAATTATGGTATACCGGAAAATGAATTTGAATTGGCGATATTGGCTGACGATGGCAGTATTCCGGCACTTTAGTAGGCGGTGTGAAAGCTGGCCGAAATGGCTGTTGGGCTAATGCTGCCATTGCCTCCGCCCCGTTAAAACTATGGCAAGTCTGTCGGTACGTTCCTGATTTGTCACCGTTAAGTTGGTGTTGTAGGACCAGATGTGAATCCCTGGTTTACGTCGACCTGGCTCTGAACACATATTCCCATGAGGTTATGTGTCAACCCTCGCGTGGCCTCCCTGCTTATGCATAGATAACCACGGGGTCTTTCGTGACGACTACAACGATGGATTAGGATAACGGCCGAGAGTTGGGGCCCAAATTGAAATGATGAGCAAAAATAAAACAACAAATACAACAAATAAACCGACGAATTCATGTGAGATGAATGCTTTGGAGCTAAATGCTTTTGGGCAGAGCTCGAGAATACCGAGGTCTCCGGTGCGAAATCGGGAAATAAACCCGTTTGGACAGAGCACGAGAACTCCGAGATCCCCAGTTAACGGGAAAGATTCGGGATTAGTGGTCCTAGGATCAGAACCGTCACGAGGCGACATGGGGTCAGCGGCCAGCGGTGTTTTTGGTCAACTCGGCGACCAAATCAGAAGTCTGATTGATATGTTGGAGGATGGGAAAAGGAGGTCAATCCATCAGCCGATGAGGGATGCGATTGACTCTATCAAAACCCTATATGACCTGTACGCAAGCGAGCTGCAGGGACAAACTACCAAGGCGACTAACCGCAGCAGTTCTGCTACACAAACATCGCCATTGTTGAGGAACCAGGAGACGAAGAGGAAACATGAGGAGACCTCCGAAATTCCTGCGGCAAAGAGGAGAACTCCGAATCCTGCAGCAAGGGCTCCAGCGAGGGAAACTACAGATGTGACCTTGAGCCGGCAGGAGAATACCAAGGGAGTAAATGAGGAACCAGTGTGGCAGAAAGTCACGAAAAGAAAAAGGAGGAACAAGAAACCACAGGAGAGGAAAACGAAGCCAGATGCGATCGTGATTGCGACGAAGGATAACACGTCGTATGCCGACATTCTGAGGAGAGTCAAAACGGACCCTAAGCTTTGCGAATTAGGAGAAAACGTGACCAAAATTAGGAGAACCGCAAAGGGTGGTCTACTACTCCAACTCCGCAGGAGCGGGGAGCACACGGAGAACTTCAGGGGAGCCATTGGAGAGCTCTTAGGAGAAAACGCGTCCGTCCGCACTCTAAAGGATATGAGGACAATTGAGATCAAGGACATCGACGAGATCACGGAGAAGGAGGATGTATATGAGGCTATACGAAAGATACCAGGCCTCGAAATTTTCGGTAAGCCCGACGTAGTTGCCCTTAGGAGGGCATATGGTGGGACGCAAACTGCCACAGTGAGCCTTGACGCAGACGCTGCAGCTATTCTCTTGAAGGAAAGTAGAATCAGGATCGGCTGGGTCATATGCAGGATTCGCGAGAGAAACATACCGACGAAATGCTTCCGGTGCTTGCAGTTTGGGCACATGGCTCGTCAGTGCAGGAGTAAGGTTGACCGCTCGGGAACTTGCCGTAAGTGCGGACAGGAGGGGCATATTGCCAGAAATTGCGAAAGGGAACCTCTTTGCATGTTCTGTAAAGTGGACGACCCGAAATCCGCCAACCATATCGCGGGGAGCGGAAAGTGTCCGCAATTTCTTAGCGCTCTTAAATTACGTTCTAGGAGATGAAATTGATACAGATTAATCTGAACCATTGCGAAGCAGCCCAGGACCTATTGGTCCAGAGGGTAAAGGAGGAGAATATCGATGTCGCAATCATAAGCGAACCTTATAGGGTACCGAGGAATAGTACTTGGATCACGGACGGATCTAGTACTGCGGCTATATGGATTTGTGGTTCATTACCCTTCCAGCAAACCTATGCGCGGGACATTGGTTTCGTTATGGCCAGGATAAAGGGAGTTTTCGTCTACAGCTGTTACGCTCCCCCGAGGTGGTCAATGGATGACTTCCAACATATGCTGGAGAGGCTGGCGTCACACGTGCGCTTGAACACCCCCGTTATTATAGGAGGAGATTTCAACGCTTGGGCGACCGAATGGGGTAGTAGATATACTAACACCAGGGGTCGCTGCCTCTTGGAAACGTTCGCTTCCCTTCCTGTGGCGCTGATGAATGACGGAAGAGAAAGCACATTTAGGAGAGCTGGATCGAGCTCAATAATAGATTTGTCGTTTGTGAGCGATGGCCTTGTTTCGCGGACCGCGTGGAGGCTAACTGAGGACTTCACGAATAGTGACCATCAGGCAATCGTGATGACGGTTACTGGGCGCAACACGAGAGGAAACGGATTGCCGAAGTTTACGGGACCGAAATGGAAGGACTCCCGCTTTGACGAGGAGACATATAGATTGATGTTGTCGTCTTTTCATACGACTGCCAGCACGGTCGAAGAATTAGTGAGCGGCGTATACCAAATGCTCAACACTGCATGTGATGCTGCTATGCCTAGGAGAACTGTGTGTAGGGGACGTTCCCCCTGCTACTGGTGGAATGACGAAATTCGAAGACTGCGGTCGGCATGCTTTGGGGCGAGAAGACGGGCCCAGCGTACGAGAGGAAGACCGACATGGGAAGCCGAACGGGCTTCCTATGAGGATCTAAGGCATCAACTTAGAAGAGCCATTAAAAGGAGCAAGAAACTATCCTTTCAGCGGATATGCCAGGAAGCTGACATCAATCCTTTTGGGACGGCGTACAGAGTCGTCTGCAAGAGAATCGGTGCTCGAGAACAGCCTAAACTAGGTTGTCCAGTTTTGCTACGGGAGATCATTGGTACATTATTCCCATGGGGCCAGCCCTACACTTTTATAAGTAGGGAGCCGGAGGCCATTCATACCATACCCGAGGTAACAGGAGAGGAGGTACTCGCAGCATGCACTGGAATAGGAGATAGGAAGACACCGGGGCCAGACGGAATCCCAAATAGGGCACTTAAGGTGGCTATCCGGCTCAGACCGGATATGTTCGCCAAGGTGTTCCACAAGTGCTTCGTCGAGGGTGTTTTTCCACGTAGATGGAAGAAGCAGAAATTGGTTCTCATTCCAAAACCTGGCAAACCACCAGGGGAACCATCGTCGTATCGGCCCATCTGTCTACTTGACACGATGGGAAAAATATTGGAGAGGATTATATACAATCGACTACTGACGTGTGCCGAGGCAGGAGGAGCTCTCTCGGACCTGCAATACGGATTTAGGAAAGGACGATCCACTATTGACGCGATAAGAAGAGTGGTCGACATTGCAAGAGATGCAATAGACGGCGAAAGGTGGAGATTTGGCACCAAGGAATACTGCGCGGTTGTCACATTTGACGTTAGAAACGCGTTCAACTCAGCGAATTGGGGGCGGATTATGAGAGCCCTCTTTCACATGGCTACGCCGCCATACTTAATGGAGATACTGAACAATTACTTTCAGGACAGGAAGGTAATATACCTAACGGATGAAGGAGAGCAGGAATACGTAGTGACGGCGGGTGTCCCGCAGGGCTCTGTACTTGGGCCACTACTATGGAACATTATGTACGATGGAGTACTTCGATTGCGATTGCCGAACGGGACTACAATTGTGGGCTTTGCAGATGACATAGCCATAGTCTCGGTAGCTAAGACGGTAAGGGAAATAGAGGAGAAAACGAACACAGCGATTCGAAAGGTTGGAGCATGGCTGGATGAAGCAGGTTTGAAACTTGCTGCGCATAAAACAGAGGCCGTCTTGATAAGCGGCCGGAAGATAGTGGAGAAGATGGAAGTGACCGTTGGAGGCACAAGGATCGAATCGAAGAGGGCGATAAAATACCTGGGAGTGATTATCGACGACAGGTTGAACTTTAAGGAGCACGTGAAATACATCGGCGAAAAAGCATCTGTAACACAGGGAGCACTGGCGAGGATGATGCCAAATATTGGAGGACCAGGTCCATTCAAAAGGAGGATAATTTCGGCGGTAATAACGTCGATAATGCTGTATGCTTGCCCAATATGGTCGGAGGCACTCTCCGTGGGAACGACAAGGAGGATACTGTCCTCGGTGTATCGTCTAAGCGCGATTAGACGGATAAGCGGCTTCAGGACAGTGTCTGATGAAGCGGTATTGGTGTTGGCAAAGACAATACCAATAGATATATTGGCGGATGAGATGAGGAGGATATACCTTCGCCGTCTCGAGCACCCGGGACGAATAGCAGCTATAAAAGCGGAGGAACGAAGGACTTCCATGCAAAAGTGGCAGTCACGATGGGAAAGCAGTTTAAAGGGAAGATGGACATTTCGCCTTATCCCTGATGTAACCCTTTGGATGAATAACAAACATTGCGAGCTGAACTACTACGTGACTCAGTTCCTAACTGGTCATGGGTGCTTCAGGAAGTACCTGCACAGATTTGGTCATGACACTTCCCCTATATGCCCAAACTGTGTAGATGAGGAGGAAGATGCGGAGCATATTCTAATATGCTGTCCCAGATTTAGATGGCCCGGGGAAACGAGTTTAGAACCAAACCGGCTAATGGAAGAGCTGTTGAATCGTAGGATTCTATGGAGTCAATATAGCCAGAGAATGGCTGAAGTTTTGATAGTACTCCGAAGACTGGAGGAACGGAGGCGAAATTTGAATTAAGTGATTAAGTGATTAAGCTTTCAAGCTAACCAGCTCTCCGCGAAGTAATACCTTACGGCAGTCCCGCGGAGGGAGAGTGGTTGAAGTGTGTAGGGGGTGGGTTTAGTACGTAGGCACCAGTGATGGTGAATCGTGCACTCTTTTGTTGGAACAAAAGTGTCTTTCGAAGATTCCCACCTCCGGCTCAAGACAAAAAAAAAAAAAAAACTCTTCTGTCTCTCATTTGCAAACTAGTGAAATACAAGTGGTCCCCGGTGACGCCTGTTTAATAGCAGTCAAGTTGCCATATGGTCCAATGACATTTCGAGTGTGTAGTACTTGTGGCGTTAGTTTTCTATGTTTTTCTGTATTCTTTGCGTTTTTCTATTTCTGTTGTCGTTGTTGTTGTTGTTGTTTTTGCATCAAACTAAAAATGTGTCACGTTTTGTTTTTTTTTGAGTAACAAATACTACAATACGTAGCAGTTGCATTAACTACTACAACAAAAAAATGTTATTTAAACATCAAATTATTTTACCCAGCATGCAAATTGTAATGCAGTTTTTACAGTTGAAATTGAATTTCTAAATTCTTATTATGTCTGTCGCTGTCATTGTTTTGTTATTCATTCATTCATTCATTCATTCATTATGGCATTATGATTACAATGTCAAGATTTCTGTGGCGAAATGAAAAAATTCGTTTTCTTATTTGATTCTTGTTTTAGTTTTTCATTCAATAAGAATTTTTAATTTAACATTAAAATCACCTGAAGCGCTCATATTCTAAACTTAAAAACAAAATTAAAAAATACTTAAATTCGATCAGCGCCAGGAATAAAAAGAAAGTTCTAGGAAAGGGAAAAGAGGGTGTAACCAACGGGAAATTGTTACTGAATTATTATATTCGACAATACAATTATCGACTTTTATTTTTCATTTTACGACCCCTTCTTTGTACCACTAAAGAAAACAACACAAGTATCGGGGGAGCCATTAATCGGTTTAAATTGGAATCATCGGTTATTTCCAATCTGGCAATACTTATGACATTCTTTTTGTCACAAAATTCAGTATATTATCGCCACTGAATGTAATGAATCAATTTACGCTTGAGCAACGTTGGGATTTATTGGAAATTTGTTTCCAAAACAAAGATAATTTGTCGGAAATTGCACAAAAATGTCGTACATAATTTGGTCGCAGAGAAGGTCCAAACACAGTTCGGTATACTCAAGTTTATTGCTAAAGTTCGTGAAACTGGAGTCATTATTGATGCGCCAAGACGTGAGCGTGCTCGTATAGTAAGTAGACCCGATAATATCGAAGCTGTGGCTGAGAGTGTGCATGAGAATCCATCAACATCTACTCGTCATCTTTTTCAAGAATTGAACATTTCACGCACCAGTTTACATGGAATTTTGTGAAAAGATTTTGGTATGACGCCTTACAGAATTCAATTGGTTCAAGAGTTGAAGCCCCCATAACCATCCGTTTCACTTTTCGCTTCGCTGGAAGGGCCAACGAGAAACTACACAATAATGTCGATTTTGCAAATCTATTTGGAATGTTGTACAACGGCCAGTATGACAACTACTTTTGTTGGAATATTACTCATACGCCATGGGTGATAAGTTAAATAGAGTGAAAAGAATTTTACTTTTGCTCTTTAATTGGTTGAACTTGCCGATATATTGGAATGAAAGTTTAATTGTATTTATTTCCTCTATTGCTACTAAATGACCCATGATGATGTCTATTTTGTTGGACATGATATATTGGAATAGAAGTATAATTGTACTTATTTCCTCTATTGCTGCTAGATGGGCCAACAGGAAACTGCACGATGATATGGATTTTGCAAAAAAAATCATCTTTTCGGATGAAGCTAATTTTCATCTTGGTGGGTACGTCAATAAGCAAAATTGCCGTATTTGGGGCATCTTTCGGTATAATTTGAACCATTGTGTATTTAGAATCTGACAATACTTATGTCATTCTATTACAAAATTCAGTTAATTATCTCCGCTGAACGTAATGAATTGATTTACGCTTAAACAACGTTGGGATTTATTGAAAATTTGGAAGAAACGGCACGAAATGGCCAAAAAATCATTTAATTTAATTAGAAAAATTGCTGTATTTGGGGCTCAGAAAACACACACGTGGTCTTACAGAAGCCAATGTACCCATTACGAGTGATTGTTTGGTGTGGCTTGTGGAACCGAGACATATTTCTTTGAAAATGAGGACAGCGCAACCATTACGGTCAACGGAGACACATATCACACTAGGATAACCGATTTTTTTTGTTCCCGCTCTTCATGGTATTGATGTGCATGATGTTTGCTTTCAACAGAATGGTGCAGCTCGCCACACATCTCATGTCACAATCGATTTATTGCATTAAACGTTTGATGGCCGTTTAATTAGCCAAGAGGCTCCGAATTGACACCGTCTCACTATTTTCTGTAGGGCGCCGTTAAAGAAACGTGTTATACCGACAAGCCAGAGACAATTTAGCATTTGAAGGTTAACATTCGTGATGCCATTGCCGATATATGACCCCATACACTAGAAAAAGTGCATGAAAATTGGTCCGATCGAATGAGGTACTGTGAGGTCAGTCATACGAATGAAATAAAATTTGATTTCTAACCGGAGAAATTGTACTCCACTACAAAAAATAAATTTTGCTAAATTTCAAAAATTTTTTGCTTGATTGCATTTTTAAATGGTCTACCCTACGAGACTCAAATTTAAGAAAGTGTCGCAGACTAGAAGTCGCCGATGTCAAGTAGGTAGTGTGTTAGATCACTAAATGCAAGGCCTCGGTTCAGACTCCAGGTCAGACATTTCCAACAAAATGATATATAAAAAATATTTCTGCGTCGATTTGCTCTCAGCAGATTTCTGGTAAAAATTCTGAGTGTAAATGAAATTGCCATGAAAAAGTTTCTCAATAATCTGTCATTCGGAGACGACTTTAACCTGTAGGTTCCGCCATTCATGCATGAAATTAACACACACAAAGACTACAATAAGTCGCCGCAGTCTAGTAGGTAGTGTGTTGGCTTATTGGACGTAAACCCAGGGTTCGAGCCCCAGGCTAGACATCAAAACAAAATACAAAAGTATTTCTTTGGCGACTTTCTCTCAGCAGATTTCTGCCAAAAACTCTGAGAGTACATAAATTGCCATGAAAAGTTTCTCAAAAATCTGTCGTTCGCAATCGAATTTAAACTGTAGGTCCCACCACTCCTGATTAAATTAACACACAAAACATAAGTGGTGTGAGAAACAAGGTGGTAATCCTGACTGAAGGATTGTAATGACCATTTACGTATGTAAGTACAAAGACTGATGTAAATGTGATCTTATCATTCAAGAAGTATTCTAAAACATAAATCCAAGACTTCTTGATTATAGTATATGTTTAAGTTTGTATGTTGCAACACTTTATGCAATATGTTTACTGGGTTTTCATCAAAAACCAAAAAATTACAAACTTGCACCAAATGTTACACAGAAATATGATTTCATACACAATTTGAATGTGACAGGCAAGCAGGCAAGCAGGCAGGCAATGGGTAGTAAGTCATCATTTTGTTTAAATGTCACATTTGTTTGAATAATTTTTGCTTTAAGTAAACTGTCTAAACCGTCTATCTGTCTACATGTCTGGCCATGTGACATACTGTCCAACTTTATGTCTACAAATGCGTACATTTAACACTTTAAAGTCAGTTTTCTTTATTCTATGAGTTTAAATACACATTCATTATACGTTAGCGTTGGCTATGATCCATGTAGAGAGATGGACTTTAAAAAAAAGTTAAATTTACTTGCAAGTTTCTTCTTCTTCTTCTTTTTTTTCTTATAGTTGTGCGTGCACTAAACATATTGCACTCGTATTTACGTTGATTATTTTTTTCGATGTTTTTCGTTTTTCTTGTTTCCTTGCAACAATACTTTCTTGAACTAAAGCCAAAATGATAAAAAGCTACGCCAGCGATTGCACGAAACTACAATGGAACACAATAATAACAACAACAATAAGTAGTAAATTTAACACAATAAAAACAACAACAAAAAAATATGGTATGACGAACATAAATGTTGCTGTGTAAGACAAAAATGTATGACAACGTCTCGAAGTGCATGTTGCAAACGGTTTTTTTTAGTTTTGTTTTCATAAAGTCTGCCTTTTAAGTGTAAGGAATTTAAACTTTAACCCACAAAAAGAACGAACGAATCCAGTACTTATGTATGGCAGTGGAAGAGATTTAACAAAATTGTTTAAAAATATTTTTAAGTTGTTAGCGCACTGCATACACATTGACTATCTACCACCATGGAGACGGTTATTTAAGGCGTATTTATATGTTCTTGTCTTCTTAGGACACTAACTATGAAGTCCCAAGACAATAGAACGCTGGCAACAACATTATAACAATCATCTACAGCAACAGCAACATGATTTTCATCATCATATGGAATCTGGAGACCTCATAAATGTTATGTTTTTGTTTTTATTGTACTTAACAGAGAGAGCCTTAGAGACAATGACAAGTAGTCTCTGTTGTTTTTTCATGGTATTCCTTTTCGAACTTTAGTACGAAATAAATGAGCACCGTTCGGGCCACAGCAAAGAGGGAGCGTAACCAACAAAACCCCCTTAACAATGGCTGTGAGTTTTGGAACAAGTTGTGACAATAGTCAACAACAAACAACAACAACTATAATACACCAGTTAGACTTTTTACAGGATGATGGGAAAACCGTTATTGCTTGAAAGCACGCAAAAGTAAAAATTAACTATGCCACACAAATACCTGCTCATATAATTTCTAAACATTCGCAGATGAATGATACTGAATACACGTAAACAATCGCTCAAGCACTTATGATGGGTATACCGGAAATAAATGAAATTTCACACACACATACACACTGGCTGTTTTTCGCATACTTTTCTAGGAAATTGTAGAATTCTGACGTACATATAATGGCTTACAACAACATGTAGTAGTATTAACAGTAGATCATTTGTTGTAACGCACATACATATAGCATATACGACGGGGATTTTAGTTGTTTACGACATAACAGTCATGCCAGTTTTGGATGTTGTCCAAGCAATGGAATTGTTTATGGTGGACCATAAACTTTTTAGTTCTTTAAATCACAGTCTATGTCAGTTTTGTTTTTCTGTTTTTTTTATTCGAGTACTTTAACACATGACACGCTTTCGTTGACAGACAGAAAAATATATGTATGTATTTATTGTTGTTGTCTTTGATTGTCTAGTTGGAAAATCGGCTTAAATTTTCCTGTACAATTGAAATGTGTTGTCGTTTATCTAATTGAAAGACACTTAAAAGCTTGACAGTTCCAAATAAAGTGTTTTCAAAGAGTATTTAACAGAAAGTGATGGAAGCATTTTTATTAAGTGACAGAAATCATACAACATTTAACAACGTTTGTAAGCAATTCGGTAAAGAATTTTCCTGTATAATATTCGTTAATTAAAAATATAACCATAGGGTTCGCATAGGAAGGACCTTGATTGAAAATTAATATCCCACTTAGGCTAGGGGTTGGCACCGTTGTTATACTACAAGCTAATAAATAAATATAAATATATAAATCGTCTTTATAGAAAACCATCTTGATTGCAGAATAAATCTTACTTTTGGAGAATTTAATCAATGGGGGACAGAAAATGAAAAGCCAAAGACATCAGCCTCCACATAAGGTGAAAGATAGTTTAATCTTCCTTTTGAGATTCACAGCTTCTGCGGAAGTCATGAAGGAGATACGACATTCACATTCTTATTCAAACCAGTCCATTAGAATTTAAATTTCCAGAATTTCTAGCAAAACTGAACGTTATGTTGCCAAGTTGAGACTGATTCTTTAAGGTCATGCATCCCCAACAAAACGAAATATGAAATAGGGCGACTTTCTCTCAGCAGATTTCTGGCAAAGACTCTGAGAGTAAATAAAATTGCCATTAAAAGCTTCTCAAAAATCTGTCGATCGGAATCGATTTTAAGCTGTAGGCACCACTAGGTGAGAAACTAGGTCGTAATCCTGACAAAGGGGTTGTAATGACTAATTATTTATATATGTATGTATGTATGTAACGGAAAATGTAAATCCAAAACATCCGCCTCTTTATGGCAAGAATTTGGTTGCTGACCACATGAGGTGATCCTGATAAGTTCATCAGAGTTCAGAGTCCTGCAAAACTGAACGTTATATTGTCAACTTGACCCTCTTCTTCTACGACAGGAAAATATCCAACTTAATTAAAATAATCGGGAATACTGAGCTCTGTACTAATTTAAAAGCAATTAAACGATCTCTAGGAAATGCCGGTGTTCAAGGTATATAGTATCAGCCTGACTGTTTTAATAATTACAGAGATTTTCTTGTAAAATCTAATCTACTAACAAGTACAGTCGCCGTAGTCTAGTAGGTAGTGTGTTGGCTTATTAGACGTAAAAGCCAGGGTTCGAGCCCCAGGCTAGATATCAAGACAAAATACAAAAAGTACTTCTTCCGCGATTTCCTCTCAGCAGAGAGGTAGAAAAATTGCCATGGAGAAGTTTCTCAAAAATCTGTCGTTCGGAGTCGGCTTTAAACTGTAGGTCTCCCACCACTCATGTATAAAATTAATGGTGTGAGAAACTAGGTCGTAATCCTAACTGAAGGATTGTAATGACCAATTATGTATGTTGTAAAGGGTGTTTTTATAGAGGTATAGAACTTTAAGTTGCAATAAAACAACGATGGATTATTCGATCGACGTGAATTTTATTTATCCGAAAGATAATCTTGTGGCATTACATTTTAAATATGATTTCTGGCATATGACCGCCACGGCTGGCGCGGATGTAGTCCAATCTGGACGTCCAATTTTCGATGACTTTTTCCAACATTTGTGGCCGTATATCGGCAATAATACGGCGAATGTTGTCTTCCAAATGGTCAAGCGTTTGTGGCTTTACCGCATAGACCAATGACTTTACATAGCCCCACAGAAAGTAGTCTAGCGGTGTTAAATCACAAGATCTTGGAGGCCAATTCACAGGTCCAAAACGTGAAATTAGGCGGTCACCAGTTTTGCCAGAAATCTGCTAGGAGGAAGTCGCCGAAGAAATACTTTTTGGATTTTGTCTTTATGTTTGGACTGGGGCTCGAACCCTGGCTTTACGTCTAATAAGCCAACACACTACCTACTAGACTACGGCAATACAAAGCTTACTCAAATTACATGAACGTTTGGTTAAGCGGGGCTAAAGTCTAATTCCACCTTTAGCATTACGTTGAACATGTTGCTAATGCATTTATAGTGGAAGAGGGCAAGGCATAAAGATTGTAATTGAAAAATGTACTGAAAGCGACTCGGGGGTACTGTGGTATTTTTGAAATGAAAAAGTACTGAAAAAAGTACTAAAGTACTAAATTTTTCAACACTGCTTCATATTACAATCGATTTATTGCGTCCAACGTTTAATGGCCGTATAATTAGCCAAGAAGCTGCGATTTGACACCGTTGAACTATATTGTTATAGTGTTATACCGAAAAAATTAGAGGCAATTAAGCATTTGAAGGCCAACATTCGTGATTCCATTGCTGAGATACGACCCCATACACTCGAAAAAGTGCACGAAAATTGGGCTGTTCGAGGTACAGTATTAATGAAGTCATATTCAATTTCTAACCGAACAAAAATACAAATTTGTTAAAAATTTTGAAACCATTTTTGTTTTATTGGATTTTGAAATTTAAACTTTTAAATTGACCACCCTTTAGTATAGCATATATGTAAGTAAGAATTAATATTCAATTTCAAATATGTACACTTAATTTCAACCTACACTTTATAGTATGTTTAAATATTTCATTTTAAATTTTTTGTCAGACGAAGAGGAAATAATTGTATAAACATTGTAATAAAAATCAAAAGTTAAATTCACAATATTTTTTTATTTTTTGTTTTTTAATTTTAATTTATAATCGAAAATACAAACAAACAGTTTTTTGTTATTATAATTTACACAAATTCTTTAAATTATTTAACACATGTGCTCATGACTTTTTTTTTACTAAATTTAATAAATTTTTTTCCTTCTTTTTTGTCCTGTAACAGTAACAATACCAATGTAAGTGTATTTGTTTTATTATTTTTGTTCATTTAAATTTATTTTTTTAATTTTTATTAATAATGTCGTTTTACTTGGCTGAGTGGTTTTTTTGGAGTTAAAGAAAAATGAAAAACGAGAGAGAAAGAGAAAGAGAAAGAAGAAATGGAAATTATAATTTCCCTTCTTTTGATTGTATATATTGCTTTGATTTGATTAGCGGGGAGGGCGGGAGTGGAGGTAGCAGAGAAAAAATAAACAATTTTGAAAAGAACAACTTTTATTTGGAGTTTATTTATTTCTTTTGTTGTTGTTCTGTGCTACAAATGCTTAAACATACAATTTTCTTTTGATATTTTTGCTTTCGTTTTATTTTGTTGTTGTTATTTTGTTACTTTCACATTTCTGTTTCAGTTGTTATGTGCCATTGTTACCTCCCCCTCTCTATGAAGAAAAATAAATAAAAAAAAAAAACAAGAAAATATTGTAATTTCTTCTTTCTCTACCATTTTTTTATACGTTAAATTATTTTAACATTAATGGTAGTTGGTAGAAGAATAACAGTAAAGAAGAAATCAAATAAGACGACATAAGTATAGTCAGTTAGTAGTGACTACATTTTACCCTACACTGTAGTACACCATAAATTAAAAGAATGAAACCACATTTATATCGGGTGGGTTATCTTTCGGTTTAAATTTGAACCATTGTGCATTTAGAAATTTGGCAATACTTATATCATTCTGTCACAAAATTCAGATTCAAATTACCTCCACTGAACGTAATGAATTGATTTACGCTTAAATAACGTTGGGATTTATTGGAAATTTGGGCCAACAAGAAACGGCACGATGAAGTCGTTTTTGGAAAAAAACATCATTTGAATTAATAAAAAAAGTTTCCCCATTTGTGGCTCAGAAAATACACACGTGGTCTTACAGAAGCCATTGCATCCATTACGAGTGACTGTTTGGTGCGGCTTACGGAACAAAGGCATGATTGGCTCATATTTCTTTGAAAATGGGGGTGGCACAACCACTACGGTCAATAGGCCCACAATAATAACAGATTTTTTGTACCCGCTCTTCATGGTTTTGATGTGATCGATCAACTTGCCACACATCTTATGCCACAATCGATTTATTGCGTCAAACGTTTGATGGCCGTTTAATTAGCCGAAATGGTGATTTCAATTGGCCGCCAAGAAGCTACGATTTGACTATTTTCTATGTGGGGCGTCGTTAAAAGAACAATTGAGCATTTGAAGGCCAACATTCATGATGCCATTGCCGAGATACGACCCCATACACTAGAAAAAGTGCACGGAAATTGGTCCGATCGAATAAGGTACCGTGAGTCTAGCCACGGCAGCCATATGAATGAAATAATATTCCTTTTCTAACCGGAGCAATTGTACTTCACAACAAAAGACTAAATTTATCAAAATTTCAAACCGTTTTTGTTTTATTGCATTTTTAATATTTAAACTTTTAAATGGTCCACCCTTTATTTTAAATATTCAGAAATATTCTGCACCTTGGAAGTATCAGCTGACCTATAACGAATCGTTTAATTAACTCTTTCCCTTTTGTGGGAACGCATGGCTTCTGATCTTCTTCTCTATGACTTATGGTGTAAACTGTACTCTCGTAAGGAAAACATGTTTTATTGATCCATTTCCAAGTACATTTTGGTTGTCCAAATGTAATTAACCCCTGAAACTTAAAGATAAGTCCGTAACTACTATGACTGTTGTATTCTTTCGTAAGAAGTAAGAAGAATTCGGATGTAGACATAAACAAATCACTGTTACGGCTCCCTGTTTTAATTATAATCTGTTTCTGTAAGACGAACAATTTCAGGCTAACGCCTATTTGTACAAAGGTTAGGTTAAGTTACCGGGTATCTTGCTCTTCACAGTCATGTTCACTTGGATGCCATATGGATCATTGTGTGTGTTACGCAATGTGAGGTAAGCCCCCTTGTCATTATCCATTTGAACCACCCGAGCTTTGGATGAAACCATCCAGTTCCCTTAGTAGCACGTTTGCCACCCTGCTGATTTGTATGAAAATAACTCCAAAATATTTGAGTAAATGCTTACTTTTCCATACAAATAGATGTTCGTTTTACAGAAATAGGGTATAATTTTTTCAGGGCTTCATATTGTGCTGGTATTTTCCCTCCAAAACATGGTTGCTAGAACCGCACTGGGGTTTAAGTTCTCAGATATGTCTAGGCCATTTGAGGTAGGGCGCGCTTCAATATTACACGAAGTAGAATTGAATCATCCGGGTTTTAGACGCGACGTCATGGTACTAGAGACTGTTTTAGAACGAATATACAAAACTCACACTAACACACGGGAAGAATAAGTTGCTAAGGCTGTCATCGATGACAGTGATATAAAGATCTTCAACGATGGCTCAAAAATCCAATGTAGAACTATATCTGAGGTCTATTTTGACAAGCTGGCACCGAAAGGGTCGTACAGATTATCTAACCAGACCAGCGTATTTCAGGCTGAAATTTTTGCCATTAGATAAGCCGCTCGCATGACTAAAACCATGCACCTTTCTCCTTCAAACTTGATCATATGTGTGGACAGTCAAGCAGCAATCAAAAGGCTGGGAGTTCACCTTGTCAAATCAAAGGCCGTCAGTAGTTGCATAGACTCTCTACAACGTATACGACTACACAGCACTTGGAACCTCTACACTGGGTTCCGGGCAACTGTGGCATAGAAGGAAATGAAAAGGCGGACGAACTGGTTTGTAAGGGATCGGAGATGTCTGAGGACAATAGTGGGGATATATACGCCCCTACAGGAATAATTGTTTAAATTAGAAAAAGCAGCATGAAATTCAACAAAACTTAGGTGGTCAAACATACCTGGTTGCCGAATTTGAAAAGTTCTGTGTCCAGCAGTAGACCGAAGGAAAAGCAGAAACTACTTGAGTTTGACAAGAGAATGATTTGCACTCTAACAGGAATTCGAACGTTAAACTAGGCTATTAGCAGATTTGCTGAGAAGCTTGGTCCGCTCCAGTAGGTTTACTGCAGTAGTTGCTATGATATGATAGGACCGGTATCGGAACAACAACATTTGTATGAGTACTCTGCACTTCAATATAGACGTCATCGATTTTGGGGTGACAAAACGTGAAGAATGTGCCACTAATGGAAGTGGCCGTTTTGATCCGAAGCTCGGGGTAGTTCATACTCCCCGCTATCGGATCATGACAAGGTGCTTACCTTACAATGGGTAACACAATGGACCATATGTGCTACCGAATGAGCTTGCCTGTGAACCTATCCTAACCTAATGTTGGATTTTTTATCAGTCGACGTCCAACATAAGTCTAATAAATCTACATTTCTTCTCTCTGCACTTGCAGGTTCTCCTAAAGCCTATTGCATTACGTATGTAATTGTGCTATTCTTTTCTTATCCATTTGCCACAAAAGTTGAAACAATAATCGGCAAAACATCTAAGACATCGTAAGCTGAATGACGACTTAAATCGAAGTGAGAAGGAACAAAAAATGTTAAGTCCTAAAACGAAACAATGTGAATCGAGGGTCTACTGTATTGAAATACACTCGTGTTAAAACAATAAACGCCTAAACATCTAAGACTACGTAAATCGAAGTGAAAAAGTACAAACAATTTAACGACATAAATTGAAATGACGTAAACCGGGGGATTACTGTATTGAAATCTAAAAACTCATGTATTTTTTGACAAGAGACTGCATAAAATTCACATGGTTACTTATTTTTGACTTGGCTTCCAAATTTATATTTAAAGTCAAGCGAAAATTAAAGCGAGAACATAGAACACCGAAAACAGAAAATAATTACAATAAAAAATGGAAAAAACATTTTATAAATAATCGGAATTGAAATTTCTGTTTACAGGTGTTTTTCTTTCGTATTTTTTTTAAGTTCCTTACATTTGATTTTTTTCTGTTTTCGCCTATTGAAGTCAGCTTAAGAAGTATGGAAAACAATCCACCCACCACCATACGATTGTCGTCATCGTAATAATAATCGTTATCGGGGCATCAACTTCATTCACACAAAAACATTCTTCACTGAATATAATATTGTATGTATATGGGGGTACTGACAAACTGACATATTCATTAGCTGGAATACTTAAAAAGTCACGCTTCATTGCTCACGTTCTGCCCATTCTATATGCGATCTCATGGCATACAAATATTGCTACGAAATGTCAATACAGCCACACTACACTTTTGTATCACAGTGAATGTATGTGTGTGCATACATATCGACAAATAATGGCAGAAAGAGGCTGAAAAAAGAGCGTCTGGATTGCAAAAAAAAACATGGAGGCAAAATAATAAATACATATTGCCAATGTCATTTATTAAAAAAAAGAAAAAAAATTGGAATGAATAAATGAATGAATGCTGTGTACACTCCAGTATGGCTTTTGTTCAATCAGGACGCCATTTAACTTTGAATCGCAGAAAGTGCTGATGGCTGTGCTGGAATGATGCTTTTTATATTATATTTTAATACCGTTATTTATGAATGTATACCCTATACTAGCTACTATGGCTAGAAAAATATTATTTATGGTTTTTTGTGGAATATTACTCTACTGATTTAGAGGAGTACAAAACATTTTTTAGGGGTTTATTTTAGTTTACCATATTATTAAATCAAAATATGTTTGAGTAAAAATATTCCATAGAAGAACTTAAAAAATATTATGCCACATGAAATCTTGAGAGATGACCATGACCCAATATTTAAAACATCCACATGCCACGAGAACAAAATTCTGTGGAATGTTCATGTTGTAAGCGAAACAAGGTCCCATTAAAGTTCATAATGAGAGACAACATGAAACGAAGTCTGTTTTTTTTAGATGTAGCTGAGGAATACGAAATATAATCCCATTTCAATGTCCAATTCAGAAATGATTTGCAGCAGTATTATCTGCTGCGACTACGAGTTACATCATGCATTCGATTAGTTCAATATCAGACTACTTTTTCCAATAAATCTGCCTTGATTATTGGGTTCCAATGCTTCAATGTGCCATGTTGATGGAACCGAATGTCGTTTATGTTAAGCCGATTAATTTTTGAAAACAAAAATTCAGCATGTGAATGGAGAACCAAACAGAATTATAAGCGATGGAATTGTGATTTGCCGCCTTAGCGATTTATTTCGGTACATATAATGAAATTATATGAATTCTTCTACAATCCAGAGACAGTGCGACACAGAAGTTGCTTTCGCAGTTTTAGGTATTCAAATATTAGGTTTAGTTAGGTTAGAGGACGTGTACTTGTCAATTAAGACAAGTACAGTACCCGGAGGTCGAATTGACCCATTGTACAACATCCTAGTTTTTCACACCACTTACATAGTATGTTGTGTGTGTTAATTTTATGCATGAGTGGTGGGACCTACAATTTAAAGTCGACTCCGAACGACAGATTTTTTTGAGAAACTCTTTCATGGCAATTTTAATTACTCTCAGTTTTTCCAAAAATCTGCTGAGAGGAAATCGCCGAAAAAAATACTTTTTGTATTTTGTCTTTATGTCTGGCCTGGGGCTCGAACCCTGGCTTTACGTCTAATAAGCCAACACACTATCTACCAGACTACGGCGACTAGCTATTAAAAATATTACTCACCTGTTTAATTGGTCATTATAGTCACGCCAATTTTATTTTTCGTTATTTCGTTTTGTGCAAGATTGTTTAGCCTGGGCTTTGGACCACGGTCTCTCATCTAATAAAACAACACACTACCTACCAAACTACGGCGACTTCAATCGTGTATTTTAATTTTATAAAGTCGAAGTGTTTGCGTAACCACTGAAGAAGGGAATTTTCCACATGAGAAATAAGCAATTCCAATATATTCCTGAAATTTTGTGCTTAGCTCAGGCACGTAGTACAAATTTCTTATCAGAATTTTTTTAATAATACTTCTTTGAAAACCTCATGAGATGTACTCTCATGCCACAAAATAAGTCGTCAATTACCATATTTTTGCGTGCGTTAATCAATGTACAATGGGTATTTCGACCTCCGGGTACTGTACTTGTCTTAATTGAGAAGTACACGTCCTCTAACCTAATCAATGTACGTGTTTATCATAGAAAGCGGAAATCTAGCCATCGGCTCTTTCATATCTTTAAATTGAAATAAAGAAAGGTGTGTGTGAGATATCCAAGAATTGTTTTATTTCTTTACAAGACCTATTGATGTCGTTATGATGTTAAATAACGGCACGTATAAAATAACGAAGTACTCAATTTTCCATAGGGCGAGCGCATAAATGGCAATAAGGCTCAATTTAACCGAGGGCATGGTTTGAGTTGACACTGAGAGCCGCTGTGATTTGTTCACATACAACTACGACTTAAAAAAAATCAAAAAAAAAATTGTCTGGCGGAGTCATATCAAACGATATCGGTAGTTAGTTCACATTACCTTCATGAGCATACTCGTATATCGCCGTTCCGTTGAAATCACATGTCAATAGTGTCCAGATCGCCCAATTCAGATCAAAGAAAGAATTTTGAAAAAAAAAAAGAAATTTGATACTCATCAACCTATAAAGCTTACCATTGACAGTGAAGACCTGGCCAACGTCATTCTCGAAGAAATATAAACAGTTGACACTGCCTGCAAAAAATTTATACCATAGAGTAACTTTTTTCCGCATTCGTTGAACTCTCTTAGATCGCATATGAATTGGCATCGTCGCAAATGTTTGATCACGTACCCCTTAATCCAGGAATGGAGCTCATGACTTATGACGATTTTTCGATGAGAATTAGGTCGAATTGTTAAGTGCCATGGACTCCATTTAGCGAATACAAGTCATTGTATATGGTCTTTTAAATTCAGTTCCTGGATTAGTTGAATTTTGTAAGGCTGCAGGCCAATGTCATGACGCAAATTACGTCAAATCGTGCACTACGAAAGGCCAAGTTCTTGTAAGCGATGCGCAATCGGCTGCATCTGTTTCTTCTACACACTCTTAAATACAGAGGCTATGTTTTCAACAGATTTTCAGTTTAGTCGACATGCGATTTTTTTTTGGTCGGTCGTTTATTGAACCAGTGGACTCGAATTTATCTACCACATAGAAAATAGTTTTCTCAGTAAGACGATAATATGGGCGGTACTTTGCTCAAACAGAACGTCCATTATGAAAAACACTTTTATTATTTGGAAGCGTTGTTGACTTGGCAAGACAGTTAGAATAAATGACTACAATTCGAAAGTGATCTAGTAGATAATATGTTGTCTTATTATTCATGAGGCCACGTTTCAACCCCAGGTCTGACATCTTCAACAAAACGAAATATGAAAAAATGTTGCTTCGGCGACTTCCTCTAAGCAGATTTCTGGCAAAAACCCTGAGAGCAAAATAAAAATAAAAATTGCCATGAAAAGTTTCTTAAACATCTGTCGTTCGGGGTCGAATTTAAGCTGTAAGTCCCGCGACTCATGTATAAAATTAACACACACAACATAAGTGATGTGAGAAGCTACGTCGTAATCCTGACTGAAGGGTGGTAATGACCAATTATGTATGTATGTATGGATGTAATGCGAAAGTGTGCGTTGGCAGACTCGATAGATTTGCTTAACTGGAGGTATGAGCAACTCCAAAGACTTACCATATTTTCTTAACATAAGACACATACATAAATACATAACTGGTCATTACAACCCTTCAGTCAGGATTATGACCTAGTTTATCACACCACTTAAGTTGTGTGTCTTAATTTTTATACATGAGTGGCGGGACCTACAGTTTAAATTCGACTCCGAAGGACAGATTTTTGAGAAACTTTTCATGGCAATTTTTATTTACTCTCAGAGTTTTTGCCAGAAATCCGATGAGAGGAAGTCGCCGAAGAAATACTTTTTGTATTTTATTTCGATGTCTGGCCTGGGGCTCGAACCCTGGCTTTTCGTCTAATAAGCCAACACACTACCTACTAGACCACGGATAGAGGTTCATAAAAATTAGGCCGCCGTATTGTGAATTGCAATGGATTGGAAATCCCTTTGAAGTCCACAAAAAACTACAATAAATATTCTTGATGTTGGCGGTACTAGAATTATAGATGGTATGTACATATGTAGCGGATCAAATACCCGATAAGTCGCGTAGTAATTAATTGTAACCATTTCTAATACAAATTCAATAAAAACGAACTAGGAAGGGTAAAAATACATTCTCTACGGCTGAATACTCAATGTCTCACTTAAATGCCGATATGATATTAAAAAATATGAAATAAAGGAGAAGACATGGTAACAAAAGTTTTTTATTTCTGTTACTTTTTCGTTTTTCAAAAACACTCCTCAAGCACAAGTAAAAAAATCTGTGTCTTGCCATTCACATGATGAATGTAGGCTGCTGAAGTTTGCATTGACGGCTTTGGTAACTAAGAAGTGAAGAAAGAAAAGAAAAAATAAGAAAAAATTTGGACGAGAAAAAATTTGGCTTTTCAAAATACTGATATGTTGTATGATTTTTCCAAGAAGACAAGGACAAAAAAATTCGATTTTTTTTCTTGTTTTTCTTTTTTTAAGCAGTAAAAGTAGAATTATAAAGTAAAAGAGAGAATAGTGAATAAGTATGTTTGCCTTATCATTTTCACCATCACCGCCAGGATTTTGTCATCTTCATCAGCAGTATCATATTGTAGCAGGAAAACTAAAAAAAATATTTTCATTTCCACTTCTTTTATGCTTTGGAGAGACTTAAAAATGAACGTTTGTTTGTTCGTTTCTTTTTCTTTCTTTCTTTCTTTCTTTCTTTGCTTTTTATTTGCTCTTCTACCATTTGCTGAGTCTGATAAGTATTCTTTTAGATTTAGCCAATTTATTAGACGTTTTTTTTTCAACATCTTCTTCTTCTTCTGTTGACTGATTTTTCTGCTTTCGTTAGTAGCACTTAGCAGTTAGGATATGAGAATTTGTATGCATTTCTTATACTTGTGAATGGATTTCACACTCTAAAGAGATAAAGAAATTATTCGAATTTTCATTCATCCAATTTAAATATATTTTAAGGAGAAGGTTTATAACAAGGCAGACAAAAAGCACGTATTTTATGCTGAGTGTGTCTTAAGTTGGGATTTTTTTCAATTAGAACACTAATACGTTGGATTATTAATTATTATCGTGTCTTAAGAATAGAATTTTAAGGACATTTTTATTACTTTAATTCTGATTTTTCTAACAGGTTTAAATTAGAAATTTTAAACATCGCAATTGTATTTGATATGATATCTTATCTTCGCCAATACAACTACGGCCATCAGGAACCCATTATATTGTAATGAGGTTTAAATTGATCACATGGGTTAGGCTAGATTAGCGGGTAGCTTGCCCTTCACAGACAAGTTTACACGGTGGCCCATACAGCTCATTATGTTATCCAGTGTGTGTTAAACGCCCTTGTCGTGATTCGTTAGTGGTGAGTTTGGATCACCTCGAGTTCTGGATGAAACTGGCCAATTCTCTCTGTGGTAAGTTCGTTACCATGCCCAGTTCTTCAAACGTTCTGTCACTCAAAAGCTGCTGACATCTGTCCTGAAATGCAGAGCACTCACCTAAAAGGTGTTTTACCGATTCCGTTTCCTCCACGTCATCGCAGCTGTCCCATTCGGTGGGTCAGACAATACCGCAGTGCTTCGTTAGAATTCCTGTTGGAATGCAAACCGTTCTCTTGTCGAACTCAAGTTGTTCTCTGGTTTGCCTGCTGTCCACTGCTAGGCTCAGTAGTGTTGAAATTCGGCAACCAACTTACCACCGACGTTTTGTTGAATCCCAAGTTTCTTTTTCAATATCAAAAGTATTCTTGTAGGTCCGCATATATCCTCTCTACCGTTTCTTTCTCAGACATCTTACATGACTTCCGCTTTAGTTCGTCCGCCTTTTCGTTTTCTGCTATGGCATGGTGCCCCGGAAACCCAAAAGCGGTGGGTTTCGACATATACGATGTAGAGAGTCCATGAAACCTCTGAAGGACTATGATTTGACGCAATGCGAACCCAGTGTCTGGATTGCTCTTGATTATTCACACATGTGATCTAGTTCGAAGGAGGTTGATCAGCGGCATCAACCATACATACGTGCAAAAGCAAAAATCTCCGTCTAAAATACGCTGACCTGGTTAGGTAATCTATATGACCCGTTTAATGTCAGTTTATTGGAATAGACCACAGGTAAGTAAATCCTGGAGTTTTAATTAAACATCATTCTAAACTTGGTGAATGCAAGAAATGCAATAGAACTTACGAAGTTACAGATGAACTGGATCAGGTCAAGATCAGCCTTGCAAGTAACGATATGGGGGAGTTCGATGAAACTACCATCTTTTTTAAAATTAGTGAGGAGTTTTAAATTCATTCGCTAATTAGGCTTGGTAGTGTAGATCGATCTTATTAAGGAAGCTCAATTCTAATGGCATGAAACTCATGCAGAAGGGCGTTAAAAGCTATTGTAAGAGCCTTAAAAGGGTATGGTCTCTTTAGTCACAATATAGAACAGGTAGGTAGGTTACATGAGAGCGCAGAAGAAACTGTGGATCATATTGTACGTTACTATCTTTTTCTGCAGGCACAGAGGCTAGCCATATCTCGTTGGTAATTTTTTCAATTGGTTTTGAGAATGGGTTTGACTGATTTTTTATTACTTTTTTCTTATGTTTTTACATGCTTTTCTTTTATTTTTATTTCTTTACTTTTTTTACTTCCTCCCACTGTCACCATATGTACATTAGGGTGAATATTTTATGTCGAAATTTTTCTAGTCTCACCTCCCAGTTACGTTAATATTGGCAAAAAAAATGATATTGTCAAAGTTTCAGATCAATCGGTTGGGTTAAGACGTGCCGCAAGACCGATGAAATTTAAGGGAAACCATAACATTTAAGTTTCATGACTTATAACTTCAAAAATAATAATTTTATTACAAAATGCTGTAAGAGAAAGATGTTTAAGATGTTTCCTGTAAGGTTTCAAACATTTTTCCCCTTGACAACTTTTTCCTTAATCCTATATTTAACAAAATAAAGGAAATATTTTAAAAAATCCCCAGATGTGCACGCTTTATTTCTATGCTAATTTGTAGCCCTTGCTTTGTATGCATGCTTGATAAGTAATTGAAAAGCTGTACATATTATCATTGCAGTTATTGAGGCATTAAGGCTTGACGCTCAAAACTATATAATTAATAAAAATTCTATTCGAGCAGGCCGAGAAAAAATATGATACAATCATATGTTAGAGTTGAAAAAAATTCGACATTTTTACCTGTAATGTTATGTGTTTACACTCGGAAGGCAAACTATTACCAGGGCTAACTGGAAGTGAAAATGTGGTTAGGTTTCCAATTATTATATCTTGCGGGCACACTGAAAAATTGCTCTAAGTTTCTGCTTTGGAAAGTGGAACTGGATGAGAACAGACATCAGCTGTGTGTAATGCCATTCAAGAATGGGGCCTTCAAACCTACATAAACGCTATTGCTTCTGATACAACAGCTGTAAACAGTGGTTGCAATATAAATGGAACGTGTACTATCATGGAAAATCTTTTACAAAAGCCATCTTATGGCTACCATGTGGACATCATATATGTACATGAAATAATTTTGACAAGCGCGTTTGAAGCAAAAATGAATAAAAATGGCGGTATATATGTCGTCCTTTTCGAAAGAATTCAAAAAGCCTGGCTAAATTTAAATTTAAACAAATTTCGATTTGGAATAGATGACGGAAGAACAAAATCTCATGTTACTGATTCAATTAGTAGTGTTATAAATTTTGCTCAATCTATGCTCGTACTTTTGTGTTTTTAGGACAGCATCCTAAGAAACACAATTTTAAAGCAATAATGCTTAATGCAACTGGTGCTGTTCACCATACGAGATGGATGGCGAAAGCTATGTATAACATAAAGATATTTTTATGCCGAGAAGAATACATAATACATACATAATTGGTCATTACAACCCTTCACTCAGGATTACAACCTAGTTTCTCACATCACTTATGTTGTGTGTGTTACCTTTATACATGAGTGGCCGGACCTACAGCTTAAAGTCGATCCCGAAAGATAGATTTTTGAGAAACTTTTTCATGGCAATTTTATTTACTCTCAGAGTTTTTGCCAGAAATCCGTTGAGAGGAAGTCGCCGGGGGAAATATTCTTTTCATATTTCGTTTTGTTGGAAATGCCTGACCTGGGGTTTAAATTGCGGCGTCATGATTAATAAGCCAATACGCTACCTACTTGACCACGGCCACTAGTCTGTCTATGACTCTGATTCTATTTCTAACCCTTTGCACTCGGCACCGTTTCGGACTTTACCTACCAGCAACTCGACGCCACATTTTAACGAAAACGTACATCCTTGAAACGTGATATTATACAATATAATTTTTGAACCAAGCAAGGAACATTGAAGAAGACATATTTACAAAAAAATATCAAAAATTTTTTTTATTCGACGGTCCAGTACGAATTGAGATCTTGTATATTTCTTCTCTCGGTTATCGGATTTCTTTATTATCGTATCAAGTTTCCCACTTCATTGCGCCACACCCATGTAGCTTTCGACCCCTAATCCACTATATCTACAAATTGCTCCATGGATCAGAGAAGTGTACAGTCCGTCATGAACGCACTTCGCACGTTCCTTTTTTACTTGTTGAACGGATGATTTATTTATCATGCATCTCGTTAATTTTATCACATTTCGATAAATTTTTTCGTGTCATTTTAACAGAGAACTACAGGACAACACTTGTTTCTTAATAAATTTTTAAATAATTTGCGGTGGAATAATTTCATTGTCTGTAATCGCTAACAAACCATCATGTCCCCTCAGAGGGGACAGCCGAGTGGAAAGGGTTAATGTGTTTTTGCCTTTTATATTTTCTTTCTGAAGGATTTTAAATCATTAACCACCTAATCAATGGTACACTATCGTGCCTGACCTAATTTAACTTAGATTGATTAACAAGACAAGACAGTAATTAAAGATATTCTGTGCTATACTGACAGGAAGTCACTGTAATCTAGTAGATAGTATGTTAGATTATTAGACGAAACCCTATCATGGTTCAATCCCTTGCTTAGACATATCGAACAAAGCGAAAATAAAAAAAATATTTCTTCGGTGACTTCCTCTCAGTAGTCTTCTGGAAAAAATTTTGAGATCGAAAAAGTCTCTCAAATTTGTTGTTTGGAGTCGACACCAAACGCTATTGAATAAAATTAACGAATACAATATGAGTGGTGTGCGATACTAGGTCCTTGTCCTGAATAAAGGACTGGAGCAAAATTATCCTCAGACGACGACAAATTGGCGGAAATACAAAATGTTCGTAAGCTCGCACCTGCCATCAAATATCTCTTTGAAGTGTGAACAGGAAATTGAATCCGGCGTCCGCCAGTTTGCTAACATCTTAACTGAAGCTGTTAGGGTATCTACATCCTCTACCCCTTTGATAAGAAAACGAAAACTTCCCTGCTCTAATAACATAGAAGAACTGTTACGCCAAAAAAGGAATTTAAGACGCCGTTCTCCAGGTCTAAAGTCTCAACTTAATCAGTGTCAAAGACTTCTGCGTGACGCTTTGCTGAAGGACAAAGAGTCAAACCTGCAAAAATACTTGCAAAATTTGGACGCAACGAAAGACTCGGACTACAGTTTATGGAAGGCAGTAAGGAAAATGAGGAGACCTACTTTGCATGAATCTCCTTTACGACTACAGCACGGTGATTGGGCAAAAAGCGCAGAACAGAAAGTGGACGCTTTTGCCAACTACTTACATAATGTTTTTACACCAAACAATTCTGTTTCTAGTATTGCCCCAGTTACAATCGACGATGTGGTTAGTAGGCCGATCAAGTTCCGGCTGTCTGCAGTGATTGCCGTCATCCACAGCCTAAAGCCGAACAAATCACCTGGTTGTGACAAAATAACTGCGACAATGATTAAAAATTTGCCTACATCGGCCGTGCGCTTTATATTGTTCATCTCTAACTCTATGTTGCGAATAGGCTACTTTCCTGCATCTTGGAAATTATCTGATATAGTGATGATACCTAAACCAGGCAAGGACATCACGCAAGTATCATCATATCGCAACAAAATAATGTGCATAAATTGCTAAAAATTTACTTATGGGATAGATATTTCCAAATAAAATCAAAAGATGTCACCTCTTCCCGCAGAAAGATATCTGCTGGCGTACCACAAGAAAGTATTCTAGGGCCGTTCTTTTACTTATTGTTCACTGCAGATATGCCTACAAGTTTAGTGACTGACACGTCTAATTTTGCGGATAATACGGCGTTTTTAAGTATTCATAGAGATTCTACCGTTGCGTCACAAAGACTTCAATCTCATGTTAGTGATTTGGAAAATTGGATGCTGAAATGGAAGATAAAAGTCAATGTTTCTAAATGCATGCACATCACGTTTACACTGAGAAGGGGAAATTGTCCGCCCAACAAGATTAATGGTATGACAGTACCAGAACATAGTAGTGTAAAATATCTGGGCATCCATCTCGACCGTCGCCTTACCTGGGCTCAACATATAGCTGCCAAAATTACCCAGATCAAACTCAGAACAGCACAGCTTTACTGGCTTATTGGACCTAAGTCAACCCTTGATTTAGAACTAAAACTGCTTTTGTATAAGTCAGTATTGAAACCTATTTGGCTTTATGGTATCCAACTGTGGGGAACAGCCTCACCATCCAATGTAGAGAAGCTTCAAAGGCGGCAATCTAGACTTCTTAGAATAATAACAGGTGCTCCTTTGTATATGAGAAACAGTAACATCCACAAAGATCTGAAGGTGCCCTTAGTTCGAGAGGAAATAAAAATAGCAAGTGTCAATTACATCTCTAGGATTACAGAACATCCCAACCGTCTTGTAAGAGACTTACTTGTGTTCGAGGGTCACAGACGTCTCAAATGATCTGATCAGATAAATTTACTTTTGATGAGCACTTTTAGTTGTACATTGCAGTGGCAATAACAACTTTTATTATTGCATTATTTTAGGTTCAGATTTGAATACTTATTGTAAATTCTGAAAGGAAAGATTCAATAAATAATATATGAAAAAAAAATCTTTTGAAGATCGAACTTAATTTTTTGTTACTTACAGTATGTTAGAATAAAAATATTTTAATTTAATATTTTTCTTATTATTTGTTTAGTATTGATTATATTTATAATATTTTTCTATTAAACATATATTTTTTATCCTGTATAAACTAATATTTTTCAATATTATGTATTTCCCTTATCCTTGATTGAAATCAAGTATAAATACATGAAAACTAAAAGGAATACGAATTCAGAACGTAATTGAAATCCCATAATCGATAAGAAACCATTGGCTTGAAAACAGCAACATATATCGTAAGGCATTGGGTATTAATATTGATTATCGTGGTAATATTTTGATGTTATCCGTTTTATTTGCTACACTACATGACATACCATACGATACATTCATTTATATCCATATAATGTAGATAAATACGCAAAACACTCACACACTGACTCACTTTCATGTGAGGAAATATAAGGAAATTTATCCAATATTTATTAATGTGTGGGTAGTATATGCAAATCAACCATATATTCTATATACTTCCGACCGGAAACGAAATCCACCAGAATGGGAAAATAAAGCAAACAGAGAAAAATGGAGTAAAGGAAAAAAACAAACTTATAGAACTTAAGCTATTTGTTTCGTCTCATAAATATTTTCCTCTAACATCTTATCAATAACAATTTATACATATTCGTACATATTCTTGTTCTTGTTCTATATTTTTTTTCTAATGATTACAGTAAGTTTGCTGTTTGCCAAGTTAAAAATTGAATATTTTTCTCCATTGATTTTCTGAAGTTTCATTTTTCTTAACAAAATTATTTTCAAGTAATTCAGAAAAGGATAAGGAAAGCGAGCAAAACAATTTGTTACACATTATTAAGAATGTTTAATGTACAGTTTGTTTCAGTTTTTCCTTTCCCTCTTTCTTTTTTGTTTTTTTGTTTTGAATAAAACTTTTGTTTTTTCATTAAAAGTTTTGCAAGTAGGGAAAGTACAAAGTATATAATTTTCTTATTTTTATTTCGGAATCAATTATTTAAAATAGAAAACATATTAAAACTAAGTTTCTTTCAGAGTTCAATTACATTCAATATTTAAATGTTGCAAATCTTATTTAAGCTGTATACGAATATTATTGACTAATGATCAATTGCGATACAATATGCGTAAATGAGGAGTGCCCACGACAAAATGTGTGCATACATATTTTCTTATAAATCTAAACTTAATATTGAAATTATTTAAAGTGTTTTTAAATTAAAATCAAGTCGCTGTAGACTATTAGGCTCAAACATGTCGAACAAAACGTAATTAAAAAAGAATATTTCTTTCGGCGCTTTCCTGTCAACAGGCTTTTGAAAAAAACTATTCAACTTTCCGTTAAAGTTAGCTTTAGTTAAACTTAACTTTAGCTAAAGTGAACTTTAAAGTCAACTTTAACATATTTTCGATATAACAACCTACAGACAAAATAAAGTTAACTTTTTCAAAAATATGGCAGTGCCGAAGCAATGTCGATCACATTACCCAATTAACCCTGGACAGTTACTGTTCGTTGAATCGACAGAGATCATTTACTCTTTATCATATAATTGTTAAACTAGCCAACTTCCCGTTAAAGTTGGGTTCAGTTAAAGGTAACCTTAGCTAAAGTGAACTTTAAAGTCAACTTTAACATATTTTCGTTATTACAACCTACAGATAAAATAAAGTTAACTCTTTCAATAATATTACAGTGCCGGAGCAATGTCGATAACATTACACAATTAACCCTGAACAGTTATTGTTCGTAGAAGCGACGAAGATCATTTACTCTTTATCATATAATTCTTTTATTTTTGAACAAATTTCGCTTTTTTTCAACAACGTTAGTTGATAATGAAAGCTTGTAGTGAGCAGACGTAATTCTTGTTTTAATTGTTCGTCGATTCAAAAATGACCAATCAGGGTTAAAAAAAATTGTTGGCCAGCGTACGTTTACTCACTGCAGGCTTTCGTTATCAACTAAAGTTGTTGAAAAAAAGAAGCGAAATTTGGCCAAACATAAAAGAATTAGATGAGAAAGAATAAATGAGCTTCGTCGATTCGACGAACAGTAACCATTCAGGATTAAATAGTTCGTCTATTCAAAAAAAATTAAGAGTAACCGTCCCGAGTTAAACCAGTTTTTTAAAGGCAGTGTCAACGATGGTCCTCTCTTTTTTATTGTATTTACTCATTTTTTTATATTTGAAGTTGCCATATTGATTTTTTTTTACGCCGAGGTATATGTACCTAACCGCACCATAGAGGAAGTCGTCTCCTCCTCCGTGTGTGGGGTCCTCACCCACTAAATCCCTCCCCAATCGCAAGTACGGCTGGCGCGCATACCGTACGATACGCCGAAGTGATACGCAAGGCAGTCGTCCTCTGTACCCATATAAGTGAGTATGCTCGCTTTCTAGCATTGAGCGCTTCGGCGCAAATTTCACTTCCATAAAGCATAATGCTGTTATTAACCTCCATCAGGAGTCTCCTTCTCGCCGGTAGCCCGCCTCCAATATTCGCCATTAGTCTACTGAGCTATCCCACAATCTTGAAAATAATAACATGGCAAGTTCAAACATAAACTTAACTTTAAAAGTTACCAGTAGGATGATCCTTCATTTATCTTAACGCTCACTTCTACCTTATCGTCCACTTATAATAATGAAAAACAATTTATCTGCCCGTTCCAATCCTCCCTTTAGTTAACAGCAAGTTGTAACAAAGGCCCTAATTGTGAACTAAAATTGCCATATGAGTAAATTTTCCGTTGTTGGAATACCGTGTTCTACCGTATTCTACGCAAAATTTCTATAATTGGTTAAATCGATTGACATGTATCCATCAGTGATATCCTTGTTAGACACTTCGGTTTCTTGCTATTCTACATTACATTTCTGTCGCTGGCTAAGTTCAGAGATATGTGTTGCTATTATGAGCTACTTTTTTAATCGCACTTTTAAATTGAAGATCTTATAGGATGATGTATAAATATCATCCTCATAATTCAAAATTTCGAGACGGTATGGGAAGCTCTATTTAATTGCTCTTCTCTCTGAAGTAGTGGTAGGTATTCTATAAGATATTGTGCTGGCTTATCAGATATGTGGGCACTGAGCACACAGATAAGCTTGTGAGTAGAGCAGTTTTCTAATCGCTCATGGGGCAAGCAACTTTTTATGGGCTGGGTATAGATATTTGAAATGTTATAAACACAATAAATGTATATGGAAATGATTATTTTGAATCGCAACAACAAGGAAATTGTCCATGCAAAATTGCAGTGTTTACAGCGTTGCGTTTATAACAGCGAAAGAGAGAAATAGAAACTGTTCTTCTTAGGAGATTTGAGTCTTGCATTCAACCTCAGGCTGGCAACTAGGCTTTAGGTAGGGCATTCTAGGCCCAAAAGACATTTGTTAATAATGAGCATCGTCTGGAGTCCAATGTAGATATTCTGTGATAATGCAACGTCAGAACACATAGGCTGCCTTCCAAAATATTAGTTGCTTTGTGTTTGAACAAAGTATCGTGTTTCATAATGCCGCTGTACAAAATATATACAATGTATTCTATTTCAAAACGTCGTCAATGTGTATTTCTAACGCAGTAAAAACCAATCAGGCATCGGATTTATGGTTGATGCATTGTTTGGTTACTTTGCATATCTACATAGTTTATAGACAGTAGTAGAACTGCATACAAACTTTGTATTGATACATTTTGGAAGACAGTCAAACTTGGATCTTGTGAGGTATTAATGCAGAAAAGCCTATGTGCGTTTCAGCAGCTAAAGGGGGGTGGGCGAATTGTCCTTCATAACAGGCAGCAACAACTTCAATTTTTCAGGGAAATAGGCTTGGAAGGGATTTAGGGAACTAGAATAGATCACACGGTCAGAGTACTATAAATTTTTTTTATTTTTTTTTTCATTACCCCTCTAGGGAGCATATGGCTTCCACAAAGCATCTGCATTTGACACGATTCTCCGCCGTTGTTTTTACGCCTGCCCATGTCAGGTCATTAAGCCTTAGTTCTTGCAGGACCGTGCTGCTCCAGGTGTTTTTTGGTCTGCCACGGTTTCTTGAGCCCTGGGGATTCCACTCTAGCGCCATCCTTGTAATACTGCCTGGCTTCTTTCTCAATATATGGCCAATCCATCCCCATTTTATCTATTTGATCTGCTTCTGTGTGGGTTCCTGCTCCGAGAGTGTCCAGAGATCTGCATTGCTAATGGTGTTGGGCCAGAATATGCTACATATGATTCTTAGGCATTTATTAATGAATACCTGAAGCTTTTCCGTTATGGTGTTGACTTTACACAAGGGTTGAATATCCTTAGCGTGGTACGCCTAGATATATATACACTTCTTCATACGGAGTGCAGTCGCCCGAATGCTGCTCTCGCTCTGTTATCTACGTCTGTTTCTGCGCCGCCGTTTGTTGTCATAGTACTGTCTAGAAAGCAGATGCTATCGACGTACTCGACTATTTGGCCCTGTATGTTTTCTATGCTAGTGTTGCTAATTCTCATGGCTTTGGTTTCTATAAATCTCTACCTGTCAATAATACTAATATCAGACGAGAACACTTGAGTATAAATCTTAGTTATGAGATGTCGCAAAAAGGACCTTCCTAAGCAATCTTCTGGGCAAATGCTCTGGTAGTAAATTAATGTGAATTCTTAAATCTGTCATTCGACATCGACATTTAACTGCTGATGACGCTACTAATGAATTAAATTAGCAGACACATAATGGCTGGTGTGAGAGACTAAACCATAATCTTGACTAAAAGATTGTAATGGCCAATAAAGTAAGTAGTTTGTGAGAATTGACTTGACTCTTTACAAGTCCGGACAGATGATGAACAATTAATGGCATGGATTCAGTATCACGAATCGAACTATTTTCCGTGGTGTACCTTTCGTTCTAAATTCTTTTGATAAAGCACTTTGCCTGACGATACTAAATACTTTCTTAAAGTCAATTAATAGAAGTTGCCTTTGTCTAGTAGGTAGTGTAATGGCTTATTAGACGTGAGGCCAGACATCTCCAACAAAACGAAAAATGAAAACATATTTCTTAGGCGAACTTCCTCTCAGCAGACTTCTGGCATAAACTCTGCCGATAAATAAAATTGCCATGAAAAGTTTTTAAAAAATCTGTCGTTTGGAGTCGACTTTAAACTAAACGTCCCGCCACTCATTCATAAAATTAAGACGTACAACATAAGTGGTATGAGAAGCTAGGTCGTAATCTTCACAGAAGGGTTGTAATCATAGCTGCCAGAGTTGACGATTTATCGTCATTTTGACGATTTTGAGCTCCAAAAATATCATTTTGACGATGTGACGATTTATGCCCTTATTTTGACGATTTTAAAAAATTAAAAATTTTAATCATATTCTCTACTTTAGTACATTCAAAGCCTCTTTAAGCTTTGTATTAACTTTGCAATTGTTACTATTGGAAATTTATGTTAGTAAAAACAAAGAGTAAAGTTTTATATTTTTAAGTTACTTTCGAATACCTGTGATAATGTTTCCATATTTTATACTTTTTAACCCCATAAAAGCCAAAAAATTGCAACTCCTAAATAACCTAACAATTTTAAAAATAGGTTCTAATATTACCATCGGAGGAACAAAGGCAAAAGCCATTATATTTTTCGTACGACCAACATTCAGGGGATGGATGGCATTGTGCTTGGAACTATGAAAATATGTTGTTATGGGAAGAAGGAAAGAGGGAACAGTGTTTATGGACTGTAGGCTTATATATTTTTATACCATAAGTAACAGGAAAGATCTCTGCAGGAATTGAGTTCCACTTACGAATAGTCCGACTAAAAAATGTATTTTTTCTGTAAAGCAGTGTGCGATCCACGGACAATCGGATATGCTCGAAAGGCGAGCGCTATTTAGGAATATATAATTTTTGGGAGCAAGTCCCCTTATTTTGTTCGAGCATAATCCTTTTGTAGTAGCGATAGAACAGTGAAACACAAACCACATTGCAAAGATGCTCCAATGATTTAATGAAGTTGGATACACTACCGACTTTAACGAGATACTACGGCCTCTCCTGTACACGTTGAGGCACCGACCCTTACATGAGAGTTGTATTCCATTCTCGGTCGGTTATAAATGGTGTAAATAGTAAGATCAGATGATAAAATCTTAAGAAGGAACTGAAGAAACTGAAAAATGTGTTGGTTCTAGCCAACATTACACTGAATTTTCATGCTCAGAATAAGCTTCTGACTTCTTAATATTTACACCACCCATAGATACGATTATGATGATGCAATATTATTGCTATGCGTATGTGTCAATAAACAACACCGGGATAGATTGTTTAATCCATAAACAATTTTTTTCTGAAAATTATATAAAATTTCTCCATTTTTGGAAAAAAAAAATAATAAATGAAGATGAGGAGCGCTAGCTTTTAATTTCTAACAATTTTTTTTTAATGTTTTATTTTTGAACTGTACATACATTGACTTTATATGTTTTACTACAATAGAAATAATTTTGGTTTTTAAAAACTTTTAATTTATTTATTTATTTCTGACGATTTTTTGACGATTTCAATAAACGTCTTTGACGATTTGGTGCCTCATTCATCTGGCAGCTATGGTTGTAATGGCCAATTATGTGTGTATGTTGTATGTATGACTCCTCCTAAGCAGTATTCTGGCAAAAGTTCTGATAAGAAATAAAATTGCATTCTTAAACTTCAACAATTGGTGGCATGAAATGATTAACTGATGCTTACGTCGTTAAAATGAACTGAAGGTTCAGTTTCAAGAATCGGATTATTTTCTATGGTAGGAGGCATCCTGCCCTGAATTTTTTTCATAAATCACTTTGCTTGATGGTATTGAATTCGTTCCTAAAATCCATGAACAGTACAGTACACAGAGGGCTATACCATTCTATAAACTACTCCATGATAATGCTTCAAGTATTGTTATGATGTTATGCAGCTTGTAGTTGATAACCTGCCTGTTGCATATCAAACATCATAATAATAAAATAAAATTAATTTGTATTTAATTTAATTAATTTTATAAACTTTCGATAAAAATTTTTCCAAACTACATGAATAATTATAATAAACCCATGGCACTGATTGTATGTGTTGTGACTATGCTACACTACCATCGTTAATAACTTCATTTTTCTCTTATGCACACCTTTAATGTCAACCATTATTTATGCATTATGCCTGTATGTATGAATAGATGAATGTGTGTTATAAAAAAAAGTACACCAATACACATGTAAAGCACATATGTTGCTTACTGGTTTTGTTCATACATGTATGTATGAGAGAATTTCTATTCTAATGTACTTTTAGTATGTGGTTAAACTCAAGTGTGTGTTTATTTTACTGTTATTTCTAAAGATGTTGATATTAAATAAACGCACACAAAATGCATATGTATGGAATGTATGTGGATAGATTGTATACACATGTATATGCATAAATTATCTTAACAGTCGTATATTTCATTTACTTTAATGCACAGCGTACCACATCTCATTCAAACCTCCTGTAACAGCAGCTGCAGACGAAGTAGTAGTCGTCGAAGTCATAGTCAAAGTCGAGTCAGATAAATACATACATACATACATATATTTATTGTTTATTTGTTTTTTATGTAAATCACTTGATGTTTTTCCTTAAACTTTAGCTCGGTATTTTTTCTTTATTTGCATCCTTCTTATGGCATAACAGTCTGTATTTACATGGATTACATATTTTTTTGCTTGTGTAAGTAGATTGACGAAAAATACAAACAAATAAAAACCAAATAATATATGTGGAAAAGGAAGCGTGTATAGTAAATAAACGAACGAACAAAAAAAATCCCAGTAAACAGATAAAAATGCGTATGGAAGTGTGGGAGTATACACAAACAAATGTCGGTTGCCATAAGTAGTTGAATTTGCTGTTGCTATTGCTATTGCCTTTGACGGTTATGCTATAAGTCATGGTTGTTATTACTGCAGACAGTCACAGTCATTTACATGTTGTCTGTATGTACGTATGTATAGATATGTGTGTATATTTTTATATTATATTTGTAAATGCGTTTGAGCGCCTGTGTGTAAATAGTCGTAGTCAACATTAATGTACAATACATACCATAAAACAAACCAATACACAACAAAATAAACAGCTTAAAAAATATTCGTACACATTCTATGATAACAATAACACCCACATGGTTGTTCGCAACCATAACTGTGTGTAAAAATTATTTCTATACACTCTATAGTAAAAGTTAAGAATCATCTTTAAAATTTTAATATTTTATTGAACTTTCATACAAGGAAACAGAAGTTTCCTAGTTCTAATTTGTTGTTCCTACAAAATTCTATTTCTTTGGATTGTCTAACTAATAGGACTTTGAAAGTTACAGTTTACAACACACTGTTATATATAAAGGGTGGCCCACATAAAACATTAAATTTAAAACTGCAATAAAACAAAAACGGTTTGATACTTTGCCAAATTTATTTTTTTGTTGTGAAGTACAATTGTTTTTTTTTTTTTTTTTTTTTTTTTTTTGAAAGGTAGGATTGAAAAGCAATGTAATATAATCGTCTAATGTAATTATTAGACGATAAGCCAGGGTTCGAGCCCCAGGCCAGACATCAAAATGAAATACAAAAAGCATTTCTTCGGCGACTTCGTTTCAGAAGATTTCTGGCAAAAACTCTGAGAGTAAATAAAATTGCCATGAAAAGTTTCTCAAAAATCTGTCGTTCAGAGTCATGTATAAAATTAACACACACAACATAAGTGGTGCGAGAACTAGGTCGTAATCCTGACTGAAGGGTTGTAATGACCAATTATGTGTATATGTATGTCTGTGACGTATCCAGTAAGATGAAAATGAGCTTCATCCGAAATGATTTTTTTTAAACTTTCAGCCGGATCTTTGATATTTTGGAGTGTACTTTCTGTAGAAGCATGCCCACGTCTTGGGACATCAACAATGAAACCACGAACTTAAGCAATATACTTGCGTATACCGGGCACTATTGGTCCTTCTCAGCGACGAAATTTTGTACAACATTTTCGTGCAATTTCCAACAAATTGTTTTTGTTTCGGAAATAAATTTCCAATAACTCCCAACGTTGCTAAAGTGTACGACATCGTCGTGGTGGTTTTTCGTTAGCCCAATAAATTCAAGCGTTGCTCAAGCGTAAATCGAATCATTACGTTCAGTGGAGATAATATACTGAATTTTGTGACAGAAAGAATGACATAAGCATTGCCAGATTGGAAATAACCGATGGTTCAAACTTAAACCGATAGATGGCCCACCCGATATATTAATTTTTTAATAGGTTAGGTTAGGTTAGAGGACGTGTACTTGTCAATTAAGACAAGCACAGTCCCCGGAGGTCGAATTGACCCATTGTACAACGTCCTAGTTTCTCACACCACTTATGTCGTATGTGTGTAGTTTTATACATGAGTGGTGGCACCTAAAGTTTAAAGTCGACTCCGAACAACAGATTTTTGAGAAACTTTTTCGCGGCAATTTTTTATTTACTCTCAGAGTTTTTGCCAGAAATCTGCTGATAGGAAGTCGCCGAAGAAATTCTTTTTGTATTTTGTCTTTGATGTCTGGCCTGGGGCTCGTACTAGACTACGGCGGCTTCATATGCAGATAATATACTGCAATTTGTGACAGAATAGAATGACATAAGTTTTGCGGGATTGGAAGTAACCGATGGTTCAAACTTAAAGCTATATAGATGGCCCACCCGATATAATAATTTTTTTATAACTATTTTTGAAAAGAATACTTTTACTGCAGAGTGTATTTCTATTTGAATTTTAAGTTAATTGTTTAATGAATTGTTTAATAAAACTTCAAAGGTTTATTTTAACTACTTTCTCATCAAATCAGGGACATGAAGGACATTGGTGTCACACTTTAATTTAAAGAGATCAACTTTAAAGAGGTCAACTTTTGATCACCAAATCGTATTCAATCAAGTTGAGAAAAATCTATGTGTTTAACACTTTTGTGCTACACTAAACGTTTTGTCATATACAACATGTGACATTTACACACAGTTAAATACATGTATGTATACATATATATTTTCACATGTTTGTATATGTAAAAATAAGTATTGTGCACGACATATTGACAAGAAAATCTCATTGAAAAATTCATCTTTTATTCATAAGTAATCTTCTTTAATCTTAATCTTAACTCCGTATATTTGTTTACTGGGTCACAAACAATATTTGCGCAAAGGTTTGTCGGTTTATTTGTACGAATACGTACGTACATATATCCACTATATCACCACTACTGCTGCTGTTGGTTAGTGATACAAACATTGACGGTTACAAACTGTAATTGATACAAACCGATATGCATACATTTAAACTTGTATATATGTACGAGTATGTATTTGTGCATATATTTGGAATATATATATATATGTATGATATGATATTGAAAGACAACATGGGTCGGATAAGGGTAAGGATCATTGGCATCAACATGGTATGAATTTAATTGATTTCTGACAGCATGAAATTTATTTATAAATTCTTTTCGATCACTATGTTTATGGAATATTATATCCAAAGCAGACATACATAAGTGAAATATCTAATATTGAGTAATACATACGTACGTACGCATGTATTAAATTGAATATGATATAAGCCCTGCCCGAGGTGACATATGTGTTGCATTTTTTTTGTTTTTTTTTTGTTTTGATTATTAAGATATTTTAATATATTATTAATTTTTATTTTAATATATTTATGTATGTAAGCATATATCATATTTCCATCACACAGATAAATATGATTAAAAACAGTCGCAGCCTACAGGTGACAAAGTCAAATGAATGTAAAGAAAAATTAATCTTATGAAGTTAAAATATACAATCAAATATAAAGAAGTTCGTATTTAAATAAGACGGAAATTTAGCAAATAAGGGAAACGGAAATATTAAAAGAATTATTTTTTATGCGACTTCCTCTCAGCAGTATTCTGGCAAAAACTCGGAGAGTAAATAAAGTTGCCACGTAAAGTTTCTTAAAAATCTGTCATTCGAAGTCGATTTTAAACTATAGATGCCGCCACTCATGTATTAAATTAACACGCACAACATAAGTGCTGTGAGAAACTTGAGAAGCTTGAGAGATTGTAATAACGAATTATGTACATATGTATGTTGGTATCCCTAATTGGTATCCGAAATTTTCCTGAGTAATCCATGGAATGCATTGGTAAGTACGAAAAATGATAATATTACTTCCTTACTTACCTTACCTTATTGGCCATTAACAACCCGATTAACGGATTTCAGCCTGCAGCAACACACCCTTCCAGGCGCCTCTGCTTCTTGCGCGCCTACTCCTGTTGGTCACACCAATCGATGACAGGGCTTCCTCGATTTGGTGTCTTCCAACGCATACAATGTCGTCCTCTTCACCGACGTCCGTAGATCCCCGCAGCAAATACCCATCCTCCTCCGTTCGAAAGACATGGCCGAGCCAGCGCAGCCGCTGGATGTTAATACGCTGCACAACGTCTATGTCATTGAGGAGCTCATACAGCTCACTGTTGGATCGGACGTGGAAATCATCGCCAACTCGCATTGGACCGAAGATCTTACGTAGGACTTTTCTCTCGAATACTTTCAAGGCTGCTGCATCAGTGCTGAATAGAGTCCATGCCTCTGCGCCATAAAGAAGCACGGGTAGGATAAGCGTCTTGTAGAGTATTAGTTTTGTCATACGAGCGAGGTCTCTGCTACTCAATTGCCTATTGAGTCCATACGAGCACCCGTTGGCAAGAGTGACGTTGCGTTTGATCTCCAGGCTGACATCACTTTTTGGCGATAATGGCGGAGCCAAGATAAATAAATTCCTTGACTGTTTCAAAGGTATAGTTATCGGCCGTAATCTGAGAATCAATACGCCGCACATCTCTAATTGTCAATAACATATACTTTGTTTTGTCCTTATTTACTGCCAAACCCATCTTAGTAGATTCGCGTTCAATAGCACTAAAGGCAGCAGTAACATCTCGCTTTGTACGCTCTATGATGTCAATGTCGTCAACGTACGCAAACAACTGGACGCTTTTGTGAAAAATAGTGCCACTCCCGTCTTACGCAGAACACTATCCATGACGAAGTTGAAGAGGTCGCATGATAAGGGGTCGCCTTGTCTGAAACCTCGCACGGTATCAAAAGGTTCGTAGAGGTCCATTACTACCTTGACGGAGCTGCAGGAATTGCTCAACGCCATTCTACATGGTCTTATCAGCTTCGCAGGTATACCGAGCTCAGACATTTCGGCAAAAACACGATCCCTTATGGGGCTATCGAAGGCTGCCTTATAGTCGACAAAAAGATGGTGGATTTTTTCCAGGATCTGGCGCAGTGTGAAGATCTAGTCAATGGTGGACTTGCCAGGTCTGAAGCCGCTCTGCTAAGGTCCAATCAGTGTTTTTAGTGGTTTTAGTCGTTCACACAATACACCTGAAAGAACCTTATATGCGATAGGGAGAAGGCTTATACCCCTATAGTTGGCGCATATCGTAGGTTAGGGTAGAGGACGTGTACTTGTCAATTAAGACAAGTACAGTACCCGGAGGCCGAATGGATCCTTTGTACAACGTCCTAGTTTCTCACACCACTTATGTTGTGTGTGTTAATGTTATACATGTGGTGGGACCTACAGTTTAAAGTCGACTCCGAATGACAGATTATTTGAGAAACTTTTTCAGGGCAATTTTATTTACTCATAGTTTTTGACAGAAATCTGCTGAGAGGAAGTCACGGAAGAAATACTTTTTGTATTTTGTGTTTATGTCTGGCCTGGGGCTCGAACCCTGGCTTTACGTCTAATAAGCCAACACACTACCTACTAGACTACGGCGACTTTTGGCGCATATCGTAGGGTCTCCCTATTTCAGGAAATGTTTATTGCTTGTGCGCCAAAGATTTGATGTCATGATTAACGATTTCATTCTGAGCCATATTCCTTCCACCAGCATTTTCTCCTAAATTTACGATTGTATTTGCGCTTTATCAAAGCTTACACAGTCTGTTTATAAACATTATTAAGAAGTATCCTTTAAGAGTATACTTTAACTAGTCTTTCTTCGAAATTTTTAATTAAAAAACATCTTTTTGAAGCATATGATCTAAAGTAATACTTTTTGGAATATATATGAAGCCTTCTTGCTATTAGCGTTCCTTCGCTGTTGTAAAAAAGCATGTACTTTTCGTATTTTAACTTATAACATTTACATTTGAGTGATACTTTTACTACACCTCAGACAACAGAAAAATGCTGATACTTATAGTATACTTTCTATGCGGGTGTGTGAAACACTTTAGGGTTGCGTACTTAGGGTAAAATGCATCCTTATTTTTCGATACTTTTTTTAAATCTCTATCTTGATTTTGCATACCTTTTAAATACTTGCACACACATACACAAAGAAAATCTGAACAATTTTTTGCATTGCACTGCCTCAGTACAAACAAATAAGCTCTTGAAATGCATACAGATGCATACCACCAAAACATACTAAAACACACACACAGCGTGATATTATTTAGCTGTTACACATATATAGAGGAAAACTTAGAGTGTGTGTAAGTGAAAGAAACACTTAAAAATGTCAAGTACAACGTAATTAAGTATGCAATAAATATGTATGTCTGTGTTTGTGCACAAGTATGTTTTTAATGTCTCTGGCAGTGTGTACACCTACAATGTATAGTTTTTATTTAATTTTTTTACGCTAAATGTGCATTTTTTTTATATAAAATAGTATATACATATGCGTATATTTTATTTTCTTTTTAATTCCTGTTTTTAATAAAATATTATGTAGACTTTGAAGTAAATTACGAGTACAAAAATTTTGTAAAATTATTGGATTTTTTTTTTAATGTTCTCTACTTTACAATGCGCATTGTACGAGTACCTAGTCATTAGGAAGTAGTCTGAAATGAGTTAAAGGATATTTTAATTAAAAGAGGTAGAGAATCGAATTTTATAACTACAAAAGTAGATAGTAACGGCTCAAAAAAGCTGCCATATTTTAGTAGGTAGTGGATTGGTTATTACACCTCAGATCAGAGCGTCAAAAAAACCGATATAAGAAAAGAATATTTATTCGGCAACTTCCTATCAGCAGATTTCTGGAAAAAGCTCTGAGAGAAAATAAAATTGCCATGAAAAGCGTCTTAAAAATCTGCAATTTAAAGTCGACTCTGAACGATAGATATTTAAGAAACTTTTCATGGCAATTTGGCTCTCAGAGTTTTTGCCAGAAATCTGCTAAGATCACGGTAGATAGGAAAGAATATAACAATAACAAATCAACAGTGATGTTCTAGAACAGGGTTCGTCAAAAAAATTTTGGTTATGGGTTAGTGAGTAAGAGAGAGAGAGAATAAGTTGAGAGAATTTATTTATTTACAGCCATAGAAAAGTGTTAGTATATACGCTATTTTTATTTTCATTTCATCAGCATACATATGTAAAGCTATATAACTTTGGCTTAATAATTTTAGATAAATAAAAATAAAATATAAATTCCATTTTTTATTAAAAGAACATAAAGCTATCCATCTTTGGCTTAAAAATTATGCCATGTTTTTTTAGATAAATAAAAATAAAAAGAATAAAAAAACCCATTTTTTATTAAAAGAAAAAAGCGAGCATACCAAAGCATTTAAAAAAAATTATACTATGCGACAAAATAAAAAAATATTAAAAACGCCCAGCTAATGTCATAGCCAATTTTTAACATAAAATATTTTTTGAGTGTCATTCTGAAATAAAATGATAAAGAATCCGCCGCACATGTGTTCTTGCCGCAGTCTGATCGACAACTAAATGAAAAAACACAAGAATGCGTGTGAGTTCTCTTTGCACAACTGTGCTATGAAATGGTAAACTATGTTCTAGAAGTTCCCAAAGTGTGTGTCAAATTTTAATAAATAAAGCAAGTAGACCATGAAGTCGCCGTAGTCTAATAGGTAGTATGTCGTCTTATAAGACGTAAAGCTAGGGTTCGAGCCCCAGGCCAGACATCAAGACAAAATTCAAACAATTAATTCTTAGGCGATTTCTAGCAAAACCTGTGAGAATAAATAAAATTGCCATGAAAAGTTTCTCAAAAATCTGTCGTTCGCAGTCGACTTTAAACTGTAGGTCCCGCCACTCATGTATGAAATTAAAACACACAACATAAGTGGTGTGAGAAACTAGGTCGTAATCCTGATTGAAGGGTTGTAATGACCAATTATGTATGTATGTATCTGCACTGAACGTAATGGATCGATTTACGCTTAGCAACTTTGGGATTTATTAGGCCAACAAAAAACTGTCGAACGTTTCAGCAACGTTGGGAGTTATTGGAAATTAATTTCCTAAATAAAAACAATTTGTCGGAAATTGCACGAAAATGTCGTACAAAATTTCGTCGCAGAGAAGGTTGAAACAGTGTTCGGTATACGCAAGTTTATTGCTTAAGTTTGTGAAACTGGCTTCATTGTTGATGAACCAAGACGTGAGCATGCTCGTGCGTACACCCGAAAAAAGCAAAGCTGTGACTGAGAGTATGCGTGAGACTCCATCAACATCAACTCGTCATCGTTTTCAAGAATTGAACATTTCACGAACGAGCTTACGTCGAATTTGGATAAAAGATCTTGGTATGACGCCTTATAAAGTTCAATTGGTTCAAGATTTGAAGCCGCATAACCAACTGCTTCGTTATCGCTTCGCTAGATGGGCCAACAATAAAATGCACGATGAAGTCGATTTTGCAAAAAAAAAAATCACCTGATCGGATGAAAATCATTTTCATCTTGGTGGGTATGTTTTTAGAAGAATCTTTTAGAAAATTCTGTCGTTCGTAGTCGTCTTTAAACTGTAGGTCCCACCACTCATGTATAAAATTAACACACACAACATAAGTGGTGTGAGAAACTAGTTGGAATCCTGACTGAAGGGTTGTAATGACCAATTATGTATGTAAGTAGACCATGATAAAAGATTATCTAGGTTAGGTTAAGTTATTTTAGAGGACGAATTTTTTTTTTGGACAAGTACAGTACCCGGAGGTCAAGTTAACCAATTGTACAAAAAAGTCCTTTAAGTGAGAGGATAATTGAGGAAATGGAAAAAAAGGAGAGCAATTAGGAAAAAAAGGTGGAATGCTTCACTATTTTATGTGTCATCCTTGCGCAGAGCCATGCTAATCTTCTCTGTATAGTTCCAATTTTAGTATATGTCTTGCCGAAGCAAGACTATCTATGAATATAATAAAATAGAAAATATATTTTACTTTGTAATTGTATAACCTTGGATAGCGCAGAAATCCAAATGTTTTTAAAATCTCATACATTTTCAAAGACAAAAAACTAACAAACTTTTGAAGAAAAATGTAAAAAAATAAAAAAAATTAATTTTGCTTTAATTGCTTTTATTAACTTAAAAAATTGCACAACCATAAAGCTTTAACCATAATTTTTATGTTTCCTATTATTTCTACTGTAAGATTTTTCTTCTTCTTAATATTTTTTTCTGTCCAACAATTACTAAGTGAAGTTGAAAAAGTAATTAACTTTATTACAGTACTTATTACATTTCATTGAATACAAGTCAATTCAATTACAAAAATGAAGAAAGAAAATGCAACGAAATAAATTTCATTTTCTATTGAAACTGCATGAAAATGAAAACGGCTACAATAGCAGAGTATGAGCGTTAAATTGAAAGAGAAAGGGAATTATGAAAAAAAAAAAATTATTACGTTACGGAATTTTAAATTAACAGGTAGATGAACACATAAAAAATACATCAACTTAAAACTTGTCCTTAATAAAGGCATAAAACAAAATGCAGTTAAAAAATGTAGGTGACCAGATAAAGTGTTAATTAAAAATGAAATACTTCAAGTGCGTATAATACGTGAAAGACAGAAGTATGTAAGGCAACTTGAATCACCGAATAAGAAAGCAAGCAAATTGTATAAAAGAAGATGATAATGAAATAATTATTAAAGCAACATTTTAAAGTTAAGTTCTTATGAAAGTTAACTAAAGATTTTCTCGTGAGACGTTGCAATAGTAAAATATTAAGAAATCTGTTCAGGTCTATATAGCCTTAATGTTTAATTTCTTTCAACAAAATTAAATATAATCTTATGCACGAAAAATTCCAAATAAGAACACATACAAACATAGTTGCAGGTCAGAGGCAATTCGAGCCAAATTTTCATCATTTGTTCGACTCTGATCCAGAAAAATTTTTCAAGGATAACATTTATTTACTTACTTATCTAATTGGTCATTGCAAGTCTTTAGTCAGGACTACAATATAGTGTCTCACACCACTTATGTTGTGTGTGGTAATTTTATCCATAAATGGCGGAACCTACAGCTTAAATTCGACTCCGAACAACAGATTTGAGAAACTTTTTACCAGGAGAATATTGAGAAGGAAGTCATCGAAGAAATATTTTTTTCATATTTCGTTTTGTTCGCGATGTCCAAGCTGGAGGTTAAACCGCGGGCTCTCTTCTAATAAGCTAACACGCTACTTACTAGAATATGACGTCTGCAATAACGCCCAAAAAATATTATCGACTTCTGTCAGGAGTTCTACAAGCCTTTTAAAAGGAGCCACAACATCATAAAGAGGTCATTCAGAATGAGTATGACTGAAAAGATTAAAACTTCCTTACAACAACATGTTCGCATTAGGCCTTGCTTCTAGGCAATGATGGATCGCAAATATTTCAATCAAAAAGCTGCTAGAAAGTCGCCGTAGCCTAATTGGTAGTGTGTTGGCTTATTAGACGTAAGGCCGAGGTTCAAACCCCAGGTCAGATATCAAAACGAAATACAAAGAAAATATTTCTTCGGAGACTTCCTTTCAGCAGGTTTCTGGCAAAAACTCTGAGAGTAAATAAAATAGCCATGAAAACTTTCTCAAAAAAAAAATATCGTTCGAAGTCGACTTTAAACTTAAGGTGCCGCCACTCATGTATAAAATTAACACACACAACATAAGTGGTGTGAGAAGCTAGGCCGTAATCCTGACTGAAGGGTTGTAATGGGCAATTATGTATGTATGCATGTATATATGTATGTATATATTTGAAATATCATCGACATTATTTATTCATTCGAAAGACCTTTTGATGCTATTGCGTGTGGAACACTAGTCCCCTGGCTGGAGCGGATTCGAAATGTCTAATTTTCCATGACTACGGCATATAAATCAGACTTATTTTGACCAATGGCATGGCTTATGTTGACTTTGAGAACTGCTGTCGGTTGTGGCTTATTCGCAGATGCCTGTGACTTAAGAAAATAATAAAACTGAGGGAATTGAACAGCACAATGGTGGTGAGTTCAAAACACCTCTACTTGAGATGCCTTCAAATGACTCTTACAGAATATTCAATGTGGCATGAGCAGAGAGTGTGCGGTCCTTTTGAAACCAAAAGAAGTTGATAATCACCGACCGACAGTGCTCGCTGTTGACAGTGTTGGTTTGACCAACTTCGTTCTTAAAAAAATATGGACCGATGAAGACGCCATTAAAAAATCCATATTAAACAGTGCATTAATCGCTCTTGTATCTTATGTGAATAATATCGTCTTAAATTCGAAAATTTTGTTTGTTCACGTAACTATTCATCCAGAAATGAGTCTCATCGTTGGAAATGATTTTACGATGTCTCTTTGACTTAAAAAAAAACCTCACCAAAGAAAGACAACGGGGTCACACGATCCAAGTGAGATGATCAAGTCCGCAAATCGCTCTTGAAAAATATCCAATTTGGCATGAGATGTGTGACACATAGCGCCGTCATTTTGAAACCACATGTGGTTAGTATCGCAATCATCCAAATCAGAAGTGAAGTGAGACCATTTTATTGCCAATCTGAAGACCAATGTTATGTATGAATTCATTTGAATTTTCCGTTGACGATTACCGTTGAATACCTACTATTCCATCCAGAGACATCCATAGTTCGTGGACTATCTTGGATGTGGTGTACACCAGAGATCAGCAATGAGTATTCAAAAAGATGAGTAAATTCGAATCATACTCATAATTTCTGATACTTAAACGCATTAATTTTTATTTTAATATCATACTCATACTACTCGTATTCAAAGTTTGAAGTACTCATCGTACTCATACTTAACAATATGCATGATGTTGTTGATTTCGTCTCTTCTTTACTCAACATTTACAAGAATTACAAAATGAGTTTGATTCGCGTACGAAAACACTACAATACTCACTAGAAGGTTGTATGTTTGCTTTGCTTGCTGTCTTCTTTTTGTGTAAATGCAACAACAACAAAGACTGTAGTTGTCACTGGAATTATTTATGAGTATTTTAAGTATTTTTGTAAATTTATGAATCTGAATAAGTAGGCGTATGAATCAAACATATTGCGAATGTTGTGAGTTTGATGTGAATGTTGTATTCATACTCATTGTAACCTGTACTTATAAATCAATTTGTAGTACGTACGAATGAATCAGAGTAGTTAATTTTCAATACTGTTGACTCACTCATACTCCAAATTTCATGAGTACTTATGAGTACTTATGAGTAGCGTAAAAACGATTCATTGCTGATCTCTGGTGTACACACGCCCTACGGATCAAATGGTCGCTTTACTGTCAATAAGCATGCCTTATTCTCCTTTCAATATATAGATATACTGGAGTCCCAAAGCGGCAGTTTTTGCAGCCTTTATTTTCGTCTAAATTGTGCTACAGCAATCGTATAGCGTAGTAGTCGCCGTAGTCTTGTAGGTGGAGTGGTGGCTTATTAGACGCGAGGCCACGATTCAAACTTTAGGTTAGACATCTCCAAATTTACCACGAAAAATTTTTCAAAAAAAAAAAAAAATTGTTGTTCCCAGTCGACTTTAAACTGTAGGTTTCACCACTCATGTAGAAAAAATTAACACACATAACACAAATTGTGTGAGAAGCTGGAACGTAATACTGACTGAAGGATTGCAAAGACCTATTATGGAAGTATGTATATAATACATATATATATAATACATATATAATACAATTCTCATTTATAGGCGGGTTGCTCGAAGTCTACAGGAGAGGGCGAAGCTGCTCATTAATGATGGTAGGGCATCCAACTCTATTGATTGATTGCAGCATCATAGTAATGTAGCTTGTATTTTATCTATCCTATCGCTACTACAACGGATTATGCTCGTTCAAAATTAAGGTATTTGTTCCTGAGAATCATGCATTCGTAGGTAACACTCGTCTTTCTCGCAGAGCACATCCGTTTGTAGTCGATTGGCTAGTAGATCGCACACTACACTGCAGACAAAATTCGTTCTCTAGCTGGACTATTCGTATATTCTCTTCGTATTCCCTTCCTGTTGAGGTCCTTCCTGTCACTTATGATAAAGATTCAGTCTAGTGCCCTTCCTATGACATATTGTCCTTGTTCCAACACAATACGCTGAATTAGTTGGGGCTATCCCCTGAGTGTTGATAGCATCAAATAAAATAAAATAAATCAAATGATTTTATTAACAACCTCTTTTGGCCTGAATTCTGATCATATGGTTTCAACAAGACAATGACCCTTTGAATATTCTGCACGACCTATATGGTAATTTCACGCTGAACTCATGTGAGTAGAGACAATCTAAGTTTTAACTGTCGTCAAGTCAATATGCAATCCAATATTTGATATCCACTATTTTGATAGGACCATAGCTTCTTTAATTCCTTGCATTTGTGGCACTCAGTATCATTGCTTTGTACACATTTTACAGTCGAAACATTTTTCTCCTGTAACTTCCTTAGCCCAAAAGTCTCTTACAAGGGTTTTGAAACTGGAAGTGAGTACACTGAAATACGTTGTTTTATTTTTTAATGTTTTGCTTTGTAGATAAAATTAAGTTTTTTTAAAATAAATAATTTATATACAGTGAGCGTCAAAAGAAACTAAGGACAAAATTCTAACAATCATCAAACTCAACTTTTATCACTTAAGGAGAGCGCCCGAAAAAATTGTACAATACATATTTCGAATTTTTTTTTGTTATTTTTTTATTTTTTGTTTTAATTTTAAAAACTGTTAATGAAACGAATTTTAAAATAAAAATAATGATAATTTGATAATGTATATATTTTTTAATGTACAGTTTCTTTTGATGCTCACTGTATACTTTGTAATGCATAATAAGTATAGGAATGGAATGGAAAGGAGATTTCTTTCAGAAAGTGAAAAAATTTCTTGTTTATCTAGAAGACAATTTTATGAATATTTATAGAGAGCTGTTCAAAGTTTTTCTCTGTTATAATTATAACAGGTTATTGCTATAAATAATTGATGATGTAGGTTTAGAAAATTTGAACCAATTTCCTGTTTACGCATTTAGCTGTCAACTTGGTTATGCTCAAAATATCCTCGAATACAGCCACCTTAAAATAATGCAAACAAAAAAACAGGAATCAAATTTACGGAAGCCAGTAAAATAAGCCAGCAACGCAAACCGATATTGAAAAATGTTTTAAAAATAGCGAAAAACGTAATCGTCTATGAATATGTATGAACGTAGTACGTAATATTATTGCCCGTAAAATAGAATAAATATGAGAAACATTGAATTTACGAACAGAACAGGACAGAAGAGCAAAGACAACAACTTTATCTATTATTACATTGCGTGCAAGCGTTTTTTTTTTTTGTTTTGTTTTGGCTTGTATCCTGCGGTCACTCATCGGTGACAACAAATGAACCACAAAAAGGGAAAAATAGCAACAGAATAACAACAAAAACGCAAAAAACATTGTTAACAGCAGCCATAAAAATATACAAAGCGAAGGAGAGAGAGAGATATTGGAGAACATTTTAAACATTTTTTTTTCGTTTTCTTCGTTTATTCGTGCCTTAAATTTTTCTGGCATAAACAAGTTAAAGTTATGGTCTAAAAATGTATAAATGGTTTATGGCAGCAGAAAATAATGACAACAGCAACAACACAATACGAGTAGAAGAATATAAAATAATAAAATGAAATAAAAATATAAAGAAACGATAAATAAAAATTGCAAAAATAAAGGCAAAAAAAAAATAAATTCCATAGAGCCTGGAATTGTTGTCAAAAAAGTAGCATTTCGCTGGCTTTCTTACTTTTGAAAAATAAAAAAATACACCAAAAAAATATAGAAAAGTGCAGTAAGTATTGTTGTAGCTGTAGTTGTATTTTCTGGCATTTTTTTGTAAAATAAATTGCCTGGCTGCTGAATGTCTTGCCATTTCTACTGTTCACAATAATTTATGAGTTTGTAATAACCAAAGTTTTTCTATTTTGTTTTCTACTGGCCTTCTCTTTTGCTTTGCTTTTATCAAAAGAAAATACAGAATTTATTCAAATTAAAATAATATCATCATCTTCATGCCAATGTACCAACAACAATAAGATAGCCAAACAGTTGCTCAAAGCCTTGTAAAGCCATGCAAAATAACTTCTCTATTTAAATAGCGATTAGCGTTTTGAGGTTTCAGTGGTAATTTATCAATGGCCTTTGCGTTATCTTCAAAACAAATAAATTCAAAGCAGCATCAAAGCAACTTAAGAGATAAACTTCTTATTGAAAAATATTTCAAAATATGTACACATAAAATTGTGATAAATCTACACTCATAAATAATTTTAAAATAGAAAGGCAATAAAATGGCATAAAAATGGAGAAAAACAAAATTTCAAAAAAGGAGTGCTTTAAATCTTTAAGACTTATAGGTTAGGTAAGATGGCGAACTAACCTTTAAAATCAAGGAAGCCCACCGAGTGTTTAGACCAAATATCAGTTCGATTCATACATACATACATAATTGGTCATTACAATCCATTATTCAGTATTACAACCTTGTTTCTCACACCACTTATGTTGTGTGTGTTAATTTTCTACATGAGTGGCGGGACTTCGAACGACAGATTTTTGAGAATCTTTTCATGGCAATTTTTATTTACTCTCAGAGTTTTTGCCAGAAATCTGCTGAGAAGAAGTCGCCGAAGAATTCTTTTTGTATTTTGTTTTGATGTCTGGCCTAGGGCTCGAACCGTGGCTTTACGCCTAATAAGCCAACACACTACCTACTAGACTACCGTGAACTCAATAGTAAAATATTGTGAAATCTGTTCAGGTCTACATCGCCTTAATGTTTTATTTTTTTCAACAAAATTAAATAAAATCTTTTCCACTAAAAATTCCAAATAATGACACATAGAAACATAGTTGCAGGTCAGAGGCAATTCAAGACAACTTTTTATCATTTGTTCGACTCTGATCCAGCAAAACTTTTCAACCTACATCTACTCCTTTCCAAAAGGCTAATACTTACTTACTTACTTATGTATCTAATTGGCCATTGCAACTCTTTAGTCACGACTACACCAAATTTTATCCATGAATAGCTGAACCTACAGTTTAAAGTCGACTTCGAACTGCAGATTTTTGAGAAACTTTTCATGGAAATTTTATTTTACTCTCAAAAGTCTTGCCAGAAATCTGCTGAGACAAAGTCACCGAAGGAATATTTTTTCATATTTCGTTTAGCTGGAAATGCCTGATCTGGGGTTTGAACCAGAGATCAGCAATGAGTATTCAAAAAGATGAGTAGATTCGAATCATACTCATAATTTCCGATACTTTAAACGCATTCATACCTATTTTAATATCATACACATACTACTCATATTCAAAGTTTGAAGTACTTATCGTACTCATACTTAACAATCCGCATGATGTTGTTGATTTCGACTCCCCTTTACTCAACATTTACAAGAATCACAAAATAAGTATCATTCGCGTACGAACACTATAATACTCACTAGATGGTTGTGTGTTTGCTTTGCTTGCTGTCTTTGTCTTTTTCTTTCTTTTTTTTATGTAAATTCAACAACAACTAAGACTGTAAATTTTGATGAATGATTCGAATCACTCGAATCATTTATGAGTATTATAAGTATTTTTCTAAATTTATGAATCTGAATGAGTAGGCGTATGAATCGAACATATTTCGAATGCTATGAGTTTGATATCAACGTTGTACTCATACTCATTGCGACCTGTACTTATAAATCAATGTTCTAGTGAGTACGAATGAATCAGAGTAGTTTAATTTCAATACTGTTTACTCACTCACACTCGAAATTTCGTGAGTATTTATGAGTAGCGAAAAAACGATTCATTGCTGAGTTCTGGTTTGAACCGAGGCCTCACGTTTAATAAGCCAACATACTACCTACTAAACCATGGCGACTTTGAAAACCAACTTGAGTCCAAAATATATAAATCTTGCTACTGCCGTAACGATATCAATCAAAAATATCACAAAATGATAATTCGGGCCTTTATGTCTCTTTATGACAAAAGCAGTGCACTAATGCAGACTGAAAGACAGTCTTTTCTCCCTTCTCAGAACCACAGCTCCTACAGAAGTCATACAACTTATGTGTTGTGTGTTAATTTTGTACGTAAGTGGCGGTATCTACAGTTCAAAGCCGACTTCGAATGACAAATTTTTGAGAAACTTTTCTTTCAGAGTTTCTGCCAGAAATCGGGTGAGAAGAAGTCGTTGAAGAAATATTCAAATTTCGTTTGGTTGGAGATGTCTGCACTTACGGCTAATAAGCCAACATCTACTAGACTACGCGACTTCAAAAAAGGAATAAAACTGAAGAATAACACTATACGACAAAAAATTAAATACACCCGGACTAGTCTAAGTCGTTCAGATAGCATCAAAAATTTTGAAAATTTTTGTACTGAAAGTTCATTTGATAAGACAGCATATATATAAAATATGACTCCGCTGTTACACTCTTTAAATCATTACTACTGTAATTTTTGTCCAATGTTATCAAACGAAGTGGCGTTCTCTTCACAATATAATGCGCTTTCAGAATGTAATCACTTATTTCATATTTTTTAATTTAATTTTGCAATTAGGAATAGCTAAGCTTGAAAAAATAAGAAAAAAATAATATTTTCCAAGTTTACCCCAACAAAACATATAAGTTTGAAGAAAAAAGGCTAATCCCTTCCCTTTCTAAAAAACTATGGATTTTTAAAATTGGTTCAAACATATTTGGGTAATCAATAATTTTGTGTGAAAAGATAAAAAAACCGGTTTTGTCAAATAAAACAAGTTTGGATGGTTCGAGAAAAATAAAAAAAGTATTTTTGAGTTCTACTCAACCTAGTGAATAAATTAGGCTATGTAGTTACTCGGGTGTATTTTCACTGTCGCACCATGTAATTTCACATAGAAGGCTCCTATAGAGAGCATCTTAGGGAAGTTCAGAAATTCCATAATCGCATGCAGAAAGCTTGCAGTAAAATCGTGTAAATGCAACGCAATAGAGTGACCAATTGGGCAGACAGAACAAACTTTTCATGGCAATTTTATTTTATTCTCAGAAGTTTTACCAGAAATCTGCTGACAGGAAGATGCCGAAGAAATATTTTTTCGTATTTTTTTCATATTTCGTTGTGGAGATGTTTGACCTGGGGCTTGAACCTTGGCCTTATGTCTAGTAAACCAACTATCTACTACTTTACGATGACTTCTATAACTATTCCGGTTCTAATTTTAAATACAATTGCATTGCTAATTGGCCTTTTCCTTTCTGTTTAGCAAATGCAAATTTAATAAGAAACTTGCATAGTTTTACAGAATTAAAATAAAATAGAAGATGCATAAAAACATAAAATTACCACCATGGCATAACACACATTATAAATTTTTATTGCCTTTCTCATTGCATATATACCCCTTCAAATTTCATTTTTTAAACATGTAAAGCGTTTGCCGTCTTCAACAAATTTCTGCGAATTTATCATGTTAATGTTGCATCAAGTGTAAGAAATAAAGTCATAAAAAAATTCTATAAAATTTACAAACTTTAGCGTTATTGGATTGTGGTTTTCAAAAAATTCGAAAGAAATGTTGAGCATAAAATTTCCAGAACCAAAACAAGGAAATTAAATTAAATTCCATTAATGTTGCGCGTCAGATATTTTTATGTTTAATTCTATGTAATCTATCGCTTGATTGCTGGATATATTCGAAGCTAAAAGTCTATTAAAAAAAACTGATTTATTTCATAAACTCCATATTCCCATGGGTTGCTATATTGCCTAGTCAGTTCAACAATTCTTTACCATAATCTAAGCATTCCACCTCTAACAAAACGCAATTAATTTTTATGAACTGTTGCGGCACAATTAATTGTGGCGTACACCCACCACCAGACAAATTACGTTTTCAATTTAACGAAAACAAAAATTATTAAGGTTTTCAAGTGCTAGCTGTAGCGTTTACGAAATAAATTACGTTCTATTGCTGTCAGTGGAAAGCAATAGTATCTGAAGTGCAAAAGCACTTCAGAGAACACCAGTTGAAATCACTATTTGGAGTTTAATTCCCATTTAATTGCCTTCAACATAATAAGAAGAATGCAACGCATAAGTATTACATCGTCCTTGAGACTTGCTCGAATGGCATTTTAATTAGCAACCAATAAGGACAACAAGAAAATAAAACATTAAAGGATTATTTCTGTTTATTGAGACTATTTTTATTCTATTTTATGATGACTAGACAAATTTTAATTGATTTTCTTTTGCGGTTTTTTTTTGTTTGTTTTTGGGTACAAAGTTTTATTGGACTACTCAATATGGTATCAGTTTTATTGTGATTTTTGCAATAAAAGTTTTGATTAATCCTTGGCGAATAAAATAAACAGAGAATAAAAAAATTATCTGTGCAATACGGTTTATTTTTGCAACAATATTAAGACGGCTGTTGTTATGTTTTAATTTTATTACATGAGCGGTATTACATACACAATTGGTCATTACAACCCTTCAGTCAGGATTACAACCTAGTTGCTCACACCACTTATGTTTTGTGTATTAATTTTATCCATCAGTTTAAATTCGACTCTGAATGACACATTTTTGAGAAACTTTTCATGGTACTTTTATATATGCTCAGAGATTTTGTTAGAAATTTGTAAAAAAAGAAAATATTTTTTTTTATATTTCGTTTCGTTGGAGATGAATCTGCCTTGTGCTTTGAACCATGACCTCAAGTCTAACAGTACCTACCAGACTACGACCATTATTCTTCAGACTCTTGGTCTTATTTAAATCTTAAGTTAGAAAGCGCCTATACGTACATACACGAGATCAGCAATGAATTGTTTTTTCGCTGCTCATAAGTAATCATGAAATTTTGAGTATGAGTGAGTCAACATTGTTGAAACTCAACTACTCTGCTTCATTCGTACTGACTACAACATTGATTCATAAGTACAGGTTGCAATGAGTATGAGTACAACGTTGACATCAAACTCATAACATTCGAAATATGTTTGACTCATAAGCCTACTCATTTAGATTCATAAATTTAGAAAAATACTTATAATTTCATAAACGATTCAAGTGACTCGAATCATTCATCAAAATTTACAGTCTTAGTTGTTGTTGCATTTGCAAAAAAAAAGACTCATAACAAAAAAGTGCAGAGCAGTAAGCAGAGCCAACACACAACCAGTTAGTGAGTATTTTAGTGTTCGTATGCGGATCATACTTATTTTCTGATTTTTGTATATGTTTAGCTATGGAGAGTCGAGAACAACAGCATCATACGTGTTGTTAAGTATGAATATGATGAGTACTTCATATTTTGAATATGAGTAGAGGTTCCATGATATTAAAATAAGTAAGAATGCGTATAAGTATTAGAAATTATAAGTATGATTCGATTCTACTCATCATTTTGAAAACTCATTGCTGATCTCTGATAAATATATACATTATTGGCGATTACAACGCTTTTATCAGAATAGCGATCCACGTACTATCTTTGTGCTAAGTTTATCGCTGAGTCGTGGGTGCTTCAATAAAACAACGGAGCGTTTGTCAGAATAATTCCGAGAGGCGTAGGTCGAAGTGGTAGCTCTGTTATCAAAGGGCTCACTTGAGCACGCATAGCGGCCCGTTGTGATGCCACGAGTGAACGCAGTCTCTGTACTGACCAAGTTTCACCAAAATCAGGGAAGAGAAGGAAGTTGGGCTGCACATCAAAGCACGACTACCCCACACTGGAAAACCAGCCAGAAAGTTTGATGAACGAAGCTATATCCTTGACATCAATAGATGATAGCTCCGTCAAGCTGACAAGAAATGGAGAGCCAAACAACCTATATCTGCACCTCGCAAGAGATGGGCACTGACAAGGAAAGTGAATAACAGTCTCCTCTTCCTCAGCGGATCTGTATCCACGGCAGAAGTCGTTAAATGCGAGCCGCATCCTTTCCTCGTGTCTACCCATACCTGTAAGCATGGCCACTGTGATTGAGATGTTGCCACGACCAAGTCCAAGTAACTGGTTGGTACGCATTCTATCCATCAGAGGCCAGGTGAGTCTAACGGTAGGGCATTGGCCCAGGGTAGATTGGCGGCTAAAAAGAATTTTCGCGCAATGGCCAGTTTGACCGAGGCGAGTGGCATATCCAAGGCTACTGAAGAGGATTCCGGAAGGAGTGCCCTAGCTCTGGCGAGCTCATCGGCCCTGCAGTTCCCCGGAATTTTAATATGTCCGGGGACCCAGACCAGTGAGACACTAAAGGACCCAGAAAAAAGGTCAAGGCAGTGACGACATTCCCTGACGATCCTGGAGTTATTCACAGCACATGACAGAGATCTTATGGCGGCCCGACTGTCAAAGAAAACCGAGACGCGGGTAAAAGGAGCACGGTTGATGAGGATCCATTGAGCGGCCCGGTAAATTGCCATCACCTCCGCCTGAAACACGCTACAGTAATCCGGCAGTCGGAGAGAGATGCTTAGGTCCAGTTTCCCAGAATAGACTCCGCTCCCGACCGCAATGTCGAGTTTAGAGCTGTCCGAGTATATATCCAGGAGGTTTTGAGAGGCGTTTGAAAATATTTTTCATTGCTGAGGTTTCAATCCTCATCTAGTAAGTTAACTTTCTTCTTGACTTAACACATCCTGCCAGGCGCCTCTGGTTCTTGAGCGCCTTCCCTAGTTCGTCACACCAATCGATAACAGGTCTTCTACGATGTTGTCCTTCTAACGCAAACAAGTCCTCTTCGCCGTCTTCCGTAAATCTCCGTCAAATACCCGTCTCGCCGGAGCTTGCTCCTCCATTCGAACGACATGGCTGAGCCAGCGCAGCCACTGGATGTTAATACACTGCACAACGTCCATATCGTTGAGGAGCTCATACAGCTCATTCTTGGATCGAATGCGGAAATCATCGTCTACACGGAATGGGCAGCAATATGTTTAGTTTTAGCTTTTAAGACAACATTGCCTTTCATTGCCATTAGCAAACAATTCCGCTCATATATCTATTGTATCAAGCCCAACGGTGTCAGATAATTATCGCTTTAAAGCTGCGAAAATAAAATAAAAATTCCAAATCATGTTAAGAGCAATCAAAAATAGTTAATACAGTATCTAACAAAAAAGATTTAAATTTAAATTCATTTCTCTTTTATTTGTTTAAACAAACAATCTATTGAAGAGCAATAATTTCTAACAACATCTTGTTACAGACAAATGTTGTACAGTGAAATCCATGGAAAAAATAAAAAAAATTATGGTATATTGAGTTAGCGTGTCCTTGTTGGTTGCAATAAAAAAATAAATATACACATACATACATACATGCACATATAGTATATAGTGAATAAAGATAAGAAAATAAACATGTTCATAAACATACAAGTTCATAAAGCAGATTTAACATTCATTTTATTTACGAGTAAATGGTGGAAAAAAAATAAACAAAACAAGTTCATTTCATTTAACTCTTTACGATTGTAATACACTGTGCAACAAATCTAATTCCGGTTATTGCTTGTGATATCCTTTCATTCTTATTTACATACTTTATGAACAGAAAAAAACATTGTAGTCTTGTGTAAAACATTTACAAGTGTTGAATAAAAAACAATTTTATTTTTTGTTTATGTGTGTTAGTATGGCAGTAATACCCTTATCTGTTAGCTGTCATAAAAAACTACCAATTTGTATTTATTAGAGAAATCCTTTTTCTATTACAACAAAAACAAACAAAAAATTTGTTTTCATATTTTTATGACAGCTTCTCTTCCCTAACCCATTCGTTCAGTTTTTCCTATTTTACAGCAGTTGTATGGAATTAGTTCTGCTTTGGTTTTTCCAGCAGATCATATAAATTTCATTTCCTTTCATCATTCTTCATAGTCAGTCGTCTTCATTAAAGTTATGAAATGATTTTCTATAAATTTTTTTTATTCATTTGATTACAAACCATTTCCATCCCTCCTTCTGTATGACTTTAAGTAACCGGATTTCTGTTTTTCCTAACATTTCTGTTGAGTTTAATTTTTGTGTTTGCTGTGGCGTTGAGTAAGAGAATTTTTCATTTTTTTCTTCAGGATTTTATTTCATTATATGGGGTTTTGTGATACATATTTATGAATATTTTATTTTTAAGGCTCTTCAAAGACACGTATGTATGAATGTGTGCACAATATGTGTTTTAACGTATGGCAGAAAGGCCTATTGACACAATTTATACAAACCAATAATTTAAAGCCGTTAGTAAATGATATTTGGATTCAAAAAGGTTTTTTTTACAAATTAAAGAATTTTTATAACTGAATAACACGTTATTTTAATGGGAAATGTATGCTTTATTAAGTTTTTTGAAAGATCTGATGCTTCGACTTTTTCCCATCTTTTTGGTAATTTATCGCTTCTGTTCCAAACAAAAAGCGGTCAACTTTTGAGACAAAGAATAAATCGAGCCAATTTGTAATACCATGCTCTGAAGTGAAGTGTATTCAAAAGATGTAAAATCAGGGATATATGGCCGGTTCCCTTGTACTGCTCTCTCTTGATAGGAAATTATGGTTTCGTGTCTGGTTTCATATACACAACGTGTTTTCATCAACTTATGCTTCAAATAAAGTAATTTTAGTCTGTACCATCAATAGTCTGGACCTATTTAGCAGCTCATAATGGGTTACACTCTTCTGATCCCATCAAATAAAGAGTATTGCATAACAGTCCCTTCAGTCAGGATTACGACCTAGCTTCTCCCACAACATAAGTTCTGTAGGTTAATTTTATACACGAGTGGCGCGACAACTTTAAACGACAGATTTTTGATAAACTTTACATGGCAATTTCATTAACTCACAGAGTTTTATGCCAAAAATCTGCAGAGAGGAAATCGCCAAAGAAATATTTTTTTCATATTTCGTTTTGTTGGATATGTCTAAACTGGGGCTTCAACCGTGGCCTCATGTCTAACAAGCCAACAAAATGAAGGGTCCGCCAAATAACTTTTTTTTTGAAAATGCTTTAAAAAAAGACTTCTGAACATTTTCTCAAATTTCTTTTTTTTATTTGAAAGTAGAATCCTTCCGGTTAATAATGGAAAATAATTTCATTCAAATGACTGCCTTGCCTGGCCATGCAGTAGCCTACACCAGAAGATGCCGATTTTGGCAAAAAAAATCATCTTTTCTGATGAAGCTCATTTTGATCTTGGCGGGTATGTAAACAAGCAAAATTGTCGCATTTGGGGCACAGAAAACCCGCACTCAAAACGAGTCACTGTTTGGTGCGGATTTTGGTCCAGAGGCATAATTGGGCCATTTTTCGAGGAGTGGCCGTTACAGTCAATGGCGATCGTTATCGGGCCATGTTGAACGAATTTTTGTTCACAAAAATTGAAGAGGAGGATATTGGCAACATTTGGTTTCAACAGGACGGCGCTACGTGCCACACAGCCGAAGCTACACTCGATGTTTTGCGCCCTGTTTTTGAAGATCGCATTATCAGCCGCAGAGCTGATGTCGTTTGGCCACCTCAGAGCTGCGATTTGACACCGTTGGACTATTATTTGTGGGGTGCCGTCAAAGATAAGTGTTACGCCGACAAGCCAGAAACAATTGACGCTTTTAAGGACAATATTCGTGAAGCCATTGGTGAAATACAGCTGCATACAATCGATAATGTGCTTAAAAATTGGACCGATCGTGTAGGCTACTGCATGGCCAGCCGAGGCAGTCATTTGAATGAAATTATTTTCCATTATTAACCGGAAGGATTATACTTTCAAATAAAAAAAGAAATTTGAGAAAATATTCAGTAGTTTTTTTTTTAAAGCATTTTCAAAAAAAAAAAGTTATTTGGCGGACCCTTTATCTACGGCGATGCTAGCTTCAAAGTAATAAATTGGTGCCTGTACTGATCAGTCACCGTAGTCTAACAGGTAGTGTGTTGGCTTACTAGACTTGAGGCTGTTGTGCAACCTCCGGCTTAGACATCTCGAACAATACGACTTTCTCTCAGCAATCTTTAGGAAAACACTCTGTGAGTAAAATAAAATTGCCATGACGAGTTTCACGAATCTGTTGTTAGGAATTGACATTAATCTGTAGGTCCCGCCTGTCATGGATAAAATTATCACACACAACATAAGTAGTGTAAGAAGCTAGGTTGTACTCCTAACTAAACTCATAATCACATCCTTCTGACCCAACCAAATACGGAGCATAGTACAATTGATAATCCACCAGACCGTAGATTTTGTTCGTCACACGCGCTTTACATATGATTTCTTATATTGGGTTTGTCGTAATGAATCCATTTTTGTTTGCCAGTGATAATTCAATGAAAAAATCATTTGATTTTAAAGCGTTCGAACAGCATTTTAGGCATGCAAAACCGCCTTTCAAAGTCTCTCGACTTCAGTTCGTGCGGCATAAAATTTTTTTAGCTTTTGAATGAATCCTGATGCTTCAAATAGCTGCTTAAGTCACGTCTAATAATTGTGCAATGCCTTTCTGCATCTGACACCCACGTTAACTGGGTAATATTTCCAATTTATTGCCTTCAAACTTTTGTGTTTAATATCGAAATTACCATTTTCGAAACACGCAAACCACTCGATACACTGAGTTTTTTATAGAGCGTGTTCACCGCATAACCATTGACTCGGAATATCTTACTCTAAGAAGAACGCAATATTCGTTCTCGATTCATCGGTATACCGTAGGGTTGTCCCTATTTTAATACAGTATGTAGGCTCTTGGTTACTCCATTATATTTTATTATTAAGTCTCGTTGCGAGTCATTTTCAAAATCATAGAAACTGCCTATTCCTTCCAGAGGAAAATTAAATTAAAATTTATGAAATTGCGATCTGAGTCGTGTGATGAATTTTATATTAGAATTGCTACGCAGTATCCTAATCATAGTTTTCAAAGCTCTAGTCTGTACTAACAGCGCCTCTGTAGATCAAGTTATCTACGCACCGTTTATATCAACACACTCTTGTCTCTGTATTCTGTTCAACTCGATTATCAATATTGTCAATATTTCTTGTGAAATTTTCGATAATTCTAGATCTATCAAGCCAGATGATGTTGTATTCATTCACGATCTGAACTAAGGCTTTAAGACACCACCAGAGCAAAAAGCGATTTTCAATGCCCAGGTTGCCAGCTAATTTATAACGTTGTGTCAACTATCGACGATCTGCAATATGCCCAGATACTGGCAAAAAGGTTGCGACGATGAAATACGGCCTTAAGTCACCACCAGAACAAAAAGCGATTTTCAGCGCTCAGACACTTCGCTTTTCTTTTTGCTTTTGGAAATTTCCGTCGCTTGATTCCAAAACTTTCAATGAGACTTTTAAGTTGTGAATGCGGCTAACATGACAATTTTTGATTTTCTCCACAGCACGATGGATGATCAACCGGTACTAATATGGATCTTGTGTACCATAATCTCCCAGAAGATTTCTGGCAAAAACTCTGAGAGCAAATATAATTCCCATAATAAGGTTCTCAAAATTCTGTCATTCGGAGTCGACTTTAAACCGTAGGTCCCACCACTCATGTATAAAAATTAACGCACACAACATAAGCGGTGTGAGAAACTAGGTCGTAATCCTGACTAAAGGGTTGCAATGACCAATTATGTATGTATGTACCATAATACGGATGATATCCTGACGGAATTTACAGCAAGTGCTTTACAAACCTTTAAAAAAAAACCTTTTTTAAATCAAAAGAATTAATCTATAAAAACTCAAGTCCATCAGGCAGCAACCACATCAATTTACAAATAAAACAAGACAACAAGCAATAAATAAATAAATGAACAGTCACCTAGACTTACTAAAGTACTCGCCTATAATTGCTGAAAGGCTAAGATACAGTAAAGAAAACAAAAAAAAAATTTTATTCCTTGAAATACTGCAAAAATCTGAATTTAGTGACATTCCAATAATTTTGAAAAATAAAATTCCTTTATTGAAAGGAATTTTTTGTTTAATTACCCACACTTGTTAAACAGAAAACATAAATTTAAATTTATTTTCTTTAACAAAAAATTCCATCAGCTGAACGTCGAATTTGTGTTGGAATTTTTATCAGAAAAAAATTTAAAATTTTTTAGGTTTTTCAAGGAAATCGCGTTGTTGCTGAAAAAGATGGAGACAATTAAATTTTGCATTTTGAATTTAAATTTAAATGAGTTTCAGTAAAATGAATTGTTTTTCTTTTTCTTTAATCAAATCATACTAATTCTTGTTTTTTTTTCTAATAAAAATGTGTCTCGAACAGAAGTCCTAGTTACATGGGCGGTATTAGAGTAAGCACGTGGAATTTTTCATATAAATTTTCTAGTATTGGTTTGTATAGTAGATTTAGTCGATATATTGCAGACATGTTTCATTAAATATCAAAGAAAAAAACAATTAATAGAAAATTAAAAAAAAAATAACAATTAAAACGTCTACAAACGTGCTACAGAGCAAACATTTTTCAAAGGTTTGACGATGTCTAACTATTCTCTAAACCCTCAATATATGTTTATTACAGGAAAATTCTACATATATTAAAAGCAAATAAGAAATTTCATGAACATCTATGAACTATATTGCAAAATGAATATATAGGGTGGGCCATTTAAAAGTTTAAATTAAAGAAAAGAATATTAATTCATGCATATGGCTGCCGCGGCTGACCTCACAGTACTTCAGTTGATCGAACCAATTTTCGTGCACTTTTTCGAGCGTATCGGGTCGTACCTTGGCAATGGCATCACAAATTGACTCTGGTTTATCGGCATTACAGTTTTCTTTAACGGTGGACCACAGAAAATAGTTCAACGGTGTCAAATCGCAGCTTCTAGGCCAATTGACATCACCATTTCGGCTAATCAAACAACCGATGGTGACATGAGATGTCGCCGTAGTCTAGTAGGTAGTGTGCAGGCTTATTAGACGTAAAGCCGCGGTTCGAGCCCCCGGGCCAGACATCAAAACAAAATACAAAAAGTATTTCTTTGGCGACTTTCTCTCAGCAGATTTCTGGCAAAAACGCTGCGAGTAAAAAAACATTGCCATAAAAATTTCTCAAAAAAAAAAAAATTCTGTCGTTCGGAGTCGACTTTAAACTGTAGGTCCCGCCACTCATGTATAAAATTAACACACACAACATAAGTGGTGTGAGAAACTAGGTCGTAATCCTGACTGAAGGGTTGTAATGACCAATTATGTATGTATGACATGATATATGCGACAAGTTGCACCATCCTCTTTAAACCAAACATCGTTCACATCAATAGCATGAAGAGCGGGTACAAAAAAATCGGTTATCATTGTGCGATAGGTGAGTCCCTCCGCTTCACAACCCGCTCCTATTATTCACTCGTAATGGGTGCACTGGTTTCTGCAAAACAACCTGTGGGTTTTCTGAGCCGCAAATACGGTAATTTTGCTTATTAACGTACTCAACAAAATGTAAATGAACTTCATCTGAAAATTTTTTTTGCAAAATCGACATTATCGTGCAATTTCTCGTTGGCCTATCTATTCCAATAAATCCCAACGTTGCTCAAGCGTTAAACGATTTATTAGGTTTAGTGGAGATAATATACTGAATTTTGTGACAGAATAGAATGACATAAGTATTGCTAGATTCTCAATAACCAATGGTTCAAATTTAAACCGATAGATGGCCCACCCTATATTTTCATCAAAAATGATCAAGGCCTACATAAATATTATAAAATATGATCCCTTTGCACGCGCCATTCAACTCTGGACGGTTACTCTTCATTTTTGTACATTAAGGTTACTCTTCGTTGAATCGACGAACAATTTAACCCTGAATGGTTACTGTTAGTCGAATCGACGTACTTATTTACTCTTTATCATATATTTTTTTTATGTTTGACCAAATTTCGCTCTTTTTATCAACAATGTTGGTTGATAACGAAAGCTTGTAGTGAGTAAACGTACCCTGGCCGCTCATTTTTTTAATCCTGGTTGGTCATTTTTGTACAGTAAGGTTACTCTTCGTTGAATCGACAAACAAAAATAATTTTTTTTTCGTCTACTGACAATAAGCTTTCATTATCAACTAACTTTGTGGAAAAAAGAGCGAAAATTGGTCAAACACAAAAGAGTTGTATGCATAGCTGCCAGATTTGACGATTTATCGTCATTTTGACGATGTTGACCTCCAAAAATATCGTATTGACGATTTGTCGATTTATGACTTTATTTTGACGATTTTAAGAAATTAAAAATTTACATCATATTCCTAACTTTAGGACATTAAAAGCCATTTTAAGTATAATATTTTTAAGTTACTTTCGAATACCTGTGATGATTTTTCAGTATTTTATTCCTTTTTAATGCTTTAGAAGCCAAAAAATTACAACTCGTAAATAATTTCGTAGTTGAGAATAATTTATCACTTGTCGTTGCCGACAATTTTAAAAATTCGAGTATAGCTTCTAATAAGTATTACCATCGGAAGAGCAAAGGCATGCGCGGTTATTTTTGTTTGTACGACCAACAGGAGGAAGGATGTCATTGTATTTGGAACTATGAAAATATGTTATGTGAAGAAGGAAAGGGAGAACTGTGTTTATGGACACTAGGTTTGTATATTTTTATACCATAAGTAGCAGGAAAGACCTCTGCAGGAATTGAGTTCCACATACGAATAGTCCGACTAATAAACGTACTTTTTCTGCAATGCCCTGTGCGATCCACTGGACAATCGACCACATACGGATGTCCTGGCCGAGAAAGACGAGCGTTACGTAGGAATTTATGATTTTCGGGAACAAGACCCTTTTGTAGTAGCGATAGAACAGTGAAACACACATTACATTGCAACGATGCACCAATGATTCAATGGAGTTGGATACACTACCGTCATTAAAGAGCTACTACGGCCTCTCCTGTACACGATCGAGAAACCTCAAAATAGACGTTGAGTCACCGACCTCACAAATAGCATAAATATAATCTTAAGAAAGAATTGAAAAATGTGTCGGTTGCAGCCAACATTAATCTGAATTTTCATGCTTAGAATGGCTAGAGCTTCTGACTCCTTAATAGATTAAGATGATGCAATATTATTGCTGCCTTTATGTGTCAATAAACAACACTGGGATAGATTGTTTAAACCTTAAACAATTCTTTTTTTGAAAATGAAGGGACGCTAGCTCTAATTTCTCACAATTTTTTTTAAATGTTTTGTTTTCGAACTCAGATATGTACATACATTGACTTTATATGTTTTACTACAATAGAAATAATTTTGTTTTTTAAAAACTTTTAATTTATTTATTTATTTCTGACGATTTTTTGACGATTTCAATAAATGTCTTTGACGATTTTAACGATTTTTTCTCAAATATTTGACGATTTGGTGCCTCATTTATGTGGCAGCTATGGTTATATTATAAATAGTAAATGAGCTTTGTCGATTCGACGCCATTTTATTGGCGATACATAGTCAATACCGAACCTATGTTTTAATTAAAGCATTCTGGGGTTTTCATATCATCAGTGTCATACCATATTTAGCTTCCAATTGTGATAAGTTCTTTACAGATTTTTTTAAAATGTAAAATATTTCTGTGGTTATATGTCTTTCAAGATTCATTTCACAATAAATTGGGAGAAAACTTCTAAACCTTTATGTAGAATTTTTAAGGTGGAAAATGAGATTTATAAATACATTTTTCACTTCCTGATGTTAATAACTACATTGTTGACCATTGCCACTTTTTCTAAAACCAAGAAAATACATTTTTTTGTACCGGTTGAGAAGGCTTCAAGCGAGTGTCGTTTCTTTTCTTTTACCAAGATAATACACCTTTTTACCTAACTTTACATAATGCCAATACGGTAAATGGGCATAATTTATTTATTTGCAATTCATTAAACTGGTTTATTTATGTCTTCTTTTCGTTCTTAATATTTCAATTGAAAAATATTTCATACTTTCAAAATTATATTTCTAGATATAGTGCCTTATATATGTATATATGTATGTATGTATCAAGATCTGTTAGTAACATTGAAAAAGAAAATAACGTCTCTGTCAGTATTCAAATCACCCATTATGGCATTAATAATGGGAAAAAAAAGAGTAGAAATTGTCATAATTTTCATATCGAAATGCTCAACCTATTTTCAATGCAATAAAATAAATAAATTTAAAATCTGTTAAAATTATAGCCAAAATGTATAAGACAATAAGCTTGTGTATTGGTATTATTAATCTTAACAATGGTGGTATCAATCATCATATAAACCCATTCGTATCCTCCTCAAGCACAGTCAGAATATGGCATCCATTGCCAATAAAAAAATGGCGTTTTTGAAATATCTTTATAAGTGTAAAAATATTTTAAATTTTATTAAATTTTCGATTTATTAAACCCTCCTCCTACGCATTTTTATATACAATAAATATAAATTTATTCACTTTAAATTCGTTAAACATATGATATGATTTAGGGTATGCAAATGTCTATTTTAGTCAAGATTTATTATTTGGCCAAGTAAACAAAACGACAACAAAAAATACAACAACAACGAAGAACAGATAGAGAACAATATTATTTATGGCTTTTTATTTATATTTCCATTTTTTATATTTACATTTAATTTCAATGTTTTATCTGTAACTGACCACAAATATTTGTTTCTTAATGGGGGGCGTTTCATATTGAAAGAAAAAAAACTTTGTAAAGTAGTTCAGACCAGACCAAAGCAATTTTAACTGTTTTGTATGTAAAAAAAAACAAACAATATTTATATTAAACCATACTTTCATATTTACAAAATTAATCACACAAAAGCTTAAAATAGTCTTGAAAAGGAGGAGATCAAACATACGGGTTCAAAGTCTCATGCCTAAGTGCATATACAGCGCACAGCAAAGGTCTTAGTACGCCAATATATTTTGACAAAAAAAAGGTCCCCACAGGCTTAATACTCTCGCACTAAGTCCCTATATGATTATTTAGGAGATCATTTGAAAGAACGGTTACGTAATCGCTAAACCTCAAACAAAAGTCAACCGAAAAACTTGCTCATGGTGCCATCAGAAAACTCTGAACAAAACTTGTACATTCAATTCCAAATAGGTTAAATGGAGTGCTTGACCTTAAGGGATATTCTAATAAATACAAGGGACAACATTTTCCTATATTAGGGCTTTAAATTTTAAATTTACGCAGGATTCTCCTTGGGGGTACCTATATGGAGACATCTGAAATTTTTGTTTATAAAAAAACATTAAAAAATTGTTTGTTTTATAATAAAACAGAAATAAATTAATAAAATAAATATATAAACAATAAATATTTATACATACTTTTGGCTAAAATTCACGAAATTACTAAAATATATTGCCGTAGACTTTTGCTGTCCACTGTACCTAAGACAACATTTTGCCTAATGTGCGCTCAGCATCTATAGCTATATATCTGCTATATACAGGCCTGTATCTTCAATCGGTTCTTTCAGAAGGACCTTCTGAACTTTGACAATGGATAACGACCAGCTTATTGCCGTAGTCTAGTAGGCAGTGGTTGACTTATTAGACGTAAAGCCAGATTTCGAATCTCAGGCCAGACATCAAAACAAAATACAATAAATATTTCTTCGGCGACTTTCTCTCAGCAGATTTCTGGCAAAAACTCTAAGAGTAAATAAAAATTGCCCTGAAAAGTTTCTCAAAAATCGGTCGTTCGGTCGTTAAACTGTAGGTCCCGCCACTCATGTATAAAATTAACACACACAACATAAGTGTTGTGAGAAACTAGGTCGTAATCCTGATTGAAGGTTGTAATGACCAATTATGTATGTGTATGTATTTAAACTACATCTGGAATTATTTGTCATTTATGGAGTCTGTGTTGTCAAATTACCGTGGACGGAAATAAAATGAGCAAAAAATATTTTTTTTTTATGAAAAAATGTATTCTGTTCGGGCAACGCACCGCATGCCACGCCCATTTTACTATCGGCATAATTGTTCTACCGGAAGTAATACTCTTAATATGCTTGGAATTGGAATTTTGCATCGTGGCTGGTGTCTGCATCTGTACAAAATTCAACCGATACCGTAACTGAAAGTAAACAACTCCCTGTATAGCCTTTGCTACAGTGGGCAACTTATCCCAATTCTCTACGAAAAATCATTTTCTACGATGATGCCTATTTCTGAATGAATGGTTACCAGAACAAACAAAATTGTCGAATTTGGAACGAATGGATTTCTAAATCCAAATGAGTTTCCAGAGCGTCTAATGTATCCCAAAAAAATCATTGTATTCTGTGGATATAGGGCTAGCGCTGTCATCGGTCCATATTCCTTTGACAACGACTTTTTCCACGCTATCACTGTTAACGGCGAAAACTGTAAGTCAATAAGTATTTACTTCTTTTGAACTAAATTCAAAGATCTATACTCCAAAGAGAGACAGGACATCGCTGCATAACACGCGGCTAATGCCACTTTGAATATTATGTTCAAGCAATTTGTGGGCATTGTCACCTCATTCCGTGTGGTGCCATTTGACCCCTTTAGAGCTTTCCTTTTGGTATTTTCTTAAATCACAGATATATGCGAATAAGCCACAAACAAAAGAGTTTTCCAAAGCCATAACAATCCGTGGCATTGGTTAAATTTATTCTGATTTATGCACGCATGTGGTGGAGAATTGAACATACTAGAATTATTGATACGCTTGGAGCTTTGCTAGTTTACAAGTCAGATCTGAATAATCCAAGTCCTCGAGTTGCTGTAGGGGACTCTATGGAATTTCTTTTTTCTCCGAACAGATATCACACATTACATCATCCAACATTATGATGAATAGCCGAGGTGATAGGGGCAGCTTTACTTCAACGTTTTTGTGAAATGGTTTACTGCTTTACTGGTTTACGGGAAATAGCTCTATTGGCTCGAATTATTTTCTGGTATCATTTTTTATAGAATATCTCGTGGCTGTTTAGTAGACTGTTGTAATGTTACTTTTCAAGGGTAGGATTGTAGTTGGCTTCTTAGCGTGTAAGACAGACTTCACATATTCACACACAAAAAAATTCTTTTTAATCGATTGACAATAACGCCGCACTAAACAGTGTATCGTTCAAAGTGTACTAGCCGTCCTTGAATTGCCTTTCGTTGAAAACATTTACTCGGTATTTGCCCTGTGATCTTTTCTCAAGATTGTCTATGTCTGCCAAATTTGTCTACTTTATCGAATTCTACTGAGTTTTATTTATTGGTCGAACTATATTACTTCTTAGTGATTGAATTATTCCAAGAAATTTCTCTCAGCAGTATTCTAGAAAAAAACTTTTGTCACTCATGTATAAAATTACCACAAACAACATAGTTGGTGTGAAAAGCTAGGTTGTAATCCTAACTGAAAGGTTATTATGACCAATTAAGTAAGATGTGAAGTAAGTTCAAAAGGTTGTTGCCTTTCCAGCTCTATTTACAAATTGGCATAGAAATAGGCTGTATCTATAACAATTAACTCCAGGCTGTGACTGGTTCACTCGAATTCACACCAGGGTTTATTACAAATTGGCGCCTCAAAAAAGCATATTCTACTACAAGCCTTTTTTCTCAAAAAAAAAAATCCAAAATATAGGACCATATCCAATACAAAAATTATTGGGGAATCCAGCATTTAAGTACAGACTTCATTTTAGATCCATCAGCGTGTTTTTCGTGTGATCTCCCATAAGGTATACTCAGTAAGGGGACCTTTTTCAATCTGCTATCAAAAATCTCTCAGCAGATTTCTAGCAAAAACTGGAGGAGTAAATAAAATTGCTATGAAAAGTTTCCCAAAAATTTGATGTCAACTCCGAGTTGACTTTAAACTGTAGGTTCCACTACTCATGTATAAAATTAACACACACAACATAAGTGGTGTGAGAAACTAGGTGGTAATCCAGACGGAAGGGTTGTAATGACCTATTATGTTACTTTATTAAAAGGAAATGAAGGCAGTAAGTACTTGTAAAAGAATCTCGGCTTGACAATAAAGAGTTTTTGGCCTGCTGGTATACTATATTTGTCTGTGATACTTATGTTCAAAGCATAGGTCTTTGTCGCCATCAGATAAATAAGTTGCTCGGTTAAAATAAATTTTTTTAGATATTCTAATCAGATCAGTAAAAAGCCGAGTAGATTTTCTCAGAACTCACTTCACAATATTGCAATTTGTAGTCTTTTAAAAGTATGTTTTTAAATTCAAGAGCTTTAAGCAAACAAATACACCGAAATTGTGAAGTTGCCGTAGTCTAGTAGGTAGTGTGTTGTCTTATTAGACGTAGAGCCAAGGTTCGAGCCCCAGACCAGGCATCGAGACAAAATACAAAAAGTATTTCTTCGGTGACTTTCTCTCAGCAGATTTCTGGGAAAAACTCTGAGAGTAAATAAAATTGCCATGAAAAGTTTCTCAAAAAATCTTTGGTGCGGGGACGACTTTAAACTGTAGGTCCCACCACTCATGTATAACATTAACACACACAACATAAGTGGTGTAAGCAACTAGGTCGTAATCCTGACTAAAGGGTTGTATGTATGTATGTATGTAATATACCGAAATTGTACATCTAAGTGCCTTCGAACAAAAACTTCAATTGGAAATAATTTCACGTAACGTTAATGAATTTTAAGCATTTAAACCTAAGTTTTCTAAGGAAATTAAAATACTTTTTTCTTTCCATAAATATAAGACTAAGTACGCTTCTTTAGAGTACGTTATGTAATCTTTACTTTCAATGCTTTTGTATAAAAAATAAAGAAAGAAAAAATACTTTCAAAACTTTTACACCGAAATGGTATAAAAAATGGCTGATTGTGCCATTGATGATGACCTAAATTTTGTAATAAATGTGCACAAATTATTATGGTCCATTGGATTAAAACTACATAAACAAATTTTAAAAAATACAACAACAACAACATACCAACGAGTATCATACATGTAATGAAAAACGTACATAAAACCCCACTTTACACAGCCAGACAGTCAGTCAGTCAATGTCCAACACCCGCAATACCATCCAGTACTTTTTGAGCACAAATTTGTATGTGTACGCCAAACAGCATACTTTTTTTCTTTTTGTTTTTGTAACAATTTTTATTTTATTCTGGTCTGAAGCATAATCGATATGCCTGGTAGCCAGCCAAATACCAAAGTATGGTAGACTCAAATAATCTAAAAGTATCAGTTACAGTTACACCAGCTGCAAAAGAAAAAAATACAAAAAGAAAAATAGCAGCTTAAATACGATAGCAAAGCATAAAAGAAAAGAACAAAGCAGACTGTGACGAAATATATGTGAATTTGTTTAAACAAAACATGCGAGCAGATGAGGTCCATTTATTCCACTTTGTACTTAAAATAACTCACAAAATAACAGCGGCATGTGCAACCATTTGATATATGATTTCAGTTTTTGAATGCCAGACACGAGGGTTGAGTAAAATTTCAGGAAACAAGTAAACAATTGAAATATTTAATTTGATTTGAAGTAATGAATGGAACGTAGAAATTTAATTTTTGTAATTAAGTGTGTCTTGATTTATATACAGATACCACCACTCCTTTGTCAATAGCATTAGCAAACCATTAGATTTTCTTATTGCTAGTATAACTTGAAAACGAGCCACTTTTATTGCAAAAAAAATTCCTTATTAAGACAGTTTTTGAAAGAATAAAATATTGCCCACCGCAGGTTACAAGTTTTCACCAATTTTATGAATTCCGTGCGTCGCAAAAAGAAAACCGCTCGTCTTTGGAGGCCAAGAAAGAATGGAGCCAATTTTTAATACCCTACTCCGAAGGGAAGCGTAATCCACTGAGAACTTTCTACATCAATCAAAACAAATGGGGCAAAGCAATGATGCTATATGGCGGTTAAAGTGCCTGTTAGCATAATAAGGGCGTTTTTCGGCCAAAAGTTAGGTAGGTAGGTAGAGATGGCTGTCTAGCTAAGTGAATCAGATGGACACACTTAGGCCACATAGGGCTTATTGTGTTACCACAATTTTCTGCTATCTCCTAGTTTCGGAACCACTCGGAGCTCCTGAAGAAGCGACTTAAACTGCCAATGTCAATGCATGACAAATCCTCCAGATCATCCATATAGTAAGCACGTAAGTACTTTTTCTCCTTTGACAAAGTGTCGAGCATGTACAGGTGCCCGTTCATCCCTGCAGATTCTGCAGAAATCATAAGCAGGGTGTATAATACCAATGCGCAGCGTATGCGTACCTATAATGCAATGCCCAGTAATGATTCCGACAAGCATACTGAGCGTGCCTCTCTGGAGTTTAAGCATACCTACCGTGCGCCCTTCAGCTAGCCTTAGCTAGGTTTTTCGCGCCGTTCTAACCGCGTCCGAGGCCGCCTATCTGTCGTTGACGAAATCGACGATCACATTTTCAATTGTGAGCCTATAGGTTCTCATAGGGATGCCCAGACTCGAGAATTCATCGGAGGGTTCGATGTCGTGATTCGCTTGGCCAATTCATCAGCTCTACAGTTACCCGGAATACCATTGTGCCTCGATACCTATATGATATGGATATAGTTCTGCTGCATCATTGAAATATCTGTGAAATCCGTCTTGGATTTCATTACATTGGATCGGCCAAAGATTGCTTCAAAGATAATAAATTGGTATCTGTTCAAGTCTTCCCTGATTTATTGGACCTATTTTAGCAGCTCATAATATTATTAATTGGTATCTATACAGATCTCCTGTGATCGTCTGGCCTTATTTTAGCAGCTCATAATAGATAACGTTCCTCTGATTCCTCCTAATAAAGTGCATTACAAAGGCGCAATGGATAATCTGCTTGACCGTAGATTTTGCTCGTTACCCAAGCTTCCCTTATGTTTTCTTCATTTGAGGTTATCCTAACAAATCCATTTTTCTTCATACATAACATACATACATACATAATTGGTCATTACAACCCTTTAGTGAGGATTACGAGCTAGTTTTTCACAACACTTATGTTGTGTGTTAATTTTATACATGAGCGGCGGGACCTACAGTTTAAAGTCGACTCCGAACGCCAGATTTTTGAGAAACTTTTCATGGCAATTTTGTTTACTCTCAGAGTTTTTGCCGGATATCTGCTGAGAGGAAGTCGCCAAAATACTTTTTGTAGTTTGTTTTGATGTCTGGCCTGGGGTTTGAACACTGGCTTTACGTCTAATAAGCCAACACACTACCTACTAGACTACGGCGACTTCACACTTTCTTCGCCAGTGATAATTCAATGCAAAAATGATTTGTTTTTAAAGCGTTCATATAGCATTTCAGGCATGCAAAATCGTCTTTCACAGTCTCTTAGCTTCAGTTCATGTGACATCCAATTTCTTAGCTTTTAAATTAATTCTACTGCTTCTAAATGTTTTTAAATGGCTGCTTAGGACATCAACTCTTCTTTCATCTGACACTGGCTTTGATCTGGTAAGGTTTCCAATTTATTGTATTCGAAGCTGTTCCGGCCCGCCTTCTCTCTGATGTCAAAATCATCACTTTTAAAACGCGCAAACCACACGCTACAATATTTACTGATTTTGACAGAACTGCCCCTTTGAAAGGCCTTCGTATACTTTCCTCATCTTCGATTGAAAGGGTACGTTAACCAACAGAGCCGTTGAATTTCTTGTGAGGCAGCAGTTCAGTTCAGCAATGAAAATCGGAATGTTACAGTGTATGAAACAAGGTATCGCGTGAGGATTCCTAGCTTTTAAATTAACTTTAGATTTCAGTAAGACAATACTACACCGCTCGTGAGTGCACAAGTTCGTGATTAGACGAGCTATTAATCTCTAGTTTTCGACCAGACCTTGAACTGCCAAGATAATGTTGTTTAACTCCGTTAGAAAACATTACAGCTACAATTAGCGAGGTACCAAACAAAATGCTGGGAGAAGTTGTGTCAATGGAAGCGGATAACAGTGAGGCGAAGTTAGCTTTTGAGGATAAAATGCATTCATACAAGAAGAAAAGCAGATAGGATGATCATTAAGCACTTGCTTTAATTTAGCAGCAGATTTCTGGCAAAACATCTGAGAGTAAATAAAATTGCATTGAAATGTTTCTCTAAAATCCGTCATTCGGAGTCGACTTTAAACAGTAGGTCCCGTCACTCATGTTTAAAACTAATGCACATAACATATGTGATGTGATAAACTAGGTCGTAATCCTGACTAAAGGATTGTAATGACCAATTATGTGTGTAATCTGGAAATAATGTTCTCTGTAAACTTGTATTACGTATAGCATTGAGGAATTTTACTGGTTTATTCTTGCTAAGCCTTCTGCCTAATTCGAAGTAGTCCAGTAGACAGTGTGTAGGGTTTTAGACGAGAACCCATAGTTCAAACCCCAGCTTAGACACTCGAACAAAACGAACTATGAAAAATACTTTGAGGGTATATAAAAATGTCACGAAAAGCTTCTTAAATCTGTCACTCACGAATAGCACACACAATGCGGGTGTTGTGAGAAGCTAGGTTGTAATCCTGGCTAAAGGGGTGTAGTATAAAATAATTTTGTATCGTGGAGAAATCGTTAAGTACTTGAACTCAAATTTCAACGAACGAGCTTCAAATACAGAATTTTAAAAAGGAAGTCACATGTCGTCTGCTCTCCCAGGTTTGCCAGGCACTATAGAATGTTGCAGCACTAACTAGGATCACACTAACAGGCCTTTATATTACAACAAAAGCAAATTATGGAGATAAATAAGCCATTTGGTAAAAGACAAAAACGTCTCAAATTCACAAAGTTCTGCATTTAGTTTACCTTCCCCTGTAAAATAATGGAGAGAAGTATTTTATTACTCTTCTGCTTTATTTTTTTTATATTTTTAGCAATCTTAAGATGGTAACAAAGTTTGCTAAACTATTTGGAAATTAAAAAAAAATTTGTCTACAATTGGTCAAGAAAACAATTTAAACAGGATATATCATCAGGACATATTTTCTTTTTTTTTTCCTTAAAAGATAAAAAATAATTGCCCGAAATAAAATTGTTTTGTTTGAAATACCGAATTTTCTTTATAAAGCCTTTTTATTTATGTGGCTAATAGGTTAGGAAATAATTTTTTTGTAACACACAATCAAACATTCATAAAAATGCAATCAAAACAAAATAAATTTTTTAACCATAAAATATTTGAGTCCATAAGGAAGTTGTAGTTAAAGTCGAATACAAAAATGTTCATAAATTTTTATTTGACAATTTATTATAGTGTTGTTGTTATTATTTTATTTTTATTTTGTGGTCATTGCTGTATAAAATAAATGTATGTATGTGTATGTACGTATGATATGTTGTGATGCAAAAGAAAATTGTAAAACAATCATTGGCAAACAAACATTCCATATATGTATCTCTGATGAGGATGAGAAGTCGAACGACTACAGATAGGCCGTAGTAGATACAGCATAAATATTGAGATTTAACAGTCACACAGCACAAGTTGTAAATAAAATGAATTTGTTTGCAGCAAATGATCTATGATTGTATTGTGTTGCATTAATACTTATACAACTAGCATGATTGTTATATAACGTTTTATTTTATTTTATTTATTTTGTATACCCTACCACATAAAATATGGTAGAGCATGTTTGATCGTTTGTTATGCAGGATTTATTGAATAGAAAATGATATAGAAACTGACAAGTTTATTGCTTAGGAAAGATTCATTTGACAATACATAATTACGGTGATTTTCCATTACATACATACATGCATACATCCATACATAACATACCTAGTCTAAGTTGTTCAGTTAGTTGAGTAGAACATAAAAGTAAATTTTTTATTTTCTCGATCCCTCCAAACTTGTTTTATTTGACAAAAACTGTTTTTTTGGACTTTACGCACAAATTTATTGGTTATACTAAAATTTCTGAACCCATGTCCAAAATGTAAAACTCATTAGAAAAGAGAGAGATGGGTCTTTAAAACGAAGTACATATATATTTTATTTGATTTAATATGCTATGTGTTTTGATGAGGTAAACTTGACGAATGTGAATTTTTTTCACATTTTTTCAAGTTTGTCAGTTCATAACAAACTTTAGTTAAAAAATATGAAATAAGTGATAACATTCTGAAAGTGCATTATTATTCTGAAGAGGTTGACAATTCGTTTGATAAAATTGGACAAAAATTACCATGGTTATTATTTAAAGAGTCTATTTAGTTCAAACATTTTCAGAATTTTTGACGAATCTTCACGTTTGAGCGACCACCAGAAGTTGAACAATGTTTGCGCAATGCGAAATGATAATATTTGCAAAAAACACAAATATTAGCCGACTTCTGTTAGTCGTACAAACGTGAAATTGACGCTTTTAGCAATAAACAATCAAGATCCATCAGAATTTTTTACAATTTTTAAACTGAAAGTTCATTTGATAAGATGACATATATAAAAGATACGACTAAGCTGTTATGCTCTTTAAACAATAACTACGGTAATTTTTGTCCAATTTTATCAAACGAAATGTAAACTCTTGACAAGAGAATGTAATTTCAGAATGTGGTCACTTATTGCATATTTTCTAATTAAATTTTGCAATTAAGAATGACCAAACTTGAAAGAATGAGATAAAAAAATTATATTTTCCAAGTTTACCCCATCAAAACTCTTAACATATAAGTTTGAACAAAATATTTATGTATGTATACCGTTTGAAAGGCTAATCTCTTGGCTTTCTAACAAACTTTAGATTTTTAAAATGGGTTCAAACATATTTGGGTAACCAATAATTTTGTGTGAAAAGATCGAAAAAACCGTTTTTGTCAAATAAAACATATTTGGAGGGCTGAAGAAAAATAAAAAATGTTATTTTAAGTTCTACTCAACTAACGGAACAACAACTTAGACTATGTAGTTACTATGTAGTGTAATTTCACTGTCGCACAGTGTAACTGGTCATTACAACCCTGCAGTTAGGATTATGACTTAACTTGTTGCACCACTTACGTTGTGTGCGGCAATTTTATGGACACATTATGAAGTCAACTGAGTATGACAGATTTTTGAGAAACTTTTTATGGCAAGAGTTTTTGCCAAAAATTTGTTGAGATATTTGACCTGGGTTTTGAACCGTGGTCTCACGTCTAATATCTACTATATTATGGCTACTTCTTTTTCAATTACTACTTATAATTTCCATCTTTCAGGCAGTATATAGATTACACTCCAATAAAACTATCCGTCTTTTTCAGGAAGTCAACTATTCTCCAAATTTTTGTCTTCCTTCTAGGAATCGAAGTGCTGCTCATCAATCAAAACAAATAGTTTTCGGAAGTAGCTCTGTTACAAACCATCCACACCCACATCTCATTATCATTTCTATGCTTCGTTTCAATTTATTTAATAAAGCTTTTCCAGCATAGTAGGTGTTTAGTGTAATATAACAGTTTCTAGAATGATAGGGTTGCCACTTTTGGTTCACTGAAAATAAGGCCTTCTTGAAATAAAAATATATTATTGTTTTGGGGGTAGTGATGAAAAACTACTAAGTTGGCTGGTATCACAGGTTTTTCTGGTTTTGAAGGAGTCTAGTTCAACCTCTGTAGGTATTGATTAGACAGCAGATTCCAAAAATATTTTACTTTCGCTTTCCCTCTACTTTTATGCAACCTTCCATACGTCGTATGCTTCCAAACGATACAACTCAGATAGAATTTAACTTTCTTCCTTACTTCTTTCAATCCTTAAATGGATCACTTTAGTTTTACGAACAGAAAAAAAACACAAGAGACCAAACTCAAAAAATTTCGAAGCTGAGAATTTTTTTTGTCAAAATATCTTCCAGACACGGATTTATTTAATTTCAAAGTCTCAATTCTGATGTGAACCAGATTTTATTGATAGAATACTACTCGATAAGTGAAACAAAATTTTCTGCTAACGTAGATAAAAAAGCAGAATCCAGAAATCAGAAAAAATCAATTGCGGTTTCCCACATTAGCACATGTTAACCAAAAGATTAAAAACAAAACAGAGATGTAATTTAAGATATAAGAAGTACAAAGCCATTTCAGTAGCTGCCAAATGCTGAAGATTAAACTCTACACGCCACAAATTCTAACTACCAGGGTAAGAGCAATGAATACTTGCTTCTACATACCAAAGCAGATACCAAGTCAAGTGGTATAGTTTTAGAATCTTCTACAATTTTCACAATCTCTACAGCAATAAGGGGAGCCTAAGTGTCACAAGCTGGTCCCTGATCTCATAGCACAATTTCATGTTAAAAAGCTTTTCAAGATCTTAAGAAATTTCTTCATCAGTTTCAGTACCCATTCCAAAATAGAATCGTTGAACCTGGGCCATAATCATTCTGCAGACTTTGCTATTTTGTCGTAAAGTGTCCCCTTTTCTTATAAGCATCCAATACAATTTTGTTGGCAATAAATTCGAATTTTAGATAACTTCGTTCAATAACTAAGTAAGAGCAAACGCCCATAAATGGCGGTTCATATGGCTCATTTTGTGGGAATGACAGATTGTCACTGCGCGAACGTTATTAGACGTTTGATGCTTATGTGTGGTCATCGATAGACAGAAAAATCTGCATTAGAAAAGTTGTTAAGATCCCAAAAGAATGTTGTTTAGAAATAAGGAATGCGACGAGAAAAACACGTATAATCGTATTGGAAACAGTCCAATCGATTAGAATGCAAGTACGATAATGAGATGGCATAAATGCCAGTCTACGAGAGAATAATTTAACCAGGGCCACAAACTGTATCACGAAAAGAAAATTGCGATACAAAGTGGATGTATACATACATATTTAACGTGTAATTATTTGACGTTTAATCGCGAAAAATTGTATCACACTAACACCAGTTTTTTTGGTCAAACGAACTCATTAAAGAAGAACCAGGTACAAAACTATGACTTCGTATAAAGGACTATTATACATATGTTTTTATAAGTGATAATTTGTTAAATTTGACATATAAAAATTTTAATATATTCTTTGATTCTCAAATGACAAGTAGGGCAATAGCATCCAGTAGCATGTGATCAGGAACTATCCTGGAAAGCAAAAAGGCTTTGGGTGTGCTACGTTACGCATTATACGGACACCAGTCATCAGGAACAATGATGAGTAAATAAAGGTGATTTAAGTACACCAATGAGCAGCCTTTAAAATACTCCACCTCACTCGTATATCTGAACTCCCCAGGCATGATAGATAATAATGAATGCTGAGCATATAGCGAGGAAACTGCGAAATACTTTGGAAGTTATTTTCTAGCCCATGGTCTCAACAATTAAAAAAGACACCATTCCAGTCAGTGGATTGCAATACTCTTTTGTACAAGATACAGACCCGAAATCTTGAACTCCAATGGCTGGTCTCGTCACCTTCAACCTATCTACCTCACTGGGAATATGTAACTGATAATTAATCTACCATAGTTTAGTAGGTGGTGTGTTGTCTTAATAGACGTGAGGGCATAGTTGAACCCCCTGGCTTAGACATCTCGAGCAAAAACAAAAGAGGAAAAGATATTTCTTCGGCGAATTCTCCCCAGCAATCTTCTGACAAAAGCTCTGAGCGTAAATAAAATTGTCGTGAAAGTTTCGCATAAAATTTATCATATGGAGTCGATTTTAAACTATAAGCCACGCCACTCAAAGATACAAATTACAGAATACAACATGAATGGTGTGAAAAGCTTGGAAGTAATCTTGACTAAAGGGATGTAATGACCAATTCAGCAAATGCTGTATTACCAAGTGCTAAATAAGTACTCAGTAGTTACGAAAACAACAATACATACATAACATAATTGGTCATTGGTCAGTCAGGATTACGACCTAGTTTCTCTCACCACTTATGTTGTGTGTGTTCATTTTATACATGAGTGGTGGGACCTACAGTTTAAAGTCGACTCCGAACGACAGATTTTTGAGAAACTCTTTCATGGCTTTTATTTACTCACAGAGTTTTTGGAAGAAATCTGCTCAGAGAAAATCGCCGAAGGTATACTTTTTGTATTTTGTTTTGATGTCTGGCCCGAAAGCAACAAACTATTTATAAAAAATATGTAAGTGTTCCTTAAGTCGCCGTAGTCTAGTAGGTAGTGTGTTGACTTATCAGGCATAAGGCCCTTCGGTTCAAATTCCAAGTCAAACGTCTGCAACAAAACGAAATTTGTAAAAATATTTCTTCAGTGGATTACTCTCAGCAGATTTCTTCCAAAAACTTTATGAGTAAATAAAATTGCCATGAAGGAGTTTCTCAAAAATCTGTCGTTTGGAATCGACTTTAAACAGTAGGCACCGCCACTCATGTATAAAAATTAACGCACATAACATAAGTGGTGTGCGAAACTAGGACGTTGTACAATGGGTCAATTCGACCCCCGGGTACTATACTTGTCTTAATTGACAAGTACACGTCCTCTAAACTAACCTAACCTAATATCTGAAGCGGAGCCCGTAGAAAGCTTAAAGCACATTAATTTTTAATCTTTAGGGAAATATATAACTCTACTTGAAGTCTTGTTTGATATTATTTGAATTCATAAGGCCTTTTTCACGAACATAAGCTTCTTTCATACTTTTTGCAATAAATGAAAAGTAGGCCTATATTATAGTTGGATTTCACCATTTGCCGTATATAACAGAATTTTTTATATTCAGTAGAGAAGAATAATTATTGTTTACTGATGTTTATTATACATACATACATGAGCATAAACAACATACAATAAAAAACTGGGCATTTTTAACAACTTCATTTCACATAAATGAGTTTTTGTGTGAAAAACAGGAAAACAGGAATTTAATTTTTTAATAAAATTCATAAATTCATGAATTTTTTAAAGTCAGAAAATTTATTTCAAATTTATTTAATTCTCAAACGGAAAAACTTATAAACGTTTCTATTGAAACAATACTATTTTTTCAATATTATTTATAACTTTTCGAATAAAAACAAAAATTCGAATCAAATCAATATTGACAACGGTTTAGCCATCAATAGCAAACCAATTTCCAACTTCGAATAGAGAATCCTAATAAACGACAAAACCGAAATCTATAAATTTGTAATCGTATTTTGCTCTGTATATTTGAGTATTTGGGTATAAATATTACACAGCACTTGTGAAATACTCAAACAAATATTTTTATTGCTTTCATATTTTTCCATTTAGGTTTGAGTGAAGTGAAGCATTTGAATTGAATTGAATTCAATTCAATTTATTTCATTTCGTTTCGTTTCTTCTGTTTTTTTACGATTTTTTCGTTTTTTCTCTTCTACATAAATAGAATTTGTAGTTGAACCTGGTTTTTATTCCAATTTTATTATTATTTCACATGAAGAATTCTTGTTTTTTGCAATTTTTTTGAAAAATTTTTGCCTACAGTTTATTTCTATCTGGAAACTATTACGGCGGCTTTGATTTTATCATACTAAAGTTTTGAGTGTGATTTCACTTTTATTGAAGCCGCCGTAGTCTAGTAGGTAGTGTGTTGTCTTATTAGACGTAAAGCAAGGGTTCAAACCCCAGGTCAGACATAAAAAAAAATACAAAAAAGTATTTCTTCGGCGACTTCCTCTCAGCAGATTTCTGACAGAAGCTCTCTTTCTAAAAAAATCTGTCATTCGGAGTCGACTATAAACTGTCGACATGTCCCGCCACTCATGTATAAAATAACACACAACATGAGTGGTGTGAGAAGCTAGGCCGTAATCCCAACTGAAGGGCTGTAATGACCTACTATGTTATGTATACATTTGTGGAAGCATTTTGTGAAAATTGTGGAATAGACATATCTTTTAGATAGGCCGGTTAAAGTTGAAGAGCATACACCTAAGAAGAAGAAGAAATATGTTTTTATATTTTGTTCCACATATTTGGGCTGATGTTTGAACCGCGACCTTACGTCTAATAAACAGACTACCTATAGACATAAAAGCCAGGGTTCGAGCCCCAGACCAGGCATCAAAACATAATTCAAAAAGTATTCCTTCGGCGACTTTCTCTCATCAGATTTCTGTCAAAAACTCTGAGAGTAAATAAAATTGCCATGAAAAAGTTTCTCAAAAATCTGTCGTTCGGAGCCGACTTTAAGCCATGCGTCACGTAGAAGTTTAGTTCACACTGTTTATTCGTGAAGCACCAGGTCCCAATTGGCTTACAGTATGTCAAACTTTAATTTGACCATTGAAGTTGATTTGGTACCCAAGTGAGGTATTTGGACACAATTAGTACGTCAGGCATTTGGTGGGAAAATTCCTCGATCATTCCATTCCAACATATACTAGATAGGCAATAAAAGCCGCCTAATATAGTATCTGTTTTCGTATTCATTAAATATTCCTTAAAAATGTGCACAGTTCGCACTAACATTTTAAAGATATTGAACAGAATATAAGTATATACATACATACAAACATAATTGGGCCCTTCAGTCAGGATTACGACCTAGCTTCTCAATGGCCTGACGTCTAATAAGCTAACACACTCCCTACTAGACTACAGCGACTGAGTATAAATAAATTTGAACATATATTCGCTGGCTCTGGATGGTGTATTTATTTTCCAAAAGGATCCTAAAACATTTGACCTCTTTGAGTAGAATGAAAATGGAGCACCAGGAGGAAATTGAGGAACTTTGTATCTCCTTATGAATGCCACTACCGTTGCCTCATTTCTATAGTATACTCAGTGCAGATTCCAGAAATTCCGAAGCGAATTTTGGAGCCTTTCATTAGCGATAGTAATCCAGCATGTTCTGTCCACAGCTTTCAATTGAGTGTTATGGTTGAGGTTCTATAATAGAGACGGGACTGCACCTCTTTGGTTACTCTTGACCTATGTTTGTATACATGCATATGTAAAGAATGTCAGAGTTTGTAAAGTAATGCGTAATTAGGCGGGAATTCGGTCTTATTTCGAAACAACTGCAGTGAACTTTGTAAGATACTCGTAAAAAGCATGATTGGTTGTTTGCTGTCCATATGCCTTCGGGTTAAGCAGTCGATATTTTTTATTGAAAATTGGCATCAACAGTAAACTATCAACGATGTTTGTTTAACAGATATGCAGCACGAAGAGAAATAATCATTGAATATATAGGCACGTGGCTTCTATTTCTGTTTCTAAATCTTAAAAGTTATGTTAGCTGCATAGCTGTTGGAAAGCTTGATTGTTAAGATGTTGCCGTAGCCTAGTAAATAGTGCGTTGGCTTTTTAGACGTGAGGTCACGGTTCAAACCCCAGGTCAGACATCTCGCACAAAAAGAAATATGATAATATTCTGGCAAAAAACTCTGAAAGTAAATTAAAATTGAAATGAAAAGTTTCTCAAAAAGTCTGTCGTTCGGAGCCGACTTTAAACTGTGGGTCTTGGAGCTTACTTACTTAATTGGCCATAACAACCCATTTAACGGATTTCGGCCTGCCGCAACACATCCTTCTAGGCGCCTCTGCTTCTTGCGCGCCTACGCCAGTTGGTCATACCAATCGATGACAGGGCTTCCTCGATTTGGTCCTTCCAGCGGATACAAGGTCGTCGTCTTCGCCGAATTCCGCAGATTCCCGCATCAAATACCTGTCTCGCCGTAGCATCCTCCTCCATTCGAACGACATGGCCGAGCCAGCGCAGCCGCTGAATGTTAATACATTGCACAGCGTCAATGTCGTTGACGAGCTCATACAGCTCACTGTTGGATCGGATACGGAAATCATCGCCAACTCGCACTGGACCGAAGATCTTACGTAGGACTTTTCCCTCGAATACTCTCAAGGCTGCTGCATCAGTGCTTAATAGGGTCCATGCTTCTGCACCATAAAGAACCACGGGTAGGATGAGCGTCTTGTGGAGTATTAGTTTTGTCGTACGAGAAAGGTCTCTGCTACTCAATTGTCTATTGAGACCATATAGCACCTGTTGGGAAGAGTGATCCTGGTTTCAGATCCTGGAACTAATGGATAAAATTAATACAAATTAATCCCGACTGAAAGGTTGTAATGAGCAATTATGTTTGTATGTATGTAAGCATTTATGTGATGTCGTTACATCATTGTGAAAAACTAAACTGCTTCTCATAAACTGAACGTAAAATTACCCATATAATATAGACATGGCTGGTGAATGTGTTTGAAATTATCGAAATTTTATTTGTTTTTTGTTTGTTTTTGGAATTTATTTTTATGTTTATTGATGATACATTCCATGATTTGATTTGTTTCAATATATGAATGAGTCAACAACACAATTGTGAACTGGTTGAGGAGATGCCAGTGCCTGTGCCTGTGCCTAAGCATAAGCCCAGACATTTATTTTTTTTTACGATTATCTTCACTTGAATTTGTACACAAAAAAAATATGTTTTCTGTGTTTTTTTTTTTTTTGGCTGGTACATTTTGATGAAAATAATGAAATTTTAGTGTCTGTGATTTATGTTCACATTTTCTTTTTATTTCATTTCATTTCATTTTATTTTGGATTTTTTTTTATTGTTTTTCTTCGTTTTTTGTTTTCCTCTTGTTACAAGTAACACATGTAGCAGTTTCATCATCTTGTTCAACTAATTCTTGTACTTGTATTTTGTATGTGTTAACAACTTGTAGTTGTGTGTAACTGTATGTGTGTGCACACGTTTGTCTGACCAACCACATCCTAAGCAACATCCTTGATGTGTTAAACATGTCTACAGAATTGTTTTTTTTTTTGTATTTTATGAGTTTAAGTACACAGTGCTCGTAAATAAAAATGTGCACACAATTGTCGAGGTATTGTTGGTTATTATAACTTAAAAGACAATAAAAATAAAATTGTTTCAATCATTGACACTTAAATAATTATTGAAGCATCAATATTATTATTTTTATTTTCATTATTTATTTTTCTGTTCCATAAAAGCCTTACCATAAAGTATTGAAACTTTATGTTGATTAATCAGACTTTCTAACGAATTATTATTGAATTTATTTGAAAGGTTTATGACTTTCAATGAATAGGCAATAGAATATCATAACATTTAATACAATACATGTATAAAACAAATATAAAATATATATGTGTGTACGCAATATATAATCAATGTGGGTGGGATTTTCAAAGGAATGTAAAATATACAAGGATCCAGCGCCATCCTTCAGGTTTAAATATTGTTTTTGAAAACTTAAATAATTTGTTGGTAATGTTAAGTGTATGCCGTCATAGTCTAGTATGTATTGTGTTGAGGCATCAGGCCTCGGTCAGACATCTCCAACTTTAAACGAAATATGAAAAGAAAATATGTCTTCGTTGAATTCCTCTATCAGCAAATTTCTGGAAAAAACTCTGTGAGTAAATTAAATTTGCCAAGAAAAATTCTCAAAAATCTGTCGTTCAGAATCGACTTTAAATCGCCACTCATGTATAAAATTAACACACAAGACGTAAGTGGTGTGAGAAGCTAGGACGTAATTCTGACCGAAGGATTGTAATGACCAATTATGTTATGTACGGTATGCCTTAGTTTTTAAACTCAGCGATTCTGTATTTTAAATTGCTTCATTAAATTGATAGTCGCCGTAGTCTAGTAGGTAGTGTGTTGGCTTATTAGATGTAAAGCCAATGTTCGAGGCCCAGGCCAGACATCAAAGACAAAATACAAAAAGTTTTTCTTCGGCGTCTTCCTCTCAGCAGATTTCGGGCAAAAACTCTTAGAGTAAATAAAAATTGCCATGAAAATTTTCTCAAAAAAAATATCTGTCGTTCGGAATCGACTTTAAACTGTAGGTTCTGCTACTCATGTATAAAAATTTACACTCATAACATAAGTGGTATGAGAAACTAGGTCGTAATCCTGACTGAAGGGTTGTAATGACCAATTATGTATGTATGCGTTATCGAAATTAGCACTCATATCGAAATTATTGTAAATACCTGATGTACCCTTAGGTTAGGTTAGGTTAGGTCGAAGTGGCGGCTCTGATATCAAAGAGCTCACTTGAGCACGCATAGCGGCCCGTTGTGATGCCACGAATAAACGCATTCTCTGTACTGACCAAGTTCCACCAAAATCAGGGAAGAGAAAGAAGTTGGTCAGCGCAGGAGCTGCACATCAAAGCACGACTGCCCCACACTGGAAAATCAGCCAGAAAGTTTGATGAACGAAGCTATATCCTTGACATCAATAGATGATAGCTCCCTCTGTCAAGAAATGGAGAGCCAAACAGCCTATATCTGCACCGCGCAAGAGATGGGCACAGAAAGTGGATAGCAGCATCCTTTCCGCGTGTCTACCTATAACACAGTGACCTGTAAGCATGGCCACTGTAATTGAGATGATGCCACGACCAAGTTGAAATAACTGGTTGGTACGCCTTCTATCCATCAGGAGTCAAGTGAGTCTAGCGGTAGAGCAGGGCTCCTCATTGGCCCAGGATAGGTTGGCGTCTAGAAAGAATTTTCGCACATTGACCAGCTTGACCGAGGCGAGTGGCATCTTCAAGTCTACTGAAGAGGATTCCGGAAGGAGTGCCCCAGCTCTGGCGAGCTCATCGGCCCTGCAGTTCCCCGGAATATTACTATGTCCGGGAACCCAGACCAGTGAGACATTAAAGCGCCCAGAAAGAAGGTCGAGACAGTGACGACATTCCCAGACGATCATGGAGTAGCCTTTGTAAAGATCGTTTTTTGTTACAATTAATCACCAATTTTTAAAGGGGAAGTCAAAAACATTATACTCAAAGTATTATCCAATGCTGGGGCTACACATTCTTTCCATTTCTCATGCGACTTGCGGACGCCATGCCAATAAAATTTCTTGTATTTTGAAGCAAACTCAATTTTTGATTTCCCCTTAGAAATTACAGTGCTGCTCAGACAGTAAGTGTTCCATCGATGACAACTAATTTCCGATTAAAACACGGTTTAAATTGATCATTTTTTGCCGGTAGCGATCGACATTAATGGTTTCACAAGGTACACACCACATCTTGGTGGTCTCGCCAGACACAAGGCATTCATGACGAATTGATTACATTATAAGATGGTTAGCTAAGACGGTCTAGCCTAACTGAACGAATTGTAACATAATCGGCCATATAATATTACGATTCCATTGTCATTATCTGAGAGCAGGTGGACTAATATCTGCTGTGTTATTACAAGGCACTACACCAGGGGTGCATTAATAGCATGTGATTAAAAGGAATACGGCCAGAACCATGCATTGCCTTCTGTGCAACTTCCTGACCTTATCTGTAATAAGTACCTTTAAAAGTTTTTGTTAGGGAATAGGTGTAATAAATAACGGTATTCTAGAACTGTAGAAATAAAACAAGTATTTGTTTGTGTATGGCAACCTAATGATGTTAAAATTTCGATGTCTTTTACATGGCCTATGAAAATCAAATCTCTTAACATGGCAGAAAAATTCAATTGCCACTGTGAACACAAACCGAAGGTCTTGTTCTATCTTTTCTTTTAACCAGATTTCTAAAATCTTCTTTTTTTAAAAACTTCATACATTTCTTAGAGTATTCAAAAGTCGCCTGTATTTACAATTTCTGCCAGAGGGCAATAATTCTTTGTTGATTTTGAGGATTTTAAGGTAAAATTTTTTGTAAAAACTGCAATGCTACGTGAGCTATAAATTTCATTTACATCTGTTAGGTTTGGAAAACAGAAGTATTTTTAAATGATGAGAATATGACTTCTTATGCTTAAATCATAGACTCCATCACACCAGCGTACTACAACCAAAGTTGATGGTTGTAAAGGCGTAAACCATGACTTTTTCCACGTATAATTTAGTCGCCAGTAACAATTCAATGCAACAAAGATTTTCTATAGTGTTCACAAGTGGGATTTCGGTTGTCTACCTGTTTGTCATTCATTTAAAGTGGCACCCATTTGCGAGACTTTTGAATGTTTTTCATAGCTTTTAAACGATCAGAATTTGTTTGTTGGTCAGTATTTAATATTTCTGTCATTTGCTAGTGACTTAAAGTGTCATCTTCATTCTATACTGTTTGTTTGTTTGACACATCTGTCCGGTAAGTTTCGACAAGTCATCGTGAATAAGGCTTCTAAAAAAAAGAAAAAAAAATTGCAAGAATTTCACGGCTCAAATTGTCCATTTTATGATGGTCATAATCGCCCAAGTACTGAATTCGTATAGTTGTTGATCGTTTTCCTTTCCAATGATACTTTTTTTTACTTCTGTCTACTAAAGAGAATTCTGAGTATTTTCTGAGCCATGCTGTCATAAGTTGCTTTCGAACATCGTATCGAAATCCAAGCCTAACCCTGAATGTCGCCTATTTCCCTGAGAATGGTTTCGAAGTTTTCCAGGAAACGTAGTTGTGGACAAATTGGTTGGAACAAATATGGGACTTCTATGATCCCCTTAACAACGTCTTGGCCATAATTGGACTAAAAATTACGGATAAGTTCCAATTAATGGCTAACGCTTGATGGATAAAAGCGAGGACTTGCAGTCTGCTAGGTTGAGCAGGATGAAGCCGCGTGGAATATTCTGCATGAGTGGTCATCTCAAGTTGAGGTGATAAGAACTGGTCACTGAGATCGTGTTATTTTAAACCCGTTAGATTTTTTCTTGCGGGGCTTTTTAATTTCGCAAATAAATCAAGAACGACAAGGATACTCGAAGCTATCGGTCAGACCGATTTGTGTACAAGTGCGATAGAAATATTTCGAATGTACTCAGCCTAGAGCAGCTTTGATGGCTGGTATTTTCCATTGAATGGCATTCTTCATTTAATAGCATGAAGAGATCTTTCAAACGAATAACAAATTCCGTTGATATCTCACACACACTTTTGTTTTACTCGTTACAAATACGAGTGTTGTTTGTTGCTATTTGAACAAAATTTTCGCACAATATTTGTGACTTTCGCTTTAAATTAATTTAATTAAAATGCAAAATGGGTTAAAAAAAAGTTTTAATAAATTAAACAGAATTTCTGTTTAGAAATTCATAATTAAACCACATTTTTGCCTGTTTTGCATGATAATGAAGTAAATAGTGCCACAGGCGTGTTAAATATTTTAATTAGATTTTCATGTGCCTGCTTTCTATTGATTTACTCATAAATTGAAAAAAAAAAACGATTTATTTGTGTTTCATTTTAGAAAATTTCAATTATCTTTTGCTTTGAAGTAACACAGCCTAACAAAAAAGAAAAAAATTTGGCTTGGCAGCGACATACAGTGGACAGCAAAAGTCTTAGTACGGCAATATATTTTGGCAAAACAAAGTCCCCTTAGGCTTAATAGTCTTGCGCAAAGTCGCGATATGACTTCAAGAGAGTATTTAGGAGATCATTTGAAAGAAGGGTTACGTAATCGCTAAACCTCAAACAAAAGTCATGGTGTCACCAGAAAACAGTAAACAAAACTTGTATATTCAACTACAAGTGGGTTAAATGGAGTGCCTGACCTTAAGGGATACTCTACTAAATACAAGGGATAACATTTTCATATATTAGGCCTTTGAATTTTAAATTTACTCAGGATTCTCCTTGGGGGTACCTATATGGAGTCATCTGAAACTTTTGTTTATAAAAAAAACATTAAAAAATTGTTTGTTTTATAATAAAAGAGAAATAAATTAATAGAATGAATATATAAACTATAAATTTGTATAAAAACTTTTGGCTAAAATTCATGAAATTGCTAAAAATATTAAGACTTTTGCTGTCTACTGTACATATATTGTAACCTGCTGGGGTATATGAGACTTGGTGAAATTTGAAATACATATGTCAACCAGAACAATGTAAAATTTGTAGGAGGCTATATTTAAAGAAATCAAAAATCTTACATACATATGGTATGTAGGAAAAAAAAGGTCCTTTTAATATTTCTGACTCGTAACTAAGAAGTAACACTGCCTCTGTCAATTGACTCTTGTCGAAAAACTGACTCATTCTGTTTGCGTTCGATTGATATCAGATTTAGGAAAAGGATGGAAAAAATCTGAAGTCGTGCACAGAAGAAGAATATGTATAAGGTGGATCATCTATCGGTTTAAATTAGAGCCAGCGGTTATTTCGAATCTAACAATACTTATGTTATACTATTCTGTCACAAAATTATGTATATTATCTCCACTGAACGTAATGAATCGATTTAAGCTTGAGGAACGTTGGCATTTATTGAAAATTTACTCCCAAAACAAAGGTAATTGGTCGGAAATTGTGCGAAAATGTCGTATAAAATTTGGTCGCAGACAAGTAGTAACAATGCCCGGTATACTCAAGTTTATTGCTAAATTTCGTGAAACTCGTTTCATTGTTGATGCGTCAAGACGTAAACGTGCTTGTACAGTGCGTACACCGGGTAATGTCGAAGTTGTGGCTGAGAGAGTGCGTGAGAATCTATCAACGTCAACTCGTCATCATTCTCAAGAATTGAACAAGATCTCGGTATGCCTTACAAGGTTTAGTTTGTTCAAGATTTGAAGCCACATGACCATCCGCTTCATTTTACTTCGCTAGATAGGCCAAGTAGTAACCACACGATGATGTCGATTTTGCCAAAACAAAAAATCATCTTTTCGAATGAAACTCCTTTTCATCTTGGTGGATAAGTTAATAAACACAATTACCGTATTTGGGGCTTAGAAAACTCACACGTGGTCTTACAGAAGCAAATGCATCCATTACGAGTGACTGTTTGATGCTGCTTGTGGAGCGCAGGTCCATATTTCCGAAACCAAAAGGAGGACGACGCAACTATTATGGTCAATAGAGACACCTATCACACCATGATAACCGATTTGTTTGTACCCGCTCATCATTGTGTTGATGTGAACGACGTTTGGTTTCAACAGGATGGTGCACCTTGCCACACATCTCATGCAACAATCGATTTATTGCGTCAAATGTTTGATAGCCATTTAATTAGTCGAAATGCTGATATCAAATGGCCACCAAAGAGCTGCGATTTAATACCGTTGGGCTATTTTTTGTAAGGCGCCGTTAAAGAAAACTGTTATGCCAACAAACTAGAGACACTTGAGCAATTGAAGGCCAACATTCAAGATGCCATTGCTGCTGTCAGATGTTTCATTTGTTCAAAAGACTGAAAATTACATTTTTGCTTGTAATAATTTAAACAAAATTTAATTGAAAAAATTAAAAACTTTCATTGAATGTTAGTTTTGAAATTTAAAAGAATAAATTTACAAAGAAAAATAAAATATAAAACAGAAAAGAAAAGAACAAAAACGAGATAGAAAAAAAAATATAAAATAATTATTAAAATAATCAAGTAAATAGACAGGACTTTATAAAATAGAATGCAATCAAATGAAATTTTACTATTTCTGTTTCTGTTTTCTTCTTTTACTCCATCACTTCCTCTGCCACAACTTTACATAGAATTTTTTAGTTTTCATTTCATTTTTTTTTTAATTCAAGTCAAGAGAAATAATTAAAGCTGTTCATTAAGACTATTTCTAACAACAACAACAACAGCAGCAGCTGTAGCAGCAACAACAGCAACATCAAAATAGATGAAGTTAAAACAACACAATTTGTTATTTTACTAAGTTTTCCCCAGTAACGCAAAAAAGGCAAAAAAAATATGAAAAAGTGTTGACCTTTTCCTTTCATGTATGGAAAATTGTACAAGGGCTTTGAAGTTCAGGTTTATTTTTAAAATACTATATTTTATGAAGTATGTATATAGTGATAAACATATGTGCTAGAAGATTTATATTATACGTTAATAACCGAAAATATCCCGAAAATTAATGACCTGGTAGCATAAGGAGTGTTCTAATATATTAGTATAGCTGGTCGGCCGATATAAAGAGATCATCCAGATACAAATGTCTCGATACATAATATTTACTGTGCACAAGCCTTAATTTTCTTTTTCTGTTTGTGTTGTCGATGACATCTATCAAACATATTCAGTTTACATCAAATCAGTAAACGAACAACGTCAAATTCTTTTATCGTGTTAAAGATGGTAAATTTTGTAACAGAAAGTGATGATTAGCGGAAAGCATAATTTTTTATTTTTATTTGAAGAAAAGTGCTAGAGTGTCGTATTAAATGCTTGTCGGGGCATATCGTGATCATGCTCTATCAGAAGCAGCATGCAGAAGATGTTTTCTACGGTACAGAGGAAACAAATTTGATGTGAGAAATAAAGAACGTGAGGGACCATCAAAATAGTTTGAAGACTCTGAATTGCAAACACCATAAGATGTATACATGTATTGGATGAATAGTGTGTTGGCTTATTAGATGTAAGGCCATGGTTTAAACACCAGGTCGGACATCAAAACGAAAATATGAAAATATTTCTTTGGCGTTTTCCTCTCAGCGGAAAAAACCCTGAGCAAATAACATTGCCATTGAAATATCAGACAACATACTTATTACCAAATGACAAAATGCTTTCGATTATTGCTTGTTTGTAATGGTAAACTCATCATTAATAATTCACAGGACTCACAGAAAGCCTAGAAAAAATATCTTCAAAGTTTATGAGTACCTTCTGCATGCAGTTGTGTTATCCAAAAATATTCCATTTTTTGTTATGAATTGCAGTACTTTATCAAATTATTGCTTGAGGGTATGTGAAATGTAGGAACAGCATAATGTTTGACACTTACATAGTGTCATAGGCAAATATGTCAGTACAAATGTATGACCGAAATTGTCCAATCACAAAGTTCATTTACATCGATTGATTGATCCCATATGAGTTTTATTTTTCCAGTTGTCGTTCATTTTTCAACTGATAGTCAACTTTTTTTTGTGTGTTTTGGCAGTGACACATGGTTGAGTATTACTTTAAAAAATTGCATTGGCATAAAGAGTACATCATTATAATTGGGCAATCAACAAAAGCTCGAAGTCGCCGAAGTCTAGTAGTTTATGTCCTGAGTTATCACATGTAAACCAAGGGTTCAAACCCCAGGCCAGACATCAAAAGAAATTACAAATTTCTTCGGCGACTTCCTCTCAGCAGATTTCTGGTAAAAGCTCTGAGAGTAAATAAAATCTGCCATTCGGAGTCGACCTTAAACTGTAGGTCCCGCCACTCATGTATAAAAATTAACGCACACAATATGAGGAGCTATGTCGTAATTATGACTGAAGAGTTGTAATAACCAATTATGTACATATTGTTACATAAATCCAAACGACCTAATATCGCTTAACAATAAAAACGATAAACACAAGCTACCAGCTACACCAGCTACACCAACACAATACACACGATACAACTACACACTAACACTAAGAATACAATGAAAGTGTTGATTATCTAAAGCTGCATACACACATATGTACAACGAACCTGGTTGCACCTGGTACCAACAACAACATGAAATGAAAACCAGCTAAGACAAATATGTGAGAAAAAGAGATGGACAACATAAGTAAAGTACACAAACAATAATGTACTAGCAATAGAGATCGAGAAGGCGAGAACACGAACCTTCCACTTCCAGAATGTTCGTTAGACTGGTTGTGTCGGACTATAAAAGGGCTGGACAAAGCAGGCAGCAGTCAGTGATAATTTAGTCAGTCTTGTGTGAAGACGCGTTGCGGTTGGAACGTAGAAGCGGCATTGCTTTCAAAAAGGTTGTAAGCAGAGAAGATCTAACGTAAAGTTGTTAGTGTTAACGCGGTCAGAACTGTGAAATAGAATAGTGTACAAGTAAATTATTGTTGTATCGTTAAGTTGTATACGGTGGTACACAAAAGTAGTGTAAAGAATAAAGAGAGTTTAAGAAAAAATAAACACATATTTGTTTTTTACTTGGTTTGCAATTAACGAACTCATACTTAAACGTTTTAAAAAAGGTAAAAACCTAACAATATGTATGTATGCATTGGATTAAGATGACTTTTTGGGACAGAAACAAATGACAGAAATATTAGATGTTGCAAAACAAACAATTCATGACCATAGAAATGCTATGGTAAACATAAAAAGCCCAGAAAATGGGTGTCACATGACTTACATAAGTGACATACAGATGAAAAGCCGAAAAACCGCTTGTGAAATTTTCACTTCAAAGACAATATAGAAAATCTTTGTTGCATCGAATTGTTACTGGTGATACAAGATTGAGATTTCAATTCAGAATTCTAAGCGGAAAAAATCATGGGTTAAGCCGGCACAAACATTAACTGGTTAGACCAGAAAAGTGAGGTATACCACAAGCCTCTAAAACACAGTCAAACTGTTAATAAAGATCGCTACCGACAACAGTTCATTGATCGCAAAATCGCCGAAGTCTAGTAGGTAGTGTGTTGGCATATTAGACGTATGGCCACAGTTCAAAACCCAGTTCAGACGAAATATATAAAAAAAAGTATTTCTTCGGCAACTTCCTCTATCCACAGACTTCTAGCAAAAACTCTGAGAATAAATAAAATTGTCATGAAAATGTTTTTGAAAAAAACTGTCTTTCGGATTCGTCTTTAAAATGTAGATGCCGCCACTCATGTATAAAATTAAAACGTACAACATAAGTGGTGTGAGATGCTTGGCGGTAATACTGAATGACCAATTATGTTATGTTTGCATGTATGTATGTATGCAATGCTACAACACACGGAAAATTAACTTCGCAACATGACAGTGAACCTGCACACAAAACAAAACTGGTTCAGGATAAAATTAAAGCATTAGACTGAAAGCTGCTACCCCATTCACCGTATTCACTAGAGTTGGCTCCTTCCAACTGCTATTTATTTTCATCGCAGAGAAACGCATTGGCTGAGCCGCGTTTGAATTCTTACAAGAGAGCTGATGAAAATTGGCTGACTAATTGGTTTGCTTCAAAAGACTAAAAATTCTATTGGCGTAGAATTCACAAATTGCCTGAAGGACCGAAAAAATGTGCGGCCAGTAATGGGCAATTCTTTGAAAATGTTTTATTTTCACAAAAAACCGGTACACCTGGTACACTTGCCTAGTTTATGTGAGGGAACTTGTCGAAAATTAAATGAACGTGGCGGCCAAATCTCTTCGGAATTCCCAAGCATTATTGCTTTAGGAATTTAATTTCTAATAACCACGAAAAGCAGTACAGGTCTCTGAATTTTTCTGAACTTTCCGAAGTCCAAACAGAGTCTTTTAACGGATTTACATAGCCCTGTCAATAAAACAAAGTGCTTTGTCTAGTAAAACTAACTTTCCATTGAAATATTAGAGTTTTTCTTCCTTTCAATTCAAAACCTTTCCATCAATTCCTGTAGCAACTAAACAATTTACCATCAGTTTTGAACTCGAAAGTCCCTGTACAAGTTAATTTTGAAAAGAGGAAAGAAAATTATTTGTAGTTATAAAAAGAAAAGAAAAGGAGAATATATTATAAAGGAAAAGTGATAAAAGAGAAATAAAATAACAAAGTTGTTGGCAAAGAAAACAAAATGCGTTAGATGGCAAGAAAAACCCCTTAAGCCGGTGTACTTCATTACCGTTTACTTTTAATTTGTTACAGACGCAAACTCTTATGTATGAGCACATAAAGCAAAAAAACGTATAAAAAGATTGAATAAATAAATAAAAAAATGTGTTGCATAAAGAGGGTGATTAACAGAGCCAACAATATATAAAATTAATACGATGGAATAATTTTAAATTAACGAAAGCATGGTCAACCTGCGTATTTGGTGTGGGTTTATTAGACGATAACTCCTGGCTCAGACATCTCCTTGAATTCTTGTCAGGAGTGCTCTGGAAAAAACTTTGAGAGTAACATAAAATTGATTTGAAAAATTTCTTAAATCACTCGTTCGGAGTCGACATTTAATTATAGGTTCCACTAACCTACTAACACACCATAAGTGGTGTGAGACACTGGGTTCTAATCCTGACTAAAGCGTTGTAATGACTAAATAAGTAATTAAGTAAGTACTGGACTTTGGGGTCTAAAATGTATGTATAAAGAGAGTCCTTCAAGAAAATCTAACCATGTTATCTTAATATGTAGAAGTCAATGCAAAAAACTCTTACAAATGTAACTCGAAGATGCCACATTGAATGCCTAAGGTGGGTGGGACGAACTTGAAAATAACTAAGATGGACTTGGGTGGGAAACGTAATTAGCCAACTGGGACCAAAGACTATTTCAACGCTAGAGTTTCTGGTGAATTTAAATCCGTTGAAGACTACCTTTGATGAACCGAGCGAATTCCAGCATTCTTCCTAATAGTGCCCATGATAGAACCAGTAGACTTGACTTTCAGAAGATTTTTATAAAGTGTACGATTAATAAGAATCTAAACTTATTCTGTAGAAACACCTTTCTGTAGTATGCGGTGGTGATACAGTGACTGGATAATGACAACGGGAAAATGAGCTTCCAAGAAGAACAGTTTGTAAGGACATACTTTATCGAGAACATAAAAAGAGCAATCAGAGTATCGTAGCCCCCATGGTTACGCTGACGTCAAGCTCCTCCTGAATTGTTTAAACAATACTTACATTCTTACTTAATAGGTCCTAGAAACCTTTAGGAAGTACTACAACCTAGCTTCACATACCATTATTTTTGTGTGTATTAATGTTATCCATGAGTCGCATGACTTACTGAGTAGTATCGACTTCCAGAAACTTTTCAATGCAATTCTATGTTACTCTCAGAGTTTTTCACAGATGATTCTTGTGAAGGAATTGCCGAAAGAAATATTATTTCGTATTTCATTTTGTTCGAGATATCTAAGCCAGGGATTGAAACGCGGGCTCTCGTGTAATAAATCGCCACACTAACTGCTAGACTACGGGGACTTCTATACATACAATGGCCTTATATGTATGACAATATTATTCTGATCATCAAGCAAGCCTTCTGCATATTATTATGGCATGATTGAAATGTTTAGAAGGCAGGTTACTGTTTAGTATTATTCCCAGTTATATTTCCTCCATCTTTCGTGGGATTTTCATCCTCTTTTTACTGTTGAGGTTTTGGTCATACATAACATACACATACATAATTGGCCATTACAACCCTTCAGTCAGGATTACGGCCTAGCTTCTCACACCACTCATGTTGTGTGCGTTAATTTTATACGTGAGTGGCGGGACCTACAGTTTAACGTCGACTCCGAACGACAGATTTTTGAGAAACTTTTCATGGCAATTTTATTTACTCTCAGAGTTTTTGCCAGAAATCTGCTGAGAGGAAGTCGCCGAAGAAATATTTTTTTTTTTTTCATATTTCATTTTTGATGTCTGACCTGGGATACGAACCCGGGCTTTAAGTAAGCCAACACACTACCTACTACACCACGGCGACGGTTTTGGTCATGTTCGGTCTTAATCAAGAATTAATTTTCAAACTAACTTATCGCCCGCAACTACATTTTCTTACATTGATTTCCATATTTTAATTAAATTATTCACATTTCAACTGAAGATTACAAATTCAAAACTAACATACCTACATATATACGTATAAAGTCACATAGCAATTGTCATAAGCAAGTAACTATGCAAACGGAAAAGAACAGAAAGAAAGCAAGAAAAATACTTCTAATCCACCTGGCCGTGTCTTAAAAAACTTAAAATAAAGAAAGTCAGAACACCGCAATACTTTAAGAGGTTCAAGCTCATTCACTTACGTACAATGCGAGGCAAAATGAACGGTAGAGAGCAAAAACTGTAAAATAATGTCTTTCTTAAGTTCATACTCTTTAATTAAAAAGAAACAGAAAGTAAAAAAAACCGCCCACTTTAAATAAAAATTTCATTCCTTTTTTAATTTATTTTCATTCTTCTACGAAACATTTCTTATTTTAAAACATAATAAAGTTCTTGACTTCATCCTCTTCTTACCTTAATGGTAGAAAGAGAAAATTAAATTGTCGCTTTAAAATTAATTTGAATAATTAATTCAATACAAATGTTAGTTTTTCACTCACTTCACTTCAGTTCAGTTAGTCAATTATTCATTAGTTTCAGTCTTTGAAGTCCTAGAACAACAAGCAAAAGTCAACGCGTATTTTAATTTCTTAACAGCACTAGTACACAAGAGTAGAAAAACACAAATACTCGTACATGTATACTTCATCATCATTGTAAGTTGTTGTACAAATTATAAGTCACTGGTGTTCAATAATAATCAGTAAGAGATTTAGGATCAATCAAGTCTAACTATGGGATACCCTATACAAAAATATATTCTTAGGCCAACATATTTGACGATTTCTCTGTCATACAATTGGTCAGCTAGGATTACGACTTAGCTTCTCACACCACCTACATTGTGTATGTTAATTTTATACATCAGTGGCGGGACCTACAGTTTGAAGTCGACTCCGAATGACAGTTTTTTGTGAAACTTTTCATGGCAATTTTATTTACTATCAGAGATTTTGTCAGAAATTTGCTGATAGAGGAAGTAGCCGCAGAAATATTTTTTTTTATTTCGTTTTGTTGGTAAACCGTGACTCCTTCTAGACTACTACGACTAATCTTCCAAAATTTACGGGTGCGTTAATCCTGATATATTCGTAGCGGATTTGAACAATATGAACACGTGACTGCCTTTTTTCAATTGTTGGTTATAAACTTTGGAGACCGGCGCCGGTTAAACTATTGGAAAACTATATATGGAAAGTTTTTACCTGACAATTTTATTTACTCCAAGAGTTTTTGTCAGAAATCTGCCGAGAGGCAGTCTCCAAAGAAAATACCGTAGAAGAGCAGCTGAGTTTATTTCACCCCAGCCTTGGAGTATTGATCCGCGGGATTTTATGTGCATGAGCTAGGTCTACAGTGAACTATCTCCTGTGCCGTATACTCCGCACCACTGAGAGAGGTTTACGTAAGCAGCGTTAAGTTGCTCCCTGAGTGTTGTGGGATAGATGTCTGACAGAGCTATATACAGTGGACAGCAAATGTCTTAGTACGGCAATATATTTTAGCAATTTCATGATTTTTAGCCAAAAGTTTGTATAAAAATTCATAGTTTTTATATTTATTTTATTAATTTATTTCTTTTTTATTATAAAACAAATTTTTTTTTAATGTTTTACATAAAACAAGTGAAAACTAAGGAAAAGTTTCCGATGACTCCATAGGTACCGCCAATGAAATCCCTGAGTAGATTTAAAATTCAAAGGCCTAATATATGAAAATGTTATCGCTTGTATTTAGTAGAATATTCCTTAAGGTCAAGCACTCCATTTAACCCATTTAGAATTGAATGAACAAGTTTTGTTTAGTGTTTTATGCTGGCACCATGAACAACTTTTTTGAATGACTTTTGTTTGGGGTTTAGCGATTACGTAACTGTCCTTTCAAATGATTTTCTAAATACTCTCTTGAAGCCATATCGGGACATTGTGCAAGAGTATTAAGCCTGTGGGTACTTTTTTTGTCAAAATATAATGCCGTACTAAGAATTTTGCTGTCCACTCTATATAGATCGTCACCATAAACCAAAACTTTGAAGCTGTTTTCCTCGCGATTCAGGAGTGGATTGTCGATGATAAGTTCCTTAGCAACAGAGATTTATTGGTATTTCTTGAACCGCTTGTATAAGACCAAAATTAAGTAGTAGTTTCTACCGAAAGATTTGATTATGAGAAGAGAGGAAAGAGGGCATGCTATTTGTGGACATAGGTAAAGTGAAGACTTCAACTCGCCGTAGTCTAGTATTAAAAGTGTTGGCTTATTACACATGAGGCCAAGGTTCAACCCCCAGGTCAGACATCTCTAGCAAAACGAAACATGATAAAATATCACAATAATCTCAGCTGATTTCTGGCAACAACTCTGAGAGTAAAATAAAAAAAAAATTGTCATGAAATGTTTCTCAAAAAATCTGTCGTTCTTAGACGACATTAAACTGTAGGTCCCGCCGCTCATATATAAAATTAACACAAACTACATAAGTGGTGTGAGAAACTAGGTCGTAATCCTGAAGGGTGTATGTATATAAAGACTACAGCAGAATCAAAAAAGGCAAATAGTTAAAGAACGAAGTCTCTCTGTAAAAACGCCGTCAATGCGGCTCTGTAAAGCACCTAATATTTGTAAAATGGTTGTTGGACGAGAGTGTGAATGTCGGCTCTGTTAATTGGAGTTTATTCTTGTACGTTCGATTAAAATCAAAATTTAATTCAGCCGGAGGCTTTCCTTAGCAAGGGTTTCTAGATTCTTGTATGTCTCCACTTACGGTTTAATACAAGCAAAGAGTTTGTAAAATTTCAATGAATGTTCCTCATAATAATAGCCACTTGGGATTGAAGTCATGGAAATTTACAAACGAATCAGTCCAAATGCTTACCATCAACTGGTGGTGTTTAGTATAAAAACGTAGAAAAAAGGTACAAAAATTAAAACAACAATAAAACTTGAAAGCAAAAGAGAGAGGGAGAGAAAAAGCTTATTAAATAGGTAATAAATTCGAGAGCTTCTACACTGTGTAACGGACTGTGTAACATGGAAATGAAATGAAAACAGGAACGCGATTAAACTTAAGAAAAACAACACAGAAGCAGTCATGGAAAATATTTTTGAACGTTCACTGCCATATTTATGTTCGTGTAATTAGAAAGGGGCCAGGAAGTAAGTGAAACGATAAAACAACAAGTAGCAGGAAATTAAAAATACAATTACATCAACAACATCAACAACAAAAAGAGCACACGCAATACATATACATATACAAACTCACCCTCCAAATTTTGATTAATAAATTTACACGCGTACACATAAACACTTATTTAAGCTTGACATAACAACCAAGAAAAAGTGTAAGGCGGTACAAAAGGGCAGAAGAGTCTTTGAACAACAACAACAACAATGACATGAATCTTATCAAATTGTTTCAATTAAAATACACTCGAAAACAAGTGTTATGTGTGACTAGTTTTACCAGTTTTATGGTTATCGTGTTAATTTTCTGAAATTCTTAATTGGATAGGAGGCATTCCTTTTATATTTAATTTATCTGGTGGCCAAGAGTTGCAAGAAATTTATTTGAAAATTAATTAGGAGAGACGAAATTTAATTTGGAATTTAAAATTTAAGATCTTGTAAACAGAAGAATGCATTATTTTGATGACTTAAGAATTTTACCTAGTTTTGCTATGATAATCAGAAAAGATAGGAGTATAGTTTCTAAGCCTGCAAAAACTACTCAATTTGAATCAGAAAAATATTTTCCAAATTAATATATATTTGATGCTCAGATGTATAACAAGCTTAACGGAAAACTGTATCAATTTTATGTTAACATCAGATAGCATTCATACGTACATATACAATTGGTCATTACAACCCTTTAGTCAGGCTTACAACCTGCTAGACAACGGCGACTGCTTCGAGTATATATATAACAATATATATATATATATACTCGAAGCAGTCGCCGTTGTCTACATATAAATGTATATATATATATATATATATATATATATATACTCGAAGCAGTCGCCGTTGTCTAGTAGGTTGTAAGCCTGACTAAAGGGTTGTAATGACCAATTGTATATGTACGTATGAATGCTATCTGATGTTAACATAAAATTGATACAGTTTTCCGTTAAGTATATATATATATATATATATATATATATATATGTATATATATATATATGTATATATGTATATATGTATATATATGTATATATATATATATATATATATATATATATCCTTTATCCTATATATATATATATATATATCCTTTCGATACTCGTGCTGGTTCTATAGAATATCGTTGGAAGATGCATGCCCAGAAAAACAAGAACTCTCGAATATTTAAGCCAACCATTGTTACAGATAATGATTAAAATCGAACCTATTCACACCATATCATTCGGAAATTGACTGTAGGTACGACCGTAGGGAGTTATTCATATTAAGGCTTCGTCGATTTACGACCAACAGAATATTGTTACGAAAATGGAAATGGTGATACATCGTTTAACATTAAAATGATAAACAAAAGCTACTAAAACAAGTAACTTGTTTGCATGATCACCAAATAATCAAAAATATAGCAACAACATCAGTATAATAAAGGATAAACAAGTAAACAAACATGCAACAACAATACTACAAAGACAAACGTAAACAAAATACACAAACAACAATAACGTAAACAACATGTTTATATTTATAGAGATTTCGCAAAGGTAAAGTCATTCTCCTTCACGAGCACCCATCAGACTATTTATCCTGCGATATAAAGGGGAAGACAAAGCAGGCAATGGAGTCAGAAAGAATGCAGTCGGACTTGTGTGAAGAAGCGTTGCGTGTGAAGATAATAATCGTGGTTTGAAGATCTAAAGATTGAACAATTGTTATTGTGTGTGCAAAAGAGTGAAAAGAAGAATAACCAATAAAGGAATTGTTGTTGTTTACATCAAGTTGTGAACAGCCTCACACAGAATTGTGCGAGAAATAGAGGATTTATTTAAAATTTATTTTTATTTTTATTTGCTATCTTCTATCTGCTATCTGCGAACTCATATTTTAAACGTTTTTAAAAATGGTAAAAATAAGATATGTTTGGAAGTTAAAGAGAGAAAAGCGTTAATAAAAATAAGTTATAGATTTGGAGATAAATCAGAGCATAGTGGTACTCCTGAGTTTATGCGTAACTCCTCTCATAAAATGTATAACAATCCGTACAGTGCAATCCTTAGAGAAAAATTTAAATAAATCAACCGAAGTGACTACCAGCACCAAAAGCTATAAGTTTCATTGAAGAGCATCAAGCGGTACTCTGCAAAATGCTATGGAAATATTTAGAGCCACGACCTTTCTCACAAACGTTGAATGGATATGGAGGCAGCAGTGTCTCTCGCTGATCAGGCTGTTAGACTCTTGGCATTTCACAAACTGATTATTTATCAAACTTACCATAACTTTAGAAAGTGTGAAAAATATTGCAGTTGGTGGGTATTTTCAAAGTTGTTAACCTCACCATTTTTTGGGATTCGCATTACTTTAGATGTCATTGTCTAGTAAGTAGTGTGTTGGCTGATTTGACATAAGGCCCAGCTTCAAGCCCCAGTTCAGACATCTCCAACAAAACGAAATAAATAAATTCTAACACGAAAACTTCTCTGCTCTATGCTACGGCACTAAATGAAAATTGACAGTTTTGCTGTGTGTGTTGTTAAAACATTTTCAATTGAATTTGAAAAATAGAAATAAAAAAAACTGCAAAAACAATTCAAATGAAAATTCTAAATACTTTGTGGTAGACTACTACTAATAAAAACAAACATTGGACGACACATGACAGAAGCAAAATTATCGAAAAATTTGTGTTATTTAAGTGATCGATAACAATTTAAAAAATTTTTTATTCAGAAATTTAATGAACATGATATGAAAGTATTATTCATTTAAACTGAATATACAATCCAACAAAGAAAAAAAATAAAGATTTATACAAGGATTAGGTTCTGGGACTTTCAAAATCTGAGTACAATTTTTAAACATTATCTAGGCAAAATTAGTAGCTAAGCACACACATACAGTGAGCTTCAATAGAAACTGTACATTAAAAAAATACACATTAAAAAATTACCGTTATTTTTATTTTAAAATTGTTTCATTACCAGTTTTTAACATTGAAACAAAAAAATTACAAAAAATTCCGAAATATTGTCAAATTTTTTTTGCCAATCTCCTAAACCCTGGACAGTTACTGCAAGCCTTCGTTGTCAACTAAATTTTTTGAACAAAAGAGCGAAATTTGGCCAAACATAAAAGAATGAACTTCGTCGAATCGACGAACAGTAACCATTCAGGGTTAAATTGGTCGTCGATTCAACGAATAGTAACCTTAATGTACAAAAATGAAGACGGTTACCAGGGTTAAATGGAAAAAGTTGAGGTTGTTGATTTTTAGGCGTATTTTCAGCTCCATATCATGTATCAATGACTACAGTCTAACAACTGGGAATGTCCAACTGTGTTGAAATATCTATTCAGAAAGGCTTTCAAGTAACAACGAATCGTTTGAAAAAAAATTATTAATAAATAAATCTGTTCGTAATTCCTGAAGTCGCCGTAGTCCATTAGATAGTATGTTGGCTTTTTAGACGATGGCCCTTGGTTCAACTTCTGGCTCAGACATTTAAAACAAAACGAAATATGAAAAATATTTCTTCAGTGACTGCTACTCAGCAGATTTCTTTTAAAAACTATGAGAGTGAATAAAAACAGCTGCAAAGTTTTGATTTATGGTAACGATCTATATATGTATGTATATAGCTCTCTCAGACATCTATTCCATAATACTCACTGAGCAACTTAAAGCTGCTTTCGTAAACCTCTCTCAGTGGTGTGGAGTAAACGGCATAGGAGTAACTTCACTGGAAATCTAGGAAATATAAAATCTCGAGGATCAATCCTCCAAGGCTGGGGTGAAATAAACTCAACTGCTCCTCTACGGTATTTTCTTCGGTGACTGCCTCTCAGCAGATGTTTTTCAAAAACTCTGAGAGTAAATAAAATTACCATGTAAATATTTCTCAAAAATCTGTAGTTCGGAATCGACTTTAAGCTGTAGGTCACGCCACTCTTGTATAAAGTTAAAGCAAACAATATAAGTGTAACGACCAATTATGCATGCATAGCCGAACGAAAAAAGAAAATAAGTGTATGTATTGTCATGCAAGGCTCGGTGCCTTGAAGTCTAATTTGGAGCTTCTCAACGAAATATAGGAGAGGTCAAAGTTGCTTGTTTATGATAATAAGGTGTTCAATTATATTTTTTTTTTGCTACTCTGCTTCATAGCCACTTCAATAGAATGTGCTTGAGGAAAATATACGAATTTGTCCCCGAAAATCTTTTACTATATTGGTAAGCCCTCGTACTTTTTTTTCCGCTAAGGAGGAGTAAATGTACATAACCGCACTATAGGGGAAGTCGTCACTATCCCCCGTGTGTGGGGCCCTCACCCACTAAATCTCCCCTCCTCTTTTGGACTCTTTGTGCCCACTCCGGAAATACTGTAGAATTACTTCGAAGTGGAGCCCTTTGGCCATTTAGACTTTTATATCCATATCCGCTTACGGATTGCGCAGACAAATCTGAGAAGATGTTTAAACATCCATTCTAATTCTCTCATCAAGTCAAGTTTCTTAGTTTTCAGCAAGGCTTCAGTGTATCTGGCTATGCTATTCCAATTTTCTTCGCTGTCCAGAAGTATATCGCAGAAGTTTTGGCGCCGACATTGGCCTCAATATTCCTTCTTTCTAAACTCCATCTCTCACAATGAAAGAAAGTATGTTTCCCATGATCAATCGACGCATAATCAACAGATATTTAGAAAAATAACCGTGTCCGGATAACAGTTGCGTTAAATAGTAATTAACTTCATCAAATTTCCTCTCTATCCAGCGGGTAATATATGGGAGAAGTTTTGCCGTCCATCTACCACTTGTTTCATTTCTCTAGCCAGTGTTGTATGGTTAGCTTTCTGGTGTCATCGACGTTTACTGTCTCTCCATGCAAGTTTTTAGTCTCCCAAACTCTCTTCCGCTCCGCCTGTAGGCCTATAGGTATTACACCACTGATTACTAGATACAGTCCTATACGCCGATGAAACCCAAAGTGCAGCGCTTCGTTGTACCGATGATAATATTTTATTTCTACAGTCGACCTTCAATGCTTCTGCCCAGATCTCACTGCCGTAAAGCAGAATAGAGTCCGTTATTGCCGTCATCAAACTGCATCTGCTCTGTACAGGACCACCGATATTGGCCATAAGCTTATGTCAATTTAAGCAATGTCAATTTCCAGCGATATACGCTTCCTCGTTAGCAGTATCAATTCAGTTTTCTCCGTTGCGAGTTTGAGTCCGCTGCCATGACTTATTATTATTATTCTTATTCTTCAACATTTCGAGCCACAAATATGGCCGCAACGTCATCGTTATATACAACAAGATAAGGCCTCGTCATAAGAGTCCATCATACGTTGTACTTTGATTGACATTTTCTACTGGCAGCAGAGAAACAATGTTTTCAGCTTGGCACAATTAGTACTTAAATATGCCTACTCTGGACGTAAAGTGAGCGTCAAAAGAAACTGTACGATACGGATATAATTCGAACAATCACCAAATCAACTCAACTTACCACTTAAGGAGAGTGCCCGAAAATATTTGACAATATTTCTGAATTTTTTTAATTTTTTTTTTGTTTGTTTCATTTTTAAAAACTGGCAATGAAACAATTTTAAAATAAAAATAACGGTAATTTATTAATATATATATTTTTTTAATGTTCAGTTTCATTTGTTGCTCACTGTATATCGAATTTATTTGCACCCAGCAACAAAATCTAAAGAGGAAAGCAAAACAAAGCAGCTGATAGCTGTCAAAGTACTCAGCCCAAATCAAAAGATGTTCAACTTTATGAGTTGCGTTAATGATAATGTACCCTCTGAAATATTCTATGTGACTAGCCTTTTTTTTGAGCTTAGGTCTCATATTGAACAGAAATTTTGACAATTTGACATTCCTAGCAGACAAACCATAGTTTTTAATAGCTCACATACAGCTAAGGAAGAACTCTCGATGGCTATAGTACTTTATACTGCCGAATTGGTTTTTATTGGGTTAAAAAACTTTTCTGACACGTTCTTATTTCCTTATTAAGAAAAGTATTTTTCGTTCTTTCGTATTTAAATCGAAATGGTCAACAGATGGGGTAATTGTATGGATTGCACGTGGTAGTAAAGCAAACTTTTTGTCCAGGGTCAAGTTATTTTTTTTCTCTCTTAATCTTCCTTTAAAACGAACGATGACCAAACGTTGGGTATACAATAAACACTTTGGTTTTTGTTCCATAAATCTTAATGACCTGCTGTCGTTTTGTTAAATTTTCCCTGGCCACCTTAAAGTTAACAGAAAACAAAAAAAGCAAATGACTTGGCAATTTTCAAAACAACAATTATAATAAAAATGTTAAACTTCTCTCTTCTCCTCTCTCTTCTGACTTCTTTCTTCGTTAATAGCGTCACCTGATAAACGAAATCCAAAAAAAAAAATTGTCATTTCAAAAGTTTAGGCACGTTTCAATTGTAAACTTTTATTTCAAATCTAAATTGTGGTTTAAAACTATAATGACTGGAAGTTTTTGGGGTTCAATAAATTTTTATTTCATTTGGGTGTAGTAGAATACAGATCCCTTGTCATTACAACTCATCTATTGCCACAAACAGTAGAACACGCTTAAAGAAATAAAGGGTGGGTCATTTAATAGTTTAAATTTCAAAAGGCAATAAAACAAAAACGATTTTTTCCAAATTCATTTTCTTGTTGTGAAGAACAATTGTTCCGGTTAGAAATCGAATATAATTTTATTCATATAACTGTCGCGGATGGTCTCAATTTTCATGAACTTTTTCGGGTGTATGGGGGTCGTACCTTTGGTATGTTCTCCTAATAAGTACTTTAATATCAAACAGTCTAATTATTGCATTGGGGCTAAACAGTTTTGCTACTTGGGTTTCATAATATTGTAACCAAGCAGTTCTTTGTCTATGCATCCCTCTTATCTACTGCCTAACAGCTAAGGAGTAACCAAAAGCATATTAACCTTGTATATGTACAACAGTGAACAACAATATTAAGCTTGGAATTTTCTTGTTGCTCTTCTATTTTCTTTAATTTCCAGAAGAGTGGTCAAATTAAACGTTGAATATTTATTAATTCAAATCAAATATTGCTTTCAGTACATTTTGCTTTCAACACTAAGGCGCCTGAGTTACATGTAATACGCTGCCGTATTCAAAAAATATTGCTCATACATATGATTGCTTATGCTTTTGCACTCGTAACGTATGCAACATTAAATTTATAAGAGGCAAAGAATTAAGCAGCATTAAGGTTGGGTGGACGTTTTAAAAGTTTGAATTTAAAACTGCAAGAATACAAAAACAGTTTGAAATTTTGCGAAATTTTTTATTATTTCATTCCTTTAACTGCCACGGCTGGCTTCACAGTACCTCATTCGATCCGAACAATTTTCGTGCACTTTTTCAAGTGTGTGGCATCGTATCTGGGCAATGGCTCATGCATTTTGGCCTTCAATTGCTTAATTGTCTCTGGTTTGACTGCACAACACTTTTTTTAAACGGTACGCCATAGAAAATAGTCCAACGGTGTCAAGTCGCAGCTTCTTAGCGGCCAATTGACATCATCATTTCGACTAATTAAACGGCCAGCAAAGGTTTGACGCAATAAATCGATTGTGATATGAGATATGTGGCAAGTTGAACCATTCTATTGAAACCAAACATTGTTCACGTCAATAAAAAGAGGAGCGGGTGCAAAAAAATAGGTTATCATTGGGCGATATGCTTCTCGATTGACCATAATGATTGTGCCGTCTTCATTTTCAAAGAAATATTGTCCAATGATGCTTCCGCTCCAAGCCGGACCAAACATTCACTTGTAGTGGCTGCATTGGCCTCCGAAAGACAACTTATGTGTTTTCTTAACCCCAAATACGGCAATTTTGTTTATTAACGTACCCGCATACATAATTGGTCATTACAACTCTTCAGTCAGGATTACGACCTAGTTTCTCACACCACTTATATTGTGTGTGTTAGTTTATACATGAGTGGTGGGACCTACAGTTTAAACTCGTCTTCGAACGACAGATTTTTGAGAAACTTTTCATGGGAATTTTTCATTTACCCTCAGAGTTTTTTCAGAAATCAGCTGAGATTTGTTTTTTTGATGTCTGGCCTGGGATTTGAACCCTGGCTTTAAGTCCAATATGCCAACACACTACCTACTAGACTACGGCGACGTACCCACCAAGATGAAAATAAGCTTCAACCGAAAAGATGATTTTTATTCGCAAAATCGACATCATCGTGGAGTTTCTCATCTCATTTCCCATCTATTTTCGGGTGTACGCACTGTGCGATCACACTTACGTCTTGGCCCATCAACAATGAAACCAGTTTCACGCACTTTAGCAATAAACCTGCGTATACCGGGCACTATTGTTCCTTCCCTGCTGCTAAATTTTGCACCACATTTTCATGCAATTTCCGCCAAATTGTCTTTGCTTTGGAAATAAATTTCAAATAAATCCCAATGTTGCTCAAGTGTAAATCGATTCATTACGTTCAATGGAAATAATATTCAGAATTTTGGGACAGAATAGAATGACATAAGCATTGCCAGTTCGATATAACCGTTGGCTCAAATTTAAACCGATATATGGCACACCCGATAAAACACACAAAAAAGGAAAATCACAGATAAAAACATCGTTAATGAATTGAAAAGAACATAAATGATGATCCTCCTTCCATTAAATGGAATTTCTTTGTTTTTGTGAAAAATAAAAACTTACAGAAAAATGTTGTGTAATCAAAAACAACGTATTTTATTCTTCTTCTTCTACGCTATTCATTGTCAAAAAATAAATAATTTCATACAGCAAATGTTTAGAGAACCCTAGACAAAACAGAACAAAAAAATTCGTGTCAATGTTAGAAGCACAAGTATGCGCTTAATTTCAACTTGAACTTCGCCGCAAAACAGCACAGAAAAATGGAAACCAAGAAACCAAAGAAAGAAACCACAACAGCAGTAAAAGAAAATTTATGTTTGAAATGAATTTTCTTCCATCAAATGAAAGCATAAGAAGAAGAGGGTGAAAATAAATGAAAAATGAAATAAAACAATAATTGTAACATGAGTTAACATTAGCCAAAGCAACAATAGCAATAGCAATAGCAATAGCAAGAAACAGTCGTAAAATCTAAAACAGCAAAACGACAGCATTTCGAAAATTTATAATTCAACGGAGCGAAATTGACAATTTGCTCTTCCTTTACTCTGACTTGCCATTCATTCAGCGCTCTTGTTGTTCTCCTTGTGTTGGGAAACCACAAAAACCCCAAAAAATCTGAAAGGACATACAGACAGTTGTATAGTCTTGCATATACTGTACAACAACTCGAATGCATATATGCATAGGAGTTCCATGTTCGAAATTCTTTTTTAAAAATTTTTTCTATCTTTTTGTTTTTGATTAATAAAAAGAATATCACTTGGGAACGTTTTTCTTAAAATTGTTAATAAATTCTGTTCTTATACCTGTAATAAGAAATTTTAATTGAAATGCATGATTAAGAGGAAGCATTAGAGATAATCAAATTTTGTTAATTCATCGAAATTTACAGAAATTTAAGTTTTAATTTGAGAGAAGCATTTGGCTCTTAAGACTTAAGACTTGTTGTACCAGTCTTTGCAAGCATTAATCGCTATCTATCCAGAGAGACACCAAGGGCCTCGTAAATTTCATCCGTGAAAGGGCACCTGTAAGCCAGACTTCACCAGCGAGGATAATGTGAAATAATAGAGGACAAAATTTATTAAGAAAAAATTAATATCAAGGGTCATAACGTTGACAATGTTAGGTCAGGTCAGGTTGGCGGGTAGCTCGGCGTTCATAGGCAAGTTCATTCGGTGGCTTATATGGCCCATTGTGAATTAATCCCCTTTTTATGATCAGTTAATGGTGGGTTTGAATCAATCCGAGCTACTGATGAAACCGGCCATTTCCCTTAGTGGCACTTTCGCCACCGTACCCAGATCTTCAAGTGTTCTGTCACTCAAAAACCCATTACGTCTATTCTGGAGTGGCAGAGGAAATAAGCATAAAATGTGTTGTACCGATTTCTCCCGCATCGTGGCAGTTTCTGGAGTAATCCAGATCGAACTGAGCTTGTGAGCGGAACTGCCAAAAGTCCAGTGAACCGTTAGAATTCCTTTTAGAACGCGAACCTTTCTCTTGTCGATCTCAAGTAGTTACCCGGTTCTCCAGCTGTCTGGACACAGCAGTATATATTTCCTCTATCAGACAAGTCCTTTCGGTGCCAATTTATCCGCTTTTTCGTTTCCCTCTTGGCAACTCATAAAGGAGAGCACAGTGGAATAAGTTGTTGAGTAGTTAGATGTGAGCCATTGTAATATCTTTGTAGTTGGAGGGAACCACATTTACTTTACATTTACTGCTTTGGAAGAAACTGAAAGGAACATCGGCATATAATTTTCTGAGCTCCCACGAAGACTGAGTTTGAGAGTTCTAATGTTGAGTTTTATCATGTTAAAGAAAATTGTGTTCTTAATCCTATAGCGAAGGTCAGGGCAAACGGATTTTTCTAAGGTATTATGCATCTGATATAGTTCGTTTGTTAGAGCAAACGTAAAACTGTGCAACGTTGACATACATTGGTATAAATTTGATTGAAAAAGATGTGAGCTCGGCCGCATAAGAAATATCCAATTGAATCATACTCATGTCTTATTGTGTACGATGCCATAAACTAAGTGTATGCTTTTGCATTTCCAATATACACTTATTTTAATCCCGTATAGTAGCTCTAAAGTTTTTAATACGGATATTTAATGCATAATAAAACTTTAAATCATGATTTGATTTAAAAATAAAAAATGGCTACAGATTTCATTCAACCAGCAGTGCTTTTGTGTACCACACATATGAAACTTATTTCCTGTGCTTAAATTCTATTAAAAAACTTATATAAAAACTAATATATATATAAAGAAGTCGCCGTAGTCTAAGTAGGTAGTGTGTTGGCTTATTAGATGTAAAGCCAGGGTTTGAGCCCCAGGCCAGACATCAAAACAAAATACAAAAAGTATTTCTTCGCAACAGCCTTTCAGCAGATTTCTGACAAAAAAGTATGCAAGTAAATAAAATTGCCATGAAAAGTTTCTCAAATATCTGTCGTTCGGATTCGACTTTAAACTGTAGGTCCCGCCACTCATGTATAAAATTAACACACACAACATAAGTGGTGTGAGAAAATAGGTCGTAATCCTGACTGAAGGGTTGTAATCACCAATTATGTATGTATGTATGCAGGAAGATTATTTAAACGCTTGAGTTTTGAAAATTGTATGCAATTCGAAAAAATTTTGCAAATTTGCATACAAGTTCAATAGTCCAATGTATGCTCCGCAGAGTTACTTACTTACTTACTTACTTAATTGGCCATAACAACCCGTTTATCGGATTTCGGCCTGCCGCAGAGTTAACCCTAATAAAAAAATTTCTAGACCAAATTTTTTATGTAAGCAGCGAGTGCTGATTAAAACTGGATTTTCTTTTGTAGGCATTTAAACAGTAAATATGCAAAGAATTAATATAAATTTAAAAAATAATAACGGTTAAGTGCAAACAATGTTTTTTTTATTTCAGAACCTATGTACGTATGTTTATTTTCAAAAGCTTAAAACGTCAAAATCTAAACCCCTGAAAAATGTTGAAATAAGTTGCATTTTAAAAACAAACCTGAACTTGAAAGACTATGTTCAAAAAATACATCCATACATCACTTCATAATGTTCATGTCGAATAATAAAAAATGAAGGAACGGATGCACTTGGTTAGATTCGAAACATTTTTAACTTACATTGGATGAGCTTCAGAAAGGTAAAACGGTCCATCTCTGATGTAAAATTGACGGCTATTGACTGCAAAATTATTATTTATTTGACGAAAATACTGAAAACTAAGAAAATTTTATTCTATAAAACAATTATTTCATGGCACTTTGTTCTTCAAAAATGATGGGTACTTAACAGTAGATCGAGCTTTTTATCAAAAATGATACATTTGAATTTTTCAGACTATATAACTTTAATTCAGAAGAAGTTAGATGCTTGATATTTTTATAATTCGTGAGTATTGTTAAAAAAAAAGAAAATTTCAAACAGGGGTTACAAAATTCAAAAATTTCATAATTCTGGCTTACTATTTGTAAGCATACGTCTTTACTGGGGATTCTTTGGTGTCGTGTATGTAATTTTTTTTAAGATTTTATAGATTTTGTGAAGTTTTATCGTAAATAATACAATATTTATGGTTTTTGAGAAAGAAAGTTAAGTGTGGGATGAAAGTGAAAAGAATTAATTTTCTATTCTTGATATGTTCTTGATATTTATTGAAGTAGTCGTAGTCTAGTATGTAGCGTGTCACCTTATTAAACGTCAGACCAAGGTTCAAACCTCAGGTCGGACATTTCCAATTTATAACGAAAGGTTGTAATGACCGATTATATATTAATTGTATATGTATGTAATATTCCTGCTGCTAAAGACTTTGAAGAAGAAGAAAATATAAGTTCTTCTTATGAACTCACGAAACTATTGTCAGCAACAGACATGACAATATGATATTAATCGCCAAAGACGGTACTACTTGGTACAGGAAACCGTATGACTTTAGTAGTTTGGGATGAAAAAATATTACACATTTTTATGCAGATTGCTAGCATTTGTTTCCTGAAATCTTGTAGAGTCTTTCTTACAGCTCTTCTCATATTTATCTCATGTGACAGACAAACATGTGTTTCGTCCCACGTTTTATTACAGATGATAATATTTCGGTCAACTACGTACGTATGCGATAACACACCATTCGCTTTGATAATGATATATTTACACATATTACGCCTTTTCGAAATATGTGCCGAAAGTCTTCCAGCCTTTAAAAGTCATGCTTAAAGCCTTTTTTTGAAATTCGAATGAAAAGGATTTTTTTCTAAAAAAAAAAATAATTTTATCTTAATTTTTTGTTAGAAAATTTTAACCAATTTCATAAAACTTTTGTCACACAACTTGTAGTTTTATGTAGGAAATAATACTGTATAAATAGTTTGGCATTACCTACCATATTTCAGAGCAGCTTATATATCCTTTTTTAAGATTTTTAAAAATTTAATTTGTTGTTCGCATGAAAGGTAAGAAAATTAAAGAAAATATATTTAAATAATGATGCTTATGTTTTTATGTTCCTTATTGATATATTTTCATCTCAAATTAAAGTTTTTTGGCAACAGAATTCAATAACTTTTTAGTTTTATTGTGGAAAATGAAAATTATGTCCAGATATGTCGATACGACAAATAGATGCGAACATAGCAATGGCACTAAACGTTGTTGATATTTTCTATATGTTGACTTACAGCATAAAAGAACTCGTATTCAATTCTGGTTTTTTAAAATACCGAAACGGTCCTATTTTGATAATGTTTACCACCTCATAGAGGACAACATTCAAGTATTCACTGACGTATTAAGTTCATCACACAATATTGAAGAGGAATACATAATTATTTACTGAGAGTAAGTTGGCCCAAGAACTTGGTTTTGGTGGATCGTTTCCAAGCAGTGTATTAAGAGCAGCAGCCTAGTTTGCTTTTAAGTCATTGAATCGGGACTTTAAGTCATTATTGATTGCGATAGTTCATTACTGGATTGGAATCTCCAATGGCGCAAGAGTAGTGTTGTCATTCCCTCGTAATAAGGTAGAAAACTTCAGCACCCTTTATATTATAAGACATTAAAGCAGCCTAAAATCCAAAACGGGCGTATTTACTTAAAAATCAGATGTAGGGTAACAGTTGAATGTTTGTGGGTGTATTTGTTTACGCAAACATGTATATTTTTGCTTTCAATTTTTTTTTTTGGTAGAAGTGCGTATGTGTGCTTTATGTTGCTGACATAAATCAAAGAAACATTTTACAATTACCAGACAAGTAAGAGAGTGTGCGTGTGTTTGTGAGAACAATAATACATACTTATAATGGCTATCTATTTTATTCCTTTCTTTCTTCCTTTTTTACCAACACACTTTCAGAAGAGACAAATGGATGTGCGAATTTGTCTATGTGCAGGGATCTTACTATTTATAAGTTTTCTACTGATTGTTGTTGTTGTTGTTACTGTTATGTACTGTTATGGCATTGTTTTGTTTCGCTTTGTGTTCTTACAGTTTTTAAGCTTGTTGCTGCTGTTTGTCACTTCTTATATTAGTCCGTGTAGGTTTGGATTCCTTTCTTTTGTGGAGAGAGGAGAGAAGAGACAGAAGTCTAGTTTTTTATTTTGTTTTGTTTGTTTAACGCCTTTATTTATGTTCGTTTTGTTAGCAGCTTTGTCTATATTTTTCTTTCTCTCCCTCTGTCCCTCTCTCTCTCTCTCTCGCTTTAATATGCTTTTGTCTTCAATCGATATGTTTGCATAGCGTTTCCTACACTTCGTTGCCATGATTTAGTGTGGAAGTATTTTAAGCTTCACTTTGATTCGTTCTTTTGTTGTTGTTGTGTTTTAAAATACTTTTTTATGCTTTTCATTTAAATCTTTTATTTTATGCTGCTATGCTGTTATTATATATGTATGTATGAATGTGTGTATCAACGCCTTTCTTTTGTTAGATTTTATGCGAGAGTTACTGAGAGACAGTTGTCGTCTAATTTTTTTATGGCATTTAAAACATTTGAAAACGCCAGTGATTTATCGTTTCTGTATGGCTGACATTGTCAATGACATAAAAACAAAGTTATAGTCCTCCAACTGGTCTCTTTCTCTCCTACTTTTTTCTCTCTATTTATTTCGTAATTGAGAGTTGGAGGTTGTAAAAAATGTGGGCCTATTTTACTAGGCAGATATGCGTAAGGGATAATAAAATTTGAGTATTTTGGTACTTTTCTCAACAACAAAAAAAAAAAAAAATTAATAAAGTGTTGATAAAATGTTTTTAGAGTGATATTTGTTAAGATTTTATGCTGAAATAAAAGCAGAAATAAATAAACGGATTTATATGTAAGCAGTGAAGTGACTTTATTTAAGTTCTTTAGGAAATTGAGCTTAAGGGTCTTATAGCACAGATTTTTGATTAATAATTGTGTCTGATACTACTTGCATTATTTAATAAATTTTTTAAAGCAATAAGAATGTTCTCAATATTCCTATACAATCAATACTATATTGAAAATATCGTGTAGAATATGGAGAATTAAAAACAAATGCAGGACATATAAGGGGTCTTTTTTAAATGCTTCTTACCTTTGAATTTAAATAACATAAAGTAGTAGGTAGTGCATTTACTTATTAGACGTGAGGCCTCGCTTCAAACTCTAGGTCAGAGATCTCATACAAAAGTAACATAAAAAAATAATTTTTCGGCTACTGTCTAGTAGGTAGCGTGTTGGCTTATTAGACGTAAAGCCAGTGTTTGAGCATCAGAACAGACATTCATCAAAATACAAAAAGTATTTCTTCGGCGACTTCCTCTCAGCAGATTTCTGGCAAAAACTCAATTTCATCAACTAAAATTGAAGTGAAAAAGTTTCTCAAAAAAATCTGTCGTTCGGAGTCGGCTTTAAACTTTAGGTCCCACCACTCATGTATAAAATTAACACACACAACATAAGTGGTGTGGGAAACTAGGAAGTAGTACTTACTTGTTTTAATTGGCAAGTACACATCATCTAACCTCACCTAACCTAACCTAATACAATTTCCATGAAAAATTTCTCATTCGCAGAAAATTTTAAACTGTAGGTTCCGCCACTCATGTATAAAAAATTAACGCACACAACTGACTGGCTGAAGGGTTGTAATGGCCAATTATATGTGTATTATGTTTGAGGTATCATCGAAAATTGTTATTCTTTTGAAAGATCTATTGATCTCATTCTGTGTGAAATATAATGTCGCCATAGTCTAATAGGTAGTGTGTTGGCTTATTCAACCCCCAGGTGAAACATTTCCAACTAAGCGAAAAAATGAAAAAATTTTCCTCCAGCGACTGCCTCTCAGCAGATTTCTGCCAAAAACTCTGAAAGTAAATAAAATTCCTATGAAAAGTTTTCCAAAAATCTGTAGTTCAGAGCCGACTTTAAACTGTAGGTTCCGCCACTTGTGGATAAAATTAACACCCACAGCATAGGTGGTGCGGGATGCTAGGCTCAAGAATTGTAATAACCAGTTATGTATGTATGTATGTACGGTGAGCTAAATTTGACCGATGACATGGGTTATGCTGAATTTGAGTAAGACTGTGGTTTTTACGTTTTTCGCATACACCTGCTGCTTTAGAAAATCCCACAAGAAAAAGTCGGAGTCTATCGAGCTCAAATCGGAAAATATTGGTGAGTAATTCCCATGTCCTTAAATCCCACGTGCAGAATATTCAATGCAGCTCTTTGCCACGTAGCTCTGTTCTGTTGAAACCCCATGTCATTGGAGTCCAGATCATTCAATTCATACCAAAAAAAGTTGGTAATTCTAAAATTTTATTTGTTCCCGTATTCATTCATCCAGATATCAGATATATAAGAAGTCACTGTAGTCGAGTAGGTAGTGTGTTGGCTTATTAGACGTAAAGCCAGGGTTCGAGCCCCAAGCCAGACATCAAAACAAAATACAAAAAATATTTCTTCGGCCTCTGCCTCTCAACAGATTTCTGACCAAACTCTAAGAATGAAAAAGTTTCTCAAAAATCTGTCGTTCGGAGTCGATTTTAAACTGTAAGTCCCACCACTCATTTATAAAACTAACACACACAACATAAATGGTTCGAGAAACTAGGATGTTGTACAGTGGGTCAATTCGACCTCCGGGTACTGTACTTGTCTTAATTGACAAGTATACGTCCTCTAACCTAACCTAACCTATTCATCCAGAAATCGGTCTCATCGCTGAAAATGAATTTTCGATGAAAGTTAAGGTCCCATGGTGAATATTATCAACAATTAAAGTTCGGCAGTTCAATGACTTAAAAAAATTACGCAAATTTGTTATCTTCTTGCCAAACTGGCAAAAGTCATTTAAATTAGTAGTCGGCGTAGTCTACTAGATAGCGTGTTGGCTTATTAGACGTGAGGCTACTGTTCAAACTGCAACCCAGGTATAACATCAAATATCTCAGCAGATTTCTGGCAAGAAATCTGAGAGTAAATAAAATTGCCATGAAAAGTTTCACAAAAAATCTGTCGTGCTGTCTCGAGTTCAAAGTGTAGGTCACGGCGCTTATGGTTAAAATTAATACACACAACATAAGTGGTGCGAGAAGCTAGGTTGTAATCCTGACTGATCTAGTTATGTATGAACCGAGTAAGTTATGTACGTGATAGTTATTTACAGCGAAATAATAATTAAATTTTATTATTAAGTACAAGTAATGTTCACATGCTTCGGTAAAGAAGTACAAGTATTAAGGAATTAGTTCAAGTAAAAATCGTGTAAACAAGAGTTTAATTATTTCATACTGAGTTGAATTTATTGTGACTTCGGCACTTTAATATTACTCGTCTTATCAGTTCATCCGACAGTTAAATATAAAAAGAAATAAAGTAATCTCTTCATTCAACAATAAAACTCTTTAAAGTCACATCCTTAATATAATATTTCGTCACTATAGCAACTTATAGTGACTGAATTGATGTTTTCTATTAATTTTCTTTATTTTCATTCTTCTTCTTTATGCGTTTTATGAACTTTATTTGTTTCTTAGCATTTAATAGAAACACGTAAAAACTGTTAGAAAGTTTTTCTTTTTTTTAAGTTCTAATTAATTTCTAAGCTGCATAAAATTTCTCAAAACAACACGTTGATGTGATACGAATACAATCATAATAATGAGCACATTCACTGATATTATAATGAGTATTGAATTTCTATTTAATTTTGTTCGTTTCTTTTTTTATTGTGATATTTACAGTGACTAGTAAAGAATTTATTTCGTTTGTTTCATTTGAAGAAATGGTACAGATGAATTAGTTTTTGTTACGTGCAAGACCACAATGAATATTAAAATGATTTCAAATAATGAGACTATTTGCAGAGTTGCCATGATTACATTTGTATTCCATCTTATGTATAATATATCAGCCCCAATATTTCACGTCTAATAACCCAACACTCTACCTAATTTAAAAGGCTTTCGTCAGTTTGGAACGAAGATAAAAAAAATTTAAGCATTTTTGTTTAGTCAGTGTTTGTTGTTAACAGAAACCTTGTGGAAGCTAAATCGGCCAGATCAGATGTCATTTATATAGATTGTTTTTGTTAAATCGTTATAGACCGATAGACAACTGGTTGTGCTGACTGAATGGGGCTCTGTATCTGGCAAGTAACCTTAACTTTCATTGACAAATCATTTTCATCGATGAGACATATTTCTGTATGAATTACTACAGGAACAAATAAAATTGCCGTATTTAAGACGGTACCAATTCACATAAAATCCAACTACCAACTTCTTTTGGTCTGAATTATATGATCTGGACCCTAACGACATGTGGTTTCAACACGACAGAGCTACATGGTAAAGAGCTGCATTGGATATGCTGCTTTGGATATTTTACACGTGCGATGTAAGGACATGTGAACTGGTCACCGATATCGCCCAATTTGAGCTCGTTAGTCTTTTTCTAGTAGGATTTTCTGAAGTAGTAGGTGTATGCGAAAAATACAAAAACCACAGCCGTACTCAAATTCAGCATAACCCATGTCATCAAATTTAGCTCACCGTACATACATACCTACATAACTGGTTATTACAATTCTTCAGCCTAGCTTCTCGCACCACTTATGTTGTCAACTTCGAACGACAGATTTTTGAGAAACTTTTCATGACAATTTTTATATTACTCTCAGAGTTTTTGCCAGAAATCTGCTGAGAGGAAGACGCCGAAGAAATATTTTTTCTTATTTCATTTCGATCGAGATTACTATCCTGGCGTTGGAACCGTGGCCTTATTTCTAATTTACCAGCACAATACCTACTAGACTACGGCCTTTATACCTCCATTTATAAATGTTTTTTCGAAATGATGAGAAATAATTTTGTGGACCCAGAACTGAATTCTCACCTTGAGTAAGTTAAGAGATAACAGTCAGGAATGAGCATTCCCACGGAACTCCTGGTTATATACACCGATGGCTCTAATCTCGATAATGGGGTTGGTAGCAGAGTCTACTCTGCGAATATGGACCTGAACACTTCCCTCTGACTGCCGAATTACTGTGGTGTGTGTCAGGTTGAAGTAAAGGCCATCCACCGGCTGCTCAATGGAGACTCATCAATCTTCTCTGATAGTCTGTCTGCTATAAGATCTCTGCCGTGCGTTATGATTCACTTCAGGATCATTAGGGAGTGTTGCCGCTGCCTCGACCTTCTTTCTGAGTGTTTTAATGTCTCAGTTGTCTGGCTTCCTGCGCACAGTTACATTCCGGGAAACTGCAGAGCCGACTAGCTTCCCAGAGCTGGTGTACTTCTTAAGGAATCCTTGTCAATTGACTTGGGTATGCCACTTACCTCGATTAAATTGGCCATTGCGTGGAAATTCTTTCGGAAAACTTATCAATGAAAAGTTCTGCTCCACTACTAGACTCACTTGGTCCTCGATGGATAGAAGACGCAACAACCAGTTACTCGAGCTTGATCGTAACATCATCCCGATCACAGTGGAAATGCTTACAGGTAATTGTGTTATGGAAAGACATGCGGAAAGAACGCAGCTCCCTTCTAACGACTTCTGCTGTGGGTGGAGATCTGCTGAGGAAGAAGAGACTGTTAGCCACTTTTTCCGTCAGTGCCCGTCTCTTGCTAGGTGCAGATATAGATTATTTGGCTCTCCATTTCTTGTCAGCTTGACGGAGCTATCATCCATGGATGTCAAGGATATAGCTTCGTTTATCAAACTCTGGGACCGGTTTTCCAACGTAGGGCAGGAACTTGGTCAGTACAGGGACTGCGTTAAACTGTGGCTTCACAACGGCTATAAAAGCTTACTCCAACCTATTCTAACCTAACAGTCAGGAATTTAAAAATGAAAAATACAAGCAAATAAGCTATGCTACAAGGAGGCTGACTACAAATAACCTTCCTTTTATTCTGGTAGCCTGATGTAATTTTTGTTCCTCCAGATTATATTCATTATTTCAATAAAAACTGTTGGTAAGTTGACTTAAAGTTTTCTTTACCTTTTTTTGATTTGACATGTGTCAGATTATTAATAAGTTTTCTTCTTTTTTCTTCGTCTTTTTTTATATGAATATTATCCTCTTCGCAGGTTTGTTAAAATTTTGACTGTAAGTACTTGGCTGCTTATTTCAAACAGGATTTTATAAAAAACAAAAACAAAAACAAACGATGAAACTAATACTCGCCATAAGATAAAAAATAAATAAAAAGAGTGTCAAAGTAAAATTCAAAAAGCACAAGGTTTACTCAACTTAAGTATGTGGTATGTATGAGTAAAATTGGTAAAAGTGTGTAGGTGTGTGAGTGTGTGTCAGGTATCAGTAGTATTAGTATCAGTAGTTTTTAATGCCCCAAAAATGTTCGTGTTTAAAATCATGCAAATGGGATTAGTTTGTAATGAAACAGAAAAAATATTTACTTTTAAGTTGCAACATTTTACAGTCTTTTCTACTTTTGATACGTAATGATTATGATAATTTTAATAATGATTTCGGAATTTTTTTTCCCTTTTCTTTTTGCAGGTAAGCAGGCACTAAACTTGATGGGATTTAAATAATTGTAACAACTTAAGTTAATAAATGAAAATTGTGTGCTGCTAATAATATAAAAGTTGAGGTAAGTCATACCACAACAAAAAAAAAAAAAAATTAATAACAATTTAAATTTAACCCACGTCAATGGTTAAATACTAACATACTTTAAACTTAATCTCTCTCGTTTTTTTTTTTTTTGTTGTTCTTCTTAATAGGTTTATTAATTGTACAAGCAAATTACAAAATTCTGCCTAGAACTTGTTATATTTGAGTGTCATCTAAAGATTTTTGTACCAGAAAATGATGCTTTAAGAAAACCATTAATTTTATGAAGTCGCCGAAGTCTAGTAGGTAGTGTGTTGGCTTATTAGAAGTATGGACTCGCTTCAAACCCCAGGTCAGACATCAAAACGAAAATATTAAAAAAATATTTCTTCAGCGGGTTCCTTTCATCAGATTTCTGGCAAAAACTCTGAAATTAAAAAAAATTGCCATGAAAAGTTTCTCAAAAATTTGTTTTCGAAGTCGACTTTAAACTGTAGCACCCGACACTCATGCATAAAATTAACACGCCCAACATAAGTGGCATGAGAAGCTAGGTCGTAATCCTGACTGAAGGATTGTAATGGCCAATTATGTATGAATTAATTTTTATGTTTTCCTGCTGGAGAATCTTATTGAATGCTTGTCTATCAGAAGCATTATGCAGAATATAGTCTTAACGATCCAAAGATAAAAAATTTAAAGACTCCGAAATCCAAATAATATTGGAGTGGATAATTCGAGTCACAAACAAATGGCAAAAATATTGAATGTTGAACAACAAACAATTTCTAATCGTCTAAACGACATGGGAAAGATCCAAAAGTCTGAAAATGGGTGTCATACGAATTGAATGACAGACAGATGGGAAACCGAAGAATCACTAGTGAAATTTTACTTCTATGATACGATAGAAAATCGATGTTACTGTTGATGAAACATGGATTTTTTTTTGAATCCTAAATGAAAAAATTCTGGGTTAATCCGTCACAACCATCAACTTCGATTGTGCAAATCCAGATCGATTCGACTGGAAGACAATGCTGTGTGTCTGTTGGGATCAGAAAAGTGTTGTGTACCACGAGCTGCTAAAACCTAGTGAAACTGTACAGATCGCAATCGACAACAGTTGATCAATTTGAACCATGAATTGATAGTAAAATCCACGTAGTCTATAGGTAGTGTGTTGGCTTATTAGATGTGCGGTCACAGTTCAAACCCTAAGTCAGACGGTAAACAAATTTCTTCGTCAAATTCCTTTCATTAGATTTCTGACAAAAACTCTTAGAGTAAATAAAATTGTCATGAAAAAGTTTCCCTAAAAACTGTCGTTCGCAGTCGACTTTAAACTGTAGATCACGCCACTCATGTATAAAATAAACATAAGAGGTGTGAGAAGCTCAATTGTAATCCTGACTGAAGGGTTGAAACAGAAGTCATCGGTTTTTGGATGACAGAACATTTGAAGATCTGGACATGCTGCCGAACGTGCTGCTAAAAAATTGTTTAAACCAGAGATCAGCAATGAGTATTCAAAAAGATGAGTAAATTCGAATCATACTCATAATTTCTGATGCTTATATGCATTCATACTTATTTTAATATCATACTCATACTACTCATATTCAAAGTTTGAAGTACTCATCGTACTCATACTTAACAATACGCATCATGTTATTACCTTCTCGGCATTTACAAGAATCACAAAATAAGTATGATTTGCGTACGAACACTACAATACTCACTAGAAGGTTGTATGTTTGCTTTGCTTGCTGTCTTTGTTTTTTTCTTTCTTCTTTCTTTGTAAATGCAACAACAACTAAGACTGTAACTTTTGACGAATGATTCAAATCACTCGAATCATTTTTGAGTATTATAAGCATTTTTCTAAATTTGTGAATCTGAATGAGTAGGCGTATGAATCAAACATGTTTCGAATATTATGAGTTTGATTTCAACGTTGTATTCATACTCATTGCAACTTGTACTTATAAATCAATGTTGTACTGAATGAATCAGAGTAGTTGGATTTCAATACTGTTGACTCACTCATACTCAAAATGTCATGAGTACTTATGAGTAGCGAAAAAGCGATTCATTGCTAATCTCTGGTTTAAAGCCACCACTAATGTATAACTAAAAGGGAGCTTAACTCATACTGGGTAGTATAATCGGTTATATGGGTTACCGAGTTTTTTATACGATACAGAGCAAAAAGCATAAAATGCATGAGCAAAATGTATAAACAATCAACACATACAACATAAGTGGTGTGAGAAACTAGGACGTTGTACAATGGGTCAATTGGACCACCGGGTACTATACTTGTCTTAATTGACAAACACCTAACATAACCTGACCTACCGTGTGAACTTGCCTGTGAACGGTAAGCAAACCTAACCTTGATGTTCCATATTGTAATTATATTGTGACAGAAGAAACCATACGTAACACAACAAATTTTTTAGGGAAAACATTTTAAGTGAAGGAATCTAACCAATCTTGAAATAAACCTGTATTGTATGTCAAATAAAGGATATTAAATGAAATCATGTTAAGAACTTTTAAAACAAATAAGAGCCATTTGAGTTTTACCCCACTGTGGTACTTATTAAAAATATTTTACTTTCATGCTGACAGGTGTCCTTGATAATGTAAAACTTATTGCTTTAATAGCCATTTGTAGGCTGTAACAAATACTATTATAAAGAGTTTCATGGACCTACTTTGTGGGTATACAGGGAACTAAAGCATGCAACCAATTTCATTAAGTAAGTCAAGTTTAATTGTATTTCATTTATAAGGGCAGGAGGGTTGAAAGTGTATAATGTGGCATGAAATTTTTTTCCAATGTGCCATTTTTTTTAAACAACTTACTTAAATGTATTGTGTTATACAATTTCCAAAATGACCTTAATATACCATAAGCAATGGTAGCGAAAGGGGTAAGAATTATTATTAAATTGCATTGCCTTATGAAAATGTCATGCATAAAGGCCAACCAAACATGGACAATAGTGAAACGTAATACGTTTTTTCACAGTACTTTTGGTTTTTGTTATTTTCGTTTGCTCTTAACAAAGGGAAAATTACAATGTGGTCATTTCAAGGCTACATTCGTTTCGTTTTGTTTCGTTGTGTTTTTAAAAGCACAAATGCATTGGCATGATTATACACTCCTTATGCCTTCTTTTTTATGCCAGCAGGAGTATCATAATCATCAATGCACAGCACAGTAGTAGTGGCCTTAATAGTAATTGCTGTTTACTATTGCTTTTGTTGCAGCCCATGATGCTGTACATGTACATGGACAAACGCTAAAGCAACATCAACTGTCTTTAGTGGTTTTAACTTGTCATCAGGCATGTTGTTGTCATTTACATTTATCGACTTACTCTGTCATGTCTCTGTGTACGTGTACATATGTATATATGATATCCTTTGTATGTGTGTGTAAGGCATGTAAATGGGAATGGTAATGGGCATATTAAAGGAATTTTGTTGTTCGTTTGGCTAAAACAAAACATTTTTAAAACCCAATACCATGATGACAGCAATTCTAAAAATTGTAATAAATTGAGAACAAGGCCACGTTAAAGTAATCATTACATTTGATTTTAAATGGCTCGAAAGGAAAGGCAACAAGAAACTAAAAACCGAGAATCTACAACACAATCATAAATAATCAAATGTTGTATGCCATGCAACAATTTGTGCAAAACGTTTTTATTTACGTGTACGTGTATATGCCACTGTGTTTCAGTCATTTCTATAACTTGCAGCACACACACACTCACAAATGCCACAAAATATTGTAAACAATCTAAAGAAGAAGATGGAGAAGAAGCAAATGAAGCAAAATGCATAAACAAGTACAACAGTTACAGCTACAGCTACAGCTGCAGCTGCTGTCATCCACAAGCATTTTAACATTATTTCCAGTTTTCCACTTTGTTTTTACTTTAATGACTGTTTTTGTTGTTGCTCTTATTTTTTGTTGCTACTGCTTTTGTTATTGTTGTTGTTGCTGGTTGTAGTAATTTTTATACATTTTTCTCTTTGATAAAAAATGCTAGGAAAAGTACAAAAAAACAACAAAAAATATACGAGAATCAGTTACAATAAAATAGGTCAGTCATTACACCGAACGTCACCGAACGTCACTCAGCCCCCAGCTTGTGGAAAGAGAGGTAGTTAAACAGTCTGTTGCTTTACCAAACAAGCTGTGACAATGGCTTATACAGCCTGTATAACATTTGAATTTCATAGCATTTGTCGTTGTGATACAATTTGCGTTAAATGTGTGCATGCATGTATGTAGGTTGTGCCTTTTTTTTTGCATTTTCTTTTAAGCAAATGACATGGAAAATGCAAATTAAAAACATAAATTTATAAACACACATATGTACGCACATATCCTGCATAAAATGTTTAACATAAAGAAATGGAAAAATATTAAAAAAAATAAAGAAAAATTGAAACCGAAAAGGGGAAAAGGTTTCGTTAAAAAAAATAAAAAAATAAAAAAATTTTTTGCAATTTCAATTGTGTTATTTCATATGCACATGTAACCGCAACAGGTTTTTAAATGATTTAAAACATTAGACATTAGGCATCTGTTTTTTGTTGAAAATATACAGAATGACCGGCTTGCAGTTAACAGTTGGTGAGTGTACTAAAGCAAAAAAAAAATTGAAATTCTCGTAATGGCAAAAATAGTTGTTCGAAAATAGAATTTCCTTAGCACCCAGCTACACCAAACTTTTCTCGGAATATATAACGAAATTCACAACTGGTTAACAGAGTCACCCAGAATTGGTCCCGAAGTAAAGGTTTGGTATCTCGTTTACCTACCTACTTCATTTTCGGGTTTCAAGTGTCAGCTGCAATGAAAATTAATAAAAAACTGCCAAAACTATTATCGAAGATCAATACATTTTACATTTTCCATGGTTACGGAAATTATTAAGAATTTATTATTTTTATTATTGTAGTTGTGTAGAAATATCACAGTACAGAGGCCTTTAAATATTGGTCATTGCAACCCTTCAGTCAGGATTACGGCCTAGCTTCTCACACCACTTAATTTGTGTGCGTTAATTTCGTACATGAGTGGCGGGACCTACAGTTTACAGTCGATGCCGAACGACAATTTTTTTTTGAAAACTTTTAAATTCGAATCCCTTATAACCGTTGTCGCTTCCATGTTTTAATAAGAAAAAAATTTCCTTTTACACTAGAGAATAATTGAAATTTGATTGGATTCTTTTAAATCCATCAATACTGATTATTCTACATGCGTGTGTCTGTAAAGCGGAATTGAAAATGAAATTGAAACACAAACTCTAATGCTGTGTTGCATTAATATGCCAAAAGGGAAATAAAGGAAGCCACTATAAAAATGAAGTTTTTTTTCTTTTTGTTTGATTTTATGGAGCAGCACCTAAGGCCTTTTACTCTTAATTCCTTTTTTTTCATATCATTTATGCACATTGAAATTGTTTATATGGTGTGTAGAATTGCTTATTTAAGTAAAAAATTCAAATTAGAACACAGGAATTGTTGTGAAATAAATTAATTGCCTGTCAGTTATATATTCTAAATAACTGCCTATAATGCACTAAAGTGGGTTAAAGTTAAAGATGTTACACATCATTTTACGACAAAGTGCTCTTCTCTAAATGCTTTCACTCTTTAACAGTTAGCACGGTGGCGTATACTTATTATTTTGTTATTATCAGCATGATACAAATTAATCATACGTACGGGTGTCAATAAAATTGTCAATTTTTTAGATGGTAATGGAAAATGAAAAAAAAAAAAATTGTAAGGAAGTATCGTTGCTATATCGATTTCATACAAAATATATCGATGTTGTATTGTCTGCATCAATTGATTTTTGTAACAAAACAGTAGTAAAAAACGGAATGTACTTATTACTGCGGAGAAGCACCGCGATCAGACGAATTTTTTTTGTCCTCAACCTCAATAGAATATCCTCTTAAACTATATAAGCTGCCTTCCTCAATCCTGTTGGATTTAAAAACTTAAGGACAACTCCTTGCTTATTATTTGCTGAACATCCAGATATTTCCTTCTGAGCTACAAGTATGGCAGTACAAGTTGCAAGTATGTGTTCTGGTAATACGTTCTCTCCATCCTGGATCCCACTTACAGGCCTTGAATTTCTATTACAAAATAATTGCTTCTTGAGAAAACAATGACCAGTAAAACGCCGGTTAATTATTTAATTGGTCATTACAACCCTTTTGTCAGGATTAGGGCCTAGTTTCTCACACTACTTATGTTGCTTGCGTTAATTTTTATACATGAGTGGTGGGACCAATAGTATAAAGGCGACTCCGTAGGACATATTTTTGAGAAGCTTTTCATGGTAATTTTATTTACTCTCAGAGTTTTTGCCAGAAACCTTCTGAGAGGAAATCGCCAAAGAAATATTTTTCACATTTCGTTCAGTTGGATATGCCTGACCTGGCGTTTGAACCGAGGCCTCACGTCTAATAAGCCAACACACTATGTAATAGACCACGGCGACTTCTAATCGGTCATAACAACATTTTAGTAAGGATTACAACCTAGCTTCTTCCACAAACTATGGTATGTCTGTGTTAATTTTTAACATGAGTAGTGCTACCTACAATTTAAAGTCGATTCCGAACAACAAATTTTTTGAGAAAATTTTTTATGCCAATGTTTTATTTACTCTCTCTTTACTTCCGCCAGAAATAAGCACCGAAAACATAGTTTTTATATTTCGTTTTGCACGAGATGTCTAACGTAGGATTTGAACCTTGGTCTCGCGTCTAATGAGCCGACAGACTACCTACTAGACTACAATGACTTCAACTCATTGGAATTACAAAAAACATTTAAGTCCTTTTTATCTTTCTTTTCCTCAAATATATCCTTCCGCAATATAATCTGCTTGCTTATGGTTACTATTTACCATTTTATCTGAGCTCCACTCTTCCGTAGGCTAGTTTGGGTTAAGTTAGCGGGTAGCTTGCCGTTTATAGGCAAGTTCGCTCGATGGCTCATTGTTAAAATTTTCCATAATATCTGAGCTCCACTCTTGTGTAGATTAGTTTGGGTTAAGTTAGCGAGTAGCTTGCCGTTCACAGGCAAGTTCGCTCGATGGCCATATGGCTCATTGTGTTACCCATTGTGAGATAGCCCTCTTGTCATAAATCCGTTAGTGGTGGACTTAATTCACTCCGAATTCTGGATGAAACCGCCACATTCGCAACCATGCCCAAATCTTCACATGTTCTGGCTCTCAGAAGCCGAAGGCGTCTGCCGTGAAGTGCAAGTCACTCTCATAAATGGTGCTGCACCGTTGCCGTTTCCTTTCTTTCCTGCTAAAGTGATTCGGATTTTCATTATAGTCTGGAGTATACTTACATATATATATATATATACTTGAAGTCGCCGAAGTCTAGTAGGTAGTGCTTTGGCTTATCAGACTTAAAGCCAGGGTTCGAGCCCCAGGCCAGACATCAATACAAAATACAAAAAGAATTTCTTCGGCGATATCCTCTCAGCAGATTTCTGGCATAAGGTCTGAGAGTAAAAAAAATTGCAATGAAAAAGTTTCTCAAAAATCTGTCGTTCAAAATCGACTTTAAACTGTAGGTCCCACCAGTAATGTATAAAAATTAACACACACACCATAAGTGGTGTGAGAAACTATGACGTTGCATCATGGGTCAATTCCACATCCGGGTACTGTACTTGTCTTAATTGACAAGTACACGTCCTCTAACCTAATTATACCTAACTTGGCGTACACTTCATCGGAGCAGAGTGTTCGGATGGCAGAATGATTATCAAATAGCACTTCTATGTTCCGTCCTCTGTACTTCTAGTTCAAGTTGAATTGAACACTTTTCTCGATGGCGTAATCTTTCTCTTGGATGCGTGTTCCTCTATGGGTTTCAAATATTTTACACCGGATTCGAACATCCCAGCTACACCATAGAATGGGACCATCTCTTAATAATGTAGCAACTAAATTATCTTTTTCACTCTTACTAATCTCTTAGCGAAATCCCTTAATCGTAGAGTTTACTATCATTGTCCCTTAGGACAGGTCATGATATCACTAAAGAATCTCGCTGTAGACTTATCTCCCCTTATCCTCAGCTTAGCCTGAAGGCCTCACCACCATACGCATTCGATTTAAATTCAACAGAGCCTTTCATGTCGTTATTTAACAGGATTTCAGTGCTACAAGCAACGTAATCATTAAATCTTCAACAATGAAACTGAAAATCTAAAAATAAAAATTTAAGATACATATGTATGTATGTCGAATGTTATCAATGTATGAGTTTTTATTTGCAAAATGTCTTAAGTTTGTATTCATAAAACAAACCCTCAACGAAGAGAGTTGGTAGTGCTATTATTTCGTTAGCAGTTGCATGGAATGTTTTATTGTCTGCAATCATGATGATTTTTGTCTGGCGATAAGTTCATTTCATGTAATTATTTAAATAAAATTCTTAGACATGAAAATATTTATGGTTGCGACTGGTAATGTAAACACATTTTAAGTGCTTTAAAAGAAATTAGAAAAAGAGATTTAAAAAAATTTTATACGCCAAGCTATTGTAATCAGAAATGATAAGACAAGTGTCCTGTACGATATTAAGCCTAATAAGGCTTAAAGCTAATAACACTATGCGACAAAATAAAGAAAATGAAGTACACCCAGCTAATGACATAGTGTAAGTTGTAAGTTTTGTTGAGTAGAACTCAAAAATATTTTCTTTTTCTTGTTTCTTGAACCCTCCAAGCTTGTTTTATTTGACAAAAACTGCTTCTTTGGACTTTACGCACAAATTTATTGATTACATAAACATTTCTGAATAGATGTCGAAAATTTAAATCTTATGGGCCTTTAAAACGATATAAATATATATATTATTTGACTTAATATGCTATGAGGTTTGATGAGGTAAACTTGACAAATGCGAATATTTTATCATATTTTTTCAAGTTTGTCCGTTCATAATGGCAAACTTTAATTACAAAATTTGAAATAAGTGACGACATTATGAAAGTGCATTATCTTGTGAAGAGATTGACACTTCGTTTGATCAAATGGGACAAAAATTACCGTAGTTATGATTTAAATAGTATAACAGCCGTGTTATATTTTTTATATATGTCATCATCGAATGAACTTTCAGTTCAAAAATTTTCAGAATTGTTGATGGATCTTGATAGTTAATCGGAAAATGTGTCCGTTTACGTTTAAGCGACCACCAGTAGTTAGCAAATGTTTAGCCGACTTCTGGTAGTCGTGCAAACGTGAAATTGACACATTTTGCGATAAACAATTAAGATCCATCTAAACTTTAGAAATTTTATCATTTAAAGGGTCCGCCAAATAACTTTTTTTTTGAAAATGCTTCAAAAAAAAACTACTGAATATTTTCTGAAATTTCTTTTTTTATTTGAAAGTACAATAATGGAAAATAATTTCATTCAAATGGGTGCCTCGGCTGGCCATGCAGTAGACTACACGACCGGTCCAATTTTTAAGCACATTATCGATTGTGTGCACCTGTATGTCACCAATGGCTTCACGAATATTGTCCTTTAAAGCGTCAATTGTCTCTGGCTTGTCGGCGTAACACTTATTTTTGATGGCACCCCACAAATAATAGTCCAACGGTGTCGAATCGCAGCTCCGATGCGGCCAAACGACATCAGCTCTGCGGCTGATAATCCGATCTTCAAAAACAGGACGCAAAACATCGAGTGTAGCTTCGGCTGTGTGGCACGTAGCGTCGTCCTGTTGAAACCAAATGTTGCCAATACCCTCCTCTTAAATTTTTGTGAACAAAAATTCGTTCAACATGGCCCGATAACGATCGCTATTGACTGTAACGGCTACGTCTTGCTCATTTTCGAAGAAAAATGGCCCAATTATGCCTCTGGACCAAAATCCGCAACAAACAGTGACTCGTTTTGGGTGCGTCGGCTTTTCAATGTATGCGTGCGGGTTTTCTGTACCCCAAATGCGACAATTTTGCTTGTTTACATACCGGACCCTTTATTTGAAAAAAACACAAATATTAGCCGACTTTTGGTAGTCGTGCAAACGTGAAATTGACAATTTTGCGATAAGCAATTAGGATCCATCAAAACTTTTGAAATTTTATCACTTATTTCATATTTTTTAATTAAATTTTGAAATTAGGAATAACTAAACTTGAAAGAATGAGAAAAACAAATAATATTTTCCAAGTTTACCCCATCAAATCTTATAGCATATAAGTTTGAACATAATGTTTATGTATACCCTTTCTAAAAATCTTTTTTTTTTTAAATAGGTTCAAACATATTTGGGTAATCAAAAATTTTGTGTGAAAAGATCAAATAAACCGTTTTTGTCAAATAAAAGAAGTTTGGCGGGTTCGAGAAATATTAAGAAAATATTTTTGAGTTTATTCAAAGAAACTCACAGCCTATGTCATTAGCCGGGTGTATTTTGACTATCGCACCGTGTAATTTTTTAATTTGTTCCAAAATTTCGTTTTTTCAACAAAATAGTTTTATTTGAAACTCTTAAGAGAAACCTTTTTTAAAACATTTAAAGCAAATTCCAGAATATAAATTTATTTTGTTCTGCTTTCACGCAAATCAAAAGTTTAGTTTGTAACTTTCCAAAACGACTTTGTTTTAAAACGAGCATCTACGAAACCCTGCTTGTCGTGATAAATGTCATTTAAAGCTTTTCTCTTCCTCTTTTCTCTTTTTTGTCTTTTTTTACATTCTCATCTAACAATGGTTTTGTCTTCTCCATAGTATTGCTATTGCCCTACTTGGTTTCTCTTCAGCATGCACAAGAAAATACTCTAAAGACGGGGAATACAAAGCTGCAATAATTCTTATTACAGACATTGGGTATTCTTTCAAAACGAGTAATAATAATGTTGATTTCGTGATTTTGTTATTAGAATCGTGTTGCTTAAAGAAATTTAAATTGAACGGTACAGTGGATGAAAGAAAGACAAAATTGCTTTAAACTGCAACGAAAAAGATTTTAGAGCAACAAAAAAATGTTATTGGTTTTTTTAAAGGACAATATTCCTAGTGACTAATATAAACAAGGAAAAACCAAAAAACTGTTAATTTTAATTCTAAAAATCCTTACCCTAACCTTCATAACAGTGTTGAAAAATTCAGTACTTATTTTAGTACTTTTCCATTTCAAAAATACCGCAGTACCCCCGCAACACTTTCAGTATTTTTTGTTATTGCATATTTTATGGTTTGCGTTTTCAACTATTAATGGTTAGCAATATGTTCAACGTAATGCTAAAGGCAGAATTAGTCTTTAGCCCCGGTTAGCTCAACGGCCACGGAATGTACGTTCGTGTTTATAATACAAAAAGCAATTAGAACGCTTACCGAACCGTAATGTAATTTCGGTAAGTATTAATTTGATCTTCATATGCTAAAAAAATAACGTACGTTCCGTCGACGAGGCTTTTACGTTCTGTTATTTTCGGAATCAGCTGAGAAATATTCATAAGTCGTAATACCATTCCGTAAGTGTATTAATACTTTATAACAAAAGTACCATTTGGTACAAAAAAGTGCTCTTTTAGTTATAGTTCAGTACCATTTCCAAATTTCAATTTTGCAAGAGTGGTTCATAATGTTTTCAATCATTTGTTGCCTTCAAGGTTGCTGTACTAATTTCGAAATGGAATTTTAAGGCATATTTCAGTACACCTCCAAGTCATTAAAAATGTGGAGCGTAACATAGGAAAGAATCTCAGAACCATTATCATTTTGCCTTCTTATTGTAATTCAGCGGTTTTTAAGCCTTGATATAAATCTTTTGATGCGTACAAAGAGCAAACGCTAGATGCCTAGAAGATCAGTTAGGCTTTTCTGATGCTTTTATTTACGTTGAAAAGATGTCTGAGAAACTTTTCATAGCAATTTTATTTATTCTCAGACAAAGACAGCAGGCAGAGCAAACACATAACCTTCTTGTGAGTATTGTAGTGTTCGTACGCGAATCATACTTATTTTGTGATTCGTGTATACGTTGAGTCATGGAGAGTCGAAATCAATAACATCATGGGTATTGCTAAGTACGAGTACCATGAGCATTTCAAACTTCAAATATGAGTATCATGGGTATGACTTTTAAATAAGTATGAATGCGTATAAGTATCAGAAATTATAAGTATGATTCGAATCTACTCTTCATTTTGAATACTCACTGCTGACCTCTGCTACCTACTAGACTAGGGTGTAATAAACAATTTTTTTTTTTAAAAATTTCAAACTTGGTTTAAATAGGCAGCCACCTTAAGGAGCATAGCTTGCTTGGGTCCTATAAGGAGCCTATGTAATACAAACATTACCTATTCCATCAAACAATTAGCTGGCATACCTCAGCCATCTCATACAAATATAATTGGCCATTACAACCCTTCAGTCAGGATTACGGCCTAGCTTCTCACATCACCTACAGCTTAAAGTCGATTTCGAGCGACAAATATTTTGAGAAACTTTTCATGGGAATTTTATTTACTGTCATAGTTTTTGCCAGAAATCGCCAAAGAAATATTTTTTCATATTTCGTTTTGATGTCTGACCTGGGGTTTGAAATCTGGCTTAAGCCAACACACTACCTACTAGACTACGATGACTTCAGCCATCTCAGTAGCTTTAACAATTATTTATTCCGTCCAACAATTCATTTACTAGACATATTCTGTCAATTAGGTCTTGGTGCCCAAATATCCTTCGCCGCATGATGAAATGTTCTGTGATTTGCTCTTCTTTGTTGTCATTGAAGCTTCTGCAAAGGTCGTTGTGAGCTGTTCTCAGCCTCTTGGCGACATACATGCCTACATACATACATACATAATTGGCCATTACACCCCTTCAGTCAGGATTGCGGCCTAGCTCTCACACCACTCATGTTGTTTGTGTTAATTTTATACATGAGTGGCGGGACCTACAGTTTAAAGTCGACTCCGAGCGACAGATTTTTGAGAAACTTTTCATGGCAGTTTTTTTTTATTTGCTTTCAGAAATTTGCTGAGGGGAAGTCGCCAAAAAAATCTTGTTTTTGTATTTCGTTTTGATGTCTGACCTGGGGTTCGAACCCTGGCTTTACGTCTAATAAGTCAACACACTACCTACTAGACTACGGCGACCTACATACATACGTTATTGGTTACTCCAACCCATCAGTCAGGATTACGATCTACATAGCTTCTCACACCATTTATGTCGTGCGTGTTCATTTTTAGGCATGAGTGGCGGGACCTACAGTTTAAAGTCGACATCAAAAGACAGATTTTTGAGAAACGTTTCATGGCAATTTTATTTTACCCTCAGAGGTTTTGCAAGAAATCTGCTGAGAGGAAGTCGTTTAAGAAGTATTCAAAGAAATCTACTAAGAGGAAGTCGTCGAAGAAATATTAAAATTTTGTTTTGTTGGAAATGTCTGACCTGGAGTTTGAACTATGGCCTCACGTCTAATAAGAAATTATTCCTGAGCTTAAATCGGTATAAAATGTCTATCCGCTCCTTTTTCTTATCCCCATTTTATCCTTCCGTCTTAAGGACGTTATGTATAATGGGTCAAATTGGCCTCCGGGTACTGTACTTGTAAATTGATAAGTACAAGTCCTCTAACCTAATCTAACCTAACATGTCTAATCTAATAAATGAGAAACAGCCATATTTCTGTGAAAAAAACATGGAATATTTCATAAAAAGAGTAAAACTTAGACAATCATGAGATGCATATTGTATTCCATGCTTAATCGTAACAATCCCATACAAAACATTAAAAAAATGTATTCTTACTGAGACACCCTTTACTTCGGTTTAAGAGGGAATCTATTTTGAGGGCCTACTGTTTAATTCTTGTTTAACTCTTGTTACGATTTCATTTTTTCTTACATTTAAACACAGTCTTCTTTTAATTTTTACGCATCGTTTATCATAATTTAACATCGTGACTTCAAGTGTTGTTTTGTACTCGTATTCCTTAGATTTCTATTTTCTTTCCTCATTTTTCTAACGTCCTTTACAATAATCTTTTGTTGTTTGTCATATTTGGTTTTGTTGTTATTTTTCAGACAATGAAAATGCATGCATGTGTATATATGTATGAATTTTTCAGACAGACGGAAAAGTCTGGTAAACTTGTCGTCTTATGATGCTCTTGCTCGATTGCCATTTCATTGTTAAACTGTATCCGGTATTGTAACAACTAAAGTTACAGTACTAATGCACACATTTACACATATTTACTGCAGTTGTGTAAACGTATTTTCTTTTTCTTTCTCTATATTTCCTCGACTTTCACAAACTAGAATATGCAAAAGAAAAAACAAAAAAAAAGGAATTGAAATATCAACCAAATAATATCACAAGAATAAACGAGAAGAAGCTTAGTTATGGCTTCTTATGTACATATGTACATATGTATGTATGTATGTAAAATGAAATGAATTCTTATGCTTATGAAAAGAATGAAAAAAAGGATGAATATACACTTCTGCATACATATGCACAGACGCAAAATTACGAAGAATTATTTGCAGAAACCTTGTGCTTATGTAGGTAATGTTGGTGGCAAGGCTTCTGCGGCTGACATTTATTCACGTTCTGTCATAAAATTTACACTTTTAAATGAGTTTGCTTAAGGTATGTCTTCTTACCACTAGAATTATATTTTTATGTTCCTACTTCCATTTATAGGTACTCGTTTAATGTACATACAGGGTCCAACAGGTTTAAGTTTGTTTAACATTTTTTGATTTTCTTCATAGGTTGCAATTACATACTTACATACATAATTGGTCATTACAACCCTTCAGTCAGCATTACGACCTAGTTGGTCACACCACTTATATTGTGTGTGTTTTAAATTTTTTTATACATGAGTGGCGGGACCTACAGTTTAAAATCGACTTCGAACGACAGATTTTTGGAGAAACTTTTCATGGCAACTTTATTTAGTCTCAGAGTTTTTGCCAGAAATCTGCTGAGAAGAAGTCGCCGAAGAAATAATTTTTGTATTTTGTTTTTATGTCAGCCCTGGCGCTCGAACCCTGGCTTTTACGTCTAATAAGCCGACACACTACCTACTAAACTACGGCAACCATTACGCCGTCATTTTATGCACGAGTGTGGATAAAGTCGATTACAAATGACAATTTTTTGAAAGGCTTTTCAAGGCAATTTTATTTGACTCTTAGATTAATATACTGAGATGAAGTTGCCGTACAAATATGTTGGCATATTTCGTTTTGATGGAAACGTCTAACCTAGGGTTGGAACCGCCAACTCTACACTACGGCGACTATTCGACCTCCGGGTACTGTACTTGTCTTAATTGACAAGTACACGGCCTCTAACCTAAACTGTAGAAAAATACGTAAAAAATTTAAAAAAATATATTGAATCCTTGGCTTGACAGACCCTGTACCTGTATTAACACATTTATACAGCTCTTAAGCCGTTGCTATGAATTCTTTTCATTTTAGAACCAAGAAAATTGAAGTAATTTTGCATATTGTATTACCACCCACACCAAAGCTATGGTAAAAATGATTAAGAATTCAACAATTCTTGGTTTATGAAATATGTATTCTTACGACCTTTATTTAAAGGCGTAAAAGACAAATTTTATAATTGATTGGCATACTTTATGGAAATAATTTGAAATTATATTTTTATTGAAAATTTTTTATTCCATTAATTACTAAAGGTTTCCTTGATATTTGTTTAAAGTTTATAAGACAGCTGGAGTTCGTTTAAAACTATAAAAAAAGAATGGTATTATGCTTAGAGAAAAAGAATTTCTCATAGATTTATTTTTTAAACTTGTCTAACAGGGACTGGTACCATTTTCTGAGAGTTATACCTCCCAGTCGTCGTAGTCTAGTATGTAGTGTGGCCCCAGGCCAGACATCAAAACAAAATACAAAAAGTATTTCTTCGTCGACTTCCTCTCAGCAGATTTCTGGCACAAACTCTAAGAGTAAAATAAAATTGCCAGGAAAAAGTTTCTCAAAAATCTGACGTTCGGAGTCGACTTTAAACTGTAGGTCCCACCACTTATGTATAAAATTAGCACACACAACATAAGTGGTGTGATAAACTAGGTCGTAATCCTGACTGAAGTGTTGGAATGACCAATTATGTTTGTATGTATACCTCCGATCACCTACTATTTTTAACTGACTATGATGGAGCCGATTTAAATTATCAGCAGAATCTGACAAGTCTAGATGAAATTAGTTGGTTAGGTGCCTATGTAAAACAATTGACTGTATATATGTATGCAAGAAGTTGAAAAAAAGTATACGCGATGTTTGAACTCTTGGCGGGCAGACAACTAAATACAGTGGACAGCAAAAGTCTTAGTACGGCAATATGTTTTAGTAATTTCATGAATTTTAGCAAAACGTTTGTATACAAATTCATAGTTTATATATTTATTTTATTAACGTATTTCCGTTTTATTATCAAGCAAACAATTTTTTAATGTTTTTCATAAAACAATAGAAAAATAAGAAAAGCATTCAGATTACTTCATAGATACGCCCAAGGAGAATCCTGAGTAAATTTAAAATTCAAAGGCCTAATATATGAAAGTGTTATACCTTGTATTTAATAGAATATCCCTTAAGATCAAGCACTCCATTGAACCCATTTGGAATTGAATGTACGAGTTTTGTTTACTGCTCTCTGGTGGCAACATGAGTAATTTTTCGTTTGATTTTTGTTTGAGGCTTAGCGATTACGTATCCCTTCATTCAAATGATCTCCTAAATACTCTCTTGAACTCATATCGGGACTTTGTGCAAGAGTATTAAACCTATTAAACTTTTTTTGTCAAAATATATTGCCGCACTAAGACTTTTACTGTCCACTGTATATAGGGTCTATTTTTGTAAGATCAACGATTTCAAACAAACTTTTTATTTGTATGGAAGATACAAACAAAATTAAAATAGAATTCTGTATGTATGTAATGTGAAGAAGGTTAAAAACCAATACATACATACAAAGTTCCTTAGAACAAACCTTCAGTCAGGATCACGACCTAGTTTCTCACACCACTTATGGTGTGTACGTTAATTTTATCCATGAGTGCCAGGTCCTACAGTTTTAAAGTCAATTCCGAACGACAGATTTTTGACAAACATTTCATGGCAATTTTATTTACTACTAGAGTTTTTGCAAGAAATCTGCTGACAGGAAGTCACTGAAGAAATATTTTTGCATACTTCGGTTTGTTGGAGATGTCTGGCCTGGGGTAATAAGCTAACATACTGCCTACTAGACTACGATGACTTAAAAACCAATACCAATTAAAGTAATTGGAACAGGAAGTGAACGTTTACAACGGGCCTACAATACGCCAAATCCTTGAGATGTCCCTAGGAGAACAAATTGACATATTTCACCACTTCGTCGATTTCAAAGCTCCTATAAAGCACTTATAGCTCGCTATATAAATGCTAAGCAACCAGTTAGCTTTTATTGTTTAAGATTTGAATGATTGAATATGAGAAAAAAAAAACTGTGTTTAGGAACCATAAAAATCAATTCCAATTTATTTAACATTTTGTACAAGAAAATCATGGGGAATACTTAATTAATGGATCAGAATTAATAGCAAAAATTAGCCCCAGGGACTAGGTGAAAAAGCACACACTGCAATGGCTGACTTATGTCATTGTAGATATCAATTAAGAGTCGAACAAAATCGTTTCTTCGTACAAGTTTACAAGAATTGGACAACATACGGAAGTTAGGAATGATTCTACGGCTTCGAGATTATAAACCATTTAAGACTGGTCAGTTAAGAAACAAGAGCCCTCTTCGTCAATCAAATATCATACTGTACAAACATAATTGGTCATAACAAAGCTTCAGTCAGCCACTTACGTTGTATGTTAATTTTATATACGAGTAGCGGGACTCCAAACGACAGATTTTTGAGAAACTTTTCCATGATAATTTTATTTATTCTCAGAGTTTATGCCAGAGGCCTGTTAAGAATAAGTCGCCGAAGAAATATTTTTTCTGGTTTCGTTTTGTTGCAGATAACTGACGGGGGATTTTAACTATGGATTCACAGCTATTAAGCCAATACACTACCTACTTGATTACAGTGAATTCCTCTTTGTATTATTATATAGCGCTGCAGCATGGGCTGATATTTGTGGCCAGAAAGTTACTATCTAAGGTGTATGGTATTGGGGCATGATTAGAATTCTTTATCGTAACTCAATTGAGCGGCTGACGTATTAATATTGCACATACGTGGTTCCACAGGCCACACAGAATGCACTAAATTTGCTTTACTTTCGATGACAGAGTAATTTTGCATAATGGTCCCACCACATGCGATTTAATCTCAGGTTGTATTGACCAATTATGTATGCTTTATTTTATGATTGAAGTAGCTGTAGTCTAGTAGGTAAGGTGTTGGCTTATTAGATGCGAGGCCGCGGCTCAAATTCCAGGTCAGACATCTCCAGCAAAACAAAATATTAAAAAATATTTCTTCGGTGACTTATTCTCAGAACATTTTTTGGCAAAAACTCAGAGAGGAAAATAAAATTGCCATGAAAAGTTTCTCAGTAAAAAAAATGTACAACTGGTACATTGTTAAGAGGAAAATGGTCCGGAATGTCTAAATGTTTCTTTCGACAACCAATTTCACCATCTAAGATCAATAAAAAAAAAGAAAGAGCGAATTGACAAAAAAAAAAAAAACTAAGAGACAAAGCCTGAGCGATGCACAATTTAAATTATTTCTTATTGTCATTATCGAATGTGATAAGTCGCCTTAGTCTAGTAGGTAATGTGTTGGCTTATTATATTTGAGGATTCGGTACAAATTCCAGTACAAACATCTCCAACAAAACTAAATATGAAATAATGTTTCTCTGGTGATTTCCTCTCAGCAGATTTCTGGAAAAAGCTCGAAGCATAAATAAAAGACCATGGCAAGTTTTTCAAAAACATGTCGTTGGGAGTCGACTTTAAACTGCAGGTGCTGCCACTCATGTATAAAATTAACACATACAACATGAGTGGTGTGAGAAGCTATGTTGTAATCGTTACTGAAGGGTTATAACGACCAACTATGTATGTGTTAATGTTTGAATGTGATTTCGGCCACAAAGTCGACTCCGAACGACAGATTTTTGAGAAACTTTTTCATGGCAATTTTATTTACTCTCAGAGTTTCTTTTCCAGAAATTTGTATTTTGTTTTGATGTCTGGCCGGGGGCTCGAACCCTGGCTTTACGTCTAAAAAGCCAACACACTACCTACTAGACTACGGCGTCGTATTTTTTCTTAAAACTTTCTTTTGTAAAATTTCTTGTCATAATATTTTCTTGTTCAACAAAATCCGTTTAATTGTATATAAAATGTATACGATATGTACGTACATTAAGATTTTTAATGAATATTTCTTTTGGAATCTTAATGTTCTTCTTAAGTTAAGATAATTTAGGTTGTTATTCTTGTAATACACTAAAGTAACTTTAATACGAAAATTATCTGCCATTTATATTTTCCCTCTGAGTAGTATTTACGTTTAAGTTCGCCGTTTAATTGAAGCAAAGAGATGTCTTTCAAAACAGACAGCGTCTGTATGTAAAAAGATAGAATTTCAAAGATACACCTGAAGTGTCGTTTATAAGTTGTTTAAATTCTGCTCAAATATCTGTCATAATACGTCTTTATTAAGTATTCAAACAAAAAAAAAAAAAAAAAAAGAATGAAAAATGACAAAGAAACAAGGAGACTTGGTATACAAGTATAAACATAGACTCATAAAAATTTTAAAAATTTAAAGTTGAAATGTTTCTTAGGGGATTAATAATTTATTTATTTATTTTATATATTTGTTTTGTTGTATTTTGAAATTAAATGGCCCACCCGAACTCAATGTTGTTTAATTGTTTGCCTCTTATTAATTAAATGTTGCATACGTTACGGATGCTAAATCATAGGCAATCATACGTATGAGTAATATTTTTAAATACGACAGCGTATTACATGTAGCTCATACGTCGTAGTATTGACGCAAAATGTAGTGAAAGCAATATTTGATATGAATTATTAATTACACGGTCCGACAGTGAAAATACAGCCGTGTAACTACATAGTCTAAGTTATTCACTAGGTATAGTAGAACTCAAGAAAATTTTTTTTATTTTTCTCGAAAACTCTAAACTTGTTTTATTTGACAAAAACGGTTTTTTTTTATCTTTTCATACAAAATTATTGATTTCCCAAATATGTTGGCACGTATTTTAAAAATCCAAAGTTTTTTAGAAAGGGGAGAGATTACCCTTTAAAACGGTATACAAAAACGTTTTGTTCAAACTTATATGTTTTCAGTTTTGATAGGGTTAACTTGGAAAATATTATTTTTATCTTATTTTTTCAAGTTTAGCCATTCATTGTTGCAAAATTTAATGAAAAAATATAAAATAAATGATGTCGTTCTGAAAGTGCATTATATTGTGATTGAAACTTTGTTTGATGAAATCGGACAATAATTTCCGTAGTTATGATTTAAATAGTATAACAGTCGTCGTATATTTTTTATATATGTAATCTTATCAAATGAACTTTCAGTTCAAAAAATTTCAAAAGTTTTGATGGATCTTGATTGTTTATCGCAAAATATGTCAATTTCACTTTTGTACGGCTACCAGAAGTTGCCTAATATTTGTGTTTTTTTCCAAATACATATTATTATTTCGTTTTGCGCAAAAATTGTTCAACTTCTGGTGGTCGCTTAAACGTGAAATTAACACATTTTGCGATAAACAATCAAGATCCGTCAAAAATTCTGAAAACTTTTGAACTAAAAGTTCATTTGATAACATGACATATATGAAAAATATAACTCGACTGTTAGACTCTTTAAATAATAACTATGGTAATTTTTGCCCAATTTGATCAAACGAAGTGTCAATCACAAGGTAATACGCTTTCCGAGTGACATCACTTATTTCATATTTTTTTATTTATAGTTTGCCGCTATGAATGGACAAACTAAAAAATATGATATTTGCCTAGTTTACTTCATCAATCCTCATATCATATTAAGTCAAATAAATATGTATATCATTTTAAAGGACCATACCTCTCCTTTCTAAAAAGGTTTAAATTTTGGACATCGGTTCAGAAATGTTTATGCAATCAATAAATTTGTGCTTAAAGTCTAAAATAGCAGTTTTTGTCAAATAAAAAAAGTTTGAAGGGTTCAAGAAATATAAAAAAAATATTTTTGAGTTCTACTCAACAAAATCCACAACGTACACTATGTCATTAGCTGAGTGTATTTAATTTTTTTATTTTGTCGCATAGTGTAATTTATTAAAATAATTATAATTTTAGTGTAGATTTCAAATGAATTTAGATTTTTATATACAATTTTAAGTGCATTATTTTGGCCATATTTAGTGGTCGTCACTTGGTGTTATTATTTTCGTTCTTCCACACTGACTTAGTTTACAAGAGCTGTCGAACGATAATATGTTACAATTTGTAAAATATTTACTTCAACTTAAAATACAAATTTTGCTCTTCTCTTCATAGCAGTTCCACAAAAGCAAGTATGAATACATTTAAAACGATTTCAAGTTCTTGAAAAGTAAAACACATTTTAAAAGTAAAAACTACTCACCTCATTTCTTTCTCTTTTTTTACAAAATTTTGCTTTTTTCATTTTTGTCACATTTTAAGAAGAATATTTACAACAATAATACAAAACAAAAACGAAGAAATGAAATGTTTATGAAACGCTTACATACATATTTTTGTAAGTATGACATACAATAAAATAAGGAATTTCAAGAGTACACATTTGACGGAAATCTTAAACGAAATTTCATGTACGAGACGAATATTTAAACAGTGAAACAATTGTTTTCAAACATATTCTAGTTGGAGGAGAGTAACATGAATATTTTAGGGAAAGACAAATTCTGATACTTTTATAATAGACTTTTAAATTAAATTCCTCTTTTACTTTTAAATAAACTAATACGCCACGCAATTTGAAAGAGACTGGATATGCTTAATGAAGCCGCCGTAGTCTAGTAGGTAGTGTGTTGGCTTATTAGACGAAAAGCCAGGGTTAGAGCCCCAGGCCAGACATCAAAACAAAATACAAAAAGTGTTTCTTCGGCAACTTCTCTCAGCAGATTTCTGGCAAAAACTCTGAAAATAAATAAAAATTTCCATGAAAAGCTTCTTAAAAATCTGTCGTTCGAAGTCGACTTTAAACTGTACGTCCCACCACTCATGTATGAAATTAACACACACAACATAAGTGGTGTGAGAAACTAGGTCGTAATCCTGTCTGAAGGGTTGTAATGACCAATTATGTATGTGGATATGCTTAATAAAAATTAAAAAAATTATTTCACTTTTCCTGGCTTTATAAATAAACTTATCTACCAGAAACTTAATTTTATTCTGATCCAACAATCAATAAACCAATCAAAATAGTTATTACAACCCTTCAGTCAGCATTCCAACCCTAGCTTCTCCAACCAAAATGTTGTGGGTAATAATTTTATATCGGGTGCGCCATCTACCGGTTAATATTTGAATCATAGGTTATTTCGAATCTTACAAAGTTTTCGTAATTCTATTCTGGCATAAAATTCAATATAATATCTCCACTGAACTTAATGAATCGATTTACGGTTGAGCAACGCTCGGATTTATTGGAAATTTAACAACAATGTCAATTGGTGGGAAATTGTGCGAAAATATCGTACAAAATTTGGTCTCAGACAAGGAGTTTATTGTTTATTGCTATATTTCGTGAAACTAGCTCCATTGTTGATGCGTTATGACGTAAGCGTGCGCGTACAGTGCGTACACCCGGAAATGTCAAAGCTGTGGCTGAGAGTGTGCGTGAGAATCCATCAACGTCAAGTCGTCATCATTCTCAAGAATTTAACAAGATCTCGGTATGACTTACAAGGTTCAGTTTGTTCGAGATTTGAAGCCACATAACCATCCGTTTCATTTTACTTCGCGAGATGGGCCATGTAGAAACTACACGATGATGTCGATTTTGCCAAAAAAAATCATCTTTTCGGATGAAGCTCGTTTTTATCTTGGTGAAAACGTTAATAAGGAAAATTTCCGTATTTGAAGCTTAAAAAACCCACTCGTGGTCTTACAGAAGCCAATGCACCCATTACGAGTGACTGTTTGGTGTGGCTTGTGGAGTGTAGGCCTATATTCCTTTGAAAAGGAGGACGGCGCAACCATTATGGTCAATAGAGACACATATCGTAGCATGATAAACGATTTTTTGTACCCGCTCATCTCACGCCACAAACGATTTATTCCGTAAAACCTTTGATGGCCGTTTAATTACCCGAAATGGTGCTTTCATTTGGCCGGCAAGAAGTAGCGTTTTGACACCGTTGGACTATTTTCTGTCAGACGCCGTTAAAGAAAAGTGTTATGACGACGAATCAAGAGACAATTTAGCATTTGAAGGCCAATATTCGTGATGCCATTGCCGAGATATAACCCCATATACTCGAAAAATTGCACCGAAATTGTTATTATCGTTTGAAGTACTGTGTGGCCAGCCACGGTAGCCATATGAATGAAATAATATTCCATTTCTAATCGGAACAGTTGTACTTCACAGCAAAACATAAATAAATTTGGCAAAATTTCAAACAGTTTTTGTTTAAATGTATTTTTAAACTTAAACTTTTTAATGGCCCACCCTTTACAGATTAGCAGTCTTATTAGCAGTCCTCTGGCATAAACTCTGTGAGTAAAAAGTCGACTCCAAACGACAGATTTTTGAAAAACTTTTCATTGCAATTTTTTTCACAGACTTTTTGACTTTGAGAAAGTTGCCGAAGAAATATTGTCATATTTCCTTTTGTTGGAGATGTCGACTAGAGCTTTCAAACAAGGCCTCACATCTAATAAGCACAATACCTTACGGCGATGCTCTTTACATTCCTATTAAAAATTATCATATGTGTTGTGGCAAACATTTTTACATAAGAACCTAACAGAGTATGTAAGATTTTTCAAGAATTGTTTGTGTATTAAACAATTATCCGTTTTCATTTTGCTTAAGTAGCACTTAAAATAATCATCATCATCATCATTGATTTTAATAGCTTTTGTTGTAACAAAACCGCATTTGTTGCTTTAAACAGCTTGTTGCATGCCTCACTTCATTTTAATATTTTACTCAGTGGGTGGTTAAACCAAAATGAGTGTAAAACTGTACAATTTAATTTTATTTTTAGATGTTCCTTAAAACTTTCTCTTAAGTATTACTACGACTACTTTTGCTTTAAGCGCTTAACTTTATATCAGATAAGAGGTTAAGCTTCTTGCGTAATTGTTTTAATTTTTGGTTTTGCTGAAGATAATTGTAAACTTGTTGCATTGCAGCATCAATTAGCATCAAAGGCCGAAACTGTTAGAAAACAAAAGAATATCTTTGAACCAATCACTGGAATTAAAGGAAATGTTAGAAAATACCAAAACAGTACTTAATTAACGGCTCAGTTAGTATTGAAATGTACGAACATTTATTAAAAATATGGGCTGTTTGTCTGGTCTGTTATGTTTCTGTGGTAGAAAAAATATTTTAGTGTCTTTCCCTTTTCAAGGTTGTTTATGAATGTTATTCCATAATGTTGTCAGCGGCCTGTTGCATGTTTGCACGCTTGCTTCACCACGAGCGTGATAGAGCCATAATCATTTATCTTGTTTTTACAATCATTAGACAACTGCTCTTAAACATGTCTGCTACAACTTCACTGAAGATTAATTTCGTAGATATTTTTAGGCCATGTACGTTAGGGCACCCTGCAAGAAGTAGAACCAAATCATCTGCGTTCTACATGCAACTACATGGGACAAGAGACTGTTTTCGAACAAAACATAGAAATTTCTATACGGGAAGAATGGATTGCTGAAGCTGTCATCGGTGACGATGATATGTAGATCTTCACCTTCACGGTTCAAAAAGGGAATGTGGAACTGGATCTGGGTTCTATTATGGTAAGCTGGTACTAAACGTTACACACAGATTACCTCACCAGGCCAGTGCATTTGAGGCGGGGATTTTTGTTACATTAAAAGTTTAAAGTATGATTGAAATCATGAAACTACCTCCTTCGAACTTGATCGTATGTAAGGACAGTCAAGAAGCAATCAAAGTGCTGGGATCTCTCCTCGTCAAATCAAAGGGTGAAAGGAGTTGCATGGATTCTCTACACCATATACAACGACACAACAGGCTCCTCTACTGGATTACGAGCCACTGTGGCAAAGAGCGCAACGAAAAGACGGATGAACTGGCACGGAAGGAATCGGCGATGTCTGAGGAGGAAACGATAGATGGGATATAAGCGGCTCTACAGGAATAATTTTTCAAATTGGAAAAAGCAGCATGGAATCCAACATATCCGGTTGCTGAATTTTTAAAATTGCTGTGTTCAGCAGTCGACAGCAAGAAAACCAAAGAACTGCTTGAGTTCGACGAGAGCACTGTTCGCACTCTAACAGGAATTCTAAAAAAGGAATTCACTGTTGCTCAAAGTCTGACTCACCAGAAGCTGACATGATATGGAAGAAGCGGAATCGGTACTTCACCTTTTATGTGAGTTCCCTGCACTTCAAAACAGACGTCATCAGGTTTTTGAGTGACAGAATGTTTGATGCTCTGTGGTGCCTGATGGCAAACGTGCCACTAAGACAACTGGCTCAAATCCACCACTAACGGATCATGACAATAATGCTTATTTTACACTGGGTAACAGAATGGGCCATATGGGCCACCGAGTGAACTTGCTTGTGAACGGCAAGCTAGCCGCTAACATAACCTAACAATTTTATTCTCACATAACCATGCAAAAATTCGGATTTTATAGTGGAACAGCTTCAAACCCTACTGAGTTCTCCAGTTCTTTGGTATTTCATTATGGATTATGAGTTCATGTGTCTGTTCTATACAGAGTTCACATAACATCATGCACTTCATATGTGCAACAAGTTCCTATGTTGCCTTTAAGGCCTGATTAGCCTCGATCTGTTTCACTTTTATGAAGAAAGTATATCACCTCAGCGGGCCTCTTTTCTGTTCTATTAAGAGTGTCTAGAAGAAAAGATAGCAACGAAATCTATTAGAAAATTCATTTAATTGATTGATATTGATTGGATTGGATTTATTACTTTGAGGCACAACAAGCTATTATCAGCTACTTACAAAATTTACCTCTAAGTCATATTTCAGTTTGAATTTGGCAACATCAGTGAACATTTAGTTGGTCTTTGTATTTAAAAAAATTTCAAATTGATGAATATTATATCAGTATAGTACAGTTCATTATGTTTTTAAAATAATTTCAAATAATTTCGAGGAAGACAAAAAGGAAACATAATCAAAACATATGAGAATACGAAAGTACGAGTGCATAAAATCAGAAGATAATTGAATGAGATTGTGTTATCGTTACAATTAGAAAAAAAAATTAAAATGTTTTTCAGATTTTAATTTCCTGCCATCTTTTAGTTGATTTGCTTAGTCCTGGCTTTCATGTGCTATCCTCCTAAAGCAAACAATAAATTACAATTGTACTCTTAACAATATTCATGGAATATATTCATATCTACACCACTGCCACTACCACTACCAACACATGGTGAAATTGTATCTGAAAAAAAAACAACGTCTAAAAATAATATTAAAATAGAATATGTTGTTATAAGAAGACTTACACTATACAATACAATGTATGTATGTATGTGTGCAAGAGTATGTGTGTAAGTCTATGTTAGTATTTGTGTTAAAGAACAATTGTTGAAATGTATCTGTTTTATTTTTCCTGCTCAATATACGACAATCTTAAAACATGTCCCAGATACAAAAGATACAAAATTTATTTACATTTATTTTGAGTGTTACTTCCTCTTCTTTACATACATACGTATGTATATATATATACATATATGGATGTCTATATATAGTATATACTATATATAGCAAGACAAGATACAGAAACATTTTTGCAAACATTTTGGACACATACGATACACTCCGTAGAACATCATATGCTTTTTTGGTTTTTATAGCAGCCTTAAAAGTACAAGTGTGTAGAGGGGGGAGTAGGACTTATTAAAATTTTTAAGAGAAATGGTGATGAAATTTCTAAAAAATGACTAAAAGCCAAATTTTGATGTGTCTTTGTATGGGTATGAGTGTATATGAGTGTCTTACAAAACGAGATCAAAAAATAATACATGTTTTTATTTTAAACTTCTTATATACGAGGGAACATACATATGTATGTAACCCAGTAAATGCTAAAAGTTTTAAATTATATTGAAAAACAAAGTTTGCATCAACTGGATAGATAAGGTAGGTAGTTTTTCTTCTTGATTGATAGAAAATATTATGATCATAATCTTACTGGTAGACTTAACTATACCAACTTGCCTTGTCAGTAATTTTGTTTATAATAGCTGAGAACTTCAAATCTATAACAAAATAAGAAGCATACATACATAATTGGTTATTACAACCCTTTAGTCAGGATTATAACCTAATTTCTCATACCACTTATGTTGTGTGCCTTAATTTGTATACATGAGTAGCGGGACCTACAGTTTAAAGTCGACTATGTACGACAGATTTTTGAGAAACTTTTCATGGCAATTTTATTTACTCTCAGAGTTTTTGCAGGAAATCCGCTGAGAGGCAGTCGCCGAAGAAATATTTTTTATGTTTCGTTCAGTTGGAGATGCCAGACCTGGGGTTTGAACCTAGGCCTCAAGTATAATAAGCCAACACATTACCTAATAGACCATGGCGACTTCTTCAACGTATACAAGTCGGAAAATTGCAGTCAAATGATCAAATCTTATATTTTTTGCATGACATATTCAATTGAGCCACAGCTTCGGCAAGAACAATCCGGTCGCCGTAGCCTAGTAGGTAGTGTGTGGTGAAGTCGACTGCGAACGACAGTTTTATTTTTTTTTTTTTTTTTTTTTTGGAGGAGCTTTACAACAGCAATTTTATTTACTCTCAGAGTATTTGCCAGTCTTAGTGGTCACCGTATTCAAGTAAATAGTGTGATGGCTTATTTGACACGAGGCCACTGTTCAAACCTAAGTTCAGCAAAAGGAGATATGAAAAAATATTTCTGCTTCTCAGCAGATTTCTGGCAAGAACTCGGAGAATAAATAAAATTGTCGACTTTAAACTATATGTCCCTGTACTCATATCTAAAATTAACAAACGCAACATAATTGGTGTGAGAACCTAGTTTGTTACACTGACTGAAGGTTTGTAATCACGAATTATGTGTGTCAGGTATGTCATTGCTCACAACAAACCTGTTATGAGTGATTTTTTTATAAAATTTATTATCAAGCATTCAACCACTGTGTAGAGATGCCGTTGTACTGCGTCTTTATGATTTAGGTTACTGCCTTCAATCTACATAAGGTATTTCTATAATGTCAACTCTAGGCCTTTTACTACAAAAAAACTTCAGGGTGGTTTCGGTGTCAACGGGGACACTAGGGATGTACCCAATTGTTTTCTTCAGGGATGAATTATTGAATTAATAACAGATGCCAAATATGTGTAGCGATGATTCATTATTATTATCACAGAATAAACGTTATATATTCGAGACAATTCCCATTATAAATAAATGTTCCTTGAGCCTACGGTGCCTTGACAAACGGTTGACGACTAACCTTAGGTTATTCTAGGATAAACCAATACAAGACACAAACTATCCAACAGAAGTTTAGACCGCCTCAAAACCATTTGGTTTTCAACTCTCTTCCACTTTCATTTCGCTGAGTATTTACTTCTAAACATCTCTCTTCTCTTCGGAAAGGTTCAGGGTCTCATCAGAGGCATGGTCTTCTATATACTGATGTGAATTCTCATGTAACCTGGAAAGCAGCACATGGATATGCTATATCCCCTACCTAGTTGATTCAGTTTCCCAGAAAGTCTCAGGTTACTCCCATTAGATCAGAGTATGACGCTCTAACTATCAGATAATATTGTTCTAATCTGTCATTTGGACTTTCTGTGTAAATTGGTGGCATATATTTTTAATTTGAAAAATACCCAACAACATAGGCTCGGAATATTTTAATCAGAGACCATAAATATCATAAGCATTATTACATTCTCGAGCCATCCTCATATCATATCATCTAAAAGACTGTGTAGTCTCTAGATTTCTCCTTTCACATTTGTTACAAAGTCTCACTGTAAGTCTGTTGGTGCAAGTCCAGGGATAGTTCAAGAGTAATCTGTTAGCAATTCGATTCATTAAGCTTGTCTCCCATTATAATTAACTTCAAAGTTCAGTTCTTCATTACCAGCGCTGCTGTAGGGTAGATTTTCATTGTCCAGTTACTCCAACACAAATTAGTTTCTGTTTCCATATTAAATCTGCCTGAGTTACTTTCAGATTTGTTTTATTTACGCAAACAGTGATCCCATATGCCCAGAAACAGATACATTCATATCGTAAATCTTGGTTTACAGTTCCCTGCATGCCTTCTGTATTTCATTATGACAAGTCTGGCCTTTCTTAGAGGTCCTCTGTAGAAGCCGCCTAAGTCAATTTACTATCCTGTGATATTCCCACACAATTTCAGTGATATTATCTCACACAGGAATCTAATATTTGTTTAATTTTGGAAGCATTAATCTTCTCCTAAGTGTTGTTATTCGCTATCGACTTACAATTTCTAAACTTCTTTGAATGATTTTACCAAGAGGTTCTTCAAATTTTTCTTTACATTTCAAAATTATATCATCTGTCTACACTTTAGAAGTCGGTCCCTATCTCAGATGGTTTCATCAACAGTTCGTTCAGGATCAATGCCCTGGTAAGTTAACAATGTAGCGACAACTGAGTAAACAGCAGAGTCAACATTACTATAAAATATTTGAAATTCGACGACATTTAGTACAAACTTGTTGAAGTTATTAAACGTAAAGCCCGGGTTCGTAACCCAGGTCAGACATCAAGACAAACACAAAAAGTCTTTCTTCGGCCACTTCCTTTCAGCAGATTTCTGGCAAAAACTCTGAGAGTAAATAAAAATTGCCTTGAAAAAGGTTCTCAAAAATCTGTCGTTCGGAGTCGACTTTACACTGTAGGTCCCACCACACATGTATAAAATTAACACACACAACATAAGTGGTGAGAGAAACCAGGACGTTGTACAATGGGTCAATTCTACCTCCGGGTACTGTACTTGACTTAATTAACAAGTACACGTCGTCTAATCTAACCTAACCTAAACCAGTACAAACGTGTTGAAGTCGCCATAGTCCAGTAGGTAGTGTGTTGGCTTATTAGAAGTGAGGCCACGATTTAAACTCCAGATCAGACATCAACAACAAAATCTCGGCGGCTCCCTCTCAACAGATTTCTGACAAGAACTCTAAGAGTAAATAAAATTACCATGAAAAGTTTCTCAAAAATCTGTTGTTCGGAGCCGACTTTAAATTGCACGATCCGCCACTCTTGAATAAAAATGTACACTCACAACATATGTGGTGTGAGAGGGTAGGTCATAATCCTGATGTATGTATGTGAGTATATCAAGAAATCTAAAAATCATTTCGCTGTAGCTACAGTTCTGGTCTTTAAAAAGTCGTCAGAATCATTTGCCAAATATTCTGGACCAACATCACCAGCGTCTGATGCGGCATAAATATCAGGAGACTTCCCGAATGGATTATTTGGAAGTGATTGAAGACTGGATCTCTTATCCGCTACTCTACTGAGCAAAGATTACAGTTTTACATAAGATTTATAACAAAAATTAAATTTCTTGTATTTACATATTTTGGTCTACTGGGTTATCTTCTCATTCTGCCATTTTCACACTTAATTTTTTTATAAATATTATACAAGCATAAGAATTTATTCAGCAACCACAAAAAAAATCGTATTCATGTGCGTCTGCTTATATTGCCTCTGGTTTAAGAAGACAAAACTGTATCCTTATAAAAATAAAAGGAAATATTTACATACTGTACGTACGTACATATGTACAGTATAAGTAAGAAAAAAAATGTTTTTGTTAAACAATTTAAAAATAATATTTTATTTTTTGTGGTTGAAATATTTCAAATGACAATCAAGATGATTGAAGAAAGTTTTTTCTCTTTTTTTCTGTGTCTTTCACTTAAAAGAAGGCAATGTTATACACCATGCGGTATTCCTTAGAATACATATGTATATTGTATTTAGGAATATACATATGTACAGTTGTAAGAGAGCAAGAGCATATTTAAATATGTATGTATGTATATGTGTATTTTTCTTTCCTTTATTGTCATACCACAAATATGTTGCCTAGAAACGTGACATTTTATTTTCCTTTTAAAAAAATTTTTGTCTTTCCTCTTCATATTATTTTCGTTTTTCTTTTTTATAGTTTGAGGTTTTTAATTTTATTTATATCTTGTGAGCCTGGAAAAAATAATAAATTATGTCACATTTGATGGTAGAAAAACTACATTCTAGACTGGAACAACAGAGTTTTGAGCAAGTCTTCATTGCAATTTTATTTTGCTATCAGAGTTTATGCTGTTGACAGAATGTCGCTAAAGAATTATTTTTCATACACAACCTAACATACCTATTTGGTCATTACCACCCTTCAGTCAGGATTAATACCTCGTTTTTCACATCACTTATGACGTGTGTCTTAAGTTTATACCTGAGTGGGGGGACCTACAGCATCAAGTCTCCGAACGACAGATTTTTTTCTTTATTCTCAGAAAATGTTTATCATAAACCTGCTGAAATTAAGACACCAAAGAGAAATTTTTTCATATTTTATTTTGTTGGAAACGTCTGACCAAAGGTTTGATACCACACTACCTATTAGACTATGGCGTATAGTCCAGATTGCTGCAATAGTAATATTTATTTTGAAGTCGGATTGGTATTTTATAGGAAATGTTTGACCCCCGGGTAGAAATGGTAGTGGTATCACAATTCGGCTAAAGCTGTTCTAAGTGGGACTTCTTCATTTAAGAAGTCAATGGTGTCAAGCATTGTCTCGACCTTCTTTCTAGGCGCTTTAGTGTCTCAGTAGTCTGGGTCCCTGGGCTTAGTAACATTTCGGGAAACTGCAGGGCAGACGAGCTTGCCAGGGATGGTGCACTCCTTCTGGAATCCTCTTCAATCGACTTTGGTATACCACTTACCTTGGTCAAGTCCTGCTCAACCGCTAGACTCACTAGGTCCTTGATGGATTGAAGGAGCACCAACCAGTTACTTGGACTGAGTCGTGGCATCATCTCAATCACTGTGGCCGTGCTTACAGGTCATTGTGTTATGGGTAGACACGCTGAAACGATGCAGCTCCCATTTAACGACTTCTGCCATGGGTGCAGATACGCTGAAGAAGAGGTGAGTGTTATCTACTTTCTTTGTCAATGCCCATCTTTTGCGAGGTGCAGATTTAGGTTGTTTGGCTCTCCATTTTTTGTCAGCTTGACCAAGCTATCATATATTGATGTCAAGGATATAGCTTCGTTTATCAAACTTTCGGGCTGGTTTTCCAGCGTAGGGTAGTTGTGCTTTTAATGTGCAGCCTTTGTTTGATAGAACTTGGGCAGTATAGGGACTGCGTTTACCCGTGACATCACATCCGCTATGCTTGTTCAAGTGAGTTTTTGGTGTCAATGCTACCACTCCAACCTAACCTACCCTCCTTCAAGGGGGTCTTCCAACTTACCTAACTTTATCTAACCTATTATTTCATGTCAATTGCAAGTGTAATGTAGTAGTAGTGTTGTAATGTTGTCATCCAGAGCTGAGATTGTAGCTGATACATCCCTGTATACGGAAAGCGTGTATACCAAAAAAAATTTCTATTCAAGTTAAGTTAAAATACCTTAGGGGCCCATAAATTACTTGCACATGTAAAATTAATGACTTAACAATATAATCTCTCCATAGTTTCTTTGAATCTATTAGTCCACTAAATCCAATTTAGGATTGGTAATCATTGCACATCCGTTGACTACAACTTTACTTTTTCATTGTTCTTAAAGCAGTATGGCTAACTGATGGCCACAAACTGTAGTCAATACAGCTTTTTTCAGGGAAAAAAAATTGGTCAAATTCGTTTTCTCTTTCCATTGAGGCAGAAATAAATTACAAAATGGGGCATAAATCAGGTTAAAATTGGTCCATATCAGGGGTTAATTTGGCTATGTGGACTGCTGTTGTTTACGGCTTATTCGCATGCTCTTGCGACTTAAGAAAACCTCACAAGAAAATGTCTAACGAGGTCAATACGTAAAATCTCGGTGGCTAGTTTATATCACCTCCACGCCAGATAACCATGGCATCAAATCTCTTGTGCAAAATATGCAATGTGTAATAAGCTGTGGAGTACGTAGCATCATCCTGTTGAAATCACTTGTCTTTGGTGTCCAGCTCAACCAATTCGCCATTGTCAGAGGTAGCCAGGCCAACGACGTTGTCAAAGAAATATGCATTGATAACGCCTGCAGCCTGAAAGCCACACCAAACAGTGACTTTTTCAGCATGAATTGGATAATCTTAGATTATGTGGTGATTGATATCGTTTCAAATTAAAAACATTTTGTTTGGTTATGTACCTATTCAATCAGAAATGGTTGTCAAAATCAGAACAAAACGCGCGGAACTTTGCTCGAACCATATTTCTTCGGCATCTGCCTCTCAACAGATTTCTGGCAAAAACTCTGAGAGTAAATAAAATTGATATGAAATATTTCTCAAAAATCTATCATTCTATCATACACGAGTGCAGCCACTCATGTATAAAATTAACAAATAAAAATGAGATGCTAGGTGGTAGTCAGAGATCAGCAATGAGTATTCAAAAAGATGAGTAGATTCGAATCACACTCATAATTTCTGATACTCATTCATACTTATTTTAATATCATACTCATACTACTCATATTCAAAGTTTGAAGTACTCATCATACTCATACTTAACAAGACACATGATGTTGTTGATTTCGACTCTCTTTTACTCAACATTTACAAGAACCACAAAATAATTATGATTTGCATACGAACACTACAATACTCACTATAAGGTTGTGTATCTGCTTTGCTTGCTGTCTTTGTTTTTTTTCTTTCTTTTTTTGTAAATTCAACAACAACTAAAACTGTAACCTTTGATGAATGATTCGTATCACTCGAATCATTTATGAGTATTATAGTATGTTTCTAAATTTATGAATCTGAATGAGTAGGCGTATGAATCAAACACAGTTCGAATGTTATGAGTTTGATGACCACTTTGTACTCAAACTCATTGCAACCTGTACTTATAAATCAATGTTGTAGAGAGTACGAATGAATCAGAGTAGTTGAATTTCAATACTGTTGACTCACTCATACTCAAAATTGCATGAGTACTAATGAGTAGCGAAAAAACGATTCATTGCTGATCTCTGGTGGTAGTGCAGACTGAAGGGTTATACTGACCAATCAGGTATGTATGTACCTTACTTCAACTGTTCGGAAATTCCTATTGGAGGATAGTATGCTAAACTTTATATATAGAACGTCTCTTCAACTAATAGAACCTACAACTTTTAAAAGGCTTCCAACTTTATGAAGAACGCTTTCTTAATCAAATAGAAAATTTTTTCCATACCTAATAATCTGTCAACAAAATATTAATCTGTAGGTTTATTACAACCCAGCAAGCCAAGTTTCATAAATCATAAGGCAAATCAAAATCCATACATACGAGTATATGACATGCACGAACCAACCACATATCAAATTTGTTGAAAATTGGTGCCATTTTTTAAATTGAAAATTAAATGGAATCTTAAAATTTTTTTTATTTCTTAAGATGTCATGTTTAGCAATAAAATATTTTTTATTTCTTTCGTTAAGACGCATGTTTATTGGGTTTTTTTCTCTCTTTTGGTAATAAAACATACACGTTCTTAATTTTCCGTTTTTCTTTCATTTTTTTTTGTCACATGGATGTTATAAATTTCATTTTAAATAAATATTCATATGTATTTGTGGCTTTAACTTGTGCCTTTTTCGTTTTATTTGTTTTTCCGGATCTTTACTCTCACACACACATACACACACACATTAGATATTAATAAAGAAAATGAAAAGAGAAAAGAGACTCTATCATTTCTATGTATTCTAATGGTGTTGGTGGCATGTGTATATTCTGTTGTTTTAGAAATTCAAAAGTCAGTCAGCATTCTATGATCATTAGGCAACACCTGTTAAACATTAAATTCAGATTTCCTTTCTTTTCTTTTCTTATTTTATTTTTTGTAAAATTAAAAAATTATTTCATTTTTGTAGTCCTTAGGATAACATTTCAAATGTGTTCGTTAAAAAACTTAAATCAGATTCATGTAAAGTGTACAACAGAAATGTGTTGTCATAAGCCCTTTTTAATTAAAATTGTTTACTATGGAAATTTATTAAAGCATACATACATATGTATGTACATACGTACATAATTGGTCATTGTAACCCTTCAGTCAGGATTATGGACCTAGTTTCGCACACCACTTATGATGTGTGTGTTTATACATGAGTGGCGGGACCTACAGTTTAACGTCGACTCCGAACGACAGATTTTTGAGAAACTCTTCATGGCAATTTTATTTACTCTCAGAGTTTTTGCTAGAAATCTGCTGTGAGGCAGTCGCCGAAGAAATATTTCTTTTTCATACTTTCGTTTTGAGGTATGACCTTATACTCACATCTTTATATATTTAAATTTGTATCCGCCTTTGAATGTAGCTGTGTTTAGATGGTAGCTGTCCACGATTAATCAACGCTAATGTTTTTTCTGTGTTCTATGTATAATAGTGAACTTCTGAATCTTCTGCTTACGCATAAACGATCAATTTGATTGCATGAGTGGCCGCTGGGTAATGTCCATGTATAAGGTCTTTCAACAGGGAAATATATTAGTTAATAATTGGTCATTACAACCCTTCCGTCAGGATTACAAACTAGCTTTTCACACCACTTATGTTGTGTGTGTTAATTTTATACATGAGTGGCCGAACCCATAGATTTTTGAGCAACTTTTTCATTGTTAATTTTAGTTACTCTCACAGTTTTTGCTAGAAACCTGCTGAGAGGAAATCACCGACAAAGTATTTTTTCATATTTGAATTTGTTGAACCTATGGTTTGAACCAGCGCCTCACGTCTTAGAAGCCGACACACTACCTACTAGACTATGCAAACTAAATGGACGGATATAGCATTTAATTCGAAACTTTTTTCTCAAAGTAGGTATTAGGCAATGTACTGAGGCTTTCGCCCATTTTACGATAGCCATAAGGACTATTTACCATGAGGACTGTTCGCAATGTGGTGGATAAATGCGAGACCAATGTTTTAAGAAATAATCGATCTACCTCCTTACGACGGCGTAATGCAAGAAATGCGTAAAACTTCGCCGTTGTCAATGAGAATGTGCAAGAGCATACGAAGCAGTCAATTGCATTATGTTCGCATAAACTCTGCCTTTCGCAGACTCCAACTTGGCGAATTTTGCGTTGTGCCTACGGCCTGCAAGCGTACGATATTTAACTCACCCAGTAACTGAATTTAAACAACCATAGACAACGATGTCGTTCGCTAAATGTTCTCTAATTCAGTTGCCAAATGACCATAACTTTTATCAAAAAACCGTAGTTAACGATGAGACTCATGAATGGATACGTGAACGAATAAATTTGTAAAATTTGGGGTGCTTCACATGAGATCCAAATGCATCCAATGCATCCCAAAAAAATCACTGTTTTGGTGTGAATTTAGGGCTGGTGTTGTCATGGGTTCATATTGCTTTGAGAACGAGTGATAGCGTGGCTGTCACTGTTAACGGCGAAAACTATTGGTTGGTATTTACCACCTTCCTTGGCCTGAATTGAATGATCTGGATACCATCGACATATGATTACAACAGAACAAGATGCTATGTGGTACACAACTTAAGCCCCATTAAAGTTTATGCACAAGCGATTTGAGGGCATGTAATTTCATGTGACGGTGCTCTAAACAGGCAACCAAAATGGTGCAATATAACTCTGTTAGGCAAACCGCAGTGATTGTTAAAGTTAATGTAACATATGCCTTCGGTCAAATTCATACCGATTTATGCGTCATGGTTGTGGAAAATTAACATTTCGAATGCGTTCCATCCCAAGAGGCCATGACGGAGATTTGAAGGATGTAATATTCCACACATAATGGTATCAGCAGGTTTTTAAATTAATAACAAGTTTCGATAATATAACGCGCAGAATTTGTTTTATTTAAATATGAAGATAGGAAGCGCTTAATACATATGTACATAATTGGCCACTACAACCCTTTAGTCAGGATTAAGGCCTAGCTTCTCACACTAATGTTGTGTGTGTTAATTTTATACAGGAGTGGCTGGACCTACAGTTTGAAGCCGATTCCGAACGACAGATTTTTGAGAAACTTTTCATTGCCAGAAATCTACTGAGAAGAATTCGCCGAACAAATATTTTTTTATATTTCGTTTTGATGTATGACCTACGATTTCAAGCTCGGCCTTACGTCTAATAAGCCAACACACTGCCTACTAGACTACGGCGACTTCGAAGCACTTAATAAATATATCTTGCTCTATTACACGATCTGTTATGTTTGTCCATGTATAGCAGAGCAAATTCATGATTATGGTTGACATTATTATTCAAATTCTAAACCAAAACTAAAATGGAATAACTTCGCGGTCTAATGGTAGGAATTTCTGTAACGTAGAACCTTTCTCGTCCAGTACAGTCAGCTTTGTAATGGTATGGTTGATCCTTGTAGAAAATCTTTGGTGATCTAACAAAATTCATTGGCGTAGTCTAGGTATTCCACATAACATATAACACATATTACTCGCATTATAGTTAGCTTTAAGTCTCCGTAATCAAGTAGGTAGTGTGTTGTCTTATTAGTCGTAAGGCCACGATTCAAACCATAGGTCAGACATCAAAACGAAAATATGAAAAAAATAATATTTCTTCGGTGACTTCCTCTCAGCAGATTTCTGGCAAAAACTCTGACAGCAAATAAAATTGCCATGAAAAGCTTTAAAAAAAATTTGTCGTTTAAATTGTAAGTCCCGCCACTCATGTACAAAATTAACACACACAACATAAGTGGTGTGAGAAACTAGGTCCATTATCCTGACTGAAGGGCTGTAATGATCAATTAATTATGTATGCCACTATAAAGTTATAAAGGGTCCGCCAAATAACTTTTCTTTGAAAATGCTTTAAAAAAAACTACGGAATATTTTCTCAAATTTCTTTTTTCTTTGAAAGTACAATCCTTCCGGTTAATAATGGAAAATAATTTCATTCAAATGGCTACCTTGGCAGGCCATACAGTAGCCTACACGAACGGTCCAATTTTTAAGCACATTATCGATTGTATGCAGCTGTATTTCACCAATGGTTTCACGAATATTGTGCTTTAAAGCGTCAATTGTCTCTTGCTTGTCGGCGTAACATTTATCTTTGACGGCACCCCACAAATAATAGTCCAACGGTGTCAAATCGCAGCTCCGAGGTGGCCAAACGACATCAGCTCTACGGCTGATAATGTGATCTTCAAAAACAGGGCGCAAAACATCGAGTGTAGCTTCAGCTGTGTGGCACGTAGCGGCGTCCTGTTTAAACCTAATGTTGCCAATATCCTCCTCTTCAATTTTTGTGAACAAAAATTCGTTCAACATGACCCGATAACGATCGCCATTGACTGTAACGCCCAATAATTGCTCATTTTCGAAGAAAAATGGCCCCATTATGCCTCTGGACCAAAATCCGCACCAAACAGTGACTCGTTTTGGGTGCGTCGGCTTTTCAATGTATGCATGCGGGTTTTCTGTGCCCCAAATGCGACAATTTTGCTTGTTTACATACCCGCCAAGATCAAAATTAGCTTCATCAGAAAAGATCATTTTTTTTGACAAAATCGCCATCTTCTGTAAGTCGATCACAGGCCCACTTAGCGAAGCGAAAACGGATTGGATGGTCCATATTTGTTCAGCGGAAGGATAAAACTAATTATCTGTCAAATCATACATGAGCTAAGTGTTACCATTCACGAAATAAGCACTGGTTGAAAAAAAAACGTTAGATGGCGGACCCGATATATCTGCGTTGATTAGAATAATTGCCCCTTTCAAGATTAACATTATTTGAGTAGCTTGCTAAGTAGTCGTCTTATTGACTTCTAGTAAAATTTGTAAAATAATAAATTTATTCCTCCGATGATGGAACACACAGAAAATACTCTCAAGGTGTATTAAGATTAGCAAGAATGAAAATCATCAGTCTTAAGATTGTTGTCATAATTGGAATATTTTTGTGTTCAGAAGTTCATTTAAAGATCTTCTGTAATAAATACATCGTTGGTTAGCTTCCCAGTTGCTTTATTCTGGAATAATTACACAATTACGCAAGACCTGAACGCCGCATTTTTCCGTGAGCTGAGCATTGCTTCGATTTTAAGCACTTCAGTCTAGTCTAAGCAATATCCGTTTCATTATGAAGTTCATGAAATCTATACAAAATAAATCGTATATTTTACATGCAATTACTTGCATCATTTTATTCATTTATTCACATGCAGACTCAGATTTGCATGCTTTTTGTCTGTAACAAAATCTATAAAGTCTTGAACTCGCTTTTGTAATCTACATATGTTTCTCATTTGCCATGAACTCTTCTGATATAAGTAATGTTGCCAAAGTTTTAATAAAAATGAGAATGAGAAGGAAAAAATGCTTAACCCATAAAATGAAAAAAATATTATATTTTTAAATTAACAGATGAAATTCAAAATATGAGTGGCGGTAGCTACAGTTTAAATTCGACTCCGAACGACAGATTGAGAAACTTTTCATAGCAAATTAATTTACACTCAGGGTTTTTGCCAGAAATCTACTGAGAGGAAGTCGCCAAAGAAATATTCTTTCATATTTCGTTTTGATGTCTGACCTGGGGTTTGAACCGTGGCCTTACGTCTAATAAGCCAACGCATTACCTACTACACTACGGCGACTTCTAATGAAATATTTTAGATTTTATTTTATGTTTTTGATTTTATTCTATTCTGGCTTATAATGGGTTAATGCATTACCGTGTTAACCTCAATAAAGTAGACGATTGATGAGTTTAATGTACGTAAACTAACTGCACATATGTTGCATTCATTACAATGCTACTGCTTTGTTGCTCTCCCTCTCTCTATCTCTCTCTCTCTCTCTTTGTGCGTATGTGGCATTTACTACTTTATGCTCTACCGTATATATTATCATGGCATACAAAAGAAAATGAAGAAAATTTTGTAGAATAAATGAGTTTTAGAAGAAAAAAAATTTACATGAATGCATGCACAGTGGTTAAAATCAGTACCAAGGATATTGTAAACTGTTGGAAGACATGCAACAATTGGTACTTGAATGAAATGAGAACCTACCTCAGATCATAATAGATTACATGAAAGTGTGGTAAATAAAGAGTTTATCGGAAAAAAAACATTCTTTCAACATTCATATCCTGGCTGTATTAGAAGAGGTTGACTCCTAGTTCAGTATTTTATCATCATTGAAGAGCTCTGACTGAATTGTTATTTCAATGCCAAATACTGCCCAGAAGAGTCACGGGTTACTCCAAATCGTTAACGAAATAGTAAATAAAATAGTCGTGATTTGGGTGCTAACAGTTTTAGTTCAGCAGCTTAACCTAGGCAATCTTTAGTAACCTACACTTGTTCAGATTTAGGAAAGAAAAACATCCTTGAGGCCAAATACAATGAATATGATAGCAGGGGTTTAGTTCTGATACCATTTTCTGACAGCATGATTTGTGAAGAAACAAAAAAAAAAATAATTTCGGATACACATACCTACATACATAATTGGTCATTGCAACCCTTTAGCCAAGATTACGCCCTACTTTTCTACATCACTTATGTTGTGTGTGTGTTATTTTTATGCATGAGTTGTGGGACCTATAGTTTAAAGTCGACTCCGAAGGATAATTTCTTTTTGAGAAACTTTTCATGGCGATTTTCATTTACTTTCAGAGTTTTTGCCAGAAATCTGCTTAGAAGTCGTCGAAGAAACAGATTTTTCATATTTCGTTTTGGTAGAAATGCGAGACCTGGAGTTTGAACCGTGATCTAACGTCTAATAACCCAACAGACTACCTACTTTAGTTTGATTTTTCATCGTCACTATTCTTTTAAGCTAGGAGAGCACACTGGAGGAGTACAACAAGTGATGGCTTTCAAGACGAAAGCCTAATCTTCTGGCTTCTGGCAAAAGTGATGTGATTAAATAATACTCAGAAGGCAAGCTTCTTAAATCTTTAGTTTGTCAGCGTCGTCAAATTGAAGGCCTCAACACTCACTGACAAAATGAATTTTTGACAGTGCCACAAGCTAGGTCCGACTAAATTAATGGCTACCAAATTTATTTACTTAATAAGTCATTACAACCCTTTAGTGAGGACCAGAGGTCAGCAATGAGTATTCAAAAACGAATTGTTGATTCGAATCATACTCATAATTTCTGATATTTATACGCATTCATACTTATTTTAATATCATACTCATACTACTCATATTCAAAGTTTGAAATACTCATACTCCAATCATGTTATTGATTTCGACTCTCCAAGAATTACAAAATAAGTATGATTCGCGTACGAACACTACATACTAACAAGAAGGTTGTATGTATGCTCTGGGTGCTGTCTTTGTCTTTCTTATTATTCTTATTGTTTATGTGTTTTCCTTCTTTCTTTGTAAATGCAACAACAACTAAGACTGTAAATTTTTAGTATTTATGAGTATTATAAGTATTTTTCTAAATTTTTGAATCTGAATGAGTGCGTATGAATCAAACATATTAGAAATCATATGAGTTTGATGTCAACGTTGTGCGCATACTCATTGCAAACTGTACTTACAAATCAATGTTGTACTGAGTACGAGTAGTTTGATTTCAATACTCAAAATTTCATGAGTACTTATGAGTATCGAAAAAGTGATCAATTGCTGGTCTCTGGTCAGGACTATGGACTAGTTTTTCACAGCATTTATGTTGTGTGTTTATTTTATACATGAGCGTCGTAACATACAGTTTTGAACGACAAATTTCTGAAAACCTTTTCATAGAATTTTTATTTTACTGTCAGCCCTGTTGCCAGAAGACTGCTGTTTATTTTTCATTTTGTTCGACATACTTGATCCTAGGTTTGAACCATGGCCAGACGTCTAATAAAACAACACACTACCTACTAGAATACGACGATTTTAGTACAAAACATAGTTGGTAAATTTTCAAGCCTGATATAACGTGGAGATCTTTACTGCTTTGTGAATTGATGTGAACTTAAGTAAAAGAATTATTTGCTGTTAGATTTCTAAGTACTTTGATTAAATAGATAAACTTTTGTCACATTAAATTGTAGAACGTACCAGTGTGCCTCATACATTTCGCACAACACTATGAAAAACATTACTTCTATGCAAATCAACAATTGTTTGTATTTGCCACTATAAGCAAGAATAAAAACAACAACAACGACAACAACAACAATAACGAATATCATTTACATTTTTATTTTACTTCATATTATCTCCCCATTTACTTTGTAACTTATGAAGCGGCATACGGATAAAAGAAATCTTCTTAACACTTAAGTGGAAGGTGAAGGTAAGAATATGTATAGAAAGGTTTTTTTTTTGTTTTAAATCAGTTTCATTAAAATGAATAAATTTTCAATAATATTTCGAACTGAAACTTGAAGTATAAAATATTCTGAGTATCAGTGTTTTGTTTCCCACAAAACTTAAAGTCTTGAAAAGTAACTTTTTTTTATTTCTTTATAATGCAATACCATGTACAATCGACAAGACAAGTCTTCCGTTCTCTTTTATAATAAAACGTAAAAATTATTAATATAATCTGATGACTCCATGTTTTTGCACAGGAAAAGTGTAGTTACCCCCAAGAAGAAATCAAACTAAATTTTAAATTCAAAGGACCTTAAGGTCAAGCACTCCATTTAATCTCTTTGATATGAAATAAACGAGTTATGTTTTATGTTTCCTATAATACATACATACATACATACATACATAATTGGACATTACAACCCTTCAGTCAGGATTACGACCTAGTTTCTCACACCACTTATGTTGTGTATGTTAATTTTATACATGAGTGGCGGGACCTGCAGTTTAAAGTCGACTCCGAACGACAGTTTTTTGAGTAACTTTTCATGGCAATTTTATTTACTCTCAGAATTTTTGCCAGAAATCTGCTGAGAGGAAATCGCCAAAGAAATACTCTTATGTATTTTGTTTTGATGTCTGGACTGGGGCCCGAACCCTGGCTTTACGTCTAATACGTAATACACTACCTACTAGACTACGGCGACTTCCTACAATAGATTGTATAATTGATCATTGTTAAACTAATGTAATGTAATGCGCGAATAAAAAATTATTCGATTAACTTGCTGTGAGTCCCGCATCAAATAGCCGCCTGACCGGAACATCCTCCTCCATTCGAACGATATGGTCGAGCCAGCGCATCCACTGGATGTTAATACGCTGCACAACGTCTATGTCGTTGAGGAGCTCATACAGCTCACTGTTGGATCGGATGCGGAAATCATCGCCAATACGCACTGGGATGAAGATCTTACGTAGGACTTTTCTATCGAATACTCTTAAGTTTGCTGGATCAGTGCTTAATAGTGTCCACGCGTCTGCGCCATAAAGAAGCACGGGGAGGATGAGCGTCTTGTAGAGTATTAGTTTTGTCGTACGAGAGAGTTCTCTGCTCTTCAATTGCCTATTGAGAGCATAGTAGCACCTGTTGGCAAGAGTGATCCCGCGCTTGACCTCTAGACTGACATCATTTTTGGTGGTAACGGCGGAGCTAAGATAAATAAATTCCTTGACTACATTGAAAGTGTAGTTACAGGCTGTAATCTGAGATAGAATACGCCGCACGTCTCTACTTGTCGATAACATATACTTTGTTTTGCCCTCATTTACTCCCAGACCCATCTTAGTAGACTCCTGTTCAATAGTATTAAAAGCAGCAGTAACATCTCGCTTGGTACGCCCTATGATGTCAATGTCGTCAGCGTACGCAAGCAACTGGACGCTTTTTTGAAAAATAGTGCCATTGCGATGCACTCCCGCCTTCCGCAGAACAGTCTCCATGACGAATTTGAAGAGGTCGCATGATACGGGATCGCCTTGTCTGTAACCTCGCACGGTATCGAAAGGTTCGGAAAGGCTCATTCCTAGCTGCAGGAATTGCTCAACGTCATTCTGCATTGCCTTATCAGCTTCGCAGGTGTACCGAGCTCAGACAATGCGGGAAAAACACGATCCTTTATGGGGGTATCGAAGGCTGCCTTAAAGTCGACAAAAAGATGGTGTGAGTCGACTTGTTTTTCTAGGTCTTTGCCAGGATTTGACGTAGTGTGAAGATCTGGTCGATTCCAGGTCTGCAGCCGCCCTGATAAGGTCCAATCAGTGTTTTCACGATTGGTTTTAGTAGTTCGCACAATACGTCCGTAAGAAACTTATATGGGACAGGGAGAAGGCTTATACAGTTGGCGCATACCCTAGGGTCTCCCTTTTTCAGGACAGGACAGAGGACACTGAGGTTCCAATAATTGGGCATACTTTCCTCTAGCCATAACTCATTACATCCGGTCTTAAACAATTCAGCGGGAAGTCCATCAGGACCTCCAGCTTTATTGGTTTTAAGATGCGTAATCGCGACTTTGGCGTCTTCATGGCCAGGCGGCGGAATCTCCATGCATTCATCATCGATCGGGTTCGGTGCATCATCTCTAAAGGCGGTATTGGTGTCGTCAATCGCCTTGTAGCAGAGTAGAGAAGTGTTTCCTCCACAACCGCAGCACCCCCTGCGAATCTGTTAACAAGCTTCCATTCTCATCTTGGCAGGAAGACGGGCTTAGTATTTTAAATCGAATTAAATTAGAAGTGAATGAATTCTAAATTCACTGATGCCTTTCCAAGAAAATTAATTCAAATACACTGAAAAAAATTACTTAAAGGTTAAGGGTACAATGTCTCCACCTTCATTCACTCCAAGTATACCTTCCACCTGTGTAATAGGTTACACCATCTTAAAGTAAACAGTTAACGCTAAAGAAGAAATCCCACCAAAATCGTTTTCATTTAAGATAAAAAGTCCATCAAATAATGGATTCTATACATTGATGTACAGCAAAATTTAATGCATCTTCTGTTGCAAACGATGCGTCAGAATAATAAAATGAAATCAAAAAGAGAAGAACGAAATAAAGAAAAGAAGAAAAGAAGAAAAATGTTTCTATTTGTAAAAGCTTTACCGCCATCAACTAACTAACACTCTATCAATGGTATTTTCCTCTTTTTCTTGCTCTCTTCTTCTTTGTGTTCTTTTTTCCATACGTCGTAGTGTGCTATTGAAAATGTGCTCATAAACACTTGAATGATTTGTATGAAGAAGTGCAATGCAATTCTCTTTAAGTAGAATCTCTCTTCTCTGTGTGTGAACGATTTTAATCTCAGAATCTACATACATACACTATATAAATATGTACTTGTATGTATGTGTACATAGAAAGCCATACACTTTATATATGATTGTTCACGGGTATGTATCTAAAAATTTAACCAACCATTTGTCTAAGTGTATGCTGGATAGTGTATAGTTTAATATATAGACATAGCATGTATGTTTGTATGTGTAAGCAAAGGATATACTGCTAAACTACAATGTTTATATGAACCTTACTTTGTTTCTTAATGGTTTGTTGCTGGCATAGAGAAATTGCAATGTGTGCGTAGAAGGCTTAATAAAGATTTTACCAACAAAACATATTCTCTGTCCGGCATTTTCTCTGCTACATTTTCAAATCCTTTACAATCCACCTACGTACAAAAAGGAAAACAAACAACTAATTGAACAAACACATAAAACCGACTAGCTTACTTCAATTTTTTTGCTTTTGTTGCCTTCATGTTGCTAAGAATTTTTCTTTTAGTTCTCTGACTTGATATGTTCTTTTGGCTTAAAGCAGTAGAGAAGAAAACAAAACAAAAGAAAACAAGAAAACGTTAAGAGTTTTATGCGGTATGGAAAAATCTGGCCATAGGAAATATTCCTAATAGTTGAGTACTTGTAAGTCTTTTTTTCCATTTGCATTAAGAAAAAGTACTCAATAGCTACAGTTATAAGCAAAGGTATGTTTTTCATTATTTTGTATGCGACTTGCATGCAACTGCTATTTAAGAAAACCTAACAAGAAAGTCTAACATGGTCAAAGCTTAAGATCTGAGCGGCCAATTCACATTAGCTCCATATTAGATGACCATGCCTTATATAAATAATAAATATTTAAATAATATCCATTGTGTGACACTTAGCATATAAGATCACATGCCATTGGTGCCCAAACCTTCTAGTTCAGACCCAAAAAAAATTAGATAACCAGCGAACTATAGTTCTCATAGAAATATGGGTCTAAGATACCGCCAGACTAAAAATCCACGCAAAACAGTGCCTTTTTCGACATGAATTGTCCACACATGTGGATTGGCTTTGTCTTAAATTCGACAATTTTGTTGGTTCATGTACCTATTAATATGGGGAATGGGTTTCACTAATGAAAATTAGTTACATTTTTCACACTTTTCCAGATCTTATTCACCAAAAGCAAGTCATTCTCCTTGGGCGTCCATGGTGAGTGGGAAAACAGACTGAATAAATGACACTTAATTTAAAAGATGACCTACAAAGTAAAGTCGTTTCCTGTAAAAAGTTACCATTATGCTGACTACAGAGCGATATCGATTCCTGACTGACTGAATATTTGTTTTTAGATGCTAAACATCTAAACATTAACGGTATTTCCACAAGACTTAGCAGTTCAACGCACCCAACCGTAGATTAAAGGGAAAATTAAATTTGGTGACAAATATCTTCCCTCAAGTAGTCATGTCCATTGACCCCCTTATTCGTAGATCTAAAATTATTTCTAATGTTGTAAATCCAGCGGTTCTGAAAGAAAAAAATAGACTTTTTGAACGCAGCATGGGTTTCATAGCTGTGTCAGAAATTAAAATTTTCTTATACAGTGCAGAAAAATCCTTCGATTTACGACGCCTCGATTAACGTTGTTTCGATTTACGTCGTCAAATTTTTTGTTCCCTCTAACTTCAATTTGCGTCGTCATTCGATTTACATCGCCTTTTTTTGGAACCAACTGCGACGTAAATCTAGGGATTACTGTAACTTTTTTAAGTTCCTTGTTAAAAACATACTGCTTTGTAGTATGAGCAATATGAAATTCGATTTACGTCGTTTCGACTTACGTCGCCTTTTTTGAAACTAGCTGCGACGTAAATCGAGGGATTACTGTATATAATAGTCTAGTAGGTAGTGTGTTGGCTTATTAGACATAAAGCCCGGGTTCGTATCCCAGGTCAGATACCAAAACGAAATATGAAAAAAAAATATTTCTTCGACGACCTCCTCTCAGCAGATTCCTGGCAAAAACTCTGAGAGTAAATAAACCTGCCATGAAAAAGTTTCTCAAAAATCAGTCGTTCGCCACTCACGTCTAAAATTAACGCACACAACATGAGTGGTGTGAGAAGCTAGGCCGTAATCCTGACTGAAGTATTGTAGTGGCCAATTATGTATGTATGAATAGAACAGAATAGGTGGAATTCAGAGCACACTTAGTACTCTTTATGAGAATAAATCCCAACAAGACTATGTTTTAAACCGCCGCCAACACCACACACAGTGTCGTAAAGAAGACAATGTGATGACGAAGATAAATTCCTCTAATATGGCTTTTGTAGAGATAATGTTACAGACGGCAAGGACGAATTCGATTGCATCACCAGTATGCGTTCTTTGGAGATGTATTCAGATTTTGATTGATGTTGACAAATCAGGTTTTAAAAATATTCTATTAAATATTCTAGTCTTAAGCCAGGTGTTATTATTTGTTAGCTCAGCTTTGCTTGAAAAATATGTTTCAGTACTTAACATGAACAATATTTCTTCGGGGATTTCCTGTCAGCAGATTTCTAGTAAAAACTCTGAGAGTAAAATAAAATAATCATGAAAGTTTCTCAAAGAAAAACTGTTGTTCGAAGTCGACTTTAAACTGAAGGTCCTGCCTATATTCTTATATATAAAAATAAATGTGTGTTTGTTTGTTTGTGGGTTTGTTTGAAGCCTATAGACGGCTAAACGGCTGGACCGATTTTCTTGAAATTTACACAATATCTCCCTGTATGTCTCGAAGGAATTATAGGCTACTTTTTATTTTCAAATTTCAAGTAGGCGAGGTACCACTCCCACATACCCAATAAGCATTTAATGTCGCATATCTCATAAACTGCAACAGCTAGAGTCCTCAAATTTTGTATGGAAGACTTTGACGTATATATGAACAAAATGGGAGGATTGGCTATAGTGGGCGTTTCACCTCCCATAGTCTATATATATAAAAATTAATGTTTGTTTGTAAGTACCTTATAATGCTTTGATCATGTTATGATATTTAGCAAAGTTGTTGCGCATGAGCCGGGGGAGGTTTCTAAGTTGGTATGACTAATTTCCGACAGGTGGCGCTACTGAAAATTACTTAAATTCAATTAAATCGTAAACCGTGCATTCTTTAACAAAGTTGTAGCGCAAGTGTCGACGGAGATTGATGCCATTAATTTCCGATGGATGGCCTCATTGAAAATTATTCAAAATGAATGACAAGCAATTGGTCGACCTACACCTCAAGCACGCAAGAAAAGAGCATTACGAGCCTCAGAATCAGACGAGCATTGAGACTGGAAAATCTATAGTATATGCCGCTGAGACCCATTCGCTTGAACCACTTGAACAACGAGAAGTGAAATTTGAAACTGATCAGGCCCGTTTATCTGAATCATCAGAACAACGGGAAACAAAATCAATAAAATGATTCAAAATTAATTGGACATTTGGGTAATGTATTTCCTTCAAATTTATTTTAGTTGGTGGCGCAGCAACAGGCGCAGGGTATAGCTAGTTATATATAAAAATAACACACACAATATAAGTGGTATGAGAAGCTACGGCATAATCCTGAAAAATCCAAAAAATAACCAAATTTAGGCTGCGTGCTGATGAGTTAGTTAATTAGGGATCTAGCTTGTAGATCTATATAGTATACCAGTGGATTATAAGATTAATTGATGTTGAATACTTTATTTTAAAAAATATGGCATCCTACTCATATAACTTGGCCCCAACACTTAAGCCTTTAGCATGATTTATTTCTTACACTGTGTTTCTTCTCAGAAATCCAAATCAGAATGTCTATACTCAGACATCAGACATACAGTGGTTTTGTTTTCTTTTCTTTCGTTTTCATTTTTTTTTTGCTCTTTCTCTCAACACAATTGGCAATTTGTTTGCCATTGTTTGAGGCTTGTATGTTAGTATGTTGGAATAAAAATATTACTACCACTGCAACCAACCAACCAACTAGTTATTGTTCCAGTTGTTCCCAAATGTTTATTAAGTCACATATAAGTTTCTCAACATTTTCCTTTCATTTTTCAAGGTCTTTTTATGTGTGTTTTATGAGCATGTGTTTGTGTTCTTGGCAAGATAAATTGCAAATATTTAAATTTGTTACTTAAGCAAATTGCTTGAGTGAATTGTGCTTTCGGCACTCTTCAAGCCAGAGTAGTAGTGTTTCCTAGAACTCTGTTTGGAATATTTTAAAAATATTTGGTTTTTTTTTTCTCCCAAGTTCTACCATTTTATTGTTGGTTAATATAATACATATACAACAACAACAAAATTATATATAAAAATCAACAAATATTTCTGGTTTGTACTGTATTTCTGTATTCTTAGCCAAAAAATTAAACGAAAAAGGAACAGTTGTGGCCGATGCACATGCTATAATTGTTGTGGCTTAGTTTTGATTTCTTTTTTTGAATTTTATTTTAGTTTTTCATTTGGTTTTACTCTAGCATTTGACTGTAACAAATTATTTTTTGCTTGCAGTATGAGTTTTGAAGCATTTGTTGGAAAGATGAATGGTAAGAGTTTAAAATAAATTTGGTTTTTGGCTGGTAAATTATTTCTAAATTGTTGACATAGTAAATGCTCCTGAAAATAAGTTTTATTCCATTAAATAGAGTTTAAAATTAAGCAGTGTGTGGCCATAGCAATCAACATGAAATAATTTTCTGGAATTTCAAAAAATAACTTAGCAATGTTTGCATCAACATGGCAAAGAACACAAGCAACAGTTAAATCCAATCCCTTTATTTTTTTATAAACAAGAAATATCGATGTTTTGTTCTTGTGTTCGTCCCCATGTCGTCAAAGAAGTATAAAGAAGTATAATTCACCTATGCCGACTGACTAAAACCCTCATCAAACAGTGATTTATTCGAGATACATTGAAGATGATTTTTCAATGGAAGTTAAGGTCATTTGTCGAATCAAAAGGCGTCAGGAGTTGCACAGGCTCTCTACACTGTATACATACCAGAGAACAGCAATGGATCGTTTTTCGCTACTCATAAGTACTCATGAAATTTTGAGTATGAGTGAGTCAGCAGTATTGAAATTCAACTACTCTGATTCATTCGTACTCACTACAATATTGATTTATAAGTACAGGTTGCAATGAGTATGAGTACAACGTTGACATCAAACTCACAACATTCGAAATATGTTTGATTCATACGCCTACTCATTCAGATTCATAAATTTAGAAAAATACTTATAATACATACTCATAAATGATTCGAATGATTCGAATCATTCATCAAAATTTACAGTCTTAGTTGTTGTTGCATTTACAAGAAAGAAGACAGAAAAAGACAAAGACAGCAAGCAAAGCAAACATACAACCTTCTTGTGAGTATTGTAGTGTTCGTATGCGAAACATATATATTTTGTGATTCTTGTAAATGTTGAGTAAAGGAGAGTCGAAATCAATAACATCATGCGTATTTTTAAGTATGAGTACGATGAGTACTTCAAATTTTGAATATGAGTAGTATGAGTATGACATTAAAATAAGTATGAATACGTATAAGTATCAGAAATTATAAGTATGATTCGAATCTACTCATCTTTTTGAATACTCATTGCTGATCTCTGATAAATATATCTACTGAGTTCCACTGTGGCATAGAGGGAAACGAAAAGGCAAATGAACTGGCACGGAAGGGATCGGAGATATTTTCGGAGGAGACGATAGAGGGAATATATGCGCGTCTATAGTAATAATTTTCTAAATTGGAAAAAGTAGCATGGAATTCAACAAAACGAGAATGGTCCGTCATAAATTGTAGCCGAATTTCATAACTGATGTGTCCAGTAGTTGACGGCGAGAGAACCAGGGAACTACTTGAGTTCGACAAGAAAACGGTTCGCATTCTAACAAGAATTCTAACGAGACACTGAGCTATTGGCAGTTTCGCTGACAAGCTCGATCTGCCCCACCGGGATTACTGCGGAAGATGCCATTATGTGGAGGAAGCGGAATCGGTGCAACACCTTTTATGCGATTGCCCTGTAGTTCAGAACAGACGTCATCGGTTTTTGGGTGACAGAATGTTTGATGCTCTGTGAATGGTGGCAAACGTGCCACTAAGAGAACTGGCCGGGGTGGCTCAAACGGATGATGAGAATAATGTTTATATATATGGGCCACCGAGTGAAAATGCCTGCGAACGGCAAGCAACCTGCTAACCTAACATAACAACTTTCTTCTCACATAACCATGCAAAAATTCGGCAAACGTGCCACTAATAGAGCTGGCCGGTTTCATCCGGATATCGGGGTGATGCAAACCCATCATGACAAGAGGATTTATCTCACACTGGGTGACACGACAATTGAACCAACAACGTAGTCTTTACCAACTATTAACGTCGTACTCAAAGAAATATAGACTGATGATCCTGTCGGCCTAAAATCCACATCAAACAGTATTTTTTTGAGTTGCATTGGACTCTCGTGAATTGGTATCCCTTCAAACATGCAGATTATTTGTTCACTTACCCATTCGTTCAGAGACAGACTATCTTCGCTGAAGATAATGTTTCCACGAAAATTGGCGACCGTTGCCAACTGCTCGTTTACCTTCAGTTTCTGAGTGACTTAAATTTTCGTGCAACTGCAGAACCAAAGTTGTGGTCTCCAAAAGGCAGAGTTCTTATGAACGACACCTTGAATGAATGCCTCGAATATCGATGTTTTCGGCAGATCTGCACTTCGTTAATGTGACCGATTGTTTATTGAACCAGTGCACTTGAATTTCTGGCAGAAACTCTAAGAGTAAATAAAAATTGCCATGAAAAGTTTCTAAAAAGATCTGTCGTTCGAAATCGACTTTAAATTGACCTGTCACTTATGTAGAAAATTAACGCACACAACATAAGTCGTGTGAGAAACTAGGTTGTAATCCTGACTGAAGGGTTGTAATGACCAATTAGGTATGTATGTATGTATTAAATCGAAAACGGAATTTTATTGACGTCGTGAGCCATTTTCTCGCAACTAAAGCTGCACCAATAAATGCCAGAGAGGGTATTTACTGCTTATAAATGACAGCAGTACAGTACACAGCTCTATTAATTCGATACATGGCCAATGAAATCGCGCAAATTAACACACACCATCGCCATAGTCTAGGCACTAGTGTGTTGGCTTATCAAATATGAGCCCACGCTGTTCAAACCTCAGACATCTCCAACAAAACGAAAATATGAAAAAATATTTCTTAGGCGACTTCCTCTCAGCAGATTTCTGGCAGAAACTCTGAAAGTAAATAATATTGCCAAGGAAATTTTCTCAAGAAATCTGACATTCAGTGTCGACATTAAACTGTAGGTCTGTAGGCTACTCGTGTATAAAATGAACACATTCAACATAAGTGGTGTTAGAAGCTAGGTTTTAATCCTGACTGAAAGGTTGTCATGACTAAATTATATATGTGCGGTACGTCACCCAAACAGAACACTAATTTTGATTGAACAATTGAACAATCGTATTATTTGAACGTGTTATTGAGTGCTATTTCCGACCACGATTGATTTGGAAAATAGAATAAATGAAACTAATTTGAGAGATGTAGCTTCGACAAGGTAAGTTCGAAAGTGTCTGATAGAAGAGGCGATTTCCTGAAGATTTTATATTTCTTTTCAATTTGTTAGCTAAAGGCATTGGTTTTAAATTATTTAAGATTGATTACGAAATATTCTCTCTAGCGAGAGGATTTAGTGATGTGACACACATTTTTTTCCCTCAATGTTTTAGTATTTTTACAGTAAAAATTTTGACTTCAAATAAAATTATTTACGTATGTAAGTTAACGTTTAATTTAGATAATAATACAGTATTTGTTATTGTTGTTTATTTTCAAATTGAATTTACTTACGAATAGATTTTCATTTTTATCCCAAAATGTACCTTTTTTCCGTTAAAAATTTTATGGTGACACATGTCCGTACAAATTTCCAATTCAATAACATTTTCATTGAATTTTTAAGTGAAACATTATTTTATTTGTGTCAACCATGATTTAAAAAAGAAAAAAATAAGGAGAGAAATTGTTTACAGTAAATGTGTCCTATTTAAAAATGTCACTGTATTTAATGTCAATTTGTCCAATTGTTGTGACAATTGTGTTTTTGTAAACTTTTATTTACAAGTTCTGTCAACTCAATCAGTTGCGTTTATTTGGCAAAAATTACGGAGATTGAAAATAAAAATCAATATTTGACAAAATTTGCACAAAATTGAGCAAAAGTTTTTGCCGCTTTTTTCGTTTTTTTTTTTTAAACATATTTACTCTTGATGAAGCAATAGAAGGAAAAATAATGTTACTTCTATTATTTGCTTATTGTATTTAATTTAATAGATTTTTTTAAATTCCATATCTAAAATTCTGCATTAAATTGGATTTTTTCACTCTACGCCGCACAGCTTTCAAGTATGTATGCTCGTGACTTCGCTTTCCGCATCAGAGATTCGAAGTATTGGTCGTGAAGTAATTCCTATTCTGAAAAGATATTCTTGTTATCTACAAATCTCGTGCAGATTAATGATCCTCAGGTTGTTTTTGCTTAATCTGTGGCAAGACTGAATTCTTTTTTTGCTTTAAGCGCCCAGCATTTGTTTAGATTGTCTTAAATTTTTTCAAGACAGGGTAGCGAAGAGGTATAATGTGCATATCGTTTGAGTTCCAGGACTCAATTATATCCCGGGAAACTACAGAGCGGATGAATTGGCCAGACGCGGCACTACCATCGAGCTCTCCGAGGAATTCTTAGGTATTAGGGTCCCTTTGGGGACCTCAAAACTCATAATTTATGACGAGATCACTGACTTTGTCAACCGCAGGTGGGCAGCTTCGGATAAAGGCATGGTGGCTGCCATCATCTGGCCGCGGTTGGATGGAAGACGCACTGCAAGGCGTGCTCAAAGAGGCATGCTCAGTGCGCTTGTTGGAGTCGTGACGGGTCATTGCATTATAGGTGTCCACGCGAGGCGTATTGGTCTGGGACACCTCGCGAACGATTTCTGTATAAGCTGCAGGGACGAAGAGGAGGACGAGACAGTTCTTCATCTACTGGGAACATGCGAGGCACTTTGTCAGAGAAGGAGGAGATATCTTGGTGAATACTACATCTATGACCTGAGTGATTTGGCGAACATTGACGTCGGCAATTTGAGTCGCTTAATTGTGAGCTCTGGATGGTTCCATGACTAGGGTATAGTGGTCGCTAACTGTGGTATCACAATGGGCCCCATAGGGCCTAAGTGCGTCCATCCAATTCATTTGGAAAAACGGCCACTTATACCTACCTTGGTTTCAAAAGGCTCTTCCCTTTGTCCGAGTAAACATTTCTAGATTATTCTTCCCACTTTAACGTAAAATTTTTACACCATCAGCAGTGCTGATACTACCCTAAGAGCAAACGAAGTGGATTCCCCGGATTGGTTATTGCCCTAAAAATTTTCACATGACCTGCTATCCTGCAAAGGTTTGCCTACCGCCTTTATCCTTCGCAGCTCATTCATCTTGCCAAGGTAGCACCGTTCCGTTCTCTGTGCTTCCTGTCCATGCTGATAGCGCAAGCTTCCTCTCTAAGAGTGAATACTCCCTCTCAAATCCCACTTTTTTTAAGATATATCACAGTACATACATAGCTGTCCAAAGAGCAGTTAGATAGGGATGTACAAAGCAGTCGTGTTAAACTTGCCTTTCATTTTTCTAACCATAGTCAGTCAAACTCTGATCTTCAGTGCCACAAGCAATTGGCTTGAACAGAGCGTATATCGCTGCCATAAGTGCCCATTGCAATGTTCATGATAACATATGCTAGGCTCTGTATCTTATCCAACTATTACCTGAGCTAATTTTAAATTCACAATTTCATTATATTCATTTTAGAGAATTTTCTACAAGCCTTTTGCATATCATTACGGCTTGCGCAATCTACACTCCAAGTTATTTTTCAGGTATTTTCTCAGATGTTCCTTCCTTCTCTCTTAAATGGTGCTATGCAATGATCCACAGAGCGGGAGTACAGAACCTCTGTCATCTATTGAGGTATCATCGGATCTATACGAGTACGTTTTCTATTCAGTATGCTTTTTTTGCAACTTTATGAGGAATATTATCAAATACATCCTCTACATACAGGCTTTCATTTCTCCACATCTGATGCAATGATGTGAGACTAAGTGATCTCAAAGAATTTAGGTGCATCGCAGACTTTTCCCCATTCTTGCCATTCCGATTATATGCCGCATATATTTATTGTAATGGTTTCCTTATGTCCTTATGGTGAGAAAAGTTCCATCCTTTGTCAGACTTTTTCCCTCGGGTACTGGTACGAACTCTGTTCTCATTACCTCTCTCATGGGAAGTGAGTTCGCAGCAGTAGTTCTGCCGCTAATTCGCTATTTGTGTAGTTGCTGTTCAACTTCCTCCGTTGGATTGATTACCGGGTGTACAACTCTGCAATCAAAATAACAATTTGCTACCGGGAAGTGGTTTGGCGGTTTGCTTTAGTGTAACACCTCTAAAATTTTTATTTTTTTTTTAACGAGTGCCTACTATGAGAAATTCGAAGGTATATTGAACGTACTGATGCTATAGGCAAGAAGAAAACTGATGCACTTACAAAGGCTGAATGTAATGAAATCAATTCATAGGTGATGTCGACATTCCTCTCCAGACTACAATCTAGCAAATAGTCTCAACCAAACTCCACCCATGTGCTAAAGATACATTGTAAAATTAATCTAATTGCAAAGAATCCAATATGGATATAAGCAGAACAAAATTAATGTTAAACTTTAACCGATGCCATCTTGAGAATCTTACAGCCATTATAGTCGAACTCAGGCTGCTGCGTGCACACATTCGGAGTCTAAGGATATGTCACAACGAATTCTGCAGAAGCTGTAATGAGAAGGAAGAAGAACTACATAATATATTGTTATGTTTTCAACTTTTAAAAGCGTTTAAAATATGAGCTCGTAGATTGCAAATGTTATTAAAAATAAATTTGTGTTTAGTTTTAATTAAAATTTTTAATTATTCGCACAATTCTGTGGGCCACTGTTCTTTGTTATTCCTCTGTTTGTACTCTTTGCATAAATAATAACGATTACATACATAACATAAGTACATACATATTTGGTCATTACAATCCTTCAGTCAGGATTACGACCAAGTTTCTCACTCCACTTATATCGTGTGTTTTAATTTGATACATGAGTGCGGGACCTACAGTTTAACGTCGACTCCCAATGACAGATTTTTTAGAAACTTTTTCATGGCAGGTTTTATTTAATCTCAGAGTTTTCGCCAGAAATCTGCTGAGAGGAAGTTGCCGAAGAAATACTTTTTGTATTTTGTTTTGATGTCTGGCCTGGGGTTCGAACCCTGGCTTTACGTCTAAGAAGCCAACATACTACCTACTAGACTATGGCGACTACAATAACGATTACTGGACAATTATTCCACAGATCTTTGTAACGGAGATCTTCAAATCACGATTACGCTCTTCAAACGCACCGCGTCTTCAAACAAGTCTGACTGAAATTCACTCACTCAGTCGCCTGATTTGCCTTGCCTTTTATATGGCAAAGTAAACAGTCTGATGATAATTTGTAAATAGGTTTGTTTACTACTGCAATGTTTTGTTTTTGTAGCTTTTCTTTATCATTTACTCTTTTCATGTTTCGTTTTAGATGCCTAACCAGGGATGCGAACCTTGGCTTTACGTCTAATAAGCCAGCACACTACCTATTAGACTATGTCGACTTCAAACACACACAAACATCAGTATCTAGATTTTTCATTTTCGTAACAACATTTTCAGTCATGTCTGGCATTTGAAAACCTAAGGCAAAGTTTGTTGGCAAAAAGAGCTCATCCTAAAAGCAATTTGAACAGAATCCTCACCTTTATAGAGTTAAAGTTCCTTAGTCACAATTAACCTTAAAATTAAAGTTGTACCCGTTATAGCAATAATTGTTTTCAGTGACGGCAAAAGTTAAGTTTTTCCCAGAAATATATCGTGATGTCCTCCGTATCTTCTTTCCGAATTTTAAGCAAAAATAACTTTAAAAACAATAACAAAAGTAACCCATATTTTGGTAAATAAAACAATAACAACAACACAAAAAATAAAACACAAATGATCCATCTGTTTTTTAACGGTAGTTTAAATTACACACATTATTACACAAATCATGTTAAAAAAAAATGTTTTCAAAAACAACAAAAACACGTCCATTCTTTTTCAGCACATAATGTATAAACAATATCCTTCCTTAATGGTAACCATGTGAGGCTACAGCATAAGAGAGAGAGAGTAAGAGAGAGTGCGGGTGACTAAAAGCTTCCTCTTAACTTATGGTATACAGAGAGTGTGGTGATAAAGCAGTAAAAGACATTAAAGTACAGCGAATGTACTTTTTTTTTGTTTTTTTGGGGGGAGAATGTTTTATGGTGTGTATAAATAACCTAAAAATGTGGACACGTAACAACCTGTTTAAACTTTGAATTACAAGCAATTTTTTATGGTATATGATGTCATTTGTGTGCTAGAAACTTTCTGCGAATTTGTTTGCGTGAGTATGTGTGTGTGTACGACCATGAGTGTGCTTAAATAAATTTATTTTTCTGGAAAATGAATGAAGTGTTGGATGCATACATATGTATTCAGTTAAATTAAATACATTTCTTATCTATATTTTTTTTTGTAAATTACTCACGCTCGCTATCTCTCTCTCTATGTGTGAAAAGAAAACTAGGACGATATTTTAATTATTAAAAGTAATGATAGTAGTCTTCCACTCGACCAAGAACGAAAATTAAATTTTTAATTTTTTTTGTTTGCATTAAGTTTGCATTAAGAGAACTGTGGACATAGCAGCTAGTTTGTTGGCTTATTAGACATAAGGCCTCGATTCAAACCATGGTTCAGACATCTCCAACAAAACGAAATATGAAAAAACTGTTTCTTTGGCGACTTTCTCTCAGCAGATTTCTGGAAAAAACTGTGACAGTTTTTTGCCATGTAAAGTTTCTCAAAAATCTGTCGTTCGGAATGGACTTTAAGTATAAAGGTTCAACTCGACCTCCGGGTACTGTACTTGCCTAAATTGACAAGTACACGTCCTCTAACCTAATGGACTTTAAACTGTAGGTCCCGCCAGTCTAGTATAAAATTAACACACACAAGATCAGTGTTGTGAGAAGCTAGGGACGTACTGAAGGATTGTAGCGACTTGCTTCAATTAACGTGCATTAATTCAGCAGAGATGAAGAGCTATCCTTCAGGATTATATTGCAGCAGAGTGTGTTTTGTACAAACAGATTTAGGATTTAATCCTTAGCCAATCAGAGAATACGGACGAGTGTCCAGAGTAAGAAACTTCTCATACCTTATGCTCATTTAATGTATATTAACAGCAGAAGTTTCGATATCATACTAAGTCCTGGTACGATAGTTGGAAGGATTTGAATAATTGAAATAAAGTGAAGAAATAATACAAATATTGGAGAAATACCTTCAGGCAGCACTTAAGAGACAGAAAAAACCTAAAGGCATGAACAATAGGAAAAATTAAATTTATGGTGATCACTAAATTCCCACAACGTATACACACATTTGTACATTATTACACTAGACCTCTCGAAACTAAGGTATTCGATAACGTTTCACATAGTAAGCCGCACTTGAATATATCGTAGAAGAGAAACCGGTGTCCGAAGTAGTTCTGGATCATAACAGCCAGAAAAATGAGTTCTGCTATTACCAGTTCACCATATTAAATACATTTTCCATACTATCAGCTATCACACATTATCTACTACAACTATCAAGGTTGTTGACAGGATTTTGTTCAAATCGGTATTTTAGCTGTTTCTACGGCCAAGTGAAGAGCATCGTGATTTTCTAACTCTTTACTAAATCGCATACACAAACATACATAATTGGTCAGGATTACGACATAGCTTCTCATACCACTTATCTCCTGTGCGTTAATTTTTTAATACATACAGTTTAAAGTCGACTTCGAACGACAAATGTTTTGAGAAAGTTTTCATGTCAATTTTAGTTCTTTCCAGAAATCTGCTGAGAGGAAGTCGCCGCAGAAGGAAATGTCTGATCTTGGGTAATGCAAAATACTACCTACTACACTGTGGCAACTCCCCTTTTTACTGAATCCTCATACAAAATCCACACTTTTTATCATTCCTATACAGTTTACAGTCTTTAGGAGTTTTTCGAAGTAGTCTTCTGTAGTATGTTGATTTAATAGACCCATTCCCGTGGTTCTACATCTGGTTCAGCCGTCTTAAACGAAACAAAATATGAATTTTCATATTTCTCTGAGAGTGAATAAAATATCCATGAAAAGCTTCTCAAAAATCTGTCGTTCGGAGCTGCCGCCACTTATGTATAACAGTAACACACCCAAAGAGGGTGGTGCGAGAATCTAGGTGGCCATTGGTACTAAAGGGTTGTAATGATCAATTATGCTGATTTATTAAATATAGCAGTCAGTCAGAAGATGACTTTTTAACGTATAAAGGGTCTGCCAAATAACTTTTTTTTTTTGAAAATGCTTTAAATAAAAAACTACTGAATATTTTCTCAAATTTCTTTTTTTATTTGAAAGTACAATCCTTCCGGTTAATAATGGAAAATAATTTCATTCAAATGGCTGCCTCGGCTGGCCATGCAGTAGCCTACACGATCGGTCCAACTTTTAAGCACATTATCGATTGTGTGCAGCTGTATTTCACCAATGGCTTCACGAATATTGTCCTTTAAAGCGGCAATTCTCTCGCGCTTGTCTGCGTAACACTTATCTTTGACGGCACCCCACAAATAATAGTCCAACGGTGTCAAATCGCAGCTCCGAGATGGCCAAACGACATCAGCTCTGCGGCTGATAATGCGAACTTCAAAAACAGGGCGCAAATCATCAAGTGTAGCTTCGGCTGTGTGGCACGTAACGCCGTCCTGTTGAAACCAAATGTTGCCAATATCCTCCTCTTCAATTTTTGTGAACAAAAATTCGTTCAACATGGCCCGATAACGATCGCCATTGACTGTAACGGCCACTCCTTGCTCATTTTCGAAGAAAAATGGCCCAATTATGCCTCTGGACCAAAATGCGACAATTTTGCTTGTTTACATACCCGCCAAGATCAAAATGAGCTTCATCTGAAAAGATGATTTTTTTTTGCCAAAATCGGCATTACCATGATTTTCAAAGTAATGTCGCAATATTTCCCAGCGTTGTTCAAACCTATACACAACCATATTCGTTCAGCGGAAGGATAAAACTAATTGCCTGTCAAATCAGACATGAGCTAAGTGTTACCATTCACGAAATAAGCACTAGTTGAAAATAAACGTTAGATGACGGACCCGATAAATATTCTCTTCTTCAAGAGACGGTTTAATCGATTTATGATCGAGCCAGGACAGTACAGGAGTATACATTTCTAAATTCATCAAAGTAAAGTTTTGACATCATCAGCAAAACCGAAGCTACTTACTAGTAAACTCATCCCCCTTAATAGTTATTGTCCTAAATTACCACATGTCCTGTTATCCAGCAAAGGGTTTACCCACCGACTTTATCTTCCGCAGCTGATTCAATTTGCCAAGTTAATACTCTAATGTCCCGTTCTCTGTGCTTCCTGTCCATGTTGACAGCGTAAGCTTCCTCTTGAAAGATACTCGAGGATTGCCCCATCTGTTCCATATATTTCACTCTAAGAACGAACACTCTCTCTCCTCCCACTATCGTTTATTGACTCATGCATCACAGTATATATCTGTCCAAGAGGTAGTTAGAGAACGATGTATAAATCACTCGATGTATTAGGTTACGATACAATCTAATGATCCTCGTGTTAGTCCAGCCTTTCCTGTGTATACAATTCTAACAACCACCAAACTCAAGTTTTAGCACTTAAGGAGTGTACCCGAAAAATTTTTTACAATATTTTCTTAATTTTTTTTTTTCAATTTTAAAAACCGGCAATGAAACAATTTTAAAATAAAAATAACTGTAATTTATTAATGTATAATTTTTTTAGTGTACAGTTTTTTTGATGCTCACTATAGATCTGGTCAGGACTACTTCCATTTATAAAACCCTGAAGTTTTTTATTCTTAATTTTGAAATCTTGTTATCATACTTTTCTTACGCCTCATCTACGACCATTTCTTTGATCTGCTGGTGCATTAACATTTTAAAGTCCTTTTAATTATTTTACCCACTGTAAGTTAAAATTTCCATTCATTTTGTATTTTTTTTTGTATTTTTTTATTTATTTTTCCCAACGTTCATTGACTTCCAGTGTCTGTCGTCTACCTACCGTTTGTTTTGCTTTATTTTTTCCATGCACATTAAAATGTAGTTGGGAGGCATGTGTATCATATCTATAGAATAGTGGATGCCACAAAAGTAGCATAATGTTAAATGTGACTTTTAAATAATTGATGAGAAAACTTTGTTTAACTGTAAAAATGTTAGATACCTTTAGTTTTTTTTTCACTCTGTGTAACGGTTTTTGATAAAGCACATCATTTCTCCTAAACTTTTTTTTCTTGTTGTACAATGTTGGCTAATGATTACAAACACCGGTAAAATGATAAAAAAAACAACAAAAAAATAAAAAAAAAATTTTTAAAACAAAAACTAAAAACATGCACGTCATTATGGTTGTGACTACAGCAATACTAAACTCAAAATAGAAACTAAAGCGGGTTGTGTAATGACATTCTAACACTCTCCCTGTATGCCATATGAAGAAAGTACTTAGGGAGAGTGGAATCAAATTGATTGTGAAGAAGAAAAGTTTGAATAGAATACATTTAAATGATTTAAACATCTTGTTGTTGCTCGAAAATAATGGTCAGGTTCAAAAGACAACAGAGATTCTGAAATTAATGTAAAAACTATGTTGTTTGTACAGACACAGATCACAAATTACAAATGAGTTTGAAAATGTTCTGTCAATTCATAGAATGCCAAAAAAAGAAGAAAAAAAATATTCCGTAACATAAAACATGATAAAACGATATAAAAAACGTTTTTTTCTCTCTTTTTTTTGGAAATAAAAGTTTATTTGTTTTCGTTAGTTTTTGGTCAGCTAAACTCAAATGAAACGATTTAACTTTGAATGGAGTTGTACTGAACTGTACTGAACTGTTGTTTGCTTGATAAAAGTAATGACCAAAAATACAAAATGCCATTAATCATGTTTATTTTTTATTTAGCAGTACTTGCCACTGCAACTGCCATACTTTGATTATCAAGTTAGTGGCTGCTGTCTAGCAGTGTACACATGCAACCGACACTCTTTATGTAAAGTTTTTAAATAAAGGCACTTGTTCATTGATACGTTTTAGCTTGTTATAATAGAAATTTGCCTTTTCTTTCCTCAGGCGTATAGATGTTTATGTCAATTGAAGATTTAAATTAAATCCTTTCCTCATACCTAACATAACATAATTGGTCATCACAACCCTTCAGTTAGGATTACGACTTAGCTTCTCACACCACCCATGTCGTGCGTGTTAATTTTATATATGAGTGGCGGGATCTACAGTTTAAAAAGCCAACTCCGAACGACAAATATTTGAGAAACTTTCAGAGTTTTTGCCAGAAATCTGCTGAGAAGAAGCCGCTCTAACGATTCCTTCCTATGATCAAAAAATGGTCTGTTCATTGGTGTTATTTTATTATATTCCTATAAACACAACAAATCACTGCCGCTAAAGGTAAAAATTTGTGTTATCGGACTAATTCACTGGGTCCGGTTAATGGAAACCGACAAATATATCCTCATCAGCAGTACATAAGAGCAGGAGAACACTTTTTAACTGGCAGCTGCTTTAAAAAAGTGAAGTGCTTTATAAAACAACAAAACGTTATAATTGTGCAAAACTTATAAACTTATTACAAGAAAGTTATACTGAAATCGCTGGCAAAGAAAAATGTTCAGTCCTTAAAGTGCTCCTAACGCGTCAATCATTGGAAGAGCAATTAAAGAAATTTAAGAATTTGGATATGTTATGTAAGATTCCTGTGCATCAGTACCATATCGATCGGTGAGCAAAAGTGTCGCCCTGCAACATCAATTTGGCATCTTTCTTAAGAACATTCGAAGGAACGTTATGCAGCATGAATAGAAAGTCGCCGTAGTCTAGTAGGTAGTGTAGTGGGTTATTAGAAATGAGAACTAGGTTCAAACCCCAGGTCAGACATCTCTAACAAAACAAAATATGAAAAAAGCTTCTTCGACGACTTTCTCTCAGAAGATTGTTAACAAAAACTTCTAAAGGTATATAGTAAAATTGCCATGAAAAGTAACTCAAAAATCTGTCGGTCGTAGTAGAATTTAAACTGTAGGTCCCACCACTCATGTATAAAATTAACACCACAGGATAAGTGGTGTGAGAAACTAGGTCGCAATCCTGACTGAAGGGTTGTAATGACCATTTATGTATGTATGTATGTCTTTGCAGCATATTTTGATAGAAGACTTCCATCTTTATGCATACAAAATTCAACTTACACAGGAGCTCAAGCAAGTAGAGAATGGAAAGCGCTGGAAATTCGTTTAATGGGCAATGGGGCGAAGTGAAGACAAAAAAAAGCCATCCTCTAAAATGATACACATTTTCATCTGAATGGCTTAGTAAATTCTCAAAATTTTCAAATTTTAGACGTAAAAAACTCACGCAGTCCATATGAAACCCATACAATAAGAAACTACCTGATGCGAATTTGGGTTATTCGGCGTGATTGGACATCTCTTATTTAAAGATGAGGCCGATATTAATGTGGCTGTGAACAGCAAACGTTGCAGAAACAGTTGTGTCCCCAACTGGATGATATGAATCTGATTTCTGTAAGTCGACGCCACTTGCCACACCACGAGTGCAACAATCTGTTTTTTTTTGTAGCAACGATTTTAAGAAAAAATTATACCAAGAAATTCTGATGTCTACTGGCCACCAAACTCATGCTATGTAACGCCGTAAGATTTTTTGTCATCCCGGGTTTATCTCAAATTCGAGGTTCAAACGTCTTTAGTGAGAGATATAGCCGCCTCTCTGCAAAAGAGACATTGGAAAAAATTTTATGAAAATGGAATAATAACCTATGGTCAAAGCCGTGATGGTCATTTGACGAATATTTTATTACATATTGAATTGAATTGTTTTTATACGTTTTTATACTGATTTTTGGTTATTAAAATATGAAAATGCATTCTTACTGAGACAACACTTACAATAAGTGGTTAAATCAGTAGCTGCTAGAGGATAGTCTTTGGTATACCTTTGCATCACCAAAAATAATTTTTGCTTAAGATCTCTGAAACGATAAGACAAATTGGCGCTACTTAATAAACAATTTTATAACACATAGCACATGTATACATGGTAGCATACCCGGAAACTGTAATTAGCAATACTAACACCACAATTATCAAATTTTAACTTCAACGAATATAGAAGCCATAACACGAGAAATCTAAATCTGTTGAATATTTTTTTATTTTTTTCTCTTCTTCTATTGTTGTAGAATTAATAGTTTAACAGATTTGCAGCAACTTCGACGAAAAAATCAAGTCCCACTTAGGCCAGCATTTAGGCACATTGTGATACCACGATTAATTCTACCCGGCATTTCAACATTCTCTAGAGGAAACAAACCCAAGTTCTAAATAAATTTTGCTATTGCAGCAATCTTTGTAATCAAATAGCTCGATCAATGAAATCAGCAAATGAGAGGTCAGGAACCTCTATCTCGTTATAACGAGACCAGTGCACTGACACATAAAGTGAAAGACAGTTTCTTCCTCCTCCGCAGAAACAGCTTCTGCTAAAGTCATTTGCACGAATGACAAGCCTTTTGGCATGTGTACCAAAAGGATAGTAGTGGCCTGCAAGAATCGCTACTGTGCTTCGCCTAGCTACGAGATTTAAGAACAGAATTGAGTCAGTCCAACCTCTTCTTATCCATACGTGTCCAGCAGAGTCTAGCAATTTTACACGTACCCTCTTACTGTCAACTAGATTTAACGAGCGGATAATATCCAAATTAACTCAGACAATCGAAATAGTTATGCCCTGTAACTTGTTAGAAATGGCGAGCTTCGTATCGGCTCTGGCCAGATCCTTAGCAATGCAATTTCCAACGCTATCCCTATGTACCGTAATCCGAAACTTCTCTAGGAAATCGTAGGCATTTATATCCAAGGACGGAAGCTAAAACTGCATTCGTTAGAGATTTAATTGCAGCTTGATTGACGAAGTTAATCAAGAGATTTTTAGGGAATTTCCCAACCACTCCACAAGCATTGCATTGCTTTCAAAATTGCCATGACCACTGCCTATAAAATCAGCATTTTGTAATAAATTTTTATTTTTTTTTTCTTTTAAGTTTCCAGTTATAGTACTTATTACAACACCTCTCGCTCTATCTTCTTTAAATTCTTTTCTATTTTATGTGTTCTTTTTCAGTTTTTTTTTTGTTTTTCTTTAATATCCTGTGTATATTAACGAAATTGAATTTTTGTCATTCGTTTGTTTGTTTACGATACATTTTATATGAAAACATTCCATTGACTTTTAGTAAGTCAATTACGATTTTTGTATTTTTTTGTTCAAATCTGTTGATAAGTTTCTATGCACTAAGCCAGCCAGTCATTACGTCTGTTTACAGTGCTGACTTAATGGAATGAATTTGAAATTTGGTTTGCAGTTGCTACTGAAAATTCTTCGCAAAGAGTTCTAAGAAAAAAACAGAAAAATTTGATCATGGAATGAACCATATACGAGCAATATTGAAATTAAATAATCTTTAAAAAGTAAATGATAGACATGCATTTATTTAATTTTTATACATGAGTGGCGGGACCTACAATTTAAAGTCGACTCCGAAGGACAGATTTTTGAGAAACTTTTCATGGCAATTTTTATTTACTCTCAGAGTTTTTGCCAGAAATCTGCTGAGTGGAAGTCGCCGAAGAAATATTTTTTCGTATTTCGTTTTGATGTCTGGCCTGGGGTTTGAACCGTGGCCTTGCGTCTAATAAGCCAATACACTACCTCCTACACTACGGCGACTCCTATATGAATGGATTTACTTACTTAATTCGCTTTTACAGTAGAAGTCCGATAATCCGACCGAAAATTCCGGTCTATCGAGCGGTAATTATAAGAACAATTAGGTTAATAATTAAACTACAAATACAGTACGCAAAAACATACAACAAAGTCTATTTTATATAATGTATGTGCACGTACTGTAAAACATATTTCACTTAGATTTAAAAGAGTCACGAATGTCTTTTTGTTTTCTTGACTAATGATATGGAAAACAATAATTTCTGAAGCACTGTAGCTAGTAATAAATGGCCTCAGCAAAAGAGTTAAACTTATTTAGTGGTTCTGCAGCTTCTGCCCAACTGAATTTTCCTTTTCTTCAGTTTCGGCATCTGAGTCACTTTCTTCAAGATTTTGAGTAGGCTGAGGACTTACTACAATGTTGATAATGTCCTCATCGGTTAGTCCTTGTTCAACAGGCACATTCTCGTCGATTAGAAACCACTCTTCTACCTCATCTTCATGGAGGTTTTTCAAGGGATTGTGAGAACTTCTAACGACATCCAAAACTTTGGTCAGAGTGTCCTGATGGTTTCCTTCCTCATCAGTCTGTAGACTTCGTGATTGATTAACGGAGCAGCACCACACCTGAATTTGTTGTGACAGCTGAGACTAGCCGGCCGCTAATTGTTTCCGAATAATACCGAGAGATTCCGGATGATACCGAACTACTCCGAAAACTTCCGAATAGCTCTGGAGCGTTTTAATTTGTTTTAAATACACATTCCGAACTGTTGGATGCCGGACTAATGGAATTCTACTGTACGACCAGGACTATAACCTAGCCACGATTATAACCTAGCTTCTCACACCACCACATGTCGTGTGCGTTAATTTTATCTTGAGTGACAGTACCTACACTTTAACTCCGATCTCCGATCGAAAAATTTTTGAGAAACTTTCCACGCTAATTTTATTTTATTCTCAGAGTTTTTGGCAGAAATCTGTTGAGAGGAAGTTGCTGAAGAAATATTTTTTCATATTTAGTTTTGATGTCTGACCAGGGGTTTGAACCGTGGTGTCTCGTCCAATAAGCCAACACACTACCTACTAGACTACGGCGAACATATTTCTTTGAAAATGAGAACGGCGCAACCATTAGGGTAAATTGAGACACCTATCGCACCTATTGATGTGAACAACATTTGGTTTCAACAGTATGGTTGAACTTGTCACACATCTCATGCCACTATCAATTTTTTTGTGTTTAATTAGGCAAAATGATGATGTAAATCGGCCGCTAATAATCTGTGATTTGACACCGTTGGACTATTTTCTGTGGGGCGCCGTTAAAAAAAATTTGTTCTGCCGACAAACCAGACACAATTGAACATTTGAAGGCCAACATTTGTGATACATTGTCTAGATATGACCCCATACGCCCAACAAACTGCATGAAAATTGGTCTAATCAAATGAAGTACTGTCAGGCCGGCCGTGGCAGCCATATGAATGAAATAATATTCCATTTATAACTGGAACAATTGTACTTCACAACAAAAAAAATAAATTTGGTAAAGCTTCAAACCGATTTTGGTTTCTTGCAGTTTTGAAATTTAAACTTTTAAATGGCCCACCCAACCTTAATGCTGTTTAATTCTTTGCCTTTTATTAATTAAATGTTGCATACGTTACGGATTCCAAAGCATAATCAATCATACGTATGAGCAATATTTTTTGAATACGGCAGCGTATTACATGTAACGCATACGGCTTAGTGATGAAAGCAAAATGTACTGAAAGAAAATTTGATTTGAATTATTAAATATTCAACGTTTAATTTGACCACTCTTCTCGAAATTAAAGCATATACAGCAACAAGAAAATTCCAAGCTTCATATTGTTGTTCACTCTTGTACATATGCACGATTAATATGCTTTTTGGTTACTCCTTAGCTGTTAGACAGTAGATAAGAGGGATGCATAGACAAAGAACTGCTTGGTTGCAATACTATGGGACTCAAGTAGCAAAACTATTTATCCCCAAGGTAGTAATTGGACTGTTTGGTATTAAAGTACTTATTAGGGGAACATAGTCAAAGGTACGACCCCATACACCCGAAAAAGTGCATGAAAATTGATCCGTTCGAATAAGGTACTGCGAGGCCAGCTGCAGTAGCCATATGAATGAAATAAAATTCCTTTTCTAACCGGAATAGTAATACTTCACAAGAAAACATAAGTTAGGCAAAATTTTAAACCATTTTTAAAATTTTAAATGGCCCACCTTTTATTATTATATACTTGCCCATAAAACAATATTTGTTTATGCTTATTAAAGTCTTTCTTAAATCCTCATTTCCATATGAACTTTACTTTGCACAGTTTTACTACCTTTTTTAATATTTATTTTATAATCCCCGTATACAGTAAACTTGATTCAAATTAAAAGAATATTTATGTTTTCATTTCATAGCACGAGGGCTTCCAACGTATTATGAAGGTTATATGCTTGGCTGGAAGGTGTTAAATCAACTTTATACCAAGAGGCCAATTCAATTGTATTTTGAAGTATCTTCCTCTCTTCTATACTGTACTGTTGTGTTCTTATTCTGTCTGTCCGTTCAGTTAAACTTTATTATCTTCATCAAAAAGTCCTTGAACCAAGTGGAGAAGGTAGACAGACACACCTTTTAAGTTGAAAATGAAAAACTATTTACATGTTTTGCACATGTTTCTTGTGTATCCATCCATAATAGAGAGTGTGGACTTTACAGTAAGATAACGGTCATAAAACAATAAAATATAGCTCCCTACACTTAGCCTTCCAAAAACGTACCTTTTTTTGCGTTTGCAGGGAAAATTTAGTTGTATAAAGCATATGTTTCTTAACCGTAAATACATATTAAATCCAACAAAAAGATGATGATGCTTTTAAGGAAACATAGAGGGTCAAAGTTATCCCAAAATGTAATTCATTTTTAATATAAGATATGAATGACTCCCTGGTCCTTTTTTTTTGGTAAAGGTGTTGTAGTTCATTTAGTGCTCACCATAACCGTATAAAAATATATTGCGTTCATTCATTCGTTATGTTCTATTTTTATATTCCAACTATAAGTGCCATTTCATTTATGTTTCCCTTTGTCCGAAGCGTATGCAAGAATAAAATGAAAAGAGGACATAAATATTAAAGTAGAACGCTATGCTGATAGTGACTTTCATATTCTGTTTATTACCAAGACAATAGTGTTTTAATATTAAAACACAAAAAAATTTAATCAAATAAAATCTTGTTGAATTCGCATTAAATTTTTATTCGTAATAAAAAAATTTTTGTTTTTTTTTATAGTAATTGAAGTCTACAATTATCATAGTGAAAATAATCACCTTCGGATAAAATGTGTACCATTTTGTGACTTAAATATTTACGTCTTTTATAGTTTACCATACTCGCATAAATTCTTCGGCAGACACGTTGCTGTTATAACCGGCCCGGCGCTTGGTGTGGATTCAAACATTTTTGTGAAACAAACAGTGGACATCAAAAGTCTTAGTCCGGCAATATATTTTGACAAAAAATGTACCCACAGGCTTAATACTCTTGCACAAAGTCCCGATTCAAGAGAGTATTTAGGAGATCATTTAAAAGAACGGTTACATAATCGCTAAACCTCAAACGAAAGTCAACCGAAAAACTTGCTCATGGTGCCAGCAGAAAACACTAAACAAAACTTTTAGATCCAATTCCAAATGAGTTAAATAGAGTGCTTGACCTTAAAGCATATTCTACTAAATACAATGAATAACACTTTCATATATTAGGCTTTTGAATTTTAAATTTACTCCGGATTCTCCTTGGTGGCACCTATGGAATCATCTGAAACTTTCCTTATTTTTCTTTTGTTTTATAAAAACCATTAAAAAAATTTTCGGTTTTATTATAAAACAGGAATAAATTAATAAAATAAATATTGAAACTATAAATTTTTATAAAAACTTTTGGCTAAAAAACATGAAATTGCTAAAATATATTGACGTACTAGAACTTTTGCTATCCACTGTATATAAGAAATTAGGCTAAATCGCTGAAATACTGCACCATTTATTATATTTAGAAAATTATGTAATGGCCGTAGTCTAGCATGTTAGCTAATAAGACGTGCTTGAAATCCCAGGTCAGAGACTTTGAATAAATCGAAATATGAAAAAATATATCTTCGGCGACTTCCCCTTTCATCAGATTTCTGGCAAAAGCTAAAATTGACATGAAAAACTTTCTCGAAAATCTGTCTTTCGGAGTCCACTTTTAACTGTAGGTCCCGCCACTTATGTGTACAATTATCGCATACAACATAAGTGGTGTAAGAAGTTAGGTCATAATTCTGACGGAAGTGTTGTAATGACCAATTATGTACGTATGTTTGTGTAATATGTGTGCCCTAAGTCTTTGTATTATTTAAACTTGCACGACCATATGATTATGAGAGACAAAGTTATCATTTTTTCTATTTAGTATGATTCATTAGTCGTTCAAAAGACGTACATATTTTGAAACCAAATTACCAAAAACAAAAAAAAGAAACTTTCTATTTCAAGTGACTATACATACACCCCACTATCGATAGGAAACGTAAATAAGCCTCCTTAGAAATAAATAAAAGCAATACAACTCCAACATCTCCAACGAAACGAAATATGAAACAAATATTTCTCCGGCGACTTCCACTCAGCAGATTTCTGACAAAAGCTCTGAGAGTGAAATAAAATTGCCATGAAAAGTTTCTCAAAAATCTGTCATTCGAAATCATTTTTAAACTGTAGGTCCTGCCACTCATAATCCTGAATGAAGGGTTTTAATGACCAATTATGTATGTAAGGATGTAATACAGAACCTTCCTGCTTTGTAATTATTTAGATTTTTTAAATGTTCGATTGGGGACGTATGTATGTGTCCCTGTTGTGGTTAAAGGGTTAAAACCAATACATTTTATCACTCTAATAGAAATTTTTGATATATCGCATTTTAAACAGCGATTAAATTATAAGCGGTAGGTAAGGTTAGATCGAAGTGGTACTTGAGCACGCATAGCAGCCCATTCGAATGCCACACCTAAGCGCAGTCACTGTTCTGACCGAATTCCACCAAACTCATCGAAGAAGTTGATCAGCGCAGGGGCTGCACATCAAAAGCATGTCTTCCCTATGCTGGAAGCTATTGTGATATCCTTGATATCAATTGATGATAATTCCGTTAAGCTGACAAGGAATGGAGAGCCAAATAAGCTAAATCTGCATCTCGGAAGATGTGGGCATTGAAAAAGAAAGTGAACAACAGTTTCCTCCTCTTCAACAGGAAGATTTTTTCCGCGTAAAACAATGACCTGTGTATGACATTGTGATCAGGTTTGAGTAGTTTGATTGCTGCGTCTTCTATCTATCGTAGGCCAAGTGAGTCTGGCAGAGGAGCAAGATACCTCATTGAACCATATTCTAAAGCAAATATTTTGGCTGATGTAGTGGCCCGGTATGATTTCGAACATTTTTTGGCAACAAATTTAAGGACGATAAATTACTTAAAAGAGGCACTGTTTAAAGTCTACTCTTTATGGCAATTCTATTTGACTCTCAGATTTTTTGCCAGAAAACTGTTGGGAGGAAGTCGCCAAAGAAAAATATTTAGCTGGGGTTTGAACAATGGGCTCGCATCTAATAAGTTACCATACTACCTATTAGACTATCATACATACATACATATTAGACTATCGCAACAACTATTAACTATTAACAGTAGATCGATCCTTAAAAAAACTTAATAATTCAAGCTATGTATCACATAGAATTTTCGCACTTATTGATAGATTTTATCAAAAAATTTAAATATTTTTATTTATTTTAATAAAATTCTTTTATATTCTAACATTTTATTATCACTTTTCTGAAATTTACGCCAAAATTTTTGACATCGTGTACAGCAGCATGTTTTTTTATGTACAAATCAAACACTACATGTCAGCATGATTTTATTTCTTTCTAAATGGTAATAATTTGACGTCTAGCACCCTTGCTTTGTGGCGATTTATAAATTTTGAATTGTTTAGATGGGGCAGCTTTTGTCACTCGCATCAGTAACGCTCTCAATTAAGGGCTGGTTGAAACCTGATGGTACAAACCATTGTTATATTTCGTTGGAAAAATTTGTTGTCAACGTCATGTGAGGTAAAAAAGTTTAACGTTGCAATAGAATATTTATTATGTCAATAACAATGCTCTCTCTTTGATTACTCTCTGTTTTTCCGGATACAGGTTTCCCTAAATGCGGCCGTAAGTAGTTGCTACCCACACAGCATGTACTTCAGTCTAAAACTACCAATTCGATTTCGGTGGACCACAAAATTTATAACGTCAATCAAATTCAATTAATTACTAATCTACAACGACGAAATTATTGGTATTTTTAAAAGCTGAAAGACTTGCAGCTCAGTCTTCGAAGAGGCGTAATTGGTGTAAGTTTATCATAACTTCCGAGTAGCACGTTGCCAAAGCGAATTCTGTTATCTCCTACTTACGTAGTTGACCGAAAGATTATCCTTCTGTAATATCTATGAAATAAAACATAGGACGGAACCCTTTCTTCTAATGTTTGTATGACACGTGAGATAAATATGAGAAGAGCAGTAGGAAAAACTCTACAACATTTCAAGAAACAAGTGCCAGCAATCTGCGTGAAAACTGGTAATATTTTCTCTTCCAAAACTACTACTGTTCCCAGTAGGACCATCTTTGACAATAAACATCCCATTGTCATGTTGCTGCCAATACTGTCGTCAGTTCATAATTCTTTTTTCTTTTTTTTCAGCAGCAGGAATATTACATACGTATATACATAATTGGTCATTACAGTCTTTCGTTGTAAATTGCCAATAACTGACCTGAGGTTTGAAACTTGGCCGGACGTCTAATAAGCTAGCAGGGTATAGACTAGACTACGACTACTGCAATCAATGTCAAGAACAGAAAATTCAACTTTTTCACTTTCATCCAACACTTAAATTTCAATTCCTTCTCAAATACCATAAATAATGTATTATTTACGATAAAATTTCACAAGAGAGGTCCTCTACGTGCATTTTATCATCATTTTACCAGACCAAAAAGTAAAGTTGATAGAGATATAAGAGACTTTGCAGCTATCAAAGGTATCTGAAGGACACATATTGCCCACAGAATGTCTCGGCAAAATATTATTTCAAGCTGATGATGGTTACCACTATTTAAAGCTGATTTACGCGCCGATATGTGACAATGACTAAAACAGCGCTCAATAATTTCATACCAGAATCGAAAGGATTCTAATATGGGCGTATTACACTTGATAAACCGGCTCCGATTCATGGCTTCCAGCTTGCATTTAACGTGATCGTGTAGCGCCATCGGGGTGTGTTAATCTAAGAATTTTCAACTCAACTGTTTTGTTGGTGAATATTATCAAACGATTAGTCGTTAATTTTTCTTATGGTTTGGTTGCCGCCAAAGCATTAAGGGGTCTAATTCATCTCGCTTCAATATAAGGCAGTTCGTTTTCTATTGTTCTATAACGAATAGGCGAATAAGTGTACGGCATTATTTGTTTGCTGCCAGGAGAGGAATGTTTATCTAATATTGGAATGTGTTTGAATTACTTGTCTACGAGTTCGTCAGTGCGGAATATGGTGAACGTATTTTCTATGACTCAAGTGGCCACTTTACTTTCAATGCATCATCACACGCCCCCCCAAATAATTGTTCAAACAGCAAAGAAACAAACAAAATATCGACAGTCAGCAAAATTGAACGAATTGTTGTAAAAATTTTAAAGAATTTAGAGATTCAAGATAAAATTTCTAAGGCTGTTTGCCAATGCCACATTCCCGTTGTTATAGATGCGGTGGTAGTAATACCATAAGCGCTTGAAATGCAATACGAGAGATTTTAAGAAAATCAAAAATGATGTTGTTTTTTTTTCCTTTTTTGTTATGAAACTGATGAGTGGCAAAAGTTTTGGTATTTGAAGCAAGAGAACGATAATAGAAATACAAGCCAACGCTATGTTTTTCTAAATGAAATGAATTCAAAAGTTAATCCTTAGGCATCAATTTCATATTGTACCCCCATGGCAGCCACGGCAGTAACCATAAATTGAAAAAGGGCAGAACAAAAACACCAAAGAAAACAACAAAAGACAAAAAAAATTAAAGAAAATGAAAGAAATTGTTGATAATTTTTCGACAACTAAAACTTTGTTTTTTTACGTCGCTTCAATTCTTTTTTATGGTTTCCAAAAAAAAAAAAAGTTTCGCAGTTGTTGAATCCACATTTTATTTCGTAAATGGCAAAATGAATGAACGAATGAACGAATGAATATGAGTACATACATAGTCATGTACATATACGTACGCTGTCAGTTGCTGCATCAAATCTGTCTACCGTTTTGTGTCATTGAATGACACAAAAGTTTGAGAAAAAGTGGAAAAAAGTTTTTTTGTGTGACTGAAGTCCAAAAATTGATGGCCATTTCTCTTTGGTTAAACTGTTAAAAGTCTTGTGATCTTTTATTCCAGCGTTGATTTTTTTGTCTGTATGTGTGTGTGTCGGGGTGGCAAAGGTAAAGAATATTTTGAAAGTTTATGAGGTTAAAAGTTCTTCCATTTGAATGGTTTTTCTCTCAAATGTAACAAATATTCTTGGCAAAAAAATGAAAGAAAAAGAAGAAGAAAACACTTAATGTTATAGAAAAAGTATGTAAAATAAATTGTTATTCATTAAATTTGCCTTTTTATGTTAATAAAAATAAGACGTTCTTTGAAGAAATAGCAAAAGAAATTAATGTTAACAAAGTTATGAAATTTTCTTCAAAGAATTTAAATAAGTCTTTTAATTTCATTTCAAGCATAAACAAAATAATATAATGAAATAAATATAAATAAAATAATGAAATTTATAATTTATTTATATTTAACTTTTAAATACGATTTAAATAAACATCAAAGGTTTCTTCTAGTAAAATTCAGTCGCCATAGTCCAGTAGGTAGTGTTTTGGCTTATTAGAACAGAGCCCGTTGTTCATACAGCTCCTTAGACATCTCGAACACAACGAAATAGAAACAAATATTTTTTCGGCGACTTTTTCTTAGCAAAAACTTACAGAGCAAAAACAATTGCTACAAGAACTTTCTTTCTTTCAAATCTGTCGTTCGTTCATTCCCATCTCTCATAACAAAAAATGAATACATACTGTGGTGGTATGAGAAGCTAGTTTGTAATCCTGAAAGGGTTGTTATGATCAATTAAGTCAGTTAGAAATTATCAGCGTTAGCAATGCAAAAGAGTGGTGTTACCTACAAAAACATCAAAAAAGTCAAAAAAAAAACAATTTTGGTTGAACGCAAAGTGAAAGTGATGGACATAGTTCAGGTATATACTGTGGATGAATGTTTAGGTATGTATGTGGTTTATCTGTTCTAAGCCGGTGCCGCTCTCACACTCGACCACAAACACTAAACAAATTGTTAATCCTGAGCCAGAATTTATGCGTCGAAATGTGATAATTGTAGTAATCGCCGTAGTCTGGTAGGTAGTGTGTTGGCTTATTAGACGTTAGACCCCAGTTCAGACTTCTCGAACGAAACGAAATATGAGAAAATATTTCTTCGGCGACTTCCTCTCAGCAGATTTCTGGCAAAAACTCTCGTGAGTAAATATAAAATTTTCATGAAAAGTTATCACAAATCTGTCGTTAGAAGGCGACTTTAAACTGTATGTCTCGTCACTTAAATATAAAATTATCACACACTACATGAGTGCGTTGAGAAACTAGGTCGTAATCCTGATAATCACAAATTATGTATGTATATATGTGATAATGGATAAAACGTGATCCATCACTGCATTGCTCAATTGAAGCGATTGTCGTCTGTAAGGCTATGGCATCATTAATTTGGGATGTCCTTCACATGCACATTCGTCAAACGATATTATTTCCAATCTAACAAATTCATTAGAACTGTGACTTTCACAGTAGTATTCAATAAAACACAGCAATAACTATTCTGAAAAACAGATTATAGTAATTGTAAAATACGCCAAGTTGTTGGTATAGTCGAATATCATGGAATTAATCTTACGTGTCAGTACACTGCATTCGCAGCTATGTTAAAAAGTTTGATACGAAATGCCAAGGCGTTCATTTGTATTTATTATGGATAATAATAGAGAGAGAGAGGAGAAGCTGTTTATAATGGCTTGTAATAACAGCAACAGCCGCTGTACAATATTTAAATGTTAAACCTTAAATTGTCTCAAAAATCGAAAGTGTTACATGAAACGGTCGAAACAGTGCACTAACTAACGAATAACATTGCACAGGCACAAAGATGAACTAACGATAGTACACTGCGTTTATTGATTTCCTTACGCTATGAAGACCTCTCTAAGTGTCACATTTGTGTTGTAATTATTTTGCACACGACTGTATATACTTATAAGTTCCTTCAGTTCTTTTAAGAGGCATAGGACAACCGTTCCAATTTTTTCCATGTAGTATTATTCTGTTCTTTGGAATGAATTTGATTTATTTTTAAGAAGAAACTGGATGCAGTTTACATTTAAATTATCAAAATGTTTAAGCTGCATCCGATAGACCATTTTGTTAGCTTTGATTTAACCTCTTGGCAGTCTCAGACAAATTTGACAGTTCTATGTAGATATACAAAAAAAAAAGATAAAGCTCTACGAAGAAAAAAGCAACTTTTTCTTAATTTTCCAAAATTGTCAAAATAACAATTTTGCCAAACATTTAAAGCGAAATAATATGGTTAGCAACAGCCAGTACGCTGCCTTTATGGCATGCTAGACTAGTGACTTGTTGGCAATACTCTCCGATTCAACCAGCTATTTGGTGGAATTGAAATTGTGAAGCTTAAAATTATTATGATGCTTGATTTTTCAGTTCATGCTAAGGTTTGTCAGACATCACACCATCGATTTGTTATATGTAGTCATGTTTCCATCTTTAAAGCAAGATTACCTCCATATATCGCCAACTATATTTCTTATCTTTTCTAACAATTTTAAATTTTCTAACAATTTTCTATCAGAAGTTTTTTTTAAACTCATGTCATTAAGATTATTACTGACTAACAAACAAATTTCTTATCATATAACCCTATAGCGTTTCCTATTAATGGTCGCATTCTCACCATCATCGTTTCCTGAAGAAATATGTATTGATATGGATCTTCTTTGATACTTCCCTTTACAGCGGCTACAGGTGCCTCAGTGCGCCCTATTTGACGTCTTACGTTATACACCTTATCAATAATACTATGCGACAAAATAAAAAAATGAAATACACCCAGCTAATGACAAAGGGCAGGTTGTGAGTTTTGTTGAGTAGAACGCAAAAATATTTTTTTATATTTCTTGAACCCTCCAAACTTTTTTTATTTGATAAAAACTGTTTTTTTTGAACTATACGCACAAATTGATTGATTACATAAACATTTCTGGACCAATGTCACAAATTTTAACTTTCTTAGAAAAGAAAGGGATGTACCTTAAAAACGGTATACATATATATATTATTCGACTTAATATTCTATGAGCTTTGATGAGGTAAATTTGGCAAATGCGAATTTTTTCATATTTTTTCAAGTTTGTCCATTCATAGTAACAAACTTATATAAAAAATACAAAATAAGTGATAACATTCTTAAAGTGCATTCTCTCGTGAAGTGATTGACACTTCTTTTGATAAAATGGAACAAAAATTACCGTAGTTATTATTTAAAGAGTATAACAGTCGCGTTATATTTTTCAAACAATTTTTTTTTTCAAATGAAAATGTTTGATGGATCTTGATTGTTTATTTGAAAATGTGTCAACTTCACGTTTGAGCGACCATGTTGTTCAAATTGGCCACTCTGAGTAATGATTATGTACGCCATAAATTGTACAAAGCCGCGATAAGTTTGAGGAACAGAATCAAAATTTAAATTTCCTGCATTACGTTAATAGCTTGACAATAATGAGTTGTTTTAACTGAACACATAGACTACGAAACCGTTGCATAGGAGAATCTACGGAAAATCATGTGCATGCCGTTATCTGCATGGACCTCTAAACAATACCAAGTATTAAAACCAGTGGCCGTAGTCTACTAGGTAGTGCGTTGACTTATTACACGCGAGTAAATAAAATTTCCATGAATAGTTTTTCAAGAAAATCTATCGTTCGGAGTCAATATTAAACTGTCGATCCCGCCGCTCATATATAAAATTAACGCACACAACATAAGTGATATGAGAAGCTAAGTTGCAATCCTGAGTGAAGGGTATGAATCAGAGGTCAGCATAGAGTATTCAAAACGATGAGTAGATTCGGATCATACTTATAATTTCTGATACTTATACGCATTCATACTTATTTTAATGTCATACTCGTACTACTCATATTTAAAGTTTGAAATACTCATTGTACTCATACTTAACAATACGCATGAAGTTATTGATTTCGACTCTCCATGACTCATCGCATACAAGAATCATAAAATAAGTTTTATTCGTGTACGAACACTACAATACTCACTAGAAGGTTGTATGTTTGCTTTGCTTGCTGTCTTTGCTTTTCTTTTTTCATTTTTTGTAAATGCAACAACAACTAAGACTGTAAATTTTGATGAATGATTCGTATCACTCGAATCATTTATGAGTATTCTAAATTTATGAATCTAAATGAGTAGGCGTATGAATCAAACATATTTCGAATGTTATGAGTTTGATGTCAACGTTGTACTCATACTCATTGCAACGTGTACTTATAAATCAATGCTGTACTGAGTACGAATGAATCAGAGTAGTTGGATTTCAATAATGTTGACTTACTCATACTTAAAATTTCATGAGTACTTTGGTATGGATGACCAATTATGTATATATGTACGTACATACGTATTAAAACTATAAGGCTTGACGAAAACGGAATTTTATTGACGTGGTGAGAAAATTTTCCGAACCTAAAGCTCCACCAATAAACGACAGAGAGGGTATTTAGTTCTATTGATTCGATACAGTAGAGGCATAATCTTGACTGTGTTGCACTACTGGCCATTGAAATCGCACCATGCAAAGAGAATTGGTTCTTAATGCGCCCTATATTCCTGCATGGAACATAATTTCTTCAGGAGTATTATCGATGCTTTACAATGTGGACAGTCCAAGGACACTATGGCACGTTTTCCCAATTTCAACACAATGCCTGTGGCATAGGCAGTGTACATACATACATATACCATGTGGTATACTATATACAAATGAAAAGAGAGCCAATTGTTATGGTATAACTTACATTGGTAAATACCCCGTGTTAAAAAATGCTTGTTACAGGGCAATTAATTGAATACAATAAAGGGTTAAAGTGTGTTTCCAACAAAAATCAATCCTTATGGCATCGATATTAAAAGTTTTTAGTTTTTATTTCTTTTTTTCTTTTTGTTTTTGTTGCGTTTTTGACACACACAAAAGGGGCAACGAAGCAAAAGTTAAAAATTTTTTTGTTTTATTTCCTGTCGACATACTGTTGGAGAACTTTGAACGAAACACTGGGGAACTATAGTTGTACGATAAAACTAGCGAAGGAAGAAACCAAAAGGCTCTTTAGCAAATGAAAAGTTGTAAACAAAAAAAAATGTTAAGCTTAACGCTGGTAAATGTATAAAAGGATAAAATGTACTGCACTTCCGTTTCCTTAACAGCCAATGTTGAAATACAATTTGCATAGACCAACCTTAACCATGTGGAAACTGAAGCAAATGTTTGTTGGCGTCTACTGCCACATTGCCACTGTAGTCCACAACAAACTTGCATTGTTTTTAATTGTAGACGTCGTGGTCCAATAAATTGTCGCCCATATACAACTGACACACACACACTCCTTTACATATATGTATATGGGAGTAGTATAAGAGCAGGAGCAGACATGCAAATAATATTCAATTTCCTCTTTATGAGTTTTTTCCTTTTAAAATTTCCTTTTTTCCTTTTTTTATTTGCCTACCTCCCATATGCGTTTGTCAAAGTGTGGGCGAGTATATGCATTGGCATGCAAGGATAACTTATTTAAAATTGCCTCGACTTTCCGGTGAAAAACAATTTCAATTTCAGAAAAAAAGTAGCCTTGTCTGGCGTTAGCCTTACACTCTTGGCAATATTTATTTCGTTTCATAATTTTTTTTTCCATAAAAAAGAAAACGCATTTAAATTATGAAAGAGATGATGTCCAGTCATATTTTTAATTTTTATTTTTTTTTCATTTCCATCGTTATGGCACGTCCTCTACATATTAAATCATCATGTTCTCATAATTATTATGTGAAGTATTTTATTGTGTTTATTCAGCCGCACAATTTGTATCGTAAGTTTTAAGCAAAAAAAATTTTAATGAGTTATGGAATGTTCGGACTTACGTCAAAGAACAATAAATTCAAATTAATGGCATTCGCTATAATTGATTACGTTTTGTCATTAAAATTAAAAATTATTATCTGTTTCACCTTTTTATGGAATACATTTAAGTATTACTGCCATTCATTTGCATGCATAAATTCATATGAAGCACTTTAAGATGCAAAAGGACTTGTGTAACTACAAGTATTTTCATTGCAAGGTTCCATGAAAAGGGGTCCTGCTACTTTGTTTGGCAACTACGTTAGGTAGGATGTCCAAATTTGCTCATGAAAAGTTGTATATGCCCTTAAGTACGGAATACTACAACAACTGTCCAAGCAAAAGAGAATTGTATACACCATATATCAGTTTTATTGAGTCGCCGTGGTCAAGTTGGTGTTTCGATGGCTTATTAGATGTGAGGCCTCATAGACGCTAGGCAACATAATTGCTTAGTAAATGAAAACTGTTATAATAAAAGTCGCCGTGGTCTAGTAGGCAGTGTGTTGGCTTATTAGACGTAAAGCCAGGGTTCATACCCCAGCCCAGACATAAAAACAAACTGCAAAAAGTATTTTTTCGGCGACTTCCTCTCAGCAGATTTCTGGCAAAAACTCTGAGTAAATAAAATTGCCATGAAAAGTTCCTCAAAAATCTGTCGTTCGGAGTCGACTTTAAACTGTAGGTGCCACCACTCATGTATAAAATTAACACACACAACATAAGTGGTGTGAGAAACTAGGTCGTAATCCTGACTGAAGGGTTGTAATGGCCAATTAAGTATGTATGTATGTGAAACGAATATGCCTTGTAAGTTTGATGTTTGCCGCAAGTAGTAATCGCCGCAGTCTGGTATGTGGTGTGTTGGCTTATAAGACGCAAGCTTGTGAATCAAATCATAGCTCAGGCATCTCGAATAAACTCATATAAAGGGTCCGCCAAATAACTTTTTTTTTGAAAATGCTTTTAAAGCAAAAAGAAATTGCCATGGAAAACTTCTCAAAAAATTGTCGTCAGGAATCGACCTTATATTGTAGGTTTCGCTATGCACGGTTAAAATTAACCTACACAATGTGGGTGGTGTAAGAAGTTAGGACATAATCCTGACTAAAAGTTTGTAATGCCAAATCAAATAAGTAAGTGTGGTGCGCGACGTTAGGTTGCAATCCTGAGTAAAGTTTTGTAATGACAAATTCAGTTAGAAGTTTAGAAATTTTGCAGAGTTGGCTGTGAATTCATGGGTGAAAAAACTATGTTCAAACGACTTTTAACAACGTTGGAAAATCTTTAATTTCATGTAAAAACTGTCGAAAGCAAGCTTTAGACTTAAAGGCCTCTTTAAGGATTTACTAGCTTATTAGACTAATTTTATGCTGCTTTACTGTATTATTGCGTTTAATATTCTCGTAGAATCCTAATGCAAAATCTGCATATCTTTTATGCTTCCACTACTACTACTCACAATAAGTATATGCAAATGTGTTATCCATTTGAATGCATTATTATCTCGCATAAATTAATAATGAAAATATATGAATGTATGTATGTATAGGCACACATAGGCATACATACATAGTATATATCTTCAATTTTTTTATTATTGTTAAGAATGTAATTTGTTGCTGCATATGCAAATTTAAAACAACGCCAATAATAACAATAACAACAACAAATTGTTTATCATTATTCATTACCTTAAGGGATTATATAGTATTGTGTATGAAGTTTTACACTCTACTTGTAGTTGTTACAAATTGGTTTAAATTTTTTTCTTTCTTTTTTATTTAAATTTTTGTTGTTGTTGTTGTTGTATTTCATTATGTTGCCTTGTTTTTTTGCCGACTTTTTTTAACCACTTGGTCACGTATAAATAAAACCGCAATCCCTTATATCAATAAAATTTACTCCTGTATCGCAAGTGTGAATTCGTGCGTATGATGATGATGATGATGCTGATGCTGATGATGCAGTCAATGAAATTATATTGGCAATGCCAACAGCTGTAATTTTTTTTCTGTTTTTGTTGTTTTTGTTGTTACCACTGTAATAAAATTTCCTTATTGGAAATCAATGATTAATCAAAATTCATTAATTTCCTGATAATCCCATTCAATGCAAGTGTGAGTAATTTAATCTCATTTTACAATTACGATTAACCATTAAGACAACGACAGAAATAAATTTAAATGTTTAAGAAGTTTTATACTCAAATATTTGCTGATAATTAGTTGGCGTTCTCAAATCACCTCATAAGAGCAGCTTAAAAGAAATTTTAAAAAATGTAAACTTTCTTTGATTTGAAACTATTCACTATTTTTGAGCAGTAAAAGATATGGTTACAAAATTGAAAAAAAAATCTAGATACTGGTGTTTTGCTTTTACATCGTTTAACATTAAAATTATAAACAACGGCTAAAAAACAAAACAATGAACTTGTTTACAAATTATAGCACTGCTTAATATAACAACAAACACTAGCATAAAAAAATGGCAAACAAGTAAACGAAAATATACTAACAAACACCAGCATAAAAATGTGAGAAGTCATGATGCGCGCCTTCAAGAACATTCATCAGACTGTTTACTTTGACATATAAAAGGTAAAAGGCAAAGCAGGCTAGTTAGTTAATAAAAGTTAAGTCAGTCTTGTGTGAAGACACGGTGTGTTTGAAGACAGTAATCCTGGTTTGAAGATCTCCATTACAAAGATCTGTCGAATAATTGCCTAGTAATTGTTATTGTTTATGCAAAGGGTATAACAAACAAAGCAATTGTTGTTGTTTATATAAAGTTGTGAACAGTGGCACACAGAATTGTGCGAATAATAAAGAATTTTAATTGAAAATAAACACAGATTTATTTTTATTTTATTTGCAATCTATGAGCTCCCATTTTAAACGTTTTCAACGTCTAACGAATTTTCCGTTTTAGTACACTCTATCAGATCTGTGTAGATGTTATTAAAACTCTAAATTAATAATTTCAAGCCCATAACTTTTGCCAGTCTGCTGTTATATTGCTGTTCGAGATTTTGGAAACAGTTGAGGTGGAATTGGATAAGATACAGAGGGGTTTGCTTTGGTATAACCATGGAAATGAAAATCTCTCCTACACCAGCACTCTGTTGTAAGATGTAAGTCCTGTGATAGAGAGAATCAGAGCAGTGGATATTATGGTTTGGATAATGGAATACAAGCCATAGTCTAGTACATAGTATGTTAGAGGTGATGTCACGGTTCAAACCCCATGTCAGACATCTCGATCAAATCAAAATATGAAAAATATTTCTTCTCAGCAGATATCGGAGATGTAACTCTGAATGTGAATAAAAATTGCCATGAAAAGTTTCTCAAAAAAAATTCGTTCGGAGTCGAATATAAAAAACTGTAGGTCTCTCCACTTGTGGATAAAACATAAGACGTGTGACAAGCTAGGTCGTTATCCTGACTGAAGGAATTGCATAAGATAGTGGCAACAGTTGAGTTTGGTGATTGTCAGAATTTTATAGAGATTATACAGTTTTGTTTTGACGCTCACTGTGTACTTGCAACAAGTGTGGTAATAAATCTCTGAAAAAATTTCCGGTTTTCTTACTGTTACTGGCTCTGAACGGGTTTCTAAATTTAATGTAGCAATTGGAATACGGGAATCTTTCATCATTTTGATGTAAAAATCAAAATCGATGAACAGAAACATCGATATGTTTTATAAAAAATCAATGTATCTATGCTGCTTCTTTGCAATGCAAGGCATTCAAAACCAAACGAAAAACATCGACTTTTTAATGTCATTTTTATTAGCAAATGGCACAAAGATTCCTTCCAAGCTTTCTGGCCTTCCAATAGCATTACACGTCTGCAACAGATTTAAATGTGCGAAAGAAAGATGTGAGGCTTACGAGTGACATGGAAGACAGTCGAAAAAGTTAACACAAATAGAACTTGCAGTCCAGTGACTCTAGTTTTGAGTTCCTATCCCAGGCTTTTCAGTTAGCTTTTCAGTCTTTGCTTTTGACCTTTTTTTCCACTTTATGATTGTGTTGATTATGATTTTTGCAAAAAAAAAAAAAAAATTATTTGAGTTGCAGAATACATTCCAGCCTATTATCATATTTTTATATCTATCGTAAGTGAAACATTTCTATTATCCACAATGAATTCAAGTCGCCGTAGTCTATTAGGTAGTGTATTGGGTTATTAGACGCAAGGCCACGGTTCAAACCCCAGGTCAGACATCAAAACTATATATGAAAAAATATTTCTTCAGCGACTTCCTCTCAACAGATTCCTGGCTAAAACTCTGAGAGTAAAAAAAAAACCTTGAAAAGTTTCTCAAAATTCTGTCGCTCGGAGCCGACTTTAAACTTTAGGTCCCGCCACTTAGGTAGTCGCCATGGTCTAGTAGTGTTGGCTTATTAGACGAGAAGCCAGGGTTCGAGCCCCAGGCCAGACATCAAAATAAAATACAAAAAGTATTTCTTCGGCGACTTCCTCTCAGCAGATTTCTGTCAAATATTCTGCGAGTACATAAAATTGCCATTAAATGTTTTTCAAAAATCTATCGTTCGGAGTCGACTTTAAACTGTAGGTCCCGCCACTCATGTATAAAATTAACACACACAACATAAGTGGTGTGAGAAACTAGGTCGTAATCCTGACTGAAGGATTGTAATAACCAATTATATATGTACACATAGCCACAAAAGTATACATACGGACAACAAATTTCAGAAATTTTTTTAACTAATCCGTTTTCGTTGAAAATCTTTATAATTGTCTGACAACTTTCCTCGATTTTAAGACGGTCTTTTGCATTGGTTCAGAAATTTGTGATTTGTTAATCGGATATATACTTTTGTGGGCCTGTGCAGGGTCATAATTCCGTTCAATTTCAGAAATTTTATAACCAATGCAAAAGACCGTCTTAAAATCGAGGAAAGTGTAAAGATTTTCAACGAAAAGGGATTTGTTAAAAAATTTCTGAAATTTTTTAACCGTAGGTATACTTCAGAAACTGTGTGTATGTATGTATGAAATGAAGTAGAAAATATTGATACACTACGCCACACGTCACTAGGTTTCTGGTTACCAGAATAAAGCTTTAAGGCAACTCGTTGCATTAAATTCTATAACATCAGCCAACTGATTTGCCATTCGTTTATTACATCAACCTTTTCTGAGTTTCTAATTTTTTCATCACAAAAAAACATTAATTTCATTTAATTTGTGTGGCTGTAAAAACGATGTAGAAAATACTGTGTAGCTGAACTGATTGATATATTTTCGGGCCAATAGAAAATCTTTACTTTCTTTATGAATTTCTTTATTATTTCAGTTAAATTGAATTTGTTACAAATAATTTTCATCAGCTCAGTAACATTTTTGTTAATTATATTGAAAATTTTACGATAAATTTGTTTAAAAAAATTTTCATTCTGATTTTTTATTTCTTTTTTAACTTTCTTTTCAGGAAATTTGAAACAACCACTTAAGGTGAGTTTATTATTGTAATCAGACGATAAAGAAAAGTATATGAAAACTCTGTGCAAATACTCGTAAGTCCATAATTTAAGGAAAGCAAGACAAAACTTTTTAGAAAATTACTTTTTAAAAATTCTAAATAGCAAAAGTTTAATTTGCAATATGTTGACATATAAAGTGGTTACTGCCATAAGAAAAAAAAAATATTAAAAAAATATAAAAAAAAAATATTAAATAAGCTGAACTTTCAAAAATAATATGAGCAAGGGTATGCCGACCTAAATACATACATAGCTCAATAACAGGTACAGTGTCAAGCAAAATTGTGCAAATAAAGGTTATATTGGGAGGTGAAGTTCCTTTGGCTGTAGTCATGTACATACATTCGAATATTCTACAGTTAGTAATTTGTTTGATTTCAAACCAGCTATGTGCAGTTAGTCTTATCACTATGTCCTGGTGATATTTTCAAACGTGCAAGTGCCTTTCTACACCTCTTTAACGCCGAGAATTACATTCTAGCCTTGTTCTTATAACGTTCCCCGGTGACTATTCATTGCATATTACTTGTGCAAATTTTGACTTTCAAAGAAGTTTGTATGTAGCAATCTTAAGGGCCAATTCGAGTAGAGCAAGAGGTTCCCAATACACTGCACAGACTACAATTAAGAATAGAGTCGAATCATCATCCCTGTTGCGGTGCTCCATGTACCTCTATTGAATGTTGGAATATGCATTCCAGTGTAGAGTATATGGAAGCCCCACACAGAATTACATACATGCATACATAATTGGTCATTACAACCCTTCAGTCAGGATTACGACCCAGTTTCTCAGTTTCTCACATCACTTATGTTGTGTGTGTTAATTTTATACATACAGTAGTGGGACCTACAGTTTAAAGTCGACTCCGAACTACAGACTTTTGAGAAAGTTTTCATGGCAATTTTTATTTACTCTCAGAGTTTTTACCAGAAATCTACTGAGAGGAAGTCGCCGAAAAAATACTTTTTGTATTTTGTTTTGATGTCTGGTCTGGGGCTCGAACCCTGGCTTTACGTCTAATAACCCAACACATAGCTACATAGACTACGACGACTCCTTGATTAGTCATCCCAAATGCATGTTTTGCGTTACTGTTTTCGAAATTACAGAGCCGAAGTAAATATAAGGCTTTAACTTTAATAAGACGAACCCCTTAGAGGAGAAGGTCCCACTTACATCCTCATTTAGATCCGTTGTGAAACCACAATCAATATTCAATACGGGGATCAAACATACATACATGATTGATCATTACAAGATTACGTCAGGATTACGACCTAGCTTCTCACATCAATTACGTTGCGTTACGTATCAAAACGATCATCAAATCGATACAAATTGTTGGGTGTTTGCAGTATCAAACCTGACTGTTTTAATAGAATTCATTCTCAATGCCACTTAGTCCACCATATCGAGTACGTCCATGAGATTGTGCGTAAGTAAACAGGTAACATCTTAGAAATCCAAGTCGGTCATAGAGATCCTAACGAACAACGCATTTAGTAGACTTATCTTTATAATGCCTTCCGAACTCAATCCTGTCTGACATCATTTCTCTCATGTATGGCTCGTTAATTAGGATCGGTGTAAAGGCTCTCCTTTATATGCCTTATTGATGCTCTCCATATCAACAATTTGATTAAATGTCTATGATTGAAATTCATTCACATATTTATGCCTCGCACTTTACAACTAAACTTGCAAAGACATCTTCTGTAACAAAAATATTTTAAAAGAAAGAAAAAAAAATAAACGAAAAATAATTGAACGCATTATATTCTTGCCTATAAACCTTTAGTAGACCTTCCTACACTTTTCGAACCATAAGAAAAGAGAGAGAGAGCTCGGCAACATAAAGTTAAGAAAGACACAAGTTTAGTAAATTCTTGTTATCGGCACAGATGGTAAGATACTTAAGGGAAAGTCAAAAAGATTTTTGTCTATACATACGTAATACAATAACACTTACACTTGCTCAATCTTAAAAGCCATACACATACATAGATTGCAGAGTAAAGAGTTTTATAGCTGAAGTAAGAAAAAAAGAAAAAAAAAATGTGGCACAAAATACGAATACATGGTAGATAAAAAAAGAAGGCACTTTAAATCGATTTTGTTCGAGAAGCACTAATAGTCCTATATGTACTGTATGCAGCAGCATCATCTAAACACATGTGTTGCCTTAATACATACGAGTACAAGTATTGACTTTTCAAAATTAACTTCATCAGCAAGAGAGAAAAGTTTTTCTTTTCCCAGTAATCATCATCATGCTCATCAGCATCATCATCACTTGTTACTTGTTGTATGTGAGTCGTGTTAGAAGGAAACTGTTTTCTTTGGAAAAGCATACAAACTTACTTTGCCAAACAACTATAATAATGTAGGAAGAATGATAAAGTTGCTCATTTGATGCAAATGATAACATTGTTACTGTGATAATAGCCAACGTCAAACTTGCCATTAAAATATTAGCAGGGAGAGAGATAATTATTGATTTCAGTCTTAAAGGATTAAAATTCGAATAAAGAAAAAAGTTACATGCAATTAAATGATTCTCGGATGTCCATTTGGGGGTTAAGATTAAAACGTTTTACAATTAGTTGAAGAATAAGGATTTGTTTATCGATTAGGCAATACGTTTTAAACTTTTTTTTTCAATTTTTAGACTTTTAGTCATATTGCTAGAAGAGAAATTCCTCTCGGAGTAATATTCCCTTTTAGTTCCATAGTCAAGTAGCAAGTACTTTAGCTTATTAGAAGTGAGGCCACGGTTTAAACCCCAGGCCAGACATCTCCAACAAAACAAAATTTGAAATTAAATATATTTCTTCGGCAACCTCCTCTCACCGGATTTTTTGCAAACCCCTGAGAAACTAATTAAAAATTGCCTTAAAAAAATTCTCAAAAATCTGTATTTCGGAATCGGCTTTAAACAGTATGTCCCGCCACTCATATATAAAATTAACACACGCAGTTTAAGTTGTGTGGGAAAAGCTATGTCGTAATCCCGACTGAAGGATTGGTAATGGTCAATTGTATATGTATGCATCAGAGATCAGCAATGAGTATTCAAAAAGATGAGTAGATTCGAATCGGACTCATAATATTTGATACTTATACGCATTCATACTTATTTTAATATTATACTCATACTACTCATATCCAAAATTTGAAGTACTCATCATTTTCATACCAGCAATGAGTATACAAAAATATGAGTAGATTCGAATCAGACTCATAATTTCTGTTACTTATACGCATTCACATTTATTTTAATATTATACTCATACTACTCATATTCAAAGTTTGAAGTGCTCATCATATATATACCAGACACCAGCAATGAGAATTCAAAAAGATAAGTAGATTAGAATCATACTCATATTTTCTGGTACTTATGCGCATTCATACTTATTTTAATATTATTCTCATACTCCTCATATTCAAAGTTTGAAGTACTCATCGTACTCATACTTAACAATATGCATAATGTTGTTGATTTTAACTCTTCTTTACTCAACATTTAAAAGAATCACAAAATAAATATGATTCTTGTACGAACACTACAATGCTCACTAGAAGGTTGTGTGTTTGCTTTGCTTGATGTCTTTGTCTTTTTCTTTTTTTCTTTTTTTGTAAACGCAACAACAACTAAGACTGTAAATTTTTATGAATGATTCAAATCATTCGAATCATTTTTGAGTATGTATTATAAGTATTTTTCTAAATTTATGAATCTAAATGAGTAGTCGTATGAATCAAACATATTTCGAAATTTATGAGTTTGATGTCAACGTTGTACTCATACTCATAGCAACCTGTACTTATAAATCAATGTTGTAGGCAGTACGAATGCAACAGAGTAGTTGAATTTCAATACTGTTGACTCACTCGTGCTCAAAATTTCATGAGTACTTATGAGTAGGGAAAAAACGATCTCCGGTAAGCATATTATTCACATTGCCCCTATTGGCAATTAAGTGTATTTTACTGAGAACCTTTTGTACAGTTCGAAACGAATGGTATTCGAACAGGATCAGGACGTTACGGCAGTTAATGCAAAACTGTCGCGGCATCATGGGGCTGCAGATTGTCGTAATTAAACCTTCATTTATATTCGCATATTTAGGGCGCTGGTTAGTCAAATGTACGCCGTTAAAATGACTTAATTCTTTGCAATACAGGCAGATAATAGCATCGACAGAATTGGTTTCATCAATTGGAAATCAGTATCTTGGCTTAGCTCTTCGTCGCCGTAGTCTAATAGGTAGGCAGTTGACTTGTTAGAAGTGAGGCCACAGTCAAACCGCAGGTCAGAGATCTCGATCTAAATGAAATATGAAACAAAATATTTTTTCGGGGGCCCCGAATTCTCAGCAGATTTCTGGCAAAAGCTCTGACAGTAAAGCAAATTGCTTGAAAAGCTTTTAATTTAATCTATCAACTCTGAATGCCACGTATGGATAAAATTAACACACATAACATGGGTGGTGTGAGATGCTAAATAAAAGGTTTTGATGACCAATTAAGTAAGTAGTAATCAAATGAAAACTAAAGCATTTGTACATTCTGAATTTAATTTCCTATAAGCAATTAGAAAGTATATAAGACCTTTAAATTCTATTAACATTCCTTACATGAGCAATAGATTATCTAGTCAAAAGCATAAACCTTCATTTCAAGCTCATTTGCCCGACAAAATAATTAATAAAGGAAAGGCTGAGGAAAAATATCAGACAACATACTTGTTACCAAATGACAAAATGCTTTCGATTATTGCTTGTTTGTAGTGGTAAACTCATCATTAATAATTCACAGGTCTCACAGAAAGGCTAGAAAAACTATCTTCAAAGTTTATGAGTACCTTCTGCATGCAGTTGTGTTCCAATTTTTTGTTATGAACTGCAGTACTTCATCAAATTATTGCATGAGGGTATGTAAAATGTAAGAACAGCATAATGTTTGACACTTACATAGTGTCATAGGCAAACATATGTCTGTAGAAAAGTATGACCGAAATTGTTCAATCATAAAGTTCATTTACATACATACATCGATTGATTTTGATTCTCCCATATGAATTTTATTTTTCCGGTTGTCGTTCATTTTGGAATTGATGGTCAAATTCTTTTTTTGTGTGTTTTGGCAATGACATATGGTCGAGTATTATTTTAGAAAATTTCAATGGCATAAAGAGTACATCATTATAATACATACATACATACATATATACATACATAATTGGCCATTACAACACTTCATTCAGGATTACGGCCTGACTTTTCACACCACTTATGTTGTGTGCGTTAATATTATACATGAGTGGCGAGGCCTACAGTTTAAAGTCGACTACAAACGAAAGATTTTTGTGAAACTTTTCGTGGCAATTTTATTTACCGTCAGAATTTTTGCCAGAATTCTGCTGAGAGGAAGTGGTAGGAGAAATATTTTTTCATATTTCGTTTTTTTGGAGATGAATGACCTGACGTTTGAAACGTAAGCTCATATCTATTAAGTCAACACACTACCTACAAGTGTACGACGACTCAGAATACCATACAGCCAGGTTTATTGATGAAATAAAGAAATATTTGAAGAGGTGATTGGATCATGTACGGCGGACATTTGCCGGAGATTATATTTAAAAACTATAGGGTGGGCTCTTTAAAAATTTAAGTTTAAAAAACGGTTTGAATTTTTGCTTTTTGTTTTTATTGTAAAGCTCAATTGCTACGGTTAGAAATCGAATATTATTTCATTCATATGGCTGCCGCGACTGGCCTCACAGTACCTCATTTGATCGAACCAAATTTTCGAGTGTATGGGGTATTATTTAGACAATGGCATCGCGAATGTTGGCCTTCAAATGCTCAATTGTCTCTGGTTTGTTGGCATAATACTTTTCTTTAACGGCGCCCCACAGAAAATAGTCCAATGGTGCCAAATCGCAGCTTCTTAGCAGCCGAATGACATCACCATTTCGGCTAATTAAAAGGCCTTCGAAGGTTTGATGCAATAAATCAATTGTGGCATGAGATGTGCTACAAGTTACACCATCCTGTTGAAGCCAAACATCATTCACAGCAATACCATGAAGAGCGGGTACAAAAAAATTGGTTATAATGGTGCTATAGGCGTCTCCATTGATCATAATGGTTGCGCCGTCCTTATTTTCAAAGAAATATGGGTCAATGATGCCTCCGCTCCACAAACCGTACCAAACAGTCACTCGTAAGAGGGGCATTGGCTTCTGTAAGACCACGTAGGGATTTTCTGAGCCCCCAATTACGGCAATTTTGCTTATTAACGTACATACTAAGATGAATATGAGCTTTGTCCGAAAAAATAATTTTTTTTTCGCGAAATCGACATCATCATGCAGTTTCTCTTTGGCCCAATAAATCCCAACATTGCTCAGCGTAAATCGTTCAGTGGAGATAATATACTAAATTTTGAAATTATTGATGGTTCAAATTTAATTTAGATGACCCACCCTAAATCCTATGGAATTATCAGATTATAATAAAAAGTAACCACTCCCTGCATCATTTTATAATCAGAAGTTAAACGAGCAAATTTCTCCATCCATAAATGCTGTGTCTTAATTGTTAAAAGCTTTAAAAGACTTCTGCTGCTTTTATAGTCGGCTGCATAAAATTGCAAATTAAATTCAATTGAATTAAATATAGTTTGTGAATCCCATGCCATATTTCAAATAGCATGGCATTAATAATTCAAAAGCAAATTGACATTACAAATCAACAATTCAAAGTAAATTCTTTTAAACATTCTTTGTTTGTTCAAAACAATAACAAAATAACCACAACTGCAATTGACTTTGTCAGCTAATCAGCGACCCAAAATGCCAAAGGTTATGGCGCCCAAACGTATTTAACCCATTAACATTTACTTACAGCTGCTGTCAGCTAACACGTCTAGTGGCATCTAATCATGAGGACGAGTTAAATTTTCTTAAAATCTGTTTAACGTTCAAATAATTTTCAATTCATTTCAGCGGTCATGGCATATAACAACGGCTACCTAACGCAAGCCGACATCTAAACAAATACGTCTGAACTTTGTAAATTTTTTGTGTTTTACGCTGGTTTATCTCCCCTTTTCCCTGGTGTTGGTACAATTGTATTGATTTTTATTGTCCCCGGCTGGAAAGAGTTAAAAACCGTAGACAAATAAACGCCAAACAATTGTTAAAGTTGTGCTTACCAAGGGCCAATGCGGTATTTAAATGTCTCCGATGAAGTAAATTGAAAAATCAGCAAATTTTCAAATCTAAGCACAAAACAAAAACAAAAAAACAACGAAACAAAAACCAAAGAAAAATTAAAACAGACAAGGTTTATTTCAATATACGCTGTCAAGTCAAATTGTCTATTTGGGACAATAAGGCTGGCAAAGCAATTCAAATACAAACTTATTGTTTTAACTTTACTTACCATCATACATACATACATACCTACATACATAATAAATGAATCCGTAGGCATAAAAATCTTCAATGTATACTATACATACACCCCACCTCTATGGTGTTGTTTGTGTGTTTTCGTTTTAATGTTCAGTTTGCGGGGGAATAGTTTTGCTTATGAAATATTTTTCTAAGCTTTTCAATTTCATTCATCTCAGCATGATACCATTCTGTTCTGATCTGTTGATGAGGGGCGTGGAAAATACGAACAACGTTTAGAATTTTACTTTTTACTAAACCATGTTGATTCGTATACTTTTGCTTGTTCTCTGCTGGTGAAAATTTGCATAAAATTTTTTAATGTTTTTTTGTTGTTTTTTGTTGTGTTTTGTTGTTTTTTATTACTATTCTGTATATTCTTTTGTGTTTTGGTTACTTTAGTACTCTGATGGTTGTACTACAATTAATACGAATGCCCTACTGTTGGTAAAAGGTCAGGTGGCATTAGGTTTCTGCGTTTGAGAACAGCTGATTTTGGCTAGGTAGACCGCAAGCATCTAGGCCAATCAAAAAAGGCTTGAGATGTATAGTTTTAAAATGGGTTACGTTACGAGGTAGACTGTTTTGTCGTACGAGAGAGGTCTCCGCTACTCAATTGCCTATTGAGACCATAGTAACACCTGTTGGAAGAGTGATCCTGCGCTTGATCACAAGACTGACATCATTTTTGGTGGTAACGGCGGAGCCAACACTCTACAAGACGCTCATCCTACCCATACTTCTTTATGGCGCAGAGGCATGGACCCTATTAAGTACTGCTGCAGCAGCCTTGAGAGTGTTCGAGAGAGAAGCCCTGCGTAAGATCTTCGGTCCAGAACGAGTTGGCGATGATTTCCGCATCCGATCCAACAGTGAGCTCTTCAACGACAAAGACGTTGTGCAGCGTTTTAATATCCAGCGGCTGCGCTGGCTCGGCCATGTCGTTCGAATGGAGGAGGATGTTCCGGCGAGACGGGTATTTGATGCCAGGATCTGCGGAAGTCGGCGAAGAGGACGACCTTGTATACGTTGGAAGGACCAAATCGAGGAAACCCTGTAATCGATTGGTGTGAACGACAGGCATAGGCACGCAAGAAGTAGAGGCGCCTGGAAGGATGTGTTGCGGCAGGCCGAAATCCGTTAATTGGGTTGTTATGGCCAATTAAGTAAGTGAGTAAGTACGTTACGAAGTAGTCGCATTAGTCTAGTGTCTTGGTTCAAACCCCAAAAAATATTTCTTCGGCAACTGTCTCTCAGATTTCTAGCAAAAAAATTGCCATGAAAAAATTTGTCAAAAACCTGTCGTTCAGAGTCGACTTTAAGCTGTAGGTCCTGCCACTCATATATAAAATTAACGCACACGACATAAGTGGTGTGAGAAGCTTGGTCGTAATCCTGTCTGAATTATTGTAATGACCAATTATGTATGTATGTATGTACGTTATGAGGCAGCTACTTCTTGAGGGACAAATCGTATGCAAAGGATAATCTCTTCCATCTCCCAACAGCCAAAGCTCCTACACTTCCCACTGAAGTTTTCCGAAGGTATGTCAAGTCTGTTAGCATATCTTCTAACAAACAGTTTCCCATGAGAATCTCAGCTGTATGGTAGGCAACCATAAGATTTAAGTACAGAAGGCTATCAGTCTGTTCTTATCTATAGAAGCCCAGCGGAATCTACTTATATTGCACGTACCTTCCTGCTGCCAATAAAGTTCAACTTTCCAGTAAAACAACCGGAGAATACCTAGTTTAACTGAGGCAATGGAAAACCTATGTCCTGTAACGCGTTGTAGATTACAAGCTCCATATCGGCTCTAGACACATAAAGAATACCTACTTTAAGTGAGGCAATGGGAAAAGCAATGTCTTGTAACATGTTGCCGATTACAAGCTCTGTATCGACCCTAGCCACTAAAGAATACCTAGTTTAACTGAGGCAGTGGGAAAACCTATGTCCTGTAATATGTTAGAGAAATGAGCTCGGTATCGCCCTCAGCCTTTGAAGAATACATAGTTTAACTGAGGCAATGGGAAAACCTATGTCCTGTAACGTGTTGCCGATTACAAGCTCCGTATCGGCCCTAGCCACTAAAGAATACCAAGTTTAACTAAGGCAATGGGAAACCTATGTCCTGTAATATATTATGGATAATGAGCGCTTTGTTGGCCCAAGCCAGTGCATCAGTAAGCAATTTCTGACGAAATCGTGTGAATGGATTCCAGCTAACATTCATTGGGAAATCAATTGCCTACGGCTCTTGGAAGTCGCCGTAGTCTAGTAGTTAGTGTGTTGGCTTATTAGACGTGAGACCAGGGTTCAAACCTCAGGTCAGACTTTTCCATCAAAGTGAAATACGAAAAAATATTTCTTCGACGACTTCCTCTCAGCAGATTTCGGGCAAATATTCTGAGAGTAAATAAAATAGCCATGAAAAAGTTTCTCAAGAATCTATCGTTCGGAGTCGACTTTAAACCGTAGGTCCCGCCAATCATAAATAAAATTAACGCACACAACATAAGTGGTGTGAGAAACTAGGTCGTGATCCTGACTGAAGGGTTGTAATTACCAATTATGTATGTATGTATGTTGGAAGAAATTAAAAGATTTTTGGTGAGAGTACCCCCAACCAACTAATCTTGATCATAATGCTTGTCTTGAGAACATTGCTCAGATCAGTGGTCAGGCCCGACGTGCGAAAGTTTTTTACCCGAACCCCCAATACGATGGTCAGTTCAATGGCGGCCAATTTGGCCTGGCTCCTGATCCCAAGGTGAAATCTTCTGTGACCCATGTGAACATTGGTTTCTTTCATGCAGTAGTCTATGCCATCGAAATATGTGCTCAATTCAAAATGAGCGGAAAGCACAAAGAATGCAATAGCCGGACATCCAGGCCACCATCCGACCAAACGGCTGTTAAATCCGAATAGCATGGGTAGGGAAAGTGGCATTAGCTTTTGCTGCCCCATGTTAATATTTGAAAGTAACGGGAATTTTATTAGATAGGCTCATAAGTTATTCTCTAAATTTTTATCATCTGTTGTGGCTTAAGTATGCCACCTGCTTATAAAAATTTACTGTTATTATATTGTGTACATATTCATTTTGCAACTTAAATATTGTGTGTAGCGTATTCTCATAATAATTGTCATGAATGAATCACTCCATTTACAATTTACTTTTTCCTCCTGCCGGAAGAAGAAATAAAATTACCACAAAAAATAATTTACATTTTGTTTTGCTCGTTCATTCCCGTTCGTTCTTATTCATTTACTGTTACAATAATTATGCAAATATTATATGTATGTATGATGATGATGATGATGAAATTTAACAGAATAAAGTTAAATCCTTATAAAACAAAAACAAAAAAAACCGAGGGAGGAAACAAAATTTGATTTTATTTTGTTAAATTTATTTCATTTCTAAAGTAATAAATTAAAAAAATTTCATTTTCAAAACTACTGTTGATTATTTTTATAGAATAAAAGATGATAATAACTGTTACAGAAGAATAAAAAATAATTTTTGGAGACAATGTATTGAATATAAAAATTTTTTTTTCAGAAAAAGTTTAATTGTGTTCATTCGAGATCCATTCGAGATCCATTGATAGACCCTGGCGGCAGTATTGTATTAGTCCCATGCGGGCTCATGGTTGCACGGTCATTTTGGACAATTGCGAAGTTGAAGAACCTACCAGAGTAGCCTCTCTTCTATTGAAAATCAATCCAATCAAATCAAAATCCTATTTTTGTCCGATTATTCATTAGTCAAAGGATTAAGAAAACATTTTGTTTTATTCTTTGTCTCAGCTAGTCTGAACTGAGTAGGGCGCGTGTCAACTACTTACTAAATTATCTGATCATTAGTCAGGATTACAACCTAGTTTCTCACAACACTCATGTTGTGTCAGAGTCTTTGCCAGAAAACTACTGAGAGGCAGTCGCCGAAGCATTTTTTTTTCGTTTTGTTCGAGATGTTTGAGCAGAGGGGGCTGAACCACGGGCTATAGTGTAATAAGCCAACACACTAGACTATGTTAACGTCAAGGATGCCGGTCAATCTATTCCTTAAATTGTACCATAAGGAGAAATAAGTCAATGTATTCTTTCCGTTGTAAATGACCTTAGCAAAGGCTGTACATCATTTGCGGAGGAAGATCCAAGATTACCAACTTTATTGGCTTCTCTGGTTCTGGCTAGTAATTGTTGTTAAATCAATGTCTAGATTTGGTAAACTTTCAGGCCGGTTTTTATCTTGAATCAAAGGAAATCTAGTTTTAAATAGAAGCCGTTATGCTGATTATCAATGCCTGTTAATCAGCGCTGTTAACTCTGAGGCATGGTTTCATATAGTATTCTAAAGTTCCATTATTAAGTAAAATCAGTTTTCAACAAATCTTTTACTCTTTCCTATATTATCATGTCTCCTCTAAGCCATTGCTTGCAAATTATATCCTTCGAATTGTGAAAAGTTTTGGGATCTTTCTTGTATGTCAGTCGAATTAATATTTTCTGATGTGTTAGGTTAGGTTGGAGGACGTGTACTTGTCAATTAAGACAAGTACAGCACCCGGAGGTTGAATTGACCCATTGTACAACGTCCTAGTTTCTCACACCCCTTATGTTGTGTGTGTTCATTTTATACATGAGTGGTGGGACCTACAGTTTAAAGTCGACTCCGAACGACATATTTTTGAGAAACTTTCTCATGGCAATTTTATTTACTCCCACAGTTTTTGCCAGAAATCTGCAAATTTGATGTCTAGCCTGAGGCTCGAACCCTGGCTTTACATCTAATAAGCCAACACACTACCTATTAGACTACGACGACTTTTTCTGATACTTTAAAAAAAACATTCGCATTATACTGGAAGCAATTCTGATGCAAGGCTTTCATGCATTGAACTGTACGCTTGATTGCCTGCATTCAATAGTTCGAACAACACAAAGGGCTGCAACGATCGCATATCATATTCGTTTATCTGATGCTTTCGTTTTCAGCTCACTGAAGAAATGTTGTTGATTTGGTATCAGATTGTTGTCTTTATTTGCGGCTGGGTTCATCATTCATCTGGCTATTCGTATCGGTTTGTAGAGCTGCTTGTCTGATCTAACTAGTTTTAGAGTTCTCGATATGGTTAAGATTTTCAATGTGTTTGACGGAGTTTTGTGGGGTTCACTTTTATCGAAACTTATAACTTTTTTGAAGTCGCCGTGGTCTAGTAGGTAGTGTGTTGGCTTATTAAACTTATTAAACTTCCAAACCCCAGGTCAGGCACCTCCAACTAAACGAAATATGAAAAAATATTTCTTCGGCGACTTCTTCTTAGCAGATTTCTGGCAAAAAATTTGAGAGTAAATAAAATTGCCATGAAAAAGTTTCTCAAAAGTCTGTCGTTCGGAGTCGACTTTAAAAACTGTAGATACCGCCACTCATGTATAACGCACACAACATAAGTGATGTGAGAAACTTGGCCGTAATCCTGACTGAAGGGTTGTAATGGCCAATTATATAAGTATTATGTAAGGCGCTCTATCATGTCGAGTTTTCTAAGGAATCACTCTATAAGGGTTGTTGTAGGTGGGATAGCATCAGCAGAGTTCACGCTAAATTCTGGCTTCTATTCTATCGCTAAGCATCTTAATGAACATTCGATTCAAACTTACAATCCTATGTACTGTTTTGCAGATGACAATAATATTTCTCATTCGTATTCTTTTGATTAAAGACCAAGCTCTTTAGAGGTTGAGGTCAAAGTATGACTCACTTGCCTGCAAATTACAGATAATCCAGGTAAATAATCTCAGATATGAATAGGATAGATTTGAATAATCAAAGGAACGAATGTATTTTTCATCTGACTCCTAAAAAGCCATTAAGAATATGTTCTCTGTAAAGTTTATCAATATTGAGCATTCAGATGTTCTTTATGTTTTGTAAAGTCCGTGCAGTATGTTTATTACTGTCTGAGAACAATAATGAATGGAAACAACGATGTTTATATTTATAGAGATTTTGAGAAGGCGATGTCATGAACATTCGCCTTCAAGAACATTCATCAGACAGTCTACCCTGCCATATAAAAGGCAAGACGAGTGAGTTAGTAAAGTTCAGTCAGTCTTGTGTGAAGACAGGATGTGTTTGAAGACAGTAATCGTGGTTTAAAGATCTCTGTTACAAAGATCTGTCGAATAATTGGCTAGTAATTGTTATTGTTTATGCAAAGGGTATAACAAACAAAGCAATTGTTGTTGTTTACATAAAGTTGTGAACAGGGGCACACAGAATTGTGCGAATAATAAAGAATTTTAATTAAAACTAAACACAAATTTATATTTATTTTATTTGCAATCTGCAGGCTCATATTTTAAACAGTATTAATTGACACCTAGTCAACAGATATCTCAGTGTTTTATTGTAACTTTAAATTCTCATGCTTTTAGAAAAAAAAAAACTTTATGTTATTAGCATCAGTACGTATCAAATTGTTGCCTATTCTACTACATCGGTATCCAGCTTATATTAAAGCAGTTTCTATGTCAATAAAGTGAGTTATAAAAGAAATCCCAGTTATTTCTAAGAAATCCCATTTGATCTGAATACAAATTTCCATTTTTCCAATAACGATGTCTAAACAATTTCGCAATCATGATGTAAATTAACTCAGTCAACTCGTATTGACATGACTCTATTATCCTTATAAAGTTTTTTGCAATTTTTTCCTCATATCCTTTTTATATACATTTTCTTCTTTTGTATCTTTTCGTTTTTTCTTTTGAATTTCTTTGAAAAGTGACAGATGATAGAGCATGCCAAGTTCCTTAAACTTTATCTAGGTGGTGGATAGTATAGTAGAATAGGATACTATTGGTATGACCAATAAAGTTAAAGTTTGCCTGTGCCAACTGTGTGATGTCAAACTTTTGCTTCTCCGCAGTATAAACATGTGCACATATGAGTAGCGCATATATGTATGTACATATGTACATATATCTGAAGTTGAAATGTTTATTTTGCAATTTGTCTGCTGGAGAAAATTTTTTCGCATTTTTTTTATTTTGTCACAGCAGGTGACCAGCCAACCAACTCCCTCATCTGTGTAAGGCTACAATATTTGGTTCATATTATAAAAAACTTGTAGTTTGATTTGATTTATTTGAAAGCCATAACCCAGAAATATATAAGAAATATTCCATAATATATAAACGATATATTTTTGTAAAATGCAACGTCATCAATTATCTTCCAATATTTATTATAAATTTTCTGTAAATTATTCTCAATTTGAAATAGGCTCTCAAAAAAAATTCGATTTTTTTATTCACATGAAAATATTGATACCCACAGAAGCACTTTCCATCCACTGCAGTGCGATAATAAATTTCATTTAAAATTTTCCACTCAAAATATATTTTTCCAATCGAAATAAATAAATAATAAAAGAAAATTAAATTGAAAATCTGAGAAAAACGAAAAAAAAAGTAAAGTTTTATCAGATTGAATACAGCTTGGAGCAGTTTTTAAAATAATTTTATTACACACACACACAAATTATAACTTTTATTTTAAGCTTCTTTTGTTGTTCTCGCGTTTTATAAGATTTGGCAAAAATATTCCAAGAGCTTAAGATTCATTAGGAAAACAAAAACTGTTGAAAAGTATGTTAAGGAGGTAAAGCATGGCACACTTAAATGATATTTAAAATTTTTTTCGATACAGATTTATTGCATGGCCATGCCAGAATATAACAGTAAACTTTTTGAAAAAAAAACAATGGCCCAATTATGCCTTTGGACCAAAATCCGCACCAAACAATGACCCGTTTTGGGTGCGTCGGCCTTTAAATGTATGCCTGCGGGTTTTCTGTGCCCCAAATGCGACAATTTTGCTTGTTTACATACCCGCCAAGATCAAAATGAGCTTCATCTGAAAAGATGATTTTTTTTTGACAAAATCGGCATCTTCTGTAAGTCGATCGCAGACCCACTTAGCGAAGAGAAAACGCATTGGGGGGTCAATGGGCTTCAACTCCTGAACCAATTGGACTTTGTATGGCGTCATACCCAAAGTCTTTATGCAAAATTCGTCTCAAGGATGTCTCCGAAATGTTCAATTGTTGAGAACGACGGTGAATTGATGTTGATGGCGCTTCACGCACACTTTCTTCCACAGCAGCAATATTCTCGGGTGTACGCACTGTTTTTGGCTTTTCACGTTTTGGTTTAACGATGAGGATGCCAGTTTCTTTCACTTTTTTCACAAGATAACGAACATACGGTGCTGACGGTGCTTCTCTTCTTCCAAAATCCGTTCGCAATTTTCGCACACATTCTGCAACATTACCATGATTTTCGAGTAAGGTCGCAATATTTCCCAGCGTTGCTCAAGCGTATACACAACCATATTCGTTCAGCGGAAGGATAAAACTAATTATCTGTCAAATCAGACATGAGCTAAGTGTTACCATTTACGAAATAAGCACTAGTTGAAAAAAAAAACGTTAGATGGCGGACCCGTTATGTAAACTTTAGCAAAATGTAGACCCCTGGCTTATAGTATCGTATGTGTAAAGATTGTAGTCACCGTAGTCTAGTGAGTAGTTTGTTGGCTTACTAGACATGAAGTCACGGTTCAAAGCCTAGCAGGTCAAACTTCTTCAACAAAACGAAATATTAAAAATTATTATTATACTTTATATAGCTTTTACAATATAACCGTTTTGTGGTTCCTAAGATGAATTCGGGATAGATGGATAGATAGATCGTGTACTCAATATCCTCATAACTTCTGAAACAATTGTTGTCAAAATTTGCAAAATTAAAGAACAGAAATTAATATGAATCTCGCCGAACTAAGAGTTAGTAAAAGTTCAGTAATCGTGATTTGAAAATCTCCGTTACAAAGATCTGTCGAACAATAGCCTAGTAATTGTTATTGTTTATGCAAAAAGAGTGCAAAGAGAAATAACAAACAAAGCAATTGTTGTTGTTTACATTAAGTTGTGAACAGTGGCACTTAGAATTGTGCGAACAATAAAGAATTTTAATTAAAACTAAACACAGATTTATTTTTTTGCAAACTACGATCTTATAATTTAAACGTTTTTAAAAGGTAAAAACCTAACAATTGGCCTCTTTATAAGTATGCCGATCCTACCCCAGGCCAGACATCAAAACAAAATACAAAAAGTATTTCTTCCTCTCAGTAGATTTCTGGCAAAGTCTCTGAGAGTAAATGAAAATTGCCACGAAAAGTTTCTCAAAAATCTGTCGTTCGGAGTCGACTTTAAACTGTAAGTACCGCCACTCATGTATAAAATTAACACACACAACATAAGTGGTGTGAAAACTGGGTTGTAATCCTGACTGAAGGGTTGTAATGACCAATTATGTATATATGTTTTATGTACATATGTATCGATCCTACTATCCTTGGCCTATCTTTAAGCGAAGACTGTGTGACGATAGCCTATAAAAAATAAAATGCTAATTTTAATATACTTGTATCCAGAAACCCGAAAGAAGTACAAACGAAATTTACAAGGCAAAGCAACGAGAGTAATCTTGCTGTCCTCCTCAGAAACACATGAAATTTGGGGATAATGTGTACACAAATGGTATCGAATAGGAATAAATATAAGCTTAGCCGCATACAATATAATTTAAATTTGAATAGAGCTGAAGCAATAGTACAGTTGAAGAGTCAATCTAAAATTCAATTGATTTGGAAACATTCTTGACGTCTAATCTTGGTTTGTCAGTGAACATTGGAATGATGTGGGTGAAGGTCATTGTCACAACAGTATGTTTCTTGATGAATACGATCAGGTATATTGCAGTTAATAAGTGATATTCCTATCATTAAGTCTAATTATTGCGGCTGCATATATAGCCAACCATCAAACCGTAATCCTGTGAAATAGGATTGGTTTGGTTACAAAGTAATACAGCATAAAATGTAGGATCGGGGTTACATCTGGAAAGAAATTTAATTAGACCGCTATATGGCAAGTTGCACCATATTGTTCAAAATTAAATGTTGTTTCTATTTAGCTGGTTAGTTTTCGGAAACAAAAAATTGGTTAGCATATCTCAATACCGTTTGTCAGCCACCGCAAGGAGCTATTGCTCATTACGAGAGAAATAAGGAAAGCCACCTGACAACATCCATCATTTATTTAATCGAAAATAAACGTAATATATAAACAGTTTTCTTTTAGAAAATTGCTCATTTTCGGTCATTTTCAAATAATGTCGTTGGTTGGTTTTAGATCGAGAAATAGAATTTGTTCGAATACGATAAATACGATACAGGAATTAGATGCTTAGTAGTCGGATTATGTTAACCATAAAATGAACGTTGTGCTGAATAGACTGCACGCTTAGATTTATTTTAGCGAAATAAATTTATATAATTTGTTGTATCGATATCAATATTATTATGCAGCAAAAGAAATACACCCGGTATAAGACGTCATGTGTAATTACATACAGTGGACAGCAAAAGTCTTAGTACTGCAATATATTTTAGCAATTTCATGAATTTTAGCCATAGGTTTGTATAAAAATTTTTTGTTTACACATATTTATTTTATTAATTTATTTCTGTTTTATTATAAAACAAATAATTTTTTTCTGTTTTTCATAAAACAAGAGAAAAATAAGGAAAAGTTTCAGATGACTCCATAGGTACACCCAAGGAGAACCCTGAGTAAATTTAAAATTCAAAGGTCTAATATATGAAAATGTGATCCCTTGCATTTAGTAGAATATCCCTTAAGGTCAAGCCCACCATTTAACCCATTTGGAATTGAATATACAAGTTTTGTTTAGTGTTTTCTGGTGGCACCATGAGCAAGTTTTTCGGTTGAATTTTGTTTGAGGTTTAGCGATTACGTAACCGTTCTTTCAAATGATCTCCTAAATACTCTCTTGAAGTCATTTCACGACTTTGTGCAAGAGTATTAAGACTGTGGGCACTTTTTTTTTGTCAAAATATATTCCCGTACTAATACTTTTGATGTCCACTGGTCATACACAGTAGGTGGAGACTTATTCAGTCTTGAATAACCCTGTAAGCATAGCATAGAATGTAGTTTTCTGTAAAACTTTTTAATTGATAATCATTGCCTAATAATGGACCACCTCAGTAACGTTTCTTTGGAGCCCTTGAAAATAAATTCCACTATTATTCAACACGGCTATAAATACATACTACATACATGCATACATCACTAGTCTTTACAACCCTCCAATTAGTATGACAACCTAGCTTCTCACACAATTTATGTTCCGTGCGTTAATTTTATACATGAGTTGCGGGACCTCCAGTTTAAAGTCGACTTCGAACGACAGATTGTTGAGAAACTTTTCATGGCAATTTTATTTACTCTGAGAATTTTTGGCAGAAGACTGCAGAGAGGAAATGGAAGGAGAAACATTTTTTCATATTTCGTTTTGATGTCTGACCTGGAGTTTGAAATGTAGCCTTGGGTCTAATAAGCCAACACACTACCTACTAGACTACGACGACTCAGTAAAATAAACGAAATACTGTATGGATTCAGTGATTTTCGAAATAAATACTCACAATTTGGAAATGTTATTGTATCGAAATCGATATTATGTAGCAGAAAACAAACACCCTGTATGATTACGGCTGCCTTCTAAAATGTATCAATACAAAGTTTGTAAGCAATTCTACTAATGTATATAAACTATGTAGATATGCAAAGTAACCAAACAATCCATCAACCATAAATCCGATGCCTGATTGCTTTTTGACTGTGTTAAAAATATACATTGACGACGTTTTGAAATAGAATACATTGTATATATTTTGTACAGCGGCATTATGAAACACGATACTTTGTTCAAACACAAAGCAACTAATATTTACGAAGGCAGCCTACGTATGTCCAATGGGTCAGTCTTAAATGACCGTGTAAGCATAGTACCGAACGTTGCTTTCAATAAAACTTTTTAATGGATAATCATCAACAATGCATCAGCTCGGCAATGTTTTTTTGGAACCCTTGAAGGCAAATCGCACTATTATTCAACGTAGCTATAAATAGATTTACATCTAAATATAACCAGAGGAATAACGAAGAGGTTATGTTAAGACTGCCCTTTACCTAGAGAATGCAAATGCTGTACATATCTGATGATTCATTGAATGAAATGCAGTCCAAGCTAGGCGACATTGTGGATGAATAAGCAACATGGGGATTATATATGTAATCCACTTAATTGGTCATTACAACTCCTTTAGCTAGGATTTTAGACTAGTTTCTCACATGTTATTAATTTTATTCATGTATGGCAGGATTTGCAGTTTAATGTAGCCTCCGAATGACAGATTTTAGAAAGTGTTCATGGCAATTTTATTTTATTCTCAGAAATTTGGTCAGAAGAGACCACGGCGACTTCATAATACATCGAGTATAAGATTTTATGTTAAAGGTGCAGTTTAGTTTGCCTAAATATCTGGCATCGTAATATAGCGTATCAGATAGTGTACGTAGTACTCCCTAGATACTTAAGGCTATCGAAGAACGTATAACAATATAAGATTATAAATCATTTAACGCTAAATACTGGCTATAAAAATAAATTTTCTTTTTATTTACTTTCTGTTTGAAGTAACATTTCTTAAGAAATTTTTTCTTGTCGTATATTGACAGTTTAAGTCAAGTGTCACTTCATGTGAACTTCCATAGACGAAACTCTAAATAATACACATACATCTTCAGCTGTTGACAAGCTTCCAGTATACAAAAACAAAACAAACAAATACATATGAACGCAATAAGAAATTTATGGCTACTATAGTAGAGGACAAGGAGAACAATATCAACGGAATTGTCGACCGAAAACTTAACAACTTCGGCAACAACTTTGTAAAACAATGGCAGCAACAATGGCAGCAACAATCATAAACAAAATATTGGCAGCATAAATAAAAGTTTGTTACCAAATTTTCTTTGCCTTCATATTTCACTTCTTCATTATTCCTACATATGTACTCGTATGTATGTCTGGGCTGTTGATATGACTTTTGAAAACAATTTTGTGTCTGTAAAGAGAATTTCGTACAGACATGAACTCATAAAACTTCAATTAAAAACGAAATTTATATCTCCTGCCATATGATTTATCACTTAAATGCTAATTTTTCAATGTATTTTCGTATTCCTTTTTCGGTTTCTTTTTGGTTAAGTTAACCAAGGCTCTTCTTATAACCACGTTACCTCTTCATTTTTTATTGGCTGCAATTAAAAATCGTAATAAAAAGAAATACAAACGAATTTCAGTTTGTTTACTGGTAAGCTTTTCTTTAATTTCTGAATTTTATTTCTTTTGTTTTTAAGCAATAAGTCTTTCAAGGCTGTTGTTTTTTGCGCTGTTCTTTATTGAAACATTTTCAACAGATAGTGCCTGGAAATAATGTGACTTTAAAAACAAAAACGTAAATTGTGCGGATTACGGTGTTGTACAATATTTTTAATTGCCAAACGCTTAAGACTGACTGCCAGTACACAGCACGACAAAGTTTATTCGTTTTATTTATTTAAATTACGCATTTTAATTTACTTTTGTACCCTACTCTATGCCATGGGGACTATTGCATGTGATATGAAATGAACTGTACTTACTTACTTTATTGGTCATAAACAATCCTTTAGTCAGGATTACGACCTAGCTTCTCACATCTACGTTATGTCTGTTAATTTTATCCATAAGAGGCGAGTCTTACAGATTAAAGTCGACTCTGAACGTCCGATTTTTGATAAACTTTTCATGGTAATTTTTTTACCCTCAGAGGTTTTGCTAGAAGAAATAATTTTTCATATTTCGTTTTATTCGAGAGCCATCAGACTACCTACTTGACTACAGTGGCTTCACTTTACTTTTTCTACTTTTATTGGCAACGGTCTTCTTGGGAAGACTGAGACCCATAAGTGTCCATTATAAACTCCACCCAATCACATTCATACTGGCTTTAGTAGGCTTTTCTTTACGCATAACACTAGCTCTAGTTCCACCACTGTTCAAATTGATGTTGGCATATTAGCTGTAAAGTAGTTTTAGTTCCCTTTCAATTCCTATGGAGCAGTATTTAGTTAACAAATAATATACCAACCTTCCCGAAAGGTACGTTGGTCCCTGTAAAGCTTTCAAATTTCAAAACAAATGGGGGGAGAAAAAAGAAAAAACAAGATTTTTCTGAAAAATATTCTATGGACGTGATCGTCGTAGTCAAGTAGGTAGTGATTCTGCTTGTAGAGATCTCGAGAGTTCATACATCAACTCACACATCTAGAAAAAAGGAATACATATGTACCTATTATATCCATCCACGATTTGCCATTAGTAGCTATAACCTTTCAGTGTAACTAATTGGCATTAAAAAGCTTCTTGAGTCTGTCATCCAGAGTCGATATAAAACTATAGGTTCCGCTACTCATTGAAAGAGTTAACACACAACATGGGTGTATTTTTTTTTTGGCTCATGAGAGCTATTGTCGATAAACAATGTTTCGACGGGCTGAGATGTAGAATAGTGTCGACATTTCTGTCTCATAAGGTAGTAGTCGGAGGGAGCCAACTCTGGTAAATACGCGGGTGAGCTTAATTGTTTTATTGTATTCTGAACCGGTTTTGATTTGTATGCAAGTGAATTCTCTTGCCATGTCTTGTGCCGCATTCTGGTCATTTCTCAATCAATGCATCTTTGTATTAACGGTTTCATAAGGTTTTAGAATAACGAGGTAAACCACATCTTTCTGGTCCCAACAGACTCACAGCATTGTCTGTGAAACGATTTTTTCTGCAGCTGAAATTGATGGTTGTCCCAAATTAATATATGACTTTTTTCATTAAGGATTCTGAAAATAATACCATTTCTTATCGTCAGTAACAATTCGATGCAACACTGCTTTTCTATCGTGCCTTTGAAGGAAAATTTTTCAAGCCGTTTTTCGGTTTTCTATCTGTCTGTCATTCAGTTCAGGTGGTACTCATTATCCAGATTTTTTGATCTTACCCATAGCTTTTAAGCAGTCAGAAATTGTTTGTTATGCAACATTTAACATTTCTGTCATTTTATTCTGACTAAACCAGCCATCTTCATCCAACATTGTTTGCAGTACGACGTTTTCAAAACTTTTTGGTACTCTTCCACATTCTGCAATTCTCACATGAAAATGAAACCATTTTTTGCATGTTACTTTTGATAGAGCATGATCACTCTATGCTACAACAAGCTTTCGATGCTTCTCGCCACCACTTTTCTTCAAATGAAAATAAAAATTTAATTCTTTCCGCAAATCATTTTTTCCGGTACAAACATCTTTAACGCGATTAAAAATATGCTGTTGCTTGTTCACTGATTTTATGTATGTATACTAAATATATTTGACAGATTAAAAGAAAAATGAAGGCTCGTTCACAATAACTGTTCCCAATTGAGACGTTTGTATCCTGACGCTCATTTCATACCGGTACATTGTGGTAATTCGCAATGAATAAACACATATCAGTTTGTCATTTTTAAGTTCAGCAAAATGCTGCTAGTGTGCAAGCAATTTGGGCATTAATTGATCATTTTCGAACGAATTTTAATATTCTCGATTCGAAACCATCTAAAAGACAAAGAAATGTGCGTAACGGAGAGAATATCGCTTTGAATGAAGTCGCAGAAATATTTGCATTTGTTAGCTTTAATACTTCTACTACTTGAAAAATTTCACACAAAGATCATGGCTTAGGTGTCTTTAAAATACGAGTAAACAAAATTGGCATGAAAAGATTCCAAAAAGGTATCGTTCGGCATCGATGTTAAACTTCAGGTCCCGCGGCTCATGTATAAAAATAACACACACAACAGAGATGCTGTGAGAAGATACGTCATAATCCTGATTGAAGGGCTGCAATGATCAATTATGTACGTATGTATGTCTATTCGAAACTGACCAAAATTGTGCATTTTTATCTGTTAGTGTTTAGCCATTTTCGTAAGCCATTTAAAGATTACTACTTCAAAAGACAAAATTTTCACATGTGAAGCAAATACAATCCAAAAACTGTTAACGGATCGGACCTTATCCGTTATGGTGAATGTGCCTTCCATTCATCTAGTTATTCTGACTAACTTTTTTGTTCTCAAAAAGATGACCCAAGTTGTCGTATAGTGTGCTTAATGAATTTTGCAAAATCAATTTAATTTCGATCTCTTAGACCGCCTCGTTCGTATCATTTTACTTCTGTACTACTTTTTAATTTGGCTATATTAAGCCATTGGTTAATGCCGACATTAAAATACTGAATGTCGATATTCAAGCCAGATAGATGGCCAGACTTATTGAAAAAACGTTGTCCGAATTAGATTGGCTGAATGGACCATAATTGACTAGCAAGAGTAATTTTGGAGCAACATATTCTGAGATTCCATTCCATTTTAGAGCTTTTCATACTGTTAGTGAGTTTTCTGACAAACATTGTTTGAGCTTCTTCTTCTTCTTGTCACTTTACATATATAATTGGTCATTACAGCCCTTCAGTCAGGATTACGACCTAGATTCTCACAGCACTCATGTATGTTGTGTGCTTTAATTTTATACATGAGTGGCTGGACCTACAGTTTAAAGTCGACTACGAACGACAGATTTTTGAGAAACTTTTCATGACAATTTTATTTACTGTCAGATTTTTTGCCAGAAATCTGCTGAGAGGATTGTATTCTTGTTTTGATATCTGATCTGGGGCTCGAACCTTTGCTTAACGTCTAATAAGCCAACACACTACCTACTAGACTACGGCGACTTCTGTATGACCTAAACACAAGGACCCATATTTGATATGCTGAGTCTAGCATTAAGACAATATTCCTCTTATGTCTGCTAAAAGTGTCATCAACTGTTCTAAGAAAGTTCTGCTAAGATGACCAGCAAGGCAGGATATTCCATAATAGATCGAAATGTTGAAAAAAAGTATAAAAATATTCCAAAAGAAATCCAATTGGCTCTCTCCATTAATCAAAACAGAGCTGTTATATTGCAGTTAATAAACTTACACAGACTTCCAGGTCAAGTGGCCTTACGATAATCAATTGAGGATCAATTATAGATATTTTTCAATTAAAAACGCTCAGAATAACTTGTGAACAGATTCAAAAATAAAGGCCCCAAAAAAACAGTTTTCCTTATGCTGACTGATAGAAAAAATGTTATGAAATATCATTAAATTTATGTTAAAAATTACATACGATTTCACAATTATAAGCATTAAATGCATGGAGGAAATGAGAATAATTAAAGTTCGTACTGAGTTTTAAAGTTCTCAATGCATTACGGTTAACAAAAAAATAAAAAAAAAATGAAATAAAACTCGTTCATTAAAGAGCATAAAGAAATATGTTTCTTTGCGATTATATTTCGCCATTGTATTCGCTATAGTTGGGCTTATTTTGCCTTTTTTCCACATTCTGTTTGCGTTAAATTCCAGTTTAACACCATATGCGCGCGATAAGGTATTTTCTTTTGTGATGTTTAAGCATATAAAAGTTTATTTTAATATTTTTCTGCGTATGATTTTACAACTTCTGCTGTATGGGGTATGTATGTAAGTAAAACATGTTGTATTCGTGTATGTACATAAGTCTGTAGATAAATTTTGAAGCTGCCAAAAGAGGAAAACTAATTAAAAAGGTATTTGGCCACATGTATGCGTCATGTGTAAAAGCGTTAATAAAGCAGTATTTACACGTATTCATGCACATTCGCACAAACACACACTACAGTGTTAACTCGTGTGGTATTTATGTTGCCTTAATTCTATGCGAAATAATAGCATAGTAGTACAGAGGAAAAACCATAAAAAAAACACAGAGTGCGGACAGACGCCCAACACAATCATGAAAGTATTAAAGGTTTGACAGACAGTAAATGCCGGAAAGATGCCTGTATTAGTTCAATTATTACATGCCATAATAAACGAACATAATTTTAACTATTATTACCGTGGTATTATTGTTATTACGTTTGTAGTGGAAATGTGTCATTTGAATAAGAAGAGCACCGAGAGTCGACGTGAACAAATACACTTTAAGTGTGGGTAGTATGGGTTAAACTTAATGACAGTTTGGCATTTCGTAAAGCCTAAGATGTGTGACAAATGTGACATTTATTGCCGTTAAAGGTGTGTGTGAATTCTTAAAAGTTTTAACATTGCATAAATGATAGTAAAATTCACCAAAAACTACCAATTAAAAATCAAATATTTACGCGGTTAATTTACAATCCAATTTAGAAAATTCCTAACGTCATAATGTTTAACATTTTGAGGTTTAATGTTGAAGTTTTCTGACTTTTATCATATGCATTGTATTCATTCATTGAGAACAAATGGTCAGTCGAGTGGACCACTCAAGTTACTCAATATATTTTTACGCGAGTAAAAACAAACTAAACAAAATAAATACAAGACCACAACAAAACATACACATCGTACGGTACACAGAACTACGCAAAGTTATACTTGTGCATTTACGAGATTATTAACAAAACGAAAGCTGAAAAATAATAACAAAAACAACAATTTTACAGAAAGATCACGTAGTTGCCAGTTGGTATAAACAGAGCGAAGAAATATAATCAATCAGTGATGAAACGTAGGGCTGTGTTCAGTAACCAAAAATTGTATTAAAAAGGACAGTTTGTTAATAAGTACCGCGAATAAAATTGATAGCACAGTGTTATCAGTTGTATTGTTTCGTTATGAAAATAAATAAAAGAGTAAGTAATTCCTTCTTTATATTTTATAAATCAGCAATTTGAGGAAATTTAAAACGTAAGACGTCGAATATGAAAAGCAGAATTTTACACACAAAAGTTCATCACTTCCATTATGTCGAGGCTTCTTATTCACCTCACTAGTATAGCATAACGACAGCTTTTCGAATCAAAGCTCAATTGAGCAAAGAAGGAAAGCAAAATTTTTCATTTGAGATTTCACTGTGCCCGCTATGTCGAAGCAAGCTAATCTTTGCACTTTATTTAGTATGCAAAGAAAATAAGGAAAATACTTAATATCGTAGCATTGAATAGTATCAGCAATATTACATCAAAACTTACTTGAGCACACATACATACATAGCTGTCGGTTGTGATGCTGTAAGAAGCTATTCTCCAGAACTAAATGACAAGACCTGATTAACTCATCTCGACAATTAGCATCAGAGATGTGCATTTAAACCATAACTGCCTTAAAATTAAACCCGAAAGTTTAATGAATTTGATGACCAATATATCAAGTAACAATCACTCCGTTTGACTATAGAGAAATGGTAAGCCAAATGTCAGAAGTCTGCTGTAAATCAGAGACGGACACTGGAAATAAATTGAACAATATTGTGCACCTTCTCAAATAGTTTACATCCTTCGAAGAAGTAATTTGCAGGTAAGCGAAGTCTGCCGACGTTGAAGTCTTCGTATTTTTAGTGTGTTTGCTTATTAGTTGTAAGGTCTCAGGTCAGACCCTAGTCCAGACATCTCCACCAAAACAAAATATGGAAAAATATGTCTTCGGCGATTTCCTCTCAACAGAGTTCTGGCAAAAGCTCTGAGAATAAATAAAACAGCCATGAAAAGGTTTCTCAAAAATCTGTTGTTCGGAATCGACTTTAAACTGTAGGTCCTGCCACTCATGGATAAAATTATCACACACAACGTGAGTGGTGTAGTGGAGCTAGGTCGTAGTGCGGACTGAAGGCTTGTAATGACCTATACACATACATACATAATTGGCCATTACAACCCTTCAGTCAGGATTACGGCCAAGCTTCTCACACCACTCATGTTGTGTGTGTTAATTTTATACATGAGTGGCGGGACCTACAGTTTAAAGTCGACTCCGAACGACAGATTTTTGAGAAATTTTCATAGCAATTTTTATTTACTCTCAGAGTTTTTGCCAGAAATCTGCTGAGAGGATTGTATTCTTGTTTTGATGTCTGGTCTGGGGCTCGAACCTTGGCTTAACGTATAATAAGCCAACACACTACCTACTAGACTACGGCGACTTCTGTATGACCTATACACAAGGACCCATATTTGATATGCTGAGTCTAGCATTAAGACAAGGCTCCTCTTATGTCTGCTAAAAGTCTCATCAACTGTTCTAAGAAAGTGCTGATAAGATGACTAGCAAGGCAGGATATTCCATAATAGATCGAGATCTTGAAAAAAGTATAAAAATATTCCAAAAGGAATCCAATTAGCCCTCTCCATTAATCAAACCAGAGCTGTTATATTGCAGTTAATAAACTTACAAAGACTTCCAGGTCAAGAAAGTCAATTCAATATAAAGGACGGGGGATATGTTAGATGATCTTCCACTTTCTTTAATTCTCTTTTTTCCATCTCGTGCATGTTGCTTCTGATAGGGTATGATCATCTTATGCCTCAGCTAGTATTTGATAGGAATCTCCAGAACATTTTTCAAACTTCTCCAGAACTTTTTTTCCGAAAAAAAAAATCTCTCCGTAAATCATCATTTTCTGGTACAAAATTCGCCATCTTTAACACCTTTATCTTTAACCCGTTCACTGATTTAGTGTGAATTGAATATATCTGACAGATATCATCACCAACACAAAAACAAAAAATTAAGGCCCATTCACCGATAATGAAGTCGCCGTAGTCTAGTAGGTAGTGTGTTGGAGAGAAGTGAAACCAGGGTTAGAGCCCCAGGCCCGACATCAAAACAAAATACAAAAAGTATTTCTTCGGCCACTTCCTCTCAACAGAATTCTGGCAAAAACTCTGAGAGTAAATAAAATTGCCATGAAAAAGTTTCTCAAAAATTTGTCGTTCGAAGTCGACTTTAAACTGGGACCTACAGTCCACTAGGACCTACAGTCCACTCATATTTATAATTAACACACGCAACATAAGTGGCGTGAGAAACTAGGTCGTAATCCTGACTGAAGGGATGTAATGACGCATTATGTATGTATGTATGCAAACATGTGTATCTTGACGCTTACTGCACACCGGTATACCTCGTACTATTTTATAATTTTATCATTGCCAGATTGAAATTTTTGGTACTATGACCTGTTAATGATCCCAGATCTACCAGTACTTGTAGGTCAATGCAACGCAGAACATTTGTTATTGGAGTTACAATCACACTTATTGTTGCTATTGAATGCAAATTATTTGTAAATGAATTTTCTACTCCTAAGTCTTTAAAAAAACAAATTAAATTCACTTGTTTCCATAATTAAGAGAATCAAATAAAATATTTCATTGTACTGCGACAGAAAATTAGCAGCAAAAAATCTTATAAAAGTTTACACAAAAAAGACTCTCTTTTATCGAATAAAATCCTTAAAATCCTTTAGTATTTCCCGACGTGATCATTTACAAAAGAAAAGAAAATTCTGTTCAATTTGCTTATATCCCCATGCAATACGTATGTATGCATAGACAAAATTAAATACACTTACAAACCCTCAGCACTAAGCCTTACACCCACAAAGTCGCATGAATATTTAATGGCAGACATTTACTTACACAAACCATCTCTTTTTTTTGTGGATGTATATGTAGGAGTGTATATAGAGACGAGTATGTTAGTTAAAGAAATCTTGATAACCGAACAGACACACACACAGTGACACACACAGTACTGTAAAACATAACACATCGTTACAATTTTATTTGATAGTTTTTAGCAACATTTACACATACACATATACACGTACACATTTACACATACACATTTTTAGTCATCTCAACCAAACAACAGATCCTTCGTTATTATGTTGTTTACAATGTTTATGTATTTGTGTGGTGATGGCATTTGGCAGTAACTTCCTCCTTTGGTGCTGTGTGTTGTTATCTGTGAAGGAAATCTGTCCTCCTTCTGTTTTTGGTACTGTTTCAACCATCCTGTATCAAAAACGATTTACTAAAATCACATGAGAAAAGATGACAACAATTTCGAGATACACAATGCAGTCAGTGGTTTAAAGGAATCTTTTAAAAGTCAGGGTTTTTGGTAGCTTAAGACAATAAGTGTCTTCTCGAAACACAATTTTACTGATAAAAGTGTCAATATTTTCTGGTACGCTTTATTGTTAACGAAAACGAGAAACTGTAGTAATGTGGACAGTTTTTCCAATTCACAGATCTGATGTCATTTTCACGGTTTTATTTCGATCGACTATGCCCTTATATTGTTGTTAATATGAGTCTCCCTGTGTAATCATTTTGTGATTCTATCGATCGACTGAAACCTTATATTGTGATTAATATGAGTCTCCCTGTGTAATCATTTTGTGATTCTGAATAATAAGAAAGTTGAGTCTTCCTCATTCAACAAGAATAGCTGAAACTCAAGAAAGAATTGTACGTGCAAATTTTAAAACCATTCGTCCAAACACAAGAGACAATATGCAATTGTGAGTCAAAACCAAATAATTGAAATTGTGTGCAGAAATATATACAGAACTTAGAGAAGAATTACTTCTTTTGAACATGATTATCAATAAATCAGCCTCATGCCTTAACTCAGAAGAGATCAACCCGGTTTCTGCACCCATAACTCATGTGTCAGTCAATCTAAGCGTGATCGTACAGTCGAATAGTATGTAGTGTTTGTTTTACTTTCATAGATTTTGAAAAAACTGTTGACCCTGTTAACCACCCTGCTATACAGGCCACTCTGGAATGTAAAAGCTCCCCTTTTGGAAATATAAAACTCAACACCGTACGAAGGCCACCTGCCGAATTCATTACGATCAGCAGCTAGGAAACAAATTTAAAATTTTTGCATGTAACAAGTCTGCCTGTTTCTTAGATGAGAACGGAAATAATGAAATCAAATACAACATCCCACTGAAGTTAGTTAAACTAGAGAGCTTTGCTAACTTGACGATACTTAAGCATTTATAGGTTATAAAATATGCAGGCTAAAAAGGCTTTAATATAGGAAACTGTCGTACGAACAGGTTTGTAAATAAATTTGGCTAAAACAATGTAGTGAAGTCACCGTGGTCTCGTAGGTAGTGTGTTGGCTTATTAGACGTAAAGCCAGGGTTCGAGCCCCAGGCCAGACATCAAAACAAAATACAAAAAGTATTTCTTCGGCGACTTCCTCTCAGCAGATTTCTGGCAAAAACTCTGAGAGTAAATAAATTTCCATGAAAAGTTTCTCAAAAATCTGTCGTTCGGAATCCACTTTAAACTGGAGGTCCCGCCACTCATGTATAAAAATTAACACACTCAACATAAGTGGTGTGAGAAACTAGGTCGTAGTCCTGACTGAAGGTTTGTAATGACCAATTATGTATGTATGTATGTAAAACAATGTACACAATCATTTAACATTTTAAGTCAATCGCTTTAAGAAGTGAATTTTACTTTTAATTATTTGGGTAGCATACTGGACTAGAGGGGCGATAACTTCAAGCGTATAAGTGGAACCCCATAAAAAGACATCTGACTTACAGCAGCTGAAGACGTGTTATTCATAAATAAAATCATCTTTCTGACAAAAATTTTCAAACCCCAGTGCTTGAGACTACAGTGCAGTGAGCCTACAGTGCCGTGGGTCTACAGTGCCGTGAGTCTACAGTGCTGTGGGTCTACAGTGCCATGAGATTACAGTGCAGTGAGTCTACTGTGCCGTGAGTCTAAAGTGCAGTGAGACTACAATGCACTGAGTCTACAGTGCCGTGAGTCTAAAGTGACGTGAGTCTAAAGTGCAGTGAGACTTCAGTGCAGTGAGTCTACAGTGTGGTGAGACTACAGTGGCATGGCAAATTACCGGTTACCTGGTTATTCTTGACCACAGTGCAGTGAGTCTACAGTGTCGTGAGTCTACGGTGCCGTGAGTCGACAATGCAGTGTCAAAAGCCCGGTCACCTGGTTATTCCTGGCTAATCTGATGCTAGCATCAGATCTCCACTTATTGTAATTTCCCAATAAAAGTTTTATTGCCTCAAATCCACTTGCTTTGAGAACAGCTTTTGCCTCTCTAGCACTCTTTATCATCTAAATCTTGCTATTGTAGTAATCTTTATATTGAGAAGTTCAGTCAAAAGTGACAGAAAGTAAGAGATTAAAAACTTCTCAGTCTTCATGCCCAGAGCATAATACCCCCTCACTAGACCTACAGCTCTAAAAGAAGTCATTCGAAGGAGTACCATATCCAGACTATCGGCACGCCTTCTAATATTATCGCACCGTACAGATCAATCCATCAGCAATTCAATTATCGACGATATTCCTAAGTCCTGGAAACCATACACGAGTATCGTTTGAATGATTCGAAATTTCCCTGAGATTCATTGATGGACGACACCAAATGTCGAGATAATGTTTGTTACGTACTTAATCGCAGTCTGACTGCCGAGGAAAATAATTAAAATGAGTAAATTAATTTAAATTAATTAAAATTAATCTCTCCAACATTTTAGAGCAAACATTCTATACCTAGAGATCCTTACTAGAAAGTCATCATAGTCCAGTAGGTATTATGTTGCCACGGTTCAAACCCTAGGTCACACATCTTCAACAAAACGAAAATTTAAAAATTCTTCGGCAACTTCCTCTCAGGAGTCTTCTGGCAAAAACCCTGAGAGTAAATAAAATTGTCATGAAGAGTTTCTCAAAAATCTATCGTTCGGAGTCGACATTAAACTGTAGGTACCGCCACTCATGTATAAAATTAACACACACAACATAAGTGGATTGAGAAGCTAGGCCGTAATTCTATCTGAAGGGTTGTAATAACCGATAATGTATGTAAGTCCTTACTAGGAACCTCGGAATTTTTAGACCAGACTAGACCAGAGTAGCCTAGACCAGATTAGCCTAGATCAGACTAGCCTAGACCAGATTAGCCTAGATCAGACTAGCCTAGACCAGACTAGCCTAGACCAGACTAGCCTAGACCACACTAGCCTAGACCAAAATAGTCTAGACCAGGCTAGCCTAGACCAGATTAGCGTAGACCAGACTAGCCTAGACCAGACTAGCCTTGACAAGACTAGCCTAGACAAGACTAGCCTAGACCAGACTAGTATAGACCAGACTAGCCTAGACCAGACTAGCCAAGACTAGACTAGTTAGACTTGTTGGAAGATTAAAATCTAATTGATCTGGATGCGTACATGTCTTTCTTGATATGTCAGTTTGGGAAAGGATTTAAGGATTTCCTATTCAAAATGTTAGAGCAGAGTCACTTGAGTGTAATAAATAATGACTTGGAAGGAGTGAACCAGACTGCAGTAATTCAACTCTGAAATGCCGCGAAAACTTTACAAATTATTTCTGTTATACGAATCAAACATAAATATTTATTTTAAATACCAGCTGTAAACAACTCCTTTACACAACTGTTTACCCTAAATTGTGCAAATCAATCGTTTCTCTAGTTTAGCAAAATTTTGTTTTTTCCTTTTTAGTTTACGTTTCTTCGAAGACCTTATCGAGATGAATAACAAACTAAAAAGCAGATAAAATGAATAAATAAAAACAAAACGAAACGAAGTGAATTTAAAACCCAAAGTCCTGACAGTCAAAGGGTTGTATTTCCAATACAAAACAACTGCTTGCCGAGGATACAAAAGCAAAGATAGAGTGAATGGGTTTTAACATGAATATTTAAAATTTACTTTTTTTCCTGTATGACACAATACAACACAATACAATACAACTGATATAGAAGTGTACGTATGTATGTATACGGACATATTCTCTTTCTAAAATTCTTAAACAGACACGTACAAATGTTGAAAGTTTTTGTTGTTTTTGAATAACAAAAAAAGTGTTACGAGTTAAAATTTTATTTTGCAAATAATGATAGAAGTAATGGTAGCTACTTTATAAGTAGATGGAGTAGGAGATTGTAGTATCGAAATAAACTAAGCTTAGGCATCAAGTATTTAGTATTTTACAAAAAAAATTTATTTTGTGTCACTCACATGCATACTTTAGTAAGAATGTTTCAAACCCCAGCTGATTTGGTTTTTTTTTTTTTGTTGGAAAAGTAATTTTTCTTTGAAAATCTTACTTACTTGCTACCTTCATTTACAACTGATTAGTTAGCACAGTGGGTGTATTGCCTGTTTTAAGTCCAAAAAATGTATACCAAATTTAGAATTTAACCACACGTTATCCCTTTTGGTTTATGACTCTTATCAATCAATAGACTTTTCTGTAAATCCTTGAAAAATCATTTAAAAAACCAAGAAAACAACAAATCGTTTTGCTTCTGTCATTTTTTCAAGAAAAACAAATCAGCAACGTTTCGGTACATACAAACAGGGCCTTCGAAGTTAGAGTTTCTATTTTAAAAGGAAGTTAAATACGTCTCTTGGATGACATTTTTACAACTTATGAACTAACTGCGGCTCTGACTTGCTTACTTACTTAGGATTGTGGTTACAACTCTTTAGTCAGGATCACAACCTAGCTTCTCACATCACCAGTGTTGTGTATGCTAATTTGATACAAATGTCATGGAAATTTTATTTTACTCTAAGAATTTTTGCCAGAAATCTACTAGAAAGTAGATTTCTCGTTTTGTACGAGATGCTTGAGCTAATAAGCCAACAAACTACATACTAGGCTATGGCGACATCACAATTGGTAAGCATAAATGATATCGGCTTCATCCCTTACAAGTGTAGTTTTATGGATATCGCTTCCTTGGTTACAATTTTCTATAACATACGAATTAATTGCGGCTTCTAATCATAAAATTTCACTCCAAATTGTTCTTCAGGATTTCAACAGCAGTTAATTGGTGCTCCATCGGCTTAATTGTTTCAAAGTGTTCAATCGATCAATAATAAGTCCAGGATATTTTAACTTCCCGCCTCTCAATTAGAAGGTTAATACTACTTCTGTCACAAGATAGATTTCCATGGATTCCTTACATACGTAGTTAATTGGACATTAAAAACCTTATTAAAAGATTCCGGCTTGCCTTAATACATCCTTCCAGACGTCTCTGATCACACCAATCGATGACAAAGCATCCTCGATTTTGGTCCTTCTAACGCAGACAAGGTCGTTCTCTACCCCGACTTCCGGTAATCTCCACGTTATACTCCCGTCTTCAGGGCGCCTGTGCTTCTCGTCACATCAATTGATGACAAGGCTTCCTCGATTGGTCCTTCTAATTCAGACAAGGTTGTCCTCTACGCCGACTTACGCTAATCAACGCATCAAATACCCATCTTCCATCTACCCATCAACCGAACTACTTGGCAGAGTCAGCACAGCCAGTGGATCTTAATGTGCTGCTCAACGTCTATGTCGTTGAGGAGCTCATATAGCTTATTATTGAATCGGTTACTGAAATCATTGCCAACCTACACCGGACCCAAGATCTTAAATAAGAATTTTCTCTCTCTCTCTCGAATACTCTAAAGATTGCTACATCGATGCTTAATAGCGTTCATGCTTCTGCGCTATAAAGAAGCACGGAGGTAATGAACGACATTAATAGTAAGAGTTTTGTCGTAGGAGAGGGGTATCTGCTGCTGTTGTTGGCAAAAGTGATCAGTAATGCATCTGCAGAAATCCTTGTATGTAAATCATGTTCTCCCGACATATATAATTACCCAGTTTTGTATGGTCATTCTTTAGGTAATGAATTATTCAACCTATATATCAATCAGATTTGGTCCTTCTAACGTAGAGAAGGTCTTCCTCTCGCGCAGCATTTTCACTCATCCGAACTACTTGGCAGATCCAGTGCAATCGCTGAATGTTAATAGGCTACATAATGTCCATAGCGTTGAGGAGCTCATACAGCTCATTGTTGCATTGCATGCGGAAGTCATTGCCAACTCGCATTGGATCGAAGATCTTTCGCAGGACTTTTCTCTGCAATACTCTCAAGGCTGCTGCATCGGCGCTTGATATTGTGCATGCTTCTGCTCCATAAGGAAGCACGGGGTGGATGAACGACTTGTAGAGTATATAGAGGAAGACTTGTAGAGGAAGACTTGAGAGAACAAGTTTCGTTGTACGCGAGATGCTCTCGATTGCCTATTGTGAGCCTACGCTTCATCTCCAGACTGACATCATTTTTGCTGGTAACGGCTGAACCAAGATAAATAAATTCATTGACAATATCAAAACTATAATTATTGGACGTAATCTGGGCATCGACAGAAGTCGCCGTAGTCTAATAGGTAGTGTGTTGGCTTATTAGATATAAAGCCAGCGTTCGAGCCCCAGGCCAGACATCAAAACAAATTACAAAAAAGTATTTCTTCGGCAACTTCCTCTCAGCAGATTTCTGGCAAAAACTCTGAGAGTAAAAAAATTTGAATCGAATTTAAACTGTAGGTCCCACCACTCATGATAAAATTAACACACACAACATAAGTGGTGTGAGAATCTAGGTTGTAATCCTGACTGAAGGGTTGTAATGACCAATTTTGTATGTAATCTGGGAATCGATACAAGGCATGTAGCCAGTTGTCGACAACACATACTTCGTTTTGCTCTCGTCGTCCTGTTCATATTATGATAGTCTTTAAAGTTTTCCGTTAAAGCGCACAGCCGGAACGAATGTATCTTACAAATCTATTCGTCTAAAGTCTTAATTTAATGATTAAAGCGAAAAAAAATTTCAAGATCTCAATAATTTTTATACGATTCTATAGTGTAGTTGAACTTTAAAGACCCTGTACTATGAAAATACAATGTAGTAAATAGGAAAAAAAGGGTTATTTTCGGTTACCAAAAATAAAAGGTAAAAATCTACCCAAAAGTAACAACAATTCGAAATAAGCCAAGCCAGACATTAAAGAAGAAAAATTTTTCAATTTGTTTGGGTTTAAACGTAAGTACTTTGAAAGCTGCATGCAACACAATTTCCAATAATGCCTTCATGTCAGTACAGAGTTTACTAAAGTAAATAATTTAAAATAAAATACAATTTAGAAAAATAAACCAAAAAGGAGAAGAAAAAATAAACAACAAGAAAACATTGTTAAATAACAAATATTTTCAGTTCCAAATACAAAAAAAAAAATACAAAAAAAAACAAAAATAAAAAAGGATTTAAATTGTATCACAAAAATTTTCAATTAAATATTGCAAATCCTTGTCATGTAATCACACAGTCATTTTATTGAACATGTTATTCACAACTTTACTGTGTATTTACTTGTACTTCTTTTGGGTATTGAAGAAAAAAGAATTTCGAAAATTTAAGATTGTTAAAAACGAAAATTTCTTATCAAATTAAAGTTTCTTTTTTGAAAAAATTTTTTTAAGAGTAATCTACGAAGGTATTCTGTAATTTGATACATTTTTTATTTCTCTTTTATTTGTATGAAGTTCTTCAGAACATTACAAAAGAGTATTTATGTACGTATGAAGGTAAGCATTTCGAAGGAGTGGAAATCAATCAAAGCGATTAAAGAGGTCTAATGTCTATCAGCCTACCTGTGTAATTGAAGTCGCGTGGTATAGTAGGTAGTGTGTTGTCTTATTAGACATGAGGCCAGGGTTCAAACCACAGGTCAGACATCAAAACGAAATATAAAAAAATATTTCTTCGGCGACTTTCGCTCAGCCGATTTCTATTAAAAACTTTCGAGAGTAAATAAAATAGCCATGAAAAGTTTCTCAAAAATCTGTCGTTCGGAGTCGACTTTAAACTGTAGGTCCCGCCACTCATGTATAAAAATTAACGCACACAACATTAGTGGTGTGAGAAACTAGGTCGTAATCCTGACTAAAAGGTTGTAATGACCAATTATGTTGTGTTAGCTATATTTTCTATAGATTTATCGTAGTATAGTATCGTCTCCAAAATATTGAATTCCCGAACTTACCAAGGCTGGGCAATGTCATAAAAGTAGTTCAGCTTTTCAATGTCTTCGCCAAATAATCTGCATTCGTAATTATTTACCACGACTATTCGATACAGGTGTAGGTGTAAGGCGGCCGTAAGAACGCTCATTAGTGTACTCAAGTCTTAATATATTCTCACTCATCAGCATCGCCACATAATATCTTTGAAATTTTTAATACTGAGTTTTTCTCCACAATAGTTACGATTTCCTTCAACTTTCGTAGGCTATTGGAGTTTTAAATCCACTAAAAGGCATTTGCTTATCTTGGCTCATGTTCTGTAATTCCCTAGATTGATTAAATACACCATTCGCATCCTCATTTCCAATCATTCCTCCATGTAGTACGTAAAGAGCCATGCGAGTTAATAGCCTTTTGACGCCTTTTACCATTCCGGCTCCCATATCCCTAGATACGATTTTCCAAATTCTCTTTTGACTGTCAGTAAGGGGGTTTAAATCGCCATATGACCAGTTTACCAAATGATCATCGGCATCAAGCACCTCAGCTTGGTAAACCATATTAAGCTAACAACAAGTCCTCACGACCATTTGTGCCATGATTCCATTTGAGCAAGAAATTCGATCTGTTATAAAGTGTTGCAATTGATTGCCAATGATATTCTAGACATTCTGTGCGATAAGCTAATGTCCCAACTATGCTCTGGGTAGAGCAATTCATTACCTCATTTCCTGTTCAAAGACCAGACAAATCTGGCTAATTATGTATGTCCGGAGAACATGATTTACATACAAGGATTTCTGCAGATGCATTACTGATCACTTTTGCCAACAACAGTAGCAGAGACTCCTCTCGTACGACAAAACTCTTACTATTAAAGTCGTTCATCATCCCCGTGCTTCTTTATAGCGCAGAAATATTAACGTTATTAAGCATCGATCTAGCAACCTTTAGAGTCTTCGAGAGAGAGAAAAAAGTCGTATTTAAGATCTTAGGTCCAGTGTGGGTTGGCAATGATTTCCGTAACCGATCCACTAATAAGCCAAATGAGCTCCTCAACGACATAGACGTTGTGCAGCGCATTAACATCCATCGGCTGTGCTGGCTCTGCCAAGTAGTTCGGTTGGATGAAGACGCTGCGGCAAGATGGGCATTAAGTCTAGTCGCAGCAAACTTATCTGCTTGCTTAGCGAGAAGCACATTAGGAAGCCAGTTAAGCATTGCGAACAAGTGGTGGTGCGCAAAGCACCAGTTATATAAATGGCCGCAGATCTTCTGACCTTGTCAAGAAGTCTAACGTTGTGTAGTTAGTTCAGAGCAGTCCACCAGAAAGCAACACCATATATGAGGTTGGGTTATGTAATCGTAGAATAGATCCAGCGCATGATCGAACATCTCATCTGGTTCCAACCGCTCTGCTGCAGCAGTAAGCAGCACAGGCCGCCTTACGCGCCATAGCAGCCAGATTCGCCCTCCAGCTTAGTTTAGTGTCGAGGATCAGACCCAAATATTTAACCTCGGGATTCCACGTAAGTATGATCCCACATATGCTAGGAAGGGTAAAAAGGGTAAGGGTGTCTGAATTAGAACGACCAAATCGAGGAAGTCTTGTCATCGATTGTAATGACCAATTAACTAAGGAGCGCAAGAAGCACAGACGTCTTGAAGGCGAGTATTTAATGTGGGGCTTACCGGAAGTCGGCGTAGAGGACGACCTTACCTTCGTTTTAAGTACTAAATTGATGGAACCCTGTCTTTGATTGATGTGAATAACGGGCGAAAGCTCGCAGGAAACTGAGGAATCTGCAAGGATATATTAAGGCAGGTCGATATCCGTTAATCACGTTGTTAATGGCCAATTATGTGAGTAAGATAAGATAAGGTTAGTAATTGGCCATTAGAACCCTTAAGTCCAGACTACAACCTAACTTCTCACACCACTCACTTGTTCTGAGTGTTAATTTTATCCACTTTATCCGCAGACTTATGTTTAACGAAAATTTCTTGACAGCTGGTTGCTCTCAAAATACATACCGGAACACTTTTGTCGGAAGGATATCAAAGGAAATAATTTTTCATATATTTTTTCCAAGATCTCATAGCTATGGTTTGAAATCTACTTACTAGACTAGATTATGTCGACCGTATAATGGTATTACAATGATGTTTTCTAGGATCCAAGTAAGCAAAGCTTTAAGATAATTAGTAAGTTAAACTAACCTAACCCAGCGTTGTGGTACCATGTAAAAATATTTTGCTTACCGTACAAGTTCTTGGGGATACAGTGCAGAACAATTGTTAGAGGTAGGCACGATTTTGGCGTCAGTAGTTGCTTCACCATTCAACGTAGGTGTTTCGCTACTTGTTATAGAAGTAACACCCATAGAGGAGTAGAGATTAAATTTATGTTTTATTCACAAACAAATCATGGCGAATCTATTACTGGCGGCATTATTGGTCTATATTTCTGTCTTTTTGAGCAAAGCGCTGCTTTTGCGATGAATACCCATGCTGACTGACTTTTTGACAGTGCAACTGAGGGGACCAGCTATGTTACGCCTATGAATTATTTTTTTCAATATTATTCTCCAATACTTACTTACTTTATGCTTCGTAAATGACCACTTTGGTTGTCAGCTACAATACCTGCAACACATTTTTCTCTTGGTATCAGTTGACATCAATTTATGAACTTTTTATTCAAATTAAAGTCTTAAATTTTATTCCTACATTTGATTGTATTCGTTGTTCTACTAAAATTCATAATATTTCCTTGGGCCGGCTTTATTATAATAAAAGTGAATGACCCAACATGAGGTTTATTACATTAGGCCTCCTTTCAAACACACACACATTCGTACAAATAAACAAAAAATATCATACAATAGAGAGTGACATCAAGGTAAATAAGTACCACGCCTATTACTATGCGACAGAGTGTATACAAGGATGTGCTCGCATTAACACAAGGACCACTTACAAAAATAAGTATACACACATGTATGTATGTATGTATGTTTGTATGTGAGTATGGAAATCATTACTTCCGGTTAAAAAACAACCGATTATACATTCAAGCCTCCTACTTCTTTTGCTTTTGTAGCCGTATACTTGTTTTTCCATTCATCATTACGACTCATTCTTTACATGTTTTTGTTTTTTTTTTACCGGGGGAGGGAAGATGGGTTTAACAGTTGGAAGAAGAAGAACAAGAAGGAAAAATAAAGGAGAAAATTAGTACTTTTGTAATGCGCACAAAAGGAAAATGTAAAATGACAACAAAAGAAATGTCGAAACTGTAGCACACACACACAGAAAAGTCAAGACGAACGTGAAGTAATCAAAAAAGTGAAAAACGAGGAGACCATAAAGAAAGGAAAAATCATCATCAACAACAACAGCATTTATAGTGGTATTATAACACCCACACATAGTAACATTTATCAACCTAAACATTTTTTTACTTTACAACATGTGTGTAGGTTGCTTGTTGTTGTTTTTTTTTTCATAAGTATGTATGCATAAAGGATAAAACAAAACAAATGTAGACAAAAATGGGAGAAAAAAAATGGAAATGAAAGCATAAAGTGTTAAAGCATAAAACATAATCCAAAAAAAAAAACTGCAACAGCAGAAATCCTTTTACGCATACATTTAATAACTACCACCACACCCATACACTCACACATACTTACATACATTCACTTTCATTCATTTTTAGTCAAATGTATTCAGGCAAATACATGTACAACAAGGTATTATGCTAGGAAACAGGGAAAAGAAAAACTCTACATTGATGATAGAAAACAACGTATAAAGACCAACGAAAACAACAATTACAACAACAAATGCTATAGAAATGATAAACGATGTGTGATGATGTCCTTGCAGGGATAAAGATTCAAATAAACAGCAGCTACAATAAAACTATGAGAAGAGAAGAAAACAAAAAAAAAACAGAAGAAAACGATTCCTGGGTCGTAGCATAAAATATTAAAGAATTGAAGAAAAAGTGTACAATTAAAACAAAAGCAATAATAAAGCACCATTACAAAAACAAAACAAAAGGTGTTACAACAACTTCTTCTAAACTTGCATACATACATACATCAACAAAATGTCAAATATAAGAAACTGTATTGTATAGAGAGAACACTTTAACGTAGTGTGTTTAAAGGATTAGAAATGTTTATGGCAACAATGGCTAATTACAACAAATAAAACTGATTCGGAATATTTGGTGCTCAACTCTTTCTTGATTTTTAAGTCAGCAAACTCAGCTGTTTGCATCAAGTACAAGCCGGCAGTTAATCTTACTGATAGTACTGGGGGAGCCAATGAGGACATTAAAATAGATTGCATGGTCGCAGTACTCTAGCACCTCTACATACATTATTGGACATTACAACCCTTCCATCTGGATAGCTTCTCACACCGCTTATGCTGTGTGTGTTAATTTTAAACATGAGTGGCGAGGCCTACAGTTTAAAGTCGACTCCGAACGATAGATTTTCGAGAAACTCTTTTTAGCGATTTTGTTGGGCATCATCGGTCAATTTTTCTTTGAGAACGACATTGACCGAGCCATCAATGTCACATTGTTTCAACATTAAGGCGTTACTTTTATGAAAACAGGCCAAATAAATACACCTCTTAGCTATGGTACGGAGATTCATAGTATATTTTAAATCAAATCTACAGCACACTGAAGAGGCTGAAAGTACTCTTTTATGAAAGTCACTAGGTTCCTTAGATTACCTTAAAAATGTGACTTGAGTTTGACTGTTTAATAGATTCTACATACATTCCTACAGAGATATATACACACATGCACACACGTACATATTTGGTCATTAGAACCCCAATGTCAGGATTACGACCTAGTTCTCACATTACTCATGTTGTGTGTGTTAATATTATACATGAGTGGCGGGACCTACAGTTTAAAGTCGACTCCGAACGACAAATTTTTGGGAAACTTTTCATTGTAATTTTATTTACTCTTAGAGTTATTGCCAGAAATCTGCTAAGAGAAAGTCGCCAAAAAAATACTTTTTGTATTTTGTTATGATGTCTGACCTGGGATTCGAACCCTGGCTTTACGTCTAATAAGCCAACACACTATCTATTGAACTACGGCGACTATATAGCTGCTTTCATAGCTGCTGGAAAAAGTTCTTATCAAATAGGCGCTGTTGTATTGTGTTCATAGTTGAATGATCTGTACATTGCACAAGGCATTCCTTATAAATTAACCTGTAATGGAGCACTCATTTTGTAGAAGACTTGTTTCTGGATGCAAATTTAAAATCGATTAACATGATTTTCGCAATTCGTTTTTATAATTCATGAGTATAGGTGTCCTATACAAAAAATAAATAATCCTTAAAATCATGTTGTGGATTTGTAGTTTGTTTATCGCTGTTAACTAAAAATAATTGTTTTTTTTTCTTTTTAATTTAATAATTGGTTTAGTTATTATGCAACACAAAATAATATGAAATTATACACTTTGTTGCAAAAGTTGACTTATTCCATTTCATTCATTCATTCATTTTTCCATTATTTTCTTAAAATCAATTTCAATTTCTAAGTTCCCTGGTAGTCTAAGGGGTAGTGTGCTAGGCCATTAACATGAGGGTCATGGATTCGATTCCAATCAGAAAATCTGGTCTATTACACTACACCGAACATAAGGTCCGTATTACTTAGCTCGTAATAATTAAATATAATTTGTAATTGTAAATAAAATTAAATAAACAAAAAAAAAATACTTTAAAAAAAAATAAATAATTTTGCTTTCAAAGTCCATAGAGCACTTCATTGATTTCACCGTCCACATAAACGGCCTAATGATCAAGCAAATTAAAGTCGCCTTAGTCTAATAGATAGTAAGCTGGCTTATTAAACGTAAGCCCAGGGTTCAAACCTCAGATCAGACATCTTCAACAAAGCGAAATCTGAGAAAATATTTCGGTAACTTCCTTTCAACCGATTTCTGGCAAATACTCTGAGAGTGAAATAAAATTGCCACGAAAAAGCCCCGCCACTCAGGGAAAAATTAACACACACAATAGAAGTGGTGTGAGAAGCTAAATCGTAATCCTGACTGAAGACTTGTGCTGACCAATTATGTACGTATGTATCCACAGTTTCGGTTAGAATGGCGCGAATAATTTGACCAAGGCTACGGAAAAGTCTGCTTAAACTCTAGAGATGCACGCTCAGTATGGTTGTCTAGGTTATTACGATTTATGCATTCGAGGTGAATTTGTGTCGAACAGCTTGCTAATAAATTCTGTAGAGATACTATCCTTTACCTACTGGGTACATGAACGTCACTTTGTCAAAGGAGAAATCGGCACCTTGGTGTTTACTATATAAATAATCTGAAGGAATGCATTATCATTGGCAGTATAAGACGCTTCATCAGAAGCTCCGAATGGTTCTGTGACTAGGGGATAGGAGAAAACTGTGCCAACACAATGGGTCCCATGTGATCTTAGTGTATCAATCTCACTTTCTTAAATGGACAGCCACCTTTACCTACCTACCTATCTGGAGTATCCTATCAGGCATTAATACAAGTGGTGTAACACAGAAGTATACTTTTGTGGTGATTTAATTCGCTGTTATTGCGATATAACTGGACTCCTGCAGTTGGGTTCATTTAACACCATTTGTAGTGTTCTGCCCTAAATTTTATAAAACATAATCACTACCAGATTCTCATGCTCACCAAGTATTTGTTAACTCCTCATTGCGCCAAATTTGGAGTAATGAAAAACACCGACTTGTGATATCAAACTACAGAAACACCAATTCAAAAAGAAATTAGAAAAAAGTGAATTAAATAGATTTAGTCATCTGCTAAGGTGAAAACAATGCTTTAGATGAATAAGGAATAGTAACTACAAGGCCTCGGTGGAGGCCTAGCTCTAACAGAATTGACTTCTTTTTTTTTTTTTTTGTAATTCACTTCATAACTTGATGATAAATTTTTGATCGATTGCTGTATTCTTTTTTATCATTTTCTTAATGAAAATTCAATCATGAAATTCACGCCGTCACTATAATTCAGTTTAATAGAACTTAATGGCGTTTATTGCTTTTGTGAAGCCTTCCCTGCAGTAGATTGGTTTTACAAAAGCCCCTTTTACACTTCTTCTTCTATTTGTCGAAAAATAAAGTATACATACATACAATGCTGAAAGGGGAAAAAACCGAATTTCGTTTTGTTGGAGATATCTGACCTGGGTTCAAACTTTGGCCTCACTTCTAAATACCCAACACACTAAGTAACACTGAAAGGAAGTCGCCAAAGAAATATTTTATCGTTTTGTTGGAAATGTCTGATCTGGGGTTTGAACCGTGGCCTTACGTCTAAAAAGACAACACTCTACCTGCTAGACTACGGCGACTACAACACAAATACTACAGTCTACAAAATATTTACAAAAATTCCCCATGTGTCTCCTTGCCGATGATGTTGGCCGTCTTGTTAAAGCCCCACGGACGGATATAGCATTCAACAAACTGTGCAAATTATAAAATTGTTCCATCAAAGTGGGCAAAAAGCTGGGGAAAGTATCGCAAGCTTTGTTAATTTTACTATCGCTATAATCGTTTTACTGAATTAAGCTGTGGGCGATTCTGTGGGATAATTCCTCAAATTTAGGATTTTTTAAACAAAAACCCTTAAATAACCCATGGGTTCTGTTGGCTTTGAAGATCGCTGTAATTTGTGGCTTATTAGCAGCCACCTTCGAAAAAGGAAAAAGAAAAAGCCAAACAGTGTTAAATAGCTTGATATCGGTGGCCAGTTCATATCATCTCCACGTGATGTGGTCCTGCTCTCAGATTACTCGTGAAGATTATCCAGTATGGCATGAATAGTATTTCAAGTAGCGCCGTTCTGTTAAAATCGCATTTCTTTGGTCTCTATATCATCTAATTTGGACCTGAAGATACGTATAGTGCTCGCTGATGACAGGATGACCTGGCCAAAGTCATCCTCCAAGAAATATGGACCGATGATGCAGCCAGTCCAAAATCTACACCAAACAATAACTTTTGCGAAATGAATTCGATGCTCTTGGATTTCATGTAAATTTGCTATCGTCCCATAATTCGACAATTTTGTTTATTCACGTACTCATGTATCCAGAAATGGCCTTCATTGCTGAAAATAATTGTTCGATGGAAATTTGGATCAGTCGCCAACTGCATTTGCATGTGTTTTTAATGTTGTACATGCATACATATGTACATAATGGGTCATTATAACCTTTCAGTCAGGATTACTGCTTCTGTTGTGTGCGTTAATTTTATACATGAGTGGCGGACCTATAGTTTAAAGTCGACTCCGAACAAGGTAGGTAGATAGAAGTGGCTATCCCCTCGATAGAGTCATGAGCGGACACATTTAGGCCGCACACAGGGCCCATTGTGATACCACAGTTTCAGATTCTATCCTATTCCAGGAACCACTCTGAGCTTCCGATGAAGCGATTCTGACTGCCAATATCCATGCATGACAGTTCATATAGGTCCTCCATGTAGTAAGCACCCAGGTGTCTGTTTCTCTTTTGACTAAGTGCCGGGCATGTGCGCAGTAAGTGAAGAATAGTTTCATCCTCCTCCTCATCTCCACAGTTTCTGCAGAAATCATTCGCGAGGTGTCCAAGACCAATACGCCTCGCATGCGTTCCTATAATACAATGCCCCGTAATAACCCCGATAACAGCGCTGACCTTGCTTCTTTGGAGTTTAAGCAGAGTTGCCGTGCGACTCTTGACTCAGAACGACAGCATCTTGAGAAACTTTTTCGTGGCAATTATATTTACTCTCAGAGTTTTTGCCAGAAATCTTTTGAGACGAAGTCGTCAAAGAAATATTTTTTCATATTTCATTTTGATATCTGACCTGGGGCTTGAACCGTGGCTTTAAGCCTAATAATCCAGCACACTACCTACTAAACTACGGCGAAGAAGATAGAAAATATAGTATGCCCTTTGAAATTTAAAGGAGTTCATACTTTCAAGTGAACATTTTTAATTTAAAAGAATTACCAATCAATACCATCAAATATCTAATATCATACGAATATTTATGCGTTTGAGTGTATTTGCGAATAAAGGAATTTAAATGTATTTAATATAACGGTAAATATTTATTCAATTTTTTACAATTTTTTTTTACCTTTTTATTTTTTTTAATAAAATAAACAAATTTATTTACACAAAAGCAATTGATTATTTAACCACCGTAAAACCGCAACGACGTACAAATTATATTTGATTTCTGTCAAATACCGCATTGTTTGTGTTCGTTTGTTTTGTTTGTTTAAGTTGTTGTGTAAACTAAGAATTTATTTTTAAATGATTTTCAAATATTTGCATAGAAGGCAAAAATGTTTGCAAAAAAACCAATAACGACAAAAAAAAAACAACTTAAAAAAAATATAAACAAATTGTCATCAAAGAATTTGTCAATAAAATTTGTTGTTAGAGAACGCAAAGCAAAAATTTTAACGGCACTTAAAATTTTTAGATTTTTGCAAAATAAAAATATATGCTGCACATTGGGTCTTCAGGTATAAATTGCTTTTTTTATTTATCAGGTTTTCCAACAGGGACGAACTTTGTGACTTTATAACGACAATCATATCGAAGCTACATACATTAGCCAAAAGCAACTTTTTTTAATTGGCCTCACATCTAATGAGCCAACACTCTACCTTACTAGACTACAGTGGTGGCTTTTGACAAAATAGGTGCCAGTTGTTCAGTCTACACATACATACATACATAATTCGTCATTACAACCCTTCAGTCAGGATTACGACCTAGTTTCTCACACCACTTATGTTGTGTGTGTTAATTTTATGCATGAGTAGCGTGACCTAGAGTTTAAAAACGACTCCGAACGACAGATTTTTGAGACACTTTTCATGGCAATTTTATTTTAGTCTCAGAGGTTTTGGGCCAGAAATCTGCTGAGAGGAAATCGCCGAAGAAATACTTTTTTGTAATTTATTTTGATGTCTGGCCTGGGACTCGAACCCCGGCTTTTCGTCTAATAAGCCAATACACTACCTACTTGACCACGGCGACTTCAATTCAGTCTGCTTTATCAAATTACCATGTACGGATATAGCATTGAGGCCACCGTATTATATTTGGTAATGTATGTTGATTTATTGGACGAAATATGCAGCAAAACGAAATATGCAAAAATATTCGTTTTATTTTAATATTATAATCTCCGGCGCCTGCCTCTCTACAGATTTCTGGCAAAAGGTCTGAGAATAAATAAAATTTCCATGAAAAGTTTCTCAAAAATCTGTCGTTCGAAGTCGGTCCTGACACTCATGTATAAAATTAACGCACACAACATAAGCGGTGTGAAAAGCTACGTCATAATCCTGACTGAAAGGTTATAATGACCTATTATGTATGCATGCACGTACAGCATTAAAAACACATGCAAATGCAGTTGGCGACTGATCCACATATCCATCGAACAATTATTTTCAGCAATGAAGCGCATTTCTGGATAAATTAGTACGTGAATAACCAAAATTGTCGATTTATGGGACGATAGCAATTTACATGAAATCGAAGAGCATCGAATTCATTGCGCAAAAGTTATTCTTTGGTGTAGATTTTGAATTGGCGGCATCATCGGTTCATATTTATTGGAGAATGACTTTGGCCAGGTCATACGCCAATGTCATCAGCTAGCGCTATAGGTCGATAGGTCCGAGTTAGACGACCAACGACGGCGCCAACGACATGTGGTTTCAATAGAACGGCTTTAATTGCAACAAATTCCATGCCAAATTGGATAATCTGCACAAGAGCAGGACCATCTCATGTGTAGGTGATATTTTACTCGGTATCGTGAAATTTTACTCGGTTTGACTCTTTTTTATGAATTATTAAGTCGAAGGTGGCTGCTAATAAGCCACAAATTACAGCAATGTTCAAAGCCAACACAGCCCATGGGTTATTTAAGGGTTTTCGTTAAAAAAATCCTATATTTGAGGAATTATCCCACAGAATCGCCCACAAGCTTAATTCAGCAGAACGATTATGCTGATCGTAAAATAAACAAAGCTCGCAATACTTTCCCTAGCTTTTTGCCCATTTTTATGGAACAGTTTTATAATTTGCACAGTTTGATGAATGCTATATCCGTTATCAACGGTAAAAAAAACGTGGGGAATTTTTGTAAAATTTTTTTAGACTGTAGTATTTGTATTGTAGTCGCCGTAGTCTAGTAGCTAGAGTGTTGGCTTTTTAGACTTGAGGCCACGACCAAAACCCAAATCAGACATCTCCAACAAAACGAAATATGAAAAAATATTTCTAGGCCGACTTTCTTTCAGTATTCCTTAGTGTGTTGGCTTTATAAACGTGAGGTCAAGGTTCGAAACCAGGTCAGATATCTCCAATAAAGCGAAATTCGTCATTTTCCTTTCAGCAAATTTCTGGCAAAAACTCTGAGAGTAAATAAAATTGCCATGAAAAAGTTGCTCAAAAATCTGTCGTTCGGAAACGAGTTTCAAAGACCCCACACTCATGTGTAAAATTAATACACTCAACATAAGTGGCATGAAAAATCATGTCGTAATCTTAGCAAAAGGAATGTAATGACCAATTATGTACATATGTATATAGTATTTATTTATTTCTTAGTTACAATACAATTACAAATTATATTTAATTATTACGATGAAGTCGCCGTAATCTAGTGTGTAGGCTTATTAGACGTAAGGCCAGGGTTCAAACCCCAGGGCAGACATCAAAACAAAAATATGAAAAATATTTCTTCGACGACTTCCTACCAGCAGATTTCTGGCAAAAGCTCTGAGAGTAAATAAAATTGTCATGAAAAGTTTCTTAAAAATCTGTCGATCGGAGTCGACTTTAAACTGTAGGTCCCGCCACTCATGTATAAAATTAACGCACACAACATAAATGGTGTTAGAAACTAGGTCGTAATCCTGACTGAAGGGTTGTAATGATTGTTGTTATGTATGTATGTACTACGAGCTGAGTAACATGGACCATATACTCGTTGTAGTGTAACAGACCAGAGTCTCGGACTTCTGACCCCCATGCTAATAGTATAGTACACTACATACTAGACTACCAGTGCTCTGTTAATGTTGTATTACAACTCAGTACGTTTCCTATCAATTTATTGATGAAAAATAAACTCAAACTTGAAGTGCCCTATGCGAATTATATAAAATTGTAATTAACAAATACCTTTTGATATGGATTATGCTATTAAAATTTGCATTTTAAATAAATTATTTTCTAATTTATTTTTAATAAAACTACGTTGTGTGAATATTAAATATGATGAGATTTTGTTTTTTGGTTGTTGTTTTTGGCATTAATAATAAATTAATATTTACAAATATTCTAATAATCTATTGTCCAACAGAGTATCTAGTATAACTAAAGTAGGTAATATAATATATCTTACGAGTGGAAGATTGTAATTTAATTTAATTTTAATTAAAAATTACAAAAATATACCAAAATGCCACACAAGTTCGAATAATTTTGGTTGGTTTGAAAAAAATATTAAGATTACAATGCATATGCATACCATATACATAGTTTCAGTTTAAATATCAAATGCTCGTGAATTTTTTATTTTACGGTTTGTATGGGGGTATACGAATATTAATAAATATTTTAAATCAAATGATATACAGATACGGATACAGACACAGATACTTTTATTTTTATATGCTATCATCAGGGGAGTATTGCGTTGTTGCTGCTGCTACTGCTACTGCTGATGTGGATGCTGATGATACTGACAGATATTTTATATTTAGAATGTGTTAATGACCATTTCCCGCACTGGTTTGTCATGTAATTTTATAACGATGTGTTTATGTTATCATCACGTACGTTATACTTTTCATATACCATACATACATACATACCTATACATAGATATTTTACATATGTAGTATCAAAATATATAATATATTTGTATATATTTTTCTAGAAGAACAATAAAATGTCAAAATATTTTATGTTATGAATATGAAATATATTAAGGGGTTGCCGTTTGATAACACTGCTAAGAAGTTTCCTATGAAATGAAAAATTTTATTGTTTGATAAAAGGAAAAATTGTTTTGTTATGGAATAAATTTTTAATATTATATTGTTACGTGTTTACCTTTTAAAAGCGTTTAAAATACAAGCTCGTAGTTTGCAAATTAAAATAAAAATTAATTTGTGTTTAGTTTTAATTAAAATTCTTTATTGTTCGCACAATTCTGTGTGCCACTGTTCACTACTTGATGTATACAACAACAATTGCTTTGTTCGTTATTCTTATGTTTACACCCTTTGCATAAACAATAACAACTATTAGTCAAATGTTCGACAGATCTTTATAACGGGGATCTTCAAACCACGATTACTCTCTTCACACGCATCTCGTCTTCACACAAGACTGAATGAACTTTTATTCTCTCTTTGTCTGCTTCCCCTTGCCTTTTATATGTTCTTGAAGTCGAATGTTCGGGGCTTCGCCTTCTCGAGATCTCTATAAGTGTAAACATCATTGTTTCATTATCGTTGTTTGTGTATTTTTGTTTACATTTATTCCTGCAATATTTGTAGTTGCGTTTTTGTTTACTTGTTTATCCGTTCTTTTATACTGGTGTTGTTGGTATATTTTTGTTTAATTGTTTATCATGTAAACAAGTTCATTGTTTTCGTAGCTTTTGTTTATAATTTTAATGTTAAACGATGTAAAAGCAAAACACTTTTTTCATTTTCGTAACAATATAATAAAAGTACGGAATCATTAGAAAATTATTCATCATCGCAATATCTAACAATGTGTCGGCTCTTAAGTCTAATAACGAACCAGACCAACTTTCATCACACAACAGTACCTATTCTCCTTTTATAATTTTCTCATTTCCTTCACTATTGTCTTTCTTTCTGTCCTCTAGGATGTATTTACAATGGGTCATTTTGACCTCTAGGTATTTTACTTGTCCCATTGACAATGCTTATCTTTAAATTTATATCAAACAGAGTGTGTTTACATTTTATTCGTTCTTTATATTCCTTGGAAAGGCCTACTGATGGCTTAAATATCTGCTAAGGCTTCTTTAAGTGGAGCGTATCATTCGTCTGGCGACTAAATCAAACTGAATTTGAGCATTGGCCCGGTTTATGCCGACTGTTAGTACCGCTATGGTTTCTGGCTTGTTTATTTATTTGATGTTCTATACAACAATACCTATGATGTTATAATTATAGAATAGTATGGAAGTAGTATAATAGAGATCAACCCCACAAAAACCAGTCAGACTGGGCAAAATCTTACGATATCGATGGTAAGTTAACATTACCTCCACCTGAGATGACTGTATCTTCAAATACCTCGTGCATGTTATCCAATGTGGCAATCCAGCATGCATCGCCATCCTATGCAAACTACATGGCGTTGGTGTCCAGATCAGGTGACGCTGCTAAACCAATCCCACACTATGTATTATTTGCACGTTATAAACTGTTAAAGTTCGAAAGATCTTTTTGGAAGACCCGATATATTTTTGTCACAGATTGTAAAGTGCTGAAAATAATAAACCAGTAAGCACGAATGGGAGCGTAGGAAGTGTTCGGTAGGTACAGGTCTACACAGTTGGTAAAGTATTTGAGCGGAAAATATGTAACCAGAAATGCTTTGAAAGCACGAATGGCCCCTGCGAAATATAATTTGAATTTCGCAGAGTCATTTCTATAGTAAAACTTAAAGGACTGCGACAACGAGAGTGCAGGAAGCGTGCAATGGTTGTCGCAGGATGATGAAATTCTGTTGGTTATCACACTGGATATCAAAATTAATTTCAAGTTGGAATAATGGAACAAAGACTTGACTTCTCTGAAAGTTTATATCAGAGTACTACATAAAATAAATAGTTTTTTCACTAACTGATGCTCTCAACAGCTTAAACTTTGTAAAAAGAGAATGACAGACATCTACAATGGTTTGCAAAGGAAAACTTAAAGGGCAGAGCTAAATCCCAGTGGTTATGTCCTCAAATTGCGACTTTGTATTGGCACTGTAGGATGACGTTCAAAGAGGATAAGTTGGTGAGTCACTGGGCTCACTACAATCTCAAGTTGCAAAAGGTTGACGCTGAAGTTTTTGGAAACTGACTAGTATGCCTGCTTCAATTACTTATATATCCCTGTTCAGTGTAGAGAGGCAAGTGTTTTTCTCATCTCAAAGACCTGGAGACTAACGACGTTTCCCTTGAAGGAACTATAGGTCTTTGTCTAACCAAATTCCTTTTTTAATCATTCTAAGGCATTATGGACAACGAAGTATTATTACGAACTACTGTTCTGTGTTTGTTAGTAGAGTCCAAGGGCCAGAGCAGACATTTACAACAAAACGAATTCTGAATAAATACTTCTTCGGTGACTTTCTCTCTGCAACTTTCTAAAATTCTGAAAGTAAATAAAATTGCCAAAAAAGTTTCCCAAAAATCTGTCGTCCGGATCGAATTTAAACTGTAGGTCGCGCTACTCATGTATAAAATTAACAGACACAACATGGTGCTCATCGAGTCCTTCATCACACGATATAAAGTTGCTGCCCTTAAATTGCCGAGCCTCAATGGCATTCAAATTTCCATTTCCTTCATATTGAAGCATCTAAGCATTGTTTCGGACGCCAAGAAGCGAAGAAGAGAGATTTTTATGCAGAAAATAGAGAAAGGAACTAAGAACTCTCCTGTTTAAAGAAGACCATGAGCAATATTTTGGGGGCTTAGACCTCTCTTCAAATAATCTGTCGGGATATAGTGGTCTTACCTTACTTTGCGTGAGTACAGGTGGACGGAGTACATATGTATATATATTTTTGTACGTATAAAGTTAAAAAGATTTTACTTTGCAATTAATATCCTTGTCTTGTGCTTTCTGAAAAACAATCAAAAATAATTCCAAAAAATATGTATGTAAACTAAACAAAAACTAATTTAAAATCAGACGTTATCAATTTAAAAAAATATAAGCTGACGGTTTTAAAGAATTTTAAATAAACCGTTTACTACATACTTAAATCGGTTCAATTCTGAACTCTTACAATTGCAATGAATTACTAATGAAAGCATAAGTACTTATATACTTATATACATAAGTACTTAAACACATACATACATACATACATAAGTATAAACTACAATTCATAAAACGCAAAAGCACTGTACTATACGCATATAGTATATGTACAGTGAGCGTCAAAAAAATCCGAACATAAAAAATACATTGAAAAACTACCGTTATTTTTATATTAAAATTGTTTCATTGCCAGTTTTTAAAATTGAAACAAAAGAATAAAAAAAAATTACAAAAAATTTCAAAATATTGTCAAATTTTTTTCGGGCACTCTCCTTAAGTGCTAAAAGTTGAGTTTGATGATTGTTAGAATTTTATTATTAGTGTCTAGTATCTTTTGATGCTCACTGTATATAGAATTTAATGTACGCAGATAAAATATAAAAAAAATTATGAATGTTTTCAACATAATTTTCTATCATCAATTTGAATCACGTGCGAAAGAAAATAAAAGTGAATTTAATTTTTATTATTTTTTTTGCCATAAAATACCATCCTTTTCTTTCATTTCTTTTTTCGAATTCTAACTAAATGTGGTTTCACTAACTATAACACACACGTACACGTACAGAAACCGAACAAGGCTTTGTTTCCTGCCAGCCTGCCTGCTTGCGTATGGTATACATATAGAGGAGTATAGTTGTTATAATCATTATAATTTTTGTTTTTGGTTCGCCTAGTTAGAGGTTATACGCACACAAATGCATTAGAATACACATTTATACAACTAAACATATACGTATATATACCATAACCATAACCATTTTCTTTACTTTTTTTTTTGTTCAACCAATTCACAATTCATGTGATTGTTTTTAATATTCCCAATGAATGTATAAAAGTAAGTGAATGTGTGTGTGTGCCTGTGTGTTGTGAATATATTTTCTAGGTTTCAAATCTATAAATGTATATATGTAAACCTTGTTAACGCCTATACATATGCATATGTACATATATTTTTGTGTAGGTATGTATAAGTGTATGTATAGGGAGAAAGTATAATTCATTTTTTATTACATTGGCGCCTTATCGAGCATAAATTGCGTTATAAATAATCCGTATAAAGATGTTTTTATCGTATAAAATTTTCTTGTCTGCTCTTTTTTTTCTTGTGGATATATTGTTTTATAAATACATATTTATGTATATACGTTGTATATATGTTATACATATATGTATGTACATCTATGTATCATATATTTTTTTTAATTTATACATTGCCAGCCATTAATAACCATTGTGAACAAGTGCTTAGAGTAGGGGGTGTAAGTAAGTGTGATTTATAAACAGTTGGAAAGTTAAAACGTTAATATGATGTTTATCTATTTAAATAGAAAGTTTTAAATTTAACAAAAACTTTTTACAATGTTATATAGGGTGGGCTATATATCGGTTTAAATTTTAACCATTGTTTATTTCGAATCTGGCAATGTTGGAATGTATTGGGCCAACGAGAAACAACTCATTTTCATCTTGGTGGGTACGATAAAAAGCAAAATTGCGTATTTATGGTTCCACACGTGATATTCCACAGGGGAATGCACCCGTTACGAGTGACTGTTTGATGCGGCTTGTGGAGCAGCAGTCCTATATTGCTTTAAAAATGAGGGTGGCGCAACCATTACGGTCAATGGAAACATCTATCGCACCATGATAACAGACTTTTTTGTACCCGCTCTTCATGGTATTCATGTAACCGATATTTGGTTTCAAAAGCATGGTCCAACTTGGCACACATCTCATGCCACAATCAAATTATTACGTCAAACGTTTGATGGCCGCCAACAAGTTGCGATTAGACGCCGTTCGACGGTTTTCTGTGGGGCGCCGTTAAAGAAAAATATTATGCCGACAAACCAGCGCCAATTGAACATTTGAAGGCCAACATTCGTGATTCCTCTGCCTAGGTAAGACCAAATACACTCGAAAAAGTGCACATAAATTCGTCCGCTCCAATAAGGTTCTGTGAGGTCAGTCGCGGCAGCCATATGAATGAAATAATATTCCACTTCTAACCGGAACAATTGTATTTCACAACAAAAAAATAAATTTGGCAAAATTTCAAATCGTTTTGTGTTTTATTTCATCTTAATGTTGTTTAATTCTTTACCTCTTGTTAATTTAATGTTGCATACGTTACGGATGCTAAAGCATAAGCAATCATACGTATGAGCAATTATTTTTAATACGGCAGCGTATAACATGTAACTCCTACGTCTTAATGTTGAAAGCAATATTTGATTTGTATTAATAAATATTCAATGTTTAATTTGACCACTCCTTTCGAAATTAAAGCATATAGAGGAGCAACAAGAAAATTCTAAGCTTCATATTGTTGTTCACCGTGGTATATATGCATGGTTAATATACTTTTGGTTAGCAGTAAGGCAGTAGTTAAGTGTGATGCACAGACAAAGAACTGCTTGGTTACAATATTATAGAACTTAAGTAGCAAAACAGTTTATCCCCAAGGCTACAATTGGACTGTTTGGTATTGCAGTACTTATCAGGGGAACATAGCCAAAATTCAGACAAGAAGTTGAGAGCATGATATTAATAATGAAATCAATTAAAATTTGGCAATATTTTAAACCGGTTTTTGTTTTATTGCATTTTTAAATTTAAACTTTTAAATTTCTCACCCTGTAGTAACATTTGTGCTATATCAGGTCTTTCATTATGTGCTTCCTATTTTTAAATTTATAGAAACTGTATGTGAGATATTGAAAATCTTCATCATCTAGTAGGCAGTATATTGGCATATTAGACCCTAAGTCACCATTCAAACCCCAGGTGAGACATCTCCAACAAAACAAAACATATTTCTTCGACGTCTTCCTTTCTGGCAAAAATTCTGAGAGTATATAAAATTGCAATGAAAAAGTGTTTCAAAGATCTGTAACTCGAAGTTGATTTTAAATTATAAGTCCCGCGACTCATGTATAAAATTAACGCACACAACATAAGTTGTGTGAGATGCTAGATCGTAATCCTGACTGAAGGGTTGTAGTGACCAATTCGTATTATGTTACGTTTGTGAGATATTAACAACATTTTTTATTCGTTTTAACAACCTATTTTTCTCCATTTTGTGTGGAATATAACATTAGTCAAATGTCTGCTCCGGCTTCTTTGGTTGGGTGGAGAGCAGCCGAAACATTCAATTAAAACAGTTCACGGTTTGGCTCCTCACGCCACCCGTGTTATGTTTGTAATCGTTGTGTTCTAAATGTCTGAGCCAGGGGTTGAACAATGGCTTTACGTCTAATAAGTATCCAATAACTCACACTAGATACTATGCCGCAGGAACGGAAAACAGAGGAAAGCTCACGATATGTTAGAGAATGGCACCGTAGCAGGGCGGCTTATCACAGCACTCTTATACTGCTTGTTAAAATGTGAATTACAAAACTACATGGCGAACTTCATATTTCGTTTTGTTGTAGATGTCAGAACTGGGGTTTGAACCGTGGCATCACCTCTTATAAGCCAACAGACTACCTACTAAAATATGGCGACTACTTTCTCCGGCAGAAAGCTTTGCTTTATTAATACTATAAACACATTCAAGGCACCGGGTGCTGCGCAACAATTTATCAATTGTTGCCTTAGCAAAGGCGGCAGCGTCATAATATTTCATATATCTTATAGTGTTGACAGCAACAATTCGTTCATTGGGCTGTCTGGCTACTGCATTATTTTCTAAGTTCGAGCCCCAGGCCAGACATCAAAATATAATACAAAAAGTATTTCTTCGGCGACTTCCTCTCAGCAGATTTCTGGCATAAGCTCTGAGAATAAATATAATTGCCATGAAAAGTTTCTCAAAAATCTGCCGTTCGGTGTCGACTTTAAAACTGTAGGTCCCGCCACCCATGTATAAAATTAATACACACAACATAAGTGGTGTGAGAAAGTTGGTCGTAATTCTGACTGACGGGTTGTAATGACCAATAACGAACGTACTCGGACAGCTAAGCTGCGATTAAGTCGTAGTTTCAACGCTTCTTCTAGTTTATGAATGCCGAGTATTTCTCATGGAAATTTTAGATCATTCAAAGGTAACTCTTATATTAGTTTCGGGACATAGGGATACCATTCTAAATTGCATTGCTGCTGAGCTCATTAGAACCGGTAAGAAGCTCGCAATCTGCGACATGTTACACAGCTTACGCAACTGAGATATTATCCGCACTATATTGTGGGAAAGCTATTGAGCTTTTTAGCAAGAGGCTACATGCAATATTGCTAGACTCTGTTTTACACGTATGTATAAGAAGAGAAAACTTACTTCTTTCCTTGATTCGCATGGCCATCCATCGCATAATAGCGATTCTTATGTGCCACTGTTTTTTTTTTTTTTTGGCAGGCATGCCGAAAGGGTCGACATTCTGTTGGATGACTTTTACAGATGCTGTGGGTCTGAGGAGCAGGGAAATGTAAAGAGACAGGGGTTCTTAAACCACTTATGTTGTGTGTGTTAATTTTATACATAACTGGCAGGATCTACAGTTTAAAAACGACTCCAAACAACAGATTTTGAGAAACTTTTTCATGGCAATCTTTTCACTCTCAGAGTTTTTGCCAGAAATTTGCTGGAAGTGAGTCAACGAAAAAATATTTTTTTTTTGTATTTCGTTTCGTTGGAGATGTCAGAACTCGGGTTTAAACCGTAGCCTCACGTCTAATAAGCCAACACAGTGCCTACTAGACTACTACTACAATAGTAAGATTTATTTTGAACTCGTGCGTCTTTTTTTTCTAGCGAATGTTTAATGCACATGTAGAATTAATTAATCAAACATAAATTTTATCTTTTAACAATTCAGATATTTTATTAATAAACACCTTTTTTTTCTCTTGCAGTAACGACATTTCGAAGCGTTAAGTAAGTACCGAAATATTTTAAATTTTTTTCCATATTTTTTCTGTCTTTTGTTTTCAGATTTTCCTTAAAAATTATAATGAACAGCACACGATGCCATAAAAATTAAAATTAAAAAAACACAATGAGAAGAATATTTTATTTTTTTATCTTAGTCTAGAAACTTTTATCAAACAAAGCTGTGAAAAATACTGCACGGCCCCCCATGCCTAAAAATATAGGTAAAGACGCTGACATTGAACTTAAGGTTACGAGAGTATATTTTCTCTTGTGTAGACCAACATGTAAATTATTGGTAGAAATTTATTTATTTTTTAAAAAAATAAATAAAATGTATACGTTTCAAGGACATATTTTATGTCATTGCAAAAAACCAAAAAAATTTTTTTTTTTAAATATTACGTTTCAAGCTAAAGTTTGAATTCTATTTGCATTAAGTCAACCACAGGTTAAGGCTAAGAAGCTAAAACGAAAGAAAATGATTTGAACACAATTTATCTCACGCATTATGAAAATCTTAAAAAAATTTTTTTAACAGACATGAGACTGTTTCACAACACCGTGGCAGACGACATTTACCTTTAAAAAATTTAACAAAAAAAAAATTAATAACAAAAATTTAATCCAAAAATTCTGCATTTGTTTTCCAAAGTGTCGTAAACAAAATTGTTTTTCGCTCTGAAGTTCTTGGAAGAAAATTCTGTTTCTTTATTTTAATATTCGCCTGCCAACACCACTTTCCTTATATGAATCTTTAGAAACTCAACTCTTTTTTAAATATTTAATCAAGAGAGAGAAAAAAGTTTCGTTACATATTTCAGTTGAATAATTTTGAATAACCCTTATCACTGCTGATGAAGGTTGTACCATAAATGAATGAATGACCCTTCTTTCATTAAATGGAAAATATTAATGATCATTAAAATTTAAATCATGGGATGAATACTTGATATACAGTTGTTCATAGAATTCAATGGCAACTTTTAATAACTAATTCTTGGAAGATTATCAAGTTTAATTTTACATATTTAAGTAGGTAGGTAGGTACAGATGGCTGTACATCCAAGGAAGTTGGATGCACGGAAACAACCCTAAAGTCAGATTCATTGGGGGTGATGCTTTCGACCCCTTAATTCCAATGACTGATAGTTCTTCCCACATCTGTGCTGTAGACACTACCGGTACACTTTATGATTTTCGATTTCCCATCACTTTATGATGGAGCATACATAATTGGTCATTACAACCCTTCAGTCAGGATTATGGTCTAGCCTCTCATACCACTCATGTTGTGTGCATTAATTTTATACATGAGTGGCGGGACCTACAACGACGATTTGTTTTACGTGGGTACCTGTCCGCGTGGACCTAATCCCACGGTGCTCTTCGCACAAGGTGAAATACAATGCGTCTACCAACGCCCCCAAATGTAACAGATTGCTACACCTGAGTATCAATTCGAAGCCATGTATTTTCACATGACTTCCCCTTTAGCTAGGAGCGGAGCCTATCTAAAACTCCAACATCACCCGGTTGAGAATCTAACTCCACACCGAGCCTACTAACTAGACTCTTCCCGCGATTTGAGTCCAAACCACAGCCACCACGATGCTCCCAAAAGGGGCCGCATCAACATCCAGGCTCGAACCGAGGTTCCAGGGACTCCTGACTCCCGTGGTGCCAAAATTAGGTCTCCGGTCAGACCTCGAAATCAAGTCGATTACTACCAGTTGAACTCCAAACAGTTCGGGACTGGTGGCCCATGGCGGGACCTACAGACAACGACAGATTTTTGAGAAACTTTTCATGGCAATTTTATTTGCTCTCAGAGTTTTTGCCAGAAATCTGCTGAGAGAAAGTCGCCGAAGAAATATTTTCATATTTTCGATTTGATGTCTGACCTGGGATTTGAACCGTGGCCTTACGTCTAATAAGCCAACATACTACCTACTAGGCTAGGGTGTAGTGATGGAAGTTTGTTCTATGCAATTGATCGCAAAGGAGAATCCACTTTACAGCAATTTTTACAAAATACTTCACAATTTTCTAGTTTACAATGCCCGCTAAAATACCAATTACCTGGCATTACGACACCCCGAAAAAAAAGACGAACTAATATTTCTCCGGCGTTCTCTGTTTTTCATAGTAGTCCCGCCGCTCATGTATAAAAGTAGCACAAATAACATAAGTGGTGTGAGAAGCTAGGTCATAACCTAAAGGGTTATAATTATCAATGAAGTAAGTAAGCAAGGAACTGTCCGTTCCTCTTCACCTTTCATTTGTGTATACTTTTAAGTCTTTCTTCCTACTCTCCAGAATGGGTTCGACCTCTTCAACTGCCGTTCTGTTTTGATTAGTGATTCTTGCCTCGTCAAAGGTTCTGGCATTCTAACAATCTGATATACTTTTCCATTGCCGAGAACTTAAACATTGTCCGGATTCACAGAAGCTAGGTGGTTGAATGGCGGCCTGATTGTCACATAGTATTGTTATGTACAGTTCTTTGTACTCCATATCTGTGTTAAACTGAACACATCTTGAAAGAATTTCCCAAGTTTGCCGATTGGTGTTGTATATTTTACTCAGGGATCGAACACATCCGTTTCTGTTCCTCTGTTTGTCTTCAACTCATCCCTATACCACAGAATATGTGATCTGGTCAGATTACAGTATGCTCTTGCTAACTATATGGGAGATTTGATGGTGGATGCCAATTCTTCAAATCCGCTTCTTTTATCGTCTTTTAAGACGAGAAAAGTCGAAGGAGTAGAAGCGTTAGAAACATAGCCTTCCGTCAACGATTATGGAACGAGACTATTACTGATGTTGAATAAATCCAGCGTATGACTGGACACTGGATTTTTTAAGAGGTGTTGACAGCTTTAACACGTTTACTCGTACTCACTAAACCTGTCATTTTTGTGTAGCAATGAATAAAATCGTATTATATCAGTGCTAGTATCGATAAATGGCTTCTGGGAAAAGAACAAAAAGTCAATGTTGGCTTGCGTGGCCAGTTTTCTGAAAATTGCCGCGGCAGTCAACGTGTTAAGGTAGGCTAAAGTTTGGTAAAGTCGCCGTAGTCCAGAAGGTAGTGTGTTGTCTTATTAGACCTGAAACCACGGTTCAATCCCGAGGTCAGATATCACCAACAAAACGAAATGTGAATGAGTATTTCTCTAGATTTCTTTCAAAAACTCTGAGAGTATGAAAATTGCCATGAAATGTTTCGCATAATTCTGTCGTTTGGAGTCGATTTCAAACTGTAAGTGCTGCCACTCATGTATAAAATTAACACACACAACATAAGTTGTGGGAGAAACTAGGTCATAATCCTGACTGAAGGGTAGTAATCACAAAGTATGTATATACAGTGGATAGCAAAAGTCTTAGTACAATTTAGCGATTTCATGAATTTTAGCCAAAAGTTTTTATAAAAATTTATAGTTTCAATATTTATTTTATTAATTTATTTCTGTTTTTATAAAAAACAAACAATGTTTTAATGTTTTTCATAAAATAAGAGAAAAATAAAGAAAAGTTTCAAATGACTTCATAGGCACCCCCAGGAGAAACCTGAAACTTGTATTTAGTAGAATATCCCTTAAGGCCAAACCCACCATTAAACCCATTTGGAATTGAATGTATAAGTTTTGTTTAGTGTTTTCTGGCGGCACCATAAGCACGTTTTTCGGTTGACTTTTGTTTGAGGTTTAGCGATTACGTAACCCTTCTTTCAAATGATCTCCTAAATACTCTCTTGAAGTCATATCGGGACTTTGTGCAAGAGTATTAAGCCTGTGGGGACTTTTCTTCTGAAAATATATTGCCGTACTAAGACTTTTACTGTCCTCTGTATATATGAATGTGAAGTTTGGATCTGTCTTACCTTCTTCCCTCTATTCAAAAGCTACAATAGATTAGTAACAGAAAAATGAAGTCGATATAGAAAGAAATTTTAACCCACCTAACTGTTCGCAGAAAATTTAGAAATGAGTGTTACAGCGATGTTTGATGGAAATTTTATGCTACTAATACTGCATCTATCAAACAAAATTAAAATAAAATATTGTTACGTTTTTACCTTTTTAAAAACGTTTTGAATATGAGTACGTCGATTGCAAAATAAAATCAAATTTGTGTTCAGTTTTAATTAAACTCTTTATTGTTCACACTACTTTTGCAACTTTTTACAACCTTTTTGTAAGCAATACCACTGTTCGGTAGATCTTCACAATAGCGATCTTCAAACTGTTTACTTCGCACGCAACGTGTCTTCACACAAGACTGACTGTCTGCTTTGTCTTGCCTTTTTAGATGAACATTCTTGAAGCAGCAGGTTCTTGTTTTCACCTTCTCGGGAATTCTATCGCGATTGCATTTTTGTTTGTGTAGTTTGCTTTCGTTGTTTGTTGTTGCTTTCGTTTAGTTAGTCTATCTCCTTTTCTCTATATAATAATAATAGAATTGACAAACGTTGTCTCGTTAAAACATCACTCAAAACCTTTCTTACCCTTCTCAAACTGAAGCCAATGCATTGTAACGAAAGTTATGTTAAAAGCTATTTTTACTTGGGAACCACTTTGTATTTTACATTCGAAAGAAAAATATTTCCCAAACACTATGATGTATTCAATTTCTTTTTCTTGGCTATGCCTACTCAATAATAATTTATTGACTTCAATGGAAGTTTGATGGAAAAAAGTTTTGAGCCATGAACCGCAAGTAATAATCAAGGTAAAGAGAATAACAAAAATCCTTAGAATTGCAGAATATGATATAAAAATATGTTGTTTTTTTATTTGTAATTATAATTACAAAAGTTTTCGAAATACAACAAAAAGAAAAAAAACGTAAAAAACTAAACAAAATTTGGTATGCAAGAGGTGATGTCCTTACTGGCTAAAATAACTGCACGTGTTTGTGTTTTTTGTTTTTATTTTTTATCTTTTTTCAACCGAAATAAAATCATCGATACCCTGGGTAACCACTTATTAGTCTTGGTAAACTAGAAACAAAAATCATCAAACCGTTGAAACAAAAAGAAGAAAAAACAATATTAAAGGACATGTAAGGCTACTTATTGAAAACAAAAAAAAAAACAATGACAGAAAGAACGAACAAGAAAACATTCAAACGTAATTAAATATAATGTTCGATGGCAATATGAATTATAAAAACTTGCCAGTTCGATACAACTCCCAGAGTGTATACAATTTATTATTACCTTAGAAACTTCTTCTATTAAAAGACAACAACAGCTGCCGTTGCTATGGCAAGTTTACTCTTAAAATATGCTTCAGGCATTTTAATGTGAAATGTCTTTCCATAAAACAGTTGAACATCGTGTTTAAGTAAATTCGTAAGTAGTCCAGGCGATTTAATGAAACAACAAAAACATAAACAAAAAACTCATAAAAGTTTAATAAGGCAATAATTCTTTTAGGTCAGGTGTATAAATGAGCTCATTTGTATTTACCATGAGTACGTATACATCGATACAAAAAACAGAAAAATTATGCTGCCTATTCGACCATAATCATGAAACAAAAGAAAGTATCAAAACGCCAAGCAAGCCATAAGTAAATACCCACGGTGGTGGTGGTCAAATAAAGGGACCGCCAAAAAACTTTTTTTTTTTTTTTTGAAAATGCTTTAAAAAAACTACTGAATATTGTCTCAAATTTCTTTTTTTATTTGAAAGTAAAATCCTTCCGGTTAATAATGGAAAATAACTTCATTCAAATGGCTGCCTCGGCTGGCCATGAAGTAGCCTACACGATCGGTCCAATTTTTAAGCACATTATCGATTGTGTGTAGCTGTATTTCACCAACGGCTTCACGAATATTGTCCTTTAAAGCGTCAATTGTCTTTGGCTTGTCGGCGTAACACTAATCTTTGACGGCACCCCACAAATAATAGTCCAACGATGTCAAATCTCAGCTCCGAGGTGGCCAAACGACATCAGCTCTGCGGCTGATAATGCGATCTTCAAAAACAGGGCGCAAAACGTCGAGTGTAGCTGCGGCTGTGTGGCACGTACCGCCGTCCTGTTGAAACCAAATGTTGCCAATATCCCCCTCTTCAATTATTGTGAACAAAACTTCCTTCAACATTGCCCGATAACGATCGCCATTGACTGTAACGGCCACTCCTTGCTCATTTTCGAAGAAAAATTGTCCAATTATGCCTCCGTACCAAAATCCGCACCAAATAGTGACTCGTTTTGAATGCGTCGGCTTTTCAATGTATGCGTACGAGTTTTCTGTGACCAAAATGCGACAATTCTCGTGTTTACATACCCGCCAAGATCAAAATGAGCTTCATCTGAAAAGATGATTTTTGCCAAAATCGGCATCTTCTGGTGTAGGCTACTGCATGGCCAGCCGAGGCAGCCATTTAAATGAAATTATTTTCCATTATTAACCGGAAGGATTGCACTTTCAACTAAAAAAAGAAATTTGAGAAAATATTCAGTATTTTTTTTTAAAGCATTTTCAAAAAAAAAAATTATTTGGCGGACCCTTTATGTAACACCAAAGGTACATACCACACACCTCCAGGTTAATAAATATAGGATGGGATTTATTGGAAATTTGGGCGAACGAGAAACTGTACGTTGATGTGCGTTTTTGCAAAAAAAGAAATAAAAAATCTTTTCGGACGATGTCCATTTTCTTCTTGGTAGGTATGTTGATAAGCAAAATTGACGTGTTTGAGGGTCAGAAAATCTTCACGTGGTCTTATAGAAGCCAATGGCCTCGCTACGAGAAACTGTTTGGTGCGGCTTGTGGAGCGGAGGGATCATTGGCCTATATTTCTTAGAAATTAAGGACGGCGCAACCATTACGTTCAATGGAGACAACTAACGCACCATGGTAAACGATTTTTTTGTACCCGCTCTTCACGTTATTAATGCGAACGATGTTTGGTTTCAACAGGATGGTGCAACTTGCCACACATACCATGCCACAATCGATTTATTGCGTCAAACGTTTGATGGCCATTTAATTAGCCGAAATAGTGATGTAAATTGGCCGCCAAGAAGCTTCCTTTTGACACTACTGGTCTATTTTCTGCGGGGCTCAATTAAAGAAAAATGTAATGCCGTCAAACCAGAGACAATTGAGCATTTGAAGGCTAATGCACGTAATGCTATTGCCGATGTACGACCCCATACACTCGAAAAAGTGTACGAAAAATGATCTGATCGAATAAGGTACTGTGAGGACAAACGCGGCAACCATATGAATGAAATAATATTCCATTTGTAACCGGAACAATTGTATTTAACAGCAAAAAAATAAATTTGGACAAATTTTAAACCGGTTTTGTTTTGTTGCATTTTGAAATTTAAACTCTTAAATGGCGCACCCAACCTTAATGCTGTTTAATTCTTTGCCTCTTATTAATTAAATGTTGCGTACATTACGGATGCTAAAGCATAAGCAATCATACGCGTGAGTAATATTTTTTGAATACGGGCAGCGTATTACATGTAACTCATACGTCTCAGTGTTGAAAGTAAAATGTACTGAAAGCAATATTTGATTTGAATTATTAATTACACGGTCCGACAGTGAAAATACAACCGAGTAACTACATAGTCTAAGTTATTCACTAGTTTGAGTAGAATTCAAAAATACTTTTTTTATTTTTCTCGAATCCACCAAACTTGTTTTATTTGACGAAAAGTGTTTTTTGATTAAATTATTGATTGCCCAAATATTTTTGCACCTATTTTAAAAATCTAAAGTTTTTTAGAAAGGGGAGAAATTAGTCTTTAAAACGCTATACATAAACGTTTTGTTCAAAGTTATATGTTATGAGTTTTGAAGGGGTAAACTTGGAAAATATTATTTTTTTCTTATTTTTTCAAGTTTAGCCACTCTTAATTGCAAAATTTAATTAAAAACGGTAAATTTATGATTTAAATAGTATAACAATCGTCTTATATTTTTTATATATGTAATCTTATCAAATGAACTATCAGTTCAAAAATTTTAAAATTTTTTGATGGATCTTGATTGCTTATCGCAAAATATGTCAATTTCACGTTTATACATAATATATGTGTTTATTGCAAATACTATTATTTCGCTTTGCGTAAACATTGTTCAACTCCTGGTGGTCGCTTAAACGTTAAATTGACACATTTTGCGATAAAAAATCAAGATACGTCAAAAATTCTGAAAATTTTTGAACTAACAGTTCATTTCATAAAATATAACTCGACTGTTAGACTCTTCAAATAATAACTAAGGTAATTTTTGTCCGATTTATTCAGATGAAGTGTCAATCTCTACACAAAATAATGCACTTTGAGCATGTCATCACATACTCACATGTTTTAATTAAGGTTTGCTACTATGAGCGGACAAACTTGAAAAAATATGAAAAAATTCGCATTTGTCAAGTTTACCTCATCAAACCTCATAGTAGATTAAATTGAATAATACATATATGTATATCGTTTTAAAGGCACATCCCTTTCTTTTCTAATAACGTTTAAGTTTTGGACATCGGGTCGGAAATGTTTGTGTAAAAAATAAATTTGTGCGAAAAGTCCAAAAAAACAGTTTTTGTCAAATAAAAGCAGTTTGGAGGGTTCAAGAAATATAAAAAAAATATTTTTTAGTTCTTGTCAACAAAACTCACAACACCATGTCATTAGGACGTATTTCAATTTTTTTATTTTGTCGCATAGTGTTATTTGCCTTTTATTAATTTATTGTTGCATACGTTATGGATGCTAAAGCATTAGGAAACATACGTATGAGCAATATTTTTTTAATACGGCAGCGTATTACATGTAACTCATACGTCTTAGTGTTGAAAGCAAAATGTACTGAAAGCAATATTTGATTTGAATTCTTAAATATGAACGTTTAATTTGACCACTCCTTTCGAAATTAAAGCATATAGAGGAGCAACAAGAAAATTCCAAGCTTCATATTGTTGTTCACTGTTGTACGTATGCATGGTTAATATACTTTTGGTTACTCCTTAGCTGTTAGGCAGTAGATAAGAGGGATGCATTGACAAAGAACTGCTTGGTTACAATATTATAGAACTTAAGTAGCAAAACAGTTTATCCCCAAGGCAACAATTGGACTGTTTGGTATTGCAGTACTTATTAGGGGAACATAGCCAAAATTCAGAGAAGAAAATGAGCATGATATTAATAATGAAATCACTTAAAATTATGGCACACAATTATATATGAAACATAAATTAGTTGTCAACAGATTAATTATACTCTAATAATACCATTTCACTGTAAATTCAACGAGTTGTTATGAAATTATTTGGAAACGCCTAAATCATCTTCAATTAAATTTTAAATAACTCCCGGTATAGTTTGGCTTTTTAAGCTCTTTTAAGCCTTTTATATCGGGTCCGTCAACTAACGTTTTTTTTTCAACTAGTGCTTATTTCGTGAATGGTAACACTTAGCTCATATCTGATTTGACAGATAATTAGTTTTATCCTTCCGCTGAATGAATATGGTGGTGTATATTGACCATCCAATGCGTTTTCGCTTCGCTAAGTGGGCCTGCGATCGACTTACAGAAGATGCCGATTTTGGCAAAAAAAAATCATCTTTTCAGATGAAGCTCATTTTGATCTTGGCGGGTATGTAAACCAGCAAAATTGTCGAATTTGGGGCACAGAAAACCCGCATGCATACATTGAAAAGCCGACGCACCCAAAACGAGTCACTGTTTGGTGCGAATTTTGGTCCAGAGTCATAATTGGGCCATTTTTTCTTCGAAAATGAGCAAGCAGTGGACGTTACAGTCAATGGTGATCGTTATCGGGTCATGTTGAACGAATTTTTGTTTACAAAAATTGATGAGGAGGATATTGGCAACATTTGGTTTCAACAGGACGGCGCTACGTGCCACACAGCCGAAGCTACACTCGATGTTTTGCGCCCTGTTTTTGAAGATCGCATTATCACCCGCAGAGGTGATGTCGTTTGGCCACCTCGGAGCTGCGATTTGACACCGTTGGACTATTATCTGTGGGGTACCGTCAAAGATAAGTGTTACGCCGATAAGCCAGGGACAATTGACGCTTTAAAGGACAATATTCGTGAAGCCATTGATGAAATACAGCTGCACACAATCGATAATGTGCTTAAAAATTGGACCGATCGTGTAGGCTACTGCATGGCCAGACGCGGCAGCCATTTGAATGAAATTATTTTCCATTATTAACCGGAAGAATTGTACTTTCAACTAAAAAAAGGAATTTGAGAAAATATTCATCAGTTTTTTTTAAAGCATTTTCAAAAAAAGAGTTATTTGACGGACCCTTTATAAGTGTTGTGTTGTTAAACTTTTTGCTATTATTTGTTTAATGTCCCTTTGACAACATAAAGTTATCTTTTTTACTTAAAAAAATCATTGAATTTTATGTTTTCAATTGATTTTGCTTTTAAAGGAGATGCTATCTTTGTCATGTAGCAGAACATGCTACATGCTAAGCAAACCAAGGGATTTCCTTTGCTTTTTTATGAGAAATAAATGTTTTTTTTGTTTTTTTTTCTATTTTGCATTTACGCTGTATGTTATTTGTGAACGTTAAAAAGTATGCTTTTTACGCTACATTTCCTAGTGTCGTTAAAGTAACGTATCTGAGCATGCGAATGCTTAATGTCATATGGGGGCCATAGAGTGCCTGGAAAAGCAATCGTAAGTACGCATTGAAAGTATAAAGTGTACTTTATTGCGAGGTTTTTTTGTTTTTGTTTCGGATAGACGGTTTATTACTTTGGCTTTAAGGGATATTTTCTGTAATTTTTTTTTCATTTTATTTTTCATAGGATTACATTGTATCGTTGTTTAACACCTTCCGCTCTTACATCCAGTCATTCGTTCATTTGTATATAATCAATATAATAAATTTTTTCATGACCTTTAGCTTAAGTTGGCTCTTTTTTCCAATTTCCTTGAATTTCCCTTTTTTTCTTTTCCTTTTTGTTTTCCTTTATTTTTCTGTTTTCATATTTATATGTTTTTCTTTTGCAACAATAACTTTTTTATTGTTGTTGCAAAATATTAAATGCTTTTTATTGTATTAAAATTGAATTCGTTTTGCTTGTTTCCTCTTTTTTTTTCTTCTTCTGGCCTTTTTATGATTTCTGTTTTGTCCTAAAAAACTTGCATGATTTGCCATGGTTTGTAATTTGGGTTCGTGGTTTGTGTTCCAAACAAATCGAAGATCCTTAATAAGTATTATTTTTTGTTGTTCCTTTTAACCAAAAGGTCATATTATATTAATCCCTATATACAATTTTTTTTTTTTTTTTTTTGTCTTGAGCCGGAGGTGGGAATCTTCGAAAGACACTTTTGTTCCAACAAAAGAGTGCACGATTCACCATCGCTGGTACCTACGTACTAAACCCACCCCCTACACACTTCAACCACTCTCCCCCCGCGGGACTGCCGTAAGGTATTACTTCGCGGAGGGCTGGTTAGCTTGAAAGCTTTATCACTTCAATTCAAATTTCGCCTCCGTTCCTCCAGTCTTCGGAGTACTATCAAAACTTCAGCCATTCTCTGGCTATATTGACTCCATAAAATCCTACAGTTCAACAGCTCTTCCATTAGCCGGTTTGGTTCCAAATTCGTTTGTCCCGGCCATCTAAATCTGGGACAGCATGTAAGAATATGCTCCGCATCTTCCTCCTCATCTACACAGTTTGGACATATAGGAGAAGTGTCATGACCAAATCTGTGCAGGTACTTCCTGAAGCACCCATGACAAGTTAGGAACTGAGTCACGTAGTAGTTCAGCTCGAAATGTTTGTTATTCATCCAAAGGGTTACATCAGGGATAAGGCGAAATGTCCATCTTCCCTTTAAACTGCTTTCCCATCGTGACTGCCATTTGTGCATGGAAGTCCTTCGTTCCTCCGCTTTTATAGGTGCTATTCGTCCCGGGTGCTCGAGACGGCGAAGGTATATCCTCCTCATCTCATCCGCCAATATATCTATTGGTATTGTCTTTGCCAACACCAATACCGCTTCATCAGACACTGTCCTGAAGCCACTTATCCGTCTAATCGCGCTTAGACGATACACCGAGGACAGTATTTATTTATTATTTATTTATTTATTATTAATCATAGCACAACAAGATAATAATCTTATAAATGAAAGTGCTATGGGAGTACATCAAAGAGGAAAAAGTAATAACAAATCATTGATTATATGAGTAATGAAATGTTTGAAGTACATTATGAATAAAAATGAATAAGAATAAGAACATGTTTTAACCTCAGGAAATAGCAATCGATACAACAAAATTAGGATAAGAAAATGAGTATATGTATGTAAAAACTAAATTAGGAAAGATACAAATATAAGGAAAAAATACAAACAAAGAAATATATATACATATAATGAGATACAATGAAACTTAAATAATAAATTAGAAAAATGAAAATAATTAATCACTAATAAAAATGAAGAGTAAAAATGTATAAAACAATCAAAATATGTTACAAACTACTTAAACAGATTGTATAACTCCTTTTTGAACTTAGTTGCATTGCCTATGTTCTGAATATAATTAGGTAGTGCATTCCAAAGACTGATGGTGTGTATAAAGAACTGTCGTTTCGACAAAAGAGTCCTATGCCTTAATTGGATAATTTTCCTACCGCGGTTGGATCTAGCAAATCTAATCCTGCTAAATAAGTATACTGGCTGTTCCAAAGTAATAATCTTATGGAGGAGAATTAGGCACTTAATATTCAGTAGATTATCAAAATGAATACCACATATCTGGTAAGAAAATTGTGATATATGGTCCCGACGTCCCTTAATAAATACATATCTGGCTATATTATTATAAGCCAAGTTGAGTTTCCGCCTATCATCCGCATCACAGTTTGCGAAAATTTCCGATCCATATAAAAGAACAGGAATCAAAAACGTTTTTGCCAGTTGCAGGCGTATAGCAAAAGGAGTCGAATCTATAACAGCCCATAAGTTCCTAAGCATACCATAAACTTTACCAACGATGACATTAATGTGGCTAGACCACGTTAGCCGACCATTAAAGATAACACCCAGATTAGATGCCGATTCAACAAAATCAATTTTATTCCCCCTGATAATAATTTCCGGCACGTCAAACGCTCTCTTAGACCTGGAGAGCAATAAACATTTCGATTTAGAGGGATTAATACAAAGTCCATTAGCACTAGCCCAGTTGTCAATTTTCCGTAAATCATCGTTAATCGTATCTACACATAGTCGGATATTGTCAATACAAGCGCTCCTATAGAGCTGAACGTCATCAGCGTACATATGAACGCTACAATTATCCAAGACATCAGGTAGGTCGTTAATGTATATACACAACAAAAGGGGCACTAGAATTGATCCCTGAGGAATACCTCTTCCAACGTGTACCGAATTCGAGATGTTGCCGTTTAGGTAAACTCGTTGAGATCTGTTAATGAGATAAGAACGTATAAGGCTGCAAGCTGAATTAGAAAAATGAAAGAGGGTCTGTAGCTTTCTCAATAATATTCTGTGATCAACTGTATCAAAAGCCTTAGTGTGATCCAGAAGAACCAAAAACGCTATGTAATTTTCATCCAGCTTCAACCTAAGGTCATCAACTACTTTGACTAAAGCAGTAGTGCAGCTCCTAGCTTTCATAAATCCCGACTGTTTATCAGATAAAAAATTATTACTCGTGAGATAATCGTTCATTTGTCTAGCTATGAGGTTTTCCATAACTTTGGACAGGAACGGAAGAATGGCAATTGGCCTGAATTCATTGTTAGATTTAGGAATTGGGATGATTTTCGACCGTTTCCATTCATCAGGGAAAGAGGACATAGTTAAGACTGAATTAAATACATGAGTAAAATACGGTAAAGTCTAGGTGACAAAGCTTTTAAAAACAGAGGATCTAAGTCATCAGAACCAATCGCATTCGATTTCACAGAAGATAAGCATTCCAAAACCTCGAGCTGACTAACACAACGAAAACTAAAGGGGTTTTCTAGCGGAACAAAACAAAGGTCATCATATAGGTTACTGTCAGGTGTAGGAACATTAATATTAACAAATTTGTCATTCAGACCGTTTACATCGACATCAGGAGAAGTATTATGGCATTTATGTCCAATACCAATATCGCGGATTACCTTCCATTTAGCTTTATTATCCAATGCGGAAGCGAACTTCCTGCCGTAAAACAATGTTTTTGCAATTTTAATGTGTTTGGTAACCTCACTACGAGCGGCTTTATGAACGGCTTTCAGATCATCCGTTCTGAACCTCTTCCATCGCCGATAGGCAATGTCGCGCTTATCAATTAATGCTTTAATTTCAGCATTAAACCACGGTTGGTGTTTGGCTTTAACAAGTTTTGTTTTGATAGGAACACAACTGTCATATAGCAGACGCACATTTTGCTGAATTAGTGCCACCTGGTCGTTTACATTACCCAGTGAGTAGATTTGATCCCAACAGATATCATCAACACTTCTGTTCAAAACTGTAAAATCGATACTTTTAAAATCACGGTATGTAATATACCTCTCCTCATGACTCGTAGACAGATTATAAGTTAAGAAGAGAAGATCATGATTGGAAAAGCAAGAGGCTGAAATTTGATCATATAACAGTACCTTAGTTATATCATTAACAAATACTAGATCGATTAGACTGCTGGAAGAAGAATGGAAGTGAGTTGGCAAGGACACATTCACAGGATTAAGATGGAGAGACAACATTGAGTCAGATAGCGCATTATCAAGTAAGAGATTATTATTAAAGTCACCAATTATAATAATGTCATCATATTGAATAGATATTTCCTCAAGAATAGAAATAAAGGGATCAAAGTTTATATTAGAATTCGGTCTATAGACACTACCTAATAAAACCTTCTTCTTATTGGTGGATGAAATATCAAGAAATAAATATTCTATTTGACTACCAATTTCTGTTAATAATTTTACCTTGCACGGAATACCGTTTCGAACATAAATTGCAACTCCGCCACCTTTTGCCCTGGTTGCCATATTGTTAACTAAGATCTTCCTGTCTGACCGGAAAAGCCTAAAGCCCTGTAGATTGTACACCGAATCCTGAACTTCCAGAGGAAACCAAGTTTCGGAAACGCAAATAATATCGATTCCTGCTGCCACAAATAAACGCCTAAATTCATCAATTTTATTGTTCAGACTCTGCGCATTTATATGAACAATGTTGAGACCAGTTCTTTGTTTGGCTAAAACTCTAATCATGTTGTACACACAGTCTCTGGAATAAGGACTGTTAGAGTTCATCAGATTGTACGTAAGTTGTGGCAATGCAATCAAAAGCTAAGTAAATTGCTATAATTAAGATAACTAAGCGCATAATAAAAAAGGAGTTATACATACAGATAAGGAAGGAAATAAAAATTAAATTAAAATTGAGCAGTAAATTAAAGTTGCACATCATCAGGTTTATCATTATCAGAAAAAAGTATCCTCCTTGTCGTCCCCACGGAGAGTGCCTCCGACCATATTGGGCAAGCATACAGCATTATCGACGTTATTACCGCCGAAATTATCCTCCTTTTGAATGGACCTGGTCCTCCAATATTTGGCATCATCCTCGCCAGTGCTCCCTGTGTTACAGATGCTTTTTCGCCGATGTATTTCACGTGCTCCTTAAAGTTCAACCTGTCGTCGATAATCACTCCCAGGTATTTTATCGCCCTCTTCGATTCGATCCTTGTGCCTCCAACGGTCACTTCCATCTTCTCCACTATCTTCCGGCCGCTTATCAAGACGGCCTCTGTTTTATGCGCAGCAAGTTTCAAACCTGCTTCATCCAGCCATGCTCCAACCTTTCGAATCGCTGTGTTCGTTTTCTCCTCTATTTCCCTTACCGTCTTAGCTACCGAGACTATGGCTATGTCATCTGCAAAGCCCACAATTGTAGTCCCGTTCGGCAATCGCAATCGAAGTACTCCATCGTACATAATGTTCCATAGTAGTGGCCCAAGTACAGAGCCCTGCGGGACACCCGCCGTCACTACGTATTCCTGCTCTCCTTCATCCGTTAGGTATATTACCTTCCTGTCCTGAAAGTAATTGTTCAGTATCTCCATTAAGTATGGCGGCGTAGCCATCTCATAATTTTAGTTTACTGTGTTTTTTTTTTTTTTGTCTTGAGCTGGAGGTGGGAATCTTCGAAAGACACTTTTGTTCCAAAAAAAGAGTGCACGATTCACCATCACTGGTGCCTACGTACTAAACCCACCCCCTACACAATTCAACCACTCTCCCTATATACAAATGTAAATGTCTGTTTGTGTGTATGTGTGCAAATAGTAAAACATTATTTTCTATTTACCGTTTGTTCAACATTTAGTTTCTCTTTTTCTTTTTTGGGTTTTTTGCTTCAAGAAATCCTATTTTTTTCCGGTCTCCTTAGAGACTGACCCTTTGCAACACATTAATGACGACGTTCGTTTGTTATTGGCTGTGGACAAGCATGAAAACATTGCCATGCCTGATGATGATGATGATTTCTGGCCTTAAATTATATAACGAATGTAACCATTGCGTGTGGCAAAATGCTAACAATATGCTTTAAGCTTAAAGATATTATTTCCAACAAGATTAAAAGGATATTTTCTTTTTTAAATTCATATTTAATAAAATTATTAAACGTGCCTTAGGAACTATAAACAAGAAATCAATTTCCTTTGCACAGTTTCACTTAGAAACAGAATATTTTTAAAATGTATTATAATTTCCCTCAGTTTATCTATTTTTCCATCTTTAAAAGCCTTGAGATTGCATTGAAAAGGATTAATAATGATCCCCTTCACATCATATCTAAAGGTATTACTGATTATGGTAACAATACACCAAGGAACTAATGCTGTTTATCGAACTGTTGTTATGTCATTAATCATGTGTTGTGTCATTTTCATTTTAGTCGTAACCATTATATTTTCTATATGAAGATTCATTATATTGCCTTGGTTTTCAACAATTTGTACAACGTAGGAAAAGAAAATACAATCAAGGCCATTAAAGATGTTACAAATTATCGCATCGTCTCATTAAACACATGTAAACGTAAACATATCATCAAAACAAATTGTTGAGAGTATCCATACTGACTTCATTGGCCATTACAACGCTTAAGTTAGGATTACAACCTAGTTTCTCACACCACTTATGTTGTGTGTATTAATTTTATCCATGAGCGAGCGCAACTTACAGTTTCAAGTCGACTCTGAATAACAGATTTTTTTGAGAAACTTTTCATGACAATTTCATTTACTCTATCAGAGTTTGAAAGTAAGAGTTGACAGATATTTTTGAGAAATTTTTCATGGAAATCTTATTATTGCCTTATTTTTGCCTGAAATCTGCTGAGAGAAATTCGCCGAAGAAATAATTCTTTATATTTCATTTTGTTGAAGATATGTATCTGACCTAGGGTTTAAACCGTGGCTACTCGTCTAATAAGTCAAGACACTACCTACTATACTACGGCACCTACTATTCGTGATTTCATCTTGTTTTAACCGTAGATCGAGCTTTAAAAAAACTTCATAATTCGAGCTTATGTATCACTTTTTTTTAAATGGTAATAATTTGACAACTGGCACCTTTGCTTTGTGGCGATTTCTAAGTCTTAAATTTTTTAGATGGGACAGCTTATTGTCACTCGCATCAACAACGCTCTCAATTTGGGGCTGGCTGAAATCTGCTGGTATAAACCATTGTTATATTTCGTTGGAAAAATTTTATTATCAACATCATGTAAGTTAAAAAAATTTTCCGATGCAATAGAACATTGATTATGTCAATAACAATGCGATCTCTTTGATTCCTCTCTGGTTTCCCGGATACATATACACATACACACATAATTGGCCATTACAATCCTTCAGTCAGGATTACGTCCTAGCTTCTCACACCACTTATGTTGTGTGTGTTAATTTTATACATGAGTGGCGGGACCTACAGTTTAAAGTCGATTCCGAACGACAGATTTTTGAGAAACTTTTCATGTGAATTTTATTTATTCTCAGAGTTTTTGCCAGAAATCTGCTGAGAGGAAGTCGCCTAAGAATTAAGTTTTCATATTTCGTTTTGATGTCTGACCTGGGGTTTGAACCGAGGCCTTGCGTCTAATAAGCCAACACACTATCTACTAGACTGCGGCGACTTCAGGCGATGGACCAAGAAATTTATAACGACCATCAAATTCAATTAGTTACTAATCTACAGCGACAAAATTATTGGGATTATTAAAAGCTGACAGTTTCAGATCATTTTTCGAAAAGACGTAATTGGTATAAATTTATCATCAGTCCCGAGTAGCACAATATCAAAGCAAATGGTTCTGTTATCTCATACATACATACATAGTTGATCAAATTGTTATCATCTGTAATATCAATGAAATAAAACTTAGGACGAAAGACTTTCTTCTAAAGTTTGTCTGTGACGTGAGATAGGCTCTACCGCATTTCAAGAAACAACGGCTTGCAATTTGCATGAAAATTGGTAATATTTTCTCTTCCCAAATTACTAAAGGCATATGGTTCTCTAGTCCAAGTAGTATCACATCTAGCAATAAGCATCCATGTTTGTTGCTAGCAATAATTTCGCCAGTTTTTCAGAGTCTTCAACAGCAGGAATACATACATACATAATCGGTCATTACAACCTTTCGTTGTAAATTGCAAATAACTGAGCTGAGGTTTGAAGCTTGGCCGGACGTCTAATAAGCTAACATAATGCAGACTAGACTACGACTACTGCAATCAATATCAAGAACAGAAAATTCACCTTTTTCGCTTTCATTTAACACTTAACTATCAATTCCTTCTCAAATACCATAAATAATGTATTATTTACGATAAAACTGCACAAAATCTTTGAAAACTTAAAAAAAATTTAAACACAACACCATAGAATCCCTAAAGAAAGTCGTATGTATCAAAAATGATACATAAGCCAGAATTATGAAGTTTTCGAACTTTTTAAAACCTGCTCAAAATTTTTTTTTTTATTTGGTTTAAAATAATGGCGATAACAATACTAAAGAATTAAAAAAATATCAGGCATCTAACTTTTTCTGAATTAAAGTTATATGAGGCCTAGTTTCCCAGGTCAGACACCTCAAACAAAACGAAATATGAAAAAATATTTCTTTGGCGACTCCCTCTCAGCAGATTTCTGGCAAAAAATCTCAGAGTAAATGAAATTTCCATGAAAAGTTTTTAAAAACTCTGTCGTTCGGAATCGACTTTAAACTGTAGGTCCCGCCAAACATACGTACATAAAAATTAACGCACTCAACATTCGTGATGTGACAAACTAGGTCGCAATCCTGACTAAAGGATTTTAATAACCTATTATGTATGTACGTATGTAAGCAACTTTTATCGTTTGCTAGGAACTTGTGGATTAAAATGGAGATGACTCTTCATCAAAAAGAACGATAGCATAGTTTGAGAGCAGAATTTTCATTACTTTTTACCAGACTACCACAACGCAAATCAGGACTAACTAAGTAACCATTACTAACAGCTAGTGAAGTTTATAAAATGTCTGTGTGACCATTAAGTCCTTATTTACTCATTTACTTTCTATCCACACAATCAATATTTTTCCTTTGGAATTGCAGCTTTTCTTTAATTTTTGCCTTAATTTTAAGCAATTTATGATATCCATGGCTCAGTATTGCTTGCTGTATGGTCTCAAATACTAAAATGATTCATTTTTGATAAAAAAAATCTCGATCTTGCCTATATTTTACAGAAAATTTTAAGTAAAGCAAAAAACAAAATATTAAAGATAGATTATATCCATAAGCTCTAAAATTTCATTGATTTTTTCATTTTTATGTTTTATGTTTCATTTTTTTATTACAAAAAAAATATTTTTTTTCAATAAAATTTTTTAATTTTTTTTTTTGCTGTTCTTATTGAAAACATATGACGCCAGTGAAAGCACTTTATTAATATCAAAAAGCCATTAGCACTACAGACCTAAACCGATACATTGTAACTGATTACGGCAGAGAACACATAAAGATAGACTGTATAAGAGGACAGACAAATGAGTTTAAAAATATGACACATCATAACCTACATACCGTATGTTTTAAATGACACATAAACGATTATAGGAATATGTATGTATGTATATGCATTAAATAGTTCAATGTATTCAATTTAAAAGAGGACAAATTTCATAAGTACATACATATGTATGTATATCTATTGTAGTTGCAAGGAAGTTTGTTTACAACTGAACAATTGCTGAATACAACAGAATTTTTAAAAATAAAAATTTTTAAAAACATTAAAAATTATGAGAAAAGTAGGACATGTTCCGAATGGAATGGAGCATTTAATTTAGGATATACAGTGAGTGTCAAAAGAAACTATACACTAAGGAAAAATTTCTAACAAACATCAAACTCAACTTTTAGCACTTAAGGAGAGTGCCCGACAATATTTTGAAATTTTTTGTAAATTTTTTTTTAATTTTAAAAACTGCCTTTGAAACAATTTTAAAATAAAAATAACTATAATTTATTAATTTATAATTTTCTTTTGTACTGTGCAGTTTCTTTTAACGCTCACTGTATGTGAAATACATGTTCTTAGTTGGCGATGAGTTGCACAATTTCAAACTATAAGGACACAAAATATTGAGAAATATTTAAACTTTATAAAAACATGTAAACTATGGGGTCTTTTGTTAAGTTCTTCCTATCTGTAAATTTAAATAAAACAAAATGTATAAAAAAGTTTTTATTCGTTTGTAAATCCTTCAAATGGCCTCCACGACTTATTTTTTTTTGTTCATTGTATTGTGGGGAAAGATAGTTTACAAACAACGTAGAAACAGAGTAGTGCCCAACAATTTTTCTAAATGACCTTTGTCAGTTTTTTCTAAAATTGCTTTTTTAATAATAATTTTCACTTTATTTTCTCTATTACAAGTAATCCTATCTAATGTTAGAGAAAAAATCAGACAATCATAAGCATCCGGAGTCTCAGGTGGCACTCGAAGTTTAGCACACTACCAACTAGGCCATCTGGGCACTTCTTTAGTTGGGCATCAGAAATGTCTAATGTTCCATGATTTTGGTGCATAAATCATGCTGAATTTAAGTGATGATATGGGTTATGAGAAGCTAGCCCGTAGACCTGACTGAAGATTTGTAATGGCATATTATATATGTATGTATGAGTACACCTGCGTCTTAAAAAAAACCCCATAGGAAAAAGTCTAACGAGGTTAAATCGCATGATCTAGGTGGCCAGTTTAGATCATCCCCATGTGACAGGATCATACACTCAGAATTGTTCGCACAGAATATCCTGTGTATCAATAGCTGTGTGATATGTGGCGCTAACCTAAATCAGACAATATAGACCAAAAGAAGTTAGTAATTATTAGACTACACAGCTCGCTGTTGCCAATGTTGGCGTGGTCAATTTCTTTCTCAAAGAAATATAAGCCGTGGCTTTAAAGGTTGTCCCCGATATATGACACTCGGTGGGCCCACCATTTTTTATACATCGAACATCGAACATAAGCACTTTTGCAGTCCTTTCTATCTTTGCTCATTTAGCAAAGCGTTTAAATTCTCAGTTGTTTCTTTTTCAGTTCGAGTAATAAGATTATACGGATGATTACGAAGTCACTGTAATGCAATGCGCATTGTGTTGGCTAATTAGACGCGAGCCCGTGCTACAAACTCCAGCTCAGGCATCTCAAACAAAACGAAGTATGAACAAATAATTCTTTGGCAACTTTCGCTCAGCAGTCTTCTGGCAAGAGATTCTCAAAAATTTTACATTCAGAGTCGATATTAAACTGTAGGTCCTACCACTCATGTATTAAATTTAAACAAACACAACGGAAGTGATGTCAGAAGCTTGGTTGCAATCCTGACGAAAGGGTTGTAATGACCAATGAAGTATTTTACTAGCCGATGATAAGCATTTTTTTTATCAAAAAATTGTGTTAATAATGAATTTCATTTCGGATTAAAAAAATTTAAATTTTGAGTATAAGTGAGTCAATAATATTGAAATTTAACTATGTAGTCTGATTCATTCGTACTCACTACAACGTTGATTTATCAGTACAGGTTGCAATGAGTATGCGTACAACGTTGACATCAAACTCGTAACATTCGAAATATGTTTGATTCATACGCCTACTCATTCAGATTCATAAATTTAAAAAAATACTTATAATACTCATAAATGTTTCGAGTGATTCGAATAATTTACAGTCTTAGTTGTTGTTGCATTTACAAAAAAAAAAGAAAGAAAAAGACAAAGACAGCAAGCAAAGCAGACACACAACCTTCTAGTGAGTATTATAGTGTTCGTACGCGAATCATACTTATTTTGTGATTCTTGTAAATGTTGAGTAAAGAAAAGTCGAAATCAACAACATCATGCGTATTGTTAAATATAAGTACGATGAGTACTTCAAACTTTGAATATGAGTAAGTAAGTATCAGAAATTATGAATATGATTCCAATCTACTCATCTTTTTGAATACCCATTGCTGATCTCTGGTATGTACTAAGCAAACTTGCCATATTTTAAACGAAGAAGAGCTGTTAACGAATCATCACTAAAGCCATTAAAGTTGACTTTTTGGTGCAGTTTACCCGCTAATGGCACCATTGGTTCTTATTGCTGCAGATAAGCGAAAGGAACCGCCGATGATGAATGGCGAACTATAAAGCAATGTTGGCTGAATTTGTGTGACGAAAAACTAGTCAGCTAAACACACACAAAACTTTTTGTATGAATTCTTGTTTAAATATCAACGTAATTAGATCTCAATTAAACGGTGTAACTTCACATTCGTGAGCTTCCAATGCATTAAAGAATAATAGGTTTCCGAATTTTCCTAGTTAAGCAGCTCTTCCTAAGTCGCCGAGATCTAGTAGATAGTGTGTTGGCTTATTAGACGTGAGGCATTGGTTCAAACCCCAGGTTAGACATCTCTACCTAAACGAAATATGAAAAAATATTCCTTTGGCGACTTCCTCTCAGCAGTTTTTTGGCAAAAATTCTAAGAGCAAATAAAATTGCCATAAAAAGTTTCTCAAAAAATCTCTCGTTCGGAGTCGGCTTTAAACTGTAGGTCCCGCCACTCATGTATAAAAATTAATGCACACAACATTCGTGATGTGAGAAACTAGGTCGCAGTCCTGACTAAAGGATTTTAAAAACCTATTATGTATGTATGTATGTAAGCAGCTTTTATAGTTTGCTTGGAACTTGTGAATTAAAATGGAGACGACTCTTCATCCAAAAGAATTATTTTGAAACGGTAGCATGGTTTGAGAGCAGAATTTTCATTACTTTTTACCAGACTACTACAACGCAAATCAGTAGTAACTAAGTAACCACTGCTAACAGCTAGTAAAGCTTATAAAATATCTGTATGACCATTAAGTCCTTATTTACTTTATTGGGTGCCCATCTTTCTATCCAAACGATCAATATTTTTTCTTTAGTGCAGCTTTTCTTTAATTTTTAAATTATTTTTAAGCGATTTATGATATCCATGGCTCAGTATTGCTTGAATTTTAAGTAGAAAATAACTTGTTCATGCTTCTTCGCTTCAAATCTTGTGTATATTATTGTACACTGCCAATAATGAAAAAATATTTGTAAAATTCCCCACTCAAGAAAAGGAAAAGAAATCAAAGAAAATTTTTTTTTTTACAAAATCTGATGGATGAATTATGGTAGCCAATACATGCAGCCAATACAACATGCATTATCAAAATACTTTATCACATCAGAGGCAAGCAGTTTTGTGATTTTCATAATCATTTTCATTAGGCAACCGAAGGCAAAGGAAAGATTGATGAAAGGCTATAAGAGACAGAACAGACACTAACCACAGTGACCGTCTGTTGTTGAAAAATTCTCATTCTCATACATTCTCATCACAATATTTAACCACAACTTCACTCATGCTAGAAAAAACATACCAACACAAATGCCAAAGGCATCTTCATATACTATGAAGCTTATGCCACACACTAAGGCAACAGTCTTGTGTTCTCCTAATGGATTTATGGCATTAGCAGACTATCTTGCAGTTGTCTTAGAAGTTTAACTATTATTTTTTATAGAAACTAAAGCTATATGATAAGGGGTTTTAAAAAGAAATCCACTAATGTATATACCATAAACAAAATCTTGTTGTGAATCCTACAAATCTATTTCAATCCAGCGGCATAATGGCAACATCTTTGAAGCTACGTCCCTTAAATTAGTTGTCACTTAACTGATCCTAATTTTCAAGGCAAAATCATTTTCAGCTTTATGGCCCAATACTGAACAAAAAAAAAAAAAAATCCTGAATTGAGCGTCCAACGCACACCGAAAAATTCACTGTTTGAGCTGGCCGAGGCATTGGTCCAAATTTTTAAAGAACAACGTTGGCCAGGTTATCACTGCCAACGGCGAACACTATAGCTAGACGGTTACCAACATCTTTTGCCCTGAGTTGAATGACACCAACGACATGTGGTTTGAACAAGACATCGCCACACAGGTCATGTCATGTTGAGTACTCTGCAGGAGGGACTTGAAGTCTTAGTCACCTCAAATGGCGGGTTTTATGGGGTTTTCTTAAGTAGCAAGCACTTGCGAACACTTGCATACATACTTAATTGGTCATTACAACTCATCAGCCAGGATTACGACCTAGCTTCTCACACTACTTATGTTGAGTGTGTTAATTTTATACATGAATGGCGGCAACTACAGTTTAAAGTCGATTCTGAACGACAGATTTTTGGAAATTTTTCATTGAAATCTTATTTACTCTCAGAGTTTTTGTTTGAAATCTGCTGAGAGGAAGTCGCCGTAAGAGCTATTTTTCGTATTTCTGCTAGTTCGAGATGTCTGACCTGCAACACACTACCTACTATAATACGATGATATGAAGACTTAGTTACCTCGTATGGTGGGTGTGTGAACTGACAACCGAGATCATGCAGTAGACAATTTCTTATGGGGTTTTCTCAAGTCGCAAGGGTATGTGAAATTAAATCGCAATCCAAGACGCTTGTGTGCGATCCCTACACGGAACTTATTACAGGGATTCCAAAGCATAGGGTGGGCTATCTTTCGGTTTAAATTTTAGCCATCGGTTGTTTCGAATCTGACAATACTTATGTCATTCAATTCTGTCACTAAATTCAGTATCAGTATCTCCACTGAACGTAATGAATCGATTTACGGTTGAGCAACGTTGGAATTTATTAGGCCAACGATAAACTGTCCGATGATGTCTATTTTGCCAAAAATACCATCTTTTCGGATGCAGCTCATTTTCATTTTGGTGGGTAGGTTAATAAGCACAATTGTCGCATTTTGGGCCCAGAAAACTCACACGTGTTTCTACAGAAATCAAAGCACCCATCACGAGTGACTGTTTGGTGCACCTTGTGCAGCGGAGACATCATAGGACCATATTTCTTTAAAAATGAGGACGGCGCAACCATTACGCCTATCGCACCATTATAACATATTTTTTAGTTTTCGTTCTTCATGGTATTGATGTGAACAATGTTTGGTTTTAACAGAATGGTTCAACTTGCCACACATCTCATGCCATAATCGATTTATTGCGTCAAATGTTTGATGGCCGTTTAATTAGCAGAAATGGTGATATCAATTGGCCCCAAGAGGCTGCGATTTGACGCCGCTGGTCAATTTTCTGTGGGGCACAGTCAAAAAATGTCTTATACCGACAAATCAGAGACAATTGAGCATTTTAAGGCCAACATTCGTGATGCTATTGCCGAGATATGACTCTATACACTTAAAAAAGTGGACGAAAATTGGTCCGATCGAATGAGGTACTGTGAGGGCAGACTCGGCAGCCATATGAAGGAAATGATATTCAATTTCTAACCAGAAGAAGTGTACTTCAAATTTAAAAAAAATAAAATTTGTAAAATTTTAAACTTTTAAATCATCCACCCTATATTTATTGTTTGGTCATCAACTTCACAATGTCTATTACACTGGGCTTACCACAGCATGGAGCATGGAGTCGACTTTAAACTGTAGGGCTCACCACTCATGTGTAAAATTAACGCACACAACATAAAAGATGTGAGAAACTAGGTCGTAATCCTGGCTTAATGGTTGTAATGACCAATTATGTATGTACCACAGCGTGGAACACAACACGTGTAGGTCAAAATTCAAAGCAAACTCGCATGTTTAAGTTGCCAATATTCTTTATACTACACCTAATATTTTAAAGTTAAATTTTAATTTAAGATTTTTGTTTTCTTCCCATATTTTTCTGTTGGTCGCTCTTGAGTTTATGCTTGTATTTATTTTTTTATTTTAGTTTGCAAAGATTATCGATTTGAAAATATTTTTCTTTCTCTTCGTATTTTTTTTTTAATATTTTTTCTTTCTTTCGTTTGGTAAATAATGCACTGGGGAAATTAATTTTGTTTCATTATTCCTTTTAGGGTCATATGAGCGTATGTATGTACGAGTATTTATTTTAGTTTTTTTTTTTATTTATAATGTATGGAGTGGCTAACAACTTTATTTGATTTTGATTTGTTGTTGTATTTTTAATTTCTTTTCATATACGAATTTCGTAGAATTTTCTCAACTTATAAGATTTCTAAAGTGGAATTTTTATTTTGGATATCAAAGCAAACAAATAACTGATGGAGTGAAATTGTATTTAGTTTTAGTACGGAATTAAAAATTATAATATTGCAAAAGTTTCTGGTTTAAGAAATGCCAACAACAAAATAAGATTTGGCAACCCCACGACAACATAAACTTTTCGAAAAATTGTTGCCTGTTTTCTTCAGCTACATTGCGTACTATGGCCACGTATGGGGTATACATGATCAAATTTTATTTCATTTTCTATTATCACAGAAGTTTGAACAGGAAAATGGTAGTATGACCACTTTTATAAAGGGTCGTTCATTAAGCGCTTCCCCAGCTTTTTCAAAGATTGGTAGGTGTTACCTATGTTCCAACCATAGGTCGTGCATCTCCATTTCTCTTCGGCGACTTCCTCTCAGCAGATTTGTGGCATTAAACTCTGAGAGTAAAAATAAATTGTCATGAAAGGTTTCTGAAAAATCTGTTGTTCAGAGTCGACTTAAAACTGTAGGTCCGTCGTATTTTAAATTAACACATACAACAAGTATGGTGTGTGAAGCAAGGTTATAGTAATGATTGAAGGGTTATAATGACCAATTATTTATCTATTTTGCTTTCACAGGGCTTTTTTAATCGTTTTCCATTTAATTTATTTAAATAAATCAAAGTATGGTTGTTAGGTTAGCTTGCTTGTTCCCAGTCAAGTTCACTCGGTGGCCATATGCCCCATTGTGTTACTCAGTGTGAGATCATTGTCACGATCCGTTAGTAGTGGGTTTAAAGCACCCCAAGCTTCAGATTAAACCGGCCACATCTCTGTATGGCCACCATGACAACCCATAGTTTGTTGAATTCTATGGCGCTTTTTAGTTTTGGTTCCATTCACTATGTATCATATAGCGCTGTTCTGCAACCTAATGTCGTTGATATCCACATCATACAATTCAGGATTGTAATAGTCTTCTCGCCGTAGCCTAGTAGGTAATGTAGGTAGGTTGTAATGGCCAATTATGTATGTATGCATGTATAGTTGTTAGGTTTGGTAAGTTTAGGTAAGAGGGTAGCTTGATTGTTGGCAGTCAGGTTCACCCGGTGGCCATATGGTCAATTGTGTTACTCAGTGTGAGATAAGCCCCCTCGACATTATCTATATGGCCACCATGCTCAGATCTTCGAAGGTTCTGTCGCTCAAAAACGTATGACGTCTGTCCTGAAGTGCAGGCAACTTGAGTAAAAGGTGTTGCAGCAATTACGTTTCCTTTACATCATGGCAGCTTCCCTAGTAATCTTAGTGGGGCAGATCGCGCTTATCAGCGAATACCTGTTAGAGTGCACACCGTTGTCCTGTCGAACTCAAATAGTTCTCTGGTTTTTCTGCTGTTCGCTGCTGGACACAGTAGTTCTGAAATTCGGCAACCAGGAATTTTGGACAACCCATTGTTTCTTGAATTCTAGGTTGCTTTTAGGTATTGGTGCCATTCATTGTGTAACATATGGCGCTGTTCTGTTGCAACCAAATGTCGTTGATGTCCATATCATACAATTCGGGATAGTAATAGTCTTTTCGCCGTAGTCTAGTAGGTGGTATGTTGGCTTATTAGACGTAAGGCCACTGTTCAAACCCCATGTCAGACATCAAAACGAAATACATATACAAAAATATTTCTTCGGCGACCTCCTCTCAGCAGATTTCTCTCAAAAACTCTGAGAGAATATAAAATTGCCGTGAAAAGTTTTCCAAAAACCTGTCGTTCGGAGTCGACTTTAAATTTTAGGTCCCGCCACTCATGTATAAAATTAACGCACACAACATAAGTGGTGTGAGAAGCTAGGCCACGATCCTGACTGAAGGGTTGTATCCTTCCTAAAGCCAACTCAAAATCCATAACAAAAAGTAACTTTTTGGGGTACATTTGAAGCTTTTGGAATCATTGTTCGTCATATTTCAATTTCTTTAAAGTCAACTGTAAATGACAACAACTACAAGGTTACATATATGAAGTGTATGATGGCCGAACCGCAAGCGAAATGTTAATGTGATAACCGCTTCGATCTCAGGTCCTGTGCAGAAATATAGTATGACTGGCGGTAAACGAAGCACACATGTCATAGGCCAATTGACAGCATTTATCGATAAAGTTTTCGGTGGAATACTCAATTGATGACGGCGTATTAATCTACTTGCTAGAACATAGAAAAGTTCGATCAACGAAAACTTATAAACAGTCGAACATCTGACAATACAGTCCGGTATAACTTAATGTTTGAAATCTGTACTTGCAGTTAAAGTCTAGGATAAACGAAGAAGTAATTGTTTCAGTTATCGTAGTCTAGTGGGTAGTGTGTTGGTTTATTAGACTCAAAGCCTTAGTTCAAACCCTAGCTTCAACAGCAAGGAAACTGTGTATAAAAAATATTTCCCGGTTACTTTCTCTTAGCACCCTTCTCGCAAAAATTCTGAGTGTAAAATAAAAATTGTTATGAAAAGCTACTCAAATCCATTGTTCGGAATTGATATCATACAGTAGATCCAGGCACATATGAAAAAACTAGACACATTCAAAATGAGTTGTGTGTGAAGCTATGTTGCGACCCTGACTAAACGGTTGGAATGCTTATTCATGCAAATAAGTAACGAATACTTGAACGACACATATCAGTAATTTTATCCGTGTATAGGAATAGATTATCACCCTTGCTCTTAATCGTGGTTATTGAAAGTTGCATCAAGGACAAGGAGTTATAAACGCGCATTTTATATTCCATTCCTACATGTGAATGTCATGTGACTGTTATCGCGTAAACTTATGTTGTGTGCGTTCATTTTTATACATGAGTGGCGGGACCTACAGTTTAAAGTCGACTCCGAAGGACAGATTTTTGAGAAAATGTTCATGGAAATTTTATATTTACTCTCCGAATTTTTGCCAGAAATCTGCTGAGGGGAAGACGCCAAAGAAATATTTTTAATATTTCCTTTAGTTGGAGATGCCTGATCTGGAGTTTGAATCAGAGATCAGCAATAAATATTCAAAAAGATGAGTAGATTCGAATCATACTCATAATTTCTGATACTTATACGCATTCATACTTATTTTAATATCATACTCATACTACTCATATTCAAAGTTTGAAGTACTCATCGTACTCATACTTCACAATACGCATGATGTTGTTGATTTCGACTCTCTTTTACTCCACTTATACACGAATCACAAAATAAGTATGATTCGCGTACGGAAGCTACAATACAATAGGTTGTGTGTTTGTTTTGCTTGCTGACTTGTTGTTGTTGTTTTCTTTCTTTTTTTGTAAATACATATAAACAAACTCACATATAGCTGATCAGACGTGTTCTAATTGCGCTCCGATGTAAATTTTTTTAAAAGTCTGAATTTATCTCGATACTAATTTATATTTTTTAAATACAAAACATAATCAAAACAAAACAATCCAAAAAACAAAACTAAATAATAAAATAAACAACGATAATAACAAAAAATAATAACAAATTAAAACTAATGTATAGATATAAATTAAGAAACCAAAACAAAAATATCAACAAAAATATAAACAAAAATAAAGAAAACAGCAAGCAACAACAAACACAAGAACCGGTTTTCAGTGCAATGGATAAATCAAATTCTCCTATGCAAAAACGATTAAGAGAAATCAATCAAATTTCTCTTTCTGACAATACACCAAAATTATGTCGTGGTCCTGAGCGTGAGTCCCTTTATTTAAATAATACAAATTCTCCCTTAAGGTTTATACAGATAATGGATAAACGATTTGAGAAATTATCTGAACAACTACAAACAAATATGAAAACAATGTTCAGTGAATACGAAGAACGTCTCTTAAGTGAGATCGATAAGAGACTGAATAGAACAAAGATTGAAATAGATAAATTATCTGAGAGAGTATGTGCTCTTGAGTCAGAGGTTCATGATCTAAGGGACACAGCGTCGATGAAAATTATAGCACAAGAAAATGAAAACATCAAAATAAAACAGGAGATTGAAGCCTTAAAAAAATATATTAAAATTAAGGAAAATTCTCAGGTTTCACATGATTTGCGAGTGAATGGTATTCCCCAAAAAGAAGGCGAAAATCTTGAGGGGATGTACAAAAGTATTTGCGAAGCAATTAATATTGATCCTCCAACTGTTAAAGAAGCTTACCGTGTGAAAATTATCAAGAACAATAGGAAGGTAATAGGAGGCAAGATGGTCCAATAATAATAAAATTTTCCAGTCCCTACGATAGGAATTATGTGTTAACAACAATTAGGAGGTATATAAGAGAAAAAAAGGTCCTCTACGATTAAACTTGGTTGGATTTGATAGTGATACTCCTTTTTACATCAATGAAAATCTTACGCCAGACAATCATAGGATTTTTGTTCGGGCTTATCGATTGAAAAAGGACAGGATGCTGTCGGCAGTGTACACCAACCGTGGCATCGTTTACGTAAAGGCCCTCGGAAACGAAGAACCATTACGGATCGATGATTATGATGCCTTAGATCAATTTTTTCGGCAAAACGCTGGAGCACATAGTATTCATTAACAATCAAATTATTTTCGTAAGGAAATTCATATTAATTTTCGAACAACTAATTTATCATAAAATCTATTTTCTATCTAAATTAATATTCGCATATCTATCTATATTCATAATTAGGGACTATTTATTAGTATTTATTTTTATTATTATCCTATCATTATTTTCTGTAACTTTTATAGTGCATTTCGGGCGACTATTCTACATTTGCATTGTTGAAATAATTATTATATATAACTATGGTGACTTGTGATAATATGAGGGCTGGTTCTAGAGAAAATCTTGATATCATGTTGAAAATTCTTTCGAAAAATGACTCCGGACTTAAGATTTGCCATATTAACGCTCAAAGTTTGAATAATAAAATGGATGAATTTCGTCTTCTTTTTTAAAATTCTGGAATTGACATTATCTGCGTATCGGAGACATGGTTTTTCACGAATGTGGATAGTAATGTGTATAATTTGAAGGGTTATCGTCTCTTTCGATCCGATAGGACAACTAATGGTGGTGGAGTTGCGGTGTACACCAGAACAGACATTACGTGTAGAGAGAAGAGTAGGAATGATGGCGGCAATATTGAGTACATTTTGGTGGAAATTTTTAATAATGATGAAAAGCTACTGCTTGGTACTATATATAGGCCTAACAGACATATAAATATGGAGCTAATGTTGGAAATGCTTAGTTCGCATACTCTTGGGTATGACCATATTATCTTGACAGGTGATTTTAATGCTAACATTTTAGAGGATAATAGTTTGTTAGAAGATATGAGCACTATTGGTTTTAGCTTAGTCAATGATAGAAATCCGACTCATTTTACGTCCACTTCGAGTACTCTTCTAGATCTTTGTTTTGTTAATAAAATCTCTCATTTGCTAAATTTTGATCAACTATCTGCATCTATATTTTCGCGCCATGATATGTTATTCATATCATACGATTATCGGATCAAGAAATCCCGAAAAACTCAAACGTTTGAGTACAGAGACTTCAAAAATATAGATTATAATTCCCTTGCTGTTGACCTATATTCCTTGAATTGGAGTCAAGTGTTTTTTAATTGTTCTGTTGATGAACAATTAAACTATTTTGACAATGGCTTGAAATACCTCTATGAAAAGCATATTCGTGTAAGAACGAAATTTCTTAGAACTGATAGACCATGGTTCACTTCTGATATTAAGGATCTGATTGACATTCGGAATCGTGAATATGCCAGGTGGAAACGCTTTAGGACTTCTGAACTTTAATCAAAAAATATCAAATATCAAAAAATCAATGTTTTATGGCAATCATTTTCGAACTTGTATTGACTCACGAAAAAAGTGGAGGGAAATTCATAATTTGGGTTTGGTGAATCGTGTCAGTGATGATCCCCAGGAAATTTACGTATACCAGGTAAACCGCCAATTTGCAAATATACCATTGCCACCTGTGGACATGAATTTTTATGATGGCATTAGACTAAATCAACGGCAAACGCATGAATTCGATTTCATGCACTTTAGGCAGGAGGAGGTACTGCGGTCATTTATTGACATTAGATCTAATGCCATTGGCTATGATGGTATGCATCCAAAATTTATTAGACTAACGCTCCCATATACACTTGTTTATTTCACTCATTTCTTCAATACAATTATCACCACCTCTACGTACCCTTCTGTATGGAAACATGCTAAGATCATACCAATTTTGAAGCAGGATAAAAGTTTTCAGCCTATTGCTATATTGCCTTATTTATCGAAGGTCTTTGAAAAATTAGTTTATTTGCAAATTAGTAGTTATCTGTATACTAACTCGTTATTGACGAAAAGGCAATCCGGATTTCGACCACGGCACAGCTGTCTTAGTGCGTTGGTTGATGTAACCGAGGAAATTAGGTGCCAGATTGATAAACGGCACACTATGTCATTTCTTATACTACTGGATCATTCTAAGGCATTTGACACTGTCCATCATTCCATACTGAAACTTAAACTGAAATATATGTGCAATTTTTCCTCAACAGCACTGAAACTGATCTCCTCCTATCTAGGCGACAGAAGTCAAAGCGTTAGCCATAACTCAGTTATATCCATGAGCTATTCAATGCCAAGAGGTGTGCCACAGGGCTCTATACTTGGCCCATTGTTGTACTCGATTTATGCTAATGACCTACCGTTGCAGGTAAAACATTGCCAAATACACATGTATGCTGATGACGTGCAGCTATACATGGGTTGTAGTGCTAGTGATGCTACCAACTGCATCCGTTTGATAAATCAGGATTTGAATCAAATTTATTTATGGGCATCTGCAAATTACAAATTACAAAATTACAAATACAAATGATCAGCAATGCAAAGCATTTCAAAACTGCCATTTTCGAGCACTTTACTTAGCTAATGTTCTCTAATTTTTGTAAATTTGTTTCTCCTTAGTTTTATTATAATTTTGATATTCATTTTATTTTTTTTTTAATACTAATATACTAATGTTTTAATGTTGTGCTGTAATGTTTTTTCCCCACTTTCTTTACTTAAATTTCCTTTTTTTCTTAAATTTCAAGTATCTTTTATTGTTTTAAATTGATTTTTTTGTTAAATTATGTTAATTAAGTTAAAATATTTCTCAATAAATGTTAGTAACAATTGCTAAGCAATACTGTAATATAAGATTTATTCTTGTTGTATTGTTTTCAACAAATAAATAAATAAATAAATAAATAAATAAATAAATAAATAAATAAATAAACTACAATAACAACTATGATGGATGATTCAAATAATTTATGAGTATTATAAGTATTTTTCTAAATTTATGAATCTGCATGAGTAGGCGTATGAATCAAACATATTTCGAATGTTATGAGTTTAATGCAAACGTTGTACTCATACTCATTGCAACCTGTACTTATAAATCAATGAACACCAAAATTCTCACAAGAAGGTTGTGTGTTTCCTCTTCTTGCTGCTCTATATTTTTCGCTTATGTGTCTTTTTTCTTTTTTTGTAAATGCAACAACAACTAAGACTGTAAATTTTGATAAATGATTCGAATAACTCGAATCATTTGTAAGTATGTATTATAAGTAATTTTTATAAGTATATTTTCTATTTTTCGTTCAGTTGGAGATGCCTGATCTGGGGTTTGAACCGAGACATCACCTCTAATAAGCCAACATACTATTTACAAGATTGCGGTAATTGGGTGATATGCAGTCGGAATTAACAGTGGCACGATACGATCTTAAGATAAATATACCCAAATGGATCCATGCCAATTCAAGCTTTTCGATTGATAATTGAAAAAAATAATTGAATGTGTGATGGACCATAAAAACAATTCAACGGCTATAAGTTCACTGGTCGTTTTTTTCTTTTTTTGTATTGTAAAGAATGCATTTCTTGTTAACTGTTATAAATATTCATGTAAAAAACCGTTCAATATTATTATTTTTCTTTCAGGAGATTCCTCTGTAAGCTTTTGTTTTCTTTCTTTCATTTTAATTTGACTGTCTCTCAACCAATACTGAATAACCTTCACAATTCAATTGAACGTTTTACCAGAGACACAGTGCAAGCAAACAAACAACTTTTCTCTGTGCAGTTATGTTCTGTTCGTTCCTTTAGTCATTCTGTACACAATCAATTAATTTGAATGTGTTTTGTCCTGTGTTAAAATAAATGGAAAAACTGATATAAAAGGAAATAAAAAGGAAAAGAATATAAAAAAGAAACATATGTTCCACACATGGACACAAACAGACATGCACAGAAATATGAACACGCAGTCTTATTAGTACACTTCTGCTACTATAAGAAATGACAGCAACTGTATGTTAGTGTAACGAATCCATTTCATTATGTAAGCGTTTGTAAACTGTAAATGGGCATATGTACTGTGTGTGAGAAGAGAAGGCAAGTGCGTATTTGTTCATATGTCTGTAAGAATGATAAAACCTACAAATAACATATAAATTGACGGAATTTTAACTGAAGGTCTGGTAACTGAGTGTATATTTTTGTCTTTTGTTTGTTTGTTTTCGTTTTTTTTTTTTACATTTTCACTTTTAATTAATACAGTGAACTATTTGATGCTTGAAATGTCTCCACTTTATTAAATATTTTTTTTTATTTATTTTTTTACACATATTGTTTGTATTATTGGTAGTCCAACAAGATATTTGGCTACAATTTTCACGAAGAATTGTCATTATTCCGTAGCCCAGATAGTTTCATACATAGATACATAATTGGTCGTTACAACCCTTGAGTCCGGATTCCGATGACTGAAACAAATACTTCTTCGTTTATCCTCGACTTTAACTGCAAGCACAGATTTCAAACAACAAGTTATATCGGACTGTATTGTTAGATGTTCGACTGCTTATAAGTTTTCGTTTATCGAACTTTTCTATGTTCTAGCAAGTATTTTAATACGCCGTCCTAATTTGAGTATTCCACCAAATTACTCTGTCAATTGGCCTATGACATGTGTGCTATGTTTACCGCCATTCAAACTAATATTCCTTCACAGGACCAGAGATCGAAGCGTTTAGCACATAACCATTTCGTATGCGTTTCGGCCACCATACACTTCATATACGTAGCCTTGGAGTTGTTGACATTTACAGTTGACATTAAATAAATTGAAATTTGCCGAATAATGATAGCAAAAGCTTCCAATGTATCCCGAAAAATTTACTTTTTGTTATGGATTTTGAGTTGGATTTAGGAAGGACATAGAAAGGACAATTACATACACAAACATAATTGGCCATTACAGCCCTTCAGTCAGGATTACGGTCTAGCTTCTCACACCACCCGTGTTGTGTGTGTTAATTTTATGATTGGTGGGACCTACAGTTTAAAATCGACTCCGAACGACAGATTTTTGAGAAACTCTTCATGGCAGTTTTATTTACTCTCAGAGTTTTCGCCAGAAATCTGTTGAGAGAAAGGCGCCGAAGAATATTTTGTCATATTTCGCTTAGTTGGAGATGCCTGACCTGGGGTTTGAATCAACACACTACCTACTAGACCACGGCGACTTCGATAGTTTCATATTTTTGTTAATTTTTACCAACCAATTCTGACAAGGATCTGAAAAGGATCCCAGCCGGACTATAGCAGGGTATGTAGCCATGATAATGATAACTGTCCAGCCCTTAGTAGGTTGAGGTTGAAGACTTTAAGCGGGGATTTCCTCGAGGGTTTGAATTCTATGTCGAGAGCGGACATAAAGGCTCTCCATAGATTTATTATTAGTTTGAACTGATTGCGAAGTGCTAGGGCTTCAATAGTGTAGACGCGCTCTCTTGTGTAATTCCATGTAATTCCGCTGGTTTCTTATTCTACCTTAACTGCTTCCTCTCTTTTTTCCTTATCTCCCCTATTATATTCTCCCCTTTAGAACGTTGTCCAATGGGTCAACTGGACCTCCAGGTACTGTACTTGTCTCAAGTGGCAAGTACACGTCCTCTAACCTAAACCTACCAACCAATATCTGCAAGTTATGGCTTGATTTCGTTGTTAAGGACTTTGTACTACATACATAATTGGTCATTACAACCTTTCTTTCAGTACTACGGCGTAGCTTTTCACACCACTTATGTTGTGTGTGTTAATTTCATAAGAGGCGGGACCTACAATTTAAAGTCGACTCCGAACGACAGATTTTTGAGAAACTGTTCATGGCAATTTTATTTACTCTCAGACTTTTCGCCGGAAATCTGCTGAGATGAAGTCACCGAAGAAATACGTTTTTCATATCTTCGTTTTTGGTGTCATGGGGTTTGAACCGTGGCCTTACGCCTAATAAGCCAACACACTACCCACTAGACAAGGGCGACTGCCAAGGACTCTGTACTGCAACTTGAGAATACCAGATACTTAAGACTAGCCCAGACTAGAAAACAATCAAATGTTTATATTTTGTTGAGTAAAATTAATAAAATAAAATGCTTGAGTACTCCTTCAATTAATTTATGAAAAACTACCCTTATCCACTGAGCGATTAAAAGTGAAGGAAATGATCTCGATATCTTACCACTATAGTAATGGACAACGACAGAAAAAAATCAGAAAAAAATATTTATTTATACAAAACTGCAATAAAAGAGAAATAGAAGCTCTTGCAGTCTTCGAGAGTGGTGAATTGTGGTTCGATGTGAGTTAAGATTTCTAAATTATTACTCATCAAACCTAATTTGCATCACCAATTTGCTGAGGTAGCGCGGTGTAATTGTTAAAGTGTTCGTCCACAAATACAAAAGATTCGGATTCGACACCAAGAGAGTATTTCGGGGATTATTCATCAACAGAAAACACTTCAAATAAAAACTGATACCTTTAATGCCGAATAGGTTGAAATCGATACCTACACTTTTGGCGTTACAAAAATATATTGTCATCAGAAAGTTTATTTTTTGCTTTTCTGTTATTACTCACTTATTTCGTCGTCTTGTACAGCTCATTGGCAATACAATTTCCAACGGATCAGATACAATAGTTGCGTTCGAAGGATCCTAAATTTCCTTGAAAAATCAGCCGTATTAATTGACAATTAATTGCAGTCTGACTATCCAACAAAATCAGAAGTTTTTCAGTATAAATCCTGCCATTTAACTAGCATTGTAACGCTTTTAAAATGATCATGACCAGCGCCTAGAAAAGACTACAGTGGTCAGGCGTTCTTTAAGAAAATTTAATACTCCACACACTTAATAAATACTCCACACATGCACTTCAGTTGTGTAATTAGGAAGCTCGAGATCAAGAAAACAAAAGCATCTAGTTGGCATTCTAAAATTAAATTGTCTTTTTCGAATTTCAAATCTTAATTCTTAGCTACATATTACGACGCTTGGATACATGCATACATACATAATTGCTCATTACAGACCTTTGGTCAGGATTAGAGCTTCACTTCTCCTGCAGTTTAAAGTCGATTCCGCACGACATATTTTTGATAAACTTTTCTTGTAAATTTTTAATTTCTTTAAATCATACATACATACATAATTGGTCATTACAACCCTTCACTTAAGATTACGACCTAGTTTCTCACACCACTCATGTTGTGTGTGTTAAATTTTATACATGATTGGCGGAACCTACAGTTTAAAGTCGACTCCGAACGACAAATTTTTGAGAAACTTTTCATGGCAATTTTTATTTACTCTCAGAGTTTTTGCCAGAAATCTGCTGACAGGAAGTCGCCGAAGAAATACTTTTTGTATTTTGTTTTGACGTCTGGCCTGGGGCTCGAACTCTGGCTTTACGTCTAATAAGCCAACACACTACCTTCATATTAAGTATACGTATATGGTCTAGAATAAACATTAACACTGTGTGAGGTAAATATTTCAATTCAAAATTATTACATTATAATTTAATAGTTTGAGACGAGTTATATCTGATATGGTCGGGTAGCCTGAGACAATGATTTCTATACATAGGCCCCGTCCTATCTCAATTCTTAGAGCCAATCTTGTAACAACAAGTCATTTCGGCCACCTGTGAATCAAAATTGGTTGCGATTGTTCCATTAATCATCCAGTTAGATAATTTCGCGTTGAGTATCTGCCGGTTGTCCCTATCCTGCTATTTATTTATCTGTTTATTTATTTAATGTCATTAGATAATTTTATCCTTACTGACTAGTTTTATAAGAATTCAACAAGAACTTTAATTAACAATTTAAAAATATGGTTAGGGTTTTTTAAACATCTTTACCCTCCGAGAAATTAATTACTTGGTAGAATTCATTAAAGTTTTTACAGGCTCGTCTAAAGTAATCATTATATATCACAATGGTGACATGTTTTGTGAATCTGATTGATCTATTTCTCCGTAGCCTACAGACGATACACCACAAGTACCGTATCGTACCGACGCCTCCATTCTATAACGTTCTAAGTGTACTTAGAACGTTTTTAATGTTCTTGCATTTTTAAATTCTACGTTCTCTGACTTAAATACTGTCAAAATTTGGTTATGATGCGCCGATCCGTTCCGAAGTTATAGGGAAAAATTTTCTTAGAATACACATATAGTCGTATGCCGCGTTAAAACTTTGAGAGCTCATAACTCAAAACACACGTTTTCGACTTAGAATGTTATAGAACTGAGGCGTCGATATGGAAAAGGTACATAAATCTGTTGAATGAGGTTTCCAATACCGTTGTATGTGATGTCCCCAGCGCACCACTTTAAACTTAAACAATTTTAATATAATAATATAATAATAATTCTTCTGAATAATAAAACATAAGTTAGAATAGATCTAATTCGAAGTGTGAGGAATTTTTTTAAGCATACAGTTCTCTAAAATCACCGTAGTTAAGTAGGTAATGTATGTATGTGTGGTTCAACACTTGCCTCAGATATCTCAAACAAAACGAAATATCTCATATTCAACGAAGAGTAAGGTTAGGTTAGGTTAGAGGACGTGTACTTGTCAATTAGGCCAAGTACAGTACCCGGAGGTCGAATTGACCCATTGTATGACGTCCTAGTTTCTCACACCACTTATGTTGTGTGTGTGTTAATTTTATACATGAGTGGCGGGACCTACAGTTTAAAGTCGACTCCGAACGACAGATTTTTTTATTTATTGAGAAACTTTTCATGGCAATTTTATTTACTCACAGAGTTTTTGCCAGAAATCTGATGGGAGGAATTCGCCGAAAAAATACTTTTTATATTTTGCCTTTGATGTCTGGCCTGGGGCTCGAACCCAGGCTTTTGCGTCTAATAGGCCAACACACTAGCTACTAGACTACGGCGACTTCAACGAAAAGTAACCTTATTGTACAAAATTGGCCAGGGTACTTTTACTCATTACAGGCTTTCGTTATCAACCAATATTGTTGAAAAAAGAACGGAATTTGGTCAAACATAAAAGAGTTATATGATAAAGAGTAAATGAGCTTCGTCGATTCGACGAACAGTAACCAATTCGGGTTAGAGTGTTCGCCGATTCAACGAAGAATAACCTTAATGTACAAAAATGAAGAGTAACCGTTAAGAAAACTTAATATTGAAAACCTTAATAAATACACGACAGCCCACATTCTTATGGGACTTGGCTATAATCGCCAATGGTGTAATTGCGAAGCTCGGGACCATTAGAACAGAAGCTAAATAAAATTGTCTGCTCATAATGACAAATCTTAATTCTTATTAATACATACATACATAATTGGTCAGTGAGGATTACGTCCTAGCTTCTCACAGCATTAATATTGTGTGTGTTAATTTTATACATGAGTGGCAGAACTTACAGTTTAAAGTCGATTTCGAACAACAAATTTTTGATTCACTTTTCATGGCAATTTTATTTCCTCTCAGAGATTTTGCCAGAAATCTGCTGGGAGAACGAGGCCGAAGAAATTTTTTTTTTGCATACTTGGGTTTGTTGAAGATGTCTGAACTGGAGTTTGAACCGTGGCCTCACGTATAATAAGCCAACACGCTAACTACTAGGCTACTGCGATTTCAAGACGGTGGAATAAGAGAAATTTATTATGAGTTATTACGACAAACTGAGGAAACTAGGTCCATAATCCTGACTAAAGGGTTGTAAAGGGTGTTTTTTATACAGAACAGTATAGAACTTTAAGTTGCAATAAAACAACGATGGATTATTCGATTGACATGAATTTTATTTATCCGAAAGATAATCTTGTGGCATTACATTTTAAATATGATTTCTGGCATATGACCGCTACGGCTGGCGCGGATGTAGTCCAATCTGGACGTAAAATTTTCGATGACTTTTTCCAACATTTGTGGCCGTATATCGGCAATAATACGGCGAATGTTGTCTTCCAAATGGTCAAGCGTTTGTGGCTTTACCGCATAGACCAATGACTTTACATAGCCCCACAGAAAGTAGTCTAGCGGTGTTAAATCACAAGATCTTGGAGGCCAATTCACAGGTCCAAAACGTGAAATTAGGCGGTCACCAAACGTGTCTTTCAATAAATCTATTGTGGCACGAGCTGTGTGACATGTTGCGCCGTCTTGTTGAAACCACATCTCCTGGACATCATGGTTATTCAATTCAGGAATGAAAAAGTTAGTAATCATGGCTCTATACCGATCACCACTGACTGTAACGTTCTGGCCACCATCGTTTTTGAAAAAGTACGGACCAATGATTCCACCAGCCCATAAAGCGCACCAAACAGTCAGTTTTTCTGGATTTAACGATGTTTCCACATACACTTGAGGATTACCTTCACTCCAAATGCGGCAGTTTTGTTTGTCGACGTAGCCATTCAACCAGAAGTGCGCCTCATCGCTAAACAAAATTCACTTATGAAAATCGGGAACAACGGTAATCTCGTTTTGGGCCCATTCGACTAATCTACGCCTTACTTGATGATCGTTTGGCTTCAAATCTTGCACGAGTTGGATTTTGTAAGCACGCAAACCAAGATCCTTCCGCAAAATCTTCCATAAAGTGGATGGACAATTCCTGTGATCGATGGCGGATGGACTCATTCGGGTCTTCCTCAATGCTACGCTCTACAGCAGCAATAGCTTCTTCTGTACGCACCGTACAGCATCTCTGGGGATGCGAGTTATCAATAAGAGTAAACGTGGTGCGAAAACGTTCCATGGTTAATCGAATTAACTATCGTAGTGCGCGATACGTTTTCCGCACAGAACCATTATTTTCGAAATAAAATTTCACTATTTGCAAGCATTGTTCAGGCGTGAGTCTATTCATGATAAATTGCCAAACCAAACTGAGAATAAATCACTTGACAGCTGTTAAATCGGTCGCCATCTTGAAAAGTAATCGCAACTTAAAGTTCTATACCTCTTTAAAAAACACCCTTTATTAGGACAAACATAGAAAATGGTTTCGAACATTATATTATTGAAGAGTAAGAAATACTCTGAAAAGCAATAATATTTGCGCAATTAAATTATTTGACAAAATCCAACAGGTAGAATGTAAGTACAACTTGATACTTAAATTTTTTTAGTATAACTTTCGTATTTCCGTGAACAGAATACTTTTCATGTCCTTGTTCACAATCTTCTTTTGAGTGCCACTTTAATTTTCGCCTTTAAAAGGAGTCACTTTAAAATAAAGCCTTAAAGTTTTATTATACTTTTGTGTGTATGTATGTTTAATAAAATCAAGCCTTTTAGCAACACTTAAGTTATGAGAATCATTTTAAAAACTTTTTGTCTTTTTTTTCTGTGCTTCTTAAATTTCATTTTATTACAGCTTCAGCTGTGCGACATACATTAAATGCTTCTTCCTTTTATAAGAATTTGTTCCCTTTTTTTTCTGGGGTATTTTCGTACTTTCAACTGGTATTTGAATTATTATTACCAACATTTTTATTTCGTTTTTACATTTTAAATACGAGCAAATAAAATGTGAAAAAGAAAGCGACAAAAGAATCGTAATTATATTTGAAATGTAAAGAAAAATAGGAGAAAAGAGACAAAGACAGAGGCAGAGGTAGAGAGAGAATGATTTTAGCCAAATAATGTTTGCCTAACCATATACAAACTTTAATGTGACTGGCGGCATATATTTTACAATTTCTCGTTCCTTTATGCCATTTCGTTGTGCTAGCTTCTTCTCACCCCTCTTAATACTGTTTTCTGTATTTCGTTTTTAAATTTATCTATTAACTTAGGCGCCTGTCTAAGAACCCTTTTCCAAGTACATGACTTTAATGTGTCTCTGTTTTGTATTGCCTCTTTGGTTAAAAATTAAATTTTCTCTGTATTTCTTACTTTTTTCCGTTCTTCCTTTTTCTGTGGGCTTAATGCTTTTCTATTTTTTTTTGCCTTCTTTCTTTTCTTATTTATTTATTTCTTATTATTCTTGTTCTTAATGGGATTACATACACACTTGTTTGTTGGCATATTATTATTGCTAATCCAGCACTGGCTTTTAGAAACATTTTATCCAAATAAATAGGAATGTATTGCTCTCAGTTATGGGATAACAAGCATTTGGAAATTAAAAACATATGACTGAAACAGACATTGCAGAACAAGTAAATTTACCGAGAGGTGTCGTAATGACACCCAACTGTTGTTGTAATTTTGTATGTCATTAGAAGCAGCGTGAAGTCGCCGTGGTCTAGTAGGTAGTGTGTTGGCTTATTAGACGAAAAGCCAGGGTTCGAGCCCCAGGCCAGACATCAAAATAAAATACAAAAAGTATTTCTTCGGCGACTTCCTCTCAGCAGATGTCTGGCAAAAATTCTGAGAGTAAATAAAATTGCTATGAAAAGTTTCTCAAAAATCTGTCGTTCGGAGTCGACTTTAAACTGTAGGTCCCGCCACTCATGTATAAAATTAACACACACAACATAAGTGGTGTGAGAAACTAGGTCGTAATCCTGACTGAAGGGTTGTAATGACCAATTATGTATGTATGTATGACTCACTTATATTCAAAACTACATGAGTGGTTATGAGTAGCGAAAAAAAACGATTCATTGCTGATCTTTGGTATGTAAGTAAGTAGTGGATAAATAACGATTGTTGGACCAGAAAATTTATTGAAACGACTGCAACATAGCACAGTCCATCTAGTGTCGGTAGATGGCATGTGATAGTAGGCGTCCCATCGACAATGTTTGCAAGAAGGTAACGAAAATTGTAAACTTAATAACCAAATTCTTGTCAAAGGGTTTCATATGTGCGCCGTAGTATAGTAGGTAGTGTTGTAACTTATTAGGCATCAGACCACGGTTCAAACCTCAGGTCTGACATGTTCACAAAATGAAATGCGAAAATATTTCATTGGTTACTTGCTCTCAACCGTATTCTATGCTGACAGTCAAATCTCAATTCAGGAAATTATAAACAATAATACACACAAATTAACGAGAAGTTTTAAAATGTTATTAAGGATAAGTTGCCGTGGTCGAGTATTTAGGGTGTTGGCTTATTAGATGTGAGGTTACGGTTCAAGCCTCTGCTAAGAATATCCCGAACGAAACGAAGTAAAAAAATATTTCTTCGATGACTTCCTATCAGCAGATCTCTGGCGAAAAATCTTGAGAGCAAATAAAAACTACCTTGAAAACTTTCTTAAAAATCTGTCGTTCGGAAGCAACTTTAAATTGCAGGTCCTGCCACTTATCTATAAAAAATTAACGCGCACAATACAAGTGGTGTGAGGAACTAGGTCGTAATCCTGATTAAAGGACCAATTATGTATGTATATGGATTTCCTCTAAGGTATTATAATGGTTCTTGATTCTGGTCCAAGTTTCTTCAACTTGTGAACTTCAGTAATGCTTTCTTGGGTTTGGTAACTCCAAATAAAAAATCATTCTCTCTGGTATGTTTTTCTGGTCTAAGTGGGACCTCTTTCTTCAACTTGGGAACTTCAGTAATGCTTTCTTGGGTTTGGTAATTCCAAATAAAGATATCTTTCTCTCTGGTAGATTTTTAATTGAGTTATAGTTTGACAAATAAAGGGCATGTACCCTTTTTTCTGGATATTTTTTCCAGGGCATTTGTTGCAAATAATTTGTTTCGAAGCACATAGCAAAACATATTTTTTTTTATTATTTTTATTACAGTTTTTTAATTTTATTTTCAGTTTGTATTAAATTTCCTGCGATATTTCAAAAGTAAGTGATGATGATTGCTAAAATTTTTATTTTTACTTTTTAATTTTATTTTTATTTTTATTTTTTGTTTAATTCGAATGCTTTAAATGAAAAATGGTAAAATAAAGAATTCATAAAAATATATTCAAATGCCGGAATACATATTATTCTGCCATAATAAACAATATTCATATGATTTCTTTCTTTATAAATATTTAATATTTTTTAAAGAACTGTTTTACCAACAATTCCTTTACTACAGCATATTCACATATATTTTATGAAGGGTACTGCATACTGTGATATTACCCCGAGTGTTTTTTGTTTTTACCACATTCATAAACATTTACATTTAATATCAACACTCAGAATTACAGCGTAGTAGTCTAGTGCATACTTGTCGCATTATTGGGTTGAGTTTGTTATAAAACTTGACTCACTTGATTTTTTTTTGCTTTTTCTAAAGCAAGTTTTGACATTTTTCCCCCTGTTGTTGTTTTATAAACTTCTAGCTTTCACATCCATTCACACATATACAGCCAGTAGTAAAAAATTTCAGCTAGAGTTAGTGGGAGTTGTTAATGCTGGCGTGACATGGTCATTGTGCTGTTTTATTTAAGGGGAAGTATTAAAATCAATTGTTAAATCTGGTTTTCCTTTGTTTTTATCATTCTCAATATAATAAATTATTCTTGAAAAATATTTAAATGTATGTATGTTTTGAAAACAAAAAAATCTGAAATAATATTTTGACAACAGAAATAAGAAAACCTAAGTGTTAGAAAGGAAATCCTAAGAATATGTTGGTGTTGGTGAAATGCCACACTAGGCAACTGGTTTACACATAATTTCCATTAAATACACATTTTTTGTGAATCAATTTTTTAAACTAACGGGTGAGCCATCTATAGGTTTAAATTTCAACCAAAGATTATTTCGAATCTGTCAATACTTATGTCATTCTATTCTGTCACAAAATTCAGTATATTATCTCCACTGAACGTAATGAATCGATTTACACTTAAGCAATGTTGGGATTTATTGGGGCAAAGCAATGATATCGATTTTGCCAAAAAAATCATATTTTTTGATGAAGCTCATCTTCTCCTTGGTGGATATGTTAATAAGCAGAATTGCTATATTTGGGGCTCAGAAAACCTACGCGTGCTTTTACAGTAGTCAATGCACTCATTACGAGTGACTGTTTGGTGCGGCTTGTGGAGCAATGGCACCGTTGGCCCACATTTCTTTAACCCTGGACGGTTACTCTTCATTTTTGTACATTAAGGTTACTCTTCGTTGAATTGTTGTAGTGAGTAAACGTACCCTGACCACCCACTTTTTACTCCTGGATGGTCATTTTTGTACAGTAAGCTTACTCTTCGTTGAATCGACGAACAAAAAAAATTTTTTTTCGTCTACTGACTGTAAGCTTTCATTATAAACTAACGTTGTTGAAAAAAGGAACGAAATTTGGTCAAACATAAAGGAGTTATATGATAAAGAGTAAATGAGCTTCGTCAATTCGACGAACAGTAACCGTCCAGGGTTAAAGAATACGTAACCGCCGCTATGTTTTCTAGGAGGAGGTTACGACCATTTACCATTTACCCCGAGAAAATCTTTTGATTTTGTTGGGCTGAAAGACTGCAGTTTCGTCAATAATTAAGGTATTTCTAAAGTTCGTCCTTGTCCAAAATTGTTGAGGATTTCTCAAGAAAATTTCGAATCCTGCAAAAGTAATTCCGGAACATAGGCATATCTTTGGACATTGTATTGCTAATGAACTCGCCAAGGCCATTGTAGAGCTGGCAGTCTACGTGTTACAGGGCCCTAGTTTAATTAGCTTTCATTCAATTAATTTTACAGGGAAGCTCAATCTTGTTGGCAACAAGATGTTACGTGCTGGGCACCATAGTCTAATAGGTAGTGCGTTGGCCTACGATCAAACCAAAGTCAGACATCTGAGCCAACGTAAATATGAAAAATATTTCTTCGGCGACTTCCTCTCAGCAGTCTTCTGAAAAAAAAATCTGAGAGTAAAAAAAAATTGCAATAAAAAGTTTCTCAAATCTGTGTGTAGTAAACCCTCCTCTAATGGATCAAATTAACACACACAATACAGGTGATGTGAAAAACTTAGTTTTCATCCTGACTAAAGGGTTGTAATAACCAATTAAATAAGTAATTACAATAAAGGGGATGCAGCAAGCCAATATATCCTCGAGTTATTTAAACTGCGTACAGTTTATATAATCATGTGGACTAAAAATAGGTAAATCTTATTTTTTATGTATGTATTAATAATTAAGAGATCAGCAATGAATCGCTTTTTCGCTACTCATAAGTACTCAAAAAATTTTGAGTATGAGTGAGTCAACAGTATTGAAATCCAACTTATCTGATTCATTCGTACTCAGTACAACATTGATTTACAAGTACAAGTTTCAATGAGTATGAGTACGTCGTTGACATCAAACTCATAACATTCGAAATATGTTTGACTCATACGCCTACTCATTCAGATTCATAAATTTAGAAAAATACTTATAATATTTATAAATGATTCGAGTGATTCGAATCATTCATCAAAATTTACAGTCTTAGTTGTTATTGCAGAAGAAAGACAAACAAAAAAGAAAAAGACAGCAGTCAGAGCAAACACACAACCTTCTAGTGAGTATTGTAGTGTTCGTACGCGAATCATACTTATTTTGGGATTCGTGTATACGATGAGTCATGGAGAGTCGAAATCAATAACATCATGCGTATTTTTAAGTATGAGTACCATGAGTATTTCAAAATTTGAATAAAAGTAGTATGACTATGACATTAAAATAAGTATGAATGCGTATAAGTATCAGAAATTATAAGTACGATTCGAATCTACTCACTTTTTGAATACTCATTGCTGATCTCTGATACACCACTTATGTTGTGTGTGATAATTTTATTCATGAATAGTAGGTCCAACTGTTTAAAGTCGATTCCAAACGACAGATTTTTGAAAATCTTTTCATGACAAAATTTATTTACATCCAGAATTATTGCCAGCAGTCTGCTGACAGGAAGTCGCCGAGGAAATGTTATTTCATATTTCGTTTTTTTGAACATATCTGACCTGGGGCTTGAACCGTTGCTTCACGTCTAATAAGCCAACACAACTTTAAAACTTACTAGAAAGTAAAAAGAAGTAGAAGTTGTTTCAACTTTTCACATACCGATAAAATGGTAAAACAATAATTTCGTTTTTGAAAATATTTTCTGAATTCATTAGAAAATCTTATCTTATTAAAGAAAATTTTTTAATAATCTCTGATCATTAAGTTAATGATGACTTTTATTTCATATACACATAATTATAGGTTTTAATTTTAATAATTTTCCATTTCAATTCAATTGATTAAAATAAATTGTTTCCTAAAATATTGCACGACGAAAAAGAAAATTTTTTAAAAGCTTTTTTCTATAGCGAAAGAAAAAAGAAACGAAAACAAAATGTCATTGAATTACAGTAGCAACAAAAAACAAACAGAAAGTAAAAAAAAACAAGCAAATAAATGTGTCAAATTCACCGAATCAAATGAATGGATGAATGAATGAATGAAATATTTTCTTACTTTTCTTCGCTAACACGTTTCAGTATTGCCTTTGAGGCCATATTAAGATTTCACAGAAACGGGAATGGAAATGTAGTAGCAGAGGAGGAGTGGATGGCAACAGGAACATGTTTTAACAAAAGATTCATTTACACTTGAATACCTTCTTCAGTTCGAAAATTTTCAATTTCTTTTATAGGCACTGTGCACAATAGGTTGGAAACTAATATGTTTGGCTCATTTGGGACCTATTGTAGTAGGCTTGATAGTATGCATACATACATACATAATTGGTCATTACAACCTTCAGTAAAGATTACGACCTAGCTTCTCACACCACTTATGTTGTGTGTGTTAATTTTATACTGGAGTGGTGGGACCTACAGTTTAAAGTCGAATCCGAACGATATATTCTTGAGAAACTTTTCATGCCAATTTTATTTACTATCAGCGTTTTTGCCAGAAATCTGCTGTGTGGGTACATTAATAAACAAAATTTCCATATTTGAGGCTCAGAAAATCCATACGTGGTCTTACAGGCCAATGTACCTTTTACGAGTGATTGTTTGGTGCGGCTTGTGGAGACGAGGCATCATTGCCTCCCATATTTATTTGAAAATTAATACGGCGCAATGGTCAATGGAAACACCTATCGCACCATGATAACCGTTTTTTTTTTTTGTAACCGCTCTTCATGGTATTGATATGAACGATGTTTGGTTTCAACAGGATGCTGCAACTTGCCATACATCTCATGCCGCAATCGATTTACTGCGTCAAATGTTTGATGGTCGCTTAATTAGCCGAAATGCTCTTGTCAATTGATCGCCAAGAAGCTATGATTTGACAGTGTTGGAATATTTTCTGTGGGGCAGCGTTAAAGAAAAGTGTTATGCCGACAAACCAAAGACAGATGATAATTTGAAGGCCAACATTCGTGATGCCATTGCCGAGAGAAGACCCCATACACTCGAAATAATGCACGAAAATTGGTGCGATCAATTGACGAGCTGTGAGGCCAGCCACGGCAGCCATATGAATGAAATAATGGAATAAATATGGTACGGTTTATACACTGGTGCCATGAGTGATCCTTATTTCTTCTAAGTAGTGAAAGGATTTCTGTTTTGCTGACGGAATTTATGTTTCAAAGATTTGCTCAGCTAAACGTCAAGGATATTTCAACTGTCTTTCCAGAAGTGGCATTGTTGTCGTTGATGCGACTTAACGATCCTAGATTAGTTTTTATGGGGTTAGCTTCAGTCATTGATGTATTATGCTGTAGTCTAGTAGATATTGTGTTGACTTATTAGTTGAGAGCCTGTCCCCAACTTCAATATCTTGATCAACACGAAATATGAACAAGAATTTTCTGCAGCGACATCTTCTCAGCAGTCTTAAGACTAAATTTTCTCAAAAATCTGTCTTTTAACTGTAGGTGCCGCCACTTATGGATAATATTAAACACACAACATCCGTAGTGTGATCTGACAGGTCGTTTTTCTGACTAAAATATTATAATGACTGATAACATAAGGGAAATAGAATATGTGAAGTCGTCGTAGTGAAGTAGATAGTGTGTTGGCTTATTAGACGTTCCAACTCCAGGTCAGGCTTTTCCAACTAAACGAAATATGAAAAAATATTTCTTCGGCGGCTTCCTCTTAGCAGATTTTTTGTTAAAAAATGTATTTCGAATAAATCTCATTCAAAGATTTCAGCGATGTAACTTAAGTATTAATCGGTGATTCACGCAACTGCTCTATCTCTGCCTTTGTTTCTATGTCGTGGCGATCAAGACTTCTCAACTAAACTATTTCTAAAACACTCTCTTAAAACAAGTCTTAGAATTGATACGAAAGTTAGGTTGGTTAGGTATGGACGTGTACTTGTCAATTAAGACATGTACAGTACCCGGAGGTCGAATTGACCCATTGTACAACGTCCTGGTTCTTCACACCTCTTACATATGTTGTGTGTGTTAATTTTATACATGAGTGGTGGGACCTTCAGTTTAAAGTCGACTCCGAGCCTCAGATTTTTTAGAAACGTTTTCATGGCAATTTTATTTACTAGCAGAGTTTTTGCCAGATATCTGCTGAGAGGAAGTCGCCGAAGAAATACTTTTTGTATTTTGTCTTGATGTCTGGCCTGGGGCTCGAACCCTGGCTTTACGTCTAATAAGCCAACACACTACCTACTAGACTACGGCGATTTCATTTATAGGAGAAATAAAAATAAATTGTAATTGAAAAATCCAGCATAACAGCTTTAAAAAAACAAAAATTAATTACTAAATTTCAGCATTTGTCCCACTGTGCATTGTAACATAATTTTTGCTCGTTTTCTATCATGCCATTGACGATAACTGCGTAAAGTGAATGAATGGAACATTGTATAAAAAAATTAATACAACAACAAGAAAAAAACAGAAAGAGACAACAATAATGTGGAAAAGAGAGGCATTTTGGCCTGCTTTCAATATCTTTTACTGTCATTTGGAACGAAAAAAAAACATAAAAAAAATTGCTACAAATATAGTTGAAAGCAAATAAACTTGATGGGGAAAAAACATCATACAGAAGAGTGTTGTGGCGTGGTACGGTACGAAATTGAACACATATTTCGTTTATTGATTTTCACAGCGATAAAGGAAAATGATAAAAAACGAAACGCATAGAAAATTTGATACAATAATTTCCCCTTTTTTTCCACTCCCAACAAATCCCCTTAAAAACATACAATCAAATACGAAAATAATATGAAAACCAAGTTCTAAATAAAGAATTTTCTTAGGCCAGATATGGAGGAAACAGCGGTTAATATTCGATATTTTTCAATGATTTTCTTTTTTGTTTTTTTTTATGGTTTGATGATAGAAATGAAATGTTTGTTTGATTTGATAAAAGGAAACTGAAAGACAAATTTTTTTTTTTTATTTTTTGTCATTTTTCATCTTCAACATTGACTTTGAAAGAAAAAAAAAACGAACAAAGAAATCCTTTTAACAGACTTTATGGCATACTTATGTGGCCATTATCACTACTACGGCTATTAAAATTTATTATTACAACAGCCTCCAATACACTCTCAGACAAAAATTTAAGTATAAAAGAAATAAAATCCATTTGATAATTAAAAGGCCGACAGTGAAGTAAACGAAAAAGAAAAATTATCGCCAGCATCAGCATTTTCTTAATTGACCGGGGATTAAAAGCATAAATTTAAAACGACTTCTGGATTTATTTGCATACGTTAATATGTATTGAACATATGTATGTATGTATGTAACATCAAATAATTAAAATTGTTGAAATATGTATATGTATTCAGAAAACAGAATCATTTAAATAGCATATAGGGAGCGCCATTTATCGTTTTAAATTTGAACCATCGATTATTTCGAATCTGTCAATACTTATGTCATTCTATTCTGTTACAAAATTCAGCATCAGTATCTTCACTTAACGTAATGAATAGCGTTTAGGCTTGGCAACGTTGGGATTTATTGGAAATTTATTTCAAAAACAAAGGCAATTGGTCGGAAATTGACCGAAAATCTTTTACAAAGTTTGGACGCAGAGAAGGACCAACAGCGTCCGGTATACGCAAGTTTGTTGCTAAAGTTCGTGAAACGGGTTTCATTGTTGAAGCTACAAGACGTGAGCGTACTCAAACAGTGCGAACACCCTCAAATATAGAAGCTGTGGCTGACGCACACTGTGAGAGAGAATCCATCAACATCAACTCGTCATCGTTCTCAAGAATTGAACATTTCACACATCAGTTTATGTCGAAAAAATCTCGGAATGACGCCTCATAAATTTTAATTAGTTTAAGAGTTAAAGCCGCATGTTGATCCACTTTGTTTTTGCTTCGCTAGATGGGCCAACGAGAAACTGCACGATGATGTCAATTTTGACAAAAAAAAATCATCTTTTTGGATGAAGTTCATTTTCATTTTGGTGGAGACGTTAATAAGAAACATTGACGTATTTGGGGCTCCGAAAACCCACACGTGGTCTTACAGAAGCGAATGTACCCATTGCGAATGACTGTTTCGAGCGGCTGGTAGAGCGGAGGCAGCATTGTCCCATATTTCTTTGAAAATTAGGACGACGCAACCATTCAATGGAAACACGATTCGCACCATGATAACCAATTTTTTTGCACCCGCTCTTCATGGTATTGATGTCAACGATGTTTGATTTCAACAACATGGTGCAACTCGACACACATCTTATGCTACAATCGATTTATTGACACCGTTGAACTAATTTCTGTGAAGAGCTGTTAAAGCAAAGTGTTATGCCGACAAACCATAGACAATACAACATTTGAAGGTCAACATTCATGATGCCATTGCCTAGATACCACCCCATACATTCGAAAAAGTGCTTGAAAATTGGTCCGATACAATCACATACTGGGAGGACAGCCGCAGCAGCCGTATGAATGAAATAATATTCCATTTCTAACCGGAACAATTGTACTTCACAACAAAAAAATAAATTTGGCAAAATTTCAAACCGTCTTTGTTTTATTGCATTTAAAACTTAAACTTTTAAAACGTCCTCCCAACCTTAATGTTGTTTAATTCTTTGCCTCTTATTAATTTAATGTTGCGTACGTTACGGATACTAAAGCATAAGCAAACATACGTATGAGTAATATTTTTTGAATACGGCAGCGTATTACATGTAACTCATACGGCTTAGTGTTGAAAGCAATATCTGATTTGAATTAATAAATATTCCAGGTTTAATTTGACCACTCCACTCTAAATTAAAGCAAATAGAAGACCAGCAAGAAAATTCCAATCTTCATATTATTGTTCACTGTTGTACATATGCATGGTTAATATGCTTTTTGGTTACTCCTTAGCTGTTAGACAGTAGATAAGAGGGATGCATAGACAAAGAACTGCTTGGTTACAATATTATGGAACTCAAGTAGCAAAACTGTTAGTACCCAAGGCAACAATATGACTGTTTGGTATTAAAGTACTTATTAGGGGAACATAGCCAAAGGTACGAGCCCCATACACTCGAAAAAGTGCATGAAAATAGATTCGTTCGAATGAGGTACTGTGAAGTCAGTCTCGGCAGGCATATGAATGAAATAATATTCCATTTCTAACCGGAGTAATTGTACTTCAAAACAAGAGAAATAAATTTTGCAAAAATTCAAACCGTTTTCTTTTCTTGCAATTTAAATTTAAACTCTTAAATGGCCCACCCTTTATGCATGTAACACCATATAAGTAAGATTATTGAAATTGAAATCATTTAAATGTTTGATAATCGTTTAATTAACTTAAATGTTGATTAAATATGCATTTAATCTCATGCATAAACAATACTTATGTGCATTTGTATGTCTTTAAATAAGCCATTTAATATAAGCAATCATCTCCACTAATCTTTATATTCCATGTTTTTTTCGGTGATATTACATCTCTCTAGGCATAAGTGATTACCACAGCTGAATAAGTAAATTAAAGATTATCCACCAAACGATTAAGAATCCAATTAAATGTGTACGCATAAGTAAATACAAACTTAGAATTTTTAAAATAATTTGAAGCAATCGCAAATATCAGATGTATCAGAGAGCGTAGTCTAGTAGGCAGTGTATTGGTCTATTAGACGTGAGGCCACGGTTCAAAAGCCAGGTCAGACATCTCCAACAAACCGAAATATGAGAAAAAGTTTGTTCGGCTACTCTTTCTTAGCATATTTCTGAGAAGCCATTTCGAAGCCAAGACTGTTTCGCTTAACCAAAGCATTGCACTTAGATGGTTCTCGGCATTTTAAACATGATCAACTGTTGTATACGACATAGTATTCACCTTCGCATGCAGATTATGTATAATCAGTAGGAAATGTCCATGAGTTTCTGAATCTTAAACGTCTTAACTTGAAGAGTAAGACTCGTCCTTTATATCAATACAATTTCATATGAAAAGTTTAAGTTTTTCTGGACAAAATATAAAATTAGACAAATTCGAGCTGAGAGTTGTTCGTACAAAATATTTCGTCTCTTTCTATAGAAGAGAGCTGTCAAACTACATATAAAATGTTGTTGTCCTGACAAATATTGTTTCCAAATAAAATGAGTGAATACATCTTAAAGAAACGATGCCGAAAGTCTCATTAGACTCCAAATAACCGGGGGCTTAATATTCTAAAATACTTCTTCGATGTAAAGAAAAGCATTGTAACTTTACCCTCAGAATACATTTGTTTGGAGTACGATATTTATTTTGTTCGTAAATCGTCTTCTGAATCAAACTATCTTTCTCTATATTTTTATAAAAAACGAAAAAATTTTAAATATTACATCGACTTTCCACACCATGTAGTCAAAAAAATGAAATTTTGTTTTCAACATGAGCATGTGAGTATTAAAACTCAATTAAATTAAATTGAAATCTGTATGTATGTATTTCAATAAATCAATGAACAAAAACAAAAAGAAATCATTTATTTTGATATCAATTGTCCACATGAACTGGTAGAATAAATTTCTCCGAATCAAATGAGTTTTTCTGGGTAACGAATCTCTGTGATGTTGCAAGCACAATATAAGAATTTATAGAGAAATCAATCAAATTAACAATGTTCTCATATTTATTCCCGAGTATTTTGTAAATATTATCACTATAGCAATGATACACAATTTCGCAGTAAAATTCAATTAAAGAAAATTGTGTTAATTGCTGACTTTTGATCTAAAAAGTGTGACTTCACCATAGGCGCCTTATGTTTGACATCGTACAGTAAAACCCCGCGTAACGCTGCTCCGCTTAACGCTGTTTCAGTATTACGTGGTGTATACTATGTATCTTTTTCAACGCTCTTTTGTTAGTCTGTCCAGAATAAAGATTCCAACTATATTTTCCGAAGTCCCAATCACAATACGAACGCATATTTCCTGCGTCACAGTTGATTTATTAGTTGTCACCAACGTTACTAGGTGGGTACATACTACATATGTACGTGTTAAGTTGCCTCGTTTAACGCTGTTGCGTTTAGCGCTGGAACTTATTGGAACGTATCCCCGCATTGAGCGGAGTCTTACTGTATGTGGAATTTTGTGCGAAGCAATAACCAGCAGAACTTCACAAAGCTTAGGTATAAAAAATGTTTTTTGAAGTTTTCAGCTTAACACCATAACGCTTTATTTGGCTTTGGACTTTGTTGAAATATGAAGTGATTCTCTGAGATTATAGGAGTTCGCTAAGCTGTTTTGATGTTTCAAAAGCTGTTTTACACTATCCTTGTTAATTTTACGCATTTCGAATATTTCCAAATTATAACTGAATTGTAGCTTCAAGATTAACAGTGTTTTAGCAGCCGATGTAGCGGCATGAAGAAGCCTTAGTCTAGTAGGTAGTGTGTTAGCTTATTAGCCATGAAACCCCAGGTCAGACATTTCCATTAAATCGAAATTTGAAAATAATTTTATTAGGCGACATCCTCTCAGCAGATTTCTGGCAAAAACTCTCAAAGTAAATAAATTTGCCATGAAAAAGTTTCCCAAAAATCTATCGTTCGGAGTCGACTTCAAGCTGTAGGTCCCACCACTCATTTATAAAATTAACACACTCGACATAAGTGGAGTGAGAAACTAGGTTGTTATCCTCACAAAAGGGCTGTAATGACCAATTATATATGAGTGTATGTCGAGCATAAGGAAATATGAAAAAAATATTTCCCTGAGATTGTGCTATCACACACGAGACTATTTTTTAAACCGTACATTTTTTTCTTTCAGTCACACACGAGACTATTTCATCTGATATAAAATTGTATACATGTACATTGCTTTGTGTGTATTAGTTATTTTTCATTTTTCTGAACCTGCTGTTTTATAAATGTATGTGTATTGGTTTTGTGGTGTTTATGTATTGGTTTGTGCGGGTAGAAGCCGGTTAAAAAATTATGCCAGCAAAAAAAAAACACCCTCCTCACCTCTCTTGCCTACAAGCTGCCATTTTGTGCCAGCATAATTGTTCTCGTGTGTGATTGCCCATTGAATAGAATTGCCATGTAAAGTTACTCAAATTTTTCGTAGCTCCACCACTTACTCATGCTTAGGATTAACACACACAACATGGGTAATGTGAGCAGCTAGTTAGCAATCCTATCTAACCAAATTATATAAGTAAGCTTACAATAATTTTTAAAACTATTTCCATTCAAAGTTAATCGACTTTAAGCGACAGTAGTTAAAATCATATAAAAAATTTTTTTGTTATAAATGATGCCACAAAAACTAGGAAAATGCATTTCCCAGCTTGTGTTTGCAATTATTTTCAAATGAAACAATTGCTGATACATTAAAAACATTCATTCATACATTCATACAGACAAATTTGTTCATTTAATTCTTAAAGGAATTAAATAATTATTATAGTCAAACAAAAACAATAAGAACAACAACAAATTACAATTCGTTTAACTGAAATAAAGTGAGGAAAATAAATGGAAAACAACCAGTTTTTAATGAAAAATGTCCACTCATTTTTCTAAAAGTTTTTCATAATTTTATCCCCTGCTTTAATTTTTCTTTTTTTTTTAACAATGATCCTGTCATTTACAGATTTTTATAATACTTTTCAAGCAAACATTTTTACCTCTCATTTACACACACATACACATACCTATGCACAGAGTGCAGTGCACAGTTATATGGCTTGCCATACAAGCAAACAAACAAAAATCCAGACATTAACCCATACTAATGTACGATAATGATTGTATACGTAACATGTACACAAACAAACAAACGTTTAAAACATAGAGAGAAACAAGAGGGAGAGAGTCAGAGAAAAAAAGAGTTTTTAATTGTTTGCAATTAAGTTGCGTACGGGCAAAAGGACATAGAAAAGCAACACTTGAACCTTTTTTTGTTGTTGTTGTTGGCGTTATTTTTGTTATTTGTTTTTCCCATATTTTTAGCCATTCTTTAACCGTTTTTGTCTGTGAACCATTTAACATTATGATGAGGTTGTGTACGGCAGCAGCAGCAGAAAATAAAATTTCTATTGCTGCGGTTGTGTTAACACTGTTAAAACGTTACAATGTAAAGTTGTATCATAACTATGGCACTCTGCACAAACTATGGCAGAAGGACGAACTAAAATACGAAGTAAAAATCATTTTCATGAAGAATATCATTATAATTCAAAGTTATAAGTGTGTTATGAGACACACAGGAACGTCCGGAAAAGCAGAAACTTAGCTTGGCTGCAAGCAAAAGACCAAAATTGTTCAAAAACAAAAAAAACAAATAATTTTTGAGTGAAAGCCTGCAATTTTTCTTCTACAGACTGCTCTTTTTGTTGTTGCCATGCTTTTTGTATTTATTTTTGTCTCAACTGAAATTATGCCACTAAACTCAGGATGATTTGTGAGTCAGTGCAGAGACAAAGAGCAGCATAAACAACATTTTAACAGAAAACTTGACGGCAATTAATTCATTTATTTATTCGCTTCATTCATTTTTTTGTTTTGCTTAGTAATGAACGACCGGTAATGAACGACTTCAAAGAGAAACATTTCTCTTCTTATTATTTTTACAAAAACAAAATTGTTCTTTCATTCTAGACAAACAATATTACTATCTCTTGATTAAAATGATGTACAAAAGAAATATCGGACTCCAAGCGAATGGATAATGTCTTGCGGGTAAAGTAACAATGCTTTCCTTGACATCGAAGAAGCATTCTAGAATATTAAGTCCTCGATTATATATCTTGAGACTTTCGGTGTAGTTTCTGGATTTACTAATGTTATTCGGACAAAATAATTGTTCAGACAACAACTTTTTATATGTAGTTTGACAGCTCTTTTTCCGAGAGAAAATATTTTTTACGGACAACTCTCAGGTCGATTTGATTAATAATATACAGTGATTGGCTTAAAAGTTTAAATTTAGAAATGCAATAAAACGGTAATTAACGGTTTGAAATTTTCCCGAATTTATGTTCTTGTTCTAAATAAAGTACAATTATTCAGGTTCGAAACGGAATATTATTTCTTTTATGTGGCTGTCACAGCTGGCGTCATAGATCTCATTCGATTGGCCCGATTTTCAGACACTTTTTCGAGCTTATGGGGTCGTATCTAGGGAATAGCATCATGATTGTTGGCCTTAAAATACTTAACGGTTTCTGATTTATTAGCATAACACTTTTCTTTAACGGCGGTGCCAAAGCTCAGCTTCTTGGCGGCCATCAAATATTTGACACAATAAATCGATTGTGGGATGAGATGTGTGGCAAGTTGCAGCATCCTGTTAAAACCATGAAGAGCGGGTACAAAATATATCAGCTATCATAGTGCGATAGGTGTCTCCAAAGAAACATGGGCCACTGATGCCTCAGCTCCACAAGCTACATCAAACAGTCAGTAATGGCCGCATTGGCTTCTGTAAGACCACGTGTAGGTTTTCTGAGTCCCAAATATGGCAAGTTGGTAAGAAGATGAAAGTGAACTTCAACTGAAGCGATGATCATCGTGCAGTTTCTCTTTGGCCCAATAAATCCCAACGTTGCTCAAGCGCAAATCGATTCATTACATTCAGTGCAGATAATATACTGAATTTTATGACAGAATAGAATGACAAAAGAGTATTGCCCGATTCGAAATATTCGTTGGTTCAAATTTAAGCTCTGAGATGGCAAACCCTATATATTATAAGCTGCCAATAGGTTACATTTTCTCATATAAAGTTGAAGTGTCGTCTGGCAGCTTTTATTATTCGGACACATTTTTCAAAATGGGAAAGTCGTGCTGCTGAAAACTCTCAGTAAAAAATAATTTTTGGTAGAACAAAACTATATCTTACATTTTTTAATTGTTCCAGTCGTAGTGACCTCATAATATTCGACATCTTCGAGTACTTCTCTTCTAGTTAAGAGGTGAAAAATTCAGAAACTCACGGACTTTTCTTTTTATAAATAATCTGCTTGCGGAGCTGGATACTATATTGCGTACAAGAGTTGATCATGCTAAAAATGCCTGGAATCGACTTAGTTTAGTGCTTTGGGTGATTGAAACAGTCTTAGCGTCAAAATGAATGAATTTACGAGAAAGTAGTTTGAAATTCTCCTATGAGTGTCAAACAATCTGAACCGGTAGTTGCTGCCTATACATGAAATCCACTTATACCATCCCAAGCGTTTGTGGTCACAAAAGCCTCATTTACGCTGGCAAAGAAGTCATATGCTCATTGTAATCGGCATGATTACAAAGCTTGGGCGATTTTGGGATTCATACATGTCCAGCAGGGTCCAGATATATTTCATGTTATCTCATGCTACCAACGAAATTGAGCTTTCTTATAACAAGTGTGAATGATATCCAAGCTAACAGAAGCAATCAGAATCCTATTCGCTATAACATTTCAGAGATTGAGAACACCGTATCGTTTCTGGCCAGCTCATCACCAATGCAATTTCCCATCCTATATAAAAGGTTCCTTTGAATTATCCAAAATTTCACTGAGAAATCCTCTGTATTCATGGTCAATGATGTAATTAGAAACTATGTTCATTAGGGATTTAATCGCAATTTGGCTGTCCGACTACATCAAGAGATTTTCTGTGAAAATCCAAACTCAACAAGCATTCCACCTTTTTCAAAATTGCAATGATCTGCTAGGAAAACACTGCTGGTCAGGTAGCCTATACATACAAGCGGAACGAGAGATTTTTGAGAAATATTTCATGCGGATTTTATTTTACTCTCAGAATTTTTGCCAAAAATTTGCAGTTTAAAGTCGACTCCGAACTAAAGATTTTTAGTTACTCTCAACAGAGACTCTGAAAAGTTTCCCCATGAAAAGTTTCTCAAAAATCTCTCTTTCGGAGTCGACATTAAACTGTAAGTCCCGCTACTCATGTATAAAATTAGCGCACACAATGTAAGTGGTGTGAAAAAGCTACGTCGCAATCCTGACTGAAGCGTTGTAATGATAATGTGTGTATGTAATAATGCCATGCTTGCATGCGCTGTGTATAACTCTCCAATTGTATTGGTGTATGCTCAACGTCCACCAGACATGTACTCTATAGAGCAAGGTTGGTTCTACCACGACTCGACAGAGCCAAAATGTGATGGTTTGTCTTAGAGCCCAGACTTCTCCTACAGTGCTTTTGCAGTTGTAGAGCGCTATTAAAGCTTTTATGTAACTTTCAATGAAATTTTGCTTTCCTTTAACCAGCTGGTTTTTAAACAAATATTCGAAAGAGTTTGATAAGTAACAGTTAGGGATTTAATACGTAATTTAAAAAAGAGTTTTCTTAAAAAATTTTCATACAAATTTGGTAAAATTGAGTAGAGTTTAAAGAAAGTGTCGAATTTTGTTAAACAAAAATCATTCATGATTATAGTACAAACAGCTGCTAGCATTTGCGTTAAAAATTAAGCAAAAATAATATTTCTTTTAGTTTTTGTTTTATTTTTTCGGCAAACATCATATATTTTTAAAATTAATTTTTCATAATCATCCAAAATCACTCCCCAACATTTTAAAAACGAATTGCAGTTGCAATTCTGGGTTAAAGTTTAATGGATTCCTTACCAAAAGAGCAGCAAAAAAAATAGAAAAAAATAAACAGACGTGCACATAAGCAACATTTAACATTAGCGTGGTATGCAAATACAATTCAATGGTTTGACTTTTAGTTTCCTTTTTTCCTTTTTTTAAATGTTTGCTAAGAAAACACATACAAACATACAAAAATTTTAAAAAAAAGTAGAGAAAAATATACAGCAACAGTCACAAACGTCAAGTTGTTTAGCAGAAATGGAAATAAAAAAGCGAATAAAAAATGAAATGAAAAAAAGTCGAAACATTAGAGTGCCAAAAATATAAAAAAAGAAAACTTTTTCCAGTTTTAATTCATTTTTGCAGAATTTCAAAATGAAAACAAAATAACAAAGAGGCCAACAGCTATCAACTTTGGGAATAGAACCGGGAGTATAGAGCAGAACAAATGGTTGTTAAAATTCGGGTAAAAAGTTACAAAAAGCCAAACGCAGAGCCACATAAAATAATCACAATGAATAAGCGAACAAAACTCAAAGTTTAAAAAGTCACTGCGGAGGATTTGCAAAAAAATAAATAAAAAGTAGAGAAAGAGAGAGAGAACCGGAATATAAAACTGAACCACTAACATTAACGGCATGCCAACTTTAAATCAAAATTATTACTGCAAAAGGGAAAATGACAAGCAGAATAGGACTATGTTTATAAAATTCCCGCCAGAAGAAAGTATTTTTGTATCTCAAGATGTAATTTAAAATTGTTGAAGATTTATTTTTGAAAGAATATTAAAAACGTATTTTTTTATTACTTTTTGAGTTCGAGATGCCTTCAGTATTTTTATTTTTTTTTTTAATTAAAACTATGTTAGCAGTATAATAAACAGCTATTGACTTACTTGCAACCTAACCTAACCATAAATACTGGCACAGACTTAGAGAATCCATCCACCGTATATTTTCTACATAAAATTTCGTTCAAAGCAGTTTCAATTTACAATGTAGTTTTAAAGCGTTATAACTGACAGACAATATATCGTAAAAACAAACAAATTTTTTGAAAGTCTAGTCAAAATAAAGGGTGTTTTTATAGAGGTATAGAACTTAAAGTTGCAATAAAACAACGATGGATTATTCGATTGACATGAATTTTATTTATCCGAAAGATAATCTTGTGGCATTACATTTTAAATATGATTTCTGGCCTTCGCGGCTGGCGCGGATGTAGTCCAATGTGGACGTCCAATTTTCGATGACTTTTTCCAACATTTGTGGCCGTATATCGGCAATAATACGGCGAATGTTGTCTTCCAAATGGTCAAGCGTTTGTGGCTTTACCGCATAGACCAATGACTTTACATAGCCCCACAGAAAGTAGTCTAGCGGTGTTAAATCACAAGATCTTGGAGGCCAATTCACAGGTCCAAAACGTGAAATTAGGCGGTCACCAAACGTGTCTTTCAATAAATCTATTGTGGCACGAGCTGTGTGACATGTTGCGCCGTCTTGTTGAAACCACATCTCCTGGACATCATGGTTATTCAATTCAGAAATGAAAAAGTTAGTAATCATGGCTCTATACCGATCACCATTGACTGTAACGTTCTGGCCACCATCGTTTTTGAAAAAGTACGGACCAATGATTACACCAGCCCATAAAGCGCACCAAACAGTCAGTTTTTGTGGATGTAACGGTGTTTCCATATACACTTGAGGATTACCTTCACTCCAAATGCGGCAGTTTTGTTTGTTGACGTAGCCATTCAACCAGAAGTGCGCTTCATCGCTAAACAAAATTCTCTTATGAAAATCGGGAACAACAGTAATCTCGTTTTGGGCCCATTCGACGAATCTACGCCTTACTTGATGATCGTTTGGCTTCAAATCTTGCACGAGTTGGATTTTGTAAGCACGCAAACCAAGATCCTTCCGCAAAATCTTCCATAAAGTGGATGGACACAGATCCAATTCCTGTGCTCGATGGCGGATGGACTCATTCGGGTCTTCCTCAATGCTACGCTCTACAGCAGCAATAGCTTCTTCTGTACGCACCGTACAGCGTCTCTGGGGATGCGAGTTATCAATAAGAGTAAACGTGGTGCGAAAACTTTCCATGGTTAATCGAATTAACTGCTCTGATGGACGATTTTGTCGACGATAAAATGGACGTAGTGCGCGATACATTTTCCGCACAGAACCATTATTTTCGAAATAAAATTGCACTATTTGCAAGCGTTGTTCAGGCGTGAGTCTATTCATGATGAATTGCCAAACCAAACTGAGAATAAATCACTTGACAGCTGTTAAATCGGTCGCCATCTTGAAAAGTAATGCCAACTTAAAGTTCTATACCTCTATAAAAACACCCTTTACAACCACTTTTATTAGACAGCTCTTCTGACTTACAGAAGTATTCAGTTTAGGGATTTATTCTTAAAAATAGTATCGCTCAAGTAATAACGGTCGTCATGACGCCAGTTATTATTTATGGACTTACATGCCAATATCAGTCCAGTAAAGTCTAGCAAAATCGGGCTCTGCTCAATCAAAATACTTGTGCTCTATAAAACAGAAACATACATACATAATTGGACATTATAATCCTTCAGTTACGATTACGACCTAGCTTCTCACATCAATTGTTTTGTGTGTGTTCATTTTATCCACAACTGACGTGACCTACAGTTCAAAGTTGACTCCGAATATCAGATTTTTTTGGAAACTTTCCATGGCAATTTCATTTTACACTCAGAGTTTTTGCCCAAATTCATCTTTGTTAAAGCTGCCTGACCTGGAGTTCGAACAATGACCTCACATCTAAGAAGCCAACACACTTCCTACTAGACGACGACGACTACGTGTAATACAAATACTTAGTCTAACTGAGGCAATTGGAATAACAGTGCCCTATAAAATGTCAGAGATTAGATAGATGTCAGAGCAATTTCCAATTATACCCCTATATCCTGAAACTCATACAAGAGTTACCTTTGAATGATACGAAATTTCCCTAAGAAATCTTTGGCATTCATGGGCAGACGCTAGAGCTTTAATCAGTGCCTCACCATCCAACTAAATTACGAAGTTTTCAGGGAAAATCCTACCACTCAATTAAGAATTAAGATTAATAGATTTCGGCCTGCTTTAACACATCCTTCCATACATAATTGATCATTACAACCGTTCAGTCAGGATTACGACCTAGTTTCTCATCTCATCCTCATTTCTCACATCCTTCCAGGCGCCTATTTTTCTTGCGCACATTCGCCAATTGGTCACATCAATCGAAGAAAAGGCTTCCTTGCTTTGGACCTTACAACGCACACAAGGTCGTCCTCTTGGAGAATCAAATACCCGTCTCGCTGATGGATCCTCCTCCATTCGAACGACATGGCCGAGTCCGCGCAGCCGCTGGATATTAATATGCTGCACACCGCCTATGTCGTTGAGGAGCTCATACAGATCATTGTTGAATCAGATGCGAAAATAATTGTCAACACGCACTGAACCCTAGATCTGACGTACAACTTTTCTCACGAATACTCTCAACGCTGCTGCAAGCCCCTCGTAATCATGATTAAGATCAGTTTTGTAGCGAGCTTTGGTTTTTGAACGCTTTTTGAACAGATCTGCATATGCAAGCACGATTGGCGAGTGGATTGAACCTTTCCTTAATAATTCCAAAAAAGAAGCATAGTTTGATGGTGTCAACGACCTCTTTGCTGCCCTTACTTACCAAGCTGATCCTAATCTTATTATGCAAGAAATTTCATGAAATCGTGATCAACAATCCCTAGATACCACAATTCTCAATCGAACTAACCCTCTCTGATTTGTTAACAATTTTTCATAACTTTTTGCTAAACTTCAAAAATAAAGAACTTTTGAATTACACACGACAGCCACTTCAGACTAACGCAGTAGTCACAATGGCAATTACGGCACTGGCAACCTCAGCAAACAATTGTTAAGCGCGGGTCGTTTTTCCTTTAGCCAGCCAGTGTGCTAAGTTTTACTTTTTAAATCTTTTTTGACTTTTATAAGTACATTACTTTGCCTGCAAATAATCATGCTGCAGAAGTAGAGTAGCAAGCAAGCAAATGTTTTTGCAACATGGATTCAAATTTTTTTTTTGTTTTTTTTTTTTGTGTTTAGACTAGAAGTCTAAGGAATATGGTGGCGTGTTGTTGGATGTTCTAAAAGCAAGAATGTCTACAAAAATGTATTGTTTTTTTTCTTGTTTGTTTTTGCTAAATCCATTAAATGTTTGGTTATAGTTTCCCTTCATACGAAACTGTTGCAACTACAATTTAGCTGTTGCTGCTGCTACTTTGACTTGCATTGCCTCGTTTTGAATTCATTTATTTTGGCAGAATTATTTCCTTCGTATTCTATTTGCCATGGAATCGAATGTAGTTGTACAAGAAAAACAAGAGATTGCATTTGAATGTGGATTTTCCACTTAAAGTCGCTGTCGTTTAGTGAAAAGCTCTGCTAAAGTAATGTTCTGCGAAAAATTCACACATAATTTTCCCTAAAGATTTTCTATATTAAAATGAATGTGCATGTGTATGCAGCTGTAGATGTAGATGTTTTCCTTTTCATTTCCTTTATAAATGATTTGATATATGGCCTCGCTGCTTAACTGTAAAAAAAAAAAAAAATAAAAAAAAATTTTTGTAACTCCTTATAGCCCAGCCCACTAGCTTAAAAGCGTTTGCAGTTTACAAATGCTGTAGAATTTTTTGTTTTCTTTTTGCCATCATTTCAATGCAACATTTATGTTGTTAAAGCCATGGTTTTTCTTTCTACAAGAATTAATAAAACGACTGCAAATGTCTGACATTTTTGCTACAACAGCAGCCAAACTAAATAAGCAGTTTGCGAATATATTTTCTTATTCCCCAAAACAAAAAAAAAACCCACTTCTTTCTTCAAATTTGTTTTCTTTCATTCTTACTTTCTTTCTTTAACGCTTAAAATGCATAAATTTTTTAAGAGTCAAAAAAAAGAAAATTCATAGAAAAAATGTGTTTTTTTTAAGTTTCATAAGTCGTGGTATGAGAGTATGTTTGCTGTTGTCATAAGTAACATAAACTTATTTATTCCTTCGGGCAGATTTATGTAACTGCAATTTTCTTTATGTAACTGTAACCAGGAAAATATAGAAAAACTCTCTCATTTTCTTTCATATTTCTTTTTTATGCATTCGTAGACAAACAAAAAAATTAAGGAACGAACGACTCATTCATAATATGCAGACTTTTAATGCTACATTAAGTTTATTTCTAACATTGCATTTACATATGGGTGGTTTCACTTTGGATTGGGACAGGAATACCACTATAAAACTAACTGACCAGTTAGCTTTAGAACCCATAAGGCGATGCCCTAAATCTGTCGTTCGGAGGCATCATGTAAAGCGATGCAAACTTGTCCGTATCTTTGATCAATCCCTAGAATCATCATAGCATTTAAGTAAAGCTCCATTACAATTGTAAATTGGTGACCATAGAAGTGCCCTTTATGAGAAGGAGTAAACTCGCTAAATAGAGAAATATCTGGCAATAGCACTCGCCTATAATCTGCCGTTGAGGTCTTTAAAGTCGAGTCAAGCATGCCGTAATGATATGTAGACGGCTAGCAGGAAAATCTCGAAGGTGAAGGTTAGGTTAGGTTAGAGGACGTGTACTTGTCAATTAAGACAAGTACAATACCCGGAGGTCGAATTGACCCATTGTACAACGTCCTAGTTTCAACACCACTTATGTTGTGTGTGTTAATTTTATTCATGAGTGGCGGGACCTACAGTTTAAAGTCTACTCGGAACGACAGATTTTTGAGAAACTTTTTCATGGCAATTTTATTTACTCTCAGAGTTTTTGCCAGAAAACTGCTGAGAGGAAGTCGCCGAAGTAATACTTCTTGTATTTTGTTTTGATGTCTGGCCTGGGGCTCGAACTCTGGCTTTACGTCTAATAAGCCAACACACTACCTACTAAACACACAAGACACTTCACTACTAGGTGAAAATTAGGAATAATAGTTTGGACGGATACCAGAATAAAATCGCTGTAGTCTTGTAGGTAGTGTAGTTCAACACCTAGCTTAGACATCCCGATCAAAACGAAATTTAAAAAATAAAATATTTCTTCGGCGATTTCCTCTCAGCAGTCTGCTGGCAAAAGTCCTGAGAGTAAATAAAATTGCCATGAAAAGTTTCTCAAATCTATGGTTCAAAGTCGATATTCAACAGAAGATTCCACCACTAATCGAAAAAATAAACAAACAGAACATGAGTGGTGTAAGAAACTAGGATGTAAACCTGGCTAAATGGTTATAATCATCAATTAAGTAAGTAAGTATGGGTGCTAGTACGGTTAGGCCAATTATGACTGGGTATGTAAAACGATTTTGAAAATATTTTGGATGGATTTGGAGCGGCATGCCTTGGCATGCCCTTGGCAGTGGGTGGCTGATATATGGCTGAGCTAGAAGCTCATTGGATTTAAGCCCGTTGCATATGATAGGAAAGATCAGATCCATGAAAGCTACTGTTAAAATAACTAATGATTGTAACAGAATGACAGATCGAAAGGCTGACAGCTCGCTCCTTAATTGTGTCCTGGTGACAGTCTCCATAACTCAATAGCTTTAAAACAAAATCAATTAATAAAGCGAATGGAGCACCTTTTGAAAGAGAAAGGGTCCCACAAGAAGTATACGGATGGATTAAAGACAGATAGTGGTAAGAACCAAGAAGAAAGTGAAAATTCAGAGCCCATATGAATACTTGCGGGTATCTTTCGAGCGTGAATCTACGTTACTGCCATGCAAGCTGACATTCAGGCTTCCATTATTCTGGAATGTGGTTGACTCGAGCTTACTACGGGACTGTGTGAGCATGCTTAGACAGCTAAGTAGTGGAAATATGTTCAAATTTCGCTGAATTCCAATTAATATGGAAATTCGGGTGCATAAGTAAATAGATGAACTACCAGGAGAAAGCTACAACATCACCGATGCGACCAGAACTTTTATGTGACGTGTTGAGAGGAGTTTGGAGAAGTATGCTCCGGAAAAGGAGACAAGCCAGGGAGCTTCAAAATGCTGGGTGTTAATATATAATGGCAGGATATTGTAGATAGAAAATTGTAATCTGTCGTTTGACCCGGCATTATAGACTCAAATAATATTTGTTCAGAATACAAATCGCCACAAGGCCAATATGTAGGTCACCAGAACACATACTTACAATTCATATCGCACTAGTTTCTTCCGTAAGCAATTGTGTGCTATGTGACCAATTGGTTGTTATCCTTACATACACCGAACAGCATCATAAAAGTCGCCAGGGCAAAAGAGTTAGAGGAATGACGGAGTAGTAGCATTAAATCCCGACGACCTTAAAATCCAGCTAAAAAGCTATCGAAAAATTTTATAAATCTGGCGATCGGTCTGATGTCCACCCAAAAATCTTCAGCTACTGCCCAGGGCTTTACGATGTTTAATTCAATTTAAAATTGCTCGAATAAACTTCATAAAATTCTTAATCTACCACAGGCTTTAACGTGTAACAACCCCTTTAGTAACGTGCATTTATATAAGTTTGACTTGACTCTGTTGCATGAATGTGTGTCTTTATATCTGTATTAGCATTAGTTTGCAACAAGAATATGAATATGAGGTTATGACATGTCAACATTTTTTCTCCCCTCTACTACACATAAAATAAAGTTTAAGATTATTAGAGATAAACTTATTCATACGAAAAGGTCAAGTAAACATGGGACCATAATCTTTCCTTTTTTTACAGAATTTTTTTTTTTTTTTTGAGAATACACAGACACGCAGTTGTTGACATACGACGAGCTGAGTATGATTTAAAAAGATATTTTTTATTTGAATTATTTGAATAGTTTTGGACAGTATAAGGAAATGATATCAAATTTATTAAATTGGCATTGGAAGTGGATTTCTTACAATATATGCTAATCTATACGGCAGAGTATAAGAAAAATATATGAAAAGTATTGTGAAAACTTTCGAAAAATATAATGTAGTGAATGCTTGAAATGAGAATATTTTTGAATGAAGTGTTGCTACGGTTATTCAAAATATTACGAACCAGGAAATCAGGGAAAAATAGGAGAGTTTTCAAGTACTTCTCAAACTGTTTTCTAATCCGTATTTTGCCTTGTTATGTATGATTGACTTTCTGTTGTACCAAGGTGCCGTGTTTCATACGATTGTATCCTCCATTGCCACATTACTAGGACGTTGGCCTGAAGAAGCCAAGATTCCTTCAGAGTGAATAGGGTCGACTTCAATGCGCGAAAGACCCCGTATTATTTATTGACACATAAATGCAAAAGTAACCTTCCATCATCTGTAACTATGGCTGGCGTAAATTTTAGAGAGTCAGAAGCTTGCGGATGTTCTGTGGATGAAAATTTATTGTGATGTTCGCTGGACCCCCACATTTTTCAAGTGTCGAAAGAAGCATTTTAGTGCCTCGGTCTCTTAATACTTCACTTGATCTGATGTTCTTACTATTTACACCAATTCTATCTGACCGAGAATGGAATACAACTCTCATATATGGGCCGGTGATACGAAATCTAATTTGAGGACTCTCGACCGTTTGGTCATTAATGACGATAGGGTATCCAAATCTATTAATTTCTTGGAGCTACAACGGATTTTGCTCGAGCGAAACAAGAGGAATTGTTCCCGAGAATCATGTGTTCCTCCGCAACAATCGCCTTTCTCACCCAACATCTGCTTGTGGTCGATTGGCCAGTGGATCGCACACGGCATTACAGACACAATTTGTTCTTTAGCTGGACAAATAGTATGCGGAACTCCCTTCCTGCAGAGTTCTTTCTTGTCAATTATGACATAAAGTGTTTTAAATCACAAACTCCTCCTTCTCTCCTCCTTCCCATAACATATTTTCCTAGTTTCAACGCAATGAATAGGGGCCATCCCCTGCATGTTGGTCTTCATTCACTATTACTGAGTGGATGTAACCTTTCCTCAACAATTCAAAAGAAGAAGCCTGGTTTAACCGCTCTCTACTCTATTGTTACTTGCAAAGCTGCCCCTCTGCGACTTGGTTGCAAGTAACATCACTACGTAGAGGTTTCCCAGCATAATCTTAGTCGATAATCTTAAACTTAAGGACGATTAGCAAAATCCCACAGATATGATCGCTTAAGTTTTTACTTTTGTCTCTTCTTGTTGAGCTGTTTCTGGAGTGGTTAAGAGGCCTTAACAAGCTTGTTTGAAAGACGTTACCTTCACCAGAAAACTTTACTATTCCCTGATATTGATTAGATAGATGAAGATACCGCTTCTGTGCTCATTTCCATTTAGAGTACTTAAAGATGGACCTGCTATCTCCAAAGCTATCCAGGATTCCCTAAGCGTTATGATGACAATCAATCATTCCGAACGTACAATACTATGCATCCATAGTTGAGAACCGGCCTAATGTCCAAGTTGCACATCCTATTGTTTTTATTTTATCCTTAAATGGTTTTGCTTTGTATGTAGGTGCATTTTAGTGTTGTAAAATTACGATTCCGTTGTTTTTATATCAGTGCGCTGTGCAAATTAATCATTTGTTGTCGGTAGCGATCTGTTATAATGGTTTCAGCATTTTTTAGGAGCTCGTGATATATCAGGTCAGGTCAGGTCGAAGTGGTAGCTCTGATATCACAAAGCTCACTTGAGCACGTTATGATGCCACGAGAGAACGCATTCCCTATACCGACCAAGTTCCATCAAAATCAGGTAAGAGGAAGAAGTTGGTCAGCACAAGGGCAAGTGATATATTACACCTCTCTGATCCCACCAGACACACAGCAGTGTATTCTTATCGAATCGACCTAGTTTTCCAGCCGAAGTTAATACATTTTTTTGCTTAGGATTCTGAAAATAAATTCATTTTTCATAGCCAGTAAGAATTCAATGGTACTTTGAAGTTAACTTTCACAAATGATGATGATCATGTTACACCCATTTTAACGGCTTTTTGATCTTTTAGCTTTTAATAGTTAATAGCTATTAATATATAGCTCGTAGCTTTTAATTGGTCTGAAGTTGTTTGTTGCGCAACATTCAATATTTCAGCCATTTGCTACTGACTCAAAATATCATCTTCGTCCAATATTTTTTGCAATTCAGCGTCTTCAAACTTTCTCTTCCTTGTTTTTCATTTCTCACATCATAATCGTTATCTCTGAACTATCATATCCATCTCCTACATGTTGCTTCTGAGAGAGCATGGTCACCATATGCCTTGACATGCATTCAAGGCAAGTCTCCAGCACTTTTTCACGTTTTCAGAATCATAATTCACTACCTTTAACAAAATTCTCCAAGACAATATTATGTTGTTTGACTGATAACATCGCCAACACAAAAAAGCTCACTCATAATAAATATTCCCCATGTAGACATTTGTATCTTGTACGGAAGTCGCCGTAGTCTAGTAAGTAGTGTGGCCAAGGTTCGAGCTGCATGTCAGATATCTTGAACTAAACGAAGTGTGCAAAAATATTTCTTTGGCGATTTTCTCTCAGTAGATTTCCGGGAAAAACTCTGATAGTAAAATAAAATTGCCATTAAAAGTTTCCTTAAAATCTATCGTACTGAGTTGGCTACATACTGCCACTCATCTATAAAATTAACACACACAACGGAAGAGGTGTGAGAAGCTAAGTTGTAAACGTGACTGAATGAATGTATGTATCAGAGGTCAGCAATGAGTATTCAAAACGATGAGTAGATTCGAATCACACTTATAATTTCTGATACTTATAAAGGGTGATTTTTTAGCTATTATCTTTTTAGCAACACTGGTTTGAACAGCTCACGCACTTTTCGTGTTTTGTTTCACTGTCAAACATCTTCAGTTTGGTCTATAATTTAACCATGAATCGTCTTACAAACGAACAACGCTTGCAAATCATTGAATTTTATTATCAAAATGCGTGCTCTGTTAAGAAAGTTCATCGCGCGCTTCTTCCATTTTTTGGTCAGTTTAATCGACCCACTGAAGCGCCTGTTCGGGCTATTGTGACTAAATTTCGGAACAAATTTACATTGTTGGACATTAAACCACCAACACGCTTACGTAGAGTGCGAACTGAAGAAAATATCGCAGCTGCATCGGCCAGTGTTAATGATGACCATCAGTTATCGATTCGTCGCCGTTCGCAGCAATTGGGCCTCTGTTACTCAACAACGTGGAAAATTTTGCGGAAGGAATTAGGTGTGAAGCCTTTGAATATACAGCTGGTGCAAGAATTGAAGCCGAACGACCTACCGCAACGCAGAATTTTTGGTGAATGGGCTCTTGGAAATTTGGCCGAAGATCCACTTCTTTATCGAAAAATTGTGTTCAGCGACGAAGCTCATTTTTGGCTCAACGGATTCGTAAATAAGCAGAATTGTCGATTTTGGAGTGAAGATCAGCCAGAAGCATTGCAAAAGCTACCGACGCATCCAGAAAAAGTCACAGTTTGGTGCGGTTTATGGGCTGGTGGCATCATTGGACCGTGCTTATTCAAAGATGCTGCGAATCGTAACGTAACTGTGAATGGTGAGCGCTACCGTGAGATGATATCCAACTTTTTTTTGCCCAAAATGCAAGAGCTTGACTTGCGCGACATGTGGTTTCAACAAGACGGTGCCACATGCCACACAGCACGCGTAACAATGTACTTATTGAGAGGTGAGTTTGGTGAACATTTTATTTCACGTTCGGGACCGGTCAATTGGCCGCCTAGATCGTGCGATTAAACGCCTCTAGACTATTTTTTGTGGGGCTACGTTAAAGCTCATGTCTATACAGACAAGCCGCTTCGATTGTCGCATTGGAAGACAACATTGCATGAAATAATCTTCAAACATAAAATTATATGGACCGCACTATCGATTCAAATAAAGATTTCATGCATTCTTCTGAATTTTATGTGTTTTTTTTAAATTTTCCTATAGCTCTTAAAAAATCACCCATTACGCATTCATACTTATTTAAATATTATACTCATACTACTTATATTCAAAGTTTGAAACACTCATGGTACTCATACTTAACAATACGCGAATTCAACAATATCTTCGACTCTCCTTTACTCAACATTTAAAAGGATCACAAAATAAGTGTGATTCGCCTACGAACACTACAATACCCACAAGAAGGTTGTATGTTTGCTTTGCTTGCTGTCTTTGTCTTTTTCTTTCTTCTTTTGTTGTAAATGCAACAACAACTACGACTGTAAATTTTGATGAATGATTCGAATCACTCGAATCATTTATGAGTATTATAAGTATTTTTCTAAATTCATGAATGTGAATGAGTAGGCGTATGAATCAAACATATTTCGAATTATGTGAGTTTGATGCCAACGTTGTATTCATACTCATTGCAACCTGTAGTTATAAATCAATGTTGTACTGAGTACGAATGAATCAGAGTGGTTAAATTTCAATACTATTGACTCACTCATACTCAAAATTGTTGGAGTACTTATGAGTAGCGAAAAAGCGATTCATTGCTGATCCCTGGTATGTATCACATCATATCGGTAAACCTGGTTTATCATTTATTTATCGTAGCATTAGTACCCTAAATAATCGTGTGTAAAAACTTCACTGGTATAGGATCTCATAGGTATAGGGGACTCATAGTCGTATATAAATTTTGACTACAGCCTATTTCTATTTCCATATATTTTGGTAGAACGGACTAACACTGTTTTCATGAGATTTCAACGTATGTTTCAGCGTAAAATAAAATATGTTCTCATTATTTAAAATTTTATTTAAATTTTATCCTTTATTTAATCCTTCAAAAAATGCAAAATGAAAAGCAAAATTAATATTAAAAACCTTTATTTCTATTGCAGCCAACAACTTTACCATAAAAGGCGATATCGTTATCACCAAAGCCACTTCAAATGTCATTATTAAACAGCGAAATTTGATTAAAAAGCCAACCAACTCTTTGGCTATCTTTGTTTTTTTTCTGTTTCTGGTTTTGAGAAAGCAGCTGAATGTTGCATTACCATATTATTAAAACCACAAGCAGAAACAACAACAAAAAGGTGCACTAAAATTATATGCAACAGAACTATGTAATCTTAACCAATTCGTTAAGTAGACAAGAGTAAAAGAGAAGCAAAGAGGGAGGGAGAGAGAGAGTGAAGAAAAAAGGTAAAGTGCAAAAGGGATATTTTAAACGTTGGCCAAAAGATGATGCACACAAAACCCAGTTGGCTTTTATGAGAAAATAAGCGGATTTTAAATTCTCCAGAAACAAAACGTTAACAGCACTCTCGGAAAGAGACAAAAACTGCATCACCAACCGCCAACATTAACTTCTTTGCAACCAGCAAATGGTTTAGAATAGAACGGAGGACATGGAACATTCTTTAGAATCGTAATAGCCCAGCAAGTGGTAAAGTAAAGTTTTCAAAGATTACGAAGAAAAACGAAGAAAAACGTATTTTATCCGGCAACTTAAAATACAACAACAACAACTGGTGAATGGAAGCATTAGCCTTTGATGCAGGCGAGAACGTTTCAGGTTTTAAAAACACAGAAACAATACAAGTATCAAATACCAATTCTATCGCCCGGTCACACTTTGTAAACGTTTAGTTTGTAGCATGAATAGTAAAAGGTTTATTGCCTTCAACAAAGCCAAACTGTAGTCTCCACGCCAAAGACAAAGCCAAAGCCATCACCATCGACACAACGTCATCATCATAATCATTATCAGCTTCATCATCATCATCGTTATCATCACTTTAATATTGTAAAACGGAAGTGGAATATATAAAAGCATACAGAATGCAAATAAAACTGAAATTGTGGTATGAACTGGTGTGTTCAGTATAATGGGCCACGTGCTGTTATAAAGCAACAGACAGCTGTCTCATGAATATTTTATAAGGCCAATACCATACAAAAAAAAAAACAAAAAAAAACCTAAAAAGCCACAAATTTTAAACATTAAAAAGTATACAAGCCAGCCAAAATAAATGACAATAACCTGCGCTAACAAACATTCTTAAATATGCTCAACTAAAAAGGCTTAGAAGTTAAAGTCTAACTAAATTTAAACTAGTTTCGTGGCAATAAGCAAATCATTATGACCGACTTAAGACACTCGGTCGATAAGGCTCGATTTCAACAGAAACAAAATTCCCATGACAGCAATTATCGCTCCAGCTGCAGTTCTACGCCGGAACTCCAGAAACACTCAGCCTCCGGCTTAAATATTGGCAAAGCCAATACAAATACTGGCTTACGTAAACCATTGCTTCAGAATCTAGTCGATCATCCCAATATGAGCAGTACAAGTGGTGGTAGTACCGCCAGCACTACGGCCGCCACAAACACCATCGGTCGCAACTCTTCGTATGCCCATGAAAATGGCAACATTAACTCATCCACGGCCGAAATACAATTCGATGAACGTGAAATTTACTATGTATCACCGTCAAAACGAAAAAATAGTCTTAGTGCTTCCCAAACACCTGTGTTACGCAGCAGCCTCAGAGCCTGTGAACGTTTGCGTTCCTTTAGTCCTACCTCGGCTGCCGCCATAGCTCCCTCTTACCCGCCTATAATGCCTTCAGCCGCATATGGTGCCCGTCTCAGCGGTACTCCCGGCCATGATCTTAGCTTTGATAATTACGACTCATCTTCACATTATTCCGATACCGCAATGCAAGTCTTGAGATCGGGCAGCTGTTCTGCCATGACCACCATCTTAAGTAGCAACAATCTCATCAATAGCTCAACGCACTCGAATACTGCTGCCAATAACTCTAACAGCTCTTCGTCAAGCCTAGCACAGCAACAACAACAACAACAAATACTGCAACAGACACATTTACCACCCGGGCAACGTGTGCAAAATAATGTGGTCACCTTTTCGAATCACATCAGTGAACAACCTGCTGCTGCTGCTGCTGCTGCACCACAAAATCGCGGTTCTTTACGTCGTGCCAAAGGTCGCAGTAATCAGTCATTGTGTAGCTGTGATGCCGGCAACGAAACAGAATTAAATCCAGATCCCTCAAAACCACTGTACGAATACAGTTTGGAGCGCCGCCACAAAGGCCATACGTACACATGTGAACAGAATGCGCAGATATTGTTACGTCTGGAGCGCGAACGACATCGTAAATTATCTTTGGGTGGTGGCAGCATGGCTAACAGTATAGTACCTAGCGGTGGAAATGTTAACGGAGAAGATTTGGAGGTAAGCGAATTGAAAATTAAATATTTTTAATAATAAGAAATTTCTATTATCCATGTACGGCAGGCCTATGTAATTTCAATGCAATTCAATACCTTTTTCTTTATAAAATTCTTCATTAATTTTGACGTAAATTTATAATATTTATTGCATTTGACTATCGAAGGCTGAGGCATGACGTAATATCCCCTCCTGCAATTTCATATTTTCAGTTTTGCCATAATCCTGTCGATTTTGTGTAAATGACCTCACACGTTCCGTATTTAACCGTTATAGTACATTACTTACAATTTAGTCTTTTATTATGATGACATCGTACTCTGTTAACTCGCTTGCATGATTATTATTTTCATTATCGTGAAGACGCGATATGATGGTCCACTGTACTCCCCTCAAAGTTTATATGATGTCCTTAGAATGTCTCCTATAAGTCGTATAAGCCACGGCAAAGTTCAATATGCTGAACAACCCAGCACCTAATATGTACCCATGTGTTTCCTTCTGTGATGTATTGCAAGAACAAGTTCTGATGATTCATTCTTATCATCACAGAATCTATATGTTGGGTATGAAATGGTCCCCATTCCTAAAAAGTGTACTTAGTTCGATGCATGGTTCAAACCTCCTCTTTTTGTCACTTCCCATTAAAATTTCATTCTTGCCTATCTGTCCCAACGCCACAGAAAGATTCTGGAACTTTCAGCTGCAAGAACAACGATTATTTCCTTCTGAAACCCATATGATACATATAATTGTCATATTCTTAACGCTTAAATGTATCCAGTAAAGAAGACAACATGAATACATACATACACTCAGCCACAAAAGTATACATACGGTTAACAAATTTCAGAAATTTTTTATCTAATCCGTTTTCGTTGAAAATCTTTATAATTGTCTGACAACTTTTCTCGATTTTAAGGCGGTCTTTTGTATTGGTTCAGAAATTTGTGAAATTTGTTAATCGGATGTATACTTTTGTGGGCCTGTGTAGGGCCACAATTAAATTCAATTTCACAAATTTTATAACCAATGCAAAAGACCGTCTTAAATTCGAGGAAACTATAAAGATTTTCAACGAAAACCGATTAGTTAAAAAATTTCGGCAATTTTTTAACCGTACGTATACTTTAGTAACTGTGTGTACATAATCGGTCATTGCAATCCTTCAGGAAAGATTACAACCTAGCTTATCACGCCACTTATGTTGTGTGAGTTAATTTTATCCACAAGTAACGAGACCTACTGAGAGTGTGACACCTAAGAAAGATTTTTTCTTATTTCAGTTTGTTGAAGATGTCAGACCTGGAGTTTGAAACGTTGCCTCGCGTCTAATAAAACAACATACTACCTATTAGACTACATCAATGCTTTACCTAAAATAATTATCAAAAGAGGCGCTGCTGCAGACTGCGTTGGTCACCAACCTGAAAAGCTTTCACATCATATACGTTGTGAAACCTGCCACAGCAGAAGAAATTGGAGTTGTAAAAAATGCAAGAAAGCACTTTCCATTCACAAGGGTTGTTGTGCCAATTTGTGTACACCAAGAAAAGAATTTTTCAACTCCTTTCTTTTTTGTTTTGCGTAATTTCTGTACTCCTAGTTTTGTATAAATAAAGAATTTTTCAAAGTTGTCCTTGCCCTTTTGATTTGGCCTTAAATTGTAACTCACCTCAGAAAAATCACCGCAAGGACATTGAATAAGAAGAGGTATAGCACATACTCTATCCGTATAGATTGCAGAGGTAGTTCAATAGTTCATCCAAACCAAATTTCTTATTTATTGTACAAGATCGTGTTGTCAAGATCGTGTTGACAGAGATCTTGTACAATAAATAAGAAGTCTGGTTTGGATGAACTATTGAACTACCTGGCTATGATGTTGACGTAGTTACAATAACAACGGACAAGTTTGAAGAGACTCTTCGTCTTTGTGACATCATTTAAAAGGGATTTCGGGTTGGTAAATGGCAATGTGTTAGGAAAATTACGAATTATTCCGCATAAATCGTCAATAAGAGAAAAAGAAATTACCCAAATGGAAAAATAATCGAGGTTATCTTAGGGAAGACAGAACCAAAATGTGTAGCAGTTACACACCTAACTTATTTGGAGGCCCATGCAGAAAGTATGACTAGAAAAACTAAGTATGCCCTTATGACATCCATAAAGCTACCAGGGAATCTTGGGGATGAAACAAAACATGCTTAATTGGATAAACTATACCAGGATATTCAGACAAGACATATGGGTAAATTGTATAGCTTGGCCAAACAAGTGGTTGTTGTCTAGTAACGGGTGATTTTTTAGCTATTATCTTTATGGCAACACTGGTTTAAACAGCTCACGCACGTTTCGTGTTTTGTTTCACTGACAAACATTTTCAGTTTGGTCTATAATTTTACCATGAATCGTCTTACAAACGAACAACGCTTGCAAATCATTGAATTTTATTATCAAAATGCGTGCTCTGTTAAGAAAGTTCATCGCGCGCGTCTTCCATTTTATGGTCAGTTTAATCGACCCACTGAAGCGGCTATTCGGGCTATTGTGACTAAATTTCGCACCAAATTTACATTGTTGGACATTAAGCCACCAACACGTTTACGTAGAGTGTTCACGTTCGGGACCGGTCAATTGGGCGCTTAGATCGTGCGATTTAACGCCTTTAGACTATTTTTTGTGGGGCTATGTTAAAGCTCATGTCTATACAGACAAGCCCGCTTCAATTGACACATTGGAAGACAACATTGAAGCGTTTATTCGTGAGATACTGGCCGAAATGTTGGAAAGAGTATTCCAAAATTGGACTAAGCGGATGGACCATATGAGGCGCAGTCGCGGTCAACATTTGCATGAAGTAATCTTCAAACATTAAATTATATGGATCGTACTATCGATTCAAATAAAGATTTCATGCATTTTTCCGAATTTTATGTGTTTTTTTTTTAATTTTTCTATAGCTCTTAAAAATCACCCATTAGATAGTACGTTGGCTTATTAGACGTGAGGTTACGGTACAAACCCCAGGGGCAACATCTCGTACGATTCTTCGGCGACTTCCTCTCAGCAGATTTCTGGCAAAAACTTCTGAGAGTAAATAAAAAATGCCATAAAGAGTTACTAAAAAATCTGTTGTTCGTAGTCGACTTTAAGCTATAGGTCCTGTCAAGCATGTATAAAATTAACTCCACAACATAAGTGGTGTGACAAGCTAGTTCATAATCCTGCCTGAAGGGTTGTAATGACTAATAATGCATGTATGGTTCGAACAATCTTGAAAACAATCCGGTTATAGTTGGATGCAGATTAGCATGCGCATGTCCTACGGCAGCTGAGGCAATGTTAGATTTAAGTTCATGTAAATTTATGAGCTTCAATTATGGGAGCTAAATCGAACACGATATTCGTTAACAGAGATTCCACGCGATCTCTTTAATTATTTCCCGAATAGAAAAATACTTTCCAACAAAACTGATATCGCCGTGGACTTGAAAGTTTGTTGACTTTAGATGCAAGCCCATGATTCAATTTCTGGTTTAGCCATTTCAAACAAAACAAAATATAAAAAAATATATCTTTCGGCGACTTCCCCTCAGCAGATTTTTGATAAAAACTTCTGAGAGTAAATAAATTTGCCATTAAAAGTTATTCAAAAGTCTGTCGTTGGGAGTAGACCTTAAGCTGGTTGTCCTGCCACTCATGTATAAAATTAGCATCACAGTATGTATGTTAGCTTATAAGACACGTGCCAGTAGCTCACCACTTGTTTCAACCACGTCAAATAAACCGAAATGTGGAAAAAATAATTCTTTTGGGCGATTTCCTCTCAGCAGTCTTTTTGTAAAGCAAAGTTTCCAAAAAATCTCTGAGTAGCTTAGCTCTTATGTTCCGTGCAGGGCAACAAACCAGAGTCTGTGTAGAGAATCTTATCCACGACCCTTTACGCAAATGCTCCCTATCCACTAGACTACCAGGGTACTCATCCCGTTAAGTTTACAAGAAAAAACAAAGAACACTTATGCTGACAATGTCTTACAGTTGCAAAGCGAATACTTCAGAAAAATTTATTTGTAATTAAAAATAAAAAAAATTTTTTTCAATTTCTATTATTCCTCGTAATTAGGCTCGTTTTCGAGCAACTCATTGGTACGTGAAATCTCAGTAAAATTTCTTTTGCTTGTTACAGAAGCCTGTTATTATTTTAATTTATTTTTTGTTTTTTTTTCTACAACAAATATGCTTAAAACGCAATTAAGTGAACAAAAATTTTTCGTAGACAATAAAATTAAAATAAAAAGCGAACTGGCTTTTGGGTTTTGGTGTGGCATGCTATTTATGGATTTTGTATGTGTCTCACGCGATTTACGTGGCATCTTGGCAAAAACATGTGGCGCTTTTCTTGTCATTTAACTCAAAAGAAAATTAAATGTTTTGAAAAAAAAATTATGAAATTTGTGCCTACAAGTGGAGATAAAATACAAGGACGTACATACAGTGAGCATCAAAAGAAACTGTACATTAAAAAAAGTATACATTAATAAATTACCGTTATTTTTATTTTAAAATTGTTCCATTGCGAGTTTTTAAAATTGAAACAAAAACAAAAATTTAAAAAAAAATTTGAAATATTGTCAAATTTTTTCGGGCACTTTCCTTAAGTGGTAAAAAATGAGTGTGGTGATTGTTAGAATTTTATCCATAATCTGCAGTTTCTTTTGACGCTTACTGTGTGTAGTATGTCTGTATGTACTCTACCAAAAAGAAATGTTATATGAATATATTTATTCTTAAATGCTTAGAAAGCCATGTACAGATACTGAAACGAAATAGTCATTTATGCACGATTTACAAAGGAAAACAGTAAAAAGCACAACACGTTTCCAAATATTGCCACTCATTTTTTTTTTGTTGTAAAACAAAAGCAACTACATGCAAATGTTGTAGCAATATAAGAAACTCTCTTTTAAAAAAAATACACACGCTCGCATACATATGCCTACAGCATGATATTCCCCATGTAAAGTGCTAAAAGGTCCATACAGAGCTACTGGTGAATCCTTTTTTGTTGGTCCTTCTTTTTCGTAATTGAATGCATGTTTCGCAAATAAAATGTAGTTTTGTTTTGTTGAGTTAATTTATATTTAAAGCACAATTGTTATGCTCATTTATTTGTATGGTAGGTAGCAATGTGGCATTAAATATGCGGTTTCGTTTTTATAAAACAAAAGAGCACCTGAAAGTTACCAAAAATACTGTACACACGCATATGGGTGGTTTTCAACACGAAAAGGTAATATTTCTGAAAAGGATTTCAAATTTCTAGTGGAGAATATTCTTCAAGGAAAGCTATGAACTGTTATTGGCTGATTATGGTGAAAATTGGAACAACAAATCCAAATTACATCAATTAAGTGACAAGTGACGTCAGCAAAAAAGTGTTATTTTTGAATTGATTGATATTTTTATTTTATTCCGGATAAAACAATGTCGGATGCTGGGGTACTCTAAAGACAAAATGGTATACATACCTTCACCGATGTGTAGGAACTTAATTTACGCACTGGAGCCAAGATTTTCTGTATGTAGGTAGCTTGAAGGAGAGGAGACCAACCAAGGGTCCATGCCTTCATGTAGCTTTATTGTGCGCTCACCATAAGAAATACCACCTTCATGAAAATCTGCATCTTGTAAAAACTTCCTTAACTTCCTTCCATTCCATTCCTCTGAGATGAGTTATGTCTGGTATAGTGTCATCCCGAAGATACTGGATGGGTAATCGCACAATAAGTGCACCATTGTTTCGATGACTTGACCGCATGCCCTCATTTATCATTTTCCACCACCCAAATACGGTTCAGGTGTACATATAAAGCGGAGTACCTCATAAGTACGCAAATATGGTTCACGTGTACATATAAAGCGGAGTATCCCATAAGTACGCTCATTAGCGTGCTCAGGTCGCCTTTATATAGTTTTAAAAATTTTAATGGTCCTCCCCTCATTAGGATTGCCCCAAACTATTCCTACAAATTCTATGGAATGTAATAATCCTCAATAAAAACGAACGTCAAATTTTAGTTTCATTTCAGATTGGATTTGTAACAGTAAGGTTAACGCAAAGGTATTCGCTTTGTAGACTAAAGCATAAGTTTATGTGGTATTCAAACTGCCCTAAGGATCGGTCTTACAAACGTCACGGCAGGTTCATGATTAAAAGGAATCCATAAGGGCCTTTGCTTAGGGTCGATTTGTCTCCGTTAGGTTTCCGAACACAGTGGAATCAGGTAGTTAGAGGTAGTCTAGTAGATAGTCTAGTAGATAGTGAGTTGACTTACTAGACTTACTTACATAATTGGTCATTATAATCCTTTAGTCAGGATTACAACCTAGCTTCTTACAGCAAACATGTTGTGTGTATTAATTTTATTTATGAGTGGCAGTACCTAAAATTAAATACGACTCCAAACGACAGATTTTTAAAAAAATTTTGCATGGCAATTTTATTTACTCTGAGAGTTTTTGCCAGAAGACTGCTGAGAAAAATTTGCCGAAGAAATACGTCATAAATCGGTTTTCCTCGATATATATGTGCCAAGGTTGAACCACACTACCTACCAGACAACGGCGCCTTCAGTCTGATATCTATACAATCTATTATTCCTAGATATCACCCTTAAGATTTTCCTGCATACCAATCTATAAATCATTACGTCATGCTTGAATGTACTTTAAAGCCCTCAACGGCAGTTTATTGGCCACAAATGTTCCCAGATATTTTTCCATTTAGCGAGTCTCCTTCTTATCATAAATGGAACATCTATGGTCACCGACATAGAATTGTAATGGAGCCACGCTTTAATGCGGTACTGACTGCAAAGACTGGTTAATCACTCTGCCCAATTAACTCGGTTTCGCGTCTACAACTTCGAGAGTTAAATCCTCAGCTTTGATATAAAAAATGTACAAATTTTTCTAAGCCTGCTCCCAGCAGTTTTCCTGCAAAAGCTATGAGAGAAAATAATTGTCATAAAACGCTTCTCAAATCAGTCGTTCGCAGTTGATTTTAAACTGTAGATGCCGCCGCTCATGATAAAAATTAACACACAACATAAATGATGTGAGATGGCACGACGTAGTACTCACTGGAGGTTTATCTTGGTTAATTAAGTAAGTAAGCAAGGTACGGAGAGAAGATGCAGAAGCGTTGAGATTGTGAATCAGATTTTGAACAGAAGAAAAGTTGATAATTTACTACGCCACGAAGGACCCGCATGCATCTGGAGTTAGAGTTTATCTATAGAGTCCATAGCTCTGGTATTCACTAACTTATACAACGAATTAAAACCTAATATACCCTCCAGTACCATTGTAAAACAATTTTTCATTGTCTCTGTTATGTAAAGGGACCACATTTATAGAAGGATTATCACAGGAACTCCGATTACACAGCTCTGCATGGGTTTTGCAAATAAGATGGCTCCAGGTGTTTCCGAAGGCATTTTGCCCGCTGAACACGAATCTGGGTTCAAAAACTTTTCGAGCAAAAGAGGATTGAAACCCCTAAAAATAACGTTTTTATCGATTTTTGAAAAATTGTAGAGCTGAACAATGACGTGCTATAACCATCGCTATTATCAGAAATTGACAATTGATATTTGCTCTTTAAAATGAGCCCAAAGCCAAATTGATTGCATGCACCCTTAAAGTAGGGGGTGGGTTTATGTCAAGGAGTGCAAGAGAAAAAGAAACACATTACGGATGTCCTTAAATTAATCAGATTTACTTGAACATTGTTACTCAGGGTTTTTAGGGTCGCTGATTACAGATCCTTAGTCAGATTTAAAAAATTCAAAATGGTGGATCCAATATGACGGTCTATCAATTCTTAAAATCTTAGTTCATTTAATGAAATCCGCCATTTTGAAAAATGTTTTCGGAATGACCTGCAGCCATCTTATTTGCACAAAAGAAGTCCAAATTTGCAGGGCTGTGTTATTTTTGAAATACATTGAAATAGTCTTTAAGCGAAATGACCCTTATATTCTAAAAGTATTAAAAACTTTTTCCACAAATTTGGGAAAAAAAATGAACGACAAACTTTGGCACGATACACACAACGGGCATAAATTCGCATTTTCTATTTAAATTACAAACACAAATAGACTCTTACGAGTAAACTGTAGATCGCATGTGGCGTAAATTTTTTGTTGGAGACGCAAAATTTCTTTCATATCATGCCACACATACATTAAATATTTAAATAACTCCACAAGCACATATGTTTTCCAACTGGCTTTTCATTGGTGGATTTGACCTTAACAATGCCACTTATTCAAATTTATCAAAATAATATAAAAGCAGCACGTTTAGAATTTATCTGTTTCACTGGCAACAGATTTGTTGCAAAAACAACAAAAAAGAAACAAAAAAAGAGTCTTTTGTGAAATTAAATGAATCTTCACGTAGCAATAATGAAATAACGTGGTACAGCATGTTTACATTACAAATGTGTGGATTATAGTAAGGAGGTAATTTCATCAAGTACCACATAAAATGTACGAGGAATATAAACAAAACTATTTTGGGGATTAGTTTTACACAACAAATTACAAAATTTTTACTTTTTTTGTGCCTTCTAAGTAGTTACACAGTGGAACACTCGAAGAGCACAACTTGTACCACATTATCAAATTTATTTAAGATTTATATGATACCGAATGACATTTCTTTACCAATAGATTGGAAATTTATTAAAATCTTGATGATGTGCAACTTTCTGTTATATCGGGAACCATCGGTTATTTCGAAAACCAAGGCAATTTTTGGGAAATTGCACGAAAATATTGTACAAAACTGGGTCGCTAAGAAGGACCAAGAGTGCACGGTATACGCAAGTTCATTGCTAAAGTTCGTGAAACTGATTTCATTGCTGATGCGCCAAGACGTGAGCATGCTCATACAGTGAGTACATCCGAAAATATCAAAGCTGTGGCTGAAAGTGTGAGAATACATCAACTTGAACTCGTCATCGTCCTCAAGAATTGAATATTTAACGAACCCGTTCACGTTGAATTTTGCCAAAAGATCTCGGTATGACACCTTACAAATTTCAATTGGTTCAACAGTTGAAGCCGAATGACCATCTGCTTCGTTTTAGTTTCGCTAGATGAGCCAATAAGAAACTGCATGACGATGTCGATTTTGCCAAACAAATCACCTTTTCGGATGAAGCTCATTTTCATATTAGTGGTACGTCAAAATTGTCGTATTTGAGGCTTGTGGAGCGGAGGCATCTTTAGCCCATATTTCTTTAAAAATGAGAACGGCGCAAACATTACGGTCAATGGAGACACCTGAAAGTAATGAATCGATTACGCTTGAGCAACGTTGGGATTTATTGGAAATTTATTTTCAATATCATTTCGCAGAGAAGGACCAACGCAAGTTTATTGCTAAAGTTGGTGAAACTGGTTTCATTGTTGATGCGCAAAGCCATGAGCGTGCTCGTATCTCATATCGAAGCTGTGGCTGAGAGTGTGCATGAGAATACATTTCCATCAACTCGTCACCGTTCTAAAGAATTGAATATTTGACTCACCAGTCTACGTCGAATTTTGCGAAAAGATCTCGTTATCACGCCTTACAAAGTTCAATTGGTTTAAGAGTTGAAGTCGTATGATGATCCATTTCGTTTTCGCTTCGCTAGATAGGACAACGAGAAACTGCACGATGATGTCGATTCTGCCAAAAAAAAATCATCTTTTTGGATGAAGCTCATTTTCATATTGCTGGGCACGCTAATAAGCAAAATTGTCGTATTTGGGGCTCAGAAAACCCACACGTGGTCTTACGGAAACCGATTTTTTGTGTCCGCTCTTCATGGTATTGATGTGAATGATGTTTGGTTTCTACAGGGTGGTACAATTTGCCCCACATCTCATTCCACATTCGGTTCATTGCGTCAAACGTTTGATGGCCATTTAATTAGCCGAAATGGTAATGTCAATCGGTTGGCAAGAAGCTGTGATTTGACACAGTTGGATTATTTTGTGTGGGGTGCCATTAAAGAAAAGTGTTATGTCGACAAACCAGAGACAATTGAGCATTTATAGGCCAACATTAGCGATGCCATTGCCGAGATACGACCCGCATACACTCCAAAAAGTGCACGAAAATTGGTCCTATCGAATGAGGTACTGTGAGGTCAGCCACGGCAGCCGTTTAAATTAAATAATATTCCATTTCTAACCGGAACAATTGTTGAACAAAATTTCAAACCAACGTCGTCCTGCATTGTATTTCAAGGAGCCTTAGGTTTTTTTATATTTTTGTTTTCAATATGGGAGAGTGAAGCAAATGTCACCTGTATATTAAAAGTTCTCAAATGCACCTGGTTGTAGCACACATTTCATTTTCTGTCTGCGAAATATTTGAAATGCTGGAGTTGAATAAAAAAGGAAGTTGAACAGAATGACTGAAACTACACAGCCCTATCAAACACGTCTGTTACTCAACTGATTGCAACGTGATATGACACGCTTTTGAATAAAGCTTTACACAGTAGAATGCATTTCTTGGTCACCTTGCTGAAGCTGCATTTGTCAAATTAGTTGCCAAATTATCATGGAAAGGTATAGCATTCAACAAGATTAACAAATAAAGAAATTGGTTTTATCAAAATGGATCACCATTTGGTATGGATTTTAAGCTGTTGGCGTTTCAATAAAAGGGTGCAGCGGACCAGACAGCTTATGCTACATAAGATATTCTGGTCATCTTACACGGAGATGATATAAACTGGCCACCGAAATCGTGACCGCAACAGACTGTTTCTTGTGGGGTTTTCTTAAGTCAGTAGTGCACGAAAATAAAACACAATCCACAAAGGTCCTCAACATTTGAACATTTCAGATACGCTACATTATATTCCCAACATAGTGATATTATTGATTGAAGAGCCGATAGAATTAATGAAAGCCTTGTCCCGATGGTTATTGCTTAAAGTAGCGTCATCAATCTGACATTATAAGGTAATTAAATTCATTTCTATAGTTGTGAACTGAAGTCGCCGTAGTCTAGTAGGTAATGTGTTGGCTTATTAGCTCAGACATCAAAACAAAATACAAAAAGTATTTCTTCGGCGATTTCCTCCCAACAGATTTCTGGCAAAAGCTCTGAGAGTAAATAAAATTGCCATGAAAATTTTCTCAAATATCTATCGTTCAGAGTCGACTTTAAGCTGTAGGTCCCGTCACTCATGTATAAATTTAACACACACGACATTAGTGATATGAGAAGCTAGGCCGTAATCCTGACTGAAGGGTTGTAATGGCCAATTATGTATGTCTAGTTGTGAGCATTAAAGTATTACACCAGACATTCAGTATTTCTTTCTATTGAAATCATTAACTTCGCACAGTCTTCGTGAACCTCTCTTTCTCTAATGTTGCAAACGCTTCACTTTTCTTACATTATCTCATCGATACCATCGGCATAAGCTACTAATCTCCAATTTCAGACGTAGGTTACTAAATAGCAAATGGTATTCGCCAATACAAAATCATTTTTTTATTTCTCTCAACTGATGAGAATTATTTTGAATGCTTTTCGATTTCCCTCGTATTTATTTATTTCCCATAAGCATTGTATGGTATACGGTGTTGTTTATTTATTTAAGAAAGTTATTGTATAAACACATGCAATTATATTGTTTAATTAAGCTAATTAACCTCGATTTATCTCAATTAATATGACGCGCACTAGGTCTCTCTGGTATAATATTTAAAAAAAGATTTCAGTTTTTATGTAAGACGCACTAACAAGCAAAAATACTAACCACATACATACATGAATGTGTTGAAACACTCATGCATAAGAAGTTTTCTCTGCATCTTAGGATAATTTCTCATAAACGCGTATTGTCTTTATAATTCATTCACACACACATATTCACATTAATTTACTCACAAGCATTAGTTTATATTACTTTGAGAAGAAATTGTACGAAGTATTATAACGAGTATGCGTTTGTATACGTACTTTCCATAGATTTATTACTCTTTATATACCAGTACAGTGGAAGACTATTTAAGGATGTATTTATAAATAGTATATACTACTCCGCCATGGATAATATAATAATACTGTACAGCATATGAAGTCGCCGTAGTCTAATAGGTAGTGTATTTGGCTTATTAGACGTAAGGCCACGCTTCAAACCTCATGTCAGACATCAGAACGAAATTTGAAAAAATATTTTTTAGGCGAAATCTGCTGAGATTTCTGGCAAAAACTCGGAGAGTAAATAAAATTACCATGAAAAGTTTCTCAAAAAAACTGTCATTCGGAGTCGATTTTAAACTGTAGGTCCCGCCACTCATGTATAAAATTAACACACACAACATGAGTGGTGTAAGAAGCTAGGCCGTAATCCTGACTGAAGGGTTGTAATGGCCAATTATGTAAGTATGTACAGCATCTAATTTGTTCTGGAAGTAATTTTGGATTGAAATGATGTGACCAAGTTAGACTACATTTCAAACGGATTTCAAAGTGATTTTCGTTATCTCTCTGGGGGTACGACTTACCTGAATATTTTCTGTTTGGGTAACATTTGTCCATGCCCATCACTTCAGGAGACATTTGTCCAGCTCGCTGAAATATATCTGCAGTTGCTATAATGTATTGACGGGATCGTGAAGCCGTATACTGACAAAAGCCGTATAAATCGCTACATTTGAGGTGTATACTTATCAGTAGCATATGGTTAATAACATATAGTAGAGGATCTAAAATACTTCCTTGACAAATGCCACCAGAAATGTTATTCGTGACTCCTTATGTGTGTTTTTTAAGATGTATTATGCGATCCATTAGACAAAGTCTCAAGAACAACTTTAGTCCTTTGTACCATAATATATCAAGCAATTAAGAGGTGTGTGTGAAGAGAACTGCACGGTATTTCTAAGTTTCGTATTCATTCCACATTGAAATTCTAACACTTGCCTTAAGATAAAGTCACCGTAGTTTAGCGCATAGTATGTTGGCTTATTAGACGAGAACCCAAGTCCTTGCTCAGACATATGGAACAAAACGAAATTTCAAAATATATTATCTTCGGTGACTCCCTCTCAGTAGTATTCTGGCAAAAATTCTGAGAGTAAATCAAAAATTGCCATGAAAAGTTTCTCAGAAATCTGTTGTCAGTGTCGACTTTAAACTGTAAGTACCGTCTCTCATGGATAAAATTAACACACACACCATATAGGTGACTAAGTCGTAATTTTGTGTAACGGATTGTAATGACTTTATCACACTGTTATTTACAGTATTACACAGTCGGACTTGGCCAAATAAAATTGTTTCACTGACTTAATATTAGACGCACTACGCTGGTGTGAATGTTAAAGGGTAGGCCATTTGGAAGATTAAATTTATAAATGAAATAAAATAAATACGGTTTGAAATTTTGTCAAATTTATTTTCTTGTTGTGAAGTACAATTATTCCGGTTAGAAATGGAATATTATTTCATTAATATGGCTGCCACGGCTCGCCTCAAAGTACCTCATTCGAACGGATCAATTTACATGCACTTTTTCGGGTGTATGGGGCTCGTAGCTTTGGCTATGTTCACTAATAAGTACTTTAATGCCAAACAGTCCAATTGTTGCCTTTGCTACTTACGTTCTATAATATTGTAACCAAGCAGTTCCTTGTCTACGCATCTCTTAACTACTGTCTAACAGCTAAGGAGTAACCTAAAAGCGTCTTAACCAATAAATAAATAATAAATATGTACAACAGTGAACAACAATATGAAGCTTGGAATTTTCTTTTTGCTCTTATATTTGCTTTAATTTCGAAAGGAGTGGTCAAACTAAACGTTGAATATTTAATAATTCAAATCAAATATTGCTTTCAACTCTAAGACGTATGAGTTACTTGTAATATGCTGCCGTATTCAAAAAATATTGCTCATACGTATGTTTGCTTATGCTTTAGCTTCCGTAACGTATGCAACATTAAATTAATAAGAGGTAAAGAATTAAACATCATTAAGTCATTTAAAAGTCTAAATATAAAACTGCAAGAATACAAAAACTGTTTGAAATTTTGCCAAATTTATTTCTTTGTTGTGAAGATTATTGTTCCTGTTAGAAAAGGAATATTATTTCATTCATACATATAACTGCTGCGGTTGGCCTCACAGTACTTCATTCGAACGGATCAATTTTCAAGCACTTTGTTGAACGTATGGGATCCTATCTCGGCAATGGCATCACAACTGTTGGCCTTCAAATGTTCAATTGTGTCTGGTATGCCGGCACAACACTTTTCTTTAAATGAGCTCCGCAGAAAATAGTCCAACGGTTTCAAATCGCAGCTTATTAGCAAGTTGCATCATCCTGTTGAAACCAAACATCGTTTACATCAATACCATGAAGATCGGGTACAAAAAAATCGGTTATCATGGTGCGATAGGGCCCATGATGCTTTCGCTTCACAAGCCGCAACAATCAGTCACTTGAAGATCGGTTATCACGGTGCAATAGTTGTCTCCATTAACCGTAATGGTTGCGCCGTACTCATTTTCAAAGAAATATGAGCCAATGATGCCTCCACTCCACAAGCCGCACCAAACAGTCACTCGTAATGGGTGCATTGGCTTCTGTAAGACCACGTGTTGGTTTTCTGAGCCCCCAAGTACGACAATATTGCTTATTAACGTACTCACCAAAACTAAAATGAGTTTCATTTCATCCGAAAAGAGAATCGACATCATCGTGCAGTTTCTCGTTAGCCTATCTAGCGAAGCGAAAACGTAGCAAATAGTTATATGGCTTCAACTCTTAAACCAATTGAACTTTGTAAGGCTTCAAACCGAGATCTTTTCGCAAAATTTGATGTAGACTGGTGCGTGAAATGTTCAATTCTTGACAACGATGACGAGCCAACAGTGTTGTATTCTCATGCATACTCTCAACCACAGCTTCGATATACGATACGAGCACGCTCATTTTTTGGCGCATCAACAATGAAACTAGTTTCACGAACTTTAGCAATAAACTTGCCTATACTGGGCACCTTCACACACACACACAATACACAATTGGCCATTACACCCGTTCAGTCAGGATTACGGCCTAGCTTCTCACACCATTCATCTTGTGTGTGTTAATTTTTATACATGAGTGGTGGAACCTACAGTTTAAAGTCGACTCCACTGGGCACCTTCTCTGCGACTAATTGTACGATATTTTGAAGCAATCTCCGACCAATTGTCTTTGTTTTGGAAATAAATTTCCAATAAATCCCAACGTTGCTCAAGTGTAAATCGATTCACTACGTTCAGTGGAGATACTGGTACTCAATTTTGTGACAGAATAGAATGACATAAGTATTGCCACATTCGAAATAACTTATGGTTCAAATTTAAACCGATACATGGCCCACCCGATATATGCTTTAATTTCTTACTTACTGTTTGATATTTAATAGAGAAACTGTTAAGCATGTACATGCTATTACCGTTACAATAATGCGATATTTTCAACTCTTGGTATTCCTTGCCAAGATGTTTCAGTTTATAAATTCTTATTTTTTCCCGCATGGCATGACCCTCATATGACCTCTTTTAACACGTATTTTTTATAATCATTATCGTTACCATATAAACCAAATGTTAATGCTCAAATGAGAAGAATATTTCATCTTTATATAAAGCACTATACATGTATGTATATACATTTGTACGTATGTTATATTATGCAATGCACAGTGCATTTTAAGTTTCTCTTCTGATACACATAAACATGTTGTTGCAAGCACAAAATATATCACGACACCAGTATTTTGTAATATTTTTTATGTACTCTGCTATTTGATTTACAATCTAAGAAGAACCCGTGTTAAGAGACTGCTATAAGATGGTTAAGAATTTTTATTTAAGTCAACATTATCACACAATAGCTTAATTGGTAATGAGGATTCAGTAACCGCTATTAAATACATGTTCTAAGGGTAAACAGATATGAAATTACAAAAACACAAAAAGTAGTACTAACTAAAGAAAGAAATACAAACACAAATAGAGTTTTAATACCCGTATCAGTTTTTAATCCTAAAACGAAGGTTGTTAACGATATTACTTTGGTATGTATCGTAAAACTATTTAATGAAATTCTTTCTTTAGGGAGCGTAAAGGTTAGGTTAATCTGGGAGCCGTCCCACCGGGCATAGCTTATCTGGATCCTATAAGGCCCCATTATAATACCAACATTACCTATTACTTACTTAATTGGTCATTACAAACCTTCAGTCAGGATTACGGCCTAGCTTCTCACACCACTCATGTTGTGTGGGTTAATTTTATACATGAGTGGCAGACCTTCATTTTAAAATCGACCCCGAACAACAGATTATATTTTGAGAGACTTTTCATGGTTTTTTACCAGAAATCTGCTGAGAGAAAGTCGCCGAAGAAATATTTTCATATATTTCGTTTTGATGTCTGACCTAGTATTTGAACCGCGGCCTTATGCCTAATAAGCCAACACACTACGGCCACTTCATTGCCTATTCCGCCATGTAATTATAGCTCCTGGTTGGTACTCACCACTATACCGAGAGTCTTATGAAGATGTGGATTTTTCTCATAGCACCACTGGCAAAACACGTTAGGTCACTAAGTTCTAGGTGTCCAAGAATTCCAAAAGCCGGATAATGACAGAGAAGATGCTCTGTAGTCTTCTTCGTCGTTGCAGCTTCTGCAAAAGTCGTTACTAGGTATCCTCAGTCGTCTGATGTGAACTACCAGAATTCAGTATCCTGTTATCGATGCAATGAGGTTCCTTATGTGGAATCCGGTAAGGTTTACTGCAAATAATTTTCTACATGCTTATATCCATATCGGGCCAGATCTGTCTGATTTCTCTGTAAATGAATTCATTAAACCATCTTACCTTTGTCGATGAATGGAGGTTTTGTGGCTCCATGTGTTTGTCTCTTTGCACTGGGACACCACCGATCTCATGTAGGAATTCAATTGAATGTTCCATGGTTTATGCTTTAACAGGTTCGTCGGCCTTGTTGTTACCTTCGATAACCCCACGTCCAGGAATCAAAATAACCGTCTCGCTGTATTCTCCAGAGACACCCGGCACAATCTTGAACAATCTTAGTTGTGGGCTACACATCCTCTAGGGATTTAATGGCTGCTTGTAACACCGTGCAATTTACTCTGATACTGAATTTGCATGACGGCAATTTAAAATAGCCATTATTTCAGTCTAAAAACTACAGTAGTTGTGCATGGGATGATCTAATATTCAGTTGTCCCAAAAAGATTCCACATACGACTTTATTGCAGAATCTGAATCCATAGGGGAAAATTTGAATGAAACTTCCAAGGAGGTTATCTGGGTTGAGGGAGCATAAAACTTTCTAAATATTTTTTCGCCATTTCAGTTTCAATGTTTGGTTTTTTTTGACGTTGTTTCAGCCTCCTTAATCAAGATCTTTTTAGCTAATCAACAGTATAACAGCTACCAGTATAATGAAAGTAATGAAAGTAACATAAATGGTTGCACAGGAACAATTCTCTCCGTGACATCACTGCTAAGTCACTTTCCTTAAACACGACAAATCGCATAACCTCGGTGGCAAGTTCACTTCACTGTCATGTGAGGTCACATGATAAAATCGCCCATGAGTATATCCAATGTGGCATGGGCTAAGTGGCACGTAGTTCTGCCCCATCGAAATCACATGTCGTTGTTGGCCAGATCATCCAATTTAGACCAAAACAAGTTAGTTATCATCGACCTTTTGTGCTCCTCATTGACAATGTTGGCCTGGATAACGTCATTTTCAAAAAAATATGGATCGACGACGCCGCTAGACCAAAATTTACACCAAATAGTGGCTTTTTTGGGGTGCATTGGACATTCTTGGCCCCATTTTATATTCGATAATTTTGCTTGTTTTGTCTTTTGTACGAGTGCAGGCCCAAGTCTAGGTACAACACTGGCCAATTTGTGGTCTGCGAAAGGCAGAGTTCATGTCTGCAGATCATACGTTATATAGACGGACGGATGATGGTCGATCGTTAATTAAACAAGTAGTCTAGAATTTATCTATTATATTGCGAATAGTCCTAGCAGTAGAACGATTACGGCTATTCTAAAATAAACGAAGAGCGTGATACGATAAATAAACATTACACCCATTTTGATGGCAAAATATTAGTATATACTCGTGTTATTATAAAATATCTTTGGCTAAATAAATGACAACTAATTTTATAGATGTAGCTTCAGGAAGATGTCAAAGTTCGAAAGTTCCTATTGAAAGACCATATAGATGGAGTCCAACTCTTGTACGAGAGTTGTCCACCTCAACAGGTTTCATATTTCTAGACCAACCACGTCGAAGATTGAAAGGAAAAAGCTATCTGTTATCAACTAATCTCCAAATGATGTCGTGTTAACATGTTGAATTTGAAAGCACTAAAAAACCTTGTTATTCAATGCTCATCAAGAGTTTTAAACCCGCCATTTCTGGGCAAACTACGGCTATGCATACATACATAATTGGTTATTACAATCAGGGTTGCAAAACTGAATTTTTGAAATGTTACTGATTTATAACTGAAAAAGTACTTTTTTGCATCAAATAGTACTTTTTTAAAAGATACATACATAATTGGTCATTACAACCTTTCAGTCAGAATTACGACCTAACTTCTCACACCACTTATATTGTGTGTGTTAATTTTATACATGAGTGAAGGGACTACTGTTTAAAGTCGACTCCGATCGACAAATTTTTGAGAAACTTTAACGTGGCAATTTTATTTCCTCTTAGAGTTTTTGCCAGAAAGAAATATTTTTTCACATTTCATTTTGAGGGAGGGAGGGAGATGTCTGCCATTGGGTTTGAATCGTGGGCTCACGGATGTGAGCCAGCACATACTGTAACTACTAGACTATTTATTTATATTTAATACAACACACACAGGACAAAAACAGCTGAATCGGAACGTAATAAAACGTAAAAACCCCGTTTAGTCACATTGATGAACGTAATGTAGCTAACATATGTTCGTTTGAAGAGCAATTAAAATGCTTACCGAAGTTACATTACTGTTCGCTTTTTTTTTTGCTATCGTATTCTAAAAACGAACGTACGTTCCGTGGACGTTTTCCTAACCGGGCCTAAAGCGTAATTCTACTCTAGCATAGCGTTGAATGCGTTGCTAATGCATTAATAGTTGAAAAGCGCAAGACATAAAATATTTAATAATAAAAAAGTACTGCAATCGTAGCGGGGATACTGCGGTATTTTTGAAATGATAAAGTACTGAAGAAAGTACAAAAGTACTGAATTTTTCAACACTGATTACAACCTTTAGTCAGGATTACGACTTGGTTTCTTACACCACTTATATTGTGTGTGTGTGTCTTACAAGCAGTTTACTGCAGTTTAAAATCGACGCCGAATGACAGATTTTTGAGAAACTTTTCATGGCAATTTTTTTTTATTACTCTCAGAGATTTTGGCATAAATCTGCTGAGAGGGAGTGGCCGAAAAAATACACATACATACATAATTGGTCATTACAACCCTTCAGTCAGGATTACGACCTAGTTTCTGACACCACTTATGTTGTGTGTGTTAATTTTAGACATGAGTGGCGGGACCAACAGTTTTAAAGTCGACTCCGAACGACAGATTTTTGAGAGACTTTTCATGGCAATTTATTTACTTTAAGAGTCCTTGCCAGAAATCTGCTGAGAGGAAGTCGCCTAGGAAATACTTGTTGTATTTTATTTTGATGTCTGACATAGGGCTCGAAACCTGGCTTTTCGTCTAATAAGCCAACACACACAAGACCACGGCGACTTCACGGCCGAAGAAATATTTTTCATTATGTCGTTTTGTTGGAGATGTCTGACCTGAAGTTTAAAACGTGGCCTCACGTCTAATAAGCCAGCGCACTATCTGCTAGACTACGCCGTCTACAATCTAAGGTTATGCTGACTTTTATTATGTATTTTGAATTTCATTGTAATTAATTTAAGAAATATATGGCAATGTAATTCAACAGATAGTACTTATATAACTTGTTCTTCTTCTTTTCTTGAAGCGTAATTTAAAATATTTAAAAATTAAGAACGTGAGATCACTTGACAAGGCTACATTTGCAAAATCCAGGTTATTATATCGTATGATTACTGTCATATATTTTCATTTTCTTTTTCTTGTTTTCTCTCTTATTTTATATTTCAATTTCATCAAAAGCATATAATTAAATTACTTTCCTTGTCTTCTGCTCAAAACGCCACGAAATTCAAGGTTTTTTTCTCTGTGCTACTTCTTTAATAAATAACGTGATTTTTTTTGTATTTTTTCTTTTGCCATTAAAAATGACAGAAGCGGAAAAAAGGTACGCGAAACATTAATGACATTAAAATTCGTCGTCGCTTTTATAATGACGTGTTAAAGTGAATTGTATATGTAAGCATGCATGCATGCATGCTTGATGTAACTATTCGACAGTAAGAGAATGAATTAAAACAGAATAAAAGAAGTTTTGAATACAATTGTAATACAACAGCAAAGCAAAAGAGAATCCAAAGAAGGGAAAAAATTGGTTTTTGTTTTCAATTTTATCTTTTGCTGTACAATTTGAGAGAAAAAAAGCGAAATTTTCAAGGAATATTCATCATATTGATGGTAAAGCAGTGTCAATAAAGGAACAGAAATCATATTTTCAAGCGATTACAGAGAAAGCTTAATTCCATTACGGCTTATGAATGTTAAAAGCGTTACGAAGCCCATCAACACGTACCAAGCTGGCTGTAGAGTAAATTTCCAGTACCTTGTAATGTAACATGTAATGTTGTTTCCTCTTAAACCTTTTGCCAAAAAAAATCAGAAAAAAGGAAATGAAATGAAAAAAATTTGGTATGAGAAGGAGACAAACACAAACACTCAGAAATCATTTCGTACATACAATTACAAATGAAATATCACACACTCATTCATTTCACTTACTCTCACTTTTACGCTAAAATACGCTCTCTTTATGAATATGATGAACAAATTTCTGTGCATTAACATCACATCTCTTGAGGCATGAAGGATAAAAATTTGAAAATTTTTTTTCTATTCTACACTCAGCTTTTTTAATTTATTTTTCAATTTTTTCTTGCTTTTTTTTTTGTTTTGCTTTTTTGACATTTAGTTTTTTGTCAAATTTCACCTTAAAAATAAGAGAAAGAGGAAAAGCGAAAGAGAAAAAATATACAATAAAAAAACTTTTTTATGCATACGGAGATGAATGTTGTGTTGCAATGCACATGATAGCAATTACAGTAATGATGGAGATGCCAATGTGACATAGAATTTCAGTGACAATATTCCCATAGTAACATGAAATTTTAATGAAATTAATGCACATGCATTTTATTTCTCTTATTTCTCTCTTTATATGTCATTAAAACGTATTTTTTTTTTGTTTTGTTTTTTGTCAAGTAATTTAATGTGTAGAGTGTTACATAAATTTCAATTAAATTTAACTGATTTACTGAATTTGGTTCCCATATGGAAAAATTCTTAAATTATTAAAAATGTTGTGACCTAAATGTTACATGGCACTTTAGGATGTGTAATGAAACTTTTTGCCATGCTATAAGGTCAAAAATTAGAATCAAAAACCATACAAAACATTAAAGCTCAGATCATCAAAATTTGTAAAATGGAATTGTATTTCACATACCGCGCTCTTTGAATTGAATACTCTTCTCTAGAGGTCTAATAGATATGACATTAAGCGACACGACATTAAGCGTGGATAACATTAAGCATGATGACAACTATTGTTTGACAGCTAGGAATGTCAAACTGTGCTCAAATACCGGTTCAATAAGATCATGAATGTTCTCGAATTGTGAAGATTTACTTTGAAATATAAATCTGCTTGCAAAGTCCATAAGACACTTCATGGATTTTACGTTCCACACAATCAACCTAGTGATCGAAGTCGCCGTAGTGTAGTACGTAGTGTGTTGGCTTATTAGATGTAAAGCCAGGTTTCGAGCCACAGGTCAAACATCAAAACAAAATACAAAAAGTATTTCTTCGGCGACTTCCTCCCAGCAGATTTCTGGCAAAAACTCTGAGAGTAAATAAAATTAATAATAATAAAAAGTTTCTCAAAAAAATCTGTCGTTCGGAGTCGACTTTAAACTGTACTACTCATGCTACTAGGTCGTAATCCTGACTAAAGCGTTGTAATGATCAATTAACCGTAGATCGAGCTTTGTATCAAAAATGATACATTTCAATTTTTGAGACGATATAACATTAATTCAGAAAAAGTTAGATGTCTGATATTTTTATAATTCGTTAGAATTGTTATCGCCATTATTTTAAACCAAATAAAAAAAATTACAAAATTTAAAAACTTCATAATTCTGGCTGTATGTAATTCTGGCTTTTTGATACATACGACTTTCCTAGAGATTTTTTGGTGCCGTGTATGTAATTTTTTTAAGATTTCATAGATTTTGTGAAGTTTTATCGTAAATCATACAATATTTATGGTTTTTGAGAAAGAATTGAAAGTTAAGTGTGGAACGAAAGCGAAAAGGTTGAATTTTCTATTCTTGATATGTTCTTGATATTGATTGAAGTAGTCGTAGTCTAGTATGTAGCGTGCTACCTTCTTAGACGTCAGACCAAGGTTCAAACCTCGGGTCAGACATTTCCAATTTATAACGAAAGTTTGACCGATTATATATTAATTATATATTTAAAATTCCTGCTGCTAAAGACTTTGAAGAAGAAGAAAATAGAAGCTCGTCTTATGAACTGAAGAAGGTATTGGCAGCAACAAAGATGACAACAGGATGTTTATCGCCAAAGATGGTACTACTTAGAACATAACAAACTGCCTTTAGTAGTTTAGGATGGAAAAATATTACCAATTCTCATGCAGATTGCTAGCAGCTGTTTCCTGAAATGTTGTAGAGCCTTTCTTACTGCTCTTCTCATATTTATCTCACGTGACAGACAAACATTAGAAAAATTTATTTCGTGTCATGTTTTATTGCAGATAATAATATTTCGGTCGACTACGTACGTATGAAATAACAGAATCATTCGCTTTGATATATTTATACCTATTACGCCTTTTCGAAAAATGAGCTGAAAATCTTGCAACCTTTAATAATCATGCTTAAAGCCTTTTTTAAAATTCGAATGAAAAAGATTTTTTTTTTTAATTTTAAGATAAATATACTTAATTTTTTGTTAATTAATTTTTTTTTAATGATTTTCATTAAACTTTTATCACACAACTTGTAGTTTTATGTAATAAACAATACTGTATAAATAGTTTGGGGATTAGCTATCATATTTTCAGAGCAGCCCATATATCCTTTTTTTAAGATTTTTAAAACTTTAAAATTTTGTTCGCCTAAAAGGTAAAAAAATTAAAGAAAATATATTTAAATAATGATGCATATGTTTTTATGTTCCTTTTTGGTATATTTTAATCTCAAATTAAAGTTTTTTAGCAACAGAATTCAAAAACTTTTTAGTTTTATTGTGGAAAATGGAAATTATCTCCAGTGATTTTAATTGAAATTTGATACTTAATAATGGAATATTTACAGTGATTGTTAGAGAAATTATTTTAAGGAGTATTTTAATTTTTATTATTTACGGATTTTTGCGTGGTATTGATTTATGTTTTCTTTCCTTTTGTTCTGTTTTATTAGCTTTTCAACTCATATTTAATTTTGTCGCTGTAGCTTAGTAACTAATTGAATTTGATGGTCGTTAGAAATTTCGTGATCCACCGAAATCGTATTGGCAGTTTTAGATTCAAGTACATGCTACGTGCGTAGCAACTACTTACAACAGTATTTGGGGAAACCCGTAGCCGGGAAACCAGAGAGGAATCAAAGGGAGAGAATTGTTATTGACATAATCGATGTTCTACTGCAACGGGACCTCACATGACGTTGACAAGAAATATTTGTAACGAAATATAACAATGGTTTGTACCATCAGGTTTCAGCCAGCCCTCGACTGAGAGTGTTACTGATGCGAGTGACAATAAACTGTCCTATCTAAGCAATTGGAAACTTATAAATCGCCACAAAGCAGGGTGCTAGACGTCAATTTATTACCATTTAGAAAGAAATAAAACCAAGCTCACATGAAGTGTTTAATTTTTACTTACAAACCCATGCTACAACGTACATCATGTCAAAAATTTTGGCGTAAATTTCATAAAAGTGGTAATAAAATGTAATAATATAAAATTGTTTTACTAAAATGGATTAAAATAAATCAAAATATTAAAATTTTTAACAAAATCTATCGATAATCGTGACAATTCCATGCACTACAAGTATGTATCAAAAGTGATACATAAGCTAGAATTATGAATTTTTTTAAGGCTCGATCTATGGTTAAGTTAAGTAAGTATAGTTTAATGCCCAAAAAATTTGGGTTTATAGAGCTTACGAAAGCTAAGCTATGACTTAAGATTCTTCAATCGATTTGATTTCTGCACCACATGCCCTAAAATTATTATTACAGTACAATGCCGAGAGGAAATGTTAATCAACTTCCTAAGTTAAAGGACAATTCTTGAAATTGTTGATAGAAATTGTATCCATCCTTTCTTATATTCTTCCTGTCAGCGCTAGTGCGACGTATTAGGTCTGGTAAAGTTTCCTTCCCAAAACTTCCTAACCTTGAGCTTACGAAAGCTTAGCATCAATCGATTTGATGTCTTCACCACATGTCCTGCAATCATTAATACCATACCATGCCTGAACTAAATATTAAGCGTCTTCCTATGGTACAAAACAATTCTTGAAATTGTTGATAGGACTTGTCTGCGCCGATTTTCTCTAAGTATCCTATATAAATAGCACAATTCAAAATTTTAAAATTTAAACTCTTTTCTTACATAAATTCATTCATTCTGTTATCAGTTTGGCGTATGATTTAAAGCAAAATAAAAAAAATTGGTTTTTGTTTGTTTGATAGTCTCTCTTAAATTGTAAATATTTACGTAATCGATTAAAATCATTGATTTGCATATCAACTACCAGAGTTGGTCAGTCAACAAATTCTATTTCACAAATATTTTGCAAATATGAATGAATTTCATTTCAAATAAAATAAAAACCCCATAAAAATAGTTGTGCATCGTGAGGCATGAGGCTGTGTATTTCATGTTGTTGTAGAATTATTTTGGTTTTTCGCTTTTTCTATTGTTTATTCATATGCTTTTATATGCAAAAAGCATTTTCTGTGCCATAGTATGAGTACAACATGAAACAATAAAAATAAATATTAATATCTTCCTATATTTTTTTGTTGGATAATAATTCATACAACAAACACTTGGCGCATTTGTTGCATGCCTCATTCAGTCAAACAGCCATCCATCCCATCCATCCATCCTTATTTATTCTCCTTTTTTATGGCAGAGAAAACCACTCCTATTTTATTTTCAAAATTTAATTAACGGAAGTATATCAGGGTGTTTGTAAGTAGTAGTAGTAGTAGTAGTAGTGGTAGTAGTAGTAGTGATACCACTACTGTTGTGGATGAAACTGTTGTATGTTATATGGAATGTTGATGTGTTTAAAAAGATACTCTTCCATTAAGCTTTTTTGGAATTTACACTGTGCTACAAAAATCAGCTTGATTTTATGTGATTTCTTTTGAAAGTTGAGCGTCTTAAAAGCTTCACACATAGTTGATATCTTATTTGACTGTAGATTTTCAAAATAGAGTAAAACGCTCAGAGACTGGGTAAAAAAGAAAAATTGAGTTGTCTGAGGAGCTTCACAAACTATTGGAAACCTCGTTGCCGCTGTGCTCAAGCATTTTCAATACCTCTACTTTTTTTAATGCTTCAACTGTTAGTTCATTCATCAGTTCAGTAATGAGTCCATAAATACACCAGCTTTTCTGGGCACTAACTGATATTACCAAAAATGTTTGGTTGTTTGTGTCCTTTCATACATTCCTCGTTTGTTATCGATCTGACAATTTGGATATTAAGGAAGTAGTTCGCTATGGCAGGTTAACCTCTAAAAAGGTCAATGAAATCATGGAAGAAAACTGAAAAGCTCAAACATTGCCAAGGATCTATCAACCAGTAGAAGTGGACTTGAGCTGCATTGTGATTTAACAGTGGCAAGTTTAATGAATCGAGTTTCTATTTGAGAATCACTGCTAAAACTATAAAATCGCGAAATAATTTTGAAGTGAATACGTATGAGGTGAAGCTTCTCAGAATGGGTGCCTGGAAAAGTCATGCTGTGTGTTTGATAGATTTCGAAGGAATTCTTCATTATAAGCTTCTACAATCTGATCAAACTAATGATTATGATTTCAATTATTCACAATTTATGAGTTTAAAGCAAATAATTTGAATAAAACGATAAAAAAAATATTGGTTCCGTTATAAGAACGCAATCCCACACACATATTTGATAATTATCAAACATCCTCCGTATAAACCGTACGTTGCACTTTCAGATTTTTATTTAATTAAATCACAACAGAACTTTTTAATCGCGTAAATATTTCCTAGAGGCCTTGAAAACATAATTTGATCACTTTATCACTTGGAATACATAAAAGTTCTGCACTGTTGGCATCATGGCCTTTTCCCGAAAATAACAAAATGTAATCTAAAATAAAATTATAAATAAAAAAAATTTTCATAAAATAATCATACCCGTGGGCCCAATGTTATAGACGGTGTATGACCAACGATCTCAGCTTCAATACTAGTATTGTAAAATGGAGGTCAATAAGTCGAGGATCCCTACAATGAAACGCAATTTTATAAATAAAAAATAATATTAGTTTTCATCAAAGTCTCCTTTGAGGTATCCAAACGTTTGTGGAATTTTCATAAAAAAAAGGACTTGTTGAGTCCATCAAAACAGATTTCATTGAAATGTGGTTTTAAGACTAATTAATCAAATTATTTTCCGCCGCTACTAATTTCCGTTTTGAAACTAAAAAAACTTTCCGGACCTAATCAAAAGGAAACAAAATAGTTGACCAACTCTGAACCAGAGTTGTTCAGAGACAACAAATAATTCGCACGAATTTATACCTAAAATAGACATTCCTCTGCAGTGGAGCAGGAAAAATATTTTCTCACATACATAACATACATACATGTGGGATTGGGAATTAACGGACGTAGTACCAGAAGTGGACGCAGATACTAAATAATACGACACTATGTTTTATGACCAAAGCGGACATACTGACTGATACAACTATGAGTACGAAGGAATTGCGATGAATAGACAACGAACATTTTTTGACTGACTTGACACGCCCAAACAGTTGAAAACCTGACGCCAAACAGTGACGACTCACTTTTAACTTCTCTTACTTTTAATTTAAAATAAATTAATAAAACATCATCAAATGTTACTAAAATATTAAATAAACTAAATATTTATACTAAAATATTAAATAAACTAAATATTAATAATAAAATATTAAATAAACTAAATATTAATACCATAATATTAAATAAACTGAAATATTAATATTAAAACATAAATAATAAACCTAACGTGGATTTATTAAAAACCCACATTATGGGGGCTCAACCGGGATTTTTCTTAGATAGTGAAGTGCCATGTGACCTGTTCGTGTTGAATTAAAGTGAATAATCAAGTAAATAAAGAACAATTAATGTGACTAAAAGGGGAATCACAACGTTTGAAAACGCAATTACCAGTGACGTAATATTCGAAGTCAAAAAAAAGACATATGTATGTATAAGTATATAACGGTGAAGCAAATAAAAGAACGCAGACAGAAAGTAAAAAAAGAAAGAATTGGACAGTTAAGAACTAAAATCAGCGAAAAATAATTGTATTAAATTTTTTGTTCTTTCGTGTTAAACAAGTATACATACATATTCGTGACAGAGTGATGCAATATCCGAACTATACGATTTTACTGCGTGTAAGAAAGAAATAGACATATTTGGTGAGAATGCATTGAGAATAGTGACGAATTGCAAAAATTAAAAAGATAGCGCAAATATACGTTATTTTAAATTATGTGCCAGCGAATAAGATAACAACGATTCAAGCAGAAGGTGAAGATATATGTAAGTTAGCGTGAAATAAGTGAAACGAGCAGGAATGCAGCGAGTAAATAGGATAGCTATGAAAGTGACGAGAATGAAGATCAAACGTTAATTTGAAATGGGGTGCTAACGAGTAAATTGAAGACCAGAAGAAAGAAGCATTCTGATTGGAGAAAGCTGAGAAATATTATTTTATATCGTTGTGTTGGTTTGTAAATTTCTATTTAACGTATAGTTGATATATAGAGGAAAAAGAGTAAATAATTTTTTGAGTTGGAATTAAAAGAAGAGTAAAGAAAAAATCTAATTGGAATTTTATGTATTTGTTTTGATAGTAATTTTAATAGTTGGAAAACAGATTTGAATTTGAATTAATTGATGTGTTTTGTTTTTGTTTCTTTTAATTTTTTTTCCTTTAAAGTATTTTTTTATTTTTTTTGAGAAAATTCTGAATATTAAATTAGAAATTGAATTGAAGAATTGAATTGGTTTGTTTAAGTTTTTTTTTAACATTAGTTGATAATAATAATTAAATAATGATGGAAATTTATAATTATTTTTAATTTTATATTTTACTTTTTACTTTATTTGAACATATTTTTATATTACTACTTACTTATTGCTTTATAATATTTAATTATTTTTCCTTAAAACATCAATCGTTTATATACCATATACTTTTTGTAATTGGACAGTTTTTGATTTTACCTGACAATATGAATTTACTGGAAATTTTTGCTTTGACAGTTGACGGACTGAAGGATAAATTGACAGAATTAGGTTTGCCTACGAACGGACGTAAGGATGAGTTACGTGAACGACTGAGAACACATTTTGGCTTGAATGCACAGGATTCCGAATCCGAACGTGATGATATGGGTTCGAATATTGGCAGTAGAAGTATATTCACGCTACGTGATATTGAGGATTCTCTCACTCCTTTTTGTGGTACCGATAATATTGAAATTAATAATTGGATTTCTGATTTTGAGGATAACGCTGAGGCAGTAGGCTGGAGTAATCTACAGAAATTTATTTATGCAAAACAATTGTTGAAAGGAGCTGCACGCATGTTTATTCGAAGTGAAAGAGGAATAAAAAATTGGATTTCTCTAAAGGAAGCTCTAATTAGTGAATTTGGAACTAAATTAGCTGCAATTGATGTACATCGCATATTGAAAAATCGAAGGAAAAGAAATGACGAAAGTTTACGGGAGTACCTCTACACACTAATGGAGATCGGGAAACCTATCGAACTCGACGATGACAGCTTAATTCAGTATTTTGCGGACGGAATTCCTGATTCCAAATTCGGTAAAAGCATTTTGTATCAAGCAAAGAACATACAGGACTTGAAGGAGAAAATGAGGACATACGAGAAAATTCGGGGTTCCTCACAGGCGTCAACCTCTAAGACATCGTCGGATTTTAGGTACCCAGATCGGAACAAATCAACAAATAACTCGGGAGGAAAGTGCTATAACTGTGGAGACGTTGATCATATTGCTAAATACTGTAGAACGAGAAATTTTAAATGCTTTACGTGTGGTAAACAGGGCCATAGATCATTTGAGTGTACGACGAAACCTCAAAGACAGATTAAAAAGGAGGCGCATAATGATAACTCATGTATGGTGAGGAATGTTTTGAAGGCAGAACGAAATATTGATTCGACAATGAGCTGCGTTTTGAAGAAGAATCGTATTTTCAAGGAAATAATTTTGGATGGTCTGAAAATTTCGGCTATTATCGACACTGGAAGCGATATATCCATTATTAGATTAGATGTTTTCAAAAGGATGCAAAGTTGTAAAATTTTTAAAGGAAGCGAATGTTTCATAACAGCTGATTTCGGTGAGTTAACAACTTTAGGAAGCTTCGATAGGATCGTGAAGATTGATGGCTTTGACTTCAATATAAAATTTTACGTCGCCGATAAATTCCCATATGAGGCTGCGATTGGCAACGACATTTTACATCAGACGGACATAATATTAACATCAAAGGGTGCTATCTTTTCGAAAGGGCAAAAGTTTGTACAGGAGAAACAAAGAGTTGACGATGATTTTGATGCGTTTTGTTCAACAGTCGTTATTGAGGATGAAGAGGAATACAATTTATCACACTTACCAAAGAGAACAGCAGAGGAAATTGGAAAATTAATTAGAGGCTATAACCCAATTAATCGCAAACCATCGCCGATTAATATGAAAATCGTTTTGTCAGATGATATTCCTATATATCAGAGACCACGCCGTTTATCACTTGACGACCAGAGAATTGTTGAGCAACAAATAAAGGAATGGTTGCGGGACGGCATTATACGACCAAGCACCTCCGAATATTCATCACCAATAGTTCTCGTTTCAAAAAAGGATGGCAGTAAAAGGTTGTGCTGCGATTTTCGAAAATTAAACGAAAAGATTATGAGGGATAATTTTCCAATGATATTGATCGACGATGTGTTACATAGATTACAATCCGCTAAGATTTATTCTACTTTAGATTTGAGGAACGGTTTTTTTCACGTACCGGTTGACGAACAATCTAGAAAATTCACATCTTTTGTAACACACAATGGCCAGTACGAATTTAATTATGTACCATTCGGAATTTCTAACTCCCCAGCGGTATTTGCGAGATTTATTTTTTCAATCTATAGAGAATTGATTCAGGATGGCACAATAATAATATACATCGATGATATAATAATTCCATCTCGTGATGTAGAAGAGGGCATTGAAAAATTGAGAAGAGTACTGCGTGTAGCGGAAGAATATGATCTAAGAATCAAATGGGAAAAATGCGAATTTTTAATGAGCAAGGTCAATTTTCTAGGATATATAGTGGAAGACTCAACCATAAGACCATCAGCAGAAAAGACTGCGGCAGTAGCAAACTTTCCTGTTCCAAAGGACAAGAAGTCGCTTCAACGCTTCTTAGGCCTCACATCTTATTTTAGGAGATTTTTATGTGACTACGCGTCAATTGCGAGACCGTTATCCGATTTACTGAGGAAAAACGAAGATTTCAGAATGGAAGAAGCCCAGATGGTAGCTTTTAAACAACTAAAGGAATGTCTGATGAATGCGCCCGTTTTAAATTTATATAACCCTAAAGCTCTTACTGAGGTGCACACTGATGCATGTATGTACGGCTACGGAGGTGTGTTGCTTCAAAAGAGTGCAGATGATCAGCTTTTACATCCGGTAGAGTATATGAGTCGTAAAACAACCGATGCACAGAGAAAATATCATTCCTACGAACTCGAAGTGTTGGCAATCATAGAAGCATTAAAAAAGTGGAGGGTGTACCTAATGGGTCATAGAATAAAGATAGTAACAGATTGTAACGCGTTTGCGATGACCATGAAGAAGAAGGACGTTCCATTAAGAGTGTCTAGGTGGGCCATGTTTCTGCAGGAATTTGACATTGCCATAGAGCATAGATCTGGTAATAAAATGCGGCACGTTGATGCTTTGAGCAGATTCTCTTGTTTGTTGTCGGATGACTCGATAAAGTATCGACTCAAACAAGCACAGATGCAGGATAACTGGGTTAAGGCCATTAGAAATATCCTTGAGAAGAATGATTATGAGGACTTTTATTTGAAATATGGTTTAGTTTATAAGGACCGGAATCAAGAACTTGTTGTTATACCCGAAAGTATGGAAGAGGAGATAATTCAGAGTATACACCGAAAGGGCCATTTTGGGACAAAGAAAACACGTGAATTGGTGGAGAAGGAATTTTACATACCAGATATTTTACGGAAAGTGAACAAAGTTGTGCGTAGCTGCATACAGTGCATAATTACAGAATCAAAAACAGGAAAACCCGAAGGACTTCTAACCTCAATTGACAAATCGGATAAACCATTAAGGACATACCACATTGATCATATTGGACCCATGGAAGAGACCAAAAAACGCTATAACCACATTTTAGTGGTAGTTGATTCATTTTCCAAATTCGTTTGGCTGTACCCGACGAAGAGCACTGGGTCGGAGGAAGTGATTGCTAGACTTCAGCGTCAATCTGCGATTTTTGGAAACCCGGAAAGGATTATTTCAGATAGAGGAACCGCATTCACGTCCAATTTGTTTCAAAAATATTGCGAGGAAAACAGTATTCAACACTTACTAATTGCTACAGGAGTGCCTAGAGGAAACGGACAAGTCGAGCGAATAAATAAAATAGTAGTGTCCGTGTTATCGAAAATGTGTGCAGAAAATCCCCAGCAGTGGTATAAACATGTTGACAAGGTACAACAGTGTATAAACAATACTCCTCCACGAAGTACGAAATTCTCACCTTTTAGGATTCTTACTGGAAGTGAAATGAGAATCGACCCACAAGACGATATTAGAAAATTAATCGACGAATACGCTATAAAAGAATTAGATGAACAAAGAGACGAAATTCGAGAAAAGGCCAGATCAAATATAGCTGAAATCCAAGAGGAAAATAAGAAATCTTCCAATAAGAAGAGAGTTGAAGCGCCTACATACAAGGAGAACGAATTGGTGGCCATAAAGCGGACACAATTTGGACCAGGTCTCAAGTTAAAGTCAAAATACCTTGGGCCGTATAAAGTTATTAGAAGTTTGAAACATGATCGGTACGAGGTGGAAAAACTTGGTGAAGGCGAAGGCCCAAATCGAACCAATACTGTAGCTGAGTACATGAAAAAGTGGAACCCATCATTCGGGACGAATGATCGTGCAGGATGGCCGAATGTGGGATTGGGAATTAACGGACGTAGTACCAGAAGTGGACGCAGATACTAAATAATACGACACTATGTTTTATGACCAAAGCGGACATACTGACTGATACAACTATGAGTACGAAGGAATTGCGATGAATAGACAACGAACATTTTTTGACTGACTTGACACGCCCAAACAGTTGAAAACCTGACGCCAAACAGTGACGACTCACTTTTAACTTCTCTTACTTTTAATTTAAAATAAATTAATAAAACATCATCAAATGTTACTAAAATATTAAATAAACTAAATATTTATACTAAAATATTAAATAAACTAAATATTAATAATAAAATATTAAATAAACTAAATATTAATACCATAATATTAAATAAACTGAAATATTAATATTAAAACATAAATAATAAACCTAACGTGGTTTCATTAAAAACCCACATACATAATTGGTCTTTACAACCCTTTAGTTAGGATTACGGCCTAGTTTCTCAAATCACTTATGTTGCGTTCGTTAAGTTTTATACATGAGTGACGGGACCTACAGTTTAAAGTCGACTCCGAACGATAGATTTTTGAGAAACTTTTTCTCACAAACTTTACACAATTTCAAAGGAAATCTAGTTGGTTGAAAGGTTTATAATACTTCACAACGAGTCCTGCTTGACGGTACCAAAATACGTCTTCTCCAGTTGGTACTGCACTTGGAAAATTGCCATGAAAGCTTTTAGGGCGCTTATCTTATTTGGATAGAATTCACATCTTCATAAAACTATAAGGATGGTCTGTAAATGTTAGCCAGGAATAGCAAATCTTTTGTGAAATATATTTCGATATGACAACATAAACTTTTTAGGGTGGCTGCTAATTTAACCTAACTTAACCTACGACCAAATGAAAGTTTAATTTGATGGCGTGCATTGGAGAGTCTTCCATAACTTATGGAAAATTACTTCCTATATCATCTTGAAGTTCTGACATATCAGTGCCACGAGAACTGTAGATAAACTCGCTTAAGTTTGGCAATAATTTTTAAGCCGACGATGGTATAATTGCATAACGTATACCACAAGACACTTTTTCCATTTATGGAAGATACGGAGATCATTCTCCAATCGTTATTAGCTTTAATGTTAAGTCATCGTTGTACACTTTCAAGACCAGCTTAATGACGAAGGCATTTGATGTGTCCGAATGCAATATCTAATGATGAACTATGAAAAATGTTAACATCCTGTATCTCCAGAAATAAAAATAAAAATATGAAACTCGTTTACTGGATTAGGGAATCAGTCCACTTAAGTCTGTTTATATACGCTGAAATAGAACATAAAAATTGGGCTGAGAACTTCATTGGCTAACACTGTGATGGCGTTAGCAGATTGTATTTACATTTTAAATCCATAAGACTTTGAGTTACCCTGGAACTTCGAAAGATATGTAGACAACCTTTATAGTATCTGCAAGAAAGCATTTTAATTGAAGCAACTTTTGTTTGAAGATAATTGATAAAAATAAATTGCTTTTTGACGAAAAAACACTGCTGAAGACAAGGCAAGGGTTAATCAACATTATTCGGATTTTCCAGTAATAAAGTCAACCATTGATAGATGGTTTGGTTAATACAAATTAGGCGTAATGAGCACTAAGGACGGAAACATTATAAAAGTCTGCAAAATAACATTACATGACAGCAAAGTGAAGTTGATAGAGATAGATGAGGCCCTAAAGATATCAAAGTAACGTATTGAACATACCATATATATAAATAATCGAGTATTCAGAGGTCCTATTCAAAACAAGCGCGAGCCTTTAAACTACGAAAATACAACAACGAACTAATAATTCTGAGCTGTGTTGAGCAGAACGTATGCGGCAATGGATGGAACTTGACTCCATCTATTTATATCAGAATCAAAACGATCGTCATTTGAGTAATGAAATTAATTGAGGTCTTATGCTTTACGGTGAATCAGTGAACATATTTGCTTTCACTGCATAAAACAGGCTATAGTCTGGTGTATGCAAGAGTTTTCACACTTTAAAATATTGGATCGAATTTGAATTGAATTGACTTGTATTTTCTAAATGTTTACATCACACTTGTGACATACATACATAATTGGTCCTTACAACCATTTAGTAAGGTTAACGACCTAGTTTCTCACACCACTTATGTTGTGTTGTGTTTATTTTATACATGAGTGGCGGGATCTACGGTTTAAAGTCGTTTTCGAACGACAGAAATTTTTTTTTTTGAGAAGGTTTTCATGGCAATTTTATTTACTTTTAGAGTTTTTGGCAGAAATCTACTGAGAGAAAGTCGCCGAAGAAATATTTTTTTCATATTTTCGTTTTGATGTTTGACCTGTGTTTTGAAACGAGGCCTTACATCCAAAAAGCCAACACACTACCCACTATACTACGGCGACTACTTGTTACTCTTTCTATTTGGAAGAAATCTGACTAGATATCTTTATAATAATTGCGCCGTCTAGTAGATAGTGTGTTGGCTTATTAGACGAAACGCCCGGGTTCGTTTCCCAGGTCAGGCACCAAAACGAATTATGAAAAAAATATTTCTTCGGCGACTTCCTCTCAGCAGATTTCTTGCAAGAACTCAGAGAGTAAATAAAACCTGCCATGAAAAAGTCTCTCAAAAATCTGTCGTTCAGAGTCGACGTTAAACTGTAGGTCCCGCCACTCACGTATAAAATTAACGCACACAATATGAGTGATGTAATGGGCAATTATGTATGTAATTGCGGATATATTTATTTAAACTGTTCACATAATACTTATTCTAATGAGATCCGCTCTTACACTCCCATATTTTTATAGAAAATGTCTTTAACCACCGCCGGTGCCAAGCTTATTTATATTTTCCAATAAAATATGTGTTCAAGGGGGCAAAACATATTTTGTTACACAGTGTATATGAGTTGAAATGTTGGCGTATTCCCTTAAGTATAATGGTTATAACTTATTTTATTTTTTTATGTTTTTGTTGTTACTGTTGTTGTTGTTGGTATTTTTTTTTCTTTTTTTATTGCACTCTCAACTCCACTTTATAGACTTCTTTTTTAATGTATTTGTTTGCATAATACGCTCCTTTTGGGCTGGGAAGCATAAATGTATTTAATTGTTGGTAAAAATGAGGTCTAACACAAGTGGCGAATACTCGAAACAGTTTTCTGAAAGTGTTCTTAAAGTATACAGTTTTTGTTGGATTCTTTTTATTTTTTATTTTATTGTTGTTTTGTATATTAAATTTATAATGTATGGTGAGTTCATGTTTCATTAAAGAAAAATTTTATAAAACAGAAATTTTTAATAATTTCAGTTGAAATCAGAGTAGAAGGCGGGAGCAATCGAAGTCTGAAAATTCTTTTCGTATTTTTTCACTCTGCTACCATGAAATTTAGCAAAAGTATTGTTAATTGCCTTTAAAAAGTAACAAAAACCATCAAATTTAAATTAATTACAAGACAAATTGAAGTCGCCGTGGTCTAGTAGGTAGTGTGTTGGCTTATTAGACGTGAGGCCTCGGTTCAAACCCCAGGTCAGGCATCTCCAACTGAACGAAATATGAAAAGTATTTCTTCAGTGACTTCCTTTCTCAGTAGATTTCTGGCAAAAACTCTGAGAGTAAATAAAAAATTGTCATGAAAAGTTTCTCAAAAATCTGTCTTTCGGAATCGACTTTAAACCGTACGTCCCTTCACTCATGTATAAAAATTAACGCAAGCAACATAAGTGGTGTGAGAAACTAGGTCGTAATCCTGACTAAAGGGCTGTAATGGCCAATTATGTTATGTATGTATGTACAAGATAATTAAACAATATTGAGTGTTCACTTAAGGCGGGTTACAAATTGTCAGTTAATTCCAGCAGGCAATACTTTAAATCATTTGAAAGACAACATTTTAAGATTTTCTATGTTATAAGTCGCCGTAGTCTAGTAGATAGTGTGTTGGCTTGCGGTTCAAATCCCAGGTCCAACATCTCCAACAAGACGAAATAAGAAAAACTACTTCGGAGTCGACTTTAAACTGTTGGTCCCACCACTCATGTATAAAAAAATTTAAGTCACACAACACAAGTGGTGTGAGAAACGAGGCCGTAATCCTGACTAAAGGACAATTTCGAGAATGGCGTAGACGAAGTCTGTCCAGAAAGAAGAGAAATGCCATGGAGTCTCTTGAGGGTATAGTATAACAAGGATAACGCTAGAGTAGAATTCTCAAAGTTCTAGAGATTGTGGCCGGGCAAAAAACATCTGGAGACGTACTAGAGTATCGTATCAACATTGAAATCTTATATGGAGCAAAAGAATGTAGCAAACTATGTAAAATGGAAACCCTTTGTAGAAGCCATTTGTTCGCAAAGGGGGTATTAAGAAAAATACTAGACATTTGCAATAGTCATGAGAATACAGGCTCTTCAGAAAGATTTGTTATAGGATAAGATTCAAAATTTTCTTCGGTTCAACTACACAATGATAGATAAAGGGGGCAAAACATAGATAAACAGTTCTAAAGGTACAATTAGCCAAACGTTAACGTACGTTTAGAGCATATGAAAATAATGCCTATGCTTACCGAAATTCCATTACGGTTGTGCAATCGTTCTTATTCTCGTTCACATGCTAGAAAAGGAAGTAAAGAATAAATAAAAAAAACTTTCTCAGAAATCTGTCTTTTGGAATCGGCTTTAAACACAAGAGAAGATGTATGAGAAACTAGGTTGCAATCCTGACATAAGGGTTGTAATGACCAATTATGTATGTATGTTCCTTCATGAGAATGCCAGATTACATATCTTTGATGACCTTGTAGCAAATTTTGTTTGTTTTGTTAATGGATCGTTAAATGAACTAAGCGCTCTATAAACTTCGAGAACAGATTTATTTTTTAAAGGCGTACAGATATTAAATATATTTAAAGTATGGGCCATTGCTGGCTACACATTTTTCCCTACGTTCAGGCAATTTGTGGATTCTACAAAACTGTTTGTCTTTTGAGGCAAATCAATTATTCACCCAATTTTTTAACTTTATCGTAAGAATCGAAGTACTGCTTAGCCAATACGTGTCCCATCTCTGGAAGCAAATGTTTGTCAGAAGCAGCCAAGTCTGGTGACGAGCAATTTCCAGCTTAATGCTGTGATTGTATCCTTAATCAGTTTTGTTTGCTTTGTGTGCAGCTGCATTGTCATGTTGCAAAAATACCTCGCCGTGTCTTGTGGCCTATTCTGGTAGTTTTTCGATCAAATTTATATTTTGTTGTCGGTAGAGATTTGTTTTAATGGTTACACTAGGCTTTAGCAGCCCGTGGTATACCTAGGAATGCTGTGATGTTTATAACAACATCGATGTTTATTATCATCTATGTTGCATCCCTAGGTATACTACATTTTTCCGGTCAAACCATATGCTGAAGCGTTTTTTCGTTTTGCAATGGCACGTGATAATTGTCTCGGATTAATTCATGATTTTTTCCGTTTAGGATTCTGAAAATAAATCCATTTTTCTTCGTCAGTAAGAATACGCTGCAATACTGATTTTCTATTGTGGCTTTGAAACAAAATCGGTTTTCAATCAGCCTGTCATTCAATTCCATTTTTAAGCGATATGCAATTGTTTGTTGTGCAACATTCACAATTTCTGTTATTTGTTGCTGACTCAAAGTATCATCTTCGTTCAATATTGTTTGTTTTCGGTGTCTTTAGAAATTTTTGATGGTTTTCCCTATGGAAACATTTTTATTTTGACGCTCACTTCATACCGGGACAGTTGGTAAATAAATCACGATGACTTGTTAAGCCTTATTGAACAGAAATTTCAACAAGGTTAGTATATAATTTTTTTATGTTTCTTTCTTCTTTTTGTATGTTTCTTGACACAAATCAAACTTATAGTAAAACACTTAACCGCTATCAATGACTGTTTTGCACGCACCTAATTGACATTGTCTTATATGGTTCACTTCTCAGATGAAAGCGGATGTTTGTTAAACCAGGTTTTTTTCCTTTAACTTCATTATTTATTTATTTATGGTGGGAATCGAACACACTACCCTCACTCTAATAGTATAACAAACTACCCACTAGACTACCAGGGCCCCCTATTCCATTTCATTCCATTTTTTATCCGTTATTGTTTAAGTAGTTCCAAATGGTTTCTGCTGTGACAGAGTCTCCAATGATTTCCACGCTTTAATCGATGTTTCGTCAACATAGGTTGAGGAAATCATGTAGAATTGAAGAAAACAGAAAGCAGAAAGGCAGTTACAGAGTTAAGAAGGTATATTTAAATGAAACTTCTTTTCATTTTCTATCGCGGAAAAAAGTGTTGAAATGTGGCTTAAATTGCCTGCTTTTAATATAAACATTTTACAATTGACAAAAGCCTGTCAGAATGATTTCTTAAAAACATAAAACAAAAATCGTTTTTAATTTCCACGAATTTAAATTCATATTCTTTTCTTTTTTTCTCTCAAATTATACTTTCAGAGTGATGCGTTAAGTTTATCAGATGCTGAAACTATACCACCCGTACCACCACCGCCGGCTTTGAAACGTAATGGTAGTGTACGAAGTCTACGCTTATTGCAACACCTGCAACAACAGCAACAACAGCAACAGCAATCATCACTAAGATCGGGTGTCATATGCAATGGCTCCACTAACAAGTCACATCACAGTAATAATAACAACAACAGTAGCAGCAACAGCAACAATAACAATGCCAACAACAGCAACAACAACAACAATAACAATAACAGTTCAATTGCCACATTATGTAGTGGTGATTTATTAAACGACTGTGCTAAGAGCACTCATGACGTTCGAGCTGTGATTGACGATTGCACCACAACCATATTGAAATGTGCCAATGCCATGGGTTCGGACATCTTGTCCAACACAAGTACAACGACAAATGGCAGCTATAAAACACAAGTGGCTGCCCATAGCAGGCCAGATGTGTGTCATGTAACAAACACCACCTCCTCATCCGCCAACTTTAGTAACTTTCCCCCGCCCTATGCCATACATGATGATATCATCTTGCCAAAAAGTCAAAAATCAGATCCATCACTATGTTTTCTACACAAATCAGGTGTGGGCAACAGTATAATGATGGCACCCGTATCATCATCCCAGTCTATGGCTTTTGCTGATTTTACTCAATCACAACGTGATTTACAACAGAAACTGCAACACTATAAAAATAGTAGTCGATTAAGCTTTAGTAAGTACAATACCATTGGGCCGAGTAGTGATTATGCACGCCAGCTGGCATTATATGCACAACAACAACAGCAACAACAACAACAACAGCATCAGCAACAAACATTACAGCATATGGCAGGAGGGCAGTCGAAAGCACTCATGAAACCGTTTAACGAAAGATGTCGTTGTTTCTCGAAATCTTGGTCGAATTTCTCACGTGACTTAATGCAAACACAGTGTTCAAACACAACGGCCGCCGCTGCACTTTACCACACCAACCACGACAATCACAGTAGTTTATCGCATCGGCAACAACAACAACATTTGCCAAAGTTTCATGCGTCAGCAGCTGCAGCGGCTGCATCGGGGAAAGGTAGACAAGACAAAATTCCATTGCGTTCTTCTCTGAACAGTCGTAGCTTTAATAATTTATTCGACATCGATACATACAATTACGACAGCATGGCCTCCATACTATCATCACATCATAAATTACATCATCTTATGCAAAATACACACTCGATTGCATGTAATGGCAATGGAACCAGTGTTGGCGACATACTAAGCCAATCGAATAGTGGTAGTGGCCTTAAAGACAAACACATGCATGCTCAGACATCGTTAAAACTTCATAATCAGCATCAACAACAACAGCAACAACAACAGCAGCATCAACTTTTGCAACATCATTATCAACACAAAGACTTTCAATGTGATGAACATGAAAATCATCATCCTTTAGCGATGCACACGAATACACTTCATATAAAATCATCCGAGAAATTTCATCAACACAATCATCTTAACAACGCGAGTAATCACCATCCGCCACATCATTCGAGCCTGACCAGCATTATGCCCTGGAAGCATCGACAAAGTCCAAGTCGTGGCTCATCTAGTTCGGGGACAAACTCATTTCGTAAGTACATACCATTTGCAGCAGATCTCTTTAGTTTTAAAAGAATTATGCAAGGAAATTAACACCAACAAAATTATAATTCAAGAAAGTGTTAAAAACAATGAAATACGAAAAGCAAGTGCCACAGAAGCAAAGAAAAATTCTCTTAGTTATGGTCGACAAAAGGATACACACTTCAGTTTTTACTTGAAAATTTTATTTAATGTTCACCATTTGGGAATAAAGTTAGAATTAGCCGAACGTTCACTAATTGCAACAGAACGTACGTCCGTTTCTAGCATATGCAAGGCAATGAGAACGATTGCCGAACCGTAATAGAACTTTAGTAAGCATTTACATTATTTTCGTATGCTATAAACGTACGTTAACGTTTGGCTAATTGTACCTTTAGAATTGTTTAGCAATGTTTTGCCCCCTTTATCTATCATTGTGTAGTTGAACCGAAGGAAATTTTTAATCTAGTTTATCCTCTAACAAATGATTATCTGATGAGCCAATATTCTCATGACCATTGCAAATGTCTAGAATTTTTCCCAATACCCCTCTTGCGGACAAATGTCTTCCACAAAAGGTTTCCATTTTACATCGTTTGCTAAATTTTTTCCCCTTATAAGATTTTAATGTTGATACGGTACTCCAATACGTCTCCAGATGCTTTCTGCCCTTTCTCTAGAGCTTTAAGGATTCTGCTCTACCGTCATCCTTGTTATACTATATCCTCAAGAGACTCCATGGCATTTCTCTTCTTTCTGAAAAGACTTTGTGTACGCCATTCTCGAGATTACATACATAATTGGTCATTACAACCCTTTAGTCAGGATTACGATCTAGTTTCTCACACCTCTTATGTTGTGTGCGTTAATTTTTTAATACTTGAGTGATGAGACCAACAGTTTAAAGTCAACTACGAACGGCAATTTTATTTAGGTTATGTTAGGTTAGAGGACGTGTACTTGTCAATTTAGACAAGTACCGTACCCGGAGGTCGAGTTGACCCATTGTACGTAACGTCTACAAGAAGGAAGAATAAAAGAGGGGATAGGAAAAAGGAGCGGAAGCGGTAAGGGAGAATGGGAAGCGAAGGAATTACACAGACCAGAACAAAACAAAATGGGAGAACGCGACTACACCGATGAAGCCCTAGCACTTCTCAACCAGCTCATGTTACTAATGAATCTTTGGACAGCCTTGATGTCGGCTCTCGACACAGAATTCAAAACATCAAAGAAGCCCCTGCCAAGGGTCCTCAACCACAACCTAACAAGGGCTGGGCAGTTACAGAGGAGGTGCTCTACAGTCTCCAACTCCTCCTCATCGGAACATACCCTGGAGTAATCCGGCTGGGATCTGTTCCAGATGTCCGACAGCGACCTTACTTCTCAGTGCCCTGTGATAAACCCTATAATTATGGCGATTTTATTTACTGTCAGAGTTTTTGCCAGAAATCTGCTGAGAGGACGTCGCCGAAGAAATATTTTTTCATATTTCGTTTAGTTGGAGATGCCTGACCTAGGGTTCGAACCGAGGCCCAGCGTCTAATAAGCCAACACAGTACCTACTATACCACGACGACTTTGCTTTATTTTAATTCGTAAAATAGAGGCCTGCGTTCAGAGCCCTGTTCAGCAGAGTAATTTCTCTCCAGTTGCTGTCGCCACTTCTCGGTAATCTAACGGCACTGTGTTTTAAGTTGACACTAGCTTTTCTTTCCTTCTATATTCCCGTAGTCTTAAATCTAAGTTTCTTGCTTTGAGAAGTTTCCCACTTGAAGATTCTGTCTCCAACAAGTTAAGGTTAGGGCACACAATTAAGGCATGTGAATACCAATCGTTGCTCTTCATCATAGACGTTTGGACCATTTCACATGAGGAAGTAAGATTCATAAATAAACTTACAATACCTTAGAGATGATGATTAAGATTTGGAATCTACAATCCGACTAGGTTTTTAGGCAGATTGAAGTAGATAAGACCTAACAAGAGCCTCATGCCGATTAGCATACTGCATTAGCATTATATTTTATACAAACTTTTTCTCCTTCTTCCAGCTAATTCTGCTAAGGCGAGTTATGTCTTCCCTTAAATATTGAGATTTCTATGTGGTGTTTCCTTATTTTAGTCTTCAATGGAATAAATGGCATTGAGTTATCCAAGCTTACATTCGCTTACTAATTTCCAGTCACACTTTGATGATTAGGTATCCATATAATGTGTATGGTACCATACGTAGAGGAATTGTTAACCGTGTTTTTACATTCCGAGATGGTACGGCAGCAGACGAGGATGGAATAAAAGCAAAAATTCTAAGGATTGACATTAAAACAGCAGCTAAATTTCCACCATCATACTTCATATTAATCTGAGAGAAAGAAAAGCTACATACATACATACAGAATTGGTCATTATAATCCTTTAGTAAAGATTACGACCTAGTTTCCTACACCACTTATCTTGTGTGTGTTACCCTTACGCATGAGTATCGCGACCAGAGGTCAGCAATGGGTATTCAAAAAGATGAGCAGATTCGAATCATACGCATATTTTCTGATACTTATACACATTCATACTTATTTTAATATTATACTCATACTACTCATATTTAAAGTTTGAAGTACTCATCGTACTCATACTTAACAATACGTATGATGTTGTTGATTTCGACTCCATAAGACTCAACATTTACAAGAATCACAAAATAAATATGATTAGCGTACGAATGCTACAATACTCACTAGATAGTTGTGTGTTTGCTTTGCTTGCTGTCTTTGTGTTTTCCTTTCTTCTTTTTTTGTAAATGCAACAACAACTAAGATTTGATGAATGATTCGAATAACTCGAATGATTTATGAGTATTATAAGTATTTTTCTTAATTTTGTGAAACAGAATGATTAGGCGTATGAATCAAACATATTTCGAATGTTATGAGTTTGACGGCAACGTTGTATTCATACTCATTGCAACCTGTACTTATAAATTAATGTTGTAGTGAGTACGAATCAATCAGAGTATTTGAATTTCAATATTGTTGACTCACTTATATTCAAAATTTCATGAGTGCTTATGAGTAGCGAAAAAACGAATCATTGCTGATCTCTGATCGGTACCTACACATTAAAGTCGACTCCGAAGAGGAACTTTGCAGAGTTTTTACCAGAAATCTGCTGAGAGGAAGAAAAATGTTTTCTTATTTCGCTTTATAGGAGATATCTGACCTTATGTCTATGTGGCCTTACGTGGCCATATTTCTAATAACCCAACACAGTACCTACTAGACTACGGCGACTTCACAATAGTATCCGGTATAGTGCCATAGCCATACTATTGGAATCTCAATCTTACGAAGGCTGAACAATGACACAAAAAATGCTCCATAGTCTCGATGTTTTCGCAGGCTGTACGTAGTAGTCGCCGTAGTCTAGTACCTAGTATGTCGGCTTATTAGACGTAAGACCACGGTTCAAATCCCAGGTCAGACATTAAAACGAAAAAATGAGAAAAATATTCCTTTGGCGACTTCCTCTTGCAGATTTCTGGCAAAAACTCTGAGAGTTGAGTTTCTCAAAAATCTATCGTTCGGAATTGACTTTAAACTGCAAGTGCCGCCACTCATGCATAAAATTAACGCACACAACATAAGTGATGTGAGAAACTAGGTCGTAATCCTGACTGAAGGGTTGTAATCACTAATTATGTTATGGAATGAACCAGAGGCTTGTTATATTATTTGCATGTGTAATGACATATGTATTGTAGAGTAGATAAGTCATATGTAAAGTACATGTGTTTCCAATAAAGATTCCATGAAGATATTTATCTGTTCTTATTTCCAATCGAACAAAATGCCGGATCCCCAATATGTAACACATTATCATTGCTATCTCGTAAAGAAAGAAAGCAAAAACTATGAAATCCATGTTTAACTACAAATGCGATACATTTTTTAGAGTAAAAGTTCATTCACCATTTGAACAAACATATGACCATGTGTGGAAAGAAGTGTGAGTTTTTAATCATTATCTGTCGAAGTACGAAATTACTGCAATGACTGCAGTACACTTAACAATTTAAATTCCCCTCCATTTTTTTTTTTTTTTTTTTAACTTCCCTCCCCTCTTTCCTGCTGCCTATACTGCCTATTTCGTTTATAATTTGGAATTTGCCAGCCAAAGTTGTTAAAAATAAAACTGAAAAGTTGAAGAACCTCTATTACAGATGACTTCATAACTTTTGTGTGTTTTCTTGTAACTCTGTTTCTGAAGTGTCTGTGTGTGTGTATCTACCATTTATAACTCCATGTAAAGCCACGAAACTTGGCTCACAATTCATTTAAAAGTAATGACTATATGATGGTTTTTGTGGCAGTCTCCAAATGCTATTTTATGCTCTTTTTTCTGTTTTTTCTTTGTACTTCTTTCGTCTTGTCTTTCTTTTTTTTTTTTGTTCAAAATTTTCATAAAAACTCTATCAACGTATTTAACTTACCACTGCCACCCCAGTGTGCATATATATGTATGTATACATATGCAAGCATACCAGTGTGTTGAAATGTCTATCGTTCTGTCCGTCTGTCTGTGTATTTAAGTTGGCAAATGATAGTGGTTTGCTTTGGCTTAAAATCTCATTAATGGGCACAAAACTATGCAAAGGATGAGTGAAATACTGAGTGATATATCTTTATATGTGTACATGTATACATGTCCATGTATCTCTGACTCTGTCTCTCTGTAGGTGTGTGCTAGTGTCCCTTTGTAATTGTATTTGTGTTTGAATTTAGCATCTCAGTTGAACGTTGCAACAATTAGTTGAAAAACTACGCCTCTTTGTTAAGTATTTTAATGTTGATATTGGTATTCAACATACAAATCTACTAACAAAAGACCAAAAGCTTTTGCACACATACACATATTTATATACAGCTCCTCAAACATAATGTCACAAATACATGTACCATTTAAATGTTGTCCATTCCTTGTTTTTTTTTTGTTTTTTGTTTTTTAATTCCATGCCCACACATTTACCAGAGTATACTTATGTGTATTATTACAGTGGGATATGAAATTGTTGTGATAAATAAAATGAGAATTAAATGTCAGTTATCTTTAACACTACAATAGCATAGGATGGCATTGCTACATAGCATAATAAAGTTTGGAAATTAAAGAAAAGGAGAGGAACATATATTTGCTTGTTTCGATTTGAATAAAAAATTTTGAATTGTTTTAACATCAGATTTGGGATGATGGTTAGGTAAACTAAAGTGAATAGAGTACATCGCTTAAAGGCAGTTCAATCCATGGCATTGTAAATTGATTTAAAAAATAAATTCTAAGATAGCTATGGCGAATTAATTTGAGCAAATTATGAGAATGGTGGCGATCATGATAACAAGTGTCCTTAGAACTATATTAACCAAGGCACTGTTTACATACATACATACAAAATGGGTCATTACAACGCTTCTATCAGGACTACGGCCTAGCTTTTCACACAACTTAGGTTGTTAATTGTATGTTGAATGGCGGGCCCTATAATTTAAAGTAGACTCCGAACGACAAATTTTTGAGAAACTTCTCATGATAATTTTATTTGCTCTCGAGAGTTTTTACCAGAAATCTGCTGAGAAGAAGTTTCCGAAGAAATATCTTTTGTTGGATATGTTAGACCTCGGGTTTGAACCGTTGCCTCATGTCTAATAAGCCAACACAATACCTACTAGACTATGGCAACTTCAGACATTGTTTACTGTCATTAACTGGCTACCATCGGTTTTTTTGACGAAACAAATGGCTGCGAACGTGGCAATGACACTGAGAGCCTCATGAGCACGGATCATGTTAAAATCTTGGGTATGTTTGGCCGGAACATACTTATCGATTATATGATGCCTGGACCTGATTTCGATTCTAGTTTTACAAGAAAGATACTGGATAAGTCCTTCTGTGATAATATTTTACATCTCCCAGGAAGCGTTATTATAGTTTTCGCTGATGGATTCAGATCCTGCAACAAACCAGGATGTGGGATCTTTTCAGAACCCAGAGTATTGTACTTCATTTTCAGGCTGAAATAATGGCTATAAAAATTGACGCCATCCAAATTCGTTGTCAGAGTATATCGTATGGTGATACACGCATATTTACCGACAGTAAAGCGGCCATTATATCCCTAGAGAATGTGTACACCACACCTAAGATTGTTCAAGAATGCCGAATGTCTCTGGAGACATGGACATGGTTTCTGGACATGGGAACAACGAAGGTAACAACAAGATAAAATGTGGTAGTGACTCCACTTGTAGAGACAACAGATAGATCTCGCACGAATTTGCATTAAAACTTTGAAGATTCCATCTAAGGAATCTCATAGCAGAGATAACGATACACTAGTCTCTGGGTATTGGCACCAGAAAACCGGAAATATCTCATAACGACTTCTGTAGAAGACCATCTTCTCTTTCATAGCCTGACCACATCTAAGCAAAAGCGATTTGAAAAAAGTTCAAACCTTTATAAGACTCTGCGTATAGTTGAAAGATGTCAACCGTAAACGGGACTTTACGCACTTTATACATAGGGGAACCTAATCTAACCTTTGATATTCTATACAAACCCAGATCTCATGAACACATCTTCGAATACTAATTTTTTTCTGAGTACCCTGCAAAGTATTTTTACCATCTGACATTCTCTCTTGACATTCCACATAAGCAAACGAGAATGGAATACTACTATTCTATGTGCATCTAAGCCCTGAGGATTATTTTGTATCAATCGGTTGGCAAACGACTTATCGTGTCATATGCCCAATGCGTCACATACTGTATTGCAGACAGAATATGTTTTTGGCCGTTCTACCCGTATATACACGAGTGGTTCCTTTCACTATAAATCTATCTTAAATCGAATGTTTACAACTCTTTTACTCTGTCTTGTTCTTCCAGAACCAATTGTCTTGCTTCCAGCAGAAATTCTGTGCAAATAGGCAGGATTTTGTCACTGCCGAACTACTACTCCTACTGTTTTTCTTAGATCCGATGACAATCCAATAGTCGTTGAAGTACAGGTTTACCGTGAACAAAAATATCCGTAGTCTAGTTGATAGTATGTTGGCTTATTAGATGTAAGGCCATGGTTCAAACCCCAGCTCAAACATCTCAAACAAAACGAGTTATGAATAAATATTTGTGCGGCGACTTCCTCTCAGTAGATTTTTGGCAAAAACTCTGAGAATAAATAAAATTGCCATGAACAGTTGCTCAAAAAATCTTTCGTTCAGATGCGACTTTAGGTCTCGCCACAAAATCAAGCCTGCCACTCTTCTAGGATCAAATGGACACTAATTGCTTCGGATTTTCAATCTGTACTAAAATATCGCGGCCTACAACATGCTAATCATTCTATAAAGCTTGGAAAAGGGAAAGTTTAGAAGTGTATAGCTCTTAGTAAAGATTAGAAGTTTAGTCTCGAGCCAAACCAAAATCCGATTTTTCATGCACAGAGAAGGAGTGTCCAAAGTGTAACCTTCTACTGATTTGACAAAGAGGTTACAAATTTCTGTGGTATATGAGCCGGGTTTGAAAGTTTTTAATGTTTTGATCTGTCATGATGAATTTTTATCAGGGGATGCAAATTTGATTCACAACATGAGTGACAGATTTTGCTTGTTAGAACTTAAACTTAAGGAAGAATTATTTGCCATTTGGTTTTTCCTCGACCTGGACTGAAGCCTGTGAATGTGAACCTTGATTTCATTGCTGTTTCTTGTGGTTATTAAGGCATGACTTCACCTGACCTAAACAAATTAACTTAAAGTAGAATTCTTTGACATTTTTTGAACCAAAAAAAAAAATCAATTAAAAATGATTCCCTTGAGGTAATTTTCGATTGTGAAAATAACATACAGGATTAAAATTTCATGTGTGGTATTTTCCATTATTCAGTAAATGAGAATATGTTCCACTTTTATACGTCACTGACTTGGTGACCAAAAGTCACAATCACACAGTTTCAGAGACAAAAGTTTTATTTTCGTTCTTTTTGTTAATCTTCTTTTGTCTCTCTGTCTGCAAAATTTAGAACTTTGTGATGGGGTTCGTTTTTGTGTTTTTTTTCTTTTTTGTTTTTGGCAAAGGAATCGTTAGTGTTTTGTCTCTGACCCCACACTTCACAGTGTTTAGCTTCGATCATCTTTTTGTTTTTATTTTTCTATGCAAAGCGTATGAAATGGAGTTTCATTGTCCATTTTTAGTATTATTGGCTCTTTTTACGACTTGTGTGCTAATCTGTACGATTGGGCACAACTTTATTTATACATGTGTGTGTGTGCGAGTTTCTGTGTCTGTATGAGATAGAGAGTGAGTGAGTGTTGCTTTGGTCACAATATGCTTTGCCAGAGTATTTAATGCATTTAATTGCATTTAATGCTGCAGTACTTTATCGTCTACACTAACACTAACACTCTCTCTCCCTCTCTCCTCTCTGTCTCACTTATACAAACTATAATACTTGTACTCATTTAACTAAAGAGTGTTGATACTCTTTGGCTCTATAAATATCAATGCCTATTTGGTTGTTGTATTTCCTTTTGTCCTTATTATTGTTGCTGTCGTTGTTGTATTATATTGGTGATTTCCATGCCAGACAGTAAATATAAATAAAAGTACCGACCTCACACACACACACAGACATAAACACTCTTTTACACAAGCACTTGATATACCAAACAGTTGTAAATATTAACGTTAATACTTGTGCTTGGGTTTCTCCAAGCAATAACAATACAGAGTTTTGATTGTTGTTTCTGTATTTTTTTTTTCTTTTTTTTGTTTCCTGTTTGCTTGTGTTTCGTCCTGCTTTTAGTTAAAATAATGCTATTGTCAAAGCTAAACTATACCATGGCTATCTATGTAGGTGGCTTAAATGAAAATTCATTGTAGTTTTCCACGTTTAATCTTTAATTGTGTTGAATTGTGTTAAATTGTATTATAAGGTGTAGTAAAAAGAAATCAATTTATTTTTGTCTCAATTTGAGGGGAAATGGTAGACACAGAGAAGAGAAGTACGGTCTTGGATTTAGTTTGAATAATAATTAGTAGGACGTTAAATTCATTACATGCAATTTCTGCAAGATATTGAGCATTACAGAGTTATAAAGGCTTTCAGATTATTCCAGTGTTCTACATCCGGTGATCTTTATTCTAGAAAAATGGGCAGAGTAAGCAACAAAAAGATAACTTCAGGCAGGAATGTCATTATATTTGTCCATAATCACGAGCTTTAGTCTAGTAGGTAGTTATTAGATGTTGATTGTTATTAGATGTGACGCCTCGGTTCAAATCACTGGACAGACATCTCCAACTAAACGAAATACAAAAAAGGATTTCTTCGCCGACTTTCTCTCAGCAGATTTCTGGCAAAAACTCTGAGAGTAATTAAAATAAAATTGCCATGAAAAGTTTCTCAAAAATCTGTCGTTCGGAGTGGACTTTGAACTGTAGGTCCCGCCATTCATACACAAAATAAGTGTGTAAGAAAGTAGGTCCTGATCCTAATTAAAGGGTTGTAATAACCAATTACGTATGTATGGACATGTTTGTATACATGATCCTTCCATAATATTTCCTTCAACTTTATTTCCCTATTGAATCCCAGTTATCTGTCCAATGTCAGTCAAGGTAACGCCCCATTCAATTCCAAACCTTAAGCTTGGTGTTAGCTTCTGAACTGAATTAATTCCAGAAGAGGCTCGTTATGGTGATTCGTTCTCCTTGGCACAAAATCTACACATTCTTCCTTGAGTCTACCACGCGTGACTAGCAGCCCGATTACAGTTCTCAGTCTGTTCCTGAAACATCAGCTAAAAAACTCAAATCTCTTCCCGCTAAAGTCGCCTAACAAAAGTTCAAATTGTGCTAAAGCCGTATGGGCTTAGAAGAGCTTAAAAAGAAGATCCCCACAAACCCATCCTCACATTCCACTACAAGGTATTGACCACATCAAACCTACCTGCTATATTCTTTAAATTCCCTCATTAACTGGTTTACAGCAAAGGATGTCGTTATTCCCCTAACAAGCTGATTGAACTTCGTCAGACAGGCTCCTACTAAGAGATATGTACAGATAACTGTTGGGTAGTATTGCTAAGCTAAACTAACACAAATCGGGAAAATATTGCTATGGTATATACTTCCAATTCCTACGGAAAATTCCTAAAAATTTCGCATTGAACTCCGAACATTCCGTTCTTAATCCAAGCATTCCCAGTCCCGTAACGCCGCCAGTCTTATTGCAATGCATTTTCTACAGTAGCAAAGGCTCTTGCGGACTTGCTTCTTGCTGTTAGAACTTGTATATTGTACGCATTATTTCGCGCTCACTGGCGTCCTCAAACAATAACTTATTCAAGAGTTCATTCACAAATAGAATTACTAAGCGATGAAACAATAATTGCTGTACCGATTACTACTATGCCTACACCAATCATCTTGTTGTCTCTTTTTGTGTTCGCCCCATAGTGTGTATTAACGTCTACCATCCATACATAGTATATAGCGTCAATACTCGATTTCGATTTGAAATCTCGTACATAGTCACACGATACAAAGAGCAATAGATACGATTTCAATCAGATGAATAATTTATTCCGCGTTGAGTTCCAGGACTTTATAACATCGATGGGAACGAGAAAACCCATGAAATTGTTAATAGAGGAACCGCCTATTCCTCTAGCAAGAGATCAAATAGAAATTATGGCACAGTTTCTTGAATACAGCCAATTGCAACAGAAGATATCACCAGGCTGTTCTGTCACTACCCAAACTTGGTTTAGTTCGTTAAGAACAAGACCGAAAATCTTACCAGTCAATGCAGGATAAATATCTCCAGGTCTGTGGAAGATATTTTTTAGTACAGCCCCTGCGCTGTATATGTTTTTCCATGAGTTCGATGAAACGGGCAGTTATATGTGCTCAAAGCTCCAATCTACCTACATACCTATAGCAGTCTACATTGCTGACAGTAGTGTGAGTTAATACGCAGATTTGATTGACTTAAGCAATGTAACTTTGAAGGGACAGCACTGAAGACCCGAATACAGCGTTAGATCAGAAAAAGTTAAGTTTTCCGGCCTCAGTACACTTCCATACATTTAAGTATCTCGCTGATATCATATTGGAGCAAATTATTGTTTTTTAAAGCCATTTGTGGTCTTAGACCAAGTCAAAGTAACATACAACGGCTGACATCAAGATTTGCAATGTATTTTGAGGCACAAAAAAAGAGTCTTCCAAAGAGGATGAGCAACCTAAACCTGCCAACTACATACGTACATGCATACATACATATATGTATACATAATTGGTCATTACAACCTTTCAGTCAGGATTACAACCTAGCTTCTCACTCCATTTATGTTGTGTATGCTAATTTTATACCATGAGTGGCGGATGACCTGCAATTTAAAGTCGATCCCGAATGACAAATTTTTTGAGAAACTTTTCATTTCTATTTTTATCTCGGAGTTTTTGTCCGAAATTTGCTGAGAAAAATATTTTTTCGTATTTTCTTTTGTTGGAGAAGTTTGATCTGTGGTTTGAATCCTGTACAATATTCTCTCTTAGTAACCAATTTTCTTTTATAATTTCCTTTGTACCCACGCACAATTTCTATAAATTGTGTTTACGTATGTATCTGCAAAGAGCCTGCTTTTCAAGCATAGACCTCTACACTAATAAACTAAAACCAAATAGCCTTTAACATGCACACAAACACACACACACGCATACACTTAATTGTATAATATTTTCTAATTAAAGTGTAGTGTGTAGCACTCATTTAATTTATAAAAGTATTGTGTGAGTGTGTGTATTTGTGTATGTATTTGTGTTTGTATTTGAATTGGTATGCGTAAGCAAAAGTTGTGTAGCAAATGTTTTTAATTAGTATGGTGGTTTAATTTCCCTTACATTTAATTAGTTGGGGACTAAGGATTTAATTTATTGATAAGAATTCTATGAATGGAATGATACTTTGGAAAACTGCTCTTCTCTTGTAAACTTTTCTATAATAAAAGAGAGAAACACAAAATAAAAATCAATTGAGTTTTTGCATGGCATTGTATGGCAATGGAATGTGTCGTTAATTGCAGACAATTCCTGAAGTACGGCTATAGTTTCTGTTTAATGGAGAGTGTACGTACAAATCTTTTAGGACACTAGAGAAAAAAAGACTGTCATAAATAGTAGTCATTAAACAAGTATTTGGTTTGGTATCCTTCATGAACTATGTATTGTATCACACAATAACTTAAGCTAAAGTGAACAAACAAAGAAAAAAAATTCTTACATTTGTTTATAATGAGTCGTATCCATATTAGTTTTGCCGTAATTGGATTACATTGCTGTGATGTTTATGAACCTAATTTCTGATTGTTTGACAACATTATTAATCTTATACCAATTTAGTCCTCCTGTATGCTTCTCTAGCCTTTGCCATAACAATTCAATTCAATCGAATGATAATTGATGTATGAATATCCTTACAAATATATTTTATTATGCACTGACTGCCTACTGGTCAATTTTTCATAGCCACAACAACAGGCAACAAGACAATCAGAGAAAATAAAGTACGAAAATAATTTTCCAATTAAGTACCTTTAATTAAAATAAAATTGCCGAATATGCTTATAACCCGGCCTGCAAACATTTATTGATCAATGTTGCATAAGAGGCCACAAGGCAACACACACATGATCACACGCATACAATACAAACTGAAAAACAATTAATAATTGAAATGCAATATGAAACCAAAATGCAAAATTATTGTCTGCACAAAATAGCCCACCACTGGAGGAGCAGAGCATAAATACACACGAGTATGTGTAGACTTGACAAACAATCGAGCATAACTAATTGTATGCCAGAAAACTCATTACAATTATCATCGACCAAAGGCATACCACAAGACTTAACAACTGCATATGCAGATTAGTATGCATAGAATACAATACAATAAACTAAAGTATTGTATGTAATAATGCAACGTATCAACGTAGAAAGTGTTATGAAGTTAGAGAAAATGCAAAAGTTTTTGGAAAGTATCTTCAAACAGGTGCTTCTAAAATTTGACAAATTTGAAGCTACCATACAACCCTTCAATCAGAATTACAACCTATCTTCTAACCCAAGTTATGTTGTATGTGTTAATTTTATTCATAAGTAGAGGGACCTACAGTTTAATGCCGATTCCGAACGACAGATTCTTTGAGAAACTTTTCATGGCAATTTTTTATTTACTCTCAGCGTTTTTGTCAGAAATTTGCTAAGAAGAAGTCGCCGTTTGAACCGTGGCCTCACGTCTAATACCTGAACCTTCCAAACATCTGTCAAATTAGTTACCATCCATTCAGTATGTTTTATCAAATAACCATGGACGGATATAGAATTCAATAAAACACGCAATAATAGAATTGTTTTACTATAGCACTTCGACTATTTTATGATCGCTTTAATCATTCTAACGAGAGGACTATTCACAATGTAAGGAATATATTCGAGTCCATGGATTCGCTGGTTTAAGCGATGGACACGTAGTTGACATAGTTCATAAGTATGTGCAGAAGAATCCGAGCCTGCTGAATTCACGTCGTGAATGTGCTCTTTGAAGTCGCCGTGGTCTAGTAAGTAGTGTGTTGGCTTATTAGATGAAAAGCCAGGGTTTGAGCCCCAGGCCAGACATCAAAACAAAATACAAAAAGTATTTCTTCGGCGACTTCCTCTCAGCAGATTTGTGGCAAAAACTCTGAGATTAAATAAAATTGCCATGAAAAGTTTTTCAAAATCTGTCGTTCGGAGTCGACTTAAAACTGTAGGTCCCGCCACTTATGTATAAAATTAACACACACAACATAAGTAGTGTGAGAAACTAGGTCGTAATCCTGAAGGGTTGTAATGACCAATTACACAGCCCTGCAAATTTGGACTTTTTTTGTGCAAATAAGATGGCTTCAGGTGTTTTCGAAGGCATTTGGCGCGCTAAACATGAATCTGGTTCCAAAAACTTTCCGGCACGCCAAGGTTTTCGAGAAAAAGGTGGATCCAATATGGCGATCGAGGTTTATAAAAATTAATCAGATTTACTTGACAGCCATATTGGATCCGCCATTTTGAATTTTTTAAATCTGAATGAAGATCTGTAATCAGCGACCACAAAAACCCCTGAGTAACAATTTTCAAGTAAATCTGATTAATTTTTAAGGACCTCCGTAATGTGTTTCTTTTTCTTTTGCACCCCTTGACATAAACCCACCTCCTACTTTAAGCGTGTATGCAAACAATTTGGCTTTGGGCTCATTTTAAATAGCAAATACCAATTGTCAATTTCTAATAATAGCGATGGTTCTAGCACGTCAGTGTTGAGCTTTACAATGTTTCAAAAATGGCCAAAAACGCTATTTTTAGGGTTTTCAACCCCCTTTTTCTCGAAAACCTGACGTGATGGAAAATTTTTGAAACCAGATTCGTGTTTAGCGCACAAAATGTCTTCGGAAACACCTGGAGCAATCTTATTTGCAAAACCCATGCAGGGCTGTGTTATGTATGTTTAATGTGCCCTAGGCAGTTGACTACTCATTTTTATTGAAAATTAATTTTCTGATATGAGGTTCATGAAATCGCCGTCATGTGTTGGCTTATTAGACGTGTCTTAAACCCTGTTAATGATATCTCGAACATAACGAAATAAGAACAAAAAATATTTTTTTTTCGGCGTCTTCCTCTCAGCAGTCTTCTGACAAATAGTCTGAGAGTAGATAAAATTGCCATGAAAAAGTTTCTTAAAAATATCCCGTTCGTAGTCGACTTAAAACTGTGGGGCCCTCCACTTAAAAATTACACACGCAACATTGGTGCTGTGAGAATCTAGGTTAGTGGGTAAATAAGTAAGATGAGGCCCATTATCAAATGAATTGGTACGTGAACTTGGGACGATATCAACCCACATGAGATCCAAGAGCAAGCTATACTTCCCGAAAAAGTTAGGTTAATTTGAAAACGACTGATGGTGAGGCCATCAATATTAACGGCGAATACTATATGTCGATAATTTCCCACTTCTTTTGAACACCAACAAAATGTGTTTTTAACAACTTGTTGCTACTGATACTCTTTACGAGTGATTTGAAGGCATGGTCATATTACCAAGAGGTGATGAATCCTAATAAATGAGTTCATGCGATTTGCTTGCTTTAGACTTTTTCTTGTGGAGTTTTCTTAAGTCGCAGCTGTATGCGAATAAGTCCCAAACCATGCTGGTCCTCAAAACCAACATAACCGATGAAATCGGCCAAATTAAGACTGATTTATGAGCCATGGTCATAGAAAATTTAACATTTCCGATAGGCATTACTCTGGAGTGAAGATTCGTAGGTTTATAAACAGCCTGAATGAGGCAAAATGCTCGTTTGGTAGTGATATTTTATAGAGAGTATCTAACAACTTCAACATCCCTCTTTGCCATGCTTGTCGACGATTTTTTAGGAATTGTTTGATTAATTAAAATCCTATATGGATTCCAGAATTAATTGTCCTAGTTTTATAGTTTGCATGGCCATATAATGTATGTACAATTGCGATACGCACGTGCAACTGCTTCTTTGGGAGACAAGTGAAAATTCTTGACAGAGACAGATAGTATCTTATGCGTTAGAGCACTGACCTAGTCGGAGTTTCCTATTATCTGTCTCACTGTGCTTTCTAGTTCCGAATCATCTCTGAAGAAGGACATACAATTTTACCTTGAGAGTACTTTCCTACCTAGCCTATCTGGAATAAAAACCTTCAACATGGTCGCCGAAGTCTAGTAGGCAGTGTGTTGGCTTATTAGACGTGAGGCCCTGGTTTAAACTCCAAGAAAGACAACCCCGACAAAACGAAATAAAAAAAGCTATTTCTTCGGCGACCATATTTCTGGCGAAAAAACTGCAGAGAAGATAACTCTGAACTGTAGATCCCGCCGCTTATGTATGTATAAAATTAATACACAAAACACCAGTGGTGTGAGAAGCGAAATTGTAATCCTGACTGACCAATTTTGTTTGTATGTATACTTTTGGGCTTTGTTGAAATATTAAGTCATTCTCTGAGATTCTAGGAGTTCTCTGAGATTCTAACAGTTCTAAGCTGTTTTGGTGTTTCCATAGCTCTTCTACACTATCCATGTTACTTTTTCGCATTTCCTATATTTCCAAATTATAACTTAATTGTAGCTGCAAGATTAACAGTGTTTTATCAGCCGTTCCTGCCTGGTTTAAGGATACTTATAGCGGAAAGGGCACAATGGAATGGTGGGGTACTCCAGGGGCAAAGAGGTGTACACATCTTCACAGATGGGTCTAAGTTAGGTGGATGTACAGGTGCTGGCGTTTTCTGCAGGGAATTCGGTCTTGCACTCCACTTCAGGTTAAATGATGACTGCAGCGTTTTTCATGCGGAGATTTTCGCAATCTTGAAGGCTATTGAGGCCATAGCTGGTGGCCCAGCTTCGGATTCGGAACCTTACACGATCTTCGTTGACAGTCAGGCTGCCCTTAGGGCCACTGCGTCGGTCTGTTGCAAATCATGGCTCGTTCGCGAGTCGTTGAGGACTTTTGGACTAGACCCTATCCGTCTGTGCTGGGTTCCGGGTCATAGCGGAATACTGGGCAATGAGACGGCGGATGCACTCGCTAGGTTAGGCTCGCTTTCTGGGGGCGATCAATGGATGGGTCAGGGAGGAAGAGTAGAGGTGTTGGGGGAACGGATCGGGTTGTTTTGCCTCTAGATTTCTATGGCCTGCTGTGGACAATAGGAGAACAGGTTGGCTGCTGGGCTTGGATAAGGCCAGCTTAAGGTTGGTTGTAGGTTTTATCACGGGGCACTGCGAGATTAGGTTGCAAACGGGGATCCGGAACAGATCCCAGCCGGACTATTGCAGGGCATGTTGCGATTAGGAGGAGTTGGAGACTATCGAACACCTCCTCTGTAACTGCCCAGCCCTTGGTAGATTGAGGTTGAGGACCCTTGGCAGGGCCTTCTTTGAGAGTTTGAATTCTGTGTCGAGAGCCGAAATCAAGGCTCTCCATAGATTCATTAGTGGCTTAGGCTGGTTGAGAGGCGTTAGGACTTCATCAGTATAGTAGCGCCCTCCTCCATTTTATTGTGTCTTATCTGTGTAATTCCTCCACTTCCCATGTCTTTATTGGCAAGTACACGTCCTCTAACCGAACCTAACTCGAGAGTAAATAAAATTGCCATGCAAGCGTTTCTCAAAAACCTGTCGTTCGAAATCGACGTTAAACTGTAGGTCCAGCCACGTATAAAATTAACGCACACAACATCAGGGGTGTAAGAAGCGAAGTTGTAATCCTGACTAAAGGGTTGTAATGACCAATTATGTACGTATGTATACTTTTGTGGGCCTTTTAGGTTATAGAAGGGAAATCGAAGTTCAATTCTTAAAATTAGGGAAATAATTCTTATTAAGGTTTTCGAATACAAAAATAAAGAGCTTTCAATTCCCCTTAAAATAATTCATTTATCCTGGCACATAATCCATGACTCCACTGAGAGAATAACACCACAATCAAGCAATTGGGGATGGCCACACAATGTGGCCTCTATAAAGAGATCAGAATTTAGTGAATCCAATACATTTTCGAATTCCTTTGAGAGAGATATGGCAACCCTATAGTTCTAGAACAAACTACGACTTAGGAAAACCATTTATTATGATGGGAGATATAGAAACCCTATATTTCTATAACAAACTACAACTTAGGAAAACAATTTATTATAATGGAAGATATGGCAACCCTATAATTCTAGAACAAACTACTACTTAGGAAAATAATTGATTATGAATGATTATCTTGGATCCAAAATTATAATAACATAATTACCTTCATATTTAAAATGCATTATAAATACAACAAAATTATATTTTTTAACTGCAATTAAGTAAATAAAAATTATACGAGTTTATTTTAAAAAAATTTTACACATACTTTCAGTTCAATTTAATGAAAACTTAAATAAAATCTTTAACAAACTCTAATGAAACTTGACTGCTTAATTTTGTGTTTCTTTCTCGGTTACTTTGTGTGAACTAACCCGGACTCCACTTGATTCTGGTTTGATTGCCGTCTTCATCTAACAACGTTGTAATTACGTTGAATGGTCTTTTACTAAATACGTCGTGGGATAACTGCTTGCTTGCCTGCTTGCTGGCTTGGCTAAATATAATGTTGATTGGCTGCCTTTTGTTTTGCTGCCAATGGAATTTAACAAAAACGCTTCTATAATAACCGCAACAACACCTACTTGCAACGAACGAACGAACGATATCATATGCATACGGAATATGATAACAACAATGACACAAACAATAATGCTAACAATGCTGCTCCAACAAAAACAACAACAAAAATTTGCATAACTTGTTAACAACAACAATAACAACTATTACATTACATGTCCAACAATAATACTTGTTGGCTTTTTTAAATTGCTGCATTCGTCCGTTTACTGTTTCCTTGGCATCCTCTTTTTTATGTACTCCTGTATGTTTGTGTCTGTGTGGGTGTGTATACTGTTGTTGTCTTTTTCATATTTGCAACGTAAAAAGGATTTGATGCTGCAAAACATTGGCTGGCTGTTAGTTCGATACTTTTAATAATTGGTGCTGCAAGTGTAGCTGTACCGTTGGCGTTACGTGTAGCTGCAAGTAAGTAAATCAATTTTTTTTTTCTTTCTATTTACCTGTCTTGTATATAAGCCTTGTACTTTTCCCTCTCCTTTTTCCTTTCTTCCCCCTCCTATTATGGCTAACATTTGCGAGCTTCACTATCTACTGATTTGTTTCCATCCTCCACCAACAACGATCACGATTTATGACCCCCACTATAATGGCATGAGGAAAATAACAACATCAGCCGTGTCAAGTTGTTATTTTTTGTTTTTCTTCCTTTATTGCTTACCTACCAACCTGGCTTACTTTGTCTGTACTGTTCCTAGAAATTCGTTGCTTTAGCAATTTTATATGGCATTCGATGCACTTTTTTCTTTTCTTTTCTGCACTCTTTTTACATTTTGTGCTACGAGAAACACCTTAAAAACACTTCATAACATGGTTGAGTTCAGATAAAATGATTGCCAAAATAGATGCCGGAAAAAAGTTGAAACTAATGAAAAAACTGTACCAGGTTAAAAGAAAATTAAATCGGAATGTTTGCTTTGCTTTAAGTGCGATTCGTTTTAAATTAAGGCAATTACTCACAGTGGAATATTAAGAATATTAAGACGCAAATATTGAAGTTGAGTTTCTTTTTTGCAAGTATCAAAAGCATAAGTACTGTACGGGAATTCTATTAGATGTGGCTGTGGTCTAATAGGCAATGTGTTGGCTTATTAGACGTGAGGCAACGGTTCAAAACGGTTTCTGGTGCGACTGCATCTCAGCGAATACCTTGCCTTTTACAGGCAAGTTCACTCGGTACCCGTATGACAACATTCGTTATCTAGTATGATGTAAGCCCCCCTTGTCATGATCCATTAGTGTAGGGATAGTTTAAACTATCTCGAGCTCTAGATGAAACCGGCCAGTTTCCTTACGTTCGCAACCATGCCTAGATTTTCAAACGTTATGTCACCCAAAAACCGATGGCATCTGTCTGAGGGCACTAGCATAAAAGGTGTTGCAACGATTTCGTTTCCTCTACTTGATTGCAGCTTCTGCAGTAATCCTGGTGGTATCAGCGTAACTGCCAATACGGCAATGTTCCATTAGAATTCCTGTTAGAATGCGTACAGTTTTCTTGTCGAACTCACGTAGTTCAAGTAGTTTCTCTCCGTCTGCCGGACTACTGCAGCGTGTTTCAGGCGGAGGTGACAGCAATTTACCGGGCCGCTCAATGGATCCTTGTCAACGGTGCTCCTTTCACTTGCGTCTCGGTCATTTCTGATAGTCAGGCCGCGATAACATCTCTATCGGGTTTCGTGAATAACACCAGGATCCTTAGGGAATGTCGCCGCTGTCTCGAACTTCTTTCTGGGCGCTTCACCATTGTATCACTGGTGTGGGTCCCCGCGCATAGTAAATTCCAGGAAGCTGTAGGGCCGACGAGCTCGCCAAAGCTGGTGCGCTTCTTCCGGAATCCTCTTCAATTGAATTGGGTATGCCACTTGCCTCGGTCAAGTTGGATATTGCGCGAAAATTCTTTCGGGACGCCAACCTATCCTGGGTCAATGAGGAGTCCCGCTCCACCGCTAGACTCACTTGGCTCTTGATGGATAAAAGCCGTGCCAACCAATTACTTGGTCTTGGTCGTGACATCATCTCAACCACAGTGGCCGTGCTTACAGGTCATTGCGTTATGGGTAGATACGCGAAAAGAATGAGGCTCCCATTTAGCGACTTCTGCCGTGGATGCAGATCCGCTGAGAAAGAGGAGACTGTTATCCACTTTCTTTGTCAGTGCCCATCTATTGCTAGGTGTAGATATAGGATATTTAGCTCCCCATTTATTGTCAGCTTGACGGAGCTATCATCTATTGATATCATATAGCTTCGTTCATCAAACTTTCTGGCTGGTTTTCCAGTGCGTGGTAGTCGTGCCTTTGATGTGCAGCCCTCGCGCTGACCAACTTCTTCCTCTTCCCTGAGTTTGGTGGAACTTGGTCAGTACAGAGACTGCGTTCACCCGCGGTACCACAACGGGCCGCTATGCATGCTCAAGTGAGCTTTGTAATATCAGAGCTACCACTCCGAGCTAAACCTAAAGCATTTCCCAAGATGAATACATAAATGGTCATCCATATATTTCAACAAATAAGCCCTTGTCTCCTCAGAGAGAATAACCTACATAGGATCGTCGTCCAGTGCTACCGATTGCGTTAAAATAATAGAGATTGGTGAGTAAAATTCCACCAGCAGTACCACTACATCCAGTACTAAATACTAAATTAATGGAACTAAAATAAGGCAAAGAAATAATAAGAAAAAGTCGCTGTAGTCTAGTAGGTATTAGACTTGAGACCAAAGTTCAAACCCCTGGTCAGGCATATACAACAAAAACGAAAAATTATTTCTTGGACGAATTCCTTTCAGCAAATTTCTGGCAAAAACTCTGACAGAAAAATAAAATTGCCATGAAAAGTTTCTCAAAAACTTGTCGTTTGGAGTCGACTTTAAACTGTATGTCCTGCCATTCAAGTACAAATCTAGCACACAAAACATAAGTGGTGTGAGAAACTAGGTCGTAATACTGACTGAAGGATTGCATGTATGTATGCATCTAATAATAAGAAGATAGGAGAAATTCTTCCTGACATCCCTATGTCCCTTAAAGGAACAAAATCCCTGGTCTATATGGTAACGATCACCATTCATGCATATTCATGTGCTGAATAAACACAGCTCATGGATAAAATTAACACAAGCAATATGGAGGGTGTAAGAAGCTAGGTTGTAATCCTACGCTAAAGGTTTCTAATGATCAATTAAGTAAGTTAAGTGGAACATAATTGCTAACGCAAATCTGCTGACGTAATGCGCGGTGCTGATATGACGTCGTGTATAATCTGCTGCGAGTGAAAGGGATCATTGTTTTACAGGTAACACCTTACTGATCATAGTCGACACTGTGATATTTTTCCAGTTTTATTAAGATCTATTTTTTTGACAGTTTGAATATTACTCAAATAGTTACTTCATACGGCAGAGAATAGCACAGCAAACAGCCTTCAATTAGTTATTATTAGGCCTAAATAGATTCTGTGATAATTGCGTTTGGAGTTGTGCACTTTATCCATCTTGCGAATATTCGATAACTCTACCTAGTGAGATTCAAAAGCTTATTTTTCCTAGATGCGTGATGCGTTTCACTGGAAAATCGACTACAAATGGAAAGCGCATATTTTTTTTTAATTTTGTTTTCAGTTTTAGTAGCAAAAAAGTAATGAAGCGTATGTCACGTTGTCAACGTAGTGAAATTTAATGTTATTCATTAATAACAACGTCCATCATCTCCAGAAGGCGGTCAACTAGGTTCAGTAGGGTTTGAAGCAATGAACGAGAATTCGTTGGAATTATGTGCGGATCTTAACTAAAATGTCCAACTGTCCTTGACTTTCGCACAAAAAACAAGTCAAATTAGGCAGATGGAATGTATTACGTTAGGTTTGAGGGCAGCTGCAGTTTGTGGCTTATTCGCATGCACCTCAGTCTTAAGAAAACCCCACAAGAAAAATTCTAACAGCATCAATTCGTTCGATTTTGGTGGAAAGTCCACATCAATTCCATGTAAGATGGCTATGCCCTCAAATCAATCGTGCAGAGTATCGACAATGACATCCGCTGTGTGGCACATAACGCCTTCCTGTTTGAAATCACATATCGTTGGTGACAAGAGCATTTAATTGAGGTTAAAAGAAGTTGGTAATCATCGGCCTATAGGGGTTGCCATTGACATCGCCATTTCGACTAATTAAACAGCTTTAAACGTTTGATACAGTAAATCGATTGTGGCATAAGATGTGTGGCAAGTTGCATCATTCTGTTGAAATCAAACATTGTTCACACCAATAGCATGAACAGCGGATACAAGAAAATCGGTTATTATGGTTCGATATGTATCGCCCTTGACCGTAGTGGTTGCGTCTTCCTTATTTTCAAAGAAATATGAGCTAATGATGCCTCCGCTCCCCAAACTGCACCAAACAGTCACTCGTAATGGGTGCATTGATTTCTGTAAGACCACGTGTGTCTTTTCTGAGAAAAGAAAATTATTTCGCATCATAGTGCAGTTTTTCGTTGGCCCAATATATTCCAACGTGGCTCAAGCGTAAATCGATTCATTACGTTCAGTGGAGGCAATATACTGGATTTTGTGACAGAATAGAATGACAAGAAAGTATTGCCAGATTCGAAATAACCGATGTTTCAAATTTAACTGACAGATGACCCACCCTATAGTTAACCTTGCAATAATTCTCGTGTATATGTATAAATTCATCTTCTATGAAAATAAAATCCAAAAAAATCATGAACTTGTTTTTAATTTAAAAAAAAAAAAAATAAAAAATGTTTAAGTTTAAAACGTTTAGCTTATCAAAATCTAATCACTTCACACCAGTTGAATAGCTCCTTCAACACTTGGCAAAAATAAGTGTTACTCAACGAATTTTGTAAGCAAACAACAGATCTGTATTAACTGTAGTTTCCTTTGCCACACACACTTGCCACTTAAAAGAAACTTTTGCCTGCATTTGTTTCACATTTTTTTTTATTTTCTTTCAAACTTCATTTCATTAAATTTTTTTAACTTTTCCTTCATAACTTTGTATATTTCTTTGAATTTTTCTAACAATTTGTTTTTTGTTTTCTCTCTGCTTGATATTCATCTCTTAATAGGTGCTCCATTTGAAGAACGTTTACGTGTTGCCCTACAACTGTTGGATCAAGTGCCTTTAATTGATGGGCATAACGATTTACCCTGGAATATACGAAAGTTCCTGCACAATAAACTCAATGACTTTAAGTAAGTGCTGCTCCATCTTTCCTTCTTTTTCAGCCACATTGTTTTTTTTTTTTTGCTTTTGTTCGGTTTTTACTATTGCCGCACAATTTCAAGAACTTCGAAGCAGTGAAAAGTTCATTGATTGATTGTTATTTAGATGTACGTATGTACGTATGTATGTATTTATGTATGTATCTATGGTATGTACAGAGTACTTACAAATGTGATGTAGTACGTCTACGACTAAGAATTTCTACGAAAGGAAAGGAAAAAGTAAAAAACATTCTTCTTCTTTTCATATAATTTTTATCGTATTTTTTGTTTTTCGTTTTTATTTTTCTCTCTCTCTATAAAGTTTATAATTAGTAAGTTATTCTGTGTGAAAGTTTTATGTTAGTTGCTGTTTTTGTTTTCTTCTTTTTATTTGTATAGAAGTTTTACGATTTCAATTAATTAATTTTTATTTATTTGCAGCTTTAATGAAGACCTAAGAGAAGTTATGCCCTGGAAAAGAAGTCATTGGAGTCATACGGATTTAACACGACTGAAAAAGGGGCGAATATCAGCACAGGTAAGCGGACAATTTAAAAATAATCAAATTAAACATGCTTTCATATAACGGTACTATAATTGAAATCATTTAGAAAAACTTGTAAAAAAGGATATTAGCAGGGCAATTATATTGAAATTTATTTTTCTGTGGTCACTAAAAACATGCAGAAAATTTTTTGCAGCAATTTTGATTTTATAATTCAACTAGCTGTACAAGGCGCGTGTTGCTGCGCCACCAACTAAAATAAATTTGATGGAAAGACATTACACAAATGTCCAATTAATTTTGTATCATTTTATTGATTTTGTTTCCCGTTGTCCTGATAATTCAGATGAACGAGCCTTAGTAGTACGCATTCGATCAGTTTCTTATCTCATTTTTCGTTGTTCAAGTGGTTCAAGCGAACGGGACTAAGCGGCATATACTCGAAGATTTTCCAGTCTCAATACTCGTCTGATTCTGAGGCTCGTAATGCTCTTTTCTTCCGTGCTTGAGGTGTAAGTCGACCAATTTCTTGTCATTCCTTTTGAATAATTTTCAGTGACGCCATCCATGGGAAATTAATCGCACCAACATCTGTCGACTCATGCGTAACAACTTTGTTAAAGAATGCACAGTTTACGATTTAATTGTTTTTAAGTAATTTTCAATAGCGCCACCTGCCGGAAATTAGTCATATCAACTTAGAAACCTTCCCCGGCTCATGCGCAAAACTTTGCTAAAGATCATAACATGATCAAATGCGTAGTTTACGATTCTATAAGGTGCATACAAACAAACATTCATATAGACTATTGGAGGTGACACGCCCACTATGGCCAATCCGCCCATTTTGTTCATATATACGTCAAAGTTGTCCATACAAAATTTGAGGACTCTAGCTGTTGCAGTTTATGAGATATGCGACATTAAATATTTATTGGGTATGAGGGCGTGGCACCTCGCCTACTTGAAATTTTAAAATAAAAATAGCCTATAACTCCTTCCAGACATACAGGAAGATACTGTGAAAATTTCAAGAAAATCGGTCCAGCCGCTTAGCCGTTTATAGACTTCAATCAAACAAACAAACAAACTCACAAACAAATAAACATACATCAATTTTATATATAAAGAGAAGAAGATACAGTTGTCTTCGAGTGTGATACACTGATTAAGCGGTCATAAAATTTATTGATACTATTTTTGTAGAACGATTTGTCTTTAGCCTCAAAACAGATGTCAGTGTAAACAGATAGGTTCGTTTCGATTCACATATCAATGCAAAAATTCAAAATCATCAGTTCGTTCTTGTTATTGATCGCCCTCCTTGAGACGCCCATTAAGTACATCATCCTTGGTGCTCATTTCACTTCTTTTAAATCTAGCAAACACCTTCTCATGAACTGATTTTCTTGGAGCAAAGTCCGAATAATGTTTATAAGAGAAGACCTGACTTAAACTAAAGCAATAAAATAGATCTAGGCTCAGCCAGAAGAACATCGTATTGATTCTGGTGTAAAATGTTACATATCGATGCTTAAATTCGAAATCATTAATTCGCTCTTATTTTCTGTCGTCCTCTTTGAGACATCTACTAAGTGCAATGCCCTTATTGCTCATTTGCACCTCGTTTAAACCTAGCGAACCATTTGTCGAAGAAGTCGCCGTAATCTAGTAGATAATGTGTTGACTTATTAGACGTGAGACCATGGTTTAAAATCCCGGGTCAGACATCTCGAACAAAACAAAAAATTAAATAATATTTCTACAGCGACTTCCTCTCAGCAAATTTCTGGCAAAAAAAACTCTACGAGTAAAATAAAATTGCAATGAAAAAGTTTCTCAAATATCTGTCGTTCGGAGTCGACTTCAAACTGTATGGATAAGATTAACAGACACAACATAAGTGGTGTGAGAAGCTAGGTCGTATGGCTGTCAATGGCTGCTTTTACTGGTGCAAATTCTAAATAAAGTTTACCAAGCTAAGCCCTTACTACAACAGATTTTTTTCACTGTTTTATCGTTAGTAGTATACAGTAAACAAAAAAAGGAATTTTTAATGGAAAAGTAAAAAACATTTTTTTTTCAAAGTATTCGCCATTGCTGGCTACATATTTTTTCTATCTTTGTGGATTTCATGCCAGTAAAACTGTTCGTTTTTTGAAATATAACCAATTACTCACCCAATTTTCGACTACCTCGAAGGAATTGAATTGCTGATCAGCCAATGGGTGGTCTATTGGCGAATAAAATAGTAGTCGGAGGATGCCAAGTTCGGTGACAAGTCAAGTATAGTAGTAACTCCCAAATTTTTCACGGCCATTTTATTAACTGTCAGATTAATACTGAGAGAAAGGCGCCGAGGTAATATTTCTCTTATATATTTCGTTTTGTTCGAGATTAATGCGCCAGGGTGTGAACCACTAGCTGTCGTCTAATAAATAAAATACTAGACTAAAGCAAATTCGATCTCTTTAAACTATTTTGAAAAATAATTTACTTACTTATCGATTGAATCTAGCATTAGCTGCATCAAACTATTATCGATCAGTTGCATGGAATGTAACACCTCCACCTCCGGGAAATCCCATCTGTCTGCTTTACTATATGACCTGCCTGATAGATACATATTAATCAAACAAACTAATTTAGAATTAAGCTAATAGGACCTCTAAATGCGTAACTGGCGGCTGGAGTGTTTGAATAGTATTGTTATGCCCGGTCAACTGTAACGTATATTTAAGAATGCTGCACTTTTTATGACGTAAATTTCTAATAGGAAAATACCAAATAAGGCACACTTTAGAGTGACTTGATAGTCTAGTGGTTAGTACACTAGAGTGTTAGCGTGATGGTAGTGGGCTCGATTCCCACCAAAGGCTCTGGTATGTTACATTACACCAAGCATAAGGTTTAGGTTATATGGTGTTTAGATATGCACCTTTATTGCGTAAATCGCAATAAACGGCATTATTGAGTACATTATTTCATATAAAATTTCAATTAATAATTGCGCAATAAATACGCAAATTGTTTTAATACATATTGAGTAAAACTTATAATGCAGCACTGTCATAAGTGTGTTTAGTGACCATATTACAATTAACCGAACACTTTCTGTTGATATTTGACAACTCAAATATCAACAACAAACCAAATTAAAACAACCAGCTGTTTTGTTTACCAGCTGTCAAATGAATATTAAATAAGCAGCTAAACTGCGTATATTATTATGCCTGAACACTTAAAATATTGTACTCAATTAACCGAATATTGACTCAATAAAAGTGCATATCTGAACATAGTATTCCTTAGAACGTAACAATTGGATTTAATTTGTAATTGTATTGTAGTTAATACATTTTGAATATCATACGCAGCTTAATAAATTAAATTGCACTCATTTTAGAATAAAGCCTTGTATAGAGTGGGCCATCTATGAATCTAAATTTAAAGCATCAGTTATTTCGATTCTGGCAATACTTATGTTAATCTATTCTGTCTTAAAATTCAGTATATTATCATCACTAAACGGGATGAATCGATTTACGCTTGAGCAACGTTGGGATTTATTAAGCCAATGAGATACGTGCACGATAATATAGATTTGGCAAAAAAAATTATCGTTTCGGATGAAGCTCATATTCATTAATAAGCAAAATTGCCGTATTTGGGGCTGAGAAAAACTAGACGTGGTCTTACAGAACCCAATGCATCCATTACGAGTGACTGATTGGTGCGGCTTGTGGAGCGGAGGCATCATTGGCACATATTTCTTTGAAAATGAAGACGACGCAACCATTATGCATATCGTACCACGAGAACTGATTTTTTGTACCCGCTCTTCATGGTATTGATGTGAACGATGTTTGCTTTCAACAGTATGATGCAACTTGCCACACATCTCATGCCGCAATCGATTTATTGCGTCAAACGTTTGATGTTCGTTTAATTAACCGAAATGGTGATGTCAACTTGCCAACAAGAAGCTGTGATTTGACAGCGTTGGACTATTTTCTGTGAAGCGCCTTTAAAGAAAAGTGTTATGATGACAAACCAGAGACAATTGAGCATTTGAAGGCCAACATTCGTGCTGCCATTGCCGAGATACGACCCCATACACTCGAAAAAGTGCACAAAAAACGGTCCGATCGAATGAGGTACTATTTGAGCAGCCGCGGCAGCCATAGGAATGAAATAATATTCCATTTCTAACCGGAACAATTGAAATTCACAACAAAAAAATTAATTTTGCAAAACTGTTTTTTTTTATCTAAACTGTTAAATAGCCCACCCTATAGTTTCGAGCACTTTAAAAATCTTTTCAAAAATCTTATTTCATATTCTCCTTTTTTCCTATTTTTGTTTGCCCGTATAAAAATGAAATCACATCTCTAACGAATTTTATTTATTCCACTTAGTTCAGCCTAACAGTTTAATCAAATTTTATTGCAGCTTGAATGCTTGAATTTTTAATAAAAAAGAAGAAAAGAAAAAAATTAAATCAGTTTAGAGTCAAAGTGGTGCCATTCTTTTATAATAAAACAACTGAATTTTCACGTGACTGTGTCGATAGAAGCAAATTTCAAGCGGCTTACAGGATTGTAGGTTAAACCAAAAGAATAATATTAACACAGTAAAGAGAGTTTTCAATATAAATACACTGAGAAAAAAAAACAAATTGTTGATATAAATAACTGTAAAACAATACATTTAAAATAACTTCAATTTGCTGTTAAACTAAATAATGCTCTTCAAACAATATTTATAAACTTATAAGAAATCTAAGAGGCTAAGTATAGTGCAAGTATAGTACATGTATAGTACAATTTCATACTTTCACCGTGTATAACTATGTTAACAATGACCGAACTGTTTGAAATAACAGTTCTTTTTTTTGCCCCCAACCCTTTTTTAAACGAAAAACATTTATACTGCCATTCGATTGGAATGTGTGAACATGCACGAATAAGTTGTCGCCACAAAATGTTTCACACCAAACATGTACATGACTTGATTCCTTTACCCTGGAGTTTCTTTTTTGCCTTGTAACACTAACAACAGCAACTCGTTTTAAAAAAAAATTGTAAAAAAGATGGGCGGCAAATAAAAATGTAAAAAAAACTTGTTCCAACAACAACAACAACAATAAAGAGAAAAGAAATTCCCCCTTAACCAAACACAATGATGTAAATGGTGGTACATGTAACGAATACTTTTCGGTTATAAAGAAAGAAAGAATTTTTTAGTTTAAAGCAATATTTTCAACACAATAAAAGCTGCAACGTTCGTACGTGGAAATAAAACAACGAAGCCAGCCGATAAATTGTATTTGTATGGAAGAATGGAGAGTAACAATGAATTGCAATGCAAAAGGAAATGCAATGCATTTTATGTACATATACTCGTACAACAAATATAAACGGACAGAGATGTAAAGCTATGAAATCATAAAAAATATTTCATTCTCAAAAATTTATAACGCCCTTGAGAAGAAATCAGATGAAATGAAAAAAATATTTTTAAACAATATGCTGGTTTCATAGTAGATCACATTAGAACATACTTAATTAAGCACTACAACTCTTTAGTCAGGACTACTACCTAACTTTTCACACCACTTATGTTGTGTGTGTTACAGAGGTCAGCAATGAGTATTCAAAATGATGAGTAGATTCAAATCATACCTATAATTTCTGATACTTCATACTTATTTTAATGTCATACTCGTACTACTAATATTTAAACTTTGAAATACTCATTGTACTCATACTTAACAATACGCATGAAGTTATTGATTTCGACTCTCCATGACTCATCGTATACACGAATCACAAAATAAGTATCATTCGCGTAAGAACACTACAATACTCACTAGAAAGTTGTGTGTTTGCTTTGCTTGCTGTCTTTGTCTTCTTTTTTCTTCTTTCTTTGTAAATACAACAACAACTAAGGCTGTAAATTTTGATGAATGATTCGAACTACTCGAATCATTTATAAGTATTATAAGTATTTTTCTAAATTTACGAAACTGAATGAGCCGGCGTATGAATCAAACATATTTCGAATCATATGAGTTTGATGTCAACGTTGTGCGCATACTCATTGCAACTTGTGCTTTCAAATCAATGTTGTAGGGAGTACGAATGAATCAGAGTAGTTGGATTTCAATACTGTTGACTCACTCATACCCAAATTTCATGAATACTTATGAGTAGCGAAAAAGCGATTCAATGCTGATCTCTTGTGTGTTAATTTCTCACATGAATGGCGAGACCTACAGTTTAAAGTCTACTCTGAGCGACAAATTTTTTTAAGAAACTTTTCAGTCCAAATTGCTGTCGATACCAAACGACAGATTTGAAAGGCTTTTCACTGGAATTTTATTTACATTTAATTTAGTTTTTGCCAGAAGACTGCTGGCTGTTTGAATCACAGACTCTCGTCTAATAAGCAAACCAGTATCATGAAATAGTTTTAACACCTATTATTACGGAAAAGAGTTAAATAGCAGAGAGCTCTCAAGCGAAAATAATATTGAAAAAAAACTATCTTTACTTCGAAATATACATACATTCCTACCAGTTTGATAGGTTTCTTCCAACAACATTCAATATCTCCAATTATATAGGGTATTTCTTACGCACTTCCTATCTTTAAATTTAAATAAAACAAAGTGTGAGTAAAATATCATCGAAACTTTTTAGTCGTTTGAAAGTATACTGCGTGGAAAAATGTCAGCCATGATTGCTCGAGCTTAATTTTGCTGATGGCATGGATTATGTTGCCTCTGAGGGCCACTGTGGTTTGTGTTCATCCAATTCAGCCCAAAAAAAAGTCCAAAATTATCGACATATAGTAATTGCCGCTGGTAGTGATGGTCTGGCCAAGGCCTCTTGAATCCCAAATTTAAAAATATTGTGGTTTCAAATACCCATTTATTTAGAAATGGGCCTCATGGAAGAAAATTATGATCAATTCCAAACTGCTCCAGATTCAATTTAACGAATACACGTCATTTTGTGTATGAAAGTTTATCTTCAATTCCTGGATCTGCATTGCAAAATTGATAAGTTCAGGCATGCGAAATACTGAGATCTTGTAAGCGACCTGATATCGACTGCATTTCCCACTCCCACTCCGGACAGCGACGAAGCTTTCGACACATCTTGCGTATCGTTAACGTACGGGAGTTGCCAGATCTTTTATTAATCCAGCATATTTTAGAATGAAAGTTTAACTGTTTATCATATCCTAGAAAATACATGAAATTATGTTGTAAGTACTTACTTACTCTTCCTAAGATGTTCTTTTATTATGTTATCTCCTGGAGGGTCAAAGAGTACATTGTACTATTGAAGCCCACTAAATTTGAAAATCCAATTTCAAAAATAAACATATGTTCGTTTGCTATCAGATTTAAACCTGAAGCTTCAAAAGTACTTTATTTTGATGAGGGAGTGTCTCTAAGAAGTCGCCATAATCTGGTAGGTTTCAAACCCCAATGAAATATGAAGAAAATATTTCTTGTGCGGCTTCCTGGCAAAAAATTGCCATGAAAAGTTTCTCAAAAAAATTTATCTTTAAACTGTGGGTCCTGCCACTTATGGATAAAATTAACACACACAACATAAGTGGTGTGAGAAGCTGGGTCATAATCCTTACTAAAGAATTGTAATGACCAATTAAGTTAAGTAAGTAACTAAGATGAAGCCCATTTCTAGATGAATTGATGCAGGAACAAACAAACTTGTTGAATTTGGAAGGATTCCAATCCACATGAGATCCTAAAACGTCCTATACATCCCATCGTTTGAGAACAACGTTGGCCAGGCCATCAATATATAACGACGAGTACTTTATGTCGATAATTTCTCACTTAGTATGAATTGAATGATCTGAACACCAACAACATGTCGTTTGGCTTGGGTTGGATTGTAACAACCCAAGTATTGCCTGTAAGACAATACTTTTAAGTTTTGATAAAACCTAGCTCTTCCTAAACCTATCTACCTCTTTTGTTTAGTTTTTTAGCAGTAACTACAATAACGTATTTCCTTTAAAGTTCTGTAAATCTTTATGTTTTAGGCCCTCAGTTAAAAATAAAACCAAAAAATGTTCTCTCTTTACCACCATGACTTTAGCCCGTGTACAAAGCAATTTAAGTCATAGAAGTGGCAATAAAATCACGTGAAGGCAATAAATAGAAGTAAATATCTTGTTAAAACATTGTGAAAATTTATTTTGTAACAAAATTGCAATAGAATAATACAATAGCAACAGCAACAATGTACGAGTACCAAAAGTACATCAAATATTTACAAGAAAAATTGAGCAGCATGTTGTTGAAGGTGCTAAATGGTCGAAAAGAATGAAAGAAAGAAAGAAAAGAAATACTGGAGAAATAACATGCCTCAACAAATTGTATCTAAAGAACATAGACAAACAATACAAAAATGCTTAAAAGAGCTTAAAAAGTCAAACTATGCGGTAAGGTATTTAAAATTTAATTGAAGAATATTTAGGAGTTTCAAAATAATTTCATAAGAACTCGTTAGATGTGCACTGAAATGGTATTATTCGAGTGTAATTAATCTGTTGACAACTAATTTATGTTTCATATATAATTGTGTGTCATAATTTTAAGTGATTTCATTATTAATATCATGCTCAAGTTCTTCTCTAAATTTTGGTTATGTTCCCCTAATAAGTACTGCAATATCAAACAGTCATATTGTTGCCTTGGGTACAAACAATTTTGCTATTTGAGTTTCATAATATTGTAACCAAGCAGTTATTTGTCTATGCATCCCTCGTAACTACCGTCCAATAGCTAAGGAGTAACCAAAAAGCATATTAAACATGCATATGTAAAACAGTGAACAACAATATGAAGCTTAGAATTTTCTTGTTGCTCTTCTATTTCCTTTAATTTCGAGAGGAGTGGTCAAATTAAACCTGGAATATTTATTAATTCAAATCAAATATTGCTTTCAACACTAAGACGTATGAGTTACATATAATACGCTGCTGTATTCAAAAAATATTACTCATACGTATGTTTGCTTATGCTTTAGCATCCGTAACGTATGCAACATTAAGTTAATAAGAGGCAAACAATTAAACAGCATTAAGATAGGGTGGGCGTTTTAAAAGTTTAAATTTAAAACTGCAATAAAATAAAAACATTTTGAAATTTTGCCAAAAATATTTTGTTGTTATGAAGTACAATTGTTCCGGTTAGAAATGGAATATTATTTCATTTATATCGCTGCCGCGGCTGGCCTCACAGTACCTCATTCGATCGGACGAATTTTCGTGAATTTTTTCGAATCACGAATGTTGTCATATACTTTTGGCTTAAGTCATTCTAAAATAAACTTTAACTTCGATATCGGTTTAAAAAAAACACATTACCGGCCATTTGTAAATAATTAGGCAAAAATTAATGAACCATATCTACAGAATGCTGTATTAGAATAATTCAGAACAATTCAAAGAATGTGTTGTTTAGGGAAAAGCAACACTATAAAGGTACGATATAAGGCGGCACAACGGTACTTGTCCTATTTGAGACACTGAACAAATACTCGCTTAACATGAAATAATCCGATAGTATATTGCATCACTCTCTTATCAAATCGACCTTTCTGGTCAAATGAAACCATGGCACACAGATAGGCTGCCTTCCAAAATGTTAGCTGCTTTGTGTTTGAATAAAGTATCGTGTTTCATAATGTCGCTGTACAAAATATATACAATGTATTCTATTTCAAAATGTCGTCAATGTGTATTTTTAACGCAGTCAAAAATCAATCGGGCATCGGATTTATAGTTGATGCATTGTTTGGTTACTTTGCATATCCACATAGTTTATATACAGTAGTAGAACTGCATACAAACTTTGTATTGATACATTTTGGAAGGCAGCCAAATACATAACAAATTTGGTAATTTCAACCCTTCAGTCAGGATTATGACCTAGTTTCTCACACCACTTATGTTGTGTGTATTAATTTTATACATGAGTGGTGGGACCTACAGTTTAAAGTCGACTCCGAGCGACAGATTTTTGAGATTCTTTTCATGCCACTTTTATTTACTTTCAAAGTTTTTGCCAGAAATCTGTTGAGAGGAAGTCGCCGAAGAAATACTTTTTGTATTTTGTTTTGATGTCTGGCCTGGAGCTCGAACCCTGGTTTTACGTCTAATAAGCCAACACACTACCAACTAGACTATGGCGATTTAAAGATAAGGGGAGATAAGATAAGGATTCTGAAAAGTATTCAAAAAAGAACTAAAAAGAACTGTCTTGCAGCGGGGCTGTATGGCACACAGATGCCGATGGGAATTTGATGCTACACGGATGACTCTAAATATAGAGATAGTTCGGTCATGTACGTATATAGAAGAACCAGAAAGCAAACTATGCCTTTAGCTACGAGCGATGTAAGAGTAAATGATTTAGGCCTGTGTAAATTTGCAAACTTAACACAAACGATTTTAAATATTTAAACTTATAGTCAAATAGTTTGTTTTCCTCCTCACAGCACCGTAGAATGGTTAATTGTAATATTTGATGAAGCCTGAAAGTCCGCGACAATGCCCTCTATTTGCTCCACTCAAATTCTTACAACCTTTGAAAAGTGTTACGTAATCATATTGAAATATCCAAGAAAGTTGCTTTCTATTTGCAGCAGACGATGTCTTCTATACAGTTTTGTCCATCAGTGCCATAAATCTGATGTAAAAGTCTTAAGACTCATCCTGAAAAGCAACTCTATAGTATTAAATACTTCAGAAACATTCATTCAAACTGAACTTATTACATTTGATTTGAGTTTGTCCCCTAATCAACTTACAATTGTTCTGTACGCATTCAAGCAAATAATATACGATCTGTGTAACTTTTCGTTTGGTATAGTATAACCAGCCAGAAGTTGAGCTGGGAATCAAACTCAGAACCCTATAAACAGAACACTAGGGCTTCCAAAGTTTTAAGTAAGACCTATCAATTGATACTATGAGACGATCTAAAGGGAGATTTATGCATTGAAATCTGAAAACAGATTTCTTATATATTCTCTATATGATATTCTCTATATGATACGGTCAGCGGACAAATTCCATAAGACCCTTAAAAAAGAATAAAGTCAAAAACAAATATAATTGGAAAATCAATTACGCCGCATCTATAGAAAACAAAAGAACTTACAGAGCAAAAGCTAATCATCGCTACACCTAACCGTTTTTTTGCTTACAAAAATAAAAGAAATTTAATTAATCCAAGGAAGAAAAGTTTTATGAAAATTGTAATATTTCGTATAATGGATAGTATAGTTTGGTTTTAATTGTTTTTTTTTTTGAGAGTTTAGTTCATGTTCCTTTTTTTAATATAGAGAGCTTTTTTAATTCAAACAATTGACCAGCAAGTTCATACTCCTTTTCCTTTAATTTAAATTCTTTGTTTTGTATTTCAATAAGTAAATCCACTCTTTAAAGCATTTCCTTTTGGTATATTTCTGTTGTAACCATATTTTTTCTAACAGCGAACTTTTGCTCTCTCTTCCTCTGACTTTAGCAATTTATGGAACCTTTTTTTCTTTATTATTAGCTGGGGTTGAAGTTTCATCTATAAAAGAAGACAAGGTAGGTTCCATTTTGTCTTCTTCATAAACCGATAAACAGCAGGGATATACGTCAGGAATACTATTTTTTGGTGAACTTGTTGGGGTAACATTTTCTTTGTCGCAATTATCTTTTGGGCTGCCTTCTGATGTTCTTGAAGACCCAAAAGTTTGGACATTTTTTAGACATTTTTTCGAGTAAAAATTCGTTCGTATACGACTGCCAGAATTAACCCCCAGGTTTGTTTACTGCATTGTTTTCTTTTTGTAGCTTTTGTTTATAATTTTAATGTTAAGCGATGTAAATGCAAACCACCATCTTGATTTTTCATTTTTGTATGTAGAGGCAGTGCTGGGGAAAATTATAATATGCACCATGTTTTGGATGGCTTTATCAGTTATCTCAGAAGAACTAACGCATTCCAAGCTGATCTTAAATACGTGTACTTGTCAATTTAGACAGGTACAGTATGCGGAGGTCGATTTGACCCAAAATTCGGTAACACAATATGAAAATTTACTCCCCCTGTGAGACTTTTAATGTCTAAAAACCCAAGTAAATATTTTTTTCCTTTAAGTGGCCACCTTAATATTTCGATTGTAAATTTTCATTTCATTGTTAAGTATTCAACATTTAATGTTAAACTCCATGCTTAACTAAATGCTGTACTCAGATTTACATATACACTGCTGTTGCTGAGAACTCTTGACTTTTCTTTGAATACAGTTTTAATACAAGATCCTGGCGGTTTGTTTTGTTGAAATTGGAAAACTTCTGGAGAAGTCTTTTTATGTTATTTCATGTCTTATTTTTAACAATTGTAACGTTAACGACCTTTTACTTTTTATTTGTAAGGAAGTTTGGAAAATCCCTTCAACTACCGTTTTTATACTGACAACTACCACCAGCACCAGCAACAATTTTAATATTAAGTACTTACGTTTACCACCATCACTGTTTGAGTGTCTTAGGAAATATTTTCCTTTTTCTAGGAATTCTACTGCAAGAGTTTATTTTGGTTTTAAAAAAATATTGCTTTTAACAGGAGTACGTAGAATACAGGTAAAGAATATAAAAAAAGAGTTGAGAAGACAGATTGTTAAAACCAGAATAAATAAATGAATGGTAGTGAAACGATACAATAGCATATAATTACGAAACCAAGAGAATAATTTTAATACTCTTAAGTTTCAGTTGCAAAATTCATTTTTGGTTTTGTTCTTTTAATTCGTTGTTACGTTCATCGTTTTCCATTTACTTGGCTATTCAGTTTTGTTCGTTTGTAAGTATTTTAGCTTAATTAGTGACCAACCAATGTTGTGAGGTGGATTCTGTATTAAATTGCTTGATGAAAAGGATATACGTGGTAAAGGGATTCGTGTAAACTATTCTTAAAATTTAAAAATTGACGCAACAAATGTAAGATTTTTGACTCAACGAATTTAAGATTTGAATTCATATTTAACGTTTCATTATTTAACAATAAAAAATGATTGATTTGCGTTCTTTATTTCATATTCGATGAAGTCGCCGTGGTCTAGTAGGTAGTGTGTTGGCTTATTGCCCGAAAAGCCAGGGTTCGAGCCCCAGGCCAGACATCAAAATAAAATACAAAAAGTATTTCTTCGGCGACTTCCTCTATGTATGTATGTATTTCATATTCGATAGTGTTGATGCTTGAAAAATTAAGCAGTCCTTCATTCGTCACCTAATACAGCCAGTATAAGCAAGGAATATAACACAAATTACTGCTTTTTTAAACTTCCTCAAGCTAGTTTGGAGTAAATTCGCTAGTTCGAAACAGGCGCAACCACATGCATTCATATTTGGTCATTACAACTCTTCCGTCAGGATTACGACCTAGTTTCTCTACTCCACTCATGTTGTGTGTGTTAATTTTATCCATAAGTAACGGGACCTACATTTTAAAGTCGACTCCGAACGACAAATTTTTTTTTTTTTTTGAAAAATTTTCCATGACGATTTTATTTACTCTCAGAGTTTTTGCCAGAAATCTCCTAAGAGGAAGTCGCCGAAGATATATTTTTTCATATTTCGTTTGGTTCGAGATGCCTGACCTGGGCTTTGGACCGTGGCCTCCTGTCTAATAAAGCAACATACTATCTATTAGACTGGTCCAATCAAACTATGGATTTTGGCACCTTCTGTTCTACGGAAGGCGATAGAGCATCGCAATGGCACCAGTTTCCAAAAAAATGTTCAGTTGCTTGCCTACGCTGGCGACATTAACATCACAGTGCGTACCAAGCGCGATGTTGCTGCTGCCTCTATTGCTATTGAACGGGAGTCTATTAAGATGGGTCTGGCAATAAATAAGGACAAAACGAAGTATATGTTGTCGATAAGTACGGACATGCGGCATATTAGATCCCAGATTACGGACGATAACTATAATTTTGATATTGTTAGTGGATTTGCTTATCTTGTCTCCAACGTTCCCACCAAAAATCATGTCAGTCTTGAGATCAAGAGTAGGATTACCTTTGCCAGCAGGTGCTACTATGGTCTCAATATGCAATAGAGTAGCAGAGATCTCTCACGTACGACAAAACTAATACCCTACAAAACGCTCATCCTCTCTGTGCTTTTTTATGGCGCAGAAGCATGTACACCACTAAGCACTGATGCAGCAGCCTTGAGAGTTTTCGAGAGAAAAGTCCCACGTAAGATCTTCGAAACAGAGCGAGTTGGCGATGATGTCCAACGATGCGGACGTTATGCTGGTATTTGATACAAAGATTTGCATAAGTCAGCGAAGAGAATAACCTTGTTTGCGTTGCAAGAATCAACTCGGGGAAATCCTGTAATCGATTGGTGTGACCAACTGCTGAACGATGTGCTAAAGCATGCCGTAATCTGATAATCGGGCTGTTAATGGCCAATTAAGTAAGTAAGTCCCCTTGCAATTGTTGTTGGCTCTCGAGGTTTTATGAAGCGATTATAATGATAAAAAGGACTTTAATGGCCTTGCATGTACAACCAACAGAAATAATACTACAACTACAGCTAGCAAAATGAATGCATAGAAATCATAAAGAAGGAATTAAGACCAATTCGCAATAGTTTCGTGTATTTCTGTGTATTTATTTCTGAGTTACAAGCAAAATGGTAGAACGGAATGAGGAGTGTGGTATGTGGCGCCGTCTTGTTGAAACCACATATGGTTGGTGTCGAGACCAACCAGATTTAGGCTAAAAGAAGCTAATAATCATTGACCTTAGTGGTCGCTTTTGATCCTGATAGCCTCGTCAACGTTGTTCTGGAAGCAATATGGACCGATGAGGCCACAGGCGTAAAGTGATTGGTCATGACTATATTTTTCGATTAAGATCCATATGAACATCACTTTGATGCCTATGGTGGTAATCTTCTTTTATTTTAATGAAAATTTTGGATCAATGAAAGATAGTTCACATATGGCTTCCAGGACATAAAGGAGATATAATGTCCATGTACTGACATATTAAAAGGTACAGGGTATCGATTGTAAGTCGTCGTAGTATAGTAGGTAGTGTGTTGGCTTATTTGACGTAAAGCTAGGGTTCGAGCCCCAGGCCAGACATCAAAACAAACTACAAAAAAAATGTTTCGGCTACTTTCTCTTATCAGATTTCTGGTAAAAACACTGAGAATAAATAAAATTGCCATCAAAGTTTCTCAAAAATCTGTCGTTCGGAGTCGACTTTAAACTGTAGGTCCCACCACTCATGTATAAAATTAACACATACAACGTAAGTGGTGTGAGAAACTAGGTCATAATCCTGACTGAAGGGTTGTAATGACCAATTATGTATTATGTATGTATCGATTGTAAATGGAGGCTCAATTTTAAATTTAAACATTTTTTTTAAACTAGTACCATTGCTTTGCATTACCGCCTTCCGCAGAACAGAAGAATACATAAATCCATATTTTGAACACCAGAGTGGTTGAACCAGTCTAATAGGTAGTGTGTTGGCTTATTATACATGATGCAACGGTCAGACACTTCCAACAATACGAAAAATATTTCTTTTCAGCAGATTTCTGGCAAGAACTGTGAGAGTTAATAAAATTGCCCCGAAAAAGTTTCTCAAAAATCTGTCATTCGGAGTCGACTTTAAACTGCAAGTGCACCCATGAATAAAATGAGCACTCACAACATGGGTGGTGAATGCGAAGGGCTCATAGTCCCTTAAAATGAAAGCAGAACCAAAACCTTACAAACAGTTTTCCTATTTCCAATTCAATTCACTGTATGATTAGATTTTCTTGCTTTTTTGAGAAAATAATAGAAAAAAAGATTTGTTCGTTCTTACATATGAACTTATTTATCAAATTAAGGTAGAATTAGTCGAAAGTTTACGAAACGTAACGGAAGGTACGAAAATAATGCAAATGCATTCCATATATTCAATTACGTTTTTTTATTTATGCTCATTGCATTTCACATCTTAGTAACGAATGTATGTACGTTCAGTTACGTTATGTGAACGTTCGGCTAATCCGACCTCAAGAGTTTAGTTCATAGCTAGCTTTGATGAATGCGATTTTGTATAATTATTTCCATTTTATTTCTTACTTATTCACGTTACTTTTATAATTTAATTTATGTGGAGTCAGTCACAACGTTCTCATAACCATTTGCTAAAGTTACATTTGAATTTAATTTCATACTTCCACAGCAGGTAGTTGTAGTTTCTTTTTATTTAAAAAACTTTACAACTTTACACTGATGCTGAGAAAAAACTGACGAGAAGTTTTAAAAGAATATTCAGTTCATATACCACAGTGAGTGCTTCCGTTGCAGTTTGTATCATACTTTGTTGGTCAGCTTGTCATTTGTATGTACATTTGACTGGCACTTGTTATTCGTTTATATTTTTCTTCTACTTTTTTGCATTTTAAGCGTGTTACCTGGTTGTATTATAATTGTTAAGAGTTTCTTTGAAGTGTTAAATTTCATTAAAAAATTTATTACCTTGTAACTCCTGTTATTATTCCTGCTTATCACTTTCCGTTCAAAAGGTGTTTAAAAGTATGAAAGAAGGATGATAAGAATAGAAATTGTTTCCATAATGCAATTGTAGTTTTTTTGCTATTAAAGCTGCTTATGGAAGTTCTTAGCATGAAACTAATTAAACATTTCTATCATCATAGTTGATCATTTTGCAAATTATCTTTTCATTACGATTTCTAATCTTGAGATAATTTTATAAATACCATGCAACAGGGGAAATTGCAATTTTTAATGCAAAACAAAAATTCAATTAAATGGAATCTACACCCATACGAGTACATAGGTATGGAGATAGGTTTGTTATGGCGTTTTAAGTTCTAAAGGGTTGTTCATTTAAAAATTTAAATTTAAAACTACAATAAAACAAAAACAATTTAAAATTATAAAAATTTTATTTGCTGTGAAGTATAATTGTTCCGGTTAGAAATATAATATTATTTCATTGATATAACTGTCGTGGTCTCACAGTATCTCATTTGATCGGACCAATTTTCATCCATTTTCTCCAATTGTCTCTGGTTTGTCAGCATAACACTTTTCTTCAACATCTCCCCAGAAAAAAAAATAGTCCAATGGTGTCAAATCGCAGCTTTTTGGCGGTCAATTGGCGAAATAAATCGATTGTGGCATAAGATGTGCTGCAAGTTGCACCATCCTGTTGAAACCAAACACCGATACCATAAAGAGCAGATACAAAAAAACCTGTAATCATGGTACGATAGGTGTATCCATTGCCCATAATGATTGCGCCGTCCTCATTTTTAAAGAAATATGGGCCAATGATACCTCTACTTCACAACAAGCACCAAACAATCACTTGTAATGGGTGCGTTGGCTTCTGTAAGACTATGTGTGGGTTTTCTGAGTCCCAATTGCGGCAATTTTCTTACTAGCATATCAACCAAGATTGAAAATAAGCTTCATCCGAAGAGATGAGTTTTTTTTTTGCAATAGAACATTGTAAGGCGTTATACCGAGATCTTTTCGGAAAATTCGATGTAAACTGGTGCGTGAAATGTTCAATTGTTGACAACAATGACGAGTTTAAGTTGATGTATTCTCATGCACACTCCCAGCCACAGCTTAGATATTTGAGGTTGTACACACTGTATGAGCACACTCACGTCTTGGCGCACCAACAATGAAATTTTAGCAATAAATTTGCGTATACCGTGCACTGTTGATACTTCTGTGCGACCAAATTTTGTACGACATTTTCGTGAAATTTCCGACAAATTGTCTTTGTTTTGGAAATAAATATCCAATAAAACCCAACGTTGCTCAGGCGTAAATCGATTCATTACGTTCAGTGGTGAAAATACACTGAATTTTGTGACCGAATAGAATGACATAAGTATTGCCAAATTCGAAATAAGCGATGGTCCAAACGTAAACTGATATGTGGCCCACCCGATATAAACCTTCAGTCAGGATTACGACCCAGCTTCATACACCACTTATGTGTGTGTGTTAATTTTATGCATGAGTGGCGTGGCCTACAGTTTAAAGTCGACAACAATTTCATGACAATTTTATTTACTCTCATAGTTCTTACTCTCAATTCTAATAGGCCAACACACTACCTACTAGACTACATCATTAGTGCCCTGATATTACCAGTTTTTGTGGCGGAATCGGACTTGTGTGTAACGAAAATTGTTGCAACGAGCTCTGTCCAACAAGTCGTTTATTAACTATATTGGTTATCACTATGTTCCAGATCTTACATTTTGTATGGACCTCAACTTTTTTAACCACTTTTTCTGTACACAACGCATTCAGTGATTGTGTTTGCTGACTTACCCATTGAGCCAAAACAGTGATCTTCGTTACTGAAAACAATACTATACTATAAGAAAACTAAGTAAAGATATCGTCAAAATAGCAGTAGATTTGGCACCCAATAGAGAACTGAAATACAGGCCATCCAATAATACATACAGCATGTCACGTCATCATAAATTGTTTAACGCATGCATAATTCTCCTAAATTTCTAGTAATTTTCTTTGAAAAAAAATAAATAAATCTGTATGCCAAGTTCATAAAGAACTTGATTCATCACCGACATATTGATTGTTTCCGGATTAATTTTACTCTTTTCGGCTCAAAACCATTAACAAGACGAAGAAATGTGTGAATGGAAGAGAATATTGCTACTGTAAGACAAAACCTTAAACAATACGCTGAAATAACGACTCCTCGTGATTTTCAACTTGTATACCTTTTACGTAATTATCTTGTCTTTCGTGCATATTAAATACAGCTTGGCTTGAAGTAATCGTTGCTATTAGCTCCCCATGTTTGCTGATTGTGTTCATTACCAATCAAATGGCCAAGTGATTAAGAAAAGCTCCAATATTAGGTTAGATTAGCTTAGGTTAGATTTGGTGGGAGTGGTAGCTTTGATACCAAAACTCTCTCAGGTAAGATTCCATATTTATTGTGAAAAAAATCTTCATGCAGTAAAGAAATTACAATTGACGGTTGGGTGTGCTTTAAACGATAGCTGCATCGGTCCTTATATCTTATTAACAAGAAATTTGGTGCCGTTACGATAAATGATTTTTTTTTTCTAAAATTAATCAAGTAAACATCAACATAATTTGGTTCCTACACGACAAGGCAACTTGCCATACTTTACTTACTTAATCTCTCATTACAACCCTTAAGTCAGGATTACAACCTTTTGTTTATTTATCCATGAGCAACGAAACTAAAGGTTAATGTCGTCTCCAAAGGATAGATTTTGAGAAACTCTTCACGGAAATTTAATTTACTTTTAATTTTTGCCAGAAGACTGCTGAGTGAAAGTTATCGAAGAAATCTCGTTTATATTTCGTTTGGTTTGAGACATCTGAGCTGGGGTTTGTATCACGGATTCTCGTCTAATACGCCAACGTATTACCTACATCTCCAATAAAACAAAAAAAAAGTATTTCTTCGACGACTTCCTCTCCGCATATTTCTAGAAAAATTTCTGACAGTAAATAAAATTGCCATGAAAAGTTTCTCAAAAAAATTTGTCGTTCGGAGTCGGCATGAAACTGTAGGTCTCGCCACTCATGTATAAAATTAACACAACATAAGTGGTGTGAGAAGCTAGGTCGTCATCTCAACTGAATGGTTATAATGACCGTTTATGTATACATGTTAAGGCATTAAACATACATAATTGGTCATTATAACCCTTCAGTCAGGATTACGACCTAGAGGCAGTCGCCGAAGAAATATTTTTCATATTTTCGTTTCGATGTCTGACCTGAGATTTGAAACGTGGCCTTACGTCTAATAAGCCGACACACTACCTACTAGACTACGGCGACTACAATCTGCCAAAGTATTATAACAAAATTATGTTTCTGTTCTCAAGCTCTTATTTAACAACCAATACATAGCACAGACTTGTGGAATAAGGAGTCTTACGGAGTTGAAGAGAGACTAAAGCTTTAGCATTAAAAACAGTCCTTCTCAACAACTTCGTTAAGATCCTTTTAACAAATTAAATACCTACACATTGCACACACTTTTAAGTCCAAATTAAATGCATTCGTTATGAAAAATACTCTGTAAAGTAAATTTTAAAATAAAACTTAACAAGTGCAAGTAAAAATTCAGCAGACGCTCTTCATTAAGCTGGACTCTCTCTCTCTCTCTCACAAGAAAGTTAATTTGAATGCAAACCATACTGTTTGCATAAGATTTTCTTATTTTATCAAGTAAAACTTGAAAATTAATTCTTTTTAAATTCTTTTCAATTTCAATGAAAACTACCAACTTCACAACAGTTCTTTGGTCGTTTTGTTATGCTGCAAAGAAAAAATCATACATTTTATGGAAATCTACATGATGTTGTTGGAAATAAAATTTGAAAAACAAAACAAAGAAAGTGTGGAAAAGAATAAATAACAATAAAATAAAAGAGGAGTGGCATGGGTTACAATGAGGCACAAAGAACAAAAGAGCAGAAATACTGGAGAAAAATGAAGAAAAAAGAAAAACGAACGTGAAAACGTAGAAGAAGTTGGTTAAACTTTTCATAAAAATAATTTGTGAATGTCGAAAACAACGGCAAACTTTTTTAAACTTCATTTGCATTTGTTTATAAAATACAGACATACACGCACAAATATACACAAACTTTAGGAATACTACATGCATACATACATCCATACATGGATGCTAAAGAAAGAACATGAAAAATGTCATGTACTTTGCGTATGCGAATTTAAATAATTTTTTTTGCTTTTTTGTTAGTAAAACTGAGAACCAAGTACAAAAGAAAGGGTGGCTAAATACCCATATACAGTCGGTCAACATCGAGTGTCCAAAGCCCCTTAAATGACTTGGTCAAACCATACCGTAAGTGTTCCAACACAATTCCTAATATTTCGTTTCATTGGTACATAACAGTAACAATTTTCTTTTTAACATTTCTGACACGTTGCAAGTCCTAAGCTTAAGTGCCACTACCTAACGCTTGCCAGTTAGGAAGTATGTATGTTTTTTGGAAAATAAAAATGCAACAACACACAGAACATAAAGTCAAAAGGCACAAAACTACAAGAATATTGCATTTTCTAACTAAAACTGCTACCATAACTACAACAGTGCTACAATAATAGGAACAAAAACAACTACAACACCAACATCAGCTAAAACAATACGAAAAGAACATGCAACCAAATACGTACAGCTTAAATGTAGATGTATGCATTTGTATGCATAATAACTGTGTATTAAAATATACAACTTGAACCAGTCTACTACAAAATTTACATAAACATACATACAACACTATATATACAGTGTCGGTGAAAATATATTTCAATACATCTGCATATACACAGATAGGTAGGTAAGTTGTTCACCCAAAGATAATGGTTAGACCCATTTAGACCCATTGCGATGCCACAGTTTTTCATTTTCTCCTTGTCTGGTAACCATTCGTAGCTTCAGTTGAAGCCATTTAGACTGGTAGTGTCCATCTAATAATTAGGTCCGCCTAATAACTTTTTTTTTGAAAATGCTTTAAAAAAAACTACTGAATATTTTCTCAAATTTCTGTTTTTATTTGAAAGTACAATCCATCCTGTTAATAATGGAAAATAATTCCATTCAAATGGCTGTTTAGTTTGGCCATGCAGTAGCCTACACCAGAAGATGCCGATTTTGGCAAAAAAAATCAGATGATTTTCAGATTGATTGAAGATGAACCTCATTTCGATCTTGGCGGGTATGTAAACAAGCAAAATTGTCGCATTTGGGGCACAGAAAACCCGCACGCATACATTGAAAAGCCGACGCACCCAAAACGAGTCACTGTTTGGTGCGGTTTTTGGTCCAGAGGCATAATTGGACCATTTTTCTTCGAAAATGAGCAAGGAGTGGCCGTTACAGTCAATGACGATCGTTATCGGGCCATGTTGAACGAATTTTTGTCCACAAAAATTGAAGAGGAGGATATTGGCAACATTTGGTTTCAACAGGACGGCGCTACGTGCCACACAGCCGAAGCTACACTCGATGTTTTGCGCCCTTTTTTTGAAGATTGCTTTATCAGCCGCAGAGCTGATGTCGTTTGACCACCTCGGAGCTGCGATTTGACACCGTTGGACTATATTATTGTGGGGTGCCGTCAAAAATAAGTGTTACGCCGACAAGACAGAGATAATTGACGCTTTAAAGTACAATAATCGTGAAGCCATTGGTGAAATACAGATGCACACAATCGATAATGTGCTTAAAAATTGGACCGATTTTTAAAGCATTTTCAAAAAAAAAAGTTATTTCCCGGACCCTTTAGTAGATGTTCATTTTCCTCCTCCGACACAGTGCTGCTGTGTCTAATAGAGGACAAACAATTTCCTCCTTTTCTTCACGTACACACCTCCTGGGAAAATCATTTTCAATGCTTTTTATAAGAGTGCCTACAACGCAATGCTCCGTAATGAATCCAACAACCAAACTGTGAGTACTCTGTAGAATTTAAACGAGCTCCTTATGTGCCCTTATCGATCTTTGGCCAGAATTGCTGCACAGATCTGTGGAGCCATCCACTTGGCAGTGACCAAATTCATAACTGCAATGTTGATCTTAAAGTCGCAAGTCTTTAAAGTGATTCTCAAAGTAAACAATTTATCAGAGAGTTCAATGGTTGTGCCATATCTGTTCAGGGAATGACTCCTCTACAGTTACCTGCAACATCTCTGTAGCTTGGTACCAATACGATATAATATCATCCCATCCCTCTATCTGATTGATATATGTATTTGTCGCAATCATCTGGAAGTTCATTACATTGGAACCCAGTATTGCTCTAGGAAATGCAGTAATTCGGTAGCCTTATGTATCAAGGTACGGCCACCAATTCCCAAAAAATCCCACAACCCACTTTTAATTTGGACCGAAGGCGGAATGAGTGTCATGAACTTTCTTCACAACGCGGCATGATCTAGAAAATGCTTCCAATAATCACAAATTCCTTCTGGATCTTTGCGTGACTAATAATTGATTCAAGCCCCTGCTCAATTGGTCAGAGAGGTCCACAACAGGACCTTTAGTTGCTAAACACTTAAAGTAAAAGTTGAACGGAAAGAGGCATAAAATTATCTCCAGTGCCAACGTTGCTTTAGTGGCAAAAAACCTCGCTGATAGCGATGTTGTTAATTCTTTGTATCTGTCACATCAGATTAAAATTAACTGTCCTGCAGTGTTATAAAGGTCCAGTTAGTCATATAAGAACCCGATATACTTTGTTACAAATGTCGACGACAATGGAGGCCCTTCAACCCTTTTAGGGATGTTCGGTGTAGAAAACAGTTTTCTGTGCCAAATAATCCTCAATCATCCTTGAGTTTAGTCTCAGAAGAGGCTACAAGGCTACGGCTTGTATATTCTACTGAAGAGTTCCGCCTTCATATTTCTTGGAATCACACTTAAACTGCTATCAGATGTCCGTTTACTGATCTTCCTCACAATCAGTTATATCATAAAAATCTACCCGAAATTGTAAGAATCACGTTATCCGCCCAGACAACAGCCCATCATTCAATCTGTTCCAAAATCACTAGCGTGTTATTCAACACAATATTTCATAGGAGAGAAAAAATTCCACCTTCCTATGCCCCTGGTAATGTGCAAATTCCCTTTCGTTGGGTAGATTGTTTTTCCACAAAGTACGTTCGGTATTTAGTTCCCCAAAGTGTCATATCAATATCCAGGAAAGCAATGAGACTATACTCCTTCTGTGTCAGCTATTCATAGCACACGTTGGGCTATGTTTCAATACACTTTCCATTATTGCATGCATGCATGCAAGACATAAATTCTTTGAATCCCTTGGTCTTCAGCAGAAACGAGGAGAATTTTATGGGTTTATAGTTTTTAAGTGTGTTACGGAATTTTCTTTGTGCCTTCAGTGTGAAGAATACATTCACTCTCCACCATTCTCATGGGAAGTGGTTCATACGAATCTCTCCCTAAGAGCTCGATGTATTCCAGTTTCTGATGTTGTGAAGGAAGGATTTATTCTCTTCGCTCATGGGGACTTAGACGATTTAAATTTATTTATCGCCCACAGGCACATTGGTCTCGGGCACCTCGCGAATTATTTCTGTGGAAGCTGTAGAAATTTGGAGGAAGATGAGATTGTTCTTCATCTATTGGGAAAATGCCCAGCACTATGGCAAAGGAGAAAGAGGCATCATGGTACCTATTGCATCGGTGATTTTAGTGATCTGTTAAACATTGACATCGGCAGGTTGAGTCGCATCATTGGAAGCTCTAAGTGGTTGCAGGACTAAAGGATAATAGATGAAAGCTGTAGTATCACAACGAGCCCCATGTGGCCGAAGTGGGTTCATCTGAAATCTTTTGAGGGAACGGCTACCTACCTACCTACCTACCTACTAATTGTCCACAAGGTTGACAATCGTTGTCATTACAATAGCTAACCATGCCTCGTTTATAGCACGAAATAGTTTCTTTTGATGGCGATACTCTTTGCAATTTCTTACTAATTTTTTACGGAGCTTATTTGGTTATTTGGCGTATTGTTTACTGTTATTATTATTGTCGTATTGCAATATCGAATGTCAAATGAGAGAGGTACCACCTTCTCTTTCCGTTTTCACCGAGACTGTATCAAAAGTTCTTGTTCCTCGCTTCCAATCCAACTGTACACAATCACACAACGCAAAAAAAAGAAACATTAGCAAAATTCAAAGTTATGTTAGTTTTACATTTGGCCACCACTACACTCAAATGATACACATGCAATTTACCCATACATACACACAGTTTTATATACACATTGAACGCACAATAGACGCAAGCTGCGGTCACCATTCAACAATGGCAAGGTGCACAATGGAAAAAATGCAAATATTGAACAAAAATTCAAATGTAACAATGTTTCGTGACATGCAACAAAACTTTTCCAATGCAAAATATATATAAATTTGCCTGAAAGTTAAGACAGTGACGCAGCCTGAAGCTAAGGAAAGTTCTCTTCATATTTTTATAAAATGTTTTTGACAAGCGACAAAAACTGAAAAGAAAAAGAATAAAATGAAGCAAATTAGTTGAAGTTTAAAATTACTTTCTTGCCACATACGAGTGTGTATATGTATGTATGTATGTATGCATGTATTTACATACATACATAATTGGTCATTACAACCCTTCAGTCAGGATTACGACCTAGTTTCTCACACCACTTATGTTGTGTGTGTTAATTTTATACATGAGTGGTGGGACCTACAGTTTAAAGTCGACTCCGAACGACAGATATGAGAAACATTTCATGGCAATTTTATTTACTCTCAGAGTTTTTGCCAGAAATCTGCTGAGAGGAAGTCGCCGAAGAAATTCTTTTTGTATTTTTTTTTTTTTTTTTTTTTTTTTTTTTTTGATGTCTGGCCTGGGGCTCGAACCCTGGCTTTTCGTCTAATAAGCCAACACACTACCTACTAGACCGCGGCGATTTCATGCATGTATTTATTAAGAATAAAACTTCATTGCTTTTAGGCTTACATTTCATGAAATTTATTTATACAGCCTTTTTAGTTCTTTTTTGAATAATTTTAACAATCCTGTCTTATCTTTTCAAGGTACCAAATCCAGTTAGTAGGCCTTCAGCAAAGGAGAGCTTTATAGGTTTATAATTCTTAGGTGTGTAACGGAAGTTTCTTTGTTGCTCCAGTGCAAAGAATACATCCACTCTCCACCTTTCTAATGGTAAATGGTTAAACCTTAAATACTTTCAAGTCACAACAAATGATTAATGAACAGTATGCCGATTAAAAAACCAAAATTTGTTTTCCCACAGTAGCTATTGACTTACTGATTTTTATGCTGAGTCCACTGAGTTAGCTGGATAGCAACGGGTTTATTTTTAAGACCTTTTTAAATGTTTATATGAGACGGATATATTGTTGGAATATATTTGTCTTATTTTAAACATAGTTTCTGACATGTGTCCACCGTAGCTACGTGTTGCATGGTGCATTCAATCAGTCAAACAATTACTTTACTCTCTCAATCAAGCCGAATGGATTAGCGTTGGCTTGAGTGGCTTCCAGTGCTTCACAAGTCATTAGTTTGTCGGCATAAATCAATGGCAACATCGCCTCATGAAACGTATTTATTTTCCTTTACTCTCTCAATCCAGCCGAATGGCATTAATGTTGGCTTGAGTGGCTTCCAGTGCTTCACAAGTCGTTAGTTTGTCGCCATAAATCAATGACAACATCGCCTCATGAAACGTATTTTTTTCCTTTACACCTCTGAAAGCATATGACTTCCACAAAGCATTTTCATCTTGGCCGATTGACTTCTGTTATTTTTTACATCTTGCCATCTAAGATTCCACTCTCCTATGTCTTAGAGTATCGAACGTCTTCAAGTGTTCCTTGAGAGTTCCACTAAAGTGTCATAATATCATAATTTGTCATTACAACCCTTCAGTCAGGATTACGACCTAGTTTCTCACACCAATTAGGTTGTGTGCGATAATTTTTATACATGAATGGCGGCAACTACAGTCTAAAGTCGTCCCCGAACGATAGATTTTTGCTAAACTTTTCATGGCAATTTTATTTACTTACAGAGTTTATGACAGGAATCTGCTGAGAGGAAGTCGCCGAAGAAATATATTTTCATATATTCGTTTTGACGTCTGACCTGGGGTTTGTACCGAGACCTCATATTTGATAAGCCAACACTCTACCTATTAGACTATGGCAACTTCATGATGTTATTAGGCCAGAATATATTACATATGGTTCTGAGGCCATTGTTGATGATAGTTTTTACGTGATGGTATTCAATACTAACCAGGTTTTAATTCCGTACAACAAAGTCAATTTTACTCATGCATTGAGAATTATGAGCTTGGCTCGTCAGCATATTTGTGAGCTTCTCCGTATTCACTGTAGTCATCCAAATGCCGAACCTGCTTTACTGAGCATGTTGATTACGTTTGTTTCTGCCAGCCATTTATTGTTACTATACTGCCTAGATAGCAAAAGTTATCCACGCTTATCTCAAGTTCAACATTGCTCACGTCCTCTAGCTTTGTTTTCATGTTGAAAACTTTGTCCGAAAATAGTAATCCAAATCCTTGAGTTGGCGTGAGAGACTTCATGTTAGTTCTATTCTCTCAGAACAGACTTCGCTCATGATATCATCCAGTACGTTGGTGCTGAGCATTTGTGTGAAATCGTTTGCTTATATTGTCGTTGAGAAGAACTGTAACGTAATACAGAACCATTAAATGGCAAGAACAATGGGGGCCACATCTGGAAAGTAAATTGTCACCAAATTGATGTCGCCATATGGCAAGTTATGCCGTCCTGATGATATCGTTGATGTTTAGTTGATCGATAGCGACAAAAATTCTGTCACCGACACAACAGATTCCTCTACAGTTCTAAAGAAATAAGGACCAACGACATCTCCAGCATATAAACTACATAAGCAGTAAATTTTAAAAGACGGAATGATAATTTTTTAACGGTTTGGGAATTGTATGTAGTGTTCGAACAAAAAGTAGACTTAAGAAAATCCAACAGGAAAAATTCTAACGGGGGGAAATCAAAAAATCTCGATGGCCAGTTCATATCACCCCCACGTAAGATGAATATCCACTCAAGTTGCTCGTGAGAAATATCCAATGTAGCATGAGCTACGCGTCACGCAGCACCACCTTTCAAAACCGCATGTGGTTGTTGTCTAGATCATACAATTCCGCTCACGAGGTGAAACGATTACGCCATAAAACATAAATCTTCAACAATTTAAGAATTTTTTGAGATACATTAAACGCTTTGGGCCTTGTTTAGACTGACATCGTCTCTCAAATTCCAGGTTTAGAAGCGTCATGCATCTCCACGTGATTTCTGATTGAAAAATCCTTTTAAGCGTAGAGGCCCGTTTTCCTTGTGATAATTCTGGCGTCTGTGGTATCTTTTTTTGCCTCCGTTAAATAAGTTCCAAATATACCTAGAACTGATGGTGTTTGCCAGAACTGTAGAAGAAAAATTAGTTGTGTACGAACGAGTAGGCTTTACATTGGTTGCGCATTCTCTCTCTTTCGCTTACTATATATTATGACGGCCGGATGGAAATATATGTTCCATAATAACATTTCTGTTGCTATAAAATTTGCAACATTTTTGCATCGGTATAAACAATAAAAGATGACAACGTTGCAAAAATAAAATAAAAGAATTAATTTATTCGTATTGAAAAATACAATAAAAATGTTTTTTTCAATCATACATATTCGTATGTCATATAGTAAACACTGATTTTATTTCGTATTTATTTGCAACTTGAAATTACTGCCACTTTCTTTAGTTACGCCTCTGGTCAAGTCGATAAAACAAAAACTTTACACACTTCCTGAGATTACAGTTTTCATTTAAGTGTCCAAACAACTTTCATAAAATCCTTGTTATTCAACTTTATTTGCGTCTCTGTGTGTGGTTGTAGAAGTTCAAATTGGCACACAGTCACACAATTTGAAACGTACTTTTAATACTCATGTTTATTTGTATACATACCTTGACTTTTTGCTACTTTTAATTGTTGGTATTTGTGTTGAGCTTATTTACCGCAAAAAAATATGCAACAAAATAGTCTGATAGAAATGTAAGAAGCACAATGAATATTTGATCGCCTACAATATAATATTGTTACAAAAATGGAAATGGTGTTACATCATTTAACAGTAAATGATAAACAAAAGCTACAAAAACAAAAACTATGGACAACAAATAAACAAAAATATAGCAACAACATCAGTGTAAAAAAGGTTTAAACAAATAGGCAACAACAACACTGCAAGGACAAACGTAAACAAAATACACAAACAACAATAATGTAAACAACATGTTTACATTTATATAGATTTCACGAAGGCAAAGTCATTTTCCTACAAGAGCATTCATCAGACTGTTTACGCAGCGATATAAAAGACAAAACAAAGCAGGCAACGGTATCAGTAAAAATTCAGTTAGTCTTGTGTGAAGACGCGTTGCCTCTGAAGCGAATAATCGTGATTTGAAGATCTGCGTTGTTACGATTTAACGAAAAATTGTTAGTTTTTATACAAAAGAGTCTAAAGAAGAATAACAAACAAAGCAAATTGTTGTTGTTTACATCAAGTTGTGAACAGTGGCACTCAGAATTGTGCGAACAGTAAAGAATTTTAATTAACACTAAACACAGTTTTATTTTTATTTGATTTGTAATCTACGAGCTCATATTTTAAAAGTTTTTAAAAGTGTAAAAACGTAACAATATTTTAACACTTTAAAACAACTGGTGTAATAACATATTAAATATTGCCGAAGTAATAAGTAATACGGAGTTCCTAGCGGCAGCAATAACGATGGTTTTCAATGTGTTTGAATATTAGTGAAGGCCCTGATTAGATATAATTTCATAGATTCGATTCCAACGATGCCTAGAAGAGTACTATAAGGTCATAATAATAAATAAAACTCCTGCTAAGGCTTTCAATTTTCACAAGTGTTAAGGTTAATCAATCATTGTCCATTTGTACTGCTGTATAGTTATCTGTTGCTGTCGTACAGGGTTATCATAATACCGGGACAATATGATCTCTTGTACTGCCCTCATCCCGCAATATTCCTATAATCTCCTGTCTAAAAATATTGGCCTGATAAACTTCACTGTGTTCACTGTGTCGAAAAGCACAATTTCATGTCAAGCACCTGATATGTATGCAGGTATTTCAGTCCGGGTTACATTAATTCCATATAGGCTCCACTTATGTGTTCTAAAGATTTCGAACAAACATTCTTATATTCCGCTGTGCCCTGTCAAAGGGCAGTTTGGTAAACTCAGGTTATTTCTGAATGGTCTAATGCATGACTGAAATAGTTTTCTTGGCAATTACCTAATAAAAGTTTAAACTGATGCATGACCATTCAGTTTGCAAGGAATCTTTCCTCGCAAACTCATCTGTCTGCTTATTGCCGAGAATTAACGCGTGACGTGAAAGCCGGTAGAGGATAACAATATTTCCCCTGATTTTCAGATCGTATTATTATGTGCTGATCTTTGTACAGTAAGACCCCGCTTAACGCTGAGGATACGTTCCAATAAGTTCCAGCGCAAAACGAAACAACGTTAAACGAGGGAACTTAAAACGTACTTAACTTATAACGTACTTATCTAATAAATCAACTGTGGCGCACGAAAGATGTGTTTTCGAAAAATACATTTGGAATCTTCATTCTGGACAGGCTAACAAAAGTTCAACGCTCTTTACATAGTATACACCGTCGCTATACAGTGCACCGCTTTTGGTTGGCCGTTTCATTTGCACACATACATATACAACAAGTATCAATACAGTGCGCGATTTAGGGGAATCCCAATACTACCCCGCAATACTGAAACAGCGCTAAGCGGAGCAGCTTTAAGCGGGGTCTTACTGTACTTTCTGTTCAATTTGAACTGAGCCATTGACTTTCACTTGGAAGATGACTGTGAGTGTCCTCATAGGATCTGGGATCAAGAACTCCCTCTTCTATTCCAATATTTCCCAAAATCATGGGGACTATTTATTCTGTCTAGGGCACAGTTAAAGAGGAAGCTGTTAGTCACTGTAGTCTAGTTCATTACGGGACTTTTGTGACTTAACATATGTACATAACTTACATAATTGAACTCTTCAATCACGACTACGACTTACCTTCTAACACCACTTATGTTGCATGTGTTAATTTTATACATGAGTGGCGGCGCGTACAGTTTAAAGTCGACTTCGAACGACAGATTTTTTTAGGAAACTTTTGATGGCAATTTTTTATTTATATTCATAGTTTTTACCAGAAATCTGCTGAGAGGAAGTCGCCGAAGAACTCCTTTTTGTATTCTTGTTTTGATGTCTGGCCTGGGGCTCGAACCCTGGCTTTGCGTCTAATAAGCCAATGCACTACCTACTAGACTACGGCGACTTTATGAAGAGGGTAACTTATGAAATTTTGTATATAAATTTTGGTTTGTAGTAGACATCTCACATGGAATCTGCATTTAAAGAATGTCAAAGAAACTTCCAAAAGAAGGCCCAACCTGTACCTTACGCATTTGAAGACAATTTCTCCTGATCTTTTTTCCGAAATCTTCCGTCATTTTCCGTAAGAATGCTTAATATTTCCAAGTAGTTTCAATACATGTCTGTCTGCTGAAGGAAGTGGCTAAAGAAATATTTTTTCATATTTCGTTTTGTTGGAGATGCCTGTGTTAGGGTTTGAACAGTGGCCTAACGTTTAATAAGCCAACGCACTACCGACTGAACTACGGCGATTCTGCGTTTTAACAGTTGAAAGCTGAAGTCGTAAAGAAAGAGAACTACGTACGTTTTAAGCAAATCCTTCTGAGTTAATAGAAATGTAATTCTAAACTCAAGGTATTTAAGAATTCCAGAATTCGGTGTATTTAGTTATTATTTTAAGGCGTTACATGCGAGAACTCAAGCCCTCTATGCTCCTCCAAACCACTGTAGTAAAGGATATAAAAGCTAAAATGAAAATAAAAACAAAAATTTAATGGAAACTTTTAAGCCATTCTTGCAAAACTGTTGCATGCTTTTTCACAATACACACTCGCTCACATGGAAATGTTGTAGGTTTGGCAAAGAAAAACAACAGCAACAACCGTAACAGAAATAAAAACTTTAGGAAAGGAACCCTTGAACTTTTCTTGAATATTTATGCTGCCGTGTTATTATGCCGTTTCTAATTTCTCTATTTTTGTAGCAAGTTTTTCTTCTTCTTCGCTCTCTCTCTATGGAGAGAGTTGCTGCATGAATCTTTGCTTAATTAAAACAATTATCTTTGTTAAACAATACAAAGGTAAAAAATTTAATACTAATGTATGTAAACAAATACAAATACAGATTTAATGTATGTGTAAATGTATGAATGTATGCTATGTAGAGTTTTTGTTTTGTATTGTTTAGCTTCTGTTCTTTTGCACTCGAATTATAACAGAATATGATTCCTTTTTATTGTTTTTTCCTTTTAAGCATAACAAAGCTGAAACTGCATTCACAAAAAAGAGGCTGAAAGAAAGAAAAAAAATTCTAAAACACCATTAAAAGGAGACTCATTCATTGCCTTATTCATCGAAACATGCATAAATGCTTAAATGCGTTGGTATTTGCATTATAGACGTATATAGACGTATATAGACGTATATAGACGTATACAGACGCATGTAGACGTAAACATGTATGCATGCACTTGTATGTCTTTGTAACTAACAATTGCAATTCGTTTTGCTTCCTTTTGTTGTTTTCATTATTTTCTAATTTCTATGCTTTGACCCTGATAATACCGTACTAGCTACGTAATGTAAATTGTATGTTGTTGCGTGTGTTGCTTCGGTTGCTGTTGCTGTTCATTATGGCTAAAGTGTTGGCAAATTTATTGTAACTACTGTTTTGAGTGCAAAGTGGTATTTTCCCTTTGTCTTGTTTTGTTTTAATGCTTTTGAACAGTGCAACCCTGACATTTAGATTAGCCTGGTTTAGGCACCAGATAACTTGTTCAAGTCAATTTCAATGTGTAAATAATACAATAACAAGAAAATTATCGCTCATAGCTATGGGGATAATAACAATTTCTATACGTTTTTTTTTTATTTTAGAAATTAAAAGAAAAGAGTTTTAATTCGAATAGTAAGTGATAACACTATGAATAAAATTAATACAGTATTGTGTTCAGAATTAGGACCACATTCCAACATACAAGTTTGAATTTAGAAACTTACTTTTCTTTTAACGGGTGATTTTTTAGCTATTATCTTTTTGGCAACACTGGTTTAAACAGCTCACGCACGTTTCGTGTTTTGTTTCACTGTCAAACATCTTCACTTTGGTCTATAATTTAACCATGAATCGTCTTACAAGCGAACAACGCTTGCAAATCATTGAATTTTATTATCAAAATGCGTGCTCTGTTAAGAAAGTTCATCGCGCGCTTCTTCCATTTTATGGTCAGTTTAATCGACCCACTGAAGCGGCTATTCGGGCTATTGTGACTAAATTTCGCACCAAATTTACATTGTTGAACTCTGTTACTCAACAACGTGGAAAATTTTGCGGAAGGATTTAGGTGTGAAGCCTTTCAAAATACAGCTGGTGCAAGAATTGAAGCCGAACGATCTACCGCAACGCAGAATTTTTGGTGAATGGGCTCTTGGAAAGTTGGCCGAAGATCCACTTCTTTATCGAAAAATTGTGTTCAGCGACGAAGCTCATTTTTGGCTCAATGGATACGTAAATAAGCAGAATTGTCAATTTTGGAGTGAAGATCAGCCAGAAGCATTACATCCAGAAAAAGTCACAGTTTGCTGCGGTTTATGGGCTGATGGCATCATTGGACCGTACTTCTTCAAAGATGCTGCGAATCGTAACGTAACTGTGAATGGTGAGCGCTACCGTGAGATGATATCCAACTGCAATACACAAAATGCAAGAGCTTGACTTGCATGACATGCGGTTTCAACAAGACGTTGCCACATGCCACACAACACGCGTAACAATGGACTTATTGAGAGGAGAGTTCAGTGAACATTTTATTTCACGTTCGGGGCCGCCTAGATCGTGCGATTTAACGCCTTTAGACTATTTTTTGTGGGGCAATGTTAAAGCTCAAGTTTATACAGACCAGCCCGCTTCAATTGACGCATTGGAAGACAACATTGAAGCATTTATTCGTGAGATACCGGCCGAATTGTTGGAAAGAGTGTGCCAAAATTGGACTAAGCGGATGGACCAGTTGAGGCGCAGTCGCGGTCAACATTTGCATGAAATAATCTTCAAACATTAAATTATATGGACCGTACTATCGACTCAAATAAAGATTTCATGCATTTTTCTGAATTTTATGTGTTTTTTTGAAAAATTTTCCTATAGCTCTTAAAAAATCACCCATTATTAAAAAAAACCAAATTTTGAACTAAACCCCGAAGTGCAAAATTTAATTTGTTTTTCAGACTGAACTTTGACGGAAAACAAATTACACTATGCGACAGAATTAAATACACCCGAGTAACTACCTAATCTAAGTTGTTCAGTTGGTTGAGTAGAACTCAAAAATACATTTTTAATTTTTCTCGAACCCTCCAAACTTGATTTATTTGACAAAAAATGTTTTTTTTTTGGACTTTACGCACGAATTTATTGATTACACAAACATTTCTGAACTCATGTCCAAAATTTAAACCTTATTAGAAAGGAGAGAGATGGGCATTTAAAACGATATACATATGTATATTATTTGACATAATATGCTATTGGGTTTGATGAGGTAAGTTTGACAAATTTTAATTTTTTCATATTTTTTCAAGTTTGTCAGATCATAGTACCAAACTTTAATTTAAAAAAAGGAAAAAGTGATAACATTCTGAAAGCGCATTATCTTGTGAAGAGATTGACACATCGTTTGATCAAATCGGGCAAAAATTACCGTAGTTATAATTTAAATAGTATAACAGTCGTCTTATATTTTTCATATATGTCATCTTATCAAATGAACTTTCAGTTCAAAAATTTTAAGAATTGTTAATGGATCTTGATTTTTTTTATCGCCAAATGTGTGCATTTTACGTTTGAGTGACCACCAGAAGTTGAGCAATGTTTGCGCAAAGCGAAATAATAATATTTGCAAAAAACACAAATGTTAGCCGACTTCTGGTAGTCGTTTAAACGTGAAATTGACACATTTTGCTATAAACAATCAAGATCCATCAAAACTTTAGAAAATTTTTGAACCAAAAGTTCATTTGATAAGATGACATATATGAAAAATATAAGATGACTGTTATACTATTTAAATTATAACTACGGTAATTTTTGTCCGATTTGATCAAACAAAGTGTCAATCTCTTTACAAGATAATCCACTTTCAGAATGTCATCACTTATTTTATATTTTATAATTACATTTTACAATTAAGAATGGCCAAACTTGAAAAAATAAGAAAAAATAATATTTTCCAAGTTTACCCCATCAAATCTCATAACATATAAGTTTGAACAAAATGTTTATGTATACCATTTGAAAGGCTAATCTCTCCATTTAAAAAAAAAATTGATTCTTAAAATAGGTTCAAACATATTTGGGTAATCAATAATTTTGTGTGAAAAGATCAAAAAGCCCGTTTTTGTCAAATAAAACAAGTTTGGAGTGTTCGCGAAAAATAAAAAAGTATTCTTGAGTTCCGCTCAACCTAATTCTAACGTTTTGATAGAAATTTTAACGATTTAACCAAAGGCAACTATAATGTTGTTTAGGACTACCATCGTGTATAAGACATTTCATTATATTTTACTTGTGGCGTATGGTATGTGACACGATCTCGATGGCAAGTTCACATCGCATCCACGTGAGAAGACTTAAATCGTCCATGCAGAATATCTAATGAAGCATGAAGCATGGTGGCACATTGCCACCACAAACCACTATTATTGGTGTCAAAAGTCAGATCTAAACAAGAGATAACCATCGACCTATAGTGCTCGCCGTTGATAGCAATGGCCTGGCCATCATAAGTTTTATAGAAATATGGACGAATAACACCGCCAGCCCAAAATCAACACCAAACAATGACTTTTTTGAGATATATTGGACCCTCTTCAAGCTTATTTGGATTGGTATCGTACCAATTTTTACAATTTTATTTGTTCACACACTATTTTATTGTTAATTCACAAGCTTTTCGGCTTCTCCATAACGCATTTAAAAAACACACATAGTCTCGTCTATGGTCCTTTGCCTTGAGTTCATGGACCAGTCAGGACGTAAAATTCACCAAGTTGGGATCTGGAAGAGGCTGAATTCTCTAATTCTCCTGCACATTCTCACAGAAAGTGGCAATGTCTTCGACAGATCTTGCGTTTGTTAATTTACGGGTGTTGTTGTTTACTGGACCAGTGGACTCGAATTTATTCATCACATTGCGAACAGTTCTCTTGGTAGGACGACCTAAACGATCTTACTTACATAATTACTCATTACAGGAGTTTAGTTACGGTTACGGCCTAGTTTCTCACACCACTTATGTTCGAAGACTCGAAGGTTAAGCGTCTAAACGAAGGTCTTACGCCCGGAGCGTTTTCCTGCAAAGATGAGAATGGAAACCTGATAAAAGATTCGCAAGGCGTGCTGAGGTTGTGGAGGAAACACTTCTCTACTTTGCTACAAGGTGATGACGACAACAATGCCGCTTTTAGAGATGATGTTCCGAACCCGATCGACGATGACGGCGTGGAGATTCCGCCGCTTAGCCATGAAGAGGTCAAAGTCGCTATTATGCGTCTTAAAAACAATAAAGCGGTGGGTCCTGATGGCCACCCCGCTGAGTTGTTTAAGACCGGATGTAATGAGTTGGTAGCGCGCATTCACCAGCTTATTTACAAAATATGGCTAGAGGAAAGTATGCCCAACGATTGGAACCTCAGTGTCCTCTGTCCTGTCCTGAAAAAGGGAGGCCCTACTATATGCGCCAACTACAGGGGTATAAGCCTGCGATAGGGAGCATATAAGGTTGTTACGGGCGTATTGTGTGAACGACTGAAGCCATTCGTCAAAACACTGATTGGACCTTATCAGTGCGGCTTCAAACCTGGCAAGTCCACCATCGACCAGACCTTCACACTACGCCAAATCCTGGAAAAGACCCACGAAAAACAAGTCGATACACACCATCTTTTTGTCGACTAGAAGGCAGCCTTCGATAGCCCCATAAGGGATCGTGTTTTTGCCGCAATGTCTGAGCTCGGTATACCTGCGAAGCTGATAAGGCTATGCAGAATGACGTTGAGCAATTCCTGCAGCTCCGTCAAGGTAGGAAAGGACCTCTCCGAAACTTTTGATACCGTGCGAGGCGACCCCTTATCATGCGACCTCTTCATCTTCGTCATGGAGAGTGTTCTGCGAAAGGCGGGAGCGCATCGCAATGGCACTATTTTTCAAAAAAGTGTCCAGTTGCTTGCGTACGCTGACGACATTGACACCATAGGGCGTACCAAGCGAAATGTTACTGCTGCCTTTAGTGCTATTGAACGGGAGTCTAGTAAGATGGGTCTGGCAGTAAGTGAGGGCAAAACAAAGTATATGTTATCGACAAGTAGAGATGCGCGGCGTATTGATTCTCAGATTACGGCCGATAACTATACTTTTGATATGGTCAAGGAATTCATCTATCTTGGCTTCGCCGTTACCACCAGAAATGATGTCAGTCTGGAGATCAAGCGCAGGATCACTCTTGCCAACAGGTGCTACTATGGTCTCAATAGGCAATTAAGTAGCAGAGACCTCTCTCGTACGACAAAACTAACACTCTACAAGATACTCATCCTACCCGTGCTTCTTTATGGCGCAGAGGCATGGATACTATTAAGCACTGATGCAGCAGCCTTAAGAGTATTCGAAAGAAAAGTCCCACGTAAGATCTTCGGTCCAGTGCGAGTTGGCGATCCGTATCCGTATTCGATCCAACAGTGAGCTGTATGAGCTCCTCAGCGAAATAGACGTTTTGCAGCGTATTAACATTCAGCGGCTGCTCTGGCTCGGCCATGTCGTTCGAATGGAGGAGGATGCTCCGGCGAGACGGGTATTTGATGCGTGGATCTGCGGAAGTCGGCGAAGAGCGGATGACCTTGTTTGCATTGGAAGGACCAAATCGAGGAAGCCCTGTCATCGATTGGTGTGAGCAACTGGTGTAGGCGTGCAAGAAGCATAGGTGCCTAGGATGTGTTAAGGCAGGCCTAAATCCGTTAATCGGGTTGTTAATAGCCAATTAAGTAGGTAAGTGAGATGTAAAATTTTCATTACAATAACTGGAATAGCATGTTCGATGGGACGACAGCCATAATTGTTGTGACTGACAACCATAAAATGAACGTAATTTACGAAACTTATTTCTCTCACGGCCCGAGTTTTGATCACAAAATTCAAGGATGTTTGTTTTTTAGACATGATATGATGACAATTCATTGGCACATGTCACGAATTATTTTTTTAGTAAAAAGTAGCCTTCAAATTACCCGTTACAAAGCTAAGGATTGAGAATTCAATATCGTTAATCTCTTTACAATTTTTTTTATAATTTCAGTTTTGGGCTGCTTATGTTCCTTGCGAAGCCCAACATCGAGATGCAGTGCAACTAACGCTGGAACAAATCGATGTCATAAAACGACTGACTGAGCGTTATTCGCCACAGCTGACAACGTGTACATCAGCTCAGGGTAAGTTTAAATATGACATTTAATACAAATAAATTTTATTTAAATTCTGTTTAAATTTATTTTTTAAATTCTTCGAAATGCTAACTCATGCCTATTGGCGTTCTAATGTTCACATGCGCTAGTATTAGTTACTATCATTTAGAAACATAGTGAAACATGGGCTTGTTTAACTGTTCTTTCACTCATTAAAAGTTTACTGTAACGTATTAAAAGTTCTAAAACGTTGCCTTGCCAAGAATTTCATTTCAACTGAAATACGATATACGAAGTACAGAATGCTAACTAAACAAAAACAACTTTTCAATTACTTACGTTATGTGTATGAATTAATTAAAAAAAAAGAAGAAAAAAATACGAAAATACCAGGCACAGTAATAAACACAAGCATTTCAAAAGCTTATTCTAGAAACTTTTGCTTCCACTTAAGGCAGGTATCGAGAGAAAAAAAATTTTATTTTAATTTTTTTGTTTCTTTATTTTCATACATTCAACTTTATTAGCATCACTACAATATTCGATGGTTGTTGTTTTTCTTTTTCTCGTCTACAATAATTCAACGATTTCTGCTTCCGTTAGAGAAGGAAAACATGAACCGTTTCAGTACTGCACGATAATGCATGCTGTTCTTAAGCAAACAGAAGAGTATTTCCATATCCCAAGAAAAATGTTATCACAAATGAGAAAACACATGAAAAGCATTTGAATATGGGTCCATATATGCAAGGAAAACTGTGAAAAATTTTGCGGGATAAATAAAGAATGTTGCATCTGATTAATGCGACATCTTCGAAGAATGGTCACAGAAGAAATATGATCATGCCAAGGAAAATTAATCATTTCAGATGCACCTCAGCCAGTAAGGCTGTGGCGGATATTTCAGCGATGTTAGGTTCCACGCCAAAGTTCCCTCAAAAGTTTTGTTAAAAATTTTAATTTTGAAGATAGGAATCGCTTGCAAACACAAACCCTATGATTTAGAAATTTAAGCCTTGTCCTCGTATATGTTTTTGATGATGCAATGATTACAGGAATTTGAGAGTCTAAGAGAACTAGGCGAGTGGTCTGATGATAATTCAATTGAGGCCTAAACTTATAGGCCGAAGTCCAATTGGTGCCAGAACGATGAAAATGGATAAAACTTACGATTGATAGTGCTGTTAACTATCAATTTCCCAAAAAACGATCAGAATTTATTAAAAATTTTCATTATGTAGTTCGGCATCAATTTATTATGCTGTAAGGCATCATAGATATTCGTCGTTAACCTTCTGCAGTTTTTTTACACATTTTCTGTGTCTTACCAAAACTACATTTTTGTTGTTGTTTTCTTTTTTTTTCTTTACCACAATCTGACTTTAAACCTAAAGTGCACAAAAATATGAGCTGTAAAGTATTTCGGCATAGAATTCGTTATCTTTTTTCACTTTATTGCTCTTTGCCTGCATAATATACGGCGCACTATGTGGCATTTACCCTGAAAAGCTGGCCAAAAAGGCAAAAATGAATTTAAAGAAATTTAAGAAACTGAGAATGCAGTTCGATAGACAACAAAATTCTGCATTATATAGTGAATTTTCACGACATTAGGTTGAGATTTGTAGATTTGAGACGATGTCAAAGTCAGGAAAGTGAAGAAAATTAAATGCGTTTTTAGTGTTTTTTTTTTGAAATTTTAATAGGTTTATATGATATTTTTTTGTGGCTAAACGAATAGGGGTTTTATATTGATTTTTTTTTTTATTTGAAAGATATGAGCAACTGCTACTTTCAGTTTTTTTTTATATATATATATCTCATATATTAATGGTAAAATTATTCGTTCAAAATTTAAAAATAATAAAAATTTCACATTTTTTTACCCTACCCAAAACAAAGATAAGGATTTTAAAGGTGAAAGTAGTTTTTAGTAGTTTAATGTTATATACCACAAGAAAATATGAACTCTCTGCATTCAGGAACAAAAAAAGAAGTTTGCGCAAATTTTCGCAATTATTTTTGGCGATTTTTTGAAAATTTTACTTTTTTTTTAAATATTAAAAAAATTAGACACAGTGTAATAAAGCCATAGGCAATAAAGCCATATGGCGTCCGAATTATGCGAGGAAATTCAATAGAAGCGATACCCATCGAGAAGTCCTGAATAGGTTACTTTTAAGCAGTTACTTATAAGCTGCAGTACACAAAAATTGCGAAGGAATAGAAAAGCAATTTCATCAGGTACTATTAAATTGCTCCTTCCTGACATTGATAATGAAAATGATAACGATTTTAACGATTGTAGTTAGTTTCACTTTTTAAGTATTTTTAAGTTAAGTATTAAATAATGTAAAATAAATATTATAAATAAATATTAATTATCATAGAAGTTTAAAAACTTAATTACATATGTATATCGACTATTATAACAATATGAGATGTATGTTTGATTTTCTTAATGGACCGTAGTAGTGGTACCTAGGGGCACTTATGATCCGATCATAATAAAATCAGCTAAAATGATTCACATTCATATTAAACATGTTCATGTCGAATTTCATCGAGGTAATAAAATTTTTAAGCCAATTATAATTGCTAAACCTATTTTCTTAAGGGGCCCTATTTTGGACCAAGGGGCAATTATGGACCGATCATAACAAAATTTAGTAATATGATTTAGATTTACAAAATACACGTTCATTCCGAATTTCATCACGATACCGATGTTTTTAATCCATTTATAAGCGCAAACGTAAATTTCTAAAGAGGACTTTATATGGGGACCAGGGTCAAATGTGATCCAATTTTCACCAAACTTTACACCATGATTTCTTAGTACACAGAACTGATCCATGCTAAATTGTATCATGATTCTTTCATAATTACCATAATTATGTGTAAATAAGTGCAATTTTGAGGGGAATTTGTATGGGGGCTAGGCGAAATCACGGGCCGATTTGAACCAAAATCAGTTGGGTTCATCCTTGGGCCTAATAATCACTAACACTATCACAAAATTCCAGCCATTAACTCATAAAACACTTCTATTAATTTTGGCCAGGTTTTCAGGCAAAATGCCACATAGTGCGGCGGACAAATGGCTGCGTGGGGAAAAACTATTTTTTAAGTGAATTTCCCTTTTCTCTTTTGCCTTTATGCAGCATATGATGTGTAAAGTAGTTTTCTTTTCTCATTTATTGGTTTGTTGCACGTGGGGAAAGCTCATATTTTATATTGAAGAGAAGAGGGAGAGCGAAGGTATAAAAAGAAATATTTTTCTAGTTGTTTAGCGTTATGGGAATTATAACTGCAACTATAAAAACAAAATAAAAAAATAAATATACATACGTGTACATACATACATACAAGTAAAGCAATAAAGTTTCAATTGTAGCGAATATGCAAAATCAACTGGGTTTTCTTACGTGTAATAAAATGGTGTTCAGTATTGCCTTTTAAGAAAACCGAAATTGATGTATTTGTAGCAGATGTTGTTTTATTAGGCTGAGGCTTGCTATAAACATATTCGAGACGCCGAATGCTGCGCGGCAACCTATCACAAATAGAATACTTGATTATTTTAAAGGCAGTGGGTAAATAAGTGTCAATGGTTAACAATTAATTAATTAACTACAGAGTTAGGCTAATTTCTATTTTCGAATGTGTGGGTTAGTGCTGTCAATACAATAAGATGCATGAAGGAGATAGTTTTAAAATGCGTAACATTTAATATACATACATACATGGGGATCATTCTCATACATCAGCGACTTAAGAAAACTCCACAATAAATAGTTCAACGGATTGAAATCACTCGATCTCGGTAACTAATTCGCATCACCCCTCAAATCGCTCGAACAGAATATCCAATGTACCATGAACAGTATGACACGTAGCGCTGTCCTGTGGAGAAACCCCACATTGTTGGTGTTCAGATTATAGAAATCAGGCCAAGAGAAGAAAGAGAATTATCGACATTTAGTGCTTGCTGATGACCTGGTCAACGTAATTCTCAATGAAGTATTGACAGATAATGCCGGCTGCTCTAAATCTACACTAGACAGTGACTTATTCGGGATGTATTGGATGCTCTTTAATCTCTTGTTGATTGTTGTGTGATCCAAAAAAAACCATTTCTACCACAGTGCAGAAGGGTCTGTTGGATTTAAGTCCCTCTGAAGAGCTAAGCTTTAAAGACAATGTTTAGAAGAACTTCGTGAGTCTCCTTAACTCTACCCTTGTTGGCAATTCTTCTTAAAAAGACTTATGAACAGAAGTAAAAGAAGCAACCTAAAGAATACATATTTGGGCCAAAAGCGGGAAATTTGTCCCTGAGTGAAATTTATCAAGACTATGGTGAAGCCTATGATCGCCCTTATTCAGACGGAATAACGTAACCCTCTATTGGGACCCACATCATGTGGTAATTGGCAGTAATGAGCAGACACATGAGCTTTCGAGGAGGGGAACTTTGACGTCGCTGTTGGATGAAGAATATTTCCGTAGAGAGGACGTTTAGTATGGTATACTTAACGCATGGGGATTTAGAGTGAGACAGAGACGGTTTCAGACAATATAAAATTTTGTTGAGTAATTACAGTAGAAGTCGCCGTAGTTTAGTAAGTAGTGTGTTGGCTTATTAGACGTAAAGCCAGGGTTCGAGCTCCAGGCCAGACATCAATACAAAATACAAAAAAAGTATTTCTTCGGCGACTTCCTCTCAGCAGATTTCTGGAAAAAACTCTGAGAGTAAATAAAATTGCCATTAAAAAGTTTTTCAAAACAAAATCTGTCGTTCGGAGTCGGCTATAAACTGTAGGTCCCACGACTCATGTATAAATAAAATTAACACACACAACATAAGTGGTGTGAGAAACTAGGACGTTGTACAATGGGTCACCTCCGGGTACTGTACTTGTCTTAATTGACGAGTACACGTCCTCTAACCTAACCTAACCTAATTACAGTAGAAGGTGAGAAACTAAGTCGTAATCCTGACTGAAGGGTTATAATGACCAATCATGCATGTTACGTATGCAATTACTGTAGAAGGATTTCCCCAGAACAACCAGAGAAAAGTAATTGGCCTTTTAACAAAGCACTGTAGACTCAGAGTGCGCTTATTATTAGAGTGGTTCCTTTTGACCTCTTGTATCGCTCTAGTGATGATGTGAATGAGTCATAGGAAAACATTTTTGAAACCACCGGGCACACATCAGGTACTTTGTTGTCCTTGTTGTTAGAAGTATTCTGAAGTTTGTTAGGGCAATAGGCTTAAAGCAAGCTTCACAGAAATACATTGTACAGATTGAGGGCAGGCAGTACAATACTATGGCTTCTCTTGTGGGCAATCATGTCATGAGTCTGCTCTTACAAAACGAGAAAATTTTATTATTTTTTCAGTTATTTAGCAAATCTATCTCAGGTACTCTTCCAGGAATAAGAAACTTCGCAAAAAAACCGCTAACAAAGTAATTTACCTCGTATGAAAAAAACTGGATGAATTTTCTTAAAAAAAACATACGATGGCAGGCTGGAGAATCATGCCACACTGTGTCTATATCAGCAGTATCAGCAGTTTTTAACGGTTGCCTCAAAAGAAAAACTCGCATGAAATTTTCCGAAAAATTATTTACAATTCATACACACGTACACATACAAACATGAAGAAACTTAACAACTCAACAGTTTCTTACTTACCTTGTGCTATATTTTCTTTATGGATTTCATTCTTCTTTTCTTTTTTGTTTTTTCCTTCTAAATTGCATTTATTTCTTCTATTTTCCATTTCTCTTTGTTTTTTTATTTTCTTGTGTTATTTTTTATTCAATCCTCACCTAGTTTTAGTTGAAAAGAATGAACAAAAAACCAAAGAAAAAAAAAACGAAGAAGAAGAAATGAATTGAAGTGTATGTCACCGATATACGAAAAAGTAAGAACAACTTGAGTATTTGAAATGTTTGTGTTACTTTATGTTTGTCGTTGTTAATGCTATTTTTGTTGTTGTTGTTGCTTGTTGAAATAACTGAACTGTTACAATAACAAAAACATTTTGTATCGAGAGATGCATTCTTCTTAACAAGAATGAGAACAAAAACCGTAAAACGTTGTATACACTGAAGCACACATATTTTCAATCTGAAAGTCAGATGCATTGAAAGAGATTCAGTTTGACAGTTTACAGTGTAGAGGTATTTTATACTTTTTATTGTAAATTTAACTAATACTATAGGCTCTGTCATTAAGCGGTCCTTTTCATTAAATTGAAATAAAACAAAATTTTTTATGCTTTTGAAAGATCTCTTAATGCCTGAATGTGTGGAATATAAGTCCTTAGGAATGTGAGTAACAGCTTCACTGCGAGGGACGCATCCGAAATATCCAACTTTCCTTGACTCTGGCGAATAAATCAGACTGAATTTGATCTTTGGCGCTGAAGCTATGATGGCTTTGAAAACAACTGTCGTTTGTGGCTTATTCGCATACACTTATCACTTAAAAAACCCCGACAACATAAAGTCTAACATAAACGAATTGCACGATATAGGCATCCAATTCACATCACTACCACGTGAGATGACTATTCCCTTAACTAATTGGCATTGGTAACCAGATTATCCAATTCAGGTCAGAAGAAGTTGATAATCATCGACCGAAACTACTCAGAGGTGACACCAATGGCCTGGCCAACATTGGATATTAATGAAATATGAACCGATGACTCCGCCAGCCCAAAACTAACACCAAACGGTGACTTTATCGGAACGCTTTGGACGATCTTGGAACTCAAGTGGAGTGATGTCGTTCCCATTTTGACAATTTTGGTTGTTCAAGTACCCATTCATTCAGAAATGGGCCTCATCGCTAAAGATAATTTTTAGATGAAAATTAAGGTCAATTGCTCATTCAGCGAACACAGGTCGTTGTCTATGGCTGTCCATGTTAATTTGGCAAATCAGACTGAATAAATGACAACTAATTTGACGGAAACAACTTATCAACTGTCACAGTTCGAAAGGAAACAATTATAAAAGACTGAGAAGACTTCGTGGACGAATATTATTAGGTTTGGCTATCATAGGTAGGGTGGCATACCAGTGTATAGCAGCTCCTACACCTTACTCGGAGACCTATTCGGACCATTATAAAAATACTTCTCAAAACAGCAAGAGAACAAAATTTTGAATCAAGAGCTGATAGATAAGGCAAGCTAGAAAAAGTTAAAGGAAGAAAGGTGGGTATAATAAAAGATAAGAATGAAGGAATGGAAAGAAAAGAAAAGCGAACTTGATACAATGTTCCAAAGATAAATACTATTCAATTGATATCTCCATAGGTAGTTAATTACGTTCACCATCCCTATTATCAGATCCATCAGTTCATTATCATATTGACTGCCTAGTCATTTCTGATTGAGAACCTACAGACAAAAGCTCAAAACCTACAGAAGCCAGATATAAAGATTTCAATTGCAACAAATCTCTGGTAGTCTTAACACATTTTCGTTATCTCACTAGACCGGTAGGTGTGTAGGTTGAAGGCGAAGAAACCAACCAAAAGGGGTTCAAGGTTTCATGCCTATTGAACAAACCTAAGACATCAAGTTGACTTCTTGTCTGCCCATCGTTAAGGGACACCAAACATATTTTCAGTAGGAATACTGTATTCTGTACACTCTTCATTAAGTTATGATGTTAGATGAGTTATGTTCTCTGAGATAAGTTATGCCCGATATATCTTTCCAAAATATTGAGATCTCCAGCTTGTGACATAAAAAACATTCCATCTTTTCCAAGTTCTCCACACAGGCTCTGTATCTCAGTTTGAGCAAGAAAGTTCAGCTGACACCAGAGTATTGCAACTGATATGTTAGAAGTACTGTCGGATAATTCTACATCAAATGAACATCCATCCAGTGAGACATTTTTAACCACTCCCGAAAGCCTGTAGACGATATGTCGTATGTGCACAAAAAGAAATTGTCAGAACTAAATTTAAATGTTAACGTGGTAGAACATTAGTGCTGATGTATAGCGCACTTTTAGATATCAGTTCACAGCCAAGAATTATGACACACTTTTTGGCAAGTGTCGATCTATAATTTTGAATGTTGCTCATGCAAATGTTTTTCATTCCCAGATTCAACTTTTGAATTGATATTTAAAAAGAATTATGAACTCTATTTTGCCCTCTACTGTATAAAGTAAATAACATTTTTCCAACACTTCTTAGTGTTTTCTTAGCACTTAACAAAGAAAATATAATTTTTTTTGTCTTGTTTTTTCGCTATGCACATATTTATTTAATGTTGTTGTTTTTATTATTTCTTTTTCTTTTAAAGTTTTTTTCTCTACTGTAGTGCTCTTTAAGAAATAGTGTAGGCAGAAAAGTAAAACACTTCAGAATAAAAGGTAAAAAAAGTAATAGCCAGTCCAAGGCGACTATTTAATACTGTATGCCTTAATCGGATGAAATATAAACCTATCAGGCAGTTCACCAACGGGCTAAATGGAAGTCGGAAGCAAATAATAACCAAAGCGCTGCTCAAGAATTTATCCAAATTTTAGTATTAAAATTGGATTTCTGTATTATGATAATCATCCGAGATTTTAAAATTATGTACCGATCAGCTGTCATTATTGCTGGAGCTGCATACTACGCCTAGAAATTAAGTCATAGAATTGTTTATCAAAGAACGAAAGAATTCAACTTAAAAAACTGACCATCAGGGTACATTAAATGGAGATGCGAGCATATTTACTGATGCTACAGCGGTCATTAAAACCCTAGAATGAGTGTATACCTCATCTAAGATTGTTCAAGAACACCGGGTGTCTGTGAAGGAGATAGGTTACCCTTTTATTGCCTCCTGAGTATGGGGACATTGAAAGTAATAAAACTGAGGCACTTATAAAATCTGTACAACGAAAAATGTAATTAAATTCATATGTGATTCACACAATCTTCTCTCATTAGGGGATAATGAACATATTGGAAACAAGTCCAGCCTAATACATATGACCCGATACAGGAATATGAAGAACAAACTTTGAATTTAACCTAAGCTAAATCCATTTAACGAATACCATAGCAGTTAAAAGGGGACATTAATATCTGCTTACACACGCCCAGAATCTAATAAATAGTACGTTGGCTTATTAGACGCGAAAAATTGTTTCAAACCCCATCTCAGACATATCGAACTAAACGAAATATAAAAAATATTCGTCCTTCAGCAGTCTTCTGGAAAAATATCTGAAAGTAAATAAAATTACTATGCAAAGTTTCCATGTCTGTAGTCTCACTTGATAAAATTAAGATGCACAACATGAATGGTGTGTAAAACAGGATGTAATTCTGACTAAAGTGTTGTTGCCCGGAGGCTGGTAATAGCTCAGAACGATTTGTATAGAAGCAGTGCTGAAGACGAAGAATATGAAACAACGTAACATCTTTTCTGTTACTCTATGACACTGGAGAACCCAAGAAGAAGATTTCTTCGACAACCAGAATATTAACAGAACGTGTCTAGCTAAAGTTGGTTGAAATTTGAACAAAATTCATCGAAATGCGTTGAAAGATGATGAGGAGAGAATTATAATTGTATGAGAGAAAAGGTTGTAACATAGATACAACAGCATCTAGTAGGGCCCAAGTAGGTCATGCTCTTTCAAGTGTCTGCCAACTTAAGTTAAGAATACACCGTAGGAGTCGCCGCGTTTTGTTTAAACCCAAGGTCAGACATCTCCAGCAAAACAAAATATGAAAAATATTTCTTCAGTGACTTCTTTTCAGCAAATTTCTGTCAAAAACTCTGAGCAAAATAAAGTTGCCATGAATAGTTTCTCAAAATATCTGTCGTTCGGAGTCGACTTTAAACTGTAGTTGCCGCCATTAATGTATAAAACTAACACACACACAACATGGGTGGTGTGAGAAGCTAGGTTGTAATCATGACTAAAGGTTTAAAATGACTAATTATGTTATGTATATACAAGACAATTCAACAATATTTAGTTAAGGCTGGTTACAAATTACCAGTTAATTCTGTACATCATTTGAAAGACAGCATTTTAAGATTTTTTTTGTTATAAGTCGCCGTAGTCTAGTAGATAGAGTGTTGGCTTACGGTTCAAATCCCAGGTCCAACATCTCCAACAAAACGAAATAAGAAAAAATACTTCTTCGGCGACTTCCTTTTTTAGCAGATTTCTGGCGAAAACTCTGAGAGTAAATAAAAAATTGTAAAGAAAAGTTTCTCAAAAATCTGTCTTTCGGAATCGACTTCAAACCGTAGGTGCCTTCACTCATGTATAAATTTAACATACATAGATAAGAGATATGAGAAACTAGGTTGTAATACTGACTGAAGAATTGTAATTACCAATTATGTATGTATGTATGTAAAACGTAAACATGCTCTCTCTGTTACAATCGAAACGTCGCAGACTTTATCGATTCGCACACAATAAAATGACGAAAGCTTGGAATAGATTGCAAGGTTGGAGAGATTGCTTTAGACGAAGCTACATCCAATATATAACGAAAAGTAAATAAACGTCAAGTAATTTATCGGAATTTGTGGCACATTTGCTAAGAATTGTTTGAAATTGTTTTATGGCAGCTTGATTAGAAGCTTCATTCTATTTCAAACGTGTTTCTAAAAATTTAATGAATACATTACGTATCTCCGCATATAACCAGTGTAGGGTGCAAGTATGAAAAATATTTTGATATTCACTTAAATGCCAAAAATTATGAGTTCGTGTTTAAGTTAAAAACAACTTTTTCTCTCTAATTCCGTATGCTTGAACTAAGAAAAACTACAATTTCTTTTCGCAATCATTTTGCAAAAGAACTATAAAGTAGCAAATATTATGTATGTATATATGTATGTATGTGTCAATGTATATGAAATAATACATACATAAAACAGAAAAATATAAAATGAAATAAAATTTAAAAGTTCTTCTTTTCAGTTGGTTATTCTAAACTTTTGATTCATAGTCGTAATACTTGTTGTATGAACAATATTTTGTTCCTTCTTTTATTCTTTTTTTTTAAAGAATTTCATTTCAATTCCTTTTTTCCATATTTTTATGTCTTGATGCCTTTTTTTCCTATTTTTTCACTTCTTGCCCTTCTGCTACTACTGCTTCTACTAGTGAGGCAAATATGAGAGTATATTTGGTGAGGTATTCAGCATAAATGCGTTCGTTATACAATTTCAACATTTTTTTTCCTCATTTTATAGGTCGAAAGTTTTTCTACCGCCTTATAAAACTTAAGCCATGAGAGTGTAGAAAAGTTGAGATTGTTTCTATGTTTTTTAACTGATTTTTCCTCTTTTTTTTGCATGGAAAACATTCTGTTTAAAAATCCTTTTTCTTCTTTTTTCCCCAAGTCATAAAGGTGAATGCAAAAGAGCAGCAAAGTGTATGAAAAAGAGAGAGGAGAAAGGGGTGGTGATGGTGGGTTAAAAACAAACATATCCTCAAAAGGAAAAAAGAGAGAAATGATGAGAAAGTACAAGAAAAAACCTTTAAATAACAGGGAGAAGAACAGAGACCAGAACGAAATAAATGCGGAAAAGGAAATAAAGTTGATTATTTAATATGCCGGTTCTTGCTGTTTATAAGCCTGAAAGATTTAAAAGTTTTTTTTTCTGTTTAAAGGCTCTGACTACAACAAAACCAACAACGCACAAAAACATAAAAATGAGAATTTCTTCCTTTTTTTTTAATGGCCTCTCATAAAATGCGTTTTTTTAATACTTTTTACCGTTTATTTAATAAATTTTTCGTATTTTTATGAAGAAATTAACACCGTAAAGGATGAAACTGAAGACCATGCATTAAAAACGTTATATTTTGTCGGCTGTGACCGTTAAACGTAGTAGAAACGAATAAATTTTGTTTTTCGCCAAAAGTAAAAGAAACTTTTTTAATAATGTTTGGCCATATATTTCAAAAGGATGGACAAAAATTGCAGCTCTTTTGTTTGATAGATTATGCAGAAGATTTCACAAATAAAATAACGTTTTTAATGCAAATTTTAAATAAAGGCATTGGAGTTTGTATGACATTACAATTCATACTGTATTGTATGTGCATTAACGAAGATCACTGTACACCTTCTTATCATATCGCAGACCTTAGTGTCTGTTAAAACGCTTTTTAAACCCTTTTTTTCTTATATTGCAGTACAGCTAAAAGTCTACGCAGTCTAATATTTAGTGTGTTGGTTAGGGTTTCTAAGCGGGAGAAACATCCCGGGAATTCCCGAGAAATATTTTTTGGTAAATCCCGAGAAATTTTCTTCGGGAAATTTCGGGAATTTTAAATTCTTCTCTCTGTCCAAAAAGACTGATGTACAAAGGGGATGCACAAATGGTTTACCACGCCACTTGCGACAAGTGGCACAATGTCTGACGTAGAAGACGTTCCATCAGTGATTCCAACAACTTCATCGGGCGTAAAGAAATATTTTCAATCTACGCAATCTTTAAAGGAAATATTGTCAAAATTAGCTGCTGTAGATGGATATCCAACTACCTTCAAAAACTTAATACTAAATTTTATGGAAAGAATTAACAAGCAAATTATTTTAGATATAGAATCTATTGTGCAAAAAAATGGTAGGTTTTCTATTGTTTTTGATGAGTGGTCTAGTATTAAAAAAAGACGGTATATAAATGTGTATTTATATAGTTCCAATAACGAAATGTTCAACTTGGGTTTAGGATACATTCCAGGCAGATGTGGCGCTATTAAAATAAAAAATATTGATAACCATTTAAAGACATACAATTTAGACTTCGAAAAACATATTGTATGCACAATTTCCGATGGCCATAATGTCATGAAATCATTTGTGGAATTCAGCCCAGTTTCTGGTATTTTTTGTCTTAATCATGCGATCCATCTAGCTGTAATAGACATACTCTACAAAAAAATGAAAATGAACTATCCGAAGAATCAGATAATTCGGACTATGACGAAGAAGTCGAAGTTCCTTCTTATATTATTGTGCCTAAATATCCTGAAGTTCTAAAAAATGTAAGAAAAATTATAAAATTTTTTAAAATGAGCCCCCTTAGAACAGCTTCGTTACAACAATATGCTAAATCAGAAATAGGGTAAGAAATTCATTTGGGTTGCGATGTAACGACGCGTTGGAATTCAATTATATCTATGGTTGAGGATTTCTTAAAGGCCAAAAATTGTATTAAGAAGTGTTTGATAGATTTCAATTTAATTAACATGCGGAGAGATGAATACATATCGATTTTGAATGACTTATACGAAGTTTTATACCCAGTTAAAATAGCTGTAGAGGCCCTTGGGCGAAGAGATTGCAATTTACTGATTGCAGAAATCATCCTTGAAACGCTTTATAAAGAATCGGAAAGTAAAAACAACATATTTATATATGAATTTATCTATTTATGTTTGTTTTTTCTTTATTTATTGTTTTTTATTTAAAACTTGAATAAAAATGTTAATTTTTGTTTAAATGGGGGATTATATATTAAAAGGAGTGTTTAAATTTTAGCTAAAAAATTTTATTTTTCATTTCCCGGAGGCGAAAAAGTTTGAGAAATTAGAAACTCTAGTGTTGGTTTATTAGACGTCAGGCCATAATGCAATCCCCAGATCAAACATCTCCAACAAAACGAAATATGAAAAATACATGTTCATCACAGTCCTCTCAGCAAATTTCTGGCAAAAACTCTGAAAGTAAATAAAATTGCCATGAAAAGTTTCTAAAAAACTTGTCAATCGAAGTCGACTTTAAACTGTAGTTGCCGCCACTCATGTATAAAATAGTACACACTACATAGTGGTGTGAGTAGCTAGGTCGTATGTATGTGATAAAGCTCAAATATGGCTGTGACTGTTCTACTCACCATTGTTTTTTTATACTTCCACAGATTTTTGTTGCTACTGTCCATATCTGGCACTTCATTGTCCTTCATTTACGTCTACTATAAACCCTTTTATGTGGTCCCAAATTTTTTTCAGATGCCATTATGTTATCTAAAATATTTTCTGCTTATAACTTGCAACTCCTTTCAAGTTTTCGTCCTGTTCTGGGCAGATTGGACATTTTCATAAATCATAGTGTAAAAAGTCTGCGTAGTCTAATAGGTAGGTGACTTATTGGAATCATAGTGTAAAAAGTCTTCGTAGTCTAATAGGTAAGAGACTTATTGGACATGAGGCCATGATTCAAACCCCAGGTCAGAAGACTCTAAAAAACGAAAATAACAAAAAAATTTCTTCGGCAACTTCTTCTCAACAGATTTCTGGCAAAAACTCTGGCAGCAAATAAATAAATTGCCATGGAAAGTTTCTCAAAAATCTGTCGTTCGAAGTCGATATTAAACTGTAGGTCCCGCCACTCATGTATAAAATTAACACACTCAACATAAATAGTGTGAGAAACTAGGCCGTAATCATGACGGAAGCCTTGTAATGACCAATTACGTATGTCTGTATAGCGTCCAAATCGACAAAGGCTGCTACTGATGATCCACATCACGATTGCAACTAATAAAGCATGTTTTCGATTTACCAATATGTATATAAGGTCTTCTTTAAGCGTTTCCTATCGTTAAATTTAAATAAAATTATCTTTGTCTGAGATAACATGGAAATTTTTTTGCTTGCAGGACCTGCCATTCTGTGTTGAATACAACATTGCCTACTCTGTGTAGAACGGATCGAAATGTAAAAGCATGTAAATCAGGCTGAATGTGATCGATGGTATAGGCTTTGAAGACCGCTGAGGTTTCTGACTTATTTGTCTACACCTGCGATTCAAAAAATCTCACAAGGAAAAATCTAACGGGGTCAAATAACACGATATCGGTGGTGAATTCACATCACCTCCACGTGAAATGACAATGTCCACAAATTGTTCATGTAGAATATCCAAAATAGCATGACCTATACTGCTCTCCGTTGACAGTAATGTCCTTGTCAATGTCGTTCTCAAAGGAATATGGACCAATGTCCAAAATCCTCGTGATAAACTGGCTTTCTGGGGTATTATGTGGAGTGATACTGTCGCAGATTGGAGTATTTTGTTTGTTCACATATAAATTAATACAGAAATGAGCCTCATCGCTGCAGATAATTTTCAATAAACTTTAGGATCAGTTGCCAACTGCTTCAGAGTCTTCTCAGTGAACACATTTCATTGTCTATTGTTGTCCATGATAATTTGGTGATTTTTTTCCTCTTCCCAGAATCCACATACACTGAGCGCCATAAGTGAGTCGACACTTTTGTTCTTAAGTATAAAACAGTTTTGTTCTTAAGTATAAAAAAAGTTCCTTTATCATGAGTTGTTGTTTTTGTTTTAACATTTTATAAGTAATAAATAAACGTTTTTATTTTTGGAAATTTATACGACTATTCTCTTTTACTTTTCTCGCTATCCTAAGAAAATTAATTATTTCAGTGGTGTTTACTCACTTTTGGCGCTCACTGTATTTGATTCAAGTGTTCTTTGAGCCTTTTAAGTCTACTTTTGGATGATCTGATGCATGATTCACTTCTCTTTCTACTCCAGAAAAAGGCTTTGGCCAAGAGACCAAACTCATTTACTTGCTCATTACTGTGAATTCCCATATAAGATCCAGCAGAGTGATTACTTTTTCCCCTGCCAAGCTGATATAGCTTGAAAATCTATCTAATTTCGATTGAATCTCACTGGAGCTGAGTTTTCGTCCTCAGTACTTTCAATAAAAGTTGAATTAAATTCATCTATCGGTAGGGTTAATCGAATTGTTGCATGCACTCCTGTAACTTATTCTCTTTGCGAAACATTTCTATTTAGCGTATAATAAAGAACAATTTGTCAGGTCTTCATACCCTCTGATGAATGTAATGTTGGACTTGTGTTTTATAGTTCGGGCAATAGTCTTTACTACTTCTATGCAATTTGATTTAATCCTCCAGCGCTGCTGTGGGACAGACTCTCGATGTCATATATGTATCAGATAGATAGATCAGTCTCTATATGTCATACAACACTTTTCTATTCTACATATCAACAAAATGTATAATTCTTCGCTTCCAACTTTAAAATGCTTGCTGTATATGAATTGGGCATGCTTGGATATCCTCTAAATTCTCTCTTCGAACTCAGTTTACTGTCCAGTGTTATCCGTAAATAGTTTGGCATCATTTTCCGAGATATTCAGTCATACATACATAATTGGTCATTACAAGCCCTCAGTCAGGACTATGGACCTAGTTTTTTACACCGCTTATGTTGATTGTGTGTTAATTTTATAAATGAGTGGCGGGACCTACAGTCTAAAGTCGATATTCTCGTTATCAGGAATATGCCTGTACACTACTTCCTCTTGCATGAAACCTGACGGCAATAAGATTTTGGTCTCTGAGTGCATACGCTCGAAAGCAGGGAACCGCTTATAACGACTTTAGCAGAAGTTATAATGACGAGGTAGACGTAAAAAGAAGACAACATAAAGAATTCTTGAACACCCAGAGCTTATTCGCAGCATCTGCTTGCCCTATGATGATTGAAATGCATTCTACACCTTCATAGTACTATCAGGATTAATGACAGAAGTCAGCCAGGGGTTATAATTGAATGACAGAAAGGTGCTATAGACGTTACATGTAAGGTTTACACTTCGATGCGGCTGCCATCTTAACCTACCCTAACCTACATCATCTTTGTTTTTTTTACGGGTACAATCTTCTTGCCATTTCTAAGTATTTGTTCTGATTATTGCTTCTTCGACATGTTACAGGGCTAAGGTATTCCACATGCCTCAGTTAATCCGAATATTATACACACTTATTACAGGGAAGCTTCATATGTATAAGGAGAGGGCCGTCATACTTCTGTCTTTAAATCGCATCGCCATCCATCGCATAAAAGTGTTTCTTAAAGGCCATAGGCCTTTTGGAAGGCATACGAAAAAATTTGATATTCCGGCAAATAATTTCTGTTGAAGCTGTGAGTCGGAGAAGGAAGAGAAGACAACTTTTAACCTCATGTGTCAGTTCATTGTTCTCGTCATGAAGAGACAGAGATTTGTGACTTTTTATTTTCTGACATCTGTTACCAAGCTCTCTAATATAAAAATTGCTGCAATAGCAAGACATATTTTGGCGTCGGGTTGGTTTTATCTAGGGAATGTTTGCTTATGATACCACAACGAGTCTAAATGCTGACCTAAGTGGGACCGCTTAACCACATTATCTAACATCACCTAGTTCTAATTATTTTACAGAGAACTTGTTTATCTCCTAGTTTTCATATAGCACAATCCATTATCGACACAATGAGTTCTTTAGCTACATAATTCGTATAGAGACACACTTATGCTCTTTTCTTTTCTAAAATATAATGAATTCCTCTCTAAATACATTAAATTCATTGAATTTCTTTAAATCTTTAGTAAAATTAACCCAAATTCCCAATGAATTAGTATAGTTATCTTCACAATAAAACGAATACATTTATTTGATGAGTTCGAAAATATGCAATAAATCTGTTAGTATTTACAATCCAAAATACAACGTGCCAACTGCATTTCGCTTTTACCTCAATCTTCAAAAAACATAAAAAAAAGAAAAGAGTACAAGAAAGAATTTCCAGTCATTTACTTTTTTTACGCTCTAACAAATAAAAGGAATTGAGTTTTCAATTTCAATTCTGTATCACATGCCATTTAAACATCAAACGCTGAAAGGAAGAAAGCTTAGAAACACACACACACAAAATACACCCATACCACTACAGACGGCGTCACTGAAAAGTAAATTAAAAAATGGAATTTATTTTGAAACTATAAAACGTTAAAAGAGTGTCACATGTAAAGCATTCATGCATTTTTTTACACATTTTTACTAGTTTTTCTTGGCAGAAATGCATCAAAAGTAAAATTGTACAAAAAAAAATATTGGAAAAAAGTAAATAGTCGGCCAACTAGACAAAATTTTTGCTGCAATATTGACTTGAGGATTGAAGTAAAGAAACAAGCTGCCTGACGTATAGTACGTTGGTATTAAAAATGTTTTATTCAGGTTAAGTTCAAGCGGCAGATACAAATACTTCAATTTGGTTTAGGAAGTTATTAAAGAATTTAAATTTCCTTACCTTATTGAATGGATTTTAATAATTATTTTTATTCAAATTATTTGATTATTTTCCAGCAGAAATTGCTCAAGAGTCATCTCCTCTTTCAGATCTAATATCTTCATCAACAAACCTATGATGTACGACAAAGATTCGTAAGCACGCTTTCGCTTTTACCAGCCTCTTTTATAAAGCGAGCTGGCCACCCTTAAAATGAAGCAATTTTTTTTTCTATTGCATTACCAACTAGAGATAAAGTGGACTCCATCACTTCGACAATACCGACAACTAACCAGCCTCATTTTCTTCAACAGTAACTGCTTCTACACTGCATTACGAGGTGGTTTTCGCCTTGGCTCTTCATCCCTATGAGTTTTCCTTTTTTACACTTCTTCTTACACTTCTTCTACGTTCAATTTTCTTATTTTTCTGTAAATTCTCACAAAAATTGTCAATACATTTCTAGTACTCTTCTTCTCCTATCATATTTTGCACTATATGTTCCGGTGTTAGAAAGCCAATTCTTAATTCTGTGGCCTCTCGCGATTACACTTCTCTCTCATGAGAACAATATGGTGAGCTCGATATTTACTCCTTTTGCATACAAATTTACTGAAGTAATCATGATCTGAAAGCAGTAACGTTCTTCTACCTGACAGTTTATCGTTTACATGTCTAATATGATTTATACAGCCAATGTTGTAATTCTCTGTGCCGCGTCCTCCTATTTGCGAAATGCTCCCCTGCATTCGCCGTCAGTTTTCTCAACTTATGCGTAATATCCCTTGCCTTATGCCTGGAGTACCATATCTGGCTGGAAAAATGTGAGTTTCGTATCCGATCGTGTTCAGAGGTATTTGGTAGAACTCTTTATGGGTATGATAACATCATCAACTCTCATGTTAACTTGATCAGCTCCAGTCCATGAATGCATAAATGAACAGTATAGCCTTCTAATTAGACTGTTTTAATTGAATTGAATGCATACCTGCAGTTTTTGCGAAATCGTATTCGAAACTAATCATGTTCCATTTACGTACAACAGACTTAAGTTTATAAAAGTGTTGAATATTCTGAGCTTCATTCGTTTGGATTTTTGTGAATTTTTCCATACTGATTATAATTATGCGAATTCCACGCTCCTTATATTGGGTCCGCTGCTTACGCCTGTTTCGGTGATACCAGTCATTATCGCTGTTCTACCCACATAACAGAAGTCCTAGACTGCTTGGCTCTGTTTGGTAATATTATGCGTGCTAACGTTGTTAATTTCAATGGCCAACACCGAGCACTAATCTTTCCAAATCTTCTAAATTTGCTTGCATTCTGGAGAAATTGTGTGATAGTAACTAAATATCGTGACAAAGACTCCATGAAATTATTTTTCTCCAATATAGAAAATTTACTACATTATCTAGCAAGCTGGCGTGTATATAGAAGTCATGACAAATTCCTCTTAAAACTAACCTAAGCCTTTTCACCTTAAATGAAATGAGCCCAGGAATTTTACTGCAAACGATTCTTTCATAGCAAGTATTGAATGTTGTAGGTGAAAAATTTTTAAAATATGCTGTTCAAATGTTATTCCAAACAGACCTCTAGCGCGACGAACTGGTCAATCTTTTAATAAAAAGAAAATGAAACGTCTTTGAACCTTCGGCGGCTTGACTAAAATTAGGTGAGAGGTGACCGAGAACGAGACAAACACGCTGTTGATAAAAGCAAAGCACCTTAGTCCACAACAAGAGCAATTATGTCAGAATCATTGTTTCTAGTTTATATAAAAACTTTCTTTTGGAAAATTTATGTTTTTACGGGTTAACAAGTCTAGGCCGATGTTCTTCAACTCATCCTTTAGCTAACCTTACTTAAAAACTACCAAACAATAGCAATATGTCCCACACTTTTTACAATTATGGAAAGTATAATAAGCCACATATTTATGAAATAATTAGAGTTGGCATTACTCTCAGAAAAGTCCAATCAATCTACTAAAATTTGCCAAGAGACAGGCCACGGTTCCAGATATTTTCACAAAATTTCACAAAGTGTGGCATGGTGCACCTCTTTCGACGCATATTGCTTTTGGTGTCTTTCGAGTCATTTCAAGTTATTTTAAAGATCAGATTATATGGTTTGTTATAGATGGTGTTCCATAAGATGAGATCAGACTAAATTCAGACGTACCGAAAGGTAGTTCTTAACGATCTTCTGTCACATTAATATGCATGACTGACACACATCCGACCTACAGCCAATCTAAGCTGGAGTTGTGTGAATAGTTTCGCTATTATTGCCCGAAGGAACAAAATTTGTATACTAACTCACTAGCTCGGCAATAATTATATGTTATCTGAAACTGTGAGTGGTGCTGGTATTGGGGAATCAGAAGTTCTTCATGTTCTGAGCATGGAATTCAATGTGATATTTGATCGAACAAGCATATTTTTCAAATGTATACGTTGATAGTTGCCGTAGCCTATAGGTAGAGTGTTGCCGTCGTAGGTTCAAAGCACAGAGCAGAGATCTGCAGCAAAACGAAATCTTCTTAGGCGACTTCCTCTCAGCAGACTTCTTCTGGCAAAAACTCTGAGGGTAAATAAAATTGCCATGAAAAGTTTCCCAAAATTTTGTCGTTCGGAGTCGACTTTAAACCGTGGGTCCTGCCACTCACGTATGGAATTAACACACATAACATAAATGGTGTGAGAAGCTATGTCGTAATCCCGATTGAAGGGTTGTAATGACCAATTATATATGTTTGCTGGTACCAGCATGCTTCCTGAGTGTATAAGTTTTTTAAGGCAATGCAAGAAATGCTTCACTCCATCTGATCCTACATATTTCTTTATATTCTATTCATATCCGTCTGAAAATAGAATACAACCAACTTGTATGATCCGATGTCTCGAAGTCTATATTGAAGCTTTTAGATCGAGTAGGGTATTCAATTCTATTGATTCATTAGAGCACTGTTGCACAGTAAATTTATTGCTTTTTTATTACTTCTTCAGTTTTGTGTGCTCAAGGGCAATACAGGGATTTGTTCACATCTTTTTACGTGACACATGTCTGTCACGAACAGTAATCGATTGGCCAGTTGAACACACAATTCATTACAATAAATTTCATTCATCACTACCCACTACCCTTGCACTGAGCAACTTTTCTTCTTCCCAGGTTTGGTGCAACTTGGTCAGTACAGGGACTGCGTTTACCCATTGCGTCACAACGGGCCGTTATGCGTGCTCAAGTGAGGTTTTGGTATCAAAGGTACCACTCTAACCTATCTACCTAACTACCCCTCTGTCCTTCGTGCCATGACCTATTATCCTACCTTTAATACAATCCACTGCATAGCTAGAGGGCCATTCCCTAAGTGTTGGTCATAAAGAAACGTAAACTTTTTTAAACTTTTCCAATAAAATTCTTAGATTTTATAAACAATATAGCAATTTAAAGCATCGACTAGAAAAGATTTTAAATTAAGAAAACAAATCCTTAAAGATTTAAACTCTCTTTTTCCCGTTTATCAAAACACATTTGAACATGATCACCAGCAACAACTCATTGTAAAATTCTTACATGTTTCTACAATTTTTAGTATCGCCGCCATTATACTTTCGTTTACGTTTTGCCTTGCCATTCATTACTTTTACTTCTGCTACGGTTTATTACTTCAAATGGTATTTTCAGGGATTTTTTCTTCGTTTCTTTTTTTTTCAAACTACACAAACAACAACAATAATAAACAAGCAGCATCACATGGAATATTGCAAAATATTTTCATTTTCTTTTTTTTGCATTTTTTCTCTCCTTTTTTCATTATATTTTACTTTCGTTTTATTTTTCTACTTTTTTCTCCCCGTATTTTTATATTTTTCAGTTCAATCTATTATAATCTTAAATAGTCAGAAGGAATTGCATGAGAATACGTAAATAGGGAGAATGAAGAAGAAAAAAATGAAAAGGAAAGAAACAAAACAAACAACATTTTCAAGGAAATGAAATGAATTGTGAAGCCATTACATGGGAACTACGTGCAACATTTCCTGCTTTTCTCCTCTTTTTTTACCGCATTTCTTAGATGTTTTTGCAGTCTTTTTTACTACACAATACTCGTGTCTTGTGTACTGCAGGTGGCTTCAATAGCTGTTCAATTGCTTTGTTTTAATGTCTCTTGAAATATATGTATGCATGTGTGTGTGTAGGGAGGGAATAAAAGAATTCCATTGTGTAGGAAGATATCAAGGATTTTAACATGTACTTTTCTTTCATACGCAAAACAACTCATACATAATTTTCTGCATCAATACAGAAATATTCAAACTGATGGTGCATTAGTTTAGTTTCCATACAAACGATTTCTATTTACTTTTGCTTATTGGGTAGCATAAGAGAATAAATAAGCATTTGTACAATTGTCAATAATGTAAACATTGAAAGCATCGTATACATAGTAAATGTAATATAAGTTTACATTTATTTTAAAGGAATATGCAAAAATAAAGGGTCCGCCAAATAACTTTTTTTTTGAAAATGCTTTAAAAAAAACTACAGAATATTTTCTCAAATTTCCTTTTTTATTTGAAAGTACAATCCTTCCTGTTAATAATGGAAAATAATTTCATTCAAATGGCTGCCTCGGCTGACCATGCAGTAGCCTACATGATTGGTCCAATTTTTAAGCACATTATCGATTGTGTGCAGCTGTATTTCACCAATGGCTTCACGAACAATGTCCTTTAAAGCGTCAATTGTCTCTGGCTTGTCGGCGTAACACTTATCTTTGACCGCACCCCACAAATAATAGTCCAACGGTGTCAAATCGCAGCTCCGAGGTGGCCAAACGACATCAGCTATGCGGCTGATAATGCGATCTTAAAAACAGGGCGCAAAACATCGAGTGTAGCTTCGGCTGTGTGGCATGTAGCGCCGTCCAGTTGAAAGCAAATGTTGCCAATATCCTCCTCTTCAATTTTTGTGAACAAAAATTCGTTCACCATGGCCGGATAAAGGTCGCCATTGACTGTAACGGCCAGTCCTTGATCATATTCGAAGAAAAATGGCCCAATTATGCCTCTGGACCAAAATCCGCACTAAACAGTGACTCATTTTGCGACAATTTTGCTTATTTACATACCCGCCATCTTCAAAATGAACTTCATCTGAAAAGATGATTTTTTTGCCAAAATCGGCATCTTCTGTAAGTCGATCGCAGGCTCACTTAGCGAAGCGAAAACGCATTGGATGGTTAATTGGCTTCAACTCCTGAACCATTTGGACTTTGTATGGCATCATACCAAGGTCTTTATGCAAAATTCGTCTCAATGATGTCTCCGAAATGTTCAATTGTTGAGAACGATGGTGAATTGATGTTGATGGCGCTTCACGCACACTTTCTGCCACAGCAGCAATATTCTCGGGTGTACGCACTGTTTTTGGCTTTTCACGCTTTGGTTTATCGATGAGGATGCCAGTTTCTTTCCCCTTTTTCGCAAGATAACGAACATACAGAGCTGACGGTGTTCTCTTCTTCCAAAATCCGTACGCAATTTTCGCACACATTCTGCAACATTACCATGATTTTCAAAGTAATGTCGCAATATTTCCCAGCGTTGTTCAAGCGTATACACAACCATATTCGTTCAGCGGAAGGATGAAACTAGTTATCTGTCAAATCAGAAATGAGCTAAGTGTTACCATTCACGAAATAAGCACTAGTTGAAAAAAAAACGTTAGATGGCGGACCCAATAAGGTTCACAAGGCATATTCGTATAACTATTAATTTGAATAAGGAGGGTATTATAAGGTTTAACAGAGCTTGGAGACAAAAACAAATATAATTTAGTCTTTAAATAAAAATTTTATTGCAAATTTTGAAATACTTTTTATAAATTTAAATATTTGATCAACATAAAACAGCTTGAACTATTACTCTTTAAGTGCAAGTATTATAAAGGATCTTATTTTTGATTCAGGTACATAACAAGCATCCGTAGAAGTCCGGAAAAGTTCAGTGCAGTTTTCTGAAGCAGCGAGTGAGACTCTGCATTTTCTATAACAAATATCATCACTTAAAATATGCTCTTATTTTGGACTTCGTTGATATGAAATATTAAAACCAGCCAAATCTTGCCATATATTAAGTGATGAGAAGTATCGATAATTATAGTTTGATAGCAGAGAACCATTCTTATCTCTTCAATAAACCTTCGACAAGTTATCATGTACCATGAAAAACTTAAAACTCTTCGCGAAGTTGATAGATCGCTTAGCTATTTTTATGGCGAACAAGCAATTCGTGCAGTTATTGATCATTTTCATGTAGTCGCTGTAGTCTAGTAGTTAATCTGTTGGCTTATTAGACGTTAGACTACGATTCAAGCGCCAAGTCTAACTTTTCTAGCAAAACGAAATATTAAAAAAAAAGTATTTCTTCGACGACTATGAGAGTAAATAAAATTGCCATGAAAAAGCTTCTCAAAAATCTGTTGTTTGGAGTCGACTTTAAACTATTAGTCCCGCCGCCAATCATGTATAAACTTAACTTTTCATGGCAATTTTATTTTACTCTCCGATTTTTTGCCAGAATTGTGCTGAGGGGAAGTTGCCGAAATTTTTTTTTTGTATTTCGTTTTTTCGAGATGTCTGACCTGGGGCTTAAACCATGGCCCCACGTCTAATAAACTAACATATGTACTACCGAATAGTAGTCCCGTAGTCTAGTAGGTAATGTGTTGGCTTATTAGACGTAAAGCCAGGGTTCGAGCCCCAGGCCAGACATCAAAACAAAATACAGAAATTAATTCTTCGGCGACTTCCTCTCAGCAGATTTCTGGCAAAAACTCTGAGAGTAGATAAAAATTGCCATAAAAAGTTTCTCAAAAATCTGTCGTTCAGAGTCGACTTTAAACTATAGGTTCCGCCACTCATGTATAAAATTAAGACACACAACATAAGTGGTGTGAGAAACTAGGTCGTAATCCTGACTGAAGGGTTGTAATGACCATTTATGTACTACCGACTAGACTATGCGGCATCATCGATTATTATTTCTTTCGAAAGTAAGGCGTAAGGAACTTTCATTTTGATGAATGGAGAGCCATTCTGACTAAAATTTTGTTTTCAAAACTTAGCTAACTAAACCTCAACGATATTTGGTTCAAACAAAAAAGCTATCCCTTACATGTATATACATGTATATGTATATACTTTCCAAAAGGTGGTCAACAACTTATAGAATAAATGAAGAATGTAGCATCGATTGCAAAATTACATCTAGGTACTTAAAATGGTACATGTAGAGAATATACTTTGGTACCTTATTATACAACAAATATGCTGGGAAATAACTAAGAGACTTTGTGATGCACCCGCAATATTCATACAAATAAAATCTATTTTTTATTATTATTATTGTCGTTGTAAATAGGTGCCGTAGTACTGCGATCATACGATCTATCTTACTGCCCTCAACCTGTATGAGGTATTACTACAATATATTCTCCAAGCGCATTGTCCGGTAAAATTCAGGATGCGTTTTGGTATCGATAAGGACAAATCCCTGCACAGCTATTAACGGGTGATTTTTTAGCTATCATCTTTTTGGCAACACTGGTTTAAACAGCTCACGCACGTTTCGTGTTTTGTTTCACTGTCAAACATCTTCAGTTTGGTCTATAATTTAACCCTAAATCGTCTTACAAACGAACAACGCTTGCAAATCATTGAATTTTATTATCAAAATACGTGCTCTGTTAAGAAAGTTCATCACGCACTTCTTCCATTTTATGGTTAGTTTAATCGACCCATTGAAGCGGCTATTGGGGCTATTGTGACTAAATTTAGCACCAAATTTCCATTGTTGGACATTAAACTACCAACACGCTTACGTAGAGTGCGAACTGAAGAAAATATCGCAGCTGTATCGGCCAGTGTTAATGATGACCATCAATTATCGATTCGTCGTTGGGCCTCCCAACAACGACTAGATCGTGCGATTTAACGCCTTTAGGCTATTTTTTGTGGGGCTATGTTAAAGCTCATGTCTATACAGACAAGCCCGCTTCAATTGACGCATTGGAAGACAACATTGAAGCATTTATTCGTGAGATGCCGGCCGAAATGTTGGAAAGACTATGACAAAATTGGACAAAGCGGATGGACCATTTGAGGCGCAGTCGCGGTCAACATTTGCATGAAATAACTTCAAACATTAAATTATATGGACCGTACTATCGATTCAAATAAAGATTTCATGCATTTTTCTGAATTTTATGTGTTTTTTTTTTTTGAAAAATGTTCCTATAGCTTTTAAAAATCACCCTTTAATAAGCATTGTAGGCTCCTGGCGTGTGTTCTCAGAATGCTTTCGAATCATTGATCGTCATCATTACAGAATCAAAATTTTGAGTTCCAGACGATTCCATTCAGAATAATTATCCCAGTGCCCTTACAAAAGACGGGTTACTCACCTCAGATTATGCCTGAATAGTCTGATGTATGACTCAAATCTCTTCCTATTGTAATGACGCAACAAAAGTTTGACTTAAATCCATTTGGTTTAAGCAGAGCCTTTGTCTCGTTTTCTTCTTTTTCATTGAGTATATCTTTCCAAACATCTGTCCTCTCACCACGTAAAGTTTCTGACCCTATCACCGAAGTGCAAGCGTCCGACATTATTAATTTATTTGCCCACTCATTACCACTGATTTAAAAAATGAAATGAGGTTCATATAGTACGCTCTCTGTTTATCTTTCTCGCTTTATGCTTATTTGGTTCCAATACTGTGCACATTAGGTCAACCCTTGAAACTGTAAACTGTAATGAGTGTTCTAACGCTACTCATAAAATTATGGATTGCAAGTATATCCGAAATTTCTAAATGCAACTTCACTTTCGTTATTATATAGCGTGGACTTATAACTGAAACAAAATCTGCATGGTATCCTTTGAACATATTTTTCCATAAAATTCTGGTACAAAGAACAAAACATTATTTGCTTTGATTACAAGTCAATAGCTTGAAAAGATTTGAAATAGGATTGATTGACAGAAAAGAAAATATGGCAAATACACACGTTTATGAGTTAAAAGACATACATAGCTCTTAACTATAGCAATATATAGGGTGGGTGATTTAAAATTTTAAATTTACAAACGGAATAAAACAAAAACGATTTGAAATTTTGTAAAATTTATTGTTTTGTTGTGAAGTACAATTATTCCGGATAGAAATGGAATATTATTTCATTCATATGGCTACCGCGGCTGGCCTCACAGTACCTCATCCGAACGGATCAATTTTCATGCACTTTTTCGGGTGTATGGGGGTCGTACCTTTGGCTATGTTCTCCTAATAAGTACTTCAATGCCAAACAGTCCAATTGTTGCCTTGGGATTAACAGTTTTGCTACTTGAGTTTCATAATATCGCAACCAAGCAGTTCTTTGTCTATGCAACCCTCTCAACTACTGTCTAACAGCTAAGGAGTAATCAGAAAGCATATTAACCCTGCATATGTACCACAGTGAACCACAATATGAAGTTTGGAATTTTCTTGTTGCTCTTCTATTTCCTTTAATTTCGAGAGGAGTGGTCAAATTAAACCTGGAATATTTATTAATTCAAATCAAATATTGCTTTCAGCACTAAGGCGTATGAGTTACATGTAATACGCTGCCGTATTCAAAAAATATTACTCATACGTATGATTGCTTATGCTTTAGCATCCGTAACGTATGCAACATTAAATTAATAAAAGGCAAAGAATTAAACAACATTAAGGTTGGGTGGACGTTTTAAAAGTTTAAATTTAAAACTGCAAGAATACAAAACCTGTTTGAAATTTTGACAAATTTTTTTTGTTGTGAAGTACAATTGTTCCAGTTAGAAATGGAATATTATTTCATTCACATGGCTAACGCGGCTTGCCTTACAGTACCTCATTCGAACAGATCAATTTTCATGCACTTTTTCGGGTGTGGGATCGTATCTCGGCAATGGCATCACAAGCGTTGGTCCTCAAATACTCAATAGTCTCTGGTTTGTTAGCGTAACACTTTTCTTTAACTGCGCCCCGCAGAGAAGTCTAACGGTGTCAAATCATAGCTTTTTGGCGGCCAATTGACATCACGATTCTGTTAATTAAACGGCCATCAAACGTTTGATGCAATAAATTAATTGTGGCAAGAAATGTGTAGCAAGTTGCTCCAACTAAACATCGTTCCTATCAATACCAAGAAGAACGGGTACAAAAGTATTGGTTGTCATGGTTCAATAGGTGTGTCCATTGACCGTAATGGTTGTGCCGTTTTCATTTAAAAAAAACATGAGCTAATAATGCCTGCGCTCTACAAGCGCATCAAACAGTCACTCGTAATGGGTGCATTGGCTTCTGTAAGTTCACGTGTTGGTTTTCTGAGCCTCCTAATATAGAAATTTTGCTTATTAACATAACCACCAAGATGAAAATGAGCTTCATCCGAAAAGATGATTTTTTTTTTGGCAAAGTCGACATTATCATGCGGTATCTTGTTGACCCATCTAGCGAAGCAAAAACGAAGTGGATCATCATGCGACTTCAAAGCTTAAACCAATTGAATCTTATAAGACGTCAAACCGAGATTTTTTCTCAAAATTCGATGTAAACTGGTGCGTGAAATGTTCAATTCTTGAGAACGATGACTAGTTGATGTTGATGGATTCTCTTCCACAGTGTGCGTCAGCCACAGCTTCGATATTTGTACGGGCACGCTCACGTCTTGTAGCTTCAACAATGAAACCAGTTTCAGCCACAGCTTTGATATTTCGGGTGTACAAGCACTTTACACCACACGGGTGTATGCACTGTGCACCGCACGGGTGTATGCACTGTACGAACATGATGTGCCAAGACATCAACAATGCAACCAGTTTCACAAACTTTAGCAATAAACTTGCGTATACCGGGCACTGTTGGTCCTTCTCTGCCATCAAATTTTGTACGACATTTTTCCAATTTCCCACCAATTGCCTATGTTTTGGAAATAAATTTCCAATAAATTCCAACGTTGCTCAAGCGTAAATCGATTCATTATGTTCAGTGGAGATAATGATCCTGAATTTTATGATTGAATAGAATGACATACATAAGTATTGCCAGATTCAAATTTAAACCGATGGTGCAAATTTAAATTAACATATGACCCACCTTATATATGTAGAAGTGTGTATAAGAATTGTAAATAATTTTTAAAAATATTTCATAATTTGTTATCCCAGTTGTTTCAATTTTATTTCCAATTCACCAAACAAATACAATGCAATTAAAGAAAAATGTGTCAAATACTGAATAATACCCTTAAAAAGAAACGAAAGAAAAACGAAATTTAAGGTATAAGAAAGGGAAATAAAACAAAGAATCTAAAAAAAAACAAAGTTGGCTACTCTTATCATGATTTATACGATATTTATGGCAAACAATAGAAATCAAAAACAACAAAAATTATTTCAAATAACAAAAGAAAATTTAATTTCCGGTACATAAGTTTCTCTCTCTTTACTCTTTTTCTTTTTTTTTTGTTATTCATGCTTCTTTCTTTTTCTTTTTCTTTTTTTTTTAATACGAATAAATAAATCTAGAAAATATTTGTGCTCATTTTTTTTGCTTCCTTTTTTTATCTTTTCACTGTGCTGTGGCGCCTTTTTCGTATTTTCCAATCATGTACAACAACAATCAACCTAACCACGGCAGATATCATTGAGGCCCACAAAAATCATCAGTTGTGTTCATTGACGGGCGTTGAGGGTGGCCATTCATTGGGTGGCTCCCTGGCCGTACTCAGAACTTTATACGCCATTGGTGTTCGCTATATGACACTGACATCAACATGTCATACACCATGGGCTGATTCTAGTTATGCTGACGCTCCAACATACAATGTTAAACATGGTGGTTTAACGATATTTGGCAAGGTAAGTACTTCTTGTTAATAACACGATATAACCAAAATAACCAACCAACCAAACAATCAACCAATGGACCAATAGACCAGCCATCTCGCCTAGCTCTACAACAGCCCATACTAAATAACATATTTCACGTATACTGACGCTCTTGTAGTTAAATACTAAGGGGATGGGTGGGGGGTGGCGAAGAGTACGGATGGCTGGAATAATTAAATGAATAACTAACTCTGAGTAAGCAAGCAAACCTTGCATGCAGCTGTAATGCTGAATGCACATTCATTTATTCAGTCATTTAGTAATTTACACGCTCATGGTGCTCGTAAAGTAAGACAGAAGCTTAAAAGAGTTAATTACTGGCATGTAATAAAACTATTTTCGCAAAATACATTATATGAGATTAAATTAATGTTTTCGTTTAAGTTTTAAACTTCAATGAATCTTGTTTTCTTATTTTTTATTTAAAGATTTTCTCAGATATTTTTCATTTTAAATAAACTTGAGTTTGAGTTTGTTTCGAATACAGTGTCTTAATAATATGGCGCGACAATGAAAAGACACCCGAATATGTAGTATTCAAAAATATTTTTGTTTTATTCAAAAAAAAAATTTTCGAACTTTTCGCACAAATTTATTGGCTAATCGAACAAAATATACGAGTATAAAAATTATGACTAAGTTGCAATACTCTTTAAATAATAACTACGGTAATTTTTGTCTAATTTTAACAAATGAAGTGTCAAACTCTTGACAAGAGAATGCACTTTAGGAATGTCTCCACTTATTTCATATTTTTTAATTAAATTTTCCAATTAGGAATGGACAAACTTGGAAAAATAAAAAATAAAATATTTTCATCAGTCAGATTTGATATAAGTTTGAACAAAATGTTTATGTATATCGTTTGAACGGCTAATCTCTTCCCTTTCGAGAAAACTTTGGATTTTTAAAATAGGTTCACGCATATTTGGGTAATCAGTAATTTTGTGTGAAAATATCAAAAAAAACCCGTTTTTGTCAAATAAAACAAGTTCTACTCAATTAACTGAACAACTTAGAATAGGTAGTTACGCGGGTGTATTTAATTTTTTGTATTTTGTCGCATAGTGTTATTAATAAATTAATCTGTTATTATAAATTTGTTATTGGGATGAAATCTCAAAGTTAAGAAAGTTTCCAATTTCTGGGTTAGACGTTTATAAACGCCGGTTTGAGATTTTATCCCCGCAACACTGTATAGGCCCTCTTTGCTATCAACCATTGCTATGGCGGACAATCACTTTCGCGGATGATATCCACTTGATACTTTTTCAGATTGTACCTGCTTTAATATTATTTGGATATGCTCAATCATTGCTGGCAGACAATCACGTTCACAGATAGATTTTCATGTTGAACGTACTTTAATATCATTTGAATTTGCTCTGCGGACTCAAGCTATAGTTTCTAGACCAGGTTTGCTAAAATGTCTGCTTGAGACCGCGAAGCAGACGTCAACTTTTTCTTAACCTGACTAATTTTGCCGTTTCTATCAAAAAAAATGGTACCAAGGGTTCAACGTCAATGTCATTTAGGTCTGGAGACAACAGTGCAGATGGATGAATATTAAGTACCGCCTCTACTTCTGCAAGTATTTTTACTATCTTTTCTTATGTCAGAGCTATTTTATCTCCGACTCGCAGAAGTAGATACTTCAGTTGTTGACAATGACCTATTGAGGTAGTATAAGGCTTAGCTACAGTTCGCATAACCTATAGACTCTGGTTAAACACTCGTTAAAGTTCCCACAGAATGCGACCGGCTCCGTCAAAATTTTTCGCACTGTAGCTGTAGAAAAGCGAACTAGATACTGATTGCAAATATACTGTCTTATATGTGAAATAGACGAAAACCTCTGTTTTAATTTTTAATGATTCTCAACGAAATATTAGAAGGTTCACAGTAGCCTTCACCGATTACTAAAAATGATCGCAAAGCTCTCACTCTATTCCCATAATTTTGAACATAAGACTCGGTTTATAGCGGAAGTACACATTGGCAAATGGTCAGCACTAACATACACATATTTTTTTACGAAAGCGAGACCAGCAAGACAATATTTCAAATTTAACTGGACCGTGACAAAATTATTCTTTTTCGGTAACAAGATTGAAAATTTCCTATTGGGCATTCAATAGACTTCTAAGGACCCTTGAAAGTGACAACGTGTTGATTCCTTACATAACTGTACATACATATGTATAAATGTTGTCAACATTAAAAATGACAATTGACAGACCGATTGACAGTCCGAGCATTCTGTATCATCTTTACACCCTAAATTGAGGACCACTAGGTGGATAATTTATCTCAAACTTAAGGTTTATCAAAATATTGTTACGAAAATGGAAAAATCTAGATACTGGTGTTTTGCTTTTACATCGTTTAACATTAAAATGATAAACAAAATGCACAAACAACAATAATGAAACAACGATATTTACAATTATATCTATCTATATCTCGAGAAGCCGAAGCCACGAACATTCGGATTCAAGAACTTTGATCAGACATATAAAAGGCAATGCAAAGCAGCCAACGGAGTCTTGTGTGGAGGCGCAGTATGTTTGAAGAGAGTAGTCGTGGTTTGAAGATCTCCGTTACAAAGATATGTCGAATAATTGCCTAGTAATTGTTATTGTCTATGCAAAGGGTATAAACAGAGCAATAACAAACAGAGCAATTGTTGTTGTTTACATCAAGTTGTGAACAGTGGCACTCAGAATTGTGCGAATTTTAATTAAAACTGAACACAAATTTATTTTTATTTTACTTACAATCGACGAGTTCATATTTTAAACGGTTTTAAAAGGTAAAAACGTAACAATATTAATAAATCTGAACACAGCAGCAATTACAGTTGAATTTTGGAAATTTTCATGGCTGATTTTAAACTTGAATTCACGTCATCAATAATTATTGTTATTATATAAGCAGGGCGATATAATTTTTTTTTGTGATCGACAAACCTTTAAAGCAACATAGCTGAAGCTACCTTTGGTAGCCCATGTCATTTCATGACTAATAGCGAATGGCGACACAACAAACTAGACCGATCAAATTTTTATATATGTTCTAAATTTTTACTTTGCTTTCAAACTACCTTGTATAGTTGCTGTGACGAAGAAGAGCCGATATGATTTCTTCAAACTTACCTCGGCCTATATGTGTGAATATTATTTACCAACACAATAACAAAAATGTGAGTTTGATCCATTATTTGATGTATGGCCGAGCAACTTAAGAAAGATATTACTCCTTAAAATCAATTGCTAAAACAGATCCATTATTATGAGCATAGCGTCAGATTGCTTATGAAGTCGCGGTAACCTAGTAGATAATCTGTTGGCTTATTAGATACAAACCGGTGGTTCAAAACCCAGCTCAAACATCTCAAACAGTCTTCCTCTCAGCAGTCTTCTGTCAAAAGCTCTAAGAGTAAATAAAATTGCCATGAAGTCTCCCAAAACTGTATCGTTCAGAGCCGTACTTAGATCCTCAGTACTGTAGATCCTCATGGATAAAATTATGACAAACAACATGACTATTATTACAAGCTAGGTCGTAATCGTGATTAAAGGATTGACGTAAACAAATGACGAATTAAGTAAGTTAGTAGGATTACTTGTAGAATTCTCTATCAATGACTCCTTGTAACTCATCTAACACCTGAATATGGTAGATGTTGCAGTTACTGTCGAATATTATTTCATCATTTCCAATGCAATTGCATACCTTTAAAGTTCTGTTCGTCAGGTACAGGTACAGCTACATATTGTGTCAATTTTGAAATATTCTGACGAAATGTAGAACTTGTTTACTGTCATTGAAATTTCGTTGACAGAATGTAATATTTGAAAACAAAATGAAATACTGCAGTGTTAGAAATTCCATCAATATTATAACAGAGAACATGGAAATTATTCATTCATTAATTTTGGTCTCTATATGTACCATACAGGATACAAATTAACAAATACATACATATATGTGTGGTATACAGTTATCAAATATACATAACAATGCAATTTACTTGTTGGTATTCGCATTAAATTATTGAAAATATAGAAGACAATGTAACATTTGATAAAGAATCTGAATGATTTTCTATGTACTGATGGCAGTAATTGGTATTCCGTATGATAATTATGGAATTCAGTGCAGATGGTCTTAAAATTTTTGGCCCTGGCAAACAATCTCTATTTATGAAGGGACCTCGAATATCAAAATTTTGTATGTAAATTTGAATATGGGGGGTCTTAGAGGAAAGTTGACTCCAGGAATTGCATACAAGCTAAGATATAAATTCTAAATGGATGATATATCTCTCCCTGATATAGTCGCATCTTGGTTAAATGGCAGGCAGATATGTTTACAGCAATAATGACGACATTTTGAAATCTCTTCAATGAATTATTCTTATTACTGTCGTAAAGAGATATTTTACTACTGCGACCATAGGTTTTGTTCTACTGCCCTTCAACCTGATAGGCTATTCCTATTATATTTGCTTCATGACTTTCGGCCAGACGCGCTGGAGGATACTGCTCGGTGTAAACAAGAACAATTCCGTGCTCAGCACCTAACGTTAAACCAAGTGTTTCCTTCTGGGATGCATTAATGCCCCCAAGGAGCCAACTTTATGTTACAATAATTCATTCTCATCATCACAGAAGCTATATGTTCGTCTCAAAGCAACCCATATTTTGAAAAAGTATAATCTGAGTCTAAAGTGTCCTCAGGTTATTCTTAGATTGCCTGATGAATGACTCTGATCTCGTCTTATTGTAATTTCTCTATATCTTCATTTTCTTTAAGCATTCCTTTCGAAGCATTCACCTACTCTTCGCAGAAGAGTTCTGGACTCTTCCTACAAACCGGATTGCATGCTCATTACCGCGAATTTCACATGACCTTGGACTTAGCAAAGTCTAACCTTAATTTTGTTCATTTAGCCCTAGTACACTATTCTCGATTTTACCTCATAAAAGCCGAGTGCTAAAGTGATTGTCCTGTTTTTGTATCTCCTATAAAAGTAGGAGTCTAGTGGGTAGTATGTTGGCTTATTAGACTTGAGTCCACGATTCAAACCCCGGGTCAGACATCAAAACAAAATACGAAAAAATATTTCTTCTTCTTAAGCGGGTTTCTGCCAAAGACTCTGAGAGTAAATAAAAATTGCCATGAAAACGTTTCTCTAGAAGCTGTCGTTCGGAGTCAACTTTAAACTGTACGGCCCGCCAATTATGTATACAAATTAACGCACACAACATAAGTTGTGTAAGAAGCTAGATTGTAATCCTGTCTAAAGGGTTGTAATGACCAACAGTGTATGTATGTATACAAGTAAAATTGAACGCGTTTGTAAGATACACGCGAGCTTTTCCATGGGCTGGGTTCCAAAACTTCTGTTTCAGTTCCAAACTCCATTCTTAACCCATTTGTATGCATTCTTTTAAGAAGAAAAAATTGTTCGTTACGCCCAAATAGAGACCATATCAGGACTCTCTGCACTTTCTGCACTATACCGGAAACTGGGAAAATGTCGCAACGACTTTCGCAAGAGCTGTAAACATGCGGAAGAAGTGTAGAGCATAGAACATCCATCAGTCTATACCCTCATAATATTCATGGAATGGCTGAGAGATTCCAGCCAGGAGTTATAATTGTTATACCAAATAAGAACTATCGGTGACATAACGAGATTTTATAGGAGCCAAGTAAACTATGCTCGTTAAGGATGGGATCACGAAAAACACTTGCACAATATTCTTAGGAAATCTGTAAATTTGATTCGATACATATCGTGAACAATAACCGAACTTTTCTATTCAATAACTCAGGCCGTAAAAATTTCGATCATAAGTACGTAATGAATTTGGGCAAATATGTTCCCTTTTGGAATTTTTTTCTTTTTGTCTTGGGCCGGAGTTGGAAATCTTCGAGAGATACTTTTGTTCCAACAAAAGAGTGCACGATTCACCATCACTGGTACCTACAAACGTACCAGAGGTCAGCAATGAGTATTTAAAACGATGAGTAGATTCGAATCATACTTATAATTTCTGATACTTATACGCATTCATACTTATTTTAATGTCATACTAGTATGAGTAGTAACTCATATTCAAAGTTTGAAATACTCATGGTACTCATACTTAAGAATTAACATGATGTTATTGATTTCGACTCTCCATGACTCATCGTATACACGAATCACAAAAGAAGTATGATTCGCGTACGAACACTACAATACCCACAACGAGGTTGTGTGTTTGCTCTGTTTGCTGTCTTTGTCTTTTTCTTTTTCTTTTTTCTTTTTTTGTAAATGCAACAACAACTAAGACTGTAAATTTTGACGAATGATTCAAATCACTCGAATCATTTATGAGTATTATAAGTATTTTTCTAAATTTATGAATCTGAATGAGTAGGCGTATGAATCAAAAATATTTCGAATGTTATGAGTTCGATATCAACGTTGTACTCATGCTCATTGCAACTTGTACTTATAAATCAATGTTGTAGGGAGTACGAATGAATCAGAGTAGTTGGATTTCAATACTGTTGACTCACTCATACTCGAAATTTCATGAGTACTTATGAGTAGCAAAAAAGCGATTCATTGCTGATCTCTAATACGTACTAAACCCAGCCTCTACATTCTTCAACCACTCTCCCCCTGCGGGACTGCGATAAGGTATTAATTCGCGGAGGGCTGGTTAGCTTTAAAGCTTTATAACGTTAACTTAAATTTCGCCTTCGTTCCTCCAACCTTCGGAATACCAGCATTATTTCAGACATTTTCTGGCTATATTGGCTTCATAGAATCCTAGAATTCAACACCTCTTCCATAAGCCGGTTTAGTCCTAAACTCGTTTCTCCCGGCCATCTAAATCTGGGGCAGCATAATAGGCATCTTCCTCCTCATTTACACGGTTTGGACATATGGGGGTGATTATGTCAACCTTGTGGAAAAAATTAGAGTCAAAAAATCCAAGTAAATAGTCCAGCAACTTTGGTTTAGCTGACATACATATTTTGCTGTATAATAAACTGTATAACAGCCAACAACATATCAGAGCAGTACAACAGTATTTAACCACACTAACCACTTTGCCTGTCCAAACACACCACTGTGTTTTAGAGAAACCCTGTTACCAACCCTGATGAATATAATTGTGAAGAAACAAACGACAATAATGATAATGACGCAAAATTATAATCATGTCGAGTGCGATATTATGGCAAGAACACATACGGATAGTTTGTTGTTGTTGCACGTTTTATTGCAGCATCTAGTTTCTCAACTAAATTGCTACTTCAGTTGCTTAGTGATGGGAGTCAATAGGCATCTGTTGGGTTATATTAAGCATATGCAAACAGATGCTTACGAAAAACAAAAACAAAAAAATAATTAAAAGTGCATGTTCATATATATATGTACTTACATATTATATACATACATATACATACATACATGTACAAGTATGCAATGTACATATGTTATGTTGTAGATGCAGAGAGTTTGCAACTGACATTTAATTGCAAATGTGCACAAAATTTATAAGTTTGTACCATAAGTGTGTGTGTTGGTTATTATGTCTACATATGTGTTAATGACAAATTGACAGGTATTTACTTAAAAGTTATTTTTGATCGAATACAAACTGCAGACAAGTGCATAATTTATGAAACGCATACCAACTATAACATGTGTTCTATCAAACCATACCATATCATGGCCCACCTACCACCCAATCAACAGTGGTGCCTCATTTCATTACTGTTGATGGCAATGCAATGCGTAATTTTAATTGAGTAGTTTGCAGTTTGCAGCTTGCATTCTATTTTTAATTTAATAATATTGGCCCCTCGTCAATAGTTTTTCTTTCATTACACATTTCACTAGTCAAATTCGTTCTTCCAAAACATACAGTGAGCGTCACAAGAAACTATACACAAATGATAAAGTTCTAACAATCATCAAACTCAACTTTTAATACATAAGGAGAGTGCCCGAAAATATTGTTACATAAATCGAAACGACCTAATATCGTTTAACAATAAAAACGATAAACAAAAGCTACCAGCTACACCAACAGAATACACACGATACAAATACTCACTAACTAAAAATACAACGAACGTGTTGATTATCTAAAGCTGCACACACACATATGTACGACGAACCTGGTTGCGCCTGGTACGAACAACAACATCCTTGTGTGAAGAAGCGTTGGGTTTGAACGTACAAGTGGTATTGCTTGCAAAAAGGTTGTAAGCAGAGAAGATCTAACGAACAGTTGTTAGTGTTAACGCGGACAGAAGTGTAAAATAGAATAGTGTACAAGCAAATTATTGTTGTATCGTTAAGTTGTATACGGTGGCACACAAAAGTAGTGTAAAGAATAAAGATAGTTTAAGAGAAAATAAACGCATATTTGTTTCTACTTGGTTTGCAATTAACGAAAACTTATTTAAACGTTTTTAAAAGGTAAAAATATTTTGACAATATTTCGAAATTTTTTGTAATTTTTTTTTGTTTCTATTTTAAAAACTGCTAATGAAACTATTTTAAAATAAAAATAACGGTAATTTATTAATGTATATTTTTTAATGTACAGTTTCTTTTGACGCTCACTGTCTGTATCAGCTCATGTAGATTTCAAAAGTAAAGAGTTTAATAAGGCATCAATAAGGCTGCCTGTGTAAATAGAGGATGGGTGTATGTCTATGTGTGTGTAAATATAATTTTAGCCAAACTAATTAGAAATTGTAATGATGACTACAACAAAAACAAAACAAATTTAAACTACAATTAAATGGTATTTCTGTGTAACAATGAAATATTTCGGTTTCGATTAACTTTAATATGGAAAAAGCAATTGTACTAGAAATTTGTACACCTTTATTGAAAATTAATGTTTGAGAAAATTCTCCTCCTTGTTCTTCTTCTTCTTCTGCTTCTGTTCAAGTCTCTAATGTGTTTAATTATACAATAATTATATGAAATTTGTTCGTGTAAGTGTAAGTAAATATTTGCAGTGAAAGCCATTTCGAACAATAGCCAGTTAATGTAACACAAATTTGTCTACATTCGAGTGAGGTGTATGTGTAGCATGTATTTGTGTTAGTATTTGTAAATATAATTTGTGAAAATATCTAAAATTTTGTTACACTTAGGAGTGCCTGTGACAAAATTTGCGCATACTTTTAGGCCGCATGGTATTGTGATTATAATTTTCTATACACTCGCTTACAATATTTATTACGAGCGAATGAACATACGAATTATGGGCTAAGGAATCAGCACCTGTAAGATATCAACCTTGCCGATGGCATTTTTCATGAAAAATCACATGCAAGCTAAGAAAACAACTGCGAAATAGGTCTGCACATAAAATTTAAAAAAGTGCTGTCATCGTAAGCGCCGAAAAATTGTATTATATGGGCACATAGCTGCCAGATTTGACGATTTATCGCCATTTTAACGATTTTGGGCTCCAAAAATATCATTTTGACGATTTGACTATTTATACCCCTATTTTGGCGATTGTTAAAAATTAAAAATTAAACATCATATTCTTTACTTTAGTACATTAAAAGCCACTTTAATCTTTGTATTTACTTTGCAATTGTTACTATTGGAAATTTATGTTAGTAAAAACAATTAGTAAAGTATTATATTTTTAAGTTATTTTCGAATACCTGTGATGATTTTTTTTTATTTTATTCCCTTTTAACCTCGTAGTTGAGAATAATTTATCACTTGTCGTTTTTATCACTTTTGTTCTTTTTACTACTTGTTGTTTTAAAAATTCGAGTATAGTTTCTAATATTACCATCGGAAGAACAAAGGCAAGCGTACGACCAACACCAACAGGGGATGGATGGCATTGTGTTTTGAACTATGAAAATATATTATGGGAAGAAGGAAAGAGAGAACAGTGTTTATGGACACTAGGCTTGTATACCATAAGAAACAGGAAAGACCTCTGCAGGAATTGAGTTCCACATACGAATAGTCCGACTAAAAACGTACTTTTTCTGTAATGCAGTGTGCGATCCATTGGCCAATAGACCACATAAGGATGTCCTGGCCGAGAAAGACGAGCATTACGTAGGAATACATGATTTTCGGGAACAAGTCCCCTTATTTCGTTCGAGCAAAATCCTTTTGTAGTAGTGACAGAACAGTGAAACACAAACCACATTGCAACGATGCACTAATGATTCAATGGAGTTGGATACACTACCGTCATTAACGAGCTCCTCTCCTGTACACGGTCGAGAAACCTCAAAATAAACGTTGAGGTACCGATCTAATAAATAGTATAAATAAATAGTGGAAATAGTAAGATCAGATGATAAGATCTTAAGAAGGAACTGAAAAATGTGTCGGTTGCATCCAACATTACACTGAATTTTCATGCTCAGAATGTTAAGAGCTTCTGACTCCTTAATATTTACACCACCCGTAGATTAAGATGATGCAATAATATTGCTCCGCTTATGTGTCAATAAACAAAACTGGGATAGATTGTTTAAACCTTAAACAATTTTTTCCTGAAAATGATATAAAATTTCTCCATTTTTGAAAAAAAAATTAATAAATGAATGAGGGACGCTAGCTTTTAATTTCTAAAAAAATTTTTTAAATGGACATACATTGACTTTATAGCATGTTTTACTACAATAGAAATAATTTTGGTTCTTAAATAATTTTAATTTATTTATTTTATTTTTCTGACGATTTTTGACGATTTCAATAAACGTCTTTGACGATTTTGACGATTTTTTTCGCAAATATTTGACGATTTGGTGCCTCATTTATCTGGCAGCTATGTCTGGGCAGCATTGTTGCATGACGACGTCTCTTGGGAAATAAATAACCAAGAGACGTACGTACATAGACACATGAATTCAATCTATTTTATATGGTTTGTAGATATGACATATTCTTGGGAAAATTAAAGGCCAACCTCAAACTTTTACCAACAGATGCTTGTGAAATATTTTCAGCATATGGTAACCTGGAAATATCATAACGACTTCATAACGATATCATAACGATACCATAACGATATCATAACGATACCATAACGATATCATAACGATATTTTAACATGGTTGACAAGGTTGATTCACACCCTGAGAAAACCCTTGACGAATTTGCCACTCTACATTTGTGTTTCCATATTTATTTTTGTTCAAGATGTATAAGCCAGGGCTTGAACTACTGTCTCATGTCTTATAACGCAGCGCACTACCTCCAAGACTTCGGCGACTTCATTTTTCATTCATTGTTTCATGAATTTCAGGTTTAGAAAAATCTAGGACGTCGTTCGCTGCGTACCTTAGTTAAACATGGCATAGACTTCTTTTTTTTTAATCGATGAGACAGCACTGAAACAAGGACCTTAGATCTCGCAGTAGGTTAGGTTAGCTTGGAGTAGTAGCTTTAATACCAAAGCTCACTTGATCGCGCAGAGCAGCCCGTTGTGATGCCACAAATAAGAGCAGTCCCTGTACTGACCAAATTCTACCGAACTCATTGAGGAAAGCACGATCTCGTAGTAACTAGAAGATACATTTTTCTTTATATGGTCGCGGTAGTCTAGCTGGTAGTGTGTTGGCTATTAGACGTGAGGTTCAATTCCCACATCAGACATATCGAACAAAACTAAATATGAATAAATACTTCTTCGGCAACTCTGAGAGTAAATAAAACTGTTTTTCAAAAATCTGTCGTTCGGAGTCTACTTTAAATTATAGATCCCACTACTCATGTATAAAAATTAACATACACAACATAAATAAAGTGAGATGCTAGGTCGTAATCCTGGCTGAGTGATTGTAATGACCAATTATGTATGTATACATATATGTATGTAGGTAATTGTTGTTTTATGGACGATGAGAAATATGTGTTGGCGGTTCTGTGTTGTAAATACAAGGAAAATATTGAAAAAAAAAATTATGAGTAAAAAATTTTATGAGTAAAAAAATGTAAACCGTATTAATGTTGTAATAGTCGTTGTTGACATCTTTTCACTTTCAAGATATCAAATAAATATTATACCACGCGCATCCTGGATTTCTGATATTATATCATTCCGCGCCGACTGTTTCATCATAAAACGCTTTGTAGTCAGTTTACCATTACTCTAATAACAATCTCTGACATTCCTTTCATGGAGCTTCTGCTGTTTTAATCAACTTCATTTCGAAGTCATTCAAGTGATTCATTCATTATTTTAGGATTACGTTCTAGTTTCAGACACCATCCATGTTGTAAGTGATAATGTTTTTATTTAACCTATGTTTAGTAATCCCCACGAAATTCTTACTGTTTGAAAAGAAGTTAGTCCATCGAATTCCCCAAGTATTGCTGAATAGCATCCATGAGACATCATCGCTTATTGTTAACAAACAAAAATGTAAAATTAGTTATGTAGTTTACGCGCTCTTAAAGGACTTGTATTTTAATACCTAACCCGAAATTCCCTTATTTTCTATTTTAGACCATTTATGGTCGAAGTTAGCCTTTACATACATACATACATAACTGGTCATTACAGGCCTTCAATCAGGATTACGACCTAGTTTCTCACACCACTTATGTTGTGTGTGTTAATTTTATACATGAATGGCGGCAACTACAGTTTGAAGTCGACTCCGAACGACAGATTTTTGAGGAACTTTTTCATGGCAATTTTATTTACTCTCAGAGTTTTTGCCAGAAATCTACTGAGAGGAAGTCGCCGAAGAAATACTTTTTGTATTTTGTCTTTGATATCGGGCCTGGTGCTCGAACCATGGCTTTGCGTGTAATAAGCCAACACACTACCTACTAGACTACGGCGACGAAGTCAGTCTTTGCTTTTCGTAAACTAGAAATCTAGACTGCATAACCGCCATGGAAGTAGATAAACTTTATTTTTTTAGAAAATAATTTTTTACATTTATGCGTAACGTATATATCCACGTTGTCGTGTTGAGAAATATCACGATCTTCAAGATTGTCGTAAAGTTTTGTGAATTTGTTATGGTAGTAATGAAGGAAACAGTAAGTTTAAAGTTATACAATAATGCTCCTCATACCAACACGTTTCTCCATTAAAATTTCGGATGACTCAAATGCTTCCTTCGTCCAGATTATGCCAATGTCAACTGCCAACAGTGCTGACTAATCAAATTAGACTTTTTTCAGCGGAAAAAAAATCTTTTTTACTCATCGGTTCATTGCGGTGAGGCAATTCAATGATGTTTCTAATTGTATATCTTAGTTAAACGTTGTTTAGACTTCATTTATTCCTTCAAATCAACAAGGAAGTCTTGAAATAATTACGATAGATCTTGTAGTATCCGGAAGATTAAATTATTTTTTGTTTATTTCTCGACATAATAAAAGATTAATGGTGGCCCGTTCTGTAAATTTTTTCTTTTGGCAATCTTTGCAAAGTTTCAGTTAATTTTTAAACAATCTTTCAGAATGCGTTATTAATCCAGTAATTTTTCTATTCGAAGATCTCTTTTGCTTCATATATGAGCCGCTCAGTGCACAAATCGATTAACTCCATAAAACAAAAAGTTGAGAAATACGATGAAATCATATAAATTGTTTTTTAAAATTCCCTTTACAATATTAATTCAAATATATATTGTAGAATACATAAATACATATATAGCTCTCATCTAATGGTATATAAAATTAATAAGAAAGAATAGCGAAAAAAATAATGTCAGTAATGTTATAAATTTCATGTGATGTGGAGTTAATCGTTTTGGCAACTGAAAAAATAATAAAGTTAAATTAAGTATTTAAATTTTTTAAGTTTTAATATTTCTATTTTGACCGGTACATGAATCAGAATATGTTATTATTTTTTCAAAGTTTGCAACATAAGTTTTTATGTACTTTGTAAGACACGATGAAATTTCTTGAGCCCCACAAGATCCTTCAGTTTCTGGCCAAACAAACATGTGGCTTATATTTTTACTGAATTCATTACATCCGAAATTATAAACATGTACATTTCGCTTATAATAAGCTATAGATGTAGTCTGTTTCGGAAAGGCTAAAGATTTTTCGAAAGTCGAAAGAAATTCGATCTCCAGCCATTTGATTGCGAGATCGTTCTGCCTCTTTTAAGTGGGGTTGATTTTCAGTTTTTGCCGTCTTAATTCCCTCGCCGTCTGAAGATTGAATTTTTGTTTGTAAAGCGTCACAATTTTGACACGTCTCTTTTGATGGTTGTTTAAAATGTAAATTAAATTTTGTAGCGAACACATTATAGTAACATTTTTCTTTCACTGGTACTATATTTTCTTTTTCACATTGTGTGACGTATAGTTCATTTTCTTAATATTTAAGTCAGGATGTACACTAAGCGCCATAAGTGAGTCAACACTTTTGCTCTTAAGTATAAAACAGTTTTGTTCTTAAGTATAAAAAAAGTTCCTTTATCATGAATTGTTGTTTTTGTTTTAACATTTTATAAGTAATAAATAAACGTTTTTATTTTTGGAAATTTATTCGACTATTCTCAATTACTTTTCTCGCTGCCCTAATAAAATGAATTATTTCATTGGTGTTTACTCACTTTAGGCGCTCAGTGTATGTATGTATACATGCATTCATATTTTTACTTTTTCTCATTCTTACAATTATTTCCTCCAGTGTACTTAGCCTTAAAAAATGTTATCGTTACACTGTGGCGCCGTCCAAAACAAAGCCGAAATGACCCACAGTAATAAAAACAAGCATGTGCCACAATTGCCCACCAGCAATCATGATGTTTTCATTATTGTTTACATTGTTTCTTTTTTTTTTTTTGTAAAACAAACTAACACACAAACACCCATAAATCGAGGAGTGAAACGTATGTTTCGCCAAATAGTTTGAGTGTAAATAATGTCGAAAATTCGAAAAGCAAAGAAAAAGGCATAAAATATACGAAATACATTAACATTATTTCGAATTATACTTCTACTGACACGTAAAAACATTATACAAATGCCAGACGAAAAAGAAAATGAAATGAACACAAGCACATACACATGTGTATGTACAATATATTGTGTGAGATATGGTAGTGAAATGCTTAAGAAATTTCATTCATTCATTGAAATATTCATTCGACGAATTTGCTTTGACGGAGCAAGTGGTATTAATAAATATACAAACAGCAACAACAACAACAACAATAAGACTAAAAATTATTTAAGAACGTCTAGAGATTTAGCAAAAATTTTTTGAAATAAAAATAAAATAAAATTGAAAAATATTACACGCGATACTTATTAAGTGGAAAAATAAGAATCTTACGGATAACGTGCCTCAAATAAGAAAATTTTTGAAAATATTTCAACAAATCTTTTAAAAGTAAATTTTCTAAAAATGTATTGATTTTATGCCTTATAGGGTATAAAACAAAAGAATTGAATAAAAAATTTTGTGCAATTGCCTGGTGTTTTAAAATAAAAAGAGAAAATATTCAAAGAAAAATAAACAAATTTTTTAAGAAAAAAAATTTATGATGACGACAAAAAACAAGTGAAAAAAAAGAATTGAATTGTAAACAAAAACAAACGAATTAATTGATGGACCTTATTGCCACCATTCCCCCCTAAATGAAACAGAAATTATTTCGGATTTTTCTTGATTGAATTTTCTTTGGAATTTTCGATTATATTATACGAGGCAGGCTGGCTAGCTGGCTGGCTGGCTGCTGCTGCTGATGAATGAAAAATTGAAAACGAAAGAAAATTTTAAAGCAAAAATTCCGAAAGAAAAAAAGTGAAATAGTGTTATAGCGCCTGCGCTTTTTCATAGAAAAGAGTATCAACGAGAGAAGAGAAAACTCTGTGTATAGAAACATTTCTCATAGAAAATATGAAAACATAAATAAATATTAACAAATAAGAAATTCTAAAACAAAACAAAACAAAACAAAAAATAAATAAAACTTAATTAAAAAACTGCCGAAAACAAAAACTCGATTTAAAGAAAAAAAATTTTTTCATTAAAAAATTATTCATCAAAAATTAACTATTTTGCCAATCTTTTTTTGTATCGTCAAATAATTAAAAAACACTTTCGATTTATTTGCCCCCTTTTTAAATCGTCATTTTAAAATCAATAAATTTTATGTGGAAACGAGCACAGTCCAGTTATATTTGAAATTTATTAAAGATGCCTTTCTTTTACTCAAATAAACAAAATCTCTTCTCTGTTTTGATAGCAGAGAATACACCGGAGGTACACACTTACAGCTGACATTTTCCATGACACCTGCTGATTTGATTTTACGTACACATTTTACACGCTTAGAAATTAAATACATACACATTTATTTATTTATCTTTGTAAAATGAAAACAAAATATTTTCTTTTTAAAATGCTTTAAAAATTGAAAATGTTCTCCCAGCTTTTATTTCAAAAAACAAACTCCAAATGGGACGTAGTAGTAGAGTCTCATTTTGTACCACTTTGGTTGTTTAAAGATCAAATGGCTGTACAGAATTTAATTCAATGTTTAAATACGCCATATTATAGATTTCAAGAATCCATTATATATAGCATCCCGGTCTACACATATTCTGATTTCAACATAAACATGTCTTACGTACTACAGAGCAAAACCAATAGAAGCCTTGAAGTAATATTTTTATTTTCCCATCAGCAACACTTACAGCTTTCGGTGACAGTATTACTACTTTATTCTGGAAGGTCTCTACTATAGCGCCAGTTCTCCAACTTTGTTGTGGAAGGTCTCAACTATACCGCCGATTCTTAACTAATTGTTGGCTCACAATCCCGGCCATGCGAATTTAGTGCCATATTAAATAGAACAAGCATATGTTGTACATTTCAAAGAAGTATTCTAGAGATAAGATTTCTTAAAGGCACCAAAGTTACTATCCCTATCTGGAGTTATCTGACTATTTAGTTTGACTATATTCGAATGAAAATGGAATGCAACGTGCTTACAAAAAAGTTAAAGTTTCCACTAAAAATTTATCAAAACTTCGTCATAAGAAGGGCTGTGTTTCATTAGTTTATCGATATTACAATGGAATTTCTTTGGTGAAATATCTCCCGTTTTTAGGGAACACATGCATTTGCCACCAATTGACCAATCAATTGCACAACGTATTACATAAAAAATTATTCTTTGGCTTAATAGTTGTATGTAAAACATTAATCTTTCCTGTCTCCTGCAATGGAAAAAAAATTCAAATCTACTGACCGTAGAGGAGCCTAGAGTATCTTCCCTAGGCATCGATCGTAAAGAAAAGCAATTATGATATCAAAATCGATTTTTTAATTTCTACAGCGTTTTATTCAATTTGAGAGGAGTATGTATCGAACGTAGCATATTTTTGTCATTTTCTTACACAAATCTGAACTGATTTCCTATTCATACTACTATTTAGCATTATTTAAATAGAAAGCATATGACAAATCTAATCATTAAGAACCTATACAGGTACTAAACTTGATGATGAGCGAATCTGTTTGAAGTTCCAACGATTACTAGACGGGCCATTTGATCTAAAAAATATACTTAGAAATTTGCCCCTGTGCTGTACAAGGAATATTCCTTCCTACAGCCTAATATAGACCATGTGTAACACCTGCTACAATGACACCCGTCAGAAGTAGACAGTGTTGCAAAATTTAAATATTAAAATGGTACTAAGCTATAACTGAAGGAGTACGTTGTTGCTTCAAATGGTACTTTTCCAAAAAAAAATGCATCCATACATATATAATTGATCATTACAATAATTTAATCAGTATTATGACCTAGCTTCGTGGCGGGACCTACAGTATAAAGACGATTTCGTATGACAGATTTTTGAGAAACTTTTTCATGACAATTTTATTTCACTCTCAGAGTTTTTGACGGAATGAGGTCGCCGAAGAAATATTTTACATTACGTTTCGGCAAGCATTCTCATTGCTTTTCGTATTCTAAAAACGAACATATGTTCCGTGGACGTCTGGCTAACCGGGGCTAAGGATTAATTCTACTTTTAGCATTACGTTGTTAATGTATTAATAGACATAAAATATGTAAAAATAAAAAAAAGTACTGAATGCGTAGCGGGGGTACTGCAGAATTTTTAAAATGAAAAAGTACTGAAAAAAGTATTGAATTTTTTAACACTGAGAGTAGATATACTTTTTACTCCATTGAGGAGCATATGACCGCAAAGACGTTATTCCAATACACTTGGCCGCATGTGACGTTTATTAATTCGGTTGTATCCTAGCTTTTGACAAAACAATTTCATTTTCGTCAGTCAGTTTATGATAGCCGTCCTCTGCGGATTTATTCGTCTTAGCGTTTGACCTGTTTTGCAATATTGCGGGAATTTCCGACCAAAACTGATAATTTAAAACAGACCTTCGCTTGAAAAAACCAAAAATTCTTTTTAAACGATTGTTTACAAATACGTACAGTGTTGGAAAAAATAAAAGGGACACTTAAATTTTTCAATATATTCTTATATTTTTATTTACTTTTCCATAAATATTACAAAGTATATACATTAAATAAAAGGTATTCAAATAGTTTAACTAATAAAATAAAAATGAATGACTAGTTCTGCCAAATTCTTAAAAAAAAATATATTTTATTTGAAAAACGCCTGGAAAAAATAATAGGGACACTTTATGTTATGCTAAAAAATATGTATATTTTGTTAAACATTACCATCATTTCCAGATATTATTTCAATATCTGGTTGAAGCACCTTTTATTTTTATTACCTCCTGACAGCGACGATTCATAGATCCCACAAGATTCGCACAGGCGTCAGGGGGAATTGAATACCATCCTGAATTTTTACATAGATATTCTACAGAATAATATTCTACAGAATAAAAGGACGAAATGCCACTTAAGTGGGAAATTGTGCAACACAATGATCCGAAGCATTCCGCTAGAAGCGTCAAATTGTGGTTTCAACAAAATGAGGTACCTGTAATGGAATGGCCGTCCCAATCACCGGACTTAAACCCCATTGAACACCTCTCGGCAACTTTAAATCAAACAATAAACAGGAATTATGGGAAAAAATTCAGGAGACATGGTATTCAATTCCCCCTGACGTATGTGCGAATCTTGTGGGATCTATGAATCGTCGCTATCAGGAAGTAATAAAAATGAAATGTGCTTCAACCAAATATTGAAATAATATCTGGAAATGATGGTAATGTTTAACAAAATATACATATCTTTAGCATAACATAAAGTGTCCCTATTGTTTTTTTAAAGGCCTTTTTCAAATAAAATATATTTTTTTTAAGAATTTGGCAGAACTAGTCATTTATTTTTATTTTATTAGTTAAACTATTTGAATACCTTTAAATTAATGTATATACTTTGTAATATTTATGGAAAAGTAAATAAAAATATAAGAATATATTGAAAAATTTAAGTGTCCCTATTATTTTTTCCAAAAAATCGCGAACGGCCCTGTTCTTAAAGTGTCCACTGTTAATAAAAGGAAAAACAAATATATGCTCTCACCCATTCAGTATTAGATTCATATGCAAAGAGAGCAACGAAAAAGAGAAACGATGAAAACGGAAAATTTTGCGTGAGAGCCAGAGAATAAGGAAAATGTATGCAGCAGTGGCACACCATCACATAGAATTCAATGTTATACACTATTGTACACACACACATACACATCCATACATCAACAGAAATACTGAAAGCATATGAAACAATAGAGTGTCAAGTAAAAAACATCGTTTATTAACTGCCAGTCGTTAGTTTTCTTTCTCCCGTGTTGGCAGGCGCTTTAAATAAAAAATCAACAAAATACCACAATAATTCAAGCAACAACAACAACAAATAAAAATTTGAAAAAGAAAACATTTAAAATAAAAGAAATTTATATTGAATGGCTAAACAAACAGAAAACAAAAAACATTTTAAATTTTGATTAATTTTTTGAGTTTTTTTATTCTTTTTTTTGATTTAAATTAAAAGAAAAATAAAAACAAAATAGAGTGCGTAAGATAGTGAATAGTGAACGAACGGAGAGAGCGGGCGAGTGTGTGTGTGTATTCGATATATAGTTGAAGAAAAATTTTTTAAAAAAAACTAAACCCAACGACAGAACAATAGAAAATCCATTGAGCTGGCCATCAAGCATCAGACAAAACGTAAAATTTATAGAAAATTCACCAAATTCCTACGTCTACGCCATGAAAGAGTAAAATTTTTTTCCTCTAAAAACCCACCTTTACTTCTACTACCACCACCAACACCACAGACACCGTCCACAACAACAACAACAACAACATCAACAACATTAACAAAACCAACAACAACAACAAGGTGTAACAATATGTCAAATCCCAAAGAGAAATCATCAGCATCGTCATCGAAAGATGCCACAACAAAATCGCAAAAACACAGGTCGAGGTCATCTGCTCGCTATGCTGACGTCGAAGCAAAGCAACGCAAGAGAGCCTTACTGTCTATACCCAATACCATCAAACTGAGTATGCTCAATTCGGGGCTGCTGTCATTTGAGAAAATCAAATTGGAGGCACGCGATGAAAACAATTCCCTCTCCAAGACCATACCCAACAATCCCATCGACACCAAGCATTTTCTTAAACTTTGTGAATTGAGACGCAAATTTCCCGTGCTGTACAAGCTGGAATTTCAGACAGCAGCCAAAGTGGAGACGAATACTTGTCGCCATGCTTTTCGTAAAAACAATCATGACAAGAACCAAAACCCCAAGTGCATTCCCTATGACTACAATCGTGTTGTATTGCAGAAGATACCCGGCATACCCGATTCCGATTATATAAATGCCTCGTACGTGGATAGTTTGTTGAAACCCAATGCCTATATTGTAACCCAGGGACCAGTAGAAGAGACTGTGAATGCCTTTTGGAGTATGATATGGCAGGAGAACATAAGCGCCATTATAATGCTGACAAAAACCTTTGATTTTGCCAAGGTCATGTGTGTCCAATACTGGCCACCCAATAAGGAGGTGCATGAAACATATGGTGACATACACATAAACATAGTAAGGGAAGAGCAATTGGCCAACTTTCATATAAGAACCTTTCGCCTGTATAAGCTTAAGGAAGGTAATCCCGAAGAGGTCTCTGAGGAGCGTTTGATATTGCAATTCCATTACACCGAATGGTATTCGCATTCGTGTCCCTTCTCCAATGCTGTATTGGAGTTTCGTAGACGGGTGCGTTTGGTAGTGGGCAGCATTATTAAGGATGATGATACCAAAGGACCAATGCTGGTGCACTGTAGTGATGGTGGTGGTCGTTCAGGAGTATATCTATCGATTGATGCCAATCTGGAACTGGCCGAAGAGGAGGAATCTTTTAATGTATTTGGCTATCTTAAGAAACTGAGACAATCTCGCAAGGGTCTGGTGGAAAATGTCGAACAATACAAATTCATTTACGATACCCTAGAGGAAAATGTGGTATGTGGCAAGACTTGGTTTCCAGTCTCAGAATTATCCGATCGTTTAAAGGCCAAAGCAAGACGCAATTCTGTAACCAAAATGAACGATTACCAAATGGAATACGAGAAAATTTGCAAACAGACACCACGTTTCACCATTGGCGATTGTGCGGGCGGTCATCGTGCCGATAATAGAGAGAAAAATCGTGATGTGCTCTGTGTACCACCAGATAATTTCCGTCCCTATCTTACCTCTTTCCAAGGCAATGCTTTTACCGACTACATTAACTCCGTGTTTGTAGATGGCTATACAAAACCACGTGAATACATTGTAACAGAGTGGCCCATGAAACACACTTTGGGCGAATTCTGGTCCCTAGTCTATGATCAGGAATGTTCAGCCGTGGTGGTGTTGTGTCAACCGCCTGCTAATTCACAAAGTTATCCCTCATTTTGGCCCATAAAATCCAAAATGGAAAAATATGGTCCCGTTTTTTCCGTACACTATGCGGCAGCAAAAAGCTATACCAATATCAGGCAGTGGGAGTTCAAGATCAACAAGAAAATTGTTTCCCTAACAGAAATGATGGCTGGCGTTAAGGCCCCTACACGTACTGTACAGCTTTTCCAGTTGACCTGTTGGCCTATGGGTCATAAAGTGCCCACATCAACCAACTCTCTGGTGTATTTAATGAATATGGTGGAAATGTGGCGTGCCAAATCCGATTATGGTCCTGTCTGCGTCGTGTCGCCTGATGGCAGAAGTCGTGCTGGTGTTTATTGTGCTGCCAATGCCTGCATTGAACAGGTAATACAACATGGTGAAGTCGATGTATTTCAGGCTGTTAAAACAGTGAGACGTCATCGTCCACAGCTGGTAGAGAATATGACCGAATATAAGTACTGTTATGATTTAGTGTTGCATTATGTTTTACATTTCTTAAACAAAAACGATTAAACTGTAAAGTATGGCAAGGCTATTTACGATTACATTATATTAGAGGATTTCATATGAAGTGTTTAAAAGAAATCAAGTTGTAAAAAATTATGCAGCAACTTGTTGATAGGATCATTTACAAGTTGTGCAACATTTTTAAAACAGTTATTTACACAAAATTAGCGAACAAAAAATGTATTAAAATTTTTTGAAATATCGCGTATATTTTCTTTATTCAAATCCAAAATGTCATCAGCAACATGTTCTTAAGAAATTGAAATTTTAAAAACACAGACATTGCCTAACAAAATTAAAAAAAATCACATTATCCTGCTTTTACAATTATATTCCCATTTGGAAATCGAAAGTAATGTCTCACAATAATATTGCACGGCTACATATGTTTGTAAAATGTTGCCGCAACATCTAATAACTTAAAGATAGTTTAATTTTATCAAATATGTTGCCATCAAACTGTTTAAACTCGAAAACCATTGACAGTAATGCTCTGCGGCTTCATATATTTGTCAAATGTTGCCGAAACATCTAATAACTTCAACATAGTATAATTTCATCAAATGAGTAACCATCAAACAGTTTCGAAATTTGTGCAAAATGTCGTTTCATAATTTTATAGGTTTTAAAAATATTAAAATATTTTAAAATTGTATATATTTTGTAGCAATACAGAAATGTTGCACAACATTTTTTATAAAACGTTAAAGTATTGTATATTTAAATATGAACAAACAATATATATTTCGAACATAAATTTTCTATATTTTTTATAAACACACCGAAATGTTGCACAACATTGTGATGTTGCAAAATGTTGCAGAAGTATAAGTGAATTGAATTTAAAAATAAAAAAATTATTTTATAAAAGAAAATTCATAGAAAATTTTAAAAATACATAGTATTTCAAAAAATATTTAAAAATAAACTTGGTATTGAAAAGAAAATATTCGCACAAAAAACATTAATGTTGGCAATATTGATAAAATGTTTGGACATTTCAAGCTATAAATTGTCCTTAAAATAATAAACAAAGTTTTAAGAATCAATTTTTTATAAAGACATATGTATTCATGATTATTTTGTTAGCAACATGTTGCTGGAGTGCCAATTTTTCCAAATAAGTACTTTTCTTCGATTTAAAAGCTGGCAACAAATTAAAGTTAACTTTGTATACAATTTTACAACAAATTATTTTTGTTTGTAACAGCTTTGTTTTAAATACAACTTGTTTATAAACATTATTCATGAATATTTTGTTAGAAACATGTTGCTGGTGTAGAAAATTTTCCAAATATGTAGATTTCTTCGATTTGAAAGCTGGCAACAAGTACAATTTAACTTTGTATATAGTTTTAAAACAAAGTATTTTTATTTACAACAGTTTCGTTAAAAACTCAACGTGTTTATAAACATTATTTGTGTACAGACATATTATTTTTAAAAACATTGGCTTTAAGTTATTGTTCAACCCGTCTATTGATGAACTATGAGACAATTTGTGAATATCGAATGTCTAGTATCCAATGAAATCCTCTAATATTATACTGTAACTTGCATACAATCGTTGCTCTTAACACTTTCTCACACAAGAAGCAATATAAACTGAGTATTTTTTCGAGACCTTAGCAATTTAAACAAACAAAACCCAACGTTAACGAAAAATAAAAACTATAAATAGTAGTTGAAATAAATGTTTTTATTCCTTTATACATGTAACTCGTAAAATATTTCTAGATTTTGTTTTAAACTGTTAAAAATCTAGTACCATAAAATAATTGCCAAAAATCTTTAACTTAAAAACCATGTACTGAATTTATTTTTATGACTTTAAACCAAAGAAGATAAAACCAAAGATATTTTTATTATAAAACTCCAGTTTTAAATATTTAAAAGAGAAAAATAAATATATTGTATACATAAACAAAGAAAAAAAAACAGAAACTATAAAGAAAAATTTATATTTTATTTAATTATTTATATATTGATGTTAAATGTACTGATTTTGTCCTACGATATGTAATAAAACCAAAGTTTATATGCCTTAAAACAATGAATTAAAGCCTCAATTTGTTAACAATATAAAAAAAAAATAAAATAAAAAAATTAGAGGAATTATTTATAAACCCTATATTAAGTTTTAGCAAAAAAAGAAAAAAAAAATTAAAAAAAATAATTATTGTGTTAAATATTGTGAAATGATGATATGAAAAAGTGATTTTAGTTTTTTAATGTTTGTTATAACCAAAAACTATTAGAATTAATTATAATTAAATTAATTTATTTTCTAAATTTAATTTCATTTTATTCCTATGCGCTTCTCTTTTTTCAGTTTTGATAAATTTTCTAAACGAATATGTTTATAAGCTTTGTTAGCAACATGTTGCCAGCATTTGTTTATTTGAGAATTAACGAAGATGAACAATCTTTTTATTTTAATAGTTCATTAAATATATAAATATTATTTAATTTTTTTGTTTTTAAAATATTTTGTAAATATTCAAGAAAAATTAAAAACTCCCTTGTTCTATCACATGAATTTTCATAGTTAAAGCTTGATAGTGATCCTCTCTGTACCCCAGGCACCTTTGATCCGCAAGTTTCTTCTGCAGTTGATCACACAGAAAATTGTCCTCTACCTTACCGATCCAACGAATGTTAAATGCTGATAGCCTGTAAACAACATCCATATTATGTTTTTGGTTCAGATACGGGAATCATTTTCAATTCTCACACTAACGAATTTCATGCGTAAAATGTTTCTCTCAAATACTTAGAAAACAGCTGTGTTGATGAGTAATAATATCTATACACGGCACAGGGACAATGAGTGATTTGTATGGCATTCATTTTATTGTAAGAGCGAAGCCTCTGTTACTCAATTACCTATTGGACCATAATAGTAGATGTTAGAAGAGCAATTAATTTTTTTTTTTTTTTTTTGTTAACTCCGGAAAAAAAGTAAAACTCGTCAATAAACTGCAGTTTTTTTATTGCAAATAGTCTCGGACTTCCAGAAAAGCGGCAAAATTTGTAAATAACGCCGCTGCAATAAAAATAATTTAAAGGTAGCTTGTCATATTCGTATATATCCTTATAAATCTCCTTAACCATCATTTCGATAAGAAGTCGAGTAATGTTTATTCCATTCCAAGGAAAATATTCCCCAATCATTACACTGTATTACCTCCCGTCTTAAACTAGTTTTTCTTGAGCATTGGGAATTAAATCCAGAGAATGTTGAGAAAATTTTTTGTTTACAGCAATAAAGCCAGGTTATCGCTTTAGTTTCATATTAGAGTTCAGTGTACTGTTGTCAAATTCCAAGATATTCGGTGTTATTGGATAGAGAGAGAGCAGATCCATTGATACTCCCTTACTTACTTACTTACCTATATTTGTTCATTATAACACTATGATTACAGCCTAGCTTTTCACACCACCACATTCCGCGTGTGTCAATTTTATCCATGTACAGTGGTGGTCTTATAATTAGAAACGATGTTTCTGGAACACAGTTCTCTGGAGTGACGAATCTTAGTTTAATTTGTGCCAATCTGATGGAAAAACGTATGTAAGACATCCTCCCAACAAAGCCTTTGATCCCAGGTTCACAGTGAAAACTGTAAAACAAATTAACAAACATACATGTTGCTAAGTCGTTTCTAATTATAAGGCCACCACTGTATGTATGCCAACAGTTCAATGTTGAACTAAACGGCAGATTTTTGAGAAATTTTTCATGGCAATTGAAGTAACTCTTAGTGGTTATTACAGAAGTCTACTGAAAGAAAGTCGCCGAAAGAAATATTTTTTTTTGTTCGAGATGTCGGAGTTTGAGTTTTAAACCATGGGCTCTCATCCCACGCTAGGACAACTACGTTAAGGCTAGGAGTATGAATTGAGGACTCGTTTTGAATAATAGTACTGTCTTGGTTGTAGCTTTTTCTTTAAGGCAAACACTTAGGATTTGAACTCGTACTCATACGGTACATTATGTTGGAATAACAGAAAGATAGTTATAGGAGATAGGTTAGCTTAGTGTGCAACAAATTTTATTTTTGAAACATTGTTTTTTAGGACCAGCGTATACACTACCTTCGACACATTTTTTTTCTCGAGAATTGCTCTGTAATAATTCTCACTTTCTTTTTCTATTTCGGTTAGTCATATAATGTCAACACTCAAGCCAATTATAAAATACATAGGGTCTCTGGTGGGAATTGAACCCACTGCCTGAGCATTTGGTTTAGTTTAGTTTAGCACACTACCGACTAGATCATCGGGTCCCTACCACTTTGTTATTAATCTCAGCACATATACCAGAATTTGATAACGTAAGTTCGTATTATTGCTTGCAACTGCATATGCGATAAGCATTCAGGACGTTCTTCCATGGTTTTTAGTTGGATGTTATTATTGGACTTTCATAGCAAAGGCGTAAACAATTGAGGTTTCCAAAGTAGATTCAATACGTCTGTATCCTAGCAGCTTTCCAACAAATACAATTACCATGAGATGAATATCCAGTTGATTCAAAGCGTTAATAACCAACCTAAGTTGGAAACCAGTATTTTGAATACTCTCATATAGGATGTAATAGGTTCTTAAATTAGAGTTTTTTTTTCTTTTTTTGTTTAATTAATTACACTACAATTACAAATTATATTTAATCATATACTAGCTTATTAACTTCGATCATATGCTTGGTGTAGTGTAACAGATGAGGATCTCTATTGTGAATTGAACCCACGACCCTCATACTACCCACTAGACTACTAGGGCCGCCATAATTAAATCTGAAAAAACCGTTACTTAATACTGTTTAACTTAAAATCAACTCTTGAAGATAATGACAAAGATGTTTGCCTAAAGGCTTGTCATACTTTCCTCCCTCCATAGAGTTTTTTTTTAAGAATGATGAATAAATTTTGTTATGAAGTGTACATACATGCTTACCCAAGACTTAACATTTAATTCTAGGGAAAATATATTATTTTATTTATTATTTCCTAAGCAATTAATTATTAAACGTAATCCATCAAAAAGAAAGAAAATCATGTGGCAAATATAATTTTTTTTTATATAAACTTGGCTAAATTAGCACTTAAAGAACGGCATAGCAACAAGTTGGCAAACAAAAGCTAATTCCAAAGAGAAAGCAATTTTGAAATTAATAAAAATTTAATAAAAAAAAATGACAAAATTCTATACTAAAATTATTTATGAAGAAAGAGAAGAAAGAATTTGGCAAACAAAGTGTATTTAATTTTTTATTTTTGATTTAAAATTTTTTTGTGTACTTTTCCTTGCTATTGATTTATTAAGTTTTATAAACAATAATTTAATTAAAATTTTGTATGCACTTAATATATAATGACTGACGCTTATATATCAAATAAGTATGGCATCATAAAATGACAATGACTTCCATAAATTTCCATGAATTTAGTTCAGTTGGCCGGACACTTCCATTTGTTTGTTAAAATTTTTTTTTATTTTTAATTTTATTTATTTGATATACAATGCCTCAGTCTTAGTCAAAAGTGCAATAAGTCGCCAGAAAACCCAATTAATTTCTCATTTTTTTTTTTTTGTATTTATACTCATATTTGTTGTTAAGTTAATCGATAGAATTTTATTGTTTAATTCAATTAAATTAATCGTAAAAGTATAAGAAAAAAAATTTGGCATTATTGTGTATCATATTCGTTAGTTATAATATGATTGTTATTTATTAGTATTGGTTATGTATGTATGTTTGTTTTTGTATTCTGTACGATAATAAATAGTTCCTTAATTTATTGTCCCAAAAATGAGCAGAAGAAAATATTGTTTGTTTTGTAAAACAATTTTTTTTTATAATCATTTTTATTGCTTTTCTTATTTCTTTTTTTTATAATTTTTAATTAATTATAGCGTTTCTTATTTATTACTTGTATTATTATATTATTTGAGTAATTGTTCCTAATGAAATGAAATATAATTTGTGTTATTGTTCAAAATAAATATAAAGGTAATCTAATAAAAACAAACAAAAAATATTTAGTAATTATATCTCGATATGACAAAATACACTTAGAAAAGCAATTAACGATTGGTGATTGGATTGGATAAGGTGAAACGATACCAATTGGATTTCTTAGTAGAGGTATCGAAATATTAAAGAAAAAACATTGGAAAGTTAGAATTCCACACAACTGACCTTCGGCAAAAGAAAGTGTAGGAAAATATATTAATTGGATTATTTTACGTTATTACGTAATTTTTTTTCTCAAATCTTCTCAAGTCATCTGCATCAATGCTTAATACTATCCATTCTTTCGCCGCTTATAAAAGCACAAGGAGAATAAGTGATTTATACATACATACAATGATATAAACACAATAAACACAATGCAGTAAACGCAGCAATCACTTAAAAATAGAACACATACCGTCAAGACTTCGCGCTACAGCAAAATTATTCTCTTCGCTCTACAAAGCTGTACAAAGACAATAAACGCAATGCAACAAACGCAGCAATCTCTCAAAAATTGAATACATGAATAAATATTGAAATACTTATTTTAAAGGCAGCGCGACAACAAGCAAATGTCATGTTCCTTTGCTTTCAGGCTAATTTCTATTCTTATTCGCAGCAATGAGAAAATTAGCGTTCACATTGAGAGGACTTGTGCTGTCAATGTGAGGATTAATGTTATTAATACAATAATATCTATGCAATAGAGGTTTTAAAAACGCGATGTATGAAATATAACACGAAAAACCGTTTTAGTGGCACCATTGATTTATTTGTTTTGTTTAAGCTTTGGTGCCGCTGTCTTTATTATAATTAATGCGCATGCAGCTTACCTTGGGCTGCAATTGAAAAATTGTACTTGCTGCGTTCCGTTAATTGTGTTCATACCATAATACTAATTGCCTATTGAGGCTATAATAGCAGCTGTTGTAAGAAGCAATTCTGTCCTTGATCTCCAGCCTATCATAATTTTTGCTGTTTAGGGTGAAGACAAAGTAAGCCATGTTTTTATGGTGCAGTTTCTTTTTTTTAAATTATCCTCAGATTTCATGAAAAAGAAGGAAATTGTACCCATAATGGTACTTGCGATTTTGAAACTCATTAAGCAATCGAAACATTTTTAGAAGGTAATGAAGTTGAGTTTGAAACTCAGAGATATTATATTGTACCACTAAACTTTATTTAAGATGTATCGTCTGCATTAGACCACCAACCCATATTTCTTGAATAATTTAGGTGAAGAAATGTATCTTTAACCGAGCTTTCTAATATAAAAGTTGCTGTAATAGCAAGATTTATTTTGAACTCGTAATGGTTTTATCTAGGAAATGGTTCACACTCGGGTAGAATGTATTGTGATATCACAATGTGCCTAAATCCTGATCTAAGAGGGATATCTTCTTCGAAGGGGTTTCGCCACCTAACCTAACGTAATAATTACAATTGCTATAATATCTAACATTTTTGATTAATGTTACCGGTCCGTGTAAATAAATTAGTATTATTTAAAATTCCTTGAAAGCAATTAATGGGAATAAAGAGCAGCGAAATGTGATTGCAGACCGGAGAATATTTATAATAATTTTGTGAATTTCATTTGTATTGAAAACGTATTAAAGTTTTTCGATCAGAGTGGGAGACATTGAAGCATATCGGTATGACATATTGTTCTTCAAAATAATTTCAGCAAACTACACAGGATGTAGGACATTCTCCGACATAATCAAATTTGTTTTTCTAAGTGTATTATTTACATAACTTTGCTTAAAATTTTGTCAAAATGTAAATAATTCTAAAAATAAGTAACTTAAGTACCAAAAAATGATTGATTCTAAGCTAAGGAAGATAACTTTTTAAAGAATTTTTATGGGCCAAGCAATTTTAAAACGATATTCGAAAATTTCTGATGATTATGAATAAAAAATTTTGTTACCCAGACTTAACGCAAAAATACTTTAAAATTAGTTCTTCAAAAGAATCTCTACCACTTATTTTTAAATAATGTTCTCGATCAGATTTAGGGGAGACATGTTCCTTAACAATAGGAAAGGCTGGAATTAATGGTTGAAAATTTCATAAGCAAAGATAAAAAGGAGGATTACAAATGAGTTCAATATTATGCAATGTGAGTGCAATGTTATTTCCAAACAGTCTTTGGCGACAAAGACATCAAATCACATAATGCTGGTGTCCAAAACGTTAATGCACTCTAAGTTACTGTAAAACAAAAGTCGATCATATTGTGAGGCTTGTGGTACTACATACAGTCCAGTTCAAAACCTTTAAGTGCAAACTAAAAAGAATTCAACATCATACAACAATAACGCAATGAATTGACGCTACTTCCAAAGCAATTTTTCCAAAGCAGTTTTTAACACAAGTGACACAGGCGTAGCCATATCTGCAACACTCTTTATCTCTTTAAGTCCCTTCTTAAACCTGTCAATCTCTTACTCATACTGAGTACTATTATGACGACCATAATCCCTTCCTAATGCTGTCAACGTGGCTACATCTGAATCACAATCATATTAGTATGCTTTTGCGCTTTCTTCGATTTTGTTATGCGATCTTAGTAATTGGCAAACCTTTTCAAAAATAACTGTTAAATGAAGTAAAAGACACAATATTTGACAGCTAGTGGCCTTGCGAGACGAGCACCTTTGAAACCACTAAATGAATAACTCATTATTTGTTTTTATCGTCCAGAATTTGCAGGGAAATTTGAATTTTTCGAATTTTTATGTTTTGAAACGATGTTTTACAAGTTCGATTTTCTCATACCTACATCAGGATTTCTGGAGATCTTCTACCACAACTACACGCGTTGCTATATTGTGGCTATTTCGTTGCGGATAACAAGCCCATCGAAAATGTCTAGTCTGGACCATTTTACCAATATTTACAAACTGTTTGTAAATTACAATGAGCGCCAAAAGGAACTGTACATTAAAAAAATATGCGTAATAAATTACCGCTATTTTTATTTCAAAGTGCCAGTGTTTATAAAATTGAAACAAAAAAATAAAAAATTTCGAAATATTGTCAAATTTTTTTGTGCATTCTCCTTAAGTGGTAAAAGTTGAGTTTGATGATTGTTAGAATTTTATCCTTAGTGTACAGTTTCTTATCTCATTGTATTTCCAGACCAGAGATCAGCAATGAATCGCTTTTAAGCTACTCATAAGTACTCATGAAATTTTGAGTATAAGTGAGTCAACAGAATTTAAATCCAACTACTCTGATTCATTCGTACTCATTGATAAGTACAAGTTGCAATGAGTATGGGTACAACGTTGACATCAAAATCATAACATTCGAACTACACATGTTTGATCCATACGCCTACTTATTCAGAAACACACAACCTTCTTGTGAGTACTGTAGTGTTCCAACTCGAATCATACTTATTTTGTGATTCGTGTATACGATGAGTCATGGAGATCCGAAATCAATAACATCATGCGTATTGTTAAGTATGAGCACCATGAGTATTTCAAACTTTGAATATGAGTAGTATGAGTATGACATTAAAATAAGTATGAATGCGTATAAGTATCAGAAATTATAAGTATGATTCGAATCTACTCATCGTTTTGCATACTCATTGCTGACCTCTATTCCAGACCCTAAAAAAACAGTATACTTAACCCATACTTACAAGAAAATAGGCAATTATGTGATGACGTTTTATATGCAATGAAAATTCAATTGCTATGATCCTGATATGATAAGTTACGGATTTTCAAATTTTGTTAACCATAAGCAAAGTCAATGTAGAGTCATTTTAATTATTTCTAATGAAATCCGAAATTAAAAAAGTAAACTTTACCTAAATAAATGTGCCATTTATAACATCTAGTTGTTGTTGTTAAAAAATAAAATATAAAAAAAAGAATATTACAAACTGTTAAAATCTTATAAAAAATATTTAAAAGTCCTTTCAAAAAAGTATATTTATTAAATTATATTTATTGTATAAATTAACACGAATTGAAAAATAATATTTTGTGTCCTAAAGCAGGAAGACAAAAAAAAACAAATTAAACAAATCCTATAGAAAATAGTAAAGTTTTTATTATTAATTTTTTATGAATTATTTTTCATTAAATTTCTTAAATTTTCAATATGATTTTGCTACGTAAAAGACAATTAATTTATTGATTTCTGTTTATAATTAATTAAAAACTTTTTTTTTTTTTTATTGCATTTAAAAATGCTTATATAGAAAACAATTATTATTATGTACTCGTACGTATGAATTATATTTTATTATGTATGCAGACCATATTTATATGTTTATTGAAATATGTATATGCCTTGTGTTAATTTATGAGTATAATTTACCAGCTTATTTAACCGTTATAATAGCGAAAATTATTTTATTTTTTTAGTTATTAATTAATAATTTAAATTTTCTTATTCTGAAATAAATTTGTAAACTCCCAACTTAAAAAAGAAATGAAAATTTTTTTAATATGAACCAGTGATGGCAATGAATTTTATAAGTCAGTTTTTTTAATGAAAAGGTAAGACATTTTGAACAAAAATATTTTAATTATATATATATAAGGGATTTCTGTAAAAAAGTAGTAATTAGACTTATGTCAGCTTGTGACATGTAAGAAATATAATATCCACCTCCAATGTATGACACATTTCCAGGGTATAACGAGACTTTTTAATCGTTAACTGACGTACTTACGTAACTGGCTTTTAAAACCGCTTACCCAGGATTTCAACCTAGATTCGCACACCATCCACTTTGTATGTATTATAATAATTTTTAATATCTTAGTCACGAAACCTACAGTTAAAAAGTCAACTCCGAACGGAAGATTTGAGAAACTTGTCATGACAATTTATTTCATCTCAGAGATTTTGCCAGAAAACTGTTAAGAAAGCAGTCGCCAAAAGTAATATTTTTGGATATTTCGTTCTGTTCGTGAGAATTAAACCAAGGGTTATTGTATATCGTGTATGTACTAGAAATTAAAATAAAAATGGATCTCCAAGCTGACACAAAACTGAATTAACGATAAATAAACAGACAACTTTGAATGTATCATTATCGGCCGTAATCTGGAATCTGATATTCTGCTTGTCAACAACATTTACTTCGTTTTGCTCTTTTGGCTGCCCAGACCCTTCTTGATAGACTCCCGTTCAATTGACCTAAAGATAGCAATAACATCTGGCTTGGTATGCTCCAAGATGTTAATGTCGTCAACGTACACAAGCAACTGGACACTTTTGTGGAAAATAGTAACATTACGATGCCTTCAACTTTGCATGAAGAAGTTGAAGATGTCGCATGATACGGAATCGCCTTGCATGGGATCCCACACGGTATCAAAATGTTCCAAGAGGTCCATTCCTACCTTGACAAAGCTGCAGGAATTGCTCAAGCATAGCCTTATCATCTTCACAAGAATACCGAGCTCCGACGTTGCGGCCAAAACACGATTCCTTATGGGGCTATCAAGGGATGTCTTAAATTCTACAAAAATAAGATGTGTTTCGACTTGTTTTTCATGGATTTTCTCAAGGATTTGGCGTAAGGCGAAGATCTTATCGATGGTGGAATTGCTTAGCCGCACTGAAAAGATCCAATCAGTGATTTGACGAGTGGCTTTCGTCGTTCACACAATACGTTCGTAAGAACCTTATAAGTGATACGGAGAAGGCTTTAGTTGGTGCATACACACATACATAATTGGTCATTACAACCCTTCAGTCAGTATTACGATCTAGTTTCTCACATCACTTATGTTGTGTGTGTTAATTTTATACATGAGTGGCGGGACCCACAATTTAAAGTCGACTCCGAACGACAGATTTTTGAGAAACTTTTCATGGCAATTTTATTTACTATCAGAGTTTTTGCCAGAAATCTGCTTTTTGTATTTTGTTTGATGCCTGGCCTGGGGTTTGAACCCTGGCTTTAGGTCTAATAAGCCAACACACTACTTACTAGGCTACCAAGACTTCGAGAAAACTAACCCAACACCAAAATAAATCTTGCTGTTGCAGCAATCTTTACGTTAGAGAGCTCGATCAGAGATGTCGGAAAGTGAGAGATCAGGAACATCCGCCTCTTCATGAGAAGAGCGATGCGCTGACATGTGAGGTGAAAGTCAGTCTCTTCAGAGCCACAGTTTCTGTAGAACTCATTTATTAAAATGCCAAGTTTTTCGGCATGTCTACAAAAAGGACAATTCGCTATAAGAATCGCAATTGTGCGATGGATAATGATTAACACACTTTCAGCACAGCATAGCAATATTACACGTACCCCATCCTGCCAACGGGATTGAGCTCCCCTGTAATAAGTGTAGATGATATCCAAATCAGCTGAGTCATATGCGGTTCAAACCACAGGTCAGACATCTTCAACAAAATTAAATATGAGATTAAAATAAATTTGCCATGAAAAACTTCTCAAATATCTTTTTTATAGAGAATGGCCTTCTTTTAAAAATGGATTTAAATAATATAAAGTTATCTTTTATGAAAAAAATTTCGTTTGCCTTTTATGACATTATTTGATACAAACTACGATCTACAAATACTATTAGGGATTAAAAAAGTACCAAAATCATATAAGTATAGAAAAATGTAGCCACAGTTATTATATTTAAATTCTTTGTAAATCAATCACTATTCGGAATACTTTAATCACCTCTTAGGCAATTAATTCTTTATGACTCACATGGCCATGATATCAGCTGTGGAATGTTTAAATAATTTGTGTTCTTCCTCTACTTAACAAATAGAATTTTCAATTCAGAAAAATTTCCAAAAATTATTTCCCATCATTTGTCTATTTTCCGATTAGTCATGAAAACGTCATGAAAAGTAAATTGTTTTTTTGTTTATCTTTGAAGAAACAAAATAATTATCGTATAATTTTATTTAAAGTGATCTGTTGTACACTCTTATTGAAGACTTTTTGAAATTTTTTTTTCAAATATTTTTATTATATTTTATAACGAAAAAATTAACAAAAATTGTTTACAATTTTAAAACTAATCGTTAAGAGCTGGAACGCCGCTGAATTGCTTTTAGTCCACAACTGCAAAAAAAAATATTGAAACAAACATTGAAACAAAAATTGAACAAATTTTAAATTGATTAACAATTCCACATTTCCATGTGTGTGCCTATATGTATCCACATATGTATGTTGAATGGAATATTTCCGCTTAAGTATTATTTGTTTATACTTTTTTTATTATTATTAATATACATATATGTACATACATACATGCTATATATGCACATTTAAGTATAAACATTTTATTGTTATTGCAAAAAAGAAAAGAAAAAAATAAAGAAAAATATTTGACAATGAAAAATATTTCAATGAAAATATAATGTGTGTGTATGGAACACTACTTTCAGAAATAAAATGCACGATATTCGTGTGAAAAAAATACTGTCATGGAAATTAAAAATGTTATTAATGAGTATCACACAATATAAACCATGTTAAAATTATTTAAAGTGTAGTAGGACCTTGAAATTAACTGAAAACAATTTAGTTACTTACTTAATTAAATCAAATCATTAACAAACCGATTATCGGATCTCGACTTGCTTTAGCAGCATATCCCTCCCGGCTTCACTGCTTTTTGCCTTCTTTCGCTAGTTGGTCACACCAACCAATGCCCGATGTAATCTTTTCATCGCAAACACGGTCGTCCTCTTCGTCGGCATCCGTAAATCAACGCATCAAATACCCTTCTCACCGGAAAATCCTCATTCCGAAAACAAATTCCTTGTGTACTCCGGTTAACAATTTCATATTGACTAGGAAGTCAATATTGGCCGTAAGCCAATTAGATAAGAAAAGTCGACGAAAACACGACACGATCAAGAGAGATTTGTGCAAAGATACTCGTAGGTTTGGTTAAGTGAGGTTAATTAAGGTGGTGGCTGTCACCCCACACCCCCTAAAAAAAGAGATCCTTCTAAGGCCCGTATTTAGAACCAATGTGATATCTCAATCAAATCTAACCGGAGATCAAATACTAACTAAAGAAAACTCACCCGAGTCTAAAATAAATCATGCAATTGCAGCAACCTTTATCTTGGAGAGCTCGGTCGAAAATCTCCATCTCTTCGTAGCAAGAGCAGAGCGCTAACAAATGAGGTGAAAGCCAGTCTCTTGACAGCCACAGCTTCTGCTGAAGTCATTTATTGGAATGCCACCAAACGAACAGCCCTTTGTAAATATCGCTATCGTGCAATCGATGGCCATGCAGTTTTAGGACACAATGGTACACTACTTATCCACACGTGTCAAGCAGAGCATAGCAATATTGAATGGAACTTCGTAATCCTGACTGAAGGATTGTAATGACCAATTGTGTATGTTTCTAAGACCTCCAACATTAGCCGCGAATGTTGTAAGCTTCGACAATGTCTATATTGTAGATATTCATCAGAGTATCTATCGCCTGCAGTCGCCGTAGTCTAGTAGGTAGTGTGTTGGCTTATTAGACGTAAAGCCACGGTTCGAGCCCCAGGCCAGACATCAAAATAAAATACAAAAAGTATTTCTTCGGCGGCTTCCTCTCAGCAGATTTCTGGCAAAAACTCTGAGAGTAAATATAAAATTGCCATGAAAAATTTCTCAAAAATCTGTCGTTCGGAATCGACTTTAAACTGTAGGTCCCACCACTCATGTACAAAATTAACACACACAACAAAAGTGGTGTGAGAAACTAGGTCGTAATCCTGACTGAAGGTTTGTAATGACCAATTATGTATATATGTATCTATCGCCTTATCCAGACTAGCAACATTTCAAATAATCGATAAGTCTCCTAACTTATGGATTCCAGAATATACTGGCATTTATTCAAATTATTTTCAAACGACATAGATACATATGTGTATTAGTCTGTCACTGCAGCTAAGAGAATAAACGTATTCCAATGAAAGAGTTTCTGAAATTTGTAATTCAGATTCAACTTTGAACTGAAGATCCCGCCAAGTTCAGTAATTTTTTTTTTTTATATTGAAAATTTTGCTCCAACAGAACGCAAGTCTATAACAGTAGCCGATCAGATTGAATCTGCCAATATTCACAAGCTCCAAACCTTTTTAACGCGTAGTTTTTTTTTTTTCTTATGCAAGCAATATTGAGGATGACGGCTGCCTTCCAAAATGTTTGAACAAAGTATCGTGTTTCATAATGCCGCTGTACAAAATATATACAATGTATTCTATTTCAAAACGTCGTCAATGTGTATTTTTAACGCAGTCAAAAAGCAATCGGGCATCGGATTTATAGTTGATGCACTGTTTGGTTACTTTGCATATCTACATAGTAGAACTGCATACAAACTCTGTATTGATATATTTTGGTAGGCAGCCGACCTTTGCGCACTACAAATTGATTAATACGAGCAAATTGAAAATTTTAATCGGAATGTGTAACTATCTTAGCCACAAAAATCGTCTTCAGCATTTCAGTTCAGTGCCTTACTTTATGCCATTCATGATCACCGTTTTTAATAAGATTAACTATTTCATACAATACATCCATACATACAGAATTCGTCATTAGAACCCTTCAGTCTCCTGACCTTCAGTCTTACGATATAGCTTCTCACACCAATTATGTTGTATACAGTAATTATGTGTGCTAATTTTACTCACGAGTGGCGGGATCAGCAGTTAAAAGTCAACTCCGAACGACAGATTTTTGAGAAACTTGTCATGGCAATTTTATTTACTCTCAGAGTTTTTACCTGAAAATTGCTGAGAAGAAGTTGCCGAAGAAATACTTTTCTTTTTATTTCGTTTTGTTGACTACGGCGACTGTTCTATTTCGAATCCATTTCTACTTTTTCTTTCTTTCCTTTAATTCCAAAATAGTTTTTATTGTTTTGTTTACAAGAAACGATTAGTGAGCAGTCATGGCATATTTTCCACAATTTCTTCGTTTATCTTTTAGCAAATTGTTTAAGCATCACGTGCGCTTGAACGTAGTATTACTAAGAAATCTTCCATACAACATTGAAAAATATGTGTTTTGGTTATACATGCCATAGTAAAGATTTTAAAAAATTATGTTTAAAAAGCTATTTTCTAAGTTAGGTTAGCTTAGCAGATAGCTTGCAGTTCACAGGCAAGTTCACTCGGTGGCCTCAAATGGCCCATTGTGTTACCCTGCGAGTGGTAAGCCTCTTTGTGATGATGTGCAATTTTCTAAATACATGACGAGTATTATTATAATTCATCCATGTCAACTTCTTCCTAAACCTCTTACTTTGGTAAAGAATTATATTCATTTGACATGCTAAGTTGTTCGTTGTTTGGTATTTTGCGTATTTCATTACCCATTGAAAATCTATTCATACAACAAACTCTGAATACTATAATTAGGAATTGTACAACGCAAGTTAAGTCACCTCTAGAGAAATGTAACACAACAAGTGCATACACACGATGGCCTATAGGCTGTTGTTTGACATTTTTGTAAGCTTTTACTAATGCGTTAATGGTGTATTTATCAAATGTCCATCTACGTGCCCTAAGAAACACACACACACATACTCGCCAGCCCCCATCGAAATGCGTAGATATTTTGGTAATGAAATGAGCTTTCTATTGTAATACCAAGAGTAGCGAAATGTTAAGGAGGAGTGAAATGTCATAGAAATTATCATATTGTCTGAGGTAACATTAAAACATACCTGAAGGTCTGCAAATAATGTTTGGTGGGAGTATGACAATACGCAACATTTTATTTTTTAAATTTGAAAATTAAGTAAAGAGTCTTTCAAGTTCAAGTTTCACCTTCGAATATAAATTTTATTTTTGATTGATTACAGTAAACTTTGTCTTTGAGATATATTGACATGAAATTCTTTTTTGCAGGAATAATTTCTTAGTTCCACTACATTCTGCAACATTTTGTTAACGCCACATTTTGTTATTGCCTTATGAAAAAATCGCAACATAGTACTCGATAGAAATGACCATCCAAATCCGCAGGGGAATTTAAAGACTCCTATAATTGGTTAATTGGTTGCTCCCTCGCAGAGTATACTTTACTTACATACATACAGTGGTGGCCTTATAATTAGAAACGATGTTTCTGGAACAGAAACCTGACGAATCTAAGTTTAATTTGTCCCAATCTGATAGAAAAACGTATGTAAGATATCCTCCCAACAAAGCCTTTGATCCCAGGTACACAGTGAAAACTGTAAAACAAATTAAGAAACATACATGTTGCTAAGTCGTTTCTAATTATAAGGCCACCACTGTATATAATTAGTCATTATAACTCCTCAATCAGGATTACGACCTAGCTTCTTTCACTATTTATATTGTGTGTGTTAATTTTATACATGAGTGGCGGGACCTACAGTTTAAAATCGACTCCGACTTTTCATGGCAATTTTTATTTACTCTCAGAGTTTTTGTCAGAAATTTGCTGAGAGGAAGTTGCCGAAGAAATATTTTTTCTCTAATAAGCCAACACCACTCTAAAGATAGGTTAAGTTAAATTGGCAGCTACCTTGAAGAGAATAGTTTACTTGGATTTTATAAATCCCATTGTAACACCGATAGTAACTATGCTATGGCTTCAGCTATTTTGACAGTTTTAAGAAAAAGTGAATTCTAACGAAATCGTCTATGTCTAGACAGGGTTCATCAATAAATTTTAAGTACTTCGTCTTCACAGCTTCTTCATCGTCTTCACAGCTTCTTCTGTGTCATTGCTTATTAGGCATGAGCCTGTGGCTCAAACTCCACGTCAGACATCTCCAGTAAAACAAAATATGAAAAAAACAAATCTTCGGTGACTTCCTCTCAGCAGATTTCCTGCAAAAACTCTGAGAGTAAATAAAATTTCTATGAAAAGTGTGAAATATAACATCGTCCGTCGCCGGTTCTTTGCATAAATCAAGCGCTGGCGCATAAATTACGCTGAAATTGACCGATGACATGGATTATGTTGGCTTTTAGAACGACTTTATGTCTTATTCGCCTATATGTGTGACTTAGAAAACCGCATAAGAAAAGCCTAAAGGGGGGTCAAATCACACGATCTCGGTAGCAAGATGATCATGCCCACAATGGCAAAATATCCAATACACCCCGAGCTGTGTGGCGAATAACGCCGTCTTATTGAAACCACATATTGTTTGCGCCTGGATCATGTAATTCCGGCCAAAAGAAGCTGATAATCATCGACCTCTATTGCTCGTCATTGATAATGATGATCTGATCATTGTCTTTCTCAAAAAAATGTATGCCTATGACACTGTTGAATCTCAAGATAAAAATTCACGTCCCATATTCGACAATTATGTTTGTTCACATACCAGTTATGGATAGGAAGAAGATGGTTTTCCGAAGTAAATTATGGTCAATTGGCAACTGTTCCAAAGCCCATTTAGTAAACACACATCGCTGTCTATGGTCGTCAATGGTGATTTGATACAACAGACTAAATAAATGGTAACTAATGGCTGGAATATGAAAGGCAACTAAACGTTCGCTGCGTTACTCGTTGCCGTAAATGGTATTACAAATAATAGCTAGCAATCAACAATAAAACTTTCCACTTGAATACATTTTTTCTGGCAACTACAAATTTTTAGTTGCCAGCTGGCAATGCAATTGAAGTTCAATTGCTGTCCATAGTAGACCTAAAATTTGATAGAGGCTGTTTCGACTTTAGGGTCGTTATCAGCTGTCAAATCCCTTTATTTGGTGTTATGGGATTGACTGAATGCCACTCCATTGCTAATACATACATACATACATATATAATTGGCCAATACAAACCTTCATTCAGTATCACGGCCTAGCTTCTCACACCAGTCATGTTGTGTGTGTTAACTTTATAGATGAGTGGCGCGACCTAGATTCAACAGATTCAACTTTGAACTGAAGATCCCGCCAAGTTCAGTAATTTTTTTTTTATATTGAAAATTTTGCTCCAACAGAACGCAAGTCTATAACAGTAGCCGATCAGATTGAATCTGCCAATATTCACAAGCTCCAAACCTTTTTAACGCGTAGTTTTTTTTTTTTTTTTTTTCTTATGCAAGCAATATTGAGGATGACGGCTGCCTTCCAAAATGTTTGAACAAAGTATCGTGTTTCATAATGCCGCTGTACAAAATATATACAATGTATTCTATTTCAAAACGTCGTCAATGTGTATTTTTAACGCAGTCAAAAAGCAATCGGGCATCGGATTTATAGTTGATGCACTGTTTGGTTACTTTGCATATCTACATAGTAGAACTGCATACAAACTCTGTATTGATACATTTTGGTAGGCAGCCGACCTTTGCGCACTACAAATTGATTAATACGAGCAAATTGAAAATTTTAATCGGAATGTGTAACTTTCTTAGCCACAAAAATCGTCTTCAGCATTTCAGTTCAGTGCCTTACTTTATGCCATTCATGATCACCGTTTTTAATAAGATTAACTATTTCATACAATACATCCATACATACAGAATTCGTCATTAGAACCCTTCAGTCTCCTGACCTTCAGTCTTACGATATAGCTTCTCACACCAATTATGTTGTATACAGTAATTATGTGTGCTAATTTTACTCACGAGTGGCGGGATCAGCAGTTAAAAGTCAACTCCGAACGACAGATTTTTGAGAAACTTGTCATGGCAATTTTATTTACTCTCAGAGTTTTTACCTGAAAATTGCTGAGAAGAAGTCGCCGAAGAAATACTTTTCTTTTTATTTCGTTTTGTTGACTACGGCGACTATTCTATTTCGAATCCATTTCTACTTTTTCTTTCTTTCCTTTAATTCCAAAATAGTTTTTATTGTTTTGTTTACAAGAAACGATTAGTGAGCAGTCATGGCATATTTTCCACAATTTCTTCGTTTATCTTTTAGCAAATCGTTTAAGCATGACGTGCGCTTGAACGTAGTATTACTAAGAAATCTTCCATACAACATTGAAAAATATGTGTTTTGGTTATACATGCCATAGTAAAGATTTTAAAAAATTATGTTTAAAAAGCTATTTTCTAAGTTAGGTTAGCTTAGCAGGTAGCTTGCAGTTCACAGGCAAGTTCACTCGGTGGCTTCAAATGGCCCATTGTGTTACCCTGCGAGTGGTAAGCCTCTTTGTGATGATGTGCAATTTTCTAAATACATGACGAGTATTATTATAATTCATCCATGTCAACTTCTTCCTAAACCTCTTACTTTGGTAAAGAATTATATTCATTTGACATGCTAAGTTGTTCGTTGTTTGGTATTTTGCGTATTTCATTACCCATTGAAAATCTATTCATACAACAAACTCTGAATACTATAATTAGGAATTGTACAACGCAAGTTAAGTCACCTCTAGAGAAATGTAACACAACAAGTGCATACACACGATGGCCTATAGGCTGTTGTTTGACATTTTTGTAAGCCTTTACTAATGCGTTAATGGTGTATTTATCAAATGTCCATCTACGTGCCATAAGAAACACACACACACATACTCGCCAGCCCCCATCGAAATGCGTAGATATTTTGGTAATGAAATGAGCTTTCTATTGTAATACCAAGAGTAGCGAAATGTTAAGGAGGAGTGAAATGTCATAGAAATTATCATATTGTCTGAGGTAACATTAAAACATACCTGAAGGTCTGCAAATAATGTTTGGTGGGAGTATGACAATACGCAACATTTTATTTTTTAAATTTGAAAATTAAGTAAAGAGTCTTTCAAGTTCAAGTTTCATCTTCGAATATAAATTTTATTTTTGATTGATTACAGTAAACTTTGTCTTTGAGATATATTGACATGAAATTCTTTTTTGCAGGAATAATTTCTTAGTTCCACTACATTCTGCAACATTTTGTTGACGCCACATTTTGTTATTGCCTTATGAAAAAATCGCAACATAGTACTCGATAGAAATGACCATCCAAATCCGCAGGGGAATTTAAAGACTCCTATAATTGGTTAATTGGTTGCTCCCTCGCAGAGTATACTTTACTTACATACATACAGTGGTGGCCTTATAATTAGAAACAATGTTTTTGGAACAGAAACGTGACGAATCTAAGTTTAATTTGTCCCAATCTGATAGAAAAACGTATGTAAGATATCCTCCCAACAAAGCCTTTGATCCCAGGTACACAGTGAAAACTGTAAAACAAATTAACAAACATACATGTTGCTAAGTCGTTTCTAATTATAAGGCCACCACTGTATATAATTAGTCATTATAACTCCTCAATCAGGATTACGACCTAGCTTCTTTCACTATTTATATTATGTGTGTTAATTTTATACATGAGTGGCGGGACCTACAGTTTAAAATCGAATCCGACTATTCATGGCAATTTTTATTTACTCTCAGAGTTTTTGTCAGAAATTTGCTGAGAGGAAGTTGCCGAAGAAATATTTTTTCTCTAATAAGCCAACACCACTCTAAAGATAGGTTAAGTTAAATTGGCAGCTACCTTGAAGAGAATAGTTTACTTGGATTTTATAAATCCCATTATAACACCGATAGTAACTATGCTATGGCTTCAGCTATTTTGACAGTTTTAAGAAAAAGTGAATTCTAACGAAATCGTCTATGTCTAGACAGGGTTCATCAATAAATTTTAAGTACTTCGTCTTCACAGCTTCTTCATCGTCTTCACAGCTTCTTCTGTGTCATTGCTTATTAGGCATGAGCCTGTGGCTCAAACTCCACGTCAGACATCTCCAGTAAAACAAAATATGAAAAAAACAAATCTTCGGTGACTTCCTCTCAGCAGATTTCCTGCAAAAACTCTGAGAGTAAATAAAATTTCTATGAAAAGTGTGAAATATAACATCGTCCGTCGCCGGTTCTTTGCATAAATCAAGCGCTGGCGCATAAATTACGCTGAAATTGACCGATAACATGGATTATGTTGGCTTTTAGAACGACTTTATGTCTTATTCGCCTATATGTGTGACTTAGAAAACCGCATAAGAAAAGCCTAAAGGGGGGTCAAATCACACGATCTCGGTAGCAAGATGATCATGCCCACAATGGCAAAATATCCAATACACCCCGAGCTGTGTGGCGAATAACGCCGTCTTATTGAAACCACATATTGTTTGCGCCTGGATCATGTAATTCCGGCCAAAAGAAGCTGATAATCATCGACCTCTATTGCTCGTCATTGATAATGATGATCTGATCATTGTCTTTCTCAAAAAAATGTATGCCTATGACACTGTTGAATCTCAAGATAAAAATTCACGTCCCATATTCGACAATTATGTTTGTTCACATACCAGTTATGGATAGGAAGAAGATGGTTTTCCGAAGTAAATTATGGTCAATTGGCAACTGTTCCAAAGCCCATTTAGTAAACACACATCGCTGTCTATGGTCGTCAATGGTGATTTGATACAACAGACTAAATAAATGGTAACTAATGGCTGGAATATGAAAGGCAACTAAACGTTCGCTGCGTTACTCGTTGCCGTAAATGGTATTACAAATAATAGCTAGCAATCAACAATAAAACTTTCCACTTGAATACATTTTTTCTGGCAACTACAAATTTTTAGTTGCCAGCTGGCAATGCAATTGAAGTACAATTGCTGTTCATGATAAACCCAAAATTTAATAGAGGTTGCTTCGACATTATGGTCATTATCAACAACAATCCCTTTATTTAGCGTTATGGGATAGATAGAATGCTACTCCATTGCTGATACATACATAAATACATACATAATTCGCCATTACAACCCTTCAGTCAGGATTACGGCCTAGCTTCTCACACCACTCATGTTGTGTGCATTAATTTTATACGTGATTGGCGGGACCTACAGTTTAAAGTCGACTCCGAATGATAGATGTTAGAGAAACTTTTCATGACAATTTTATTTACTCTCAGAGTTTTTGCCAGAAATCGCCGAAGAAATATTTTTTTTTATAGTTCGTTTTGATGTCTGACTTGGGATCTTTGTCCGTAATTGTGACTGCCACGTCGACTGCATCAGCAATAATCATTCAGATTATACACAGAATTATGATGATTAAAATAATCATAATTTTGTGAAATGTTGTTTTCACATACCCAATAATAATGGTTTTTGGCGTTGCATTGCATATTGCAAAGAAAAACTTAAACAAAAGAACTATTTAAAAAAGAAACTTGAACTTCAAATATCCTGTTTTCCTTAAAAAAAAGTTATTTCACTATTCAAGTAATTTCAGAGCGAAAGGCTCCCTATACACATACACTTTGCCGTGTAAAAGCCTGTGTTGGTGGATTATATAAAATCGTTGTAGTTTATATGTGTTTGTGTAAATGTTATTTTGTTTAATTGACATAAAGACGCCACTTGTTGTCATTAATAATGTCATTATACCAGTCTGAACTTTGTGAATATGACCATAATGAGTCGTCGTTGTTGTTGTTGTTATTGTATTTATGATTGTAAAACAAATAAGCCAACAAGCAAATAAACAACATATTGTCGACATTACACACATGCATACATGCATATGTATATGAATGTATATGAATATATAAACATACATGCAAACACATATACTAAGTTGTAGATTATTAACATATACAGTGTCTACTAAAATAAAATGAACAAAAGTGAGTTGGTAAATTTAGCTCGATAGCTTTGCTTCCTACAGTTGTGGTCCTGCACCAACACAAGGCATGGACAATTGTTTAGAGTCGAGTTCTTGTGAAACAATTCATGTTATGAAACAATTCAAATCTCAATTACCCGATAATGTTCAATCAATTAAGACCGGCTGCTTGTTACCCTTTACCTCAGGCAAGTTTGTTCTACCTTAGCCAAGTTTGGCTGCCTTCCAAAGTGTATCAATACAAAGTTTGTATGCAGTTCTACTACTGTATATAAACTATGTGGATATGCAAAGTAACCAAACAATGCATCAACTATAAATCCGATGCCTAATTGCTTTTTGACTACGTTAAAAGTACACATTGCCGACGTTTTGAAATAGAATACAATGTATATATGTTGTACAGCGGCTTTATGAAACACTATGCTTTGTTCAAACACAAAGCAACTAACCTTTTGGAAGTCAGCTCTTGCTTATTAAATCTGATCTGATACATCCGGTAATTAAAGGAATTTTCAATAGCGATGAGATTGTGATACGTTGTCGATATTTCTGTTCAGAATTATTTAATACCAGAATACTTACTTACTTAACTGACCATTACCAGCCTTTAGTTAGGATTACAACCTAACTCCTCACACCACTCATATTGTGTGTGTTTTTAATTTTATCCACGAGCGACAGTAACTACACTATGGGTTAAAAAAGATTTGGCATTAATTTCCAGTTGCCTAAGAACATCTACTGCTTATATCAGGTGGGCCATATATCGGTTTAAATATGAACCATCAGTTATTTCAAATTTTGCAATACTTATGTGATTCTATTCTGTCACAAAATTCAGTATATTACCTACACCAGAAGATGCCGATTTTGGCAAAAAAAAAAATCATCTTTTCAGACGAAACTCATTTTGATCTTGGCGGGTATGTAAACAAGCAAAATTGTCGCATTTGGGGTACAGAAAACCCGCACGCATACATTAAAAAGCCGACGCACCCAAAACAAGTCACTGTTTGGTGCGAATTTTGGTCCAGAGGCATAATTGGGTCATTTTTCTTCGAAAATGAGCAAGGAGTGGCCGTTACAGGCAATGGCGATCGTTATCGGGCCATGTTGAACGAATTTTTGCTCACAAAAATTGAAGAGGAGGATATGGGCAACATTTGGTTCAACAGGACGGCGCTACATGCCACACAGCCGAAGCTACACTCGATGTTTTGCGGCCTGTTTTTGAAGATCGCATTATCAGCCGCAGAGCTGAAGTCGTTTGGCCACCTCGGAGCTGCGATTCGACACCGTTGGACTATTATTTGTGGGTCGCCGTCAAAGATAAGTGTTACACCGACAAGTCAGATACAATTGACGCTTTAAAGGACAATATTCGTGGAGCCATTGGTGAAATACAGCTGCACACAATCGATAATGTGCTTAAAAATTGGACCGATCGTGTAGGCTACTGCATGGCCAGCCGAGGCAGCTATTTGAATGAAATTATTTTCCATTATTAACCGGAAGGATTGTACTTTCAAATAAAAAATGAAATTTTAGAAAATATTCAGTAGTTTTTTTTTAAAGCATTTTCAAAAAAAAAAGTTATTTGGCGGACCCTTTATTGCGGTCAATGGAGACACCTATCGCACCCGCTGTTTATGGTATTGATGTGAACGATGTTTGGTTACAACAGGTTGGAGCAACTTGCCACACATTTCTTGCCACAATTGATTTATTGCGTCAAACGTTTGATGGCCGTTTAATTAGTCGGAATGGTGATGTCAATTGGCTGCCAAGAAGCTCCGATTTGACGCATTTGGACTATTTTGTGTAGGGCGCCGTTAAAGAAAAGTGTTATCTCGTCAAACATTCGTGATACTATTGTCGAGATACGATCCCATAGACTCGAAAAAATGAATGAGGTACTGTGAGGCAAGCTCCGGCAATTATATGAATGAAAGAATCTTCCATTTCTTCAATTGTACTTCACAACAAATAAATAAGTTTGACAAAATTTCAAACCGTTTTTGTTTAATTGCCTTTTTAAATTTAAACTTTTAAATGACCTACCCTTTACAATGAGTAGGATATTCACAACCAGGGGCCATTATGACCGTTCTTAGGTTCTTGATTTATTTTTTTTTTTATAAAGATGTTAACTTCTATTGCTCATCACTGTATGTGTTTACAAACACCCCGGATTAATAATGTAAACAATTGCATTGACTCGTATGACTTGTAGTTTTATAGTCTGCTCTTCCTATCCATTTTTGTTTACTTCTTCCTTGTTTTCTATTTTTTTTTGCGTTGTATTAAAGCAAATAAAAATCAAATGTTGTGTTGGAACAAATTGTTGACTTCAATGCCAAGCTAAGTAAATGAAAAGAAACGGAACGAAAGGAAATAAAATAAAATATAAAAATTATAAAACAAATACAAGCACAAGTATGTTAATACATACATATGATGGGTATAAATATTTATTAAACAAATATAATTAATAATAACGCTTTAATAACTTTTTTTCACTGGCTAAACTATCCTGTTGTGTTCGCTGACAGTCGTCTGTTCGTCTGGCTGTGTCTGTCTGTATATTTATGCAAGTGATACAATTTAATTGTTATTATTATTAAACATTATATAATATTGCATAATATTTCTTTTTATTGTTGTTGTTAAATGTCTCTATTGGATAATAAACAATTTTTTTTTTAATTGTTAGCAATTGAACTTTGATAATAATTTAATGAATCAATTTCAACAGTTGAACTCAGCAATTTATACCCGTAATTTAATTCAAATAAAAATATTTCATACACAAAATATACTGCAACATTTCAACAGGTTAATGTAAAAAACAAAGAATATTTAAACAGTATTTAATTTAAAAAATTTAAAAATTTGTAAAATTCCAGCTTTTAGCCAACTTTGGTGATAATAGAAAAAAATTAAATTTTCTACAAAATAAAGGAGAATATAAAAAAAAAAAATTTTAAAAAATTTTTAACAAATCATCAAATGAGATTATGTCTACAATTAAAAGAAAATGTTGGCTTATTAGATGTAAAGCCAGGGTTCGAGCCCCAGGCCAGACATCAAAACAAAATACAAAAAGTATTTCTTCGGGGACTTCCTCTCAGCAGATTTCTGGCAAAAACTCTGAGAGTAAATAATATTACCATGGAAAGTTTCTCAAAAATATGTCGTTCGGAGTCGACTTTAAACTATGGGTCCCACCACTCAGGTATAAAATTAACACACACAATATAAGTGGTGAGAGAAACTAGGTCGTAATCCTGACTGAAGGGTTGTAATGACCAATTATGTATGTACATATGTATGTAAAAAAAATCGATTAAATAGCAAAACTTTCCATTTAAAAAAATCGAAAATTTTATTTCGTTTTAAATTTCTCCAGTATAAAAAAGATTCGTGACATGTGGCCATAGCAATGGATACACTAACATATCAATTATTTTATACTGAAATCGAATAGTCAAGCCATCTTGCTTTTAAAGTTAAATCCGCTAAGTTTGAAAAATAATGTCACCTTTAGTCAGGAAGCATTACAATCTAGCTACTCACACCACCACCAATGTTGTGTGTGTTAATTTTATACATGAGTGACGTGTCCTACAGTTAGTAGTAGACTACAAACGCTATATTTTTGAAAAACTTTCCATGGCAATTTTTTATTTAGTCTCAGAAAACTACTGCTCATATTGTGTGTGTTAATTTTATCAACAAGTGGAGGCGGCACCTTCTCTTCAACAGATTTGAGAAACTTTGCATAGCAATTTTCTTTTGCCAGAAAATTGCTGAGAGGAAGTCGCCTTAAGATATATTTCTCAATATTTCATTAAGTTCGAGATGACTGAGCAACGAATTGAACCTCGGACTATCGTCTAATAAGCAAACACACTACCTACTCCACTTCGAACAACAGATTTAAGAAGCATGCCAATTTTATATTACTCTCAGAGCTTTTTACCTCAAGACTGCTGAGCGGAAGTTTTGTTCGAGATGTTTAAGTCAGGGATTGAACTACAAGCTGGTTGGCTTCTATCTAAACTTTCGTTAAAAACAAGTTTCAAGCCATATATCAGACTATTTAGAAATAACCCGAGGTTTGTGTTACAAACTGGCCTTTTGGCAGCTCACTATAGACTTAAAGACCAATTGTTGAGAATGGAAATCATGCCGATCTTAATGTGTAGTTTCTATGATGATGAGAAAGAATCGCCAGGACACAAACTTGGCGCCCGGAAGACTTTAATTCATTCTAGAAAAAGTTTTAAGACAACAACTGGGCATGGAATTTCAGAAGTCGAGCAGGATGTGCAAGTTTGTCAGGTCAATGGTCTTGGAGAAGACATGCTAGCGATAACACATACGGATTAAAGGCAGTATAATAGATCGCAATTACAAGGGCATGACCACATGAGAGAGAGAGAGGTGAGAGAGAAAGAGAAATATTTCTTGAATTAAAAAATTCTCTTCAGTAATAATCTTCTACTTTTACTCAATGGCTACGTCAAAAAATAGCTGAAATTTATGAAAAAACAGCCAAAGGCAGATCAAAAGAACCATGAAAATTACGACATTACAGCCAGTGAAGCAAAATACTGCACGATGAATGCACAAAACATACATAATTCGTCATTTCAACACTTCAGTCAGGATTACGACCTGAAACTAACACCACTTATGTTGTGTATGTTAATATAATACATGAATAGTTTTTTTTGTGCCGTGGAGGGGTAAATGTACCTAACCGCACCATAGAAGTCGTCACATACTCCGTGTGTGGACCTACTAAATCCCCCCCTCGTGGACTCGTTCGTGTCCACTCCGGAACTACGGTGGTAATACTTCGGAGTGGAGTCCTTTTGGCTCTTTGGCCTCTCCATGTCTATATCCGCGTCCGGATTGCGTATCGAAAGTTGAGGAGACATCTAAGCGCCTCCACTATTCCTTTCATCTAAATCATCGTTTCGGTTTCGCTTGGCATGTGTGACAGTATCACCTATGCCGATATGATTACTTGTTCTGCAGCCTCAAGATCTCTCTTTTTCCGTCTCAGAATGCGCTCTAATTCACTTCTGAGGTCCAATTTCCACTACTCGCAATCATGACCCCGACAATGTTAGCGGCTGTCGTTCCAACCGTTGACGTTAGTACAGAGCGATAGATCTGCCAGCGTGCACACTCGAAAACAGTGTGCTCTGCGTCTTCAATTACCTCCCCTTCCTCGTAAAGACAGTAAGGGGAGGCGGTCTTGCCCATTCTGTGCAGATATTTCCTAAAATATCCATGACCCGATTGCATCTGTGTAACGTAATAATTTACCTCTCCAAATTTCCGACCAATCCATGGCCTTATGTCCAGAATAAGTCTCGCCGTCCATCTTCCTCTATCTTCCTCGTTCCATCGTTGTTGCCATTTTGAAATGGTGTTTTCCCTGAAGTAATCGGTTATGTGATTTCCAGCCGATTTCGCCTTATAAACCTCCATCCGCTCCGCTGCCAGCAGATCCACAGGGATTATACCCGCTATCACCAGTACGGCTGCAGCGGACACTGGTACGATATGCCGACGCGATACGCAATGCAGCCGTTCTCTGTACCGATACCAGTGAGTTTGTCCGCTTCTTAACATCTAGTGTTTCGGCTCAAATTTCGCTCCCATAAAGCATAATGCTGTTTCCAACAATACATGAATGGTGGGACCTACAGTTTAAAGTCGACTCCGAACGATGAATTTTTGAGAAACTTTCCATGGCAATTTTTTATTTACCCTCAGAGTTTTTGCCAGAAATCTGCTGAGAGCAATTCGACGAAGAAAAATTTTTCATTTTTAGTTTTCTGTCTGAAGTGGTGTTTGAACCATGGCCTTACGTCTAATAAGACAATGTATTACTACAAGACTACGGTGACTTCTGGCGCAATGAATACTGATGTTTTTATTCCGAGTAAAAGCATTGCCATGAAACCATATAGAGGCGTTTGAGAAGAGCTATTAAACTTACGTTTTGAAGCAGATTATTGCCTATCAATTCATCAATTCACTCAATGGAATTCGTTGAAAAAACAAATGAGTGGGAACTGGTTTTAATTAAGTGAGATATTCTCCGTGTAATTCAATGGTTTTATTCGCCAGTATAGTTTTTTTTCTAAAGTGCTGCCAATCTAATTCTGGGTATAATAATCTCTTCTCAGTAAAACAAATTGAAACGCTTTCCTTAAATTCCTTTGAAACTAAAGGCGCGAATTTTTGTTTTTCACCTGATACCCGTACAAATATTTTATTTTTGAAAAAAAAGAAAAAAAAAGTCCACTTGCCCAATTACAATAAATATTAATTATGTCTGTATATAATTAGATTTGTAGTTGCTGTTGTTGTTGTTGTTAGATTTTGCAACATGTATTTAAATTACACATCCAATTAGAAGTTGCAATTTTAATCATGTTAATTATTAATCTTGATTTGATTTAATAACTAATTGCTCTTTGTTCTTATTATAATTATTATGTATGTATCACTATGTGTGTGTATGTACGTATGTATTACGTAAGTGCATAGGTTTATTTGTCATTAATTTGTTTTACAACAAGTACTTGTAAATAAATATAAATAATATGTATACATTGCAATGTAATTGTTACATCTTATTGTTGCAATTCATAATAAATATATGATGATATATTAGCGTTTATGTCAGTGGAAATTAATCGCATTAAACAAGAAAAAATTTAAATTAAATAAATGCAGTGAATGCAAATTAGTCGCCGTAGTCTAGCTGTAGTGTGTGTACAGATGACGGCTTTGAAATACAGCTTACAGCTTACATGCTCAGTTTCATTTCTTGCAAATCAACAGAAGTAGTCTTTGAAAGAAGGTTTAAAGAAAACATGATTTATTTTATTGCTTCCAAATTGGAAAAAGCAGCATTGAATTTATCAAACCGTGGGTAGTCCAACAGACTTGGTTGTCAATTTCAAAACTGCTGTGTTCAACAATAGACAGCACGAAACCACTTAACTTCTTATGTTCGACAAGAGAACGGTTCACACTCCAACAGGAATTCTAACGGGACTCTGTGCTATTGGCAATTTCGCTGGCAAGTTAGCAAGGATTAATGCAGAAGCTGCCATGATGAGGAGGAAACGTAGTCGGTACAACATCTTTTATTCAAGTGCCCTGCACTTCAGAATATACGTCATCGGGTTTTGAGTGACAGAATGTTTGAAGATCTCGGCAATGTGGGAAATGGCCAGTTTCACCCGAAGCGCTGTATGGTTCAAACCCGTCTGTGTAATTCCTCCGTTCTTTCATATCCTCTCTATTATCCTCTCATCTTAAGGACAAGGTCAATTTGACCTACGGGTCAAATGAGACAAGTACATGTCCTCTAATCTAAACTTAAAACTATGGTACAAACCCACCACTAACGGATCATAACAGGGGGTAACACAAGAAGCCATATGGCCACCGAGCGAACTTGGCTGTGGAGGGTAACCTATCCGCTAACCTTACCTGATCTTAGATTCCTTAATGCGCAAAATTACATGAATTTTCTTGTCAAAGTTCCCTTTTCCTTATTATTTCTTATCGTTTTCTCTTTAGAAATGAATTGTGTTATTGTATAGGGTGTAGTGGTAAGGAATTTTGCCCGCAGATCGTTGGTGTTAAAGAAAAAGGGTATGTACATGAGTACTAGTAACGTGTTTAGGTTAAATTAAAAATAATTAAAAATTTATTTTAAGCCCACACGTTGGTTTAATACCTGTTAACAGATTCTTAGTCTGCTTCATTTAAATAAAATTTTATACACAACATACCTCGATTAGCAAAGTTTAATAGCCTTTAAAAGTAAACAAATCCCTCGGCCACCCAATAGTTCAACTCAAATATGCACAAGTTAAACAATATAAATGTTAATAATAGTTTAAATACATCCAACGGATGCGGGGAATATAACAAGAGGAAATTAATAAATTATAAAAATTAACAAAAAAAAACAAGCAAAAGATTAATAACCTTCGTATCGCATAAAATAATTATAACTTTTAATAGAACAACAAAAACAACAAAAACAACAAAACCCACAAAATATTAAAGTAATTAAATTTAATACCTTGGTGACGTATAAGTAATAAACAACACAAAAAAATTACAAGTAAATATACCATCATACTATGGATAAATGTATGAGTATGTGGATGTGTGTGTGTTTTTATATAGAGCATACATCATACTGTTAATAATATTACTTATACGCTAACAAACTTTAATTAAATTGAAAAGTTTACACATTCAACACAAGGCAACACAACGCAACATAACACAACACAACACAACTACTATTTATACATACAAAGAAAAAAATAGGAACTTTATTAAATTATAAAATACATGGGTGAAGCAACAAAAAAACAAAACAACAACAACTACAAGAACAAAATATCAAATATCACACTTACACCTACAGACACACACAAACACACACAGAGAAATAGTAAAAGAATTACATCAACATCATGATTTTTCACACAAGATTTTAAATATTTTTGATGATATTCACCTCACACATTTGGTTGCAAGCGAACATTTTGTTTTCCACTTTTATTTATTTCTTGTGTTACACACTGTGACGACAACTGGTGGATGGCTAGAGGATTTTCTCTGTTGGTTGGTTTGTTGGGGAGGGTAAGAGCGGGCAAAAAGCTTAAATGAATTAACCACAAAATTCAAATTGTATATTTTGTTCAAAACAAAAACAAAAAGTCCAACAATAAAGGTTTTAAAAATGGCAACATAAAGAGGGAAATAGAGAGAGAGAATATTATTTATTTAATACTTTGCATACAATATATGTATGTACGAGTGATAAAAAAGTGTTGCGTATGTGCTATTAGTATGGGTATCAGTGTCGTATGTGAATGAATGTGTATTTAATAATGCAAATAAATTATAAAAATAAACCATAAGCCTGGGTTAAGTGTTAATAACATAAAGAGAGTAGGAAAAAAAGTAATAAAACAATTTAATAACTTTAAATAAGTTTATTTCATTACTTTTTTTTAATGCACAGGTTTTTGATATGTTTGACAAATTCATACACATTAACAGTTTTTTGTAGGTTATATTTGGCAATTAAATAGCCTTTACAAACAAACGAGTTCTATTCAAGTCCTGTCAAGCAAAAGAACAGAAAGCGCTTCTGTACACATTCAATTAGGTTAACGTAAATGAGATAATGTGGATCGCATATAATAGATCCATGCTCAAGAATAGGGCGCACCAAAGATATATATAATTGTTTTGTTACGTAGGGATCAGAAAATTTCTTTGACCAGCGCTTTATAAATCCTAAAACACCATTTGCTTTGTTCACCATCATTGATATATGTTCAGAAAACGTAAGCTTATGATCTAACAAGATTCCAAGATCAGTTATATTTAAAACCTTTTCCAAAATTTTGTCTTTAAAATGATAAGAGGTATTAAGTTTAAATGAACGGTGAAATGACATATGTTTGCATTTATTAAAGTTTAACTCCAACAAGTTGACTTCACACCATTGACAAAAATAATCAATATCCTCAAGCGATTTAAAAATTTTAACCTCATCAGCATACATGAGTATATTAGAATGAATAATAACAGATGGCAAATCGTTTATAAATAATGTGAATAGTACTGGACCAAGATGGCTTCCCTGAGGCACTCCGGAGGGAATATCGATGACTTTAGATAGAGCATTTTCAAATTTCACTTGCTGAGTTCTACTAGAAAGATAAGATTACAGCCAACGTACTGCATTGTTACTAAAACCCATGCAAGATGGTTTATAAAGCAAAAGATCATGGTTGACTATATCAAATGCTTTACTGAAGTCTGTCTGACAAAAGTTCATAGAGTAATTACAGTTGGCATGACAATTTTCGCAATCCTGTAGTCCGGTGTAGACATTAAACAGACGGCCCTGCCGCCACCCCTGGATAAAATTAACACTCACCACATGAATGGTGTGGGAAGTTAGGTTGTAGTCTTGACTAAAGGGCTATAGTAACCAATTAAGTAAGTAAGCGAGTGCATTATATCTTTAACACAATTCGGGTAATGGTTTACGAATAAAACATAAGTTATTGCATCCAAGCTGTAGTCGCCGCAGTAGGTAGTGTATTGGCTGGGACGTGAGGCCTTGGTTCAAACCCCAAGTCAGACGTCTAAAACAAAACGAAATATAAGGAATATTTCTTCAGGGACTTCCTTTTACAATATTTCCGTCAAAAACTCTGAGAGTAAATAAAATTGCCATGAAAAAGTTTCTCAGAAATCCGTCTTTCAGAATCGAATTTAAATTGTAGGTTCCGCCATTTACAAATTAATACACATAACATACACTGGACAGAAAAAGTCTTAGTACGGCAATATATTCTGACAAAAAAGTCCCCACAGGCTTAGTACTCTTGTACAAAGTCCCGATATGACTTCAAGAGAGTATTTAGGAGATCATTTGCAAAACGGTTACGTAATCGCTAAACCTCAAACAAAAGTCAACCGAAAAACTTGCTCATGGTGCCACCAGAAAACACTAAACGAAACTTGTTCATTCAATTCCAAATGGGTTAAATGAAGTGTTTGATCTTAAGGGATATTCTACTAAATACAAGTGATAACATTTTCATATATTAGGCCTTTGAATTTTAAATTTACTCAAGGTTCACCTTGGGGGTACCAATGGTGTCATCTTAAACATAAAAAACATTAAAAAAAATTTTGTTTGATAATAAAACAGAAATAAATTAATAAAATAAATATAAAAACTATAAATTTTTACATAAACTTTTGGCTAAAATTCATGAAATTGCTAAAATATATTGCCGTATTAAGACTTTTGTGAGAAGCAAGGTTGTGATCGTGATTGCAGTGTTGTAATGACCAATTATGGTATGTACATATATAGTGATGTGGTTGCTAAGGTGGATTTCAGAATATTTATTTTATACATTGTCAACATGCTCAGTGTTACACGCGCATGGTTAAAGTGATAGCCGAATTTACACATACAATCAGAGCATATGATAGATAGTCTATAGAATCTCTGACATGAAAATCTTGGCACGTTTTTAATTATTTCAGAATTTTAATATTGCCTGTTATTCTTATTAATCATCTAATTATAGGTGGATTAGTGTTTGCATGTTCTTGTCTATTAGAAACCTATTTGAGAAAATGAAATAAAAAAGAATGATAAGAAATGTTTAAAGAAACAATATATGATGGAATGTTTAAATTCCTATTAAAATTTAAAGTTTTCAATTTCAAATTTCCTTCTCTCCTGCCTTCTCTTCTGCTATTTCTAAAATTCTTTAATTGTACATTTCGAATCCTCAAGGATTCTATGCATCCAATTCAATAATTCCATACCAAATTATTCAGCTATAATGGCTGACCCAATTGTATCCTCCCCTTAATTTATTTATTTTTTAAAGTGTTCCTGCTATTCGCATGCAAAAAAAAATTCTTTTAAACTTTCACGTCAGGAAAATCCCCCAAAAGTGAATTTTTCTATTGTTTGTTCCCTATTTGCCAGCTATTTTGTTCGTTTACTTTTATTTTGAATAGAAGATTCCCCTGTCCGTTCATGCCATAAATGCGTGTGTCAAGCCATAATGCCTTTTTCCAATTCTGTGTAAAACGAGGGATGGCTTTTATCATTTTAATACAATGATGTACTACACATGTGGTGCATTTAAGCCGCTTTCTGCTCTTGTGTTCTTTTATATTTTAAATTAGCGTACAGGGTTATTAGTACTGTTGCTGTTATAATTATATTTAGAGAAAACGTAAGCATACATGGTCTTTCAAATTCAAGTTTATTTTTCAATTGAAAACATATTTCGTATGGAAATGTTTGGTCAAATTAGATCATGGAGGCCCACAATTTATGAATGACAAACATTATTCTGCATACTCCTAAAACTTGTCTACAGAGGCCAATGCCTCGAGTTTTGCAACGAACGATTGGGAATCTTAAAAGGGGTGCAAAACTTAAACCATTTTTAACAAAGGATACATACATACATATATATATAGATACAAACAAATATGTATACATATGTATATGTACAGATACATACATATATGTATACATATATGTATAGATACAAACATACATATATGTATAGATACATACATATACATATGTATGTACACATACATGTATAGATACATACATACATATATATATGATTATCGACGACAGATTGAACTTCCAGGAGCACGTGAAATACATCAGCAAAAAGGCATCTGTAACACAGGGAGCACTTGCGAGATGATGACAAATTTTGGAGGACCAGGTCCATTCAAGAGGAGGATAATATCGAGGGTTGTAAGGTCGATAATGTTATATGCTTGCCCAATATGGTCGGAGGCACTCTCTGTAGGGACGACAAGGAGAATACTGTCCTCGGTGTATCGTCTAAGCGCGATTAGACAGATAAGTGGCTTCAGGACAGTGTCTGATGAAGCGGTACTGGTAACGGCAAAGATAGACAACCGATAGACATATTGACGGATGAGATGAGGCGGATATACCTTCGCCATCCCGAGTTTCCAGAACGAACTGCAGCTACAAAGGCGGAGGAACGAAGGACTTCCATGCACAAATGGCAGTCAAGATGGGAGAACGGTTTAAAGGGGAGATGGGCATTTCACCTTGTCCCTGATGTAACCCTTTGGATGGAGAACAAACATTGCGAGCTGGGTGCTTCAGGATGTACCTGCACAGATTTGGACATGATACTTCCCCTTTATGCCCAAACTGCTGCCCCAGATTTAGATGGCCCGGGGGAAACGAGTTTCGGACCAACTCGGCTTATGGAGGAGGTGTTGAATTCTAGGATTGTATGGAGCCAATACAGTCAGAGAATGGCTGAAGTTATGATAGAACTCCGAAGGCTGGAGGAACGGAGGCGAAATTTAAATTTAACTTAGTGTGACGAAGCTTTAAAGCTAACCAGCCCACAGCGAAGTAATACCTTACGGCAGTCCCGCGGAGGGAGAGTGGTTGAAGTGTGTAAGGGGTGGGTTTAGTACGGAGGCGCCAGTGATGGTGAATCGTGCACTCTTTTGTTGGAACAAAAGTGTCTTTCGAAGATTCCCACCTCCTGCCTAAGACAAAAAAAATACATATATGTATATATGTATGTAAACATCCTTTTTTCACTCGTGTATGAAATTGAACACACACAATATAAGTGGTGTGCGAAACTAGGTCGTAATCCTGACTGAAAGATTGTATGTATGTCTGTATTCTATGATGGAATTGATACTGGACTTGAGTAGGAAATCTAATATGATCTTGAGAAGATTTTCACTAGGAGTTTTACTTTGGGTTGCAAGGACGAGTTTCAGTTTTCTGTAAGCTTTGTGACAATGTTAGGTAGCCTAAGGTTAAAGCGCACTTTCTGTGTATCTCTATGCATGGCATGCAAAACAAAATATTATCACGTATAGTTTACATTACGGAAGGAAACACATGTGGAACTACCTTAGCTTTTCAATAAATAAAATAAATTCAGAGACAACAAAACAAGGCTTTACGAATGATTACAGCAGGATCTTGGTACTTCAAAAACTCAAACATCATAAAGAGTACCAGCATTCAAGATTGATTTTGGAGAATATTCAGAAAGACACTTAAGCCAGCTCCAAACCGTTTAACTCGTAACATTTTGGACTTTCACGGTTACATTTGTGAAAAAAGGGGGCGATACAGAGGATAATGTTACTCTGTCTTATTTAGTATACACGTTTGAAATATTTCGATTGATTTTCTTATGCCTGTTTCAGCCAAATGTTCTTTGTTTCCAGATTTTTTTAATGCGCCTGGACTTTAATTACTATTTTCTACCTGGCGAAAGAAAATTCTGTCAAGAATTGAAAAAGCAACTCGCACATAAAGACTATGTATTGAATATAATTTCAAAATAAAATTTATAATCTTTACTAAAGACCAATGAAAAAAAAACAAAATATGTTGTCATGAATTTGATGATTATTTTCTCCATTACCGTAATACTTTGCTTGCATTATGTATTCCTGTTCCACTGTGTTGCTGTTTTTTGTTTGTTAATGTGTGTAAACACTTACCACAACACATGAACTGTGTGTACCCCCATTGATGGTTTTGGTAGCTTTGTTGCTGTTGTTATCGTATTTCTATTTTGTTTTTTCACTTGTTTTTATGTGTGTGTGTGTGTAGTTGTTTTGTTGTTAATATAGTCAGTAAATATACAACCAACAAAATATTTTCAAAAATTATACCAAAAATATTACGGTTACACCACCAATACATGCATACCATGGTACAGTAAATATTAAAATATACTCATGCGTTTACATGCAGGGGGCCAGTGTATAGGGCTGTATATGAACATTAAAACGCCATTTGAACTGTTGATCGTATGTAACTGGCGATGTTACATTTTGGTGCCGTTGGATTTGATGTGGTTCAGTTGGGTTATTTTGTGGATTTCTTTTAACATCATCATCAGACGACAACAACATCATTTGGTTATTGTTTATAAAACAACACCCCCCCATACTTATGTACAAAAAAATACGCACTGTTTTGTCATGTATCAGAAGAAAACAAACAAAAATAAAATAAAACCTTTTGTGTACATTTGCCCGTCAGCGTTAAAATAAAAAGAATTTATTTTCAAAAAAAAATTTTTTAAATAAAAGTTGGGAAAGAAACATCGGCTTACATTAAAGTAAATATATTTTGTTTAACAAACATATCTATAATTTTGTCTAAATACAACAAATAATTATAAAGAATTACAGTGAATAATAAAACCTAAAACCAATTTAAAAGATTTATTAAGCACGGGAGATAAAAACTTTGGTTGCCTTTTATTGCAAAAAAAAACATTTAATTTTCGTAAACCATCGTCTTACTAAGATTGCAAACAGAGTTTTCAATATTTTAATTGAATTAAAAAATCCTCTGGTGTCCTGGTAGTCTAGTGGGTAGTGTGCTGGACTATTAGCGTGAGGGTCGTTGGTTCGATTCCCATCAAAGACTATGGTCTATGACACTACACCGAACATATGGTCAAGTTACTCCGCTCGTATATAATTAGAATATAATTTGTAATTGTATTGTAATTAATAAATATATAAATAAATTAATAAATAAATCCATAAGCCAACCACCGTAGTGTAGTAGGTAGTGTGTTGGCTTATTAGACGTAAGGCCACGGTTCAAACCCCAGGTCAGACATCAAAACGAAAATATAAAAAAAAATATTTCTTCGGTGACTTCCTCTCGGCAGATTTCTGGCAAAAATAAAGTTGCCATGAAAAGTTTCTCAAAAAGTCTGTCGTTATGAGTCGACTTTAAACTGTAGATCACGCCACTCAATATAACATTAACACACACAGCATAAGGGGGGGTGAACTAGGACCATAATCCCTGACTGAAAGGTTGTAATGACCAATTATGTATGTATGTGAGTCTATTTTATTTCTGAATACATTTTACATTTATTTATCCGTAACCGAACACCAAAACGAAATTTCAAATTTTGAGTTAAAAAAACTAAAATAATTTGAAATAAAATATTGAAGACGCCGTAGTCTAGTAGGTAGTGTGATGGCTTATTAGACCCAAGGCCGTGGTTCAAACACCCAGCTCAGACAATAACAAAAAAGACGAAATATAAGAAATATTTCTTCAGCGACTTTCTCTCAACAGTCTTCTGGCAAAAACTCTGAGAGTAAACATAATTACTATGAAAAGTTTCTTAAAAATTTGTCGTTCGGAACCGACCTTAAACTGTATGTCCCGCCGCACATGTATACAATTAACGCTTACAACATAAGTGATGTAAGAAGCTAGATCACAATCCTGTCTGAAGGGTTGTAATGACCAATTATGTAGTTTATATGTACATATGTATATATTACCTGTTTACGTTTAGCAATGACCCCATAGATCACTTTTACTCTGACCACCGTGGTTTTGATCACATGATGATCAGATGAGTATTCAAAAAGATGAGTAGATTCGAATCATACTTATAATTTCTGATACTTATACGCATTCATACTTATTTTCATGTCATACTCATACTACTCATATTCAAAGTTTGAAATACTCATGGTACTCATACTTAACAATACGCATGATGTTATTGATTTCGACTCTTCATGACTCATCGTATACACGAATCACAAAATAAGTATGATTCGCGTACGAACACTATAATACTCACAAGGAGGTTGTGTGTTTGCTTTGCTTGCTGTCTTTGTCTTTTTCTTTCTTCTTTCTTTGTAAATGCAAAAACAACTAAGACTGTAAATTTTGACGAATGATGCGAATCACTCGAATGATTTATGAGTATTATAAGTATTTTTCTAAATTTAGGAATCTGTTATGAGTTTGATGTCAACGTTGTATTCATACTCATTGCAACTTGTACTTACAAATCAATGTTGTAGGGAGTACGAATGAATCAGAGTAGTTGGATTTCAATACTGTTGATTCACTCATACTCAAAATTTCATGAGTACTTATGAGTAACGAAAAAGCGATTCATTGCTGATCTCTGGTTTTGATCCAGTGGATTAAATACTCAGTTATTCTCTGCAGGCCTACTGCATATCATTATTGTGTGTCTTCTCTTTACTTCAATGCTCTATGTAGAGGCCCTCCATATCAATTTATTCTCTAGCTATGTTCTCACATATTTTAACTCCAATTTCATAACCTATGTGCTATACGATTTCAATTAAATTTTTGGAATTTTTAACAATTGGTCTTCCAGAGTTGTGGAATGTTTTTTAAAACCATTTAATCGTCTCGACTGATTTCTGCCCGACAACATAAGCTCTTTAAAATCCGTTAGTTTGTATTTCACACATAGTCAAGTAATAAGAAAACTAAGACAAAAAAGGTTTTTAGCAACGAATACTGAATTACTTTTTAATATTCAATGCTCAAGTCTTGGGAGTTAGTTTGTATTTCGATCCCAAGAAAAGTTAATACAACACAATACTTTACAGCGTAAGATTCTAATCAATTTTCTTTCTAAGCTAAATATATAAAAAATAACTCCTTTTGGTTAAAATAAAATCACATTCTAAATTAATCTTTCGCATCTTTTCGTATTCATCTCAAAGAGAGATCAACTCAAGGAATCACTCAATCCTCTTAGAAACCCCTAACAGGGTTAAGCATAAAAATAACTTGAATGTGTATGTTCTTGATATCAAACACACAGAGATATTTGTGTATTTGTAGATGTACTCTGCCAAAGTATTTGTGTAACCAAAATGCGTGCTAAAGACACAATTGAAAACACTCATACGACACGAAGCATATATTCACACACATACACATGCTCATACATTTTTAAATACCCAATTACACAGAAGCCAGGGGTAAGTTTAAGGCTGATATGCCTCACTTCGGTCTCTCCCTCTCACTCTATACTGCTTGAATACAGCAAATACAACAAACATCACAAATAAAAATAATTTGCCTGAGAAGCATAAGGCACCAGAGAAAAATGCTTCCCCTGTTTTTAATCATTCTAAGCCCATAATATTCGCATTTTTAAAGTAAGAGTGAGCTCCACAATGTTGCCTACTCCTTTAAATGCTTAGAGAGCGAGTGCAAGTGTATGTGCATATATGTATGTGCAACTGTGTGTATAAGCTGGTGTTTAAGGGGAACAAAAAAAACAGTGTTTTAAGTAGTGTGCTCCTGCAAAAATTTAAATGTTTCTTTCTCTCTCTCTCTCTCTTTTTCCCTCATTTTGTCATTTTATTTTCCTGACTCTTGTCAGGAAAAAAAACCGCACAATTGTTGATATTTAATGTTGTTATAATTGTTGTTGGTCTATGTTAGTGGGTTAATGTGGGTCTTGGTGAGCATGTAAGCATGTTTGTATGCGATCGTTTTTTAGGCAATGCGTGGTTGTGGTATGTCATTGTATGTGTGTGGCTTAATTTGTAAATTGTACAAATAAAGTGTGTAAATGAGCCTGTTTGGAGTTTTCGTATGCATTTAAGTTACCGGGTGTAACATGAGTGCACATGTAAAATGTTTTGAGATATGTGATAGAATATCATACAAATTTAAGTTTAATTTAATATTTCATCATCTTTAAATTGTATTCAATATTTATGAAATGAAGCAGGGTAAAGCATGCTGACTAACCATGCTGACTGAAATTTTGTTTTCAAAAAGTAATCGGATTTGGAACATTAAATGATAATTAATGCTGTATAGCATGGTTTGAATGGAACAAATGAAATAATTTTTCATAATATTGAGACTATAAGGTCAGGTGAAGTTAGAATGTAGACATTCGTTCTCCACTTAAAGAACAAATCCGCCCTTTGGCCAACGTTTAAGCCCATTGATATACTACAATTTGTATGCAATCCGGGCACAAAGCATGAATCCAAACTCGACTCAAGAATAATTATTCCAATTGTAGCAGCCTTTATATTGGAAAGTTCAATCAATAACCTCCGCCTTTTCATGGCAAGAACATGGCAGCGACATATGAAACGAAAAATCCACAGCTTCTACAGAACTCGTTCGAATAAATGCCACCTCTATTCCCATGCCTACCTATTAGTCCAAGGGCTTGTAAGAAACGCAATTACATAACGGATGGCCATGCAATTCTAGGACATAAAACAATCAGTTCTCTCTTTTACCCATACAAGTCCAACAGAGTATGAAATATAGAATTTACCTTCCTGCAGCTAATAAAGTTGAACCTGCCCGTAAAACGAGTGCAGAATACCAACTATCGACCCTGGTCAATTCATCACATACATACATACATTATTGGTCACTACAACCCTTCAGCCACGATTGCGACCTAGTTTCTCACACCACTTATGCTGCGTGTGTTAATTTTATACATGAGTGGTGGAACCTACAGCTCAGATTTTTGAGAAACTTTTCCATGGCAATTTTATTTACTCTCAAAGTTATTGCCAGAAATCTGCTGAAACTAAATCGATGAAGAAATATTTTTTCATATTTCATTTTGCTGGAGATGTCTAACCTGGAGTTTGAACCCTGGACTCACGTCTAATGAGACAAGACACTACCTACAAGACTACTGCGACTTTATCAGTTCATCAGCAATACAATGTATCGAAACCCATATTAATGTTAGTTTATGTTAGCGGGTAGCGTGCCGGTCGTAGACAAGCCAACTTTGGTGCCCATATGGCCAATTATGTCACCCAGTGTGAGGTAAGCCCCCTTATAGTCGTGGCTTTGAACCAGTCCGAGCTACGGATGAAACCTGCCAATCCCCTTAGCGGCACGTCTTCATACATTCTATCACCCAAACACAGATGACGTCTGTTCTGAAGTGCAGGTCAGGGCTGTTGCGCCAATTCCGTTTCCTCTACATCATGGCAGCTTCTGCAGTAATCCTAGTAGGGTATGCCGAGCTTGTCAGCGAAACTGCCAATAGCACAGTGTCCCGTTATAATTCCTATTAGAGTGCGAACCGTTCTCTGGACAAACTCAAGTTATTTCCTGATTCTAACGTTGCCCACTGCTGGAAATAGCAGTTTTGAAATTCGGCAACAAGTTACGACGGACGACCGGTGGTTTTTTGAGTTCCTTGATGACTTTTTCAAATTTCGAAAAGTATTCCCGTAGAGGCACACATGTCCTACTCCTCAGACATCTCTAATCCCTTCCATGCAATTTCGTACGCCTTTTCGTTTCCCTCTACACCTCAGTGATCCGGAACCCTGTAAAGGCGGCTGTTGTGTTGGCGTATATGGTGTAGAGAGTTCATGCAACTCCAAAGTTACCTGTTAATAATTCTAAATTTCCCTGACAAATCCTCGGCGTCCAAAGTAAGAACGGATTTTGAAAAGACGTTCGTTAGGGTCAAAATCAAGTATATTGAGGCGCAACAATAAAGGTATAAGTGGCCATGATCTCGATCTTGAAAACACAGCAGCGATCAGGAAGTCTATACGACCCCTTAATCTATATTATACCACATCCTATTCTTTCCAGCATCTTGGAGCCATCGTTATAAGCCTCAAGATTATCACCGGTAACTCTTAGATCTTCTGTCTTTTGGATCATAAACTCTATATGCATTTACATAAATCTGCCAGAACCGGTGAATAAGGCTTATTCATAGAAAAACTGTCGATTACAATTTGCAATTTGTAAAGAAAATGTTTTCATTTCATCTTAGCTTTCTAACATAATTTAGCAAGATCCTGTCGCAATTATATACCACAAGTTAAAGTTTAGCAAAGCCAACAACCATCTGAAATTCAACGAGCATTAACTAAATATTTTAAATCAATTTTATTTTATTTCGAAAGAAAAATGTTAAAAAAAAATTAATTTTCTTTTCTTCAAATAACGGTTTTCATTTCCGATGACGATATGTGTAATTACGTGTGAATGTTTATCCATTCCATAATGAGTATGAGGGTATGAGGGTACCATTTTGAAATTTTAAAAAAAGGGGGAAAGCATTCATTTTACATACACACGGAATTGCCTTAGGCGTTATGCTCTTTCTTTCTCCTTTCTATTGCTCAGTGACAGTCCAGTGGATGTCGTTGTAAGGCTTTAATATTATTATGTTTTCCCCATTCTTTCCCTAACTGTGACTGTGACTGTGTGTGTGTGTTCTTTTTTTTTGCATTGGGATTAAATGTGTGATTACAAGTTTTAATGACGAATTTCTTATCACCCATACAATGAAAAGTATTGTACAACATACATACATATAATAAATGCTGTCTTGGTTACGAGTATATGGGCATGAATCCCCAGTATGTGCATGAATAAGATTGTGTAGGATGTAATAGCAGTGTCCCATTTATATTATATTTTATTTAATACATGAGTATGTGTACAATGGTTTCTGCTACCACAACCACATGAATCATAATTTACCACATTTTTATACAAGGCTTTTCAAGTTCGATTTTCATATTAAAATGAAAATTAAATCGACATTTAAAACGAAAATTTATACGAGTTTCTAGATCTCATTCTATATAAACCTGGATAAATATGAGTGGTGTGAAAAGCTAGGCTGTAATCCTAACTAAAGTGTTGTAAGGAGTAAGTACTTATGATGTTGCTATGAAAGTCAACTGCTTTAAATAACAGATAAATGCAAAGATTGACATGCCAATATTTCGTACCAGTTGGCATTTAATTTTAAAGGCTCAATTTATTGTAACAGATTATTAGTGGACTTTTGACACTTCTCTCCGTTGTGCATGATTTTCACAATACATTTCTATCTCACATCTCTTTTCTTCCAATGAGTTCTGCCATTTATACACCTCCCGCGGAAGAACGCATTATCCTAGCTTTTCCATTACTGTGCATAACCATATGACCTTAAGTAGACCCTGGTATCTTGCCAAGAGAAATATCATCTATCATTCATGAGGCATTTGGTGATATTTCAGATGCTTTGGATGTTCTCACATCGTATAAATTCTGTTTCTCTATACTGAGTTCTGTCGTATGAATGCTGCCCCGTTTTGTTAAGCTTCTACTGCTATGCTTCCATTCTTAGTCACTATATATGACTATGTATATAGCGGAAGCCATGGTCATGCAGCACAATACTCTATGTGCTAACGTTGTTTATATGTATAGGCACTAATGGTTTTGTCAAGAAACAAAGAAATGTCATCCGCATTATTGAAATCCTCAAATGGACTTGAGTGTCTTCATAAAGGGTCCGCCAAATAACTTTTTTTTTGAAAATGCTTTAAAAAAAGATTACTCAATATTTTCTCAAATTTCTTTTTTTATTTGAAAGTACAATCCTTCCAGTTAATAATGGAAAATAATTTCATTCAAATGGCTGCCTTGGTTGGCCATGCAGTAGCCTACACGATCGGTCCATTTTTAAGCACATTATCGATTGTGTGCAGCTGTATTTCACCAATGGCTTCACGAATATTTTCCTTTAAAGCGTCAATTGTCTCTGGCTTGTCGGCGTAACACTTATCTTTGACGGCACCCCACAAATAATAGTCCAACGGTGTCAAATCGCAGCGCCGAGGTGGCCAAACGACATCAGCTCTGCGGCTGATAATGCGATTTTCAAAAACAGGGCGCAAAACATCGAGTGTAGCTTCGGTTGTGTGGCACGTAGCGCCGTCCTGTTGAAACCAAATTTTGCCAATATCCTCCTCTTCAATTTTTGTGAACAAAAGTTCTTTCAACATGGCCCGATAACGATAGATGGCGGACCCATTATAATTCCACTTCTCTCTGAACAGATGATATTGAACAGTTACGAAGATAGAAGACATACGTATATACATATAAAATTGGTCATTACAATCCTTCAGTCAGGATTACGACCTAGGGTCTTACACCACTAATGTTGTGTGTGTTACATTTTATACATGACAGCCGGAACCTACAGTTTAAAGTCGACTCCGAACGACAAGTTTTTGAGAAACTTTTCATGGCAATTTTATTTACTCTCATAGTTTTTGCCAGAAATCTGTTGAAGGAAGTCGCCGATGAAATATTTTTTTATATTTAGTTTTGTTGTAGATATCTGGCCTGGTGTTTGAACCGTGGCCTCACGTCTAATAAGCAATCATTCTACCTACTAGACTGCGACGACTTCAATGTAAGCCTTTGTTAAGAAGGGGATTTAAGTAATACATCAGACTATCCATGAATAACTCGAGGTTAGTAACCGGCCTTTTAACAGGCGACTATAGACTCAAAAACCAATTGTTTAGAATGGGAATTGTCTTGAGCCTTGTATTTAGATTCAATGATGATGGGAATGAATCATCACAATACAATCTTGTTGCCTAGGAGATATTAATGCATATCAGAAAAAAATTAGAAAACACCTGGGCAGTGAATTTCTGATACCGAGTAGGATTTGATAGTTTGTGAGCTCAATAGTTTTGGAGCAGGCATTCTGGAGATGCCCTTTAAAATTAAGGCCAACATAGCAGATCGTATGGTTGCAATTATAATGAAATCACTTCGCGGCTATAATGATAATAAGAGGGAAAGAGGGAGAAACGTGCCAGCAAAAAAGTTATCTTCATTAATGAACTTCTTGAAGTCGCCGTAGTCTAGTAGATAATGTGTTGGCTTATTAGACGTAAAGCCAGGGTTCGAGGCCCATGCCAGACATGAAGACAAAATACAAAAAATATTTCTTCGGGTACTTCCTCTCAGCAGATTTCTGCTAAAAACCTGCCTTGGAAAACCTTCACAAAAATCTGTCGTTCGGAGTCGACTTTAAACTGTAGGTCCCACCACTCATGTATAAAATTAACACACACAACATACAATGGGTCAATTCGACATCCGAGTACTATAATTGTCTTAATTGACAATTACACGTCCTCTAATCTAACATAACCTAACTTCTTCTTTGGCTCAATGGGTACGTCAGCAAACAAACGTCAATTTTGTCATGGCGGGATGTAAACTTAAACATTGAATCTGAACTACAGATATAAAGGCACGTGAAATTAGATTTAACAAATTAAAATATAAACAAATTATGTAAAATTGATTGTTTATACCTTGAAAAGAAAAATTTAAATCAGAATAGATGATAACACTTAATGCGAATTTTCTAATAAAAAAGGAGGCAAATGGTCATTTGACCGGACATGGTATGTTTAGTGTTAAGCTCCTGAAATTTCTTTTAGTAAGCCCATACAACGCTTACTAGACTACAGAGTCTTTTATCTCACAACTGTGTAATAAATTCGAACCTGAAAGACTCTGTATGTGTACTTACAAAGATAAACATACAGAGAACCCATTATTTATATGCAAATAGATGTCATTGTACTTCTGTGCAACTGCTGAACAGTAAAGAAAAAGGAAGTAAAAACATATAAAGCGCATACATACGCAATGTATGTATATGCAGACACATATATACATACATATATTTATGTGTAATATATATAATGTTTCCTTTCATTATATTATTGTACGTCTGTGCCAGTGTGCGTTTTGATTTTTTTTAATTTTTTTTTCCACGAGATCCTTTTTTTCAAATTTATTTCAATTTCATTCTTTTTTTGTTAAATACATTCACACATACACAGCCACATATGTATATTAAAGTATGTTTTTCAAACACACACTCAAGCATGTACCACAGCACACAAATTAATTCTAAAATGAGTCAAGTCCCTACACTTTGTAACATTTCCGCTTCAACTTATTGTCATCGCACTCACTCCTCTAACCATTTAGTGGTTGTTGTGCGAAGTTTAAACTGGTCATACAGACAGACGACTTTCATTATGAATTGTCAGTGAATGGCGTTATTTTAATGAATATTTTTTCGTTTACATTTGAAATATCCCAAGAGAAAGAATTAAACGAAACTATAGGCATTCAAGGGCATATGCTATCTGCTGCATTAAAGGTTTTCCCTGTAGTCATATCTTATTGTGTGAAAATTGAGAAGACTTTCAAAAAATTTAATCTCAATGGGCTTAACACACAAGTGTTTGAATTGTTACAGTCAACTGTAATATGGGTTTCAATTACTTCATGTTTATAGCCATGATATTGCAAATTGAGTGTTGAAGATCTTAATGTATTTGAAAACAGGTGGAAATTAAATGCTTGTAATTGTTATTTACTTTAAAAACTACTAAAAAATAATTAAATAAACTCATTATTGTACAATTACTCACCTTTGTACGACAATAAATTAAGAAATGAACTGGAAAATAAGAGCTTAGGAGTTGATTTATATTTGTCACTAAACTTCTCACCCATTCTCCTACTACTTATTATCTTTGCTTTGATGCAGACAAGTCAAGCTTTGTCAGCAAGTGGTTTATCTAAAGTAGCAGGTCCTAAGATTCTGTCGTTGCATAAAATTAACGCCCCTTTTGAACAGATACTGCTTGTGTTTGATAGGAACTTTACTGACTGAGTCCTATTCTTTCTCAAGGTACGATGATGTTCGACTTTCTCAAGATGCTTGTCGTTGATGTTATCCTCTTTGGAGGCAGAAATTCTGTCAGTCATTTCTGCAATCTTGACAGTAGACACTTCTCACACCACTTATGTTGTGTGAGTTAACTTTAAACTTGAGTAGCGGGACGTACAGTTTAAAGTCGACTCCGAACGACAGACTTATTTGAGAAACTTTTCATAGCTATTTTATTAACCCGCAGAGTTTTTTTTCCAGAAATCTGCTGAGAGGAAGTCGCCGAAGAAATACTTTTTGTATTTTATCTTTGATGTCTGGCCTGTGGCTCGAACACTGGCTTTTCGTCTAATAAGCCAACACACTACCTACTAGACCACGGCGACTTCATACGAGCGGAGTAACTTGACCATATGCTCGGTGTAGTGTCACAGACCAGAGTCACTGGTGGAAATCGAACCCACGACCCTTACGCTAATAGTCTAGCACACTACCCACTAGACTACCAGGGCACCCACCGAAGAAATATCTTTTCATATTTCTTTTTGATATCTGACCTAGGGTTTGTACCGTTGCCTCACGTCTAATGAGCTGACACACTACCTACTAGGCTACAGCAACCTAATAAAAATCCCAATAATGACAATAAAATTTGACACACACTCTGCAAGGCAATTCAAAACTCATTGGAGTGCGCGGAAAACAGTGCTGATAGTCCCTATAAGGTTATTCTAAGGAAAAAATGTTGAACCGTAACTGGTGAACTACTAAATGCTAAAAAAATTAAGACAAGTTTACTGGTAGTGCTGCTTTCTTATGAAAGTTTCGTAAATTTTATGACTGCAGAAAAGAAAAACTTAAGATAGGTGTCAGAAGTCGCCATAGTCTAGTAGGTAGTGTGTTGGCTTATTAGACGTAAGGCCACGGTTTAAACCCCAGGTCAAACATCAAATCGAAAATATGAAAAAAAATTTCTTCGGCGACTTCCTCTCAGCAGATTTCTGGCAAAAACTCTGAGAGTAAATAAAATTGCCATGAAAAGTTTCTCAAAAAAAAAATCTGTCGTTCGAAGTCGACTTTAAACTGTAGGTCCCGCCACTCATGTATAAAATTAACGCTCACAACATTAACGGTGTGAGAAGCTAGGTCGTAATCCTGACTGCAGGGTTGTAATGACCAATTAGGTACATATGTAGATAAGTATCAGGCTTAAAAAACTTACACAATTGGACATTACGACTCTTTAATGAGGATTACAATCTCGTTTCTTACACCACCCATGTTGAGTGTGTTAATTTTATACATGAGCGGCGGTAGCTACAGTTTAATGTGAAAAAATATTTCGTTTCATATTTCGTCTTGTTCGAAATGTCTAAGCCAAGAGTTGAATCTCATGCCTCTTCTAATAAGCCAACGCAGTACCTACTAGACTACAGCGACTTTGGTTAGGTTAGGTTAGCGGGTAGCTTGTCTTTGACTGGCAAGATCACTTGTGTCACCCAGTGTGAGGTAAGCCCCTTTAGTGGTAAGTTTGAGTCATCCTGAGCTCAGGATGAAACCGGCCAGTTCCCTTAGTCGCACATTGGCCACCCTGCCCAGATATTCAAACGCTCTGTCATTCAAAAACCGTTGACGTCTATTCTGAAGTGCAGTGCAGACGTTGCACCCATTCCTTTTCCTGCACATCATGGCTGCTTCTGCAGTAATCCTGGTGGGGCAAACCGACATTGTCGACGAAACAACTAACAGCACAGTGTTACGTTACTATTCCTGTTAGAATGCAAACCGTTCTCCTGACGAACTCATGTAGTTTCCTGGTCCTGTGAAATTGTTAATTTCCATTTAAAATTATAAACTTCACGGATATAGTCACTAGTATAGTATGTTTATATGCACACTATCACTCAACTATTTTCTTTATTTACTTTAAATTTTTTTTTCTTCCACAAAGAACATTTTGTATTTTAAATGGGGAATGCCAGCACAACATAAAAGGCTTGTTAGCTTCGTTAAATCGTTTAAACATACCCTCCGTTAATGTCCCCATTCTAATGCCACCTATTTAAAGCCAACGATGTCATTTAACTTACAACAGGCACACTACTCTGCCTGTCTGTGTATCAAAAAGCAAATTAAGGAGGATTTAACTTATAATGGATGAGTGAAAGCTTAATTATGCACTCAATGTAGTTCGTATTATTCTTTAATTTCTTTGATAATTGACAAACGGCTTTAATACCGTTTATTTCCTTTACCTTCTAATCGTTTTGACATTAAACATGAGAGTGTTGTTTTAAACATTTTAATTGTTTCGCAAAAGTTTCTTTTTTGCATTAAAAAATATTTTAAACAAAGGGGTTTACATGCCCTGTGCAGAATATTCTGTTTTCTTTGATTTTATTTCAATTGATGGGAGGTTGTTGATTAAACAGAATTTTTTAAGCTTCATACCAAAGCAATTCCTTAATTTCCAAACTCTACTAGCAATCCAAGCTGAGCAAGTCCAATTCTTAAGTGTCATCTGCACTCCTTAACCTAATTGTGGTTACTTCACAATTTTTTCCAGAAGGAAAATTAAGTTGGAATACTCCATAATATTGCTTGGACCCAATCTACTGACTTAATTCAACATCACAACGCTTTAGTCAGGATTACAACCTAGTTTCTAACACTACTCATGTTGTGTGTGTTATTTCATCCAAGAGTAGCGGTACGTATAGTTTAAAGGCGACTCCGAAAGACAGATTTTTGAGAAAATTCTTCATGGCAATTTTATTTACTCCCAGAGTTTTTGCCAGAAATCTGCTGAAAGGAAGTCATAAATAATATTTTTTATATTTCAGTTTATTGGAGAAATCTGATCTGGAGTTAGAACCATGACCCTACGCGTAATAAGCCAACAAACTATGTACTAGACTATGGTGACTTAAATGTTAATACAGGGTGGGTGACATAAAAGTTTAAATTTAATAATTCAAAAAACCAAAAAGGGTTCAAATTTTGCCAATTTATTTTTTAGCTGTGAGGGAAAATTTTTCCTGTTAGAAGTGGAATATTATTTCATTAACAAGGCTGCCGCGGTTGGCCTCACAGAACCTCATTCGATCGAACCAATTTTCATGCACTTTTTCGGGTGTATGGAGGTCGTATCTTTGGCTATGTTCCCCTAATAAGAACTTTAATACCAAACAGTCCAATTGTTGCCTTGGGGATAAACAGTGTTTTGCTACTTGAGTTCCATAATATCGCAACCAAGCAGTTCTTTGTATATGCATCCCTCTTATCTACTGTCTAACAGCTAAGGAGTAACCAAAAGCATATTAACCATGCATATGTACAACCGTGAACTACAATATGGAATTTTCTTTTTTCTCTGCTATTTGCTTTAATTTGGAGTGGAGTGATCAAATTAAACGTTGAATATTTATTAATTCAAATCAGATATTGCTTTCAACACTAAGGCGTATGAGTTACATGTAATACGCTGCTGTATTAAAAAATATTACTCATACGTATGAATGCTTATGCTTTAGTATACGTAACGTATGCAACATTAAATTAATAAGAGGCAAAGAATTAAACATTAAGGGTGGGTGGGCCATTTAAAAGTTTAGATTTAAAAATGCAATAAAATAAAAACGGTTTGAAATTTTGCCAAAAATATTTTGTTGTTGTGAAGTATAATTGTTCCAGTTAGAAATGGAATATTATTTCATTCATGCCGCGGCTGACCTCACAGTACCTCATTCGAACGGAACAATTTTCGTGCCCATTTTCGAGTGTATGGTGTCGTATCGCAGCAATGGCAGCACGAATGTTGGCCTTCAAATGCTCAATTGTCTCTGGTTTGTCATCATAACACTTTTCTTTAACGGCGCTTCAAAGAAAATAGTCCAACGCTGTCAAATCACAGCTTCTTGGTGGCCAGTTGACATCACCATTTCGGCTAATTAAACGACCATCAAACGTTTGACGCAATAAATCGATTGTAGCATGAGATCTGTGGCCAGTTGCACCATCCTATTGAAACCAAACATCATTCACATCAATACCATGAAGAGCGGTTACAAAAGAATCGGTTATCATGGTGCGTCCGCCCTCATTTTCAAAGAATAATAAGCCGCTCAAATAGTAACTCGTAATGGGTGCATTAACTTCTCTAAGACCACGTATGGGTCTTCTGAGACCCAAATACGGCAATATTGCTTATTAACGTACCCACCAAGATGAGGCTTCTCCTAAAAAGATGATTTTTTAGCAAATTCGACATCACCGCACCCAAATATCCAATAAATCCCACCGTTTCTCAAGCTTAAATCGATTCATTAAATTCAGTGGAGATAATATACTCAATTTTGTAACAGAATAGAATGGCATAAGTATTGCCAGATTCGATTTAGCCAATGGTTCAAATTTAAACCGATAGATGGCCCATCCTCTATTACATTAAATATGGATACCTTAAATTTAAATTGTTTGAGAAATGTCATAAGATTCTGCAGAATATGAGTACATGTTCGTATGATGGGTGTATGTCCGCCTTAGAAGTTTTTAGGAAAAGTGGAAGAGTTTCCGTTGCAGCATTGGTAATATAGCGTATAGCGGAGAGAATTTAAATCAGTAATGTAGATGATATTCGATTGAAAAAAAATCTTCAATTTTTTTAAATCAAAATTAAAATTTTACAAATTGTTTGAATTTTAAAAATATCAGCAGAAATAATGAAAAAGTTTATTTCGTAAACAAATTTGTACTTTTTATGTAACAATTGTAATGTCATTAATGTCGAATATTTATGCTTTTATGAACAATAAATTTTAACAATTTTGCACGTTCTACAACAGCAACAAAAAATATGTATAAATAAACAAGGAAACATGGAGAAAGAAAGTAAATATGAATACCATTTTGATAAACTCGTACCTATAAACACCAAAGGAAAACAATTAAAACTCTCTGGTGCCCTTTCTCTCACTCTTTCACGCTTTTAGTATGCGGTAGCAAATAAAAATGATTGAATATAAATTCAGAAATTCATAAAAATTCTATTGTAATAAAGCAACTTAACAACACCTCAGGGCATTTGAAAATAAATATTGAACAACAAATATATTTGGAATTGCTTTTTATATACAAATATACATACATACGTATGTACGTACGTTAAAGAATAATAAAATTTCAAATTCGTTCTCGTTTGTTTGGCTCAAATAAAAATCATAATTGCAACAACTAAACAAATACCATACGGGCAACAAAAAAAACAAGAACAACAACAAAGGGAAAATAAATAATGGAAATAACAAAAGGAATTCAAATTAAAATACAATTAATATTTAAATATTATATTTACATACGAAAATATGATGAAGAACCTTTTTTTCTAAGGAACTAATTTAAATCGAATTACTCCACCTTAATAGCATCAATCATATGGAATTTACACTGACTGTATCAGTTAAAAAAAATACTGATGAATAAAGTTTAGAAAATTATAATTGGATTGGAGTTATTAAGAAGTACATTAAATGAATCACAATCAGAACTTACTAAAGGAACCCCAGTTTATTACTCCATCATTAAGATCCTTATTTTTTTCCTGCCAAACTAGCTTCCTTTCACTCAAGCAAACATGATTTTTAAATTACTCTTGCATATTGAATTGGACAAAAAGTTATAATGAAATCCTTATTATCGATAGACATTTTACCATCACTAACTAAAAGGAATAATTTTGAAAATGCTGCAAAAGGTCGGGAACCTTATGGATGGCAACAGAACATAATTTTTTTTTTTTGCCAACAATCGGGATATGACCCCTATTCACGCAGTACATTGTATTGAAATACACCTATTCCCCGATTTACACGGTACTTTTTTTACACGATTTCGCTTTTACACGGACGAGGAACTAGATAAGAATGACTTATTTAATATGGGTAACGATACAAATAGTCATGAAAATGATCCTGATGAGCCGCAAAAGTCATCCACAAAGGACTTGAATTTGGGCGAAAATTGGGAAATCATTTTCTACAAAATGACACGAATGTTGAACTAACTCTCTAATTCCAGCGAGATATTAATAAATGCTTAGCTCAATATGAGGAGGTGTATAAGGATTTAAACAACAACCAAAGGCAAATGTTAATTACGGATTTCATTTCGAAGTCTCGCCATTATAAAATCGTTCCTAATCCATCTAACACCGAAACAGAATCGCATAAAGTATTATCGAGTGATGAAAGTGACATCATACCAATCGGGAAGAAAAGATTATACATATCCTATGACAGTGATAACACTACATAATTAAATTTTTTGTAAAATTTTGTAAATATTTATGTTTCTGGTTTCTGTATGTAAAATGAATAACATATCCATATATAGGAGTAAACTTTTATATATTTGTATTTTAATGAATAGATAGCTACTTTTATTTTTTTTTTCAAAATAAATATACATATGGGTGCCCTAGTGGTCTAGTGGGTAGTGTGCTATACTATTCGGTTCCCACCAGAGACTCTGGTCTGTGACACTACACCGAGCATATGGTCAAGTTACTCCGCTCGTATATAATTAGAATATAATTTGTAATTGTATTATAATAAATAAATAAATAAATAAATATACATATGTATGTCCTATTTACTTTTATTTTACGATGAAATAAATGACTGAGTTATGCCTATTTTAGTCTGTTTTAGATAGCGAAATCTACGATTTCGGTTTACACGGAAGGAACCTATCTTCAGTGTAAATAGAGGTATGGGTGTACTGGATTATTTATAGGAGAAAGAAATGTCCACTTTTTTGAGAATGTTTTTTTTTTGGAATTCTCTCTTTATTTTATATATTGTGAGAAATCATCAGACAAACAATCAGACAAACAATTAGACAAACACCCAGAGTTTCTGGTGCGAATCGAAACCACTGCCTCGGCAATTGAAGTTTAGCACACTACCAACTAGTCCATTAGGACACTTACGACTATGGCTACTATTCCCATTATATATTGCCCTATTGTATTGGTGGTGGCCTGAATATTGGGTCTGTCAGTATAGAACCAATTACTTACTTGTCCACAAACTTTGTTTGCAATTGTTGTGCTTATCAATAGCCATTTAACTAGAAATTAGCTACATTGCACACATACATACATGCATACATACATACGCAAATAGATACATACATTATTACAACCCTTCAGTCAGGATTACAACCTAGCTTTTCATGTTACTTATACTGTGTGTCTTAATTTTATCCATGAGTGGTGAGGGACCTACAGTTTAAAGTCGACTCCGTATGACAGATTTTTTAAAAACTATTTCGTGGCATTTTTATTAATCTCAGAATTTTTGACAGAAACCTGCTATAAGGCAATCGCCAAAGAAATATTTTTCATTTCGTTGATGATGCCTGACCTGGGATTTGAAACATTAATAAGCCAACTACCTACGATCAACAACAATTCTGTGATAAATATTTTCAGCTTCGTCTAGCTCTCTAAATGAGCCAATTGAGCAAAAATTCTATACAAACAATGGTATTTTTGTTTCAATAATTGTACGATCTGTATGTTGTAGGCACGTAGGATAAGGTCAAGAACAAATATCAACAACTTGAAAACAACGACGAATAGATATTGCGAGGCCTCTAAAATTACTACAATAGCGATTAATAACTACTCACATTGCTTACTTATTAAGCTAATTATGTTGGTCGTGAAATGATGAAGTACTCTATAAACATTTGCGGAAAATGTATTTATTTCTCTTTTTTAAGTAAACTTCCCATATTTTCTGACCTTAAACGAATTATGATTAATTGGCAAACCTTGCTGAACATAAATGTTAACAGAGGTTGACATTCTCAGCTGTCAAACCATGAATACATACATAATTGGTCATTACAACCCTTCAGTCAGGCTTACAAACCAGCTTTTCACACCACTTATGTTGTGTGTGTTAATTTAATACTTGAGTGGCGAAACCTACAGTTTAAAGTCAACTCCAAATGAAAAATTTTTTGTTTTTTTTTTTGGGAGAAATTATCAAATCATAGTTATCTTTAAAGACAATGCGGTCTAATAAATGCAGCTAGAAAAACACATAATATTTGATAAGTAAAGGAAACAACTGAATTATTTCTCTTTAATTTCATCACTTATAAACGCTGTATATATATAGCCCATATTAAAATGCTTTTGTTACGCACTGTAGTTAGGCATTTTATATTTGTTTCTTTATTTGTTGTGTTTTATTTATGCATTTAAAGTTGTGATAAGTCAAGTATTTGCTGGTATTAATTACAGTTTAATTAAGTGATTTATTGTATTAAATTTTAAATATTTCCTTAAGAGTACATACATATGTACACTGGTAAATTTATTTTGAAAAATTAAAAAGGCAATTATTATTTGAATATAAATATTTATTAACATTAACAACAACTACAACAAACTACTACTACTACAAAGACTACAAAGACTACTTGCACTAATTGATTATGAAAATTAGAAGAAGAGGAAAAAAATGAAAAGGAAAAATTAAAATGTCCTTTATTGTCCTGTCCTTATGTCCTTATGTCCTTATGTCCTTATGTCCTTAAATGATTTGAAAATAAATAATGACAGCATTTATTTACATTTAAAAGATTTAATTTCAATTTATTAAGTGTGTTGTTGTTTTAATAAAATTTAAATTTCTTTCATTTAAAACATCCACAAAAAAAAACAAAATCACTTCTCCTAATGAATATTTATAATATTTGAATAGAAAATTATTATTGACATACGAGAGCACTAATAAAGGATTATATTTTCAATGCAAATAATTATTTAAAATTCATTTAAATATTTTATTTTTCTATTGTATTTAATTGGTTATTTAATCATTACTTGCAGGAAATTCAATACAAGTCAAGTGTTTAGATTTTGCAATCAAAACTTTTCAAATTTAATTCACACCCCGCAACATCCTTTAGTCAGTAGAGGTGTTCTGCTCCTACCACAATGCATATCACAATCTAAATCGTACCGTTTAACATCGATACCGAACAACAGATTTTACAGGCTTTCGCAAGGCAATTAGTTACTCTTACGGCATTCAGCGAAGGTCTTGGTCTTAGATACAATTTTTCATATTTTTTTCTTTTCTATTAAACGCCCTGGTAAACGTCAAGGTTAGGTTAGGTTAGGTTAGAGGACGTGTACTTGTCAATTAAGACAAGTTCAATACCCGGAGGTCGAATTGACCCATTGTACAACGTCCTAGTTTCTCACACCACTTATGTTGTGCCTGTGGGACCTACAGTCTAAAGTCAACTCCGAACGACAATTTTTGAGAAACTTTTTCATGGCAATTTTATTTACTCTCAGAGTTTTTGTCAAAAATCTGCTGAGAGGAAGTCGCCGAAGAAATACTTTTTGTATTTTGTCTTGATGTCTGGCCTGGGGCTCGAACCATGGCTTTACTTCTAATAAGTCAACACACTACCTACTACACTATGGCGACTTCGTCAAAGTATTTCATCAAATAATGTATCCGGCGAGCGTCGTTTGCTTGACGTCAATCATTGCTTGGATTTTAATGCCGTGGTGTTTGGTTTGTCTTCTTCGTATGACGATTGATTGCTACTGATATCGTCAACAAAACTATTATTTTTTATCCACGTATCTGTTCATTACTACAATATCGACGCAACTAAAATAATGCTTGTCAATCACAATTGAAGACGATCAATTGATCAATCAATCAATAAATGCAGTCTACATGTACGTGTAGCCAAAAAACTACGACAATACGCAGACATATAATGAGTTAATGAATTTATTTGATAGTCTCCAAGCCAACACACTACCTACTAAATGAGTGCTGCTTATTTGCCTACATTTAACATACATACATAGTACATACATATTCGGTCATTACAACCCTTCAGTCAGGATAACGACCTACATAGCTTCTCACACCACTTATGTTGTGTTTGTTAATTTTATACATGAATATATAATTTTATACATGATATACAGAACTTGGTATTTAAAATATAGTGTATAAAAAAAATTTAGAAGTGTATAAAAATCTCATGTATACAAAGGAACAGTACACCAGTAGGTTTTATATTGGCAATGTTCGCCGCAAAATCTTGCTGACCAGCAAACGTTCTTTTGCTTTTTATTTTCCAAGGAAAACTCCCTTATCACTATGCTGTATATATCTCTTGATAGTCTTGCTACAAGTACCCGACGGTGGTGTACAAAGTCTTAAGGTCGGATCGCATACTTCAGGCCAACAATCACTACAGGCTTGCTGTTAAAGCCACCTCGAATGTAGCAGCTTTTTATATAGGCTCTATCATTTAGGGCCTTCTATCTTAAAATGTAAATAAAATAAAGTGTATCTGAGATATCAACGAAATTTTTATTCGTTTCAAAAACCTATTGATACAATAAAATGTTCCACATGCAGCTTCTCAGGATCGAGCGCATCCGAAATATATAATGACTCATGACTCCGGTGCATACATGAATTTGAAATTTTTATAGGTGGTACGTTTTTGAGAACTCGCCGTAGTCTAGTAGGTAGTATGTTGGCTTATTAGACATGAAGACTTGGTTCAAATATTTCTTCGGCGACTTCCTCTCAGCAGATTTCTGGCAAGAACTCTGAGTGTAAATAAAAATCCCATGAAAAGTTTCTCAAAAATTTGTCGTTCGTAATCGACTTTAAACTGTAGATCCCGCCACTCATATATAAAATTAACGCATACAACATAAGTGATGTGAGAAGCTAGGTCGTTATCCTGTCTGAATGGCTGCAATGTATGTATATATGTATGTTTTTGAGAACCACTGTAGTTTATGGCTTACATCTGCGTCTTTGAAAAACCTCACAAGAAAAACTCTTACGGTGTCAAATTGCTCGATCTTAGTAGTCAGTTCATATCACCACCAAATACGATGACGATGCACTCAAAGCACTGATTCGGGATATTCAATGTGGCAAGAACTCAGTGAGATGACCATGCCCTTAATGCACTCATTCAGAATATTCAATGTGGCAAGAGCTCTTTAGCCATCCTGTGGAAACCGCCTAAAATCCATACTTAACAGTGACTTTTTTGGGATACATGAAACACCTTTTGAATGTAATGTAGAATGGTATCTGATGACCAAGTGCTCAAATCACTCATTTGGGATAGTCAATGTACCAAGAACTCCGTGAGTTCCTTTTGTTCTTCTTTCTTTGCTCTCCTTGCCACCAACAGATTCTATTTTTATTCGATTTTTCTTTTCTTCGCTGAAGGGCTTTTCATAATGGTCGGACTATATGTGCGACAGAAGGCAGGTGGTGCGTTACCATTCCTAACCTAACAAACGTAAAGAAATATTTTTCTATGGTGCTAATACATAGCTCTCGTACCATAATTTATAATAACGCTTGTAATTTATGTTTCGTTTATTTATTTATGTTTTCGTTCGTTTATTTAATAATATTTGATATCATTTATAATTTTTAAAAGGCATTTCAAGCGTCTTTCATTAACGGCAATTAAATGTGATTAAATTTAATAAATTTTAATGTGATTAAACATTTCCCCCAACGCGATAATTAAGTGTAATAAATTAAGGGGTATTTTTCTTTTCTTTTGTGCTGGTTTGTCTAAAAACAAAGAAGACAAAGAATTATTTTCTATTATAAAACTTAACGGATATCCTATTTGACGTATCACTATGAAGCGATAAAAGCGGAAGCTTACAACTGTCGACTTTTCTTAGGCTTTTTTCCCGTTTACATGCACACACTGACTAAACACACACCACACACACTCACGCCTTCATTTATTAAAACCACTTGGAAAAACAATACTTTTTCCACACACCTATCTCTCTCTAACCCTCTCACTCTCACTCACTCATTGTTCTGTCTCCTTTGCTCATTAAATGTGATTTAATTAAACTCACCAGCGTGAGAAGCGAAACTCACACTTTTAGGCACAAGATTTTACGAAAATACCCGTGTCAGGAGCAACAGTGACATTCCGCCTTCCTTCATATGTGTGTGCTTACACAAGCAAAAAAAGTGAAGAAAAAAGTTTCAAAAGTGAACAAAAATTAAGAAGAATTTATAACCGAATATTTATTATCATTCGTTATAAATTCAAGACATGTTACGTGTAATAATTTCTCCATACAAACATACGTGTTGTCGTCTAGTTCTGCTGGCGAAAAAAAAACATTTTCTCGGAAAAAAAACACCAACTCGTCGCTTATATTTATTGCCATGGAAGACATATTCGTCTCTTATGTGTGAGAAAAAGCGTGTGTGTATAATGTGGATTCTTGTAAGCTTTTAGTTACAGTGCAAGACAAAAATGAATAAACGTAGGTGGTATTTTTACATTTTTGTGGTGAAACCTTTCCGCATTAAAAATATTGAAAAAACGTTTGCAGTTTGGAAATTCACGAAAAAATATGTTTTTGCACGTTGTTTCTTAAAAGAATTTAAAAGTACTAAATAGCTGAAGTGGCTGTAGTCTAGTAGATAGTGTGTTGGCTTATTAGAAGTGAGGCCATGGTTCAACCTCGAGTTAGACCTCTTCAACAAAACCAAAAATATGAAAAGATATTTCTTCGGCGACTGTCTCTCAGCAGATTTCTAGTGTAGGCCCCACCACTAATGTATAAAATTAACACCCACAACATAAGTGCTGTGAGGAGCGAGTTCGTAATCCAGACTTAAGAGTTGTAATGACCAATTATGTATCTACTCGTATGCATGCATTAGTGAAACCCCTTTCAAACGAGGCCATGTTCCTCATTTAGAGCAAAAAAAATTATAATGACCTCACCATTTCTTATTTCATTGATAGCAGCATTGTGGTTTTCATTATTCCAAAAAAGTGTGGCCCAATAAGGTCGCCAGGTCCAAGACGGCATCAAACAATGCATTTTTCATGGTGCTTTGGCTGCTTTTGACCTAACTAAGTCGAAAATTCCATTTGTTGACCTACCAATGGAATTAAAAATGAGATTTGTCTCAAGCCCTATTTAGCTTTGCATTTTCATATGTTAACAATAATATTTTTTCACACCGAAAATCCAAAAAAAACTCAATCTTTGTAAGCCATCGCTAGTTTCAGTCTTTACTCGTTTTTCTGTGATAATTTTTGGTAGTCAAAGTTCTGAGTTTTATGCAACAATTAAACCAAACAGGAGTCAAATTAGGTGAAATATAAAGTACAAGGAGTGCGAAGAAAACTTCCTTATCTATATTGTGTATATCTCTTGATAATCTTGCTTACAAGTAGCCGACGATGGAGTACAAAGTCTTTAGGTCAGGTCACACACTTCAGGATTTTTTTAACATAAGATCATTCTTTAAAAGCTTCCCCTGTTTAAAGTTAAATAAAATAAAGTGTGCCTCAGCTATCATCGAAATTTTTTTCGTTTGAAAGATCTATTGATGCACTAAAGTGTTTCGCACACATCTTTTCAGGCTTACTTTTCCATGACTCTGTAGTTTAAATTAATATGAGTATTCATCGATGGCATAGTTATATTATCTTTGTGGACTGCTGTGGTTTGTGGCTTATATCCGCGTCTTAGGAAAACCTCATAAGAAAAACTCTAATGATATCAAAATGCACGATTTGGTCAGTTCATATCACCACCACATAATATGACCATGCCTTCAAAGCTCTCATTCAGAATATTCAATGTGGCAAGCTCTGTGGATATCCTGCTGAAACCTCATGTCGTTCTCAACGAAATATGGACCGATATCCAGCCTAAAATCCAAGTTTAACAGTGACTTTTTCGGAATACATTGAACGCCCTTTGAGCTAATATGAAATGGTATTGTCCCATAATTCAAAAATTTTGTTTATTCACGTACCCATTCGTCCAGAAATGGGTCTCATGGCCGAAGATGATTTTTCATGGAAAATTTGTGTCAGTTGCCAGCCCATTCAGCGAAACAAGTCGTTGTCTATGACCGTCCAATGTGATTTGGCAAAATTGTTTCACGTCTTCAATTTCTGTCTTTTAAATAAAAACAGTTTCTTGCTAAAGTCGCGTAGTCTGGTAGGTAGTGTGTTGGCTTATTAGAAGTAAAGCCACGGTTCAAACCGGAACACAACGGAATATGAAAAATATTTCTTCGCCGACCTCTTCTCAGCAGATTTTTAGCAAAAACTTCGAGAGTAAATAAAATTGCCAGGAAAAGTTTCACAAAACTGTAGATCCCGCCACTCATGTATAAAATTAACACACACAACATTAGTGGTGTGAGAAGCTGGGTTGTAATTCTAACTGCATGGTTGTAATGATCAATTATGTACGTATGTATGTATGCTTGCAAATATTTTGAATCTGCTGCTTGATTCCCAACATTTTCATTTCGATTTTAGAAAAATGCGCCGTAGTTCCTCTTTTTCAGCTTATTACTTTGGATGTTCGGATAGCTGCTCTTTGAACGCTTTTTTTATACATCGTCAGAATTCTGCAATTGGATTAAATAAATACATTCTCTTTTCCCATTTAACCCGCAAAACCTTGTTAACAAAAATTTTAAACATTTTTATCTCCTATACTGTAGAATATCTTCACACTTATTTATGACTTCTAATTTGCATTTAAACTTTGTTGTGTAGACTACAATATGGAGGCATAAAAGTGGGCTTAATTTAAGACAATTTAAAGGTAAACATTTACAATAACAATGTAGAAAGGGATAGAAAATTATACAAAATCTTAAGAATAGAAAAATTACATTTTAAATACGAAATATTAATTAGTTTTGTTAGAAAACATGATTTATTAATGTGTTGTTAATAGTTTCAAATTGTTTTCATACTAAATTCACACTCAGGTATATAGATGTGTGTGATGATGTATAGATGTATGTGAGATGTATTGAAAAAATAAAGCGGCCTTCAAATTTCGTAAGTTTCCAACAGTTAAATTTCTATTTGTTTTTCATCTGTAGAGTTATGAACGTTAGAAGTGGAACTTCTCACTGGACACTGTCTTATAATTCATTATTTTGAAGAAATTTTTACTCAAATTTATTCCGTTGTAGTTAGATAAGTAATCAGTCATTAGAAATTCTAATCAGAGGTTATTACAAGCATTGTGTATGAGAATTTCTACTGTCTAATTGGTTATTACAACCCTTACGACCTAGTTTCTCACAACACCTTTGTTGTGTATGTTAACTATGTCCACGAGTATCGGGACCTACAGTTTAAAGTCGACTCCGAACGAGAGTTTTTTTAGAAAACTGCTGAGAGAAAGTTGTCGAAGAAATATTTTTTCATATTTCATTTCGTTCGTGCAGTCTGGGCCGGGTTTTGAACTATGGTCTCAAGTCTAATAAGCCAACATTTTATCTACTAGACTAAAGCGACTTAGCTTTTCTGTTGTATTAATATGCCTCAACCAAGGACGCAATTAATAGATTGGTAGATGGGTGGGTTGGAAAAGAGAAAACCAACCAAGGCTGTCATACATGTATGATTGGTCATTACAACCCTTTAGTCAGGATTACGACCTACTAGTTTCTCACACCACCTATGGTGTGTACATTAATTTTATATGTACATGAGTGGCGGGACCTAGACTTTAATGTTGACTCCGAACAATAGATTTTTGAGAAACGTTTCATGGCAATTTTTTTATTTACCCTCAGAGTTTTTACCGGAAATCTGCTGAGAGGAAGTCGCCGAAGAAATACTTTTTGTATTTTGTTTTTATGGCTGGCCTGGGGCTCGAACCCTGGCTTTACGTCTATTAAGCCAACACACTACCTACTAGACTACGGCGACCCAATAACACATCTTATAACACACATAATGCACTGCAGCGACTTTTTTCTTCGGTTTTATTAATATTCCTCTACAATGAACCCAATCAAGAGGTTGAATGGATAAGTAGGTTGATGGAGAGAAGACTAACCACGGTTCTCATAGCTATCGGCATACATCCACCACCCTTAAGCCGGCTGGTTGTGTGTGCACCAATCATACTTTCTATAAGACATCTGTATTTCCTTATCTTCTTCCAGTCCGGCGCTTTGAAGTGAGTTAAGTTTCAGTGCAAATGTGACCGGACCTCTGTATAAGATCCTTAGTACAAACACTGCCCCAAAAGGTGTATTATCAAGAGTTTTCTCCTAAGAGATAGATAGTCACATAAGATATCTTAAACATTTTCTGCTTCTACCTAAAATATAATCAGTTATAGTGGAAGAAGATCCTAAATAATGATCTTAACAAACTCTTGTACAAAAATAGTCTTCAGCACTCTATTCTGTACTGATAAACATACATACATACATAATTGGCCATTACAACCCTTCAGTTACGATTACGACCTAGCTTCTCACACCATTTATGTTGCGTGTGTTAATTTTATACATGAGTGGTGAGACCTACAATTTAAAGTCGACTCCGAACGACAGATTTTTTTTTGCAAAATTTTCATGTCAATTTTATTTACGCTCAGAAATCCCAAAAGTTTGCTGGGAGGAAACCGCCGCTTCGTTCTAGTTCGCGATGGCTGACCTCGAATAGGTTCTTCTTCTACCTAATATGGGATTAGTTGGAGTGTAAGAATATCTAATAACTAATTACGATCTCTATTCTGTACTGATAAATATACATACATACATACCTAATTGGTCATTATAACCCTTCAGTCAGTATTAAAACCTATCTTCCCACCTGTGTGTGTTAGTTTTATACATGAGCAGCAGGACCTACAGTTTACAGTCGACTCCGGAAAAGATATTTTTGATTTGATTTCGACTTTTTTATGGCAATTTTATTTACTCTCATATTGTTGGACATTTCTGACCTAGGGTTTGAACCATGACTTCACGTCTAGTAAGCTAAGAAACTACCTCCTAAACTACGGTACTGATAAAACTATTAAGAAATTCGTATTTCCTTAGGTTTAAATCACAATCATCCATATTACTATGCAATAAAACGTCATTTTTTCCTTAAATAGTCGTAATTTATTTTTATGTTGCCATAGTTTTCCTATATTCTTTTCTAGTTTCCTTGAACAAAAAAACCCCTTGGCAACATGTTCCTTTGAAATAAAACAAAAAAATGGAAGCGATATGTCTGAATGAAAGAAACGCTTATGGTTACACAGTTTATTATCACATTTATCGTAAATTATATACTCATTGTGCTTGTATTGTAGATATTTTCGGTTACTAATGAAACGATAGGCATCTACTACTACAACTACATCTACTACTACAGCAGACTTCATAATTTCTGGCTTGTTTTTGCCCATTAGGCAATTTAAAATCAAACCCTTGTGCCTGTTATCGCAAGAACAACACAAATTCACAAAATCCCACAGTCTGTGGTAGGGGACTTCAATCGGAAAATACACACGTATGTAGATGCGACGGACATAAACAACTGAAATAGCACAACTGAAAAAGAAACCTGCTGCCATAAGAAGAAGAAGTATTACGAAAGAAAAAAATAGAAAAGAGAAAAAAAAGAAAACAAACAACATCTTTGTAGAATAACAACAATGGAAAGCAAATACTTCATAGGCCACAAGAATCACAATAGCGTGATAGGCAGGCACACACACGTTCTTACGTCTGAAACCCACACAATTAATTTATGGTCTCATTATGAAAATACTGTTACGCACCAATACCAATGTAAATGAAAATACGAAACAAATCACACGCTCTCACACACATGCACATTAAACTTACATGCGTATGAACATGTACAGAACATGTGTAAATTTTATTATTAATGCGTTACGCTCATAATGAGAGTACTTTTGCCTGAATCTGTGTATTTATACTATGAAGTGTGTATAATTTGCTTGCGTTTACATACACACTTTTACACTTATTTACGTATATACATATACATACTTATATGTGAACATGTATACAATAATTGTATTTTATGTGTGGAACATTGAGAATGAAAGAAAATTTATTTATTTCCGAAAGAAATTGTTCGGGAAAATGTACACCAGCAGCAAGAGAGGTATGGGCTTTTATTTGGCGAAATAAGTATCAATTATTTGGAATATTCAATTGCAGATTCTTTCAAGTTCAAATTTTTTTTAAACAGAATTTATTTTTTGCAACTTTTATTCGACATAGCTGCAGGTTCTTTCAATTTCAACTTTCTTTTGAAGACTTACATACATGCGTACGTACATCATTACAAACCTTCAGTCAGAATTACGGACACCTATTAGACAGTATTCGTACTCTAGTAATTCGCGTACATGGTTATTATTATCATCAGCGTGAAGACGTCACATGATCTTCCCTGACTCTTTATAGGGTGCCCTTATAAGGTCTCATATAAGGCATGTCTCATATGACAAAGTTCAATATGCTGCTCAGTGTCAACAAGAGCAATATTTTACTCAACACCTGATATACGCTCAGGTGTTTCCTTCTGGAATATATTAATGCCACACAATTTGCAAGAATATGTTCTAATGATACATTATTATCATCACAGAATCCAAATATTGGGTATGATGATGATGGTGCCCTCTCATGTTATTGGAATTTCCCATCAAAATTTTTGATTTCCCACAAGTTCATTTGTTTTTAGAGGAGTCTTTGCCTCCCTGCGCGCTTACTTTCGTTGATCATAACTCTTCAATCATCTATAACCACGCCATAGAAAGATTCTGGAACTTTCAGCAGCTTGAAAATGGATTATTTCAGTTTGAGACCCTCATGATATATGACCGTCAAGTGCTTAGCGCTTATTTGTATCGAGTAAAGTAGACAACATACATACATACACAATTGGGCATTGCAACCCTCCAGTCAGGATTACAAACTGTCTTCTGACATCATTTATGTTGTGTGTTAATTGTAGCCATAATTGGTGGAACCTACAGTCTAAACCCGGCTCCGAACGACGGATTCTTGAAAAACTTTTCAAGGAAATTTACTCCCAGAATTTTTGCCAGAAATCTGCTGAGAGTTAGTCGCTGAAGAAATAATTTTTCATATTTAGTTTCGTTTAAGATGTTTGACCTGGGGTTTGAAGCGTGATCTCACGTCTCATAAGGCAACGCACTGCCTGCTAGACTACGGCGACTTCTTTTTAAAAAGTCTTCTTTATGCAAACCCATTAGTAGGGCAAATAAATGTACGACCCGAAGAGATATTTCTGCTATACCGCTGAATCTTGAAGTAGACTTCATAATATCGTTTCCTGGTCGTTTTCAGCTAGGGCTACGTGGATAATTTTATGCAAGGACCTTAGCTTACACGCTTATAAAATACTGCTCGTACAGGAATTGGAACAAAACAATTGTTTTTTGAGGAACAGTATTTCTAGTTTAATGAACTACCTCTACAATCACTAAATTTGACTGTTTGATGGGGTTTACACACAGGCGGCACCAAAATGAGCAGCAAGCCATGCTGACAAAATTTTTATTTTCAAAATTTAATCAGCTAAACTTCAATGACTTTTGGTTCCAATAAAATGGCGTAACTTGCCACAAAGCATACTTACTGAAACTCTAGAAGCCAATATTCAAACCACCATTTGATGCCATCCGGCGACACACTACCTATACGCTACCCTATATGCAGTATTAAAAACCTTTATAGGTTAGGTTAGGTTATAGGACGTGTACTTGTCAATTCAGACAAGTACAGTACCCCGAGGTCGAATTGACCCATTGTACAACGTCCTAGAGTCTTACGCCACTTATGTTGTGTGTGTTAATTTTATACATGAGTGGTGCGACCTACAGTTTAAACCGAAGGACAGATTTTTGAGAAACATTTTCATGGCAATTTTATTTACTCTCAGATTTTTGCCAGAAATCTGCTGAGAGGAAGTCGCCGAAGAAATACTTTTTGTATTTTGTCTTTGATGTCTGGCCTGGGGCTCGAACCCTGGCTTTGCTTCTAATAAGTCAACACAGTATATACTAGACTACGGCGACTTATAATCTTCTTTATAATTGCTCATAATTTGTTTTCAGTTTTCAAGATATACGAACTGAGGTTTGAACTCTTAAGCCCTCTACTAAGTCCACTTTGAAGCTGATTATCTATTGAGTATTAATAGATCTTTCACTGAGATAGCATACACGGCTTTAAATTTTATGAATTTAACATTCCCAGACAGAATGCTCTTCTAATAAATATTGGAGGTAATTTTGAATGATCAAACGATCTGCAGAAATAAAAATAGACATTCCATTGACGAAAACATAAGGAAATACCAACCCAGAGATTTCATGGTATACCGCTTATTTACGCCCGTCATGTAGTGGCGAAAAAGAATTTCTTTCCAAATAATTTAAATTTTTTTCTAAAAATCTATTTTTTTTTTTTTTGCTTAAAATTTATGCAGATTTTGTTTCTCTTTGTGTGATAAGACTTTACAAGAATGTTGGCGCATACTTACACCACTCGCCACATTCCTTTAATCAATATTGTTGTTGTTGTTGTTGTGATTATTATTATAATTTTTTTTTGTATTTTTTCATATCACATGATTTATATGAAAATTCAAATTATTCACGCTTTGGTTGCAAATTATGATTAATGGCAGTCGGTATTATACAAAAATAAAAAGAGAGAATAAAATACAATATGTTCGCACGTATGTTCTTCTATGGTTAACAGAATATTTTTATAAATACAGTGCGAGACAATATGATGTATACAATATTTGTCTCGTATGATCGAACGGGACCACTATAAATTTTTTTCTTACTTCAATGGCCATTACAATCATTTAGTCAAGATTACAAACTTGGTTCTCACACCACCAATGTCGTGTTTGTTAATTTTAACATTTTTGGGTGGCGGACCCAGAATTTGATTTCGAACAACAGATTTTAGACACACTTTTTGTGGTAATTTTATATATTCGTAGTGTTTTTACCATAAGAGGGGAATTCGCCTAAAAAAATATTTTTTCACATTTCAGGACCTCTGAGCTTGTTTAAAAGTTAGTTGTGTAGTGTACCTTACTTAACTTAATTGGTCATTATAAACCTTCAATCAGGATTACGACCGCAAAATCATACCACTTAAGATACATACATACATAATTGGTCATTACAACCCTTCAGTCATGATTACGACATAGTTTCTCACACCACTTATGTTGTGTGTGTTAATTTTACACATGATTGGTAGGGCCTACAACTTAAAGTCGACTCCGAACGAAAGATTTTTGAGAAACTTTTTCATGGCAATTTTTATTTACTCTGCGAGGAAGTCGCGAAGAGAAATATTTTTTATTTTTTTTATTTTGTATCGTTCGTTTCATGTCAAATAAGTCAACGCACTACCTACGAGACTACGGTGAGTTCGTGACTACTAATTACGTAATCCACTTAATCGGACGTGATTCCGACCTAGTTTCTCACACCACTTATGTTGTGTGTGTTAATTTTACACATGATTGGTGGAACCTACAGTTTAAAGTCGAATCCGAACGACAGATTTTTGAGAAACTTTTCTTAGCAATTTTATTTGCTCTCAGAGTTTTTGCCAGAAATCTGCTGAGAGGAAGTCGCCAACGTAAATTTTTTATATTTCGTTTATTTGGAGAGATGTATGAGCTGAAGTTTGAACCGTGGACTCAAGTCTGATAAGCCAACACATTCTCACTAGACTACGGTGACATTTTTTGACTAAATTTGCATTTTTTTTTTTTTTTGAAATATGAGAGATAGAACTTTAAAACAATGTACATATTAGGATCATGTACAAGGCATGATATTGTCCTTGTTGACACCGATCACTATCCTGGAGGAGATATATAGGTGGATATATGAATATACCTTTAATAGGTTAAGGGTAGTGCAATAAATCGTATGGCACCTTAACACGATAAGTATTAGCACTAAAAGCGTGTTTTTCGTTTTATTTTATCGACGAGTGGCACAGTTTAGAGACGAACGACAAATTTGAAAATCTTTTCATGGTACTTTTATTCACTTTTAGCGTTTCTGCGAGAAGTTTGCTTAGTTGTCGAAAGAAATTTTTTTTGTGTTTCGTTTTGTTCGAATTGTTTGAGCTGGGGTTTGAACCACGGATTCTCGTCTAATAAGCCAACACACTGCCTACTAGATTACGGCGGCTTATAAGTTTCTTAGTTTTTAAAATTAAAAATCCTGATTAATAACAACTGCAACCAGGCAGTGCCACATTTTGAGAAAGCGTAGAAATCAATCCGTAAAATTTATTCAATATTCCGTCCAATATATTTGCGCAGAGAGCCAAGCGACGACGAGAGTCAATCACTGAAAATACTTGATTAATAAAACTGAAGTAAAAAAATGAAGGAACATTTTTTGTTTTACCTTAGAATTTCGGATTTTTATTTGATAAACTCGAAAACCGACCGCCTAAAAACAAATCATCGTAAATTAAATTAAATTTATTTATCCATGTTTGTAATATTTTGGCAAAAATTCAGAGCTGAATAATTCAACAAGATAAACATCTCAGAAGTCGTCGTAATCTAGTATGTAGTGTATAGGATTATTAGATGTGAGGCCGCGGTTCAAAACCCATTTTAGACATATCCACCAAAACAAAATATGAAAAAATATTTCTTCGGCGACCTCCTCTCGACAGATTGCTAGCAAAAAATATGAGAGTAAATTGCCACGAAAAGTCTCTCAAGAACCTGCCGTTCGGAGTCGACTTTAAACTGTAGTTCTCGACACTCATGTATTAAATTAACACACGCACAACATAAGTGGTGTGAGGAACTAGGTCGTAATCCTGAATGAAAGATTGCAATGACCAATTATGTATGTATGTGTGTATGAATGTATGAACGTCCCAGAAGAACAGAAGAGCATCCTTTTCAGAGCAATGAAACTGTTTTAAATACAAACTATTTTAAATGTAAGGCATATTGACAACAAAAGTTTACATATTTTTGTTGTGTACTGTATCCGTATGTGCAAATACACGTACAAAAATAACATTTTTCTTTTTTTATATAAATATAACATTATAACACACACATGTAACAAATATACACATTCATTCATACCGATGTAATTTATTTCCTTTTTATTGGGGAAGTATTTCCATGTTTTTTGGACCTTGAAGCCATAGAAAATTTCTTATCTGTTAGCGCGATATATAGTATGTTATGTCATATATTGTAACTGTAAAAAGGCAAACATTTGAATAATAATAATAATACAACATAACATAATAATACCAACATAATAGTATATTTTCAGTTTATCTAGCGTATATGAAAAATCTCCATATTTTCTTATGGTTTTTGTGTGATTTTCTTGTTATTAATATGGTTTTGGGGTTTTTTGTTTTGTAGAAAAAAAAACAAAGACTAAAATTGTAGACCTATGAGAGACAAGACCTTATTAACTGTTTAAATAACAGAATAAATTTCCTTCTTCCATACAGGATCTTTTCAGTTGGCATTTGTTTTTCGAAATCAATTTTACACGCACATTAAACATTTTGTTAAAATTTTATAACAGAGGGTCTGTAAAATAAAATATCTGGCTTTATAGCGACAGTTTATATCGAGTATTTAAAGCAAGGTTTCGGCATAAGAATTGAAGTGCACTGGGAAGCTTTTGCCATTGTTTTAAGCCGTATACATCAGTTCTTAGGTGTCATGCCTAACGACATTCATCAAAGCCATCAATATGGCTTGTTGTGCACCCGCTTTTAAGTAATACCAACCATATTTTCTATGAATCTATTCTTGTTTCTATGTATTTGTACAAACTCCTTTGGAATCTTCTAAAGACGTCGTAGTCTAAATGGCTTATTAGACGAGAGTCCGTGGTTCAAACACCAGTGCAGGCATCTCGAACAAAACGAAATAATACTTAGGTGACTTCCTTTTAGAAGTTTTCTGACAAAAATTTTTAGAGTAAATAAAATTGACATGAAAAGTTTCTTAAATTTGTAATTCGATACTGGAAAAATTTATACACATAACATGGTACCACTTCAAACACACTTTCTGCATAAACACATTGGCTTACACAGATTTATGTTCTGTAACCTCCAGGTCGCCCTAGATCGTATTACAGCAGACTTGCTTGAAGAGAACTAATCAAGGCAACAAAAAAAAAACCGAAACTTAATATTTAAACGCCCCCTGTCCTTAAAGATAAAGATAAAAATGGACTATACAATGAACATTTTGGAATAAATAACCTTGATGTTGTAAGGGACTTGCATTATGATAATGTTGTTTTTGCTTCGAATACATTTCCTTGACTAAGTTGAAGCTATCAAACTATTCAATGTGGAAGAAGTGAAAAGAAGCGCCTGTGGATATTATATTTAAAGCTCTTTACATTATATTAATTATATGATATGATATTAGACATGACTTCTCAATATAACTTCTCTTAACTTAATTGGTCATTACAACCCTTCAGTCAGGATTACGACCAAGTTTCACACACCACTTATGTTGTGTGTGTTAATTTTATACATGAGTGGTGGGACCTACAGTTTAAAGTCGAATTTTTCATGGCAATTTTTATTTATTCTCAGAGTTTTTGCTAGAAATCTGCCGAAATGTAGTAGCTGAACAAATATTTCATTTTATTGGAGACTACCTACTAGACCATGGTGACTACATTACATTACCTTACATTACATACAAAATTGTTCATTACAACACTTTAGTCAGGATTACGACCTAGTTTCTCACACCACTTATATTGTGTGCGTTAATTTGTATACATGAGTGGTGGAACCTACAGTTTAAAATCGACTCTGAACGACAGATTTTTAGAAACTTTTCATGGCAATTTTTATTTATTCTGAGAGGAAGTCGGCGAAGATATATTCTTTCATATTTCGTTTAGTTGGAAATGCCTGACCTGGGATTTAAACCGAGGGCTCACGTCTAACAAGCCTACACACTAACTACTAGGCCACGGCGACTTCCATTACCTTACTTTACGTAACGAAAAAGTTCTTCAGTTTACTACATCCTTAATACAATTCTCTGGCCTACAAGAAACTCACTGATGTGGTCTCTGAAAAAAGGTAAGGTATTGTTAGGAACAAGTATTCTTTTATTGAAAATCGAAATAGTATTAGAAGCTAAACCGTTTAGCTAGCGTGCGACAAGCATATATTCGAAGTAACTCTTCCTACAAATTACACGATTTTATTATTCTTCAGTCAACATACAACTATTTAGAACCTACACCACCAGGCAGCTATAGATTCAAATGCAAAATATTTCCTATAAGTAATGAAATTCGAAGTTGTCGTAGTCTAGTAGGTAGTGTGTGAGCCGCTAGGCCTCCGTTTAAACCCCCAGTTATTCAACAAAACGAAATACGAAAAAATATTTCATCGGTGACTTCGTCTCAGCAGATTTGTGGCAAGAACTCTTAGCGTAAATAAAATTGCCATGAAAAGTTGCTCAAAAGTAAGTCGTTCGGTGTCGACTTTAAACTGTAGATCCCGTCATTCATGTATTAAATTAACATAAGCAGTATAAGTGATGTGAGAAGCTAGGTCGTAATCCTAACTAAAGTGTTGTAATAAAATTCACGATCAGATCAATTTCGGAAATCAAACGCTTATGTGTAAATTGTCTATATTGTCTTGCAAATCCAAATGAAGCCGCCGTAGTCTAATTGTTTAAAAATAAACTATTCATAGCTATTTCAGTTGCGTCAAAATACAAGTAAAATAAAAACGATAGGTATACCATTTTAATTTTTTGAAAGTAATTCAAAATCTAAATATTACCATCAAATGCAACAATTAATCGAACTGAGGTAAAATTAACACTACCTGCCACTTTGACAATGGTTTTGGGGGACAAATATTTCAATTAATAATCCCAGCTGGCATTCATAAAAATCACTCCTTATATAAATACATTAAATACATTCGTTTCTTTTATTTTTTTTTTTTCTTTTCAAACACATTGATTTTCAAATGTGACATTTCTAATGTCACCGCATGATATGTCATCAGTTAAGCCTGAGCCCATAATATTATTTGCTCTGTTCCTCATGCAAGACAATACAATTAATTTTCTGCTGTCATTAATTCTGTGCATAATTTACATGTTGAGATGTCATTATAAACAAAACAAAACAAGCAATGAATTATATGTGGGGGCTATGTATTGTATGTAAATTAAGAATGTAAACAAAAGTACAAAAATAACAAATCCAAGGACTGACATACGATACACATGACATGTCATTGTGATGTTCTTCTTCCAACAAAACGGTACGGTAATGAAACATGGTTTTACTTCTTTTTGTTTTCTTTGATGGCTTTGATATTAAAAGCTGATGACGATGACAATGATGATGATGATGATGTTGATGTTGTTGGCAAATGTCAGTGTATGCTTTTAAAGCTCATTATATTTATTGGCAGCAGGCAATAAATAAAAAGAAAATAAAGAAAACGGAATATTATCATTATCAGAGTTATAAGCGAGCAAAATTGAATAATTTGATTAAGCCAAGAAGAAGCAAAAAAAAATAAGAAGAAAGGAAAAAAGCAGAACAAGCAACAAGTCATTCAACAAACAACTTAAAACACAAGTCATTCGATGTAACGATGACAAAATGGGATTTAAAAACAATCAACAATAAATGTGAAGTTAACAAATACAACACGAAAGTAAGCACAATATGCGTAATAATCCAAATGTGAAATTCTTTTTAATTCTGTTTTATTAATAACAATATCAAGATAAAATTAAAAATTAAATGCTAATGCCTTGGCAACAAATGTAAAATAATAATTTCAAAATATTTCACACGGAGATTATACGTTTCTAGGCAATAAGAAAAATGTTTTAACAAAGGTTTCAATGGAAACTATTTTGTTTTGAAGTATAACTTTAATCCCACAGTAAAGCAAAACAAGGGATCAAGCTGTTGCTATTGCCTCTTCTATGGAGCTACAATGGATTCACTTTTCCTGGCATTAAACCAATAGCTGCCAGAATTGATAAAATTTTATATCTTAATACGACTACAGTAATGAACGGCAAACTGATTCAACATTTATCGTCCCGATATGAGAACCATAATTGAGAGATGTCTAGTCACTCGTCTCCTTATCTAAACTGAGTAATGGAATTTATTAAGGACGTTCTAGTCTAGTAGTTACTGTGTAAGCTTATTGACGAGAGCCAGTGTTTCAACCCCTGACATAACAATATGAACAATTATTTCTTTTGGCTACTTCATCTCAGCTGTCTTCTGGCACAAGCTGTGAGAGCAAATAAAGTTGTCGTGAATATTTTCTCAAAAATCTTGCAAAATTTCTGAAATTCAGAAATATTGACTGAAATAGAATAAGGCCATCTATCGCTTTAAGTTTATACCATCGGTTAATTCGAATCTGGCAATACTTATGTAATTCTATTCTGTCACAAAATTATGTACATTATCTCCACTGAACGTAATGAATCTATTTAAGCTTCGTTTTCGCTTCACTAGAAGTCGATTTTGCCAAAAAAAAAAACATCTTTTCGGATGAAGCTCATTTTCATCTTGGTGGGTACGTTAATAAGCAAAATTGCCGTATTAGGGGTTTAGAAAACCCAAACGGGGTCTTACAGAAGCCAATGCATCCATTACGAGTGACTGTTTGGTGCGGCTTGTGGAGTGGAGGCATCATATTTCATCATCATGCATCATATTTCTTTGAAAATGAGAACGGCGCAGCCATTACGGTCAATGGAGACACCTATCGCACCGTGATAACCGATTTTTTTGTACCTGCTCTTCATGAAATTGTGAAGTCGCCGTAGTCTAATAGGTAGTGTGTTGGCTTATTAGACGTAAATCCCGGGTCAGTCATCAAAAACGAAATATGAAAAAAAATATTTCGTCGGGTATTTCCTATCAGCAGATTTCTGACAAAAATTCTGAGAGTAAATAAACCTCTCCCCAAAATATTTTTCAAAAATCTGTCGTTCGGATTCGACTTAAATCCCGCCACTCACGCATAAAATTAATGCACACAACATAAGTGGTTTGAGAAGCTAGGCTGTAATCCTGACTGAAGGGTTGTAATAGCCAATTATGTATGTATGTATGTCTTCATGAAATTGATTTGAAGGACGTTTGGTTTCAACAGGATGGTGCAACTTGCCACACATCTCATGCCACAATCAATTTATAATGGTGATGTCAATTGTCCGCCAAGAAGCTGCGATTTGACACCGTTGAACTATTTTCTGTGTGGTGCCGTTTAAGGAAAGTGTTACACCGACAAACCAGAGACAATTGAGCATTTGAAGCCAACATTCGTGATGCCATTGGCGAGATACGACACTATACACTCGAAAAAGTGCACGCAAATACGTCTGATCGAATGAGGTACTGTGAGGCCAGCCGGGGACAATTGTACTTCACAACAAGAAAATAAAATAGGCAAATTTTAAATATAAACTTTTAAATCACCCACCCACTAATTTTGTTCAAGATTGCCGGGTGTCTCTGGAGGAGATAGTGTGTCAACTGTTATGTTTGTTACAGAACTCGGACAACATATGTAGATGCCCCATTTGTAAAATTAATAATTGCATGATAATCCTTTTCAGACTAGCTTATTCACATAAGAAAAGTTGGAAAATAAACTCATTTGTCTTGAGATGAGTACAATCTGGTCCACGTGGTTTGCATTAACCCATGAATGAGGTTCCCTGGCCACTCTCCATCTATTATTTTCATCAATTATTAATAAAAATGATGTGATTAATTCGTCTAAAAACATTTTATTCAAAAAATGTATAGTTTTGGACTTATAGACCGTCCCTTATAAGGGACACTGCGCACTAGGTACACTAGGCGTTTGATAACTTTTAAAGAATTCTTAGGGATGAAAGCCTTTTTCATATTTGTTGCAAATAAAATTTGTTTTATTTCCGCAGTATCCACATCGTTTTTCAATTTTACAATATTCAATAAGGTTATTTCTACCATCATATGGTGTATTTGTCATCAATTTGTTTATGCGCAAACCTCTTGTACATGGGGTACTATACAGCAAGTACATTTACATTAGCAAGATTTCGACGAAAAATTTGAAGAGACGCACACGTCAGATGATTAGGATGATACTTTTTTAGCAGTAGCCATGCATTAGCATTAGAGGCATCAAAGAGATATTTAGATATTGGCCACCACCATTTCTTATGTCTGATTCGTGAGCGGTAGACTACAACTAATAGATCCATCCATAGTATGCGAACGTTTGTTGTTTGTTTTTTCCAGACGTTCGTTTGAAACAACTAGTCTTACAGAAACAGCACATATGATTTTCTTCATGCTCATCATCACTTTTATCGCTATCTTGATCAGTATCGGATCCATCTAGTGGGGGAATTATATAAATTGGAACGCCATTGAACTCATTGCCGTTAAGGTCTTACAGTTCAAACAATATTTCGAAAATTGTTGGTCTATATATGAAAAGAAATTTTACCCAATTATTGTTTAACAATTGCACTACCAGCGCATTGTCCCTGTTAGGGGACGCTACATTGAAATTCACATTTTACATCAATTATTCACAAGTAATAAAATACAAAAACTAATAATAATTCACATTATATTTAAAATATTCTAGTTTTTCTTACTAAAGTCGGAATTTTCGTTTTTTCACAAATTGATATTCCACATTTTGCACAAAACGCAACACTCAGATCGCATTTTTTGAACACAATGTAATAAAACTTGCTTCGTTGGAATGACAGTAACAACATATAATACTTGTTATTTAGAAATTAAAATTTTTGGAAGTAGTATAGTAGAAAATTCGAGAGTCCCTTATAATTGGATTGCGCACTAATTGGATAAATCCATTCGTCTTAAGAACCTCCCCAACCTCAGGAAAAAAAGGACACAACAGAAACTCTTCTTTATCAATGATGGCCAATACTAGGGAATCTTTTAATTTCTTGTAAAGTAGAATTAATTGACAGAAAGTGGCTCACCAAAGGTTATGCAAACAAAACTCATCAGATCAGTAGAAAAGTGCCAGCCATAGGGCGAAATATGCTATGTTACCCAAAAATATTTATACTTGAACTGTAATGCTTCTATTTAAAATAAATTTCATATAATGAATATGCAAATTTAATTTTAATAGAGTTAATGTATTCCTTCCTATCTGTTGTAGAATGCAAAATATTTATCATTATTCATGATTAATACACGTGTCGTATACGTAATATTTATGATATGTTAATCATAATCTACTGGTACCACTTTATTAATAAAAAAAAAAAAACTTATAATACACACACACGCTCGCACGCACAATTATTTATGCATGTGTAAATAAGATCTTAAAAATTTTCAATAATTAATTTCAACAAAAAAGAAAATCTTCTTTTAAAAGCTGATCTTAAAGTTACAAAAATTTATAAAGGCATGGTATGGCCAGGCAAGGCAATTTGATTAAAATTTAATTAAAATCTTGACCCAAGAGAGTAATGGCAAGTCAAAAATTCGACAACAATAAACATGAAATAAATTTATAACTTTTTCTTCTTCTTCTTATGTGTCCGTATATGTAAGTGGTAAATATCCTGAGAGTATCCTTTTTAATGTATTTTGTAACAAGACAAGGACCATAAACATAAGAGAATCAAAAACTCTTATAAGATTTGTTATTTCTCTTTGTTTGTTTGTTTTGTGTGTGTGTGTGAGTGTTTATGTATGTTTTGTATGCATGTTTAAGACTTACTTGTTATAAAATTAGTAAAATTTCCATTTACATGAACAATAATAAATTTTCATTAAAAGAAGAAGAAGAAAAAGAAAAACATAACAACAACAACAGAATTTGTTTCTTAATAATCATGCACATATGCTAACATACGTACTTATGTGTATTATAATGAATGACTCTTTGAATGACTTACAAATAAAGGGTATTGCAAGTTCGAGATTAACAGATGAAACATGGAAAAAGCCAACCCCACGTCCAAAATAAATCCTGCTATTGCAACAGTCTTTACATTAGAAAGCTCGATCAAACATGTTAGAAAACAAGAGGTCAAAAACCACCGTCTGTTCATGGCAAGATCAGGGCACTGACACATGAGTCTTTCCTCCCTTTTAGAAGTCATTTTCTGGAATAACAAGTCTCTCTGCTTACCTACCAAAAGGACAGTAGCCAGTAATGCGTTAGATGGTCATGTGATATAAAAACAGAAGTTAGTCATCTTCTTATCCATATGAGTAGAGCAAGAGTCTAGCAATATTGCGTGTACCCAATGAGATTGAGCCTTCCTGTAATACATACATATATAATTGGTCATTACAACCCTGCAGTTAGGATTATGGACCTTGTTTCTCACATCACTTATGTGTGTTAATTTTTATACATGAGTGGCGGGATCTACACTTTAAAGTCGATTCCTAACGACAGATTTTTTGAGAAACTTTTCATGGCAATTTTATTTGCTGAAAGGATGTCACCGAAGAAATATTTTTTTTTATATTTTCGTATTGATGTCTGACCTGGGGTTTGAACTGTAGGCTTATGTCTAATAAGCCAATACACTACCTACTACACTACGCTGAATTCCCTTCCTATAATAAGTGTAGATAATATCAAAATGAACTGAGGCGATTGGAATACCTGTGCCCTATAACATGCTCAAGATTGTGGGCTCCGCACAGGCAGCAGCTAATCATACATAATTGGTCATTACAACCCTTTGGTCAAGATTACGACCTATCTTCTCACATCAATTATGTTGAGTGCGTTAATTTTATACATGATTCGCGGGATCCACACTTTAAAGCTCCAACTTTTTTCTGCATTTGCGAAAAATTTGATGAGAGGATGACGCCGAAAAAATATTTCTTTTGTTTTGTGTGAGATGTCTGACCAGGGGTTTTAACCGTGGCCTTACGTCTAGTAACCCATCACATTACCTACTAGACTACGGTGACTTGCTGCTCCTCAGCAATGCAATTTTCAACGAATGTCAAGAAACCCATATAAGATTTACCTTTGAATGACATGAAATCAATTCTCGTCATTCATGGACAAAGACGGATGTTGAAGCTAGGGGAAGTTCGAGTAAATCAAGAGATTTTCAGAATGTATTTCACCACTTAACAAGTCTTGCGCTGTTGTTAAAAATGACATAACCTCTTTCAAGAAAACGCTGTTGTAGTTAGGCAGCGTATCACTCATCAGTCCAACCTATAGCTCATCTTAAAGCCATCGAGATAAGCCTCTAGGGCCCTATTGGGAATTAAATCTTTGCCAATGTTGTCATCATTATTGGGTTGGAGTACGTCTATGATTTTGTCTTTTAGCAAAAATTCTACGTGCAACTAGTTATCGCGATAAGGCTTCTCAAATCGAACCTTCAAAATCGGCGTCAACCTATAGGCTTCGCCAGTCATACATAATATTAAGACATTTACATGGGTGGTATGAGAATGTAGCAGGAAAAGGTTCTATTCCTGACTAAAAGCTTAGAATGGTTAGTGTGCCTAGGTTTGATGTGACAACATACCAAATAGCTTATGAAGCAATAAAATTTTTGTAAAACGAAATTCATAAGAAAAATTATTTCTCGATATTCTGAAACCGCTGGGTTTATTGCCAATTAACTGTTTGCTGTGTGGTTGTTGTAAGGATACAGTTTCCTCCAATAAACCGCCAAATCCGGAGGTACTAAATGTGGACTAAAAGTGAATAAAATTGAATCAGAATTATGCAGAAACCTGATGAATTTCCATTTAAATTGTGCGTTAAGTGAAGTCACCGTAGTATAGCCCCAGACCAGACATCAAAACAAAATACAAAAAGTATTCCTTCGGCGACTTCCTCTCAGCAGATTTCTGGCAAAAACTCTGAGAGTAAATAAAATTGCCATGAAAAGTTTCTCAAAAATCTGTCGTTCGGAGTCGACTTTAAACTGTAGGTCCCACCACTCATGTATAAAATTAACGAACACAACATAAGTGGTGTGAGAAACTAGGTCGCAATGCTGACTGAAGGGTTGTAATGACCAATTATGTATGTAGTCTAGTAGGTAGCGTGTTGGCTTACTAGACGTGAGAACACGGTTCAAACACCAGGACAGACAAAACGGAATATGAAAAAAATATATCTTTGTCGACTTTCTCCTACCAAATTTCTGGCAAAGACCTTGAAAAAATTGCCATGAGAAAGTTTCTTAAAAATCAGGCGTTCGGAGACGACCTTAAACTGTAGTTCCCACCACTTCTGGATAAATTTAATACACACAAACATAGCTAAGGTGAGAAGCTAAGTCGTAGTCCTCACTGAAAGCTTGTAATGACCAATTATGTATGTATGTATGCATGTTGTCTCCTAAGTATGCACTCCAACTTGAAATATCATTTATTTTGATTGGATTGATGGTCATACAAAATGAAATGAAAATGAAAATGAAATGAAATGGCAGGAGTTTATTGTAAAATAAAAATTATTCTTTAAGGAATTGTTTAATTATTAAATTTTATTATTATTTCTTGTTATTCTTATTGCTTCCATTTCATTTGAATTGCTGTTATTGTGGTTGTTTAGTATTTGAAAGGCCAGATATAAAAATAAAAAAATAAAAAACAAGAAATAAATTTAATTTGCAAATGAATTGTTTAAAGATTTAATTTCCAGTTGAATTGTGTTGAGTTTTATGCGTTGACATGCATAGCATTTTGAGTTCATTTGACTATTTTTCATTTAAATAATGGAACTTTTAATTATTTAACAATGACAACAACAGTAAATATCAATCCTGGTAGGCTACGTGTACTAATAAATAGAGATGCCTCATGTTTTCAGGTGGAAAAAAAACAAATAATTTCTCTGAATTATTTCAATTTGCTTAAATTGAATGATAAATTTATTCTAAATTGCCTTTTAAAAGCAGATAAAATGTTGTTATTTTTTATAAATTTTAATAAACTTAATGAAATTCAAATGAATGCAAAAATATCGAATAAAAGAATATCGTATAATAAAAGTAAAATTCAAATGAAAGTATGTTCTGAAGAAAAAGTTCAAAGGCAAATATAAAAAGAATGATAAGAGTACAACAAATAATTTTTTTTCTCTAGAAAATGTGCCACATTAATGGCGATGAAAGCCTTTCCAAAGAATTGGTGTTCTTAGAATTGCTTATTGCTATACTAAAGTAGAACTTGTTTATTAAAACTAAAATAAAGCAAAATTTTGAAATCTAATCGTGCAAACGTTAAGTGCCTTAAAGGAAATAAACAGATAGCACTAGAAAACACTTGTAAAAATAAAATCCTGAAATTTCATTTCCAAATGTATAATCATGATGACTTAATAACAGTAATCTACATGCATAAAATGCACAATTGGTCATTACAACCCTGGATGCAAGATTACGACCTTGCTTCTCACATCAATTATATTATGTGTGGTAATTTAAATTGACAGCTTAAATTGACTACGGACTACAGATTCTGCTGAGGAAGTCGCCGAATAAATATTTTTCATATTCCATTGTGTTAGAGACACAGTACCTCATTCGTGCACTTTCTCTAGTGTATGGGATCGTATCTCGGCATTGACATCACGAATTTTGGCATTCCAATGCTTAATTGGCCCTGGTTTGTCGGCATAACACTTTTCTTTAACGGCTTCAATAAACCAAAAAAGGTTTAAAATTTTGCCAATTCTTTTTAGCTCTGAAGGAAAATTTTTCCGGTTAGAAGTGGAATATTATTTCATTCAAATGGCTGCCGCGGTGGGCCTCACAGTACCTCATTCGAACGGATCAATTTTCATGCACTTTTTCGGGTGTATGGGGTCGTACCTTTGGCTATGTTCCCCTAATAGGTACTTTAATACCAAACAGTCCAATTGTTGCCTTGGAGATAAACAGTTTTGCTACTAGAGTTCCATACTATTGTAATCAAGCAGTTCTTTGTCTATGAATCTCTCTTAACTACTGTTCAACAGCTAAGGAGTAACCCAAAAGCATATTAATCGTGCATATGTACAACAGTGGACAACAATATGAAGCTTGGAATTTTCTTTTTTCTCTTCTATTTCCTTTAATTTGGAGTGGAGTGGTCAAATTAAACGTTGAATATTTAATAATTCAAATCAAATATTGCTTTCAACACTAGGACGTATGAGTTACATGTAATACGCTACCGTATTCAAAAAATATTACTCATACGTATGATTGATTATGCTTTAGCATCCGTAACGTATGCAACATTAAATTAATAAGAGGCAAAGAATTAAGCAGCATTAAGGTTGGGTGGACGTTTTAAAAGTTTAAATTTAAAACTGCAAGAATACAAAAATTTTTTGAAATTTTGATAAATTTTTTTATTTGTTATGAAGTGCAATTGTTCCGGTTAGAAATGGAATATTATTTCATTCACATGGCTGCCGCTACTGGCCTCACAGTACCTCATTCGTACGGATCAATTTTCGTGCACTTTTTCGAGTGTATAGTGTCGCATCTCGGCATTGGCATCACGAATATTGGCATTCTAATGCTTAATAGGCCCTGGTTTATCGGCATAACGCTTTTCTTTAACTGCACTCCACAGAAAATAGTCTAACGGTGTCAAATCGCAGCTTCTTGCAGCCAACTGACATCACCATTTCAGTTGATTAAACGGCCATCAAACGTTTGACACAATAAATCGATTGTAGCAGGAGATGTGTGGCAAGTTGCGTCATCCTGTTCAAAGCAAACATCATTCACATCAATACCACGAAGAGCGGTTACAAAAACAATCGGTTATCATGGTGCGATAGGTGTCTCCATTGATCGTAATGGTTGCGCTCTCCTCATTTTCAAAGAAATATGGGACAATGACGCCTCTGCTTCACAAACCGCTTCAAAACAGTCACTCGTAATGGGTGCATTGGCTTCTGTAAAACCACGTGTGGGTTGTCTGAGCCCTAAATACGGTAGTTTTACTTATTAACGTACCCACCAAGATGAAAATGAGCTCCATCCGAAAAGATGAAGTAGATGATTCGACATCATCGTGCAGTTTCTCGTTGGTCTGATAAATCTCAATGTTGCTCAAGCGTAAATCGATTGTTGCATGAGTTGTATGGCAAGTTGCACCATCCTGTTCAAACCAAACATCATTCACATCAATACCATGAAGAGTGGGTACAAAAAAATCGGTTATCATGGTGCGATAGGTGTTTCCCTTGATCGTAATGGTTGCGTCGTCCTCATTTTCAAAGAAATATAGGACAATGATGATTCCGCATTGCATTGGCTTCTGTAAGACCACGAGTGGGTTTTCTGAGCCCCAAATGCATTAACTTTTATTATTTACGTACCCACCAAGATAAAAATGAGCTCCATCCGAAAAGATAAGTAAGATGATTGGATATCATCGTGCAGTTTCTCGGTGGTCTGATAAATTCCAACGTTGCTCAAGCGTTAATCGATACAATACGTTCAGTGGAGATAATATATTGAATTACGAATAGAATGACATAAGTTATGTCAGGTTCGAAATAACCACTGGTTTAAATTTAAACCGATAGGTGGCCCACCCGATATATTAGCAGAAAACTGTATAAGAAGCAAATGCGTATTGAAAAAAAACAGCAACAAAAGAAACTTAACACCAGCAGCCTGTCCTTTAACTCTTTTCTTTAGAACTTTTCCTTTCGCTGTGAATTATTTAAAGCGGATTTATGATTGCAAACATTGTTAACAATTTATTTAATGGCATCCATTGGCCATTATAAATTTTCTTCAAACAATAATTGATGAAATCTTTTCCATCTGCCATAAATTATTGGATTGAACAAAAGAAATTATTTCGAATTGCTTAAGGGGCTTTTTACAATTATTTGCCACTTGTTAAGTCCTAAGCACTTAAACTTTTCTCACAGACAAAATTTTTGATCATTTTGCGCACTTGGCGATTATGTTTTGCAATTGCAAAAATACTTTTTAATTGAATAAAGTTCCAGGAAAATATGAAAAAAAAAATAAAAATGCCTTAAGACTCATAGTGTCTAGTCTCATTTTATAACTTAATTCCATTCAAATGCCAACAAACACCACAATTCTCTGCCCTAAACTCTATTGACCGAAAACCCAAGCAACAGAAAAACATTTTATTTTTACGTTTTCAAATTCGAAGAGTAACCGACCACACAATGCTTAAGATTGATGATTGAAAATTACTGAAAAGCATTTAGTTTAGCCTACCCAGTCATTTAACCAGTCATTCGTTTTGTTCTTTTTTTTTTTCTTGGAATTTTATCAAACCTTTTAGAGAAATGAGCAGAAATAGGAAAAAAAAAGAAAATAAAAACGAATATCAAAATATTTAAACTTCTTCACACCACAAACCACAAACAAATATTTACGGCCAAGGAACATGCAATACACGCACACTTTCTAAAGCCTTTGGCTGGCTCATCAACGCCTGCCTGCCTGCCTCATCTCTGACTAACAGGCGGCAAAAAGGATATTTCGTTTAAAAACCAAAAGAAATAAAAGAGAGAGGAAGAGAGTGAGAGTGGGAGAAGGAGTGTGAAAAAAATACAGATTAAAGTAGAGAAGGTGAAGACAAAAATCAATCTAATGTTTGGGGTTTCTGGCAAAATACTGTGTATAATTCTTACAGTTTTTTTTTGCTCATTTTCTGCTTTCGTTTCTTGATAAATGCTTTTCAATTTCTAGAATGAAATGAAATGTTTTGTAATAAAATGTTCACAATAAAACCACACAAATAAAATGAAAGTCCATTATAAAAATGTTCGTTTAAATGTTGAATTTTGTGCAAATATGACTACGATTTGTCGAAATTTCGGTTGTGTTTCAGAACAAAAAAAATCGATTTTTTTTCTTTCGTATGAATGACTAAATGTTTGAAATATTGTTGCAATAAAGTTCGAAAGATATTTTCTTAAAATTTAAACATTTGTTTGCTTTTTTTCTAAAATGTTCTGCTTGTGTGTAGAAAAGTACTTACAAATGAAGAGTGAAAAGAAAATGTTCATTTTTCATTACATTCTTGCTTTTATTCGTCTTTTTGGAAAAATATAAGTGAATAAGAAAACCACAAAAGTAATTTAAGACACCTTCAAATTGTAGTTATACCAACTCAACAAATGTGAGAAATAATACTGTAATGTAATGATAATAATGGTGCTGGTAAAAGAATGGAACACATTTTGGTCAAATAATCAAGCGATATTTTTCGTTTAAAAGTTAGACCAAATTAAAACTTAATATCATTATTATGCACCAATAGTTTGCCGTTCACCGTGCAAGTTCACTAGGTGGCCCATATGTCCTGTTGTTTTAACCAGTGTGAGGTAAGCCCATGATCCATTAGTGGTGGGTTTGAACCACCCCAGTTCTCCTAGTGGAACATTCGCTACAATGCCCAGATTTTCAAACGTTCGTTCATGATAATATTATTTTCTCTCAGAGTTTTTGTCGGGAATTTGCTGAGAGCCAATTTTGTTTTGTTAGAACTGTCTGGGCCTTGAATCGTAGCCTCACGTCTAATAAGCCAAAACAGTACCCACTAGACTATGCCGCCTCCAACATTATTAATTGGTTTAAATAACATATTGTTACGTTTTTAAATTTTGAAAACGTTTAAAATATAAGCTCGTAGATTGCAAATAAAATAAAAATAAATTTGTGTTTAGTTTTAATTAAATTCTTTATTATTCGCACAATTCTGTGTGCCACTGTATGCAACTTTATGTAAACAACAACTCTGTTTACATCCCTTACCAATAACAATAACAATTACTAGACAATTGTTCGACTGACCTTTGTAACGAAGATCTTCAAACCACTATAACTCTCTTCAAACACACCGCGTCTTCACACAAGGCTGACTGAACTTTTAATGACTCACTCGTCTCCTTTACCTTGCCTTTTATATGGCAAAGTAAACACTCTAATGAAGGCGAATGTTCGCGGCTTCACCTTCTTGACATCTCTATAAATGTAAATACCGTTATTTCATTATTGTTGATTATCTATTTTGTTTACATTTATTATTGTAGTGTTTGTTGTTGTATTTTTGTTTATGTGTTTACTAATTTTTTATGCAGGTGTTTGTTGTTATAGTACGCAGTGCGATAATTTGTAAACAAGTTCATTGTTTTGCTATTGTAGCTTTTGTTTATAATTTTAATGTTAAACGATGTAAAAGCAAAACAACAGTATCTAAATTTTTTCATTTTCGTAACAATATTTATAATGCTTCCGTTAAATGCAATTCGTCTTTGCTATTTGATACAATTACAATCCTTTGACACCCAATCACACACACAATCACAGCCCTCTAGTCAGGATTACGATCTAGCTTCTCATATCATACATGTTGTGTGTGTTAATTTTATTCATGTACGACTCAGTACGACAGGTTTCTAGAAATTGTATGTACTTTCAGGAAAGACTGCAAGAATGCCGTTCGCTATAAGACAACGCCCACTCCAGTTCAAAACGAAAATAACCCACATAAACTCAATTTTGCACGTTTCAAGAAAATTAATAAAACTAATCAATATTTGGTTCAATATTTGGTCTATAGACCCTTTTTAGAAATAAATTGATTTACGCGGTTTGGCATGCTTTCTAGCAAATCTTCGAGAATATCTTTTGGAATTCGATTCCATTCTGCATTTATACTATCCCAAAGTTTGTCCATGCTTGTTGGGGCTGCTTCGTACTACCCGAGCCGGCTTTTCACAATCGGCCAAAGATTTTCAATCGGATTGAGGTTGATACTGACTTATTCCATCAATTGAAAATGTTGTATCCCAATCCATTCCTTTACAATTTTTGCTATGTGCTTCGGATCACCATCCTGTTGAAAAACAATTTCATTTTCGGAATAAGCACATTTGTCAATAAAATTGGAAATATGGGTTTGCAGAATCTGTAGATAGGCATCTTTTCGCATGTACAATCTACTAAATGCAGAGAGCCAACATGCCACCATGTAAAGCATCTCCAAACAATTATATTTCCACCGCCGTCTTTGAACTGAAAAGTCAACACAATACTTACTAGACTGTGGCGTCTTCAAACACTTTTGATACGTAATGATGGCTAAATAAATATCAACATCACGGTTTAGATTTCTAAGTCAACCAATTATAACCTAAATAGGTGGTGTTATCTAAATAACCGAATCTAGTATGATATTTAATATCAGCGACTTTAAAATGCACTCTAATTCTTTAGCTTCGATCATTAAAGGGAATGCTTAGCAAGCCCGCAAGCTGTGTTCAGCTTGTTAAGCCTAAGAACTCCAGGTTAATCGATTGCTTATTTATGAGACTTTTTACTGGGGAAAACTCATGTAAGCTAATCTGTTGAGCTATAAACCATAGATAGATAACTTTTTATTGGTAAATAAATTATAAAAATCGTAATATTTATAACACATTTTCCGATATTATAATGGACTTAAATGCCTTGAATGTTAGCTAATATTAGACAAAAAAACCTGCCATAAACGGATAAGTAACACGAAATATTAGAATGACTTATAAAGTAAAACCTTTTATGTACAAGCGTATGCTGCATTTACAGTCGCAGAAATAAGTTAACATACACTGTTGTATGTAGACTTTTATCGCAATCATTTTTTTTTCTAATAAATGCTGGGTTATATTTTTTTATATTGGTTTTTTTCTTTAAATGTTCTTAATTGCAATTGCCTTAAACAACGCTATAACATTTCCAACATTTTTGTTACATACACCGTTGTATGTTGACTTCTTTCTTTGACTGTATAAAGTACTCACAAAAATTAAGCAGAAATATGTAAAAAGAAACCTGAGAACAAAGTATGAAAAATATTTTATTTTTTATTTCCAACGAAACGTTATTTCAGTTACAAAAGTATTGAAAGTATCGAATAATTTTGCAGCAATACAGGTACATACATACATATGCATGTACATACCTGTATACCAATTTATTTATTTTTTTTTTGCCAATTAAAGAGAAATATATAACAAACGCTTTTCTAAAAAAAAAACGAAGGAAAGAGAAAACATATTATCCCAACATTAATCATATACTCAAAGTAAATATTATGCCTTAAGGGTTTTACAAAGAAAATGTAAAAATTATTTCAGATTTAACGCTCCCAAAGTATTCCCAAGTTACACATTGAAAATAAGCCTTGGCACGAAAACAAAATTCTGGGTTTCTAATCGAAAAAAAAGAGGAAAATAATAATTTAATAATAATAATAATAAAACGAGAAGAGTAATCTTTGCAGATAAAAACCAAAAAAAAAGGAGGAAAAAAAAAATTTTAAATTCATATTAAAGGGAACACATACAGAATTAGGTTTCGTCCCTAAGGGTAGCCTGGCAAAAAAAAATATAAGAGGAGAAAATGTTTACAAATAATTGTTAAATAAAGCATACATATCATATATGTATGTGTGTATGTATGTATGTATGCCTACATAATGGATATGCATTAAAAAATAATAAAAGCTTAATTTTAATATTAATAATCTGATACAATATACAGGGTTTTTCTAGTTTGAGTTTATTTTTCAAATACAAATCGCCGTAGTCTAGTAGGTAGTGTGTTGGCTTACTAGATGAGAGGCCAAGGTTCAAACCCCAGATCAAACATCTTCAAAAAAAAGAAATATAAAAAAATGTATTTTCGGCGACTTCCTTTCAGCAGATTTCTGACAAAAAAACTCTGTGAGTAAATAAAAATGCCATGAAAAGTTTCTCAAAAATCTGTCTTTCGGAATCGACAGTAAACTGTAGGTCCCGACACTCATGTATAAAATTAACACACACACACAACATAAGTGGTATGATAAGCACGGTCGTAATTCAGATTGAACGGTTGTAATGACCAATTACAAATGTTTGTATGTAGTTTCAAAGTTCTGTCAGTTCAAGTGAAAATGATATGCTTTCCACCTAAAAGAAAAAACCACAATTGAAAAGAATCTCGAACTTAAAAAACCCTATGTAAACGTAAGCTTAAGTAGGCAGAGAAAATATATTCTTTTATCTTTTATTTTTCAATTTATTTTCACAAATTATTAAATACAACGAAAACTCATTGAAATTTGCAACTATAAAACGCACAATTTATGGAACATGCGTCTTCTTGTAATTGTTTTCAGCAAGACGTCAATTTATACTCGTATGTTATTGCTGTGAAAAGTCTCTTTTTATGTTTGTTAGAATGTAAACAATGTGTCAAGTTATTCAGCCAAAGCAATCGATGCCTGCAATATTAAAATATAATAAATTAGACCAGTCCTTTGGCACATTCTAATATTTCCTAAACAAGACCAAACTAAGCCCAGGATATATCTTGGTATTGCAGCAATCTTTAAATTATAGGGTACAACAATGCACATCAGAAAATTAATGGTTAAGAAGCTCTAGCTTCTTATATCAAGAGCGGTGAACGGCCCAATGAAGTGGTCCTCGGACTGATAGCTTTTGCAGAAATCTTAGCAATTGGTCAATGTATGGCCATGCATATTACGGGCTCTTCTTCTTCGAAAAAAATGCTTATTGTAGCTGAAACAATCGGAAGCTATGTACGGGCTCAGACCAGTTCATCAGTAAAACAATTTCTGAAAATACCGCTATGACACAGAACGTAATCCGGTATTCCTGAACGAGGTCGGTGTTCGAAAAGACGTTTTTTAGGAATTTAATCCTAGTCTGGAATAAATTAAGTGATTTTCAGGGAAAATTACAATACACTACAAATATTGTGGCGTTTTTAAATATCTATGACATAGGAAAGTTTAATATCGCAACTCTTAACACAAAAATATACCCGAGCCTGCTCTATACCAATGGCTCAAGAGCCCCACTGGAAGCCTGCGTATTTTCAGGCCAGAACTTCTAAAATCAAACGTCCTATTCAAAAGTTTTAAGGAACCCGATTATGTCAACGTCTTCCCAAGTTGGACCAAGATTTGTACGCATTTACCGTAAATCTGATTGACAGTCAGGCTGCCCTAAGGGGCAAGGAGTCGTTAAGGACTTTTGGACCAAACCGTATCCGTCTATGCTGGGTTCCGGCTCATTGTGGAATACTGAGCAATGAGACGGTGGATGCTCTCACTAGGTTAGGTTCACTTTCTGAGGGCGATTTGATAGTTGGTCCTGACCCTCCAATCTGTCACCTCTACGGACTCATCGATGGGTCAAGGAGGAAGAGCAGAGGCGTTGACGTCGGGTTGTTATGTTTCTCGATGTCTATGGCCTGCTATAGACAGTTTAAGAACAGGTTGGCTGCTGGGCTTGTATAAGGCCCGTTTAAGGTTAATTATAGGGTTTATTACAGGGCACTGCGAGATTAGGTCGCCGACAGGTATCTGGATCTGATCCCAGCCGGACTACTGCAGGGTATATTGCGATGAGGACGATTTGGAGACTGTCGAGCACCTCCTGCCCAGCCCTTGATAGGTTGAGGTTGAGCACCCTTGGCAGGAGCTTCTTTGAGGGGTTGAATTCTGTGTCGAGAGCCGACATCAAGGCTCTCCACAGATTCATTAGTAACTTGAGCTGGTTCAGAAGTGCTATCTCTTCATCGGTGCAATCGTTTTGGTCTGTGTAATTCCTTCGCTTCCCATTCTCCCTTTCTACTTCCGCTCCTTTTTCCTATCCTCTCTTTCATCCTTCCTTCTTAAGGACTTTATGTACAATGGGTCAAATCGACCTCCGGGTACTGTACTTGTCTAACTTGACAAGAAACAGAAAAAAAAAGTACAAAACCAAAGTGTAAATTCGAAAAATTACGTTTTCCAGGTTACTGGTCCCTTTTTATTGCTTTAATGACCGCAAACGTTTTTAAGTAGCAGGGCAAGGATTTACCAAAAAAAAAAAAAAGAAACAAAGAAACATGTTGGGATTTGGCAATATATTGTGCTACTGCTGTTCCAATAGTTCGAAGATTATGCCGACTAAATGGGATTTAAATACCTGACTTAAACATGTTTATCGCTTGAACCCTCAAACTATTGTTTTCTCATATTTATTCATGTTCTGTATGGATATGTTCTTCGGATTGTAATACCCCCCTTAGCCAGGACTTAAATTAATAAAGGCTAATAAATGTATGTACATAGATATGTGTGTGTATAACAAAGTAAATGACCTTTGTTTCCTATTGCCCTTATATAAGTATATATGAGTGTGGCCATGGTCAGGGGAAACACAAACAAAAAAGTTGTAACCTTTTTTCTTTCTACTTTTTTTTTGGCAAAAAAAATCTTCAGGCCTTAGGCATGCATACGTTTCATGAATTTCGTTCATTTCAATTACATTTTCAAATTGCAAAAGTTTCTTTTTATGTTTTTTATTTTCATGTGGGGGGCCAGATTATGATTAAAATTTTAGATTTATAGGTCACAGTTAGTGTACCACAGAGTATTTAGAGTTTTTAAATCTACTTTGTAGTCTATAGTAGTCAACATGTGTGTCTAGTAGGCTTGGAATAAATAAATGATGTTGATAATATGAGTTTATTGCTTGTAATTTTTTAATTTTCAAGCAGACAAATTAAAGCAAAAAAATATCCCACCTAGGGCCTTCCCTTTGTTCAATGTTTCAACACAGAACTTTCGAATTGCTCACAGAAATCTTAGAATTAGAATATTGTTCGGAAAATATATGACTGAGAACTATAGAGAATGAAGATCTCAAACAAGTTTTCATCATACCTCTTCTGTCAAGCCGCAAATGTAAAATAATATAATTTTTTTCTGTGGTGGTTTGCTGAAAAAAGAACTGTTTGGAGGGCATAGACAACAGCACAGATGTCCTCAAAATAAAGTCAGGCTTAAGGCATATACAAAACGCGCGACAGAACTTCTGCAATCCCTAAAGACAGCGTCTCTTATAATATTTTTAAAAAATTTTAAGACAAAGAATTCCTTACGGCATGCAACTAGAAATATTAAGAGGCCTTTTATATTTAAACCTCCTTTGCAAAACTCCATAGATGGTTGGGTAAGCAATGAAACTGAGAAAGCTTATCTATTTGTTAAATATTTAAAGACTGCCATGGTACGGAGCTGCCACCTGTTGTCGCTACAACCCATGTTCTGCTACTAACGAGTTTCGAAAACTACTATATACATACATAAATACGTACATAATTGATCATTACTACCCTTAAGTCAGGATTACGACCTACCCTGCAGGAAATGGCAATAGTGATACTGTACTGATTTACTATTGACACAGTCACCAGTACTAGTGATATTTTATACCCCAGCCAATGTCATTTACAATAGACATTTAACATGTGCGTGTCATTGAAAATCTACTACTGACATTAGTACTATTGACTAGGTACTTCTTTTGGGGCTATATGTAGACATTGGAACCAGTGAATCAATACTACTATTTAGCAGTTCTAGTCTACACTTTCGGTACTTTTCTGTAGTAAAAGTCGACAATAAAATTTGAATTTTTGGAAATATTTGATATTTTATTAAAAAAAATGAAAAGATACGATGTAACAATGACAGCCTTTTTTTAAGTTAAATATAAAAACTAAAAAGGTACCATTAATTCAATCTCTCTTTTTTATATAGGAACATCAAAATAACGTTTTTGTTTTTATTAAAATTAAGTAAATTTATTAATCCTCTTTGGGAGAGTCGTCTTCTTCTCGATTTTCATTATTTTTGGTTTTGCTGTGACCCATTTGTTTGAAATATTTTTTTTTTTTTGTGCTGAAATGCTACTCTAAGTGTTTTGTCCGAATTTTCATTGAAAGTTGATATTACATCTGGATATTAAAAAACGAAACAAATTGTTAAAATATTACAAATATTTATGAGAACACAAACAAGCATTTATTACCTATTATGGCTTTAAAAACATTTGACTATTCGCGGAACCTCTTTTTGCCAAAAGAACCATCAACATTAAAATTCATGATAATATTTTGGCCAAATATTTCATGAAGGTTTCGTTCTGCATTACCCGCAAGGAGTAATTTAATTTGTTGAATCTATTGAATATAAACAAAATATTTAATTTTATTCGCTGAAGTAGTTCTACAATAAAAGTATATACTTACGTATGGCGTGTCGCATGACAAACAACGAAAAGAGATTTTAATTTTCTTGTCATTTCAAAAAAATTCACCATTAAGAGAAAGGACTTCATCAACAAAATCTTTAACACACTTTCGTTCCGAAAGGCCTACATATATTCTTATTGGAAAAGGAATATCTCATGCAAATTAACTATTTTTAAAAGAATTGGCCACAACTCATTATACCAATTTTTTATCTTCTCGCGCAAACTATATTTTAGAAAATCTATTTGAGACGACACAGAACATTCAGGCTCCACAAAATTTTCATAATTCACACTTGGACTTATAATTGTCTCATTTTCACTACTTCTATTTTTATATAACATTGATTGTTTTTTTATCAAACGTTTACAATTTCTCTTACTCTTATTGGATACTTTTTGTAAAGTCCAAAAGAAAATTTAAATTTTAGAAATTAAAAATAAATAAAAAATTTTCAATTTTTTAATTGTCGTTCTTGACAATTTTTTTTCTCATCAAAGGCAAATTAAATAATCGTTGACGCTTCGATCACAACGTCACCATAAAGTCACCAATATAGTCGACAAAACTGGTGACTTGGAGACACTTGTCGACATGTTTCCTTCAGGGTAGCTTCTCAAAACACTTACGTTATGTGTGTCAGGTTTATTCATAATACATATTCATACACACATACAGACATACATACATACATACATACATACATACAGACATACATACATATATATATACATACATAACTGGTCGTTTTACAGAATTACAGGATTACAGGATTACAACCTAGCTTCTAATACCACTTATATTGCGTGTCTTAATTTTATCCATGAGTGACGGGTGACCTACAGTTTAAAGTCGACTCTGAACGACAGATTGTTAAGAATGTTTTTCTTTAGAATTTTACTCTCAGAGTCGCCAAAGAAATATTTTTTCATATTTCTTTTTGATCGAGATGTCTCAGCAGGCCTACTAGACTACGGTGACTTCCAAACTTCACGGAACTACTGTTTAATTTAACCCATTAATGCCCGAATTACTTTTTTGTCTAACGTTTACCGTTTGGTTTTTTACACTCAATTTCCTCTCAGAGCATAAAAACTAAGGCAACCTCTGCCGGCAACTTAAGTTGCCACTGGGCGCTAATGGGTTAATTTAAAGAAAGGTTCAGGAATTGATAGATTAGGTTAGCGGGCAGCGGCCCATTTTGTTACCCAGTGTGTGGTAAGTCCCCTTGTCATGCTATGTTATTGGCGAATTTGAACCACCCCGAGCTCCGAATGTCACCGACTAGATTCCTTAGTGGCATATTCGTCACCATGCCCAGATCTTCAAACGTTCTGTTATCTATATCTATGACGCCTATTCTGAAGTACAGGACGCTCACATAGAAGATGTTGTGCTGATTCCGTTTCTTCCACATTCTGGCAGCTTCTGCATTAATTCTGGAAGAGCAGAAGGCTGCAGTGTCACGTTAGAACACGCCTAGTGTGAGGTATGTCCCCTTTTCATGCTATGTTATTGTCGAATTTGAACCGAGCTCCGTATGTCATCGAGCAGTTTCCTTAGTGGCATGTTCTCCAACACGCCCAGATTTTCAAACGTTCTGACACCTATTCTGAAGTTCAGGACGCTCACATAGAAGGTGTTGTGCTGGTTGCGTTTTTTTCCACATCCTGGCAGCTTATGCAGTAATCCTGGAAGAGTAGGACGCTGCAATGTCACTTTAGAATTTCTATTAGAGCGCGAAACGTTCTCTTTTTGAACTCAAGTAGTTCATTATTTTTTCTGTTGTCTACTACTGTACACAGCAGTTTTGTAAGTCGGAAACCTGGTATCTTGAACCAGCCATGGCTTGTTGAATTCCATTCTGCTTTTTCCAATTTGAAAAATTGTTCCTGTATGGAATGAGCTGATAGATAAATAAATTGCTAGAGAAAACGAAGGACGGGACTTAGCAATACATCAGACTATTCAAGAGTAGCTTGATTTAGGAAGTATAGACTGAAAGAACATTTGTTCAGACTAGGGATCATATCGTAATTTTTGATGAAGCACATCAATGTACAGGAAAAAAAAATTTTTAAATAATTTGAAAAATGATAAACCATGTTAAAATGGCAATGTTAAAACCAATGAACAACCATCTATGTACTGCATTGATATTTTAAATTATTTTCCGATTTCATTTAAAATAATTCCTTTAAAAGACAAATACGAAATGATTTACTCATAACAATAACGATTCTGTTTAATTGTGTGTGAATACGAGATATGCACCGAGGACATTCGGCCAAACAAATACAATATTTAATGGCGATAATTTTGTGGGTCAAATATTTTTTTTTGTTTTTTTTTTTATTTGAATTTTTCTCATATATTTGCTCAACATATGGTACTGTTCTCTTTATTATTCCACTGTATAGATAAGTTTAAAACCAGCTGTGAAATAGTATACTTGCGTAAGTACATCTGTTCATTTTTCCAAAGCTGTTGTGAGTACGTGTGTGTGTGAAAATATTGTATATGAATGAATACAAGTTTATTTTCAGTTTATATAAAATAATATTTTTTTAATTAATTAAGAAATGATCCCCGTACAAACAAACGGACCACATACTGTATTTTATTATTTCTCACTTAATTTAAAACTCACACATACATACGTACTGGGGTATATGTATACTATCATCATATACATATACAAAGTTTAATTTACAATTATGTGTATGTAGTGTATAAGAGTTGAAAGGGTATGTGAATTTTATTTTTTTTTTCTTTTTTCATTTCATTATAATGAATCAGCAGTTGCATACGTTTGTCTGTAAATACAGAAATGCATATGTATGTTTGTATGTTTGTATTTATTACTATTTGAACATATTTATTTATATTTATATGCAAACATATGTATGTATGATGCATTTCAATATATCGAAACATTTTTAATTTAAAATTTTCATACAAAAATTCATATATTTTTTTTATTTTGTATCACCATGTATAGTATAGTTGGGACGTTATTGGCTTATTATTAGCTTTTCTTATGTACTATTAGTTGAAAGGAATGCAACAGCATTTATTGAAGATTTTTAATGATAAAACTAAACATGATCAAAGAAAAAATGCTTAAAAAATAATTTAATTTAGTATTTACCTTGTCTTGTATTAAAACTTTATTTGTGCTAATTTTGTATTTAAATGATATGACCAAGTAAGTTGGAAGACGCACTGTGGTATGGTGCTATTTCACGTAAAATTACCGCTTAGCATTCTGTTGATTTTGTCAGTTTTGGTAATGTCTGAAAAAATAGTTCTCTGACATCTTCCTTTCAGCAGCTTTCTAGCAAAAACTCCGAGAGTGAAATAAAATTGCCATGAAAAGTATCTCATATTTAAAGTCGCCGTAGTCTAGTAGGTAGTGTGTTGGCTTATTAGACGTAAAAGCCAGGGTTCGAGCCCCAGGCCAGGCATCAAGACAAAATATAAAAAGTATTTCTTCGGCGACTTCCTCTCAGCAGATTTCCGGCAAACACTCTGAGAGTAAATAAAATTGCCATGAAAAAGTTTCTCAAAAATCTGTCGTTCGGAGTCGACTTTAAACTGTAGGTCCCACCACTCATGTATAAAATTAATGCACACAACATAAGTGGTGTGAGAAACTAGGACGTTACACAATGGGTCAATTCGACCTCCGTCTTAATTGACAACTACACGTCCTCTAACCTAACTTAACCCAAAGTATCTCAAAAACCTGTCGTTCCGTTACTCACGTCAAAAATTAACACAGACAACATGAGTGGTTTGAGAAACTAGGTCGTAATTCTGACTGACGGATTGAAATGACCAATTATGTATGTATTCTATTGATTAAATTGAAAAAACACAAATTCCACCAACATTGACCACGCCCAACAACCACCGCCCATTCAATTGTAATCAATTTTTTCCAAAATATTTGTCATATCGAAGTTAAAGTCCATACATTTGGTACAAATACTACCCAGTACAAATTAAAGATGCATACCAAGTTTCATCAAAATTATGCACATCCATCGCTTACCGCCTTTACATTTCAAATCAATGGTAGACGGAATTAGCTTCTTTTTTTGCGTTAAAACCCGCCAAGGGTGTATGAGGCTATTTTAAATGCCTTTTAACACTATTTCAACCATGATTTTGTGTATACCTATTTCGACCAAAAGGTGTCTTTTGACACCTTTGTGTTTGAATGCAAATAATTATGGAAATAATTATTAAAACATCAAATATAAAAATTATAATTCAGTGTACCGAAAATTTCTGGCATTTTCGAAAACTTGCTGAACAGAAGAATTTCACAAATAATCCAATTGGACAGAATTTCCATGGCTGGGTATAATAATACGAAGAGGAAAAAACCAAAAACAAATTATAGTTCAGTCCAAATGTATGTATGTGTAGTTTCTTTATATTTTTTATTTCTTGCTGTAAGAAAAATCGTGAAGGTGTCAAAAGACCCCTCATGGTAGAAATAGGTATATCACGTACGATTTTACTGATACACGATCAGCTGGAGGAAAATGATAACGCTAAATAAATTTAATAATGAATTGTCAAAACATAAACTGAGAAAATATTATTAAACTTTGAAAGAAATTTCAAGTTAAAATTTTAAAAGGTGTCTTTTGACACCTTTGGTAGAAATAGTGTTAATAATAATAATCGTGTTCTTGTTTGATCAGTTTTGGGATACTTTCATAAGAGAAAATATTCAAAGGTTTTGATTTTCCCAAAGTGATGGAACCTACAGTTTTTAATGTCAACTCCAACGAAATTTTTTTGAGAAACTTCTAATGACAACCTTCTTTACTCTCCGAGTTTTTCCAGGTAGAAATATTCATATTCATCATTTTGTTCGAGATATCAAAACTGGGCTTTGTAACACGTGTACTCGTCTAATAAGCCAATACACTACCTACCAGGCTACGGCGAATTTTCATGAGTGTTGGTCTTAGTAAAAAATAACTATACCCAGTAACATTGAGGAAATTATAAAATCTGTACAAGCCCTAGCCAATTTATCACCAATTCAATTCACAACATTATCTCTGTAACCCTTATTCCGTACAAGAGATACGTATACAAGATATTAATGGACGAGGATGAATGTCGGGGTAGCGTTAGTAAATGATAAATCACAAGAGTTTTAGGGAAAACTTCTCCATCCAACCGCTTTCAATATGACATTAACCCTGGACGGTTACTGTTGGTCGAATCGCCGAAGCTCATTTACTCTTTATCAGATAACTCTTTTATGTTTGACCAAATTTAGCTCTTTTTCAACAACGTTATTTGATAATGAAAGCTTGCAGTCAGTAGACAAAAAAAAAATTTTATTGTTTGTTGATTCAACGAAGAACAACCTTACTGTACAAAAATGACTATCCAGGATTAAAAAAATGGGTGTCCAGATTACGTTTACTCACTACAAGCTTTCGTTATCAACCAACATTGTTGATTAAAAGAGCGAAATTTGGTCAAACATAAAAGAATTATATGATAAAAAGCAAATGAGCTTCGTCGATTCGACGAACAGTAACCAATTAGGGTTAAAGTGTTCGTCGATTCAACGAAGAGTAACCTTAATGTACAATAATGAAGAGCAACCGTCCAGGGCTAAATTCGCCTGTGATATGCTTAGTAGTCGGACAATGTATGTGAAAGTCCGGTGAGTTAATACATAGCCTACTTTTTCCAGCTTATTCAATGTCGGTAACCTCCACAATGTATGACTCTAGTTGGAATGAAATAATATAGTCCCACAAAAAGTAGTGATCTTAACGCAAAAGTTATATCAAAATTCCGTAAAAAAAGTTTTCCCAAGAAATTTCGTTGGTAATAAATTAATAGTGAAGTCGACGTAATCTAGTAGGTACTGTGTTGGCTTATAGGACGTGAGGCCGCGGTTCAAACCCCTGGTCAGACATCAAAACGAAATATAAAAAAAATATTTCTTCGGCGACTTTCTCTCAGCAGATTTCTGTTATTTATATTTATAGTTTTTTGGGCTTTGACATAATAATCCCTAAAAGTTGTAAATATTTCGGAACACTATATATATAGAATATAGAATATTAGCTCATGGGCTTTGGTAGTCCATAAGTTATTTTTATCTTTGCCATCGTGAAGCTATATATTTGTTATTGTTAAAGATTCTATGCGATATAGACTGTGTTTCTAGTATTGATCGTCACCAATTCGTTTTTAGTCTCTCTCTGTTTTTACTTCCTTGAAAACCGTAATTATGGCCGTGGTTATAAAATTCTTAAGCTCGATTAAGATATATGTATACAATCCATCCAAATTTGTTTCAACGAAAATCTTTGTGCTTATTTCTCCTATAACTGCCTTGGTCAAAAGTAATTCGCAACTGGTCTTGCGTGGGACATTGTGTATATAACATGAACTTAATACTCCCCAAAATAAAACTATTGAGTCGTTGGTGTTGCTGGCGATCGTTTGACATTCATTTCTGCACTAGCTAAACTGTGTAACATTTGATCCTTAAACAACTTTTTCAACGTGTAATATTTTTGCCGATAAGACCAATGGCTGCGAGTTCCAACAAATTTCAATTTTCTTTAATAATTTCCATAAGGATAAGAAGTTGCCGTAGTCTAGCAGACAGTGAGTTGGCTTGCTTACTAGACGTGAGGACACGGTTTTAATCCCCGGTTCGGACAACAAAACGAAATATGAAAAATAATTCTTCTCACTAGAGGTGTAAATAAAATGGCCATGAAATGTTACTCAAAAAAATCTGTTGTTCGGAGGCGACTTTAAACTGTAGGTCCCGACACTCATGTATAAAATTACCACCACACAAATTAAGTGGTTTGATAAGTTCGGTCGTACTTCTGATTGAAGGGTTGTAATGATCAATCATGTATGTATGTGGTCTTGTGATAAAAATTCTGAGAGTAAATCAAATTGCCATGAACCGTTTCTCAAATCTGTTCTAGTAGTAGTAGATTTGAATTATTTTTTTTATCGATGGTGGAGTAGAATTAAAGTCAGACACCTACCAAAAGAGAAAATAATAGAAAAATCTGTGGATAACAGAAACTCAAACTTGAATGACCCTATACTTGTGTTTTTAATTTTCTCCTTAGGTTTGGATTTGCCTTTAAATATCTTTGTGGATGGATTATTACTTTTCTTTGGTAGTTTATTTTTCTCTCTTTCTTTATCTGCCTTTTTTGTTTTATTATTATTATGTTTTACCCAGAAATGTTAGTACATGTAACAAATTGTTGTCATTATTTTATGTACATAACTATGTATATTTGAAAGTGTGTGTATATGCGTGTGCGAGTACTCTCATTTAGATTTTTACTTATTTGTTAGTATTATTTTTAGATTTTTTTCCATTTTTTCTCTCTTTCTTTCTGTTTTACTTGTTCTGGATTACTTATTACCAAATGATGTGGAATTGTTGTTTGAATTATAAACAAAGAAGATTATTATCGTTATTGTTATAGTCTTAAAAAAATGAAAAAAAAATAACAAAAATAACAACAAACAAATATTCAAGTAGTAAATGAGAAAAGCAATGAAACTAAAAAATTCTCCGACGTTAAGGATAAGAGGAGAAAAATTTTTAAGAAAATTTTTGCATCATTTGTCGTTTGGCAAATGGGCCAAGTGTGGAAATATTTAAGCTGACAAATTGCAATATTAAATTAAGTATTAAGTGAACAGCAATTTCAAATTGTAAACAAAACAAACGAAATGAGAAAAACATGATGTTGTTAAGGCAGTATTAAAAGGGCGTACTTTAAATTGTAATATTTAGCTTAAATTAATAAAATTTAATTAATCATATACAAATTAATTGAATTTAAATTTAAAAACATAATAATGTTTATTGTCTCATAATAATTTTTATTGTCTCATATTTCATGCTATCCGCCGCTAAAAAAAAGTATTTTTATCTTAAACGGATCTAAAGAACTTGAAGTCGTTCTAAAGCGGCAACATCATTGGAGATTTTAACTGTTCTACCATAGACATAGGCCTCTGTCTGGTTAAGTTAGGTTAAATAATCACTCGCCTTATGCTACAAACACAATAGATGCAATACAGCAAACACAGCAATCTCTTAAAAATCGAATACATGTTTGTATATGGAAGTGATTATTTTGAAGGTAGCGCGACAACAAGCAAAATTGTCACAGCAAATTTTTGCGATTGCTGTGTTGCGTCTATTATGTTTATAGCTTTAAGCGCCATTCAATGGAGTTTTATCAACGAGAATTCTACAATTCTATTTGATTTTTCCCAGCCATTTGGTTAATTTTGTGGAGATAAGCATATTACCCAAACCGCCTCTAGCTGGACAAGTTCTATTTATCAATTCTGAGTGCGTATAAATGTTTCGTCTCTCCGTTCTATAGATAATGCGTGTATTTAATGCAAATCATCTAAAGTCTTGGAACGACTATTACACAACCAAATTAGTACTTATTTGAATGACCATCAGCTGCTCTTTGGCAAACAATCAGGATTAAGAACAGGTCATAGCTGTGTTTCTTCACTGTTGAGTGTGTCCGAAGATATAAGATCCAATATCGATAATGGTAGTATTACACTTTTGGTACTTCTTGACCATTCGAAAGCTTTCGACTCTGTGAACCATGATATACTTTGTAGAAAGATGTACGACAATTTTTATTTTTCTTAGAGTGCATCATCGCTCATGAAAACCTATCTTGCTGATAGATACCAGTCTGTCTCTACTGGTAGAACTGTATCTAATCCATTGCCTGTGCCTAAAGGAGTACAGCAGGGCTCTATTCTTGGACCATTATTGTTTACTTTATACATAAATGATTTACCTAATTGTCTTCTGCATAGTGATATCCACATTTACGCAGATGATGTACAAATATATATGAATTGTTGAAGAGACTCAATCGATGACTGTTGTGCAAGACTTAATGAGGACCTTGACAGAATACACTATTGGGCGTCGTCGAATGGCTTATACCTGAACCCTACGAAGTCAAAGGGCCTGATTATAGCACAGCGAAATCAGGATATTGTCGTTGATATTCCGACCACATTGGGAACTCGGAACATTTCAATAGTAGATTCAGCGAAAAACCTTGGTATAATTTTTAACAAATCCCTTCAATGGAATACCCATATAAATTCTGTCTCCGGGACAATTTTTTCTATGCTTAGAACGTTATATCCTATACAACACATTACACCTCTTAATATTCGTATGCTTGTTGCGAAAACCTACTTAGTGCCCAAGTTGTTGTATGGCTGCGAAATTTTTGCTTATTGCGATTCGGCTAGTAAAACTAGTAAAACTATGTATGTCTACGGCATAAGAAGATATGATAGTACTCCTCAGTATTCGAAATTGTTATATGGTGTTGAGTTAATGGACTTACTTAAAATTAGAGCATTAATCTTACTACACAAGGTTATCTACACGCAGGAACCGTCTTATCTATTTAATCGTATCCAATTTGCAAGATCAAATAGAGGAAAATAAATCATTCAATTAATATATCGAACTTTGATATCCGAGTGGCAGTTCTTTACAAATACAATACGGCTGTGGAATTCGTTACCAAACTCATTACAAATCAATGGCAACGCTTTGCAGTTTAAAAAATTTTATTTTCTAAATTCTAATGTAAAATTATTACATATTTACATGCATGTATTTTTTGGTTCTTGTTTTTACATATTATTATTTCGATATTATTTGCTTTTACTACTTTTAATTATTTGTCTTATATTTAATTCATTCTTTGTAGTCATTATATAATCACATATAATAATTTAAAAGATTAATTTCTTATTGTATGTGATATGCTGTAAAATAAATTTATAAATAAAAAATAAAAATAAATCATTTTCTCCGTATATCTATAAAAGTCAAAGTTAATCCAATTTCTCTAGGATTGGTTTCATGTTTATGTAGAGATGCGAAAGCACATATATACATACATAATTGGTCATTACAACTCTTCAGTTAGGACTATGACCTAGCTTCTCACATCATTTATGTTGTGTGTGTTAATTTTATACATGAGTAAAAGTGTTCTCCGAACGACAGATTTTTGAGAAACTTTCCATGGCAATTTTATTTACTCTCAGAGTTTGTGCCAGGAGACTGCTGAAAGGAATTCGTCGAAAGAAATTTTTGTTCACAGATGTTTGATGGAGATGTCTGATCAGGGTTTGAACCGTCTTATGAAACATACTACGTACTAGACTATGGCGACTTTCGTATATCCATAAGAGTTCAAATTTGTTTAATTTCTCTATGATTGGTTTCATATTTTTCTTACCTTTCATTTACGAATGGTTAATTATTAATATTATCACATAGAAATACGAAAGTACTGCGATCAAACTATGCAGGTCCTTCAAATCTATTGCCCTGACCTTTAGGATGCTACCTGGCTTGAATGACTGTCTGGCATCTGGTAACATGTGAGGTGCTTAGTTCTAAAATGCTTTAATGATACACAGATTCGCTCTCCGTACCACATAATCCACAAATTAGATCTGGAGCAATTTTTATTCTCTGCAAATGTTCTTTGAAATCTAGAATGACGGCTCAGACAGCCAGTTAGTATTACCAAGCTACATATTCTTGTGTAACCTGATACAAAATGTAATCTCCTTTCACCTACTAATCTGTATCGGGATTGAGAATACTCTCCGTCTGTCTTTATTTTGCGTTTTAACAAATATATCCTTCTGTTCCCTTTCCACAGAAATGTGTAGAAACTCTCCTCCCTGAGACCCCACAAAGGGTCACTCAGGATAGCACCCGATAAACAAGATGTTTCTGACTAACACACATTTTCATAGATGGACCTGCTATCATTCTACTTCCTGCTATTGTAAATCTGCTTAACTGGGGGCAAACTGAAACAAGGCAAAGCAAATAATAAGAAGATGGGGAAAATGTTTTGTAAGAGACCTACATATGTTCCTCAAAGAAATCAAAATATATTGAAATATAAGAAATCAAAATATATATACGCAGTCATTCAAACAGTATTACGAATTAATTTCTAACTGCTTACACTTTACACATATAATAAACTTTACATAGTGCATAGGACTACCACCCCTTAACATAATAAAACTGCACCTAGCATTAACACAATGGGAATCATTTCCTAATAGCCGTTTTAAAAATTAGAAAATTAAATCACACCCAACGACATTATTTTCATTCTCTCTCGTTTCTTCATGTGTCAAGTTAAAATCGTTTCAAACTTCCAATACTCTAAAGAATAATTAAAGATTCTCAGGTGACTTTTTAATTCTGAAAAAAATCGTTCTTTAAATTTAATTCATTAGTAAAAAAATTGCCTGTGTAACCATAACCAAACATCGTAATTAAAAACGATTTGAGACAAAATTTTGAATACAGGATCTTTCCTCAGTTGAAAACAGAATCTACATTTTCACAGGGAAATTTATAATGTTTGTTAGCTAATGTAGCAAAGCATCTTTAATAAAAGAAATAAGCTTTGTTCAGACTTCTAGCCAGTTACATACTTTAAGACTCCAACATGATTACACACATAATTGGTAATTATAACTCTTCAGTCAGGATTACGACCTAGCTTCTCACACCACTTATTTACTATAAGAGTTTTTGCCAGAAATCTGCTGAGGAAAAGTTGTCGAAAAAATATTTTTTATATTTCGTTTTTGTTGGATATGTCTGATCTGGTGTCACATCTAAGAATCCAACACTACCTTCTAGACTACAGCGACTTTGCCGATAATTTCTCAGGGAAATTTCAGACAGATTTTTTTCAATGTAACTTTTAACAAAGGAATTGGCAAAATCCAGTATTGAGCTCACAATGTTCGACATATTACAGGACATACGTTTTTGTCTCAGTTAAGCCAGGTGTTCCTTGCTCGTTTTACATACAGGCTCAACTTTGTTTGCAGCAAAAAGTTGCCAGACTTGTATGGATAAAAGAAGAATTGATTGTCCTTTGCCCTTAAATCGTAAGGCCATCGCCTACTTGCTATTCTCATATGCCATTGTCTTATTGTCGACATACAAACTCAAAACTTCTCTGCAGGAACTGTGGATGTAAAGAGGAAGACACATACATACATAATTGGTCATTACAACCTTCCGTTTTCGTTGAAAATCTTTATAGTTTCCTCGGTTTTAAGACGGTCTTTTGCATTGGTAAAAAAAATTTCTGAAATTGAACTGAATTGTGGCTCTGCATAGGCCCACAAAAGTATACATCCGATTAACAAATTTCACAAATTTCTGAACCAATGCAAAAGACCGCCTTAAAATCGAAGAAAGATATCAGACAATTATAAAGATTTTCAACGAAAACGGATTGGTTAAAAAACTTTTGTGGCTGAGTGTGTATGGTTTCAAATCTGAAAATTTTACTAATTAAATTGTAAGATGTTCAGATAATTTTTTTAAAATCTCATAATTACAGTCTACATTGTGATGCCAATTTTTTATTCACAGTCAATTCTCAGTATATTGTCGTATCTCACAATATTCTAACACCTGGTAATCATCTATACAGGGTGATATCTGGTCAAAATCATCCATTTGCTGCTGTTCATTTGACTTCATTTCCTGCACCAATTTACACCATTGTAATGTTAACCAGCCAATAAGGCTCACATATTCAAATGTGATTGAAATTAATTACGTCTCTATGTAGTCTACACTACTGCTGGCAATAAAAGACGAAAATTTTCTAAAGAAATAAAGTCCTACAGGCAATAAAATTCAACTTTAGAAATTCCCAGAATTTTAGACACACATATAAACACATACACAGCCTTTACTGCAAAACCCTTTATATTGCATTCGTAATTATTTTAACAAAATTGTTACCTTTTTAACCTCTCACCCATAACTTCTTGAACAAGTAAACAGTCATCTCCGTATTTGGATATTTTATTTCAATTTAAAAGTTTAAATGAGTTTTGTTCACCCGGTATACACTAGAGGTTTAAGAGTTCGGTTGTAACTCTCTTAACTCGGGTATGGTTAACTTTACTCTACAAGTACAAGTAGAAAAACAAACTTATGCACCCACAGTTATTCATATCAAAATATTTTTTTGTAGATACAGTGTAGGACAAATTTAGGTTGAAGAAGATATTGAAAACATTTCTTAAGGCTTTAAAAGCAAAATTTATCAGAAAGTTTGGAAAATTACAGAGGCGATGGCAAAGTCAGAATGACATCAAGTAGGTATTGGAAGGTAATTGTTACATCTAGGCTTCTAATATTAAGTCATACGAGTAATTGTGATCTCTACAGTCAACAATTGAACAATATTAACCAACGGAAAAGTTATTGTGTTTTATCTTGACAATTCCGAATCACACTCATTCTTAATGGCCCGTCCACAAGTGAAAGAGCTTGGCCTTCAGATAATTTATTGCTGCTATATGTACGTAACTTTCTTAATGGTGTAAATTTAACTTTTATAGAGGCCTGCAAAACGCAATTAGGTCAGTTTTTCGCTCCAGAAGTTCCACACTGATAGAATAATCACTCGGTAATTAATCACATCGTCCTTCGGTCTATTTATACTGACTTATTTCACGTATAATAACAGCGTGACCTTTCCTTATATGTTAGTCTTCGATTTTTTATTTTTGTTCTATTCCCTTCTCGGAATTTTCCACGTATTTGTTTATGTAATTCTGAGTACCGTACGATGTGTGTATTTTGTTGTTGTCTAATGGTCTTGTTTACTTATTTTTTATTCATTTATTTTTGTCCGCGTAGCGATATAATCAATTAAATCGGCACATGTTTAACTTCGTAAAGCTAATTTGAAATGTTGGAAAAATGGTTTTAATTTTTTGGTTAAATATCTGACCAAACATTTTCGAATGCCCAATATTACCAAAATTAGCCATGAAAACTGAACAGCACATCCAATAAGTTTGTTTCATTTGAGAATATTTGTGAAAGCAAAAGCTGCATATAAGGTATAATATAGATCCTGTCAAATCTTAGAACACAAATAATTTTACGTTAAAAATTTTGAAATTTAGTGATATAGACAGATATTCTGTTACATGCACATAACATAATTGGTCATAAATCGAAACCTGGCTTTATGTCTAATAAGCCAACAAGCTACCTGCTAGACTACGGCGACTTCATTACAACTCTATTACAAACATTGCAATCCTTCAGTCAGGAATACGACCTTTCAATTACAATTTAAAGTCGCTTCCGTTAGTAAGTTTTTTGAGAAACTTTTTATGGAAATTTTATTAACTCTCAGAATTTTTGCCAGAAATCTGCTGATAGGAAGTCGCCGAAGAAATATTTCTTCATATTTCGTTTTGTTCGAGATGTCTGAACTGGGATCTGACCTCGCGTCTTGTAAATCAACACACTACCTATAAGACTACAGCGACTTCAGATATCTTATTATCTTACCTAATAAAACATATAGTAGAGTTGCAACAAATTATTGTTTTAAATTTCCTCTCAGTCCAAGTATCCTTAGACTTAACTTGAGAATGTACCTGTTCTCCTGGTGTTTTGTATATTATATTCGAGAGCCATTTTTCACAGGCTTTCTCACTTTTTTAGCCTTTCTTCTCTTAAAAAAACATATGATGGTCACATTTTCTTATTATTTCCTTGCTAAGTTCAGTTTCATTAATCGAATACGTATTATTGCAGGTCCTAGTATAAAAGTATTGTGATCTGTCGCGACGGAGAGCTAAGGCCCTCCGTGAAAATTTATTGGGTGGTTGTATTGATGGAAAGCGAAGAAATTTGTGTGTTTTAATTAAACTCTTTCATAAGAAATAATGCTGCCTGATCTTACTAATATGTTAGTTTTCGATGTTATCGCTTCTGGATAGCCAAAGAGATTCTGTACAGATTATTTGTAGGAGTATGAAATAAATTAATAATATCTCTAATAAATTGTGTTGTAAACCAAAGAAATTGTATACATCTGCAATACAATATTTATACATTTTTGTGTGTCACTGTACTCATACCCACAGCTATTAGGAATGAATGAAACATTATTTTGTATGAAAAATATCTATTTCAAGAGATGAATATTAAGCTTTAAATGCAGCTGTATTCTATACGAAATAGAAAAAATAAAATTTAACCACAAAAAATATTCAATTTCGAAAAAAAATTCCCTTCCTTTTTTCCATTTTTTTGGTAATAAATTCCATGTTGATGATGATGATGTTACCGATGCTTTTAGACGTTGATGATAATGATGAATTTGTGTCTGAGGAAAAAGAAAAATATTTTGAAACTTTTCCTTATGTTTGCATACTTATGCGAATTCCCTGGATACAAAAATATCTATTTTGTCCAGGTTTTGTGGTTTATTTCATTTCATTTCGTTTTTCTTCTTCATTTTTTTTTTGTGAAAAACTGAATAACATATCACATGTTTTATTATTTAATACAGGTTTTTAAGACATAATTTGTTTCTCCTTAATACTTTCATACAAGGGGTATGTACTATTGATAATTGAACCAGTAATGAGAAAAGTTTCTTATCAGCTCAGATGGGAATTAAAATGGGGCATTTGATCGAAATTATTGGAAAAATTATTATCAAAAAACCACATGACAAACAAAGCAATGTAGAAAAATATTTGCAAATATTTTGTGTTTGATTCATGGAATTTTAAGAAATCTTATTTGGGAGCCGCACTACACAATTCTAGGAAGAATTATAAAACTTAATGAAGGAATGTGAAAATGCCGTTGATATTATAAAATTAAATGTAATAAGAAGATTACTTATTACTGGGTACCCTGGTAGTCTAGAGGGTAGTTTGCTATGGTATTCACGTAAGGGTCGTGGGTCCAATTCCCACCAGAGACTCTAGTCTAATTAGATATCTTTTGTAATTGTATTGTAATTAATACCTAAATAAATAAATACATGTTGCTATTCGAAAGGATTTATACAAACAAACAATATTGGAACGTCAGGATTACGATCTAGTTTCTCACACCACTTATGTTGTGTGTGTTAATTTTATACATGAGTGGTGCGACCTACAGTTTAAAGTCGACTCCGAACGACAGATTTTTGAGAAACTTTTTCATGGCAATTTTATTTACTCTCAGAGTTTTTTTTTGCCAGAAATCTGCTGAGAGAAAGTCGCCGGAGAAATACTTTTTGTATTTTGCTATGATGTCTGGCCTGGGGCTCGAACCCTGGATTTACGTCTAATAAGCCAACACACTACCTACTAGACTACGGCGACTTCAATATTGGAACATGAATATAAAATCCAAAGTCACTAAGACGGGAATTACTAAGCTGAAGTATCAACCCTAAAAATATATACTGGCTATACCACTTTATAGTCAAACCAGTTCTATTCTACGGTTCCATTGTGGTTGGCCTCATAAAAAAGGAATCCACAAACTACAAACTGTTATGACAATGATAACGACCACAATAATAGGTGCTTTTAGAACTGCATCATCTAAAGCATTTTTTACTGTACTTAACTAGCTACCACCAGAGGTTTTAGCGAGACAAGTGGCTGTAGACGTGGCAAAGTTCGGGAGCTCTACAAAGCAACGTTTCCCCTCTCTTTCCTGGTTTTTAATTCATTTACAGACATAAGATTAGCAATGTTTGTGTTCTGCCATCTCTTTAAGCCAGTTTATTTCCTTAATGACTACATACCGTGCCAAACCTGAAATAATTGTTAATCGCATTCAAACGGAGCCCTTGTTCCGCATACACTTCCATTATTATCATTTAGCCTATCAGTAAATATTTTTAAATCTCAATATGTCAAGTTTACCAAATTCTCGCTGTTCAGGTCATACATTATGCATAAAATAAGCAGCATAATGGATCGTATTATCTACAAAGACATTTTAGAAAATGTTATGCTATCACCATTTATCACAGGCTTTTTCACTTTATTTAGCATATTTTTCTTTAAAGAAGCATATGATTGTCACATTTTCTTATTATTTCTTTCCTAAGTTCAGTTCAGACATTTTAAAAAAATTTATGCTATCCCATGCAGATGAGGAAATGCCACTAAAGTGAATATATCAGCATGATAATGACCCGTAACGTTAATTTAAATGTGCGAAAGACTGGTTTGTGGGTAATAAAATCAATGTAATAAAATGTACGCACCACAATTCCTTGACCCTTAGAAAGTCAATGGGATATAAGAGATCGGCAAATATTACACGGTTCCTGGGACAATAAAATCGACCTTTTCCAAGAGGTAAAAATCGCATGAAAAGGCATCTCTAAGGATGTTCTTGCTGACTTATTTGAGTCAATGCCACGCAGATTGCAGTTTTGGAAAATAAAGAATATTGTTAAGTTTTAAATTTTTAAAAACGATTAAAATATGAGCTCGTAGATTGCAAAGAAAAAATAAAAATAAATTTGTGTTTAGTTTTAATTAAATTCTTTATTGTTCGCAAAATTCTGTGTGCCACTGTTTACAACTCGATGTAAACAACAACAATTCCTTTGTTTGTTATTCCTCTTTTCACTCCTTTGCGTAAACAATAACAATTACTAGTCAATTTGGGCGACAGATCTTTGTAACGGAGATTTTCAACCACGATTACTCTCTTCAAACACACAGCGTCTTCACGCAAGACAGACTGAACTTTTACTTTTACCAGTAATTTTTTTCAAAAACTTTTTTTCTGCGAAAAAAAAAACTTTTTTTACAAAAAAAAACTTGTTTTCTACGAAAGTACCAACATATTTAAAGGAAACACCGGAGACCGGTGCCCTCTATTGGTGTGTCTTTGCTGCTGTTTGGCAACGCTGCTCGTTGTCTGATGAATGTTCTTGAAGGCGAATGTTCGTGGCTTCGCCTTCTCGAGACCTCTATAAACGTAAACATCATTATTTCATTATTGATGTTTGTGTATCTTGTTTATGTTTATTTTTGTTTGTATTTGTGTTTGTTATTGTGTTTTTGTTTACTTATTATCATTTTTTATGCTAGTGTTTGTTGGAATATTTTTGTTTACTTGTTTATCATATAAACAAGTTCATTGTTTTCGTTTTTGTAGCTTTTGTTTATAATTTTATTGTTAAACGATGTACAAGCAAAGCACCAAAACACACCAACTAGATTTTTCCATTTTCGTAACAATATTTTTGAATTTTTATTAATTCAACTCAATAAGTGCTTTAGTTTTGTCGCGCAAGGAAAGTGAGTATTCTTTTTTTATGAATATTTTATGTTTAATGAAGAATATTGTTAAAAATTTCTAATTTTAGTGAGCAGAGAGTATAGGCTTAATAAAGGTTAGGTTAGGTTAGAGGACGTGTACTTGTCAATTAAGACAAGTACAGTACCCGGAGGACGAATTGACCCATTGTACAATGTCCTAGTTTCTCACACCACTTATGTTGTGTGTGTTGATTTTATACATGAGGGGTGGGACCTACAGTTTAAAGTCGATTCTGAACGACAGATTTTTGAGAAACTTTTTCATGGCAATTTTATTTAATCTTAGCGTTTTTGCCAGAAATCTATTGAGAGGTAGTCGCCGAAGAAATACTTTTTTTGGTATTTTGTCTTGATGTCTGGCCTGGGGTTCGAACCCTGGCTTTATGTCTAATAAGCCAACACACTACCTACTAGACTACGGCGACTTTAGGCTTAATAAATCATTAACAACATTTTATTGACCTCCATTCTAGCAAGCCTAACTTCGTGCATTAGTTTTGTCCAATACTGTACATGCATACATAGCTGGTGATTACAATCCTTTAGTCGGGATTACGACCTAGCTTTTCACATCACTTACGTTGTGTGTTAATTTTTACTCATGTGTGGCGGAACCTACAGTTTAAAGTCGTTTCCGAACGACAAATTTTTGAGAAACCTTTTCATAGCAATGTTATTTACTCTCCGAGTTTTTGCCAGAAATCTGGCAAAGCAATCTGGAAAGGAAGTCACCGAAGAAATATTTGTTCATATTTTTCTTTGCTAGAGATGTCTGACCTGGAGTTTAAATGGTAGCCTCACGTCTAATAAGCCAATACACTACTATGTTGCAAACAAACATATTTCAGTTTAATAGGGGACCATTTCATTAACTCTTGTTATTCTATCTTAAGTATGTTTAAGGATCATAGTAATATAATTAGCAATTCCTCCAACTTCTTTATTTGGTTGCCGTTTTGTTATTTTATATTTGATGTATGAAGCCAGTTAGTTATTGATTTACTGTACCGAGTCTAGAATATAAGTTTTCCCATCTCTTTATGTTGGTAAAAATGCTTTCTTTGAAATAGTGCTAAAGAAGCTTGTTCTGTTTCAAAGGATGTTAGTGTCTGATATTATCCTCCTAGGGTCTAAGGCATTTCTAAGAAGATTATTTAGAGGGACATTGTTTCCAAACGACCTTATTAAACAAGGATCTGCTACTGTAAGCCAATCATGGGGTAAATAAACTTATCACTTTAGCCACTTCAAATACACTTTTAGAAACAAATTAATTTCAATTTTTTAGTTTGATGTTACGAAAGAAAATTGTTTAAAAGATTTCCAGTTAAAGTGTTTACACTCTCATATTTACGTAAGTTTTGTCTCTAAATTGTTGTGTTTATTTTATTTAAAACCGGATTATTGTTGAAGAATTAAATAAAAATTTTTAAATAAACATTTTAGATGTATTTTAGTAGTTTTCTTTGAAACGTTTCGATTTCCTAATGTTATTAAAATGTTTAAACAAAAAAAAATAAACAAAATTTTAACAAAATTTATGATACTTTAATGCCCCAAATGAAAAATATAAAAACTTAAACAGAATGAGAGGAAAAAACAAAATGTTTTTCTTTCAATAATCTTTTCTACTGGCATATTGGCAAAGCTATTATGGCAGTCTGACATGAAATTATAAAAATGAAAATGCTTCTTTCTCTCTGTGTGTGTTTATAAATAAAAAGGATACAATTTTATATACCATGTGTATGTATGTGTGTATGTACACATCCATATCTTAAGTTTATATATTTACAATAAACATTGCCAAAATTTTAATTAATATTATGTGAAATACATTCGTATACGAGGGCGGTTCCGAAATTAGAAGACAGAAGAAAGAAATCATGGAGAATGTGGGAAAAATTTTTCTTTATTCCTTAAGTTAAGATTTCACTTTCAAATTGCTACAGATTTACCATCTACATGGTAAACAATTCCTTCAGAAATAATCATCAATAGCATGATGAATAAATTTTTAAGAATCTGTACAATATTTTACTACAACTTCAAGAAAACACACAACAAAAGCTTGTTAAATATGATGGGTGATAACAACTGACTTAATAAAATGTAAAGGAGACCGAGAATGAAGAATTTTGAACATTATTTATTTGACTTTTGCTGTCTTGCCTTGATGAAGCAACATTTTCTTTTTCCTTCCTTAGCTTTCACTCCTATCTACTCTTTTGCAGCAAATTCAACGAAGCATGAATGTCAACATTATATACATAACTACATATGTACATATAGGAGACATAATTTAGTCGTTACATTATTTCAGTTACGATTACGGCTTAGCTTCTCACACCACTTATGTTTATCCACAAGTGGTGGGACCTACAGTTTAAAGTCGACTCCGAACGACAGATTTTTGAGATATTGAGATATTTACTCTCAGAGATATTGCCAGAAATTCGAAGAGAGACGGATGTCCACATTTTTTCAAGTAATTGCAGATCATGACAGGGAGCTTATTTCTTATTTATACTGGACACTTATCGCCTGATCAAGGTATCTTATCAAATACCACTTTTTGAATATGTATACCGGAATAATCGGGTATTCATATAAATTACGGAAGCAATCGAGTGTACCAGTGTTGGGCCAACTAGGCAAATTTTGAGTGATAACAATAATTGTAGTCGTCGTAGTCTACTAGGTCGTGTGCTGGCTTATTAGACGTGAGGCTACGGTTCAAGCCCCATGTCAGATATCTCCAGCAAAACGAAATATTTCTTCGGTGACTGCCTCTCAGCAGATTTCTGGCAAAAACTCTGAGAGTAAATAAAATTGCCTTGAAAAATTTCTCAAAAATCTGGCGCTCGGGATCGACCGTACATCCCACAAATATGGATAAAATTAATATACACAACGTGAGTGTGTGTAAATCACATATTTTTACTCGTATGAGACGGACAAGTACCATGCTCTGTCTCGCATAAGTACAACCGTTCGACGTCGTTCGACCAATCGACCGCAAGCTCTTTGAATTACGACAAGGTATCGTTATTTAGCCACACTATCCGTATGTGGTACTCTATTCCTTCTGAATATTTTTCCGTCATATTAAATATAAAAACATTAAAATCTGATACTCATAAACTCTTCTACTACTCTCTAGAATGCAATGTGTGAGTAGGAACCATACCCTGAAGATATAAACAAAAAAATTTTAATAATATGAACAATCCTATCTGTAGGATCCTGTCTGTTTTCGTTTTTTGGACATGCTTCTCTCATTTTAGTCCTTTGTTTTAACTGTTTTTTTTTGTCTCAGTTCATGGTTACATTGTGCATAAAAATTGAGGTTTATTGGGGAACAATATATTCACGATGTGGTTTTGGTTCAATTGTATGCAAACGTTTCACCCATCTAGCAGTTTCTCGTACCCAAATTTTCAATCCACCTCCTTTTTGTAAATGCCTATCGCTTTACTTGAACACGCCGCAGATCATTCGACAATATTTTGTGGATTTCCTTAACCAGCGTTGGATCTCGCTTTAACTTTGTCGTTTCATTAGTTAAAGAACCAGGTTTAATCAGAGTACATTCTAGCTGGTATAATGGGTCAAATCCTCCGGGTACTGTACTTGTCTAAATTGACAAGTACACGTCCTCTAACCTAACATTCTAGCTGGGTTGAAATACATTCTAGATGGGTATTGAAATACATATCGCTGACCAAACTTTTCCGAGTCAACAACAACAAAGACGGCTTACAAAATACCCTGTACAGTGGAGCTATAAAACTTAAATAACATGATGTTTTATAAGGTTGGCCGAGAATAAAGTAATTTTTTACTATCCGTGTCTGTACGTCAAGCCTTCTAATTTTGCAACAATCCTCGTAAACACACATTCATAAGAAATATATTTATGTACACAGTGTATATATGTTTTAAGTTATGTTTATAGCTGTATCCCTATATTTATATTTATTAATTAAATTTTGGCAAATATTTTCTGATGCTATTCCTTAAAATATCAATTGATGTCATAACATGTCATAACACACGAAAAATATCACTTGGCCAACCTAAAATAATCAATCGATTTCATATTAAAAATAATTTTGTTGCATAACGAATATACTTTAATCAACTAAAGTGTATTTGGCTAGAAGAAGAAGTAAAAAAGGATGTTTGCCTAGGCACTTTCAAATTCGTGTGTCTTTTTGACTGTGGTTTTAAAGCATAAATGCTTTATTTTTACTTTCAAATTTAACTATAAAACTAGCACAGAAAATATCATGGATGGCTTGAAAAGCTAGGCGGTAATTATTTCTCCAGGGTTATAATGTTAATCCTTTGATCCTGCTTTTGAGTCACTATCCGAATATCAACTCAATGTAGTGCTTTAAAAGATTTTACTCTCTGACAGCTGGTCTTAGTTTCAGAAAGATCTCTACAAAGTCTAAAGGACAGGAGAAAATAGTTTTAATGAGATGTAGAACTGTAAGACAACTTTTACCCATTCCCAAATCAGACAGAGCACATTGGTCATAGAAGTTAGATAACAAGAAAACTTATCAAATTACTCCATAACCTGTAGGTAAGACGAAACTGATTAAAGGATCCTTGTAAATAACTCCGTATAGTTAGATATGTTTGGCTTCATATTTTCAAAGTGGGCTGTTATAACTCAGCCAATAAGGCACATTCCACATTCCATCCCAGCCTTAAGTATCGACCATATAAACAGCGATTAGGATTACATACATAATTGGTCATTACAACCCTTTAGTCACTTATGTTGTGTGCGTTCATTCTTTTTATACATTAGTGGCGGGACCTACAGTTTAAAGTCGACTCCGAACGACAGATTTTTAGGAAACTTTTCATGGCAAATTTATTTACTCTCAGAGTTTTTGCCAGAAATCTGCTGAGAGGAAGTCGACGAAGAAATATTTTTTCCATATTTCATTCAGTTGGAGATGCCTGAGGCCTCACGTCTAATAAGCCCCACACTACCTACTAGACCGCCACACTTGTCTGGATCTCCGTACACTGTAACATTCCGGGAAACTGCAGAGCCGACGAGCTAGCCAGAGCTGGCGCACTACTTCCGGAATCCTCTTCAATCAACTTAGGAATGCCACTCACCTCGTACAAACTGGCCATCGCGCGGATATTCTTCCGAGACACCAACCTATCCTGGATCAATGAGGAGTCCTGCTCCACAGCTAGACTCACTTAGCCCTCAATGAATAGAAGGCGCACCAACCAGTCGTAACATCATCTCGATTACAGTGGCCATGCTTACATGTCCCTGTGTTATGGGTAGACACGCCGAAAGTATGCGGCTCCCATTTAACGACTTCTGCCGTGGATGCAGATCCGCTGAGGAAGAGAAGACTGTTATCCACCTTCTTCGTCAGTGCCCATCTCTTTCGAGGTGCAGATATAGGTTATTTGGCTCTCCAATCCTTGTCAGATTGACGGAGCTATCGTCCATTGATGTCAAGGATATATCCTCGTTTATCAAGCTTTCTGGCTGGTTTTCCAGCTTGGGGTAGTCGTGCTTTGAAATGTACAGCCCTTGCGCTGATCAACTTCTCCCTACTTGGTTCGGAGTAACTTGGTCAGTACAAGGACTGCGTTCACCTGTGGCGTCACAACGGGCCGCTATTCGTGCTCAAGTGAGCTTTTGGTATGGAAACTACCACACTAACCTAACATAAGCTAACCTACTAGACCACGGAGACTTCACAGCGATGATGATTATTAAGAATAATAGCCAGTCAGCTGTCAGGATACAATGTTTTCTCTTAATAATCATAAAGGAAGATTTACGGCATTCATGTATATCTCAACATGATGCCAAGGCGGTATAACAGTCACATCGTATTGATATTCCAGACAACTGAAAAGAAGTATTGTCCAGAAGTATTGGCCTGCAATTGGTGACAATGTAATTACAAATTCTATTTAAGATGCGTGAACGTATCCACTGTTCCGAGTAGAGATTAGGCAATAAACCTGACAATGTCAGTTAGAGAACACAAGGACTGTCTGCTTAAATACCAATGGTACGCACACTTAGTATTGCTGTTGTGGTCATTATTGGATACTGCATTCACATAATGCCTCGCGTTATATTGCAGAAAAAGAAAGCCACTTGGGTTGTATACGAACAGGAAGAAAACACCTGGCCGTCTACAATATAGATAGTTTTACTCATCTAACGGTGATAGACAATGAGAGGCTATACGGCTTCATCAGGGGCTAGGAATAGTTGCCGGACAGGAGAGAATATTAACAATGGTATCAAAATGGGCCATATTTGGTCTATCTTATATAGACGGATAGACGCTTTTACCCACAATGGCGATGATGGAAGTAGGTCTTCTTCCAAAGACAGGTGCCTGTATTTATATATAATCTATTATATAAAGATGTAGAATTCTTTTGAACTTTCAAATACAATTTCGTATCGTTTTCTGATCAATTTGATCATTTTGTTATCAATTTGTATAAAATTCAAAAAAAATTCCAAAAAATTTTAAAGTCATGGTCGGAGGTTATGATCATAGCTGAAAGATGAATAAAACATCAAATCGTCAAATATTAGAAAAAAAATCGTCAAAGGCGTTCATGGAAATCGTAAAAAATCGTCACAATAAATAAATATATAAATTAAAAGTTAAAAAAAAAATTGTAGTGAAACATATAAAGTTAAGTCAATGTACATATTTTAGTTTAAAAATAAATAAAAAGAACATTTAACAAAAAAAAATTAACAAGTCCTTTTAACGCTTTAATTATAAGAAAAAAAACTTTAAAAACAAGTATTTTATATAATATATTTGTATGTTAAAAACATATAGGTACATAGCTTAAATACATGTATTAGAATTAAACATTTTACTCAAATGAGGTACAATATTAAAGTCGAAACAGTGACGATTGCTAGGTTTTAAATAATCTGTTCACACAACATTTCTTCTAAGGAATTTAGTTTAATTTAAATTTACTTGGCTTAATACTCTCCCTAAATTAGCGAAAGAATGTGATAATCCTAATATTTTTTAATAAATTTAGTCAAGACTGGATATTAAAAGCTACCATCTCTTATTTTCATTTCTGATTTTTTTTTTCCATAAGTCGAGAAGTTTTATATTATTTTTAGGAAAAAATTGTTTAAGGTTAAGACAGTTGTTTATTGACACATAACCGCAGCAATAACATTCCATCATCTAAATCTATGGGTGGTATAAATATTACGGAGTCAGAAGATCTTGACGTTGACCATGAAAATTGAATATGATGTTCGCTATACCGACGCATTTTTCAGTGCCTTAGCTTCTTAAGACCGTGCAAGAAATACTTCACTTCATCTGATATTCTTACTATTTAAACCACTTATAACCGAAAGAGAATGGAATACAACTCTTATGTATAGACCAGTGACACAACGTCTATTTTGAGACTTCTCGACCGCTTACAGGAGAGCGCGAAGTTGCTCATTAATGGCGGAAGGGTATCGAACTATATTTATTCATTGGAGCATCGTTGCAACATGGCTTGTGTTTCACTGTTCTATCGCTATTGCAACGGATAATGTCGAGCGAAATAAGGGACTTGTTCCCAAGAATCATGTATTCCTACGTAACACTCGATTGGCCAGTGAATCACACAATGTCTGTAATGCAAAATTCGTTCTTTAGTCTGACTATTCGTATGTGGAACTCCCTTCATGCGGAGAATGTAATTTTGTGGCTTTTAAGGGATGAAAAAGTCATAAGATACTGAAAAATCATCACAGGCGTTCGCAAATAATTTAAAAATATAATACTTCACTCCTCGTTATTACTAACCTACATTTGCGAAAATAACAATTGCAAAGTAAATACAAAGCTTTAAGTGGATTTTAATATACTGAAGTAAAGAATATGATATATAAAATATATCATCAAAATAAGGGCATAAATCGTCACATCGTCAAAATGGTATTTTTCGAGGTCAAAATCGTCAAAATGACAATAAATCGTCAAATCTGGCAGCTTTGGTTATGATCAATATCAAGAAATTAATATTTGTTGTAGTTCTCCACTATAAATCTGCCTTCATTTTAATAAAATAACATTTCTTCCATTCAAAAATTGTTTAAATTTTAAATAAAAAAAAATTGTTTTAAAATGTTTATCAATTAACATCAATATTGTTATGAGCCTGCAAGGCCAAGTGCATTATACCAAAATAAGAAGAATAAGAACATATTTTCAATGATTTTTCTATTGTATTAGATACACTTGATTTATTTTAAATACAAAATTATACAAAAAATATTCAAATATTGTTGTTTTAATATAAACAATTGCATTTTATAATATTCACTGCCAATAGTGCAGTCAAGTGGTAAACATTACTTTTTTTATCTTTATTGAACAAGAAAAATTAAAATGAATTTCAAACATTTTATCATTTGTTAGAAATATTAAGACAGGAAAATTCAACAATCTGTTTATAAACAAATAATAAATACAAAAAGCTTAATTGAAAATGAAAATAATACTCTTAAAAGATTTACGAGAAAAATTAAAGAAAAACAGAATAATTAACAGGAGAATTTGTATATGGGCACATACAGCTATGAAACATATTACAATTGGAAGAAAATAACTGCCATATATCGGGTGGGCCATCTATCGGTTTAAATTTGACCTATCAGTTATTTCGAATCTGGCAATACTTTCTTGTCATTCTATTCTGTCACAAAATTCAGTTTATTATCTCCACTGAACGTAATGTATCGATTTATGCTTGAGCAACTTGTAGATTTATTGGAAATTTATTTCCAACACAAAGACGATTGGTCGGAAATTGCTTGAAAGTCGTACAAAATTTGGTCGCAGAGAACGACCAACAGTGCCCTCAAGTTTATTGCTAAAGTTCGTGAAATCAGTTTAATTGCTGTTGCGCCAAGACGTGAGCGTGCTGGTACAGCGCATGCACCCGAAAATATCGAAGAGTGTTTTTTTTGTCTTAAGCCGGTGGTGGGAATCTTCGAAAGACACTTTTGTTCCAACAAAAGAGTGCACGATTCACCATCACCGATGCCTGCGTACTAAACCCACCCCCTACACACTTCAACCACTCTCTCCCTCCTCGGGACTGCCGTAAGGTATTACTTCGCGGATGGCTGGTTAGCTTTAAAGCTTTGTCACACTAAGTTAAATTTCGCCTTCATTTCTCCAGCCTTCGGAGTTCTTGCATAACTTCAGCCATTCTCTGACTGTATTGGCTCCATAGGATCCTAGAATTCAGCACCTCTTCCATAAGCCGAGTTGGTCCGAAACTCGTTTCCCCGGGCCATCTAAATCTGAGACAGCATGTTAGAATATGCTCCGCATCTTCCTCCTCATCTACACAGTTTGGGCATAAAAGGGAAGTATCATGTCAAAAAGTACCTGCACAGATTTGGATTTGGAAGATATCGAACAGTGTATGTGAGAGAATCCGTCAACATCAACTCGTCATAGTTCTCAAGAAATGTATTTCACGTACCAGTTTAAGTCGAATTTTGCGAAAAGATCTCAGTATGACGCCTTACAAAGTTCATTTGGTAGAAGTAGAAGCATCTTTGCTTCGCTAGATGGGCCAACAGGAAACTGCAGGATGATGTCGATTTTGCCATAAAAAATGCATCCTTTCAGGTGAAGCTCATTTTCATCTTGGTGGGTACGTTAATAAGCAAAATTGCCGTATTTGGGGGTCAAAAAACCCACACGTGATCTTACAAAAGCCAATGCATCCATTACGAGAGACTGTTTGGTACTTCTTGTGGATCAAGGGCAACATTTGCCCCTTTTTCTTTGAAAATAAGGACGACGCATCCATTACAGTCAATGAAGACACCTATCGCACCATGATAACCGACTTTTTGTCCCCGCTCTTCAGGGTATTGATGTGAATGATGTTCGGATTCAACAGGATTGTATAACTTGCCACTTATCTCATGCCATAATCAATTTATTGCGTCAAACGTTTGATGGTCGTTTAATTAGTCAAAATGGTAATGTCAATTGGTCGCCAAGAAGCTGCGATTTGACACTGTTGGACTATTTTCTGTGGGGCGCCGTTAAAGAAAAGTGTTATGCCAACAAACCAGAGACAATTGAAGCATTTGAAGGCCAACATTCGTAATGCCAATGCCGAGATACGACCCCGTACACTCGAAAAAATGCACGAAAATTGTTCCAATCGAATGAGGTACAGTGAGGCCTGCCGTGGTAGCCATATGAGTACGAAATAATATTCCATATCTAAGCGGAACAATTGTACTTCACAACAAAAAAAAATAAATTTGGCAAAAATTTCAAATCGTTTTTATTTAATTGCATTTTTAAATTGAAACTTTGAAACGACCCACCCTATACATAACATTGTAAGTCAATTCTCTGACCTTTTTTTGCCGTTATTTTTAAATCACTGCTCCTTATAAAAATTAGAAATTCTCTATAAAAATTGTTTATTCTTACATCTTAAAATATATTCTCCATTCAATTAAGTACTTGAATAATAAACAGACATAAAATAATTTAAAAAAGAATTTTAAACGGAACGCCAAGAGCTGGAGTGGACGTAACAATATTTAATTCCTCCTCCCACTCTTATTTAAGAATGTAATTATAAGAATACGATTTTATTTTTATTTTTTTCGTATTTCAATTGAATTTTTCTGCTTTTAAAGACCACAATCATTGTCAATCGCCATTCTCATCTCTGGTTATTTGTCTGGGTGCGAAATGTAGCCCATCAATTATAATTAAAAACAATTGTATCCATCACTTACTCATGCCCTCCCACACTGGAGGGTATTCAAATGCAGGATCATGCGGTGTTGGTTTATATACACACGTCCACTCATTCATTCATTCAATCATCCAACCATTCCTTCGTTCAGTGTTAACGTGTACGTCTATTGTTGAAATGTCCACAGAACTTCACCTTCAGCTCAATGCTTATGCAGAGTTTTTCTGTGTTTTTTTTTCTCTCTCTCTCTCTCTCCCTTTTGTAATGTTTCGGGTGAAACAATCAAACAGTAATTAACTCTCTTATATTTCTCTTTTAAATATTCGTCGTACTCACCTCTTTGGCTCCTTTTGCCTTTACTTCATTAACAATGGCAACAACTCGAAACGTACAATAGCCTAGCTTTTGATTTATTCTCTCTCTGTCACTCTTCCTGTCTCTCTGTCTCTCTATCTCTATTGTGTTCTATTTTAATCTATTATTTTTTCATTCTGTCTTTTTTTTTGTTTCTCTTGCAGACAATCATACGCGAAATGAATCGCCTTGGCATGATGGTGGATTTGTCACACGTTTCGACGGGCACAATGCGTGACGCTTTAGAGGTTAGTGAGGCACCTGTGATATTTTCACATTCATCCGCCTATGAACTGTGCAATTCGAGCCGTAATGTACAGGATGACATGCTACAATCGTTGGCCAAGAATGGCGGCATTATTATGGTGAATTTTTATTCGAGATTTCTTTCCTGCAGTGACAATTCAACGGTACACGATGCAGTCGGTGAGTAATAAAATGAAAAAAAAAACGTTAAAAAAAATGTCCATAAAAAATTTTCTTAAAAAGATTAAATCTTAGTTGTTGGAGAATTTAATTGACGTCATTGATGGAAATATTAAAAATGCAAAATAAATATGGCACTGAGTACATAACTCAATTGAAATTGGAATTGACAATTAATGTTCGAATAATGTCACTGAGTAGTAGAGATGTTGTTCTCAAACTGTATGTATGACCTGCAAAATAAAAACCAGGTTTATTGTTGTTATAAAAAATAAAAATAAAATTAAAATTATTATGATAGCTTCACGCTTATTCAGAGGTGTTTTGAATTATCAGAAATGTTCTCAGAAATGTTACAATCTGACTAAAATTTATAAAAATTTAGTCGTAGTAATCGCTATAGTCTAATGGGACCTAGTTTCTCACACCACTTATGTTGTGTGAGTTAATTTTATGCATGAGGGGTGGGACCTACAGTTTAAAGTCGACTCCGAACGACAGATTCTGAGAAACTTTTCATGGCAATTTTATTTACTCTCAGATTTTTTGCCAGAAATCTGCTGAGAGAAAGTCGCCGAAGAAATACTTTTTGTATTTTGTTTTGTCTGGCCTGGGGCTGGAACCCTGGCTTTACGTCTAATAAGCCAACACACTACCTACTAGACTGCGGCGACTTCCAGCTCAGATATCTAGAATAAAAACAAAATATAAAAAAAAACATTTCCTATCTTCTAGCAAAACTTTGCGAGAAAATAAAATTTCCATGAAAAATTCTCAGCCTTAATACGGCAATATATTTTAGCAATTTCATGAATTTTAGCCAAAAGATTGTATAAAAATTTATAGTTTATATTTTTATTTTATTAATTTATTTCTGTTTTATTATAAAACAAACAATTTTTTAATGTTTTTCATAAAATAAGAGAAAAATAAGGAAAAGTTTCAGATGACTCTATAGGTACCCCCAAGGAGAACCCTGAGTAAATTTAAAACTCAAAGGCCTAATATATGAAAATGTTATCCCTTGTATTTAGTAGAGTATCCCTTAAGGTCAAGCACTTCATTTAACCCATTTGGAATTGAATGTAAAAGTTTTGTTTAGTGTTTTCTGGTGGCACGATGAGCAAGTTTTTCGGTTGACTTTTGTTTGGAGGTTTAGCGATTACATAAACGTTCTTTCAAATGATCTCCCAAATACTCTCTTGAAGTCATATCGTGACTTTGTGCAAGAGTATTAAGCCTGTGGGGACTTTTTTTTTGTGAAAATATATTGCCGAACTAAGACTTTTGCTGTCCACTGTAGGCTTCACCGCTCGGTTAGATTATATACAAAAAGGCAAGAATTTTAAGAGATGGTGTGGTTCAAAGATTAGAGTGATCAAATTCAATCCCAATTTTAATCTTGGAGACGACAAAAAAATATTATTCATGGTTTCAAATTTCGAAATTTTCCTCTAAAAGGCATCCGACAAACCACCCACAACGAACTTCAATAGAAGATGAGACAGCTTTACGTGTTGAAAAAATGATAACCGATCGCAACATGATAACCCGATTTTTTTGTACCTACTCTTCAGGCTAATGATGTGAACGATGTTCAGTTTCAACAGTTTGGTGAAACTTGCCACTCATCTCATGCCACAATTGATTTATTGCGTCAAACGTTTGATGGTGGCTTAATTAGCCACCACAACGAATTTTAATAGAATATCAGACAGCTTTGCCCGTTGAAAAAATAGGGGACTCAACAAAAAAAATTTTCCCATATTTTTCAAACTATTTGGCTTTTTAAGGAAACCAATTTTGACTTTCTTGTTGGAATCGAAGTGCTGCTTAGGCAATGCATGTCCAGTCGATGAAAACAAATAGTAGTCGGAAGGAGACAAGTCTGGTGAATCAGGATTTCGACCTAGTTTCTCACACCACCAACGTTGCGTCCGTTTATTGTATACATGAGTAGCGCGACCAACAGTCTAAAGTCGACTCCGAACGAGAAACTTTTCATGGCAATTTTATTTATTCTCATAGTTTTTGCCAGAAATCTGCTGAAAGGAAATCACCAAAGAAATATTAAAATTTCGCTTTGTTGGAGATGTCTGACCAGAGGTTTGTACCATTGGCTCACTTCTAATAAGCTAACACACTACCTACTAGACTACGGCAACTTTAGAGCTCTGTAAACTTTTACAGATTTACCGATTATTGTCACTGCAATGGCTTTGAGCTAGAAGTTTTGGATCAATGCATGGTTCAAATTGATGATATATTGTCGGTGACGATTTGTATTAAAGGTTTTATGAGTTCGTGGTCTTCCACCCGAAGTTGATAGTTGTTCCGGATTATCCCATGATTTTTTCTGTTTAGGATTATAAAAAGAAATCCATTTCTCACCGCCAGTAACAATTCAAAGCAACGCTGATTTTCTATCGTGTCTTTGGAGCAAAATTTCATAAGTGCTTTTTCGATTTTCCATCTGTCTTTGATTCAATTCATGTAGCACCTACCTTCCTTGCTTTAGGAACTTTCCCATAGCTCTTGAGCGGTCAGATATTTTTGGTTTTGATTTAACTTTTCTGCCATTTGTTTCTGACTCAAAGAGTGATCTCCATCCCATATTGTTTGCTATTCGGCTTCTTCAAACTTTTTGTCGTCTTCCAAATCTTTATCAACATCAAAATCGTTACCTCTGAACCTTTCAAACCATTTTCTACATGTTGATTCTGATAGAACATGATTACCATGTACATACCTCGACAACCATACGATGAGGCTCTCGAGCACATTTCTTCAAATGAAAACAAAAAATTTAATGCTTTTCGCAAATCATTATTTTCTGGTTCGAAATTCGCCATTTTTAACACGGTGAAATGATATGATTTTGTTTATTCACTGATTTGATTTACAGTTCAGTGGACATGTTTGAAAGATGTTATCCCAAAAACATAGCCTAGCTTCTCACACCACTCATGTTGTGTGTGTTAATTTTATACATGAGTGGCGAGACCTACAGTTTAAAGTCGACTCCGAAAGACAGATTTTCGAGAAACTTTTCAAGGCAATTTTATTTACTCTCAGAGTTTTTGCCAGAAATCTGTTGAGAGGAAGTCACCGAAGAAATATTTTTTCATATTTCGTTTTGATGCCTGGCCTGGGGTTTGAACCGTGGCCTTACGTCTAATAAGCCAACACACTATCTACTAGACTACGGCGACTTCCCAAAAACACATATAATAAATAAACCTCGTTCACAAGGAATATCGGGTGAACCATTTATCGGTTTAAATTTGAACCATCAGTTATTTCAAATCTGTCAATACTTACGCCATTCTATTTTGTCACAAAATTCAGTACATTATCTATACTGAGCGTAATGTATCGATTTACGCTTGAGCAACACTTGGATTTATTGAAAATTTATTTCCAAAACAAAGACAATTGGTCGGGAAATTGCACGAAAATGTCGTACAAAACACTGCCCGGTATACGCTAAAGTTGCTAAAGTTCGTGAAATCGGTTTCGTTGTTGACGAGCCAAAGCGTGAGCATGCTCGTACAGGGCGTACGCCAGAAAATATCAAGGCTGTAGCTGCGCCTACATCGTTCTCAAGAATTGAAAATTTCACGCGCCAGTTTACTTTGAATTTAATAATAAATTTATAAACTTCTAAATGGGCCACCCTTTATTTCTTAAGAATATATTTTTATCTTGAAGTCGCCGTAGTCTAATACGTAGTGTGTTGGCTTATTAGATGAAAAGTCAGGGTTCGAGGCCCAGGCCAGACATCAAGACATGATATGAAAAAATATTTCTTCGGCGACTTCCTCTCAGCAGATTTCTAGCAAAAACTCTGAGAGTAAATAAAACTGCTATGAAAAGTTTCTCAAAAATCTCTCTTTCGGTCCCATCACTCATGTATAAAATTAACACAGACAACATAAGAGGTGTAAGAAACTAGTTCGTAATTCTGACTGAAGGGTTGTAATGTTAAATATAATGTAATGGTACACCACAGTTTTATTTCCCGTAAAAACTAGGCTAATATTGATTGCATCTTTCTTATTTCCAACAAAAGTGTGAGCCATTAACACTAAAGTGACTTATTTTTGGACTACTAAACTCTTAAAGACGAATTATATTTCAAATATTTAATATTTAATAATTCCAATATTTAATAATTTTTTCTATTTTTCATGTCTTCGCCAATTATACGCCATACAAATCTGTTTTCTTCAATTATTTTTTGCTGCTGCAAATAAAAATCTAAAAAAAAATTGTGTGCAATGATGGTGCATTGAACTTTATTGGATTTGGAAATGAATTTTCTTTCGTCATTTCTGCTACTCATTTTATAATGAAATTTTCTACGAAAATATAAAAAAAAATATTATTTTCGAAAACGAAATTGAAAAATGATGGGAAATAAAAAAAAACGCCGGCACAAAATATTCAATTGCATTATGCAAATTGTCTTGCTGATTCATCTTGAACGCATAACAATCAACTCACTGACTTGAATGTTGTCGATGATATTAAATAATGTTGTCTATGCTGCCACCACTACGACTACTGCTGCTGATATTACTACTGCTACGACTACTACTACTACTACTGTTGCTGACAATGCTGCTGATGTTGCTGATTGGTTACGCTGTTTGGTTTGACTGGAAATTTGCCTACTACTCCGTCTGGCATTGCAACACAATTTTTCGCATTGGTGTCGCACTTTTGCGCCTTAAATTGAATGACTGACTGACTGCCTGTATATCCATACCATCTTTGTGTGTATGTGTGCATCTTGGTTTAATGGCGTTCTATATCTGCTGCCAATATATATTGGGTGGCTGACTGGTTGGCTGGCTGGCTGACTGACTGGCTAAATGGAATATTTATAACTGGGTTTATTTAACATCATTGCCATTTTTGCTGCAGCTCATATAAATCACATTAAGCGTGTCGCTGGCATTGATCATGTGGGCCTGGGTGCTGGCTATGATGGAATCAATTTGTAAGTAAATGAAATTTATTCTTTAACCCATTCTAGCATTAACTTTTATTATCATTACCATAAAAACGTTACCGTTGTCGTTACCGTTGCCGTGTCTACACTGATTTCAATTTTCTTATGTATTCTCTTTCGCATTTTACCACTTAAACGGCCCCTGAAACTCAGACACTTACTTCAATAATTTCTCTATCAGTGGTAGTCTCCTGATGGATAAAACTGTTTGTGTGTCTATGCGTGTTTGTATGAGTGTCTGCCTTTTGGCCTTTTTTTCTCTCTCTTTGTTGCTGTAACTTTTTAAGTGATTTCATTTTCTGTTTCATCATTCACTTTTAATGGTCCGCAATAAATAATGTTGGAAGCAAAAAAAAAATGAAAGAAACGAACGAAAGAGAAAATCAAATCGATTTCCCATGACATTTCATTTATAAATATTTTAATTGTTGATAATATTTAAACAATTTATTTATTTTTTTATTTTTATTTCCATTTTGCAACATTAGTGTAGTTGTGATGTCTGTCTGGATATTCAATCGCGTCTGTGATTTCGTTTGTATTGAATTAATTTCGTAACGGAATTGTGTTAAAATGTATTTCAATCAGTTGGCTGTTGGCCGCTGCTGTCTTGTTTGTTGCACTTGTTCGTCGTCGCCATCATCATCTTCGCTCTCTGGTGACTGACACATCATTAATGATGGCTCTGAATAGTAGTTTGTCTTGAATATTAAATGTCTGTTGAAAAAATGATTGTAAATCCTTTCTTTCATTAAGAATTTGTTTTTGTTTTTCTGCAAACAATACATCTTGATACAGTTAAAAGGACTCTATGAGCCTGTGTAGTGAAGGCAACAATTTCATTCATTTTAAAAATAAAAATATAAAAATAATGACATTTAATCGTAAAACAGTTGCAACACTTAAAAATTCATCTTAATTAGCATAATTTATGGCTGTAGCTTCGGTACGGTAATTTAATGTAATGTGGATGACAGGCATACATTAACACTAAAAGTACCAAAAATCGTAATTTTTTATTATAGTCTTGTAGAGGAACCATAGTACTGCCCTCAATCAATAGCGGATACTTTTATAATGTCTTCTCCATTCGCATTACCCTGATTATTAAACAGGATACTGCTTGTTGTCAACAGGGACAATTCCTGACCCAGGAACTGATACACATTCAGAAATTGCTTTCTGGAACGTATTAACACCGCTCGGATTTTAAGTATCAGGTGCTTAATTTGAACCATCAGTTATTTCGAATTTGGCAATACTTGTGTTATTCTATTCTGCTACAAAATTCAGTTCAGTATCTCCACTGAACCTAATGAATCGATTTACGCTTAAGCAAGGTTGGTATTTATTAGAAATTTATTTCCAAAACAAAGACAATTGGTCGGAAATTGCTCGAAAATGTCGTACAAAATTTATTGCTGTACACAAATTTATTGCTGAAGTTCGTAAAACTCGTTTCATTGTTGATGCGCCGAGGCGTGAGCATGCTCGTACAGTGTGTACACCCGAAAATATGGAAGCTTTGGCTGAGAGTGTGTGTGAGAATTCATCAACATCAAATTGTCATCGTTCTCAGGAATTGAACATTTCACGCACCAGATTATGTTGAATTTTGCGAAAAGATCTCGGTATGACGCCATACAAAGTTCAATTGGTTCAAGAGCTGTGACCCCATGATCAAAAAATCTTTGTTTTCGCTTCGCTAGATGGGTCAACGAAAAACTGCACTGCCAAAAAAATTGTCTTTTCGGATGAGGCTATTTTCGTGATGCTATTGCCAAGATACGACCCCATACATTCGAAAAAGTGTTAGAAAATTGCCAGCCGCAGCAGCCAAATGAATGAAATAACATTACATTTCTAACCAGAACAATTTTTCTTCTTGTTTCTAATCGTTTCTTGTTTATTGCATTTTCTGTATTCTGATGATTCATTTTTATCATCACAGGATCTACATATTAGATACGAATCAAATCGTATGCTGTGCTCTGTCAGAATATCAGGCCATTCCTGGATAGTCTAATGCATGCAACAAATATCCTCCTATTCTAATTGTCTACCAAAAGTTTAAACCCAGTTGGTTCGTAAAGAATCTCCGCCTTCCCATATCTTCCTTTTCGTTGAGTATACCCTTAAAAACATTTTTCTTCACTACGCAGAAACATTCTGGCCGCATCAGCGGCTTGAAGTTCGGTCTTTGCAAATAAATCTTCCTCCTAACTACCGTGAATTCCTAGGAGAGAATATCCCTTTTCCAACTAACAAACTGATTTAATTTCCTCTAATTGTTTCACACTATTTTCGAGTTAACCTCTTAAGAGCCGAGTGCTCGAGTTGAGGCCTGACTGCCAGATATAATTGCTATGTCCAGTCGTTTATGTATTCTTTCCAAGTTTAATTGGTTACATCTTTCGATTGTATAGACATCCACTTGGAAGGTACCCGAGGGTTTCCCCATTGACTTGGGGAAAAACTCGATCTATTCACATGATCGCTCTTTGAAAATAGTATAAAGCTTCTAGGTTACTCCAAGCACTTTTATTACTTTATTACTAAGTCTTGTTGCGAAGCATTGTTAAGAAGGGGGTGTTAGTCACTCGCTCGGATTAATCAGAACACTATAGAGAATGAATCTCGTATTTGATCTCCTATTATCTACCAGAAATCGTTGTCTCCAAAGTTTTGACCTTTGATACCATGTGCAAAAATCTCAAATCCTAAAACACTCCAGTGCCACTGAGGACAGATCCTCAGTACTCTGGTTATAGAAACACACGCTCTGTATCGGAATCCATGTGAGTTAATTTTAGATTTGTTCTAGCTACCGATTATTAGTTATGATATTCTTGGGGAATTATTGGATCTTTAATATCCCTATATTTTTCATACAATAATTTTCATCCAAAGTAATAGGTACTGATGATCAAATACTATTTGTGAGGTGATAGTAGTTGATTTATGATCTGTCAGACGCTTTACTACCCCTATGCGATCGATAAAACAAGCTTTTATAATTTCCGTATTTGACTGAAAAGTGATTTAACCTTTGTGCACCCTCTCGAAATGCCGTGGTTTAGTAGGTTGTGTGTTGGCTCATTAGACGTAAAGCCCCGATTTAAACCCCAGATCAGACATTTCCAACAAAACGAAATATGAGAAATATTTCTTCGGCGACTTCCTCTCAGCAGATTCCTGGCTAAAACTCTGATTTCCAAGAAAGCTTCTCAAAAATCGACTTTAAACTGTGGGTCTCGCCACTCATGTGTAGTATAAAATTAATACGCACAACATAAGTGGTATGAGAAGCTAGGTCGTAACCATGACCAAAGGTTTGTAACGACTAACTATGTATGTATATATGAACACGCCAAAAGGAAGAGGTACCACAAGATATCTTCTTAGTCATTGCCAGGGACTTATGAACTTGGGCATACATCACTTACTGATGGAATGTGCCTAGCCAATGGTGATTTGAAAATATACTGCACTTTCATAAAGCTATCGAAATGGCTGGGAGATGACAGGCTGCAGTTATAACTGATTGTGTAATACTGCGTTTACAACTGGACATTATAGCACCCAAGCAGACTATGTTCTCTAAGGCGGCTGTCAATTTAATCTTAGCTTACCTAGTTTATTAGACGTGAGGCCACGGTTCAAACCTCTGGAAACACATCTCCAACAAAACTGAATATGAAAAGAAATATTTCTTCGGCGACTTCCTCGCAGCAGATTTCAGGCAAAAACTTTGAAAATAAAATAAAATTTCCATGAAAAGTTTCTCATAAAATGTATGTCTTGACGGCGGGACCTACCACTTATAGATAAAATTAACACACACAACATAAGTGATGAGAGAAGCTAGGTCGTAATCCTGACTAAAGGGTTGTAATGACCAATTATGTATGTAAGTTCTTAACAGTTCCGGTTTGAATTAATAGCGAGTTAAACATCCTCTTTTTCTTAAGAATACAATTTTTTCGATGTAAGACGATGTTTTCGATGTTTTCCACCAACGCATTGGAATTTAACGATTTTGTTTTCTTCTGCACAATCGTTTCCTATTCTGTTTTATTTTATTATTCGAAACTCCACAACAGCAATTTACTTATTAAGGGTCACAATAGTAAATATTTATTTAAATAAGCCAGACATGAGAAAAAGAAAAAAAGGAAGTGGAATTACAAAAAAGGAAATGAACATAATTTTTCAATAACTGACCAATACAAAAGTTCAAAAGTTAAACAAATAAAAATAACAAGTTGGTTTATTTTCATTTTTTTTATTCGTTTTTTCACCATGAAAACACAATAATATATGCAGGACCACAAAAAACTTTTTCACAATAAAATTTAATTTCATATGCATGCAAAGAAAATCACAAGTTACCCTACAGTACTGCAGTATTTTATAAATCTAAAGATAAAAATATAGCGGTCGTGTTAACCTAAAAGTCGCCGTGGTCTAGTAGGTAGTGTGTTGGCTTATTAAACAAAAAGCCAGGGTTCGAGCCCCAGTAAGTAAAGTATTTCTTCGGCGATTTCCTCTCAGCAGATTTTTGGCAAAAAAAAACTCGGAGAGTAAATAAAATTGCCATGAAAAGTTTCTCAAAAATCTGTCGTTCGGCGTCGACTTTAAACTGTAGGTCCCGCCACTCATGTATGAAATTAACACACACAACATAAGTGGTGTGAGAAACTAGGTCGTAATCCTGACTGAAGGGTTGTAATGACCAATTATGTATGTATGTTAACCTAAAAGGCTGAAAAGAAATATAATTCAAGTTTTTGTTAATGAAAATCTTAAATTCCTATGTTACAAATGAATTAAACTCTCTAATATGTCTCCACTATTAGTAGTAGAGTGCATAAAACCAACAACAATTGCAAAGACATTTCTAACACAGAATACTGTTACAAACGGCAAATTACTATACATATACAAGCATATTTACTAGAATTGTGTGTGTGTAACTATGTACAGCAATAGCATATGAGAGGAGAAATCCAATAATTTCTAATCATAATAACAATACCACCAGCAACTACAATGACTAACTAAAATACCAATAATAACAATAATAATAACAACAGCAGCAACAATATTAACATCAATAAACAAGCAATACAACAACAACTATACAAAACATAACTTTCAATAAAAATATCTCGAATACAACAAAACAATACGAATTATGTATGTATGCGAATTGCTATACATTCTCTCTCTCTCTCCGGTATAGTTCTTCTCGTATACTCACATAATTATACTTATTTCATTATAACGGTTTCAATAGAAGCTTCAAAATAAATTTTACCTTCTTTCCACAATAGCATTAATAAAACCTTACGATAACATAATTTTTCCAATACAAATGTATGTATATATGTATGTAGGTAAGTATTGTGTATAAGGTAACTGAGAGAAATAAATATTTATCGATAAACAAACAATGAAACATTGGAGAGAAAGGAAGCGCCAGAGAGGATAATAGGAGTAGTCAAAAAACGTAGTGGTATTTTATATACACAAACATAACAGAACATAACTGGAATGGAAAATATTAATTTTTAATCTGTAATGAAGTCGCCGTACAACATCCCTGTAGAAGGTTGTGTAGTGAACCCCAGTTCAGGAATCTCAAACAGAACGAAATATATTTCTTTCGACTTCTGCCTCCCAACAGTCTTGCCATGAAAAGTTCCTCAAAAATCTGTTGTTCGGAGTCGGTGTTAAACTGTAGGTCGCGCCTTTAAAGGATAAAATTGACACACAACATGTATGATGTAAAAATCTAGGTTGTAATCCAAGCTAAAGAGTTATAATGACGAATTGAGTAAGTAAGTACATGAGATACATACAGATCACATATCTCCAGTAGAAGGAAATGTGAAAAAATATATTTCTTTCGGCGACTGCCTTTCATTAATCCTATGGCAAAACCTGTAACTGCAGGTCGTAATCCTAACTGAAGGTAGTCTCATTGCAAAATCTTTGAAAGTAAACAAAATTATCATGATTCCGGCATTTATGCATAATATTGAAACACACATCGTGTGGGAAGCTGCGTTACGATCCTGACTAAAGGGCAGTGAGTGGTGTCTGAACAACCCGCTATCTAACAGACATCGGCTACTTCAGACTACGTTCTGACGAGTATACTCGTCATAAACACTTACTTGGTTAAATGAAACATGTTAATTGAATTGAAGTCGCCGTAGTCTAGTAGGTAGTGTGCTGGCTTATTAGGCGTAAGGCCACGGTTCAAACCCCGGGTCAGACATCAAAACGTAATAAGAAAACAAATATTTCATCGGCGACTTCCTCTCAGCAGATTTCTGGCAAAAACTCGGAGAGTAAATAAAATTGCCATGAAAAGTTGTTGGAGTCGACTTTAAACTGTAGATCCCGCCACTCATGTGTAAAATTAACACACACAAGTGGTAAGAGAAGCTGGGCCGTAATTCTGACTGAAGGGTTGTAATGGCCAAATATGTATGTATGTCATGTTAATTAATCCATCTCTGTACATATATACTAGAGTGCGCGCACTTCCTGAATGATAAATAGCACCGGGAAATTTATACACGTCGATTCTTTAGTTTGCAGTTAAACTCTGACATTGTCTTGCAGGCGCGAAATTTCATCAATTTCAAGTCGATTTCAAAGTCTACATATTTCAATTTTCAACTGTTCAAAGCTTACATACATGCATACATACATACATAATTGGTCATTCAGGATTACGACCTAGTTTCTCACACCACTTATGTTGTGTGTGTTAATTTTATACACTAATTGTAAGACTACAGTTTAAAGTCGATTCCAAACGACAGATTTATGACAAACTTTTCATAGTAATTTTATTTATATCGTTCTGTTGGAGATGTTTGAACCATGGCCTCACGTCTAATAAGCCAACACACTACCAACTAGACTACGGCGACTATTGTTCAAAGCTTACATAACTAAAATCATCTTTCTGTTAACCGCCCTAAGGGAAACAGTCCAAGCGTTTAATCTGGCGATTTTAGAGTGCAATAGAATAGAAAAAGAATATAAGAAACGCGTACGCTCTGTTATTTTAAAAATCCAATTATCCATCCCTGATATAGACAGCCAAAAAACAGAAAAATATTAAACACATAAATATGCTGTCATATCCAGCTGTTTTTATATTATATTATATCCGTATTATTATATTAAACAAAACAAAAAACATATTTTTGTAAAGAGAAGTAGCCTTTTAAAATATTTGTTGTGTTTTTCGTTCGATTATTTGTTAAAAAAAAAATAAAAGCAAGAGGTGTCATGAGAACATCCAGCCTACGTATTATACCGTGTGTTTTTATAACTTTATGACATTTATCGATATCAGTAACTAGAGTCAGACAAACTGAGAATATCAAACAGTGTTAACATTCCTTTGCAGTTAAGCTGGCATCAGAACCATCTAACGACAGAAAAACGCTTTTAAATTATGGAAATTTAATTTGAAAGAATAAATGTCAGCGAAGTTCATAGAACACTTCGTCATTTATTCGTTTATTGCTCGTTTTCCCATTAAGATTACTCTTCTCGATTTAAAATCCGCAGGAAGACTTTGTGTAACGCAAAGTCTTAAAGTAGACACCGAGATATTGACCGAAGTTCTAAGCTTGTTGGCATTATTCTTCTTTCGAAGTCAGCAACGAGTTGCCGTTGCGATAAAGAACGAGCCATATCGACCTATGCTGACTAAGATTTTGATTGCAAAAATTAACAGTTGAGCCTCACAGGCTTTTGCTTCCAATAGGATGGCACAATTTGCCATACAGGCGCTTAATTTATTGCAAAATCAAATTGGTGACCACTTATTGAACGACATGCAGTTGGCTATGACCATAATCCAAATCCTTTTGGTGATTAAGACGGAATAGAAACTTATGATAAAATCATCATGGTTCAAAGGAACCACACTATTACATTATTAGACATGGGCCTTGTCTTGAGCTGCTGTCCTTTAGTTGCAGAGGAGATTGTTTCCACATAACAAATCAGAATCAAACACAAAACCGGGTGCTCTGGTAGTCTGGATAGTGTCCTAGACTATTAGCGTGGGAGTCGTGGGTTCGATTCCCACAAGAGACTCTGGTCTGTGACGCTACACCGAGCATATGGTCTCCGTTACTCCGCTCGTATATAATTAAAATATAATTTGTAATTGTATTGTAATAAATAAATAAATAAATACAAACACAAAAACTTATTTTTTCTTTTCTTTTAACATGTCGCTGTCCGTTGCACGTTTTATTTTCCATCCATTCGCCAACAATGCTTCATTAATAAAACAATTTCACTCCAAACAGTTTTGCATTTTCTCCTTCACCGAAAAATATTCGGCAGACTTAACAAGTGGAGTCGAGTCCATTGAAATTTTTGTGCTGTATATTCGAATAAATTAAAATATTGACAAATATTTACGCAAAATTTATGAATAACTTACATTATTTGTAAATATTTATTGGCTTTAGAAAATATTTTTTGCTGCCACCACTTTCTCTCTTTCATATCTGAACAGTGCTGCTCGCTAACAACATACTTAGGTAGCCTTTTTATGTTTTATTTGTACAGACATTTGTTAGCATGGAAGCCAGTGCGAACTTATTAGTGACTTATTTAAAACAAAAACTTTAAATTAAATGCGCTATTAATTGATGTTATAAATTAAAGCTTTCAGAGGCGTTACAAATTCTTCGTTCTCTTAAGGGCCTTTTGAGTTGTAGGAATAGAAAAACTTTTAAGGAACTAAATTTGATGCTTACGATTGACAGGTTGTGTATTAGATGAGATGTACTCATCACTGATCACACTTGATGTTCTGTTATAAGTAGAAACCTTGTTCCCTATTGACAAAACAAATGGTTTAAGAAAAGAATTCTTCGTCATAAATAAGGACAGCTAGTAATCACTAGCCATCAGTTTCCGAATATAAATTGCCTGCATAACAACAAAGTAACTAACAGTTTGAGGAAAACGCTATCGGTGCTTGACATTGTCTTGACGAAACACAACTTTTTGCTTATCAGGGTACACTAATACTCTCCTCTTACACTTTTAATACAAAGGAGTAACACTGATGTTTCTATAAACCTTTACGGCTATATTGTCTGACAGTCTGGGAAGCACTACACACCTAGAGGCTGAATTAGTTAATATTAAGCCACTTCTCAATTGTCCCAATCTCCAATAAGTTTGACCAAAGGTGTAACGAAAATGTATGCCTCAAAATGAATGCTATTTCTGCAAAAGAGTATGTACTGTAATGTTCCATTCCTTAACAATGCCTTTTTTAACGGAGGAGGTGTAAATGTACCTAACCGCACCATAGAGGAAGTCGTCACATCCTCCGAGTGTGTGGGGCCCTCACCCACTAAATCCCCCTCGTCTCCTGTGGACTTGTTTGGCCCAGTCCGGAACTACGTTGGTATTATTTCGGAGTGGAGTCCTTTTGGCCCTTTGGCCTCTCCATGTCTATATCCGCGTCCGGATTGCGTATCGAAAGTTGAGGAGACATCTAAGCGTCTCCACTATTCCTTTCGTCTAAATCACCGTTTCGGTTTCACCCGGCACGTGTGGCAGTATCACCTATGCCGACATGCTCAGTTGTTCTGCACCCGCAAGATCTCTCTTTTTCCGTCTCAGAATGCGCTCTACGTAATTCATCACCGAGGTCCAATTTCCACTACTCGCAATCATGACCTTAACCTATCCATGTTTAGAACCATAATCTTAACTTCATCAAATCATTGTAAAGCTGTTTATATATCACCGGGTAATAGGAACAGGTAAACCGCAGAGGTATACTTAAGAAAATCATATTGCATGTAGCAAAGCCGATAGTTTGACAGATTTCTGGCAAAAACTCGGAGAGTAAATAAATTTTCTCAAAAATCTATCGTTCGGAGTCATCTTTAAACTGTAGGTCTATAGGTAGGTCACTCATACATAAAATTAACACACACAACATAAGTGTTGTAAGAAACTAGGTTGTAATCTTGACTGAAGTGTTGTAATGACCAACCAGCTAAATCGCATAAGAAAAATCAATAACTATGGTTTGACAGCTAAGAATGTCAAACAGCCTTGACATTTCTGTTCACTAATTTTGGAAATTCATCATGTATTGTTTATAGAACAATGCATCTAAATTATAGGAAATCTCTACGAAAAAAATAAAGCTAATAGCGAAGTTCTTTACGGTTAACATAATCGGCTTAATAAGCATGCAATTCATTTATTTATTATTCGTTTTCCCAAAAAGTTTATGCTTCTCGATTCAAATCCCTCAACAAGACAAAGAAATGTACGCACGGAACAGAATATTGCTGACGAAAACGGCGATTTTAACTTGTTGGTCTTTGTTCTTAGACCACGCACAAAACTTACATTAAAACCTTTTCAAGCAATCTTTATATGCGTTCAATTTTCGCTGATTGAGCTCATTTGAAATTGGACGACAATGGGCATTGCTATCCTCTTCCGGAAGTGCGAAGCTGATTCCGAAGCAAATGGGTACATCTCTAAAAATGTTTGTAATGGGAGAAGAGACAATCCTCAAGCCGTTAAAGCGCCACAACTACATTCATTAAAATTATTTGTTGTGGTTTACACATCGGAGTCATTATATATTCTTATTCCTTTCTAAATGAGTAAAGAAAGCTGTCGTTACGATAATGATGTTATACATTACACTTTACATACATACATACATAAATAATTGGTCATTACAACCCTTTAATCAGAATTACAACCTAGATTCTCACACCAATTATATTGTGTATGTTAATTTTATAAATGAGTGGCGGCACCGGCAGCTTAATTTCGATTCCGAACTACAGATTTTTTGGAAAACTTTCCATGTCGATTTTATTTACTCTCTGAGTTTTTGCCAGAAATAGAAAGAAATATCTTATATATAAAAATGAATGTGTGTTTATTTTTGTTTGTGGGTTTGTTTGAAGTCTATAGACGGCTAAACGGCTGAACCGATTTTCTTGAAATTTTCATAGTATCTTCCTATATGTCTGGAAGGAGTTATAGGCTACTTTTTATGTTAAAATAGGCAAATTTATTTATTTATTTATTTATTTATTTGATTATAATGATCTACATAGCACAACAAGATACTAAATCTTATAAGTGACAGTGCTATGTTTACAATCAATAAGGTATAAAAAATTAACATTAATTAAATATAAAAAATTAGAGAAAGTTAAATTATGTATATAAATATTAAATTAAATTGATAAGGTAGAGTATAAAAATAATAATAATAATAATAATAATAATAATAATAATAATAATAATAATAATAATAATAATAATAATAATAATAATAATAATAACAATAATAATGATGACCTAAAAAATAAAATCACAAAATTTACAAATATGAGATAAAAATTTTAATTATGAAAATAATTTAAATAACTCCTTTTTGAACGCGTTTGCATTGCCCAGATTTTGGATGTTATTTGGTAAGGAATTCCAAAGACTAATGGTGTGTATAAAGAACTGTCGCTGAGACAGAAGAGTCCTGAATCGTTGCTGTATAATCCCCACACCCCGGTGGGATCTGGCAAACTTAATTTTACAATATAAATACTTCGGCTGTTTCGTGTAAATTATTTTATGAAGTAGAAGGAGGCATCTAGTTTTCAGGAGATTATCAAATTTGATACCAAGAATCAGGTAAGCTAAATGAGAAATGTGATCCCGACGCCCCTTAAGGAAAACATACCTGGCTATGTTATTGTACGCCAGGTTAAGTTTCTGGTTGTCATCATAACTGCAATTTGCGTATATCTCACATCCATATAAAAGTACCGGAATCAAGTACGTTTTAGCAAGTTGCATGCGAATGACAAAAGGAGTTGAATCTATGACAGCCCACAAATTTCGAAGCATGCCATAAATTCTGCCAACAATGACACTTATATGGGTAGACCACGATAATTTGTCATTAAAGACAATACCCAGATTAGTAGCCGACCTGACAAATTCAATTTTATTTCCCCTGATACTCAATTCAGGTATGACAAATGATCCGTTTGTTCTCGAAAGTGTAATACATTTAGACTTAGAAGGATTGATACATAGTCCATTGGCCGAGGCCCATCCGTCAATCCTTGCTAAGTCATGATTAATGTAGTCCAAACAAGAATAAATATTCTCCCTTGGAGTATATGTGTAAAGCTGCACATCGTCAGCATACATGTGAACATTACAGTTAACCAAAACATCAGGTAGATCATTTATATACATGCAAAACAGCAAAGGTCCAAGTATAGACCCCTGTGGAACACCTCTACTAATAGTAAGTGGATCCGAAACTTTGCCATTGAAATGAACCTTCAGAAATCTGTTCGTCAAATAAGAATAAATTAGATTACAGGCAGTTTCGGAGAAATAAAACAGTTTTCGGAGCTTTTTCAATAGAACCGCATGATCGACTGTATCAAAAGCCTTAGAGTAATCAAGCAAAACCAAATAATAAAATAAAATAAATAAATAAATAATAATAAATAAAATAATAATAAATAAAATAATATAATAATAAATAAAATAATAATAATAATAATAAATAAAATAAATAAATAAATAAATAAAAAAAGTATGAGTGTTATTGTCTAACAAAATATTACGTATACGTCACCCGTCAGCTCTATGTAATATTTTCTTCTTCTTCTTATACATAAAAATGAATGTGTGTTTATTTGTTTGTGGGTTTGTTTGAAGACTATAGACGGCTAAACGGCTGGACCGATTTTTTTGCAATTTAAACAGTAGCTTCCTGTATGTTTGGCAGGAATTATAGGCTACCTTTTATTTTAAAATTTCAAGTAGGCGATGTGCCACGCCCACATACCCATATAAAAATTAATGTTTGTTTGTATGTACCTTATAGAATCGTAAACTATCATGTTATGATCTTTACCAAAGTTGTTGCGTATGAGCCGACGAAAGTTTCTAAGTTGGTATAACTAATTTCCGGTAGGTGACGCTACTGAAAATTGCTTAAAATCAATTAAATTGTAAACTGTGCATTCTTTAATAAACTTGTTGAGCATGAGTCGACTGAGGTTGGTGCGATTATGGATGGTGTCACTGAAAATTATTCAAAATGAATGACAAACAATTGGTCGACCTACACCTCAAGCATGGAAGAAAAGAGCATTACGAACCTCAGAACTAGACGAGCATAGAGACTGAAAAATCTTCGAGTATATACCGCTGAGACCCGTTCCCTTGAACCACTTGAACAACGAGAAGTGAAATTAGAAACTGATCGAATGCGTACTACTCAGACCCGTTCATCTGAATCATCAGGACAACTCGAAACAAAGTCAATAAAATGATTCAAAATTAATTGGACATTTGTGTAATGTCTCTTTTTCTCATTTATTTTAGTTGGTGGCGGCGCAACAGCGCAGTGTGCAGCTAGTTTTTAATATTTCCTTTTGTTCGAAATGTTCGACCGGGGGTTTGAACCGTGCCCTGACGTCTAATAGCCGATACACTACCTACTAGGCTACAGCGCGATTTGCAATCGATTTGTTGCAAAATCACTAGCCCCCCTGTTCATGCCACTAGATTTTATGAGGCTATGCAGAGTTATTGCCTTATGACTACGAACCTTCAACTGCTGAAGTATTGAGAGCCAATATTCAAGTCCCCATTAATGCCATGCGGCCTTATTCATTGGAAAAAGTAGTCAAAAGGTGTGCTATCGAATAGTGTACGTAACTCGTAGCCCCAGTGGATATATGCCAGAAAACATATTTAAAAAATAAATGCCATGAAATTATCTTTCAGACTGTTATAAAAAATATCCTAAATAACCATTTAAACTTCACAATCTATTAAAAAAACACCCTGTATTATTATGTAGGTTTGATATCCACCTTCTGTGCTTGTGTATCTGTAGCAGCGTTCGATATTTGCACAGCTGCTGTGTGTTGAAAATGAAAATTGGCCGGACATGTTTTTTTCTACAAAGAATGCGGACGACGTTTATGTGTATTAACAGTTATTGACAAAATTTTATTAAATTGTTGCAAATAACATTTAATACTTTAATAAACAGCAATTTATTATTTGAACAATCAATAGTAGTTGCACGTCCAACTTTAAATTGTCAAAGTTTTAGTTGAAATGCTAATAATAGTGATGACGATAATGGCACGCATTTCAAACTGGTGGTTATTGGAATCATGGTTGACATACATTTTTTACGAAGACAACAGTTGATGATCATTTGAATGCAAAATACTGGTGATATTATTTTTGTGAGAGAAGAAAAACGCCAAAACACCAGCCATGTTTAAATTGTTTCCAGTGGTTAATTTTTATTGTCAAATAAAATATTGTTTTCATGCCACATTTTAAATATTCAAATTTGTCATACTTTTTACAAGACTTAAAATTGAGGGAACAAAGCAGTATTACTCCTTATAAGATTGCTTACATACAGTGTATATGCTTTAAGTTGCGATAGTCTAGCATGTAGTGTATGGGTTTTTTAAACGGTAACCTATGGTTCGATACCAAGTTCAGACATCTCCAATATAACAAAATATGGAAAAATATTTCTTTCGGCGATTTCCTCTCAGCTGTCTTCTGGCAAAAGAAAAAATTAATAAAATTGGCATGAAAATTTGCTCAAAGCTGTTGTTCAGAGTTGTGCAGCCGCCGTAGTCTAGTAGTTAGTGTGGCGGCTTATTAGACCAGGGGCAAATCCCAGGTCAGACATCAAAACGAAAATATGGAAAAATATTTCTTCTGGCAAAAACTGTGACAGTAAATAAAATTGCCATGAAAAAATCTGTCGTTCGGAGTCTACTTTAAACTGTAGGTCCCGCCACTCATGTATAAGATTAACGCACGCAACATAAGTGGTGTGAGAAGCTAGGTCGTAATCCTGACTGAAGGGTTGTCATGTGCAATTATGTATGTATGTTGTGCAGAGTCAGCTTTAAATAGTAGGTCCCGCCGCTCCTCTATAAAACGAACACACACAACAGGAATGATGTGAGAAGCTTGGTTGTAATCCTGACTAAAGGATTGTAATGACCAGTTAAGCAAGTAAGTATAATCCATTGTGATACCACCGTGATCCATTTCCGCTTCCCAACAGATAATTTAGATCGACTACGTAGTAGACTCCACCATGCTTTCTCTTTCTCCGACATAGTGCTGATCATGTACAACAACATGATCATGCATAACAGTTTCCTTCTCTTCAGTTACAACTCCTGTAGAAATTATTTACCATGCGTCTAAGATCATTACGTGTCACATAAGTATCCGTAATGCGATAATGACTCCAACAATATTACAAGCATGCTGCTTGAAGGTTTAGCCACATTTGCAACGCTACCCTACCCGTATCCGAACCCTTCCATGCTATGTTATGAGAGTTCATATCAGTATTGTCAATTTCGAGCTCTCATGTTTGCAAAAAGTTCTGAAGGTAGAGAACTCCACGAAAGAGTCATGACATGTCTGGCTCTATATTTATCCAGAGTACCAATATATCCTGGTAACTGTATGATATGAATTCCCTACGCATCCGCTTTCATATTGAAACATTCGTGACAGCCATTAAACTTCTTCGTTTTCTTTAGGTTTCAATTCAGTACTCTGACAGCTAACTGGCCATTAGGAAGTATTACAATATTCTTATCAGCGATATTCTTAGTAATCCATACAGTAGCCTGTTTGACCGTTTGATAGGAGTCAAAAGCTACCAAATGCAAAAAAAAGACTTTTTATACAAAAGTTTTTTATCCTTTAGAAGAACTAGATAAATTAATAAAAATTAAGGTTTTGATTACAGTTTCGTTGCGTTAGCAAACTTTTTTAGATGCTTTTTCTGTATATTGTAGATTTTAGTTCTAATATCCTAACTTGATAAAAATGTCAGGAAGTTAGCCGTAGAGTAGGAACCACAGTACGCTGATACCATACTCCAGGGTGGTATTTTAGGCTCTGCATGAAGGCATAACGATTGAATAACTCTTAAGCCCCGCTTAGCCAAACGTCCACGGAACATGCATTTGTTTTTAGCATATGAAGAACAATGTAAATGCTTACCGAATTTATATTACGCTTTGGTAAACGGTCTAACTGCTTTTCGTATTCTAAAAACAAACGTACGTTCCGTTGACGTTTGGGTAACCAGCGCTTCATTCTCTGATATTTCAGATTTTTAGACATTCGAGATTGCTTCCGCATTACTGTCTTTCTATTGGCCATAAACTTGCCATCTTGTCCCATATGAGTTATATTTAGATAGAGTTTTGTCAGTAGTTCCCAATGTTATAACACAGAGTGCTAATTTCATTTGTCTGCTATCATTTTGTCTATTAGATTTACAGCTCACGAAGAATAGAATTTTCAGTTCTCCGAGGTATTCAAATTAGCAGTAATATGAGAAGAAGTTTCAGCATGACATCGTTAATAATATTTTAGTTTTCTAATAGAAAATATAGAGAAACACTCACGATAGTATCTATAATTTGAAAACATTTGCATCAGGTGATTGCTATAATTCCCTATAAATTCTGTTATCGATATTCATATAACTTTTATATCGATATTCCCCATTCTGCTGGTTATTTCTGAATTATTTTCATTTAGACATACTTAAGAAGTGCTTAAATTTAGTTTACAATCTCTAAGTTTCATGACCAACCGGGAAATTTAAGTGACTTTGTTTGTTGGCGAAACAGTTAAGTTTTTAAGTTACAAACTGATTACAAGTTTTAGTGAACTCACTCGGTGTTAAAAGTGTTTGGCCTCAGGGATTACTGTTAAGCCGTGTTCATACATAATTTGTCATTACAACCCTTCAGTCATTATTACGACCTAGTTTCTCACACCACTTATGTTGCATGTGTTAATTTCATACATGAGTGGCGGGACCTACAATTTAAAGTCGATGCCGAACGACAGATTTTTTTGAGTACCTTTTCATGGCAATTTTACTTTACTCTCAGAATTTTTGCCAGAGAAAGTCGACGAAGAAATACTTTTCGTATTTTGTTTGATGTCTGACCTGGGGTTTGAACCCTGGCTTTACGTCTAATAAGCCAACACACTACCTACTAGACTACGGCGACTAACTAACTAACAGTTTGAAATCGACTCCGAACAACAGATTTTTGAGAAACTTATCATGGAAATTTTATTTACTCTCAGAGTTTTTGCCAGAAATCTGTTGAGAGAAGGTCGCCGAAAAACTATTTTCTTGTATTTCGTTTTGTTGGAGATGTCTGAGCTGGGTTTTGAGCCGTGGACTCACATCTAATTAGCTAAAAGCTACAACGACTATACAAGATATAAAAATTATTAATTTAAGAACATAAAAATTTCAAATTTGATGTAAAACTTTTTAAACAACAGCTTATGAATTAACAATTTAAAGCATAAAATATCTTAAAACTCCACCAAATTACATACTGTAACGCATGTAACGTGTAACTCTGTGCTGAACTTGATTACAATAGAAGGCATTTTATTGAATGTAAACCAAACCACTAACACCACCATTTCGCTTCACGGTTCCATAACCATTCTTTAACTATTTTATTATTGTTGCTTTAGGCCATTAAAGACCGGAAAAAAAGAACTTTCCAAAGAGCACCAAAAAAAAGCGTACACACACAAATAAATAAACCAACCGTGTGTAACCCAAAACCATGTACATATTTTAAGGAGCGGTAGGAAGCCAAAGGTTTTCATATTTGATGTGTTATGTTGTCAGACTTTAAATGTCAATATTTGTAAAACAAAAAACCACAAAATTGTCTACTACCCACCCATTGACTTTAGTTTTTCCGAAACATATTTCTTTTCGATTTTATTATTACGAAATCACCATGTCGCGTTTAAAAATATTATTCTGTATGCAAATTTTGAGCAAACGATGTCAAGCCATAGAAAATTCTGTTGTTTTCCTAGAAATACAAACAACATATTTTATGCGTTTTTTTATTTTGTGTGTATTTTTTGGGGTGGGTTGTTTGTTTTCTCTAGAGAATTTGACGGACAGACAGACAGACTGACTGACTGAATATCTAGTATTTGACGCCATCAAGTAATTAAGTATGTACATATTTTAAAATATCAAACACACTTAAAATATTCAAATAAATTTCATCATTCTCCTTCTTTTTTTCAATCGTCTGCGTAAGATTTGTGTGGGTATGTATGTGTGTGAGTTTTGGTTGTATGTTTGTCTTTCTATACAATATTCGTAATTGGTGCGACTGATTGGTCTTTGGCTACTACTAACTGACAGTTGCACATTGTAAGCACTGAGTTGTTCTTTGGAATGTCATTGCTATGGATTGATTAAAAACCAGCAGATGTAATCAAAGCAGTAAAATTAAACAATAGTTACAGGAAACAATAACAAAAAAAATTAAATAATTTTAAAGGAGGATTTGTTCATATGCCACCAACACTGTCGAGGACAACTTCTATTCAGGCAGTTCTGTTTTTTGGAACTGAGAAAATAGGAAAGTAAAGTGGAAAGGATAGATATATACATACATAATTTAGTCATTATAACCCTTTAGTCAGGATTACGACCTATCTTCTCACACCACTTATGTTGTGTGTGTTAATTTTACACAAGAGCGCCGCATGGATGCAATATTTAAATCAGCTTGCATTATAGAAAACTTATAAACTATAAAAAGTTGTCTAAGAACATACCCATATAACCACCGCTAAACAGGAAAGAGAGCACTAACTTAACTAGAAACTAGGGTCTTACATACATACATACATAATTGGTCATGACAACCCTTTAGTTAGGATTACGACCTAGCTTCTCACGCCACTGAGACCACGTGTGTGTTAATTTTATACATGAGTGGCGGGACCTACAGTTTAAAGTCGATTCCGAACGACAGATTTTTGAGAAACTTTTCATGGCAATTTTATTTACTCTCAAAGTCTTTGTCAGAAATCTGCTGAGAGGTAGTCGTCGAAGAAATATTTTTTTCATATTTCACTTTGATGTCAGACCTGGGGTCAGACAAGTCTTATAAAGCAACACACTATCTACTAGACCACGACGACTTCATAACTAGGGTCTTAGGTATCTCAATATTCTAACGTTATTGATTGAAACATCTCAATAGGTTCGATGTTACACTTTAAAGTCCTCTCCGAACAACAGATTTTTGAGAAACTTTTCATGGACATTTTATTTCCTCTTAGAGTTTTTGCAAGAAGTCTGCTGAGAGGAAGTCACAGAAGAAATATTTTTTTTCATATTCCGTTTTGCTGGAGATGTCTGATCTGGGTCTGAACCGAGTCTCCAAGTCTAATTAACGACTTTTACGGCTGTAACTGCCTGTTTCAAATCGACACTTAGTACGGAATCGGGAGATTGAATCTTAATATTGGAATTAGTAACTGATATAAGGATTCAAAAAGTGTCGCGATCAAATACTTTATTTCTGTCTAAAATTGATACAAGCTTTGATGTGATAAAATTATAATGACCTTGTTTTATTTTCATGGAGTTTCTTGATTCTTAAAATTCTTTCACTTAAGAATAGAGAAGCAAATGACAGCAATTCGAAATTTTTATATTTCCGAAGCGTATTTTTCTCGTGGAAAAATTTTGTTTTTCATTCTTTCGAAGCTTTATTATCATTTCGTTTTCCATCAATTAACACTATCTACCTATCAAAGCGTTAGTTATTCCACTTTTCTTTGATTTGTTAGAAAAAAAAACTTTTCTTTCGCTATATATATATATATATATGTTCCTCTTACTCCTCTAGGGAGCATAGGGCCGCTATAGAGTTCATATTTAATGCATTGGCATATGCAACATAAATCACATCATACGAGAAAAATGTTTAATAGGACTTACAAGGGCTTAACCCAATATCGTTTGTACTCGGTATCGTTTGATATTTCGATTTTCAAGTTTTTTATTTAAAATAATTAAATTTTGAAAAATTATTTGGCACCTAAAACCATATCATGTATAACCGCAGTCATTCATTCAAAAAAAAATTCTCTTGACACTTCGCCAATTAACTTATTTGATCGTACGAAAGAGATGAAATATTTCTGTTATTTAATCAATCCCATTTAACAATATTTAAAGATAAACACATACATACATACATACATACACTCTTACATGCACTCTCAAAAGGAAAAGTTTAGTTCTTTTGTTTTCATAAAGAGCGGCGAAATCAAACAAAAGGATTTTCGCTTTTTCTAACAGCCATTTAGCTGATGGCGTCAGCGAGGAAATCCTTTAACAAAAGCTCATTAGAATATTTAACCGCAACTTATGCCACGAACAAGAGACAGACCACACCACGCAACACCACACCACTCTTGCATGTGTGGTGGCGGATCTGATAAAGAAGGGTAATGGAAAAATTAAATTCTATTGTTTTCAAAATGTACCAAATGAAATCCATCAAAAAAAAAAAACAAGAACAAAAAAACGAAAACAAAAACGATTTCAAATGGTTTTAGGCACGAGCACGGGAGGTGGTGGTTTGAAAATAGTAGTGTTCAGTAGAAAATCACCAATAAATCCACAAATAAACGCGTTATATCTACACTCTTTGCTAACAGATTTTTGTACGAGTGCGAACACTTTGTTCACTTGATTTGCATTTGCAAGGATAAAATTTGTTGGTATGTGTGTGTGTGTGTGGATTTGGTTTAGTATATATAAAGAGAAAATAAATGTATGTTTTTGTGTAGTGAAATGACATGAAATGGTGATTAAAAACCGCTACGGAATGGCCATTTTTCATTAAAGTTCACTTAGGCGGAGCTGTGATAAAAAGAAGTTTGGATTGGTTAGCAAAATATTTATTCAGGGTTCGAATCTAACTCGTATAGCAATAAAAATGAATCTATAATCATGAGTACTTCTAAATACTATTTATTTCAGGATGATATGTGGTAAAGTGATGGTGATGGTTAAAAGCCCAAGCATCCCAAATAATTTTTTTTAATTATTTACGTAGAAGATATAGTTTCTAGGTAAACAGACAACAACAAAATACACACATCATACGGTAAACAGATCTACGAAAGCAAAAACGTAGGAATTTATGAAGAGTGATAATAACAAGAAATTTAACAACAACTATTTCATAGAAAGATAGCGAAGTTACCAGACATAAAAGGGAGAACAAATAGAGCGAAGAACGTTGCCGTCAATCAGCCGTAAATGAAAATTAAACCCATAACGCAGACCTAATGGACTAGCACACTGCGTACTAAAAGAGCATCCTTCCGTGAACCTTAATACCAAATAGGTCTACAATCTTAGGACCTATTGGAGTAGAATGAAATGTTCGGAATCCATAAGAAAATTCACGAAAGATGAGCTCAATTCAATTGGGACAGTAAAACGGTATATAGCTGTATTAATTGGCGCTTTATACACTATTTGAGCACTCAGCTCCTATGACGTTAACTTAAGTGTAGTAACTTACTCTTTTGGTTCAGTTAATTCAACTACGCAGGTGAAATAGGGTAATTCTGTTGGATTCCAGTTTGTTTAAAATTGACCGCAATGAGTAAGCAGATGAACATGTGAGGAGGCAAGCTTCTACGCTGCCAGAATCTTTCTGTGGAGTGTGAAGAGAAGTAAATTCTGTGACTAACCTCGTGGGCTTAAGTAAATCTATATGGTAAGAGATTTAAGTTATGCATCAGTATATTCAGAAGTAATTTGAGAAAAATAACCGGCCTTCTGACCGGCACTGTAAGTTCAAAGAAAACGAACTCAGAACAGGGATGCAGATTCTGTGATGAGGAGAATGAATCGTAGGAACGCGTACTTAGAACCTGTGGAGAGTTAATACAACAATAATACATACATACATAATTGGTCCTTACAAACCTTCAGTCAGGATTACGACCTAGCTTCTCACATCACCCATGTTGTGTGTGTTAATTTTATACATGAGTGGCGGGACCTACAGTTTAAAGTCGACTCCGAACAACAATTTTGTGACAAACTTTTCATGGCAATTTTATTTACTCTCAGAGTTTTTGTCAGAAACCTGCTGAGAGGAAGTCGCCTAAGAAATACTTTTTGTATTTTGTCTTGATGTCTGGCCTGGGGCTCGAACCCTGGCTTTACGTCTAATAAGCTAACACACTACCTACTGAACTACGACAACTTTAAATGATAACATAAGTCAGAAATATTGTTGGAGTGGAGTTTCCTGAGGAGTTTAAAACGGTAACTCTATGACATTTAGTTTTTTAAATATGATTTCCGGCTAGTGCCTTTTGTTAATTTAAGTCCAACACTTAGAGTATGTGGCAAATTGAAGAGTAAATAAAATGACCATGAACAGTTTCCCAAAAATCTGTCGTTCGGAGACTTTAAATTGTATGTTATGTCACTCATGTATAAAATTAACACTCACAAGATAAGTGGCGTGAGACGCTAGGTCGTAATCCTGACTGAAGGGTTGTAATAAACAGATATTGTATGTATGTATGAATTTGAAGCAAAAATTTTAAGATTTGGTACTAGCGTCAAGGTTTTCGCAAATTTAAAACTGGAGTTGAAGACTTATATGTGCAAAATGTTATTAGAAATACAACGGAGATGCTACAGTTTGCGTTAATTAGTTTAAAAGAAATGCTATCACCACAATGTTATTGATGCATTTAAAGGACCTAGTCGATGATAGACATGTAGTAAAAAGGGTAACAAACAACATTGCGTGCTATCGCTTCTTTATTTGACAATATGCTTAAAGGAATTAGACTAGGTTAGGTTAGGTTAGTGGACGTGTACTTGTCAATTAAGACAAGTACAGTACTCGGAGATCGAATTGACCCATTGTACAACGTCCTAGTTTCTCACACCACTTATGTTGTGTGTGTTAATTTTATACATGAGTGGTGGGACCTACAGTTTAAAGTCGACTCCGAACGACAGATTTTTTGAGAAACTTTTTCATGGCAATTTTATTTACTTTCAGAGTTTTTGCCAGAAATCTGCTGAGAGGAAGTCGCCGAAGAAATACTTTTTGTATTTTGTCTTGATGTCTGGCCTGGGGCTCGAACCCGGGCTTTACGTCTAATAAGCCAACACACTACCTACTAGACTACGGCGACTTCTAAAGGAATTATGGCAAGAGTGATTCAGTGAGATATCTTAGACTCACTGATTATTTACAATAGAAAGAAAAACGAAAAGAAAAAAACGTCTCAACCATACATAAGCCACTCTATAATTTTGTTTCAACCTAAACACCGTTGTTCTAGGTCCTAAAGAGCCGCGCATTTAACTTCAGTTCTACTGAAAATACATAGCCAACTGAAACAAATTTGCCTGTCAAACTATCAATCAAACTATAATGCTTACACAAATTATGAGAAGACTGTATATTCACATAACCTATCACCACATATTAAAAATTTATGGATGCTGGATAGTATGGATGCTTCATCAAATAAATCACAGCAAATAAATCCCATTTGAAAAGTGAATTTTTGGAGAACTAATTGTGTTGCCATTAAATTAAATTTTATTAAGAAAATTAATTCATTAAAATGCCATTAAATTATTAAATTGAAACAATGTCAATACAAAACATTTTTGTGTAATAACAATGGCTTTTAATAATTGAATACAAAAGATTTATAACACAATGCCACAATTCCTTTTGTGGAAAGGAAAACAATAACAACAATAATAAGCAGCCATTTAAGCGGCCATTTAAAACATTTATGACCGAAACAATAGAAGTGTATATACATTCTTCTAGAAATTTGGCCAAGACCCCATATACCTCTACATCACCTTTAATGGAGTGTGGTATTTTAGAGCACACGTGTGGTAATGTCTTTTCTTTACATTGTTAATAAATAATAATTTATTGAAATAATGAATATTTTAACAATAAAATAATAGTTAACGGTTATTCTATAACCATAACCCTCTCTAGCATATAAGCAACAAAATAAAATAGATTTTGTAGCACCTCATTTAACAGCAAAAGCAACTACAGTGGCAGCGACAGCGGCTTGGAAAAAAGGCCTTAAATGGCTGGCCAACAAGGCATTAGGCCGAGACATATGAAAGTAAAAATAATGATAAACAGCTTTTGAGACAAGGCAATGCTGGTTAGATGTTGTTTATAGTTGTTTAGCTGTAGGTGTTGGGCCCATGCTTAGCAACATTTAACAACAATAAAAAACATTGAACATTGCCTCCTTACTTGCTTAGATGGGCAAACTAATACCGAAAAGATCATAAATTTATGGAAAGAATTTCGTTTTTCACAATTTATTACCAAAAAAAAAGAAGAACATGATGGGGCCCACAATAAAAGAGCAGATTAGAACAGAATGTTTGTTCATACATACAACGATATAAATTATTTATATTGCAAATAGAAATTTTTTTGCGGTCTAATGCCAATACATGTTTAGAGTTTATAAACAACTACATACACATTATACATACATATATCGAATTTACTATATATCGAATTTAAAGGATGTTTACAATTTATGATATTTAAAGGAATGACAACAGAAACTGTTCTAAGAAAGTGTTATTTTGTTGAAAAAGGAAAAAAAACAAAAAGTGGGCGTATCTCCCATTTCATTTATTTATTTCATTGTTCAAACGAATATAATAATTCGTAGTTAGATACAGAGGAACAATCTACCAGTAACGCTTATTCTTAGGCAAACCTGACATATCATCACATAGCTAAAAAGAGTACTCACGATCGCATATATAGCGTAAAGACGTGTCACGAAGCCAATAGAGTTGCACATTAATTTTATTTTCCACTAGAATACTATGTGCTTATGAGATAACGATCAGTGGCAATGCAGCTTTACAGACAAATATTCACATAACTTGGGAAAGATCACTGCATACAGAACGATAATAAAATTTCCATTGATTTTCTTACTTATTTTTCCTTCGAAAAGATTGTTGAACAGGCCATAGTGGTTACGTCGACATAGGAGTTCAGTTTTGAAAGTTGCCTTACTCAAGTTGGTAGTGTGTTGGCTCATTAGACATCTAGAACATGAAAAATATATTTTTTTTGGCAACTTCGCGAGTCTTCAGGCAAAAACTGTAAGTGTAAATAAAAATTGCCACGAAAGTTTTCTCAAAAAATCTGTCGTTCGGAGTCGACTTTAAACTGTAGGTCCTGCCACTCATGTATAAAATTAACACACACAACTTGGGATTGTGTGAGAAGCTAGGTCGTAATCCTGTCAGATTGAAGGAGACAACATACAATAGAGACGCTTGGCATTCAGTTCTAATTCAGAGTAAACGTCACAAGATCGTCAGATAGCCAATTTTTTTTTTTTTGGCGTGTGAGGTAGGGTTGCCTTCGTCGAGTGGGGCTTTCACTAAAACAATTCCTCCTCCCCTTCTGGAGATACTGCCTTCCCGGGACGGCTATCTGCATTACTTCGGGAAGGGTCCAGAACGACGTCCTGTTAAGTACCGTTGTCTACTCTCCCACGTCTGGGGACGCGATATTTGAAGCCAGCTTCATGCTATTGGCTCGTCTTCTCATGTATCATTCTGTCGCACTGTATCAAGGTCGATCTGCTTCCTGCGGAGTACACATTCTACGTATCTTCTCACAGCGCTCCACTGCAACAATGTTGTCGGGTGTGAATTCACCAATCTGTTCCATCAACACATTCTTCTCGTCTTGCCATTTGATGCAATGGAAGAATGTGTGTACAGCGTCGTCACTCATTTCCTCGCAATAAATTCAGCCAGGATCATTCACCTTGCCCATGTGGTGTAGGTATTGTCGGAAATAACCATGACCCGAAAGAAACTGGGTCAGGAAGTAGTTAATTTCCCCAAAATTTCTCTGTGTCCATGCTTCTATAGATGGAATAAGTCTAGCAGTCCATCTTCCACTTGTTTCAACGCTCCATCTACTTTGCCATCGCCGTATTGTTTGAGATCTGACATCTGCGATACTAATGGCGAGGTTTTCCCTCTTCGCTTTCCATAATCTTCTTCGCTCGAATGCCATCAAGTCGATAGGTGTCTCACCGGTGATCACGAAGACTGCGACGCCCGAGACCGTGCGATAGGCCGAAGCGACTCCTAGTGCCGCTGTTCGTTACACCGCTGCTAATATTTTGCGATTGGATTTAAACTCCAACGCATCTTCCCATATCTCGCTGCCATACAGTAGTAGTTAGTCGTTACCATGATCAATTTGCGTTTGGACTGCGTTGGTCCGCCGATATTTGCCATCAGTCTGCTCAATATGCCCGTTAGTTTTGCTGCCTTAGTAGCCACATGCTGTATTTGGGCCCAGTAGTTAAGTCTACAGTCTAGTCTGAGACCCAAGTATCTCACTGCCTTCTTTGTGATCAGTGATACGTCACCTATCTATCAGATAGCCAATAAAGAAAAACAAATTGAAACGTCCAACATGTAGTAGCGTGTATTCGATAGATACACATGTTCTACACATCACCAATCCTTTATTATTTGTCGACTCTATGCAATTGAAGTTGTCTGTTCGATTTGCATTAAAATACAAAATTCGAACAATAAAACCCTATAACGTTTCCTATAAATTCTCTTATAATATAAAATAACCTTTTAAATTACCCTGTGATAACACACTCACCATTGATTTTCTTTTTCTTAATTTGTTTTTATTATCTCTTTGTATATGTATAAATGTATTTATATGTCTGTGAGTGTATACGAATAAATATTTTAATGTTTTGACCAAATTTGGTTTTAAAGGCCTTCCATTCAGTTCTTTGAATTTTACGTTTTATTAGACAAAATAAATATTTAAGAATCTATTTGAAGAAAACAGAAAACAACAAGAAAAAGAAAAAAAAGAGAAATAAAATGAGAAGGAAAAACATCTGTATGCTTTTCTGTATCACTTTGTGTGGCTTGAATACCACAAGATAGTTTAAGTACACTGAGAAAAAATTTGCTAATTTAATAATTATTTAGACTTTCTAGTGGGGATAACAGCTAACAAAGGTGATGGGTCCACGAGCATTTTAAGCAAAGGAATCCAACATAGACTGTCCTTTGCTCTAGCCAACTAATGTAACACTGTTCAGGCTGAAATAATCGCTGAAAAGACTGCCTCTATGCGACTCGAGGCAAAGAATATATGGCATAGACGTGTTTAATGACACTAAAAAGTCCATTATATCCCTAGAAAGTTTGTATACCTTATGGTCAAAGAATACCGGATATATCTGGGAGTGGTAGCGAAACATTCCACAGTTGCCCTCTTATGTACAGCAGAAAATTCCAATCTTATAAGTGACATAGATTGGCATTACTCTGCAGAGAGTCTAACAAATAGTCTTCCCCAAAATTACCTCGTTTGCAAAGGAAAGATCGGATAATGAACCCACTTTTAAAAAAGCCAGACAAATTTCGTCCGATATGGAGATATGCGGAACAAAATTTGTATTAAACGCAACCAAAATCCACTTTAGAAACCTTGTAGCAATTAAAATGAGACAACAATCTCTAGGTGCACAGGATACTACAACAAATTTTCTGTGTTATCGTCCGGTAGTTAGACATCTGAGATGAAGAGTTCTTATGCACCCAGAGTTTGTTGACAGAGAATAATTTGAACAGAATATACACCTTCGCTGGAGAGTCACTGTCTGCTCTGGATTTTGAATTGCTGGTGTTATCAGCCCATATTTCTTTGAAAACGACGTAGACCAGGCCATCGCTGTCATCTGTACAGGTCGATTAATGCCAACTTTATTGGTCTGAATTTGTTAATCTAGATACTTGTGGTTAGGACAGCGCTACGGTCCTGAAATCGCTGTAGTCTAGTAGGTAGTGTGTTGGCATATTAGACGTGAGGCCACAGTTCAAACCCCAGATCAGACATCTCTATTAAAACGAAACATGATCAAGAATATTTCTTCGACAACTTCCTCTCAACAGAGTTGTGAGATTAAATAAAAATTGTCATGAAAAATTTTCTCAAAAAAAATCTGACAATCTGACCCGTCACTTGTGGATAAAATTAACACACTCTACATTAGTGGTATGAGAAGCTTACTAATGGTTTGTAATGACCAATTACGTATGTACGTATGAATGTATCCTTTTTGATAAGACTTCGCTCATGATGATCACCCAGTACCGAAGCTTCCATTGTAAAGAGCTGTGTTTACTTGTTACTTTAGTGTACTTATAGCTCTGTTGATTTGAGTTATATTATATATATTGTTATATTATATTATATTATATTGTTCTATGCATAACTTCATGCAGCTTCAGTTTATATGGAGTGCCATATCAAAAATCTAGGAAATATTTTAAGACATAACTTTACTCTTGCCAAATCTTACAAGGGGTGATTCTAAGGCACATTTTTTAACACAAAATATTATAATAATATAATGAATGTAAAGTAATGTATAGTAACCCATCCGTACACTTCAGACAGGTACCTCTCATAAGACAATATGTGGCTTGCAAAGTGGAGCTGTCAGTCTCTCGATCCACGGCTATGATCTTTAGTAGCATATGTAACGGTGTCATGTCCAACACAAGCACTATTTCCCCCTTAGGACAGTTTCTAATTGCCCTGTATAAGCCAACAAATGCCAGTTTCTACATTTTATCCAACTTCACTTGACTATTTTCAAATTCGCCCTGCCTGCCTAAACTTGACTCATTTTTGCAAGCTTGGAAAGTGCAAAATTACTGTTATTACATAGTAGTTTTTAGAGTTATTAGTGTCCCCCAATGAAAATTTGACCAACAAAAATTTTTAAACGAAGAAACAGGATTTTTGAGTTGCTTTTTTCTTTCAGTTCATCAAGCATATCTCATACATTGTATCTGCTCCAACTAACTCGTATCTTAAGCAAAAAAAAACCACTAAAACTCATACATTTTGCTAACCAAACTTATGAAATAGTAGAACAATAAAAAAAATAAAAAATATCTGCAAAATTTAAGGCCAAAATGAGGCGAAAAAAAGAAAAGAAAACATTAATTGTTTATAGCCTTTACTGGCAGGATACAAATATATATGGGAAGATAGTGAGAGCAAGAGAAGGAGGGAAATGGAAAACCCAATAGAAACCACAAAATATTTAAAACATATTCTGGTTAAGTTTTGAGTAACTGCTGCTAGTTTAGACATAATTTTTCCCATAGCAAATGAAAAATAACTGACGCAACAAATACAAACAAACTTATATATGTACATATATATATATGTATGCATATAAATATATATACGTTCATATTATTATTAAATAAATATTTAAAAATATTTGTGTGTGAATATATAAATACGTCTACATAGATGAATAAATAAATGCTTATACATGCGTTGCATGTGTGTGCAAACATACATATGTATGTACATAAGTATGTTATATGAATAAATAAGATTATTATTATTGTTATATAAACTTGCCTTAAAACACACTAAATATTTATGTTATTTTATTGTTTTTTCCTTGTCGTTGCTATTATATTTGGTTTCAAGCCAAAAAAATAGTGTTTAATTTATGAAAACCGAAATTTAAAAATATTTAATTCTCCAAATGTAAGTAGGAAGATTTAGAAGTGCTTAAAATGAAAAGCTTAAGAGCAGACAGCAACAATTATTAGTAGTAAAAAGTAGTAAAAAGTAAAACCTTTATACACCTCAAGGCCAAGCATGTCGTTATGGTATGCATGAGGCTTGCGAGAAGATCATTGTTTGCCCAGACAGGGCGAATTTGAAATTGGACCGGTGAAGTTGGAGAAAATGTAGAGACTGGCATTTGTTGCCTTCTATAGGATAATGAGAACCTGTTCGGCTAAAGAGGCTCCTGTTAGACATAAGATCTTTACATATAGTATTGAAAATCATATGGCAAAGGATGTGAACAGAGGCACACCAGAAGGTGGTGTTCTCTCAACATTGCATTGGAATATGTTGGTAGCGACGTGGTTATATGTATGTTATGCAGATGTTCTAGTGTTAATGGTATCAGGTTTTGATCCGCATACTCTCCTTCGAATTCAGAGCAACGGATACATCATCGGAAGGGAAAACCTATACAGATTGAGGGCAATTGTAATTACAGCAGTACACTGATCTTACTCGCGTATTAATGGCCATATTATTTGTCATTCTAAAACTGTTATATCGGTTTAATGGAAAGGCATGTCACTACATGTGCCATTTCTCGAATACTGCTGTCATGCTAATCTCGTCGTATCTACGGGATAGAAGTCAATTTGTGTATCATGATGGAACTAAATCGAACAATTTTTTAATATCTAGAGGTATACCACATTGCTCGATTCTTGGTCCACTTTTATATTCAATTTATTCTAATGATCTGCCAACTAAGTTGAAGTTTTGCAAGGTACAAATGTACGCGGATGATGTTCAGTTGTACATTAGTTGCTTGCGGTCTGATATTACAAATTGTATAGGGAGAATAAATTCTGATCTGCATAATGTGTTTCAATGGGCGGCGATTAATGGTTTTTGCCTCAATCCGAGAAAATCAAAAACTTTGATAATAGGCAAGGTATACTATACGGCACAGCTTACACCATTACAGATTAATAATACTACTATTGAGACTGTACATAATGTTAAGAATGTAGGAGTTTTTTTTAATAACAACCTTAACTGGTCCAACCATATAAATGCTATCTGTGGTAAAACGGTTGCCATGTTGCGAAGTCTTTGGCTAGCGCAATATTTTACTCCGTTTAATATTCGTATGCTGCTCGCAAAAACTTATCTCATCCCCACTTTGCTGTACGGATGTGAACTATTTTCTAGTTGTGACTCAGTAAGTAGGAATCTATAATACATCTTTTGAAAATTTATTGAAATGCCGTACTCTGGTATACCTACATAAAATCATCTATATTAGGGAACCCCATTATTTGTTTAATAGATTAGTTTTTTCAAGATCTAATAGAGCCTTGAGAACTAATAGCGTTAGATACCGTAAACGGATATCTGAGAGAGACTTTTACACCAATGCATTTCGTCTCTGGAATGAACTCCCGAACAACATACAGTTACTAAGCAATGCTAAGCATTTCAAGACTGCAATTATTAAATTTTTGAATGAAAATAACGTACATACATGTGTAATTAATCAATTATATTTTTTAATATAATTATTTTGTTTTTAATAATATTTGTTATGTTAATTTATTTTTAAGGTTATTTTTTTTTATTTTTACCTTATAATACTAGTTATAAATATCTAGCTTATATTATAAAGGCACTAACATCCGAGGCTATCGGCCCATTATTTTTGTAATTTCTTATATTTTGTTATGCCTACAGCCTTAGCAGTACTATTAAATAAGATGATATCTTGTTGTCCTGTATTTACGCCTGAATGAATAAATAAATAAATAATATTAAAACTGGGGGAGTAAATGACTTTTAACGTTATTGATTTGCTGGAATTGGTATGGTCTTAATGAAATAAAATTCATCTTACATACATAATTGGTCATTACACACCCTTCAGTCAGGATTACGACCTAGTTTCTCACAACACTTATGTTGCGTGTGTTAATTTTATTCAGGAGTGGCAGGACCTACAGTTTAAAGTTATCTTGGCAACTTTGTTTTACTCACAGAGTTTTCACCATAAACCGGCTGAGAGGCAATCGTCAAAGAAATAATTTTTCTAACCTGGCGTTTGAACCGCTGCACTATGTGGCATTTACCCTGAAAAGCTAGCCAAAAAGGCAAAAATGAATTTAAAGAAATTTAAGAAATTGAGTATGCAGTTCGATAGGCAACAAAATTCTGCATTATATAGTGAATTTTCACGACTGTAGGTTGAGATTTGTAGACTTGAGACGATGTCAAAGTCAGGAAAGTGAAGAAAATTGAAAGCGTTTTTGGCGTTTTTTTGTAATTTTAATAGGTTTATATGATATTTTTTTGTGGCTAAACGAATAGAGGTTTTATATTGATTTTTCTTTTATTTGAAAGGTATGAGCAACTGCTACTTTCAGTTTTATATATATATATATCTCATATATTAATGTTAAAACTATTCGTTCAAAATTTAAAAATAATAAAAATTTCACATTTTTTACCCTTCCTAAAAAAAAGATAAGGATTTTAAAGGTGAAAGTAGTTTTTAGTAGTTTAGTGTTATATACCATAAGAAAATATGACCTTCCTAGATTCAGGAACAAAAAGAAAAGTTTGGGCAAATTTGCGCAATTATTTTTGGCGATTATTTGAAAATTTTACTCTTTTTTGAAAAATTAAAAATATTAGACGTAGTGTAATAAAGGCATAGGCAATTAAGCCATATGGCGTACGAATTATGCGAGGAAATTCAGTAGAAGCGATACCAATCGAGATGTCCTGAATAGGTTACTTTTAAGCAGTGACCCTTTTATAAGCTGCAGTACACAAAAACTGCGAAGGAATTCGGATATTATTAAATTACTCCTTCCTGACATTGAAGATGAAAATGATAACGATTTTAACGATTGTAGTTGGTTTCACTTTTTAAGTCTTTTTAAGTTAAGTATTAAAAAATGTAAAATAAATATTATGAATAAATATTAATTATCATAGAACTTTAAAAACCTAATTACATATGTATATCGACTATTATAACAATATGAGATGTATGTTTGATTTTCTTAATGGACCGTATGTGGTACCTATTGGCACTTATGATCCGATCATAATAAAATGTGATTATAAATGATTCACATTCATATTAAACATGTTCATGTCGAATTTCATCGAGGTAATAAAATTTTTAAGCCAATTATAATTGCTAAACATATTTTCTTAAGGGGCCCTATATTGGACCAAGGGGCAATTATGGAACGACCATAACAAAATTTGGTAATATGATTTAGATTTACAAAATACATGTTCATACCGAATTTCACCACGATACCGATGTTTTTAATCCATTTATAAGCGCAAACGTGAATTTCTAAAGGGGACTTTATATGGGGACTAGGGTCAAATGTGATCCGATTTTCACCAAATATTACACCATGATTTCTTAGTACATGGAACTGATCCATGCTAAATTTTATCATGATTGTTGCATAATTACTATAATTATGTGTAAATAAGTGCAATTTCGAGGGGAATTTGTATGGGGGCTAGGCGAAATCACCGACCGATTTGAACCAAAATCAGTTGGCTTCATCCTTGGCCCTAATTATCACTAACACTATCAAAAAATTCCAGCCATTAACTCATAAAACACTTCTATTAATTTTGGTCAAGTTTTCAGGCAAAATGCCACATAGTTCGCTGCCTCATTTCTAATGCGCCAACACACTACTTACTAAACTACGGCTAATAAAGAACTATCTAAGTATCCTTCCAACGGTCGTTTATAATTTTTATTTTGCCTCAAGTGAAAGCCACTCATTAGACTACTGCAGTCACAAAGAGTCTTCTTTATGTGGTTGCTGTTGATACTTTACTTTGTTTATACTAATTAAACAAATTTTTTTGCAGCTAAGCAGCTGCTAGGTTGATAGGGTTACCATCGTTGCCTAGAAATAAGGTTCCCTGTGACCAGGTCCCAACTTAATGCTGTTGAACCTTCCCATGCCGTTCTAAAATTTGTTACTAAAATGAGCTTCGTTGCTGAAGATAATTTTTAGATACAGACATAATATTACAATCGTCCAGTCAGGATTACAACCTAGCTTCTCACAACACTTTTATTGTGTATGTTAATTTTGTACAAGATCGGCTGGTCGTACAGTTTACAGTCGTCTCCGAATGAAAGATTTTTTAAGAAACTTTTCAGAGTTTTTGCCAGAAATCTGCTGAGTGGAAGACGACGAAAAAATATTTTTTCATATTTCGATTTGATCACTGGCCTGGGGTTTGAACCGTGGGTTCATGTCTAATAATCCAACACGTTACCTACTAGACTATGGCGACTTCATTTTTAGATGGAAACACATTCTTGGCACAGAACGAAATTCGATTATAAAATTCAACCTTTTCTAACGTATGTTAGTCAATAACCAATTTTACTAAAGGATTTTAATATTCCATAAGTCACGAATTTTTTCATTTGTACAGAAAAAATGTATAAAAAAAAATAATGAAAAATCTCTTTTTTTAAACATATACAAAGAGCTATTCATACATAAATATATAAAAACACATGTTGTATCAAAAAAAAAACAAGAATCCAATCAATAGCACGTAATTGAATAGTAGCTGAGGTTAATTTTTTTTTTCTTTATTAACAATAGCAGACAATATTGGTTTTATAATGTTATTAAATAATTAATAAAAATATTTTAATTTCACACGCATATACCATAGCATTTCTTCTTATATGGCAGAGTATTGGGAAGCCATCAAATGTTTGTTATTTTTATTGTACAAATTCACGCAAATCAGGCAAATCAGGCATTGTGATGTATTGTATGCCATCATGTATTACAGAATAATTAAATAATTACAATAATTTATGCATTAATATTGGTAATAAATTTTGTTATTATTGTTATTCTGTGAATTCGATAATTTTAATATCACTGACAATTGACAATTGAAAATATATCATCGATAATTTTTATAAATTATTAACACTGCACTTATGCAAGGTGTGATAATAGAGTTTTTAGTTAAAAAAAAAGAATTTTTGTATTGCAAAATGTTATTCATACACAGGAATTTAAACAATAATTATTTGTTTGTTCATAAATATTTAATAGCGTTTTTTTTTGTAGGGTATTATTATTATTATTTTAATATAATTAACGAAAATTTATGGAGCGTATGAGCGATATTTCAATTTAAAAATATTTCACATACTCAACTGCTGTCATATGTACTATAGTTTATAAACAGCTGAGCTTACTTAAATAAAAATACACAAAATGTTTATTATATTGCAGCGGTATTTGTTATTTCTAATGTTATTGTTTTATTTCATAATATTATTATTAAATTTTATAATCAGCATAAATTACATAAATATTGTATAGCGGAGGGGGGGTTGCCGATCTATCGGCTTATGCCAACACATTTAAATGTTTAGTTTTGTTCTGTCTGTCCTAAACAAAAGCTTTATAGGTCCCTATTGACACCTGACTATCATGATATATAATTGGTGCATAATCCCTGAGTAACATCCCATGGATTTCCCTGTATGTCTTCTGCGTATGATTATTACAAAAGATGGCCCATTTAAAAGCATAAATTTAAAACTACAATAAAACAAAAACGGTTTGAAATTTTACCAAATTTATGCTTTTGTTGTGAAGTACAATTGTTCCGGTTAAAAATGGAATATTATTTCATTCATATGGCTGCCGCAGCTGGCTTCACAGTACCTCATTCGAACGGATCAATTTCAGTGCACTTTTTCAAGTGTAAGGGGGTAGTATCTCGGCAATGGCATCACGAAAGTTAGTCTTCATATGCCGAATTGTCTCTGCTTCGTTAGCATAACACTTTTCTTTAACGGCGCCCCACAAAAAAATAATCAAACGGCGTCAAATCGCAGGTTTTTGGCGGCCAATAGACATCAACATTTCGGCTAATTAAATGGCCATCAAACGTTTGACAGAATAAATTGATTGTGTCATGAGATGTGTGGTAAGTTGCACCATCCTTTTGAAACCAAACATCGTTCACATTAATACCATGAAGAGCGAATACAAAAAAAATCGGTTATCATGGTGCGATAGGTCTCTTCATTGACTGAAATGGTTGCGCCGTCCTCATTTTCAAAGAAATATGGGACAATGATGCCTCTACTGCATAAGCCGTACGAAACAGTCACTCGTAATGGGTGCTTTGGCTTTTGTAAGACCACGTGTGGATTTTCTGAGACCCAAATACGGCAATTTTGCCAAGATGAAAATGAGCTTCATCCGGAGAGATGATTTTTTTTTTTTTTTGGCAAAAAAACCAATTTGTTTTGGAAATAAATTTCCAATAGATCCCAACGTTGCTTAAGCGTAAAACGATTCACTACCTTCAGTAGAGATAATATACTGAATTTTCTGACAAAATAGAATGACAAGAAAGTATTGCCAGATTCGAAATAACCGATGGTTCAATTTTAAACCGATAGATGGGCCACCAGATATTTAGAATGTTGCAACCGAAATTTTTTTTAGTTTTTTAAGGATAATAAAGAAACTTCAAGAAACGAATTGACCGAACACCGTGTCTCGCATTATTAAAGAAGATTTAGGATTCAGTGCGTATAAGGGACACATTGGATACCTGTTCACGGTTGCATTGAAATAAATAACCGATATTTCAAATTTAAACCGATAGATGACCCCCACGGAAAGGGAGAAATTGATGGAAACGTTTTAATCTACAAAGAGGAAGAATGAAACAAAACATAGTTCAACTGTTTAAGTTCATTAGAATAATATTTTTATAGCCCTATGCCCTACGTAGAAGTCGCCGTAGTCTAGTAGGTAGTGTGTTGGCTTATTAGACGCAAAAGCCTGGGTTCGAGCCCCAGGCCAGGCATCAAAGACAAAATACAAAAAGTATTTTTTCGGCGACTTCCTCTCAGTAGATTTCTGGCAAAAACTCTGAGAGTAAATAAAAATTGCCATGAAAAGTTTCTCAATAAATAAAAATCTGTCGTTCGGAGTCGACTTTAAACTGTAGGTCCCACCACTCATGTATAAAGTTAACACACACAACATAAGTGGTGTGAGAAACTAGGACGTTGTACAATGGGTCAATTCGACCTCCGGGTACTGTACTTGTCTTAATTGACAAGTACACGTCCTCTAACCTAACCTAACCTAACCATGCCCTACGTAGGACTAAAAGACAAGATTTGAGATGATATGACGTTAAATACCTAGTTAAACAAATGCTTTTGAGTCTCTTTTGCAATTTAAATTAGTTTCACTTTATTTAGTCCATCAATTAGATTTCAATACCGTATTTATCCAACATATTAAAATATTTCAAATACTATTTGAATAAAATTTTTTTAATACGTTTCCAATATTTTATTTGCTTCTAACAACACATATGTCGCACATGTTTAAACATGTGTATTTCGGATAAATTCGAAAACAAACATTAATCTTTCACTTGTTTGTGTAGGGAAACAAAGAAAAATTTACGTAAAAATGAGAGAATAGGCTTGTATGGGTAATATAATGTGATGAATGTCGCAAAAACAACAACAATAGCAACAGTTAGCCAGCATTGCTTCAACAACAAAAGCAGCATCATAAAGTATGCGGCATACAAATAATTCAAATACATTGACAAACCGGCGAAAAAAAACAACACTGAAAAAAATCTCGAAAAATTTGTAAAAACGGCAAACAAGATAAATGATTGAAAGGCCTCCACATTATTTAATGCCCTCAAAAAAGTGGGAGGAAGGAAATGTGTATAAAAATAGAGGCAGTGCGGATGTAATTGTATTTGTGTTAAATCTGTAAAAATTCCTTAAACATTACTCTCCAACAAATTGTGTGACTGATGATGTTTTTTCGTCATTTTTTTTCTCCGTATTTTTTTGCTCTTTCAAGTGCTGAAATCGTTAACACAAGCAACAAATTGCTTTCACTTCACTTTTTTCTTTATTTTTTTTCTCTTACTGGTGCTCTACCATATTCACCTTAGAAACCAACGCCAATAACAACAGCAACAACTATTAAAAGGCCTGCAATATTTTATTTTTCTTGTTTTTGTTTTTTTTTTGTGTAACTGGTTCTTTTCTGTAGGACTAACATGATGATTGCAGTAAAAATACTTTATTCAATAAAGTACTAACACCCATACCAACAACAAACAAACAAAAAAACAGAAGACGAAAAGAAAAGCTCAATATGAAAATAGAAATTGAATGGTTTATTTATATTAAGAGAGAGAGAGGGAGAGAAAATAGTACGCTGCTAAACAGTCTGTGGGGAAATAGGAATCGTATGATTGTATATTTATTTTGTTTTTGTTATTTACCACCATAGCTGGAATAAATGTATGCGAATCATGATGAAAGCAAACACAAAAATAAATCGAAGTGTCAATATTATTTGACCTGGAATGGGATTTTCTATACACACATACATACATACATACATACATACACACATATATTTTTTTCATTTTTCTCTTCCCTACTTTTTTACATAACATTTGCCAAAGGAAAACACTTTGAAGCCAGAAAAGAAAAAAACACTTAAAAATGAAAATGAAAATGAAAACAGTCATCTAATCTGTACATGGTAATGCAGGCATGACCGAACTTGAATACAAAATTTTGAAAGGGAAACTATCGTAAAACCTTGCTAATGATAAACTTGACTTGAAGAGCCTTTCCACAATTTATTTATTAAGTTCTGGAAAAATAAATTTTATAAGAAAAACATTCACAAAGTGAAAATACTAATTGAAGAAAAAAATTAATTGAACTCTATAGATATTCTTTTGTGACAAAGGAGGATATACAATTAAAAAAAAAAAATTGTTTTTGTTTTTATTGGATTATTCAAAGGCTACAAATCTTAGAACAATTTATTCGATATGACTGCCATTTGCCTTCCAGCACGACTTTACACGATGTGGTCCCTCTTCGATAGCAAGATGCTCTTCATGCTTGTGGAAATTGTCCTCTGCACGGACAAGGGCTCGCTTCAACGACTCAATGTTTGATTGTAGAGTAGAACAAGCACGGACAAGGGCTCGCTTCAACGACTCAATATTTGGGTGTAGAGTAGAACAAGCACGGACAAGGGCTCACTTCAACAACTCAATATTTGGATGTAGAGTAGAACAAGCCAAGCCCTCTAACACGTAACACAACTTGTAATCCATCCGGTTGAGGTCTAAACTACTAGCTGGCCAATCAACCCTTAAACTCCGGTACTTTGTTTTTGAGTTACAGTTAATCGTTTTTACTTTATGAGCTGGAGCAGAGCCTTGCTGGAAAGTCCATGGCTTGTTGGTGAATATTGATTGTAGTCGCCATAGTCTAGTAAGCAGTGTGTTCGCTTATTAGACGTGAGGGTACGATTCAAACCACAGGTCAGACATCTCCAACAAAACGAAATTTAAAAAAAATATTTCTGAAGAAAACTCTCTAAAATTGCAATGAAAGGTCTAAAAAAATTCTGTCGTTCGAAGTTGACTTCAAAACTTTAGGCATCGCCACTCAGGCATGAAATTAGCACACACTACATATGTGAGTGGTGTGAGAAGTTAGGTCGTAATCCTGAGTGAAGGGTTGTAATGACTACTTATGTTATGTAGAGCCCTCTAATATAGACCAAGAGGTTGAGGTATGAATTACCCTCTGGCCAATCATCCGGAACATTGTTTTTGAGCCACAATTGAGCAATTTTTGCTTTATGAGCTGAAATAGAGTCTTGCTGGAAAGTCCATGGATTGTTGGTGAATACGGAATATGGAGTGGTTTCCAAAACAGTCGATTGATATACTTTGGCTGATGTTTTCACTCCTTTCTTGCAAAAATGAGATTTGGTAACGCCATCGTATCACACACCCCACCATACCATTACAAACGTGGGATGTTGGCCTCTTTGAACTCTCGGGATGAGTTGTGATGCTTCTCTGGATGGGCGAGCATGCACACGGTCGTTCTGTTTATTGAAAGATTCTTTTTTGGTGAAGATTTTCTCACCAGTAAACATACTTGGTATGTGAGCGTTCTTCGTGTACCGGGTGATTAACGCTACCGATTTTCGCTGTCGTTTTTTCTTCAATGCAACCGTGAACAGGTGTGCATGTGTAAATCTTCTTTTATAATGCGAGACACGGCGTTCGGTCGATTCGTTTCTTCACGACTTTGATCGATTTCGAAGCTTAATCAGTGCCAGTGCCAACTACAAAAAATTACGAATGATTTCAAGCGGTTGCATCACCCTAAATATCTGGTGGCCCATCTATCGATTTAAATTTGAACCATCGGTTATTTCGAATCTGGCAATACTTTCTTGTCATTCTATTTTCTCACAAAATTCAATTATCTCCACTGAACGTAATGAATCGTTTTACGCTTGAGCAACGTTGGAATTTATTGGAAATTTATTCCCAAAACAAAGACAATTGGTGGAAAATTTCAAAATTTGCAAAAAAAATCATCTTTTCGTATGAAGCTCATTTTCATCTTATTGGGTACGTTATTAAGCATAATTGCCATATTTGGGGCAACAATTGGTCTTACAGAAACCAATGCAGCCATTATGAATGACTGTTTGTTGCGGTATTTCATATTTCTTTGAAAGTGAGGACGGCGCAACCATTATGGTCAATGGGGACACCTTACGCAACATTTAACCGATTTTTTGTATCCGCTCTTCATGGTATTGATGTGAACGATGTTTGATGTCAACAGTATGGTGCAACTTGCCACACATCTCATGCCACAATCGATTTATTGTGTCAAACGTTTGGTGGGGGTCGAAATGGTGATATCAATTGGCAATTTGGCACCGTTGGACAATTTTCTGCTGGGCGCCGTTAAAGAAAAGTGTTATGCAGACACACCAGCGAGGCCAGCCGTTTGAATGGAATAATAAAAAAATTTAAATTAAAAAATTTATTGTGCAAAATTTCACACCGTTTTTGTTTTATTTCATTTTCAAATTTAAACGTTTAAATGGGGCACCCTTTATATGGCCTGTGTCCATATTGCATTGTAGTTGGCCAACTACAACAATACGATTTCCGATGTCGCTTTATTCCATGATGATGACACATATTGTATTACATATAATAATATAAAGTACAATAATTAAAAACTACATAAGTACCTAAACATTTAACTAACTTTCTAAAATAGTACCTTTGCTATTAACTCCATACCATATTCATGACAATGAATCTCGTTTGAAATAATTTTAAAACTTTGTTAGAAAGTTTCATAAGCCATGCATCACTGAAGGACATGAAAAAACCTCGGCCTGTTTATTCCCAATTGGACAGATCTGCTAACAAAACCAGATAAGTTAACAAAATACAAAAACAATAAAAAGTGTAGAATGTAGGTAAACATAGTCGAACAAATTTGGTGGTCTAGTTTTTTGCATCCTCCATACGAACGGCATGAACACAACAAGAGCATCTGTTCGTTGGAGGCCGTGTATCCGATGTGAAGCATAACAAAAAATAAAAAAAAAAGTTTTTCGAAAATATTTCCGGTTGGCTGCATTGCATAGTGTTGTTTCCATTTCGAAAAAAAAACATTTTTTTTTAATTTTTTAACGATTGATATGTGCTGGTGTATGGTGTTTTAGCAGGTTGACATGTGAAAATACGTTCAAACAGAGATTGACATTTAGGCGAAAATTTATAGTGTGAGTCCTTTTTTCCTTTCGTTTTCTTGCTTTTGGTTAATTTTTTTAAAATCTTACAACTTGTTAAACTTTTATAAAGGAAATGTTTAAATTGTTTATTTCACTATTCTTACTTGTTTATCTTTCTAGCACGCCTAAAGGTCTTGAAGATGTCTCATCATATCCCACTTTATTCGCTGAACTATTGGGTGTTGGTTGGTCCATAGAAGATTTAACCAAATTGGCTGGAGGTAATTTTCTGCGTGTCATGCAGCAAGTGGAGAAGGTGCGCGATGAAAAGAAATCAGCCGGTGTTAAACCGTATGAAGATCATCCAAATTTTCGTGCCGAAGATCCTTACAATTGTACTTCCAGTTAATCGTATGTGGGTATTTAGACACAATAAAACGAGGTTGTGTTTTTCTAATTGATTTCAAATCTTTTTCTTTTTTTTCTAATAATATTAGAAGACTACTTTCTAAGAAGAATATTTTTGTTTTTGTTTTTTGTACCTTTAAAACATACATACATATATTATTAGAAACTTTTTTTTTGATTATTAATTACGTCTGATCATCAATCATTATTATCATGTAATATGTACGATGATCTCTCTACAAGTCTGGGCGTTATAAAAGCATCAATATTATTATATTTTATATTTAAAAGAAAAATTAAAATTAATTAAATTAAAAAGAAAAAAAATTTAAATAAAATTTTGGCATTAGTTTTTAAGTTATTCATTAAGACAATGTATATTTCGTAGATATTAAAAAAACAATGAAAGAAAAAAACAAAGAAAAAAACTGAATAAATGAAACACTTTCAACAACTAATATTTCATATTCAAAATGAAAAAAAGAAGAAGAAAAAATATGAGAATTATTTGAGTTCTCTTTAATAATTAATAATTAATAATAATATTGGCTATTTTATATAGGAATACTTTTTTCTATCAACAAATTGAAGAGAAATGAAAATTATTTAAATTTACAATTCAAAGGAAAGCGGCAAACATTTACCCCTTTTTTATGATTTTTATTTATTAATTAAAATGCAATTACTAATTGTTACGGGCTTATTGACTCAGACATTTATGCCGTAGTCTAGTTGATAGTTGAACTAGTCTATGCAGCATCTGTTTGGCCAGCTATCTACCAGTTCATCCCATCGACTTTTCTCTATTTTACTTTGAAATTTTCCCTGTATTATAACTGCTAACATCTTGTATCTTTCAAGTCGACATTTTTCGTTAACATGCTTGTGATGCCTTTTTCCCAAACTAATGTAATGTGGGGTCACAGAAGCTCAACTCAGCTTTCGTTGTAAACCACAGAATTTCTACTGGCATATATATTTAAAGTCATCGTAGTCGAGTAGGCAATGTGTTGGCTTATTAGGGATTCCAACTAGTGCACTATGTGGCATTTTGCCTCAAAACCTGGCCAAAATTAATAGAAGCGTTTTATGAGTTAATGGCTTGAATTTTTTAATAGTGTTAGTGATAATTAGGCCCAAGGATGAACCGAACTGATTTTGGTTCAAATCGGTCCGTGATTTCGCCTAGCCCCCATACAAATTCCCCTCGAAATTGCACTTATTTACACATAATTATGGTAATTATTGAACAATCATGATAAAATTTAGCATGGATTAGTTCTGTGTACTAAGAAATCATGGTGTAAAGTTTGGTGAAAATCGGATCACATTTGACCCTAGTCCCCATATAAAGTCCCCTTTAGAAATTCACGTTTGCGCTTATAAATGGCTTAAAAACATCGGTATCGTGATGAAATTCGGTATAAACGTGTATTTTGTAAATCGAAATCATATTACCAAATTTTGTTATGGTCGGTCAATAATTGCCCCTTGGTCCAAAATACGGCCCCTTAAGAAAATATGTTTAGCAATTATAATTGGCTTAAAAATGTTATTACCTCGATGAATATACCTCGATGATTCGACATGAACATGTTTAATATGAATGTGAATCATTTATGATCACATTTTATTATGATCGGATCATAAGTGCCCCTAGGTACCACATACGGCCCATTAAGAAAATCTAACATACATCTCATATAATTTCATATAAAATTTCAAAAAAACACCAAAAACGCATTTACTTTTCTTTATTTTCCTGACTTTTACATCGTCTCAAATCTACAAATCTCAACATAAAGTCGTGAAAATTCACTATATAATGCAGAATTTCTATCGAACTGCGTACTCAGTTTCTTAAATTTCTTAAAATTCATTTTTGCCTTTTTGGCCAGCTTTTCGGGGTAAATGCCACATAGTGTAGTGTTTGCAGAAGTCCTTATTTTTAAGTCATGACCCGTAGCATTAAGGTAAAGGAAACAAAACTATCGTATTATTCTACCACGAATTATTATTTCACCTTCAGTCCTGTAGACTTCTTTAGAATATAGAATCAAATATTAATTTATTGACAAACTTGTTGACGACTTAACATAGCCCCAAAAACGGAAACCGGAGCTGTTAAATCAAATGAACGACAGAGGCAGTTCTGAGAACCATTTCTGAAAAAAAGAGATCTCATCTAGGTCAGATATCTCAAACAAAATGAAATATGAAAAAAGATTCTTCGACGACTTCCTTTCAGAGGTATTTTCGCAAAAATTATGAGATTAAAAAACTATTGCCATGAAATATTTCTCAAAAACCAGTCGTTCGGAGTCGACTATAAACTGTACGTACACCCAATCATGTATTAAATTAACACAGACAACATAAGTAGTGTAAGAAGCTAGATCGTAATCTTGACTGTATATATGTATATATGTATGTATGTATGTCAAGTTGGTTTTAAATGTCGCTGATGTTGAAGTCGCCCTAGTCTAATAGGTAGTATGTTGTGTTATTAGATGTCAGCATTTGAACCACAGACATCTCGATTTCTTCGATGACTTCCTTGAGAGTAAAATTGCAATGAAAAGTTTCTGTGAAATCAAACAACAGACCTTTAAATAGTACGACCCCCACTCATGGATAAAAGTAGCACATACAACATAATCCTGACTAAAAGGCTGTAAGTAGGTAACTAAGATGTTTAGCTGAATTACAATTCACTGTTGCAATTTACCGCAACGGCAGCACCTTGCCAGAGAATTAAAAACCGTTTATGTCACCTGCATGTACATCACATCAAACAGTTAACTTTTTGTCTTTGTTCCAAATACGGAAATTTTGCTTATTGTTATAGCCATTTAAATGGAAATAGATTAACTACTCAAGATAAAGACTCGCTAAGCACAATTCTTTAAAAAAAATCCTTAACATCGATCAGTTTCAAATGAGTCAAATCAGAAAAACTTCATTCAGGGTCCTTTTGCAAAAAGAATAAGTAGCAAACTATGACGAATCGACATTCCAGAGTCTTCTTCTGCGCTGCAGAAGCTATACTCGGTATAAAAAAATTCAATAGCTTGTAAGCTTGTAGTGCTTGATTACTATGCCGTATATGTTGACCGTAAAACAGACGAAGTGCTCAATAAACTTTCAGAAAAGATTTTTATTTTTTTTTTTTTTTTTAAAGATATTTCCACATTTGGAAACGTTGAGATGGCATTAAATGACTCGTGACGAACATTGTTTGGGTTTCTCAACATTACACTGGAATATGTAATCCAATAATCATACATTTCTTGCTGATCTTTCTGCTTGATTGGATCCGTTTGTAATCGGTTAACCTGTAGATCGCTGAGCAAATAAAGGGTGTTTTTTTATAGAGGTATAGAACTTTAAGTTGTAATAAAACAACGATGGATTATTCGATTGACATGAATTTTATTTATCCGAAAGATAATCTTGTGGCATTACATTTTAAATATGATTTCTGGCATATAACCGCCACGGCTGGCGCGGATGTAGTCCAATCTGGACGTCCAATTTTCGATGACTTTTTCCAACATTTGTGGCCGTATATCGGCAATAATACGGCGAATGTTGTCTTCCAAATGGTCAAGCGTTTGTGGCTTTACCGCATAGACCAATGACTTTACATAGCCCCACAGAAAGTACTCTAGCGGTGTTTTGGGCCCTTACTTCATGATCGTTTGGCTTCAAATCTTGCACGAGTTGGATTTTGTAAGCACGCAAACCAAGATCCTTCCGCAAAATCTTCCATAAAGTGGATGGACACAGATCCAATTCCTGTGCTCGATGGCGGATGGACTCATTCGGGTCTTCCTCAATGCTACGCTCTACAGCAGCAATAGCTTCTTCTGTACGCACCGTACAGCGTCTCTGGGGATGCGAGTTATCAATAAGAGTAAATGTGGTGCGAAAACGTTCCATGGTTAATCGAATTAACTGCTCTGATGGACGATTTTGTCGACGATAAAATGGACGTAGTGCGCGATACGTTTTCCGCACAGGACCATTATTTCCGAAATAAAATTGCACTATTTGCAAGCTTTGTTCAGGCGTGAGTCTATTCATGATGAATTGCCAAACCAAACTGAGAATAAATCACTTGACAGCTGTTAAATTGGTCGCCATCTTGAAAAGTAATGCCAACTTAAATTTCTATACCTCTATAAAAAACACCCTTTATTATGTCACAATAGACACTTTCCTCTCGGCCTATTTTCCGAGTTTCAATACAATGCACTACATGCGTAACTTCCATCCCCTAATATAGTGCTGTTATGAAAGATTTAATTCTCCTTTTAATTTAATTTTTAGTCAATTTCTTTGACAATTAAAAACAGAAACGTTTCTTAAATAATTTTCATTTCATCTTGAGTTTATTTTCAGAAGATTTTTACACACTTGTTGGTTTCAATGATGAAATTTTTTTAATAAAAACATAGAAAAAGAAAACAATAAATAAAACAAAAGATCTGTATACACAACACACGCACAAAAAGTCTCACTCTCTCTCTCTCAATATATTCAACACAATCAATTTAATGTTTTTGACACAAACAATTTAAAATAAAATGAAATTGAAATTTTTTTATTAAATTTTTATTCATGTTTTTTTATAATTTTATTTTTTAACAATAAAAAAAATAAATAAAAGCTTGGACCAAAGATAACAACAGCAAAAAAAGAAAATAAAAACAAAAACATAACTAATAACAATTACAACAACACCTCCTATAACAATAACAATAAAAAAAATTAAAAGAAAAAAAATTAGAAAATTTAAAAAAGCTTGTATTTAATTAAAAATTATTTTAATTATTTTATTACTACCACCTCAACAATAACAATAATTATAATAATAACAAAAACAAAAACCAAAAAAACTATTGAAAAGAAAGAAACGACAACTATTTTAATTTAAATTACACTGTGCTACAAAATTAACTTTGAAAAATATACTTGGAACACGATTTAGCATATGTTGAAAGGCCTTAATGTGGAAAACACTAGTCAGTTATAGAAAATAGTAGAAAAACGCCTTAACTTTTGAGATATACTGGGGACACCAAGTTTCTGAAAATGCGTATGGGTAGTTGCATGGATAGCTAAAAAAAACATGGAGATAGACCGGTACTGGGCCTCTATATACAAAACCAGAAACCTAACTATGGCTCCAAAACATAATTCGGTTTCCTGGTTTCCAAACGGATTCAAATATCATCACTGAGACTCAAATGACAATTATTGCAATAGCATCCATGGATTCGGAATCCAGAACTATACTGAACTGTAAAACGTTGATTAACAATTTCCCCATGCATGACACAGTTCGCATTTTATGGGTAACTAGTCTAGATAAAAGTCGCCGTAGTCTAGTAGGTAGTGTATTGACTTATTAGACGTAAAGCCAGGGTTCGAGCCCCAGGCCAGACACCAAAACAAAATACAAAAAAGTATTTCTTCGGCGACTTCCTCTCAGCTGACTTCTAGTAAAAACTCTGAGAGTAAATAAAATTGCCATGAAAAAGTTTCTAAAAAATCTGTCGTTCGGAGTCGGCTTTAACCTGTAGGTCCCATCACTCATGTATAAAATTAACACACACAACATAAGTGGCGTGAGAAACTAGGTCGTAATCCTGACTGAAGGGTTGTAATGACCAATTATGTATGTATGTAGTCTAGATAGAGAATTTCACAACGTAAACTAGTATAACCCGGCAAAAAGATTACTGACTCAGAAGTTATTATTGCAAACATATTCTGGCACCATCCTGAAAAGAGGAAAACCATGAGTATATTAATAAGAAAAGTCGATTTAAGTACTTTGATGAGCCCCATGCAGGAAATTAAATAAATTCAGGACATGCAGAGAAGAACTCATTTTACTTCATTGCATAGCCTGCGAAAGCTTACGATCTTAATATGGCTACTTTCGTCCTAGAAGAGTGTGGGATGGCAGAACTGGCGAAAGTTTGGATTGGTATCCCTTTAATGGTAAGCGCACAACAAGCCGATATAACAACTTAGGTGTATGCCGTTGGGTTGTGAAACCTTGAACTCCTGCGATTGGTTTCCATCCCTACAACCAAAATTGAATACAAATTGTAGGACTTATTTGATTTTTTAATGTATAGCTTTCAATAACCTAAAAGCAATTCCAATATACAATTAAATTAGGCGGCCTACCAATCCAGAAGCACTTAAGCGCTTACTTACCACTATAGTTGAAAAAAAAACAAAACGCCTAAACTGAGGTCATTAATCCTAAAAACGTATTCTGGCTACATGACTTGTCATCCAAAGAATTCTATTCTTTGTACCCATGGTAGTTCATAAAGTATGCTGAATTATAAATAAGAGGAAGTAGTAATAAAAATACTTGTTATCGATTACTACCCTTCCGTTATAACATCAGCTTAATTGTATATCTTCTAATGACCTTCTCTCAGTATCTTCTTATCTTACTTACACTTTTGCAGGTGCCTCTAGTTGATCCAATTTCTTAAAGCCTGGAAACAATACGCGATTAGTGCCCCTTCATATCGAACTCGTATCTAAATCGGTTGTATAAGAAGTATTGTAGGTGATGTGCTCTTTGTTAGATGATGTCCTCTTTGTGGCACTTGTCCCTACAAAACACATTCCCTAGAATTTTTTTCCTTTAACTTCCAACATACTACAGAAGCATAAGTTAGCATATGTGTAACTACGGTCCTGCGGCATCAATGTAACATTTTCGGTGTCAGGCTCCATTTAGAACCTATGGCTCTACTACATTTGGACAAACATATGTGGCCAGATATTGCATCCATTTTAAACACCTATACAGAATAGCCGTCACGTATTTCTCTTAGGTTAGGTTAGGTTAGAGGACGTGTACTTGTCAATTAAGACAAGTACAGTACCCGGAGGTCGAATTGACCCATTGTACAACGTCCTAGTTTCTCACACCACTTATGTTGTGTGTGTTAATTTTATACATGAGTGGTGGGACCTACAGTTTAAAGTCGACTGCGAATGACAGATTTTTATTTATTGAGAAACTTTTCATGACAATTTTTATTTACTCTCAGAGTTTTTGCCAGAAATCTACTGAGAGGAAGTCGCCGAAAAAATACTTTTTGTATTTTGTCTTTGATGCCTGGCCTGGGGCTCGAACCCAGGCTTTTGCGTCTAATAAGCCAACACACTACCTACTAGACTACGACAACTTTAAAGTATTTCTCTTAGTTGGGCATTATTTTCAAGAAAGCGAAGGCTGTCATAATGAGCTATCTTCCTTGTTGAGTTGTATGTTATATTCATGGTTCATGGTGGTTATATGATGGTTCGTTTTCTGATCCGTCAGAAGTATTAAAACTTCGTACTCGTAGCAAACTTTTTTAAGTTTTTTGTCAATTTAAATAGTCAGAAGACTATGAATAATGGCAATACACATGGTGCTTCCCTGTGGTGTTTTCCTCTCCACATTATCCCGTAGTATTACATTGTATGTACCGCAAAGGAAACATCTATTCATTAGCAGATGAACAGTCCAGTCTGCCAGACTCTGCACCACCTTTGCCTCTTCTAAGTATTGAAATATTGTGTCGCTGTGTAACATTGTTGAAGGCTCTTTCAAGGTCAATACACGCTACAAAAAATTAAATTGTCTTTGTGCAAAGCGGTCTCAAATAATATTTCTTTGATGTGGGTCAGAGATCAGCAGTGAATCGTTTTTTCTCTACTCATAAGTACTCATGAAATTTCGAGTGTGAGTGAGTCAACAGTATTGAAATTTAACTACTCTGATTCATTCGTACTCACTGCAACATTGATTTATAAGTACAGGTTGCAATGAGTATGAGTACAACGTTGATATCAAACTCATAACATTCGAAATATGTTTGATTCATACGCCTACTCATTCAGATTCATAAATTTAGAAAAATACTTATAATACTCATAAATGATTCGAGTGATTCGAATCATTCATCAAAATTAACAGTCTTAGTTGTTGTTGCATTTACAAAAAAAGAAGAAAGAAAAAGACAAAGATAACAAGCAAAGCAACCTTCTAGTGAGTATTGTAGTGTTTGTACGCAAATCATACTTATTTTGTGATTCGTGTTTAAGTTGAGTAAAGGAGAGCCGAAATCAACAACATCATGTGTATTGTTAAGTATGAGCGTACTCATCGTGCTCATACTCAAACTTTGAATATGAGTAGTATGAGTATGATATTAAAATAAGTATGAATGCGTATAAGTATCAGAAAATTATGATTCGAATCTACTCATCTTTTTGAATACTCATTGCTGATCTCTGATGTGAGTATGAAGCATGAAGATCCCGCCACTCATGTATACGATAAACACACACAATATAAATGGTGTGAAAAACGAAGTCGTAATCCTGCCTAAGGGTTGTAATGGCCAATTATGTATGTTTGTATGTATCTAGGGTCCTCTCTATAGTATGTAGTGGTACAAAGCATGGTAAAAATCGAAAACTATTCAAGCTGAGAAATCTGTTATAAAATAACTACGTTCGGCCTTATGAAAAATTTAACATTAAAAAATAATAATTCTTTGCAAAATATTTAAAAAGTTGGAGTTTTTTTTAATTTTAAAACTGATTTGTTTTTCATATATTATGGCCTACTCTAGTATATTTTCACTGTAGCATGATGTTATTAAAAAAATAAAAATAAACTATTAAAACCATTAAAGTTAAATAAATTGATAAATAAAATTATAAAAAAGTAATAGAATTAGAAAACATTAAAATATTTTAAACAAAAAGTAAAACTAAAATAATTTAAATTATAATAAAAATAAAACTAACATACATATCAAACTTTAAGTAAAAAAATAAAAACAACTTGATTTTTTAGTTAATTTTAATTAAATCTTTTTTTATATAGCCAAGTTATGAACCACATTATAAAAAAAGGGTTATGTTTTAAAGACAAAAACTTTATTATTTTTAAATTAAAATAATGGTAAAATAAAACAAAAAGAAAAAAAAACTTTAAAAAGAAGAACTAAATTTAATAAAAAGGGAAATTATTACACTTATATTATGAACAAATAAAAAAACAGTTAAATAAATACAAACAAAAAAAGAAAACAAACAAACAAAGGGAATAAATAAATACGAATACATGAATACAAATATTAAATGTAAATATTAAATATTAATAACTATAATTAAGTTAAAGTACATATATTAATTAATTAATTCAATACAATAAAAAAAACAAAACCTAACGTAGATTTAAATAAAATTTTAATTTATTTTTAAATATTTTATTTCGAAAAAAAAAATTGTTTGTATACATTTATATAATTTTTATAATTTATACACCAGGAACAGGAGAAGGAAAAATACCGAAAATAATTGAAAAAGTTAAGGTGTACACCCCCGACCCCTTTTTGAAAATTCAATATAGCGTAACGTTCTACTAAAATTCGTTTGTAAGTCAGAAATCTTTTTATGAAGACAACCCAAGAAAAATTCAAAAACTTTATTTAACATGTCAGTTACAGACAGTTACAGTTACAGCGTATAATAACAAAAAAAAAACAAAACAAAACAAAAAAAGCTAAGAAAACAAAAGAGAAACTCCGTCTCTTAACTGCTCATGTTAAATAAAGTTTTTTTGATTTAAAAAAATTGTACATTTGAAAGAAACGTCTTCATTTAGTCTGTAGTTTATAAAATAAGTTGATATAATATAATGTATGTATCCCACATACATACATACGTACATACATAAGCATATAAATAAACATGTAAATCATAATTATAAAATATTAATAAGCACTTCAGTACTAAGTACTTGAATAATTTTATTTTAGATTTAAGAGAATATTTAAATATACATAGATAGTTATAGTATGTCATGTCCTTTATACACTTAAGCAGAGTATAAACATGTGAAAAAATACGGAAAACAAAAGTTTACCAGGAACATTGGTCTTCAACGAATTCTCTGCATTTCAGTTTCTTTTCGATAAGAATATGAATTCTTTATTGATCGCGCATACCCAAAAACTACTTGGTCTCCTTTATGGCACTCTCCTCAAAAGTTACACCCCAAAAGGTTTTTAAACAATGTCATTGAATGGATTCTGAGAACAGGAACTCCAAATTCTATTTCATCTAAGAAACTTTAACTCGATTATAAAGTAATTTTTCTATTTGAGATCCAACTAAGCCAGGATTTTTTTTTTGTTTTTTGACGGCCACAAGCCTTCAGTAGTTTTTCCTATAATAAGGCGAATTCACCTCCATTTCTTTTACTTTATTTGTATTATGATTATTATTTGTATTATGTTGGTAAATCTCATAGAACCAGTTATTAGACCAGCAGTGTTTGCCTGCTGATGTTCAAAACTAATAAAGTTTCACTTCCATAAAATAGAGTTGACATTAAATACAGTGGTGGCCTTATAATTAGAAACGATGTTTCTGGCACAGAGTTCCCTGGAGTGACGAATTTAAGCTTAATTTGTCCCAATCTGATGAAAAAACGTATGTAAGACGTCCTCCAAACAAAGCCTTTGATCCCAGGTACACAGTGAAAGCTGTAAAACAAATTAACAAACATACGTGTTGCTAAGTCGTTTCTAATTATTAGGCCACCACTTTATGTACTAAGTATTCCAAGCTTTCGATTTATAGGTCCTGCCATTTTTTTTTTGTTTCTACGTCGCTATTCATTGTCGCTGTATTACCTAGATAGGATAAGCTATGATGTTGTTTAATTCCTCTTTTCCCTTACCAGATAACGGTCATTAATTTTTAAAATATTATTTATTAAATTATATTTGTTAAAATACTCCGTTTGTTCTCAATGCTTTCCATATGGAAGCTCGCCTAATGGTATCGAATGTTTTCTTAAGATCTACGAGCCTGCCTCTTGCTCGCAGATTAGTTAAGCAGAGTAATTCCTCTCCAGTTGTTGCGATCTTTCAAGTCACCCTTTTTCGGTAACTTTCCCAAGCAGCCTCTTTCTATTTCCAAGTCTACCTAATAAAAGCGCAACATTTAGATAACAACCTAAGCTTCTGTCCAAGTTGAATAAGCACATAATGGCAGTGAAGATATCCACGAGTATCCTCATGGGCTTGAATTATTTTATTATGAAACCAAAAACTATCACGCCCGTCCCAAGATCTGTTCTCAATCCCTTCATTACCCTTCACTTTTGTTACTAAGTCTTGTTGCGAAGCATTTGCCAAAATCATCATTCAACTCCTTTTGAACTGTTTTTAGATTTGTCTAGGCAAATAATAACCATCACACCCCCAGTTAATTACACTTGGGTTACAGATATTTTACCTTCAGTTTCCATGGTATTATCTCACCCAAGAGTCGAATATTTTTCCATTTAGCAACATTTTTGCTTCGCGTAAATAGCATTGTTGTGATCAAGCCCGCGTTGTCTGCCCTTAGCTTCATAGACATACACCATACAAAATGTGCCATCTATATCAAGAAAAGCTTAGATAGTAATTTCCTTCATGTCCAACGACTCCTGAATGGATTCCAATATCTACAAGTGGTTTGTCTGCCTAGTATAAGTGTTGCCTGGAACGCTGGTGTACTCTTAACAATGTGGGACACATCTTATATTATTGTCCGCAGCTTTGTCAATGTTTTCAGCATGAAAGACGTTAAACTAATAGAAGTGAAATATTTTACGTACGTAGTACCCTTATATATGAAGTCGCCGTAGTTTAGTACGTGGTGTATTAGCTTTTTAGACGAAAGGTCGAGGTTCAAAATCCTGCCTCAGACATCTAGAACAAAACGAATAATTAACAAAAATTTTTCTTTCGGCGACTTCCGTCATCAGTCTTCTTGCATGCCGTGAAAAACTTCTCAAATCTATCGTTCGTAGTCGACTTAACCGTAGGTGCCGCCATTCATGTATAAAATTAAAGCACACAACATAAGTGGTGTGAGAAGGTAGGTCGTAATACTGACTGAAGGGTTGTATGATGTGTGTATATATGCATATCAGCATAATCCTTCTATACTTCTACTATATCAAGAAAATCGCATTCAATCATTCCTTAATGGCTGCCACGAAGTCTACAAATAGTTTTATTAAGAGTTAATCTACAATGAAACTCCACATTAGCGGTGAAAGAAACCCATCTTATGGACATTATTATTTCTTTCCGGCGCATATTAGAGGACCTATAATCTTTTTATGCTTTCGCTATATTAAGAAAATCGCAGATAGTGACCTTCTTCACATTCAATGATTCCTGAATGGCTGCTGCTAAGTCTACAAGAGCAGTCTAAGCAGATCTGCCTGCCCCATATGTGTATATCTAGTGTTACTCTTCTCAATATCACACACCTTTTATTGTTATTCTCAATTTTCTCATGTGTTAACAACATAATAGATTTGAGGCTACTTTATTTTCCCCTTTTTCGATTAATATCAATCGGTCTTTTCCATTTTGTTGGAATATAGCCAAGCGCATGGCTCCTATGACATATATTTGTTAGGTGAAGATATTGCATTAGTTCCCCAGGAGAAATTCCATCGATTTCCCGGTGGTTGTGTATACAGCAGTAAATCCCTACTGCTGTATACATCGACAGAGGTTCTAGTTACCATTCAAGCATATTTATCACTCTAAAAAATGTGCAGGGAACACATTTAAAGAATTTTCTTCTTTCTTTTAAATGTCCTAATATGTTGACTCTCCATTCCTTGTCACATTAACTGAGTTATCATCCATTGATATCAAGAATACAGGTTCGTTTATAAAACTTTCAGGCTGGTCTCCAGCTTAGGGGAGTCGTGCTTTTAGCGTGCAGGCCCTGTGCTAATCAACTTCTTCCATAAGTTCGGTGAAATTCGCTCAGTACAGGGACTGAAAGCTCAAGGGGCTGCCCAAGCGTACGCCTTAGTATCAAAACTACCACTTCAACCTAACCTAACATATTATGTTATGGATGCCACATCATCCAAAGTTTCTGTAGCACTTTACTTATAATATTTAAAAAATATTTATAACATACATACATACATGCATAGATTTACTTTTACCGTTATAATAGATAAGAAATTAAATTATTATTAAAAATAAAATTTAAAAAAAATATTACACTGTCAGTATCTTTGTACCTTCAAAAACTACCAAAAACAGAGAAAACAACTTGTTATTGTATAAAAACAAAATATTTATTTAACTTTTACTTCATATACTTCTCACTAGATCTATAAACAAAAATATATAAATAAAAAAACCAAAACCAACTTAAATATGTATGTAAGTTCTTAAGAACATTGTTAAGTTTGTAGATATTCTTTCTTAAACTAAATTTATTAGACAAAAAACGAAGAACTTTTAAAGTTTATAAGAGAACTATTTATAATGCATAGGTTAATTAGAAATAAAAATTATATTTTAATTATAAAAATAAAAAATATTTCATATTTATAAAGTTTAAAAAAAGCAAGTAAAGTTTAAGAATACACTAAGAATTCTTATCATTAAGATATTAAATATCTGTAAAAATTATAGTTATAACACAACAAAAACTTAAACTAAAACAAAAACAATAACAAAAAATAAAATAAAACTAATTAGTAAATGTATTTCAGTTTAAAATAAAAAATGTTTAGCGAAAAAAAATTTTTTATTAATATTTAAAATCCTAGAAAAGGATTTAAACTCGTAAACACTCAATACATACATACATATTTGTCTTATGTATAGGTATGTAAATGCAAAACATACATATAAACTAGCATAAGGAATCGTTTAGTTAATCAATAAAATTTAGTTAATTTATATACTCATAAAACAAAAACAAACGAGATCACTACAAAAAATCTAACGAATATAATTAAAAATAAAAGATAAAAAAATAATTAAATATATTTAATTGTATGTTTATAATAAACAAAATCTAGTAAATTAATATTAATTAAACGAGAGAGAAAATAAAAAAATGTAGCCCGTAATAATAGTTATTATTTTGAATATTCAAAAAATAACGCCAGTAAAAAGAAATTTAAAACGTTTGTAACGTCTACACACCACACTGTTTTTGACAAACGACTAAAATAATTTAAAAAAAAAACAATGAAAACAAAGGAAACCAATAACAACTCACTTTATTACTCACACATATTTAAACAAACAAACAAAATAATGAGCATTTGTTTATTTGACTCTTTGTCTCTCCTTTTTTACCAAAGAATCCCCAAAAAGAGAAAATAAAAAATAAAACACAAAAACAATTTCTACATATATTAGTTAATTTACAAAAAAACAAAAAAAGAAGAAAACAAATTAATAAATAAATAATATTGAATGAAAAAAAAAACAAATATTTAGTGAAAAATAAATAAATATGTAAAATTTTATGAAATACAATAACAACAATGGCGTTTTATTTCAAAACCATTAAAGGGGGAACAACATAAGATCCGTCAAAATTATAATTTTTCAAAGGACAACAAAGCAAAGGTCGGGTCACATAGAATTCGTCTTATGTTAGTTAAACTTTGACGTTTACAACAACAGAGTTGAAATTCATGTTTTCATGTGGTACTTTTCTATTAACGCAGCTTATAAAATTTTTCACTTTTGACGTACATTGAGTACTTCGATTCCGATGGCTCTATAAAGATAGCAGATTAGCATTACTACGTCATCCACAGAGTGGAATCACAGTCTAGCAAGAGTATCAGTCATCTCGTTCGAACAGAGAGAGAGAGAGATCCAATAACCCTCAGCGCTACCAAAATCACGTAACAATTCGAATTTGAAGAGCATTATAAATAACAAATATTTCCGTTTGAAAGGCGGTACGGAGTGAGAATCCTCAAACCAGATAGAAACAACGCCTCAGCTACCATATAGTCTATAATTCGAACTTAATGCCTATAACCCACTATTGAGAGAAAATGTTCAGAATAAAGAAGTCACCGCTCGGATGCTCTATATAAAAATTTACGCTGTATCAGAATACCCACTTCATTGACATACGCTACAATCTAAATGCCTATTTTCCAGGCGCTTAAGAATGACATCAAGCCGGACAAAAAAAAATACTTTCATTTTGATGTGGTGAATTCCTGGTATAGTGTGTTCCGGATGTGGATAGATTCGCCGATTTGTTGGATTTCATCGGTATTGTGGGTTTATATCTGGTGTGGTAAGTTTTTCTGGTGTGGTCAATGAAAATAAAATTTTTCACTATACCGTTACTCCAAAAATAGATGGTATTACACACAATTAGTCACTACATTTTGTACCGCATTACCAAATGTATGGTTTGTATCTGGATTAAAAATAATTTATCTGAATTAGTAGAGTCAGAAACACTGAATAAAAGAAGTGCTCTCAACGAACGTAATGTCAGTATATTATGGCCGTAAGTTCTTATACTTGTAAATAAAGTTTTAAATTATTTTTCTTACTCTTAAACTTATTCAAAGACCAAGTTTTGAATATGAATTAATAGAGAAAGAAAACAGAAACTTTTCTTTTTTACTTAAGGACAAAACTTAATGCGAAACTCATATAAAAAAGAATGAATACAAACAAACAAGAATAAAAGAGAGAGGAGAATTTAAAAAAACAATACGGATTATACACATTTGATAATTTTTTTACTTCCCTCTTTGGTGATTTCTTTTTCAAAAGTTGGTTACCAAATCTTTTATTCCTGGCAATATTGGTTTTTAACAGAAAAACGAATATTTCATCTTTAAACCAAATGGACGTGCTGTGTGGCATTACTTTAACTCACATTCAATTATACGAACAGTACAAGCATGGCATATTTATAAGAGGTAAGAGCAACTCAACAGCTGACGAGTTTTTGAATGTCAAAAAAAATGTTTGCTTTTTGTGTATTTTGTTTCGATATTCAATTTCGTACTTATATTAGTCATAAACCCTCATATGTACCGCATGTATCCTTAACGATACGCACTCTAGAAATTCTTTAGGATTACTATTTTAAAGCCAATTATATTAAAATTTTTGCAAGATGATTAACAATATTTAAGCCTTTAACACTAAATACATATATCTTTATAACTACAACCTAGATTTACTATATTTATAGATATTTATATGAAAGTGATGAATTACCAGAAAAAAGAAAAATTCCATGTCTCCAACTAGGTGCCTAAACTATGACTGAAATAACTTGTGTTATATTTTTAAAACAAATTCTCTTTCAGAAGATTGGGATATAGGGATTAAAACAGATTGGGCCAATCTTCTGTTGGAAATATGTTTTTATATAATTCAAGAGAAAATAGTTTAAATAAGTATTCAATTTCAAAATTCAGTCATAAAATACATATAAATTAGGTACAAATTTTAATTGGTACAATAATAAATAAGAAATAACGTTTGCAGCTGATATTTTTTTTAATTTACAGGTGCTGCTCTATTGTGTAATTTAGCTTAACATAAAAATCATAAGAATTTTCAATGTATAAAATTTATTTAGTTTTTTTAATTGCTTTAACTAATTTCCTATGGAGGTTTGAGAGTTAATTTTTTTGACATACTGAGTGCACTTTAACAAAAACAAAATGCCTGTTGTTTTTGCATTGTTGTACTTGTTGTAATGTTGCGGCTACCTCTTATGAATATGCCTTGAGTACAAGCACACCTTTGACTACGTTTTAGTACAACACTGCATCAATCAGCTGCTATTATTTATTTTATGTGTTGTTTTTTTATTTATGCCGGATCCTCATCATTGCAACAGAGTTTGCAAGAGCGAACATTTATAAGAAAATTGTGAAAATAATTCAGAAGCCTTGAAGTGAGAAATTTATTTCAAAAATGCCACAAACACGTCGCAAAACACCGTTCAGTGGTAAAAAGAAGAAGGATCAGTTATTGCAAAAACGGCAATTAAAAGGTAACAATTTTGAAAAAATTCCATTAGAAATAATGAAAGTGGGTGTGAATTAAGTTAAAATGTTCTAGAGTCTAGAATCTAGACGCATATATTTAATGTAATTAATGGCATCTATTGTTATTAATTTTTGTTATAATTTACGCTCTTAGGTTCACAAAAGTATTTGCGAACTCAAAATGACAATGATGATGGCGAGACTACCGAAGACAATGAGTTTATTGCGCGTAAATTAATGTTGCGCTCGCAGTCAAGTAGCGGTGCCGGTGGTGGACGCAATAAAAATGTTAACCGTTATAATTTATGCTTCTATCAGGAATCGAGAAAGGAACTGGAACGTTTAAAACTGGAAGGCCTAAAGCCTTACAGTCCAGCCACACAACTGCAAAGGGAAATCGATGCCAGTTTTTATGAGGGCTATGATTTTCCCATACGTCCCGATTGGACTTATGACATGGATAAAGCCACTCTAGATCGTAATGAAAATAAGTATTTTCGTGTAGGTTCTGCTTTTTAACAAAAAAGAAAAAAATCTTTGAAAATGTATCGTTTCTTTAAATCCCTTAGGAATATGTGGATAAGTTGCAAGAAAAACAGAAGACGGAGAATAAGGCATTATCTTTATTTGAACTTAATTTAGAAACTTGGCGTCAACTGTGGCGTGTATTGGAGTTATCGGATATCTTGCTTATCATAGTTGATGTTCGTTATTCGGTAAGCATTGCTTTCTACTATCACTCAAGACCTTTATCCATTAAAGTTGCATGCATTTTAGACTTTAATGTTCCCGCCTGCTTTGTATGATCATATTGTGAATAAGATGGACAAGCATGCCATTTTAATATTAAATAAAGTAGATTTGGTTGCTCCAGAAGTGGTTGTTGCCTGGCAGGAATATTTCAAAACAACTTATCCAGGCTTGCCGGTTGTCATATTTGCCTCTAATCCAGCCCAAGCCAAAAAGGGTAATTAAATGAAATGAAATTATGCATAAACTCAAGGTTTAATACATTTTTTCTAGGTACACAGCAACGTCGTCGCTTGGATTATAAGCGCAGTATTGAAGGCGTTTACAACATTTATAAGGAATGTCAGAAAATTGTTCAATCCGAAGTTGATCTCTCCGTTTGGGAGCAAAAAATTCTCGAAGATATGGAGGTGGATAACGTTTGCTTAGACAACGAAACAGAAACCGATGAGAAGACCACCGATGAGGTAGAGAGTACTATGCCACATGATGGCAATGGCGAAAAACGGGAAAAATATCACAAGGGTATTTTAACACTAGGTTGTGTTGGTTTTCCCAACGTGGGCAAATCATCGCTTATTAATGCTCTAAAGGGACGAAAAGTAGTAAGTGTTAGCCGTACACCCGGTCACACTAAACACTTTCAAACGATTTTTCTTACAAATCTCGTAAGACTTTGTGATTGTCCGGGTTTGGTGTTTCCATCATCGACTTCGAAATATTTACAAGTACTATTAGGCAGTTTCCCCATATCGCAATTGCAAGTGCCTTATCGTTCCATACAACTGATGGCAGAACATTTGGATTTACCGAAAGTACTAAAAATCCATTTACCGGAAGATTTTGACGAATGGTCACCGGTGGCTATAACCGATGCATGGGCCTTTAAGCGTGGTTTTCTTATTGCAAAAACTGGACGCCCTGATCGTTATCGTGCCGCAAATCATTTGCTGCGTTCTTGTGTAGCTGGCCAATTGCAATTAATTTTGCAATTTTATCCACCACGATTCAATGAGCAACTTGAAATATGGTTAAAGCATGAAGATTTAGAAGAGGTTAAGAAATATCAAAACCTACCTAACGATGAGGATAATAAAGACCATGCCAAGAAGACACATCAGCCAGATAATGAAGACACATCATCAGTTAATTCAGAGAGTAAATGAATTTGTTTTTATTTGAAAAAATTTTAATATGTTTTTCGAAATTGTTTTCAAGGTGCTTATGACGATACTGAAGAGTTTAGCAGCTCTAATGATGAAACCAATGCTGATGAGGAAGATGAGTACTTGGAGGAGCGTGAATTGGCTACACCTTCAACATCACGCAATACTTTTGCTTTGCTTGAAGATGATTAGAATTTTGAATGGAATAAAATAAAAGCCAATATTAAGAAAAGAAAACATCGCTAATACATACAAACATATTTATGACAGTATTTTTTTTATTATTATTTTTGTTTTTGTAGTCTGTACAATTTTAAATGATGTAATGGTTAAGTTATATCCGTCAAAATGTAGAACTATTGTCATCATCTTCATCATCCGTCGATAAAAATTGATCAACAAAATCACCGGCATCATCCAAAGAGAGCAAAATTTGTATAGCCCTTAAAGTGATTTTTAAAATTTATTATTAATTGTATTTTATATGCATTTCTTTAACACAACTAAATATTCTCAAATAAATAGACAGGCAACGTAATTGCATTTCATTAACAATAGCAAGAATAATAAAAACAAAATGTTTTAAATTTAATTTCACTTACTTGATAAGCTGCTCATCCTTACTATTAATTTCTATGGGGGAGGGATATAAAGCTTTCTTTTGCAATAAAATTTGCAGTTTTTCGCGTAATTTTAAAATTACTGACGATGAGATGTCATCACATTTAAAGCTAAATAATAAGCCAATTAGTTGTTATTTTGTTTTTAATAATACAAACAAGAAATTAAAAAAACTTACAAATATTTATTTGCAACACTTATATAAGGTTGACCTTCAGTTATGCCTTTTTTAACACCATCACCAAATATTAACAAAGCCATGGGGAACACCATTGTGGCATCCAGTAAATATACATTCGATGATTTTTGTTTTTGAAAGTAAACAAAATAACTAAAATTGATTGATTTTTCAATTAATAATAAGAAATATTTGTAAATTGCAAGCACATTACTTCGAATCAAATGAGCTTTGGCCACTGTTAATCGAGGAAGGATGAAATTTAACACTGTGATCCTCGGGTGTAGACATTTTATGGATTGCAAAACATTTATTGCCTCTTGTCTTTACTTGTCTTAAAAATGCTATATTTGGATATAAACCTGCGGCAATAATGGCCCTTAGCAGTGGTACATTATTCGAATTAATATTCGAACTCTGCGCACAACAATTCGATGATTCTAGAAAACTATAGTTTTTAAGCAAATCGGCAAATTGTCCCTTCATATTCTCAATTTGTGACAAAGTTGTACGACTGAGAAAATGTTCATAACAATAATTCATATCACAATCATTTTCCTTAGTAGCGCGATAACCTTGTACAACATTGTGTATTAGAAGGTGATCGCTTTTCGAATTATTTGCCAGTTGACGTTTAATAGCATCGACTTTTTTCTCTAGCCCCATGGGTGTATAAAAGGGACTCTTAAATGATATACCCGCAGCCGCAGAGGTTATGGGGTCCAGACAGCGAAATAAAGCTGCCATTAAAATCATTTTGCTCATCTGTGGATCAATAGGCAAACGGGCTAAATGCAAACCTAATGGGGTTAAATTATCACTTTCATCCAAGGCTTCAATGCTATAAAATTAAAAATCAATTGATTATTCAAGTCTTTAAAGCAATAGAAAATAATTGAAAACAAACCGTTTTAATAAATTTAAACCATGATTTACAGCCTTTTCATCTGGTACACTAATAAGTGTTTTTAAAAACTCATACGGTTTGACTACATGCAACAGTTTCAAATTCAAAATAATCGATTCCAATTTACTGCGCAATATCTCCGGCAAGGGCACTTCAAACATTAAACGTTCTCTTATTCTAACAAAAGCAACAAGAAAATTAATTTATTTAAAATATAATTTATCCCGCAATTAGTTAGTTATCATACCTTGTAAATAGATTATAACATATACCAGGCTGCACGCGTCCAGCACGACCTTTACGCTGTTGTGTATTGGCTTTACTAACCCATTTCTCTTCTAACGTTTGTATATTTTGCGATACATCATAGTCTTGATATTTGGTTTTACCTGTATTAATAACATACACCACATCATCGATTGTAACTGAAGTTTCTGCCAAAATAGTCGATAATATTACTTTACGCTTGCCTTGGGGAGCTGGCTGAAATATACTCCGTTGATTGACAGTCGGCATCATTGAGTGCAAGGGATAAACTTGAATTTTTTTAGCCAATTCCTGATATCTCACTGAGGACGGTTTTTGCAAAATTGCATGAAGTTTAGAAATTCTTTCATAACCAGGCAGGAATACCAATATGGCGCCTGGTGGTTTCTTTTCACAAATATAGAAAATTAAATACTCTAAGAATTGTAAATTTTCACAACCCTCACTGTCTTTATATTGGCGTATGGTATCGACCACCTGGCGATTGTATTTCTGTTTAAGCGTTGGCAAGTACGTGTCTATCATTCGACTATACTGAGTGTTACGTTCTCCATCTTTGCCTTCATGTTTCCTGGGCCATTTGTTTTGATGTTTAACAAAAACTTCCTTTTCAAATCCAGTGTAACCAGTTTCTTGCAGAATATCTTCTAGATAAAGCACCTCAACAGGAAACAGTGTACCCTCAATGTATAATGTATAGCAATTGTTAAAATACCCACAAAATGTCTCTTCTGAAACGGTAGCACTCATTAAAATTACCTTCAAATCTGGACGTTGAGGTAATATCTGCATGAAATAGAAATTTATAAAATTAATTTGTTTTTTCCAATGTGTCTCATGCCATTACCAATTTAATTAAAGCCATTAAGAGGTCCGTTTCAACACTACGTTCGTGTATTTCGTCTAATACAACAATGTTCACACCAATCATTGGGGGATTTGTTTGCATTTTTTGCAATAGAATGCCGGTAGTACAATATAAAATAGAACCATGATCTCGAGGCATGTGACTAGGAATACGAGATTATAACAAGAAATTTTATAAACTTTGTTTTCGTCATTGTTCATAATAATAATAATGGGGGAAAAATGCAAAAACCTAAACCTTTCGAATTCATCTACAGTTTTTCAAGTAATATAGCAAAGTAAAACTATTAATACCTTTCCAAACGTATCTGATATCCCACTGATCGACCGAGTGACTCATCTCTTTCATATGCCACCCGTTCTGCTACCGATATTGCTGATATTCTTCTTGGTTGTGTACAAACAATTCTACATTCAGCTCCTCGGCCTTCATTAATGAATTCATCAAGTAATATTTGTGGTACCTGCGTTGTTTTACCACAACCCGTACTACCCACTACCAGCACTACTTGATTCTCGTGTATGGCCTTTAAGATGCTCTCCCTTTGCTGCATGGCCGGTAAACGTTGACGCATATCAAACCTAGTGCGAAAATCTTCAGATTGTTCTTTGTCCAATAGCGAGATCTTCAAATCGTTATTACATTTTTCCAAATTAATGTGCTCCAGTGGATTTCTTACAGTACTCTTGGACTTTTCAAGAAACTCTTCAAAGTCGACTTCAAGCAAGTTACGAAAATGCCTCTCAAACTCATCACAGACACGCTTCTCTTCATTATCCTTTTCAAATTCATGCAGACAATTTTCTACTTGTTGCAGAATAGCTGGCGGTACATCCACGGCGGGATTAAGTTTAATACGTCCATTATTTTCATCCTCTTTGTTGCGTTGTCTTTGCCGATTGCGATAATATAAACCAATTTCTTTGCCTTTAAGCCATGGAGGACGACCACCACCAGCACCACCGCCACCACCTCGTCCGCCACGTCCTCTACGATATTCACTCATTTCAATTAAAATTTCAAGTAACTTTAATACATTTGTGAAATAAATTATTATAAACAAAAAATAGTGCACACGAGAATAGAAAATAAACTTTAACGTTTAATTTTGTTACGAATGTCGTATAAGGAATAAAAGAAAAACATGTGTTTAAGCAAAACAAAAAGTAGAGATGGTGGTAAATAAAATTTTACCGTTATATGTAAACAAAGAGTTGAAATCCATACATTTTGTTTGTTCATTAACCCACAGAGGATTACTTAACGATAAAAATAATTAAAACTTAAATCAAAAACAAAAAGTTAGGACGAATATAAAAAGCCTGATAGGATTACAGAATCCTATCCGTATTTTAAAAATGACAGTAAACTTCTTACTGATCAGTACTTTTTGGCGATTTTAATCGTAACGACACTGAATTCCTTGTCAGTGGTGCCGCTAAGATTTACGGCCCTTCTTGTACTGATAGCATTAACCTTGTTCCTGTCGCTGTAAAAATAACCATTTTCATATGCCATTTCATATATATACAATTTGCAGTTGCTAACTTGTAGCCTTAAATATTATTAAAGCATGAGGCTTTCGAAAATTTTGAATAAACAGGGAAACGTATGACTGTCACAAATTCATTAGTATGTCGTTAGGTCGGTTTCCGAATTGATATGGTTCGGGTAGCGGCTCCAAATGTTTAGTTTTTAAGCAATGCCTGTGTAACGGTTGTAGTTAACTATTTTACCAACATTTTCGGCAATTGTTCTGAAAAGTGGTTTATCTGCCACACTACTATTAATATATCTGGATCATGATGATTTTTTCAACTGATATTCATTTTTTGACAAGCGTTAATATTTAAAACTAGACTAAGTCGAGCAGTAAAATATTATAATATATATATCGTATTTGTACAAAACAAGATACAATTTATGGTATTAACAAATTATTTTATTATCATTAATAAATATAAAAAAAACAAAATTCTTACAATACGATTTCTACTAAAATTCAAGAATTGCTCAGCTTAAACGATTCATTTACAGTACCTTCCAATATAACCCTGTATTTATTGTCACTGATCGTGGTGTATTTGATCGATGCTATTGTGAATAATTAAAATTTTCTGACTGTCATTTTAAAACAGAAATACGAAAACTTGGCAACAAACGAGAACACGACGTCGAAACTCGCATCGCGCATAGAATTTGTTTTTAATCATTATTTTTATAGAGTGCTTATAAAACAATTTATATAAAAAATAAATACAAATTAGAATAAGTACGTAAAAATTATACACAAGAAAAATTTTGAAATAAACGAAAATAAAATTTAAGTAAAACATAAAAAAATCAACAAGTGGTGGAAAAATATGCAAAAGAAATCACAATAAAAAAAATAACAGAAGTTGGCAAAGTCCACACAAAACGAAATGAAAAAAAAATTAATAAATTATTGTATATAGCAGTGTTCGAATTGTGGTTTATAATTAGAGTTAGCAAACGTAAACGGTTGAATTATTAGTGGATTTATAAAAAATAAACAACAACAAAGTGTGTGTTCTATTTTTAAGCCATTGCCTAAATATCCATACAGCATTATCGATACAACAATCAGTTCAGGCCAGTCATCGACAACTTAATGCTGAACACTTTAAGACAAGCTTCACGCCATACAACGAGAAATATACAAACAATTCATCAACAATAACAACAACGGTACAGCATAAAAAGGCAAACATTTAAAATCCTACCAATAAAAACAACAACAAAACTAAAATCTAAAAAAGTGGTGGTGCTGCTGCCTGAATAATATTTGTTTTGCTGTTTTGTTGTCTTAACAAAAAAAAAAAAAAAAAGAAGAAAACTTAAAAAATAATATTGTCGCTGGTATTTGCTGATATATTTTTGATTCTATGACGTAAACCAGTGAATAATACACAACGTAGGTAAGTGAGAGTATAAAAATTTCAGTTAAAAAAACTCACAATTCCAGAACATCAAGTCTGTTTGAATTTGTGTATTTTATAGCAGAGTTTTATTCGTTTCTGTTTCTGTTTTGTAAAGCATTTCTTGGAATATTTTGTTTTCCTAAATATTTCTTCTGGTTTTATATTTAAGAGAAGAAGGGTTGAAACTGAAAGTTTTGTTTATATTAATTGATCATCACAAGGAATTTGTTAGACTTGTTTGTTTAGGCAACAAACAATAGCCAGGGCGTATACCGCCATATTAAGAAGAGGAGGTGTGGTTATAAACAGAAAATATGCACATCATCCATAAAGAGATCTTACAGATTATGATGATCTGCATATTATCGACTACAACAACAACACTAAACAAAAAAATAATAGTGATAATAGTGAACATTTGCATCATTGCTATTATCATTATCTTCAACATTTAGCATTTACACTTTCCAAGTGCCTCTGTGTTTTTGTCTGTATTGGAATGCTTGTGTTTATTAAACAACGGTATGCTGTGTTATTGTTGTTATTGCAACTATTTAATCGTGTATTTCCTTTTATCATGTTTTGTGTTTTGTTTTTATTCTGTTGCATTATATGCTCATTTTCTCTCTCTATTTTTTCCTTTTCCTTATAATTATTTGTAATTCACCTCTGCCCGTGGTGCAATCACATCAAATGGATATTGTAAACAAACAAATTACAACTACTTCTTATAACAGTCAATGTTCTTATTAGAGAGAAAAAACACTTTCGTTGTAAACAATTCGAAATGATAGAAAAATTATTTTTCTCCTGTCTTGTGTTGCAATAAATCTTTCATTTTATAGAGTTTTCGCTAAATACTTATGCCTAATTCAAATATAATTCCTGTATGTTTTGTTTGAGTTTATGGGAAATACTGCATCACGTTGATTGGGAGTAGCTCTACTTTAAATTGCATTCTGATTGTAATAGAATAAATTTGTCTATTAAGCTCTCATAAACTGGATTTCTGCAATTTACAATCTATAGGATCTACAATAATCCAAAGTGAACTGCGTTCCAAATTACTAAATATAACTTAAAATTCCTAACACAGGCTCTTAGTATAGGTACATACCTATACAGGCTTTTATTTTTTACAGATATAATAGTCCGATTGTTAATATCGAAACCAAGGCTCAATCTTTCCAACAGAATATTTAAATACGCCAAATCAACACCGAGTTCTAACAAATCTTAAGGCATTTATGTTATAAGCATAACGGTATTATGGATAAAATGGATAAAATTAACACACAATTAAAAAATAGAGAAAGTGAGAGAACCTAGATTATAATCCTTACTGAAGGTTATGTATGTGCATATGTATATGACATTATTTTCTGTTCAATTACCCCTCTAGGAAGCATATGACTTCAACAAAACGTCTTTATATTATACTGTTTGGCACTATTATTCTTATCTCTTCCCTTGTAAGCCTCCATGGTCTTAGCTTTCGGAGTACTCTTGCTCCTTGAGGATTCTACTACATCGTAATCTTGTTGTTGTACTATCAGGACTCTTCTGATATTATGACCGATTTATCTCTACTTCATTCCATTGATTTGTTGATAAAGTTTCAGGCTGGAAACCTTCATGTTCATTTCGTAGATTTTTTTCTATTTTACTTTGCCTGCATCACGACTATTACATGGCGTTAAGAAGATAATTTTTCTTCAGTCATTCCAATTTTCAAGTTCGACTTTTCTTCAACTTTCTTTTTTCTAATTTGGAGGCAGGCATAATTTTCTTAAAAAGGCAACAGTTCATAGAGCACAGTAAGGCCTACTATTTTATGTAAGATCAGATTCCTTTTTATTATAATTAATGTTCCGTTTTGATTACGGTATTGCTTGCAGATTGTCAATTAGCTCGACTTATGAAGTAGTTTGCAGACAATACTTGTTCTTTAAGTTAAAAATAATTTTTATAATTTTAGTATGTTGAATTTAATCATAAAATTCTTACGTAATTTTTGGTCTGCTAAATCTCATTATATTTAAAATTTATATGCGTTTTTGTAATGAATAAATAAAAAAACAAACACTGCTCAAACCTGTTGTTATAGTCTTGACCATAATTCTTTTTACACATTTTGAAGTTTATTTATTATTATTTTTATATTATATTTACATACATACATAAATGTTTTTGTCACGCTTGTAGATATGATTCATATGTATGTATGCATGTGTGTAATAAATTGAAAAAAGTCACTACCGTCTGTAAGTTCCGGCCTACGTCGTGTCAATATGGTTATGGTATACAAATGTTTTCTCTTTTTAGAAAAAAAAAACAAAATTGTTAACTTATGTGAAATATTAAAGCTACAGAGGTCTTTATGCCAAAAACCTAGCCATGTACAGAAATGACCCTCTGCTCTTTTTCAGAAAAAAAAATAAATATCTTTCGTTTGTTTCTTTTTTAGTTTTATTAGATCATTAACCACGTCTTGCATGTTCGAAAGTTGAGGGGATGAGGCGAATATCGTCTGATATGTTGATATATCTCCTCTTTTCTTTTCTATCTTTCTAAATACTGCCAAAAAGTAATGCAAACAATAAACGTGAGAAAGCTTAAAAAGCTTGTCAAACTCCAACGTTTGTGGTTAATAACGTACTTTTGCTCTCTTTGTAGTACGGAGGTTCCATGATGTGTATAATATTCTTCGGTACTCGCTTTCTCCTCAGCGCATTCATCAATTGCGTTGAAAGCTTTTTTGAAGTCAAGTCAGCTACGAAGTGGTCGAAAACCAGCTTGTTGACCCCTAAGGGAGTTTTCCATGAGTTGCAGTCGAGTGGATATTACTGCTGCTAGTACCAAATCCAATCATTCAGTACTACGATTCTCCTCCATCAATCACAATCCTTAAGAAAGTATTTATTTTCGTGTTTTGATTACTGAAAGCTTCTTATAACGAGCGTGTGGGATTGTGACATAAGTTCGAGATCTACTAATAGTAGAAAATGTGGGATGCCGTCCTCGCACCCAGATTTAATTCAGTTTAGTTTTACTACGTTCTGTTTCATAAGTTGATACATGGCAATGGCGTTATAATTTTATTAATTAATATGAAAGTAGTCTAGTAGGCGACTTCCTCTCAGCAGATTTCAGGCAATAATTCTGGAAGCATATAAATTGCCATGAAAAGATTCTCAAAAATCTGTCATTTGAAGTCGACTATTGAGGTCTATTGATGGATAGAATTACCCAATACGACATAAGTGGTGTGAGAAGCTATATCGTAATCCTGACTGAAGTGTTGTAATGGCTAATTATGTGTGTATGTATGTAAATTTTATGCAAATCGTAGCAAAGAATCTATAATTTTTTGTGTGCGTCATTATGTTATTATATTTGTTAAAAAATCTTTTTTTTTAGGCATTCTAGTATTTGAATATCCAAAACTGTTACAAGTTATTAAGATTTTGCGATTCAGTTTTAATGAAATAAGGCTGCCTTCCAAAATGTATCAATACAAAGTTTGTATGCAGTTCTATTACTGTATATAAACTATGTAGATATGCAAAGTAACCAAACAATGCATCAACTATAAATCTGATGCCTGATTGCTTTTTGACTGCATTAAAAATACACATTGACGACTTTTTGAAATACATAGAATACATTGTATATATTTTGTACAGCGGCATTATGAAACACGATACTTTGTTCAAACACAAAGCAACTAACATTTTGGAAGGCAGCCTAAATGTCACCAATATTCAAAATTCTTGTTTTTAGTTAAAATTGCAAACGACCTCAATTTCGGAAACTAAAAACCAAACCGCACGCACAATTAACTGATAAGAATGTTTATAAAATATGCATGTTTGTACCTCATACTTATTTTAAATAACTATTGAGCTTTAATAACCTTGAAAATTAAAAAAAAAAACATTCTTATGTTTTTATCGTCGCTTATAAAACTTTAATTTAGAAATTTAGTTTTTAAGTTGTTCCCTATAAATATGATTTTCAAAATTACATGTAGATTCTCCATGTAGAGAGCAGCTTTAATGATAATGTTGTAATAAGTTACACACCAAACAATAATAGTTTATACTCTTCGGTATTCCCTTAGTATGTGTGCATCTTTTAAACAGACTTCGTTAAGAATGACTCATAATGGACTATGAGTGATAATATATAAATCTTTGGCAGACCGTTACGAATCATATTGTTTATAAACGAATTTCTTTTAGCTGTTAAAAAAAAAGAACGGAAATACTTGCTGTTTTATTATTAACATTTGCAATTTTTTTATTCTTATATTCTTATTCTATGTTAATATTTATGCAGCTAATTAAGCTATTCATCACGTGTTTATTAAACATGTCGCAATTGTATTGACTTTTAAAAAAGCCGTTAACATTTCTTATAAATTGTCATACAAATCTTTTATTTAAAAAAATATTTTTTTAAAGCGACATTTTTCAAGTATTTTATTTTTACTTTCAGCACGAATTTGAATTCAGAATTAATTTTTTCTTAATGAAAACAACATTTCTATGAACTACACATAGTCATCAGCATTCTTGAGGACATATTTTGCTTTTTTTATTACTTCATTTACTTACAATAACATTACAAAGTGGCTTATTTTCTCCCACCATTTGTTCAATTTTTCTTTTCCTCTTTGGAATATTTGGCTTGAATTTTTTTGGTTGTTTATGTCTTCTTTGAAAGCATTGGGTATAGAATTAACAGACAAACTTTTGCGTTATAGGGCGATAGCATCGATTACTGAATAATTGAATTGTAGACAGTCGCAAACCACAAAAGTGTTTTAAAAGTGAACGAAATATTTAGTTCGGGCATTAATTGAATGTCACACATACATACATACATACATAATTGATCATTACAATCCTTCAGTCAGGATTACGACCTACACTGAGCGCCAAAAGTGAGTAAACACCACTGAAATAATTCATTTTCTTAGGATAGCGAGAAAAGTAAATGAGAATAGTCGAATAAATTTTCAAAAATAAAAACGTTTATTTATTACTTATAAAATGTTAAAACAAAAACAACAATTAATGATAAGGGAACTTAAGAACAAAACTGTTTTATACTTAAGAACAAAAGTGTTGACTCACTTATGGCGCTCAGTGTATTTTCTCAGACCACTTATGTTGTGTGTGTATTAATTTTATAAAAGAGTGGCGCGACCTACATTTTAAAGTCGACTCCGAACGACAGATTTTTGAGAAACTTTTTCATGGAATTTTTATTTACTCCCAGAATCTGCTGAGAGGAAGCCGCCTCATGTCTAATAACACTACCTACTAGACTACGGCGACTTTTAAAGATTATTTCTGGTTAATGTTGCTCGCAGCTCCGTGGGCTCCATTTTTTTTGGCAAAGATTTGTCGGCATTTCATCTTTGATCTTATCTTATGGTAGGCTGTGGTGTTTTATTTTTGTTTTGCAAGAGTACTCACGTATCCCCAACAAACAATATTCGAGTGAATCCAAATCGCAAGATCTTAGCGTCCAATGGATTTTTCCAAAACATGAGATTAATTAAACACCAAGCTTGACCATCAATACGCAGTATGTTGAAAACTCATGCCGAATTCTTCCATGTTGGAGAAGTCAGTGCTCCTTTTAGGGTGCTTTTGCAGCTTTTGACTGCGTTTTTCGCTCCAAACACGGCAATCTTTTTTTAAATTTCGTCGCAAAAGATGATTTTTCTATAGAAATATATTTCTCACATCTCGCGAATTTTGATAATAAAACTTAAAAGCGTTCTCGTTTGTTAATCGATCCATGGTAAAAGGGCAAACCTTACTGCGCGTTTTAAGCCTTGCCAACGTCACGAATCTTTTTTATTCTGAAAAAATTTGCCCTGAACAACCCAATTACAATGAAAAAATCACCTGGTGTAGAGTGTTAATATTGTTGTGATAGCCCAAGTTAAATTGAGTGTTGTGGGCAAACCTGGCTTGGTAAAAAACTTGAACTAATCTTGAACTCTTTACTACAAAGTGTTATTTATCCAGTTTCTCAGGTTTAATGAATTGTAATTTCTGCTTGGTGATAGGCTAAGTTCTTTTGGCTTAATTCTGGGCTCCAGTACTTCCATTTGCCATGCATGTCTGCGAAATCTAGACCTTGCAGTAAGCAAACTTTACATTATTTTTGAATCCTATTCTTTATAAAATTTCTTTTAAAAAATTTCCCAAGTAAAAATAGCACAACACTTATTGTAATTTTGTTTATACTTAAACAGTAAGTATACAGTACTTAAAGCGTAAACAGATAACGTATCTGTTAATAATTGTATATAATTTATTCATATGCAGCGCTGTTTTCATTAACACCTTTATGCGTTCATTGTTCATTTCTTGATAATGATGGATGATGATCATCTGCTTATTTTCTAATTTATGAGCTAATGCATGCAGTTGCCTTAAATTGTTATTTATTTTGATTTTTTCTTTTTTCATTTTATTTTATTTTTTATATGTAAACTTTTATTCGTTTATTTTATTTTGTTTTTGTTTATCTTAATGGTTATGATGTCATTAGAGCTTATATTAGTATGAAGTGTAGAATATATTTTGTTTATATACATTTCGTTTCAAATATTTTAAAATAAATTTAAAATGCATTTCAATACTCTCTTCGAATGTGATTTACTTTTAAACAATTTCTATAATTGCTCTCCCTCCTTTAGAAATAAATTGATTTGGTTTGGTTTTGATTTTTGTTTTATTTTATTCTTTACTTTTTTTGTTTTTGCTTTTGTTTTTGTTTTTAAATAATCAATTTCAAAATACTTTATACCGTTAAAAGATAATGAAATTTTGTTGTTTAACACATTTAGCTTGTATCTGCTTCAGTGCACTTTCTGAAATAAAAAAAAACAAAAATTAAAAAAAAAAAATTAAAAACAAATAGAGTTCTGTATAGTGTGGTCTTATTTTGCTTATGTAATACAAAATTTATTCATTGCTGTTTCTAATATACAATTTAGAAATTACTACTTTACGTTTTCATAATGATTGTAAGCAAGAATGCGCATGCCATCATCATCAATTAATAGCAAACAAAACAAAAACAGAAAGAAATGCAAACAGTGGTTTTAATAATACGGTTGTCACTCTATACATAGTAGGGTTATTTTTAATCTTTAAAACAATATTCGATATTCAATTAGTGGCCGTTTAATATAATGTGTTTTATTGCACTTTATCAATCAAACAATTATAAAGTTTTATTATTTTTGATTTAGTAGTCGGAATGAAGCGAATCAGAAAGATAATTTGTAAATGGAATAAAATACAGTCCAAATCATCGAATTAGTATTTTGAATTTAAACCCAATGATGGGGGTATATATTTGTGACACTCTTTGGAAAACTTTTTATAATTTTATACTCATTCCATGTAATTTCTAAGGATTACATGGTTGATTTTTTGCCATCATTATACGCTATTTGAAACATTGAAAATTGTCACAATCATATTATGTTTTTTCCTCTTTTGCTTATTGAAGTCGTCAGATATGAATTTATAAAAAATATCTTATTCGAATAATAATAAGTATTAAATTTACTGTTAACTCAGCCTTTACAAATATTTATTAAATGATTATAAAATAGAAATCAAATAGGTAGTTTTTAAACAAGAATTTTGATGTAAACAGCTGATATATATGAGTATGCGCTATCAAAAAATTGAGTGACAGTGTATCATAGCTCTGCTAAATATGAGATAATTCTTTTCTCTGTAATAATTGTCAGAGATTTAAGTAAAGGGTCCGCCAAATAACTTTTTTTTGAAAATGCTTTAAAAAAAAACTACAGAATATTTTCTCAAATTTCTTTTTTTTTATTTGAAAGTACAATCCTTCCGGTTAATAATGGAAAATAATTTCATTCAAATGGCTGCCTCGGCTGACCATGCAGTAGCCCAGAATACACATGTATGTGTATGCATATACATATTATGTACATATCGGCTAAAATGACTTGAACTTTGCTCCACAAGCTCGCCTATAGCCTCAGAGCATAATGCCCAGTCAGCAAACTTTTCAAGATCCTTATACATTACTTAACAATGTTCGGTACCTATTCAGTTCTAGAAGGGTTCAATCTGAACTATAATAACTTACAAATTTTGCAATCCCCTAGAGCCATAAAGTGGCCGAAAATTTTACGGAAGACATAAACTCACCACTGTATCTACGCAGTTCGTCGTGTGATGTCTGCTTGTTTATTTGTAATCTCTTTATCCTGAATATCTTAAGGTCACGGTACCATGCACATAATTATTCCATACCTATCCAACAGCATCACGATAGTACTCCAGCAGACTGGAACCAGTTTCGAACTAACATAGTGCTCAGTCGGAACCTTCAAAGCGGACTAACTGCCTATATAAATAACAATCCTATGACCCGGTGCGATTCGTTGCCAGACGGATACCTTACACCTTAGTCACACTCATTTGAATTTCCACTCGACACATTTTTGAGTGGCCGACACTTGGCTCCTGTTGGGTAATTGCTACTTATCCGGATATAATATAAAATATAACATATTTGAGTGTCTCTTCGATAAATGCGAAGGTGGGTTAAAGATTAAAACAAGTTCAATAAAAACTGTCGTAGTTGGATTAAATTTCAACAAGATTTTGTGTGTTTTTGGAAGGATTGACAGGTAATCCAGCTATTTAAGACTTCGGACATACCCTTTCAGTAATTGGACTTGTCCGGAGAAAGCGTTAGATTACAAGTTTCGAGCTTTAACCAGTTGGGAAGAGATTCTGTTCTATTAGGTCAACGCCAGGGCTAACAGTTTGATATTAATTCTCTTGCAACTTAGCTAGGTTAGGAAGTTCTTATGCATTCACTTTTTTGTATAACGGACCTGATACTAAGAGGTGATTATTGGTTGTTTGACTCTATAGTAGTTTGTGAAATCGAGTTTCCTATTTTAACTTTTTTTGCTAATAGGGACTTGGGTTTACGTAAAAAAATATAACTACCTTTAAAATCGACACATTTATCCAATTCTACCAATCAAAAACAATGCACATCTGTTTACTACACCTTATACTGTAAATATGTTATGAATAATGGCAATAAATGAAAAATAATTGTACATATTTAATCAAAACACGTAATATTATTACCACGACATGTGGACCATGACCACTGTATGTTTTTATTTTTAATTTTTTTTATATACGATGCAATATAGTAGTTTATTTTCTTCTCACTTATTCATTCATTCATTCATGTATTCGGTGCCAGATGCCTAGTAAACCACAACAAAATAAAAGATGGTTAAATAAAAACAAAACAAACACAAATTATGGTGGCGGTGTGTACGTATTCAGTTTGTATAACCTGACTCCCTACGTATAGCTACGTGCATAGTAATAAAATGAGTGATTAATTATGGGGTATTTTCCAACAATGATTTTTTTTGCAGAGCGTTTGGATTTCGATGATTAAAAATGGAAGTTGCAAAAGCACGCTTAGCACTTAACAATATTATATTTATGTATGTCTCTACATGCTGTATGTCTAGCAAACAAAACTGTTTTTCAATCAAAAGTACCTCCGAATGTGTCACTCTTTACATCTTGTAATTGTATACTATGCTACCCTAATATAATGACAAAGCGACGAGACATATCAGCTGTGTTTTATTTTCTTTATTTTTTTTCTTGATTCCTTTACTATTCCTTTACTATTCTTACTTTAGTCTTTAGCAAATATTTTATAGTTACAATTAGAAAAAATTAAATAATTAAGAAAATATTAAGAAGTATTCGTAAATAATAGAAGTATGCATATCTTTACTTTTAGAATGTCGAAACATGAGAAAACGAAATCGGGTGGCCTACTGGAAAGTTGGTTTGGTCGCCCAAAAGCCAAAGGTGCTAGTTACAATACCGGCACTTTGTCTGGTCGTCCCACGTCAGCAGAAGGCGATGCCGCTTTTGATCTACAGGAATTGGAAAGAACAATACGTGACCTCAGTGATTCTGAGGTCGATGCTAAGTTTATGGAAATATTGGAGGATATGAATATACCCAAAGATAAACGTGGTCCACTCCTCTCAAAGTCAATAACCGAAAGACAAAAAATGATTTTTATGCATTTAAAAGGTAAGTTTGTTTTATAAAACTCTCAAATAAATTTTGTTGTTAGTATTTGTGCTTATTGACATTCCTTAGATAAGGTTGTGTATATTTATTGTTTTGTATTTGTTTTTGTTTTTGTTGTTTCAATGCTAAAATGAGTTTTGTTTTATTTTATTTTTTGTAACGTTTTATATTCTCTTTTCTCATTAAATTTGATTTAAAATTTAATTTTTTTCGACTTTGTTTTTAGCTCTTGAAGTATGTACTCGTATGCAATAAATGGAAATAAATTTATGACTCATTCTATAGTAACGTTCATTTGAAGATTATTATTTGTTGAAACTCGTAATAAACTAATAATACTCTGTAGTATTGCCAAACACTTTACTATAAATTATATTAAAAAAATTGATTTTGCTGCTTCATGCTTTTACCAGAGTTTTTATATGAATTTTAGTTTTTCAATCGTTAATTTTTCAAATCTCTTGAGTCTCAAATTGCATATAGATTTCACTGTTTATTTATAGCAAAATTAAGTTGGCTAATAAGGAAAATAGAAATGTTATGAAATTGCCTTTTAATTACCGAAAAGTTTAATTATTCCAGTTATCATCTACCCAATTCAGAATTATCTAAAAACTATTGTCTTCTTCTTGAGATTAAGAAAGTATCATTTTATCTCTTTCGTTTCTTTACTTTTGTTTTAGTTTTGTGAGACATAGTTGTATCTGTTTATTTACAAAATGATTTCAAATTTCTAATCCCAATTTCCTACCGTTTCTACCGCATGGACAATTTCTTAACATTGATTTTTTTTAATTGTTATAACCTGCTCAGCTAGTATCAATCATTGTGAAATTTTTAGAATGTATAATAATAGTCCAACTTATCAAACCTAGCTAAAGTAAAATGTATTTTTTTAGTGAAGTGTTGCATGTTTACTGGATTCAGCATGTTTTTTAAGTGTTTACATTTCTTAAGGCAATGCAAGAAATACTTCATTCCATCTGACCCAACTAATATTTACACCACTTATATCCGTCCGAAAATATAATATGACTATGGGTCGGTTTCTCGAAGTCTATATTGAAGCTTCTCGTTTGAGTAGGGTATTCAAATCTATTGATTCATTAGAGCACTGTTGCATTGTGCAATTATGGCTTTTTAGCGCTTCTACTCGAGGCCAATATAGAGATTTGTTCTTGAAAATCAAATATTTTTATGTGACACATCCGTTAGTAATCGACGGCCAATTTAGTCATCGTAGTCTAGTAGTTAGTGGAATAGTGATGCCACGGTTCAAAACCTAGGTCAGACATCTCCAACAAAACGAAATATGAAAAAATATTTCTTCGTTGACTTCTTCTTAGCAAATTTCTGGCAAAAACTTTGAGAGTAAATAAAAATTGTCATGCAAAGTTTCACGAAAATCTGTCGTTCTTTGTCAACTTTAAACTGTAGGTCCCGCCACTCATGTATAAAATAAACACACACCACAAAAGTGGTGTGAGAAGTTAAGTTGTAATCCTGACTGAAGGGTTGTAATTACCAATTATGTATATACACATTACACATTATACATAAATATAATTGCATATCGACTTGGTATATGCAACTATACTCTTAAGCTAGGCTAAGGTCAGACTACGCAAATATTTCGCAGAATAATACTTTAACCATAATTTGTCTGAACATTTACTTGGTATGAAAGAATAAACTCTCATTCAATTTTGGATTTCTAAACGGTAAAATAATATTTAAAACAATCCTTGTAAGTTCAAACAAGTGTTTGTCCAAAATTAGTTTTACAAACTGGCTATTTGCAAAATATGACTGTATACCTGTAGTTCTATTGGTAATATTTTTTTACTCTTAGTAGAGAAAGTTGTCAAAAATTATAACATCGTATACTTCAATTTTACTGCGATAATTTTAGAAAATTAGACTCAAATCCTACATACCTATAAAAGCGACATGAACACAATTGTCAAAATATTTTTGCTTATATGTGATGAAAATTTATAGCACTTTAAGTTAAAATTTTGACTTCATTGCACATTATAAAGTATATTTTTTCAAAAGTAAAACGATCACATATTTTATTTGTTTTATATTCCGCATTGCATACGAATTTTAATATAAAAAATTTAATTTCATTAATTTTTTGTAAATTGTTTTAAGCAAATATCATTAAAACTAGTCGATTAATTTATTTTCTTTTAAATACAAAGGATATTGACCCTACTAGACATATGAAAATTTATTATACTCTTATAATAGTTTAATTTTTCGTTCGTCATAAAAATCTCGCCGTTTTATTACTATATTTTATGTATTTATCTCAATAACCAAAACCAAAAATGTTTAATTCGTTATCAGAAGTTTGTTTTGTTAACCTCATTCAAAAATATATAAAAGTTTACAAAAATACATTCGAATAAATTAATGTACGTTTTTATTTCAAACGCACAACACCAGCCAACAACGACTGTTTTTTTTTTTATAAAATGACCTTGACTTTTATCGTAAAAAAGAAAAACAATATTATACGTTACACTTGAAAATTTAAATAAAAAATAATTAAAAATATAAAGATTCTTGCCAAAAATAAACCAATACATATGAGATATATTGTATAGATGTTGGATAAATAATAGAAACGATGACTTTAATAAAATATTCCATTTAATTTATTTTTAACGTTTTCTTCGTCTATGCCTATACTAAATTTTTTTTTAATATTTGTATTTGTATACTTTAAGTCAAAATGAATGCATTTTTATTTATAATTTTTTATTAAATTTGTATTACGTAGTATGGAAATAACAGTGTGATTTCATTTAAAGTATTGAAAGAGTTCGAATGCAATTAAAAGTATAATAAAAAAAAACACGTACTATGTATTATTAAATATTTTAAACTAGAGAAGGTAAAATATTTTACTAAATATTAATGATGTCATTAAAATGAATTCAAACATTAATTTAATCTTATGCTTTTTATTTATTATTATTTATAGTGTAAATATTTTTAAATTAAACCCCTTTAAATCTTTTCTTATTAAATAATCTTTAAATTTAATTTCATTAATACATTCCATTTAAACCAAGAATTATTTGCTGACAAAATAAATATACACTGAGCGCCAAAAGTGAGTAAACACCACTGAAATAATTCATTTTCTTAGGATAGCGAGAAAAGTAAAAGAGAATAGTCAAATAAATTTCCAAAAATAAAAACGTTTACTTATTAAAATGTTAAAACAAAAACAACAATTCATGATAAAGGAACTTTTTTTATACTTATGAACAAAACTGTTTTATACTTAAGAACAAAAGTGTTGACTCACTTATGGCGCTCAGTGTATATCGTTGATCTTGTAATAACAGAAAAGTCAAATGAGTACTTTTACACCCTGTATAACATTTAAATAAGTTTCCTAAATATTGTGTATTAGATTCAAGTTTTCTATGTATATGCTAGTATTGTTCATAAGCTGTGGCAAAAAGTTGTCTAATATTTTTACACAATTTTGTTATTATATAGTAATAGGGGGTGCCCTGGTAGTCTAGTGGGTAGTGTGCTAGACTATTAGCGTGAGGGTCGTGGGTTCGATTCTCGCCAGAGAATCTGGTCTGTGACACTACACCGAGCATATGGTCAAGTTACTCCGATCGTATATAATTTGTAATTGTATTGTTATTATATAATATTATTGTATTGTAATTGTTGAGTTTATTGAGAATTGTTGTTAGGGCATAAAGGTTGTAGTCGGGATCTGTTGTGTGTTTGTGGTCCATCCTTTTTACTCCGTTTTTTATACCCTCCTTTTCTTACATCCTCTCCTTTTCCTATTCCCTATCTCCTTCACTATCTTCTCTCTCACTCACTCTCTCTTCTATGACGTTAACAATGATCATATTGACCTCTGTACTTGTCCCAATAAAGAGTACCTATTCTCTAACCTAGCCTTGTTATTTTATTCGTGCCAAATATATATGGTTTAGAGATTTCCATTAAATTGTAATCGTAGAAAACCTTGTCACTTGTGCCAAAACACTGAACAATCGATTTTAGCAAGTTCATATCTACTATACACTAGAATCACGTAGTAATGAGCAGGTTACCACCGATATGGTGGTCTCTGACCATATAGTTGTTAAGAATATTGGTTCGAATTAAGGCTTAATTCCTTTAAATAAATTGTATTTACCATCAATCCTACCATGGCCATTGTTTTGAACACCATATTTTGTTTCGTTTAACGCTGGCGTAGTTACCATCGATTTTGTGGCGATTCAGCATTGATTCGCTGATGGAATATTCATCAATTACGTTCTTAGCGGTTACTTGTATGGGACATATACACCCTGATTGCTTATGTATCCAGTTTTATTCAAGTTTGTATATCCAAACCTTTTTGGAGCAGAGCTAATATAATAATTCCATTCGGCGATTGTAGTATTATATAGAAATTTCCATTTCTACGAAACAACCAGCCTTGACTGTAAAATATAGCGTATTTCGTCTTTGCTATTGTCAAACAATCAGCTTGCCGCCAAATCCAAGCATTCTAGTTCCAAATACAGCAGCATGCAATAAATTTTTCAACAGGATTGTATCGAGTTTTAAAATATTAAGAGTGTATACTCGCACTGCAAATATGTAAATCTATCTGGCAATCTCTTGACACCACAGAGATTGCAACTTCTATGACGAACATTATGCAGCTGCTTAGTTGGAAAAAAACTTTATTAATGAAACAGAATTAGGTTAGGTTAGGTTATAGGACGTGTACTTGTCAATTAAGACAAGTACAGTACCCGGAGGTCGAATTGACCCATTGTAGAATGTCCTAGTTTCTCATACCACTTATGTTGTGTGTGTTAATTTTATACATGAGTGGCGGGACCTACAGTTTTAAGTCGACTTCGAACGACAGATTTTTGGGAAAATTTTTGAGAAACTTTTCATGGCAACTTTATTTACTCTCAGAGTTTTTGCCAGAAATCTGCTGAGAAGAAGTCGCCGAAGAAATATCTTTTTATATTTCTTTTTGATGTCTGACCTAGGATTTGAACCGTGGCCTCACGTCTAATGAGCCAACACACTAACTTATAGACTACGGCGACTTCATGAAACTGAAATAAAACAAATAAAAAAATGGAAGCCAAGATGGAGATACCAAATAAGAAGAGAAAAGTATTTAAAGGAACTAAAGGAATAACAATAACATAACAATATCCTTAGTGCTTGTTACTTTGACATTTCAATGTTATCTATTTGTTTAGGATCTATCATATTTACTGCTCTAGTCCAGAAGCATTTTGAACCAATTGACTGTGAACATCTATTATTTTGCACTGCCTACTCTTGCATAGCTTATAATCAAATCACCAAACAGCCATTCACTACATACAGTGGACAGCAAAAGTCTTAGTACGGCAATATATTTCAACAATTTCATGAATTTTAGCCAAAAGTTTGTATAAAAATTTATAGCTTATACGAGTGTATTTATTTTATTAATTTATTTCTGTTGTGTTATTATAAAACAATTTTTCAATGTTTTTCATAAAACAAAAGAAAAATAAGGAAAGTTTCAGATGACTCCATAGGCACCCCCAAGGAGAATCCTGAGTAAATTTAAAATTCAAAGGCCTAATATATGAAAATGTTATCCCTTGTATTTAGTAGAGTACCCCTTAAGGTCAAGCACTCCATTTAACCGATTTGGAATTGAATGTACAAGTTTTGTTTAGTGTTTTCTGATGGCACCATTAGCAAGTTCTTCGGTTGACTTTTGTTTGAGGTTTAGCGATTACGTAACCGTTCTTTCAAATGATCTCCTAAATACTCTCTTGAAGTCATATCGGGACTTTGTGCAACAGTTTTAAGCCTGTGGGGACTTTTTTGTCAAAATATATTGCCGTACTAAGACTTTTGCTGTCCACTGTATATTATAACGCATATAAACAATTTCTAAATTTTAATTAACTCTCCTTTTCTTTGTTTTATTTTATATTATTATTGAAAAACAATTGTATATTTAAATTACTTATATTGTTTATAAAAAAACAAAGTGTTGTTAATATTGAATTCTTTTTTCTTTTGTTTTATTGGCACTGAAATGTCAAATTTATATATACATACATATATGTACATAACTTATATATTTATAAATATGAATTTATTTTTATAACATGCACGTAAAGCCATCATATATATTTAATATTATTCCGGCAACGTATTTTCGGTAGAATATTTTTTGTTTAAAAACAAATCAGGCAAAAACAAAAAGTCCAGGTATATGTTTTGAAAAATTATTAGTATTCTTTGGTATAATTTAAAATGTTACGGAAATTATTAGAAATTATTGTGACTAAAAACTAGTATATCTAGTAATTGTAACGTATTCAAATGGCATATACAAATATTTTTTAGATCAACCTTGGAAATACTAAAATGTTTGAAAAATATAAAATAATACAATCTAAAAATTTAGTATGCATCCTACACTTATTCTCACCTTAACTGCAGCCTAAAACGGTTTTTAAAAAATGTGAAATTTGTCAGGTGCATGCATACATAAATATCTCCCTCAAATGCTTTTCGATGATGCTATTTGCTCTATATACCCTTGCGTTGAAAGAATAAAGAACCAGCAAAAGACCTCTTTTATCTGATTTTGTTTCATTAATTTTATGCCAGCTTCCAACAATTTGGTTCCATTCGAAACTAGTGCTATTGCAGATCGAGAATATTCATAGGGTGTTGATTTAATTGTCCCCAATAATAGTTATTCGAAATGGTGTTGGCCAAGAATGTTTTTAATATTCTTCAAATACACTCATTTCATGATGTTGTATTCCAGAACTCACATCTACAGAGATAGCGGGCAAGGTTCACACAGGTCGTAAAATACCAAAATTTTGGCTTTGGATATTCGATATATCACATCGTTATTAGAGGTACCAGTTTTTATTAAGATACTGCCAAGATAGAAGAAATACAATATTCCCTGGATATAAACACTTTCCAAAATGCTTGCAGTACAGTGCTTATAAGCGGGGAATTCTTATATCGTAGTTCTGCACCAGAGAGCAAATAGCAGCATATCATTCAAACTGATAGAATTCTGCTTGTCTCATTGACAGCAATGACCTCTATTCGATGTTGTAAACAAAGTAATTTGCTTAGCAGCCTGCGTTACATTGGGATCACTGCGAAGAAATTGCTGAAGGATAGGTCCACAGCAGAATTTATAGGCAAAGGTCCTATAGTAGCATTAACTGGAAATCGTTCGCACGAACGAGGCAGCTATAGAACAGGATCAATTTTGAAAAGAAAATTGTCACAAAGCGTTGTGCACCCGAATTTTTTTAAAGTAAATCTAAAATATTAGGTACCACTTTTCGCGTTTTTTCTGCTGGACTACTGCAGCGTGCTTCAGGCGGAGGTGACGGCAATTTACCGGGCCGCTCAATGGATCCTCGTCAACGGTGCTCCTTTCACTTGCGTCTCGGTCTTTTCTGATAGTCAGGCCGCGATAAGATCTCTATCGTGTTTCGTGAATAACTCTAGGATCGTTAGGGAATGTCGCCGCTGTCTCGACCTTCTTTCTGGGCGCTTTACCAGTGTCTCACTGGTGTGGGTCCCCGGGCACAGTAATATCCTGGGAAACTGCAGGGCTGACGAACTCGCCAGAGCTGGTGCGTTCCTTCCGGAATCCTCTTCAATTGAACTGGGTATGCCACTTGCCTCGGTCAAGTTGGACATTTCGCGGAAATTCTCTCGGGACGCCAACCTATCCTGGGTCAATGAGGAGTCCTGCTGCACCGCTAGACTCACCTGGCCCTTGATGGATAGAAGGCGTACCAACCAATTACTTGGTCTTGGTGGTGACGTCATCTCAACCACAGTGGCCGTGCTTACAGGTAGACACGCGGAGAGAATGAGGCTCCGATTTAACGACTTGTGCCGTGGATGCAGATCCGCTGAGGAAGAGGAGACTGTTATCCACTTTCTTTGCCCGTCTCTTGCGAGGTGCAGATATAGGTTATTTGGCTCTTCAACCCTTGTCAGCTTGACGGAGCTATCATCTATTGATATCAAGGATATAGCTTCGTTCATCAAACTTTTTGGCTGGTTTTCCAGTATGGGGTAGTCGTGCTTTTGATGTGCAGCCTTTGCGCTGATCAACTTCTTCCTCTTCCCTGATTTTGGTGGAACTTGGTCAGTACAGGGACTGCGTTCACCCGTGGCATCGCAACGGGCCGCTATGCGTGCTCAAGTGAGCTTTGTAAAATCAGAGCTACCACTCAGACCTAACCTAACTTTTCGAGTTTATAAGTGGGGAATGTTTAAAAACTTGACACATATCGAAATAGTTTCAGTACATTTAAAAGCAAACATCAAGATTGCTTAAGTTTCATTGCTACTAAGCGGGGAATTATTATTATCCGGGGTGCTAATATCCAGGGAATACTACAGTTGCTAATTTATTCTAATTCGAAGATTTGTAATTTGAATTTGATATGAAGGAGGTAATATGCATTTACGTTGGACTCCAGTTGTCATATAAAAGCTATTTCATGTATACAGATTGAATTGGTTAATTAAGTATACAAATTTTGGGAATCCCTGAATAAAATTCATCTCTTTGTTTTGCCTTACTTTACCAGACACCAATCGGAAACGTAAGCAAAACCGAAAACCTAAACACCTTTTGCATAAATTAGTTCACGTTTCTGCAGGTTCACTGTAAATATAAAATTGCCCACAATGCATTGTCTAATTAGACTGTTGGGTCTCCATTAACATTGATTATTAAAAATTATTGCCTTTTTTCTTTTTGTATTTATTTTTAATATTTTCTACACAACAGTTTTTAACATTACCGTACCTTTCTTTACTTTCAGGCAAAAATTCCCTAGAACACCGAGCAAATTCAAAATTTGAAAAACCCTTAGATTATATAGAATACCTACGAAATGGCGAACATAGTGAACACAAAATATATGCCTGTATTGAGAGTTTACGTGTGGCGCTTACAAACAATCCCCTGTCGTGGATTAAAGAATTCGGTGAAGATGGTATTGACGAAATCATCAATCTACTGCGACGCTGTAAAAAGGAACGAACCTTTGATCGTATTGAATTGGAATGTATACGTTGTTTAAAGGCAATAATGAATAATACGTGGGGCCTGAATCTCGTCTTAACACCTGATCAACATACGGTTGTATTACTTTTAGCACAATCGTTGGATCCTCGCAAGCCAAGTGCCATGTGTGAGGCAGTTAAACTGTTGGCTTCCTTTTGTTTGGTGCATGATCGTAACGGTTACGAAAAAGTACTGAGGGCTGTAACAACAGCTGCATCGACATCGTACAAATCAAGTGAACGTTTCCGACCCATTGTAGATGCCTTATTTATACATGAGAAATATGATTCTCGTCGAGAGTTAGCCTGTCATAGTTTAATTTTCATAAACACTTTAACGAACACACCAAGTGACTTAAATTTTCGCCTTCATTTACGATGTGAAATTATGCGTATGGGCCTTTTCGAAAAGTTAGATGATTTCAAAGTCATTGTAGAGACTAGTAACAATGATGCTTTGAAACAACATTTTAAAATCTTCAATGAGATCCGCGAGGATGACTTTGAGGAATTTACTCAACGTTTCGATAATGTCAGCTATAACATGGATGATGTAACGGAATGTTTCGAAGTTATTAAAAATATTGTAACCGATACGCCAGCCGAACCTTATTTCCTGTCGATACTACAACATTTATTGTATATACGTGATGATTTCTATTACCGGCCAGCCTACTATCAATTAATCGAAGAATGTGTTTCACAAATAGTATTTCACAAAGGTTATTGCGATCCGAATTTTGAAAATCGCAACTTTCACATTGACACCTCACTCCTGTTGGACGATATTGTAGAGAAGACCAAAGCCAAAGAGACAAAACGTTCCGAAGAGTATGAAAAGAAAATCGAAGAGCTGGAAATTGCCAAACAGGAAGCTGAAGCGAAGGCAGCTCATTTGGAGGAAAAAATTAAATTAATGGAAGCTAATGGTCTTGTGGCACAATCGCCTAATAAACTACCAAAGGTAAATATACCCTTACCGGTTGGTGGTGGACCACCTCCTCCTCCACCGCCGCCAATGCCAGGTGCGCCCAGAACAGGCGGTGGTCCTCCACCACCACCTCCCCCACCAATGCCCGGCATGGGTGGTCCAAGACCACCACCACCTCCACCAATGCCAGGTATGGGAGGTCCCCCTGGACCACCACCTCCACCTATGCCAGGTATGGGTGGTCCACGAGGTCCACCTCCACCCCATATGCTTATCCCCATGGCTCCCGTACTCCCGCATGGCTTAAAACCCAAAAAGAAATGGGAAGCTAAAAACCCTATGAAACGTGCTAACTGGAAAGCTATTATACCTCAAAAAATGTCCGAAAAATCCTTTTGGGTTAAATGTCAAGAGGATCAACTTGCTTCCGATGATATGCTGACAGAGCTTTCTCTGAAGTTCTCTTCGAAACCGGTGAAAAAGGCTCAAAAGGATGCCGTTGATAAACCAACAACTTTGACAAAGAAAAACATTGATCTGCGAGTGCTCGATGGCAAAGCAGCTCAGAATCTTTCTATACTTTTGGGTGGCTCTCTCAAACACTTGTCATATGAACAAATTAAAATATGTCTCTTACGCTGTGATACCGATATTTTGTCTTCCAATATACTACAGAACCTAATACAATATTTACCACCGCCAGAACAATTGAAACGTTTACAGGAAATAAAAGCTAAAGGAGAGCCATTACCGCCCATCGAACAGTTTGCGGCTACAATTGGTAAGTGAAACAGAAAATAAACATTTTTAATACGACACTTACTGAACTCATATTAATTTTTAGGAGAAATTAAGCGACTCTCGCCTCGTTTGCATAATCTCAACTTTAAATTAAACTATGCTGATATGATGCAAGATATTAAACCCGATATAGTGGCTGGCACAGCAGCCTGTGAAGAGGTGCGCAATAGTAAGAAATTCTCAAAGATTCTAGAACTGATTTTGCTCATGGGCAACTACATGAATTCTGGCTCGAAGAATGATCCAGCCTATGGCTTTGAAATCTCTTATTTGACCAAATTGACGAACACAAAGGATGCCGATAATAAACAGACGCTGCTACATTACTTGGTCGATGTGGTGGAGAAGAAATTCCCCGATGCTTTAACATTCTACAATGATATGACACATGTTGACAAGGCGTCACGTGTCAATTTAGATGCCATACAAAAGTCAATGAGACAAATGACTTCTGCCGTTAAAAATCTAGAAACTGATTTACAAAATAATAAAGTGCCACAATGTGAAGATGATAAATTTAGTGAGGTTATGGGTAAATTTGCAGTGGAGTGCAGGCAACAAGTGGATGTATTGGGTATGCATAGTTTCTGAAAGTTGTTACTGAACTCTAGTAAAAAAATATATGAATATTCTTTGCAGGTAAAATGCAAGTACAAATGGAAAAACTGTATAAAGACTTGGGCGAATATTTTGCCTTTGATCCCAGCAAATACACGATGGAAGAGTTCTTTGCGGATGTAAAAACTTTCAAGGATTGCTTTGTTCAGGCTCATCGGGAAATTGTACGCCAACGGGAGGAGGAAGAAAAGAAACGACGTATGCAAGAGGCCAGAGAGCAGTCACTGCGTGAACAGATGGAGAGACAACAACGCAAACTGGCATTGGTCGATATGGATGCGGCACAGACACAAGAAGGTGTTATGGATAGTTTACTCGAAGCCCTACAGACGGGCTCTGCCTTTGGTAGTCGTAATAATCGCCAACAGCGAAGACAACGACCTGCCGGTGCTGAGCGACGAGCTCAACTTAGTCGTTCCCGATCAAGAACAAGAGTTAATCCGGGTTCACTGGTAACGCGTGAAATGCTCAATAATGAAGCATTAATGGGTTCTGCATAATAATTTATTCCTAACTTATCTTTACTAAATAATGTAAATAAACGAAAAAATCTACGCCACTTCATAGTCTTTTAAGTAAATATAAAACTTTAACTTTTAAATATTAAATGTAAAAGGAGAGAAACCATCAATAACTTAACGATCTTAAACTACTATCTTAAACAAAATATATATTTTTATACATCGAAAATTTTGTACATGTAAAGATAAATAAACAGTAATTTTTTTATTTTTTATTTAACGGAAAAATAAAACTTATTAAGACTCAAATTAATTTGCAAAAAATAATTCTTTCTGTGCTTTGAAAACAAGAAATATTTCTTTTTATGAACGCATTTGTAATATTTGCTGCATTTTTTTTTTAAATATTTTTGTGTTGAATAGTTGTAATTTTTTTATTTCTTCTTTTGTTTTAATATACAAATTTACATTACTTTACTCAAATGATAACTCAATTTACAACGTTTATTTTGTAAAAAATGCTACTAAAATCGCTTAAAATATTTCCTGAGATTTTTCTTTTTTTTAGAAATGTTTTAATTTTTAATAACATTGTTTTTACATACATTTTAGGTTTCTAACAACCTTATAACGTATCGTAGCGTATCGTATAATTATTATAAAAAAGGCATGTAGTTTTTAATTTCTAATATGGTAAAACAAATGTGTTAATATTTTTAATGCTACAAACAATATTTAATTTTTTTCGGGGAATATAATTCCAATACACAAAAACAAAAAAATAAATCTTAAATTGAAAACACGTGTTTTTTGTGTTCAACTTATTTAATAATATTTATTTAATTTATTTTTTAATTTTATTTTAAAATCCATAAATGCCATATCCACATACATACATACATCTATATACCACATTCGTTATATGTTTATTATGTATTTCGATTTAAATAAGTTTGGCACAATTAAATGAAATATAAATTTCGACTTTTTTTGATTTCGTGTGTTATTACAAGAGTTGTTTTTTTTGTATCTAAAATTTAAATGTAAAAATTTCTATGTATATAATTTACAGCTGCAATATGCAAAATAAACATTAGTTTACATGGTTAGTTAAATGGATTGATAATCGATTGGAACCGATCTTCTGTTACATTGACATTCGTCAAACAAAAAAGTGATCTTTTTTTCAGTTTGGTCGTCTGCCAGTCAACCCAACTTTCACTCAACCAAATTATTTTTTGATATTGCGGAAGTCAACGTTTTTTAGTTGTAATTGTTATGGTATTGCCGGTATGAAATTTCATTTTCATGTTGGTTATTTGGAAATCAAGTTTTTGTAGAAATAAAAGTAAATTGAAAATGGATTTAAGTGAGGATTTATTTTATAAAGATGAGAATCATGACGCTAATATAAATGTTCTTCGTATACGTAGGAAAATACGCGATGATTCAAATCCTCTTGAACTACCCAGCGCGAAGTAAGAAATGTCCAAAATTATTAACAAATATTTATAACAAGTGATTTTTTTTTATAGATTTATTAGCTATTTTCGACTGAACAAAGAAGCATTTTGTTATGTGCTGGATGAAATTAAGGACCACTTAAAGAAACCTGTGCATATGGCAGCTATAACACCGATATTAAAGCTGTGCGCTGTACTTCGATTTTTGGCTGACGGAAGCTATCAAAAGTGCAATGGAAATGACTTCTATGTTGGAGGTAGCTCAATCCATAATGTCACTTATTTTAATGGAAGTGTTACCAGCAATAGAGGATCGCATTTGTAGAAAATGGATAAAAACACAAATGATCGAAGACGAAATAAATGCTTCCATAGTATGGTTTTTTGAAATATGTGGATTTCCCGAGTATTGGGCTGTGTTGGATGTGTTTTTATTATTAGCAATTTTTTTAATACTAGCTTTGTAGTGAATCCGAACCTATACGGAGTAAAAATTCTAACAAGATGTCTATTTACAATATTTTAGATGCTATACACTATTACACGTTGCCATTCGGAGGAGGTTCTTGTAGGTGGACCCAAGCTATTCAATTCCATAAGTCCTTCTCACGTTTCCTTGCACTGATTTTTGGTCAATCCAAATTTTTGCTTTCATTTGTTGGCGGTAATAAATTTTGCTAAATAGCTGATATTTTTTTTTTGTTGCCACCAAATATTAAATACCGCCTGAAATATAAGGCACTATATATATTAATTCAGTATATTTCGTAGAAGGCGTGGCATTTGTGGGCGGAAATAAATTTTGCTAAATAGCTGATGTCTTTTTCTATCGTATAGCGAAAACTCAATGTCATTATCTCTTATAGTTTCCGAGTTATAAGCAAAATTGTAAAATTATTTAACAATAAACACTTCCTGCTGAGTTCTGTTGGCCTGGTATTGGCAGAAATTTTTTGAACGAAAAATTTGCAAATATTTTTCGACATGCACACACGCACACACGCATGTACAATCGTATAACAATTTTACATTTTTGCGAATATCTCGGAAACTATAGGAGATAATGACAATCAGTTTTCACCAAGCGACTGGAAAAAACATCAGCTTTCCAACAATAAATAAATTCGCCCCCAAATATTAAATACCGCCTGAAATATAAGGCATTATATATACGAATTCAGTATATTTCTTAGAAGACGTGGCATTTGTGGGCGGAAATAAATTTTGCTAAATAGCTGATGTTTTTTTCTATCGTATAGCGAAAACTCAATGTCATTATCTCTTATAGTTTCCGAGTTATAAGCAAAATTGTAAAATTGTTTAACAATAAACACTTCCTGCTGAGTTCTGTTGGCCTGGTATTGGCAGAAAATTTTTGAACGAAAAATTTGAAAATATTTAACGACGCACACGAAAACGAGATGAAATGGACAACGAGAACGATGCACAGCTAGGTTACCGAGGCAACTGAGACTCTAAAGGTATTGTATTATATTGTATTATGAAAATAATCTGTTGAAAGTGCGTGCTACGTGATCCCACAATCGACAAAAAAATAATAACGAAGTAATGATTCTGAGGAGTGTTTAAAGCTATTTCGCCATAAAAAATTCGAATTTTTACACCGATTAGTAGCACTGGTTAAACATGAACCCACCAGTTTACACTCAATGAAATTCCTCTATGTGCTGCCCATGTGCTGTCACTCTATCCAATCCAATTGATTCTGAGTGGTCACTCTCAGGCGTGGTTACAACTAGGCGACGAACATGTCTTCTTATTAGTCAGTGCGTTCCCTCCACTCATTCTGAGGATGTCAGGCAGGAAATGTTCCGCTACTGTGAAGAGTGACTTAAGCACCATTAGGACATCTATGACTTTTGCCTGGAAGACACTGCAATGCTCTGGAAGTCTGTATTACTACAAATAACTTTAGTACGGGACTTGTTACTCCCTCATAATCTTTGTAAACTATTTAGGACACCAGTAGCTCTAAATCTTAACTAGAACTTAGTAGATTATCGCTTTTTACTACACGGGAGTTAAAGGAATAGCTGAGCACTACCGTCCAGCACTGAAAGTGCTTAATGTAACAGAGTAATTACTTACGTTTTGGCGAAAAACGTTGCCTTGCAAAGTCTAATTAGTTTTCTCACAAATTCTGACTAGTCTTGTGCATGGTGACAATTATGTCTGCTTGAAGATATACCTGGTACTATAAGAATATCTTTATTTATTTATTTATTTTATTTATTATTAGTCATAGCACAACAAGATAATAATCTTATAAATGAAAGTGCTATGGGAGTACATCAAAGAAACAAAATAATAACAAATCATTGAATATATATGTAATGAAATGTTTGAAATAATGTATAAATAAAAATGAATAAGAACGTGTTAAAATCACAGGAAATAGCTATCGATACAAAAAAAGGATAAAAAATGAATATATGTAAAAAATAAATTAGGAAAACTACAAAGAACAATATATACAAATATAAAGAAATATACAAAGTAAAAATATATACATATACTAAGATACAATGAAATTTAAAGATATATTAATTAAAAAAATTAAAAATTAAAAATAATCATTAATAGAAATAGAGAGAAAAAAATTCACAAAAAAAAAATCAAGATATGCTAAAAACTACTTAAACAGAATGTATAGCTCCTTTTTGAACTTGGTTGCATTGCCTATGTTCTGAATATAATTAGGTAGTGTATTCCAAAGACTGATGGTGTGTATAAAAAACTGGCGTTGTGACAAAAGCGTCCTATGTCTGTGTTGGATAATCTTCATACCGCGGTTAGATCTAGCAAATGTAATCCTACTAAATAAGTATATTGGCTGTTTTAGAGTAATAATCTTATGGAGGAGAATAAGGCATTTTATATTTAATAGATTATCAAAATTAACTCCGAATATCCGGTATGAAAATTGTGATATATGGTCTCGACGCCCCCTAATAAAAACATATCTGGCTATATTATTATAAGCCAGGTTGAGTTTCCGCCTATCGTCAGTATCACAGTTTGCGAAAATTTCACATCCGTATAAAAGGACAGGAATCAAATACGTTTTAGCCAGTTGCATACGTATGGCAAAGGGAGTCGAATCTATAACAGCCCACAAGTTCCTAAGCATACCATAAACTTTACCAACGATGACGTTAATGTGGTTAGACCACGTTAGCCGACTATTAAAGATAACACCCAGATTGGATGCTGATTCAACAAAGTCAATTTTATTCCCCCTGATAATAATATCCGGCACAACAAATGCTCTCTTAGTTCTGGAGAGCAATAAACATTTAGATTTAGAGGGATTTATACAAAGTCCATTGGACCTAGCCCAGTTGTCAATTTTTCGTAAATCACAGTTGATGGTGTCTATACATAGTTGGATATCCTCTATACGCGTGCTTCTATAGAGCTGAACGTCATCAGCGTACATATGTACGCTACAATTATCCAAAACATCAGGCAGGTCGTTAATGTATATACAGAACAAGAGAGGCCCTAATATTGATCCCTGAGGAATACCTCTTCCAACGCTTAGCGAATTCGAGATCTTGCCGTTAAGATAAACTCGTTGTGATCTGTTCACAAGATAAGAACGTATCAGATTACAAGCTGAGTTAGAAAAATGAAAGAGGGTCTGTAGCTTCCTCAATAATATTTTGTGGTCAACCGTATCAAAAGCCTTGGTGTGATCCAGAAGAACTAAAAACGCTATGTAATTTTCATCTAGTTCCAACCTAAGGTCATCAACTACATTGACTAAAGCAGTAGTGCAGCTCCTAGCTTTCATAAATCCCGACTGCTTATCAGATATGAAGTTATTACTCACGAGAAAACTATTTATTTGTTTAGCCATGAGATTTTCCATTACTTTAGACAGGAATGGAAGAATGGCAATTGGCCTGAATTCGTTGTTGGATTTAGGAATGGGAATGGTTTTCGACTGTTTCCATTCATCAGAAAAGGACGACATAGTTAAGACTGTATTGAATAAATGAGTCAAATACGGCAAAAGTCTAGGTGACAAAGCTTTCAAAAACAGAGGATCTAAATCATCAGAACCAACCGCATTCGATTTTACCGAAGATAAGCATTCCAAAACCTCGAGCTGATTAACACAACGAAAACTAAATGGATTTTCAAGCGGAACAAAACAAAGGTCATTATATATGTCACTATCAGGGGTCGGAACACTGATATTAACAAATTTATCATTGAGAGCGTTTACATCGACATCAGCAGAAGTATTATGACACTTTTTTCCAACACCAATATCACGGATTACCTTCCATTTAGCCTTATTATCCAATGCGGAAGCGAACTTCCCGACGTAAAACATTGAATCTTTCAATCTTTGCTTCAATACTGACAACTGAGGAGAGAAACTCAAATCGAAAAGATAAATATGCCATAAAAAAAGGCGGCACAATGTTGTTCAAAAGTTGTGTGGTTTAGTGGTTCGCTAAAAACTACATTCAGCGATGGCTACAACCGGATGACAGTTTACAAAATATATATTAGGTTTTGAATCATCCTGTTTTTTATCTGTCCCAAAGTATACGTCACTGTTATAAATGAAAAGAATTTGTTTTGACAGGTATCAAGTAAAAAATAATTTTCTGTAAATAAATATTCACCAAATAAGCAAAATTAATTTTAAATTAATTATTATATTATTAATTAAATTTAAATCTGTGTTTAAAGGTTTTCCTTTTTATTTAATTTAATTTTTGGCACCTCCTACATCTTCCGATGTACTCAAGAAAAAAAATTGATTAAGTTTCCTGTCTTTCAAAGTAAAACATGTATGGATGGGAGGTAAGTAACAATTAAGCATTCTTATTTGTGTAGATGTAAAGATCACATTGTGATAGTCATATAAGACGAAAAATTACCGTTAATTATGTAAGTTACTATAAGGTGAAGCAATATATAACATTCTTTCAGAATGTTTAGATGTTTTTCGAACAAGACAAGACAGACAAGAATCTGCCACTAGTCCTACCCTCCACTACATCTTTTATGGAGAATCCAAATAGTTTGCATCACCACAATGTGGATATAAGAGTGCCAAACCTGTCGTGCAATAGCACGTGGATATCTAATTTTTCGCAGATGTCTGCAATATTTAAATGTTATCGTATTCCTTTGGCCGTGTGCCAAGTAATTTGGAGATTGATGCGATAAGACTTAGGTTAGGTTAGGTTAGAGGACGTTTACTTGTCAATTAGGACAAGTACAGTACCCGGAGGTCGAATTGACGCATTGTACAACGTCCTAGTGCGATAAGACTTAATATGAACACATATAAATGGATGGGCAAAAAAACCAATATTTTGTGTTGATTCATAAGGCGTGATAATTATATGTACACTGAATTCCAAAAGTGAGTAAACACCACTGAAATAATTCATTTTCTTAGGATAGCGAGAAAAGTAAATGAGAATAGTCGAATAAATTTCCAAAAATAACGTTTATTTAGTACTTATAAAATGTTAAAACAAAACCAACAATTTGTGATAAAGGAACTTTTTTTATATTTAAGAACAAAACTGTTTTATACTTAAGAACAAAAGTGTTGACTCACTTATGGCACTCACTGTAAGTCACATCAAACTATTTTCAAAACGTTTATCTTTCGAAATACTTCAATTCATCTGATATCCTTATTATATAATACTGTAATACATACATACATACATACACACATACATACATAATTGGTCATTACAACCATTCAGCCAGCACCTAGTTTCTCACTAGTGTGTTAATTTTAAACAAGAGTGTGGTGACTTACAGTTTAAAGTCGAATCCGAACGGCAGATTTTTAAGAAACTTTTTATGGCAATTTTTATTTACACTCAGGGTTTTTGCCAGAAATTTGCTGAGAGAAACTCGCCGGAGAAATATTTTTTCGTATTTTGTTTTGTTGGAGATGACTGACCTGGGGTTTGAACCGTGGCCATACGTCTAAGGCGACACACAGGCTATTAGACTAAGGCGATTACACTCTAAAACTCTAATACCCGCTCAAAAATAAAATACATCTATGGGTAGTCGGTTTCTGAGACTTTATTTAGAGACAGGGTAGTTTTGGGTCTAACATTAAGCGCTTCCTATCTTTAAATTTAAGTGTGTGTGAAATAAAATCGAAATTTTTCTTCGTTTGTAAGACCTACCTACATACCTACATAATTGGCCATTACAACCCTTCAGTCAGGATTACGTCCTAGCTTCTCACAGATTGTAAGACCTATTGATGCTATTATGCGTGCCATTATGTATAAATCAAATATCTCCACGGCTTCTCTTAGTGGGTGTCGAATTCACTATGGCGCATAAATCAGACTGATTTAACCGATGGCATGAGTTATGTTGACCGCTGTGATTTGTGGCTTCTTCCTATACACCTGCGGTTTAAGAAAATCCCACAAGAAAAATTCTAACGGGGTCAAACCGTTCAATCTCGGTTGGCTGTTTATATCAGCTCTACATGAAATGATCTTGTCCTCAGATAGCTCGTGCAGAATGTGGTAATGGTCTGGTCAAGGTCGTTATCAAAGAAATATGAACCACTAAAACCGGTCACCAAAAATTCACAGCGAACAGGGCATTTTAGGAAGCCATTGGTCGCTGTCAGATCCCATGTGAATTGGTATTATCTGAAATTCGATAGTTTTGTTTGTTTAAGTAGCCATTCTGTTAAAAGTGGGCTGAATATGATGTTGTGATGAAAATTAGAGTGAGTTGTCAACTGCTCCAGATCCCTTTCAGTCAATACATGTAATTCTCTGTGGTCGTTTGCACTTAGTGCTTGTATCAATTGAATTTTGTACGGATGTGGATCCACAGAAAGGAAGCTGTTTGCATAGTGGGCCACTTTAATTGTAAATAAATACCTAATTTCGTTTTCATGGTATGCATCCCACTCGTGCAATGATTTGTGTTCGTAGACGGAGAAAGGGGTGGTAGAGTAAACCAATTTTGAACAATACATGATTCGCCAAGGAATAGTGTTCCTTAAGAATGAATTCTCTTCGTAATAACCAGTATAATCAACTGTTCAGTGGATGAGCAACAGTTATACTCCATGAAATAATCTCGATTAGCGACAAAAAGTTATCATATTTGTCTTGGCACATTCTGTTGCAATATTAATGGTGAAAAGTGAATCAAAAGTGTTGAATGTGACCATTTCTGAGTACTGTCGTTGCCATATATACCGACCCAAAAACAACTATTGATCAATATTCTCCAATAAAAATGCTAGTATACAGTGTTGCATTGTTAAAACAATGCATGCCTCTTTAAAGAGTTTTAAAACGGCCACAGTTTGCTAAAAATATTATTGTTTTAATGGGCATAACCAAATTAAATTGAACAGATCTAATCATTGATTTATTAGAATGATCGTAAACATATTCAAACTACACCATAAAATATAGTGTGATAATAAATACTAAGTAAACCAAACGATCAACTATAGAATTGAGTAGACGGGATTTAGTGAAAGACTAAGTTTAATAGGCTCTACCGAAAGTGATGATTTTCTCTACAGGGTAGCAAACCTCTTTTATATAAATAAATAAATAAATAAACACAAGGAATAACATTTATGAGCATTAGTTGAGAACGTGATATTCAGAAAACGATCTACAATGTCAGCCGGTTTTGAGTATGTTTTTATGATCGGCAATAAAAGGGACACTAAACAATAGACCTTCCTTCATATTGTCATAAGCGCATTACAGTGTCATTAAGATGGAAATGCAGGTATGCGTCTGATATACACAGAAATCGTGAGTTTTCTCAAAATGGTGATTAAATTGCATGTAAATTTTTCTTTTTTTTCACAGTTTTTGGAAAATTCTATATTTTCCACTTCTTTGTTCTGTGTATTCGTCATAGCAACCGTAAGATGTAAGACAAACACTTTGTTACAACAATTTTTTTTTACATAAAACCAGCCAAAATTCTTTTAAATTACACCGTTATAGCCTAAACCATGCCAAATGTTGCTTCAAAACAACTACCGGGCCTAGTTTAAAAGGATTTTGAATATGAAAAAACTGCTTGTATTTCATGTCAGAAGTTTGCAAGGCCATGTTACATACCTAGAAGTCATTAAGAGCAAAGAAAGAAAGATTTTTTGTCTTGGAAATTCATCACAAACTGCTTTTACTTTAAGGTACACAGTTTTCTAAGAAATTTATTTTATTTGTTTTTGTTGGAATTTGAAAAAAAACAATTTAAATAATTTAAAAATATATTTCATAATGAAATAGAAATCGTGAATACATTAGAATATATTTTAAAATGATAAATATTTTACTTTCAAAATAGGCTTCCGACTTCGCTATTTTAGAATTTTTAGAGCGACCTTGTATGACTTCAAAGCAAAACAATTTTCCCTTCTGCACATTCCGATTATTGGTATTAAAATAGGGTCTAATGAACTATCCCGCTCAATTGTTCCGACCTTTTTTCTTTGAAAATTACAATCCAATCTTAAATAGATTGGTTGGGAACTTTGGCTGGCTAAGCAATAAAGTTGCTAATTATTAAATAAAGGCCTTACCTATTTGACATCGGGTTAATATTCAGTATTATCTCTCATTAGCATTCTACCTGCATGAATGGACATTACTTTTCACCCCAAAGATATCCTAGTATTTTTTTATATCGGCTTTGAACGCAGGTATTAGTCGTTTTCGAGACACTAATTCCAACATAACATTTATATTCCTTTTATCTACATTGATCCTCCTGCGACTTCTTATTTACCAAGCTTTTCATTTAAACAGTTCATTAAAAACTACGCACATATGTAGCTCCGTTTTTATAGACGCTAGCTCTTATAACTCTAGAGCCTTTAAAACTAACAAATTTTAGTGGATTTTTTGTATGCTCACATAAGCGTAAAAATCTCTCGAAAAAGATAAAAAGGATCATATGTACGTAATCCTTTTAAATAAAAATTTCTTCAGTAAACTATATTTTATTTAAAAATTAATATGTTTTTAAAACTAAAATAATACTTCCTCCTCTGCTTTAAATTTTGTAAACTGTTCCTGCACATAAAACAGTCCCTTTTGCCATTTATTCTACGTACAATAGTAAGCCAAAGCCATACACATGGTACTATCTATATCCATAGATCATTACATTACTCTTCACTTTTTTACTGTCTATGAAGGGTTTTCCATTTATCTTTTTGAAAAGTAAGTTCTAATAAAACACGCGTAAAGTCATGATTTCGATGAAACTTTTATTTCGTTTACTATTCCCAACTGGTTGTAGCAATCGATCGTATTATGGCAGTTTTCGATCACTTTGGACTTTATGACGGCAATAATTTGACGAACAAAAATTCTCCAGCGTTAGGGAATTATATTATTTTTGTGTGGAAAGCCTGTCCAAACAGGCTTTATGAAAAGTGAATCGATTGTGTTAGTTAGACGCAAGGTCCAATTGCGGATCATAGTTTACACTTTATCTAATGGAAGTGATATTTTCGGCATAAATCATGCTTCAGAAATCATATTCAGCAAACAGTTTTGCCAGATTGACGGGTTTATAAAACAAATTTAGGCAATTTGGTGATTCTCTTCTTTTTCTCTTAGATGCTCTTCATCTAGCTAGCTTGATGATGCATACAGTTTTCCTGTACGTGGTAGGGCAGTTAATATGCTCTCTTGCGATTTGTATGATCTGAATGCCAACAGGACGGGTCCACATGCCACACAGATATTGCCACATTGGACTTTCTACAAGAGCAATTTGAGGGCATGGTCACTTTACGTGGAGATCTAGCTAACATGATCATGCGGTTTTAACCAGTTAGACTTTTTCTTGTGGTGTTTTCTTAAGTCACACGTGAATCCGAAAAAGCCTATAGACTATATACATATATATATAAATATATATAAACCTATATACACTGGACAGCAAAAGTCTTAGTACGACAATATATTTTAGCAATTTCATGAATTTTTGGCCAAAAGTTAGTATAAAAATTTATAGTTTTTATATTTATTTTATTAATTTATTTCTGTTTTATTATAAAACAAACAATTTTTTAATGTTTTTCATAAAACAAGAGACAAATAAGGAAAAGTTTCAGAGGACTTAATGGGGTACCTATGGTACAAGGAGAACCCTGAGTAAATTTGAAATTCAAAGGCCTAATATATGAAAATGTTATCTCTTCTATTTAGTAGAATATCCCTTAAGGTCATGCACTCCATTTAACCCATTTGGAATTGAATGTACAAGTTTTGTTTGGTGTTTTCTGGTGGCACCATTAGCAAGTTTTTCGGTTGACTTTTGTCTGAGGTTTAGCGATTACGTAACCGTTCTTTCAAATGATCTCCTAAATACTCTTGAAGTCATTTCGGGACTTTGTGCAAGAGTATCAAACCTGTGCGGACTTTTTTTTGTCAAAATATATTGCCGTACTAAGACTTTTGCTGTCCACTGTATATATAAGCCTATATATACACTGAGCGCCATAAGTGAGTCAACACTTTTGTTCTTAAGTATAAAACAGTTTTGTTCTTAAGTATAAAAAAGCTCCTTTATCATGAATTGTTGTTTTTGTTTTAACATTTTATAAGTAATAAATAAACGTTTTTATTTTTTGAAATTTATTTGGCTATTCTCATTTACTTTTCTCGCTATCCTAAGAAAATAATTATTTCAGTGGTGTTTACTCACTTTTGGCGCTCACTGTATATAGGTTCAAACGTAAAACGATAACAGTGTAGAGTACTTGCCTAAGGATAGTGGGAGAAACGCACCTAGTGGGCTGCATAGCCATGGTATCAAGCATTCCAAAAAAGTTTTCGTTATGGTTGGAAATTTTTTGGGATCGGAGATATAGTCGACGGAAAAAAACTTTTTTTTGAAATTAGCATAAAAAGTACTCTATAGAAAACGTTCAAAATCAGATAAAAAACGAAATTGTGGAGGATATAGACCTAGTAGGTTGAACAGCCCTGATATCAAGGATTCCAAAACAATTGTTGTTACGGTCGAGCATTACTTAGGCCCGGAGAAAATAATATTTCAACAAATTTCTGGCAAAAATTCTGAGAGTAAATAAAAATTTCCATAAAGACAATCTCTAAAAAATCTGTCGTTCGGAATCGACTTTAAACTCTAGGTCCTGCCACTTATGGATTAACAGGGAAAATTAACATGTCGTAATCCTAACTGAAGGGTTGTAATGACCAATTATATATGTATGTATGTAAATGGGTGTCTTTTATTATTTATTATTTATCTTTCTGATTAATTAATACAGAATATGTGATAGCAATAATAAATAATATAAATAAAATAAATAAATTTTTGTATTCTTGAGGCCAAGAGATGTCTGTATTATATTTTCCTACACTGTATATGTATATTAGTAGGTTAAAAATAATATATATACACACAGTTACTAAAGTATACATACGGTTAACAAATTTCAGAAATTTTTTAACCAATCCGTTTTCGTTGAAAATCTTTATAGTTTCCTCGATTTTAAGACGGTCTTTTGCATTGGTTAAAAAATTTCTGAAATTGAACTGAATTGTGGCCCTGCACAGGCCCATAAAAGTATACATCCGATTAACAAATTTCACAAATTTCTGAACCAATGCAAAAGACCGTCTTAAAATCGAAGAAAGATGGCAGACAATTATAAAGATTTTCAACGAAAACGGGTTAAAAAATTTCTGAAATTTGTTAACCGTATGTATACTTTTGTGGCTGAGTGTATTTACCAAAAAAAATTAATTTGTATGCGTTTGATTGAATGTCTACAACTATTTTTCTCTAAATGCTTATTACACCCAAACCTGTTTTTACACGGTTTTTTTTACGCGAATTTGAAATAACACGGTTTTTTTTTAACAAATTTACCATTTTTTTTTGGTCGCTCCTTTTTATACGGATAAAATCGTTTAATAAAATAAAAACTCTGTGTATACTATTGAACTAAATCTGTGCGTTTTTATAAAGTTATTCAATATTATAGGCATATGTAGGCTGCTGCATCAATCCTATGTATATCTTTTCAGTTTGTTTATGCACTTACATACATACATAATATTTGTCTTTTTTTACGCGTTATTTTTTTTACACGGTATCCACTGGAACGTATCTACCGTGTAAAAAAAGGTTTGGGTGTATTTGTAAACAATTAAATATGAAATTACATGACAAAGGCTAGCTCTAGCACTTTTAGTCTTTAGCCTTAGATAGGTATACGTTCGTTGAAAGCATATGTATCCTTTGTTTCATTAATCTGCTTTTAAATAACACCTTAACTGATCAATAGCTCTTGTCGTCAGGATTTCCTTGTTGTGGGCGTTTAAAACGCTGTAAAGTAGGTAATTTTTGTTAATCCTTAGAAGACACTTTGTCGATTTGTTAAGGAATAGCATTCATGTAAATGTTACGGAGTTTGTCTTTTAACCTTTGTTTGTAGTAAACAATCAAAATAACTTCTAAAATCCTTTTTGAATTCCTTCTTTTGAGAGCGAAGAAAGTCAATTGGGAAGCATTCCATTATTATTAACAAGATTATTAATCGACTAACATTCTGTGTGGGCCATTACGAATGGTTGTTATGTAGTAACTACGACTAGAATAACATGTGAGTTTAATGAACTTGTTAATCTTACTTCAACGAACACTAGAAGCCACTCTGTAATTCTAGAATATATTTAGAAAATAGTTAGAGAAAGATTGGGTTCAACTGCACAGCAACTATTCAGGGATACTAAACTCCAACGAAAGTGTCCGACCAGAAAATAGTCGTATTCCGAAAAAGTAAATCCCATTCAGAATTTCCAAGTTTTTTGATGTACATGGAATATAATTACTGAAGTATTGATATCTATGGAATAACGAGAAGGAAGGCATCTGTTCATGGTCACTACAATATTGTGACTCGTGAACACAAATACTAATTGCAATAGCAATGATTTCTACGTGTTCGTAGTATTTAACATAACCAAATAATAATTGAAGGCTGTATAGTATTCCCTCGATTACATTCTTTGTTACTTCTAGCTTTGATTTAATTCGTCAATCGATTTACATTACCTTAACCGGCCGATTTTATGTTAACACCAGTGTAGGATATTTAAAATAATTTAAAGAGCAACATTTTTTAACATAGAGAAACTCTTTGCCTGTTGTCGCCGTAGTCTAATAGGTAGTGAGTTGACTTATTAGATGTGAGACCACAGTTCAAACTCCAGCTCAGACAACAAAACAAAATATGAAAACATACGACGTCGGAGCTCTTTGAATTACTAATCTTTTAAATCAATATGGTCCAGATAAAGAAACTTCATATCCTATTAGCAAGGCTGTTGGAAGCGTTTGAAATCTACTCAAATAAGTATACCACTTACATTATGTGGTTTCTTAGGTGTAGTTAATTCTTTGTTTTTTGTTGCGTAGTGTAATTAATAATTTTGAGTTGCTTTAGTGCACCGTTATTTAAGGACTAGTGCAGTGGCTGACTAGACGAGAGCTCTGAGTTCAAACCTCAGCTCTGATGAGATTTTGAAAAACAGATTAATGAGAAAAAAATATTGATTTCGACCGACACTCTTTTATCGGTTTTCACTTCTGGACAAAGCGCTGATAGCATCTAACTGTCGTTTGTTACAATGGAACCTTACAAGAGCCAAGTAAGTTATACCCATTGAGACGGTTACCATTTCAACCTAACTAATTGTCGTTAGGGACAAACGTTAAAACTGTAGGTCCTACCACTCATAGACAAAAACTAATAATTAACATATACGACATGGAATGTGTGAGAAGCTAGGACATAACTCTGGCTATTACAACGGCCAATAACGTACATATGTATGCATATAAGACTGTGACAATTTTTTTCCAGATAAATTGACATTTAAAAAAGAAAACATTGGTAAATATGATCGTAAGACAGATTCTATTTATTTTGGCAGAGTTTTTCTTGCAATGCTCTCCATACATGTAAATATGTATATTAGCATACTTTTATAAAATTTAACACATTTGATATGTGTACAATACAATACGTTTTTTCATGGGGTCATGCATCAAAAAAAAAAACCAAAAACATTTCTTTTTAAAATCGTTTTCTTCTGTAGTTGCGGTTGTATTCTGTTCTTACACGAGAGATGTTAAAACAAGGGCAAGTAACACCCACTATTTGATCAGAGCTATCATTTATATAAAACAATATTCTGTCAAATTTTCTTTAACAGTTACATATTAAGTTATCTAAAAAGCAGATAAGGTTATATCTAACGGGATTTTTATTTAAGTTTGTTTATTTAGTTTTTTTTATATCGAATTATTCAACGATAATTTTTTGAAGCAAAAATTTATGAAATTTCCCTGATATCCGGTCTATAAATAATTTGAAAAATTAAATTATAAAATAGAAACATACTGAAGACTTTAGATTTCATGTTTATAATAAAACAGGTTATTTTTAAATAATTTTGATAATAAAAATACACGCGGCATTTGGCCTCTCCTCTTAAAATACGCAATTAAAAAACAATAGCAATTAAATTGACTTTTTTAAAAGTAATAATTTAAATATATATTATGAATAACAATTCTATTTATAGTGTTTCAAATTGAATTTTGACTCAACTTGATCAAAGTTAATTGGCACTATTAAGAACGATTACAAGCTTACATTAAAATTTCATAATGCACCATATATTACGATTAAAAAAACAATGTCCTTTATTATAAAAGAATTATTGAGTTTAAAAATTGTAATAGTTTAACAAATTTTTGTTAACATCATTACATTACAAAGGTCCCAATAATTGTCTCATAACCTCTTTTTGATACGTTGCATTCAGGTTTTTATAGAACAGTAATTCATTTTCTGTTTCAGAGGAAGCTGAGTGAAAGTACAATAAAGTTTAAAGGCTGATTGTTTAGCTTAGGTTTGATAGCAGACTCGTAATTTGAAGAGAAAATGTAAAAAGATTTTGTTTCTTTTTTACGCATTATTTTATGTGGAAAAAGCATTACTCAGACTAAGTCTAAGCTGTGATAAAGTTAACAGTCTCTACAATCAATTTCAGAACGGCAGATGCTGTATGTTCTCGATGAACAGTTGAGGTCTCTACCCATGAAAAAATTTAAAAATTCCACGACATTCTGTTGGGTCAGAAAAGACGCTACTTCCGACTGTTATTTTACATTTTTTTCTAGTTTTTCTCTACTGCACAGAATTTGTTTTATGCTCTCCAGATCCAGGAATATTTATGTCCAGATCCAATTCATGGCACGGCCACACCAAACAGAAACATTTTCGGAATGCATTTCACGTTCCTGCATCTATATGGATTGGTATTGCCCCAATCTCGACAATTGTCTTTATTTACGTATCCATTCATCTAGTAATAGGCCTCTTCGGTGAAGGTGAGTTTTCTATGAAAATAAGGATCTGTTGCCTACTGCTCCTGAGTCCATTCATCGAACAAACCTGGATCAGTTGAAAATTCGCCAAGTTGTTGTATGAGAAAGGCAGACTTCTTGTAAGCGGCGTAAAATCTATCATTTATTGACTCGAATTTTTTCACCACGTTGTGAATTGTCCCATCAGTAGGACGATTATAGTGCTCGTAAAAATATGATCAAATTTATTTATTTATTAATTATAATACAATTACAAATTACATCTAATTATTACGAGCTGAGTAACTTAGACCATGTGCTCGGTGTAGTGTAACAGACCAGAGCCTCTGACGGGAATCGAACCCACGACCCTCACGCTAACAGTCTAGTACACTACCCACTAGATTACCAGGGCGCCCATTTTTGATCAACCAATTTTATTATTTGCACTTGCTGTTGAATGCTATATGCGTCCATAGTGATTTGGAAAACAGATTGAATATATGACAACTACTTTGACAGATGTTCCTCCAACAAGATGGTCGTTATAGACTGTTAATGTTCGGAAATCACTGTTAGAAGACACATGATATCCAGCATTAGGCAACAACCGATGGATTGGTTCTGGATTATTAAATGTTCTTTCTGTCTGAGTTTTAGTGCACTTATTTTAATTAAAAATTAAATTTTCAAAATGTTTAATTAAATACATAACATTAGTATTGATGTGCCGTAGTTGAAAATTTTTTTTGATAATAATTGAAAATATTTATTTAACCCTGACTTCAAAGCTGATTAAATAATAAAAAATTATTTGAAATTACTGCAGCAATAAGAATTGGAACTAAAATTTAAATATTAAATGACATCAAGAATCGCTCAACAATAATAAAAAAATGTATTACTTAAGGAAAAAGAAATTCAATGAAATTGAAAAAAAAAATTTCTACATACAGTGGACAGCAAAAGTCTTAATACAGCAATATATTTTGACAAAAAAGTCCTCATAGGCTTAATACTCTTGCACAGACTCCCGATATGACTTCAAGAGAGTATTTAGGAGATCATTTGAAAGAACGGTTATGTAATCGCTAAACTTCAAACAAAAGTCAACCGAAAAACTTGCTCATGGTGCCACCAGAAAACACTAAACAAAACTTATACATTCAATTCCAAATGGGTTAAATAGAGTGCTTGACCTTAAGGGATATTCTACTCAATACAAGGGATAACATTTTCATATATTAGGCATTTGAATTTAAAATTTACTTGGGGTTCTCCTTGGGGGTACCTATGGAGTCATCTGAAACTTTTCTTTATTTTTCTCTTGTTTTATGAAAAACATTAAAAAATTGTTTGTTTTATAATAAAACAGAGATAAATTAAAAAAATAAATATAAAAACTAAAAATTTTTATACAAACTTTTGCCTAAAATTCATGAAATTGCTAAAATATATTGCCGTACTAAGACTTTTGATTTTCACTGCATTTGGCAGCATTGTAACTGTTAAACATGATTTTGTTTTAATCACATTAAGTATTAGCCAACTCCGAATCTAACGAATGATCCATGCGGGAATATAATAACATTAAATTATTTCTGTTCAGCATTCCCAATCACAAACAACTTGTATTCCATGTTTTTATTTTCCCAAAAGAGTGCATAAGTATGTAATATGTATGTATGTATGTTATGAATACATTATTATTGAATAGAATCTAAATTAGAGCAAAAGTTAAACCTAATTATTAAAAACTATAAGACGAACTAATGGTATTATATTCTAATTTAGCCAAAGCATAACCATAAAGGGGAAAAAAATTCATTTGAAAATGTGCAATTAGTAATGCGCCATTGTAATAAAATTTCATAAATATACTCACTACTCAAATTAACCCTAAAAATATTAGAAATAACAACAACAATAACAAAAATTTAGGTAATGTATGTATATAAACAAATATACAAATGTATGTATGTGGAATAAATACAGTGTTGAAAACAAAATTAGATGTTTTAGAGTAAGTGCGCATATAATACGATAATGGTTGGTAGCAGCATAAGAAAAAGGGACACACGCTGAATAATTTACGGCTATCAAAGAATTAAGGGACTAACACGATCGTGTTTTTTTGGTTGACATCAAGTCATAAGTTTTTGTTTTAAATATTAAAATAAGCCGCCGTAATCTAGTAGGTAGTGTGACATGAGGCCATGGTTCTAATTCCAGGTCAAACATTTCCAACAAAACAAAATATGAAAAATATTTCTTCGGCAACTTCCTCTCAGCGGATTTCTAGGAAAAACTTTGACAGTAAATAAAATTGCCATAAAAAGTTCCTCAAAAATTTGTCTTTCGGAGTCGACGGTACCTAGAGTTTAGGTACCGCCACTCATATATACAATTAACACACACTACATAAGTGGTGTGAGAATAAAGAATTGTAATCTATGTATGTTTTAACACAGAAATACATACGTACAAGAATTTAAAATAGTTTAACAATTTGACAATTGAATTAAGAACTGATATTTGTGGTATAAAATTATAACACATGTTTGCAGTTTTTAAGTATATTTTTTTAAATTAATTGTAATGAATTTCAATGAATTGGTTGAATTCTGTTCGTTTTATATAATTACAATTAAAAAACCTATGCAGGAATGTTTTTTTTGTATTATCTAAACAAAGATGCGTTTTTAAGTTGCTTTTTATTAAAAAAAAAACTTTGGAAATGAAAACTTTTCGAAATTTAGAATTACTCCAGGAAAAAAGTGGTGCTAATTTACGAGCGTTTACTGTATATATATACATGCATAAATATGTATCTAAATTAAACACAAGTGCAGCTTGAGTCCCCTAATTCGGTATACAGTAACCCTTCGATTTACGTCGCCTCGATTAACGTTGTTTCGATTTACGTCGTCAAATTTTTTGATCCCTCTAATTTCAGTTTGCGTCGTCATTCGATTTACGTCACCTTTTTTTGGATCCAACTGCGACGTAAATCGAGGGATTACTGCATAAAATTGAGTGGCAGATGGTTCTAGGAGTTCTATTTACCCGTTAAAATTATGCGTTTCTTTTTAAGAAAGATGCTTTGCCTGGTTCGTCCTAGTTTTGCGAAATGGCTCGATGAATTTTTAAAGACTGAAGTGTTGTAATGACCAATTATGTATGTATGTGAGGAAAATCTTCTCATTATCAAAGGTATCAATCGGCTGGTTAGCGCGTTCGAAGTCACCTTCTTTATCTTCAAACGATTATATTGGCCCGTACAACAGGGATTTTCAAACTGCCGCAATTGATAATGGCCATCACATTGAAGCTCTATCTGTCAAATTAATTGCCATTTTTTAAGTCTATTTTGCTAAATCACCCTGGGTGGATATAATATTCAACAATATGTATGTGTAAACCATTGAATTTTATTATAAAAATTCGCGCTGTGCCAGAAATGTGTTCTTATCGAGATAAGACTTATTTCTGGATGATTAGGTACGTTATCAAACAAAATTATCGAGTTTGGTACGATACCAATCCACATGAGATCAAAGAACGTTCAATGCATCCCGAAAAAGTCACTGTTAATTTTGAGCTGGCGGCGTCATCAGTCCATATTCCTTTGACAAAGACGTTGGCAAGCTGCTTAACGAAAGACCCAATACAACCCTCCTTGCCTTCGTTCCAAACTTTGTTGACAGCTTGAAAAACATTGCTAAATAGGGAACAAGCCAACCAATTAATATAATTTTATTCTTATTTTTTAGGGCTTTATTAGAATCCTATGTAAAAGCCTTAATCGTATGTTATTTTCTTCAAATTTCTCACATCAAATTTTGTATGATTGTCTTCAACTTATTCTTTACATCTTCTGGACTTTCCTTCGAGTACAAACTCGGGAAATCTTCTCATCACAGCGTCTTTATTATTGACTTAGATGTCAACATAGAGCTCATAAAATTCATGATTCATTTTTCTAACTGCTCAGGTACCCATGCCTCTGCATCATAAAACAACGCGACTAGTATGTGCACGGTGTTTATTGTTGTTCTGGTTGAAAGAGATGCTTGTTCTTAAACTGCTTGCTAAGACCGAAAAGAGATGTATTAGGAAATATTATTCTCTGTTGTATATTCAAACTGATGACATTCGTTTATGGCTGTACTGATATAATTAACTTCATTTACTTTTTCAAAATTGTAGTTTACATGATGTTTCAATCTTACGGATATTCAGTTCGTTGAAACCACCAGTTTGATTGTGACTTCGTTTACGGTATGTATGTATATCGAGCAATAATAGCAATATCGTGAGCATATGCGATTATCATAGGTGTGCATGTCCTTTGTTGTAATTTGCCGCATCTTGCAAGATCTTTTCCCACAAATTTATTAAAGGAATCACACTGTGAGAAATACAGCGTAAGGCAATAAAAGGAAAGCAATTCTACATTCTCATAGAATTAAATGTAACATCTTAAGAATAAATTCATTTCATTTCTATTAATTTTATCATCATTGTACGCGTTCTTACATTCATACTGGAGATGTGTAACAGTATATGGAAATAGCGTGCAGAAAATGAGACGCGCGCATGCACACATTTATGACCTTTAATTACATAATGTCCTAGTAAGTAAATAATTACCAACCTTAAGTTTAATATCACAAGAAAAAAGTCAAAATAATCGTGATCGTAAATGAGAACAAAACAGAAATGAACTAAAAACAGCAGAAACTAATTTAAAAAGTTTGCCTGAAACGTGCATGCAAAGCATGTTAGTTAACTCACGCCTATTTTTTAATTTTTTTATTTTGCTGTGTGTTATAATTATTTATTTTCTTTTTTTACCTGCTTGTTATTAGAGTAAGGGTAAATAAAACGTATGTAAATGTTTAAGAGTTTGAGCCATATCAGGTATTTAGGGTACAATTGCCACAATTCGATACAGAATAGGGAGGAGTTAAGTTTTTTTCTAAGCCATAATCAAGCAAAATAAGAAAGCCTAAGAGTGAACGAGACAACTGGTATTAGAAAAAAAGATAAAGTAGGAAAAAAAGAGAGACCAAATATATAAAACAAAGGCCATCTTGAATTTATTTAGAAACACTAAAAGGCGGGTTTTTTCCAAAACCGAGGGATGTTTTTTTCTGCAGGCCTTTTAAATGCAGGTAATTTTACATGTTTTTCATTTGTTACATTAGCTAGAGTGAGTAGGACTTATTTCCTACTTTGTTAAGCTATTTCTTTTCATCTTATGGCAATGTGTAAGCGTAAAGATAAGTGGGTGTTTTGTGTTGTTGTATGGGTTAGTATATGATATCGGTGTTTGTTTTCGTTGTTTTTTGTTTTTGCTTAATGCCAGTTTACGAGTTTTTATCAACAGCTTTGTTTTAGTCACAGCGTTAGAGTTAACAACGGTAGACGGCTATCGGTTTATAAACACCAATAAACTTTTCAACATTCTTTTTTTATCATATTTTGTAAACAATTTTTTAACACACACTCTCAGTGTTTTATGATACGCAAACAAGTGAGGCCACTTTGCCAAATATCGGTATAGTAGTCGTTGTTAAAAATTTAACGCTTTCATTTCATAAAAATTTATTTAATTACTACGTTGCTATTAAAGCTTTAACGCGCTTAGTGGCTATTAAAAAAGGCGCACATAAAATACAATAGAAAAAAAAAAGAAAAACCTAATTAAGCAACTGCAATTGTAAAATCAAATAAAAAAATCACTTGAAGCCTAATTATCGAATTAAGGCAATCACTATAAACAACTACAATACATGCCTACATGCAAACATTATTATTCAAATTTAAAACACCGTAAGAGTAAATGGGATTAAGAATCAAAAGAAAACAACATAATATAACATAACATAACATAATAAAATTCTGTATGGATTTATATGAGTTGTAAAAATAACGGAGGCATAAATGTAAGAAATAAAGAGAGCTTGAAAGTGAGAACGGAATGAGTGATAATAGTGCATAAATAAACAAATAATAAAATAAAATCAATTGATCTGTCACTAAACAAGTGTTAAACAATATAACGGAATAATTTAAAGTAAAATCATAAAAGTTACTGAAACGAAGACAGCTTAACCTGACTACAAAAAAATTATGTAATTTAAAGAAAAAAAAATTTGTTAAAAAATTAAATGTTTTTTTTAAAATAATGGCATAAAAAATAATTAAATGAAATTAATTTACTAATCAATCTTAATACTAATTAAGTAACCACCAGTGTTGTTAAGTTTTCTTTTTAATAGAATTTAACATCACAACGTTTCTAACCTCAAAATAAAAAGGATTTGTAAAAAAAAAACAATTTTTTGTGTTTAGTAAACTAAAGTTAGAACTTCTCACAAAATGGTTTCCTACTACAACACCTTGTCGTATCCCCAAAAACATAGTGCCGCCAATTTGGCCTACTCAGCAAGTCAGCCCTGGCAATGGCCTGCTAATTATCACACTCCACCCAATCATCAGTATCTAAGCGATATGGATTCGCCACATGCTGCCCATCATCAAATGTACTATAATCCCCATGCCATGTTCCATTCAGCTACTAATGCAGCTGCCGCTTCTGACTGGCATTCCCCTTCATCGGCTGAGAATTTCGCTCAAAATGCCCAAATGCTACAGCAACAACATCAGCTGATTAATGGCTCTGCTATAGCTAATGGCACGGCTAATGGGTCAACACCATCTTCTTCCTCGGGCAGTTCTACATCCACAACTTCAGCTGGTCCGGCTTCGGGTAGTACACAAATAAATGAAACGGTCAGCAGTCTTGGCGATCAACAACAGCAACAACAACAGCCACAGCAGCAGCCGCCTCATATTACCGAAGGTCTACCCTCGCCACCAATTACAGTTAGCGGCAGCGAAATATCAAGTCCTGGTGTTCCGACCTCGTCATCATCACCTCATCATATTGCTCATCATTTGAGTAATAATAATAATAACAATAGTCCTACCAACAACAATAACAACAGTACAACAATAAATAACAACAATCGTTCATCACCACTCAAAGCCCATCATTACTATGAATGGATGAAAAAACCTTCCTATCCAGCGCAACCTGCCCCTGGTAAGTTCAATGCAATTTTATATGATTTCAATTAAATTTTTTCTTCAAAAGATGATAGGTACATATTATATTTACATAATATTTATATATACATGTGTGTTTTTAAAGATGAAGTATTTTTAACCAAACTTTTTAAAAATCGATTATAAATCTGTAACAACAATGCAGGGCTTAATCCGTAAATCGGGGTAATTGATTTAATCTCAGAACTTTTGCCAGAAGACTGCGTAATGATGCATATTTTTTTTATTAGAACGTAAGAACTGAGGTATGAACTCTAGAGCCCTCATCTAGTAAGCACTTAGTAAACTACAGCGAACGAGAGGGTAATTGTTAATCTGATTTAGGAATTTTTCTCGGAATTAATTTTCCACATTTTCTCCTCAAATCACGCGGTTGTCTGCCAAAAGCAAACTAAATATTGTAGATTCTTCAGATTTTGACAGAAGTCAACTGACAGTTGCCTGTTGATGGAAAGATCGACTCTCATAGAATCCGTCATACGCTGTACTTTAACATTTTGAACTGAAAACAAAGTAATAACGTATCGGTATAACACCATCAGTACTTTGCCTGCACACAACCAAAAAAAAAAAAAAAAAAAAAAAGAGAAGAGAGGAAGAAAAAAGCAAAACAAACCAAAGCTGTCAAAGGACTCAACGCAAGTCATAAGTTAAAAAATGGGGTGTTCCGATGGCCTAGTTGGTAGTGTGCTAAACTTCAAGTGCCGACGCCGTGGGTTCTCGAATCCCACCAGAGACTCTAGGTGTTTGTAATTGTTTGTGTTACATTATATGTACGTGATTACTTAGAAGATTTCGAGAAGAAAAGCAATTCTCGAAAGAAAAAGTGGCGAAAATTGTCACACACTACCCCCTCTTCTCTTTCTTCTATAAACTATCCTTCCTGTATTCCAACACAATGCACTGCATGAATAGAGGTCATTTCCTAAGTGTTGATCTTAAAAAGAAGAAAACATTGTCCAACTCAATGCGTTGCGTTAACGTGGAAGTATCGAATGGAAAAAATGTATTTCAACTTTGCAGTCAGTTGAAAAAATCAATGTTAAAAGCATAACGGATTCTATGTGTCGTCTTTATTTTGCTGTCAAATGAAAAAGTCAGTGTACGACGACGGTAGGTTTGCTGCCAGTTGAAAAATTTTGAATACAATCTATGACGGATTCCGTGTGCGTCGGTCATTTCATTTAACGCCTTGGATTTGTAGAAATACTTCCGTAAGAGAGATATTTTCTAATTCTACAACTTGAGGCGAGTAATCTCTATACAAATCCTTGTTTGAATACAAATAAATTATTATTATAAAAAAAAAAATAATAAAAACATAAAAAAAAATTTATTACTTCAAAGTACAAATTAATTAATCCATAAGTTTCTCTATGGACATATTCTGTTCTCGATGTTAAAGAGGTGTTAGCTATCTTTGAGGTTAGCTATACAAAAATTTGTTTATTTTTCGTGTTAAACACAGACTTAAATTATCACAGACACGAACCCAATTAAGACTCATTAATACAGTAGAGTCTCATATACAATGACATTCAATTAACAGAAAGAAAAGTTATATTAAAATTATTTTATTTATTTATTTATTTATTAATTACAATACAATTACAAATTATATTCTAATGATATACGAGAGGAGTAACTAGACCATACACTCGGTGTAGTGTCACAGACCAGAGTCTCTGGTGGGAATCGAACCCACGACCCTCATGCTAACACTACCCACTAGACTACCAGGGCACCTTAAAATGATTTTATTCTTCAATATCTACAACAGATTTCAATATAATTTTTGGTAAAAATTAATTTAATTACGGTAAGGAGACCAATAAAACAGTGTGAGATTCCCAGTCCACTCTTAAGGTGGGATCTATACATTAATGAAACACAGTTTATGATATTCTGTCTACTCTTCAGATGAGAAAGCATGACGCCGTTTTAATTACTGTTATAATTTTGTATTGTTTTAATATTTCGTGAAATTATTTCTAACCGTTTCGTTTCATTCGTAATAAGTTCACTATTTCGCTTGACCGTAAGAACATTTCCGGGTGTATTTGCAAAGACCTATGGACTTATTTATATACATACATAATTGGACATTACAACCCTTTAGTTAGCATTACGACCTATGTTCGCACACCACTTATGTTGTGTGTTAAATTTATATATGATAAGTTTAAAGCCGACTCCAAAAAAGAGATGTTTGCAAAACTTTTTCATGGCAATTTTTATTTACTCTCAGAGTTTTTGCTAGAAACCTGCTGAGAAGAAGTCGCCGTAGAAATATTTTTTCATATTTTCGTTTTGTCGGAGATGTCTGATCTGGCGTTTGAGACGTGGCCTCAAGTCTAATAAGTCAACACACTACCTACTACACGTAAGGCGTCTTCATGGCTTCATGGACGTATTTAGTACCGAATTATTAGTATCGAATCAGATTGTTGTGCATGTTCCACTTAAATTTATTTTGCAAAACCATGGTATTGTTTCGAAATTAATTGGGCTTTGCTTGCTGAAGTCAGTGTCGTGAATATTCAAAAGAAAGAAAAAAAGTGGAGACATAAATAATCTGTCGAAAGGTATAGAAACTATTGGAGAGAGAGAGGCACCTCAGTAGGCATTAGGCATTATCGAGTAACGGTTAAACAAATTGCGTATATACAAGTGTTTACACGAATTTTTACAATTTGTCTACAATTTTATTTATAAAAGATACAACGATTTCTATTATTTCCACAATGTACTTTGAAATCAGTGTTGCAAAATTGAAATGGTACTGAACTCTAACTGAGGAGTATTTTTTTAATCAAATGGTACTTTTGTAAAAAAAAAATATTTATTTATACTTAATACATGGAATAGAAAAACTAACGTACTTTCCGTGGACGTCTGGCTAACCGGGGCTAAAAACTAATTCCAACTTTAGCATTACGTTGAACATGTTCCGAACGCATTAACAGCAGAAAACCGCAAAACATAAAATATGTAATAATAATAAAGTACCGAAAGTGTCTCGGGGGTACTGCGATATTTTTGAAATGGAAAAGTACTAAAGTACTGAATTTTTCAACGCTGTTTGAAATATCATTAATCAGCATTATTTTCGTAAAGTTTTTCATCCTTAGAAAAAGAAAGAAAAGAAACTTTTTTCTTTGTGAGAGTAGAAGCGTGTAGGTACATTTAGCCATTTGTTTCTTAGGCTATATCTGGCCCATAAAATAGGCGCGGTCATAAAACATTATTTCGGTACACATTATTTTTGCGATTAGATTAATAACGAAATAATATCAAACCAAAAAAAAAACTGTCGCTTTAACAAATATTCAATACGATATCTTGCAACATTTGAAACACTATTATCGCTTTCGCTTTGTCAAATAATTTCAATTGCTTTTTTCCCTTCATACTTTTCGGTGTTATCACTTTATACAAAAGACGTGAAGTTGATATCAAAAAAAAAAAAAAAAGAACAGAAAATGGGCGAATTATTATTTGAACTATAGACGTCTTTCGTAGACGAGTTTTTGTTTATTTGGCCCCATAAAAATATACCATATACGACATCCAATAAAAATTAAATAGCGACAGTTTTTCAAATTTTTTTCTCTTTATTTTGTTTATCATTTTAATATCGAACATAAAAGAAATCTTTTCGTCAATTATAGTTATTAATACATTAAAACAGTTTTAAAAACAAATTTTCCCTTTTTTTCGGAATTATAACACCTTATAAAGACTTTGAAAAACGGTTTGCTTTTCTTGATATGAACTTCAAGTATTTTGCACGGTTTTATGGCGATAGTGCACTACAATTGCCAAACCTGATAAAAAGTTTTTTCTTTTTTTTTAGATTTTCTTTAGATGGTATAGCAATTGTTTTAGATTTGATAAGAGGTGTTTATAACCTTGCCTTATAAAACATGATTAGATTTACAATGAAAACATTTTCTAAATTATAAATGATGATGAAATTATCAAAATAAGAATGAGTCTGGCTAGGGTATTAACTTGCTTAAGCAAACTAATTATTAAAGATTCATTTCTGTTTATTTAAGGAAATTTTCTTGAAATTATTTCTTGTATAATGATGCAAAAAATTTATTCAAATATTATTTCTTGTGAGCATTGCGGCATGTCTATAAATCACAAATCAATTTTAAAGTGAATCTCATAAATGTCAAACTCTAACACTTAATCTGTTAAACAAATCCCTTTTTTTATGATCTCCAAACATTTCAAATCCATAAAAACAATCAATATTTAAATAATAAATCAATTTTCTTGTACAAATTTGTTTCATTCTTAAGTTTTATTAGTGACCACTTGGATTAAACATAAAAAGGCAGTAATAAACGCTAATTGCAAAGCATTAATAGCCAACATAAAATAACAAACACACACTCATACCGACATTTTGCAGACAGACAGAAAAATATTTCCTTCATCAAAAACCACAAACTAAACGACCAGCACAATAAAAATCATCAATTTAAAGATAAACCAACGAAAAAAAAACAAAAAGTTAAAATGCCTTTTGCATATACATACATACATACATGTGATGACAAAAAAGATTTAAAGACTCTAATAGTTACCATTAAGAACTCAAACATATAAATTTTTAATTAATTTAAATTTATAAACAATTTCATAAGAATATAAATATCGCAGATTTGGGTAGGCTAATATTAAAAACATAACTGTGTCAGTTAAAGGTTTAAGGGTGCATATCAGCTCGAGTTTAGACATTTTACGGTTTAACTTTGGCTTTACAAATTCCATTTCCACTACTATGTTTATACAAAACAGAGAATTAAATCGATAACGTAACATATATTACGAAACGGGAAACCTATCACTCACTGACATACAAAGCCGAATTCGAATGCTCAACACCTCATGAATGTTGTAAAATTAAGCACATTTTCATGGCCGTAAACTGAAAATAAAGTATTTTTTATAATTTCATAAATAAGCCGAAAGAACAATAGACGAATCGGGGAGACCAATTTCTGCAGCATAACCAGTGCTTCATAGATTTCGATACAATATTCGTACCATTAAACAATGCGTTATATTCATATACGGCAGTACAGAACAGTAACAGACAAAATAGTATATCTTATCAAGATATTGTACAATCGTCCCACAATCGACATCTCCAACAAAACAAAATATGAAAAAGCATTTCTTCCGCAACTTCCTCTCAGCAGATTTCGGGCAAGAACTCTAAGAGTAAATAAAATTGCCATGAAAAGTTTCTCAAGACTCTGTGTAAGTAACATACACAACATAAGTTGTGTGAGAAACTAGGTCGAAGTCCTGACTGATGGGCTGTTATGATCAATTATGTATGTATTCATGTATGTATAAAGATATTGTACAATGACGCCATATCTCGTATATGTCTTAGCAGATAAATACTACTAGAGAAAAGAGTGCAACAAGGTTAAGTACTATCCTCTCTCCTTATCAGTTTGTTTTCGATGCACCGATGTAACTGGAGTCCTAACACAATATACGAATTAATTGGGGAATTCATAACAAGTAAGCAGTCTCGATTACGCTGACTATTACCGCCTCTTCGTTCATAAGCTTGTATACATAACTGGATAGTCTACTCAGATGATAATCATTTTAATTGTGTTGTAAAATTCCTGCAGTAGGATGCTTAAATTCCGTAATTTTTTAATGGCACTTCTTACTTTACTTAGAATAATCAATTTTTTGTTGTCTATGGGCGAATGCGACCTCATTTTCTCACTTGTTTCGAATATTCTTGCGCAACACGTTTCTTTGAATCCTGCGATATTATGATCAAATTATTTTTTTACCCTTATTTGGTGTTTTCGTTGAAGTCGCCGTGGTCTAGTAAGTAGTGTCTTGGCTTATTAGACGTAAAGCCATGGTTCGAGCACCGGGCCAGACATCAGGACAAAATACACAAAGTATTTCTTCGGCGACTTCCTCTCAGCGGATTTCTGGCAAAAACTCTGAGAGTAAATAAAATTGCCATGAAAAAGTTTCTCAAAAATCTGTTGTTCGGAGTCGATTTTGAACTGTAGGTCCCACCACTCATGTATAAAATTAACACACACAACATAAGTAGCGTGAGAAACTAGGACGTTGTACAATGGGTCAATGCGACTTCCGGGTACTGTACTTGTCTTAATTGACAAGTACACGTCCTTTAACCTAACCTAACCTAACCTTGGTTTTTTCGTTGGTATCAGCCTCCTTGGAGCAACATTCTCAATGGTCATTCACATCGTTTAAAATCCAAGCAAACCATTTTTCAATATTGATTTTTCTGGTGCAACGTCAAAATTCCGTTTAAAAGTGGTGTCAAATTGCATGATCTTGGAGACCTAAGGACAATTATAAAATGTGAGATTTAATATTCACCAAGCTCGTGTCCTAGTAGTTTTATCTTGAAATGTTGCAGAATTGTATTGAAACCACATGTCAACTACGTGCAATTCTATCATTACATAGATACATACATAATTGGTTATTACAACCCAGGCAGGATTACGACCTAATTTCTCACACTACCTACGTCTTTATTTTATACATGACTGGCGGGACATACAGTTTAAAGTTTATTCCGAACGACAGATTTTTGAGAAACTTTTCCTGGCAATTTCATTGACTTTCAGAGTTTTTGCCAGAAATCTGCTGAGAGGAAGGTGCCGTAGAAATATTCTTCCATATTTCGTTTGTTCTTGCTGTTTGACCTGTGGTTTGAATCGTGGCCTCACGTCTAATAAGCCAACAGATTTTAATTGAGTTGTATGATCTTACTCCTTTCCCATTACTAAGCTGGTGGTTTGTGGCCATAAATATATGATTCAAAATAATTACAAACTTATATACAAAGATTCTTATGGTTCAATTAGAATATTTTATTCAAATCATTCAATACAAATTTTCGTTTATCTCTTAAGTAAATATAAACAAAATAAAACAAAAAAAGCATTGCTTGTAACCCGGCGTAGAAGAGCAAATAAATATGAACCACATAAAAAAAAGATTGAAGATTTATGACTTGAAATATTGTATCATATCCCATGTACATACATGCACCATATGCAAGTGTGTATAAAAGGTGTAAACTAGCGTGGATTGTATGTATTTCTTATCGAAAATTGTCTTTATTATTAAAAGTATGTATATGTATACATATTTAGAAAAATATCTATGTATACGCACAGGCAACAAACGACTATGGATGGGACTGTGGGTTAATTATTTAATAATATTTATTATTTGTTAATTGTAAAAAAAGGCATTTTATTAAAGGTTACAGTAAAATTGTATATCACATGAAAGTAAAGTAAAGTAAAGTTAAGTAAAGCATTTCTATTTGCTGAAGATATAATAAAAGGCGTTAATTTAAAATAGTTTACGATCATACATACAATTGTACAAATTAATGTGGGAATTTTATATCAAGAACCAGAAAAATGATTATCTGCCTCTGTCTCTGACTATACCATAATTATTAAATAACTTTTATGTGTTCAAACATTCAATAAAAAAATTAAAATCACATTTATTATTGCTGTTAATATTATTAATATTTATAGGATAATAACATTATTATTATTATTATTGTTATTCTCTTTTAGCTTTCAATGATTATGATAATAATAATAATAACAGTAACAATAACAATAATTCTTAAAATGTTAATAAAACTATAAAAATCTGCCAGACATTGGGCCAGGCGTACTTCATTTATGAATGAATGTACATTCCCACACATATTTTTTTAATATTTATATTTCCGTTTTTTTTATAATTATTGCTACTTTATTGTATTATTAAACAATTATTATTATTATGATTTGTTTTCCAATGACGTTTATATTAACGCTTAAATTTAAATCATATCATAAATAGAAATCATAAATTTTCTTTTAAATTACCACAGCCCCAGTATTGTGTATGAAAGTAAAATACTATGATTTAAACAAATAATGATTTGTTGTCATTATTATTATTATTATTTTTTTTTTCTTCAAAAAGTTTTTAACTTAACGTGCTTTTTATACAGGATATTGTCAACCTTAAATGTCGCGTTTCACTCATTATTACTTAGAGTGATTTTTTAATTTTAATACTCACATTTCAAAATTGATTGACATGTAGTAAGTTTTAAAATACTTTTAATATTTAAACATAGGCACCACATTGTTTCTTTTTTTTCGTTTCTAATACTATCTAGAAAGCAAAGGCAATCTTAATAAGGGCAACTAGTTTGTGACAACTTAATGTAATTCACTGATAAATAAAAAATGTACTGAAAAGGTTGTAGACTGTCATAGAAAAAATTGTTTTCGATCAAATATCATTTCATTTATTTTCCCAACCGGAACTTTCGAACTTCAACAGTGGATAACGCCATCTTGTTGAAGCTACATCTGTCAGTTGTCATTTATTCATGGACGACCATATACAACGACGTGAGTTCACTAAACGTACTCTGGAGTAGTAGTTGGCAACTGAAACTAATTTTCCTTCAAAAAAAAAACATTTCCAGCGATGAGACAACTTCTGAATGAATTGTTACGATAACAAACAAAATTGTTTAATTTGAGATGACCAACCTACAAACGATCCAAGAGCGTCCAATACATACCGAAAGAATCACTTTTTGGTGTTATTAGTTCATATTTCTTTGAGAAGATTGGCCTGGACGTTGTTGTGGCGGTTTTTTAAGTCGCAGTACAAACCATACTGGTCTTTAAAGCACACTTAACCCATGCCATCGCTGAAATTCAGTCTGCTATATGCACCGTAGTCATGGAAAATTGGGCATTTCGGTTGTGCTCCACCCAGAGAAACCGTGACAAACATTAAAACGATTTTGATTTCTACACTTAATGACACAATACGTCATCAGTGATTACCTTTTCAATACTTATATACAGTTCTCAGTATAGGAAGAAGTCGCTAGAAGCCAGATATGAAAAAGACGGTGAATGTAGCACCAATTCGCATCTAAACGGATGCAATTTTTACATAATGCGCGATTTCTTTTTTGTTTAGATGGGTCCATTTACATTCCCGGTTGATGGGGTTATCCCTTTTCAAAATAATCGATAAATATTGTATCATGCATGGGCATGCCAAAATACTGATAGCATAAATTTTTCAGCAAGCAGTTGTGTCTTTGCACGCTTAGAAATTGGTTGCCCACGTTAATCCCACTCAGATGAAGGACATTTTAATTTAATGAGAAATAATTACACATCGACTCATTAATTCGAAATATTTTATGACGAAAATCTTTCAATACTGTTCAGAATCATTAATTCTTTGTTGTCTAAAGTCGATTGTGAACTCACGTAACACCCCCTTTACACGGAACTTTTGAATGCGATTCTTTTGATATCTTTAGAGACTCGACTAGCTCGATTAACTTTACTTCGTTATCGCCTTAAACTATTTTGTGGACTTTTTTGATATTTTCGTTGGTAACAGTCTCTTTGGGGCGTCCACTTACATTGTCCTCAGTGCTTATTCACATCGTTTAAACTTATCAAACTATTTCTTAGCGATTGATTTTTCGTTTGCTAAGTTTGAATTCTGTTTATCAGGTCAAATAATGGCTTTTTTGCCAGAAATCTTCACTGACCGACGGAATCCCCTTATGTCCATTTTCTTTAGAATGGCAAAAGTTGCTTCTCTCAAAGTGGTCTATCCCACAAACTAATTGTCCAACAGCTGTATAATTTATACAGGTAATTTTTAAAGACTCGTAGCGCGATCTGTTTGTTTGCTTATAAGCTTTTCAGACCGACTAATATTGCATATTTCTAATATTAGCTGAATTAGATGGCATAGCACTGTAGATCATAGTGAACAGAAGACCTATTACACTGCCCTCAACCTGTACGTAACGTACGTACATACATAATTAGTCATTACAATCCTTCAGTCAGGATTACGACCTAGCTTCTCACACCAATGATGTTGTGTGTGTTAATTTTATACAAGAGTTTAAAGTCAACTGCGAACAGACAGATTTTCGAGAAACTTTTTCATGGCAATTTTATTTATTCTCAGAGTTTTTGCCAAAGAACTGCTGAGAGGAAATCGTCAAAGAAATATTTTTTTACATTTCATTTTGTTGGAGATGTCTGACCTCGAGTTTGAACCAACAAACTGATAGCCAACACACTATCAGTTAGACTACGGCGACTACCTCGACCTAAATTGTACGTATATTTTCCCTAACACTGTTGCCTTGACAAACTTTAAAATGCTGTTTGGTGTCAGTAAGGATACTAGATGCATAATACAGAAGTAGTAATACTACTAGCCTAAGAAGATTATTTAGGCCTCTTAGACATATAGAGTACCTTTCTGTCCACCTTAACTTTTTATAGGGTACCTTAACTTAGTTTCTTTTTATTCAAAGTCACTATGTATTATAAAAAAAGGCGAAAGGAAGTTGTATAAATGTATAGAATTTTACTGATAACACTTCATTTCAATTTAATTTAATTTGAACAAGTGAGTTGTATGACGTTGTTTATCAGACATTTTGTGTATATTTTTGGTATTGGGGAAAACCCAAAAAGCCTTCGAATGGAAAAAGTACGGTCAAATTAATTCTGTTATGGTATTTACAATCAGAAAAAAAAAATATGTCCAAATAGTATTTTTTAATTTTGCTGGTTTAGTCACTTAAAATCCATGGATCATAATGAAATTTTTGTTATAAGGTGTTAATTGTTTAAAATTAAGAATATTTTATGATATTTTAATAAAATTATTTTATGTTTATATATACGGGTTTGGTAGCATTTAGTTTCACAGTAATTAAGAGCCTTAAACAATATACATAAAGTAGAGTATTTATAAACCAGAACGAGCAAAATTTTCCAGTTAATTAAGACCTTTATGGACACGTTTTTTTTTATTCCTATAAAAAAAGAGACAAAAATTAATTTTTATTGTCTATATAAGTGGTAACGAAATTAGCATAAGTTTCCCTATGTAGGTAGCATGTTATGTATGAGTATGTATCATTATTCCTTAAAGCTTTCACTAACCTAACAATGTGGAGGCGATATCGCCATTAATTATAAACAATTAATTGGCAGTTTTAATATTGCTTTATCTCTTATATTTTTTTTTGATTATTAAATGATTTATTAAAACTGATTAGTATTATCGATATCAGCTTAAAGCACAAATCCTTCTGGTATCAATACATTAAGGCTGTCAGTAGCAAAAATTATATTAAATTTATTGATTTCAATAAATAGCTAAGGAATGATAAAATTATTGTATTTTTGAATTAAATCCATGAATACTTTCCTTTAGTATAATGCAGTAATAAGTTAAATTATTTTTGCAAAGGTAATGTTACTTCAAATTATTGGAGGATAACATAAAATGATATTGAGGCTATTCGCAAAAAAGTCTGCCATACATATGTATGCCTGTATATAATATAGCTTTTCTATAAATGTTAAACAATGTTAAATTTTGCGTGATATTGAAGTCTCTGTTTGGTCGCTTTAATACCCTTTATAACGTACATATGTACATACATACATAATTGGTACAACGATTCAGTCAGGTTTACGACTTAACTTCTAACACCACGTATGTTTTATACATGATTGGCGGAACCTACAGTTTAATGTCGACTCAGAACGACAGATTTTTTGAGAAAGATTTCGTGGCAATTATATTTATTCTCAAAGTTTTTGTCAGAAAACTGCTAAGAGACAGTCGCCAAAGAAATATTTTTTCATATTTCGTTTTATTTGGTGATTGTTGACCTGGTATAGGTGCGTGTCCTTAAGGGATATTCAAGGCATAAGAGAGGAACACTTCCTATATTATACGGATTGGCTCTATATCGGACAGTATTCATCTAAGAGTGAATCAAAACAAATTAAGGAAATGCTTACATTGTAATAATTTGGTATATATTTACATTGATTGGTAACCTTCAACAGATGAGCGGATAGCAATGCAATTTGTTGACTTGAATTTGTGTCGATAAAGCACCAGGCAGTTTGTTTGGATGCTTGTCCCCTCTCTTACCTAGTTTTGGCATAACAATAGTACATGTTAAGTAGTTTCCCTGATTAACTCACTTATACAAAATGAAGTAAGTTACTAAGAGACTGAACAAATTAGGAACCAATAGACTTATTCATCAGTAACTGACTAAATTAATAGTGTATCACTGCACAATCAAGACCAAACAAGTTAGATGCTATTACAATGAGCCTATGCAGTAGCTTCTTCATTATTTTTGACACCACAAGATAATGATATGTTCTCTATGCCATTCCAATTTCTACGTGAATTGTTATAAGGAAGATCTGATTTTTTCTCAGGAACTCATATTAAGCAATGAGTCATAATTTGGATGCTAATCAGTGATGACAAAGGCGTGAAACCTACATGTCATTGTGTCATAGCACACCTTTGGCCTGTCTTATCATTCTTAGTGCATATTTCAGCGAAACAAAATTATAGGTTAGATATAAGGATCATTCCATAACTGAGTATATTATTTAACGAGTAATTGACCATTCTTTGTATGTAGCTCAAGTTTTGTTCTATTTTATACCAACCGCAACTCCTTAATATTTCCCGTTCTATGCGAGTCTAAGAGTTGTTTGCCTTATTATTGGCTTAACCAAACTCAAAAACCCTAAATGCCTATATAGCATACAAACTTTGAAAATCTACGCATTTATTTTAATTTCACCTAAAATATTGTTTGAAATCTAAAAATAAAATTTCATATACCCCCTATCAAAATTACCTACAAAGCTTTACTTGTCACAACACAATCAATATTGATAATACGATATACATACATATCCATACTTTAAAAAATCAATTCCGTTTTCTCGAGTAATCGATAAATTCTATAAGAAATGTAAAGTAAGTCAAAAAAGAAAAGCTTGATTAATACCAAAAATAAAAACAAACACGAAAATATTGCATTTTGACAGGTTTTCAAATGGTTTGAAGCATAAACTAAACCATAATACCACATGTCAGTTTTAATGACACATACGGATTTTAGTTGTCAATTTAAATAAAATTTATAAGAGGCCATATAATATAGTATGCAGTAGAGTACAAATATGAAATCGAATTTTTATAAAATTCTTGTATCTCTTAAACTAATCTATCTTGCTCGCTTACTCTTTTACTGTGATTCTATCACACTTCTATTTCACTGTGTAGTGTTGAATAGTACTAGACAACGGGTATCCATAGGGAGAGATTTATTTAACCATTTGGATTGAAATTATTTTGTTTTTTTTTTGTTTAACAATTTATTTGTATATGTTATTAGTTAAATAGGTATTGTACTCCATATTGCTTGAATTTAAATGTTTTCATAAATCCATATTCATTCATATTCAATATTCCTATAGAAAAATTGTATGTATTTATGTACATTTGTATGTATGTATGTATGTACATAAAAGTAAGTATTTTAACGATAACATTATATCATATTTTGAACAAAAATGGCCTCATAAAAATATCTAGAAATAGAGAAGTATTTGTTTTTTTTTTTTTTTTTGTTAAATACACATTTTCAATACTGATCGTTATCAAATATTGTTATTTCGAACAAATGTTGATACCTTTCAATCTATGTATGTACGTACACAAATAATTTGTACAGTGTCCATTGATTTTTCAAAGTAAGAAAAACACACACAAAAACAATTTCTAATTCATTTTTTTTCATTATTTATATCATTTCATTTATTATTAATAAGTTCGTGTCATTCTATGGATTAATGGGGGTTTTTCAAATGATAATAATTTAGCTTAAGGATTACATGTAAGGTTTTAGTGTTCATCAGGCTAGATAAGCAATCGAACCCCCTCTAGAAAAAAATATTGATTGGAAATTACGTTTCATTCTACAACACATACAACATTATTTTCATATGCCATATTTTTTGTTTTTTCTTTATTTAATTTTATATCAAAGCTTTGTGTTATTAATTTGGCATATTAAAGTATTACAATAATTTAAAATACACATAAAAAAATTACTATGAAACAGATATTGTACACAATATTTGTCCATATAATAAATATTATAAATGCAGTAAATTTTATAAATTCTTTTGGATATAATTGTAATAAAAATTTTATGACCATATAATTTAATTAGCATTATTAATATTATATGCTTACTACAAACAATACACATATTATTTATAACGCAAATTAATGCTTTTATAATAATTGTTAATGGGATTGATATTTTGGCCATGCTTGCTGGGTTTTTAGCAAAGATAATTAATAAATTTCGTTTTGAATTAAAATTTCAATCAAGCTTTAAAGAAAGTTGTTGTTGTTAATTAATGAATTAAAAACATTAAGATGAAAATAATTTTAAATTAAATTATACATGTTTAACATGTATAATATAATGCTTGTAAATCTCAAAAAGATCAAAATAAATATTTTTAATTTAACTGAAATTTATATAAAAAATTTCTTATAAAGTATTCAATTTAGTAGAATGATGAGTGACAAATATTTTATAATTTATAGAGATTTTTAAGATTTCAAAAAAAATCATTACTTCTTGCGAATTTTTATTCATCTTTAAAGCATATTTTTCCGCAATTATATATCCTTTTGAATATGTATCCTTGAAGTCATCGTAGCTTAGTAAACATGAAACGAATAGAATAAACAGAATTCTAAAAAACTATAAGAGTAAATAAAATTGCCACGAAAAGTTTCTCAAAAATCTGTCATTCGGAGTCGACTTTAATTTGTAGGGCCACCACTCACAACATTAACATTTTGAAGGTAATTTTATAATATCTTAAAAATAATCACATTTTCCAAAATTTATTCGTCATAGAGTTAGAAATTTCAATTATTGGAAACATACATACATGGGGAATTTCGTGTCAAGTGACCCAATTTTTAAAATCGATGTCTTCCGATTTGGATGAAATTTGCATTTGGTTAGTACTATTGGATAGTAGGCCAGACACAAATTTTCAGCTCTATCAGTCAAGAACTGCCGGAGTTAGAGGGGGCCAAAGTTGGACATTTTGGTCATACAGAGTTTTTTTAAAATGTGTGTAACTTTTCACCTATTGGTCCTAGCAAAAATTATCTAAGGATATTAGATAGCTATTTCTTCAATCTTTCCAAAAATAATTTTTTAATTTTTTAAAACATTTTTTTATTTTTTTTTTTTTTAAATTAATTTTTTTTAAAAAAATTTTTTTTTTTCAAAATGGGCCGTTTTTTTTGCTCAAAAGAAAGCTTATACAATTTCCTTTAAGGCATTTATAATCGCTTAATGGGATGCGAGTGGGATATCTACCAAAAAAATTATTTTTTAATTCAAGAATAAGATTTTCTTTAGACAGTCTCTGCATGTTAAGTTTCGCTTGAAGTTAACATAAGTGACACACTTTACAACACCACTCCTCAACACTTAGGTTCTTTAGAATTCAAACTTTTTAAGTAATCCCAAACAGTTTTTGAGTAATATTTCGGCCTTGGGTAATCAAGATAGTGCTTGACAGTTGCACTCGACGACTTTTATTATTTTATCGACATTTGCAACAAATGTTTCAGGTGCTATGGTATATTTTATGATATCAAAATTTTCGCATTGATTGGATTCAGATTGGATTGAATTTTGTTCTTGACTGGCATCGATTTTAGTGATAATACTTAGGAATATCGACTCAATAACCGACTAAACGCGATATAAAGAGACGAAAATATGACTCAATTAGGCACTCACTACATAATGGCATCGATAACATAACACATATCTCATTGAAACGCAAGGGTAGATAAGCGGAAACGGATTTAATCCGAATATAAAAGTCTAGTAGATAGCGTGCTGGCTTATTATACGTAAGGCCACGTTTTAAACCTCCCACGTTAGATATCCCCAACAAAAAGAAACATAAAAAAATATTTCTTCGGCAACTGCCTCTCAGCAGATCTCTGGGAGTAAATAAAAGTACCATGAAAAAGTTTTTAGAAAATCTGTCATTCGAGGTCGACTTTAAGCTGTAGCTCCCACCACTCATATATAAAATTAACGCACACAAGAGAGGTGTTATGAGAAGATAGGTCGTAATCTTGATTGAAGGGTTGTAATGACCAACTATTTATGTATGTACGAGTATGTATCTATTTTTTAGCTATCAATATCGATAACTATTGTTTGACATTTGAGAATGTCATACTGTGATGGCATTTCTGTTTAGTAAGGTTTAAAAAGTCATCCTTAATCGTTTAACATCTTAAAAACATTTCCAAATTATGGAAATTAAGAAAAAAGATTAATAAACCCGGCACAAAATATTTCAAACTGTTCGATTTACAACTGCAACAAGAAATAGTTGCAGTAGTTAAACTCTGAATAAATATCTGATTTACTAATTGATATTTTTAATTTTTTCAGGTTGTTTTTTCAATTAATTTGCTAATAAAAATATATAATTTTTTTAGTTTCTTTAAACGTATATTTATAACAAATAATAATTTCCAACTTATCATTAAAGGCAACTGCACTCAGGATGAACTTTGTACATCAACAATAAATTTAGATGAAATCGCTGAGGCATTGGATTACAGCGGTAGGCATTCCAAATAAATACATACATAAATATTGTTGTACAATGAAAAAGTTTTTGTATAATTTTCGTAATGCATGAAGAATAATTGCAAATTTGGTATTTTATGTAATTTTCCATTACAAATATAAATGTTTTCGTTAATACGCATGGTTGAAAATTTGTTTTGTTGTTTCGTTTTTAAATTGTTGGTCGTTATGGCATGTCTTTAAACATTGTATCTACAAAATAGATTTTTTGTAACATTTTATTGTGTTTATTTCGTAAAATTTTTTAATATAAAACGGAGTGAAATTTTTATATACGCTTTAAATAATTTAGAAAAACAAATTTTTTTCATTTTTTATATTCGATTGAAATTTTTTGGATTGTAATTGACATGCAAACCTGCGTGTCTATAAGTTGATTTCTGTTCATTTCTTTTCCCTTGTTTTTAATTTCTCCGTCTGACGATGATGACATGTTCCACCACAGCCATTTTATGTTATTTTTCCATATTTTGTTTTTTGCTTCAAAGTAAGATGAATAGGAGGTTATTGTACGTGTATGGCAATATAATGGCTTTCAGGCATTTATTCAGCCATCATAACATGCAACATTTCAACATACATATACGTATATATGGCCATAAAAATAACACAAAAAAGAAACAGGGAAAATGAAATATATAAACCGGTATGGATATTTATTTTCCAAGGGGCTTAAATACTACATATACATTTAAGCCACCAAATCCAGCAACCAACCAGCATTTGCCATATTGTTTAATGCCTATAGATTGGTTAGTTTAACTTTAGCGTTATTAGTTGCTGTTTTGTTCACTTTAACATCGGAATTTTTGTCACGCAATCAGATAAAAAATTTTGATTGCAACTGCATTTATAATTCCATGAATTTGGTTTGATTTCAAAGTTTTTATAACCTCAAATGGGACAATCGGCATCATTTTCATTTAATGGCTGTGAGAAACCATATTTTCAGTGAGTTTTTAGAATTTTTTTAATTAATGGAAATTGCACATGTGTGGCAGTCTTGGAATGTCCTGGCACGAAAGAAATTTTTTTAGCCAAATAAAGTGTTTTTTTATTTTAAATTCAAATAAAATCAACCAGTAATTTGGCATAGGATTTGCCCTTGACTGTATTACACTTTTGAAGACAGTCAATACGATCTAGTATTGGGTACAATACTAATCCGTCGACACATTATTACTGACTGAAAACACCATCTTAAACTGTTTATGAGCCGCTTATATGCTTGGATAGCTGTTTGGAGTTTGATGTGTGATTTGGTGCATTTACGTTTCGTACTTGTGTACATACTAAACAGAGCGAATACTCGTCTACATTGCAGTTAAACAACTGCAAAGACTCCGAGGAGTTGGTGGTCAGCTGTGCGTTAAAGTGGCATCCACCCAAGTTCATCTACGTTAAGTACTTGTGTACATTACTAAACAGAGCAAATACTCGTCTACATTGCAGTTAAACAACTGCAAAGACTCCGGGAAGTTGGTGGTCAGCTGTGAGTTAAAGTGGCTTAAATCCAAGTTTGTTCATGCCAATGAAATCTTAACCACTGAAGAGTGTATTTTTTCTATTGTTTTTGGGTGGACAGGTCTTAACTAAGTATGTACAACTCCGGTACGGTGACAAAGAATTTTATAACATTATTTATTTACTACTGAATTTGATGGCACAGAGTTTCCATAGCATTTAATAAGCTTACCCCTTTGAGTAAAGATTTTTTCCGCACAAAATACTGTTGCATTAGCTTACAAAATTCACGTTATGTTATTTTCTTCTCAAACCCTCTCAATAGTCAAATCAATGACATGAAACTAAATTGACCATTAAAATTCAAATTTAACAGTTAAGAGGTAGGACTTATTCACACATTATACGAGACTGCTATACGAGACCTGGAGTGCCTGTTAAAAGGCCAATGCTAATAGCCTGGCACAGTACCTATTTTAGTTTCATTTTCAAATTAGAAAACTCTTGCTTGTGCTATTATTTATGATGCAGACGCTGCTCTAATCTAATCGATTGTTTCCTAATTGAATTTTAATTTTCGAATTAAATATTTTGATAATGATAAGTGCAGGAGCAAGGTCCAAGGCTATATGGTGGATGCATTTAACCTTCCACGCTAAGTATTTTCAGTTTCAGTCGGATCTACGAGATGTCTTTAAGATAGTATGATGAAACTATAACATCTTTTCTGTCAATAACACCTTTTCCTTTTCAATTCTAGCCGTTCGCTTTTAATTACTTGCTTCAAACTAGTGTGATCAAGTGTAGGAGCTCATGATGAACAATCATTATGGCAGGGAATTACAGATGAAAAGAAGGTCCATTAAATTTTTCATTGTTTATTCATGTAACACTCAAACATAGACCTTCTTTGTGAATCCAGCTTTCTTCAAATGCTTGATAATTGTTTGAAGATAAATGCCTAGTCTCCTAGCAATATCTGTCTGCTTATATGTCGGCCCTTCTCAATATTTTTCTCATGGTTTCTTCAAGTTTTATTAGTCAAGTAGGAAGTGTGTTGGCTTATTAGACATGAGGGCATGGTTCAAACTCCAGATTTGACATCCTCAACAAAACGAAATATGAAAAAATAGTTCTTCGGCGACTTCCTCTCTGAAGATTTTCGGCAAAAACTCTGAGAGTAAATAAAATTTGCCATGAAAAGTTATTCAAAAATCTGTCGTTAGCAGTCAAGTTTAAACTATAGGTCCGCCACTCATTTATAAAATTAACAAACCATAGGTGGTCGTAGGTAGATCGTAATCTTGAATAAAGGGTTGTAAGGACAAATTATGTTTGTATGTGGAGCAGAGCGAGATGGATCCACAACTTTAAAATTTTTAGATCGAAATCGGGTAAATCATTTGGTGCTGTTTTTCTAGCAGCAGCAGCTATCGAAGGCATTCTTAAGATAAGATATGGAAAAGATTCTACATTAGAAAAGCATGAAATTGCGATAATGCTTTGAATTTTCAATCATTGTTATATGTAGATAAGTTATTACAGAATAAATTGGTTTAATAATGTCTTCTTATAAAGTAAAGCTTAGAATGTCAGCTTTATAAAGATATCCATCGACAAATTGTAACCGAATTTTCACAAGAATTTATTTGGAAGTATTTAAAGAGCAACTTAACACGTTGACTGCCACGCGCGTTTACAGTAAAGTCTCCTATAGGACACACGTATCACGTAGTCAAATAAGCGTCACCCCAATACGGGTGACGCCTCTTGATCGGAAACTTTACTGGCACCCGAATATGTATGACGTGGTAGTCAACGTGTTAAAGCAAAGCACAGTAAAGTTGTGACAAAATGACATCCGCAGTCATCTAACGACGGCGGCTAGAAAATTTTGTGAAAAAAATATTATGAAAAAATATATATATTTTTTAAAAGTGATTCTATTGGTTAAAAAATTAGAAGATGGAAATGAACAAAAATTTTAAGGAAATGGCATCATAATAATTTTATTTTTCATAAAATTATAATCATCGAAACAAATTCAAATGAAAAGACGTTTAAATTTTAATATGACATTACATTATGCTTTTAAAATATACTCCAATACTTTTATTCTAACCTCACATTAGTTTACGATACCATACCGACCATATAGTGAAACACAATCAGCAACAATTTATTTATAGACGGACAATAAAGGAAAGCATAGGAAAAACGGATGAAAATAAACGTCAAATCGAATCAAATGATTTTATGATGTAATTTGCCACTAATATTTACGATACGACGATAACAGCATCTTAAGGATACCACAAAATGCCAAATAATGTTATGGTTATATTGTCGCTTTGGTGACGATCATGAAAATAACACTCAAGTAAAAGCATTTATAGCCGCCTCAATATAAAAACCCACACTAACTACTCCTACTCTTTTATTATTTGCAAAGATTTTCCTTCAAAGCTGGAATTTAACATTTCTTTTTCTATGTTTCTGTTGAAAGCAACAAAAAAAGAAAGAAAGAAAGAGAAAAGTTTGAATTTAACAACTTTAATCGGGTTTCCAAACACGTGGTTATATTGTGAATAACTTGGCCAGGTCAAGTTGTAGAATATGTTCATTCCACAAGAGATTCAAAAAAACTACTAACCATACTACAACCATTTCTGAAAATATAATTTTCACAACAGCTTTTTCAGTTTCGTTTTTGTGATTCTCTATTTCTAGTGATGAGCAACAAACCAACAACAACAGGATATTCCCAAGTGTAACATAAAATAAATTATATCTCTGCTTATCTTCTTAACTTTTCATGTGTTCATTCGTAGTTCATTTGTATGTAGCATCCTTGTGTTTATTCTATAAAGGCACACACAAAACTCCACACCAATTTTAGTTAAGATTCTCTAGTTTTTTTTTAGTTTTTTTTCTTGTCTAGCAGACAAATGTTTCCCAGGACATTTTGTTGTTTGAAACAACATTTGTAAACAGAATTGTCACAAAACAATAACATAACATCCACTCACTCACATTCCTTTACGATTATATTTTAATCCTGTTGTATTTAAATAAACAACAACATGCAACATGCGTTTTTAAACGTGTTTTTATTTTGATTTTGACTTTAAAAATCTCCGTTACTCACGCCGTGCTGTGTCTTTATGGGGTGATAATTGTCATTCTATTTACCAACACCATTCGTTTACGGTTAGGTTAGATTATCTTGTTATTATTGTCACCGCAAATTTCAACACTAACAGTGAGGGCGTACAAATTAAGATTTGATTTAAGAAGGACTACAACAGTGCTGTGGTGCTGTGTTGTGCTGCGTCGGCTATTTGTAGTGGTTGTTCAATTTTTTGTTGTTGTTGGTTTGTAAGTGTTTATAGAGATTTGTTCTTGTGGTTTAACCAAATTGTTTGAATTGCCTTTTCATTATTTAAATGTCCTTGGGGTATACTTTTCTTATGGTTGGTTACAACAATTGTTAGACAAGGATGTTCTGCTACGACTTTATAATTAATAACGTTACAGTTAGTTTTTGCTTAACACATCTGGTCAGTTTTATTTTGTCGCTTTTTGATCTATTTTTTGTGAAATTAATATCTTCCAGCTTTTGGTTGAATGTTAATTCATAAGAAATATGGTTTGAATTTTAAAGAGCACTTTCGCCTTTCTGTGCATAAAACACAGTTGTCGCCGAAGTCTATTGAGAAGTGTTTTGGCTTACTAAACGAGATCTCAAGATTTGTCAGCTCTGACAAATACTTCAGGAGTAGCTTGTTGCCATGAAAATGCTTCCAAAATCTGTCGTTTATTTATATATTAATTACAATACAATTACAAATTATATTCTAATTATATACGAGCGAAGTAACTTGACCATATGCTCGGTGTAGTGTCACAGACCAGAGTCTCTGGTGGGAGTCGAACCCACGACCCTCACGCTAATAGTCTAGCACACTACCCACTAGACTACCAGGGCACCCTCTGTCGTTTATAGTAGATACCAAAATATAGGTTCCGCCACTCATGCATTAAATTAACACTCTCAATAAGGGTGATATGAGAAACGATACCGTAATCCTATAATCATTGAAATTTTTTATTCGCTAGCAATTAATGTGGAATATAACATCGCAAAAATGTTCTCATTGGCTTCTCTGGGTACAGCGCATCTGAAATGTTCAATTCTTCATGACCCTGACGATTAAATTAGACTGACAGATACTGTGGGTTATGTTGCCTTTAAGGACCGCTGAGAAACACATAAGAAAGCCCTACAAGAAAAGATTTAACGTGAGATGACCATGCCTTAAGACAATGAAAATGCAGACAATGAAATGTGGTATGATCTGTGTGACTAAATGAGACGTGTAATAACCAGTTTATAGTGCGGTGATAGTCTGACTAACGTCGTTCTCAAAGAAATTTGGACCGATGACGTCGCCAGATCAAAATCAACACAAATAGTGGATTTCATGTGGATTGGAATCTTCCCAAATAAAAATTAGGGTTATTTGCTAACTGGTTTCGAGCCCATTCAGTTGATTTGTTCAAACAGAATGAACAAATGCCAATTAATTTCACATAGGCGAAAATTTGGAATTGCGCGTCGATTACATACATAATTGGTCATTACAACCCTTCAGTCAGGATTACGACCTAGTTTCTCACACCACTTATATTGTGTGTGTTAATTTTATACATGAGTGGCGGGACCTACAGTTTAAAGTCGACTCCGAACGACAGATTTTTGAGAAACTTTTCATGGCAATTTTATTTACTCTTAAAGTTTTTGCCAGAAATCTGCTGAGAGGAAGTCGCCGAAGAAATACTTTTTGTATTTTATTTTGATGTCTGGCCTGGGGCTCGAACCCTGGCTTTTCGTCTAATAAGCCAACACACTACCTACTAGACCACGGCGACTTCGCGTCGATTAACTTATATAATTATTAGACGACAAATAACCGCATTTCTTTTCCTTAAATGCTGTCCTTATTGTTTGCACTAATCTGTGATTTTGTTCAATAACGCTGTGTTAGCAGTTTCCTTAACAAGTTTGACAATCTTGTAATAAACTGTGTAATCCCGCATTCATTATATATTTGCCTGAGATCGGTTTCAGAATAATTAGCACAGCCTCCCACTACAGGACCTAATTTTTAAATTATAATACAGCATTCAAAATGAAATGAATAATTTTAATTGTTCTTCACGACAGCGCTATAACATGTTGCTGGCACCAGTATTCAGCCCAGCTATCTTTTTCTGATCTAGCTATAATCTTAATTTAGAGTAGTCGCCTAACTCTAGTAGTTAGTGTATTGGCGTATTAGACGTAAAGCCACTGTCCAAACCCCAGGTCAGACACCAAAACGAAATATAAAAAGTATTTCTTCAGCGACTTCCTCTCAGCAGATTTCTGTCAAAAACTCTGAGTGTAAATAAAATTGCTATGAAAAGTTTGTCAAAAATGTATCCTTCGGAGTGGACTCTAAGCTGTTGGCCTCGCCACTCATGTATAAAATTAACACACACAACATAAATGGTGTGAGAAGCTAGGTTGTAATCCTGAGTGAAGGATTGTAATTACCAATTATGTTATTGGTTGTGTCATTGCACAAATTAAGTGTGACGAATGTTTTCAGGTGATCAACACATAAATTAACTTTCTCAGCACCATTTCTCGGCCAACCACCAAATGAGTTTCGTAGTTAGATCGAAATGGTTCGGCAATACTCGGGAATCATATATAGACTGCCTTATATACATGCATACATAATTGGTCATTACAACCCTCCAGTCAGGATTACGACCTAGTTTCTCACACCACTTATGTTGTGTGTGTTAATTTTATACATGAGTGGTGGGACTTACAATTTAAAGTCTGCTGCGAACGACAGATTTTTAGAGAAACTTTTCATGGCAATTTTATTTACTCTCAGAGTTTTTGCCAGAAATCTGCTGAGAGGAAGTCGTCGAAGAAATACTTTTTGTATTTTGTTTTATTTTCCTTATATTCCCAGTGAAATTATTAAAAGTTTTTGAATTAAAATCTAACAATTGAGTGAAATTTGCGGAATCTATAGTGTTGATAAGAATAAAGATTCCAGTGGTTCTTAAAGGATTTCTACATATTTTGGATTTGGAATTCGGTGCATTATATTGGAATTTTCGATGTTTTTTTCAATTTTATTTCGATTTAAAAATAAAAAAGTTTCACTAAACTTTGATATATTTTTTTTGACCATTGCCAAAAATATTTTTGATTTTCTTTTTATTTAAAAATAAAACTCAGCTTTTCTTAAAGCAAGCTTTGTATGTGGCTGTTATGAAATAATGAATAGAAATGCTGATGTAAGCTTTCAAATTTGAAAGACACACATGTAGATATCGGATACTTCCATCTTAATCTTTTCATAAATGAACAAAACAGAAAATAGTGTGTAGTATTGTACAACGTTGGAAAATTTGCAATTTCATTAGAGTAAATTTTTTAGCTAAATTAAAACCTTAAATTAAATAAATATTTAACACAGGCATACAACCAAATTGTAAATTTCAAAAGATTCTTGACTTTAATAATTTTATGATACGTGATCTAGAGCTGTTGTATGAAAATGACTTTTCACATTTTTATTAGACTAGAAAGAAATGAAAAAACTAAAATCAAATAAACAATTCCAAAAAAAAAAACAAAAAAAAAATTATAATACGGGATTGTATTGTATATGGGGGTTAATGTGAAATTTTTATTTAATTGCCTTATCACCATAAGACAACACCTAACCCCAAGATAAATAAATCTAAGCAAATAGAAAAAAGTTCAGAAACGAATAATATTTGTGGAAAAAAAAGCCAGCCAAGACTTTAACAACCATTTTTGTGAAAAACAAAAATAAAATCATTTTCAAAGCAGTTAGTATCTTAGAATAGAGACACACACACACGCATACACAAAATAGAGATATAATTATAAGCGTACATATTATTTAATTCTTTTATACGATATTCTAAAATGCTTTAAAATAATTGCGAAATTGTCAAGAAAAACTCTTGTATGTTTAGTACAGATTCAGATCTTTATTTTCGTTTATTTAAAAAAATATTTATTGAAGTAAATATTCCATTATCTATCATTTTCAATTAGAATGGCGACAACATAGCAAAAAAAAAAAAAATCAAAAACAAATCCATCACGATTATGGTTAAGGAATATGGATCATATGTTCTAGCCAGTCACGGCTCGAGTTGAAAGATGTTTTTTATTTTTGTGCCATAAATGAAGCATGTGTGCATGTGTTTAGTGTCTTTAGGAGCTGTTAAAAGGTCTGCTCTAATAAATTTTAAATATTTGTTCACCTTAAAAATTAACCACACACACACAACATAAATATATATATATATCGTCATATACAGTGAGCGCCATAAGTGAGTCAACACTTTTGTTCTTAAGTATAAAACAGTTTTGTTCATAAGTATAAAAAAAGATCCTTTATCATGAATTGTTGATTTTGTTTTAACATTTTATAAGTAATAAATAAACGTTTTTATTTTTGGAAATTTATTCGACTATTCTCATTTACTTCTCTCGCTATCCTAAGAAAATGAATTATTTCAGTGGTGTTTATTCACTTTTGGCGCTCAGTGTATATGTATGTACGTATATGGTACTTAATCGCAACAGTACGACGTACGTACAAGAGTCGTCCAAATAAAAGTGTAAAAACAAATAGTGTGAAAGAAAATAAGACCATAGATAAGCACGACATTCCTTTAAAATTGTTACGAAAATAATTCAAATTTCGTTTTTCTTTTCTACCAAAAAAAGATTTTCTTCTTTACATCCCATTCCCGATTTGTGTATGTGTGTGTCTTTTTTAAGTATAACAAAAAATAATAACTATATTATCTATAATAATTTTTGTTTTTGTTTTATTAAATACTTAAGAAAATATTTACATTTTAATTTAGTTTAATTGTGTGTTGTGTTCAAATAAAAAGACTCACAAGTTTTTTTTTCTTTTCTTCAGATACAGACAAGAATTAGAGCAAAAAAATATTCTACCTACACACCTAATACTTGTTTAACGATTTTTGTAAGAATAAATTTAGCTCGTGTAAGGTTAAAATGCACTGTTAGAGGATTAGGTGTTCACTATAATTGCACTTAAAGTGTTTGTTATATTTATAATCAACATCACGAGTTGTCATTCGAAAGCCTACGTTAACATTTTGTTTTCATTCAAATGTTTATAACGGTATGTTCCATGACGCAAGTGTCTATGATTTATTTTTTGCTAATCTATTACGAAAATTGTAAAGGGCGCGCTTTACAAAAAAAACTGTGATTTTTTAAATAAAATAATAAAAATTTATACAGGTGAACGTCTTTATCGGACACTCCACTCCACTCTTGGTTCTTTGGACAATTTAAACGGTACCGAGGATTTCGATGAAGATGATCCTTCCCTGTACTACCCGCCAGCCTATTCGTTTGTGTATAAGAGCAACTACACAAAATCTGTACCACCGGGTCCTTTAGTTCCCGGTATTGTAGTACCTCCGCCACCCGATCATTTTATTAAATTGGAAAAGAGGGAAAAGGAAGATGGCCTTGGTACTCTACAACTCAGTCACCACCCATTCGATACAGAGTTTATAGTACCACAACCGTGTCACCGGTCACCAAAACAATTTCCACAACGACAACCACTACTACAGCATCTGAACCACATGGGCGTGTTAGTGGGGCTGCCTTTGTAAGCTTGAGATCATACTTTTTGATGGACATTACTATTTCAGACATAATTCATCTAAAAGAAGAGGACTGGATGAATCTACGTAAGACTTCCTATAGAAAATAAATTTGTTACTTCTTAAAGGGCAATGTACAAGAAGTCGAAATGTTGACTTAGGTGTATGACGAATGGCATTAAACATAGATCCACTAGTGAATTGCAGTGTCATTTAAATGCGTAATCCCTTTTTCGCACATTTTGTGCAATATCTTGGGCAATATCGATGTTCAAAAATTATTTTATCTTGGTAGCCAGCTGACGTCATGAAATTACCCTTTCAGACTGTAATGCGTACCAAACTGCTACTTTTCTAGACGCAATGGTTTTTCCCACAATGCTTCTGGTGTCTACGTTCCTCATATGTTACAATTTTGCTTATTAACGTAACCAGTAAGCGAGAAGTGATATTCAAAGTTGAAGATAATGTTGCATATCTATGGCGTTGAGGATAGTCAGCTGGCTTTAATTGTTGCGTGAGTCAAACTTTATTTGAATGGAGCAAAATAAAGTAAACCCAAGTGTTGATAACTCTGTGGAATCGACAAATTCAATTTATCCGTTACACTTTTTCTAACAGAAACATTTTTTTATCTTGGCAACTCCAACAGTTCGATTAGCGACAATAATCCTTCCGCAATATTTTAAAAGTGTTCGCAAGTGATTCACTCATTTTGTAAAGTTGATTTCTGCGCCCTCTTCGGTGTTTAAGCGAAGCAAATGACAAAACTTTCAGTAATTAAATGACACTTTAGATGAACAATGTTCAACAGCTGACAGCCTCAATAGACCGACGGTTTTGAAACTACTAAATGGTTAATCTAGGAATACGAATACGGTTGAGCAAAAAAAATACTGTTAAAATGGTTTCTATATGATTTTCAAAATTAAGAGATTTCAGACCCCTCCAAAAAATTCATTTAAGAAACATTCTTGATTGTCTGAACATCATACATAGGCAGCGCCCCCTCTTGAGAAAGAGTAGGGCCCAGTAACCAAAGTTTTAATGATAGTTTTTGACCCTATCATTCCAGGATCTGCTATAGTAGTAATAAAATCAAGTTGAAAAAAAATTTAAATTTAAATAAAATTTGGACAGAGCAAAGAAAGCTATATATGAACTAGAAAAAGTAAAAAAAAACATATTCTGTTAAAAACATTCTCTGATTCACAACCGATTTTTGAGTAAAATTTTTTTGGCACAAATTGTTGAAGCTGCACAGTTTATTTATAAACTTTAACCGAAGGGCTCCAAATCGGTTTCATTACAAACGAAACAAACCGTATTTTAGTTTAACGTATAATATATTCGATAGATTTTGTCTTCTAAAATTTACCATATTATACCAATTTTTTTTATCTCCTTCTTTAAATATCTGTACGATAAACTAATTGTATTAAGTGTTATAGTTGCTGACTTTTTAACATATTTGCGAATAACAAGATATAAATTTTTTTTTAAATTTTAACATGAAGTGTATAAATTTTTTGATTGACAAACTGCGCAGTTTATCTCTTAAAGTCAACAAAACTTTATTTTAAAAATGTATGCCAGTCAAATGATTTAAAATGACAATGATGTTGGGTATCATAATTTAAATATTGATTAAATGCATTTTTTTACTTGGCCCTATATAATCTGCGGCGGTATGTCGAATTCACTAAGTGTTTAAAAAAAGTTTTTAATAGAGACAGTTAATGTTTTAACTTTCTTTAATTGAAACAAGTAATATTTTCTTCTTATAAAAATTCATTGTGCTCAATGGCCTCATCAGAACGCGCTCAAGTGCCAGCTCATTATCCTGAATGGTCCCATCCACAATGTACACATTTTCTTGCTAATTACTAAGAATTTAAACATGAGATATGAGCCTGCTTCCGTCTCGTATATACTCCGTCCGTACACTTTACTTCTTGTCCAATTTGAATTGGGCACATCTTTGGATGGCAAATAATTCCGTTTGAAAGATTTTTAGGTCGTGTTACAAATGGAATGGAAAAAAATGGAAGAATTTCCAAAATGATAGATTTGGTTCGTTGTGTCTAGAGGACAGTTATGGAAGGAATTGTCATAGCCTCCATAGCTCTTGTCTTCACAACCATATGCAATTGGCAAAATTCAATAGAACCACTATCGCCGTTGTAGAATATGATCTCATTTCACAGATACTTTGCATTGAAGGAGATGTGAAATTGTCTCCAGCGCCGAGGTAAGTGTAACAGCAAGCCACCGTTAGTCGTGTTGCCAAGGCATTCTCACCATAGCAGGCAACAGTTCACCATGAGCAAGATACAGAGCAATGATTATAGACTAGTATTTCCTTAAAATGGAATTTCTGAACTCGAGTGACATGTAATTTCAACTATACAGTGTCACTTGTCACATGGCTAGCTATACGAAGAACCTACTGAATATTGAGTTATTTGAACAATTTATCTCACGTTTCCGCACTGTTCATTGGATGCCAAATTGGGTGAATTGACTCCCCTAGACTATTTCCTCAAAGGAGAATTGCTCCAATTCTAGCTATACTTTATTGCAAGCCCAGAGAGCAATAGAGACGGATTTAATCCTGTTGAGTTATTGCGGTTTGTGGAACAGCTCCCTATCTGAAACGAGATTTATTTTCAATTTTCCCAGAATTTTCACTCGGCTGGATACATATATGTATATGAACATACATAATTGATCATTACAAACCTTTAGTCAGGATTATGACCTAGTTTCTCACGTCACTTATGTTGTGTGTGTTAATTTTATACATGAGTGGTGAGACCTAAAGTCGACTCCGAAGTACAGATTTTTGAAAACATTTCATGGCAATTTTATTTACTCTCAGAGCTTTTGCCAGAAATCTGCTGAGAGGAAGTCGCCGAAGAAATATTTATTCCAACATACATATATCGTTTTGTTGGAGATGTTTGATCTGAGGGGTAAGAAAACACACTACCTACTAGACTACGATGACTACAAATAAAAGTCTCAAATAAAAATTTTGTTCAATTTTGAAGACTTTCTGTTGTGGATAGCAAAAGTCTTAGTACGGCAATATATTTTGACAAAAAGTCCCAACAGGCTAATACGCTTGCACAAAGTCCCGATATGACTTCAACATTTAGAGTATTTAGCAGATCATTTGAATGAACGGTTACGTAATCGCTAAACCTCAAACAAAAGTCAAGCGAAAAACTTGCTCATGATGCCACCAGAAAACACTAAACAAAACTTGTACATTCAATTCCAAATGGGTTAAATGCAGTGCTTGACCTTAAGGGATATTGTACTAAATACAAGGAATAACATTTTCATATATTAGGCCTTTGAATTTTAAATTTACTCAGGGTTCTCCTTAGGGGTACCTATGGATTCATCTGAAGCATTTCCTTATTTTTCTCTTGTTTTATGAAAAACATTAAAAATTGTTTGTTTTATAATAAAACTGAAATAAATTAATAAAATAAATACATAAACTATAAATTTTTATACAAACTTTTGGCTAAAATTCATGAAATTGCTAAAATATATTGCCGTACTAAGACTTTTGCTGTCCACTGTATATATTTAAATTTTCATAAGTCAATCATTAAAAAATTACTTCTTTCTTAAATTTCAAATTCAATAATTGTTTTAATATAAATAAAACAAAAGTAATAAATAAAATTAATAAGTTTTATAATACGCTAGAGCAATCGTATAACATAATTAATCAAATACTACAATGTAAACTTATTTGATTTTGTTGTAATATGTAGTTTAAATGATTATGCATTATATATGAACTCCATACGATGTTTATCACTTTACTTTTTTAATTTTTTTGTCTTTTCTGTAATTGTTGGTATTGTTGTAGTGAGCGATTATTTTATTTTATTGTTGTATAAATATGGATTCCTTTGATTCCATGAAGTATGCCGACAAAGTGAATAAAATATAAAATAAAACGGCATAAACAATATATTGCATATACTCACTCACTCATTCACTTGTATTTTATGCATTAAAGCTTAATTTTTTTAATAACATTGGATTTAAACCATAAGATTTATTGGATGGTAAATACTCTATGGTCAATAGAATAACTAACTACATTATTAAATACTATTGTTTTTACCAATAGTTATTGTATTAGTTTTCATTTGCTATTGACGAAAGAACTATGCGTCTTTGTTAACTATTTTTAACAGGCAATTGAGATTATTTATGAATTTATGGCCACGTTATTAGAAAATTTAATTATTACTGTCTGGTAGTTAAAAGATATTGCTGCCAAGTAATAACAAATATTTGCAATTCATTATTTTATTTTAATATTATTTTCACAAATTTTCTAATTTATTTAATACATTCTGAACACTATCGTAAATATTCTTATATAAAGCTGTCAAAATATTATTGCCAAGTATACGATGTTCTGTATAATCTAAAGAAAGGCGTATTCAACTTTAATATACGTATTTATTTATACGTAGAGTTTCGTATCAAAACTGAACGAATTAACAAAATTTTCTCTCATCTAGGATATATAATTTTAATATGAAATATTTTGAAATAGTGTCAGTTCCAGGATGATTACATAATATATTCATTAAAATTCAATAAATTTTCTTTTGTCACTGATTGGAAATGTTAAAGTTTGAAACGATTATTAACAAATTATATATAGCAGGAAATTACAGAAATTACTTCGAGGTAGGCCAATCCACTACTCATCGCTAGTGAGTTCGCTTAGCACTTCGTACCTATCTTCATAGAGGCAACGACACAAGATTTTCTCCCATGAGAGACATTGAAATTGGTCAGTTTTGTGACAATCGCCAATGTGGGCAATTCAATTTCGTTTAGATTTGTGCATCCTATTAAGACAGGATACACAGAACTTTAAGGTAGGCATCTAGTTGGGTATACAGTCGCCGTAGTCGAGTAGTTAATGCGTTGGTTATTAGCCGTGAGGCCTCGGTTCAAACCCCAGGTCAGACATCTCCAACCACGAAAAGTTTCTCAAAAATCTGTCGTTCGGAGTTGACTTTAAGCTGTAGGTCCCGCCTCTCATGTATATAATTAACACACACAACATAAATGTTGTGAGAAGCTAGGGTTGTAATGACCAATAATGTATTTATTTATTTCGATTTTATTAGGATTTGATGGATTTTAAAACCATCGCATTAGCTCAACGGAGAGTTCTTTTAATTCGAACTTAACAATTGTAAAATTACTTCTTTCGATGTCATAGATTGCAGCTTTAAAGATCCCGGCGAAAAACTATCATTCCTTCGCAATATCTGAACGATTAGTCTTTAAAAACAGTACATAGCCGGTAGGTTAGTTTATACAATTTTCTTACTTAGTTTCGTAGCGACGCTGTCCATGGGACAGTTAGGGAGGAATTTGTCTACCAATCGATTCATTAGGTAACGAAGTTTTCTGATAAATCTCATGTAGTCTACCATTATCGTAATCACAGCCTTTAAAGCTCTGGCCTTTACTATCATGTATAACGGACCTAAATACAACAGAGCCCGGTGTACGACATGTTTTTATTTTCATTTCATTGCTCCTGTTATACCAACACATGCTAGTCTCTATATCTTGTCCAAATCCTTTAAAGTTGCTTGTAGATTTGTTCAGTCTTTTCAAACCATGACCTGATAATTCACAATTATTCGGACTATCCTGGTAAACTGGATAATCCTTTGGTTATATTATAAAGCATGTCTGCATGCATATTATTAAGGCATAGCATGTCTGGCCTTTTCTAAAATGCGTTGTTTATAACTCCATGTCTATACACTAGTGAAGAATATTCCCAGATGTTTTACCTCCTCTTCTAAGATGTTTATCGCAACTAAATAGATGTATAAATACGTAATAATTATATCAAAAGAAAATTGATTATTGCAGGTAAAAAATTTAGTCCATGGCAGAGTTTATCGCCCGCAATTAAATGATTTTCTATTCATATCAGTATGGTGATAGGACAAATTATCTCATCATTTATTTCACAAAATTGCAAATAATTGTGAAATTGTAAATATTTTTTTTGCAATTCTAACACTTTTCTCTAAGTGTATATATATGTCAAGGTTTCCATGTTACTATTTGCTTAGAATTCTAATACTCGAAAGTATTATCTTTCATTTTCATTTGTTAAGCCATCATTCTTCATGTTATTAACATATTTATTTAGACGTTCTGTTAATATGTATTCCTTTAATGAATGTAAATATTATTTACACCATAAACATTTAACTTTATGAGCAAAAATGTTTATTTCACAATAAAATTAAATCCACCTGCAAATACACCATATTTATGCTTCGTTCGAGAAATAGAACTTTTCAAATGTATTTTTTACATTTAAACCAAACAAAAAAGTCTAGATTTTCCACAAAACAACATGTATAATATAATCCAATATTAAGAATAATTAGATAAGATACTAGAGAATGAAATAGAAATGAAAAGGAGACAAAAAAACGTTGTATTAAGTTGGTGATCTCTAGTGATTTAAGCCTTTCAAAAAGTTTACTATTAAAATCACAAATAAAAAAATTAAATAAAGAAAATCAAATAAAATTTTAAAAGTCATCAAAAACCTTTCTAGCAGTTTTATGTTATACTTAACACAACGCATAGCTAACGTTTTAATCTAAAATACACAAAAAAAAAATAAACGAAAAAAGTTATATTCTTTTGTGTCACTTGGCAAATATGACGACTCTATTAAACAAAATCTTGTTATCTTAGCAGCACAATACAATATTAAGAAAACACTGTCTCCGCCGTACAATCTACACCTAGGCCAGGCATAACTGACTAACAAGATATTGATTTTTGCAGTAACCTACACTGGTTAGCACAAAATTTCTTAGGAGGCTGTTAAACGGGCGCATAGGGTAGACAATTATGAAAGTGGGTGGCTGTTGTTTGGTCCAAACCAATTGGCGTCGTTGTTACCGGGAATATTTTAAAATGTTTTATTTCTAAGGCTTTATTCTTATTTTTGTTTTTTGTTTTTTTTTTTTGTTAACTTTTCTGTTTCTTTTTGTTTTTCTTTACGTATAATATACTGTACGAAAAACCATGAAACGCATTGTATAATTACTTTTGTTTTCTTTGTTTTATTTTAAGACTTTTTGAACTCTTTTATTTATGTTTACGGTAAAAAAAAATAACAACAATAAAATATATGTATGAAAATAAAGGTGTGAACGATTTTATTATTGTGTCACTCAGTCAAGTTTAGTCCAAGGAAAAGTAATTCCTTTATATAACAGTTTAATGGAACTCATTTAAGTTGAAGACACAAATAAAAAAAATAGTCCGAATTACTTATCGAAATAAATACTTTTGAGAACAATTGTTATCTGATGTGTCAAAAGTCCGTGGCTTTTTGATAAAAGCAGTTTTTTTATTGTCATTATAGTCTCCTTTTGAGCCCCTTTATACACTTTATTCGAGGTTTCTTAAAAAAAAAAGTTTTGTGGAGGTCATGAAAATTGGTATTTATTTTCGTGAAGATTTTGTCATTGTCAAACCTCCTTCTGACGCAGCACTTCTCAAATCTATGTAAATCTAGAGAATAGTGCGGATGAAAGAGCAATTTGTAGCCTTTACACGTCTTTTTAATTATTCATTTAACATAAAGTTGTCTTACTCACAAATGGAAGTCGCCGTAGTTTAGTAGGTAGTGTGTTGGCTTATTAGACGTAAAGCCAGGGTTCGAGCCCCAGGCCAGACATCAAAACAAAATACAAAAAGTATTTGATCGCCGACTTCCTCTCAGCAGATTTCTGGCATAAACTCTGAGAGTAAATAAAATTGCCATGAAAAGTTTCTAAAAAATCTGTCGTTCGGAGTCGACTTTAAACTGTAGGTCCCACCACTAATGTATAAAATTAACACACACAACATAAGTGGTGTGAGAAATTAGGTCGTAATCCTGATTTAGGGGTTGTAATGACCAATTATGTATGTATGTCCTACTCACAATAGTTCTTTTTTCATGCCGATTTACCCAGATAAATCTGCTGTTTTTACTTATGATGTCGAGTTTGGCCTCAGGTTTTGTTCATGTTTTCTAAACAACGCAAAAACTAGTCCATATTGCGGTTGAAAATTATCACACGCTTGCATTTGTGATTCTTTTTTAATAAATACAGCGCCAATCTTGTGGCAAACTTCCACAATTTAAATCGATCCTTTAAATAGATTATTAAGCGCATCGTATGACAAGTTGTGCTATCTCGTTAGGACCAAATACTGTTTGCAATTCACCGTAATAGCAGCTTGATGATTTTCTTCGTTCCAAATACGACAATTTTGGTCATTAGCATAGCCATTTAACTGTGAATGAGCTTCGTCACTAAACACTGCTCATCTTTGGCCCAATTTGTAAAAATTCGACACAAACATGGTTGCATGGCTTGAATTCTGATAATATTTAATAGGCACATAAGCCATGATTCTGACGTAAAATTTTCCACGTGGTTACAGATCAAAGACCAACAAGTAGGAAACGCTAATGAATCTTTTTTGTTGATGGTTTTGAATTGATTATGCTTGCTCATTATGTCGATCATTTTGACCGTAAAATGGACGAAATTCGTGAACAGATTTTTTAAAGTAAATTACCACAATTTAAAAGTGTTGTCCTGGATGTTAAAGCATAGTGATTGCTATAGCCAGTTCTCATACAACTAAGAAATACATACGATAATATTCTTAAATTTTCTCTCTCTACGTCCATTATTTTTTATTTTTTTTATTGCGACCGACATTCAAGGGAAGTGTCCTAGTCATGCAGCCCATTGTGTTAAAATACCGGAAAGAAAGTCATAGTCTCCTATAATGAAATGTATTGAATTATTTATTCTAATTTTTTTTTCTTTTGCTGGCCAGTGATATATTTTCGTCATCTTTTTCTTTCTTTTTATAGATTTTTAAATAATATACAGATTGTTTTTGTTTCTCTGCTGCGAATCGAACCCATATTCCCCACACTTTTATATTATAATTAAAAAAATAGCACTAGAAACTGAAGCTATTGCTTTTCCATTATTTACCCCGTTTCACCCCATTTTTTCCCCAACTTTATAAGTTGTATAACTTAATTTTAATATTGTAACTGGCAGACGTTTTGTCGTCTATTCCTTACTTTTACACCAAAATGTCTATCACAGTTGCGAATGTAGGCTAGTAAATATTGAATTGTCATTGGAATTTATATCTGTAATGCTAATACAATTACAAATACGCGATGATGGATTATTTTGACATTAGCTTGACATATTATATGGATGTGTTATTAAGTACTAAATAACAAATACAAATAAAGGCATATATTTATTTTTATTATGGAATTTCGTTTTTTTTTTTCTCTAAAGCTTGTTTTTATTTTGAAATGCATTTCAGTTTCAACAGCATTCTGTAGTGCATTATACAGTGACGGCCATTCGCGTCGTATAACATCAAATGTACCGCATTGCATACAATAATTAATACCTCTTGATGAATAAATCAACATGACGATAAATTTCTGCTGTTGCACACAACAATTTTTCTCTATGACACATTGTTATAATCTACGAGTATAAAATAGAATGGGGAATAGGTAAAGTTAGGCGATATTATTATCGAAAAGTAAGCGTTGTGGTTATGGAAAACACAGATAATTCAGTTGAAACGTAATCTATCATTGTAAAGTATTTCAATTGTTGTAAGTGATGAATTGGTTTTTTGTTTTATTTCTTTTTCTGGTGTTTATTTTGAGCGATTTTACACTCGTGTTGTAATATTGTACAAAATCTGAATTCAGTACTTATTCTCAAGTATGTAAACAAAAATTGTGGACTGATATTTTGCAAATTTTGTGCTTTCATTGTGAACCATTATTTAAAGTAAGGCTATCCTTAGCTATGATCTTTTACCATCTTTTTCGTAAAATAGATACCAAAGACTACTCAAACTAAAATAAAATTAATACTGCAGCCGCATGTGTCAGCTTTGGATTATAAAATGGTTGACGCAAAACTTATCAATCAAAATTTTTTTAAGTAGTTTTTAACCGTTCTTGGAACATTTGGCCGATTGTCGTTGGGATGAAATTTTAAGGTTTCATGAACAACATAAAACACAGCTGAAAATGTATCATACGGTTGCATATGTAAACCTTTTTTTTTTAATAAATACGAAGTCAATCTTGTGACAAGCTTTCACAATCCTTCGCAGCTCCAATAACTGATCGGCTAACAGCATGTTTCATGTTTCGAGTGAAGAGACATTACACGTTAGACATCTACCATGCTGATCATTTTTTGGCGAATGCTTGATATGAATTGTTTTCGGTAAATATCCCCAATGATCGTCTGTTCTGAACTCAGCAGCTTATTATAGATGGTACAGGTATGGTCCAAAAATACAAGGCGTAATCATGGCGCAATGGATATTCGGCTTTGACGTTGATTATGCTGATTGGTTACACTTCACATATGATTACTTATGTTTTGGGTTGTCGTTGGTTGGGATTGGGTTGTGGTATCCAATATATTTGCGTTTGTATGAATACCGATGTTTTCAAATATTTTGAAACTGGCTAAAGTGCCTTCTAATGCTTTTGCAAATTCTTCTTAAGTCGACACCAATCTTATTTATATTCCTCATCAAAGGTGACTCATATTTTTAAAAATATTTTAAATAGCTCCACTGTCATATGTGATGTATTTACTTTGAAATACTCTAATAAGCATGACACTGGCAATATCCATTCTTGTATTGTATTATAACCTTTCCTTCCATGTTGTTTTCGCTGCTGGTTCACGGACTTTTGCAAAGTATGCCCGCTTTTATTGGTGTTTGATTTGCTCTTTGCCAGCGATTGAGGTTAGAGATGGTTGGCGGTGCGCTCAATGTTTATAGAGATGTGCAATGATTGCCAAATGGAATTAAGTCAGTTAGGCTACTTATTGCCATTTTTACTTGGTTTTATATAACCGTGCTTCCAAATATTAGTTGCCAACTTGTGTTAAGTGCTGTAGTTCACATGAATTTTATTGTGGCAGTGTTCATTTTAAGGCCAGCAAAGACAGAGGCACTAAGTCCAACTTTCCTTGCATCTTATCATATCTGTACGTCAAAAGTTTCTCTTATTTGTATTGTTATTTTCTAAACTAAGAAAAAGTTCGTTAATTAAATCCGAAAACAGACCTTAGTTCCAAATTACGCAGGCATAGCCAAGTTATTCCAAATTTTTTAAAGAAAACATTAACAAAGTCACATCAGTTATATTCGTAGTATTTTTCACAATACCAGCATAGTTTTAGATTCACTACTAAAACTAATATTTGCAGATGTAGCGTGTAGACATATACCGATACAGACTTTATATAACAATATACGTGCGTGTAATTAGATTTTAAAAAAAGAAGTGATTGTCTATTTAGTTATAATTTTATCTGTTTTAGTTTAAATTTGTGTGTAAATTCATTACTAATTCGAATTTCCTTTTTTTTATTGCCATTACAGGTAAAACACGTACTAAGGATAAATATCGTGTTGTCTATACGGATTTTCAACGCTTAGAATTAGAGAAGGAATATTGTACATCACGTTACATTACCATACGCCGTAAAACTGAATTGGCACAATCACTGTCCCTGTCTGAACGCCAAGTAAAAATTTGGTTTCAAAATCGACGAGCCAAGGAGCGTAAACAAAATAAAAAAGTTAATGAACCCACCATGGGTGGTGTACAACATCCGGACTATGCTAATCTAATGGATACAAAACCAAAATTAGAACCCGGTTTACATTTGCAACATTCCCTGCATTCGATTAACTCAATGGCCATGGGTATGCCGACCATGAGATTACATCCACATCTGCACGGACATCCGCTGGCAGTTAGTGCTGCCCATTCGCATCAGTTGCATCAGTCGCCACACGCCCACGCCCAAATGTCGGCTGCTGCCGTTGCTGGTGTGAGTTCTTTATCGATGTGACAACCTTATGGGCATAGCAATAGTGGTTTAATGCCAACAATATCAACTCATGCCGATGTTTGTGATGGTGTAGGCAGTAGTGGAGACAATGTTGTAGTACAAGATGTAATAACTCGTGGTGCGGTAACAAATAGGGAACATGAAAGTGATGCAGCTGATGTTGAGGCTGCTTTAGCAGTTGTTGCTGCTGCATCCAATGCTGCAGATAGTCATAATTCATCGTGTATTAACAACACTTGTCATACTGAAGTTCTAAATACAAACTTAAACTGTATTTCGATCTAATATAGCACTCTGAACAGGGGCGTAATTTTAATATTTTTTTTCTATAAATTTATAATAATTTTTAATTTTTAACAAAAAAAAAATCCTGTTTTTTTTCTGTAAATATTCTGTTGTTTTATAAGAAACTCTATTGATTAATGCAAGTTTTGTCTCTTGTGAATGTATGTATGTATATTAAAGTTAAACACACCTCTAATTTACTTGCCTAAAACAACACTCAACATAACACATTTAGCGTTAGCCAGAAGTTGAGAATTGAAACTCCCTCAAATTTCATAATCAATTTAATAATGAATTTTTTTATTTTATTTTTATTTTTTCATTTTTATTTAATTATTCTTTTTTTAATTGATTGTTTTTGTTTTTTTTAGTTTTTTCATCGCTTAAAATTTTATTAATTTAATTAGTGATTTAAAGTTAAAAAATTCATATGAAATATTTTTATAAATTAAGAAAAGTAAGGTAGTTTTTAAAAAAAGACACAACTAGACACAGAAAAACAAAATCAAAAACAAATTTAAAATATAGGAAATTATATTCTGAAAATTGCCTTAAATAAGCTTAAAGAGAAACTTAAACTTAAACTTTAAAAAAAAAGAAGAAATGTGTAGCCGTCCTTATTAAAAAAAACAAACAAAAATTGCACCTTAACAATTACAGAAAAAATAGTTTAATTTAAGCAAAACCAACACTTCCTACTTACTTCCTTACACACCTAAACCTGTTTTATTACAGAAGCATTTTTCCTTCTTAATGAACTTTCTGTCTAGTGCAAGTTTTTCGTCTGCCTCTATTAAAACGTTGAACTTTAAGTTGCTTGGCTATTTCCTTAATTTTCTTGTACTTTCTGTATAAATATTTTTTTCCTTTTTTATTATTATCAAATTTAATGTTTATTACTTATTAATTAATTAGAAAAAAAAGAAAACAGTTTAATATTTAAGTGTAGAAAAAAAAACAAAATACTTTTAATAATTTCCTACGTACAAAATAAATACATCAACAATTACTTATAAAAACTACTTTTAATTCCCAAACAAGCAAAACAAACGAAAAACTATTTAAACAATTGTTTTGAAAAATTAAAAAATGTTTTTAAAATTGTTTTCTTATTATAGTATAATTGAAATACAAAAGAAATTGTTTTTAAGCAATTCTATTTATGTATGTATAAATTAAACGAGTTTTAAGTAAATAGCATAAGAAAAAAAACACAATCACGATGTACATTTTTTAATTAATTCACAAAATTAATAAATTTTATTGACATACTTAAAAAAATTACAATTTTGATTAGTTTTATTATCATTTTTTAATTAGGGCGGGTCAATTAGTTTGTAAATTTTGAAATTTCCCGCCTATTAATACTGCTTCCGTCATTTGACTCCTGTGAGAAACAGAATCAATTAATTTGCGTTTGACGGCCATTGACAGCAGATTACTCGGTGATATGTGAATAAAAAATTATAAAGTAGTTAGAGGAAAAAAACACCTCTTCAAACTGCGGATTGGCTTGATGAATACTATGGGACAGTGATGGACGTTAAAAGAAAACTTCGGTGTTTTTTCATGCAATGCATCGCAAAGATTCATAAATGTTATATCGATTTTCCACAAAGTGCATCGATAAGTTCTATGCATCAAGCACACATGTCTCCTGTATCATCTATAGCATGCTATTCGTCGCCAGTAAGAATAACTTCCTGTTTACCCAAGAATATGTTCGGTAATTTGTTCTGCGCATCATAGAGTCTGCATAATAGGCCTGATTCTAAAATGACCGGTATCTGTTACAGTGCTCAAGCTACTTTTTTAATTTTTAATTTCCCAAGAGTGTCCGCCTCTCTTCTTTTATCCTTTCTCTGAGCTTATATTTCAATTCTGGTCTCAGCTGCAAATGGTATAGCTATGTCCCATCCTTTGTACTACTTCCTGTCCAAATCGAAATGAGACCGTCTTTTGATGGTATAAATTTTCGCTTGAAGGCCACTGTTAAGGGTACTTATGACTAAAGACACCACTGTATTTATTGCTTCAGCTTATTCTGTTTTATGTACATACATAGTTTTTTTTTTAAATATGTAAACATATTAAAACTGTTCTTTAATAAATACTTTTCTTATTCTATTTTCTCATCTTAAAGCATAAAGATCTTCGTGTTTTATTTTAACAGGTTATGGGCCCAGCACGTGCCCAAAGCGAAATTTAAAAGTAAAATTTATTCGAATTTCTTGTATATTGTAATTAAGATGGAAGAAATTAAAATCAATAAGCTTGAAGGCGAGGAAGGCTGGACCTTATGGAAGTTTCAAATAAAAGTAGTCCTTAAAGCTGGTGGACTATGGGAAATTGTAAGTGGAGCTGTTCCGCAACCTGTAGCTGATGGTGAACTAAAAAAAAAATGGATTAAAGAAGATGCTAAAGCGCAAAAATATTTAGTCGTTTCAATGGGCGAGAAACCTCTTATGCATATAATAAACTGTGAAACTGCTGCCGCTATGTATGCTACCCTAGAAAGTGTTTACGAGCAAAAGTCTGAAACATCAATTCACTTACTACAGCAACAGTTTTTTCAATATGCAAAAGATACGGATGACAGTATTGCAATGCATATAGCGAAGTTGCAGAAAATTGCAAGGCAGTTAGAAGACCTTGGCGAAAAAATTTCTGAAAATATGTTGATAACAAAAATCCTAATGACATTGCCGGAACAATTTAACCATTTTTTTTCGGCATGGGAAGCAACTGAGAAACGTGAGCGAACATTAAAAACTCTGACAGCACGTTTGTGTATGGAAGAATCTAGGTTAGGCGTGCAGCCAAATACACAAGGAGCTTTTGTAGCCAATCAAGTTAAAGGCGGTGGTGCTAGGAATGAAAATAGGAAGAAAGGAAAGTGCTTTCTTTGCAAGAAATACGGACATTGGAAGCGAGACTGCCCAAATAAGAAAAACCGAGAAAAATTAACACATTATGATGCCTTTGTAAGTGAGGTTATGTTTATGCAGTCGAACTTATCACGTGAAAGCAGTTGGTACATGGACTCCGGTGCTAGCGACCACATGTCTCATCATAAAGAATGGTTCCATGAGTATGTAAAGTTTGAAACTCCAAGAGATGTGCGTATTGCTGATGGTTCCGTAGTACAGGCGTATGGTAAGGGCAAAATTCAGATAGAGGCATATAATGGCAAGGAATGGAACGCTAAGTATTTAGCTGATGTATTATATGTTCCTAAAATTAAAATTAATTTGTTTTCATCCAGTGCATGTTTAGATAAAGGCTATTTGTTGACAGCGGAAGGAACTAATTGCAGTTTTAAAAAGGAAGGAAAGGTGGTTTTAATAGGTGTGCGAGAAAATACAAAATTATTCAAGCTTTTTTTAAAGGTTAGAAACATGGCTGCTATTGCAAATTTTAGCGAGAAAACTGTATCACTGCAACTTTGGCATGAACGCATGTGTCATCAAGCTAAAGATCATGTGAAAAGCATACTAAGTCAACAAAATATTTCATTTAATGATAATAATTTTTTTTGTGAGGGATGTGTTCTCGGTAAGCAGCATCATATGCCATTTCATAAGAGCGAAAATAGAGCTAAAGTACCAGGTGAACTTGTTCATACTGACCTATGTGGTCCTATGCAAGAGATGTCATACGGCGGTGCGCGGTATATGTTATTATTTCGTGATGATTTTTCTAATTATCGATGCGTCTACTGCATAAAATCAAAAGCGGATGTTGCAGAATTTATTGAACTTTTTTTTGATAGAGTTGAAGCCGAAACTGGAAAGCGAGTACAGTGTCTGCGCTCCGATAACGGATTGGAATATATTAACAAAAATGTAGCAGATATACTTCGTAAAAGAAAGGTAATTCATCAAAAATCAACGCCATATACACCGGAGCATAATGGCCGGGCAGAAAGGGACATGAGAACGATAATTGAAGGTGCACGGTCTATAATTCATGCCAAAGAATTGAGTTTAAAATTCTGGGGAGAAGCAGTACAGAATGTCGTATATACACTTAATCATACGGGTAAATCTCAAGTTAACAAAAGGTCACCATTTGAATTGTGGTTCAACAAAAAACCTGACTTATCTGTGCTTCGAGTTTTTGGATCGGAAGCTTTTGTGCATGTTCCACAGGAAAAACGAAAAAAATTCAATGCGAAATCCAAGAAAGGTGTGTTTGTTGGTTATGAAGAAAATTGCAAAGGCTATAGGATTTGGATTCCTAATGAAAGAAAAATTGAAGTTTCTAGGGATGTTATCATCAATGAAATTTCCAAAACGGCAATATATGTACCTGAAGACAATGCTGAAGTAGAATATCCAGTGCAAGAAGCAACTGCAAATGCTGACAAACATGAAAACGTAATTGATAATAATGACGATATTTTAATTAAAAGCCTAGATTGTGGTGACGCAAATGATAATTTGGAGATACGTAAAATTGTAACACGTTCAAAAAGCAGAGAGATTGGGGATAAAGCTACACCTAGCTATGCGTATGTTGCGGAAGCTGATGAGCCTGATTGTTATGAAAAAGCGGTGTCTGGTAACCATTGTTCGCAGTGGAAGCGTGCCATGGATGAAGAGTTTAACTCGTTGATAATAAATCAGACTTGGTCATTGGTGAATTTGCCAAAAGGCAGAGCAGCAATTTCAAATAAATGGGTCTACAAGGTTAAACGTGGCAAAAAAGGAGATATCGAACGCTATAAGGCGCGTCTAGTAGCTCGTGGTTTTACGCAGAAGTATGGCACGGATTATTTCGAAACTTTTAGTCCTGTTGCAAAATTCACATCCATAAGAATGATTTTTGCCATGTCAGTTGAACTTGACATGATCGTAAGGCAATTTGATGTGAAGACAGCATTTCTCTATGGCACTCTCTATGAGGAAATTTACATGCATCAACCGATAGGTTATGAAGATGGAACTGACAGAGTTTGTAAGCTAAACAAGAGCCTGTATGGTTTAAAACAAGCTTCGAGATGTTGGAATCAGAAATTTACTCAAATGCTGAAGGATTTTAATCTGAAGGTCAGTGCAGCAGATCCATGCGTTTTTATCGGCAATTCCAACGATCCGAAACTGATTCTTGCGATTTACATTGACGATGGCATCATAGCAGCGCAATCAACAGAAGCACTTTGTAAACTAATTAATCACCTTAGAAGAGACTTCAATATTAAAGTTTTCGATTCGATATTTTACCTGGGCATGGAAGTTATCAAAAAACCTAATAAAATTTTTATACAACAAAAAATGTACGCATCAAAAGTATTAGAACGTTTTGGGATGATCGAAGCCAAGCCTGTTGCAACTCCAGCAGAAGGTGGTAATTTAAATACAGGAAATAGTCAAGAAGTGCAGTACCCATATCGAGAAGCTGTTGGATCCCTTATGTACCTGTCTACAGTTACGCGACCTGACCTGGCTTATGCAGTATCATACGCAAGTCGTTTTCTCGACACTTATAAGAATGAACATGTCCTCTTGATTAAGCGAATTTTCAGATATCTGAAGGGAACTCTTAATGATGGTATTTTGTTTGCAAAAGGGAATAATTTGTCTTTGACTTGCTACAGTGATTCGGATTTTGCTGGTGATACGGCGACCAGGCGCTCAACTTCTGGTTATGTGATCATGTTTTGTGGTGGTCCTATTTCATGGTCGTCAAAAATCCAGCAAACAGTCGCTCTCTCAACAACCGAAGCGGAATACATGGCTGCTTGTGAATCAGCCAAAGAGCTGATTTGGGTTCGAAGATTGTTAGAGGAAATATCTGAAATTTCCACAGTACCAGAATTATGTTTGGACAGTCAAAGTGCAATTAAATTGGTAAAAAATCCACAATACCACAAGAGAACCAAACATATTGAGGTCAAAATTCATTTCATCAGAGAGGTATATGAAAATAAGGGTTTTGTACTTAAGTACGTTCCATCGAATTTACAATTAGCTGATATTTTTACGAAGCCTCTAAAAAGGTTAAATTTTAGTAACTTAAAGTTACTCTTAAATGTGTGCTCTTTTCCTGTAAATGAATAATCTGAGCAATAAAAGTGGAAGTGTTAAGGGTACTTATGACTAAAGACACCACTGTATTTATTGCTTCAGCTTATTCTGTTTTATGTACATACATAGTTTTTTTTTTAAATATGTAAACATATTAAAACTGTTCTTTAATAAATACTTTTCTTATTCTATTTTCTCATCTTAAAGCATAAAGATCTTCGTGTTTTATTTTAACAGCCACTCAAAAGTTCTCCATGTGCTCTGAATATTTTATTCTCGGACGGTCCCATTATATATCCTTAAACCATAGAACGGTCTCCTCTATTAAAAGAGTAGTATCAGCCAATTTATTCCTTTTACTCGTATTACTCAGTCTCATTGCGAATCATTTTCCAAAATCATAGAGTTTACATTTAAAAAAAAAGACTGCTAGCCATTCGATCAAGACATCACTGTTTAATATCTTGATAAGCTTATTTCCCGTTAATTTAATCATAGCCTCAATGGTTATGGTTCTCACTATTTAACGGGCCTGTAGCATTGTTAAAGGACAGGCTCTCATTGGCACAGTTATATCAACGCAAGCCGTTGTTATACATACTTTCCACTCCAAGAATGTATTTACAAAACTGTTCATTACATTTATGTATCGATTATATTTGGTATATTGTGTTTCTATAAGTATTTGTTACATATATGTACATAAATAATTAATCATTACAACCCTTCAGTCAGGATTACGGCCTAGCTTCTCACACCACTCATGTTGTGTGTGTTAATTTAATACATGAGTGGCGGGACCTACAGTTTAAAGTCGACTCCGAACGACAGATATTTGAGAAACTTTTCATTACATTTTTATTTACTCTCAGAGTTTTTGCCAGAAATCTGTTGAGTGGCAGTCGCCGAAGAAATACTTTTTCATATTTCGTTTTGTTAGAGATGTCTAAGCTGATCTAATAAGTCAAAACACTGCCTACTAGACTACATTGAAATGCAATCATTTTTGAGGGATAAATTTTAAATTAAAAAAGATTTAATTAGTTTTTCTTAACTTTATAAATTTTTTTGTTCGAATTTTAAAGAAATGATTTTCTATTTATTGATCTTGAATTTTTATTTATTGATAAATATGCCGGATATAATATTTAATTCATAATAATTCTCCAAGACCCAACATAAGTTCATGTCCTATTAAGCCTTTGAAGCCGACCTGCCCATTAACGGCGTAATTGTCAATATTTTTAATTTCAAATCAAAGGGAAACTATTGCCACAGCAATACCAAACCCAAAAAAGGCATGGCTATAATCTTTCTTTGTAAACTACCGCTTCTAAACGATATTCTTTCCAATTTCCACATTTCATATGTGGCCCATTGGGAGGAGTGGTATTTTTTATTTATTACTATTGCCTTCGGTAGTTTATTTTATTAATTTACACAAGGTTGTAATTTAGTTATTTAATTTAATTAATTATTTCAATTATTACGGAATACGACAATATTTGCGGCTATATTTTAAACAAACATTTTTGTCGAGCCATAATCTTATTGCTTCTTTTTCGAAACTTAACAAGGCAGTCGAACAATACGTATATTTGATAGAAGTCCGGTACTGTTGAATGACAGCAATGTATCAAGCTTTATTAAATCATGGTTTTAAGTTTGTAGTCAATAAATCAATGTTTGTATTACAGAGAAAATGTATACTTCAGAGCACCGTTCGTTAACAAACTTAAAGCAAATTTAAACATCTTTACTGTCAGTTCCTATGTAAATACATTTAAATGTCAGCTCGCTTCTATGGGTTGGGTGCCCTGGTATTATTGTGGGTAGTGTGCTAAAGTATTCGCTTGAGGGTTGGGGGTTCGCCTCCCACCAGAGACTCTGGTCTGTTGCACTACAGCGAACATATAGTCTAAAGTTACTTAGCTCGAAAAAATTACACATAATTTAGATAATTACAGACTTCGTGACTTAGGGAAGTTTTTTAAACCAAAAACTGATCCTAATTTTCTTCGAACTATTATCCCTTTCTGGATGAATGGGTATGTGAACAAACAAAATTGTCAAATTTGGTATGATACCAATCCACATGAGATCCAATGCATTCAAAGCATCCCGAAAAATAGCAATTTGGTGTGCATTTTAGGCTGGCAGCGTCATCGGTCGATATATTTCAGAACGAATTTGGCCAGACCATCACCAAAGGAGAGCGCTATATGTCCACGATTACTAACGTCTTTTGGTCTGAATTGAATGATCTGGACTCCAATGACATGTGGTTCCAACAAAACGACGCTACGTGCCACACAACTTATGCCGCAATGTATGTATATTTGATCAAGCGATTTGAGGTTATGGCCATCTCACGTGGATGTGATATGAACTGTTAGATTTTCTCTTGTGGGATTTTCTTTAGTCGCCGTTGTGTGCAGATAAGCCACAAACCCAGAGGTCCTCAAATTCAGCCTGATTTATGCGCCAGAATCATTGAAAATTAAACATTTTGGATGAGCTCCACCCAGAAAATGATGGCGCCGAGTCAAAAGCCACACAAATTTGTGCACCTTTCCATGTGCATTGATATGCATCGAACTGCCTGTGGCTCTTTTTACACCGAATACGTCAAATCTATTTGTTGACGTACCCATAAAGAAACATTACCTTCATCCCTAAAGATAACCTACAATGGTCTAGAGCCAAGTAAAACCTAAAGCCACATTTAAAGGTAAAGTCTTCACAGGAAAGAAGAAATCTCTAATATAGCTGTAATATAACAATGGACAGAGATAGCTGAAGATTCTACGGACACGATTTCATCTCCTGATAAACTGTTTTGTTTATTTTCAATACGCATTGTAAGACTGTGGGACCCCGCTTTTTGACAAGAACAACCAGAATGCAATTAAGCCCGCAAATCTAGTCTTGGCTAAAAGTTTAACCAAAAAACAATAACTTTATTGACTTTAAAATAAATTCATACAACAACTAAATGGGAGTTATCTACAAATATTTGTTAATAAATATTTGTTTAAACATTTGTTTTTCCATTTTTTTGTTCAATACTCAAAAACAATCAACATGTTTGTTTAAAATTTTAGCACTTGTCAAGTGACAGAAGTTATGCACAAAAAAAATGTCGTGATTAATTACTCCCTCGAAATAATAAAATCTTGTGGTCTTGTGGTCTCGTGTCTAATGAAACTAATCAATTTGGTAAACAATTAACAAAATAAAACCATGTTTCAACAGAAAAATTATCGAAAACAAAAATTATCAGCAAAAATAACCACCATTGTAGTATAGAGACGCCTACACATTTTGAAATTCATGGACCACGATGTGATCATTTTCAAGTTCTTCTTTTTGCGTTTCTTTTATTTGAATACCGTATGGGGTAGAGTATTAAACCAAGTTTATTAATTAGTGCATGAGCACTAATAACACCTGTCGCCAAATAATAAAATCGCTAAATAAATTCACCCTCCCCCGCTTATATTAAATTTATTGTTATAAACTGGTTTAAAATTTAAATACAAAAATTGCTGCTGTATTTTTGCCAAACTACAGATAAATGAAATTAAATTCAAACTCTTTCAAATACATTATATCGGCACTTTGAAATTAGTATGTATGTCTAATGCATTAAAATTTAGTGTTAATTTATGAATTAACAATAAGGTAGCGAACCAGAATATTAATAAAACTATTAAAAACACATATAATCCGTATAGGGGGCCACGATGACTTATTTGGTAGTGTGCTAAACTTCAAGTGTCGAAGCCGTGGGTTCGATTTCTACCAGAAACTCTAGGTATTTGTGATTGTCTGATTGTTTGTCTGACATTGTATGTGATTGGTTACTCACAATAGTAAAAAGGAAGTGAGAATTATAAAAAGAAATTATCGAAAACAAAATTTACGAAGATATATACATTACATTACATATTTAGTTATTACAACCTTTCAGTCAGTATTTTTCATGGTAATTTTATTAACTCTCAGAGTTTTTGTCAGAAATCTTCAGAGAGGCAGTTGCCGAAGAATATTTTTTCATATTTCGCTTTTTGAAGATGTCTGATCTGTGGTTTGAATCGTGGCCTCACGTCTAATAAGCCAAAATACTATCTACTAGCCTGCAGCGACTAGTTAGAGGGTATATACACTAGTCATAAAAACATAAATAAACATAAATAGTACTAGAACGAGTTTTTTTCAAATCTTCGTAAAACAATTCCAAACTCTACCATTGTTTTTAAGTGATGCTCAAGTGATTACGCCAAAACGAGAATCTACTTTTTCTCAAAACTTCTCATGCTTTGGTTCATGGCACCGTCTTGCTAAAACCACATGCCGTACAGTTTAAAATTTTCAATTGCGGTACAAAAAAATTATTATCATTCGTCCATAGCTCATATTCGGAAATATGCGGCCCAAAGACACTTCCAGACTACAATGCAATGGTTCTTTCTCAATAGCTTCTGGATTCTCAGACTCACATATGCGACAATTTTGTTTGTTGGCCTAACTAACGAGTAAAAAATGATCTTAGTTCCCGAAGAAAACACTTAATTAAGCACATTTAAACTAAAAGTTGCAATAGTTTCGCCAGTACGTATGCATATGCAATGCGTATGCGCAATGCAGTATGCAGAGGCTTGACTACATATGGCACTGTTCCAGTCCCTACAAATTTGTTTGTAATCTTGTCATTGTCTTGCCGTGAATCACAACCAAAACCACCCCTAATATGGTTCCGTTTGAATCACCTCTTTTGTAGTAATTTCAGAAATTAAACATTTCCTATTTGTCTCTAAATAAATGACAGTTCAAATGAAAGATATTTAACAGTAGACAGCCTTGGTAGATCGTAGGCTTTGGAATTGATAAATAGGTAACCCGATGAAATTTTATAAAATATAAGATTTAAAAATCAGATGCTGCAATTGCTTGCTGCTACAATTAGATGTTAAGCATTTTAACCGAGAGAGCACTTTTTGAGATTTCAATAGTCCTTCAGCATTTCCCAGTGGCTCAAAAATGCATTGAAAAATCTTCTAAAGGCTATAAGGCTTTTTAAAAAATCACAAAAAACCGATAACTATTTTAAGGTTTAATTATGTTTCGTAAAAAAGAGGAAAGAAGTGTTAATTATATGGCGACATACACACATAGTATTTGTGAATGGAAATTAAAAATTTTGTTTGTTTGTTTGTTTGATATAAATCAACATAAACTTTTATTAATAAAATTAAACCAGTTTTCTATTTTCATTTATTTAAACAAACAGAAAAAGCAAAGTCATTAAGTCATATTTCAATTTAACGAATATTGTTCTTAACAAAGTTATAACCACCTATAAACAGATGCATAAATAATATTATGATTAACATGTTTAATTGTCATAAAGGCTAGGAAATTTTCTAATGCTAACAACTGTTTTACTTTTTATTTCAAAAACAGTTAAATCATACATGTTTTCAACGATACAACACTTAGGTTGTAAATGATTAAGAAAAAAAATTCAACACAGCACTGAACACGCTACCTAATTTTTAAAAGTTTAAAATTAAAAAAAACCATTTAAAATATAAAAAAAGCAATTAAAATGGTACAATTCATTACAGAGTTCAGAAATTTGATTAAATTACAAAATACACACGGGTTACTTCCAGCGTCCTCATTATTTAGTTTACACTCCTGAAACCATAGGCAAACCGTACATCAGATTTCGGTATGCCTTAAAACTTCCTTTCAGTTGATCACTCATGGAACCTGAGGCAAACCGTTTGTCAGATTTCGGCATGCCTTTAAACTTCCCTAATTCCTTCAATGCAGATACGTTCGTTCTTTGCACCGATGTCCGCTAATACTCGCAGCAAATACCCATCTCACCGGAATAATTTTTCCTACTTAAAGAAATATCTTTTCCTTTCCTGATCTTGATTGAATTCGCGTCGTTGTAACGTAGAAAGGTGTTGATTGTATGGCTTCAGCACTCCTTACGAACCTGTTTCCATTTTCATTCTTGTAGGAATATGCGTTTGTACAACTTTTGCTCTCGCTTCTCCTCTCTCTTCTTTAGATAGAAAGGCATCTGCGGTCTTTCGCTTCATTAAGGTGGAAAAACTACCCAAACATCGAAATGCCCAGGAATTATTTTAACAAAATTTGAACAAGAAGATGGCAGCCTTAGCACATTTAAGGTTAAAACAGTTGCCCAACAGAATGTCAAAAACAAGAAACACTGTCAACAAAATGGTCGCCGTAGTCTAGTAGGTAGTGTGTTGGCTTATTAGACATGAAGAATCGATTCAAAACCCAGGTCGAAATATCCAACAAAATCTCTGCCTCTCAGCAGATTTCTGGCAAAAACTCTGAGAGAAAATAAACTTGCCATTAAAAGTTCTGTCTGAAAAATCTGGAGTTCGGAGATGACTTTACTGTAGGTCCCGCCACACATGCATAAATTTAACACACGCAATATAAGTTATGTGAGAAACTAGGTCGTAATCCTGACTGGAAGGTTGTAATGACCAATTGTATGTATATACGAGTATGTAGGGGTTAACTAAAAATCGTGTGGATTAATTATCATTAGAACCATATACAGTGGACAGCAAAAGTCTTAGTACGGCAATATATTTTAGCAACTTCATGAATTTTAGCCAAAAGTTTGTATACAAATTTATAGTTTATATATTTATTTTATTAATTTATTTGTGTTTTGTTATAAAACAAACAATTTTTTAATGTTTTTCATAAAACAAGAGAAAATTATGGTAAAGTTTCAGATGACTCCATAGGTACCCCCAAGGAGAACCCTGAGTGAATTTAAAATACAAAGGCCTAATATATAAAAATGTTATCCCTTGTATTTAGTAGAATATCCCTTAAGGTCAAGCACTCCATTTAATCCATTTGGAATTGAATGTACAAGTTTTGTTTAGGGTTTTCTAATGGCGCCATGAGCAAGTTTTTCGGTTGTCTTTTGTTTGAGGTTTAACGATTACATAACCGTTCTTTCAAATGATCTCCTAAATACTCTCTTGAAGTCATATCGAGACTTTGGGCAAGAGTATTAAGCCTGTGGGAACTTCTTTTTTGTCAAAATATATTGCAGTACTAAGACTTTTGCCGTCCATTGTATGTATCAAATTTAGCTTTACAACAGGGATTACCATTTCATAGCACAATTGTGCAGAGAGAATTTACACACTTATGCTTATGCTCTTTTATTTAGTCATCGATCAGACTGCGACGAGTGCACATGTTAGCGGATGCTATTACAGTTTTTCAGGGTTACACTCAAAAAATAAAAAAAGAATACTTGTATTAAAATCCAATGTCTTATATACTCTTAAAATACATTTTTTTTGTTTTAATAGTCAAGTAAATAATTTAGATGTTATGAATAAAGAAATACTTTTTTTTATAGAAGTAAAGTAATATTTTGCAAAAATTAAAAGGTTGGTTATTAGTATTAGAGGAAATTTATGGACCATTTTTGCCAACAAATATCTAAAAGACTTTCCCTAATTCTTAAGTCAAAGATGTATAACTTTATGTATTTGATGAAATGAAAATCAAAATGGCGTTATTACTAACACTTTTCTATGACTGTAAACTCTCAACTTATTTTCGCTCTCTTACTCACTAATACACAACCAAAAAATTGTTGGTAACCCCTGCTTTACAACATTAAAGTCTTACTCTATTCTATCGTTGTCTTAAATTAATAAAAAAAATGGCGGCCTCTAGTGAGGTTAGCATAAAATACAACGTTCCTAGATTTTACAAATTAATCATTTGAAAAAACTGTTTAAATAGGGAGAAGTTTTAAGCCGATCAAGCAGCGGTGCTCTCGATACCAGCTAATCCAATGTAGGCCAAGCCTTACAATTTGAACAGAGTCTAGAATAGGTTTATCTAACCACTTGACACAACTATGATAACCTGAGTAATAACCTGTACCTTCTACATTCTAACTTCCTCTTTCTACCTTGCAATTTTCCACTTTAAAGGCAAAAATTAACCTGGTTTTAATCATATCTATCTGCAATTGTTTTAGACAAATTACAAACTTTTAACATGTAGGCCTATTTCAATAAAAACAAAAATATTTATTTAATCGGAAAATTTTAAAAACAAACACAACAAATTGTGAGAATATCAAGATTCCTGTGGTGCATTAAAATAATACTTTGACACACATTCGTGACCTGAAAAGATGCATCTAAACAAATTGTTTAAAAAAAATATCTTGTTTGACTTTTAGATAAAGAAAGAAAAAAAAAAATACGAAAATTATATCAGATAGTCAGGCAAACAGACAGACGGACAGACAGATGTACTCGTATATAATTTATAGCTCGAAATTTTTTTATGCAAAACTCACAGAGAAGCATTTATTTTGTCAATGTACGAGTATGTGTGTATTTAAAACAATGTATTTCTGTTATTGCTGGTGTTGTTGTTGTTGTTGTTGTCTCAATGATAAAGGAAAGTCAGCCAAGTCACTGAAAAAAAGAGATAAATTCGACAAGACACAAAAAAAATGTTAAAATTTCACACTTATGTGCTAAAAACAGCCGAAAATAAAACCAAACTGAACTGAACTGAAAGCAGCAGTTACGGAAGAAAAAAATTGTTGCATAAAATACAACCGAAAACGGCGACTTTGTTTATAAAACAACATTTCAAATTGACATGGATGACTGTTCAATCGAATAAATGCATTTAAGCCGCTGACATTCGTCTGTCTGCACACACATATAAAAGTTAAACGCATGCACGTAAATATCCATATCCGTCAATTCTATGTACTCACTCAACCAGCCAACCATCCATCCGTCCGTACCATTATATCACGTCACATCACATCACACTTTTACATGCTCAGCAATCGAATTCCGTAATTGGGGTGTAAATATGTTTATATACGAGTATGTACTCGTATTTGCTCAAAACACTGGTTTAACTTTGATGGCAACCATTCACAAATGTTTGAAGAATTTAATGTGTGTGTGCATTTATTTATGTTTATACGGAGACTGTGTCTAATCCTTTTGTTTTACTTCCTCAAACCATTTTGATCCATTGTTAGGAGATAGATGTATAGCCGACGCTATTTTTTTATTTAAAATGTTGCGGTATTTGTAATGTTGCTACTTATTGTATCTAAACAAATACACTCACTCACTCACTGTGGATTTGATAAAAGGGTTTGAAAAAAGCAGTTGCTATTCCATGGAATTCACAAATGTATCTTACACTGATGCTCCATTAACATGCCCAAAAAAATTCGTGGAAAATACACGAGTACATATGTATATACATGTTTCATATATAAACAATAAGAATCAAGTGAAACATTATAAATAAATTATGCCGACATTGAAGTTTTTTTCAAATCATCCTTTTAAGTCAACGTATATAAATTATGAAACCTAGCCTCTGGATATTTCGGAGTATTAAGCTAAAACCTTCTCTAGCATTTGGGAAAAAGGGAAGTTAGCTTTTATGTTAAACGAGGACATTCGTAGTCTAGTAAGTAGTGTGTTGGCTTGTTAGACGTAAGGCCGAGGTTCAAACCCCAAGTCAGATATCAAAACGAAATATGAAAAAATATTTCTTCGGCGACTTCCTCTCAGCAGATTTCTGGCAAAAACTCTGAGAGTAAATAAAACTGCGTTGAAAAGTTTCTCAAAAAATCTGTCGTTCGGAATCGAATTTAAACTTTATGTCCCGCCACTCATGTGTAAAATTAATACACACAACTTGAATGGTGTGAAAAGCTAGGCCGGAATCCTGACTGAAGGGTTGTAATGGCCAATTATGTATATGTATGAGGACATTCGTAACTATAAAGAAAATCTGTGGAAAGAGTGAATATCAACTGGTAGAAATGGATCAGCGTAAGTCCGTAAGGTCTAATCTCTATAAAGCTACGACTCTTGGTGTCAGTCTTAGTTTGTAAAAACATTAAAACAAACTCGATGAACTGGTAAAAGATGGGGCACGTCTCGACAAATGATAGATAACGAATACATCACATGCATTGGCAAAGAAGCTCAAACAAGATGAGATTCGTATCGTGCCTTTGATGTGCAGAATTATATCATAAGAAAATAGAATGAAGAACTTGCAACATATTGGGGTAGATTTCAATAGTGCCATCCAATTTTCAAATGTGTACAGTGCTTAGATTAGTGAAGCACATGCATAGCTTCTGCCTTCCTCAAGGGACTCCGAAAACGTAGTAATAATCATTGGCAAAACCTCATTTACTTGTTTACTATACTGGCCATCTTTTGTGGTATCTTTTAGTGAGGATACGACCTAGCTTGCCATATCATTTCATCCATTTGCAGCAGGATCTACAGTTTAACGTCGACTCTGAACGACAATGCTTTTGCCAGAAGGCTGTTGAGAGGAGGTCGGTGAAAGAAATAGGTTTTTATTTTTTCTTTTCATAGCTAAGGCTTGGACTCACGAGCATTGGTCTAGTAAAGCGACAACACTGTCTACTAGACTACGACGACTTCAAATACTCCTCCAAACCCAAATAATAGGCGTGTTATTATTATGCATCGTACAGACAACAATGCAATTGTCCAAATAAATACGAATCGAACCTACGTTCGGGGTAATCGACTCTAAGACAGCCTCGGCATTATCGTCGAATAATCTGTTGAATGGCAATCGTCACTGCTCATGTCGTGCCGAATTTCGAAAAAGCTTTGATAAATTAAATCGCAGCGTCATCTTGAGCGCGATGTGACATAAACACATTCCTCCTAGAATCACTGCTCATTTATTCGGTGCCTTTATGAGAATGCCAAATGTAGAGCTGGAAAGCGTTAAGACGGCAAATCTGGAGGTCGGCGTTCGCTAAGGGTATCACCACTTGTTTGGTACGAGAATAACGTAAATGATGGTCTCCTTTATGCAGAATACATTTAATTGCCCTTTTGCTATAGCTTTTTAAATCTTGCTTCAAATCTGCAGAAAATAACAAGAGCGACAGATGAAACGTGGAAAGAAACACTACTAGAGTCAAAAACCTTCCAGGTAATATGCCGTTCCAGGAATTTTCACTAAGTGACAACTAAATACAATATTTTTAACAGTTTTATTATATCAGGGGAAAAATTTGCAAAATATGAGCTGCGAGGGAAAACAATGACAACCGCATAAAAACCACAATTCTCTCTCAATCATTAAACGTCAAAACCCATATCGTAATTTGCTATGGGTGTTGAGACTTCAACTGGGCGCCCTGAACATCTCTCGCATTTACTCACCAAACGCAAAATTCCATATCGTAATTTGCTTCGGGTGTAGAGAACATCTACCGCATTTGGATGACAACAATGAAATTCATTAAACCTATGAGAGTACTCTTGGTATTTATCGTGCATAGCTGTGGTTGCTTAATGAGCACATGAAATTCACTTTTTTGCATTTTCTGCTCGAATCACGTTATTGCCTGGTATCAATGGCTAACATATTCAAACTAAATGGCACACCTTGTTAAATTTTTAACAGGATATTAACTGACAATTCTCCAGACATGGTCTTATTTTTCTGTCTTATGACTTCAAAATATCTTCGAAGGAGAAGAAAATAACTTTCCGGGACTTATTGGGAAATATTGACGTTCCATCACTGGAGAATGAATTGATAAGGATACCTTGGAATAAAGGCGAAGACATTGCGTGCCAATGAAAACCCATGGTTCTCAAATGGAATTAGAGCACTGATTACGAACGCTGGAAAAGATACAGAACCCCGGAACTGAGGGATATTTTTAAAAATTTTAGAAGAAAGGTGAACTGTGAAACTAGGACCGCTAAGTGTAAATATTGAAGTCGCCGTAGTCTAATAGATAGTAAAGATATTAGACGTAAAGCCCGGGTTCGTATCCCAGGTCAGGCATCAAAACGAAATATGAAAAAAAAAAATATTTCTTCGGCGATTTCCTCTCAGCAGATTTCTGGCAAAAACTCTGAGAGTAAATAAACCTGCCATGAAAAAGTTTCTCAAAAATCTGTCGTTTGGAGTCGATTTTAAGCTGTGTGAGAAGCTAGGCCGTAATCCTGACTGAATGGTTGTAATGCCCAATTATGTATGTATGTATATATGTAAGTGTAAATATTATGAGGATAAATTTACATCTGCTATGCTATCGCAGTGTAAATGGAGGGAAATTAGAGATATGGATGTCTTGAATAATATTAATACTAATAATGATGTAGATATAGGCAAATTCAAGTTTGAGTTCACGAATATCCCTATGCCTAATACAAATATTGGTTACTACAACTTAACGGATCCAAGTGTTGCTTCTGATCTAAATGACAATGGCTTTCAATTTTCGAATGTCAGCCTTGGGGACGTGCGTAGAACATTTCGAAACATCAAATCAGATTCAATTGGCTCCGATGAAATAAATCCGAAATTCCTGAAAATTATATTGGACTACATTATTGTATATATAATGCATTTATTTAATACTATTCTAACGACATCAGAATTTCCTTCAATGTGGAAGTATGCGAAAATTATAACCTTACCCAAACCAGATGATAATTATAGACCAATTGCAATTCTACCTTACTTGCCTAAGGCTTTTGAACATTTAGTCCATGAGCAAATCGGCAAGCATTTGTATGACAATTCGTTACTGACTAACAGACAATCTGGTTTTAAACCTAAACACAGCTGAGTTACTGCTCTGTTGGATGTTGTAGAGGACTTACGGTTAAAAATGGACCAGAACATGGTATCATTTTTTGGTACTTCTAGATCACTCTAAAGCATTCGATACAGTTGATCATGACATCCTTTATCACAAGTTTAAAAATACTTTTAATTTTTCATCATCAGCTGCAAAAATATTACGTACATATCTATGTATATATGAGAATTCAGACAGTACTTTATAGTAATAAAAAGTCAATTAGCTGCTCTGTACGAAGAGGTATAACACATGGTTCAATTCTTGGGCCTCTGCTGTACATAATGTACTCCAATGACGAATGTATATGCACATAATTAAATCAATTTTATATAAACAGTGCTATTAAATAAGGATATGATCAATAAATAAATAAATAATAACAATAATTGCCTTTTGAAAGAGGTTAACTGAGGGAAACCTTTTAGTTTAGGATTATGATTGATATATGTATGTATATGATATACTATATGTGACTGATATATAATTTTTACCAATACGGCCAACAATTAAAAACATCAAAAAAAAACTCAATTTAATTAAATTCGTGGAATTTCAGGCAAACAATTTTTACAACCTGAACCTAAAAATTTCCTAAAAATCCACTAACAAAAAATATGTTTTTTCCTTTAAAGGTTTTGTTTTTTTTTGTTTTTGTTTGTTTAGAAAAAAGCAATTTAACATGTTTCCTATAATTGGTATACTTACAATAATAATTTGCATTTTACCAACAGTTAAAAATATTAAAAATTCAACAAAACTGTTGTTCGTGAAATTTCTGGAAATTCAGGCAGGCAATTTTTACATTACAAATCTCATGCGTAAGGTAGTATTATTAAATTGGTAAACTGGACAAGGAAATCAGATTTGCTGAAAAGTTATGAAAAAAAACCTTTGTTTTCCCGCAAAAAGAATGACAAATTTTTATTTTTAATATAAATATACTTAGGTATTCCTTAATATAATTTCATATATCAAAAATGCCAGGTTAAATCAACAACGTTGTATGAAACAAAGAAAAAAATTTGGTGTAATAAACGTGCTCCATTATTATAAACCAAACAACTACAGCCATACATCTTACTATACCATCAAAGTCTATATATTTTTAGGTAATATTTTATATTCTTAAGGCACAGGTAGGGAATAATTAAATTTCTATTTTTCCTTTTTTCGAAATTACCTGAAAGCTTATGGAATACAGTCAACCCTCATATAAGGCGGTACTCTCAGAACGCGGTTTCCATAACGCGGGGCTGAAATTGCGACAACCCTCCTATAACGCTGAAATTGCGACAGTCATGCTATAACGCGGTACTTTACTGCGCGGTTTCCCTTCAACAACATCCCATAAGATATTGTAAGAGGGTTTAATATCAGTTTTATTTTCGACACAAATGCACAGTCGAGATATATAAACAACATGTTTATATTAACATGCCAACTTATCCCATAGCCGTCTACAACATCGATTTCAGTCATCACAGAGCTCTTTCACAGTACATAATTCAATAAAAATAATTTATAATTTATCTTGTCTTGGTCTCCATATAACGCGGTACGAATGATGTGATTTGTACTAATTCCGAGTTTCTTATAGCGCGGTTTCCATAGCACGCGCTACGAATTAGCCTGGTTTGTATGGTTAAATCCGAGTTTATTATAGCGTGGTTTCCATACAACGCGGTACGCACTCACTGCGTTATAGAAGGGTTGACTGTATTGCATTTGAGAACAATAATTCTTTAAAACAACATTTTAAATCGAAGAGGCGTTAAAGAATAACAATCTTCTGTATTTGTGAAGACTAACAGGGACTATCGAACTTTGACAGTAGATACCAGTCGTCTTGTTGAAGATGCATTTGTTAAATTAGTTGGCTTTTCATGTACGACCATGAGTTGGCAACTTAACTTTCACTTAAACACACATCTTCAGTGAAAAGGCCCATTTCTCGATGAATGAGTACGTGAACAAACAAAATTCTCGAATTTATGACAATACAAATCAAAATGGGATCCAGGAGCATCCAATGCATTCTGAAAAAGTCACATTTGATGTGATGATTTGATGATTTTAGGCTGGCGGTCTCATTGATCCATATTTCTTTCAGGACGATGATTACTGAGTTCTTTTAGACAATGTACCACCAAAAACATGTCAGGACGGCGTTAAGTGTCACACAACTCATGTTATATTGGATATTCCGCACGACCGATTTTAGAACATGATCACCTCACATGGACGTGATGTGAACTGTGCCACACAGATCGTGTGATTCGATACTGTTTAAATTTTCTTTGTGGGATCTTCTTAAGTCGCAAGTACATACATATATCTGAATAATGCCAACCACCTCAGAGGTCATCAAAACCAACCTAACCCATTGGCGAAATTCAGCATGATTTATTTGTTAGAGTCATGAAAAATTGGGCATTTCGGGTCCATCTACAAAAGCCTCCGCGAACATTTAGTCGATGTTACATTCGATCAATGGGTCTTTCAAATGAATAAGGAATAAGGAATATCAATGACATATCATAAAGTGCTTAAAAAGAGCCAACATTAATTAATTGAGGTTTTTATTAGTCCAGTTAAAAAGAGAGTGATATTATTTTAAAATTTAGGGAACAAAATAAGTCTATAATTGATAGGTAGTATGTTGGCTTTCTAGACGAAAGCCACAGAGTTAGACGTGAGACTGTGGCTCAACCCCTCGCGCAGACATCTCTAGCAAAACAAAAATATAAAAAAAAAAATATTTTTTCGACGACTTCCTCTCGTCATCTCAGCAGTCTTCTGGCAAAAACTCCGAGAGTAAATAAAATTGTCATGAAAAATTTCTTTAAAATTCTGTCTTTCGGAGTCGACTTTAAACTATAGGTCCCGCCGCTCATGTATAACATTAACAAAGACTACATGGGCTGGTGTAAGAAGCGAGATCGCAATCCAGCCTAAAGTTTACAATGGCCAATTAAATAAGTAAGTAAGCCGTGGCAATAGGCAGAAAGTGACGAACTTTAGCGAGATTTGTCCACATTTTGCGTAAAAGCAAGACATCTTAAGAAAAATAAAGTAAGCGCACCAGTTACGAATCGTAGTATAAGAAACAGATCCCAAGAAGCTGGATTAAATGTCTGTACAAGACAACATCTGCAATGGCAAACATGATGAAACGTGGAAAACCGTACTAAGGTCAGATGAATCCAAGATAAATTTGCTTTGTTCATAGTATAAAAAACAAAACGTACAACACTAAATAGACGAATAAGGATATTTTTATCTTCTGGTGTCGGTCCAAATGGTTGGATAAATGGAAAAAACTGATCGCTGTGGACTACATTCATATGCCTAAAAAGCAAATACTTCCATTTGAAGAAAATGAAATTCAAGATGCAGGATAATGATCCAAAACAATCATCAAAATTTGGAAATCAAAGATTCAGGCAAGAGAATCTACATTTTGAACTGGTTGTCTTAATCTCCAAATCTGGGATTTTGATGGGGAGTCCGAAAAAAGAAAAATGGGAATTATAACTAAAAAAAGTATTTGTAGACAAAAATCAAACTCTAATGATGTTCTATATATTCGAAAGTATGCGTAAATCTTTTCAGAAATCTTCCACACCGATGTGAGGCAGTCATAAGGATGAAAGAAGCTTCAACAAAGTGTTAATAACATATTTATACACAAAAGAAAATGTTTATACCTAGTTTAAGAATTTATTTTAAGAAAATTGTATAGCGTTCTCATCAATTTTTTCTATATAATTTAAGGGTATTTCTGTTTTCAATTATGGAAACCCATGTTATTTCCAAGTCAAGTATACGTACATAATTACATTTTATATGAAACGAAACCTGAACTTCTTTTAAAAACATTAAAAGTGATGTTCGTTATTATTTTCACCAAAACTGTATTTAAGTTATGCATGACTTTATTAAACAAATTTATGCTTTTCAAATATTTTTTTATCTTGGTTTTCAAAGCAAATTTTTTTAATTCAAATTGTTTGTATTGTGATGACTTAAAAAGCCATTAAAAATACGGAAAATAGTTTTGCCTCTGGAAATTTTCGAAACGATTTTCTTTTTTTATATAATTTCCTCTTTTAAAAGTTATTTTTACGGAGTAACAAGAATATACAAACATTTTATATGTATGAATACACAATTGAAGTGTCTAAAATAGTGGTAGTATAATGGCTTCTAAGCTGTTTATTATAAATCAAAAAATGAATGTAAAATGTTACACCTTTTTTTAATCCCCTTGCTGATTGTAACCATTTTGAAAATTTTCAAAAAAACATAAAAAAATACAAAATTACAAAAGATTTCAAATCAAACGAGAAGAAAAACGAAAAATAGTCTAGAAAATCAAGCAGCAAATAAGAGGAACGATTGCATGTCTAATGATTTATGAAGGCTTTCTATATAAAATGCCTACAAATGAAAAACAAACCCGATGTCTTTCACTCATCCCATCTTAGTATGCATATGTATGTATGTGTGCCTATACATACAAACATATGTACATATATAATATCCCATAATCTTTGAAATGATCTTTTTTAAAAAACAAAGTGATCATGCATTCATATGGATGACTGCATGTGTGTATGTACGTCTGAATGCGGATAAGTGTAAGTTTTTTTTGTATTTTAATTTAGTTAGAAATTAAAATGAAACAAAAAGAAAATATAACACGACAAACTTTTATGATGATCAGGCAGTCAGACAGACCATTGAGAGAGTGTGGTGTATGTATCTTAATTGAGACTCTGCATTTGATGTGCGTTTTTGACGTGACTTTGTGAAATCAGCCATCATTTCTTGGCATCAGCTGCCATTATTTGAAACAATGAAAAATGTTTGTTTCACATGTCGGTTGTATTTCATTCGAAATACAAAAAGAATTTACCCAGTCAGCATTTAGAGCATCGATTTTGGGAAAAGTCATCGATCTGAGTCTTGTATGCCTGTCTAAGATGATTAAAACCTGTTAAATCAGGTAGGCTTTAATGACCACAAGTGCTTCGTATGCAAGATATTTGAAAATACAAAACTAAAATCTTAGAATGTGGACATTCGTTAGCATAAGTTTATACTGCAGTTTTAAATAATAATCTTACTTATTTGGAAGCATTGGTGGGTGGGTATTTGTATTCATTCTATTTAGGTCAGTAAATAGAAAAGAAAACATCAATAAAATGTAAATATTACGGGTAGTAATCGTTATTAAACGATTTTCAAAAAGAAGTTACTAGGAAGACCTACCTGCGTCGACTACGTCAATAGCCTAACTGTACAGACAATGGTCAAATGGCTATTGTGACTACATCTCTGTCTTGCCGACTTTGTGAACACATTCCATACATTAGACCATAACATCATATGGAGCACCCTAAAAGTAAAATCTTACGCTTAACTTACTTAATTGATCATTACAGCCCTTTAGTAAGGGTTACAACCTAGCTCCTTACACCACCCATGTTGTGTGTGTTAATTTTATCCACAGGTGGTGGACCCTAACATTCCGAGCGACAGATTCGAGAAACTGTTCATGGCAATTTTATTTATTCTCAAAGTTTTCCCCTAAAGGCTGCTTTAGTTCGAGATGTCTGAACTGAGGTTTGAACTATGGGCTCTATTCTAATAACCGGCAAATTGAAAATTTTATGGATGTGTCCTGTCACAACACCTCTTCGACGCAGTCCTTAACTCTATTATGGTTTAAGCAACGCTGGATAGCAGACATATAATGTAAAGTCTTCATCGATGTGAACAATCTTGACTACGCACAGGGTATGACTCACCTTCTAGAGTATGTCAGGCAAACTACAGCAATTGTGAAATCTATAAGAAGAGTCTGCATTGAAAATAAAAATTCCTGAGACAAAAGCATTGTATATTATTGAGGCAAGACAAAACAAATCCCATGTGTCTGAACAGAACTTAGAAGATGTGGACTACGCATTTGGAGCTTGCAAACTCTTTCCAGCCGTGTAGGACTTTAGGTATTCAATATTATTATGTTAATTCATAAATTTTTCTACTCTATGCTACAGCTCGTGTTGCTCATAAGTTTAAGGTGTTTGCTAACCAATTTCTCCACAAAATAATGCGCATTGAAGCTGCCATTAGAAGATGTAAGTAAGTCACGAGGTATGCTATCCTCAGATCAAACGCAGAAGGAGAAAACCTGCGCACACATAGAGGCGACAAATCGACATCGAAATTGCAGACAAGAACGGAAATAAATCACACTGGATCGTGTTTCTAAGCCCCTATGCTTTCTGAATCAGCGACAGGAACTTATTTAGCAGATAATAACAATAATTTTACACACAATAAAAAGTGCATAAGCGAATAGAAGAGTCAAAAAAGACTCGCACACGTGCACCAATTTATAAAATTGCTGACTGGGTATGTTCATACACTTATGCGTTTAAATCTACACACATACATACATAAGTCCATTCATTTAAGGCATTCGTTATTCGAATTCGTATCAATTTAATTCAAAGTCATAAAAGTTTATTACACCCTTTCAGTTACATATAAATTTTAGCTGACTAGAATCTAAAGAGCATATCTTCTAAATCTGTCTTCTCTTCACACTTTTTCACTTTTTTGTTCGGAATCTTGCACTCTACAATGGCATTTTAAGAATTAAAAGATGATCTGAATGCCTAAGATTATATCGTATAAAATTCAAATCAATTGTATGTGTTCCTTTCATTTTAATTACTGTTTCGAATTTCAAAAAGAGGAAGATTCGAATATTTGGCATATTGCACCAAATCCCCTATCGTGAAAACGACGTTACGAATGAGTAATTTTAATGGTATTATGTCATTGAATTACACTGAAGGCAAGTTTAAACAATTTCAAAATGTATTTGACGAAATAAACCTGTTCTTAAAAGGTCAAACCTGTGTATCAGACGCTCAATTAACCAATTACAACTAAATAGAGAAGTAAAGTTTACTTAAAATATTTTAAATTTAATTAAAGGTTTTAATATTATACGAGATTGGTTCACGGATAACAATAGATTTACTCGTTTGCTTAACTGATCACTAGAACACTTTAGTCAGGATTACGACCAAGCTTCTCACACCACTTACAGTGTTGGAAAAAATAATAGGGACACTTAAATTTTTCAATATATTCTTATATTTTTATTTATCTTCATTGTATATTTTGGGTTAAATTCTGTATTTTCAGGACGACGTACGAACGATTTTCCGTCCGAACCAAACAAATTAATCTTTGTTTCATCTGACCACAGTACATTATTCCAGTTTTTACGACACAGCCTTTTTTGTATATTTTTTTTGCTCAACGGTGGTACTTTTCTAGGACTGCGTTCCACTGTTGAGCAAAAATCAAACATGGTGGAGGGTCGATAATGCTATGGGGGTGTTTTTCGACACCCGGCGTTGGCCCTACTGTTAGGATTCAGGGAAAATGTGTGCAGCTGACTACATAAATATTCTACAGAATAAAATGCTTCCGTTTGCCGAGGACGAAATGCCACTTAAATGGGAATTTATGCAAGGCAATGATCCGAAATCCTGTAATGGAGTGGCGTCCCAATCACCGGACTTAAACCCCGTTGAACACCTCTGAGGATTCCTAAAAAATAAAATCGGCAACTTTAAATCAAAAAATAAACTGGAATTGTGGACATGGTATTCAATTCCCCCTGACGTCTGTGCGAATCTTGTGGGGTCTATGAATCGTCGCTGTCAGGAGGTAATAAAAATGAAAGGTGCTACAACCAAATATTGAAACAATATCTGGAAATGATAGTATTGTTTAACAACATATACATATTTTTAGCATAACATAAAGTGTCCCTATTATTTTTTCCAGGCCTTTTTGAAATAAATTATATTTTTTTAAGAATTTGGCAGAACTAGTCATTTATTTTTATTTTATAAGTTAAACTATTTGAATACCTTTAATTTAATGTATATACTTTGTAATATTTATGGAAAAGTAAATAAAAATATAAGAATATATTGAAAAATTTAAGTGTCACTATTATTTTGTCCAACACTGTATGTTGTGTGTGTTAATTTCATTCATAAGTGGCGGGACCTACAGCTTAAAGACGAATACGAACGACAGATTTCTGAGAAGCTTTTAATGGCAATTTTTATTTCCTTCCAGGAAGTCGCGGAAGAAATGTATTTTCAGTTTTTGTTCGCAAAGTCTGACTTGGGATTTGAACAGTGGCCTCACGCCAATAAGCCTACAAACTACCTACGAGACCATTACCACAGTCATGCATTGTGCTAAATTCCTAGTCCCTTCTTCGTTTATATTATGACTATATTCGAAAGGAGTGTTTTCATTACGTTCTGAGAGAATTGTGATAAGAAAGTAAAATGGCAGTAGTTTCACAAGACACACATTAAAGTTTTAGAAGTTACGCAGGTCAAATTTAAATCTATTCTTTGATTACAAGATTAATATTGATCAGTGGATATATTTAATTCAACTTAAAAAAAGATTCTGAATCTATAGGACGTCTTTTGCACGTACAAAGTAGTTTGGAAAGTACTTGGAAAAATCTTGAGTTTATAGGAGAGAGGGGAAAACGATGCTGTGTTATGTTCACAATTTGATGTACTCGCAAAGTTGTTTTGTTCTTGTTCTTCGTTTACCGATGGTTGTATATGCAATAACCAAATATAAAGATTTCGTTGAAGTAAACTCTGAACGTGCCAAAGAGAAACTAAGTTTAAAAGAAAATGTAAACGAGCTTGTCTAAATACCTTGAAAGTGCAAAAGACGCCTAAGTAAGGATAAATCAATTACTAATATTCACATACATACATACATAATTGGTCATTACAACCCTTAAGTCAGGATTATGGACCTAGTGTCTTACACCACTTATGTTGTGTGTGTTAATTTTATACATGAGTGGCGGAACCTACAGTTTAAAGTCGACTCCGAACGACAGATTTTTGAGAAACTTTTCATGGCAATTTTATTTACTCTCAGAGTTTTTTTCTGAAATCTGCTGAGAGGAAGTCACTAGGGGGTTGCTATCTATTGGTATGGGTAACGAGGCTGTGGTCAGTTAAACCGTGTACCCTGGTAGTCTCGAGGGTAGTGTACTCGACTATTAGTCGTGAGTTCGATTCCCACCAAAGCCTATGGTCTTCTAGACTACCGCGAACATATGGTCGTACATAATTTACGATACTATTGTAATTAATAAAAATAGTTTCATAGGGTACTACACAGTCTAATAACGCTTTACTTTGAAGTATGTTTTATTCATTTAAATCTTGTCAATACTATACTCTTGGTTATTCAAACTGGCCCAGCATACATTTATGATTCATGCGGTGACGTCCTATCTCTAATTCAATCCCACTTAGATTGCCTATATGATCATATCAAATCGTATGTCTTTATTAGTGATTGCTTGATGGCATTCTTATGTATGTACGTATGTACATACTTTGGAGCAAATGCAAGATGGTTTCATTTTTCAAGAAAAAATTTCTTGCGTTAATGTTACTTTATGACCTGAGTCGATAACAAGTTCCAAATGATGCAAATGTTATAAAAACAAAAATGTATTTTATTTATTTATTACTGTGAAAAACAAAATTCAAACATACATATACACACATACATACATACATACGTCTGATTTAGTCAATTTGATCACAAAAAAAATATATCCAACTATCCATCTATGTATCCATTTAAGCATAGTACGTCATCTTTCAAATTCTTTTGAAAACTCGAAGGAAAAAAAATGGTTGCTGCTTGTGAAAATATCATATTGTCTGCATCTTAATTGGCCATCCCATTGAGTGGCCCATAAATCATTAGCATCGGCATTTTTATGCGTTACTTTTTTGGTTAAAAGTGATGAACCATAAGCCATCAATGTTTAGTTCGTTTGTTTAGAGTTTTCAATACAATTCACCAATTTACGAGTATTGCCGGTCAATAGTTAATGGGCATTAGTATATTTTATTGATTATTACATCGGTTAAAACTTTGTATGTATGTATGTATATACAAACAAGTTTTTTCTTTCTTATTTTTTGTTTATTAAATTTAAAATTAGTTCACACACTGCCTTAAATGAAGACATAAACTAAAATTTATTTCATGTTAAGCATTCTCAGTAAATTTTCACAAAATTCGAAATTGAATATCGTCTTAATTGACAGGCGTTTTCAAACATGATTCATAAGTATTTGTGCCAAGCATTTGTGCTTGTATATGTACAACCGGTCGGGAGTAAGGAAAGTGGGTTTACATACATACATAATTGGTCATTACAACCCTTCAGTCAGAATTACAACCTAGTTTCTCATACGACTTATGTTGTGTGTGTTAATTTTATACATGAGTGGGGGAACCTACAGTTTAAAGTCGACTCCGAAGGACAGATTTTTGAGAAACTTTTCATGGCAATTTTATTTACTCTCAGAGTTTTTGCCAGAAATCTGCTGAGAGGAAGTCGCCGAAGAAATACTTTTTGTATTTTATTTTGATGTCTGGCATGGGGTTTGAACCCTACCTACCTACTAGACTACGGCGACTTCAAGTGGGTTTACAACATCAACAAAGTAGCACACCGAAAAGAGAGCTACCGGATTGGCGCTATGTATAGGTCACAGAGAAACTCACCTAACAACAACATACAACACACGCGCTTTCAAAGGTATAATGGGAAGCTAGAAAATACAGACGAGCAGCTTGCGTGCTGCTGTGAAATAGCCTAGGTGTTCACAACTGTATTTATGTCTCTCATAGATTTTGAGAAAGCCTTCGATCACGGCATCGTCTGGTATTCACTGACACAAAAAGAAATCCTTCGCAAACTCGTACACGAAGTCGTATTTGGGTATTCGACAAAACTATGTTCTGTCACCACTACTATTCAACATAGTTTTGGAAACGATTCTTCTATAATCGCTCAAAAATGCGAATAATTAGGGGATATCACCCAATTCTTTTACTATGGTTGCACCAAATCCGCAAATGGAGGATCGGGCGACGATATACATACATAACCTGACATTACAACCCTTCAGCCAGAATTATGACCTCGCTTCTCACACTACCTGTGCTGTGTGTGTTAAATTCATACATGTGTTGTGGGAACTACAATTTAAAGTCGACTCCGAACTTTTCATGGCAATTTCATTTAGCCTCAGAATTTTTACCAGAAATCTGCTGAGAGGACGTCACGGAAGAAACATTTTTTCGTATTTCATTTCGTTGAAGATGTCTGACTAGGGTTTGAATCGCGGCCTCACGTCTAACCAGCCATGTCACTACCTACTATACTACGGCGACTACTTAATATTAATAATCGAAATCTAAAATCCATTAGAAATGATCTTTATTTCTGCGTACATAAACTGCAATATTTGCACCACATCTCAAACTCTCTTGTACTACTACAAGAGGTGAAATGCTACTACTCGTGATATGCGAGAATTACCAGTGTTCGTAAACCAATGTTTTTCCAAGATCTTCCATTTATGCTTGCAAAAAAATATGTGTAATTAAGGACTCTAACAAAAGACATACCAATAATCCTTACAATTAGCACCAAATGCTTTTGGATCGGAAAACCCTCAGAAAAATATTAGACCGTATGACCAGAAGGACCACAGAATGCAATTCGCAAGCTAACCTAAACAGAGAACGTCCTGGTCGCACGTGTCTTAGATAATCTGAAACCGATGCAAATAACAGCGGAAAGTAATAGAGTGAAGAAAAATCGCTGGTATGACACAAAGATTTATTCTGGAAATTTATTGTCCTATGCCCCTTACAGGAACCACCGGAAGTTATACATAAACATATAATTATACACATAATTTGTAAAATTATAATTAAATTCTAACACCCAACCAGCCAAATTACGTTCCCATGGCAATTAGATCTACGTTCTGGAACAGAAAGAGGAGCAAAGTAAAAAGCAAAGGGTAATAATTCACTGAACAAAATGAAAGAAACGGAAACGAAAACAAAATCTTCGGGTCAGAAATGCTAATATGTAGACTTCACTCTTCTAAGGCGGTAAAAGAAATCATGACTTAGTGCTCTGAGTCTGCGCTTTTGAATATAAGGACAGAATCACAGTTTTAAGATCTCCTACACCAAAGCACATTCTTTAGGAAACAGAGATAACTGCGGTCCGCAAACAGATCCGCACCCTCAAAACCCAGTTTTACAACACATTCTATGTTAGAAACGTGTAGTCTGGACCATGTCAGTTAGGAGATCTTAAATATGTTTTAAAAATAGAAAATATTTAATTGGAATAAATCGGAGTGGAAAAAATAGAATAGGAAGAAGCAAATGAGGAGAGCAATATTGAGAATGCAATCTAGAAGACGCTATTAATAACAACCCCAAAGAATACAACTAAATATTACTACATCACGCAATGACGTATTGTCGTGACGAATGTCGTCACAGCAACTGTGTTTCTATTGGTTAAGAATTTTCAGCAGCCATACTTTAAATAACTATGTAAAAATATATGTATTTATCTTTCGGACAGTTTATTATGTTTCTCCTCAATACAGATTTCTATTGAATAGCATTAGTTTATAAAATTTTTATTAAAGGAGTTAAATAAATAAACTGAATTAATTATTATCGATTTATTATACATATATTTTACTCCAAAATCAATTTTCTTTCCCAATATTTTTAAAAAAGTGAGTTGTTCATGCTGCGGCCCCTACACGTTACGATCAGTTGTACAACAGGTTGAATCAACGGTTGGTCGTCTGCTTCACTCGTTTCCCTTTTCCAACCAAATTTACATATAAATTGTTATTGTAGCATCGTATTTATCGTCAATTGAATAAAAATCAAAAATATTTAATCCATTCAATATAAGAATTGTTTGTACACAGTTACATATATAGGTGTACAACCAGTCTCAACGTAAAGGGACCGTATAACACTACTCTACTTAAAAACAAAATTATTGAAATCTTATAAGAAATATGAAAAGACTTCGCTCATGCTCTGCAAAAATGACATCAAACACAAGAAAACACAAAAAAAAGATTGGCCAACTCAGCATCAGCTGTTTTAGAAGAAGAAGAAAATATTCTCTTTTCGCTTCTTTGAAATAAAGCGTCTGCGCAAATTTTTCGATTGAAAGACAAATTAAAATGGCGTTAGACTTTGTAGCAAAAAAACAATTTCATATAAGAGGGGCAAACATGCGCGTGTCGTATTTAGTTTTATCATTCTGGATTATCAAAGACTGCATAAAGATAAAGAAACGTCCAGACGCACGTCCGTATTATTTTGATTCTAGGACAGGTGCTCCTAATATGTATGTTTGATTCTTAAAAGCTACAGAAAACTTACATGCGTGCGTTCATCATACGCACATATCCAATGGCAAATTGGCAATTTGCCCGCATTAATTCCACCTTTCCATTACCACTAATATTGAAAATAATTCATTGTACTTACATTATTCATTTCCGGAAAAACTTTTGTTAGCGTCACAGTTAAAAATAATTAAAATTAATCTTAAAATTTCACTATAAATACTTTACACTTTTAAGTTGTTTTGTCTTCCGTTTTCGTTTTTTTACTAAATCGTTTTCAGTTATCTTTCGCCTCTCAATGAATTTAACTGTTATGCATACATGAAATGTCTCAATTGAAGCATCAAGCCTAGACATAAACCAATAAATTGTAGGATTTTCTATATACCCTGTGTTAAGTACTGTTTTTTAATGACACTTCTTTGGGGAAAACTGCAACCAACTTCACATACATACAATTTGTTTGTCATTGCTTTAGCATTAAGAAGAAGCATAATAAAGAGATTTTGCGTAAACTTTTGTTTTTTCTAAAAGAAATATAATATAAAATGGTAATTGTTTAAAAATATTAAAACTGAATAGAATAAATCATGACTATTATTGCATTGATTTCAGGAAACCTCACTTAAAGTACAACCATCTGTTACCACAACCTTGGATGCCGCTCCAACAGCTGCTGCTCCCGGCAAATCCAATTGTCTCATGCAAGTGGCCCATATTCATCGTTTACGCGACTCGGAAGCCAATTATGATCAACACCAATATGATCTTAACATGCAAATCATGAGAAATCGTGAAGGTCTAAATATGCCCATTAAAATGGGTATGGAACTATTTGCTGCCAGACAAGTGGGCCGCTTGCCTTTCTTACAATCGAGGTAAGTGATTAAGCACTTTTAGAAAACATTCTGTAATAAATTAAATGTTTTTTGTTTTCGTTTTAGCAATATGATGGAAGATGTTCTTTTAGGACGTGATGAAATGATTGGTTTCCAAGACTTCTTAGGTGTTCAAGAAAATTATGAATTTTTAAGGCAACCTCATGTTGTGGTTGAAAAATCTTTAGGTATTTATTAGTTTTCTTTTTTAATTAAAAATTAATGGATTTTGTTGTGGCAACATTTAAAAAATAAAATATTGTATTCAATAAGCAGCGAGTAAATGGTTTTATAATAAAAATTATTAGAAATTAAAATTATGTTGGCATTAAATTATCTTTAACCAGAAAGACAGATTATAATTGTTCATCTACTTCCACTGCTTTTTTTAAATAATTTCTTTAATTATTGAAAACATGAATTGTTTCAGCAAACGTTTTAACAAATATTAACATATTTAGTATGATTACCAGAAAACAGTTTATATCGCCTTAGTAATTTATTAATTTTGTTGGAGGCTTTAGTTCTTTAAGTTTAGCTAAACACTTTCAATAACCCATGAATACCCATAAATGTTAAATTTAGGAAATGTTTCACTTAGCATGCTGCTACATATATTCAGGCTTATTGTGTAGAGATGATTGAGTTCTGCGACATTCTCCCTTTAAATTACTGGAAAATTGTTGAATTCGTCGTCTATTCAGCAACCGGCAAAAGGGACTGATTATCTGGTAATCAGAATCCATTCATTCGATTACGATCAATACTAAGTGGCTTCTTCCACGATAATCTGCTAGAATAGTAAATTTTTAAAGCAGGCATCTAGTCCTCTTCTTTGGAGTACCCCAATGACCGTGGGTTCGGTTCTGTCTAGAGCATATGGGTGTTTGTGATTGCCTAATTGTTTGTCTAACATTTTATGTGATTACTTACGATAGAAAAAAGAAAGTGAGAATTATTACTAAAAGTAGTATACAAGTCTAAGACGGGTTTTATCAGGGGACTTCGTGATCTAATAAATTGATAAATAACGGACTGTTTCCTACTTAACAGTTCACTGGATAGAACCAGTAGACCCTATGATTTTAGAAATTCTTCACCACGGGGTTTAGTAATTTAGCGAATAAAATAACTTATTGACTATATTACTAACTTACTTAATTGGCCATTAACAACCCGATTAACGGATTTCGGCGGTTCTGCTTCTTGCGTGCCTTCTCCAGTTGGTCACACCAATTAATGACAGGGCTTCCTCGATTTGGTCTTTCCAACGTAAACAAGGTCGTCCTCCTCGCCGCTTTTCGCAATTCCTCGCATTAACTACCCCTCTCACCACCTCCTTTCGAAGGACATGGCCGAGCCAGCGCAGCCGTTGGAGAAAGTGGAACTTAGTCAATGTTTAATATTTGTAAAAGAAAAAAATGAGATTATTTCATTTGGATATACATACTGCATGGAAGAGTGTCTGTACCGATGGGGGGATGTGTTTCCAGTGCAGGAGTAGGGTTTGTTCATTATATAGACAGTAAAATGGATTCATTCCATGAATCCATTGGATGAATTGCCAATGGGTTTCCGTCATATGAGGCTAGATTAGGTTTGATAAAACTTCCAACTTTGGAACGTAGAAGGACTGTTTTAGGGGTTTGTTTTGTTTTTAATCTAATTAAAGGTGATATCGATTCTGAGTTTTTGCTTTATAACCTGAATTTCAGTATTCCAGCAAGCTTTTCACGGCACTATCGTCCTCTTTCTTTACATTTTTATAGAACGAACTATGGATGTAATTTTCCTTTTCGTAGATTATGTAACGATTTTAACATATATTATGATTTTATTGATTTTAATAGTAGTGTTTGTAATATAAAACGTAGCTTATATGCTGACATAAATTTGTAAATTATTATATAAAAATGTATTATCGTTCTTGTTATACGTAGTTCATGTTTATTGTAACTTTAATCAGCTTGTGATTAATTTCTGTAGCTGTTTTATGTTCTCGTTGCCATTACTTTTCCCTTACCCGCTATAGTCCGGACATGGACATGGGGACGAGCCCTCCGCGGTCGGGTGAGGGTGGGTTAGTGTGAGGCCGGGGACGTTCGATAAAATTCCAATATTTGGGCATTTTTAAACAAAATATGAAGCAAAGTAGCGATAAGTTGAATATATTGGACACGTTTGTTTCTACCAGAACAACAATCCGAAACGCGTTGCGAAATTGTACTGATGCATAATTGCACGAAACTACTCCAATCGCCGGCACAGGCTCCTATCTCAAAATTATTGAGCATGTATGGGAAAATCTTGCATGTAAGCTCCATAAATTTAGTATCAGCACAGAGAAGCAGTTGAAACAAGCTATGCCCTTCTCTTGCAGTCGATGCCTCTATGTTTGCAAAAACGCAAAAGGTTACGGTTTGAAGTTTTAAAACAGTGCCTTTTATTTGACTGTCCAATTATGCGTTTGGAATGAAATTCGTTAATATTGTTTTCCTTTTATGTTTTCAAAATATTCTTAAATAAAAAACGCTAAGTAGTATACATTGTTTGAAAGCTTTTTTAATTATCTATAAATCAAATTTAAAATTTTTTTGAAATATTTCCATTGAAGTGGAGAAATCGGCACCTAGTGTCCAATTATACGTTTGAGCCACTGTAAATGGTTGTAGAAATTTTTCGTTTTTTCCTTTGTTTTCATAATAAAACTTCAATAAATATGCTTTTGAGCCAAATATAAGTTTTTTTATATTTATTTTAAACAGGTTTCGTTATTCAATAAGCAAAAATACATCTTGATGGTATATTTATTTTATATTGAAATATTCATAGTTAAAGTTGAATAAATTTTCATAATACATATACATATATATAAAGATTATTATAAATTGTACATGCATTCTAAATAATTATTCATTCACACTTTTTATTCTTTGTATGGGTATGTATGGTATGTATGTGTAAAATAAAAAAATAAAATATATATGGTATGTATACATATAAAAAAAAGTAAATGCAATATTAAAAAAGAAGATTTGAATTTTTTTGTGTTTGCTATTACAGCAAGTATGTAAGTATATATGAATCAAAACAGTTATAAAATTACAATTAAATTGTAACATAATAATAATAAAAAGTAAACTAAAATTAATTTACATTTAAAAAAATAAAACAATACAATTGTACATAATCAGTAAAAAAAATTATGGAAAAAATAAAAAATACTAATAAAAATAAACTATAAATAAAATTGCAACAATTTTATTGTAAAAAAATGGACGAATTCGTTACGGATAGTGTATTAAAATTATTCATAATTTTTGTATAATTAAAATGTATGTATGTATATTCATTTATATTGATTATAAATACAATACAATAATTAAAACTAAAATTATTACTTCATTTAAACATATTTCGAAATACATACACACATATATGTATAGTATATAAGTATGTATGCATGTTGATATTACATTTACAATATTACAAATAATTTAACAACTGCAGTTTATTTGTATACATAAATTATTATTATTATTTACTAATGCATTGATTGATTTGCTAATTATATGTACGTACATATATACATATGTATATATATATATATGTACCTTACAAATGCATAATATAATGAAATATAGTTTCGGTATCATTTATTTTCTTTACTATAAAACAAAACAAATAAATAGTTTATGTGGTGGTAGTTTAACATTTAAAAGCTTAAATACATTAATCATGGTTAACAATTAAGAACACTTGTTTTGTTTTTTGTTTGTTTATTTGTTTATAGTAGACAACTTTATTTAGTTGTTTGTTTAAATATATATTTTTTAATGGCTGTTCTATTATTGTATAATAATTTGTGTCTTATTACAGAGCGTTGTAGAGAACATTTTATTAAGGAAGCAGCTGTTGCTGTTTTATAAATTAATAAAAAAAATTATTCTTTATTTAGTTAGTTTTTTTGTTTTGCTTCAAAGATGTGTGTACATTTGTTGTAATATTTCTTAGTATAGGTGGTAATTAAGCGTTTTGCATGCAGGCATTTTAATAGATCCAATTTACTGGCACCCACTGTTCCTGATGGCTCATTTCATCTAAAGTTTCAACAACTTGACGGAACGTATCATCAAAGTCTTCATTGATTATGACCATATCAAAATATTTCTCATATTTTCGTTGTACAAATGCACTCTCCTCCACCGTAGCTATTAAATCATCATCCTACATTTACATAAATTAAACAATATTAGTGTTTAAACTTATTTTGTAACTTATTACTAAAGAGCATTGGGAAAAACTACCTCATATAAGGATGCTAGGGATTCCAATGTACGTGCACGTCTAGAACTAAAACGTATGGAGCTTTGACGGTCAAACTAGAAATACAAAAGGAAAAAGGAAATTAAATGGAACAGTTTTCACAGTACTTGGGAGAACTAATTTTGTAATTATTGTACTATATATGTATACACATATGTATAATCAACTTTGAGATCGGAATTAAGGCTTAGAAAGTATTAATAACACTCTAGTCATGGTAAATATTTAAACCAAGAAAACAAACCGGTTATTGGTTTACATGAATTTAGAACAATTTTGATAGTAAATGGGAAAATTACTACAAAAACGATCTTTATGTAGAAAGCAAAAACTCTGCTGTGTACATATAGGCATTAAAACAATTCTAATCTTAAAGTTGATTAATGCATCGATTGATTAGCTGATTTAAATATATTTTTTAACAACAATATAATAAATTTTAAATTTTTTGTATTATTGTCTTTTACTAACCGTTAAGTTTTTATTCGAACCCGTTGCACGCCGTTCATTATAAATTAATTTTAATTGCTCCATGCCAGGAGCACCAATAAATATAACAAATGGCATCAATTCTTGACTATTGTGTAAAATCTTTAAAACATTTGGTGCACAATCCAAAACGCACATTTTGCCTGCCAATAAAAACAAAAAAAAAATCAAAAACGCAATTTTTACAAAATAGTTTCGCCTCTTACCGCTATTGATAACATCTTTAATTGATTGTATATGGGTACCGTATAGATTACCATTGTGTTCACCATATTCTAAAAATCTATTTTCTTTAATTTCCTGTTCCATCCATTCACGATCAACAAACCAATAACTAACACCATTCTCTTCTAAAGCTCTTTTAGGACGTGTAGTATCTAAAGAAGAAAAAGTTATTATTAATAGAAAAATAGTAAAAATTTAAATTTTATATTTTAATTTATCTAACTTACGAGGTAAAACATAACCAAAACGATCCGTATCACTGTTAACTAAACGATTTTTCAATGTACGTCTGCCCACACCGGATACACCAATCAAAACTAAGGTTTTTCTACGGAATGGTGGCATACGGGTTACCTCTTCGTAAAGCATTAATTCAGCCTTATCGAATTCACAATTAGCTACCGAACGGTACATTGTCTTACGTTTACGTTTTGAGATCTAAAAAATAAGAAAAAAATAAATTTTAAAAATAAAAGTTTATTTTTTATTTCGGTTTAAAACACTTTAATTTCTTTTCTACGAGCATTAGCATTTTGCACGCTAATTATGCCGACAAATATTAAGAGAAACTGAAACTGTAAAGACTGATGTTAATGACACTAAAGACTACTTAAAATAATAATTTGTTTATGAAAAGATGATGTAATTAAAATAAATGCAGTTATATAACTTGCTTAGTGCCAGTCAATACGGTTTCCATTAATTTAGATATTTTCTTAATGACAACTAGAGACTACAGGAGTGTCTAAAGACGACGATAGGCAAAGCCAACATTAATTCTTCATGAGAAATATATACTAAGTTCCCACAAAACATAGGGTATTTAGGTGGTATCAATATGTCACGAGAGCATTCTAAACTAATCCCGTATTAGAGTACATTGAATAGGTACTTGCACATATTTAACGAGAGTTAGATATCCAGAGAAAGTGTACATACATAACATAATTGGTCTTTACAACCCTTCAGTTAGGATTACGACCTAACTTCTCACACCACTTATTTTGTACGTTTTAATTTTATACATGAGTGGCGGAACGACAGATTTTTAAGAAGCCTTTCATAGCTGTGGTCTAGTAGGTAGTGTGTAGGCTTATTAGACAAAAAGCCAGGGTTCGAGCCCCAGGCCAGACATCAAAATAAAACACAAAAAGTATTTCTTCGGCGACTTCCTCTCAGCAGATTTCTGGCAAAAACTCTGAGAGTAAATAAAAAATTGCCATGAAAAGTTTCTCAAAAATCTGTCGTTCGGAATCGACTTTAAACTGTAGGTCACACCACTCATGTATAAAAATTTACACACACAACATCAGTGGTGTGAGAAACTAGGTCGTAATCCTGACTGAAGGGTTGTAATGACCAATTATGTATGTATGTTCATAGCAATTTTATATACCCTCTGAGTTTTTGACAGAAATCTCCTGAGAGAAAGTCGACGAAGAAATATTGTTTCATATTTCGTTTTGTAATAGACTAATAAGCCAACACACTATCTACTAGACTACGGGCGACTGGAATGTGTACACCACATTCAACAATGCCGGGATACTCTGGAGAAGATAGTGAGACATGCAATAATTAGTCTCATGTGGACCACAGCTGAAGCTGGAAAGCCAAACGAATTCATACGTAAAATTGCCATTTCTCTGCAGTTGGGCAAACATAAGCTCTCCCTCAGACTTTACCTATTCGCAAAAGATGGAAAAATGAATCCATATACATACATGGATATACCATCCATATACATGGATATACCATCCATATCCATGGATATACCATCCATGGATATATATATGGATATATATATATATATATATACATGGATATACCATAATAGTGGAATTAGACAAAGGTTCACCGAACTCAACGAAACAGACTTTCGTTTTTAGTATATGAAAAGCAATGCAAATGCTTAGCGAAATTACTAAGAACGAACGTATTAAAAACGAAGGTAGGTTCCGTTAGGTTCGGCTAATCCTAGCTTAAGATTTGCCTTAAACCTACGCAGAGTTTATCTTAAGAATCATATGTGAGCTCTAACGGGACATCTTCCCATAAACATACTATATGTACGCCTAAGTTTTGAAAATATCTCGTAACTACGTCTGCGAAATCTGTAATAACATCTTCTGTGCAATTATCCGGCGCTTGTAAACCTGAGGTGAATAATTTTTAGGCACAGAAAATTAGTTGTTAAAACCTGTATATCTGTATAACCAGTATATCACTCCGTATATCTGTTGCTTCTAACACATTTGATTCGCAAAACATTATAACATTTTTTTTCTTCCTCTAAATTGGCCAGTAATGTTGCTGCTATGAGCGTTTGTCAAACGTCAAAGGTTTCTATTCTGTGTGTTCGGTGCCACAAAATACATTAAAACGTGTTGTCAAACGTGAATTGAATAAAATGCTCAGCTGGATGAAATTATCAGGATGATTGAAAAATTCTAGCCAATGGTTATAAACATTTGGCGAAAGATGCATAATCAGTATTATAGAGAGACCTTTTACGACCTAATTGAAACAGGCTTATTTGGGCAAATGTCAACTTGACTTTACCTGACCTAAGGAATGAGTATATCTTGTGCTATGCTAACTATGTATAGCAAAATCTCGAGAAAAGGCTAAAACAGCTGTAGCTGCAGTTAAAGTAAAATTTAAAAATGAATTTATTTCAATTATTTTTTTATATTATGATATCTTTTCAAAATTATTTCTTATATCATACATACATACCCTTGTACCACAAATGCCAATTTTGTGTACATAATCAGCTTCGGGTGCAACAAAAGCTTTGCGTCTCTCTTCTAGTTCTTGTGAAGGTATTAAGCCGATTTGATCACTTTGAGCAGTTATGTTTTTGGCTTGCCACCAATTTGGATCTTTAACATTAATAATCTGTAAATGCAACAAAATAAAGTAAAATAAAATGAAATAAATAAAATAACATTTGCAAGAAAAAAGTGAAATACCTGTAAAATATCGCCAGATTTAAAGGCCAAACCAATATCCTTGCAGGGTAATAAAGAATCCTCAGAAGGATTGTATGTAAATAAGGCACGCATGTAACACTAAATAGAAATTTAATAAATAAATACAAATATTTAATTAACTTTTCCACAAGTATTTAATTAATTATATACTCCTCAATTAATTTAAATATTTAAATATATTTTTTTTGGATAAATTAATTCAATTTGGATTTTTTATATCCCAATTTAATTATTACTTACTTTAATTTTGTTTATGCCTAATTGATCATAATTTTTGGATTTCAGAGAAAGTGAAAATCAATTCAATTAATTTTTGAGCATAATTATTTAAAAAGAAAATTAAAAATATCTTGTAACGATAATGCATTCAGTATATCACATGCATTGTATTAAAAAATTCTAAATTGCTTTTAAATTTGTATGAATGTCATAAATCTGGGGCAAATCCATTACAGCAAAGTTTTGTAAAATTTGATCATTTACAAAACGACGAGAAAATGAGAGGTTAAGAGTGATTTCCTCTTTATGACAAGAGCAGAATGCTGACATGTAAAGTGAAAGGTAGTCCTCCACTCCTTCTTCTCGCAACAACAGCACCTGCTAACGTAATTGGGAGCACGTCTATTGGCATGCTTTCCAATAACACAATGGCCCGTTAGAATCGCAATTATGCAATGTATGACCGGGCAATTGAGGAACCAAATTGAATCAGTAGCCCTCTTCTTATCTAATAAAGTTTTCTTTTTGACACCAACACTCAGTAGGTGAATCTTATTCATGCAGTGCACTGTGTTAGAACACAGGAAAGATAGTTTATAGAAGAAAGTTTTTTTATGACCATACACTGACCATACCTTCGTAATTTTTTTTTTCGAGAAATGCTTTTTAGTAATATTTCTCATTTTCGTTGTCAGACAAATAATCAAAGAATCTTAAACACCCAGAGACTCTGGTGGGAATCGAACCCACGACCTCGTCACTTGAAATTTAGCACAACACCAACTAGACCATCGGAGCAGCCAACAGACTCTAGCTATATTGTGCTGCCAACGAAATTGAACTTCTCTGTAACCCGATCGGATAATACCTAGTTTAACTGAGGCAATCAGAATACCTATGCCCTGCAATATGTCAGAGATTGGAAAAAAAAATTCAGGCAGCATGTAACGATAGGAATAAGGGCTGATGATGTCGTTAGCCTGGTTTAAACCGCATCAGACGATCAATTTTAGTGGAAGTATTGACGTTATTATTGACTTAACTATTTAATCAGATATGATTCTGTGCACTTAGGACAATTCTTTGATAAAAAAACGTTCTATTTCGACCACCTGCAAATGAGTCACATCATTAAAAATTTTACACAAACGATAGACGTTTGACTACAATTCTTGAACAAGATACATTTTGTTGGCAAGTATGCCTGTGTAAAACATTCCACTTTGTCAAAGAACAAAGGCCGACAAGTTAAAAACAGCAATGGATCGAAATTTCGGCGTCTGTTTAAGATTTCTTATTGCAGCAGTAATATTCTCTTGATGAACGTAGATTTATTTGTTTTGTTTATGTTTGTGAAGAGTAAAAATATTGCGAAAACGATCAGTGAGTACTCTCAGAGCCAGAAATCTGCTATGAGGAAGTCGCCGAAGAAATATATTTTTCATATTTTGTTTTATTCGAGATATCTGGGCTGGGGTTTCAACCACGGCCTTACGTCTAATAAGCCAAGGCACAACATAATATTCTAAGGCGACTTAGGAGTTTTTTTAGGGTCAAAGTCTAAATTAAAAGCACGATATAGTCAAAGGCTTAAAATTTTTTACACATAAGGCACCAAAATTCCATTAAAATGCAGACTTTAAAGTCTTTTCAAGCTGATTCTATGCCATCATTCTCGCTAAATCCAACAAAAATTAAACGAAATTTGCTTATCGTTTATGACATTCATACAATTAAATTGCCGCATTATTCGCATTCCTTTGGTAGGATTTTTATTTTAAAAAAGCTTTTTTTTACTATTTGAACAAAACTAAGATGCTAAAATAAATAATTAAACTTAAGAAAAATTAAATCAATCTTTTGCTATTAAATTAGTCGAAATCAAGCAAACATAACTTCTTTTAAAATAAATTTTAAATTTGTTTGCTAAAGCAGTTAAACTGTTTGCAATATTTTATGAATTTTATTTCATTTTCAATAATAAAATAAATAAGTATATATGTATGTATGTATGTATGTATGTATGTATGCACATATATATGTCTATAAGCAACATTGAGCAAAACAACTAAACACCACTTACCGTCAACTTTTTGCCTGGCTCTATTCTAGCAACACCATTTTGTTTTACCTGGCCACTGGTTAGACGTGACGAACGTATTTCCTCTTCAACATTCGGACCAATTTTCAATGTTAAATTCTCTTTTGCCCTAGACACTTCGATTTGTAAATCTTCTGGACTGCGTACAGGTGTACCATTAACTTCTAATATAACATCGCCACGATGTAAGAGACCCTGTTTATCTATAACACCACCGGCTAGTATACGTGCAACCACCAGTTGTTTGTGTTCATCTATTTCGACGGTCAAGCCGAGTGGTTGATTGGGAATGCGTCGCAGACCAACCATTTTAATCGTTTCAACCGGCATCGTTGTATTAATCACTTCGGGAGGAAATAGATAACCACCTGATTTACGTTGAGATATCGATTCGAGTTTTGTGAGCGAACCACCAGCAGCTTTTAAACGGGCTTCGTATAGATGACCTATTTCATCATGGGCACGTATAAGAGCCTAAATAATGATAAAAATGTAAAAAAAAAAACATTAATTAAGTGAAGCAAAATCTCTGTACATAACATTATCAGTAAGGGCTTGGCCTTTCTTGGACTAAAGAACAAAAATCTAAAAATTGAATATTATGTACGAACGTAATTTTGTTGTCTTAAATGATCTTAGTTAGAGGGCAACTCAATTGATGTACGAGTATATATTAGAGCATTGAAAAGGCTTTACTTGAACACAAAGTACGGACATACATACAACACAAGCATAGTAAATAATTATGTTCAGTTCCACTAAACGATTTTTCTGCAAATTGTATGTGTGACGCTCGTGTGAGACCTATATATCAAGCTTTTAACGTTCAGACTTTTTCTTCTGGTTCCGAAATATAATCAGAGCATTACGTATGTAATAGTTGGAGTCGATTATTTTCGAAATAAAATTGGCGATCCCTGGCTTTTATAATAAAGAAGAAAAAGGTCTTCCTATTGTCACTTATACAACGCGAACTATATTTTATTAAAGGCAGCTATTGAAATAATAGTTTTAGTTTAACCACTCCTCTCGGTTCACTTATAAACCCTTTTTGTTAATGCTGTATTTCTGTTTTTTATTTTGTAGTTCTTGTGATAGGAAAACAAAGAGCCATACCATATACTATATACACATAGCCACAAAAGTATACATACGGATAACAAATTTCAGAAATTTTTTAACCAATCCGTTTTTTTTTGGAAATATTTATAATTGTCTGACATCTTTCTTCGATTTTAAGACGGTCTTTTGCTTTGGTTCAGAAATTTGTGAAATTTGTAAATCGGATGCATACCTTTGTGGGCCTGTGCAGGGCCACAATTCAGTTCAATTTCAGAAATTTTTTAACCAATGCAAAAGACCGTCTTAACATCAAGGAAACTATAAAGATTTTGAACGAAAACGGATTAGTTAAAAAATTTCGGCAATTTTGTAACCGTACGTATAATTTAGTAACTGTGTGTATGTATATAGTCACAACGGTGTATGTAGATTTTTTCCAGCTAATTTTTTTGTTTTTTCTAATAATTTCTAGGTTATATTTTTTTACATTAGTTTTTGTTTTCAAACGTATTTAATTCTAATCACCGGGAAAAAGTCTAAATACAGTGATGTATGTAGACTTTTTTCTTTGACTGTATGCCTCTACCTAGATTTTGTACTAAGATCATTCACATTTACAATATCTTCGACAGATCAAAGGGATATAAAAGATTATTATCATGAGAGTGGATCGATACACGTGATTCAGGTGTCCAAACGCCTGTTTGTTTTTGTTTATTGTGCTCTGAATGTCACTGCTCTGAATTCGCCGCACATGCTGACGATGCTTTCCAGTTAGCAAATTTAATGGGACATTTGCGAAACTCTGCTCCATTAGTTTCAGGGTTGCCGTGTTTTTCAATATTAATGTTAAGACCAGTTTTGTATGTCTTTGTCTGTACAGAATCTAACTTTGTATGTACAATGTGTGCTAGACGACAGCCTTCCGTTCAAGCCTCAGACTATACCTCAGTGCAGATTATACGCCCTGTAGAGCAAACAGCGTTAAAAAGCATTGCGAAGAGATAAAAACCTTGTTTTATTCCCGATTTAAAAGAGTTTGGCTAAGTGGCAATGCCGTCGGGCAGAACATGGCAACTCGCGTTGTCCTCCTATAGAGCTTTAACAGTATCATTTATTTTGCTAGGGGTTCGCTTACAAGCCAATCTTTAATATGATTGCGAACCATGGAATACAGTAACTAAGCGGTAAGCGGTCTGGCCCTGTCTATGTCACATTCTTAATATATTATAGACAGCGCCAATTTCTAATCACACTCTGTGTTTGAATACAAGCCTATCTCTAATTAAAACTGAAATTATGCGGCATAAATCGATGTGCATTGGGCACACTCTGCGAAAGACATTTTATTAACCACTACAACCCTTAAGTCATAATTACATGCTAGCTCCGCACACCACCCATGTTATGTTTGTTAATTTTATCCAAGAGTGGATTGAATACTTCGTCGAGCCCTTAATCAAATAATATTAGCCAAACCTTATTAACAAATACAAATTAAATTAAATTGTATATACAGTCAAAGAAAAAAGTCTACATACAGCGGTGAATTTTTTTTTATCAATTTTAATTTTTTTTTGTCAAATTGAAACCTAGAAATTATTAGAAAAAAAAAACCAAAAAAATTACAACGGTGTTTGCAGACTTTTTTCTGTGACTGTAAGTATTGAAAATTTGTTCATAATATTTACCCGAAAATGTGGTTGTGCTAAAAGTTTTGCTAATTCTCTTGACTCCAAACGTCTTGAGGGTGAAAATTTGCGTATAATATCGTCACAAATTGGTTTATTATTCAAATGTGCTGGCAAAAATGCTGGAACTGGCTGGGGTTCTGTTGGGTTCAACTGAAAAAAAAACAAAATAAAACGACAAAGAAAACAATAAATAACAAGACAATTTTAAGTGGATAGATACAAGCACTAATGGAATAATTTAATTAAGCAGTAGTGGTTTAATTGGGCATTGCGTAGGTCAAGACACAACAATAATAACCATAAAACAATATTAATAAAATGATGACAAACTTGTGAAAGAATATAACAAAGAGATGATGAGAAAAAAAGTTTATTTCTATAAGAACTTGATTAATAATATAGTGCGTTCGGTATTTAACCTCTAAGTGATCTTTCACATCATGTTTCGTTCGTTTCCTGCAACAAATATTTTTATTTCTGAAAATGTTTCGTTTCCCACATCATTCGTTTAACGATATTTATTTTAGCCTTTAATGAAGGTCAGGCCGGGAGTTGCTTGGTCTACAATAGTTTTTCCATGAATTTAATGTTACAGTTTCTGCCTTGTGTTGGTTTTTTATTTAATTACACTTGAACTACATTTACAGTCAGTCACCAACAACAATTAATTAATTTAAGGTTTTTTGTTTCTTTTTTTTTTTTTTTTGTTGGTATTTTATATAGTCGTTGTGGTTATTTTGATTTGTCAATCATTTCCTAAGTTTTGTAGTGTATCAACAATAAATACCAATTGATTGCCTTTAAAAGAAGGAAAATGTTTTTATTTCAAAAAAATTCACTTTCCTTTAGACTTTCATTTTATGGCAACTAAATATCGACAATTGTTTAGAGTTGTTGTTTTTGTTTTTTTTTTATTTTTTTGTTTCTAGTTTATATTACTTAATGATCATTGGTAGATATTAATAAATGATCATTATGATGATCACGTAATGTATGTACTGGCAACAATTGTTGTTGTTTAACGTATGGAATGCCATACAATTACTTTCTATGATTCATTCATTCATACGAGTTGTGGTGCGGTCTCGTACGTGTATGATGATCATCATCAACCTCACCATAGTTTATTAGGAAAATTCAAGTTTATACCGGGTTACGTTTTGTTTTTCCTTTTTTTATAATTTTTTTATACTATACACACATATACATATGTATGTACATACGTAGGTATGTATAGTATATAAATAAATTGGCTCCTAACTATTAAACGAAGAAACATCATGCATGAGAAGATAATTTTCAATTAAGAAAAAAAAATATTTTGCATTTTCATTTAAAAAAAAGAATTGAAAGCGTAATTTAAAAAAAACAAATTTGTAAAAGAAATGTTTGAAAAATATAATCGACATAAAATTGATTTAAAAAATTATTTACACACAGATTGTAATTTAAATAGCGTTTTAACCAACATATGCTATGCAATGATGTATTGGACTCCGCTTTCTTACTAGCAGATGGAGCCTCAATTAAAAGAAATATATCAGTTTTATAGGTTAGTTTTAGTTTTCACGTATATTATCCGATATATTCGATCATTACCCACTCAGGTTGACCAGACCTTGATGTAAATTTTAAGAGACACACCCCTGTACTGTTTACTATCTGACTTCTAACTTCTTTATACCACAAACCGATTGCATTCGTAATAACCTATAATACGCTTGGACACAATCCCCTATGAGACAACTGTAGCTAAATTGAAGGTAGGGATTTGGCTTACTTCATCAGATAAGTGAAGAAAATAATACGATTTAGGTTGCGGAATAGTGACAATGTCTTCAAAGGCAATGTCTTCTATTACTTAGAGTCTAAAGAATTAGAAAGTATTTGGCGATTTTCCCCATCAAACTATAGAGGAGGCGGTAGACACAAAATAATTTCTTCTAGACTACAATTAAAAGCGAAGTAGGTGGTCATTACTATTAAAGGTCGTAGTGTAATAGGCTCTCAAGTACAAATATATAGACCACCGAATACGGTGAAATAAACCCTTCAGTTAGGATTACAAACTAGCTTCTCACATCACTTATGCTGTTTAAGTTAAAAGTCGAACCACAGATTTTTGATAAACTTTTCATTGCAATTTTATTTTCTCTCAGAGTTTTTGCCAGAAATCTGCTAAGAGGAAGTCGTCGTTTTGTGTATTTCGTTTTGTTGGAGATATCTGAGATGGGGTTTGGAACCAAAGACTCACGTTTAATAAGCCCACACACTACCTACTAGACTACAGCGACTTCAAGTTCTTTAGTCAGGATTACGACCTACCTTCTCACACCACCCAGATTGTTTGGGTTAATTTTATCCATGTGTGGCGAGGCCTACAGTTTAAAGTCGATATTGAGCACTAGATTTTGGAGAAATTTTCCAATTTTATTTACCAAACGTTTACGGCACGTACTGGATGATACGTTCGTTTATAGCATACGAAAATAAAGCAAATGTTTATCTCATTCTCATTGCCTTTCACACGCTAGAAAAGAACGTACGTTCTGTGAATGTTCAATTGATTCTTCCATTAGGGGTTTTTCAGAGGAAATCGCCGAACAAATATTTCTCCATATTTCATTTTGTTTGAGGTTTCTGAGCTGGGGTTTAAACCACGGTTTCGTATCTAAAACGCCAACACACTAGCTACTAGACTACGGTGACTTTAAAAACCAATATTCTAGTTTGATTTAAACAAGACTGATTTAACTAAAATTATGAAAGCTTTGACAAGTAGATTCCATTAAAGATTTTCTGTAGGAAATTATTTTTTATTTCCGTAAATTTCCGTTGTAAATAAACCAGAATATGCAAAACAAGCTAAATATTATTTCTCTTGTGGAATGAAAAGCAGTCAACGAGAGGTTATGCATAAATCGGTATAATTAAAGAAACATTTCACTGTACCGCGAACTATGTATTTAAAAATATAAATTAATATTGAAAATATCTATACACATACAGATATTTTCACACGACAGTATAATAGATGACACCAAATTGTAAAATTACAAAAACAAATATGTACGTTCATATGAATACATTAAAGTTTTCCCTAAAGAAAGAAAGTTGCATTGTGTTGATTGTAATTTTATTTTTCTTTACGGTTTTCACATATAAATTACACTTGTACTTAAGTATGTACATATGTGCATATGTATGTATGTATATATGATTAACCATAGCATAGCGTATCTGGCAGAAAGAAAACAAAATCTTTAAGTAGAGTGGCTGAAGTAAAAAAAAGTGTAAATTGCAGACAAAATTCATTTCAGTGAAGCCTCACTAAAACAGTTTAGTTTTGTTGCTGCAAATAAAATTTATGTTTGCAAATATATGTATGTATTTACACTCTACAAATAGTACGTACATACATATATCGCATAATAATACAAAAACAATAAAAAACAAGCAGTTTGTTGACCTCTTCTATATGACAGCCTTTTATGAAATAAAAGAAAATAAATAAATTTAAAACTTTGTTTTCATAATTTTTAAATACAATTTAACAATTTATAATAAATATGATTTAATATCAACAGTTTATGGTCATGGCATATGGTTATTTAAAATTTATTTAAGGAGACTAATAAATGTCTGGCAAATTGTAAAGAAAATAAATATGATAATTAAAATGTAATTGGGGTGACGTACTGGTAAAAGCGAATTAAAAATACGCTACAGATTATTTTATGGGTACATAATTGAGGAACCAATTAATTTATATGCATAACATACAACGTAATACGTAATACAAGAGTGAATATACGGTTGTTTGTTTGAAGACTACAGTTGCTCACATAAATTTATGGAATTGGTTACTACATACATAACATAATTGGCCATTACAACCCTTCAGTGAGGATTACGGCCTAGCTTCTCACACCACTCATGTTGTGTGCGTTAATTTTATACGTGAGTGGCGGGACCTACAGTTTAACGTCTACTCCGAACGACAGATTTTTGAGAAACTGTTTCATGGCAGATTTATTCATTCTCAGAATTTTTGCCAGAAATCTGCTGAGAGGAAGCCGCCGAAGAAATATTTTTTTTCATATTTCGTTTTGATGTCTGACCTGGGATACGAACCCGGGCTTTACGTCTAATAAGTCAACACACTACTTACTAGACTACGGCGACTTGGAATTGGTTACTAACTTACAATAATTTGGTTTATAATCCAAAGGGGCCTTTCGTCTCCAATAAAAAGAGGAATTACAAAAATAACGGAACAAATTTTTAAACCTTATATCTGGGTCCATACAGAGTGAGGTTTTACATTGGATGTTCGAAAACCTTCGAGTACAAAATGTTGATAGATAGCTCTAAAATGTAATTCCTCCGGTAATATTAATTACATCAGGGTGCCCTGGTAGTCTAGACGTGAGGGCTGTGGGTTCAATTTCCATCAGAGACTCTAGTCTGTTACACTAAACCGAGCAAATGGTCGAAGTTAATAATAAAATATAATTCTTTATTATATTATAAGTAACAAATGAATAAAAAAATAATTGCATCAGCGAAAACTATAGCTTGTCTAAAAGGTGCTTAACCACAGCTTCACTTTGTTAGAAAACCTTATTAATATCTGTTTATTCTAAGAAAAGTTTAAAAATGAATTTTTTATGCTACAAAATAAAAAAAGTAAGATTGCATAGCAAAAAATCGTAGCAGAATGGTTTACTCGTTGTTGATTTGATAATTTCAATATTAAATGAATGAATATTAAATCAATGAAACCGTTGAAAAAAATTTGAGAAACTAGACATTCATAACAAAATATTTAACCATTGGAAGAAACCTGGATCCATAAAAAACCTGGATATTTGGGTGCTACATTAATTAAAAATAAAAACTTTAATGGACCGAATATCCATTTGCATTTCTACATTTCTCATGGGAATATATCCAAGAATAACTCAACTAATAATTTTGAATTCGAATTTTGCTGAGTAAATTTGCTGAAAAGACTGATGAAAAACCTGACAGAATTAATATTAATAAACGCAGATCTCAAAAAATTAATATTCTGCTGAAATTCTTATTTAACAGGTTGTTAGAAAGCAATACGATCTTTTCAACTTGGGTCATATGTAGTATATACCGTTCAAAGGTTGAAGACTCTGAGACTGATGAATACAAATCTCTGTTTAAGCCCGACAAAAACGAAGGACAATAGATTTTTTTCTGCAAATAGCTGCATCAAAAGAAAACTATTTGTCAAGTACAGGAAAAAGATGATAATTACTTAGAGCCGATTTTAAACTATAAAGAAAATACGACAGAACCATAACTAAGCAGTACAAAGATTAGGAGGTAGTGTAATCATATTTGTTCTGCTAGTGCCAAAAACTACTAACTTTTTGCAAGAGAACAACTCTTAGTGAAAGATTCTTTACAAAGCACCACAATAAACACACTGTTAAACTCAGCTGTCAATGCTTTCTTGGTCACCGTTTGCAGCAATTTACTGCGATTTGACTTTTTATTTTTACACGACTGTTTAGTTCTACTTAATAATCATGTTAAAGTTGTCAGAAATAATTAAGTTTTCATCACTAGTCACCATCTGTTTCAGAAACGGTTGTAATTTTGAAATGTATTAAGTCTTATTCAAGTTGTTCTAAATATATTTTTCCTGAATAATTTTATTAACGCTTCTATAATTCCTTTTATTTTATTAACATTATTGATTTCTTTTAATCAAAATAAAAATTAATTCTCAAAAATTGATTTACAGAATACTTCAAACTGAAAACTGTGGTAAGATAGGGATGCGTTATGTCATGCCTTCTGTGTCCCTAGGGATAAAAAATAAAGTTAAGGAAAACAAAATCTATATGTATGCCTACGGACAACAGTCATATTCTGCATATAGGGGACCAGTATTGTAGGGAAAGATCAAGTGCAGATATCCTAAACTATATCAACTGTATCCAGTATTTTGATTTTAATATATATTTGTCTTATATAACTAGAAGTAGAATCATTAATACATATCAGTGACATTAAATAATAATAGCTTAAGTAGATATTTCGTGTTTAGAGATATTAAGGGGTTTGTCTAAAATAAATCGCGTTTGGTAAATACAAATATATAAATATAAACGCGTGTAGTTTTATTAATAATGACATTTTATACATGAAATTTAGCTGAGTGATAGATATTGAAGAAGAGAATAAGAATATGTAATAAAATGAAAAACACTTATGTCAACTTAAGCTATTAATCATCATTAATTGCCACAGATATGTACAATATTCTACCCTAGCGTCGACACAAACGTAGTTCAAAAGATTGTCAACTGGTGTCTGAAGAGGATTTCAAATACCTATGAAATCAAGCTTTACCGAGAATCAAAATTTTGCGACGTGCAAACAATTACACAAACGAGTAGATGACGTAGAACAGGCAACGATTGAATGAAATTTACGAGATAGAAGAAGAAGACAACTGGATTGACGAGGATGCTCTGGAATGAAATAAAGCCAATAGATTACGATAAATCTGAATGGTATGCAATATTTATCATGGACCTTTGTTCTATAAAAATCGATTTTTAATGACGATATACAATGCAATACTTTAGGAATTTTTGCACAAATTGCCATACAAACCTCAACAAGTCGAAAAAAAATTTGAAACGTTCGTATACTTACACAAATATCGTCTTTTTAATATTTTGCAAAGTATTTAATATCGTTTTATATTTAATTGTGTGTGTAAAATCTTAAGTGAAGTGAAATTCGGCATAAGATGTCGGTAATGAATTGAAAAGAAAAAAATTAAAAATTCGACAATAACAAAAATTAGGAGCCACTAATTAAATTTTATGTGTGGGCGGTGTATTTAAAAAGTCAAAACGTATGACCTTATGTACATAAAAATATGATTACGTATTTAAATTTTAATTTATTTTTATGAAATTATAGAAGAATATATCGACTAAATATTTTTATAATATATGAACTAAACGACTGCTAAAGGCGTGGCCATGTTTTCTCATTACTTTTCAATGCTTGGAAAGAAAAAAGGGACTTTTTTTCTTGAGTTCAAATAATTACTTGAATTGAAAAGTTAATTTTAATAAATTAGACACGATTTTAGCAAATAATTGAATACAAAAGAGTGTCTCTTCATTGAATTTATAATTATATAATTAAACAATTGTGTAAATGCAGGTGCTAAAAAATGTTTTAAAGTTTAGTTTTTTCAAAGAAATTTATTACAAAGAAATCATTTATTATGTTAAACAGAATTTAATAAATATTGAGAAAAATTATAATTTTTTGGAGGACCACTCCCAAAAAGACTGAATAAAGCTTGACTTGACCATGTTTTATGCGGGAGCATTTAGCAAAGAATGAGAGAGAGACATCGACTTTAGGCCACAGATAAAGAGAGAAAGAGAGTAAGCGGGAGAGAGCCAAGATAACACAAAAATAAAAAAGAAAAATATTACACAATTATAATAACAATGTCAAATGCCACAACAACAACAGCAAATACGATTTAAAAACACAACAAAAATTCTCCACTCATTCAAGTTGTATTGGAGTTTTTTATTCAAAACAGACTTTTTTCGATATACAAAACAGTGGTTGTTGGTATTAACTTTGTTTGTACATATTTATTGTTATTGTTGCTGTTGGTATTATTCTTTTGATACCCAACAATAACGAATACAATAAACAAGCACACGACGAAAAACAGTTAAAAGCAAGGAAAAACGGTCTTAAACAAAATGATTCAAAAAAGAAATTAATCGTATAGCATTTTATACGGATACGTCATCGTCTTTAAGCGTAAAGTTCTTCTTTACTTAGCTTTTTCTCCACTTTTTTAATTTAAAAAATATTGGCAAAAACAAATGCAAGAAAATGTAGAATAATTTTAATCACCAAGGCAATGGTGGCACTGGATTTTGGTAAACACAAATAAAACTCTTTTTAATATCGATTTTTTTTTTGTTTTTCTCTTTTTGTTTTTAATACAGTTTAAATTTTTGTTTAGTGTTGCTATTTTTTTTCTTCTTTTTTTTGTTACTGAATGAAACTTTCGATTGCATTCACTTCCAAGGAAAAACTCGTACTGATTTGTCTATATTGGTTACAAAATAAGCCTCAAATTTCACAAAAACAAGAAAAAACAACACAACACAACACAATAGCGATACAAAAAAAAATCTACACTCACTAATTAAGAATCTTGACTTGAAAACTTAGAGATACACGAGCAACAGCAAAATAAACTGTTGAATACACGAGCAAACGTTAGCAATAAAAAGCGGGAGTTTAAAGTCGTTGCATTATAGTGAAGCTCTCGTAAACACAGTCATTCACTCACGTTCACCGACCGATACACACACACACTCATACACATTCACCTAAAGCGAACTTTAAGCCATATACTCATCGTTCTCCCCAAAAATATAAACAATAATACATAGAAAGAGCATGCAATAATACTCTCTTCTGAGCGCGTTTAGTTTAACTCTTTTAAGCCAGTCACATTTATAAATACCGTTTCGTTTTGTTTCGTTTTTGTTTTTGCCGTTGGCTTTTACGCTTTAAAAGTTTCGTACCTTACCTAAACACAGTTCAAACGTTACTAACTTGTAGTCTTTGGCATGGGAACGACCAAACCCCAAAACAACTAAATCAAATACAATAGTGGAGACTAGATTGTCTGTTTCAGGCTAAAGCGTAAGCAAATGATTGTGCACAACAAGCTAAAGTCTTCACCAGTATTTTTATTAAGTTTTCGATGTTTTGTTGTACGTATTTCGAATTAAAGGCGAATTCACAAAGAAAAAAAACATAAAAAAAGAGGGGAAAATTAGTTGTTATACACTGTAAAAATATAAAAAGTCTTGTGAGTTAATTACTTGGTAGCATGTTTTAATGTCATTGCATTTAAATATCTGCATCGTAAATATTTTATTAGAACATTTAGTAAATATAGAACAGAAAGTAATGCGCTGTAAGTGGATATGGCCTTTTAAATTAAATAAAATGCATTACGAGAGTGGAAACAGCAAGCAGAAATAGAGTTCCACATATGGATAGTGCTGCTGAAGAGTGGATAGTGCTGCTGAAGTGTACTCTGAAAGATGAGTGGTACGTAAAAATAAATGATCTTCGGTTGCAATAGTGATAGAGATAAAACTCAAGCCACATTATTTCGATGAAACACCAAATTTGAATACCCTACCGTTATTACCGCCCTTTCTTGTATGTGGTTGAGAAGCCCCAGAATAGACTTCTGGGCATGTCTGGAATTTGTATTCCATTTATTTAGAATATTTATATTCGTTCAGGTAAAAGTCGTGTAAATAGTAAAGAGTGAAGTACTTCTTGCTCCGTCTTAAGAAATCAAAGCACTTTAAATGCTTCTTTCGGCTCTTGAAATTTAATGCCCAAAGTATAAAAGGCTTCTGACTCCCAATATTTGCGCCATACTTAGCTACAGATGACATAACAATAATTTGGGTTAATCAGTCGATTCCTTTGGATGTGGAAGAAACGGAATCGGTTTTTGGGTGTCAGAACGTTTGAAGATCTGGGCATGGTGGCAAATGTGGAACTAAGGGAACTGTCCGGTGTTATCCGAATCTCAGGATTGTGGTCAAAGTTAGCTACGAAAGTTTAATTATGGTCAGCTAACTCTTAGGACCGGATATATGGACGATGAAGCTAAACCAAACAAAATTCTTTACATAAATTGGCAAAATTCGATAAAATTTAAAAGGGTGCAGTTTTCTGACCTAGTTGGCTGGATATCTATTGGATCAAGGATTCCAAAAGAGATTACGTTACGATTGGGTAACCTTTAGGACAGGAGACCTAGCCGACGAAGCTAAATGTTTTGTTCAAATCAGCAAAAAAATGTTCTCTATAAATCAGGCCAATTTGGATAAAAAATGGACTTCCTCAAATAAGCGCAATGTGCTCTTTATAAAAAATGCATGTCATAGACCCAAAAATGCAAGTCATCGGCCAAAAAACTGCAAATAATCTCCAAAAAAGCAAATCATCGACTACAAAGCTTGCCATCGACCAAACAAAAGGCAAGACATCGACCAACAAGATGCAAGTTATCGGCCAAAAATGCAAGTCATCGTCCAAAAAATGCTAGTAATCGACCAATAAAAATGCAAGTAATCGACCAAAAAATGCAAGTCATCCACCAAGAAAAAGGATATGCAAGTCAATGTGCAAAAAATGCAAGTTATCGCCCAAAAAATGCAAGTCATCGCCTAAAAAAATTGACAATATACCGACAATGTTGCCCGTTTTATATAGAGAACTTGTTTTGCTCATTATAAAACGCAAATAACTTCAACGCCTATATCTCCGGTCCCAAGTAACGCCCGACCGTAACGAATCATTGAGGCTATGGCTATCCAGCCCACTAGGTCTATTTTTTATCCGATTTTGCCCGATTTATATACATATAGCAATTTCTTTTTGCTAATTTGAATGCAACATATACGAAATGTGCTAGCTTAGTGTCTACCAGTGTAGCTTCCATTATTTCTATCTCTTTCACATAAAAGTAATCGATGTGTCTTCAATCTCAAATTCCTGAAAATCAATTGATAATATCGTTATTTTAATACATAAATTATAAATTGTTTTTATATTTATTTGTTTATCAAAGAATAAGCGCATAGAGAGGAGAATAAAATGACGTAATTTAATAAAATATTATTTATTAAGATTCGAAAGCATTAAAATCCATGGATAATTGTTTTTAACAAATGATACAAACTTTTTTAAAAATAGAAGTAAAGTTATTCACAGAATTATTTCTCTTCCATACTTTCAACAGGTTTCTACGCTAGAAAACACTTGTTTTATGAATATTAGGCCGCTTGAAAGCTTAAAATGTTCTGCTCTAAGCCGCAAAATAAAATTATAACACTGACCTCAATGAAATGCTTTAATTTTCTTTGTATCAAAGAAATTTGTTTCGCAATAAGAGTTGACTTTATTTCATTATAAACGACCAAAAATTTAAAAGATTAACAGCACCAAGCAAAACCAGAATGTTTAGTTAAATATTGTTATTATTTCTAAATATATTTAAATATATAAACTTGTATACACATGTAAACTACGCTTAATGCGAGATTCTTTAATATCGTATTAGGTTAATAGGGTTCAAGTTTAGCGACACATTCTTGTTTAACACTCTAAGCGGTCTTTTCAGTCTTGGCAGAGGTTGATTCGAAATTATAAACAACATATGTAGTTTTGTTCACACTCAAGCCTAATAGGCATCATTTCAATCTATAACTTGTTGACATATGAAGCTAATAGGACTGAACTATTGTCAAAAAAATACAACCTTGAAAATCAATTTTACAAGCTTTAATTGAGATAATATAATGCGCCATAAACTAGAATATGTAGTAAACACTGAGAGACTCTTACGGAATATAAGATGAATTCAGAAGGATATCCCAATGAGCCAGCGTAAGTGTTAGGTGAATCACTTGAATCAATTTGTAGGCCCTATCGTTGCCCAGATGTAATACATTTACTCACTAGTTAGACAAAATAGTTTCAATCTGGACGATTACTTCCTTATGATCCAATTGTTGACACTACAGATACAAATTATGCACAAATTTGCCATGAAAGAACAACTCATAGGAACCCAACTGGCAGCAAAGTGTCTTAACCGTTAATGCTGACAGTGTCTACAACAACCGTTTACCCCTGACGTACATAAGTAAGACAGCAAGGATTATAAACGGGCAATAAAAAATTATTCTTGATATGGTTCGATGATCAAGGAGTGAACAAATGTGAGTACGCGAACAACCTAACTAAACGAGATAGATAATCGATAACATGAATCTGGATAACACGAAGCTTTTTACTGAATTAAAAACCAGCCTGCGACACTGAGCGTAAACGTCACACGAACTATTGTGGAATAATAACACAAGAGGAAAATTTGTAAAGCCATCATTACAACCCTTCAGTCAGGATTACGATCTAGTTTCTTACACCACTTTTAAAGTCGACTCCGATCGACAGATTTTTGAGAAACTTTTCATGGCAATTTTATTTACTCTCAGAGTTTTTGTCAGAAATCTGCTGAGAGGAAGTCGCCGAAGAAATAGTTTCTGTATTTTGTTTTGATGTCTAGCCTGGGGCTCGAACCTTGGCTTTACGTCCAATAAGCCAACACACTACCTACTAGACTACGGCGACTTTAATGATGAAAGGCATACCTTTAGTATATTAAAACTACGTAAAGGCCACTTGAGTCCACTAACAAGCATTATCGTGAGATATGGCAAATAATTATGAATGCAGGGCTTGTGGTGAAGCCGTCTAAACCGTGGTTCACTTTTTATGTCTTTGTTTGACTGGCATAAGCTCGAGATGTCAATATTTTTGGGGGAGACACCAAACTAGGCATGACTCACTGCTAAGGAGCAATCAATATATAGAAAATATGGTTGGTACTGCATAATGGTAAGGGTAAAACAATTCGAAATGATGGTTTGGGGACATGAGATTTTGATCTCCTTCACTTCAACCTATATACCTAACTACCTAATCTTAACTGAACCACCTTTAATAACTAGTCACCTTTTGCTTCAGAAATAATCTGATTTTGTTGTAATCGTGTGTGTCCTGGAGTTTGTTTGAGTCTTCCGAAATTGTAACTCTTAAGGCCATTATTATTTCCTAATATATCAAACATATATACGTTTGGTGTACAAATTAATAGCTGTTAGGGCAGTATATGAATCTATTTTTCGCATTTCACATACAGATAATGCGTTTAAGAAATGAATACTTTCTGTAGTACAAAAATATAAAGTTTTTGGTTCTAAGAAATACAATTTTGCTAGCAATTCTTCACTTCCTGTATATATATATATATATATGTATATACACTGGCGAGCAAAAATGGATACATAATATTAACAAAATATTTTAAATCCAATATTTTTTGTATTTATTGCAGTAAGTAAAAAATTGTAAATAAAATAAGTTCAGACGTTGAAATGGCCAGCAGAAAGTCCGGATTTAAATCCGATCGAGAATTTGTGGGCAATTGTAAAACGAAAATTGGCACAGTATGAAAACCCTCCAAATAACCTTAACGAATTGTGGCTAAGAATTGAGGCAGAGTGATAAAGAATAAACAGCGAAATCATTAAAAAAACTGGTAGAAATCTTACCAAAATACATTAAATCAGTAATAAAGAATAAAGGATTATGGACAAAATACTAAATTTTTCATTTGAAACGAAACGAGCAAAATTGGATAAATGCTAGTAAATAATATTTAAGCTGTATTTTATATTTAAAAGGAAATAATATTACTGTAAAGTTTTTGTTTTAATTAGAGGATAGTCTAAATAAATGTTTAACATATGGATTGTTTTTTATTTTTTTTATTTTAATAAATAAAGTACAAATATAAAGTTTATATTTTTTTTAATATTATGTATCCATTTTTGCTCGCCAGTGTATATGTATATATAGTCGCCGTAGTCTAATAGGTAGTGTGTTGGCTTATTAGACTTGAGGCAACGGTTGAAACCTTAGATCAGACTTCTCCAACTAAACGAAATGCGCAAATTATTTCTTCGACGACTTCCTCTCAGTAGATTTCTTGCCAAACTCTAAGAGTTAATAAAATTGTCATGAAAAGTTTCTTAAAAATCGACGTTAAACTGTAGGTCCCGCTACTCGTGTATAAAATTAACACACACAACATAATTGGTGTGAAATGCTAGGTTGTAATCCTGACTGAAGGGTTATAATTGACTAATTATGTATGTGTGTGTGTATGTAGAAATTATTGAATTTTCACATGGTAACTGTCTTATCTTTACGAATTGGGAAACCATCATCTTTGTACATTTATTTGGGGAAATTGCAGTACTAAAGACGCACTTCCAAACATTTATGTTCTTTGGCAATTTATTTTCCAAATTGACATCATATGTATGAATATAACGTTAATTATTTCTTAAAGATTAAATTATATAATGTATACATAATATTTATGTACTATAACGATCAAATGAACTGAAAAACTAATTCGAATGACATCAAAACTTTTAAGACAAAGTTTGTTGTTGAAATAATTTTAATAAAAATAACCCTAAAACAGGTATAAAACTGGAACTCATGATTAAGCACAGTTACAGACATCGTGTTATGCTGAACTGCATACAAATGTTGCATGGAAGACTTTAAAGTTGTTGTTTTCGATTAAAAGCAAATGTTTGTTTTGGTTATTAGCGCTTACCAAAACAGAAACTGGTTTTTTGTTTAAATAGCACTTCTTTTAATAAAATATTCAATAAGAGCGAGTGGATATATGTACATATGTATGTATGTAGATACATATATACAGGCATATGACGATTTAAGTTGTTTTTGAATTTATAAAGCTTTTACATTGTAAAATGAAAACATGAAGCTTTTCATTTTCCACTACTACTCATATGCATACGATGAAGATGAATCTAATGGATAAAAACAACATACACACACGTACTACGTCATACAAATCAATTCAAAGCTTTTCATTTTACACGTATGTACATAGTATGCTAGTGTGGTAAAAGTGCTGTAATCTATTGGTGGTGACACAATGCTCCATTAAAAATATTCTAATTTTTTCATTTTCTTTTTTTAAGGCAACAATCTCATCTGAAAAATCTATTTGTGTTAATTAATGCTTAAACATGTAAAAGTGTTCTTCAATATTTTTATACTTTCACTGCAATGTTTTCGTTCATTCAAAAGGTCACGCTATATTTTCTTCATATGCGTGATTCGATATGACTCGTAGTAATCATACCACGAGACGGGAAAGCAAATTTTAAACGACTGTTATAATTTAATAAACAATCTTCGACATACAATATTCTAATTACATGGTATAATCATTAAAATCGTGGGACTTACATACATACATGCAGAACACAAAAGGAAGGAGAATGGAAAATAGCGAAAAGAATAAAGTTTGGTATAACGAGATACCAAGCTCAGCCTTCAAAACAGTAAATGGTTGGATGACATGCTATGACTACTTCACGGCACAGATCCTAAATATCCACTAGAAGATGTCGAAAAAAATTTCTTTAGTAGACCACATTTACATACATGCATACATAATTGGCCATTACAACCCTTCAGTGAAGATTACGGCCTAGCTTCTCACACCACTCATGTTGTGTACGTTAATTTTATACGTGAGTGGCGGGACCTACAGTTTAACATCCACTCCGAATGACAAATTTTTGAGAAACTTTTTCATGGCAGGTTTATTTACTCTCAAAGTTTTTGCCAGAAATCTGCAGGAAGTCGCGGAAAAAATATTTTTTTTTTTTCATATTTCGTTTTGATGTCTGACCTGGGATACGAAGCCAACACACTCCATACTAGACTACGGCGACTTCAACCACATTTATCCAAATATAATTCAAAAGTGAATGCCAATAATAACTCTTTTGTTTGTCTAACATCACTTAAAGGTAGAATTAAGCCCCGCTTAGCCAAACGTCTACGGAACATAGGCTCGTTTTTAGCACATGAGAGGCATTGTAAACGCTTACCAAAACAACATTATGGTTCGGTAAAGGCTATCATTGCTTTTCGTATTCTAAAAACGAACGTACGTTCCGTGTACGTTTGGCTAACCGAGGATTTAGTCTTTACGTTCTGTTACTTTCAGCTAGTTTTTCAGTTACTTTTCCTGTTCCGTTCCGTACGTATATTCAATATACAAGACATAAACGAAACGTCACAGAAAGTAAAGACTAATTCTACCTTAAAACAAGGAAATCTATCAGCAGCCTAAAGAATAATAAATTAACCGAAATTGAGCGTATTGCGCCTTGGAAAATGTACATTCACGGAAAATGTACATTTTGGGAAAATGAAACCCTTTCCGAAGAGCTTACGGAAAGCATTGGAATTAACATACCTAAGAAAGGATCAATTGGGTAGTGTGGTAGTACAAATCAGTGGGAAAAGAATATCTAAGAAAGTGTCATCTGCTCTGAGACTGGGACAAGTTGGATTGAAGTCTGTCATCCACAAAAATAGCCTCAGCGACATAATCGAACGTTTTGGAAAAAGGTTGACAACCCTATATTTATTTTTTAATTGAATTTGAGAAAGCTTTCGATAAACACCAATGTAATGTGGATTGCACTAGAATTTAAAAAATTTTCCAAAGTCTAATATCTACCATCAAATATGTTTAGGGAAATGCCACTTGCCAGGTAAAATTTGAAAAACACTCTTATGCTATAAACACAATAAAAGCAATGCAGCTTACACAGTAATTTTGCAGCAACAATTTCCTTCTTGTCGCGTTGCCTTTAAAATAATTGTTTCCACCCATGTATTCTATTTTGAGAGATTGCTGTGCTTGCTGCGCTGCGTTTGTAGTGTTTATAGTATTAGGTTTGAAACTAGTGTACGATAAGAATTTATAAGATTCCCTCTTTGCATTTGATACAGTGTTGGATTCCATCTTAAAAAGAACACTTAAAAATGGCAAAAGGATAACATGGGAACTTCCACGTAGTCTAAATGATATGGATTATATAGACGATGTTTGGGTTTGGCAGTAAATGAGGGCAAAACAAAGTATATGTTATCGACAAGTAGAGACGTGCGGCGTATTGATTCTCAGATTACCGCCGATAACTATACTTTTGATACAGTCAAGGAATTTATTTGTCTTGGCTCCGCTGTTACCACCAAAAATGATGTCAGTCTGTAGATCAAGCGCCGGATCACTCTTGCCAACAGGTGCTACTATGGTCTCAATAGGCAATTGAGTAGCAGAGACCTCTCTCGAACGACACAACTAACACTCTACAAGACACTCATCCTACTCGTGCTCCTTTATGGCGCAGAGGCATGGACCATATTAAGTACTGATGCAGTAGCCTTGAGAGTGTTCGAGAGAAAAGTACTGCGTAAGATCTTCGGTCCAGTACGAGTTGGCGATGATTTCCGCATCTGATCCAACAGTGAGCTGTATGAGCTCTTCAACGACATATACGTTGTGCAGCGTATTAATATCCAGCAGCTGCGCTGGCTCGGACATGTCGTTCGAATGGAGGAGGATGCTCCGGCAAGACGGGTATTTGATGCGGGTATCTGCGGAAGTCGGCGAAGAGGATGACCTTGTATCCGTTGGAAGGACCAAATCGAGGAAGCCCTGTCATCGATTGGTGTGACCAACTGGCAGGCGCGCAAGAAGGAGAGGCGCCTGGAAGGATGTGTTGCGGGAGGCCGAAATCCGTTAATCGGGTTGTTATGGCCAATTCAGTAAGTAAGTAAGTATATAGACGATGTCTGTCATATGGCTCAAGACTTCTCCGATCTTGAATTAAACCTAAGCAACATATCTGAGTAACAGACGAAGTTGGACTGCTACTTCGGCAGCATTATATTCAAAACCGGCGGAACAAGAAAAGGTTATAACCAGAAGTGATATGATAAATATTGGAAAGAGAATAAATATGTACATAAAAATATTCATATTTTCTGAAGTGAACCTCGTACATTGTTGCTGTTCGTGTGGTCACCTTGCATACGTGAGAAAATTAATTTTCTGATTTTATAGCTAAGGACGACACTCAGTCGCCACAAATACAAATATTCTCATATACGTGCATAAACATTAAAATATATTTTTTAATATGTACATATGTCCGATTTATATACCTACATATATAAATATTTAATGCACGATATTTTGAAATATTTATAAAATAACAAAAGGTGACATGTGTGCCTAAATATTACCATCAAAATTTATTGCTTTCTATCTTGCAAAAAAGTTTAATGAACACAGTCATTAATTCAAATTAATTTCGATTAAGAGAAACACCCATAATTAGGAAAATTTTCTGATGACAGTTTGTTGACAAATGTTGCTGAATAATAAATTAATCTTAATTAAAGGATATGAATGGTGTTTGAACTACGTGTGCTTGTAATGTAAATGATTAATTAGAACTTTAGGGCAATAGACGTAGAATAAAAAATTAAGAAACAATTGTAGTTAGTTGGCATTAGGTTAATTATCAGAACTAAGTCAAGTATGAACCCTAAGTGTTCATTGCTTGGGTCGCCAATATCACCTGAATTATTAAAAAAGTATTAACAATAGAATACGCGAATACATCAAAACGAAAACACAATTTGGTATCAAATATACGTAAACGCTCTTAGGATTCGCCAAATGAAGATCTATATATTGATCTCCCGTAAGTTAGTGTAAAAGTATCGAGAGTAATAAAATTAAGAATGGCGACTATAGATCGTAATGCCAAGAGACTTAAACGATGGCTAAGTCAGAATAGAAAATCAAGAAGAGATTTCAGTGTTTGTCAAGGTTTGCGGAGAATCATCTATTATTAGCTGCTTCTCTGAGTCCAAACTCTTCAACCAAATGAGCAACCACTTTCTTTAGTCATTGCAATCTTCGCAAAAGAGTATCTTCAGCGATGAAGTTTGTTTTTTGCCTCAGTTGGCCAATTTGATACGAAGAACAGCACTGCCAATTCGCACTAAAAAATGCTGTTTCGCGGCATCTTTCTCCAAAAATGACATTGTCATTGCAGCAACGCACCGTGCGATAACTACTGATTTTTTTTCTACCCAAGAAAAGAAGAATCGACGTATGGTTTCAACCAGACATTACCATATACCCACTGAAAAGGTTTTCGGGTGGTCTATAAGGCGCCGAAACCATGCGATTTAACTCCCAGTGGAGCTAACCTTTGTTGAGATACGTGAGTCTCTCATGTATAGGGATAAGCTATCCACAAATCCAGACCTAGAAGACAACATCACTGCTATTAATAGTGAAGTGAGTAGTGCCAAAATTGGAGCGAATGGATAGATTAACTACGGCGTGCAACAACAGATACGCAAAATAATCGCCAAAAAGTGTATTTATTTTCCTTTTTTAAAGCAATTTCGTTAGTCATTAAATTAGGACTGAGAAATTTTTAAACAATAAATAAAAAATTCTATTGAAGCTATACTAAGGCTTTGCTGGAAGAACAAAATTTGTACCAGGAAAATCAACCGATGAGAAATGATTTGCTAAGTTTAGGCGAGGCGAAGGAGGGCCGTGAGTGCCCAACGAGACTTTTACTGATGAAAACGGAAAGTAAAGTTGTTCGAGGTAGCTAAGATTTGTGTTGGACACACAGTGCATAAGTATTTAGGTATGCGTAGGCTCTGTTCAAAGTAAGTTCGAACGAGCCACAAAAATTTAAGGAATTTTTAATTCTCAGCTGTTCCATCATAAAAAAATCTGAACTTATGAGCCGATTGAAAAATTTCAAGGGAGGCCCACCACCTAGGTATACAGGAAAACTTAATAGTTAAAGGAAACAATTTAGCAATACTCAGACAAACATTACAATTCAAGCTGAACATATATTGACTGGTTTTTAAATGCAATATATTAATTGAATTAACAGCTCATAATTGAACACCACGTGTATGAAAAACAAAAACCTATTACAGACTACTTCCCATTTCGCTTTTCTTTTATAAACTCAACAGCTTCACGTAATAATAATTGTCCCCAATCGTATACACACATTTCGACGCTCTTTACCACTTAAATCCATCCAACAAATGTGTACGTTTCGTTAAGTCTTTTTCCAAAAACGTTCGTAAACACCATAAACATAACGATATAAACAAACCAGAAATCAAGTATAAACAGACATAGAAACAGAAAGAGAACAAAACAAATAAACAACATATACTCGCACTTACACGCAATGCCAGCCGTACGGTAATATGTATCTGAGACCAAAAAAATATTTAAAAAAAGTGTCTAAAATATGGGTCAATTGAAACGGTAAGAGAACGAAGACAACAACGACATATTTTTACCAAAAAAAAAAGAAAAAAACATTAAGTAACGAAATAATAGTAAAAGTTTTAATAACCATAAAAGGGCGTTGATTTTAACAACCAGACTGAGTGACTGACTAGCTGACTGATTCATACTTACCAACAGTTCTTTGTTGGGTGTTGATGGGTTACTTAGTAGGAGGCCTTTTAAGAATATTTCATCAGTGCTGGAATGATCCGAGTAATGTTTAATATCCACTGTATGCTTATAGCCATCTATATTGGGTAGGAGAGCAAGAGAAAAAAGTGAACGTTAATAAAAGGGAGAGAAAAATTCAGAAAAGAATTTTATTTAAGCAAAAATGGGAAAAATGCAAATAATTTTTCCAATTTTACTAAAAATAAGACAATGACCCATACTTTTATACTCGTACACAATGTTTACGGAGTACTGTATGTATGTACCAGAGAATATAATTATTTATACTTATTCATACATATGTATGTACATACATACATATCAACATGTAGATTTGTAGATCTCAAGGAGATAATGAAACACACATGGTTTTAAGATTGTAAGAAAAAATATTTAAAATTTTAATGGCAAACAGGAAACGACTTTATAAAGCTCTATGAAACTGTGGAGGAAATATATTCTTGTGATTATGTAATAACGTATATACGGTATGGTATGTACATATATGTATAGGTACGTACGTATAGGAAGTTGGAAAAAGTGTAAAACTGGTTTTTATGGTACCCTGTATAATTGAATAGTAGCATAAAAGATTCTGTATATGGAAAACGTATTCTTATTCGTATAAATTCAAATTTTTCTAAACTTGCAAATTACATAGAAATATATTCTCCATTAAATACTTTTTAGGAAAGTAAAAAAGTCCAGATGAAATGGAATATATACTTAGAAAGCTGTATACGAACAACGCTATCGTGTTAAAGCTATATCTTTTCCTACGAGCAGTAAAAACTTGTAATTATTCATTGAAAAGCGAAGGAACAATGCTAGTTCCATTTCAGCTCTTATAAAAAGTGATTGAGCACTCCTTAGCCTGGTTGGAAAAGCTAACCTTTGCTGGAAAGCGAAAGGATATAAGAAACAATGCCTCTAGTATGTTCCATCACCATAAAGAAGTCTTCTAGGCTAGATGGTATTCCGTCATTGGTCCTGAAACAGTGCTCTATAACACTTGCTCGTCCATGGGCTAAAGTTTTCAGTGACTCAAATTTTTCCATTTTGCTGAAAGGCTGCTAAAGTAAAGCCAATCTCCAAAAACTGTAAGGCTAATAGCCCTTGAATATACCACCCAGCAGCAATTTGTTCCGCGCTTATTAATAAGTTTATCAAATATTTAAAATTAAACAACCTGAACTACTGCTGCCATGTAAGCGTTGCTCTTCAAAAGATGAAGTCAGTCCACCCAATGATTTGGTGTACCTCTATACATATTCAACGCTTTGAACAAAATATAGCACGGTGCTTTTCAGGAGTTCAGACTAAATTTAGGAAGTTTGCTATAAATTCCGTACAATCACGAACCAGTCGTTATTTACTAGATCGACACAGTGGCCCACTGGATAGCCTGACTATCAAAGAAAATCGCATAAGATTTTGCATTTGAAGTGGCTGGGTTAGCTACAGCCTGAAGACAGACAGCAAACATTCCTGCCTGAAAATTGCCACTGTCATCGTTTTGTTAATTTCAAGTCCGAAATCCTTACAAAAACATCTTAGCCCTTATGCCTTCATGCAGCTTCGACGCATCCGTGTAGAAGGGGTACATAACTCTGTGCTCTCTCCGGGATAAGAATGTGCATCAGAGGTAAAAACATAGCACCGGAGGCTCTATAAAAAATTTCATTCTGTCCTGCTTGGAAGAAGAAAAATAAAAAAATATCAGAGTGTTAGGACGAGTACTTTTTCCAGCAGCCACATTCCCTCAGGCCTATGACACTACACACCGTACGCTGCTTGATATACATTTCAAACGCTGTTAAGCAGAGCAAAATGTCAAGAGCAGCCTTCAGACAACTCCTGCTCACGTCGATAACAGCTGAACCTTATTCAACATCCTCAGTTAGAAGCTCTTATGTCCAAAGCACTCCACCAAACAACATATTTATACGTAACAACAGGTCTAACAATTACCATATAGATCCTGCGAATGGCCTTAGACAAAAGTCCGCATCTGTTATAAGTAGAATCTTGGCATTGATACAAAGCATTCGCACCCCACTTCATGCTTTCCTCGATGTTTTTATATCCCCATATATATCCCATTTAAAATTTTCAATTTGTTTTCAAAAAATATGTATAAAAGAGCTTTTTATTGCAGTATTGAACTTCTTGCCAAATAAAACTTTTTGTTCAATAAGAGAGTAAAAGTAGTAAAATAGTAGACGTTAACACAAGTGGTGTGTGAAAATTTCCCATTGTGCAAAATTAATATAAAAAACAGTAATTTAAATAAAATTGTTTGTTCTTTTATTATTATTTTTACTTACCGTTATCGGTTGCTTCCACCTCATCGCCAATATTGACTTTATTGATGCTCGCCAAAAGATTGACTTTATCCTGACGTTCTTTACGTGTTAAACGAACCATGACTAAAACTAAAGTTTATTGCTATTGCGACCGTTATTGCAACACACTCTCTTTTATTTCTTATTTATTGTTTTTGTTTTTATTTGTTATTTTTGCTTTTTTCTTTTAGCCACAGGATCAACGAATGTGGAATGAACTTTTACTATTTATTGCTATTGGGAAGGAGAGGGGACAAGGTTAACGAAATGGATGTGTGGCAATAATTCAATAGCAGAGAGTTGTTTGCAATCCAAATAAGTAGAGAGTGTAGGTTACCAGGCCAAGAGAATGTACAATATGTACACATACACACACACACACGCACTCACTCAAAAAGCAGCTCAACAGCAGGATGGCAGTTTTAATGCAATAAAAGTAAAATGAAGTCTTAGAAGATTACGACCATTAAACTTCTTTGATGACGCACATCCCAGGTTTTGAAATATTCAATTCAATTTGTCAAATTGCTGATTGCATTTAAAAAAACTTTTATTTAAATATTCTTCTCATGCAATTTGTATTTTTTTTCTTTTTTAGCGTTATTCCACAGACACTTTTAGTTAAGCTTCAATGATTTTGAAAAAAATTTTTTTTTCGTTTTCGTAGTTTTGTTACAAAACTTTATCTTCTTTCTTCATTTGTTTTATTACAACTCTTTTAGCTTTTTATCATTCTTAAAGAACAACAACACATAGTAAATCCATCTTCTTTTTTGTTTCTCATTAACGCTTTACGCAACTATCTGTTGCCTTTTGATGTTTTTCCACTTTTTTACACATGGAATATATTTTCATAATTATTAAAATATTTCTGTTATTCTTTTTCTGTACACAATAACAATAAAGAAAACTTTTTTCTACCTAAACTACAACGTCCATACGCCCAGGAAACTTCAACGAAAATGTAATTTTGTTCTCTGCAGTGGCCAATACGACATTAACCAAATGAACAACAACAGCCAACTAAATTAGCTTTTGCTTTGCTTGCAGACGTACTACTAACAAAAAAATCGTAAACAAAACAATAACAACATATACACGTTTCTACAGACTAATAAATTAAGAGAATGTAAGAGTAATGGAGAGATGAAATAATAACAAAGTCCAACTCTTACCGTATATCTGCAAATAAAAATCAATGTTGCCAGATTATAAATAATGTTGTAACCCAACTTCTGAAAATGAAATCACCAAAGAGGGAAAATAATAACCAAATTTATTTTATTAATTTTTCCTGATGCTAAATTTATGTCCTATATACGTACCTTTAGAACAAAGTAAAATCATAAATTATTTCAACAAAGAAATCCTAATTTGTAGATTTTCTGAAGGCATTTATTTGTGTAGATGGAGATGTATGTGAAAGAAGGACAGTGTTGTTATATATGTTTCTTTGTTTATTATTTTTCATTCTCTTTTATGTTGAGTTTGCAGCAAAACTTTTATTCAGTTTAGTTGGACAAAAAGAAAAACTTCTATTTTAATGCCCTATTAATTTATACACAAACTCCGTTTTTGTATGTGGCACCATAAAAACTCACCACCCTTGAAACTCATCACTCCGAATAAATAAATTACACAAAAAAATTGGTCTCATCCGACCAAATTGGAGCTTAATTTTCATTTACATATATAAATCGAACTCGAAAAAAGAATGTGCGAATTAATTAATTTCAACGTTTTATGTTTTCAATGAAAAAACGAATTTTTTCAACCATGAGTGTTGCCAGGACGGAAAAAATTTTGAAATCAACTCTTGAAAAAAATCACAAAAATAGGAAAAATTTACAAAATTTTAAATCTTTTTTTAATTATAAAATTTCATAATAATATAATCATCTAACTTCCAAATTATTTGCAATTAATTACAAAAGAAATTCAATAATAACAATAATTATTGATCTAAGTTAAAAGTACTCTGCAAATTTACTATTTATTTCCTACAATTTAATTTACTTTTGTTTACGAAAAAGTGCAACTCTGTTACATAGAAAATTAATAAAGTACTAGATGATTTGACATTTGCTGTTGATTAGACCGCAAATGAAAAGAGGGGCACATTTTGCAGAAAGTGTTAAAAAAGGCAAAAGTGATTTACGTGTTTTTCTTTTAAAGATTAAGAATTACTTATAAAAAATTTTATAATAAAAAGTAACAAAATGCCTGACGAAGTTGAACAAACGTTTGTACGCAGCTTTATTGACTATTTAAAGAAACAAATTGATTCACAAGCCTTTACACCAGATGCACAGGAAAGCTGTGAAGTGGCCATACAATGCTTGCAGGCAGCCTTTGATATTGGCGAAGAGGAAGCCGTTGAACAGTCGCAGACTTCGTCAGCAGCGGGAGGAGCTGCGGAAGCGACAACGAGTACAGAAGGCAAAGTAGATCAGTTATCACTGTTTGACCTTTACGAAATGCATTACTTGGAAAAGAATCCAGAGACGTTGAAATTGGCCGAATCGATTAAGAATGAAGGTAATCGTTTAATGAAAGATGGTAAATACAATGAAGCACTGTTGCAATATAATCGTGCTATAACGTACGATCCCAAGAATCCAATATTCTATTGCAACCGTGCGGCGGCCTACTCACGATTAGGTGATAACGAACGGGCTATAATCGACTGCAAGACTGCTTTGGTGTATAATCCAAATTATGGCAAAGCTTATGGGCGTTTGGGAATTGCCTATTTAAATTTGGGCAAGTATGAGGAAGCCCAACAGGCTTATACCAAAGCAATCGAACTGGAACCAGATAATGAACATTATCGCACCAATCTGGAAGTGGCACGCAACGCTCGGAATTATCCCCAAACTAATAATATGATACCCCAATTAACTGCAGGCCTTAATGCAATGCTTTCGAATCCTGCCATTCGTAACTTATTCAGCAATGCCGACCTCGACTTGGAGTCTCTGCAATCAATGTCGCAAAATCCAGCAGTAATGGGTGCCATTGGCCAATTATTATCGGGCATGCAAGGCGGTGCTGGCGCTGGTATGACTGGTGAACAACCAGACATATTACCTATGCCCAATGATATGTTGCAGCTGTTCCAGGGTTTCGCTCAACAACTGTCAAGTGCTTCTGGTACTGGTGCTAATCCACCTCAGAATCCAGAAAATCCACCATCAAACACTGATCAGAAGCAACCACCTTCTAATTAAGTGCAGCATTTGTTTACTTTTATCATATTATTTAAATAATGGCATGGTTGGGATGACAAACGAAAACTTGGAAATGAATAGATGTTGATTTCTTTCTATTGTCATTGTATTAATTTAAATTTTGTCTACTTGATTCTTCTCTATTTATATTATTTTGAATTTATAACAATACTTGTATAGTGTGTTATACTATATATACAATATTTTAATCTAATACTGTTTTCACACTACTTAGAATTATACTTAAAATTAAATACATACTTATAAAACAAAGCGAAATAAATAAGACAAGGCTTATTATGTAGAGTATATTTAACATAATAATGCTTTAGATAAGTTTCTTTGTTTCTTTTTATTACATTATATAAAGGATTTCTAAGTCCAGCTGTTTTTAAATGTAACTTAAATGGTATACATAAGAAAGACTGTAGTAATGCCTCCAATTCGCCTTTGTCTTGCCAGCTATACAACAATAGTAAATATTTATCTAAGACGGGTAATATTCTTGGAAAACATTGATTTTATTTTGCTTGTTGAATCTCACATTAAAATGTATTGAATGGTTGGTTATATTGGTAGGCACTGAAATGTGTATTGCTTTCTAAGTCGTGAAGACTCTTAAATAAATTTAATTACCAGAAAATGGGTTGTAGTTTACGATTCATTTTAAATGGTCTAAGCATCGTGTTGGGCAGTGACGTTCACTGAATATAAGAATGTTCGGTAACCACTAGAAAGTTAAATTAATGAAATTGAAACTTTTCTTCTTAAATTTAGTCGTACGTAATCAAACATTAAAGTATCAGTCTTTTTTAGATAATCGCGCTTGATAAGATTTTATTATAAATTTTATTTTATAAAAAGCTTTGTGAGAAATCTTAAAATAAACTCCTTAATGACTATAATAGATTAAAACCTAGAATAAAATGCTACTTTATTTGGTATCAAAGGTACACTGACATCGACTGATCAATATGAGTACGACATAAAGGACAATCTCGTCGTTCAGTGCAAAAAAGTAAATAGTCGGCACATTCGTCACAAAGGCATAAATGCTTACAAGGCAAAAGAAGTACACGCTTCTGGCGATCCCGGCAGACGACACAACGCTGACTGACATCCAATGGCTTCTTACCGTTACTGGTGGATGAAATACTATTGCGGGGTAACGGTGAACGTCGTTGCACATGAGGTGGCGTAGAAGGGGCTCGATTCACTCTGCGTCTGAACAGCCGACTACCTAATCCTACAAGACGGATGCGTGTTCGTCTTACCACCTAGATACATGTAAAAATATGCAGGTGTTGAAAATAAATTGATATTATATTTAAACTCTCCCTCTCTCTAAAACTTACTCTTTTTAGTTTACCATACCAACCGATGTGAACTGATATAACGCGTCTTCGATTACGCCATAAAATGAACGTCAATACAAAACCAATAACCAAGCGAAAAAAATCATCTATTATCGCTTGAATTATATTCAATATAGCGTAACGCAAAGCAGTTAACGTTTGAACTACATGATCTCCTACAGCTATGAAAGCGTATAGCAGGCTTCTTGGCAATAGGGTAATTAGCCACCAAGCACAGTCCGCTATTAGCAATAAAGCATTTTTTGTCAAATTAAGAATGTCACCTATAAAGCACATTAATTGGGTAGCCAATAGCTTGGAATGTAGCCGTGTATTGGTAAAGAATTTCGTCATATGCCGCAGAAACAGACTTACAGCTTCCAGTGCACAATTAATGTTGCTATTGGCTGAATTGCCAATATAATTGGATACCGCACTAACACTGCTATTTAGTTCATTGACGAAAGAGTACAGCTCTTCTCCAATAATGGCCAAGGCACTGAATATATCCTTTATTATATGACAGCCTTGAATTAAGAGTAGGAAAATGGCTCGACCAATATGAAAACTTGTGTTTAAAAGGAATACGGCAGATGACTGTAAAAAATGCATAAACTGCACCACAATGGTTAACATGGTTCCATGTAATATATCATCTGTAAAAGTCGTAATTATTTTATAGAAGTTTATTGTTTCCTAAGGTTTAAAATAATTTTCAAATATGAAATGCACTTTTGAAGCCGGCTTGTTTATGTTTTGTTATCGAATGAACGTATTTTGAATTAAACAATGTTGTATTTGAATTATCTAGTTATAGTTGGCAACTGCATTGAATAGATAAAATAGATAGATTGTGTAGTAAACACATTCCACGCGTTAGGCTACAAGCTGCTATCCGTCAAAAATGTAATACATACATTGAAGTGATTACATTAAAAGAAGCGCTGCAACAATATTTTTTCGAATTTGACAGAATTTTATTTTTTTATATAAATACTTTAGGTAAAATAATAAAAAAGTATGCAAAATAGACGTACAAATTTAAGTCTAAACCTTTGGCGTCCCGATTTAGCCAAGGGAACAAAAGTACGTTCAAAGAAATCTTGTGATTGTAAGTCGATGTACTTGCCAGAAGGTTTACTCTGTGATGGAAATTACTGGTGAGATGCTAACATAGAAATTAAGAAAAAGAGAAGCGAAGAATCTTCTCAAGCCACATGTGTACGAGGTGGTCAAAGCTTTTGTTGAAATTAAATCTGGGCGACTTTTGGCTTCAACAAGACAGCGCAACACCTCGCATTCATAATCGATATTCAGAACGAACGAAATTCAGATTGAAGTTAATGCCGCGCAATTTTTTTGGAATTGTAAAGAATTTTATTTATTTGGTTTTAAAAATAATCTGTGGATGGGGACATAAGGGTTAGACTTAATTATGGAAAGCGAAATCAAAACAAAATACACAAAAATAACAAATTTTTGACAAGTGGAATATGCTTCACTCAACGGACAGCTAAACTATTAAGGCCACCTTGTATAAACCTGTTGTATTGGCAACTCTATGATATCGGCATCATAATTTTTCTTCATTTCGTTTTCACTCTACCAAGGCGAATTCATTATCAGGTGGGTTTTGTTTACCAGCTGATGTAAGTAACAATGTCAAAAAATTTTTGGTTTTTGTGTATTTTGTTTTGATAATCAATTTCGTTTTTTGTTATTGTGACAGAAGTTTGTATATTTTTCTTCTTTTTCTTTTAACATTTTTCTTCCCATCGTCATTCTTTAACAATTTTTATAAAATTTGTTAACATTCTTCTTCCCATCGTCATTCTTTAATCAACATTTTTCTTCCCATCGTCATTCTTTAACAATTTTTATAAAAATTTTTAACATTCTTCTTCCCATCGTCATTCTTTAATCAACATTTTTCTTCCCATCGTCATTCTTAAGTCAGCTGTTTTTGACAACATTACTTCTTCTCAACAACAAAAAATCCCTGTTGTTCTTGTATTGTTGTACTTATTGTAATACTATTCCCACCTGATAATGAATTCGCCTTGCACTCTACATTTGTTTTTACCATAATGTAACCAGTGATGACAATTGTGACGTTTAAAAAACGCTAAAATCAGCTGCCTTAACCGTTTTCTTGGAGGGAGAAAGAATATGTTAAAAGTTTTGCGAATCAAATGTGTTAGAAGCAACAGATATACAGAGTGAAAACTGGCGGATAAAGCAGAAAAATTAAATGGAAATAAACATTTATTTTGTGTTAAAATAAGGGAAAATTTCGAATATTTTTTAATTTCTTCAATGAAAAGTTTAAAGATTCTTAAATATTTAAATATTAATCGAAATGTGTGTGATTTTCGGTCACAATGAAAATAATTTCTTCTGCAAGAGATTATTAAGACGCTAAATATTACAAGATCAAAATAAGACGTACTGCTCATAAAAAAATTTTCTTGCTGAAAGTTGCCAATATTTTTTAATTTCTTGAAAGAAAAAGTTAAAAATTGTTATTGCTAGTAGTTGTTTTTATTATTTATTAATAGTTTTAGACAAAAATTACATTTTTTATTAATTAAAAAACCCACCCCGAAAACTAAACAAAACATAAATAAACAAAACAGAGTTACAATCAGAGAAGGACAGAAATACTTTTTGGTAATATTTGCTGTCCCTTTCATGTTTGGCCTATGCGCTGTCAAATCGCGTTTCGTTACTGTTTATATTGTGACTATTACGGCCACCTTGTATAAACCTGTTGTATTGGGAACTCTATGATATCGGCATCATAATTCACAATATATATATATGCCTCTGTCATAATTTTTCTTCATTTCGTTTTCACTCTACATTTGTTTTTACTGCCATCAATTGTCTAATAACGGGATACACGCGATATTTCTTGTGTATATGAAAAAAGTGGGTAAAAGCAAAAATTTGTTAATATTTTAAGTAATTATCGAAATAAAGATATAATTAGGCAAGTGACGAAGAAAAATACAGGAAAATCAGTAATTTTCAACAAAACACGCTGTTTAGAGAAATACATACCAACGAATACGGAACTAAAAGAAAATAAAAAAAAGAAAAATTGTGTAGAAGAGGAAAAATAATAAATTTGCGCTTGTGGATTTATATTTAGTGAAAAAAAGCAATAAAACAAGAGAAATAAATATGGATAATATTGAACACTTGTATAAATGTTATGAAATTTTATCGGAAGCTGGTGATAAAATATCGGAAGTAAGTAAAGCTTTTATTATAATTTTTGGGGACATTTTCAATAACGTTTTTTGTTACCCTTTCAGCATGTTTCCGAATATAAAGACATCTTGAAAGCAGTTAAGGGTTCTTCCAAGGAAAAACGTTTAGCTTCACAATTTATTGGAAAATTTTTTAAACATTTTCCCGATTTAGCAGATACTGCTATTGATGCACAACTGGATTTGTGTGAAGATGATGATATGCAGGTGAGTGAAACTAGTGCACAAAAATTGCTATTCTAACCTAAAATTGTACAAAATCAACAATATTCTGCAACGCCATTGGTTAACATAGGCTTGTCGACCATAAGTCATATTTATGGCCCTTTTGATGTAAATCCAGCTGAAATTGAGCTTGTACTCTTATCTAGAAATTCAAAGATAATTGAGGGTAGTTGCTGTGGTCGATAAGGTCAAGTATTTAGATTTGGACAAGTACAGGGCTTTTCGTGCTAGCTGCACAAGCTCAGCAGCACTATCATTTGCACTTGTAGTCCAAAGAATTCTCTGAGGTTATGATACTGTCTTTCTTCTGCCTCCATCCTGGTCCGTCACTTACTTTTTTTCATGAGGACAAGTGATAGCGAGACTGTGATAGCTTTATAAAAGTAAATATAAATCGAATGTGGCTATTACATGAAAAAAACGGGGAACCACCGACAGTGGTCACATTTTTTTTGTTACAACCATTAATCAAATGTTCGGTGCCTCACTTGTTTCTTCTAAAATGGAGGTTGAAATTGTACAGGACAGATGACCTATATGAATTGGCGAATTTAACCCTTCTGTAATTATAATATAACTTCGGTACTGATTAGTATTTATAGGAATCACCTACTACTGCTACTTATGGCAGTACAATATAATATTTACAGAAGAAAGCTTTTAAATTTTTTTGTTCCTTTTTATTCATAACTAATTGTTTCTAATTCTTCTCCCTTACAGATTCGTCGTCAAGCTATTAAAGATTTGCCAAAGTTATGTCAAGATACGGTGGGCATTACACCTAAAGTTGGTGATACTTTAGCGCAACTCCTAGTTTTGGAGGATCCTTTGGAATTACAACAAGTTAACAATTCCTTGCAAACTATTATTAAGGTAAACTAATTATCATTTACTAATTTCATATTATAATACAATTTTTGTTTACACACAGATGGACTGCAAGGGCTCTTTAACTGGTATTTTTACACAAATCTCAAATGGTGATGAACCAACGCGTGAACGTTGCTTTAAATTCATTGCAACAAAATTATTTACCATGGGACCCACTATTGTTACCAAGGAAGTTGAAGAATTCATTATCGATGAAATTAAGAAAATATTACAGGTAAGCTAAGTGTTATATGGACACATAAATGAGCAACAAAATTAAAATTAGAAATTAAGCAATGATGATAACGACTTTGAAAATTATAGACAGTATTCGAGATATCTTCAAATTCTACATTTATGACGTTTACCTTTAAATATCTTAAATTCTTATTTTCGTCTTCCTTAATGAAATTAATTTACTGTGAATTTTGGGTCCTAATATTTAAATCCTCTTGACCTGATGATCATTGAAGACCAAGACTCGTGTAGAAAGCTAACACGCTACCTACTTGACTTCAATGTTCTATACAAAGTCATATCTAAGTGAGATCGCGAGAAATTCTTAACTAAACTTTGCCTGGATACGTGATCTTGTAGGTATTAAATGTAATATGATCGCTAGTGGGTTGGCAAAGGCAAACATAAGATAGCAAACATAGATGTCTTCCATGTAACGCTTAAAGTTTTCCCCTCGTTTCGCTTAAATATGCACTTAGAATGATACGACAGGCCAGATACTTCCGCCATGACACAATGACAGACTTTATAACTTTGTCATCCAAATTATGACTCATTGCGTAATATGAGTTCTTGCAGGACTTCCTCATAACAACTTATGAAAATTTAAATTAGAATGGCATAGAGAAAATATCATTGTCGTGTGTGTCTACAATAATGAAGAAGTTACTGGTTAGGTTCTTTGTATGAACATCTAACTTGTTCAGCCTTGATTGCACAGTGATACACTATCAATTTAGGCACTTAATGATGAATTAGTCTATTGGTTCCTAAGTTGTGCAGCCTCCTAGTCAAGTACTTTATTTTGTTTTACTTGTATAAGTGAATTCGCGAGGTAAATTACTTGACATATTCTGTTGTTATGATAAAACTAGGCAAGGAAAGGAATAATCATCCAAACGAGGTGCTTTGGTGGTTTATCGGCATAAATTCAAGTCAACAAATTGTCTTGTTGTCCGCTCATCTATTAAAGGATATCAATCATGTATGTATGTATGTATATACAATCATGTATTATAATGTGGGTATTTCCACAATTTTTTTAATTCACTCTTATATGAATGTGTTAAAGAGTCATCTGTAAAATATAGTAATCTTATGCGTCCAAAAGCTGGGCAATGATAGAAAGTGTTCCTCTCTTATGCCTTGAATTTTCCTTAAGAACATGCACCCTTACCTGGTCAGACATCTCAAAAAACGAAATTTGAAAAAATATTTGTTCAGCGACTTCCTCTCATTAGATTTCTATCAAAAACTCTGAGAGTAAACAAAATTGCCGTTGAAAAGTCATTCGGAGTCGATTTCAAAATCTTAGTGCCATCAGTTATCGATAAAATTATCACATTAAACATAATTGGTGTGGAAATTATGTCGTAATCCTTATTGAAGAATTGTAATGACCAATTATGTATGTATGTATGTATGTCATCCAGCTTTACCGAATCTAAAACTCATTTTTTAAATCTAAATATTTTTTATTCGAAGTTTTGTAAGTTTCTAAGATAATTAAATTTTTAAGATGTACGTTTAATTGAAAAGCTTGTCTATTTGAGTCGTTAGCGCAAGAGGAATCTATTTAAAGCTAAATTTATTGTATCGTAATTGGGAAAGCACGCTGGCCTACGTGTGTCCATTCTCTTTTGACAAAATTAGCAATAACCCAAAAAGTCAGTTGCAACAACAATATTTTCTAATTGTTTTATTAATTCTTTTGCTCTACATACATACTAGCTTGCTTATGTCAAAGTGGATCATTATATTATTGAGATAGTGAATGACATAATTGATTATTTATTAGGCTTTCGTGTTGTTGACTGCATTCTTTATTTTCATATTCATATTATTTATATATTTTATTGTCTATTTTCTTTATTATCAGTAGATAATTCAGGTTTCTATATATTTTTTATTTTTATATTTTAGGACGTAACTGCTGATGAATTTCATTTGTGTATGAATATACTGGGCAGTACTAAACTCGGCACAACCATTACAGGTCATGCTGAATTGGTTAATTTAGCCAAAGAACAAGCCGAACTAAATGCTGATATTGATGCAATAACAATTGAAGATGAAATTGTTGAGCGTTTCGTACAGTGTGCTACACATGCGATGCCATATTTTTCGGTAAGTTTATAGATAATCTAAAAAAATAAATACCTTTTCCAAAAACTATTTGAATTTTCTTTTAAATATTTTAATTTTTTGTACAGAATACTATAAAGTCGACGGAATTTGTGGTTTATGTATGTGATAAATTATTACCATTAAGTACTTGGAATATGATTGCCGCAACAGCGGGTCAAGATCAAGTACAATTACGCCTATTAAAAGTATTCGCTGAAATGTGTGCATATTGTGATGTTTTAGAGAATGCAACACAACGTATTGATAATATTTATCAAGTATTGAGGGTAAGTTTATGCTAGTTTTGCAAAATGAATTTATTAATTGACGCTTTATTTTATATTAGGAATATATGCCTCTGCCTCAATTGAAAGATGATGAAGATGTTAGTAGTCCTCCACCATCTTTTCAATTTTCACACGCTGAATGTTTATTGTACGCTCTACATACTTTGGGTAAAAAACATCCAGACAGTTTATCATTTGTTAATGACGCCGATAAATTAAAAGATTTTCGCTCAAGATTACAATACCTAGCAAGAGGTACTCAAGGGTAAGTTGTTATATCGAAATAATTGTTATTTTTATGTTTTAATTCTGTTTTGTTTATTTGTATGTTTTTTTTCAGATACATCAAAAAATTGGAGGAAGCTGTTAAAGGAAAATCCGCCGAAGAATTAAAAACCGAAGAGAATCAACTTAAATTAACCGCTTTAAAGACAACATCAAACATTAGTACTTTAATAAGAGATTTATTCCATTCGCCACCAAGTTTCAAACATGAAATTCAGTTATCATGGGTTAAACGTAAGAATGTAAGTAAATGCTTAAGTTTAAAATCAATTATAGATAGGAGTAGATGCGAATTACTCGATGTATGCATGTATGGAATGCATAAGAATGCATGGAGATCGATTTCCTTCGAACACTGTTATTTTTGACAGAGTAGATATAAAATTTGGTCTGCATCTCCTACCAAAAAAGAGCACAAAAGTTATGACTGTCCTAGACTTACCGCAATTGAACAATTTTGTATAATCATGCGCTCCGATTTGCAGCTGTTCAGGGGTGAATGTGCTTATTTGCGGTGATTCGTATGGGAGACGTATATGGAACTTATTTTTGTATTCAAACATATTCCAGGATTTCTAAAAACCTTTGTTTACATTTTCCTTCTTAGTCTAGTAATTCTTATACTAGCAAATCGCTTAAACAACTTGAGACACTAATTGAAAAATGCATTTGTTTAGAAAAACCATTTGTTTAGACTCCACTAGGTCTGCATGTATATTATGAAGGTCTGTTGGAAACAGATCTCAATAGATCACTTCGACATTCTGAATGTCTTTTTTCCACGAGGGGGAATCCACTTCTTGATAATACCATATACCATATAGAGCCCGAGGTATTCTTTTTGCCTGAGTTGGAGATTTTTATGGAGATTTTTATGCCCATTTTTATGGATAGCGACAATGGTGATGAAGACTTCTGTAAGAACTTCGAACTAGAGTTTCATATTCAATTGCGTGATGACTGTAGCATTTCTTAAGCAGAGATATTTGCTATATTGAAGGGTCTCGAGGCCGTAACTGGCCCAGCTCTTCAAATGCTGTAATTTTCGTTGACAGTTAATCTGCCCTAAGTCTGAAGTAAGTCACGACTTGTTTGTGATTGTAAAGATTCCACAAGGTAGTGCTATGCTTGCAATTAGATGGCGACTTTGTGGTTTATCCTAATTCGTCAATTTCAACTCAATCTTTTTGGATTTATCAGGAGATGGGACAACGGGAAGAAGCAACATGAAGCGGTAGGAGAATGGATCGCATGTTGTGTGTCCATTAGTCTTTGTCCTTTTATCGACAATGGTAGAACTGACTTGCTACTGGTGTTGGATAAATCCAGCGAGAGTTATTCCGAGGCATTGCGGGGTTATTTCACTGACAAAGGCCTGAAATGAATCACAGCCAGACTGTTACAGTGTATGTTGCGATGAGAAGGAGTTGGAAACTATGGAACAACTCCTTTGCATCTATTCATGATAGGATGAGGTTGAACACCCAGGTCGGGGGACTCTTAGATGAATTGAACTCTCTGTCGGGATTCAATTTTCGGGCTCCAGAAGCTTATAATGGGATTTGATCGTCTGAGTAATGCTCATTCAGTTTCGCGTAACAAATTGCTTTTTTTTAACTCTACGTTATCTTTCCCTTTTCTCGTCTTAACTTTTTTCTTTGTTTCTTCACCTCTTTTCTAGAACAAACACAATAGTGCAATGTTCACTGAGTGTAGTTGTACTTGCCGTCGTGACAGTATATGTCCTCGAACCTAACCTAAACTAGTGAACCAAATTTTCAAAATTTTATTCTTTCTTAAACTCTCAATTTTCATTCAATTAATATGTATTTGATTATATTCCGTAATTAAAATCTTCTGTTTATTAATTTCTTATTTCTTATTTTTCTTTTTTCTTTCTTGTAGAATAAACTTGGCTCCAAACGCCATGCACCCATTACTTTCGATGGCAAAGCTGAAAATGGTAAAGATGAAGAAAAGAAATCAAAGATTACTACAGATCAAAAAATTTACTCTCCACCATCAGGCAAATATTCCGCCAAGGTGCAGAACTATGGCAATAATCAAAACAATCGTCAACGTTCTCGTAATACCGGTGGTGGTGGTGGCGGTGGATTTAGAAATCGTCGCAATTTTAAAAAATACTAAAAAGAAGAAACGTTTTTATATGTATGAATTGTTTAAAAAATATTATGATATTTAAAAGCTGGTGGAGATAATGAAAAAGGGCACATGAATATCATACAACTTTAAATTTTCTCAACACTAACTAGTCTGATAATTCAAATTATCTACTGTCCCCTGTCTTTACACTGTCTTCTACTCCTGATCATCTTTTACATACGTTTACGTCTCACGAGCGGAAGAAGATATCGTATTAATTTTTCTTCATTTGGGAGTTTTTAATTTTCAAAATGTTTGATGGATGTTTGAGTACTTGAAAAGAATCTTTTACAAAAAATCTAAGCTAAAAAGAAGGTAAGAATTTTAACTTTTTAATAATTTGAATTTTTTTTCTCATTTCAGCTAAAAGCAAAAATTGAATTTCTCTTAAAAACTTCTTCAAATAACGTAATTTTTCTTATTATAATATTATATTGCTTAAACTCATTTAGCTAAATTGTTAATATTTCTTTTCACTTGAATATTCTTTTAAATGATTTCATTGCTTTACAAAATTCTTTTCTTTTTTTTATTATATAGTATACATATATATATATATTTTTCATTTTTTTGTGTAAGCAATTGTAAAATGCTTTCTTTTTTATCTAAAAAGCAAAAAAAAAACAATATTAATACGAATATGTTTACGAGATTAGCATTTAAAATGTTTCATAATGTATAGTAAATGAAAAAAAGAAAGGCAAAAACATACATGACATTTGTTTAAAACAATGAGTATAGAAATTCCCTTTAAACTTACTTTTTGATTGTGACAAGTAACTTTTTACAAAGCGTTTTTGATAATTTAAAATATCTCTCTTCTTTTCTTTCTTAAGTTTACTATTTTTCAATAATTTTTTGTCTTCTTAATTTTCTTTTTGATTAATTTTTTTGTTATCGTTGAATTTTCTTTCAATATTCCAGGCCACGTTACAACCATCACATACTATTTAGTTTTTGTTGCATTCGAAACGCTTTGTTAAAAGTTCTTTTCATAACGATTAATTTTTTAACTTAAACTCTTAACAAAAAATATTTATAATAATGTTTTTATGTCATTCTTACATAAAATAATATTCACAACAAAACTGAAGAAATATATTTTTTATATTAAAAACACAAATTGAATTTAACAAAAAAAAAAAATTATTTTATTTTAATAACAGAACTATTTAAACTTATAAAGAAGGCATACTCTGGTTATTTGGTGTACTTATCAGAGATTTCTTTCCATTTCAATACAATTTTTATACACCTTTAGCCATTTGTTGTTTTTTTTGAATGTATGAAACATTTATTTCCTTTTTCCGCTCAATTAAAATATTCATATTATTAATTGTAACTTTAAATAATAATAATTATGATCATTATAAAAATCTCGACTTGTTCGTTGAAAATATACTTCGAATATAATAAAAGTCGCATTATACTACTTATAAAACAATAAATAGAAATCAATAAAATTTTAAAAAGTAATCACACTATTATTGTAGTTTGTCTTCTAAAGCTCATATGGACACAGGTTTTTAAAATACGAATAGGAAAGGCAACAACAGACTAAAGGTTTTTTTTCTTGGTATAGAAATTAATGAAGGACCAATCATTCTTACGCAGCCATTCTTATGCCAAAAAGGAAACTCGAATAAATTTCAGACGTAACGAGGTATACTACAAAACCGTGGTGAATCAAGATAACATAACAGACGTTTAGAACATTTATTAATTGCCCTAGAAACAGTTTGAATATGATAGGGCAATGTGAGCTATTATATCTCTGTCTAGTATCTAGTTACATGTGATGTTTCAACCCGAGGTCAGACATCTTCAGCAAAGCGAAATATGAAAAAATATTTCTTCGGCAACTGCCTCTCAGCAGATTTCTGGCAAAAACTCTGAAAGTAAATAAACTTGCCATGAAAAAGTTTCACAAAAATCTGTCGTTCGGAGTCGACTTTTAGTCGATTGTAGGTCTTGCCAATCATGTATAAAATTAACACACTCAACATAAGTGGTGTGAGAAGCTAGGTTGTAATCTTGACTGAAGGGTTGTAATGGCCAATTATGTACTCATGTTTGTATCAGATATCGCCGCACGCCACTAACTGCAGGAACGGTGAGTTTTTGGTCACAGGATAAAATGTTCAGAACCATGGAAAATCTCCCACGTATTGTTCCAAGTGAAAGTTTAAACCATCGAAAGATGTTCTGAACTCAATTTGGATAGAAAGTAAAAAGACGGCATAGTAACCCTATGTGATAGTCAGGCCGCCATTCGAGCCTTGGCTGTTATGTGGTTAAATATGGAGAAACTTAACCCATTAATACCCGAATTCCTTTTTTTTCTAACGGTTACCGTTTTGTTACACTCAATTTCCTCTCACAGCATAAAAACTAAGGCAACCTCTGCTGGCAGCTTAGGTACAACAAAGTTACCCTTTGCTGAGTCTCAGGTCATGTGCGAAATTTCGAAAATTAGTAAGCAAACGAGTTTGCGCGGAGAGAATCTTCAACGTCGTTGTTGGGGCCAGAACCCTTTTGTGTAGTGATTGCGAACGATAACTAAACAAAAAAAATATAAAGTGAGGCAAAGATTGCTCTCAAACCAATTGGGTTTGAGGCAATCTAAAACTAAAAATTCCCGCTCTAGATTACTTTTTTTTTACTAAATCTCATTGCAAAGCACTTCAAAAGTCATAGTTCCTGTTGGTTCTGTCCAGGGGACAGTTAAGTTGCGAACTGTCAGCCAGTCGATTCTTTTTGTGGGCATAGAAATTGTTTTCCGACATACAAGTGAGGGAAAACAGAAGAAATGTGCTGACTGGTCATGTATATTTTCGACAGTATTTATATCGCACGGGGAAATTCTTCACACCATTAGGATAAAGAAGTGTCAGACGACACCAGACAAACCATTTTCGGCTAAAGTCGTTGGACTAAGTGCCATCAGGAGCTTGAGGCAGAGATTGGCGTTATTTGTGACGCTAATATGGTTCCGAAGTAAGGCAAATATGGTTCCGAGGTGGAGTACTTCCCCGACGAGCAGACAAGGTTGGTTTATTAGTTGGTTTACTCATTCAGGTGACATACTATATGAAAGCATTACATTACGCAAAAAAATTATTAAAAAAGGCGTAGAAGGGATTGTTATGAACTTACGTGTGACAAATTATCAAATCAACTTCTTCCATACTTTGTGGTAAAGGTCAGTCTAAACGTCATTCGGCACAGAAGACGCAATATCAAGCCCAGAATTAATTCTTACTTAATAAGGTTAGGTAATGTGACTGATTCCCCTTAAAGACGCACACAGTTAATATTCAACCCGGAAATCAAACACTCCCTAGATGAAATTAACCTGAGTGCAAAATAAATTTTGCTATTGCAGCAATCTTTATATTTGAGATTTCGGTCAAGGATGTTAGAAATTGAGAGTTAAAAAACCTTCTTTTTGTATGACAATCTCTTACTCCTTCTCAGAATCACAGCTCTTGCAGAAGTAATTTAAGGGAATAAATACAAAGTCATGCCTACCAAAAGGACAGAGACCTGTGAAAAACGGTATTGTATGATGATGGATGGTCAGTATAATTTTTACTTACTTTTTCTTTTTTACTTTTCATAAAGTACTTTACTTTAAATAAAGCAGAGAATAGTCATCATATTTTTTACATCAAGGAAAAAGTACATTTTTATTGTTGTTTTATTATTATGTTGTTTTCATACAAATATAATGCAATAATAGTAACAAAAAAACTTAAAAACAAATTAATTATTATTATTTGAAACATAACGAATTATAAAATTTAATCAAACAAAACATAATATTGTATACAAAACTTAAACGTACGTAGGTACGTACGTCGTATATTTTAAGTATCTTAACAAATTTCGAATATTAATTCGAACTGAGCAACATATTGTTTTTCATAACACATATAATTTTTATTGTTTTTAATTTAAAATATAAATAAATAATTTAAAGTGTAATGAAATAATAATTTTATGCCAATAGTTTGTTTTTTTGAAACAAATTTAGGAATTTTTTTTTGGAAAATGTTTAGAATTTAAATTTAATTTTATGTTTTAGTTGATTGTTTTAAATATTTTAATTAACTAATATATTTGTTATTATTTTTTTTTACTTGATTTAAACACATAAATAAAGTGCATTTTATAACATAACATATGCATTTAATTCGTCTTATTGTTGAGTTATTGTTTTTCTTTTTTTTTTTTGTTTGTTTAATATTTTATTTTTATTTGTATTTCTTTAGCTTTAATTTAGATTAACTTAATAATTTCCTTTATAAATATATCTTTTTTAGGCTTAATTTATATTTATTTTATAATTATTTTATGCTTAAATAGAAAATAAAAAGAGTTGTTGTCTTTAGGTAACAAAATATATCTTTCTTTCGCTTAATTATTTTTCAATAGTTTAATTTTATTAAACAATTTCAATTTCTATCTAAAGTATATATTATTTTTAAATTTAATTTAATTTAATTTTCTTTTCTTTTAAGGAAACATAGAAAATAACTTAAATAGTTTGAAGTATGAAAATACATGTAAAAAATATTTTTCTTTTTTATTTTAATTAATCTTAATTTAAGTTTGTTTGTGTGTGTGATTGTGTGTATTGTTATTTTATTTTATATTAAATTATATTATTTTTAGCATTTGTTTTTTTTTTACAAGTATTTGTTTGTATTTCAATAAATTCAATTTCATATTCCATTCAAAAAAATTCAGGTTCCCAATGTTACATCTCAGTTTCACTGTTTTTAAGGTACATTTGTAGTATTTATTTGTAAAAATATTTTCTTTTTTGTTTTTATTTTAATTTTTTTAAATCAAAGTTAAGTTTTGGACATTTGTAAATTAAATATAAGCAGAGAATAAGCATGTAAGCTTTTATTTCAAGAGATTTTTAAAGCTTTTTACGATCATGCAGTACATTGTATAGATTCCACAAACAAATTGGTTCATGGAAGAGGAAACAGGGAATAGTGTTTAAGGACATGAGATTTGAATTCATTTATGTCATATGCAGTGTGAGCATTGGAAGCGGTGGAAGAACGAATTTACTCTTTAACGCATAGTGGATTCTACGGAGCAATCAACTATAAAGCAATCTGTGTAAAAATTTTCGAAAACAAGTCCCTTTATTTAGCTGTTGTAGTTGCGATAAGACATTGAATCTTAATATGCATTGTGACGGTGCTCTAACGCATAAATGGAAAGGATAACCAACCGTAATGAGCACCTTTGGTGTTTTCGAGAAACTTTAAAATACACTTTAAAAACACCAACATATAAATGAGAATTAAATTAAATTTTCAGAAGGATATAAAAGGTGAAAATAGTAGGCAGATCAGCTGGAGACAATTATTTCTTGCTCTGTTACAGTACGATACAGTTGAGTACTTCTTTTGACAACTGAAAAAAAAGCAAAAACAAAAACAAAAAAAGGATATTTATAATGAAGTTCCCTACAAGAACCACTACAGAATTGCAACAATATTGCTGGATGAAAATGAAAAGAAGGTCAGTTATTACAAAGTCAAACAAAAATGGTTATGTTTGAATCATGTTGAGTTGATTATTGAAGGTCATAAATCAAAGTCAAAAATAAATTTTCTGAAAAGAATAGGCGTTCACAACCAGCCTTTGAGCCATAAGAGAAGAAATGTATTCCATTTGAATAAAGTCAAGGCACCCAAATTAACACTTACTTGTCAGAAGCTTCGTACCACTTGTACACTCGTCTTAAGCTCCGGTTAGCCAAACGTCGACGGAACGTTCGTTCGTATTTAGAACACGAAAAGCAATTACCGAACCCTAATGTAATTTCGGTAAGTATTTACATTGCTCTTTATATGCTAAAAATGAACGTACGTTCCGTGAACGTTTGGCTAACCGGGGATTTACAATCCGATCTTAGCAGTAAATGATTACCGCCTCCTTCGCTCATGTGGATCTTAGTGTTTATTGTCTAATCTTACCGACAGCTTTGAAACATTTTTTAAGTCAAATATTTTTTGCATTTGCAATTTTCGAGCTCCTGTCTTTTAAATCAAGGCCCTACCCACTACACTACTGTGACTACAACCAATCATCCTAATAAGTTAAAAAAATATGTGCATTCTCATCGCATCCACTAAGCCTATTGAATTAAATAAGTAATCAACGGTTTTCTTCTGGTTCAATGAGAACTTTAACAAACAGAATTATCAATTTTAGAATTTAATTCAAGAGCTGCTATTGTACCCTGTAACATGCGCTGTCGGGTGCTGAATATTAGCTGGCGCTATCCAGTGATGGTCAAGAAGATAAAATCTCAACGTTACAGTGAACGAACAAAGTTATTGTGTCACAACTAAAATGAAAGAATTGAACTTGTTTGACATGTGGTTTCATCAAAACGATTCCCCACACTCTAACATGGACTCGCTGCATTTGATGGGTAAATAATCTCATGTCCATTGGGCGTCAAAATTATGTACATATCGAGCCATAACCGCAAAAATATCTCAAGCGACAAAAACGAAATTTTACAGGGGAAGGTTTTTATTATTTATTTCTTGTACAAATTAAGTTAGAAAGTTAAAATTTTTTTTCTTATAACTTCATAAATGTACAGCGTGTGACCCTGAAATTTTTATAGATGATGCAATTAATGAATTTATTTATTACAAAAAACGATATGTGAAAAATATGTCGCTTGAGATATTTTTGCGGTTATGGCTCGATATATTGACCGCACAAGGATATTTTTGTGAAAAGACGTGAAACTCTTGTGTACAAGGGCAAGCCTAAGACAAGACAGAAGAATAACTGAGCTATAATTGGAGCTCAAGAAAGAATCATCTAACCCGTAGTCACGAGTAACATTTAGGCAAAACAATCTTTAAATAGTAGTAGTAGTAGTCACCATAGTTTAGTAGGTAGTCTCAAAAATCTGTTTTTGGGAGTCGACTTTAGACTGTAGGTCCCGCCTCTTATGGATAAAATTAACGCACACAACATAAGGGGTGTGGGAAGCTAGGTCGTAATCCTGCCCCAAGGATTGTAATGATCAATTATGTATGTATGTATTTATGTATGTAGTATGTTAACAGATGCCATTTAAAATGTGTGTTTAATTTAAATTTGAAAATTTTATTCAAACTGAAAGTATCCAGAGGTTTGAAGGTTAAGGGAAAGTGTGTTTTAAATAAATCACACTCTTCGTAAATTAATTGACAGATCGGCAGTCTAGAATAGATATTTAAGAAACTACAAAATCTTTTAATAAAATGTATTGATATGTAACGATAAGGCAAGATGAAATTTGATTTTAAGAAGCCATATTCCATAGCAAGAGTGGAATAAATAAAAAAAGGATTGAGATCGAATAACTATTATATTAAAGGAATACAGTTATTTTTGTATTCAAAATGAGATGCACTTTTAAAAATCTCTTCAAACAATAGTTTTTTTTTATAAATTAAAGAAAAGGAAAAAAAGAAGGTTTAAGGAATACCATAAAAAAAACTTTTAATATCAAAAATTTTCTTTTTTTAATTTTAATTAGAAATAATTAGGAAACATTAATTAAGAGATTTGTAATTAATCTTAATTTAAAAAAAAAAAACTATATGATATGTTTATATTATTTATAATTTTTGATTGAAAAATAATTACTTTTGTTTGTTTTAAATTTAATTAAAGCCAATTGAATGAATGTTGAGTTTAATTTATTTAATATAAATTATTATTATTATAAATATTTAAATCTTTATTTTTTTCCCTTAAGTAATTGCCTATTTTTTAATGTATTTAATACAAAAACAATAGAAATAACTAACCATTAAATATTTGTTACCTAACTACACTGTACTTAAAAAATATAGGGAAATTTGAAATACAATGTATTTAAAAAAATATAAATCTAGAGTATCGTATATTAAATATTTTTTGTTGTTTTTTCTTGTTTTTTTAATTTAAAATATAGATTTTAATGTCGCATATGGTATATAAATGTTAAATGTTATTAAATATTTATATATGTATATATACTTACGTTATATATAATAATAATATACATATATAAGTATGTAACTTTAGGTAATAAAACATTTAAATACATTAAATATTACATAAATTATTATATATGTATGTATGCATATAGAATTTATGTGTATATATGTATGTATTTATATTAGCTGGTAAAAATTATTGTTTAATTACATATGTTTTGTTTTAATGAGGGAAAGGGCATTTAAAGCTAATGATATATAGTTACGCTATTAAACGTTAAAATAAAAAACAGTGGCCAACAAAAATTTTCATACGCCTTATATTTTTCCAATTTCCAAGCAATCACTAAACAGAGAACAAAATTTGGCATACAGTTATGTTTGAAACGTTTGATAAACTACGTAGCAAAAGCTTACATTAACAAAAAAAGAAGAAAAAAACTTGAAGAGTCTACATATCTCTTTACGATAGCTTGGAATCCTTTAGGCATTGAAGCCACAAATTTTCAAATTTAAATTTCAGTAATAGTAAGGTGTAGTTATAACAAATCCTTTATATTTAAATAGTTCGTTATCGGTAGATTTACTTAAGGGCTACATGGCTATCGTTGTTTGACACAGTATTGCATAAATAGGCTCCAGTAAGCAGATTAATGGATTATATTGAAAAGCGAAATCTGCAGAGTTAGCGGAAGTTCACAGTACTGGAAGTAGTACACCGAAAAGTGGCACTCAGAGTTGCTTTAGATTAGTGAAGAGGTATAGATCGATTTAATGCAGCATGAGCAAAGAAAGAACTGTGGACTGTATACGGGGGGAGAACAAAAAAAGGAGAGTATCGTCCTCAACTTCCGATTCTAATTTCAGCACTATAAGAAAAGGGAACCAACTCATCAATAAAAAAAAACAAAAAATGGGTAATTTTCTCCCGTTAGTGCTGCTAGTCTAAGATTTCAAATCACACAGCGGCAACAAAGTAAATTCAGCACAGAAATGAGAAGACGAAGGATGAGAAAATTATTTCCAGCACTGAATGGTGGAATCAGATCATGGCTTATGTATTTGCGTCGCATACGCATTTGCTGAACATACATATGTACATTCTGCGATTGCACCTGATGGCAAGCTGAAAGAAACACGCTAAGACCGTAAGTTGCTGATTTTACCTTCGATAACATAACGTGGACAGAATGCTGGACAGAGAAAAAGAATAAGACAAATCTTGCTGCAATGCGCAGGCGTAATAAATAGAGGAGATGGGAATATTATATTTCAGGATATTTTTTAGGTCTTCCCGGAGAAATGCAGAAAGCCATTTCAGAGAGGTGGGTTGTTATAGAAGGAACTTCTTTCAATTGATGAGTATCAAGACTATTTTAATCAAAGCTTATACGTTAAAAAATACGGCAAACTTTACAATGTACTCGTATGTGAATCACATGCTGTCTATAAGGCGCAAGTTTTGTTTTATCAATTTTGTATCTGTTATTTTGCTGGAAAGGTGCATTACGATCTAAACGACGAATTGGAAATTAATAAATATTTTCGATTGAGACATGTATATAAACACTGTTGGGGATCATTTAAATAAAGCTGAATACAAAAAAGAATTCGATGTGGCTTAAATTTCAATCTGCGAACCGTTGGGTACAGCAATCGCCAGACACCAAGCATTTGAATAGCGACGAGGTCTGGCTAAGTGCAGTACAGAGGAACTGATCGAGATAGTAGTTCTTCTACGGCTAAATATTTTAGTTGCATCTATAATGTTAACAATTGGACCTTCTAATTTGCAGACAAGCTTCTGGTTTTGGCCAACACGAGAGAAAAAATGTTTCCGTTTACACATACAGTGGCATATAACTTAATTCAAACAGCGCCTTTAAAAATTAGACTCATTTAATTTTGTTAATTCCAATTTCATTTCCATTCCATTTGGGACTGAATAAAACTTTTGTTTTTAATTTTTGAACATATTCTATAAACATTTATTTAATTTTTTTTCTTGATTCGTTAAATGAGTTTAATTTGTTTTTAAGGTGCTGGTTGAAAAAAGCTGTGAGCCACTGTATTTATAATGAAGTTAAGGGAGATTGATTAAAAGGTTGTTGTGAAGTTAAGGGAGCTTGATTGAAAGGTTGTTGTGTATCTAATGGTAATTGGAATCGTCATGTTCGTGAAGATATGCAAATTCTAACGGCATAAGGTTCTTTGGGAATTTGCTCTGAATTAAGGCTTCTGCAAATTGTTTGCTGATGAAATATTGTATCTGAACGTTCTCTGAGTTATATGAAAATTTTACAGATCACAATGACAAAATTTTTAAGTTATATTAGTGAAATATAGTCCATAAGTGGATTAATACAAAAAATTTCAATTTTTATCCACATATATTTTCAAATATTTTTTTGTAATACGTATAAAACTATATTCAGTTTTCATTATAATTATTCCAAATGTTTTCAAACTTTTTAAGGTTGGTATGCAAACTTTTGTTAGCCACTGTATATGAAGGTACATGCAGTATATGTATATGGAACTAACTACACTGGTATTGTATAATAAAAAAAAACTCAACATAACTATCACAATGGAGACATACATACATATTATATACATATACTATAGTATAATTTATTAAAAAAAATCAACTTATGTAACTACGTACTACATATACATATAAGATCGTTTAACGAATTTATAAAAATTTATATAAAAAAACACGGGCCTATTAGCTCTTTTAAAGAGGAATTTATAGAAAATATTTGCAAATATTTCCTTCAGACATTTAAGGTTTTTTTTTTAAAGAAATATAAAGACACATTCATTACCACATCTAAAGGATGATTTTTGAAGTCGAAATATTTTTTCTCTTTTTTTTAGATTTTAATAATAAAAAAGAAAATAGTATGATTATTAGCTATTAAAATAAAATGAAGAAAGATAAATTAATTTATATTGTTGTTGATATAATCTTTTCAATGAATTGTATTATTTTTATCTTATTTGATTTATGTTTTTGTATTATTATTGTATTATTTTTTATTTTATATTTTTGTTATTAAGGTACATTAACTCTCGTGAAATTTAATTAAATTTTAAGATCTTATCAGCTAAGTTGGTTTTTTTGTTATACTAATTTTTTGTTTTTATTTTAAAACTAATTTTAATTGTAGTAAATTACAAAAAATAAACATTTTAGGAAACTATTTTTACACTTACATATACTACGTTTTTTCAAACATAAAAAAAACTTTTCTAATCTAATTATTTAAGTAGGACTAAGGCAGGCTACTATAATAAAATTGTAAACAGAAATTTCAACTGCACTGATTCAATATTGATTAAAATTACAATAAGTTCTTAGCGTATTCAATAAATCAATATTTTCTAAAATTAAAATTAAATAGAATTTCAATTTTAATCAATTCGCTTTACAGAAATAAAGTATGGTCAGGCAAAGCCAAAATTTTCCGAAAAAGAAAATATAAATGCAACCAATTTAGAAGAACAACTTTCGCCCAACAACTTTTATTTTACTGTTTTAAATCCACATATTTCAGTAAGCGTTTATAGTTTTACATTCTTCAAGTATATAAAAAAAATATTGACAAAATATTTGAAGTCGTCGTAGTCTAGTAGGCTTATTAGATATGAGGCCTCGGTTCAAACACCAGATCAGAGATCTCCAAATGAAAACTCTGAAAGAAAATAAAATTGCCATGAAAAGTTTCTCAAAAAGCTATCGTTCGGAGTCGACTTGATGATGAACACACACAACATAAGTGGTGTGAGAAGCTAGGTTGTAATCCCGAATGAAGGGTTGTAATGACCAATGTGTACGTATGTGTTGACAAATTTAGTTTCATCTCAGCTTAAGAAAAGAAAAGGTATACAGTTTTCATTTGCAAAATTTTAATGGAAATATCTTCAACCTTTTGAAAATAAGTTCTTTAAATATATTTTAATGGAATTTTACATTCATAGCCTTTTAAACCAGAGGAATAATAAATTTCGTAGTCTACAGTCAAATAGGACCCTTTTTCAAGTACAATAAGAATATATACAATGAACTCGCAAAAATGTGAACTAATTCTTGCATAAGGGTGTTATTATTTCGATTTTGTCCTCGTTACCGATTGGTTTTTGCTAAAGTAATGGCGCATGGCGACACATCAAATTTAGCTGATCAACAACACAACAAAATTGTGCCTTCAAACTACATTGTATAGTTGTTGTGAAGATCAGAAGTGTTTTGATATTCTTCAAACACACTGCGGCTTGTATGCATAAGTATTATTTACCAACACAATAACAAAAACAGTGAGATTGATTCACTATTTGATGAGTGGCGGGACAGGGAGTTTTAAATTTGTAAACTCAATCATTCATATCGCATGTAACAAGATAGTGGTGAATATAAATACAAAATTCCTTGAAAATATGAATTCACCTTTCGGAGCTTTTAACTTTTTTCACGTTTTGGAATAGCCAATGTAACAAAAAAGTGTTACTTTCTCAGAAATCCACAGTACATACAATTGAAATTGAAAATTATAGCAAAATCTTTGTCAATTTCTAGAGATTGTTATTAGACACACTATTTAGATCTAGAAATGTAAATATATGCCGTTTCTTCGCGTAAGATAAAGCAATATTAATAATATTTTTTGTATCAGATTTTTATTACACTTTCTGTAGGGTTACATAAATACATACATAATTTGTCATTGCAACCCTTCAGTCAGGATTACGACCTAGCTAGTGTGTTAATTCCATACATTAGTGGCGGGACATACAGTTTAAACAGAGACTTTTAATGATAATCTCATTTACTGTCAGAGTTTTTACCAAAAATCTGCTGAATCTGTTGGAAATGCCTAACCTGGAGTTCGAACCGTGGCTACGCGTCTAATAAGACAACCTACTACCTACTAGCCTACGGTAAATTCTGTAGTGTTAAGATACTGCTGCACTTTCTTACACTATGTTCAGAGTTCACACGATTCTTTTTGTTTTTTGTTGTAGTTTCAATTGACGTTTACATGTTTTTTGCAAATATTTAGTACGGCTTTCTAATTTCTCTTTTTTAAAGCAGTTCAGATAACATATATACATACATACATAATTGGCCATTACAACCCTTCAGTCAGGATTACGGCCTAGCTTTTCACACCACACAATTTGTGTGTGTTAATTTTATACATGATTGGCAGTTTAAAGTCGACTCCGAACGACAGATTTTTTGAGAAACATTTCATGGCAATTTTATTTACTCTCAGACTTTTTGCCAGAAATCTGCTGAGAGGAAGTCGCCGAAGAAATATTTTTGCATGTTTTCGTTTTGATGTCTGGCCTGAGGTTTGAACTGTGGCCTTACGTTTAATAAGCCAACACACTATCTACTAGACTTCAGATAAGCTAGCGATAATTTGTGCTTAAAATTGGAGGTGAGAGTAAATTTTTCAGGATTCGTAACAAGATTCATAAGGAGAATTCGAAACAAGATTCAAGAGGGTTCAATTGCAAAATTTTTAATGGCGATCTTCTTGGGGCAATAGCGGTTGACGTACGCTCCACAAAAGAGAGAGCCAACTTCGAATTTTCCCATCCGTATGAACATGGCATTAGATACAGGACAACTAATATTTACTTCGTGTGTTAGGTAATGTGTTGGTTTATTAGACGAGAGCTGTCACCTCTGTCGTGTTGAGAAAAAAAGAAATCCTCCTAGCAGTCTTTTGTCAAAAAAATTTAAGTGTGAGTAACTAACTGCCATGAAAAAAAACTGTTAGGTGTCGAATTCTACTGTAGATTCTGCTACTCATACATAACATTAAGACATACAACATGGTTGGTGTGAGAACTTCTCACTGAGCAGATAGTCTGTAATTCTGACTACCAGATTATAATGGTAAGCGTCATGGACAATTATTTTTTGGGCCAAAATCTAAGCTTATTATTATTAAATTGTTATGTATGTCTGAAATACTAACAAAGTTTAAAATTTCTTTTTCTTCTAGGCGAAGTAACGCCTTGAAAACAATTTCATATAAGCATTGAAATTGTGTTTCTGAAATGATTTTTCTGTTAGGTGAAGTAACGCTTTCAAAACGATTTGAAATAAGCATTGAAATTTTGTTTTTGAAATAATTTTTCTGTTAGAGCCTCCTAGTCCTTAGCCTTACTAATTGATTACACTAAATAACTTTAATTTGTTTTTATAAATATTTTTGTGCGATTTATAATTAATTTATGCATTGTTTTTTAACTAATGAGAATCTTGTGAAAATAGTAACAGTTGAACTGTTTTAAATTTAATACAAATTTTACGATCAATAAATAATTTTAAATTATTATCAAAATATTTATGAACAAAAAATAAAATAAAAATGTTGTCTTATTAACTACGGACTTAAGGCTAAAGTTATTTTTAACTATGCTTTACAGGTACCAAAATAAAATAAGGTAATTGTAATAAGAAAATAAAATAAAAAATGACTAGACAGCAATTAAATTAAATTATTATTAATAAATTTACTTTAATTATTTTTTATTAAAAAAAAAATAATAAATAAAAATTATTGAGCTTTTTTTAAACTCTAAACATCATAAGGACATTATTTATTCTGTAAAAATAAAAAAATAAAAACAAATGAAAATAATTTTTATTTTTTAAAGGAATTCTTTCCATTGTCATGCATTTGCCAATGCCTTATAATGTTTATTGTCTAATTTCTTTTAATAGTTTTCATCGTCTGCTGTTTGTGTTGCTTTTTCCTTTTTTTGTGGTTGTTATATTGACAGCGGTTTGAAGGGGGGTAGTTTTCTGTTTTCTTTTTTCTTTTCACTTTAAATCAATTGAAAATTGATTTTGACAACTTAAACTACCGCTAATTTTTCAATTATATTCTATGGTTTTAATAGCTATTAAAACGAGATGCAGAACAAAAATAAAAAAACGAAACAAACGGCTGACAAGTCACGTAAACAGTTGCTTGTAAACAAACACCTTTAAACGGTTCACAAAAAATTCAGTAACGGTTTTCAATGAAATATACAAAAATACGTTTACATATTATTTAAAATTATAAATTATTAATTTTTAAATTATATTTTATACACTTAACATTAATATTTTTTATAATAAATTTATTTTATTTTCTCCTCTCTCTCTCTCTCTCACTTTCTCTCTCTTAATGTTGTTTAAAATGGCAAACTGGCTACAAACATATTTTCAATTAAGGCGGGCGCTGGTACTAAATCCTCTAATTTTAAATAAAATATTCTCTGTAAGCCTTGTACGCTAAGCGATCTTAATTCGGGTAATTTTCCCAATAGCCTACTAAAATAGTGTGGCTTCTTTTGTGCTTCGGCATTATAGGTAACATGATCACGCAGACTGCCAATGATTTTCATTTGAAGTTGTTCGACTTTTTTCGGTTCTCTTAGACCGTGACGTTCTGTAAGAGAGAAAGAAAATATTAGATTTAAATGAATAAAAGTTAAAGTAGAAACAAAAAATATTCAATCCGTATCTAAACTGCCAACAATTGAACTTAATTTGATAGATTCAGTCGACCAAAACTGGTCACGAAAACTGTTGCTAAACCAGGCAAGAAAAAACAATAAATCGTTTGGAGTTCCGAAGTATTTCGTTAGGAAGTTGAAATACAACAACCTTTTACTTTGGACCAGGTACTACCTACTGTATTGATTAAATTGATCAAGAGACCTTATAAGGGGTTTGCTAAAATTAATTATTCTCTTGAATAGATACATACATACATATACATAGCCACAGAAGTATACATACGGATAACAAATTTCAGAAATTTTTTAACTAATCCGTTTTCGTTGAAAATCTTTGTAATTGTCTGCACCTGCACAGGCCCACAAAAGTTAACAAATTTCAGAAATTTTTTAACCAATCCGATTTTTGGAAAATATTTATAATTGTCTGACATCTTTTTTCGATTTTAAGACGGTCTTTCGATTTGGTTCAGAAATTTGTGAAATTTGTAAATCGGATGCATACCTTTGTGGGCCTGTGCAGGGCCACAATTCAGTTCAATTTCAGAAATTTTTTAACCAATGCAAATGACAGTCTTAACATCAAGGAAACTGTAAAGATTTTCAACGAAAACGGAGTACGTATAATTTAGTAACTGTGTGTACATACATAATTGGCCATTGCAACCCATCCGTCAAGATTACAACCTAGCTTCTCATACCTCTTACGTTGTTATGTTAATTTTTACATGTGTGGACCTACAGTTTAAAGTCGATTCCGAACGACAGATTTTCTGAGAAACTTTTCATGGCAATTTTATTTACGTTCAGAGTTTTTACCAGAAACTGCTTCATTTTGTTGCAGATGTCTGACATGTGAAATGAACTAGGAAGTGCATTGACTGTTATCGATTGGTCAAATCAGTTAAGAAAAGGACTTCAATAATTTTTGCTGCGAGTAGATTTAATGGAGTATGTTGTATATACGATAGGCATGAAGGAAACGTTGGAACAATTAATAAACCAGAATAAATTTTTACGATTAAGGTGCTCTATGTGGAAAACCCATCTGTTGGTTTAAACGAAGGAGACTTCTGAAAGGATACTTCTGAGGAAAACTCATCTTTTGGTTTAAACGAAGAAGACTTCTGACACAGTGAAGTTTAGGATCTGTGTTAACTAGTAAGTCTGGACCTAGATTCTTCTGTTTTCAAAGAATTAATCGAAGAAATTTTTAAGTATTTTCAACACGCTTCTGAGTCGTAGTTTTAGTCGAATCAAAAATTTATGAAATTTGTACGATGTCCATTGACCATAGTTAGGAATATATGGCCAAGCCAAAGAATTAGTTCAAGAGAAGAGTGGACACTTGCTGACTTAATGTAAAATAATGAAGATATCTTACTTTACCTAACCCTTCGCTATATTTGGTTTTCAGTCGCTATATTTATTTAATCATACATAGCATACATAATTGGTCATTACAACCCTCCAGTCAGGATTTGGACCTAGCTTCACACACCACTTATGTTGTGTGTGTTAATTTTATACATGAGTGGCAGGACCTTCAGTTTAAAAGTCGACTCCGGACGACAGATTATTGAGAAACTTTTTCTTGGCAAATTTATTTACTATCTGAGTTCTTTCCAGAACTCTGCTGAGAGGTAGTCGCCGAAGAAATATTTTTTCACATTCCGTTTTGTTGGAGATGTTTGACCTGGGATTTGAACCGAGACCTCGGGTCTAATAAGCCAGCACACTATCTACTAGACTACGGTTATGCTTAATCCGGATTGGAAAGTTACACTCCAATTTTTTTTTTATCATAGACTTAAGAGGGCGGATCCTAAATTATTTGTATTAACAGAGAAAACTTAGGAGAGTTTTTCGAAGTTATTGTTTAGGGTCGTGGCAATAGCAGATGTGTGTCTTGATAAAACAAAAATTCTATCACTTGAATGCAGCATTAAATTAGTAGAGTATCCTCCGTTGATTGTATATCCTTTTCGAGGACAGATAACACTAAGGAACTCACATCACAAAATACAAATGCCCTAACCTCGCATGCATCAGAACTATCTTACGAATTGACGCGAAAACCTCTTCGTAATTAACCGAATAAAAAAAATGTCTTGTTCCACTCACCTGTTACCAAGGTCAACGCACACAGGCACGCAAACGCCGAAATGTCAATTTCCAAATTATGTAAGCTTTTGCTGAATTCCAAAATACCATTTAACCAGTCTCCGAAAGAACGTTGACACTGGCTGCGATGCAATACGATGCCATTGCAGAACGTCATTTTTGTGTCATCAACACGAGCTCTGTAGGATAATCGTAAAACGAATAATTCCAAAGAGGCGGATTGTAGGAGTAACTCTTGATCGCCGGGCGTCAGATCACAATAACCGGGTATTTTCTCAGCGAATTGTTTGATAACGTCAACCGAAGTGGTAAGAAGAGTATAGAATTGTTGAACTTTTTCAGCTTCACTCATTGCAATGGGTGAAGAGTTCTGGGTGGGATCACGATATTGCGAATAGTCGAGACAAGAAGGATCCGGTGTGGTATCAACATGCGATCGCACTAAAGCAGTGATTAAAGAGACAGGTGGCGAAGGTGGTGATTCTTGGGGTGATTTCGGTTTGGATGGCAGCCGACCTCGGCGACCCTTAAGAGAATCGGTGCGTACCACCTCCTTGACCATACCCACTGCTAAGCACTTCTGGAAACGACAGAATTGACAGCGATTACGGCGTCTTTTATCGACGGGACAATTCTTATCAGCCAGGCATACGTATTTGGAACCTTTTTGGACGGTGCGCTTAAAGAAACCCTTACAGCCTTCACACGTCCGTACGCCATAGTGTTGACACGCAGCTGTATCGCCGCAAACTGCACAGAGTTGTGAGGGCGGTGTGGGTATAACACGACCGTTGAGCAAATCAGTTGTTTGAGAAATATGATGTAGGATCGGCGTTGATGTTTGTTGTCGTACACTGGGTGAGTTCGAAGCCGAACTGGGTGCACTGGACAGCTGTGAGTGTGTGTGATGTTTGAGATGTGTTGTATTACTGCCGGTATTAATGATCAACTTAGGAAGTTTAGGACTATGGCTGATTGGAGATTCGGAACGATTAACGGGCAAAGAAGCTCTACGCATGGGAGCTAATGCCACAGAGGAGGCGGCAGCTGTAGCTGCTTCCAATTCAGACATAGTAGGAAATGTCGGCAAGCTATAACGTTCAGCTGCTGATGTTTGATAGTTCTGTGGAAATAGAAAAGCAATCAAGGAAATTAAAAAAAGGATTCTGTACCTCTAAGCATTTCGCCAACACTTTCAACAGATACTTACATTTGGTTGGGACAACTGATATTGCTGATAGAAATTTTCTGCCGCCCTGGAGGCATTAAAATTTTGTGCCGAATCATTGCCGGAACTGGAACCAGTATTGAATTCATACGAGGAAGCTGAAGAACTTGAAGATGCTGGTGTCGTTGTTGCATTAAAATGTCCGTGATAGCTAAAATTGTTTGATGATTGTTGTTGCTGTTGCGGTTGATGTTGCGATTGCTGTTGCTGCTGATGCTGGTGGTGATGATGATGATGATGTACGTGGTGTTGCTGGTGGGTACTTCCTAGATTATGTTGGTTCTGCAATTGCGTATGCAGAGGCGCATGTTGATGATGTTGATGTGGCATGGCTTGATGGTTGTTTAGTGGTGTAGGTGTGGTAGCATGTTGATTCAACGCTGGGCCACCTATAGCTTCAGAGGATGCAGTTAAAGGAAAACAATCTTCATCCATTTTTATATGAAGTTCCGATGTTAACGAATCCGAAGTGGGCGTTGATGTGCCGTACTTAAGGGAATAGGTCTCTTGAAAACTGGGCAAAGAAAGTGGTCCGCCCAAGGGCGATATTAAAGGATCACCACCTGTACGATGGTGAGAAATATGTTGCTGTTGCTGCTGCTGTTGTAATGCCTGTCTTTCTTGCAGCGTATGTAAGGCTATGGCTGGATCACTGCTTGACCTTAAACTGAGCAGGCCTATTTCTTGTGGCGTTGAACGATCAAAGCACAAAGACGAGTGATCTTGTTCCGAGTTGGGTGTAGTAGCTGTATGTTGTTCGGGTATCGAAGAAAGTCTTTTCTCACGTAGGCAGGTTAATTTGGTTAAATTTTCAATAGAGCTGGTAATATCCTCACTTGAACCCACCAAAGTTTCACAGGACGAATGTAAATCTTGCAACTGGCTATGTTGGTGGTGATGATGTCCTGACGAGTCGGTTTCTCTTGCTGAATTCTGATCGATAGTGGGCGATAGCAGGGATTGATTGGAATCGGTAGGAAAAAATAAATCCGATAACTGATTAAACGTATGATCAATTAATTCCGAATGCTCTGAGGTGGTTGTATCCGTAAGATTACCAATCAAATGATCTTCCGTAGCCACTGATAATATACTGTGATGATTGCCACTATTCGCGCTGATGTGTTGATGTTGATGGTGTTGATGGACACCGCTCTGGGATTGTAGAGAATTATGCTGCTGTTGATGATGATGGTGATGATGGGAGTGGTGGTGATGATGTTGATAAGACGCTTGAACTGGGGACTGTTGGTTGTTGGCTTGTGTAGAGAAATTATCAAACGGAGAAAGATTACCGAAAGTGTTCTGTAATGAAATGCGGTTGATAAAAGACTAAATCAAAGTTTTCAATGGAAATATTGGAGTACAACTAGATAAAATTTTAAAAACTGAAAAAATAACTGTGGTTGCCTCTGCAGTTGCTGGCGGTGTTGTTGTTGTTGTTCGAATGTTAGACATGCGCTTTTCATGTACGCAACAACAACAACAAGGACAATGTTTGTGATTGGCAGTTATTGTGTCTTGTGTCGCTTGTCTTGTGTGGATTATTAAATTTGAGTTAAGAATAATAAATTTTTTATAGGGTTATTATCAGGTAATATTTTGATGTCTTTCCAACCCCATTGAAAAAAAAATAAAATTATTCACCAACTACCGAAGAGACACTGACAAAGACCCTTTTTTCATTGTGTCAAAAGGTGTTGCTGGTGATAATTTGTTGATTGGTTGCGGCTGACTTTATTTTTTATGTTTCTTTACAACACATACTCTTGTAATTTGCAGAACACTGCGAAGATACTTGAGTTGACTTTAATTTGTTTTGTCAATTGTAGTGTAATTAGATAAATATTGTTGTGCAAAACAGCAAAAAAAACTGTTAAGGAGGGATTTTAAATGATTTTATATCGCAATAAATCATTTGTTTGTCAACATTGTAATATTTGCATATGCTGGTAAAATATCGTATGCAGAAGGTATCTTAGCTCGTTAATTTTATTTTATAATTTTAGAACAATGACCGAACAATGTTTACAACTTTAAATTGTACTTGGATTACAATTTGTACATGTTGTATTAGACACTATACTCTGAACTCTTATAGAGCTTAAGGATAGCAGTTTGAATAATAAATTGTTCCGAACCTCGTTATGTAGCCTTATAATTTGATTACAAGTAATTATCCCAACTGAAGAAGTAGGGCTTAGTTTAGTTTACAATAAAACCAAGATTTTTATGCGGTTCTTAAGTTTGTTTTTCCAAAGAATTTATTTCACGATCTAAATAAGACTGATTGAACGAAGATAGATTATGCCTGAAATTTAACTCACTGTATGAAATAATTGAGTTCAGTTTGATGTAGCAAACATACAAAAATCAATTGAACCTCAATTAGAATGTAATTGTGAACTAATAACACTGCACCAAGAATTAAAAAGCCACGAAGTTAATCAAGAATTGGCTAATCAGAAATCTTTCCGATTTCTACCGAAAAAGATATCCTGAAAGGGTATCATAAGACAGATTGAACGCTGTTATCAGGAATCATGAAAATGGCAGAATTTCTGTAAAATTTGGGGTTATAAATGACTCAACTGTCGTTGTTAGAAGTTACAGAATCGCATTCTAACTTCAAATAAATAGATCAGGGTCTCTAAACATATCTCAAACATATACCCCGCTACGGCTGTAACATATTGTCAGTCGTGTGAACAAGAGGTATTTTATTATCAGGATATCAGAGCCATCCTGTGAAAGTGGTAGGTAAGTTGGTAGCTTTGATACTAAAGCTCACTTGAGTACTTATAGTGGAACGCTGTGTTACCACAGTTAAACGCAGTTGCTGTATAGACCGAATTCCACAAAACTCATTGAAGAAATTGATCAGCGCAGAGGCTGTATTCTAAAGCACGAGTCCTCTGTGTTGGAAATTAGCCTAAAAATTTAATAAACGAAGTTATATCCTTGATATCAGTGGATGATAACTCCGTTAAAATGATAAGGAATGGAGAGACAAATAACCTAATTCTGTACCTAGCAAGTTATGAGCATTGAGAAAAAAAAGTGGATAACAATTTACTCCTCTTCAGCAGACTCACAACCTCGGCGAAAGTCGATTGATGGGAGCTGCAGTCTTTCCGCATGTCTTCCCATAACGCAATAATCTGTAAGCATGGCCACTGTGATCGAGACGACATTGCGATCAAATTTGAGTAGTTGATTGCTACGTCTCCTATCGTAGGTGTATACCATTACGGTTACACCAATAGTGACCAAGGGGCTCATTGTTCGGGCAGACAGAACAAATCTAAAAACAACTCAAATGCAGTTGGACAATATACCGACACTGGCTTGTGTTAGTTTAACAGGGGCAATGAAAACTTGTCCTAAAATAGTGCTGGTAGCTCAGTTGGGTTTATTTTTGGAGACTAGGGATAGGATAATGACGGAAATGTCTAATACGACATTCATTAGGGAACTTTGTAACTTAATGAATTGAATGGCTTCCTTTTTAACCATCCCTTAGAAAAAACATCGTGGGTACCTTCTCAGCAGAGGTTTATGCCCATCAAAAGATGTGCTTAATTCAACTAGGACAGAAGGTACAAAGGATGGAACATAGAAATACTTCAATACTTTGATATTGAGGCCGCCATCAGAGTTGCGGCAGTGCACTGCTGGGGGTCAATAAGCTCCTATCTGACCTCTGTGAAGTAGGAAGAGATGTTTGGAGGGGTATACTCAAAAAGCATGGAAGATAGAGAGGCAAAAACTCTTCGAAAATCAAGTGTATATGAGACAATCTATACTTTGGCTGGATAAATACAATACGATGTGATTTAAGTCATGTGTAATCGAATTTTATAACATGGCACTGTATATTTATTTCCTGTTTTTGTAAGATGAACGATTTAACACGTTTGTCTGTTTATTAAGAAAACACAAATGTGTGGTAAAGTTGTTTACAATGACGTCTAGAACTATGTAAATTCTACATTAAAACACCACGGTGCATATTAGATGCTGAGCAGGAAATTGTCCTTGTGGACACCGACTAGCATCGCCTATTCTACTGCGCTTCTACACCGCGAAAATAACTTGGTTCAGTTTATTTAAAATGCTTACTGGAGATGAAATTCCTTTTATGTCAATACCGATTTAATTTTATTTGTGACAAACACTTACTTAGTGAAGGTGTGGCATCTTGAAAGCATGCCAGACTATTCGTACATTTATTTAAGAATTCTTTCTTTTATCATCAGTTTAAGAGATCAGTTTGGAAGTGAAATAATTTTTTAACTTACATTTGGTTGCAATAGTAACATGCTTGTTGTAGCGTTTGTTTGCCGTGTGATGGTCTTGTTATGTTGTTGCTGTTGTTCTTGATTTTGTTGGTTGCTTGATGTTGCTCGATTTGTTGTATTTGAATGTGTATTTAACGTTGTCGATCCTAAAGCTAATGCTGATGCTGATGCTGACGTTGATGATGAAGATGTTGTAGTAGTTGTTATTTTTGTTGTTGCGCTTGTCGTTTTGGTGGCAATTGAGTCTTGTTCTTGTTCTATAGATGTTGTTATTGTTTCAGTTTTTATTTTAACAGCCTGTATTTTACAGCCTGTATTATTATTGATGTTGCTGCTGTTGCCGCCAGTGCTGTAGTTGTTGCTGTTGCTATTGCTATTGCTTTTGCTATTTAGTAATTGTTGCTGGTTGATTGTTGTTGTTGTTGCTGTTGTTGCAGTATTTGTATTTTTTACTGTGGCTGTTATTGTTGTGGTTGTTGTTGCTGCTGCTGTATTTGCTATTATTGTTGAGATCTTCGGTTTTGTTGTATTATTTCCTATCGTTGCTGTTATGCTTTGAGATTGTTTTTGCAGAGTAGCTAGTGGTGGTGGTATCACCACTGTTGCCGTAGTGCTTGATAATAATGCTGTTGTTGCCGTAGTCGTTGCGGCCGCCGATACTGTTGTAGTGGGTGTAGGTAACGTTGTTGCTGCACGTTCTTCTTGTAAATTAGCGTTAGTGTTAAATGCTGCACCTGTAATGAAACAAAAGAAACCACAATAAACAGATGAATAAACAAAATGAAAACGACACCAAAACAGACAGAGATCATCGTATAACAAGTGCTTTATTTTAAGGAATTTATGATGGTTGTCTACAGTATTAGAATTAAATGAAACGAAGCCACCACAACAATTTACTTGGCATTTGCAATCAAAAAAATTTGAAAAAAAATAAACGCTCAAGTATTTATTAATTTATATGAGTTTAGTTATGGTTTAGTATACCAGCCAGCCGAACGATAAATGAAAATAAATGGAATTTATTTTTCTTCTTCTTCTTGATATTTCTGCTCTTCTACGTTTAATACGAACAATACCTTTGAGACTAATAATGACATTTAGATTAAAAATTTGCTTAAAACAAGAAAAAGAATTCAGTACCGTGATATTAAAATACAATGGATGTCATTATAAAGCAGACAATTTACAAAATTGAATACATTTTATTGAGCTTAACGGCTAGGTTTTTATGACAAGTGACCGCATATTCTTCATTTATAGCAATGTTTGCAAAAGGAGCTGCTGTGATATGTGGGAAGTGCACCGAAATATATCGGAAAATAGGTGAGAACTGATAATTATTGGTAGATTTTCCGAAATTAAATTAAAAATCCTTTAGGGAAATTCGGAACTTGTGCGGAAGCTATATCCTGATATAAGGCAAAGGTTTCAAAAACAACCAATTTATTAATACCGCTCCCAAACCCATTGAATTGAAACTATATAAGGCGGCTCCACGTCGTATCGGGAAATGGGGAAATAGATCAAGTAAAACCGAAAATCATGTCAAAAACGTATCATTGGTACACTGAAAGAATAGATACCTAGCCCGGAATTCTTTGAAAGGATACTTAACATTGTAATCGCCGTAGTCTAGTAGGTAGTGTGTTCGCTTTTTAGGCGTGAAGTCACGTCTCAAGCACCAGGTTAGACATCTCCAACAAAACGAAAAATGAAATAATATTTCTTCGCCGACTGCCTCTCAGCAGATTTCTGGCAAGAGAAAATAAAATTGCCATGAAAAAGCATGGAGATCGTACAGTATGCTATTTGGAATAATCTGAAACTAAACTATGTCTTCGTCTACAGTACTACAATAAAGTTTTCTGAGGAAACATATGATCTGGACCAGCGATGATTAGAAAATCTTGGCCGGTATGTATTTAAATATCTTTACTGATGGTCAAATGACAATTCGAGCAATAGCATTAACGGATACGAATGTACGAATCGATTAACAATTGAGAAAATTAAGAAGTGATTAAATCATTAAGTAATGCTTGAAAATGAACCTACCTAAAAAAATTGAGAATTACAGAATATAAATACTGATAAACCAATGCCTTTTGAGTATGCTGAAAACCAGTTTACAAGAGCGGATGTAAACATAACATTAAACAATGAAACATAAGGAAAAATTGCAAAGATACTCTGAGGGGATCCTGTAGAGAGAAAAACCATGAGAAAAACTAACTAAATGCGAATAGAGGACACGAATTAGTGTTATTACGGGATACTCTCCTTTTTCGTACATCTGAATTGCAGATAATATTGACATAGCAGATAATATTGAATGTAGGGCATGTGGAGAGAATATCGAAACGATGGAATATTTTTATGTCGTCATTCAAACATAACTCATCTCAGAAGATTAAGCTGGAAGAAACTAAGGAATTCATAAATATTTAATTACATCATTCGATGGCATATAAAACTGGCCATCTAAAGAAGTGAACTATTTTTGACCCGACATTATTAATGTATGTAATTCATTTTATCGAACGTTGCAGCACACTTATGAGCGAAACAATTGTCTTTACCACGCAATATGAATATTAAGGTGTTGGATTTTATTTCTTTGTACGAATTTTACTTTTTCACACTGTTTAAATAATTTTTATTTTAAACTATTAAGAGAATAGAAATTGTATTTATTTAGCGTGAAAACATAAATGTTAAAAGATATACGCGTAATTGAAAAACAAAACAAATAAAATAAAAATTTGTTAAGGAATAATTCAATTTGGAAACTCTTATTAGAATGAATCAAATGACATTTTGAAATAATCCAGATGCGGCATGAAGAAGCAAAAACAGAATTTACATATTGTATGCATGCATATTTGCTCAATGTATGGAAAGTTTTGTGATTGCATGAATCAGTGTTGTTTGAAACACGCCAAATTTTAGGCAAGACAAGCTGTAGAAATTATGAAAAGTGCTTATGAGCGGAATATGACGCTTAATGTTATCTTCAGCAATTATATTCCGGTAATGCTGTTTGCGGTTTGATATTTTGCCAAATTTATTTTTGTTGTAAAGTACAAATGTTCCTGTTAGAAACGAAATATTATTTCATTCATATGGCTGCAGCGGCTGGCCTCACAGCATCTCATTCGATCGGACCAATTTTGGATCGGATATTTTTCGAGTGTATGGGTTCGCATCTCGGCAATGGCATTACGAATGTTGGTATTCAAATGCCCAATTGTCTTTGGTTTGTCGGCAGTCCACTTCTCTTTAATCGCACCCCACAGAAAATTGTCGAACGGTATCAAATCGCAGCCTCTTGGCGGCCAATTGAGATCACCATTTCGGCTAATTAAACGGCCATCAAACGTTTGGCTCAATAAATCGATTATGGCATAAGATGAGTGGCAAGTAGCACCATCCTGTTGAAACCAAAAAATGTTCACATCAATACCATGAAGACTGGATACATCAAAATCGGTTTCATGATACGATAGGTGTCTCCATTGACCGTAATAGTTGCGCCGTCCTCATTTTCAAAGAAATATGGGCCAACAATAACTCCGCACCACAAGCCGCACCAAGCAGTTACTTGTAATGGGTGCATTGGCTTCTGTAAGACTACGTGTGGGTTTTCTGAGCCTCAAATACGATAATTTTGCTTATTAACGTACCCACCAAGATGATGATGAGCTTCATCCGAAAATGTGATTTTTTTTTTTGACAAAATCGCCATCATCGTGCAGTTTCTCATTGGCCCAATAAATCCCAATGTTGCTAAAGCATAAATCGATTCATTACGTTCAGTGGAGGTAATATACTGAATTTTGTGACAGAATAGAATGACATAAGTATTGCCAGATTCGAAATAATCTAAGGTTCCAATTTAAACCGATAGATGGCCCACCCGATACACAGTATGTAATACATAATTGTCATAAGTAGCCTTAATTCCAACATAAAATTTAATTATGCTTCATATGCACAATAGATTTGTCAATGTTAAATACATATTTTTCTCGAACAAAAAAAATGTATGTTTCTAATCAATTTAAACTTGTTTTTTGTGATAAATTTATGATGGTTCAATAAATTATCTTAACGTTTATGTATGTATGTATGTATGTATGTATGTATGTACATTTAAACTTGTAATTCTTCTCAGAAACCAAATAAATTAAAATTTAAAAAAAAATCGTTTGAAACGTTTGTATAATTTTTTTCTGGAAAAGATTTTTGTGGCAATACCACCACACTGTCAGAGATTTAGAATTGTTAAGCAAAACCAACAAAAACTAAAATTAAAAGTAAAACGTACATTTTTATTCAAGGCAGACGTATATACACATAAATGGACATTAGGCCAGTGGAAGTTGATTTTAAAGATGCTGGCTGGGAATTCATTTTGTTTGTTTTTTTTTTGTTTTATGAAATCATAAAACAAACACCACATACTTGCATTTATAATTATTTATTAGCAATCCAATAAAATATATATTTTCTTTAAGGATTAGGTTGAGTAGAAGCTTAGTGGCAGTATAGTAAATAAAGTTTAAATAAACGGTATGAACTGTACATACATAATTAATTGGTCATTGCAACCCTTCAGCCAGGATTACGACCTAGCTTCTCATACCACTTACGTTGTGTATGTTAATTTTATCTATTAGAGGCGGGGCCTAAATTTTAAAGTCGACTCCGCACGACAGTTTTTTAAGAAAGTTTTCATGGATAATAAAATTGAAGGGCTATTTAGTTAGAAGTATTTAAAATATATACTCGTATAACGATCCTGGGAGTTTTTAGATCCTCATGCTCATTCTCATGCGTTAACTTGCAAACATATTTCAGGCGGAAGTCTATACAAATGTATACATCTAAGCACACGGCTCTTGTGAGATTAACTCGAAGATATTATGAAACTGTCTAAGCAAGCTAAATCTGCAGTATGATATACTCTGCTGGGTTCTAGATAATGCAGTAAATTACACAACGAGAATGCAGATGAGCTTACGAGCAGGGCAACAACAGGTCACTGATGAGACCAGAATCTATTTGTAAAGTGGAAGAGATGTTTTTGAGGGTATAGTTAACGAAAGGAAAGAAGAGGATAGGCAAAAACTCTTCTGAACCTGAGTCATGCGTTAGAATATTACGAATAGACATTACGATTAATCAGAGGTTAGTATCCGATCTTTTGACAGAACATTGTAGACTCAAAGGAACTTTTTTAGTATGTTAATCGTCTCGAACCCAACGTGTAGATCCTGTGATGATGGTAATGAGTCACTATGACCCATCCTTGGAATCTGTGAGGCTAATGCCTCATAGAAGGAAACACCTGGGCATCATGTTAACACCGAGCAACATATAGAAGTTCGTCATGGCAATATGTTTGGAGGAGACATTATAAGGGTACCCTACGTGGATTGAGGACATGGAATGGTCGCTGTACTATAACACCTCTCCACGACAATCATAATAAAAACAATCCTTGAGGATTATATGCTGAGTGACTATGACATATATGTAGACGGGTCTTACGATTATAATTTCTTTTTAAAGCAACGTCGTATAGTGTTTCTAACCGGAATTAGAACTAGAAAGCGATTTATATACGTCTAAAGAAAGCTGTCATTCTTAACCGTTGCATTTCACAGTTAAAAATGTTAATTTTTAATAATGAACGCTGGATTAGTCGGACTTTTTAAATATATTATTGAGATGACTAATGAATGATTCTCATAATTTTCGTTCTGATGACTCATCTTCCTCTAATATCGTAATGCTTGTGATCCAGGAGACAGAACTTGCTTTTTTGTAGATTCCTTTATAATGCACTAAAGGGCATTGAGTAATTCAGTTTAGCCAGATCATAATTTTCCTCATTTCCGATCACCCCTGATGAGTACCAAGTCGCGTCTGGAATAATTGTTAATTGTCTTTTTACATTCCAGCACAGTTTTTCATCCTGTATGGATGTTATTGCCCTAATGGATATTTAACTATCAGTGAAGAAATTATCAAGTTTAGCAAATTAGTCCTGTCCTATATCCATGTTTACATCCATCCGTGTAGCAACAAGTCCCTACTGGCATCCGCTTTGGATCCGTTTGACTTTACTTATATAGAATTCTATTAGGACTAGTGTTGTTTTAATCAGTTTCTCATGTAACCTATCATGTAGTGTCCCTCTCTTTCAAGAATCAACGTTCTAATACGTTTCTTCAAAAATTCATCAACTCAACTGTTACGATCCAACAGATGCGATAAGTAGAGTGCCTGGTTCTTACGCTTCATATTTTTTTGTTAATTTATTACACATTGAAAAATATTACCGGCAATTTACAAACATTTAACACTGACTTGTAACAGGAGATTTTGTAGTGCCTGTCTGCCTGAAAGCCTGCAACTGCCTGCAACTGTCTGACTGTTTTAGGCTGTTCTATGTCTATTTCGGCAACAGTTTTCTGTGTGTGTTTTTGCAACAGCAACATCATTATTGTATGCAACTTTAATTTCATCTTCATTTTCAGCATCATGATCATGATCATGATCATCATTACCATCGTCATCGTCATCGTCAATTTCAATTATTATGACCCGTTCATTAGTTGGTTAAATGTTTGCCAAGAGTTTAGATTTCTTAGTGTGCCATACGTTTTGTTGCAATAAAATTAATAAGCAACAACAACATCAACAATAACAACAACAAATGATTACAATTTAACCAACAAACACCAGCTTCAATTAGATCCATTGTTGTTGCTGCTGTTGTTTGCTGGACAACATTAAATATTTTTAATTTTTTTGTTGCTATCGTTGTCGTTGTTGTTTTTAACTGTTATTTCTGCTTTGTCTTTTTGCGCAAAATGTAGGTGAACAACTTGTTTATTAATCGTATGTACTCGTATCAACGAATCTTTGTATGATTATATTTGTTTTTTTTTATTTTCTTCACTTCACTTCTTCATTTACTTCTTGTTTAATCGTTTTATACGATTTAATGCCTGACGTATGTGTGTGTAGTTTTGTCTATAGATATGAGAGAGGGAGAGTGAGAGTGCAAATGTATAAGTGTTTGATATTGAATCTTGTTGTTGCAACGCCCAACGGAAATGTTTAACGTTGTCTACCGATTCGCAAACATTGGTATAATTGGGCAATGGCTACTTACACACTAACGTAGCAAGTGTTGCCACTGTGTTGTCACAATAGTTTAAGAAAGGAATTCAAACTAAGATTTGCTTCTGTATAAAGGAGTATTGAAACGTTTAAAGGAATCAATAATTTGTTTTATTTGCCTTAAATTACAATTTGAAATGGAAAAATGGCAACACTATTGCAAAGAAAAAAATTCCTATTTACTCATATGCATACACCAGAGGTAATACAGAGATTTGAAGAGATGTTTGTTTGTGTGTTTTTCTCAACTCATATTTAATCTTTCACAAGAAGTTGAAAAAAAGAAAAACTAAAATTAATCATTTTATTTCTGAGTATTTGGTCAGTGTGTAAGAGAATTTTGCAATCTGTTAATTATAGGATTAAAATCAATCACTTTAAGGTGCAATAAAAAACATTCAAGATGTAAGAAAATTTTAAGAAATAAATTGGAAAAAGATAAGTAATAAAAAAAGAACGAAATTGGTGTTAATATAGGTAAAAACCATTAAAATAAAGAAGGAAATTCTTCATGAATAGATTAAAATATTTCTGTGTTTTTCTAATAGGACATACGTACATACATACGTATAAAAAAGATCAGAAATATTGCTTTATTTATGGCAATTTGTTTCCAATTGATTAACAACTGGCTTTAGCCAATATTGGAATTTTAAAAATTTGAAAAAAATGTGTTTTTACTGAAATTTGTTCACTACAAATGATTCTTTTTAAATACATTTAGGTGCCCTGGTAGTCTAGTGTGTAGTATGCTAGACTATTAGCGTGAGGGTCGTGGGTTCGATTCCCACCAGAGACTCTGGTCTCTGGTCAAAGTTACTCAACTCGTATATAATTAGAATATAATTTGTAATTGTATTGTAATAAATAAATAAATAAATAAATACATTATTTATATTAACGATTGCCTAAAACATAAAATTAGCGCTCCAGAGTTCATTTTAAAAAGCTCACAAAGAAATCGATACTAACTAGTCAGAGATTGATAAAAACTTATGCGACCTCTGCACGTATGACTGGCTGTACAAAATTTATTATTTTGTAGGAACATTTGTTATGTTGAAGGGTTGGTTGATCGTCGGTTAGTTGAAAATCAAAAATTTTAATTTTGATTTTCAATCGACGACCAATTCGATGCTACAATAACAATTTGTAAGTAAATGTTTATTTTGGGTTTGAAAGCCAAAACGTCTCATTATTAAATTGGTTGTAATATGCCATCATCCAAAAATGTAAATAGTTTTTATGGTTTTGATATTGTAAAGATCCAACATGCTTAATTTTAATGTTAGATGTTAGTTATGTATGGAGCTATGGAGGCCAATTATCGAAAGTCATTACAAATCTACGAAGGCTTTCTATTTCGGCCGTTATTTTTCAATTGCCTGGAAGCTAATTTTTTTGTTTTGTTATCTTTAATCAGGTAATAAGTTCCTTTTACCAACCATGTTGTTTATGTGTTAATTTATGAGTGGTGGGACGTACAGTTAAAATTCGACTCGGAACGACATATTTTTCTGAGAAGCTTTTCATGGCAATCTACTGAGAGGAAGTCGCCGAAGAAAATTTTTTTATATTTTATTTTATATTTTTATATTTGTTCGAGATGTCTGGACTGGGATTTGAACCACTGCCTCATATTTAATAAGCCACCTATCTCCAGGCCAACTGTATCTTAACTAGGTCAACTATATCGTACCTCATAATAGTTTTAATCTGTTTTGAAGATTTTTTTTCTTTAAAACCAGGCACTGATTAAATAGAGTTGGTTTGTTAACAAAATCGTAAAGGCAATATATATATATATATGCTTCGCCTATTGGTCAACTACAACAATGAATCGTTACCCTTTGGAGTTATTGTGGTAGAAAACAATTGGTCAAGTCTGCCGCTAATATAAATTACCATAACTGAGGTCTTGCTTGAGCATCATTTTCGTCAGCTCACTTCAATCGCAGTTATTTGAGTAGGTATTATGTTGGCTGATTAGACATGAGGCTCTGGTTCAAACCGCAGCCCAGACATCTCCAACAAACTGAAATAAGGAAAAATATTTATATAGAAGACTTTCTCTCAGCAGTTCTCCAGCAAAAACGATGAGAGTAAATAAAATTGCCGTGAAAAGTTTCTCAAAAATCTGTAATTCGGAATCGACTGTAGACTGTAGGTCCCGCCACTCATGTACAAAATTAAAACACATAACATAAGTGGCATAAGAAGCTAGGTCGTAATCCTGACTAAAGGGTTGTAATCACCAATAACGTATGTGTAGAAAATGATAACATGTTGTGTAAACAGATTTCATGATTACATTAGCATATGGCAGCGGTTCAATAGTCAATTCAAGTTGAAATAAAAATTCATTGGAACTTAATTGGAACCACGCTGAAAAGCTGAAGATGATTTTGCCAGCAATATAGTAGGCGGACAGAGAGACCTGTATACACTTAGAAATGCCAATAAGAATTTTTATTAGACTAGCAATGAATTAAAAATTTGTTGTTCTATACGAATTTCGCAACATTGTTTTTAATTCATAAAAAATATTTTTTGTATGTGTGAGATTGAAGAGCGTTTAATGCCTTTGCGTTAAAAACATATTCCGTTTATTGCGCTTAAAAGCCAAACAAATTTTATAGTTTATTATCCTAATTTTTTTGCTGTTGTTGTTGTTGTTATTTTACAATTGGTTTTAAATATAATTAATGGCTTTTAACTGTTATTTAGTTGTTGTTTTTAAAGCCTGTTTAATACAGTGATGTGTTGGAAAAAATTCAAATAATATTGCAAATAAAAATGAATTAAAAAGAAATATTTTTTTTTAATAAAATGATCAAAGGCGATGATGCAGGTAAAAATTAAAAAGAAAAAAATTAGCAACCAATAGACAAAGTTCCAACAATAACAACAATTGCAATTTAATACCTTTATTATTATCAACCTCTCTACATGGCGTTAATAAAGTCTACCAGTATTGATGATGATTAATACCATGTGGAGTAGGATGATATGTGCATGCGCATGTACTTCCACAGCCCATAGAGATTTCATACAATTTTGGCTATGGAACTTAGCTTAGGTAGGTTTGCGTGCTAAACGCAAATCCAATTCGTTTTACAAAGATTTTTTAGTTTTCATTGCAAACAATGCAAAATTTTTTAGCAATAAACAGCCATAAACTGCTGGTGTTTTTTTTTTATTAATCCTCAGCATCATATGGTATGAGCGTTGATGATCAATTCGTATGTGAAGAGTGACAACTATTACATCTAATGGTCCAGAGTGGGCGTTTGATTAAGACTTGAATTCATTTTCGTTTCATTGTAATATTGTGTTTAAGAAAATAAATCAAAAATTAAAATTTTTTTGGTCGTCTTTTTTCACTTCTAGTCAAATTTCCCAGTGTCTTCAAAATATTTGCTAAGATTGCTAACATTGTTGTCGTTGTTTTTTTTTTGGGATTTATTTTTAATACATTATTTATAACCGTACATATATGGTTTTTTTTTGCATGAGTTGATATGCATGCTAGATCCAATTCCCATGCTGTGATTCAGAGTTCAAAGTTGAGGGAAGACAACAACAACAACAACGACAATAACAATATCAATAACAACATCAACTGCAACATCACATAACATATGGTACTTTTTCATGTTTTCGGTTACAAGTTGTACGAATGTCTTGTTTTAATGTCTTTTAAACAAAAAACCCAAAAAAAAAGAAACAAAAAATCATATTTAAAAATAAATAGACAAACTTGCATAAGATTTAGAGAGAAAAAAACTGAAAAATATTATCTTTCGGCATTTAAAGGGATTTTTATAAATGTTCATTCAAATAGAAAAGGGTCTCCTAAAAGATAAGGTAACTACTTAACTTGCGTTTCTACATTAATTGTACAACAATTTGGCTGCGTAAGCTAAGAATCAAAAGGTATTCTTACCAGGCACTTATACAACATGCCTTAGGTTGCAATAATTTTAGAGACTTTTTTCGAATTCTTATGTTGACCAGTTTTTTTCGGAATTGGGACTTTATCTTCCTTCTGTACAATGGGTCAAATCGAAATCCGGGTACTGTAGTTGTCTAAATTGACAAGTACACGACCTCTAACCTAACCTTCCCTCTGCTTTTTATTGTACTATTCTTCAGTGTAATTATCATTATGACAGATTTAAAGCCCTCTCCATACGAATTTACCATCCTATACTCTATTTTATCTTCTTATACTTTACTTACGTAGTCGTCGTAGTCTAGTAGGTAGTGTGTTGGCTTATTAATTGAATCCTAGATTGTCCTTTGCACTACTCTATTACTACAGTAATAATCGGGCTGTAATAAGGGCTATAAAGACTGTCGCTGTACTATTGGTTTATGTTCGCAAATCGGTATATTCCAGTATACCGGATGGAGATGTATGCCGTAATCTAGTAGGTAGTGTGTTGGCTTAGTAGACGTAATGCCACGGTTCAAATCCGAGGTCAGACATCTCCAACAAAACGAAATATAAAAAAATATTTCTTTGGCAACTTCCTCTTAGCAGATTTTTGGCAAAAGCTCTGAGAGTAAATAAAATTGCCATGAAAAGTTTCCCAAAAATCTGTTGTTCGAAGTCGATTTTAAACAGTAGAGCCCGCCACTCATGTATAAAATTATATACTGACAGTATGGTTATAATGACCAATTATGTATGTATGTATGTACTTTATTATGATACATAGACGTTTAATGCATCTTAAAGGGATCAAGCAACCATACCTTTGATATAGTTGAACTATATTCTGAATATATGTAGTTGATCTAGGTATACTTATTGACTACACGATGCCTGAACATGCGTTCAATACTAGTTTACAATGAAATTACAGAATAAAGTCTCTTAAAATAACGGTTTACACCTTTCAATCCATGACGAATCCTTATCACATGCAAAGTCAGATGTGAATTCTTTTTAAGTGAATCTTAGTTCCCCTCTTGCAATACGCGATTACTGTAGTACTATTGGTCGGTATCAGAGTATATGCACATACATAACAAGTCATTACAACCCTTTAGTCAGGATTACGACCTAGCTTCTACCATCGCTTATGTTGTGTGTGTTAATTTTACACATGAGTGGCGGGACCTACAGTTTAAAGTCGACTACGAACGACAGATTTTTAAGAAAATTTTGCGAGTTTTTGTCAGAAATCTGTTGAGAGGAAGCAAACGAAAAAATATTTTCTTTATATTTCTAACCTGGGGTTTGAACCATTGTCTCACGTCTAATAAGACAACACACTACCACGGCCACAGCGACAGTATTAGAGTATATCGAATGGAAATATAAATATATTGACCAAAACCGCAAGAATGCCGGATTAGTGATTAGGGAAGATAGCGAGACATTTGACGGTTACCCTACTATGGGTTACCCTGGATAAGGGCGTATTGAAATTAAAAACAAAGCTGAAGCAGTGACAAAGAGTAGTATAACAGAAAGTTTCTATAAATTTATACGTTAAATTGATATTTCCGTGCAGAGTGGCAAGCAAACGTCTCTTATTTGCAATTTAAAAATATGATTATGAATCCATGGGTTATACCAGACAGATTTTTCTCTGATCAGTGTTCTTCGTAAGGACCTCTAAACAGTCTAGTTAAAGGCTCTTAGGATAAACATGTCCATGAGGAGCAAGTATATTACAACGATCTTTTTAAGAACCTCAAAGCAGTTATAACTGAAGTCTTAAAGTAAACATGTCCCTAGACTGGAAGTATATAACAACAATTACTGCAGAAGCTGTAATGGCAAGAAAGTAGTAGAGGCTACAGAACATTTTTTCTGTTATTTTTCCGATACTTGGAGAACTGTGATGAAGAATTCTTGGATAGTCAGAATTTATTGACTGAACGTGTCTAGCCATAGGTAATTTGTATAGAATCCATATCTTTATGAAAATTTGGCAGTATCTGCGAGATGTCAGTTGGGGGTTATAATTGTTGTGTTACAAGGCAAGCGAGACGCTTGTTTATTTTACTTAACCTAACCTAAAGGAAACGTTTTTGCTTCTTGGACGCAAGTAGATTGAATTATTTCTGCCTAGGATATGCTATAATTAGGGAATAACAATTTAAACAAACAGACACAATTTGCTGATGGTAAATTGTGGCTTAGCTACCCCATTTGCCTCGACCACAATCGCCTTGATGTTGGCAAAAGAATGCACTTTTCATCACTGGTAACGATTCAGCTATTCAGCGAGAGACTTCTACTATTCTTTTGAAACTGTCTTAAACTATTACAATCAGCTGTGATACTAATTTTTAAAGCTATAGTTTTTGATGCCACGCCCGTTTAGACATTAAAAACTCTTAGAATACATAGACCGTGAATTTATTTCAATCGTTCGTTTGGGATAACATCTCTCTTGAAGTAACCCTCTACATTTTCTAGTAATAAATGATTTGTGCTTTTTTGTTTTTAATTCTTTTTTTCATTTAATCCAAGAAATGAAGAAAAACAAAAAAAAAAAATAAAAAATATTTGTTAATATTTGATTCGGCGCCTTTTAATATTTTTACACATGGTTTGCGTTAAATTAGCGTATAATTGCCTACAAATGCTTTATTAGATAGAGTGGTAAAAATTATGTGAAAAAATACAACAAAAATTAAAAAATAAATAAGAATTAAATTTGATGACAACATAATTTACTCACACAAAATAAATATAATTTTTTTTCTTTTCCTTAAAGACATCACTTGTGAACATCTTTAAGCAACCTGTTGGCATATTACATACCAGACAATGTCTGTATGATTTTATTCTTATAATTTCCAATGAATTGTCGGCATACATACAATTTAATATCTGGGGAGTTTGGAATTTGAAAGGAAATATTTTTAAAAGGATTGAAATCAGCAAAGGTTAAATAAATACATGATTTGTTTTTGGCAAATAAATCTTTACTGAATATGGCACATATGCATTGTATTTGGAAGGCGATTTTAAGCCGATCCCATATATTTTTAAAGCATATAATTGGTATTTTTATTAAACTATGGAAAACTAATTACACGGTTTTTATATAAAAACTATATACAGAATACGATTTCATTCCTGTTATTTGAGAAATTTCTTTAAACACGCATTATAGAAAAATGCTCAAAATTAAACAAAAGACTTAAGCAACGAACCTGATTTGAAAATTTTTCCTCATGAGAAAGTAATCAATGGGAGTTTTGCATTAAAACATTGTATTTAAAATCCATATGCAGTGGTATCTAATTTATAGTGTGGGTCATCTACAGGTTTAAATTTGAACCATCATTTATTTCGAATATGACAATAATTATGTCATTCTAATCTGTCACAAAATTCAAAATATTATCTCCACTGAACGCAATGAATCGATTTACACTTGAGCAACCTTGGGATTTATTTGGCCAACGAGAATGTCCATGATGTCCATTTTGTTAGAAAAATCATCTTTTTATATGAATCTCATATTTATCTTGGTGGGTACGTTAATAAGCAAAATTGCCATATTTGGCGCTCAGAAAACCACACGTGCAGCCATTATGAGTGACTGTTTGGAGCGAAGGCATCATTGGCCCATATTTCTTTGAAAATGAGGACGCCGCAACCATTACGGTCAATGGCGATACCGATCGCGCCATGATAACCGATTTTTTGGTACCCGCTCTTCGTGGTATTGATGTGAACGATGTTTGGTTTCAACAGGATGGTGCAACTTGCCTCACATCTCATGCCACAATCGTCTTATTGCGTCAAACGTTTGATGGCCGTTTCATTAGCCGAAATGGTGATATAAATTGGCCACCAGAAGGCTCACAATAGGGTCTGAGGCATCGGCCTGTACATCGTATTCCATTATGGAAGTGTTAAAATCTTTAAGCACCGTCTCATACTTTGTGAAGTAAGGAAAAGGTAAAGAGTACTCTTGTAGTGCCCATAAACGGAATATGGTGATTGATTATTTCAGTAATTGTGTATTTTGTTTGGTTTGTTTGGAAGCTAAGAGCAGTTGTGAACATTGAGGTTAGGGGAGACAACAATTTCAATGGTCTGACAACTCTCAAGGATTCTGAATATACAGTGAGCGTCAAAAGAAACTATACATTAAAAAATGTACATTAATAAATTACCATTATTTTTATTTTAAAATTGTTTCACTGCCAGTTTTTAAAATGAACACAAAGAAAAAAAATTGCAAAAAATTGCGAAATATTGTCAAATTTTTTTGCGCACTCTCCTTACGTGGTAAAAGTTGAGTTTTGTGATTGTTGGAATTTTATCCTTTGTGTACAGTTTCTTTTGATGCCCACAGTATAGTTCGTAAGAGAGTGATTTCCAGAACTAGAAATCTTTCTTTTCGCGCTTGGACTTCTGCATTGAAACCCGATATGCAAAAAAATTTTCGAGAGAAAATTCTGCATTAAAGTCGAATTCATAAAAAATTTATATGCTGCCGCCTTCACACACATTTTAAAAAATTTTTTAAATAAAATTTTTTTACACCACTGTACCTAAGTATAAGGAAAGAAGACTGTTTCCATCCTTCTATAATATTTGATGTTACTTTTTGATGTCTGTTGTTCAATTTTTTTGTTTTCATGAATATCTGTTCGTTTGATTATCGGCCATCAAACAAATCACAAATAATAAAATAACAATAACGAAAGCAAAAACAAAAAAAAATTTATAAAGAAATATTAATAAAAAAAATAACAATAACTACAACAGCCATTATTAATAACAATAAAAAAGAGCAAACATTTCATTTTCAAAACTAAAGTTAACAAAAATTTTTTTTAGAAATGCTTGGAAGAATCTATCCACAGAGTGTTTTTAATTTTTTTCGGTTTTTTGATTATTACACAAGTTTTGTCCATTGTTGTTATTGTTGTTTTTTAGCAAAGACAAAGACCAAATAGAGAACGAGCGACCACAGCTACCCATTTCCATTCCCATTCGCATTCCCATTCCTTAAAACAAGCCTGATGGCCATTTACCTGTAATGCTTGGCTCTTTGTCTGGCTGACTGACTGTTTTACAGAATACATGAACAAATGTACGCGCGGACTGAATAGCACAGCCTAGAAAGCAGACTGCTGGTAAACAATTCACTCCAATTGATAAACATCATTGCCAATCCTTTTTTGTTTACTGTTTGTAGGGGGCATTGCAAGCCAACAAAAAAACGGAATAAAAGACGTACATATCTCTTCTTCTTCTTCTTTACCATATTGCAGTGAAGTAGTCAATTTGTTAGTTTTGTTTGTTTATATGTTTGTACGTAATATTATATTTAATTAGCATAACTAAAATAATGCATTAAGAATTACATTTTTTTTGTGTTTTTATTTTTATTTTCGTAATAATTTTAACAAAAAAAAATAAATTAAACAAATAAACTTTTAAATCAACTGGTGATTCCTTTCTAAAAGACCAGAGGCCATATAAGATGATTTCTACAACTTGTTGCCAAGATGTACAAGAGATTATGGAAAATTTATTAAAAATCTTAAGTTTTTGTTTTATAGTTTATAGGGCAATGTGGGAGAGAGATTATATATTTTAGAATGATTTAATAATACATATTTGAGGTAGTAACATAATCTTAAGGTGACCAATTTAAAATGTTAAGCCCGTATAAAGAATTTTTTAAGGTTTTTGTATTTAACCGCTTTACCATACAATTATTCTGCTTATGTTTGTATCGTAAGAAATGCTAGTAAGTTTTTAACCAACGGTAATTAAATCAATTAACAGTTAAGAAACATAAAATACAGTAAGATAAGCCAGTATGTTCATAGCATTTCGTTTTATAAATAAATGTTAAATTGTTGTTGTGGACATTAAATGCATGTTGAAAAAAATATTAAAAAAAAATCCGTAAAAGTAGCAAAAAAAAATTTAAATTCAAAAGGGTTTAAAAGGTTGTTTTTTTAGCGTTAAGCTGTGAATAATTTGGATCCTTGCTAATCCATGACTTTGTTATTTGGCCTCAGTACTTCTTACACAATTCGTCATTCTTGTCATACCACTTATGTTGTGTGTGTCAACTTCATACATGAGTTGACGCCTTTCTTACATAATTAGGGATGCAACATCGTTCATAAAAAACGATGATTTCAAAAACAAACATCGATGTTAAAAACATTGGTGATACATCGACTTTTTTTCAATTTTTAGTTTTCCTATCGTTAAACATTTTAGCGGAACGGTACCTACATCTCGTCATATGATTTCAAAAAATTCCTAAAAAAACAATTTAAAATGTACTCCTTCATTGATTACGATGCACAGTATCAAATGTTTTCTAAACGTCGATGTATCGTTTGCATCTCTATACATAATTGGTCATTACCACCCTTTACTCAGGATTACAACTTAGCTTCTCACACCACTTGTGTTGTACGTATTTATTTCAAACATGAGTGACGGATCTACATTTTAAAGTTGACCCCAAGCGACAGATTTGTGACAAACTTTACATGACAATTTTATTTACTTTCAGGGTTTTTGCCAGAATTCTGCTGAGAGGCAGTTGCCGAAGAATTCATATTTCGTTTTGTTGAAGGTTTGAACCGTGGCCTTAAGTCAACACACTACCTACTAGACTACGGCGACAGTCCGGCTAATGGATAATAAAAATTTTTCAAGGAACTACATCCTTGATCTTTCCTTTAATACTTTGGAAAACAACCTCGGATCTGCCAATTTGTCTACTTATTTTCAGTGATGCACTCTTACGGCCAGAACTACAATCCCAAGTTCTGTTTAATGACATCAACACATTGAACATAAAACACCATGTTTTTTGAAAACTACCTTGCTCTATTAGTTTATGGTTGTAATCACCTAATCGTCAGTGTATTTACAACTATACCTATCACATAAAGGACGTGTGGTATTAAAACTATCTACAAGTCTTTCTTTCTTACTCAATAATTGCTCCATATATTCTATCGAAAATTTTGAGGTTAACTTGAGAGCTGAGAATACAGAACATACGTTTCGTTTTTATGCAGTGACATATCGCACTGGACTTCGGGGCTAAAAGTATTGCAGATTTTAATGAAACCAAATGCCAAATAGAATATAATATTGTATATCCTTTCGAATATGTATTTAAATAATACTAAAACTATTTGTTGCTTTCCACTGCTTATTAATTCCATTACATGAACCAAAACTGTGCTTTAAAAATTGCAATCAGCTTAATTGTTTTATGTCCTTATACATTAGTGCTACTTAAGTCCGCCGTACTTAGAAGTGAATACCAAAGCTTTGGATACTATGGTTCGGTTGATAGCAGACAAGTCTAATATGAAATTCATGAAGGATTTACGTCAAGATCTAAGTTATAGAAATACGAAAATTGTGAAAATAGTGACTTTGGAAAATTCTTCGTAACGAGACTTGATAACGAAAATGAAAGTAGTAATCTGGAAGCTGTTTACTCTCTTAAAGGACAGACTGTTTTATTGTATAAGGTTTAATGCTCAAGAACGGATCTTGGAACAGGAGCGGATTTTTTTGGTGCCAGTATAAAATACTCAGAACCCATGGGAAAACTCATGCCATCGAAATATGTCATCAATTCTACTTTGATAGGGTAGTCGTCGTAGTCTATTAGGTAGTGTGTTGGCTTATTAGACGTAAGGCCCGGGTTCAAATCCCCGGTCAGACATCAAAATGAAAATATGAAAAATATTTCTTCGGCGACTTCTTCACAGCAGATTTCCCGTCGCTAATGTATAAAAAATTAACACACATGACATGAGTGGTGTGAGAAGCTAGGCCGTAACCTGACCGAAGGGTTGTAATGACCAATTATGTATGTATGTCTACTTTGATAGGAGTTAGAAAAGACGTGGCATAGCATTACTATCTGACCATCATAGATAGTGTAAGACTAGGTAAGTAAGCAAAAAACCCTCTGCTGCAACAAATCAATAGAAAGTTGAATGGCTACTTATTTATGTTTTCTGAAAAACAATTGTTTAAGAATTAAAGATTTTTGAGTTGGTTAAGATAAAGAAGCGATCTATCAAGTCTTTCTATTAATATACCATTAGCATCAGATATTCGCACAGTAGGTGCTGTATATTTTTAACTTCTTACTCTTTAGCGGAACATCTGGTGCTATTTTCCATTTATTAAAGTAAAACAGGTTCATTGTGGTCTTATAGTCGTGGATATCTAATTTTTTTGTAATTTCTAGAGCCAATTTTATTGTCATGTACATGTTTGTGATCTAAACTAGTCTTAATATATCTTCACCTATAAACATAACATCATTACAATCAGTCGGGGTAACAACCTAGCTTCTCACACCACTTATGCTGTGTGTGTTAATTTTATATATTCGACTCCGAATGACAGGTTTTTGAGTAACGTTTCATGGCAATTTTATTTACTCTCAGAGCTTTTGCCAGAAATCTACTGAGAAGAAGTCACCGAAGAAATATTTTACATATTTGTTGGAATTGTATGACCTCACGTCTAATGAGCTAACACACTACCTACTAGACTACGGCGACTATCTTCACCTAATTGTTTCAATCCCTGAATGTTGTTATATACTGTATGTTGTTGCACTTCTGATGAAAAACTTATTCTCGGCGTTGCTATTCCGGTGTAAATTTAGGATCCATGCTACAATCGTATAACAGATCCATTATGCTTCATTTGTCATACATATCCTTCTGATAAAAATGATAGTCAGTTAGCACCCAAGAAAATCCTTACTGTTAACAGTGAATATTGAGAAATAAGCAACAGATATAGTCCATGGGTGTATTTATATCAATTCCACTAAGTTTCCTTAAGAGGATCCTGTACGCTAGCTCAACAGCCTCTTTCATTAATAACGTAAATACCAGCAGGCTATTCAATACTAAAATTTTGTTTCCACATAATATTTGAAATTTTATTTTAAATTTCTTAATTTTATTACAATTTATAATAAATTGTTATTAAAGCATTAAATCCTACTTTAAATCGTTTTAATCCCACTGTATGTTATTTTCTTACTTTAAAGTTCGTTTCTTAAGTCTTTTGTATATGAGTAGCAAACACTGGTTCTGAATTACATAATTTCCTTTGTGAATTTAATATGACGGCTTTTTGTAATTAAAGGAACCGTTTTAATATTAAAAAACCCTTTGTAATTTGTGAACCTCTGCTTAAAGGTGATTACATAAGTTTGTTAATTCTTTTTTTCTTTTCTGCCCATTTGTTATTGTATTTTATTTGTGTTGTTTATTTCGCTTCGCTTCTTTATATAATATTGTTGTTAATACATATTATTTTCCTTAGAGCTTACAACATACATTGGTAATAGCCTGGAGAGTTTTATATTTTGTGGATTTTCTTTCAACTCTAGCACTGACTTGTACTATGGCATACAGTCAACTCTTTCAAGCCAAGCCACTAGGCCAAAGTTAAAGTTAAAGCTGAACATAAAATACTAGACATAGTTTTTTTTTCTTTCTTTAGTTTTTTTACAAAACCTCCATCATATTAGCATTGGGTTTGGTATATAATCACACGAAATATTTATACTATAGAGTTCGATTTGTTTTTTCTATTACCAATACTTGTATGTCTTGTTGCTTGCTGTTTTCATTGTACATGAGTTAAAGGCAATTCCATCAAAAATAACGTCGCCTTGCCTGGCCTAAAATCAATGTTTGAGAATTTTAGTTTAGTTGGCTTTTTTGTTTAGTTTTTTTTAGATTTTTTTTGGTACGTTTCTAGTAACAACTCGTATACCTCCTCTACTGTGGAGGTATTTGTTAAATTTGGTGCTCATCTTGTCTAGAGATTTTTGGGCATAAGCTGGTAATAACTTGTCTCTTCAGTTTTACTTCAACTTATACTGACAACATGCCAGGCCTATGCCAGGCAAGTGGTGTTGAGGAGGATGTCTGTTAAGATGCTATTGCACTATGTGTCGTTTTTTTACATATTTTCTCTCTTTCTCTCTCCGTTTGATTGTGTTGTGTTGCGTTCAATTGATCAGTCTTTAACGACATGAATTTTAAATTTGGATGAGCAGTTTTTCCATTAGCATATATTAATATTATGGGAAATACAAAGAGACGGTTTCCCTAGGGATATTCAGACAATGTTACAACAATAAAATGTATTTTCTAGTTAAGCTTTATAACCTATTTTTGAATTTGGAAAACTTTACAGTGCAACAACTTTTAGCTTTGCTAAGAAGAATTAAGAACCAAATATTTGTCCTTATATACCTGGGCATACCTTCTCTTTTTTGCTTGCTACACAACATGCAATGTCCATGACACGTTCAATACAATAATAGGTTGGTCACTGTCTATATCTTATGTTTTTTTTTCTTTTCTTCTTGTCTCTGGCATGCATTGAGTAAATGCTGATTGTGTTGGTGCTGCTGCATAATGTTGTGCCTGTGATGATTTAAACAATGACTGATTTAAACAAAGTGTGAGAGTGGACTCAACAACGACAACAACAACTACAGCAACATCAACATCAATAAAATTTCCATCATAGCAACAATATGCTGCAATCGCCAAATGATTTTTTTATGTTTCTTTCGGTGTTTTTTTTCCTCTTCTTCCATTACAATTTTTGTTTTATATTGTACTAGTGACCCAAAGAAATAAAATGATGACTTTTTAACACAGCCTCACTCACATGACAGGCGTTCGCTCACACAGCTAGACCTGTGGTTAAAAAACTCTTAAAGACATACTAACTGACTGACTAAAGATCGATGAAGTTTTTTTTCACTGTCTTTAACGGACAAACAACAAAGACCATGTAAAATATTTCATTATTTTTTTGCTTTCAGTTGTCGGTGTTTAAATTTTGTGCATCTCCATTTGAGACATTATATTGGCACTAGAGTTCACATCATGTCATTCAGCACATACATTTTTTCTTAACATATTTTATTTCATTTTTTTTTGTTTTTTTTTTGTTTATATGATAATAAAAAAAAACTTCCCCAACGTTGTTGTACTCATTGAATATTTCGTCATTTTACTGGGAGCCCCGGACACTATGGGCGGGAAATTGTTATAATTTTTTCTTTCGGCTGAATTATAAAGAAATTTCTTTCGAATTAATGTACCACAGTATTAATTATATTGTATTTTAAGAAGCGTTTGATTGGACGGGCAAACTGGCAGTTAGATTTAGAGAGGAGTTATTCAGGCTCAAGCTAACTCTTACATTTATTCGAAAATTCTTTCTTCTCCTAGAAGAAGTAACCGCTCATCAGCGCTCTTTGTATTTATAAAAAATTAACGACAACGCTAAGTCCACAAAGGACTATCTTCTCGGGTAGAAACATTACAAGTAATTTACACGTGTTGGAGAGCAAGCTACTACTGTCTGCAATTACTATCTGTAAGTACTGTCTGTAACTTCTGTCTGTAACTACTGCCTGTGACTACTGTCTGTAACTACAAACACAATCTCAAGAACAAATTTTATCTGTCTAGATATTTTTATATTATTTCCTATTAGTAAGGGATTTCCACATGTAATTCCCATTCGTCAAATATTACGACGATAAGGTGTTACAACGAGTAATTTTTCTTCAACATGAATAGATCAACAAACGGACAATGCTTGCAAATTACTGAATATTTTTTTAATCAAAGTTCAAGCTGAAAGGAATTTCGAAAAGTTATCTTCAACGACTTACGGCTGACAATGCGGTCACAGACTCCTTCAACCGCAGCTAGGGTGCTTTGGATAAGTGCAGAACAGCGCAGAAAATCTGAACAAGGCTGGATGTAAGGCACATTGCAAGGGTGCTTAAACTCTAAAGAATCATGCTTAGTATAGTTAACTGGTATTGCATTAAAGGTACGCCTGCGGGGCCTATTGGTCTTGGACATCCCGCAAATTATTTTTGTAAAAGCTGCAGAGATGAAGAGGAAAATGAGGCTTAACCTAATGGAAACATGTCCAGCACTATGTCAAAGGATAAAGAGACATCCTGGTGCCTACTACATCGATGACCGAGATGATTAACATCGACAGTTTGAGTCGCTTTACTGGATGCTCTAAGTGGTTTTAGGACTAGGAAATAATTGATGGAAACTGTGGTATCACAATTGACTCCATATAGACTAAGTGTGTCCATCCGAATTCCTTGGGGGGACGACCACCTCTACCTACCTACCTCCCTATCAACAACGACAATGTTCATCTTTGGTCAACGAAGACAATTGCCAATGGTGGTGGAGAGCGGATAAAAACTAATTCAAGAACTGCAAATGCAACCGAAATTATATGCGAGCCGGAGTTTCTATGAACTCTATTGGGAGATGAGTTTAGTGAGCAATTAATCTCACAATTAGTCGAAATGATGGAACTACGGCGTAGTCGTGGGTAACATTTACATCAAATACATCGCTTGTGATGCGCACATAATAATTTTTTTTTGGGGGAATTTTGTGGACGACAAGAAATCTAATTATGACCTGGGTTAGCTTAAAATTGGCAGTCAAGGGGTGTTTACTGAGCTCTAATTTTCACTTTGTCTGTAATAAAATACATGTTACGCACGTACTTTCGCAACTTGCAATAATGATTTGTCAACAACAAAATTTCTGGAAGACCCTTTAGATTTTTTTCATACCTCTGCCTTAACACAACAGTTTTATATTTCTCAATGGCTATCTATTCGAGAAGTACGGAATTTTTAAAATTTTTCAGATATTTGTTAACCTACCAATCCATTGTGCAACTAAAATGCACATACTTCACTCAAAATTTTAACGCAACTTATCTTATTACCATAAACATGTTATAAAACTTTCTGATGAATATCCCTTTAGTTAGTAAATCTTCCTCACATAAACACATTTTAATGTAACTTAGTTTAGCGTCTATTAACAAAATATTTTAAAACTGATTATAGTACAACGTATTAAGCTTTAGTAGATCTATTTGGTCGTTTGATTTTCAAACAAAACATGAAAAAATTATTTACGTTTGTCTACTTTTATTTTTTTGTTTGTCCTAAAATAAAAAAAATAAAAATAATGAAAAAAAAATTGGTAACTATTGTACCTTCGCTTTCGGTGAGAATCTTATTGACTGCATAAAGGGAATATCCAATTAACTTGGTTACATCTTACAATACAAATGTCTGCCTGCTATGGTTACAACTAACAGTACCACCAACACCATCACCACCACCACCATTACTGACAATTGCTTGTACTTTTTCTTTCCGTTTTTTCTTGTGTTTTTTGTGTCTAAAAGATATTAAGGCTTGTACTAGGCAAAGTCTTGGCAGGAAAAAAACTAAAGTGCTACAATATTATTGTAAACGAAAATTGTTTTTGTTTGCAGGTTCAGTTAATTTTCATTACGATATTATCTCTAAATGAAGCCCACGAATGTTGTGAAGTTACTTAAGTTCGACGAAAAAAAACCCGAAAAAAAGACAAGCCACATAAAAATTGTCTATCTGGGATATTGTTGTATTCTGTTGGTAATAGACTTCCTCCTCCTTGATTTTGTTTTTAGCTGGTTTACAATATTTAATTTAAAGCTTAAGTAATCGCATTATATTGCCTGGCATGTACATATATACATACATACATTTCTTCCTATATAGTGTTGATACCATTGTCTTCTTTACATTTAAAGATGCATCATCTTCTCTTTTGTTTTATGTACTCCGTTAATAGAAGATGCTGTTCCTTATAGCACCGTTTTGGTTTTTCTTTCCTAAAATTGTTTTAATGTGGGTCACATTATTTATTTTTTCTTTTTTGCTGAAAAAAAAAATACCCAAGACTTTCACTATTAATTAAAAATTAAACGAAAAGGGTATTTTTCATTACATTTTCCATTTTCTTAAGAAAAATTTAAATAAGCCAGGGCCAGCTATCTATCAAATCAATTTCAATTAATTTTTTATTATATAATCAGCCTTGAAGATCTTTTTCTCAAAAATCAATCGTTCGGAGGCGATTTTAAACTGTATGCACACACAACATGGGTGTTGTGAGAAGCTAGGTCGTTATGCTGCCTAAAGGGTTGTAATGACCAATTAATTAAGTAAAGTTGGCCAGAACAAGGCATTCAAATTGTGAAAAAAAAAATAAATAAATCTGTTTGCTAGATTCAAAGTGCACTTTATACATTTTACTGCCTATATAAACGGTCTATTAGGCAAGCAATTCGAGCAGTTATTGCCAACGAATGTGTGTATCAAGGAAAATATTGCTGCCGTAGTGCAAAATCTTGAAGAAGATCTGGTAATGTTCTTTCGTCATCACTATTAAATTGTTTTCCTTTGTTATTTGACAACACGAACAATTTGACATAATGATCTTGGCTTACGTGCCAATAAAATGTAAATCGTACAAGATTTGAAACAAAATTTTCACTGTTTGAGCCGCATTTTTGCTGATAGGGCTCATTTGAAACTGGCCGAAGGTGAGTATTTTTATCAAGGAATTGTGTTTAGCGATGACGTATATTTTTAGTCAAATGGCTATGCCAATAACCAAAAGTACCTTATTTAGAGAGTAGACAATCCTTAAGCCGTTAAGGAATCACCACCATTATATCCATTAAAATTTACCATTTGGTTCAGTAGATTCTCTGGCTTTATTATTGATTCTGATTTCTTTTGAAATGAGCAAGCAGTTGCTGTTACGGTGAACAGCAATAGCTATCGCGCAATGCTGATCGAATTCTTGTTTAAAAAAATTAGTTAAACATTAACAACATTTGATTCCAGCAATCGATTTATTCCAGAATCAATTTAGAGTCCACTTTTTTTCCAGAGGAGGGCTCTGTTAAGTAGAACACCCCTTGTTTTTTCAATTTAGCGCTTCGCCGTGGTCTAATAGGTAGTGTGTTGGCTTATTAGACCGTAAGGCCACGGTTCAAATCCCAGGTCAGACATCAAAACGAAATATGAAAAAAATATTTCTTCGGCGACTTCCTCTCAGCAGATTTTTGGCAAAAAATCTCTAAAAATAAATAAAATTGCCATGAAAAGTTTCTCCAAAAAAATCTGTCGTTCGGAGTCGATTTTAAACTGCATATTTTAAACTGTTAATTTTATATATGAGTGGCGGAAACTACAGTTTAAAAACGACTTCGAACAACAATTTTTTTTTGAGAAACTTTTCATAGCAATTTTATTTATTCTTAGAGATTTTATTCCCGGAAATCTGCTGAGAGGAAGTTTGTTCGAGATGTCTGACATTGGATCTACTAGACTACGACGACTTTTGATACTTAAATAAATTCTTTATTTATTTGCATATATAACACATTGTAGGCGTACATACAGTGAACAGCAAAAGTATTGGTACGGCAATATATTTTTAGCAATTTCATGAATTTTAGCCAAAAGTTTGTATAAAAATTTATAGTTTATATATTTGTTTTATTAATTTATTTCTGTTTTATTATAAAACAAACAATCTTTTAATGTTTTTCATAAAACAGGAGAAAAATCAGGAAAAGTTTCAGATGACTCCATAGGTACCCCCAAGTAGAACCCTGAGTAAATTTAAAATTCAATGGCCTAATATATGAAAATGTTATTTAGTAGAATATCCCTTAAGGTCAAGCACTCCATTTAACCCATTTGGAATTGAATGCACAAGTTTTGTTTAGTGTTTTCTGATGTCACCATGGACAAGTGTTTTGGTTGACTTTTGTTTGAGGTTTAGCGATTACGTAACCGTTCTTTCAAATGATCTCCTAAATACTCTCTTGAAGTCATATCGGAACTTTGTGCAAGAGTATTAAGCTTGTGGGGACTTTTTTGTTGTCAAAATATATTGGAGTACTAAGACTTTTGCTGCCCCCTGTATGTATACAGTGTTCATATGTCGCGATTTTACTGCAGCTTAGTGACAACTTGGTCTTTCCCAAAATTTATACTTTTTTCCCTTCCAACTTCCTGAATTTCTTGTTGCTTTGTTCTTTTGTTATTGTTTGTGTATCTTGTTTTTATTTTTATTCTAGAATAAACACTAAAACATTTATTCTGGCTTCATGGTAATATTTTACTTATTTAGTGGCGTATCGGTTGACATAGTTTCGGCAGTGATTTTAGCAGTGATTAGCTTGTTAATTACATATTTTGTATGCTCATTATTACAAAAGTTTAGCTTATAAATATTCAATTGGTTCTTTATTTGGTTTAATTTCAAGCTTACATAACACTTTTAATAATCCTTTGTGTAATTTTCTTATTTAAACTGCATAAATATGAATTATTTTCGTAAGCCCATTATAGCCATTATGATGGTACATTTTATGTTTCATTACAAACGATTTTAACAATTATTTAAAATGCTTAAAATATTTCAGTGCAGTTCAGTTTAATTTCGAGTGGTTTTTATAACTCATTTTTTTTGTTAAAAAAATTAAATTTTATGTACCTGTTCATAATTTTTTATTTCTAACCACAAAAAAATTTTTTTTGTTAATTTTTATCTGATTTCCTTACTTAAGGTTTTTAATATTTTTTTTTTATTATTTTGTTTTTAGTTTTTATTTTCTTTTTTCTGTACTATATTGTGTTTTAATGTAGAAATAAACAGCGTCGATAAATCAAATTATCATGATTTAGCAACAGTATCTCTACGCTATTAAATATTAATGTGCTACTTAAATAAGAATCATAAATAAATTTAATTTAATTATACGTTTATTTTAAACAAAACTATAATCATTATAAACCGTAATAGTATAAAATTAAACCAACAAATCAATATTAAGCTCAAGAAACAAACAATAAATATTTATTGATCTTAATAAGATAAAAAAATTATGTTGTTGCCATTGTTGCTGTTGTTTTTGTTGAAAAAATAAGTTGTTTAATGCTAAACTTTAAATTTTAACAAACAATTTAAATTAAAATAATAATTAAAAAAAAATTCAAACTAGTAATTTTATTATAACGGTTGTTGGCATGCATGAAGAAAATGACAAATATCAGCCATGAATACCGTGTGGTGGGCAGTCTATTCAGCAGGGTAGACTTTAGTCACTATTATCATTGTAGAATCAATATTTGTTGAATTTAAAATGAGCCTTTTCATATTAAATATAAACCGTTTTGAGGTGCCCTAGTAGTCTAGAGGGTAGTGTGCTAGACTATTAACGTGAGGGTCGTGGGTTCGATTCCCACCAGATACTCTGGTCTGTGAAACTACACCGAGCATATGGTCAAAGTTACTCAGTTGGTATATAATTAAATATAATTTGTAATTGTATTGTAATTAATAAATAAATAAATAAATGTCGCTGAATAAATATTTTCTTCATATTTCGTTTTGTTGAAGATGTCTGAGCTGAGGTTTGGCCACACGTCTAGTAAGCCATTAGCTGAAAGTTCTGTATTCAATACCAACAAGATCGACTCAAATCGCCGTGGTCTAATAGGTATTGTGTTGGCTTATTAGACGTGCGGTCTCGGTTCAAACACCAGGTCAGGCATCTTCAACTAAACGCAGATCTCAGCAGATTTTTGGCAAAAACTCTGTGAGTAAATAAAATTGCCATGAAAAGTTTCTCAAAAAAAAAGACAACTGTAGTTCGGAGTCGACTTTAAACTGTAGGTTCCACCACTCATGGTAAAAAATTAACGCACACAACAAAAGTGGTGTGAGAAACTAGGTCGTAATCCTGACTAAAGGGTTGTAATGACTTATTATGTATGTATGTAAGATCGACTCATTTTTAGAGCGGACGGTGATTGGTGGTGAAAAGTGGGCCATATCTCAATGAGCTGTTAGCGGTATGTTTGGTGGTATTGACAGAGAATACTCTGCATTAAACTGCTTCTTCACGTCCGAATTCTTAATTCGGACTTATGCCCTCTCTATAATTGGCCAGTTTGAAGGAACAATAAGCCACCAAAATAATGCCACGAATCGACGAAAGTAGAAGTAGAAGTAGAGGGCCGGAGATATTAAGTCACATTATTGATATTGATTTTCATTTGAGGTTATAATTAAAGCAGATGTAGAATATGTCTTCACTATATGTGTGATGCTTTAGTAATAAATAATAATTTATAATTTCATATAATTTTAAATATTTAAATTATTTTTTTTTTTGCAAAAATAGCAAAGTTGTTGTTAAAGTATATGTATTAAGATGGGATTTTATTTAAATGATTTAAAAAAAAAAACTTTTCTACTTAAGTGTTAGAGCCAAAATAAAATGAATTTTTTTTTATAGACGTTACCGAAATTGTTTGATTTTGATGGGTTTCTGCTTGATTTGTTGTTGTTTAATTTTTGGTGTCAGATTTAGGTTTTGTTTATTGAACTGGTTCTACAAAAATTGTCAACGAGAAAAGGTGCGGTTGTGATTTGTCCGGCGTATTATTTTAATTGCGTTTAGAAAACAAATGATGATCAAGATGATGATGATGCGCTACATAGACCGTATAATATTTGTATATTATAACAGCAGTAGCAGCAGCAGCAGCAACAGCAAGAGTCAGCGTTATATAAACAATAAATGTTTATTAAATCAAATCAAGATTCAACCAAAAAGGAACTGCAAAATCAAAATCGTATGCGTTTTCTACTTATGTATGGCTGTCCTAGTCTTTCTTATTTTTTTTTTTGATTTGATTTGTTTGTTTATATGTTTGTTTTTATTTTATATTTAAAATGCTGTACTGACCATACGCGTACAGTTAAAATGTTGAAGATGGCCTTCGGAGTATAAAACAACAGTAAATATATGTGTGCAGTTTTTAATCAATTATGAGCTGGCATGTTAAATATTTTTTTGCAAAAATTTTTCTCAATACATTTAATGATCTGGGAAAAGATTATGTGTTATGGATTTAATTGTTTGAAAAACAAAAACCGCCGAAAAAAATGAAATATTTTCTAATGTTTATAAAACATTTTTTTTATTGCATATGCTGACTGACTGACTGACTAACATGGACATATTTTCCCACAATATAAATTTGAAATTCGTTTTTGTTTTCTAAATTAAAAGTTTTAGTTCTAAAGTGCAAAAAAAAAAAATAAAAAAAAAATAATTAAAAATTAACGAAAGACTTAAGAAACAAACTTCAAGAATTTTTTCGTTAAGCTCGTTATTGGCTCCTACATTCAATTTGTATTTGTTTGAACAATTTTTAATAGATTTTTTCCAACGTTTAGATTTCACAATAAAATAACAAAAAATTAAATTTTTTTGCTGTTGAGTTTAAGACTGTTAAGAGTTTTGTTTCATCCTTTTAAAATATTTTATGCATAAAAGTGTCTTTTAAATTCGAGTTTTATATGCCCCTGTACATGTTTTTGAGGTACCAGTAACTACAGAGGGTTTAATTTATCTGATAAGATTCAAGTTATTAGCGAATGCTCTTACAAAAGCTCGTACAACAAATAACTTATATACCTTCGGTGTTCTGGTAGTCTAGTGGGTGGTGATCTAGACTATTAGCGTGAGGGTCGTAGGTTCGATTCCCACCAGAGACTCTGGTTTGTTGCACTACACCGAGCATAAGGTCAAAATTACGCAGCTACTTAGAGATTCGTATTCATTTATAAAGGAAAGAGGGTACAATGAACCATTTTGTATGCAGACCAGTCTAATTTGCCCCGGCATCTATTCCATATTGAGAACTCTATACCTGTTGTAAAGAGCCACGAAGTATACACGCCAAGATGCAATTCAATGTTTCTTATTCTCTTTACATAATCTTTAGAAATGATCTGTTCATCCAGTGTCTAAAGGAGCTGTACTCTATTAGATCTGCTGTAATATCTTTGATTTTCCTCGTTCTGATGTTTAAGACTGTTAAATAGAATAGCAGACCACAGCTTTAATTGTCTATCGTTTGATAATCTGAGACGAAACATTTTTGGATGCCCGAAATTTATTAACTGTACGTGCTTGGCTTAAGTTGATGTGGATAAAATCCATACCTTTATAAAACTATTATGATGGTTAAGAAAAGCCAAAAATTGTCTCAAATAGCCACACACAGCATCGTGTTTAGGCGTTTTGGATATTAAATTTTTCGATATTTCATACCATATGAAGCTTGTATCGTTTGAAGGTTAAGATATCGTAGTACTTTCATCCAATTCCTGTCATATTTCTCAAAGAAAACAAAATGCGAACAGCAAGACGAGAGGATTGTAAAGGTTTCATGGCATTGTAGTGTGGATTTTTACTGACTCTCAACTCACTTCCAACTCAATTGCTTGCAAGAACGAACATAATTGGTCATTACAACCCTTCAGTCAGGATTACAACCTAGCTTGTCACACCACCTATGTTGTGTGTGTTAATTTTATACACACATGAGTCGCAGGACCTACAGTTGAAGGTCGACGGATTTTTGAGCAGTTTTTATTGTAGTTTTACTTACTCACTCTCAGAGTTTTGCCAGAAATCTGCTGAGAGGAGCTCGGTCAAGAAAAAAATCGAACAAATTACAAACAGAAATTTTGTATTAAACGACCTTGTGTTTTTGTTTACATTTTCAAAATCAATCAACATATTCAAATAGTTTGTTACTCTTTTAATTCCTTACATATATTTTTAACTGTGAACTATAACATTTAATTATTATTTATTGCAAAATTCTTATCAGTTGTCTGTTTGCTAAATAAGACTTTAAATAATTAAATTTCATACAATATTTACAACCACATGCTATATTAGTGGCATCGATGAAATCCATTTTTAATTACATAGTTTTTAATGGTAAATTACCGTTATAAATTAGCATTTTTCTTTAAAAAGTAACGTTATCATTGAGCACATTTTATGGTGGACATTTAGTCAACCAAGCAACAGTTGTTAGCAATATTTTATTACAAATTACAAGATTGTTGCAAAACATGGCTGCCGCACGTAAAGTATGTAAAAGAATTTCAAAAGTCTCCAGTAGTGGAGGGTCATAAAAATTATTATTTCTTAGCTGATGTGCAAAGTAATATGAATGGTAGTAAGTAAGATTGTAGTGCACTTAACGGCATTAGTTTGTACGAGGATCTTGAGAAAGAATTTTCTTTAACATTCATGTTGATTTGAAATCCATTAAAATCTACTTAGCAATGATATTCAATTTCATATATTTATGGTACGATATAGGTTGGTAGGTATGTAGGTTGTAAAAGAGGAGGCCAACCATCCCTATATGTAGACATCTAAGACATCAATATCCTCGTTGTGCGCTCACCATTAAGGACTTCAAACTTCTTTAAGTTCTTTCAGTTTCCTTCTTTAAGATGAGTTGCTTCGGGTATATTTCATGAACTGCTGCATCGTATTGATTCTTCACCACATGCCCTGCATGCAGCAATTTACACTATGCCAATAGGTGTGCGATTGCCACGAAAAGTTTCTCAAAAATTTGTCGTTCGGAATCGACTTTAAACTGAAGGTCTCGTCACTCACGTATTAAATTAACATATTAAGTAGTGTGACAAACTACGTCATAATCCTGACTGAAGCGTTGTAATGATCAATTATGTATGCACTTCATTATGTATAGATGCACTTCACTCAATTTTCTCAGCAATGCGAATGGTTGTAGTTTAGGTTTAAGGATGTGAATATATAGTCTACACAAACCTGATATCTAACGAGGCAATGGCTATCGAAGATATGCGTTTTAACATTACATCGTCCAAATTAAATCTTCTACAACAGGACCTCCAGAGACAGTGATGGACTAATAACTCAAAGTATCTTAAATAAAATATTCACAAAACTTCTATTAGAGATAAACCAACTCGAAATGTGACGACTTCTAGCTTTGAAAAAGGACTTCGATAATTCGTGTTAAGTTTTGGCGTACCTCTAATACTCCTCAGCAGTATATAGTAAAAGGAAAGAATTTTGATTAATTACGGAAAAGTATTCAAAGCTCTTTCATCAAAAGCATACCTACGCAATTGTATATCAAATGGAAGCATGCCAATGCTATAAAATTTGAATCTGATACAGAGTAATTTTAAATGTCATACCGAATGTAGATTGATTATCACTTTCCAAGACTCACATCAAGCATTTTGAAAAACAAAGAAATGGCTACCCTCTCTCAGCAGTCTCCCATGAAAAAGCATCTCAAATTTGCAATTCGAAGTCGACTTAAAAGTGTATGCCCAACATTTATGCATAACATTAATGCGTACAATATTAAGCGGTGTAAGAAGCTGGACAGTTATCCTGACTAAAGCGATACAATGGCGATAACATGTGTGTATGCATGCAGTCGCCATAGTCTACAACGTAGTGTGTTGGCTTATTAGACGTAAGGACACGGTTCAAATCCCAGGTCAATGATCAAAAAGAAAATGTAAAAAAATATTGAACAATAGATTCCATTACACTAACACCAGTAGCGGGTTAAAAGCTGTTTGAAACACACATGAATTGTATAACAAAAGACTTAGAACACAAACTTGTTTAAACTATGACACCGAAGACTTAAACAACAAAGCTTCCCATTGCTTCACAACGGTTTAATCAAGATGAGAAGCTAAGCCAAAACACACACACATATTTTGCATATAACGGTGGCTATTTTCTAAACGTACTCTTATACTTTTCCTCTCTTTTTCTTGTTTTTTTTTTGTTTTTTTTTCTGTTAAAATAAACTTGATTTTATATTAAATGTGTATGGTTACTTAGATTTGATGTTCATTTGTGTGTTTTTTGTTTGTTTTTGTTGTTGTCATTAATTTATTTTTAATATTTAGTTATTTTGAATATGACATGTTTAGCGTTCAATTCGATTAGTCACACCACACTTGAAAATTACATACAGAACACACACATTTTATGGGATTTTTCAATATTTAAAATTATTTCTTAATAACAAGCAGTTTATTGTCAGTTTGTTGGTCCCAATATGGTATTAAACGCAATTAAAAATAAGAAAAAAAATGAAAAAAAAACTGTTTAAATGAAAAGAATTGTTTTTTAATATTTAAATCTTTATAGAATTTTTTTTATGAATTATTCAATATGTTGTTGAATTTATACTTTTAAATTGATTTCATCGTTAAAGTAAAAGATTTTGATTTATGTATGTATTTAAATTTTAACTGTAAATTCATTTTTTTTCTTCAATAACATAACATATTAACATATTATAGTAGTGAGTGCCCATTAAATAATGTAGTGAGTAGTAACTTGTAATTTAATTTCAATTAAAATAATAAAAAAAACATTTTTTTTATTTAAGAATTAAAAAAAAAAACAGTTACAAAGTGGTAACGACATTGGTAATAAAACAAGATGTTTTATTATTTAATATTTTATAAAATTACACACAATATAAATTAAATTAAATATTTATTAAAACAGACTTAAGTTCTTTTGAATAATGTTTAGTATGCCTAACAAATGCTGTAGTGAAGGGGTTAATATAGTGTCACCTGCTACACAGATTCTGTCGCTTAATGATAAACTTCTGTAAAATAAATTAAATTTATGCAAATATAAATCATTTGCCAAGTTTAGCGTAAAGATATAAAAAAGCAAAAGTACATGTAATAATTTTTTTAAAAGGATTTTATTTTCATAATAAAAAATTTATATCATATTTTTATTCAAATGAAATAAATCTTAATGAATGAAATAAATCTTCAGCAGCTGTTTATTTTGGAAAACTTTCGGTTTTCCAGAACACAGTGAACAGGTTTTAAAAATTGCTGACTCTTAAGGGGATTTTACTATCCTTTCCGAAACTTTTCTAAGGGTTTTTCTGAATCCCATATTCTCATGCAGAAATAACATAAAGCAAAAGGGCAAAGAGATTGACCGCAGCATTTTTAATCTCTACAAGTGTCGTGGATAAGATTTGGAAGCTTAGACTCGCCATAACAACTGGCTTTATCGGGAAGTTGTGGACCCAATCTTGCTTACAGTTGTTACGTTTGATGTACGGAGCAACGCTAATGTCACTGAAGACTGATAGACAGAGTACGTAACCAGTCAGCTGTTCCGATTGCTACTACACTCTGCTCCACTCCAATTAAAACATTATTTCTGTATTTAATTGTCACACCATTGACTTTCTATTGAAGCAATGGATAGGGCTAGTGATCGTAAGGTAAAATGCTCAATGGGAAGGCACATTCAAATCGATTATATGGCTCCTTACAACTCCCTGAAGAGTGCATTTGATTTTAGAATTGCAACTATAGAGTTCTGGTCTGAAGGTCCGTAGCTTCTCAGCGTATTTATTGAGGTTTATACCAGAGATTTATTTGCAATTCTGTTTTGAAGATCCGAAACTTCTCTGTGGAAGCATTAAGGTTTATACCAGAGGTTCATATGGACGTCTGGTCTGAAGATCCGAAGCTTTTCAGTGGAATCATTGAAGTTTATATCGATGCCTCTAAAATGCTGGAAAGAGTAGGGTTCTGACATTATACTTTCTTATAGATTGCTTGGACATGCCTATTGAATGGCATGATTTTCTTGAATTTAATTAGATAGACATGCTAGGATTTACTCTCTAACCGACAACCTCTCGTTCGTCAACAAAATGTTGGGTTATTTAAGAGCATCTGTTTATGGGTACCACGAGGTAGGTATATCGTTAGAAATTGCATTGCTGATAAGCTGACCAGTCCAGTAAAATGCTTACCATCTGCGACATATTACAGGGCATTGATATTAACATTCCTCAGTTAAACTAGGTACTCCCAGGTCTTCATTGGCAGTAGGCTTTGGCACATGACTTTAGTAGAATGTTGTGAATAAAGAGATGACTGATTGTTTTCAGTTCATGAATCGTTAAATTGCAATTCTTATACGAGGGTATGCCGATAGACTTGGGTTTTTCTCAAATTACTTCTGCAGGAGGTATCTTTCACCTCATATGTCAGTTCTAAAGCCAGTAAAAAGCGAGGGTTTTTAACCCAAGTTTTCGGTCATCATTAACTAAACCGCTTAATATAAAGATTGTTGCAATATTAAGATTTGTTCTGAAGTCTGAGTTTCCTTTTAGGAACCTTTCGAGTTTGGTTCATGGCATTGCCAATTTGGTAGGCGATTGTGACTTGATCCCGCTTTGTGGGGTTGCTCAAAGATTCTCATATAAATTCAGAACACAGCCGTAATTCCAGCTTTGAAAGTTTACATTGCAGTTGCCATTTGTGAATACCGGCAGTAATGTTGGAAGAAGTATGGAAATATGAAAGCTTAGAGAGGAGCTAATTACGGCATATTCGCGGCCAATATTTACATGAAATAACGTTTAGAAAGCCATGACAGACCTTTATTTATACGTACATACATACATAATTGGCCATTACAACCCTTCAGTCAGGATTACGGCCTAGCTTCTCACACCACTCATGTTGTGTGCGTTAATTTTATACGTGAGTGGCGGGGCCTACAGTATAATGTCGACTCCGAACGAAAGACTTTTTAAGAAACTTTTTCATGGCAGGTTTATTTACTCTCAGAGTTTTTGCCAAAAATCTGCTGAGAGGAAATCGCCGAAGAAATATTTTATATTTCGTTTTGATGCCTGACCTGGGATACGAACACGGACTTTACGTCTAATAAGCCAACACACTACCTATTAGACTACGGCGATCTGACCTTTATTTATAAATAGTTTAAAATATACTAAATCAAACAAAAAGAACAGAAAATTTTTAAAGTGAATGAAATACAGTCAAAGAAAAAGTCTACAAACACCGTGTTTGAGGAGCAAAACGTATATAAAAAGAGAAATTATTGAGAAGAAAAATAAAAATTAACAATAAAATTACGGTGTATGTAGACTTTTTTCTTTGACTGTATTTCATTCACTTTAAAAATTTTCTGTTTTTTTTTAATTTTGAAAACCAAAACATTTAAAAAATACTCCTGATATTTTCTAAATAATTTCTTAACTATTTAAGTTATTTCAGGAACTGACAAAAAAACCATTTGCATATATCCTGAACTTTTCTGCTTCTTTTACTTCAATATATTGTATTTCAATACAGGGTATAAAATCATTTAAAAAGAAAATTCCTGTTTGCTTAAAGTGATGTTTCTTCTTACCACACTACTTACTATAAAATCGTGAAAATTTAATTTAAAAAAACAGTTTTTTTATATAAATTTAGTTGTATTTTCATTAAACACGCAATTTCTAACACTATCGGCATCAATTTAACTTTTAACATTCAATAAAAATTCTATGCAAGCCAGCATTTAAAGCAAATGCTGTTGCTGTTTAAAAAAAAAAAAATGAATGAACGTATGGATGTGTGAGTCTACGTTGTAGTGTGATGGCGTTTAAAAGTATTTGTATTTGTATGTTGTTGTCTGTAGTATAAGGAAATTAGTTTTAATGTCTATTACTTAATTGCTTGGATTTTATAATATTGATTAAGTCGGTCCCTCTGTGTGTTGGTCCATTCCAAACAACGAACAAATCAACTACTGCTTTTGAAAATATTTTTGATCGTCTTCTTCTTCTTATTTCTTTGGATTTTATTTTGTATGTATATTTGTTGTTTTTTCACTTATAACAATTAGTGTGGTATTTTAATATGAGATGATGCATTTGTGATTAAAATGCATTAAGTCACGATTCCATCGTACACTTCGTTGTCGACTATTTCTTCTTCGTTTATTTTATTTTCTTACAGCCATTGTTGCAGGACATGCCATGACAGACCAATCCAACAAATTCACAATAAATTCAAATTATTCAATAAAAGGGTAATTTTTTACTTTTGCTTGTATTGTGTTTTGGTTTTTTTTTTTAACTATTGAAATATTGTTTCCTTATTGCAATGACAATTTGACTTCCTTTTTCAAAGACCAATAATGAATAAATTTCCACTGGTTTGAAGTGATGGATGGCTGTTGTTAAAAGGGTTTAAAAAATATTTCATTTAAAAATAACTGAAATGTTGGGCAACACTTCTAAAAGACAAAATATTTCAAATCAAACAAAAGACTTAAGCAACAAACTTGATTTTATTTAATGTTAAAAATAAAACGAAGTGACTGCTTTTCTATTGCATTATAACGGCAATTTCTAACTATTTGCATATTAACTTTTTAGTTTTATATGTGTTAAGAAAATTTATTGTAAAATTTTCCACATTTTAAAGAAATTTTTTCCAAATCTTTTTATTATTTAAGACGATTTTGATTTCTTTGCTTTTCGTTAATTTTAAAATTTAACATAATTTTTCGTTACAACCCTTCAGTCCGAATTGCAACCTAGCTTTTCACACCACTTATGTTGTGTGTGTTAATTTTATACATGAGGGTGGAGGGCCTACAGTTTAAAGTCGACTCCAAAGGATAGATTTTTTGAGAAACTTTTCATGGCAATATTATTTATTCTCAGAGTAATTGAAAGAAAGTCGGGAAAATTTTTTTTTATATATTTTATTTTCTTCGAGTTGGCTGACCAGAGGTTTGAACCAAGGCCTCAGATTTAATAAGGCTACTGGACTACGCCGACTTCATGTATTTAAATAAATCCTTTAATTGATTATTTGAAATTTAACAACACACATTACTTACTTACTGACTTAGTTATTCACTTATAATCTTTTAGTCAGCATTACGACTTGGCTTCACACACCACTCATGTTGTATGCATACATACATACATAATTGATCATTATAACCCTTCAGTCAGGATTACGACCTATATTCTCTCACCACCCATGTTTTGTGTGTTAATTTTTTACATGAGCGGGGGGACGTACAGTTTAAAATCTATTCCGAACGACAGTTTTATTGAGAACTTTTCATGGCAATTTTATTTTTCTCTCAGAGTTTTTGCCAGAAATCGCCGTAGAAAATTATTTTTTTTTTTGAACCGTGTCCTCACGTATAATAATCCAACACACTACCTACTAGACTACAGCGATGTTATGTATTTAAATAAATTCGTTGGCTATTTATTTACTAAATTAGTCATTATAACCCTTTAGTCAATTAGTTAGTTAGTTCTGTTAGTTTTATCCATAAGTGGCAGAATCTACAGTTTAAAATCTAATGCAAATTGCAGATTTTTTTAGAGCAAGTCGCCGAAAAAATATTTTTCATATTTCCGTTTTGTTAGAGATGTCTGTCTGACCTTGGGTTTGAACCGTGGCCCCACGACTAATAAGTCAATACACTACCTACTAGACTACAGCGACTTCAACGGCGACAGACATTAATTAATTTTATCACAAAAGGAACTTCGAGTATATGTGCGTCACAGATTTAACACCTAACAACCTATCGTTATATCCATTCTTCTTTTATTTTCGTTCTTGAAGTCGCCGTGGTGTAGTAGGTAGTGTGTTGGCTTACTATTCGTAAAGCCCGGGTTCGTATCCCAGGTCAGACATCAAAATTGAAATATGAAAAAAAATATTTCTTCGGCGACTTCCTCTCAGCAGATTTCTGGCAAAAACTCTGAGAGTAAAATAAACTGCCATGAAAAAGTTTCTCAAAATTCTGTCGTTCGGAGTCGACGTTAAACTGTAGGTCCCGCCACTCACGTATAAAATTAACGCACACAACATGAGTGGTGTGAGAAGCTAGGCCGTAATCCTGACTGAAGGGTTGTAATGGCCAATTATGTATGTATGTGTCTTGTAACGTCTAGAACCTTACTGTTAAATTGTTATTTTTGTTATTTGCTAGGTTAGGTTAGGTAGAATTGACAGCCGCCTTAATGGGCATACACGACTTGAGTTCTATAAGTTCCCATTGTAACACCGATATTACCTATTTCGTCATACAATTTGTAATTCTGACAGGCATCTCTCAGCCATCCCAATTGTTTTATGAAGACGTGAATTCTATTCAAAATACAGTGTACAAGTCGTTATGAGGTATTCGCAGCCTTCGGTCATGTGCATCCCTTTATAATTGCTATGAGGCTTTCCAATTGGATTGAAATTGAAATTGAATTGATGAAAAAACTTATCAATTAGTTAAGTATTACAGAGAAAGCATGCTTTTTTAAAATTTTTTTATATTTCATTTCGATTATCATATTTTATGCGGACAATTTTCCATATCGAAATATGTATTTTATATTTCGATTACTTGGTGCTCTGGTACTCTAGTGGGTAGAGTGCTAGACAGTTAGCGTGAGGGTCGTGGGTTCGATTCCCACCAGAGACTCTGGTCTGTGACACTACACCGAGCCTATGGTCAAGTTATTCCGCTCGTATATAATTAAAATATAATTTGTAATTGTATTAAAATTAATAAATAAATATTTCGATTACAAACAACAAACAAGGTCTATATTACTTTTCGAAAAGATTTAATACTTTTGAATCAGTACCATTCACCACTAACATGTCAGCATTGCATAGAGTCTTCTTTTCCGTAGACAATTTTCAATATCGTTGCATAGAATCAAATCTGTGACTTTGGGAATATTGCTGTAAGCATACATACATACATACATATGTGCCACACTCACACTCTCACACAAACACACCAACATTTTTCATTTTTCATGTCATTTGACGTCTTGCAGCAAATTAAATATTTAAACTTGTGCATTGCTGTGTCTCTGCGTTATGTTTGTCGTTGAAATCAGTGGCCATAAACCCCCAGTGTAGGCACTTCACTAAGCTTTTTATTGATTGGAAAAGTGTTCAATACCACTGAAACGGGGGACAAAACGACGCAATTTTTGCGTTATTCATTTATTTTATTTTCAATTGTTTCTTTCGAACGACACGACACACAATCATTTTGCCAATAAGCCCGGCTACAACATGTTGCATGTATTAAAAGGTAGGAATGAATTTTAAAAATTCATGAAGACATACTGGTAGCTGTGTACAACATGTATGCTGTGTTGAATGTAATAATGTTTTTTGATTTTATTTTCAAAATGTTTTTTTTTGTTGAATTTTCCTTAAAGGTGCAAGACATACAAGCACAATCGACTTGTATACACATGTACCCCCATGTATTGATGTACACACATAATTTGAGTTCATGGTGTCTTGTGTTTGTGTTGTGTTGTGTTGTGTATCTATGTGTGTATGTTACAACTAGCGATACCGAATGATTAACCATTAGTCGTAACTAATTTGTCGTTTTAGTATAATTTTTTCATGTGGTTTACGTTTTTCTATTTATTTTTGTGGCTTATGATCGGCAGATCCCCCGCAAATAAGATTGCGTTGTATTGTGTTTTTGGAGGATTCTGCATCTTGTAACCAATTATGGTGTATTTGTTTAAAATGTTGGCAATATTTGTTATTACTTGGCATTGTTATTATTTTTTTTCTGCTTATTTTACTCAAGCATTTTTGCCATTATAATCGTGTAAATTTAATTAACCATTTTAGTAAAGATTATTTTATAAGATTTTATTTAATTTAAATTGACTTTTTGTGTACATTTGGGAATTTAGCATTTCATGTTTTTTTCGATTTTTTTTAGTTTGTTTTTGAGCTTCTGTTGAAGATGACACTTAACAGGGGAATTTCGATATGCTGACATGTTCGTTTAAAGTCTTAGGAATTGTTTAATTAAAATTCTGGTTTGTTTTTTTAAGTCTTTGACGCTGAAAGAAAGTGTAGATTAAGTTTATCGGATATCGATGAGAAAGAAGTTGTAATAAAAAAATGTAAATTATTTAAAGATGTTTTTATATATAAATTATCGATATTCGATTCGATTTCGTTTATAAAAGTGTTGTTGAAAAATAAACAAATGTTTTAACAAAATTATCGATAAATAAATTTTTTGTTGAAAAATATTTCCATTTCCATTATCGATATATTTGTGTATAAAAGATTCGATAATTAGAATTATTATTATAAAATTGTTTCGATAAACGCAACTGTAATTTTATAAAATATGTGATAATCAGAAAACGATACCGTCAACTTCTAGAACTTTAATTATCGATAACAATATTATTAATAATATCAATACACTCATGCAGAGCAAGCGGAATTATATTGAATATTAAATGTAAAGCCATTAACCAACTATGGTTTAAATGCCCTTGTCGACTAGAGTGCATTCAGGTCGCAAAGATAAGACAAGTAATTAACTATCATCAGCTACTACAAATATTTGAAAAAAAGGACTTTTGCGTACTTAAACGATAAACTCGAAAGGGAAAACAGTTGAGAATAAAACCAAAGACGAAAGAGGTTAAGTACCAAAAATATATTTTCCAACAAAATAGGCAACCTAATCATGGCAACCCTATCATTCAAAAAAGGACTTTTTCGTACTTAAACGATAAACTCGAAAGGGAAAATAGTTGAGAATAAGGCCAAAGACGACAGAGGTTAAGAACCAAAAATATATTTTCCGCCATAATAGGCAAGCTAATCATTGCAGCCCTATCATTCAAAAAAGAACTTTTGCGTACTTAAACGATAAACTCGAAAGGGAAAATAGTTGAGAATAAGGCCAAAGACGACAGAGGTTAAGAACCAAAAATATATTTTCCGCCATAATAGGCAACCTAATAATGGCAATCCTATCATTCTAGAACATGCCAAAGTGTTATTAATAATAAATTTTTAAATTTTGCATACCAATAAGAACTTATTTGCAATGTTTAAAAGAAGGGAGGCAGTAGATGGTTACTATCCAAAATTTTTGATGACTGTAAGAAATTTATACAAATTTAATCGATAACTAAAAATTGCAAGCAATATGTGAAGTTATCATATATTCAAGCTAAGCGATAGCCAAAGAAAAAAATTAAAATATAAGTTTTCGATTTTCCAAAAAAGGTCGAGAAAAAAATCGAAATAATTTGTAATGCATCATTACATACATACATAATTCAGTCAGAATTACAACCTATGTATGTCGTGTGAGTTAATTTTTATACAACAGTAGCGGAACCTACAGTTTAAAATCGATTCTGAACGACAGATTTTTTTGAGAAACTTTTTCCTGACAACTTATATTTACTCTCAGAGTTTTTGACAGAAATCTGCTGAGAAGCAGTCGCCAAGAAATATTTTTCATATTCCGTTTTATTGCATATGTCTGATCTGGGGTTTGAACCGTGGCCTTACGTCTAATAAACCAACACACTACCTACTAGACTACGGCGTCTACAACACGTCGTTAACAAATTTTAAAAAAATAAAATTTCCGTGTGATTGAAAACATTAAAAATTATAGAAAGGAATATTAAATATAGTATTCCATGACCAAATTTGATTTTGTAATGACTGTCATGTCGATACACCATTTAAAACAGACTTTTATTTAAATTTTCCTCTTTTTGTTGTATATACTGGCCAAAGAAATAAAAGTATATACTGTATGTATATAAAGCAGTCAATAACCGAAAATTGCAATTGTATCGTTATTGCAATTTTTAATTCAAATTAAATCACACCTTTCCATAATGTTGCAAGCGATTTGTGCAACTTGCATCAGTTTACCAACACTTCTAATCATTATAAGCAACATCGTTATTACGATCGTTGCGAATGTCACATGAATGCATTCTATTTAACTTTTGTTTCCCAATTTTTGTTTTTGTTGTTTGGTAGTGCCACAATTATCAACATTTCATATTGTATTGACATGCATGCCTGCCTGCCTGATGCAGTCAAAGAATTTCAAATTTACACCCCAAAATTGAAAAAATAAAGAAAAAAGATTTTGCCTGCTATTTTATAACACAGACAATGGAGTTGATGAAGATGAAGGCACAAAAAAAAAAAGAGAAGAAAAAAGATTTGAAATTAAATTTTCATACAAAAACAATGAGAGTTAATAGTTCGATTAGACACTTTAAAAAGACACACTCAAATTGACAGTCATCCCATGAAAAAAAAAAAACGAAAAGGAAAAATTTAATAAAAATTGGCACAAAATATTGTCTTTAAAAGTAAAACTGAAGTCAAACCAACCAAACCTATAGCTGGGCTAATAACGTTTATAATGGAGATGGTGATGATGATGATGATGATGCTGTTGCTGGCAATGTTCAAGAAGAGGGTAAGAAACAAAAAAAATGTTTAATCTTGCCTTATGGGTGCGTTCTGTGAACTCCACGATTATGCACTCACTGGGTTAAAATAATAGCACAACAACCAGCCAGAAAATATTATGTGGCACTAGAATAGTGAAGCATGATCAGTGTATTTCTCACTTTACAAGTACAAAACGTAACATCAACTGTTATTGCTAAAGGAACTAAAATAACAACAACAACAACAATAGCTTACAAGTTACTTTAACGCGTTAGATGATTATTAGTTGAGTCAATATTTAAGTGCCCTCTTTCATGTGGATTTGTGTTGTAGCATTTGACTTTTGTGTGAAGAAGAGCAGCCAGCATTGTCTTGTATATAGTTGTAGTCGTGTATACTTATGGCACACACTTGTTAATAAATCTCGGTAATTGGCGTGATCGTTAATTTAAAAAAAAAATAAATTATTGCATTAAGGATATTCACAGCGCACAAAGGATACAAGTTTATAAAACACAAGAATATAGGAAAATAGAGGTGATCACCATCTATGTGAGCTATTTAATACAGGACACTGTACCTTCAGTACGTTTAAAGGTCAAGAGGGAAACTTTTCATATATGGCCATCATATTTAAATCGTATAACTTGTGAGAGATGCTAAGCCAAAATAAATTTTCTTTGTAATGCTTTCAACGATCCACTAGCCAATCGTTTGCAAGTAAATGTGCTCTACTGGTCTAAAAATATGTGACAATCGGCAGTAAGTACTTCTAGTGCCGGCCTACATATTCATTAACGTTTAGGTTAGATGGCGTATTTAGAACATCACGGTTTCCGGTCTTTCCATTGCTTTAATTGCCCAGCTGCATATGATAGGTCATCGTCAACCGATCTTCTGAATCAATAAACCACATGTAGCCTTTTGCATATTAAAATCGAATTATTTTTAAGACATTGTCTGCAATTTGAAAGTCAATGAAAAATGGAAGAAGTAATGTTGTTAGACAAAATAGGAATCAGAATTAGAGATAAAACATAACCTTGAAATACTCCTCAATTTGAATCGATCAATCGTCTAATCGAAAAAAGACAACGTTAAGGTCTTCCTTCCATATAGTAATGCGCTATTCATACAAAATTTTTCAAACGTTATTCAACGATGCTATTGAAAATTTAGACTTTTTATACCTTCTAAGGCTAAGAGAATCAACTTGGTTTTCTTCAGATTATAACTTCCATAACTGAGGACCACCTGCTGTAACTCTGCGAGCAGCGTTTACATGAAATAACCCTTAAAACGTAAGTGGCAGAACTTTGATAGGTAATATTGTAATGGCGTTGTTGTTATTGCTAGATGTGAGGTCATGGTTTCAAACTTCAGGTCAGACATCTCCAACAAAACGAAATATGGAAGAATATTTCTTCGTTACAGTGAATTGACAAAATTATTTTGCGACGATTACTAATTTCTTTGTTTTCCTAACATGATAGATTTGAACTTGGTTGACATGTGGTTTCATCAAAACGATTCCCCACACTATAAACATGAGATTGTGGTGTGGAGCGGGCAGTGGTGTTGTGCTAATTTTTTTTTACCGGAACGCGTTCCGGATTCCGGTTCACGGTTCGGAAAAACAAGCCGGTTCGTTCCGGTTTTTGTTCCGGTTCGGGTTCGGTTCAAACCCTTGTTTATAAAAATACATATAAAAATTCGTCAAAAATTAGAAGAAAAAAATCAGCAATTCTTTTTAATTTTTTTTTTCAAAGCGTCAGCCAATTCTCGTTATCAGAAATCATCTTTAATTCCGGAACGCGTTCCTGTCCAAAAAGGAAGTCCTGGAACGACGTTCCGGAGCGTTCCGGCTCGACAACACCACTGGGAGCGGCCCATTGGCCCCCAAAATAATGTATATTGACCCCACAATAATGCTTTTTGTGGAAATACGTGAATCTCTTGCGTGCAAGGACAAGCCTGTAAAGACAACAGAATAGCTGCTAGTATTTAAACTATAATTGGAGCTCACGAAGGAACCACCTTTGCTGTAACCACAGGTGACATTTACAAGAAATCATCTTTAAACAGTCGCTAGTTTGTAGTCTCCGTATTCTAGTAGCTAGTGTGTTGGACGTGAGGCCATGGCTTTAAACTTCAGGTCAGGTATCTCAGACAAAACGAAATATGGAAGAATATTTCTTTGGAGTCTTCCTCTTAGTAGATTTCTGACAAAAACTCTGAGAGTAAACAAAATTTGCCATGAAAAGTTTTTTAAAAATCTGTCGTTCGGCGTCGACTTTAAACTGTAGGTCTCGCTAGTCATGTACAAAATTAACACACACAATATAAGTGGTTTGAGATAATAATGGAGAGGTAATCCTGACTCAAGGATTATAATGATCAATTACGTATGTTTGTATGTATGTACGTGTGTTGTTGTTATTAGATAACACAAGTTAGTCCCAAACTAGTTGTTACGAGGACGTGTAGCTAAAACTTCAAGAGATTCTAAAGGGATTCTAAAGGACATATGCTCTTCACATATTTTTCATATTTTAAACTTATTTCTCAACACAACTTGCATTTCATACATAATTGGTCATTATAACTCCACGACCTGTGTGTTAATTTTTAAACATGAGTGGCGGGACCTACAGTTTAATTAATTTATGGCAATTATTTCATGGCAATTTTATTTACACTCAGAGATTTTGCCAAAATTCTGTTGGTAGGAAGTCGCCGAAGAAATATTTTTCCATATTTTCATTTAGATGTCTGACCTGGGGTTTGAACCGATGCCTCAAGTACAAATAAGCCAACACACTACCTACTAGAACACGGCGACTTCACACAGCTTTCATTGCCCACCCTAAAATTCATTCGAAAGTATCATTAAGCCACCATCGTTTTCATTTGAATATAAATTTTAAATTCGCAAATGTCAACCGATAACAAGGTTCACTATTTCTAAAGATGGGAAGGAAAAATGAGTCCATAAGAAGACCTTCATCAGAGTGAAAAATCGATAACCGAAATGATTTGTATTCATAGGTTGTCGGCCCTGAATACTATGAGCCATAAAATTAAAGACTTTGTTTCACTCTACAACACCTTTCAGTTTCCCACAGTACATATTAGAAATTCTCAACTGGATATGCCCTTAAAGTTTATCAGAATCCATCAATACCCTTAATGTGTACAACAACAAAAAAATAAAACATGCCCACACATTAAAGTTCATGTTGATTGTTGGTTTAGGATAATAGAGAGATACTCAATACAAAAAATAAAGGGAAACAATCTTTGTGGTATAACTGACTGTGTGATGCATTTACAAAAATTTAACAGTTTCCTCGTGTATCAACGAGTATGATGTTACACATAATTATGTGATTTTGTTTTTACTATTGTTATTGTTGTTGCTGTTACTCCTGCTATTGTTGTTATTTGATAAATAAACTCACAACATAAATACACAGATATTTAACCGAATAAGTTTAAAATATACTCGCAAAATAGTTTCATTGAAATAAAACAAAAACAAAAACCAAACAAAGGAATAGGAATTTGTGCATGTTACGAATACCTTTTACATGTTATGTTTTCGTGTATTTCATTTCATGTGTCTATTATTGTTGTTATTATTGTTAATATTTTTGCAGTTGTTGCTAACTAATATCGATCTAAGGCATGACTAAACAATCGATTTTGTAACTACAGGAGATAACTTCATGAGTGTCAATTATTACGTGCCATTTTTAGGCGAGAAATATTGTTTCCAAAACTGAATAAATATGAAAGTGGAAAAACAGAACAATTTTTTTTACACAGGAATGTAAACAATTATAGCAAAGTGGGATAACAATAACAATTCAACATTAGGATTCTAGAAGTTGACAAATCTAAAATGAATTAAATCTAAAGTAAGCGAGAAGCAACTATGATGGTCAACTATAGTTCAAACAACGATGCCAATTGTATTCTGGATTCTATTTTCTTCAGATTAAGTTGTGACACAATGCATTGTTTTAAGCAAACACTACTTTCCTACAAAGTAAGAAAAATTTGATGTCTTTTCATGCTTAGGGTTAAAAATGTGTGTTAGCCAAAAAACTTTTCTATCAAAATGTTTATCTACAAAAAAGACAGCCACATATTCCTCGATTACTAACAGGTACTCCCTATTTCATATTAGGAACTTAAATACCCAAGAAAGGTAAGGTCCACAATTCGATAAGGAAATTAAATTCTGCCAAAGATATAAATTCAAATATCCTATCGTATAAACTATAAACATTTGAGAACACGTCATATACAGAATTTAAAATAAAAGTCGCTAATCTATTTACTGCATGGATCAATTGGTATAAGCTGTAGGAACTGGACCACCACCACCTCAATCAATTAAGTTAAGCTCCCTCCTTATCAGTGCCCTAGGCAGAACCGGTGTACACTATGATTTTTGAAAATGCTGCATAACGAAAGCTAGCAACATAAGTGAGTTCAGGATAAATATTCTTTTAAAAGAGGGACCAGAAAGTATGTAGATGGGTAAGAACAGATATTGAGATAGGAGCGGGAGTTTTTAGTCCCGGAGTGGAATATTCTGACCCACATGGAATCAGCGAAAACTACTCAATGCCACTGGGGTAGAAAGTGAAAAGGCCGTGACATAGCAATACCATCTGAGGTTCTGGACGCCATCCGAGCGCTTGGGTCTCATATGACTCGTATGACATAACTAGTAGATAGTATGGGACTATCGCTAGAAACTGAACTAGCTAGGTGGGAGAAATAGTAGTACCATCTGCTGCATCCTAGATCACGTAAAAATTGTGGAAGTGAACAAGCTTGCCAGTAGTTGACCAAAATCCTGCGGTAGAATAAATACAGATATTTGAAGGAGTGAGCTTTACGGAAGGAAAGATTAATAGAGACAAAGACACTTTTCTAATCTTCACTTGAGGCAATCTCAATTTTTGCTGAGTAATTCAAATCGAAGGAGGAAGGAAATTTAAGTTACGCATCGACTATTCGAGAGTAACCTGAGTTAGTAAACCGTCGATTGACAGCACACTATAGGCACAAAATATATTTGTTTAGAATGGGGATCATCTTAAACGCCGGATGCAAATTCTCTGATGATGAGCGAAAAAAATTCAGATTACACTTGGAATTTGTGAGGCATTAATGTGACCTAAAAGGAATCCAGTCGTCGTAGGTAGTGTGTTGGTTTATTAGACAAGAGTCCTAGGCTTAAACCTCCAGGTCAGACATCTCCAACGGAACGAAATATCAACAACTATTTCTTCGGCCACTTACTCTCAGCAGATTTCTGGCAAAAATTGCCATGAAAAAGTTTCTCAAAAATCTGTCGTTCGAAGTCGACTTTAAACTGTAGGTTCTGCCACTCATGTATAAAATTAAAACACACAACATAAGTGTTGTGAGAGGCTGAGTCGTAATCCTGACTGAAGGGTTGTAATGACCAATGTATGTATGTGTAAAAGGAATCAGGTACTGCCCTTAGTGACTGCGAACAGTAGCCTGTAGTTTGTTAGGGCAATAGGATTAGAAGAGATATTATAGGGATAGCCCTTGTAGATTGAGGGCAGCACAATATGGTCACAAGAATGAGGCCCGTCTGCTCGACGACGAGCTAGGTTCATCTTAAGTTATGCTTATCTTCAAAACTTACTTTTGTTTTCAATCATTTTAAAAGATTCATTATTATTAGTAAATAATATGAATTTCCATATTGAATCGTTTGTAAAAAAACAGTGATAGACAATGAAGCTTTACAGATAGGCCGAGAGTTAAGTGTACAAAAATGGTTTGATTGTAAATACTTGTTCGGACTTTTCAATATTTCCTTAATGGTTTGCTAAGCCAATCTATAATCTACAATCTAAACCTTAATTCATTCACTTAATTATCACTCTTCAGTCAAAGTTCCCTTCATTCAATTTCCATACATTGCTTTGTAGGTCCAGTTTTCTTTGTGTAGTTCTTTAAGATTTCGATAAAGCATGTGAACCTATTTTTTTTTGTACACAGTTCCTCTCAAAGCTTGTTGTATGTTTTCTTTTTCATAGCCGTTTGTGTGTAGACTTTATATAAAATTGTAATTTTTTTTTGTTCCATGGTGCCATTCGTTTGTAAATCAAATTTTATTCGCTTTACTGACAAATATATGGGTTAGGCTTCTACTTTATTGTAATTGTTGTTAGTTTTCAAAGGCATTTTCAGTTTTAAGTTTAAGCTGCAATAACGATTATATTGGTTTTTATTTAAGCCCATTTATGTAAAAGAGAAGAGAAGAGAGAGCTTAAGAGGAGGAAGTTCTTCTACACTTTATTAGTTGAGTCCCCCAGCAAAAAAAGAAAAAAGAAGGAGACTGTCTCAGATGATGTGGTTGGTGAATGTGATCGTCATCGTTTGTTGTTTGTGGCATGTAAAATAAAATTGTTATATATTTGCTACAATGTTATTATTGTTATTGTATTTGCTGTTGTAGAATTAGGTTTTTAAGATCAATACATTTAAGTGGTCGTTGCTTTAAGTATCGTTGCTTATTGTGTTTGACGATTTTTCTATTGTTTTTGGTTTTTGGTTTGGTTATTGTCTAATTCTTAGTGTCGTTGTCGTTGCTGTTGCTGTTGCTGCCTAACCTGCATGCAACCTGTTGGGAACTCTCGTGCTAAATACTTAAATTTTTATACATCGTGTTGCATTCAATGCCTGCTCATCGTCATCGTCATCTGCATGTAATAATCATTTGATTTCATTGTTGCTGCTTGTAGTATACATATTCATCTTACTGCTGTTGCTGCTATTGCTGTTGCTGTTTGTTGCTTGTTGTGTGTAAACATAATATTAAAAAATGTTTTTTGTTGCCAGTAATTTTTCCCGCGCTTTATTATTGAAAGTGAAAACGTGCATTAATTTTTTTCTTCGGTTTTTTTGTTTTTTTGATTTTGTTGCATTCAGTTTCAATTTTTTGGCAAAAGTTTTATATCTTATTGAGGAATGTTTTGTGGTGTGTTTCAACTTATTGTATCTCATTTCATGGTAAATTTTGTAATTGTTTTTAGGTTTTTAATATTGTTTATTTAATTTTTTTTTGCTGCTTGCAATTTATTTTTTGTTTTAAAGAATATTTTAATGTTTTGCGATGAGATTGTAATTGCAGGGTGTACTCGTACTTTGGTTACCATGTCAAATGTTCATTTTTTTACTTGCTTTTCGAATATCGTAATTTTATTACACTTGTTTTAATTGTTAAACTTGTGTAAAGTTTTAATTTTTTTTTTGGAAATAAGAAACAATGTTTGAAACAAATTTTCCCAGAAAATCTCTTGACAGTTAAGCTACTTAATTTAAGAAATTTGTGAATTTTTAGCTTAATTTTACAATTTTTTATCGCATGCGATAATTTCTTAAAGTTATTAATTTTTAATTAAAATGTAAGAAAAGAAAGAGGCCATCATAAAATATTGCTTTCATTTGAAGAGTTTGATTAGGTTTCGGTATAATTTTTGATAATATCTACATATTAGCCTAGTAAGTTTGTATGATAACAAGTCTTGTTATGGTTGCCCAGTTATACAGACATCGGTTGAATAAGGTGAATAAGTACACAATATTAAATGAGCAAAATTAGGAATAATGTTGAGATTTCCCTCTGAACTCAGCAGAAACTGTATTAATTTTGCATGAAATTGAAATAAAAATTTGGAGTTTGATAGAAAGGAAGTTACAGTAATTGAATAGTTCCCAATCTCATCAAACTCATAGAAAGAGTTGCCAGAGTAGATCGCCGGAATTAATTCAATTGCTCTTATAAAACACAAGATGCTAATACCATCTATTGGGTAATAGACAATCGTCATTATCGACGTCGTTGTAGGTAGTGCGTTGGCTTAATAGACGTGAGGTCACGATTCAAACCCCACGGTTCATCTCCAACATAAACAAAATATGAAAAATATTTCTTCGGCGGCTTCCTCTCAGCAGATTTATATCAAAAACTCTGAGAATAAAATAAAATTGCCATGAAAAAATTTCTCAAAAATCAGCATAAGTGGTGTGAAAAGTAAGATCGTAATCTTGACTGGATTGTTGTAATGACCAATTTTGTATTCATAGGGTAAAATCCGTTGCAAAGCTTAGGGGATGGTCCCTATTCATGCAGTAAATTATGGTGGGAGAATGAACGGAGTGTTGTGTTGTTAGATTGGAATCTATTTATAAATTACTGGTAATATTTCCGCACGAAGAGTGCTCCCCACGTACATAAACTGTGGTTAAGGAACGAATTCTACATGCATTGTGGGATCAACTGGCCAAAAGAGCACTACGAGATGCTTTCTGGGAAAAAGACGAGTACAATGCAAAAATATCTGATTTTAGGGAACAAATTTCTTTATATCGGTAGAGAAGAATCAGTTGCTCTAACAAATCAATAGTATTGGATACCCTACTGTCACTAATAAGGTCCTTCGATATTTCCTGTATTTGGTTGAGAAGCTTCAAAATAGTGTTTAAAAGCATCGCCCCATACGTGAGAGTTGTATTCCAATATGGATGTATTAACAACCGTTTATAGTACTCTGTCTCATGCTAAGGGTAATGAAAAGCTTTATTAATGTTGCACAAGCTCCAAAGAGAAGTACCAAAGCTTTGCATGACTTTGGAAGACATGATGATGATGAATTGGCTTTTCGAACGGACTTTGTTGGGCTGGAGAATGAAATGGTTTTCGAGGTTGGTTTCCAGCTAAATTTGTTGAGTTGCTGGATAAATGTAGCAAGAAATATTCTTCGGTTCGAGATGCAGAAAAATGTGCCGATTAAAGTAGCTGTTAGTTGAACCATTCCAATATCGATGATTGTAAGTGTTGTAAACAGAGGGAGGTTAGAATGACAGAAATATTTCTTAAGCCGATGTACTTGAATGCTTCTTTCGACTATTATGCTGGTTCCAGCGAACATCGTATTGAATTTTCATGCCCAGAAAGTCTAGAGCTTCTGGCTTTCCAATATTTAGAACAACCTTGCGCTTATGAATAACTTCACAATACCACAAGAATAAGGATCGACCATCTTTGTTAAACCTTTCGGAGATTGAATGCAGACTAGTTGTGTGATAGTTATTCATATTAAGTATTTTCTCCTCCAAAGAGAAGACCTTATTCTGAAGTTGAGGCAATATTTTCCCCGCTTCTAGCAGAATCGAACTTGAATTTCACGCATTTGCTGTCAAAATGTTTTTGTTTTTAAACGTTGCATCTTAAATCTTAGACGTCGTAGTCGTCTACTAGGTAGTGAGTTGTCGTATTAGCCGTTAGGCCACGATTCAAACCCAAGCCATCTCGAACAAAATGAAATATGAAAAAATATTTCTTCGGCTATTGCCTCTCAGCAGATTTCTGGTAAAAAGTCTAAGATTAAATGAAATTGCCATGAAAAGTTTCTTATAAAACCTGTCGTTTTGGAGTCGGCTTTAAACTGTAGGTAATGCGACTCATGTACAAAATTAACACAAGCAAGTGGTGTGAGAAGCAATGTCGTAATCCTGACTGAAGGCTTGTAATATCTTGTTATGTATGTATGTATGTATGTATGTAATTAAAATGTATGTAATTTTGTGTTCTGTCCTGGGAGTAGTCTTCAATTTAATTGCAAGAGTTAATATAAAATCGAAATCAAATGAGATGTATTTGTACATACATACATACATAATTGGTCATTACAACCCTTCAGTCAGGATTACGACCTAGTTTCTCACACGACTTATGTTGTGTGTGTTAATTTTATACATGAGTGGTGGGACCTACAGTTTAAAGTCGACTCCGAACGACAGATTTTTCAACGACAGAGTTTTTGCCAGAAATCTGCTCAGAGGAAGTCACCGAACAAATACTTTTTGTATTTTGTTTTGATGTCTGGCCTGAGGCTCGAACCCTGGCTTTACGTCTAATAAGCCAACACACTACCTACTAGACTAAGACGACTACGATGTGTTTGTACCACTTTTTAAAAATTGATAATGAAATGGAATTTATTTTTATGATTTTGAATACAATATTTTTATTGTGATTAATTTGTAAGCATTTAAAACGAGGCATTTTAATTGCGTAAATAATCTATTTAAATGGTGATTATGTATCACGTTTTTTATGTAACTTCGAGTTTTCTTTTTCCCCATTTCCATATTTTGTGGTCACTATTTTAAAAAATTGAAAAAAAAAATAAAAATAATTTAACAATTCAAAGTAGGATTACTTTGGAACTGAAATGTAATTTGTTATCAGACGATTTAAATACAAAGTTTGTTTGCTTGTTTTGTATTCCTATTGATGTCGTAGGAAACAAGCCCTCTCATAAATTGTCTGTCATTTTCAATTTCAATTTAATTGTATGCAAGCGGGCTTTAATGCACAGCAAAATATTGAAACATTTTTTTGTTTGTTTGGTTTTGTTTTGTTTTCTTTTGTTAGCCAAAAAAGGGAAAATACTGTTTAAATAAAGAAAAGTATTTAATATTGTAGATAATTTTTGACAGATGGTGGGATTGTGCTACTTAGGCGAAATTTTCCACGAGGAGGGGGAAACAAAATTGGGTTTTAAAAGTCTAACTATTGTGATGCCATTTAATGTCAAAACATGGCAGTACAAAAAGAGTATTAGAAGAGCGACAGATACCATGTAATCCTGTCATTAGTTACATGGTCATCATTTGTTAAGCATTAGGCAAGACAGGGCTACAAAAAATGCACTCTTAAACAAGACAAATATTACTGTGTGATGGTAAATAAAAGTCACTGAAGAAACGTATGTAATTGTTGAATTTGTTTTTTCTTGATTTGTCAAAATTATTTCAATGCAACGTGTGTTGCAATTAAAATTTTATTTATTTTATTATTAAAAATTTATAGGCTTATTATTAATGGCCATTATAAAACGATGTGTAATAATTATTTACAATTCTTTTTTTAATTAAAAAATTTCAAATTTAATTTTGATTTAAAGTTTAAAATCGAGATCTTTTTTGTTTGTCCATAAAAAATGGCAAACGTATCATCTAATTTGCAACGCATTTCTTTGCCAAGTTAAACGTTAAAATAGCGTTGCAAGGTCATCATCATAAAATCGTGCTTCACAGCCATCATCAACAGCAACATCAACATCAGCATCACCATCAGATTCAGCATGAAAATCTACGATCAGACCAAATAACCCATAGCCAAACCATCAAGATCATTAGATTTTTTTTTGATTTTAATTTTTTCTGTTGTTTTTGTTTTTGTTCATATTTTATTGAAACCAATTTTAACGGCCATAGATTTAAGCAAACATTCAAACAGACAGACAGTCGGACAGACAGACCGAAAAATACTGAAAGACAAACGATTGACTTACTCTACATTTACACATCAATGTAGATTGATGATGATCGTTTGTTTAGTACCAAAAGAAAAATTGTGTGGAAAAACTTGAGAAAAATAATATAAAAAAAATCCTGAAATCTACATACTGAAGTACAAACACTGAAGTTTTTTGTTGAAAGGCACTGAACCAGCATTGAACCAGCCAACCAGTCCAATCAACCAACCAACCATAGCATTGAAGCCAATCATCATTGATACGAAGAGTTTTTCTTGATCATGGCTTCATGTAGTAGCAGCACTAGCAGCACCTTGTTTTTTCACTCTCTGCTATTTTGCAAATTTTTATTCACACAATTCACTTTTAGTTTCATTGGCTCGATGTCATTTTGATGGATGGACAATTGGTGCACAAGTGATGAGATTGAAATATCGATTGTAGATTTGCAAAAAAAAAACAAAAAAAATAAAAAATAAAAATAAACAGAAATGCTATATAAAATCAAATATCATTGAATTCTATACGTTGTTGTTTCTTTTTTTTTTACTTTAAGTCATCGAAGTGACAGCAGAGATTGTAGGTGACTAAGTGGCGATTTTTTTTGTTGGTGTTAAACTGTGGCAAATATATGGAAAATGAAAATTGTAGACAATCACTTAAAGACCTATTTGAACTCATTGGCAAAATGCATTGGCTCCACTAGTAGAACCTTTCAAAATATTAATTTGAAATTAATTTAATAAACAATTTTTAATTGTCAGGATTTATAGGACACAATGATTGATTTTCAATATTTTTTTAAAGGACAAAATAACAACAAAATATTTGATTGATCACAATAATTATTTACTTTTTTTAAGAATGATTGTATTGTGGTTTGATTTAGAAATTTGCTTTATTTCTCTCTTGCTATCTCATTGTGAATCCGTGCAATGATACTGATTAAATCGTTGTTCTATTTAAAAAAGAGGCTTAACAGCGAAATATAAAGTGTCTGCACCATCAATCAGTAGAGGACGCAAAGAGTTGTGATATTTCGAATTTGTTGTACTTTTGAAGCCGTGCTAACAAAAATTGTCTAAACTGCAGATAAAGTGCTAAAATCAGCCGATAACTGCAAATCGCATTAGTGTTTGAATCAATTCATGTCCTTTCTGATTTAGTAGTGATAAAACTGATTTAGAATGTTGAGATCGAATAATCGATATCTAGTCAAAAGTCAAATATGAAACTGTGAAGATTTTCGGGTTAAGAAAATGCAAAGATATGTTCAGTCGTAAATGCTAACTCAGATAATAAATGGTGCTCTAGATGCACAAGTACATACACACATACATAATTGGTCCTTACAACTCTTCAGTCAGGATTACGACCTAGCTCTTCACATCACTGTGTGTGTATGTTGTGTGTGTTAATTTTATACTTGAGTGGCGGGAACTACAGTTTAACTCGTTAATCGCCATGTCAGTCATATGTCTCTGACGCTAAGAAGTTCTACATGAGCCATGTCAGATATACATATATGTGTGACATAAAAAATAGTGTTTATCCGGGAATTTTGGCAAAAAAATTTTTTCTGTTGTACATTAAATTTCTTTAACACTTATTTAACTAAATTAACTAATAAAGTTACCATGGCCAATATAGAAATTTTTCTGATATTATCGTGGCGATTAACGTGTTAAGGTCAAATACGAATGACAGGTTTTTGAAATTTTTGCTAGAAGAAGTGAGAAGAAGTGGCTGAACAAACATTTTTTCATATTTTTTTTTTTTGGGATGTCTGACTTGGGGTCAAAACCGCGTTCTTAAATTTAATAAGCTAACAAGCTACCTACTAGTCAACGACAACCTTAAAACTCAAAACATATGTGGTGCTAATACTTAGTTGTGGATGTCTAGTGTAATGGGAGGCTCTTAGTAAAAGTCGGAAAAAGTTTTGGGAAAAGGCGAATTTGAATAACATTGGTGCTTTTCATTGGCATTGGTGCTTTTCATTGGCAGGAAGCTTCTTCTAATTATGGCATCTGACACGATATCTAATAAAATTGGCTACACACCTAGTCTTGACACAACAAACCATTTTAATGGGAAGTATTCAGAAGGGATAGAGTTTTAATCGATTATATACGAATCTGCTAAGTTTTTAGCATTCTTTAGATGACTCCACTCCTTTAACATTTTTTAGACAAACATTTTTCTAGGCGGTAAAAATGCTCACAGGCCTCGATGTGTGCACAATCTGCCACTTTCTAATTCGATATTTTCTGTTCTACGAGGGTATGAAAGAGCAGGAGAAGTTCGTTCTCTCAATTTAGTTTGCATTACGCATTCGTATTCTGGCAGGAGTTCTTTTTCTTGCGTGTACGTGTTTCGTTATGTAGAAAGTTGTGGTGAGAAGCTTTTGTTTTTATTTGCTGTTTAAGCCTTATTCTTTCTCAAAAGATGGTGCTGTCTGTTTTCAAAGTTGTTCATCCTTTTTAGGTTATTTGGAGCAGACTAATTTTACGAATTTAAAACCCATAATAAAAAAAATATTTTCCGAAATTTGGACCAGGATTGGATGGTTTTCTGGTTGATTACTTTAATCGCCGGGTGCCCTGGTAGTGGGTAGTATGCTAGACTATTAATGTGAGGGTCGTGGGTTCGATTGCTATCAGATATACAGATACACTACACCGAGCGTAAGGTCTAAGCTGCTCAGTTCGTAGTAATTGAATATAATTTGTAATTGTAATGATCCACGCCAAATTTTTTTAGAATTTATACTGGAAACGATTAGCTAAAGAAGTGTTTGTTCTAAACAAAGTTCATTTTATGATTGGAAATTGGGTCTCGTGCGATAGCATAATTGAAAAAAAAATCGGAAGTAGAAAGTGTTAAATATTTTTGTGTATTTGGTTAGGCTTTGCAAAATATTGCAAAGGCTATATAAAGTATATAAATTATAAATAAACATCCAGAATAGCCTAGAAATTGTACTGCATTAGGCTACTTCTTTCTGCAATATCTCCTGCAGCACCAAGAGTTCGTATTTAAGTTATTAAGCACGCATTTGATAGCATGGAACTGTTAAAGAGTGCTTATATTTTGGACAATGTGAAAGATTTTGGTTGGATTGGCAAAATATTGTCTAATACTGTGACCAATTGGACCATATATAGTGAATGAACATTCTCAATAGGCTACAATAGCATAAAGCCGGGTTTCATCATTTTTCAGTGGCTCCTCTAGGGCACCGAGAGTTTGGCTAGAAAGTTCTTATGCACGGAACTGCTCAAAATCTCTCTTTATTGATGAGCAATTTTTGAGAAGTTTTGATTGTTGCAATTTTCATTTACAAATTAGGGTCAAGGGTTTTCTATATTTTAAGTTACCTTCCAAATGCCAACGAATTATTAATCCAAACAGTATCCATTTAACCTAAATGGTATCATTTGATGTATAATTTATAAAACATGTATGGATTTGTATTTATTATTGCTTAATTTAAAGAATAAATTAAAAACTGATTAAATCAAGAAGTATAATAAATATTAAACTTATGTAGAGCATAAAGTGATCAAAACAAATAATAAACTTGAACTGTTTATTGGAAGTTAATACATAAGATAAATTTAATTTATGAATGGTTTCTCACAAAAAAAAAAAGAAAAACAAAACAGAAATAATAATCCCTCCAGTGTTAAAGTGTCAAAATAAATTGTCAAAAATTTGTTACAAGAAATAATTTATGAAGCCCTGATTAAAATAATATCAACAATTATGTTTATATTATATGATACGTTATAGCATACGATACTATTGTAATGTCATTATAATTTTATGCAATTCTGTTTTTGTTTTATTTGTTGTAAATTTCAAAATGCTAATTTTAATAGCTTTATGAATCATTTAATTTTATACCAATTAATAGCAAATTTTTTGCCCTTAAGGCCCACTGTTCCTTCGTGATTTAATCAATTATGATGATTGACAACTTATTATTATTTTTTTTCTCCCTTTTTTTCTGTTATTGAAAACGAAAAAAAAGAAAAAGAAATCCCTCAGAAAAATGTATAGAAATTCGATTATTATACAATAAAATTTAATACAATACAGAAAGCATAACAACGACTGAAATCTATTCATAGATCTCGGATAAAAGCTGAAGACGACGTCAATAATAATAATAATAATGACGTTGGTGAAGAAGTGGTAGAAGTAGAGAAAAAAAAACAAAAAATGAAAACTTGCACTATAATTCCATTGATTTATTGGTTAACTAACAAATAAGGTGTGTAAATCTTATATTGATTTTCGTATTTGTTATCGATTTTCGATAAATTTTTTCCTCTATTTCTGTCGGTATTTTAAGCTGAGCTTGCGTTTTAATATGATTTGATTTTACAATACAATCAATATATAAAAAAAGCTAAAAACGACTAAGTTTATTTATGTCTTTTTAGATATTTTTTATTTTTAGAATTAAACAAATTTTAGTAATCCGATGGTTACCTGTGTTTCAATGTTCAACAAGGTTCTTTTGTTTTATTCAACTGTTAGTTTTGATTTATTTTCAATACCACGGTGATGCATTTACACAGGGACACAGAAAGATATAAAAGTGAACCAATAATGATGATAGACGTACATGGACGTACGTGGACGTACATAGACGTACATGGACGTACATGGACGTACATAGACGTACATGGACGTGCATAGACGTACATAATAAACTCCCGACTTATGACATCATAACAGCCAAATGGGATTTTAATGCGAAAGAAGGGCAAGAAGATAATTCTTTTGGTCCTACTTTCGTTCAGTTCAGCCTTCACACAATGACTACGTCCAATGGAATAAGGGTTATCAATTGCGTGACTGCGTGAAACATGATACGACGTAGCACTGAGTTTCATGAAGTCACTTGATTGTCCCCCGTTTATCACATTGTTTCCAACATATTAATAAGACGTGCGCAGACGTCCAAATATTTACTTGAACCACTAAATTGCTGTAGACAAGTTATGATTGGGCATTGACGTTTTGAGGTCTACGCGGTCTAGTATGCTACGAAAGCTATCGTTCTTTGCCGAATTTTGTTGATCTTTATCAAATCTCAACGACATTGAGGTCCAAATATTGACTTAAAGCACTAAAGTGCTGTAGCTAAGTTATGATTGGACATTGACGCTTCAAGGTCTACGCGCTCTAGTAGGCTACAAAAGCTACAGGTCAAGTAACTGTGATAAAAAAGGGAAGGTAAATCGTTTTCTGCCAAACTTCGTTGATCTTCATCAAATCTCAATGATATTGGTAGTCTGTGGGTATCTCCTACTCCTTGCACACAACTTCGGAAACAAACTTTGGTTTTGCGAGCCCATCCTAGCGAAACCAATTGTACTATGAGAAGTTTCACGAGGCGGAAACAATTGAGCAATTCTTGATGACGGTAGAGTAAGGAGAAAGGAGCTGACATGCATTTTCAAACGCAAGAAAATGGATTAAGAAAGACGTATACAGAAATAGAAAAGATGTTCAAAAATTTTAAAGAATGGTCAAGCGTTTCACCAAAGATTATAAGTCTGAAGCATTTTGCGGCAATAAACAGAAACTTGGTTTGCAGTTTCGCAAGTGTTAACAATCAGCAATGGATCCCTGTGGTCATTTAATTCGATAGTTATCTCGATGTCTTGGGACCCAATTCCAATATAGTTCTTAGATTAGATGTAAATAAATATTGCGTATTTAAATTTTTCGTTCCTATTCCAAAAGAGTTTGGAATAGAAATGACAAATATTGCTGTCGTATGGAAAACAATATTCAGATTTGGAAGTGTAAAGTAGAAACTCTTTAAGAAAAAAATGAAATGCAGTTAAGTGATATAAAGTCTATCCTGCACTCATCTAATGGGGTACGAGCTACTAAAATAAGTTACCGTAGTCTAGTAGGTAGTGTGTTGGCTTATTAGACGTGAGGCCACTGTTCAAACCTCAGGTCAGACATCTCAAACTAAACGAAATATGAAAAAATATTTCTTCGGCGACTTCATCTCAGCAGATTTCTGGCAAAAACTCGGAAAATAAATAAAATTGCCATGAAAAGTTTCTCAAAAATCTGTCGTTCAAAATCGGCATTAAACTGTAGGTACTGCCCTTCATGTATAATATTAACACACGCAATATACATAAGTGGTATGAAAAGCTAGGTAGTGATCCTGACTGAAGGTTTTCTAATGACCAATTATGTATGTATTTATGTATAAAGGCGGTTTTATTACAAATTATTTTAATTTATTTAATTTTTGTTTCCCAGTGCCGTTTCCTTACTCACATTTCTATACAAAATTAGTTGCTTAAATGATAGTTTTTATAAAGTCAGTCAGATCTATACGTACGTATGTATTTAGTTAAAGAAAAAACTGATTAAATCTCCTCATACCCAGTTAAAACTCCACTTTATTGAATAAAAACCAAAAACATAAAAAAAAAACAAAAAAAACATAAACAAACGATATACAAAACGAATCTCGACAAAAAGGCATAAATCATTTCTTTAAATATGATCTTATAATAGTTACGAGCAAACATAATGGAAATCCATAAAGTATCATGCAATTGATTCATTCATTTAAATCTGTTTTTCAGTTCCATGTTCATTCAATAGTAAAAAAAAAACAAAAAAAAAAAGACGGTGGGATATTCAATTTTTTATTGTTTTTTTTTTATAAAACGGGGTGTCACTTTGGCTGCTATTTTTTTTTCTTAAGTTTTTATTTTTTATTTCATTTTTTTGTTGTTAAAGTTTCGCTTTAAAGTTCAATGATAACACACAGTGGGTATTTAATGATCGGTGTTTAATGTTCAACTCCCAGCCCTGCTAATGATGTTCTACATTTAAACAAATTGCACTTTTAGGGTTAAAACGATTGCCATCATTAAATCATATCAAATGGTTTGAAATCAATTGGAGGTTTAACCATATTTTTTGTTTTTGTTTTTGCCTTTAAATTAACGGAACAAATTGTTTTAAATGATTTCTGTAGGTGTGTCTGAAGTTCACAGGTTAAAAATAAATTCTCAAGGTGTAGTAGTAGTTGTAGTAGTTTTTTGAATTTCTTTTTCGTTATTGTTTTAAACTATAAAGTATTTGTAATATTTAATTATTATTATTATTATTTTTGTAATTGAAATCATTTATAAGGGTTTACATGAAATAATTTCTGACGAATTGTTTTTTACCGGAAATTGAAACGTTTTTAGTAATGCTGAATGAAATCCGGCTGGGTGTGCACGGGCTTAATATGCCGGAATTTGTGATAACAAAAATGGATTCCACCAAACAAATATAATTAATAATTAATTGTTAACGACGGCTCTTCCTGTAAATATTTTAGTGAAAATGAATACAAAAAGGATTTCAGTAAGTAAGACTACAATAGCAAATCTAAACAGAGGTTGCACAATCCTATGCATTTTATATCTGATTCGAATTGCTTACTACCATGGTGGCAAATAATTTTATTATAAAAAATTCAAAACTACCAAATCTTAAAGGATTCATTTACATACATATTGGCCATTACAACCCTTTAGTCATGATTACGGCCTAGCTTCTCACACCACTCATATTGTGTGCGTTGATTTTATACGTGAGTGGCGGGACCTACAGTTTAACGTCGACTCCGAACGACACATTTTTGAGAAACTTTTTTCATAGCAGGTTTATTTACTCTCAGAGTTTTTGCCAGAAATCTGCTAAGAGGAAGTCGCCGAAGAAATACTTTTTGTATTTCGTTTTGATGTCTGACCTGGGATACGAACCCGGGCTTTACGTCTAATAAGCCAACACACTACCTACTAGACTACGGCGACTTCAGGATTCGATTACCTCTTCTAATCTTGTCTAGAAAAGAGTTTTTTTTGGAGAGGCATAATTATGTACATCAGCTCACATTGGCAACAAGGTTTCTTCAAAAACATAAGCATATTTGACTTAAATGACTCTCTTCAGTCTAGATTTATACCTATCTTTTCACACTGCCTACGTTGTTTGTGTTAATTTTATACATGAGTGGCGTAACCTGCTGTTTAAAGTCGACTCCGAACGACAGAAAATTTTTCATGGCAATTTTATTAACCAGACATACATAACCATGACTGTCTCTTCGAAGAAATAGTTGTTGATATTTCGTTTTGTAGCACATGTCTGCCCTTGGCTTTTGTATATAAGATAAGGAGCCACTATATCGACAATTTTAATTAAAAGATTTTTTCTAAAGATGTTTAGCTTAAATCTGAGTGTACTGCAGCAAAGATAATTACTACGTGGATTAATAAGCTTGATGTGGTTGCAGTACCCTAAGTCCTTAATCGCTCATCGTTTAACTGCAACATTATCCCCCACTGGTGTCTTTTAAGAGCTTGTTATAGATGTAAAATATAAATGTGGGCATATGACTGCAATAGTGGCTTAAATGTTATCTTTCAATGCATCAGTAGTTCTTGGTTTGCCGGCATAATAAGTAATCCGGAGATGTTCCATGGCGCCATCGATAGGGCCAGTGAACAGAACAAATTTTGTATAGGAAACTGTCACCAAATTCATTTTACCATGAATCTATTGTTAAGTGTGTGACCATTTTATTGGAGCCAAATGTCGTTGGTTTTTAGTTGGTTTACAACAAATTTGGAAACAATAATTCAGTCAGCATATCTCTTTGCCATTCACTGTAATTGCTACTTCTTGTTATTTACAAAGAAATTAGAACCAATGATTCCGCCAGCGTGAAAACCATACCAAAAAGTTAATTTTAATGAATGAAATGGTGATTCGTTCATAGCTAGAGGAATCGTTGTGCTCTACTCGCCTTAAATTGTTTTATTGACGCAGCCGTTTAATCAGAAATGAGTTTCATTATCATCGTTCTTCAATAAACACAATTTTATGATAGAAATTCTCATATTCATTCGGTTTCAAGTGAGACCAATTAGCAAAACTTTGATATAAACAAACATTTTGCCCGCAGTCGAAGTACAAGGGTTAACAAGTTCAGAACATACTGCAGCATCAATATCCTCTCCTCTATACGTATATTTCTTTGCCTTGTTGGTGGTTTTGTTTCATAAAGATTAAATTTAATGTGAAAACGAACAAAACGGAACAAATTGCTTGATCACTAGGCCGATCTTTACATGGACAAGTTAATAGACTACAAGTTCACGAGCAGATTTGAATTTTTTTGGAGTAAATTTTTACAATGGTCGCCGTAGGCTGTTAAGTAACATGTTTGTTAGATAAGAATTCGTGGATCGAAAAAAAGATTCCTTTCGGCAAAAGATTTCCACAATTTCAAAACCATAGGTTGCTGAACAAAAATGTCAGCACAGTTTGACATTGAACATTGAAATGTCAACACAATTTGACATTTTTAGTTATCAAACCATAGTTATCGATAACGATTGTTGTGTGAAGTATTATAAGATTTGGAAAATAGTTTGACAGAAGTTTATTAAATGCAGAAAATGAAATTTCAATACAAATTTGAAATGGTTTTCTAAGTTTAAAATAAAATGATGAGAAAAGAAGATAAAATGAACAGTACCAACTTTGTAAGGCATTCGTTTCGATAAAGTTTAATGTAAAAAGATTAATCGCGAAGGGTTGGCTTCTACTTTTGACCGCCGAACTCATTTAATTCTACTAAAAGAAACTACGTTGCTTACTAAAAAATAGTACTTTATTATGATATTGATTTTTATGAAAAAAAAGTATTTAAGGAACCTAAAAGTACCAAAAAAATCGAAAGGACTTTATTTGTTCAATGTTTTTATTTCAAGAATCCTGTTTCCTAAAGAAAAGTGCTTTATTACGACATTAATTTTTATGACAAAAAGACCCTATGGAAACAAAAAGTACCAAAAAGTTTAAAAGACTTTATTTTTTATACCAAGAATCATTGTTTCAAATGATACATAAAAAAGAAGAAATTTTCTTTTGCTAGAATTCGTAAACGTTAATATGATTTATGATTAAATGCACTTATAAGCAATTTATGGTATATGCATGCTACATGCTTAATTTATTTAATATTTCAATATCTTTCATATTAAAAATTTTACAATAAATTTTAAACATTTTACGAAATACAGTTTTTTTCCGTTTATTTTATTTCTTTCTAACATTAAATTAGCGAAACATAAACAATAAAATTCAATTAACAACGGCTAATCAATTGTAAATTTTATGGTCGTTATTATAAGACAACTTCTATGGTGTTTTATGGCGTAATGTACAGTGAAATCGTCGTTTAAGTGAATAATTTTAAATCAAAAGCTTTTAAATATTTCAAATAAGTAAGTACATGTACTTACTATTTAAAAGAAAAATAATAACTGTTGGGAAATTTCATAGTTTATAACTGTACATAATTCTGTAATGATGACATATGCAATTTAGAATTTTATTGGCGATTTTATTGTCTTGTCTTTTTTAAATCCATGTTGCTACAATCGACGACAAAGGGGTTAAGAAAGAGGTCTCTTATCTTAATTGAATTAATTAAATAATTTTTATTACTACTTAATTTGTTCATATTTTAAATAATTTATATTAGTTTTATACTGTATTGAAGAAGGATATGATTTTTTTTTTAACTACAACCATTTTTTATTAACACGTTAGCTGTCATATAATAAAGTACCATGCAAATGGTACTAAAGTTTAAAGACTTTCAAAAAAGATAATATTTTACTGAATTGTACTTTTATTCATACTTTTAAGAATAAAGTTTTAATTTCTGCATTAAAAAGATTGCAAAAGTGCCAAATTGTTTTGAAATCATTGCAATCTAATGGATTTTTTTTAATTATTTTAAAAAACTTGGAAGAAAATAAGTACTAAAGTACTAAAGTACACTAAACGTGTTTATGCGTTTTTATTGGATATAAAATTATTATAAAATTAAAAGAAATAAAATATGTTTTAAATGACTATTGCGGTTGACTTGAAACTTAATTCTGCATCGCTGGAAAAACAACAGCGGGAAGAGAATGACAATAGCATTATTCAGATGAATTGCAGAAAACACCCCATATAACAACTAAAATTAAAAAAAGGCGTTTTGTACACAATATTTGTAAAAACTTGAGCCTACAACATACATTCATACATAATTGGTCATTACTACCCTTCATTCAGGATTAAAACCTAGCTTCGCACATCAGTTATGTTGTGTGTAAAAATTTTATATATGAGTGGCGGGATCTACAGTTTAAAGTCAATTCTGAACGACAGATTTTTGAGAAACTTTTTCATTGCAATTTTATTTGTTCTCAGCCAGAAATTTGCTGAGAGGAAGTTGGCGAAGAAACATTCAAAATTCGTTTTGATAGAGATGTCTGACCTGAGGTTTGAACCGTGGCCTCATGTCTAATAATTGCTGAGAATATTAGCCACACTTCCTGTAACAGAAGCGATATTTTCATCAGTGCAAAGTACTGAGATAAAGCCTGTCTGTCTGAGCCTGTCCACATCTGTAACATAGTACGTCGATAATACATGCGTAATTGATCATTACAACCCTTCAACTAGGTCGTAATCCTGAAGGATTGTAATGAGCACTAATGTAATATGTATGTATTGGGCCCAATTTATGGCTCATGAGGGTGTATTTTACATTTGGATTTTCCCCACAATTCATTTAAAGATCGATTCAGGCAACAATTAAAGCCTGCTGACCAAACATAACGCCGTATATATACTCATAGGGTGCTAGAGAAACAATCAATGAAACTCATTTATCACTTGGCGGCTACACCAACAAGCAAAATTGTGTCATATGGGGCTAGAGGACTCAAAAGTGATTCTAGAAAATCCATTACATCCAGATAGAGTGACTACTGGATTTGAAGTGTCATCGGACCGCTTTAGGGTGATATGGTAACCTACTTTTTTGTCCTACTATTTATAATTAGAAACTGAAGAATGCCTCAAGTTACGTACAACAACTGATTTTGCTTGCTTTACTTGTATTTTTGACATACTTTTCATACCATTAACGACAAAGTGCCAATGTGTTTAAATATTTTCAATGAAAGTAAACTGACCTAGAACTTCTACTAATATTGCGTGCTTTGCATCAAATTTAAAAAACGTTTAAACATTTTAATCGGCTTCAACTAGCTTGCTTTGCGTGGGCATTAATGGGTTAATATTTTTCTTATGTTCTCAGTTGAGAGTAAAAGTAAATCTGTTTGTATATGTTTTGTTTTTTATTAATACCGGTATGTGGCCATAAAAATTAACGATGAATAGTCCGATGATACATTGTTGATGATACGGATGGATATTAATCTGAGCGTGTTGATTGCATATTTGTTTTGTCATCGTTATCGAAGATTTTGTATCAAAATTTTTTTGTTTGTTTTTTGTTTGTTTTGTTTTCTTTTAATTTTTATTGACAAAATGCAAAAACCGGTTTAATTAATAGATTTTTTTTTTCAATAAAAAATTTTAAATAATATCCAAATGACACGTCTGAAAACTAAAGAGATGTGTAGCAGCTCAGTGAATAGAAGAATTTTTTAATCTAAAATATTAAGTTGTGTAGGGTGTTGGTTTTAAAAGGTGGGGGCTTTCAAGTTTGATTTCTTCAATGCATACATATTCAATCGTTACAAACCTTCAGTCATGATTACGACCTAGTTTCTCACACCACTTATGTTGTGTGTGTCAATTTTTATAAATGAGTAGTGGAACCTACAATTTAAAGTCAACTTCGAACAACTGATTTCGAGAAACTTTTTCATTGCAATTTTATTTACTCTCAGAGTTTTCGAAAGACATCTGCTGAGACTACAGCGACTTCTTTAAAAAAGCTTTGTTTATTTCGGACGAAATATATTTTCATATGATTTCAATGGGTACGGCAGGCTCTCAGTTATCCTAGTCACCATTACAATATGGTCCACTCTAAAGGCCTTGTTTACTGCACTCATATGAAGTAAATATATGACTGACATGGTGGCAGTTAGCCTAAATGTAGTTAACTCGTGGTCTAACATGGACTGTGGCCTTAGACACATTAGAGTCGTCTACATCATTTCTTATTATTTTTTTTGACAGGAGATTTTACTTTAAAATACTTCCCAGAATCTTCTGGTCTGACCCAAGATTCCTGGTAATAGCCTTGAGGCCTTTACCGAAGTCCCCAAAATTTTGAACAAACTAGGCTTTTCTGAAAATCTTCCAATTTACTCTGATAAGCAGTCTACAAACAAGATTTGTCAGAAAAATTTATGACCATTTAGAGATAACTCTCATATGGCTTCAAGGACTTAAAACAGGAATATTGTCGAAATTTTCTTTGCTAATGAAAAGACTAGGATGGGTCCGGAGATCATAATCTCCAATTGTTACAATCAAATTAGGTACCCTCAGATCGGTGAATAGTAAGGTTCACCAAAATAAAAATTCATTCATTATTTTGTAGCTAAGATAGGTTTCTGTAGAGATCACTATTTATTCTTCAGGGAGGCTCACTACCTTACCTAACGTAACAATCAATATATACAACAGTAGGTAGAGAAGCATTTACACTTCTATCAAGCATTTGGGACTTTCATATTTTATCTTATGTTAGCGCACTGGTGCGATCACAGATTAGTGACGTAAGGACGATTTTCTACACTCGAAAGGAGTTCCAATACAATTTTAAGTAACAGTGCAACAATGTCCTTTTTTCCGATTACTGTGGAGTGGTGCCGCGAAATTATGCTACTTTCGCATGAAGCAAGGCATTTCATATGATGGATTTTAGGTTAGGTTTTCTGTTTTCTAAATCGAAGGCATTTGGTACGCCAATATGAATTGCCTAAACAGCTCAAAACTAGTCAGTGCTTATCGGCAGAGGTTCGTTGGTGTATGAGTAATATATTTAAAGGGTACTAGTCTTTCAGTGATTCATAGCCAAGACTCCATATGATTACACTAAACAGCTCAAAACTAGTCAATGCTTATCGGAACAGGTTCGTTGGTGTATGAGTAATATATTTAAAGGGTGCTAGTCTTTCAGTGATTCATAGCGACGTCTCTCGTAATATCTAGAATATAATTTTTAATTGTTTTATAACAAATAAGTTTCGTTTATTTACTTAAGTATTTGCTTAAGTAAAACTTTAACATATTTTCGCTTGATTTGTATTACATATCCGATGATGGTTTTTGTATCCTAGAATTTTTAAAACCAATTGAATTTTTTAATTTAAAAAATTACTCTCTTTCAACTACATGTTCCCAGTGTACTTGCTTAAGTAAAACTTTTACATATTTTCGCTTGGTTTGTATTAATATCTGATGGTTTTTGTATCTTAGAATGTTTTAAAGAAAAATTTAGTTTTTTATTACACATGCATGTTCGCTTCTGAACGTTTCGCGTCGATATTTTAGAATTAAATTAAGTGGGTACAATAATAAATACACCATCACCAACATATTCATCGCTATTATCGCCTTTACTGCCGATAGCAACTAACAGCAGATGTTTAAGTAAACAATGGCATCAGCAAGTGATTTTACAAAAAGAATATTTTTCTTGAAACCTCTCTTCGTCTAGGTATTTACAAATACAAAACGATTTAAAATCTTTAGCGTGTGTATCTTTCTGGTATATCTGTGTAAATACTCGTGTATCTTCGATGTATATGGTATTAAAGATGCGATAAATGCTGCCAGGCATTACAATTAACTCTATATCATCACATGAGATTTATTTTGTTTGGCCATTGTCAACACTGGCAAGTGCAATACACCACATCTCTATTCATACCGCTAGCCAAGAGTATGTGATGGTAGTGAGCGGTTTAAGATCCAGTGTTGTAAGTTAGAAGAGATGTTTTTTAAATGTATGGCCATAATATATTAATGCCTTAAGGGTATTTTTACTGTTATTTTTCGCAATTGTTAATATTGTTGTTGCTGTTGTTAACTGTTCATACTGACCGAGCAATTATTTATGATTATTTTGTTGTTTTTTTTTCTTTCTGTACATACACATTGGAATAAATTTATTAATAATATTTATTAGCATATACAACAAATAAATATATGTTGTATTTATTTAAAAAAGAATATTTAAGTGTAGACATAATGCATTAATATTAATTAAAATATAATCAAATATTTTAGAATAAAAAAATTTTTTTTTTTTCAATTGCTTACAGATGTACGGGTACATGAGGGTGTCGTTAAACAGCTTTAGATTGATATACGATAGGATTGAAGACTAAATCGTATTGGCTTTAAATCGATTTTCGGTTTCCTTTCTTGCCTTGTTTGAGTTTTATTAATCAAGTGTTTACCTCCAGGTCAGTTATTAATCGCATGTAGGAATTCCTAGGTTGATATTGTTGCCTTGAAATTTAGACCTTTTTGTAGATTGCTTAGGTTATGTTAGATAGCGGATCCCGCATAAAGGGCAAGGTCCCTCTAAGGCCACGTAATACCAGAATTAATAGCTAATCCAAGGTTCAAACATTCCCAATAGGAAACCAATTGCAAAAATCTTTATATTGCAGAATTAATTTGAAGATACCTCTTCATTGGAAGAACTGAGCACTGGCTTTTTGGGCAGACCCACAGATTCTACAGAAATCATTTGAGGCAATGCTAAGTCTAAGTTTTTGTTGTTGAGAATAGAAATTCTGCGATGGTTATCCATGCAATTTAAAGCCAGAAGACAGCCAATCGTCCTCTTCTGATTCATATAAGTCCTTCAGACTCCATCAATATTATACGTTCTTGCCTACTGTCAACGAAATTGAGCCTTCCTATAACTACGAGTCGCCGTAGCCTAGTAGGTAGTATGTTGGCTTATTAGAAGAGAGGCCTCGGTGTAAACCCCAGGTCTGACATTTCCAACAAAACGAAATACAAAAAAATATTTGTTCGGCGATTTCCTCTCAGCATATTTCTGGCAAAAAATCTAAGAGTAAATAAAAAATTGCCATGAAAAATTTCTCCAAAATCTGTCGTTCAAAGTCGACTTTAAGCTGTAGGTCCCGTCATTCATGTATAAAATTAACACACACAGCATAAGTGACGAGAGAAGCTAGGTCGTAACCCTGACTGAAGGTTTGTAACCAATTATGTATGATGTCATGTAACCGTCCCTGGCCTTATAGTTCAACAATAATGCAATTTTGAACGATATCCTTGTCCGGGAACCCATACAAGAGTTGACTTTAAATAATCCAGGATTTTCATGAGAAGTCCTCGGTATCTATGGACTAGAACTGATGCCGAGTGTGGCTGTCCAAGTAAAATAAACGATTCTCAGGAAAATCCTGCTATTCAACAAGCATTACGCCGCTTGTAATGCAGTGATCAGGCTCTGACAATACGAATAATATTAGAGCCCCTAAAGTATAGTAACTACAGCCTACTCGGTCCAGCATTTTGAAACTATCATTGTAAACACTAAACGTTCAACTGGAAATTTTTAAATTTTCAGACCAGAACCTCCTGGGTGTAATTCTAAAATCAAAATGTTATAAGGAACCATAAAATCGGCCTGGATGTGTCTATTTTTTATAAGATATATAGGAAGTCTAGATTGGGCCAGTATTTAACTTCACTGAAATTTTATGCACCCAGTTCAGCTATCTGCTTCTGTTTAGAAGTGATGTAAAACAGGACAGTTGTTGATCAGGATCAGTTGATCAGAGTGTCCGCTCTGCGTGCTCTGTCTATCGAATCACACTGTATATTTGATCAATAGTAGAGAAAATGGATTCAATGATGTTACTCTCTATTTTTTGATGAATTTGTTGTCTTATTGCAATTCGTTTCCGGTTATAAATGAAATTAATTGGTATGCCAATGTATGCTGGCAATGAGTTTAACAGACTATGCAGATATGTCCATGACATACTAAAAACATGTGTTTTCATATCGTGTTAACCAAATGAGCTTTGCAAGTATACAGCAATTAAGAGGCCCTATTTTCTTACATAAAATGTCAACATTTCGGCTACTAGGTTATCGCTTAAAAGCCATAAGATTAAGCACATCTTTAAATAGAAGACAAAGAAGAAGGTATAGCGAAGCATATCAACCATAAGCAAAATTCTTTACTGGTCTAAGAATGGGTCAAATACACTTATGTAAAGCTATTGTTGACAAACTCTTATTACAGTTGTAAGAAAGAATATTTTAAGATAAAAAGACATTTTTTAACTTTTTTTGCGAAAACACGTCTGCAAAATTGTGTATAAAGCTTACAAATTTATCTGTGAGGATTATGCCGTCAATCGAGCGGCAAGTGTTTGCCACTATATTGCAATTTCACAATATTTATTGCATCTTTTTATGTTTAGCGGTACTTTTTAATACACGTTGTTACTCCGTTTGAAAATTTTATTTTAAAAAATTAAAAATAATTTTCAGTATTAAATATTAAGTACGTATGTAATTAATTGAATTTTATTTTAATTTTATTGTTGTTGATTAAAGCCATAAGAAATATTATGAACACAAAATTTAATGGATTCTTAGATAAAAACAAAAATTTATTCATTTACAATAAATGCAAAAGAAAAATATACATTTATTATGATGTTAATTAGTTTTTATTCATATTATTTATAACAATAGAAGACTTTTTTCCCAATTTCATTTTACTTTTAATCATTTCATTCCATGTTCAAATTTAGTTTAAATGCAATATAAAGAGAGGAATTTTTCTTTTTTAATTTAAATAATTTTAATTTAAATTATTTCGATAATTTTATTTCATCAGTAAGTATTTGATTAATGGATTAAACTGCTTAGAATGTGCAGAGACTAATTGTGGAATATTTTATAGAGCCGGGTATTAAATTAACAAATAAAAAATAATAATAAGAATATGAAATAAAAGAAGAGATTGATAACAATTGGAAGTAAATTAATGAATCTAAATCGAACACGAGGGCGTTACCAACGAATTAAAATTATTAAAAATCTATTTGAGATTGCATTTTATTTGCAGGTAAAGAACGTTTTAAATATGATATCTTATTCAATAGCGTTTTGTTTCTCTAGAGGAGTTTTTCTTTTAATTGGCACGTGTAAGGTAAATAGTGTATACTTTGCGAAAAATATACAGTGAAAGAAAAAAGTCTATATACACTACTGCATGTAGACTTTTTCCCGTTGGTTTTTTCCAAATTGAAAGCAATGTTATAGTGTGGTTAAAGGCGTTTACAATTATAAATTTTTGAAGAAGAAGCGAACTTGAAAAAAATATAACTGGAAAAGACTACATACAGGCTGCCTTCCAAAATGTGTCAATACAAAGTATGTATGCAGTTCTACTACTGTATATAAACTATGTAGATATGCAAAGTAACCAAACAATGCATCAACTACAATTCCGATGCCTGATTGCTTTCTGACTGCGTTAAAAATACACATTGACGACGTTTTGAGATAGAATACATTGTATATTTTGTACAGCGGCATTATGAAACACGATACTTTGTTCAAACACAAAGCAACTAACATTTTGGACGGCAGCCACAGTGTCTGCATACAGTGGCGTATGTAGACTTTTTTCTTTGAATGTACTTTTTCACATATTTGTATATTTGGGTGTCTAGTGGATAATGTGCTAGACTATTAGCATAAGGGTCGTGGGTTCGATTCCCACCAGAAATTATGGTCTGTTATACCTTACCGAGCATAAGACCTATGATAGTCAGCTCATAATTATTATAGTATAATTTGTAACAGTATTTTAATGCCCTGGTGAAGTAGGTAGTGTGCTGCCCTAAAAAATGTGAGGCCACGGTTCAAACCCCTGGTCAATCATCTCTAACAAAACGAAATATGAAAAAAAATATTTCTTCGGTGACTTCCTCTCAGCAGATTTCTGGCAAAAACTCTGAGAGTAAATAAAATAAGCATGAGAAATTTCACAAAAATCTGTCGTTCGGAGTCGACTTTAAACTGTAGGTCCCACCACTCATGTATAAAAAAAAATAATTTTTTTGACGAGTTCCAGCAAATTTCTGGCAAAAACTCTGAGAGTAAATAAAATTGCCATGAAAAGTTTATCAAAAAATCTGTGGTTCAAAGTCGACTTTTAACTTAAAGGTGTCACCATTCATTTATAAAATTAACACACACAGCACAAAAGATGTGAGAAGCTAGGTCCAATTTTGTATCTAATGTCCAATTATGTATGTATAGCACCCGAATACGCTAGGCTTTACACAATACTGTGGATAAGGCAAGTTAGGCTTAAACTTGCATGTTCATAATGTATTTGTAATTATTGCAGCGAAACCAAGGGTTCTATGCGTTCACCTACAATGTGCCTAATAATCCCAACTAATTTTGCTAGTTTCGAAGCAGAAACAATTGACATCTTGTGTAGGCGTCAATTAACAAACAAATAAAAATTCTTACTTATTTAAAAGCGTTAATAATGCTTTTCACTTTTAACATGTTTGGTGTTATTGAGAAGCATTGTTTTATAACTTTTGGAAATACCCAAGGGAATGAGACAAATTTTAATGGTTTTAAACAACTAAAAAAAAGACAAAATGTTTTAAATTGATTTTTATTGCAAATTTTTATTTGCAAACATTATCACACACATTATTTGCATGATTTGATTTGGTTGGTTGGATTTTATGTTTGAATTGTTTAAACTTGTATTAATTATTGTTTTATTATGTCATTTATGGTTTTTAAACAAACAAAAAAAACGTAAAACAAAAAACTGCACTAAATATTTTTTAATATGCAAATTTTCTCTAACAACAACAACAACAACAATAAAAAAAAGAAAAAAGAAGTTCTATAACCTGTTTAAATAAAAAAATTTTTTTTTTTTAAAATCTTTCTTTTTCCTGTTTAAAAAAAATTTTTTTTTGCCGTCTTAAAAGTTTCTGCGATTTTTTTTCTAAAGCGTGTGCATGCTTGATGTTGGCTGATGAAGAGATAATAAAAAAATTCTAAAAATTTTTTTATCAAATCTTGGCGACAAGTATTTTTCTGTTGATGCATTAAATTTGAAATTGAATACCAGTTCCTTTAGTCTTTCTGTTTGCCTTGTTGTCTGTCTATTTCTATTGCCGGTGTTTAAATCATACATTGGCAAAAATCATCTTTCGATTTGCTATTCTTTCAATTATTTATGAACGGATTAAGAATCATAAATTTCTTATTAATTTCTTATTCACTTTAACTGGTTTCTAGAGAATTTCTATATATACAATTATGAGTTAACAGGGCTCCCTCACATATCATATATGCATTCACATATATAACCTCTTATATATTTTTATTCCTTAACAATAATTTGTTTAATTTAAAATTTATTATATAATAAAATAAATTCTAAAATAATTTTATTGTATTTTCTAGCCCCCCGCAAAACTTCATACGAAACCTCATAAATTTTCGAAAAGAAGAAAAAAAATCAAGTACAAGTACGTATAAATTTTTCTTAAATTTTACAAAAAAAAAAAGAAACAAATTTAATTCATTGTAAATTTATAAGAAAAACTAAGTTTAACTATAATTCTATGGAAATGTGTATTTAATTGTATGTGCCAATAAAAGCAGCCTGTAAAACTCAGAATAAAAAACTTGGATTAAAAAGAACACCAAATCACACAGGTTTATGCGAATTTTATACAATTTTTTTTAGTGTCTAAAACTTATCAACCAAAACGAACTTAAATTCGTTGCAGCCAGCAACAGCAAACAAAACAAAAAAAATTTAAATTAAAATCATTAAATTAGAAATAAAGACGGCCGCTACGGTAAGCTCAGTAAGCCAGCTAAGACGAATCGTTGGATGTATAGATGAATAAATATTCACAAATGTCTGTGAGATGTTGGTCACGTTACTTTGTGGTCTGTTTTTTGTGCCTTATACAACCATAAGTATATACCTCATACACTTTAAGCTTGTCAATAAAAATTTTACCAAAAAATTTTAAATTTTAAGGCAATGTTTTTGTTCCATTAAGAAATATCCCTTAGTCTGGCCAGCTTTCAGAAAAATCAATTCCATTTTAAAACTTAATTTCGAAGAGTATTTAATAAGAGACAGTTCTCTGAGAAACAAATTCTAAGGCTCGTAGTTCAACTATTGCTTTGAAGGCAATCTCTAGCATACGAAAGATCTGTCATAACTCTAAAGAAAGGCTTGAATTTCGCATTTACATACATACATAATTGGTCATTACAATCCTTCAGTCTGGATTATTACCCTAGTTTCTCACGCCACTTATGTTGTGTGTATTAATTTTATACATGGGTGGCAGGACCTACAATTTTTGAGAAACTTTTCTTGGCAATTTTATTTGCTCTCAGAGTTTTTGGCAGAAAGGTTGCATTGTTCTATGCAAACTATGCTTCATATAATTCTGAGACACTTATGTTTATGTTTCTGTAAAATTGAGGGTTCTTGTTTGTGTTTTCCATGCAAATGAAATCGTTTGTCTTACAGAAACAGGCCTAATTGTTTAATACCTGCACTAAGTCGTCTGAATATGTATAAGCTTCTATATACTGACAGCAGCCGCCCGAATGATGTTTATGCGTTATTGAGCCTATTATTTCTTTCTGTTTCTGCGGTAAACAAGTAAACATAAATACATCAACAACGCTACAAGAATAAACGTAAACATCTATAGAGATTTCGGGAAGGTGAAGTCATGAACATTCATCTTCAAGAACATTCTTCAGAATATTTACGTTGCCGTATAAAATCTGTCGAATAATTGCCTAGTAATTGTTATTGTTTATGCAAACGGCATAAACAGAGGAATAACAAACAAACAAAGCAAAAAATATTAAATAATTTTAATTAAACCTAAATACGAATTTATTTTTATTTTATATGCAATCTAAGAACTCAGATTTCAAACGTTTTTTAAAAGGTAAAAACGTAACAATATGTAGCATAGGGCCATCAATTAGTCGGTTTTCATTGACCATAATTTTCCCACTTATTTTATTAATCATTTTACTTTGGAAATACAATGTTAATTTTTATTTGCATTATTTTATTATTATTATTATTTATTTCGATTTATTCGATTTTCGTTTTTTTACTTTTAATGTGTATTTTTATTGTACCATCATGCATTTAAATTCGTTTTACATGTACGTATGTACATATGTATGAATAATTCAAGGTCTTGTCTTCTTTAATGTCGATGCTGTTGTTGTTATATTTGCATGCGATTTTTTTAGGAATCGAATCGTTTTTTTAAATTTTTTTCTCAAAGCAGCTCATCTCATTTAAGTAATGTTTTCCAAGTTTTTGTTTTGTTTTTGTTTTCATTTTTTCTATAATTGATGAAGAAAAAATGGCAATTTATATAAAAATTTTAAGCAAAATAAGATGAACAAAAAAACTAAATTTAAAATGAATGAAGTTTAATTATAAAAAAGTCTTATGTTATTACGTTTGAAGTGGATTAGGAACACCTGTGGTTCTAAAAAAAATTGACCATTGTGAGCTAATGGGGTACAAATAATATTAAGAAGCAGAATATGTTATAATTTTCATACTTTACATGGAAATTTATCATGTATTATAATTATTACACAATATTGTTACGTTTTTTACTTTTTAAAATAAATATTTCCTTTGGATTGAAGGATTGCAATTTGAAATCAAAGATATTTTTGTTATTATTTATTGCTGGGAATTTATACATCCCTTGACAGCAGTTTATAGCCGAAACAAATAGGCACTGGTGCCGCTATATGTTGTAGCAAGACAAGTAGCCCCTCTTTCTTATTGTGGTTTAACTTGCACGATTATATACTTGTCTTGGCATAATTTAGTTTCCAAAGATCATTCAGTTTTATGCAAACATACATACATACGTAATTGGCCATTACAACGCTTCAGTCAGGATTACTACCTAGCTTCCCACATCACTTATGTTGTGTGTGCTAATTTTATACGTGAGTGGCGACACCTACAGTTTACAGTCGTCTCCGAATGACAGATTTTTGAGAAACTTTTCATGGCAATTTTATTTACCCTCAGAGCTTTTGTCAGAAATCTGATGAGAGGAAGTCGCCCAAAAAATATTTTTTTTCATATTTCCTTTTCTTGGGGCTGTCTGACCTTGTGTTTAAACCTCTCTTGTAACACCGATACTAACTGTTCTGTCATACAATTATAACTCCAGGCTGGCATCTCATGCTCGTGCCCGTAGTTTAAATACTTTCTGCTAATAAAGCAATGACAGAAGATGCTCTGTGATCTTACATTTTTCATTGTCGTTAAAGCTTCTACAGAAGTCTTAGAGAGGTATACCCAGTCTCCAGGGATGTGCACCCAATATTCCCGTGTTCAGGAACTCATACAAGAATAATCGCCTAATGCCTCGCTATCTGTTCCAAACACGTCCGGAATTTTTGTCAAATTTAAAAGTGGTGTACACACTCCATAGGAATCAGGGAACTAAAGAATTTCGAAGATGCACTTCGCTTTAGGCGACCGATATCTATAAAAAATAAAATCATGGAAAAATAGAGAAAGACCAGCATATCAGCGGGGAGCAGGTTGCTTGGAAACTAAGCGTTCATCAACAAACATTAAATTATTTGGAGAAAGCTGGATCCATAAAGTAGCTTGAATTTGGGTGCTAAATTAATTAAAACTGAAACGTTAATGTTGGTGTGGACCACTGCTAAAACAAAACTAAACTATTTTTAAAACTTGTTGTGAAGGTAAGTACATACACTCTAAGTTTGGAATTATATATCGAATTTAGGTTCTTATTTAAATTTTGCCTTTTTTAAATATTCGCCACTAAAAATTTTTGTTTCCTTTTAAGAACTGATTTCTCTTACTAGTGCATTCTAGTGCATTAGGTTTGCCATCTGTCGTTATCTAATAACAACTCCATCTGTAAAAATGTATTAGGTTGTTCGATTTACTTTAGTAATACTGAACTTTGCTGTACTATTTCAGAACATTTTGTGCAGTCTGATGATATACAGTGGACAACAAAAGTCTTAATACGACAATATATTTTAGCAATATCATGAATTTTAGCCAAAAGATTGTATACAAATTTATAGTTTATATATTTATTTTATTAATTTATTTCTGTTTTATTATAAAACAAACAATTTTTTAAAGTTTTTATAAAACAAGAGAAAAATCGGGAAACGTTTCAGGTGACTCCATAGGTACATCCAAGGAGAAACCTGAGTAAATTTAAAATGCAAAGGCCTAATATATGAAAATGTTATCCCTTTAGTAGAATATCCCTTAAGGTCAAGCACTCCATTTAACCCATTTGGAATTGAATATACAAGTTTTGTTTAGTATTTCCTGGTGCCACCATGAGCTGGTTTTTCGGTTGACTTTTGTTTGAGGTTTAGCGATTACTTAACCGTTCTTTCAAATAATCTCCTAAATACGCTCTTGAAGTCATATCGGGACTTTGTGCAAGAATATTGAGTCCGTGGGGACTTTTTTTTGTCAAAATATATTGGATAATTTTGCTGTCCACTGTATGTTGTTGATGTTATATTCTCAAGAAGATCAGAGGTTTTCATGGAGCACAACAGTTTTTGCAGTCTGGTGATATACTATGTTGTTGATGTTATGCTCTCAAGGCGAGCTGATTTCCTAAGAACTTTTTAAATAGCAAGACATAAGAATTACAGAGGCTTATTTGGAGGCTCAACTAACAATTCCAATACCAGTCCTCAACCAAGTGACATAAAAATCAATTGAAATACAGTCTTTTAACATAAAATCTGTCATAATTTTGAAGTGAATATCCCTAGTATTAGCTTGTTTTCCTCTACAAAAAAAAAAAACAAAAAAATCAAATCAAAAGTGTTAAACAAAATGTCTACGGTTTTTGCGTTGTATAAAGCAAAACAAAAAAAAAACACTCATAAAAAAACTCTAATGAAACTAAAAAACTTTGTTAATTTTGCATAAGCGATGGCCTTGAATTAATTAAGGCTTTTATGCATATGCAAAAAACAACAACAACAACAAAAGTATTAAAAAATCGTTCCTGATTTTTATATTGAGAATTTAAGTTATTAATGGTATAAAGCAATAAATAGTGTTAATAAAAGGAAATTAAAAATAATACAATAGTTTCGTATACGAACGAAACGAATTTAAAACATTTTCAAACTTGGCATATGGAATCCTAATGATTCAATATGAAACTTATTTTGTGATACACAGAAATGTAATATAAGTCCAATATACGTCAAATCTGACATTGGGAAAATTAAGCGAAAAATCGTTGGCGTTTTACTATATTCAATTATTGGCGACTTTCAATTATAGCCTACTTTGGTAGCTCAGGACAAAAATTAAATTATCATCGAATTTAAATAGACTCTTAACTAATTGGCTGCAGCATGATTTAATGGCTTTGAATTTTATTACTGCCTATAAATTGTTGGCAAATAAATTGAAAATTCGATGTGAATACGAAAAAAGGGACAAGTTTTTAGGAAAAATACTTTAATTCAGTAATTTCAAGAAAATGACTTAAAAGCCGCAGCATAACTAAGATGTCAGTGTATATGCAAACAGTCAAACAGGGTTTATACATACGTACAGTGGACAGCAAAAGTCTTAGTACTCTATATCTTCAAAAAAGTCACCACGGGCTTAAAACTCTTGCACAAAGACACGATATGACTTCAAGAGAGTATTTAGGAGATCATTTGAAAGAACGGTTACGTAATCGGTAAACCTTAGACAAAAGTCAAACGAAAAACTTGCTCATGGTTTCACCAGAAAACACTAAACAAAACTTATACATTCATTTCCAAATAAGTTAAATGGAGTGCTTGACTTTAAGGGATATTCTACTAAACACAAGGGATAACATTTTCATATATTAGGCCTATGGATTTTAAATTTACTCAGATTTCTCTTTGGGGGTACCTATGGAGTCATTTGAATCTTTTCCTTATTTTTCTCTTGTTTTATGAAAAACATTAAAAAAATTGTTTGTTTTATAATAAAACAGAAAAAATTAATAAAATAAATATATAAACTACAGATTTTTATACAAACTCTTGTCTAAAATTCATGAAACTGCTAAAATATAAGACTTTTACTGTGCACTGTACATATACAAGTGATGATTACAACTCTTCAGTTAGGATTACGATCTAGTTCCTCAGATTATTTATGTTGTGCATGTTGGTTTTATACATGAGTGACGGAATCTACAGTTTAAAGTCGACTCCGAACGACAGATTTTTGAGAAGCTGTTGCATGGCAATTTTATTTACTCTCAGAGTTTTTGCTAGAAATCTGCTGTGATGGAAGTCGCCGAAGAAATATTTTTTACTATTTTCACTTTGATGTCTGACCTGTGATTTGAACCGAGGCCTCACGTATAATAAGCCAACATTAATTTGATCATGTAACTATCATTTCTACCTGCTCCTCGTTAATGAGAACGAGAGAAATAATTAAATTTCCCTCCGCAACTTTATATTCCCCTTCGCTTTAAGTGGAGCCATTCTAACTGCTTACTATGCGCAGTGAACGCCAAGTTTAATGTAAAATTTTTTATTTCAATTGCTACAATGACTTAAGTATTCTTTTTCTTATTAAAACGAATAGTTAAAGAATAAATTTACCTTTGCGTGACTGCACTTTACTACAGCTTAAGTTTGAATTCTAAAATTTTATTGCCTCTCAATTACCTGATACAGCTGTTACGAATTGTAAGAAATTGATTTGGATTGCAAATCTTTTATTTTTTTTTAATTTTATTCATTATCAACTATTTTAGTGCCTTAGTTAGTAAAACATATGTATTAGAATTGAAATTAAAAAAACTATTTAGCTAATGGAACAAGTGCTATTGCTAGCTGCTAAAAGGTCTGAGTGTGTTTGTATTTATATTGCCTGTATTTAGCAGATATTTAAGACTCGTTAAATGAAAATTAATTGATGCTTGTCATTCAAACGATGACTACAACACATATGAGGAACGGTGATGGCGATGGCTTTGGTAATCTTGGTGGTGATGGTGATGCTGATGATGATGCTTATAAATAGAGAATGTTGACAAGAATTTATAAAATGCTTGTAAAATGTTTAATCTTCACTATAAAATGTTTAAATGTGTGGCGTCTTCTTTTAGATGTTTTATCTTTTTTGTTTTTGTTTTTTTTGTTGTTGTAATTTTTTATTGTTGTAATTTTTTATTGCTGTTATTGTTGTTGTTGTATTTAATTTAACTTTATCTAATTGTGGAAATTGTTTTTAGTTTTTTTATTGTGTTCTTTTTTAAATCAATTATGGTGTGTTGTCTAGTTTAAAAGACATTGGCGTTTATATTTATTTTGATTTTATAAAAACCTACTAAAAAAAGAAGATAATTATACAGCTTAAGCAAAAAAAAAAACAGCACACTCAACTCTTATAAATTCTCAAAAGATTTAATGTTGGTCATACAACTTTTCTTAAAATTAAATTTCGCAAAAAATAAAAAAAAAATAAAAAAGATTTACCATCACAATAAAAAATAAATAAATAAATATGTATCCTAAAATTTGGAAAGATTTATGGGAAATTTTAAGATTTGAAAATGCAGCGAACGTTCTTTGAATTTAAAAAAAAAATAATTTTTCTTTGTATTATTTGTGATGCTAGCTGCTGGTGACTTAAGAATATGCTGTGTAAGCTTTGTACTACTTTGTACTTATTTCCTTGATAGTTTTTATTTTTCTAATTTCAGCCTTATTCAATACGACATTCTATATATTTTAAAAATTTCATAATCCTTTATGCTAAGTATTGAACACAGTATTCCCCGGATATAAGCACTTTTAAAATTTCTTGCAGGATAGTGTTTACAAGAGGGGAATTCTTGCATCGAAATCCTACATCTGAGAGCGCAAATAGCCACGAATCATTTAAGCGGGTAGAATTCAATGTATCTCCTTGACAGCACTGACTCATATTCAATGGAATGCGTGTGGGAAACACGCTCACTGCTGAATTTCTGAAGGAGATGGCTCCGTAGCAGAGTTTATAGGCATAATCAAGAGTCGTATTGTAGCATTAACTAGTCAGAGAATCAGGTCGCTGACCTGGCCTGCACCAGCCCAGATTAGTAGAAAAGCTTTACAAATTACGAAAGGCGACCATTGGTGGATTGTATGTTTTCTACCAGGAATCAATGATCTAAGATTACGTTATCTTGGTTATGTCTTTTATATGGGACAGAGTGCAACCAAAGGAAACATTCTACGGAATTACATTGCGCTGTTCAACTTCTTACTACTTTTTCCAATAAATCTATTATATCGCATTAATGATGAGTATTGGCTTCCTAAGAGTTGTTGACTTAACATATCCTCATAAAAAGAAATCCAGAAATGTTTAATCGCACGAGCTATTGAACAGTACCAATTTCGGAAAGAAAGTTGTCTCAAAACGGGTGTATATCAACGAATTCTTTTTAAGTAAATTTATAGTATGAAGTACAATTTTTCGCGTTTATAAGCGGGGAATGCTTAAAAGCGGAATGCATATATCGAAATATACCGGGTGCTTATAACCGGGAAATACTGTATTTTTAATAAATTATCCAATATGTTCCTGCCTTACTCATTCTTTAGAGAACAAGAGCGAGAGAGGCAGAGAAAGAATAGAGAGAATTAAGTAACAAAAGTAAAGAAAACAAGAGAAAAGTAAAGAAAGAAAAACGAAAAAGAAAAATTAATGAATAGAAATAAAAAGGAGGATAAGAAAGTAAGAAGGAATGAAAAGAGATATGTTTCCTCTTTATTATGTAGAAGATATCGTAGATAAATTTAAGCCATACTGTAGATATTCCCCAAGATGGTTAATTACGTTCAAAACCCCTACTAGATTCTCAAGCTTACAGTCCTTCAAGTTATCTAACCTATCCACTCTTCATATAACCTATAAACATCGGAGATATCCCTGTTACATCTGTTCATTCTGTGTCAAAAGTTAAAACTAAGTTCTCTCATTACTCAGACTTAAGACAAGTCGCGTAATTGTACGATGGAACTTTGGCTATAAGGCCATGACAGTTCTACAGTTCGATATGAAGCCCCGTTAACGATTGGTGAGTGAATTAAATCTTTCCTTACTAATTTCTAAGAAGAAGCCTTTTGGTCTCCTCTTCTAATGTTTCTTTCAAAACTGTTCTGAATTTTGTTATTTTATTTGCACTTTTTACTAATGACCAAACTTATTCGATAATCCGACATAAGGAGGTTTAGCTACCTCGAACACTTCCAAATCAGATGTATGATGTAATAGTACATCCCTTTAAAACCTACAGCACTGTCTGATTATCCATATAAATTCGCCGAAGTCTAGTAGATAGTGTGTTGGCTTATTAGACATGAAGCCTCGGTTCAAACCCCAGGTCAGACATCTCCACCAAAACGAAATATGAAAAAATATTTCTTCGGCGACTTGCTCTCAGCAGAGTTCTGACAAAAACTCTCTGAGAGTAAATAAAATTATCATGAAATGTTTCTTAAAAAATCTGTCGTTCGGAATTGACTTTTAACTGTAGCTCCCGACACTCATGTACCAAATTAACACACACTAGGTGGTACTCCTGACTGAAGGGTTGTACTGACGAACTATGTATGTATGAATGTATGTATCTGTAGCTTTTGCTAACGACCAGTTACTTATCATAACTTTAGTCGATAATCCGACATAAGGAGGCTTATCAAACTAACTCCCACTCAAATCAGATAAGATGTAATAGTACGTCCATTTAAAGCCTTCAGTACTGGATGATTCTTCACATAAATGATTACTTTTGAGCTCTACGGTATATGTTTTCTGTTTAGTTCCGTGGTCTTAACAATCCCTAGAATTTTTAACTAAAAGATATTACATTGCTCAAGGAAACTATACGATTCCCTGATATTGGTTACATATGTAGATGAAGACCCTCCTGCTTCTGTGAAACAATATTTTGTTTGGTGGCTGTAGGGTACCAAAGAGTTGGCGTTAAATGACTATAATAAATTCTCACTTGCTTACCAGTTTCGTTTATGTCTGTAATTAAATAAGGATTCTTAATTATTTATCTGCCACTTAAAAATTAATTTTTTCTTCACTATTTTAGTGTTTTTTTAGACATGTTTTTATGTCTGTTATAATACCTGTTTGCTTACAACCCTATTATATGATTTAGTGGAATTTTTTTTTTAATTTTGTAATCATTTCAACATTGGTAGGATGTGTTTTTGGGGAGGATTTTTAACTGGTGATTGGCTATAATTTTTATTTAAAAAACATCTGAATTGTGTGGTATTTAAAGAAGATTTCCAAACAAGTATTTGCAGAAAACACATTCGCAACTTAAGAATTTTTAAATGCATTCCACTTTTTTTTAATGGTTTTTCTCAATGAAAAACTGAAACCTACAAAAAAGAAACGCAACATAATACTCAAATTGTTTAACATATATGTTGAATTTTTTTGTTGATTTTTTTTAATAATAAAATGGTTGGTAACAACAACAACAAAAAAAATATAGAAAACAAGATAACATCAAAAGTGTTTAAGTAAATGCAACATGCAACATACGAATGAATAAATGAAGATGCAGACAAAATTGTCTTTAAGTGTCAAAAAACATTGTTTTGTGGCGGTAGATAAAGTTCTTTTTTTTTGTTTTTTTTTCTTGTTTTATCAATGCACAGCACAGTTAAACATCTTTTGTTTAAACATTTATTAATTTGATGCTGTTGTTCCACTTTGCTTTTTGCTTGTCTGCTTGCAAAAGCCTGCAAATCTTTTCGATTTTTATTGCCGATGATCTTCATCATCTTGATTTTGTATGGAATTTTCATTAAAAAAAAATTAATTTTTTTTCCATTTTTTTCTTCCAAAAATTTTGTACATAATTGTGTATAAATATAGCATAAAATTATACAAAAAAAAAATGTTCATGTTTATGTTTATGTTCATGTTATAACATGTTTAACAGCCTCTAGTAGATTTCAATGTTTCTGTTTTTTTTTCTCCAACTTTGTTTTCTACTTTTCAAAATGATAATCCACACAATACTTTGTATTTCATTTTGGTTTTATGCGTTTACTGCACAATCGCAAAACAAAGTAGATTTTTTTTTTGATTAAGAAAAGAAGCGCCAAAAAAACATTGATTGATGATTTTCTTGTCAAATTATGAAATGTGTGAACCGCCACTATAAATTTTAATTCTTCAACAAAAACGCAAAAAACAACAATCTTATACAATAGTTTTGCTGGTTCTTTAACTGAACTTAAAACACAAGCTTGCAAGTTCACATTGATTTTGGAATGCATAAACATATCATGCAGAAATCTCTTATATTTTACGAAAATTTTTCAATTCAGTATTGTGTTGGCTGCATTGGAAAAATAAAATTTTCTTATGCCTTGATTTTCTTAGAAAACGGCGATTGAAGAAGACCAAAAGTATGGTGGTTAGTGCCAGGCAGCAAGATAATGTAACATAATTGGTCATTACAACCCTTCAGTCAGGATTACGACCTAGTTTCTCACACCACTTACATATGTTGTGTGTGTTAATTTTACACATGAGTGGCGGGACCTACAGTTTAATGTCAATTCCGAACCACAAATTTTTGAAAAAATTTTTCATGGCAATTTTATTTACTCACAGAGTTTTTGCCAGAAATCTGCTGAGAGGAAGTCGCCGAAGAAATACTTTTTGTATTTTGTTATGTTGTCTGGCCTGGGGTACGAACCCTGACTTTACGTCTAATAAGCCAACACACTACCTACTAGCTACGGCGACTACAAGATAATGTAAAAGCTCATAATAACTTGCAATTTTATCTCAGAATTTAACGCCCTCTGGAATGGCAAAATTGACCCGAAATAATCGTAAAAAACTGAATGTTATGTACATGCTTATCGCCCCAAATAAATATTTCATGTATTTGCACAAACTGAGCGTTACAAGATATTATATTGATCTGATGATCTGGTGATGAAGATAGATAGATAGATAGATAGATTTAGCGTATCCTTATGAACTGGATAGACCTATTGACTGCACGATACCTGAATCCACTTTCGATATTTTCATGATAATGCTTTGCACAAGCCAGGGAATATGATTCAAGTATTCAACGACGGATCTAGATCATGTAATAAAGACGGAAGGGGATTTTTTCAAGAATAGTTGAATCTTAAATTATCCCCTGCACTACCCAATTGCTGTAGTACCATATCGATTGAAATAATCACACTTTACGAATCTGATATTAAAGTACACCGAATGTGGAGGATATACCCATAATGAAGTCGCAGTATACTAGTTGTTAGTATGTTAGCTTATTAGACGTGAACCAGTGGTTCAAATCCCAGCTCAAACAAATCGAACAAAACAAAATATGAGAAAATATGCCGGTTACTTTCTCTCAGCAGTCTTCTGACAAATACTCTGAGAGTAAATAAAAGTGCAATGAAAATCTGTCTCAAAAATTTATAGTTCGGAGTCGACTTTAAACTGTAGGCCCTCCACCACTCATGTATAAAATTAACACATACAACATAAGTGGTGTGAGAAGCTATGTCGTATGACTATGACTAAAGACTTGTACCGACCAATTAGTAGGTTAGTAGGGTAGGTATGCTTAATTACTGACATAGTAAAGTGGCCATTAGAGCCTAGAGAATGTGTACTCCGCATCTAAGATTGTGCAAGAATGCAGGTTGTCTATAAAGGAGATAACGAGACATTCATAGGTTAGCCACATATCATTTCCTGGACTGGGAGATTTGAAGGGCACATTAAAGCTTACATATTGCAAATGCTGTTGCGATTTTCATTCCTTTAGAGAGACTCTAACAAATGGTTCCATTCAAACTTGCCTTTTTTACAAAAACATATAGAATTTAGAAAGTCTAGACAAATCTGATTCGATTGCATTACCAAATTTGGGATAAATCTGACCAGGGCTGATGTGAGAAGCTAAGTCGTGATCCTGGCTAAAGGGTTGTAATGACCAATTATGTATGTATGTATGTATGTATGTATGCATGTATGTATGTATGTATGTATGTATGTATGTATGTATGATCAAATACTTCAAACTCATAAATTATTATCGCTTTCGAATTTTATTCAATGTAATCGCTGCGACAAATTTCCTATTGGGTTCAACAACGAAGTGATAAAATAGAAACCAAAAGGAGAAAATAGAAAATACTTTTTTCATTCTTCCTTATAAATTTTCTCTCTTATACACACATGCGAAATATGAAACATGCGCTTTCGCTTGTATTCACAAAGTGACGTCATTAAAAAACGCTGAATATTCATCGTAGGTCGGGGTCGCCTGATACATATTAATTAAAAGTCTGTATATGCATGTATGTATACTAGATTGGTACACGCTTTTACAAAAAAAAAAAAAGAAAACAACAAAAAAACCAATTTCCTATAAATGTGTTGAACGTATGTGTTTGATTCCAAGGTCGTTCGTTATATGCATTATATTTGTGGTTAGGGTTTTAAGAATTCCCGGAGATTTTTAATACGAATTTAAAAGTTAAAACTGGAGTTTCTCGAAGAGAACAAAACTCAAACTATTGTTAGGGTTAAAAATATTGTGTCAAGCCTTACACGTACACATATGTACATATATACATAATAGATCATTACAACTCACACCACTTATGTTGTGTATGTTAATTTAATACATGAGTGGCGCGACATATAATTTAATGCTGACTCTGAACGACAGATATTTTTAGAAATTTTTCATGGCAATTTCTCAGAGTTTTAGCCAGAAATCTGCTGGAAAGAATTCGCGAAAGGCCTGGTGTTTGACCCGTCGCCTTACATCTAATAAGTCAACACAATACCTACTAGACAACTGCGAATTAATATAGGAACACACCACACCAAACATAACTTATTACACGGGAGTGGACTGGTAAAAGTTAAGAAATAGGAAAAATAAAGTATTCCTATAGCAAGAATGTTAATGAGAGCGCAACAATCCCACTTGGTGGCATGCATAGGTGTATGCAAATAGGCTCGAGAATTTGAACCTTGTAGTTCTCCGTCCCTTCAATCTGCCTAACAAGTAAAAGAGCGTCAAAAGAAAAGAGTTAAAATCGTGATGAGCCATCACACACTTCAACAAAACTCAATTTGAAGAATTTTATTTAAAAAATTCCTTTAGATCTACCCAAACGACTACTTAAACTTGTTTCCAATGTCATGTCGAATACAATGGCAGTGTTTACAAGTCATTGCGTTAAGGGAAGGCATGCGGAAATTGTGCACCTCCCATCAAACGACTTTTTCCAATGTTGTGGGTGTGCTGAGGAGAAGGAAATGCCAATACCGATCTCTTAAGAAGTGCGGATTTAGATTATTTGGCTCTCCATTCCTTGTTAGCTTTACGGAGTTATCATCCATTGATATCAAGGGTATGGCTTCGTTTATTAAACGTTTAGGCTGGTTTCCAGCATAGGGGAGGTAGGGCTTTATGGTGCAGTCCCTTGTGATGACGAATTTCTTCGCTGAGTTTGATAGAATTCGATCAGTACAAGCATCACAATGGGCTGCTATACGCGCTTTTGTATCAAAGCTACAACTCCACTTTAACCTAACCTGACCTAACCTACCTAACGGTATAATTCATTTCATTTCTGTTTTTTACACATTAAAGCAACTCACAAGAGTTCACACCAAAAGTTTTCACTAAAAATTTGGAAATCTCACAAACTCAAACCCTATTTAGGATACAGGAATACAGAAAAACAATAACGCAATGGTTTATACGCCATCTGAGGCATGCGGAGAAGAAAATCTTTAAAACAGAGAGAAAGAGAGAGATAGAGTGCAAAATACATTTATTAAATTTTCCCTTCCTTTCTCATATTATGCCTCTACGAATGTGTATGAGTCGCAAGTTCTATTATACGTATAATGATATCAATAGAGTCTCTATATCATTATCATCGTCATCATCATCGTAAACCATTATATAGATGAGTTCATTGTTAAGCAGCAGATGGTCTTTGTTGTTGTTATGTTTATTGTTATTATTATCCTTTAGAATTCTATTTGCAAGTATTTTTGTAGAAGTGAAAGTGTGAGTATGTCAAGTGCTTGAGTGGGTTGTAAAATTTATTCTCGTTGCTATTTAAATCGAACATTGTGGGTTGCCATTGCATTTAGAAAATTAAAATTAAAACAGCAAACAAAAACAGAAATTAAAATGTTATTGCCAATGGATTTCATCATGCTTTAGAGATTCGTTTGGTTGTCAACTGCGGTCGTTTTTTTAACGAGCCAGAGAATTTTAAGAGGAGTCATACAAAACAGCCACTATTTATAACATTGCTTAAATTTATCGGAAAGTTAATCGTTTTCAAATTCTGTATTTAATATTCAAATACTACGTTAATTGCAAAGACAATAAATATTCCATTAACGCAAAAAGATAAGACTTTATTAAGACATTAATATGCGTGTCCATTTGATAGGTGGTGGCTATTCTAATAAACAATTTTTTTTCCATTTTTTATGAGACTATTTTTATACTCAGTTCAAATCAAATGTTTGACTTTGCTTTCGTAGATTTACTTAAAAGTTCTGCTGGTGGAAAAAATTGTCACCTTTAAGCAAAAATCAAAAAAATCAACCAAGTGGCGAAAGACATGAATTGAAAAAAAACATTATCACCTAGCCAAAGTTTACGTGCACTGGACTAACCATTTAGCTTAACTGTCTAATGAAACAAATTGAAACTGCTAACTTAGACGAGTCACACTTCGATTGTGATCGAAGAAAGCAATTGCAATTGGTACCTTCACTATTAATTTGTCAGAAGAAAACAACTGCAAATGATCAGAAAGACAATTGTGTTCCAGCTGCATAATGCTTAACAATATGATAACGATGGCAATTGGCTTAAAACTTTTTGAGTTTGACTGAAAGATTCCTGTGTGAACTCATTAAAGTACAAACTGAATACCACAAGTTTTTGTCATAGATAATTATTCTGTTGAAAAAAAAATTTACTTTAAAGTTGCCCGGCCGCACATCAAATAGTGGATCAAACTCATATCAAAAGTCAGGCCAAGATGAGTTTGAAGAATATCAAAGCACTTTTGAGTTTCACTACCTGCGTTGCATAAATCATATGTTTTATACTTCTTCGCAACAACTATACAATGTAGTTTGAAGGTACAATTTTGATGTGTTACTGTGTAAAGAAAATTAAGTATTACCAACACATATGCAAATTTGATCAATTAAATTTGATGTATCGCCATGCGCCATAACAGAAGATTGTGTTTTTATGTGTTAATAGGCAGGCAGGCACGGTTTTGCGTTTCCATATCTTGGCCTAAGAACAGTTCTTGTAAGTTTGCCGGTGATTTTCTTATACAGTATCTTAAATACGACTTTCAAAGAAGTTTTGTGCGTAGTAATTCAGAGATCTTCGTTGCTAATGCCTGCCAATTGAAAAGAGATTAAATTGTGCCGCTCGGTTCCCTGTTTCCCCCTCTTTTTTATAGGGCTATGTTAAGTCATTGGTTTGTATCGGCTTACCAGAACTCTGGAATCATTGGAAGCCAGTATTCAAGTCACTATTCGGCCAGATGTATTGCAAAAAGTAAACAAAAATTTAAATCCCCGTGGTCTAGTAGGTTGTGTGTAGGCTTATTAGACATAAAGCCTTGGTACAAACCCCAGCTCAGACATCTTGAACAAAAGGAAATATGAAAATATGAGATTTAAAAAATAATGCCGGGAAAAGTTTCTCAAAAATTTGTCGTTCAAAGTCAACCCTAAACTGTAGGTCCCACCACAATTTAGTCATGATTACAAACTAGCTTCTCACATCAACCATGTTGTGTGTTTTAATGTTATACATGAGTTTCCCGACCTACAGCTTAACGTCAACTCAGAACGGCCTGAAAACCTTTTCATGACAATTTTGTTTACTTTCGGAACTTTTTGTCAAAAGGCTGCTGAGGGGCACCTGGCAAAAGAAATATTTTTTTGGTATGTTATGTTGGAGATGTCTGAGCTAGGTTTTGAATCATGGACTCTATTCGAAAAAGCTAACATATCACCTACTAGACTACGATGACTTCTATGTCTCTCTGAATAACTAAAATTTGCCCTTCTATCTTCACACGTCGCAAAATTTTTTTCTTGCATTTTGAGAAAAATCTCTCCAATTAATTTCTTTCAAACTTTTGGCGATTTATTTCCATTAAAATTATTTTTTGTTTCATTCTCATATCGCGTTTTTAAAATAACATCTCTTTTTTAAACAATTCACTGTAATTCCTTTAATTTCTTTTCTTATTTTTGGTTTGTATTTTTAAAACAAGATTTTTATTTCTGCAGCAAGAAAACTATTTTAAAATTGTATCTCCGCATTCCTTAAGGCCAACTTGGGTCATTTGCTGTGCCGCCACATTTTTCGATAATCAGTGAACAATTAAATGATGCCGATATCTCGATATCTAAATATAAATTTTTTTCCTTACAGAATCAAATGAATGTGTTTTTAAATTAAAATAAAAAACGAACAAAAATTCATTTGGCAGACAGATTGTCTAAAAGAAAAAAAGACCGGCAAAGAAAAGGTATGAAATGAAAAGAAAAGTGCTAAGAGTAAAATTTTATAAGATATTTTTTAAGTAAGTATAGCCATAGTGCAGGACACGAATTACATATGAGTACGGGTATAGGCAATTCTTTAAACGAAGCATTAATGCAAATACTTCTGGCCTGTTTGAGCAGAAAGACTTTTTTAATTTTAAGGAAATTATTACAATTTATTTTTAAAGAATACATTGTTATTATTTTCTGCTTTTTTTAGCCCTTAAACGTTAATTTTATATCGACGCATGCAATATGTATCTCGTCATTATAATGCTGCCTTAAATTGATTTGAATACAGTGACGCTATAAAAAGTGACAACCAAAAGAAATCGATTTTGTAAGGCAATATATATTGACAAAAACCACAACAACAATAACAACAAAACGGTACAATAACAATAAAAACTTACAATATAATCATCGAGTGAATCAATTCGTATTAAACACAACAAGTCAAGTCTGAAGAAAATAAGAACATAAACAGAAAAAATTCTATACAGTAAAGATCATATAAATAGCAGAGCTGTTTGGGCGAATGGAAAAGGGCTTGAAATTTTGTTAGAACAATTTAAAAGACTATCGTCAAATTTAATTAAATAAACAATCATCGATGAATATAAACGAGAAAATGTGCCGATAGTATGAACTTCATCGTTTCTAGTATGTTTGATTACTCCGATAAACATCAACAACAATGGTATGTTGCAATATGTGTGTTGGGGCATGTCGTCATATCATCAGGGTATAATTGGGATTCTGAAGTCAACGTAGTCTGGTAGATAGTGTGTGTACTTACTACACATGAGGCCTCTGTTCAAACCAGAGGTCAGACATCAAACCGAAAGTATGAAAAAACTATTTCTTCGGCGACTTCCCCTCAGTAGAATTCTGGCAAAAATTCTGAGTGTAAATAAAATTGCCATGAAACATTCTTTTTAAAAAATCTGCCATTCGGAGTCGACTTTAAACTGTTGGTCCCTCGACCTATGTATAAAATCAATACACCCAACATACGTGGTGTGAGATCTATTGATTACGCTGACACCAGATTGATTTTCCTGTTCAAACAGATCCAGAACACAAATAACCGCGAGAACTTTTAGCAACATGGATGACTCCAAATATGTAAATAGAATGGGAGAGGACCTGCAGGGCACATTTATGGAATTTTCCCCCTTACATCTGAACCATTTAAGCTTGGTAGACAATTAATTTAGAGCAAGGACGATGGAACAATCTTTCTGTCATTGCCTATCACCTCTTTGGCTGGATAAACTTTGTTAATAAAAATAAAGCAAAGAAGGGAATAATAAGGGGATAGAAGAGATGCTTAAAGTATTTTTCTATCGTTACTGTTACTATCGTTACAATCGATTGCAGTATGAATGGTTTAAAGGAATAAAAAATTCATTGGCTTTTGCTATTTCATTGCCCTCTATTGTATGACAAATAGTTGATGAAATAATGAAACGAAAAAAAAACAGACGACAACAGCAACAAATTGCCTCCTTCTCCTGCCTATAAGTTATTTTTTGATTGATTTTACAAAACAAGTGCGTGTATTTGTCATTGTTGTGGTCGTTGTTGTTTTTATTGTTTTTCTTTGGTTGTTCGTTCTCATTGTTATTAGAGAGAAATTTTTGTTTTTCTTTTGTAATTGCTTTCCTTTATTTATGTTTTTTTCTTTGTTGTAGTTGTTGCTGTTGTCTTTGAATAAATTACTCTATGCTTCTATTGTTGTTGACTTGTATTTGTTTATGTTTTTTTTTTCTATATTCTATTTTGTTTTTGTAAATTTTTATGTTGCATTGTTTGAAGTCGTTGTTCTTGCAATTATTTTTGTCTCCACAATCGATTCCGCATTTTCTGCAATTTTCATCTAATTTTTGTGTTTTAATCGTTTATTTGTCTCGTTTTTGTTGTTGTTTTTTTGTTTGTATATTCTATTTTTATTGTTGTTTTATTATTTTAAATTTAAATCATTTAATGTTTATTTATAACCAGAAGGAAGTTGCAAGCAATACTTATTGGCTGTTAAAATAAAATATTGCAGCCGTTTTGTTTTTCGCTATTTCTAAAGTGACAAATAAATTTCGAAATTTTTACTTCCTCTTTGGAAATAGAAAATTAATTTATAAACTATTGAAGTTTTTTGTTTTTTTTTTAAAGATGTACAGGAGAAAAGAGCTGACAATATTTAATATTTTGAACAATGCTTTTTTATTTATACAATCAGAAGAAATATAGTGAGAGCAAGAGTAATAAGGTTTCATAAAATGTATTGTTTTCATACACTTTTATACATACTTCAAGATGTAAGAGACCAAATTTGTGGTTGCAAGCTGTTATGCCATCATATTAGCCTCAACTGCGCTCACCCTCTTTTCTATACGAAATCTGTATTCCGTACAAATTGTCTTAACTCCTCTAAGATAAGTTATATCTAGTATACTACCTACTTACATAATTGGTTCCAACAACCCTTCAGTCGGTATTACGACCTAGTTTCTCACACCACTTATGTTGTGTGTGTTAATTTTATACATGAGTGGCGGGACCTACAGATTAAAGTCGACACCGAACGACAAATTTTTGAGAAAATTCTCATGGCAATTTTTATTTCCTCTCAGCGTTTTTGCCAGAAATCTGTTGAGACGAAGTCGCCTAAGAAATATTTTTTCGAAGAGTAAAGTATTCACCAATGCAGCGAGTATATTCTAATAAGAGGCATTGTTTCCAGGCAAACGAAACGCAGATGAAGAACTAAAATACGCTAATTGCTGTAGGCCAGTCATTTGTTTACTTAAAAAGTTATTTCATTGAACTGAAGTAAAGCTTTGGGAGATGCTTTGTAATAGCGAATGTAACGAAAAGGAATAAAAAATGGTTTCAAAAATATTGTCGTTTTACGCTGTCTACCTTTAATTTCGAATATTTTTCTCAGCACCCCATTAAATAATTTGTTTTTCGATAAATTTATTGCTTGATAGCTGTAGAATGATCGCCAGAATCCATTTTTGTTAAAATAAATCAATGCCTTAGTAGTTACTAGATTTGCGATCGTTAGAAGCCAATTAAATTTTGTATTTCTTAAGTTTCATAAAATTTAAATTAAATTTATAAACTTTGTAAAAACAGTGATTATTTTTAATTTTGAAAAGATTCGTTACTATAATATATTATGCACGAGTATTTAATTTTTTCAAATTTTTATTTTTCTTTTTATTTACACTCACTTTCAATTTATTAACATTTTTTTAAAATTTATTTATTTTTTTTGTATTGAAATCCAATTTAATTTACCTGCGTATGAAAAAGATTTCGCTCGCAATTTATCGGATTTAATTACACACTTCTTTTTGTCTTGTGATACACATAAAATTGTAACGTGTTTGGTCCACCCCTAAGATGATTTCACTTCCAAACAATTTTATAAATAATTTTGAAATCTTTTCAAATCGGTATTGCAAAAACAGTATTTCTTATCAAATAATTAAAGGAGTGTGAAATGCTAATTACGTGACCAGTTGTTCAAATCATTAAATTATAAAAAAAATATTACAAAATTACGTATGCAAATATGCGTGGGTAGTAGACAAAATAGAAAAAAATAGGCCAATCCAAATGAACTGATTTTAATCGTTTTCGTCACAACTGCGATAAGTCAGGCATTATAATCGACATACTGAGCAAGGAATTGGCAAGACTATAAAGAAATATAACAGATTAGAAGCGTTACAGATGCGGTCACTGACGCAAAATATCATATATACTTACATATATACATTATTGGTCATTACAATCCTTCAATCAGGATTACGACCTAGCTTCTTACACTACTTATGTTGAGTGTGCTAATTTTATACAATGGCTTACTTACAGTATAAAGTCGATTCCGAACGACAGATTTTTGAGAAACTTTTTAAGTGAATTTTATTTACTCCCAGAGTTTTTGCCAGAATTCTTCCGAGAGGAAGTCGCCGAAGAAATATTTGTTTCATATTTCGTTTTGTTGGAGATGTTTGACTTCTGGTTTGAACCGTGTCTCCATGTCCAATAAGCCAACACATTATCTACTGGACTACGACGACTTCTGCGCAAAATATCACTGCCATTAAAGAAGGGTAGGGGCAGAGAATCCGGATATGTCGATGTCATGGCGTTCTCAACAATTAAAGACACTGACTACTCTTAATATCGTAGATAAACTGATTGGAAGCTTGAGTGTCAGGCGCTCAATGCTGATACTGTCAAACATCAACGGTTAAGATTATTTCGCATTTGGTGGAGTGATTTTGGAAAGCCATTGTATACAGGAAAATTAATTTTTCGGCATATTGTGCTGTGGCGATGTCATTGGAATGCATTTTTCTTTAATTGTCCTAGAAAAACCGACAGTATGAATTCAGAGAGCTATGACCGTATGATAACCTACTTGTTTTGGCTCGCAATTGAACATTATAAACCGGACAGTATATGGCGTGAACAAGACGGTTCCGAAAACCAAGAAGATCACAGAAAGGCTAATTTCACGTTTTAACAACATCAGTTTGCCAAGAAAGTCCTTGAGATTTGACTCATTTAGACCTTTTTCATCTATTTTTTTTCCTTTCTTTAATTTCCATACTTTGGTAATCGAAATATCAATAAAAATTAAAAATTATTTTTATTTAAATAACTTCATTTCCATCGTTATTGATTTTAAAATTAAAAAATTTAAAATTGAATTCTATTTTCGAATCTTCAAAATTCTATTATTTCGCATGTATTACACTCATGTGTTTCTATTTAAAATGCCAAAACAAGCATACATCCATTTTCTCTAAACTATTTTTCCCGTTACTCTCTTTCTCTTCGTTTTGCTCTACTACTCTATATAAAGAGATAATATATATGCATGTGTATATAATATTTTCAAGGACATTTCTACGCACATAAACTGTTTATACAAGTGGGAGTGCTTGTTAATGTGTGAGTGAGTAAATGATTTTAGCAAACACTCCTCTACAATGTGTGCCAGTGTGAGCTCACAAACAGATGAAAAACTTTCTGTTTCTTTTACTTTGACGTCATAGTTTTATAAATGTAAACAAAACCAGTTAAAAAAAATATGGTATGGAAACAAAAGAAAGAAAAACAAAAAATAACAGTATTTGTTATACACATAGAAAGCTTAAAAAAGCGTGCTTGTGAAAAGAGACAGACAGCGAGAGAGAGGTAAAGAGATAAAGAAAGAGTACATGAGAGTGAGCGTAAGTATAAATGAGAGAGATAAGTGTGTATAAGTGTGAAAACATTTTAAGGACGTCGTTGTTTAATGGTATACAATACAGATGTACTAATTATAGGCAGATAAGCGGATTTTATTGATTTCGTTGTATATATTCCTGTTTTTTCTTTTTTACTGTTATTAATACAAAGTGTAGGTCTTCATACATACATAAATATATGACGTTTAGTTTTTTTTTTTGTTACAACCAATATCAAGGACGTCATTAAATTTAAGGCAAAAGCGATTTGTTTAAATACATTGTATGGAGTGTAAGATGAGAGAGAAATTGTTTCCTGAAGTTGTATGACACATTAATTGATTAAATTTCTTTGCTATTCATTGCGTAATTCATCAGCAGGTGTTTTATTTTGATTTTTGTTAAAACAAAATACACATATACATACGTATTATAACAGTGATGAAATAGAAAAGAAAGGGAAACTAATTACTCTCGTTCCGTATGCTAAAATTTTTAATAAAATTATCGTATATTTTTTTACAAAATGTATGCATCATAAAAGCAAACTTTTTTTAGCACGTTAGAAATACTGGTATTGTACTGAAATGATGTATGATAGTGTCTTATAAGTTGGTGTTTATTTTTCAAATGTGTTATACTTGTTCCTAACGGTTTTTTACTATCGTTTAATAGTAGCATTTTGTATGCATTTACATATGTACGTATTTTTGAACGTTTTGATCATCTAATTGAACGTGAAATATGGAAATAATTTGGAAAAATTTTTATTGACTGGCAAAGGCACCTACTCCTTGTAGACGTTCATGTAAAAATATTAATAATATACGATTGGTATCTCTTAATGGGAAGCTTACAACACAGCCCTACTTGATGGCTTAGATGTATTTGCTTCCTTACTTAATTGGCCATTACAATCGTCAGGATTACGACCTAGCTTCTTACATCACTTATGTTATGTGTGTTAATTTTTATCCAGAAGCCAAACACGCCAGATTTTTGAGAAACTTTTCATGGCAATTTTATTTACTCTCAGCGTTTTTGTCAGAAATCTGCTGAGATGAAGTCGTCGAGATAATATTTATTCATATTGTCTGACCCGGGATTTGAACCGAGGCGTTATTTCTAATAAGCCAACACACTGCCTACTAGACTACAATGATTTCAACACCGTGAATGTATTGCAATGAATTGCACAATGTCTGGATATAAATCGGATAGAAAATTTAAGGAGTTTTGTAAAAAAATAGCATCGAATCATGAAAAGTAAAAAAAAAATAAAAGATCTGAGGGAATTTCAAAGTACATATATGTTATTCTATTCCAAAACAAAAAATTGTCGATGTTTTCTGTAGTAATTGCCAAGGAAATGCAAAACTGTATTTAAAAATACAGGCTATGTTGCAAAGTATTAAAGCAATTTTAAATTTTTTCTATATTATTTGTGTTAAGGTCCCCAAATATTTTTCCAAAATGCTTAATTTATTTTTAATTTCATAAATAAAGAATTTGTATTCTTTTAATACATTAATTAAAAAGCTATTAAAAATCACAATAAAATTGAATGAATATCCAATAAAAATTCTCTTCAGTGACCGAATAATAAAATTTAATTTTTAGATGAGTGTATTTCTTTTGCCTGTAACTGTATTTATTAAAATTTTCAATTAGGTTCTATTACTTAAGGAGTTGAACAAGATTGCCACAAGATTTTTCTGCAAATATCGTTCTATACATTATCCAGACATATAGTTTATCATGCATCGGTATAACTAGCAAATCGTGATGAAATTTCATTCCTAAAAAAAAACAATTCTAACCTGAAAGCCCCTGTGGCTTAAATACATTATTTATACAAACAATTTTTTATTTAATAAATTTAAATAATGTGGGACAATGTTTTATGCCCATGTAATTTTAAGTTTTTTCGCCCAAAAAATAATAAAAAAGTCTATGAACCTGAATCAAACAGGTTCTGGATTTGTTTTGTAAAATTTAAATTAAAAAAATGAAAAAAAAAATCAATTTCAGCTTAACGTCTGCCAACTATTAAAAAAAATATACATACATATGTACGTACGAGTGTTTATCTGATAAAAAACATTATTTTTATTTTTTATTTTGTTTTGATTTTTTCGTTTTTTTTTTGTTTTAAAAAAGAAAAGAAACCAGTAGCCAAATAGTAATAAATTATCAAGCAATTAATCTTAAATAAAAATAAATAATAAATAAAATAAACAAATAAAATAAAATAAAATTAAAGTTATAGCAACCATAGCAACAAATACTATTTACTTGTATTTTGGCAGCAATTAAAAGAGGAGAATTTGATGGTCTTTTAATTAAATTACTTGAATTAAAATTTCTTATGGCAACAAACTAAACTTAACTGTAATTTAATATAATTTTATATTACAATATATTATTTGCATGTATGTACATATGTCTGTAAATAAAAATAAAAAATAAATTTTAAATAAATTATTTTTTTATTCTTCTTCTCCCTATAAATTTGTATATCAACTTCACACTGTAACAGGTGTTAATAAACAAATTTATTTACGGTTTCACTACGGCGCCACAATCATATTAAATTCACAGAACCAAGGAAAAAGTTAACAATGAATCTGGAAATTTAAATTCATTGGCTGTTGAATCGGTACTATCACTTAAAATTGCACGTATGCTCTTGCATACTCCAACTCATTGAGTTGATCGTTTAAATACGTTTCTTATAGGCTCCTTAATATATGGGTGTATAGGGACGAAGTCGCCGTAGTCTAGTAGGTAGTGTGTTGGCTTATTGGACGTAGATGTCAAACATCAAAACGAAATATGAAAAATATTTCTGCGGCGACTTCCTCTCAGAAGATTTGTGGCAAAAACACTGAGAGTAAATAAAATTGCCATGAAAAGTTTCTCAAAAATCTGTCGTTCGTAAGCGACTTTAAACTGTAGATCCTCGCCACTCATGTATAAAATTAACGCACACAATATAAGTGGTGTGAGAAGCTAAGTCGTAAGCCTGATTGAAATGTTGTAATGGCCAATTATGTATGTATGTATAGGGACGAGGTAAATAATATCTGACATGCTTATATAATTCGATTTTTTTGTAGAATCTTTCGTCGATATTTTCATCATAATTGAAGCGTTGTTTTCAATTTTCTCTTCCTAAACTTTGATTAACAGACTTACACACAGATTACGCTGGCATTGAAGAGATTATGAAATGCTTCAGATCCCAAACGGACGATCTATTAATTGCTTGTGATGGTATCCAGACAAAACTACTGTTGGCCGTTTAACAATGAAGTGCTAGAATCATGGAAACTCTGATTATATATGATGAGCTCTCTGATGAGCTAAAAGAAAATTTGAATTACAAGACCTCACAATGAACTGCATTATTACTTCACATAGAGCCTGTCCGGTTAAGGATGCTTATAAATAGTCTCAGGGCAGAACAGGAAACAACGAAACACATAACATTCGGGAGCGCCCGATGCACTTAAGGACATCGAGGCTTAGAGGCTGTCAGGAGGACGCAACTGTAAGATGTTAAACGTACAGACAACTTTACTGTAACGAACATGAAGTTTGAGCATTGCGCTTTAGACGTTCTACTAACGGAATACCTAACCGGGGATTATGAGGGATCTTACCAAAGCAAGGGTGTTTTAAAAAACTGATATAATTGCAGGAAAATTACATTAGTAAGCAACATCTACAAGTACACATAACTGCAATGCGAATATCGTACAAATGTTCACCTAAGTTTAAAGCCGAGTTAGCAGGTTTTCGAGCGCAGAATCTGTACGCAGACCACGTCTGAGATCAAGTCTGAAAGTGGGGATCCCCATTGTATTTAAAATCCATAGATTTCGCTAGTGTTTTATGTACTAGTCGCCGTAGTCTAGTAGGCAGTGTGTTGGCTTATTAGACATGAGGCCACGGTCAGACATCTCGAACAAAATAAAATATGAAAAAATATTTCTTCGGCGACTTCCTCTCAGCTGATTTTTGTAAAATACTCTAAGAGTAAATAAAATTGCCATGAAAACATTCTCAAAAATCTCTTGTTTGGAAGAGATTTTAAACTGTAGGTCCTCGCTATTCATGTATAAACTGAACAAACACAACATAAGTGGTTTGAGAAACTAGATCGTAAATTAAGCTTTGGTAGAAGTCTTGACGAAATGCAGGTTTTTAAAGGGATTCCCAGAGTTCGATAGTTGCGCCACTTCTGGCTATTCCAGCTATTCTGCAGTTTTCTGAAAAAGCACTGTATCCAGTACCTATGTATGTATATGGTAATGTGCTTGAGAGGGTTGGCACTACCTTAAAACTTTCAATGGATTTAAAGGCTGTAATGACCAACTATGTATGTATGTTTTAAAAACTCTCAAGCGAAGTTATGTGATCGTGTTTGTAAAGGTATTTCTAAGAAGTTAGTAAACCTCTTCCTATAAATTGTTCCATCCTGCATGAGAATAAATTTAGCGGGAGGATCAAGGCAGTATGTACCACATTGCTCTCCAACATTACTCTGAAGATGGTTATAAGGGAAGCTCACACAGAAGAACAAGAAATAGTGTAGGTGTTGCTGCACTATAACTATACCAAGATTTCAAATAAATTTAACAGAGTCATCTGAGATTGATTTTACTTTTAAACAGTTTAAATCAAATTCGTTAATAATGATATTAAACACCTACATGCATACAGTGAACGTCAAAAGAAACTGTACATTAAAAAATATACTTTAATAAATTACCGTTATTGTTATTTTAAAATTGTTTCATTGCCAGTTTTTAAAATTGAAACAAACAAAAAATTAAAAAAAATTTCGAAATATTGTCAAATTTTTTCGGGCACTCTCCTTAAGTGGTAAAAGTTGAGTTTTGTGATTGTTTGAATTTTATCCTTAGTGTATAGTTTCTTTTGAAGCTCACTGTATGTGGGTTAAAGTTTATATTAAATTCAATATATTTTCACAACTGGTGCGAAGTATAAAATGTGATTGTGATGGCAAATTTGAAAAGGTCTTTCACTAATTCTTTTAATTTTATTTATTTTTTTTAATATTTAAAAATGAATTGAAAATTATTTAACAAGCTTAAACTTTAAAATTTGATTATTTTTAAAATCTTTCGTACCATATTGCTCATATTTCTCAATATACTACACTCCTAAGCGATACTAATTCGTTACGAAAGCAATAGCCCACGTGTAATGATTCAATAATAACAACTTTTAACCCAAAATGTTTGCTGGGATAATCTTCATTATAATTTAACAATTTTGAGTAATAAACAAAAAAAAACAATCAAAAAAACCAAACAAAACATCTGAAACTGGCCTACATATGTATGTACGACTACCTATAATACTATTTATGTTTTCTAATCTTAATTGTGTTGTTGTTGTTGTTGTTGTTTTAGTTAATAATTCATTTTGTTTTAATTAATTGAGAAGACGAGTAAAGACAGAATGAGAGACAATATTGTCTTCAATATGACCATTTTAATAAATCATGCAAATTTATTTGTTTCAAATTTACATTTGCTATGCTGACGTAGTATTTTTAAACAGGGTTCCCAAGCAATTGAAATATATTACAAATACGTGATAGTATACTGATGAGAATAGTTCTTTCAAAAAATTATTTAGAAAAAAGGAGCTAAAATCTCCAGCGGCTGTCAAGGCACTGGGTACTAACATAAGAAACTCCCAAGATGTTTATGACTGCAGCGAATCTCTTAACGCGGTAATGAAACTGCAGAGCAATTCCTTTATCATGTGGTTGTCTACACATGGTAGAGTTTTAGGTAACTGTTGAGCAGATGGACTGAACAGTTATTATACAACCTCCAGTGAGTTCTCTACACAGAGAACCACTTTGAAGACCTATAAGCTTAAAATTGTCAATGTAATTGAGGAGACTCCCAACAACGCGTGGGTGGCAGATACGGGCAGTATATCAGGCCAAAGTTGAATAGAGAGCACGTGGAAAGTGTGCCCATGCAACAACCGCCTACACATTTTACAGATACAAAGGCAAGACGCATTGGTCTTAAACAAATGAGAAGCGAACAGGAACTGTTGAGACTGGCAGCAGGAGCACTATCTATTTTACTCATTTAAAACTGATCGAAGAATAAAACTTCAATCAAAGAATTGTGTTTACTGATCAAGCTTACATACATACATACATAATTGGACATTACAACCCTCCAGTCTGGATTACGACCTAGTTTCTCACATCACTTATCTTCATGTATACATACAAATTTGGTCATTACAAGCCTTCTGTCTGGATTACGACCTAGTTTCTCACATCACTTATGTCGGGTGTGTTAATTTTATTAATCGACTCCGAGCAACAGATTTTTGCGAAATTTTTATGGCAATATCATTTACTCTCAGAGCTTTTGCCAGAAATCTGCTGTGAGGCATGTCGCAGAAGAAATATTTTTTTGTATTTCATTTTGTTGGAGATGTCTGACCTGGGGTTTGAACCGTGGCCTCACGGCTAATAAGCCAACACACTACTTACTAGACTACGGGAAGGAGTTTCTTACATACATACATAATTGTTCATTACAACCCTTCAGTCAGGATTACGATCTAGTTTCTTACACCACTTATATTGTGTGTGTGTTGATTTTATACATGAGCGGCGGTACCCTCAGTTTAAAGTCGACTCCGAACGACAGTTTTTGGCAGAAATCTGCTGAGAGGCAAGTCAACGAAGAAATATTTTTTCATACTTCGTTTAGTTTGGAAATGTCTGACCTGAGGTTTGAACCATGGCCTCATGTCTAATAAGCCAACACATTACTATTAGACTACAGTGACGTCAATAAAATTATTTACCAGATTATAATAAAAAAAAGCTATTTCAACAATACCGCCTCTTGTATTATAATTTTTACTTCTCAAGCACTTAATAAACAACCTACGTTATTTGGAAATCTTTGGCTTACAATGTTTATATGTAGTTTTGATTTGTAGTTAATTAGTTATTGAGATAGGGGGTAAAAGTTTAAAAAAAAGCCTAAAATGCCCTCATATTTAGTCATACTTAGTTAAAACACCAGTAATTAGGTCAAAAAGCATACATACCTATGTTTTGTTTTTTTTTTGTTTCCTTTTTCATACATTATATACAAATTATAATCGCTTGTTTTTTTTATTTTGACTACAGGTATCAATTTGTGTCATCAAATAATCATTCAATTTAATCAAATCATGTTTTTCGAACATGGGCAGGACGGAGGGGGGTCTGTCATCATAAGGTAATAAAAACTAAACATAAATCATAAAAATTAAATAATTAAACAAAGCTTGGTGTAGCTTGATAAACTGAATCCGCTGATAATTCCATAACAAATTAATAAAAAAGTTTTTTCCAAATTTCTATCAATCACAAGGCATTCCATTATGATCGCTTGATTTGATGATATGAAATAATAAAAAATAAAAAAATAAACGATATCCAGAAATAGCCACTAAAAAAGCAAAAAAGAGAAGCTAGACTATTTGGCGAGGCTAACTTTTCTTTTATTTGTATTTATTTTTAATATTAATTTATTAAACATACATATTTATATTCATATTTTATAATAAATAAACATGGATCTCATCTTCAGAAACTGTGATGCTGTTGTATGTATTTCCTGCAACAAAGTTACTGGGTCTGTATGTCGTCTATTAACAACTCTTCATCATCACTATCAGCAAAGCAACCACTTAATCAGTTAAAAAACTAAGGTATGGTTATTTATAGTTAAATAATAACAAACAAAAAAATAGAAAAAAAACTATAATTTAATACAAAATTTAAATAATGATTTGAATTTTTTACACTCGAAGACTGCATAGAAGAAGATTAAACAAGTGTAGTAAGGGTTGCCATGTTAATTTGTGTTACAAGCTATAACGGCATCTTCAAATTATATATTAAGAAACAATTCGTAGAATGCTAATTAACGTTGATGTACAGTGTACTACTGTTTCGTTAGTTTTATGGTTAAAAATGGTTCTGAATTGGTTATAAAATTAAGATTTTCAAAAAAGATCAGACTTTAAACGATCTGAATATAGTCCAACTGATCTTTTCTACCTTGCAACATTTCCTAAGCCCTGGTTAGTAATAAAGGTACAGTACAAAAGTTTCATCCCACTACGTATCATTGAAGCTGTGACTTTCTCATTAATCCCTCATACATAAAAGATGATCAGTAATCATCATCCGTATATGAATACTAGTCAGTGCATAGCATATTTCAGGATTATAATAGCCAAAACCGCGAAGTTGCCGTAATCTAGTAGGTAGTTGGTTTATTAAACGTGAGGCCTCGGTTCAAACCCCAGGTCAAGTACCTCTAACTGAACGAAAATATGAAAAAATATTTCTTCGGTGATTTCCTCTCAGCAGATTTATGACAAAATCTCTCTGAGAGTAAATAAAATTGCCATGAAAAGCTTCTCAAAAATCTGTCATTCGAAGTCGACTTTAAATTGTAGGTCCCGCCACTCATGTTTAAAAATTAACGCACACAACATAAGTGGTGTGAGAAACTAGGTCGTAATCCTGACTAAAGGGTTGTAATGACCTCATTAAAGGTTTGTTTTCGCCAATAAATGAATATGAAGTAGCCTTAGTCTAGTAGGTAGTGTGTTAGCTTATTGGACGTAAGGCCAAGGTTCAAAACCCAGTTCAGTCATCTCCAAAAAAATATTTTTTCGGCAATTTCCTCAACAGATTTCTGGCAAAAACTCTGAGGGGAAATAAAATTGAAATAAAAATTTTTGAAAAATCTGTCGTTCGGAACCAACTTTAAGCTATAGGTAGCACCTCCCATGTATAAAATTAACACGCACGACATAAGTGGTGTGAGAAGCTAGATCGCAATCCTGACTAAAGGGTTGTAATGACCAATTATGTATGTAACTACACCTAAAGCTTATCAACCATTTCCAACTCTATTCCTTTATGGGATTGGGAATCCAAAAAAAATTTAGCATGCTAGGAACAATTACAAAAGCAACTTCATTCGCCTTCACTAATTGTGAAGAATTTTTGTATTCGTACCACAATTCTATTGGAGGGATAATTGTACTACTTTCTCTTTAAATTATGGTTGTTTTCACAGTTAAAGTATAGTTTCCTATCACACAGGAGTATTTCAAAACTCAGGGCATCCAGATATCTCTGGTTTCAAGGTTGCTTATTATTATCACAGTTTACAACCCTATCAAGTTTGGGGAAGAATTGCACTGGCCTTTAATGTGTGATTATACAACATAGTTTTAACAAATATTCCATTTGAAACAGCGACAGTAGTTAATATTCAAACAATGATTTTTTTCTGGTGTTTTTCACTTTTTTATTTTATAAGATATGATAGATACAAAGCCTCAGAGCCTTAAATGTTTAGATAAAAGCTCTGAATCTAAAAACATATAAACTGTGGAAAAGCAAAATTTCTTGGGTGTAACTTTGACGAGTTTTATTTCCAATAAACTTCATGGAATTACGTGAGAGAGAGAGCCAGTCTAGTGCTGATTTTTTAACGTGTTACAAATGTTAAAACAAACTCTTTGCCTTATAACTAAACCTTAGTGCTGGAGATTATTTAAAACACAATACTTTTTACAAATTTTATCATCCCTCCAAAGGTCTAGAAAGTTTTAAAATAAAACAAAATTTTATAAAAAAAAATTTTCCTCAAAAATTCCTTGTTAGTCATCCTGATGAATAATATTTCAAATCATCATAGGCCTTGATTTGATTTCATTATGTTTTCCTACAACATTTTGCAATAGTCGAATGACACACAAACACAAACATGTCAGTTAGTAATTGTGGCGCAACAGCAATGCATCATCATAACACGATGCGAACAACGTTTATCTCAAGAAAAAAAGACCATGCAATACTTTTTTATAACAGTAAAAAGTCTATTTAATTTAATATTAAATTGTTTTTTTATTTGTTTTTATTATTCACATTAAATATTTGATGAGTTAATCAACTGACTGACTACTACTGACGATGGCCCAGAAAAAAAAAACAGAACAAACAAAGCTCGATGCAGACATTTAAATGTTTGTTAATCTGTTAATAAAGGCGCGAAATACTAATAAGCGGCAGACGCAATGCAACATTATGCCACACATATTTATTTATTTATACGCCTGATTGCAATGTTGCACATCGAAATTGTGAATCCAAAAAACAGTGAAAAGAATTGTACAAGAGAGTGCAACAAACATACTTAGTTGAGGCAATTTTTTACTTGTTGTTGTTATTATTGTTGTTGTCGATACTGCATGTTGCATGTAGCAGGCATTCCAGCAAGCAAGCAGTAAAAAAAGTGTGCCTTAAGTCGTTAAGCCAAGAGAAATAGAAAAAAAAAACCAAATGAATACAATGACGACATAAGTTTTCATCTTTAATAAAATATTCATATAGATTTATTGCTGTTGTTGTTGTTTTTCAATAAATATTTATACTGCAATGGCATAAAAAGACACACACACAGACATACACACACTCTTTCAAGTGATATGATGTAAAACTCGTAGCCAAGTATGTGTTATTGCCCAATGGAAATAGCACACCCGTATGTGGCACAGGATGCCTTATAATGTGTAATTAATTTGTGGAAATTTGCATAATTTATGCATAATCATACGATCAAATGAAATAATTTATTTGAAGGAAATTTGGCATTGATCGCCTGCAATTGTTTAAATATTAGCTTGAGAGGAATGACTGGAGAGATAGTGTAGACTATTCAAAAAGATGAGTAGAATCGAATCATACTCATCATTTCTGATACTTATACGCATTCATACTTATTTTAATATCATGGAACCTCTACTCATATTCAAAGTTTGAAGTACTCATTGTACTCATACTTAACAATACGTATGATGTTGTTGATTTCGACTCTCCATAACACAACAACAAGAATGACAACATAAGTATGCTTCTCGTACGAGCACTAAAATACTCCCTAGAAGGTTGTGTGTTTGCTCTGCTTGCTGTCTTTTTGTTTTGTGAATACAACAAGAACTAAGACTGTCAATTGTGATGAATGATTAGAATAACTCGAATCATTTATGAGTATTATAAGTACTTTTCTAAATTTATGAATCTGAATGAGTAGGCGTATGAATCAAACATATTTCGAATGGTATGAGTTTGATGTCAACTTTGTACGCATACTCATTGCAACCTGTACTTATAAATCAACGTTGTAGTGAGTACGAATGAATCAGAGTAATTCAATTTCAATATTATTGACTCACTTATATTCAAAATTTCATGAGTGCTTATGAGTAGCGAAAAAACGATACATTGCTGACCATATAGGGTAATTGTGCACCTTTATTTTATTTTAATTTCAGTGTGTTCCGATTACTTATTTTAATTGAATCATTAGATCATCTCTGGCACTGTATTTATTCTTACGGGTCATTGCGTAATGCATAGAAAGGCGGAGACTCCTGCAAATGACTTTTACAGTAGTAAAGGATAGATTCAGGCAGAAGAAAGTATTGTCCAGGAAGAAAGTATTGCGGCTCGATTCCGACTTCACTCATTTTGCTCACATTTTGCTTGATGGTCTAACGGTGCAATCGTCCTGTAATTTCCGATCGATCACTGAATTTATTAAACTTTTAGACTGGTTGTTCAGCTAGATTCAAAGGTAGTCATAGTTTTAATGCGAAGCCTTAATTCTGATTATCAGAACCGTTTAAACAGAACTTTTCAATTAACTCTAGGACATCGCTTTATGGAGCATTCAAGTGAACTTTAATTTAACAAAACACTTCCTGGTATCCTATTAGTGGGTATCGTCATCTACTTGTTTGCGGCTAAAGGCATATGTGGCTAAAGGCATATTTGGCTATTAGGTGTGCTGCTCTAAAGCAATATTCTTTCGTTTTTTGCTGGAATTCACAAAACTATATCCATTATGTTTACCTAAGCAACTAAGCAACGCTCCAGTGATTTTAAGTGCCCTGTCACTTCAATTTTTGTCCACAAATTTCCTGCACCTTTTGGGCTTTCATCGATTGCAGTACAGCATTCAAAACGCTGCATCATTCATCGAACAGATATACATTTACAAGCTGAGTATAGCATAAAATTTGGTTGATTAATATCACCACTGCATTACTTTAATCAGCAGCATAATACTGATCTTGGTTATGCAGCAAGCAACACGTCTCGGAAGGGACATCATATTGAATACGAATGTTGGCATTAAAGATACTTTATAATATACACAACATTCGAATGACTCTGTTGCAACAGTTAATATAGGCCAATGCCATGAAGATTTGTCACAAATTGGAAATATTCTTACATACATTTACCACAAGATACCCATTTTTGATCACTTGACTTCCTAATCATGCACGAGTGCATTAACTTTATTTTATATACAATTATAGGGTTATCCACAGTTCGATTTCAAAAGTAAAATTAAATAAAACACACACATAAAGCTATGATTTTGAAAAAATTTGTCTTTCTTTATACACTTCGAGCGATATTTCGGTGGTAAGTTGGCAAATGTTGGTTTTAAAAAATTCCTCCAAAACTTAAGAAATTATTTGAATAAAACGTAATCCTAATAAAAAGTCTAATGAGGTCAAATCACACAACTTTGGTGGCCAATTGAGGTCGCCAAAATGTGAGACTATTTTTCCTGAAAACTGTTCGTGCCATTAAGCATCGTGTTAAAAATCATTGTTAAAACAACCTGCTCTTAAGTCAAAATCTTTTATTTCAGAGCAAAAAAATTGATTGTCATGCGACCATAACAGTTAGGAACAGTTAATCGTAACGGCTATTTCGAACAAACATGTTCCAGTGACACCTCCAAACTATAATGCGTATCCAACAGTCATTTTTTTCACACTCAATTTTGGGTTTTTTAAAACCCCGTGTGCGATAATTCATTCTGTTGACGTATCCAAGCGAAAAATCTACTTCACCGCTGAAGAAAATATGTTCGAAAAATCTTTATTGGAAGCATGTTGCTCCAGCATCAAACCAACAGGTTAGCCGGCTTTAATTGTTGGATGGAGGTGACAGTCCACATTGAAAATATGCCATTAAGAGCCGCAAAAGATGCTCTATTGTTGATAACGCTGTGAATTCGGAATCAAATTCGGAATATCCGCCACATTTTCTATAACAAAAGCATTATTCTTAGTAGTACATGCATTAAGATGATGTAGGGGCTTGACCTCATCTGCAATGCTTCCAATTTCTTAAAATTTCTTTATAATCTAGCGTGTTGCTTGCATAGTAAATCGATTATGACAACCATAATCATCCTATAATGCTTGAAAAGTGGGCACGCTTAAATCAGCAAACTTCTCATACTAGTCATAAATAGTACCTCAGATCAAAGATTTTTACTAACAGATAGGCTGCCAGACTGGCGGTTATGAAACCGCTAAATGAATACCCGTATGAATAAAAATACCTGCACATATACACACACAGACACATTTCTTAAATGAGTATCATTACAACTACTTTAAATATAAATTAAGAAACATACACTCAAAAACCCAAAACAAAAAAAAATAAGAAAAACAATAAAATCATCATGTGGAAATAATTTTATACAGCAACAACAACAATAATAACAAATTATTCTATAATAAACAATAACACATGTTTTGTTTGCAAAAAATGCAAAAAATCAAAAAAAAAAACAAAAAAAGGAAAACAAAAAGAGAGTGAATATGACCAACAACAATATCTGATGATGTGTTTGAAAATGATGATGATGATGATGCCAAACTAACGACGTCATAGTGTAGATGTCGTTGAAAATTATTATAAAAGATTTTCAGCCAAGAAGGCACACTAACACAGGCGCATTCCGGCGTTTGACGTAAAAAATAGTTTTTGTATGAATTCACATGTGGGCATATATGAATTTGAATAATAATAACAAAAGGGAAGAAGAAGAAGAAGAACTAAAATAAGAAAATAATAATAAAATATTGACGTTAGGCACGAAATTAATAATTTATTACAGTTGTTGAGGCAGAGACAGAGAGAGAGAGAGAGAAAATAAACTATTTTAAATACAAGTGAGAAATGGTTTTTGAACAAAATTAATATTTTTAAATGGAAATGTATGCCTAATTAAATTACGATAACAGCAAGTTATCGAAAGTGTTAAAAAAAATTTAATAAAATTAAATCAAATAAATTTAAATGGGCATAAATTATTATTTTGAAGGGTACATACAAAAATATCAATAGTAGTGACCTAAACATAAATGCATTCGAGGCCAAGATAATATATATTAAGCCACGTCTAGTGCAGAAACAGAAATAGTCAATAGTGCCTACTAAAATACTTTAAACATTTTTTAAAAAGTGATAATTCCTGCACCACTGTAATTGAGCGTGTACAACTGATGATATTTTAACCGTGAGTGCTTTAAAATTGGAAAAAGACCATGAATTAAGTTGTTTATTGGGAGTGATAAATGACCGTACATGATACCTACGTGATCACCAATTTTGGCATAATTTACCAGCATTTCTGCCAGTGTTTCACCAATGACAGCTGTACTGTTCTCTTACACGACTGAAATTAATGCTGGCTTATCCCTGTACACATATATGCTCACAAAACATAGTCTAGTAGGTTATACTAACATCAGCTTAATGGCCAATAGACTGCTCAAAAATTTTAATTTTAGTTAGCTATCACACTCGTAATCATGGTAACGATTACCATGTGTCATGTTTCACGGTCTATTACAAACCATAGGTCATTCAAATATATTTTTCTTTTTCATTTTGAGAAAAATTTTCAGGTTTTTGAAAAACCACCGCCTCCAACAGTATATCTTTCAGGCTGCATTGAACGACCATGAACCGGCTTGTCTTCACGTCAAACTCTGTAATTTTGTCTGTTGACATACCCGTTGTGCCAAAAATGAAGTTCTCTTCTACAGACAATTTTTCCTAATCGAAATCAGAAGTAATTGAAAAAAATGTTACAAAACCTAACTTGATGTTGACGTAATTATCCTTAACAGTCAGTCCCTTTGTTAATGATAATGCATCATCGCCATCCTTTTTTTACTTCCCTCGAAAACATCCCTTTAAATTGCGGTAATCAACTTGAAGTCGACTGTCAGACACCTCCAACAAACTAAAATATGAAAAAGATACTTATTTTTTTCGATTTCCTCTCAGCAAATTTCTGTCAAAAACTCTGTGAGTGCCATGAAAAATCTGTCGTTCGGAGTCGACTTTAAACTGTATGATCCCGCCACTCATGTATAAACTTAACATGCATGTAATGTATGTAATCATCTTGAAGTTCTAAATTGTTTAGCTTCCGAAAAATTACACGTAATTAGTTGATGTAGTTCCTTTGACCTCAAACCTATTTTGAATGGAAACAATCTAGAACTATGCCCATTACCGAAGCCAACAACGAATTTAGGTCATTTGCTATATTTTCCTTCTTGCCCAAAGCTATGAAAAACAAATAAATCATTACTTAGAAAGTAATGAAGTACACCTCTACACAAATATAGATTATGACAGCTGTAGGGTGTACTAAATGTAAATGTGGTACAGGATCCTAGATCGAAGAACAATCTGTGAACATCTAATCAAATCAATTTGAGACATATCAGTCCCATGCCCTTAAATCCTATAAAGAGCACACATTATTAATGTTTTATATATGTACATATGTGTGTACCTTAAATTAAAATTCCCATAAAATATAATTTCGTATAAAATTAATAAATAAATTTTGTTTTGAATTAAATTTAATTTTATTCTGTCATTATAAAAATATTTGCCTGTGTACGATATACACAAACAAAATTAAGACATCAAAATATTATGACGTTTCTTTTGGCATAACAACAAACAAACTGCTGATGCAAATGTATTTATTAAACACACTCATATATATACATACGCATATCATAGGAAAACCCACTCTACTCTCCCATACAGATTTTATGTCATACAATATATTACAAGTGTTGTGTTTATTTATTGTTGTGTTTACATTAAATACAGCCAATGTTTGTCTTTCTCTATATAACGGGTGATTTTTTTTGCTGTCTAGCAGTTTGGTTTATCAGACGACAACCCGTGTTTCAAACCTTATCTCAGATATCTCGAATAGAAGGAAATATAAAAAAATATCTCTTTGGCAACTTTCTCTCAGCAGTCTTCTGTCAAAACCCCGGAGAGTAAATAAGATTGCCATGAAAAGTTTTTCAAAAATCTAATGTTCGAAGTCGATTTTTAACTGTACGTTGTAGGAAGATATTAACATATATAATATGGATGGTGTGAGAAGCTAGATCGTTATCCTTGTAATTACCAATGAAGTAAGTAAGCAATGTTTAATGTAATTTTTTTTTCAGTATAAAATGAAATTCGTGGCATGTGACTATGTCAAAATTGTTATGTACCAATTTGATTTGAGGACCGATGGTGCTATTGGACAGAGTTCTTGAACTATGATGAAAGTCGCAAATTATGGCCTGTGAAAAAGATACTGTGCGGGAAATTTTTTTTGCGTAAAGTAGAAGGATTGGTTTGGATTACCATGTGGTTTTCACATGCCACATGATGCAATGCAGTTATTGAGAGGCGTAGTTTATAAGCAATTAATCACTAGTTCTGGTGCAGTCGAAGATAGCCAACACTAGACTAATTTTTATGGAGATATGTAAGGTTTCTCGTGTGAAGAAACAAGCCTGCCTCAATTCGATAAAAAGCTTGCAAAAAAAATTTGACATATTGGAGCCTACAGATCTATTATACATCATAGCCACAGACTAGATTTACATGATATAATGTTCATTTATCAGTCCAAATAAACTTTTCATTAAATTTTTTCAAAATTTGCTGGAACTGTTTTAAAAAAATCACCCTTTAGACACATGTGTATGCCTACCTCTTGCTGTTGTTGTAAATATTCATAATATTTGTATACGTTTGCAAACATCAAGAGATTGCTTGGTTGCTGATGATGAAGATGGCAACATAGTGATTTGTTTATATTTTTTTCCTTTATTTTTATTTTTGTTTGTTTTTTTTTTTTCGTTTGTTTCACTGTTTATGACGAAATCACCCATCATTATGTTTAACAGCAGTGTCGGCGACGATGACAGAGATATCGATAATAATAATAATAGCAACAACAAAGTAGTCTATAGTTATAGTGATAGTTTTTGTTTTTATTTTTAATACTTGTGATACAGCCTGTACTTTGTTGCAATTCAATTGCAATTTATGGTTGGTTTTTATGTTGGTTCTCAGCAGGCATATCCGATAATATAAAAATAGCAAGCAAGTGCATCACTAATATTTTATTATTATTATTATTGTTATTGTATTGTATTGTCTTTTTTATTTGTTTTTATTTTCTTCTTTAAGACTGAAGTGTGCCAGGCAGGGCACCAATTGAGAATTTATTAATTTAAACGGTATTTAATGTTAAAAATATAATTTAGAAACTTATAGAAATGGTTAGAAATATTTTTAATGGATTGCATTAATTCTTGAGGACTTACAGACATATAGGAATTCATTATTTTTATCTGATATTAAAGTGTTTTGCTAATGGAATACAAACTAAAAACTTACTTTACAATACGAGGCTGGTCACAACGTAAACCGACTTAATTTGAAAAAACTTTATAAAAAATTTGAAGATGGCCTTACACGTCTTTTTACAAGAAATATATGAAGTGATGCTAGATCATTGCAATTGACCACTAAGCATTCTAATGATTTAATTGAGAAAATCAATATTAGTTGGCGTTAGGTTAAGTTGACAGCCGCCTCAAAGAGCATAGTCTATTCGTATCCTTTGTGGTCCTGTTGTAACACCGATGTATTCCATCATAACATAGTCTCTACCAATAGTTGTATGAAGGAATGGTTTTTATTCAAATCACCTTTAGCTAGATACGTTCTATCAATAAATTCAAGATACCCAAGAATCGTTTGTCTATGATTTTCAAGTCCCAAATGATATAATGTTTTATGGTCTTGTTTTCTTCCTCGTCTTTACAGTATCCGGCGGACTCTGTCCCCGATATAACTGCTCTGATATTGACTGACTTTAATCAAATTTAAACCAAAATTTTGCTGAGCATTCATTTCTCCACAAGTGTGTCCATTATCCCATATTTCATTTGCAAATTAGTGAAGTTTTTATGAAGTCTCTAAAGAGGAATGATAATAATAATCTTACGAAGGGCTTTGCTATTGCTTTCAGTGCCTCTGTATCTGTGAACTCACATAACAGTCGAATGTCTCTCTATATCCTCGTCAGAGAACCGGCATTCTGGAATATTCTTAGATGTTGTGTATACACTTTCTTGTTATCTGATAGCTGCATTGCTAGTAAACTAATTGGCAGTTTGACAGTTTTGTAATTGCTTGAGTCAGTATTGCTTAATTGTGAGTAAAAAATTGAAGCAATCTTAAAGAAAATATACCATATTTTGCATACTTTCTTCGAAAACGGCGGACATGCAAACCAGAGCTTAGTGAAGACTACAAACTTTTTTCATTTTGTTTAGTGTGATTGACAGGAGCCAATAAAGAAAGCAATCGCTTATAAGTTGTATACTACTTAGTATACTTAGTATAGTATACTGTCCATATATGTAGACATTTTTCCTGCTGATTTTTATCAAATTGAAAGTTATGTTATAGCGTTTTTAGAGGCACTTATAATTCAGAATATTAGAAGAAAAAACAAAAAAAAAATTTTAAATATTTCATAGAAATTACGTAGAAACAACGTAAAAGTCTTCATACATACATATCTCTATAATGTGTCCTCTAAACAAATTGTCCCGATAACCTTCAGCATGCTGCGGGGTGCCAGCAAGGACAATTCCCTGCCAAGCATCTGTTATGTTGTCCACATGTTTCTTTCTAGGATTGCATTAATGCCGTGAATATTCCAAGCATGTGTTGTTATAATTCATTCTGATCTTTACAGAATCTACATATTGGGTTCGAGACCCAATTTCCTTTAGTCCATAGTGGCCTTAGGTCGCTTACTAACCTCAGGTAAGTGCTGGATAGTCTGATACATAATACAAAAGTCCTTCTATGGTTTACCAAAAGTCTAAACTTGCTGGTCCATTGAATTACTTGGAAGCCAACAGAACTTAACACTATTCGCTCTAACTCAGAAGAGCTGAGTGCTATAATGGCAGCCCTTACTACAAGTTACTTAACTTGTTTTTAGTTCTTCTGTTTTTTCTTTTTCATCTTCGAAGTTAATGAATCATTTCATTACGTTGCCTATTGACCGCAATCATGTACTGGTGGTAGACCCCCACAGATTTATTAACAAATACATCATCTATGATTTGTTTGTTGGTTTCTTTTTCTTCTTCTTCTTCTTCTTCTTCTTGAGTACTTTTAAGTATGCCTGTTTAACTGGTGGCTACTATGCGTTTTATAAGTCTCTCTAACTGTCTAAATTGTCTGTGTGTTATTATCAGGCAATTGCATCTTCGTTTTTTCTCCTGTATGTCATATTCAAAACACTGTTAGATTTATTTACAAAATTCAACACCTGCGTCAGAACTTGTCACATATGCATGTGTGTATTGTACATACCCAAAATTATTATTTTTTCTTTTTTCTTCTTCTTCTTTCTTTGGTTGTAATCATTTTGAATTTTCAATTTTTAAATTTAAATTCGATTATTTATTTGTTGTCTTTATTATTATTAGTGTTGTTATTGTTGTTTTTGTTCTGTACAGTAGTATATAACTGCATATATCTTATAAATATTTTAAGTAGTTTTATTATAGAAATCTGAAAAATATTTTTAAAATTTGTATTTCACATCAAATGAGTAAAATTATTCATTGAAACTAATTTATTCATACGATCGTATTTTTTCTGTTTTTTACATTTTTTTGGGGTTCTGTTTATTTGCAAAAGATGACTATTTTCACATGATTTGTGATTTTAATGACGATGATGTTGGCGGTGGTGGCTGGCCACATTGATGACGATGTTGATTTTCATTTGCCAGAAGACAGAAGCAAACTGAGGAAAAAAAATTCTAATAAATATTTGAGTCTATTTAACACCAATTTAGGGAGGTTGGTTGGGGTTGCATTGCATTGTAGCTGTTGTTATTTATTAATTTCTAATTTTTCTAACGTAATATTGTTTGTGTTTTTTTTTTTTTTTTTGTTGGTGGCATTAGTAATAGGAACCAAAAATAATCGAATAATTTTCATAATAATTTTAAATAATTTTGGCTATATTGCTTCAAGAATATAAACAATCATGCAACCGACTAGAAGTCTTCAATAGAAATGTGAACTCTTAGTATCGATTTTCATCTGTCAATATTTTATATAGTTCATAATCACATCCAAGCTACAAATATCGTGTGATTTGGTTAATTTATGATAAATTGTTATGTTTTCCAAACAGCAGAGCTTACAATGATTACATGGGCTGTTGTAATACCCATGTTATCTATTCTATCATAATTATATCGCATGAAGCCGTGGTAGTCTTGTAGGTAGTGTGTTGGCTTAGTAGACGTAAGGCCACGGCTCAAAGCCCAGGTCAGACATCAAAATTAAATATAAAAAAATGTTTTTTTAGCGACTTCCTCTCATCAGATTTCTGGCAGAAACTCTGAGTGTAATTAAAACTGGCATGAAAGGTTCCTCAAAAAATCTGTCGTTCGGAATCCACTTTAGACTATAGGTCTCGCCTCTCATGTATAAAATTAACACACCCGACATAAGTGGTGTGAGAAGCTAGGTCGTAATCCTGACTAAAGGGTTGTATTGGCCAATTATGTATGCATATAATGGTGAAGGTAGGTACATAGGTAGGTAGTGGTGACTATCTACACACAAAAAAAAAATGGATAGACACACACAGTAAGGCTACATGAGGCCCATAGTGATACCAGAAATTTTAAATTTTCCCCTATTCACGCAACTATTAAGAGCTCCCGATTAAACTACTTAGACTGCCAATGTCGATGACTGACAGTTCATTCAAATTGTTCATAAGGTAGATACCAAGATGACTTTTCCTTTTCCAGCATAGTGCTAGACATGGTCTCTATAGCTTCTACAGAAATCGTTTGCCAATTCCAAGATCAATACAATGGTAGATACCAAGATGCCTTTTCCTCCTCTGGCATAGTGCTAGACATGGTAAAGAACAGACGCCTCCTCTTCTTCGTCTCTATAGCTTCTACAGAAATCGTTTGCCCATTCCAAGACCAATGAACCTTGCATGAGTGCTCTCAAATCTCAGTAATGAATCCTTTCGAGTTTAAGTACAATTTTCGTGCGCCATTCAACCAGTCTTGGCCAGATTTTCTACGCCTTTCTCCGTCCGTGCCCGAAGCCACCCATCTGCCAATGACAGAATCAATGCAATGTCAATTATAAGCTCGCAGATATTCAAAGGGATCGCCAATGTAGAGAATTCAATGCAGAGTTCAATGGTTGTTTCGCTTTCGGCCTTGTCCAAGATTGTTCTGGCGCTTCTAAAGGTGTTAGCGAGTCACTGAACGGGTACCCAACCACATGTGGGTTACTGGACCCAAGTACATTGAAGGTAACAACTAAGATGGCGTACAACAAAAATTTTAAATGAATTTATACGTGAGATTAACTCTGTCCTCTGCATAGGGACAAACACAAATTCATTTGCAAAAGAAAAATGGGATAAATAACTCACTTGCAGAGAGAACAGACATATGAGGCCCGATGTGGATATATACAGAACAAAATTTTATTCTACAGAAACTCTATTAATTTGCAACACTGAGGCCATAAATTTTTGGAAGCCCAAAATTTATTGACGGAACTCAAAAAGGGAATTATCGAGGTGCTTGAGAGATGTCAAATAGAAGTAATAAATGCGTAACGGAAAAGGAAATAATGGCGCTGCAACAGGATCTTGTAGGACCTAAGAAAGCTTTCCTTCTGAATGAAGACTGTAAAGCGTTTGCTATCAAAGCAAATAAATACACTCATTAGGGAGGTAACAAATGCTATAACAAGAAAATATTTTCCCAAATATGGTTTCAATTAATTTACTCGTATGCTTAGTCGTCGAATCATTTTCATTTTGAAAAAACGGACACACTATTCTTGTGGCAGACAATAAAAACAAAAAAATTCAAAAACAAAATATCACATCAATTGCACTGATAATGAGGCACAAAAACAAAAACAAAAACAATAAAAATTATGAAAATCACGTGCATATTCTTTTGTATTGACGGTGATTGCAAATCACGAGTTCGGGCCAATAATTTGGCTCTTATTTTTGGTGTGATAGTTGTTGTTGTTCATATTTTTTTTGTTATTATTATTATTATTATTTGAGTCATTTTTTACAACAAAAGGTGTCATTCGGTGGTTATTCTTTTTTTCGCAATTAATTTCTATTTTTTGTGTGTGTTTTGTTGCTGCTCATGGGTAGGTTGTATTCATATGCCGCAAAAGGCATAAAATTTAAAAGAAAATTATGCAAAAATCTATATATTTTTATATACTTTTGTCGGTAGATTTTATGTATTATTTTTTTAGTTGTTTTAAGAATTTATTACACACTTTATTTGTGTCTTTTTTTCTTTTTTTTTTTGATTTTCGTGTTTGTAAAAACCTCATATATTTCAGCGTATATATACGGTAGAGGTATTTCCTCTTGGCAGCAATAAATAGAAATTGAAAAATATTTACAATTTGCATAAATATTTTATTTACGAAACTTTAGTGGTTATTAAAATATATCAAAGAGTAGAAAAAACTGCGAAAAAAAAGTATAGCAAATCGGCGTGACTTAAACTATTAAAAGAAATATATCCAAGGTATTACAAAAGCAAAAAACAATGGTAATCAGACTTGGGTTTTGTAAATAAAAAGAAAAAAAAAATAATAAAACAAAAGAAGAAAATATATACTTCAGCTATAATTGCAACAATTACTAACGTTTTGCTATAACATATGACCAGAAAGAGAGGCTATTTGTAAAGTGCTATTAATATTACTGATTGTCAATGACCAGATACATGCTTAAACTAAGAAGTCATATTCCTTTCTTAGTTAAAATTAAAGGCCAAAGAAACAATATCCTTGTATTAATAATATTTCATTTGCTATCTTTTTTTGTATTAGAAATGACAATAAGGACATGCATACATACAGAATTGGTCATTACAATCCTTCAGCCAGGATCACAACCGAGCTTCTCTGGAATTATATAAGCATGTCAGATATTATTTACCTCGTCCCTTTACATACATAATTGGCCATTACAACCCTTCAATCAGGCTTAAGAATTAGCTTCTCACACCACTTATGTTGTGTGTGTTAATTTTTATACATGGGTGGCGGGACCTACAGTTTAAAGTCGATTCCGAACGAACTTTTTTTGCAATTTTTTTACTTGCAAAGTTTTTGCCAGAAGTCTGCTGAAGAAATATTCTTTCATATTTCTTTCTGTTCGAGATGTCTGAGCCAGAAGTTGAACTACGAGATCCCGTCTAATAAGCCAACACATTATGTATGGCTGTCACCGCTGGTCTCACAGTACTTCTTTCGATCGAACCAATTTTCTTGCACTGTTTCGAGTGTATGGGGCGCATTGCGTCAGTAGCATCATAAATGTTGGCCTTTAAATGCTCAATTGTGTCTGGTTTGTTGGAATAACACTTTTCTTTAACGGCCCACTACAGAAAATACAATTGACAATTGACATCAACATTTCGGCTAATTCAACATTCATCAGGTGTTTGACGCAATAAATCGATTGCGGCATGAGACGTGTGGCAAACCTTCTGAAACCATATATCGTTTACATCAATACCATAATGAGCGTTTACAAAAAATCGATTATCATTGTGCGATAGATGTCTCCGTTAACCATAATGTTTGCGCCATTCTCATTTTTAAAGAAATAATGGGACAGTAATGCCTCTGCTCCACAAGCCGCACCAAATAGTCAATCTTAATGGGTGCATTGGCTTCTGTAAGACCACGTGTGGATTTTCTAAGCCCCAAATACGGCAATTTGGCTTATAAACGTACCCACCAAGATGAAAAAGAGTTTCATTCGAAAAGATACTTTTTTTCTGCAATATCAACATCATTGTGCAGTTTTTCGCTGGCCTAATAAATGCCGACGTTGTCCAAGCATAAATCGATTCATTACGTTCAGTGCAGATAATATACTGATTTTTGTGACATAAGCATTGCCAGATACGAAATAACCGATGGTTCAAATTTAAACCAATATATGGCCCAGACTTATAGGATTATTCATTCTTCAGAGGAACAGGGATTGATAGCAAGGCCGATAGCGAACATTAAATTAATATTTGCAAACGAAAAACTCAACTGATTGAGCAAAACTTCCACTAAATCTTTGTTAAATCTAATGTCCTTTTATATTAAACATAAGAAAAAATTTCTGTCAGCAATTCCAGAATTTTCAGTATGTTTTCAATTTAACCTTAAAAAAATTCTCGAAGTCTTCGTAATTTTAAGTTTTTTTCAATATGTTACAATTTTAGTAACATTTAATTTCCCTTTTTTCATAATTTTCAAAGCAATAATGAAATAAAATAATTAAAGATTTCTTACAAAACGTCTTTTAAATGCAAATAAAATTCCAGAATATTTTCAATATCACATCACTCCCATACGCATGATGGTTAAAAAACTAACAGAATTCTTTATTACTCATACGCATAAGTATCCAATACACACTTTCACTTTTTTTCGCATTTCATTACTCATACGCACAGTAGGATTTATGATTTCTGTGTTAAGAGCTTAAAGAACATGGAAAAAACAAAGAAAAATGAAAATTCCATTTTCTTTTTATTTCTATTTAAAGGAAATATTAAAAAAAATTAGAGTTTAGTTGCCAACACCATTTCCCACAACCAATAGTAAAAGGAAAGAACAAAAAAAAAAAATTGAGAGAAAATAATGCTAAACGTGTACATACTGTTACTATTTGTATTATGGCTGCTGTTATTATTATTCTGATTGGTTTTCTCGAAATCCGTGCTAAAATTATTCAAAGACTTTCTAATGTTTAAACTTGTTAAACACCATTGATTGTCTCCGGCAGCAGATGTAAAATCCGTAGGTTGTTCACATAAATGTGGCAAGTTTAATTGTTCAATTTGTTGCTGCTGATGTTGTTGCTGGTGTTGATAGTGGTTATGTTGCTGGTGTTGCTGTTGCTGTGGCGAAGAGTGGCCATAGGCTAAAGGTTCAGATTTTAAAATAAACTTATCACTTTGAGAATTGTACAATAGCGTGGTGGATTCATTAAGATTGGCATTAAAAGTGGCATAATTCGAACAATTTAAATGATTGTGATGTGAAATATCACAACCATCGGGAAATAAATTGCGACACGGATAAATTAATTGAGCTGTAGGCGAAATATGTTCTTGCGTATGCTGTTGTTGTTGTTGTTGGTGGTGGTGATGTTGCTGCTGCTGCTGCTGCAGGTGATGCTGCTGCTGATGATATACGTTCTGATAGTTGCAATCATTTAAGGTCACAACATGATTATTATTAATCTCATAGGCATTCAATTCAGTTTTTATGGAAATATTTGCATTATCCGAGAACAATTGATTGTTATTTATTTCAAAGGTGGGGGTTAGGTCAGCTGTAACAGTTGAAACTGCCGTTAAAGGATGTGTTGGAGTACCTAAAGAGTTGGTAGGCTCTTGTTTAACCACTATCAGTGAAGCCAAACGATTACGCATTTTAGTTTCTAAATGTTCTTTTCAAAACTATTTTAGGTACATATTTAACATTTTAAATGGCAATGAATTTTAATTTTAAAATGAAAACACACAAAAACACACACATTAAGAGACAAAACAAAAAAAAAACAAAACAAAACAAAACATTTAACACTTAATTAGCAAAAAAGAAAACACCACCTGTGGAAGGTTTCAAAACCCTCAGGCGCATTAAAAAATTCTCCAGCTCCAGCACGCCGCTTTTTTGTTTTTCTTTATCTAAATTTGTTGTTGTTGTTGCTGTTGTATCAGTAGTGATGATGATGTTGTTGATAATATTGTACAGAAAATATATTTTTTTGTTAAACCCATCTAGAGATGTACACTTTTCAGTAACGGCTTTTTGGTAACACTTGTATGAGACAGTTTTTATAAAAAAGTCCTTGAGTAAAAGAATTTTTTTTGTGCTCTTTTTTCAGGACTTTTTGTGTATTTGTATTGCTGAGTATCTACACCAAAAATTTTGTTTTTCTGCTTAACAACGACGTCAGCATTACAACGTAATATTCTGTGAGAGCATCATATTTTTACTATTGTACAGAGAATTTTTCTTCTTTTTTATTATTTTTTCTTTATTTTTTATTTTTACGGAGAGCAGGCACAAGGACAATTTTGTTTTTAGGGAAAAAATTAAAGTCATGAATTTTTTTGCAGTAAAAATTTAAAATTTAATATGTGGGTAATTTTTCTTTATGTATAATAGGCACTGAAAGGTATTTTATTTTAAAATATTCTTTTTAGGTTTTAATTAAAAACACTGGAGACACATATGTATGTAAGGATTTGCAAGATTTGTTAAATTATTTATTTTTTACCAAAGTATTTTACAATATTTTATTACTCATACGCACTATTGCAACATTTTCCCACAGAATATTGTTTTCTTTTTAATTTTTTTATCTATAATTGTATGTTGCTTTTTTATAATTATTAAATAAGCCTTTACACTTCTAGTGTAATTTTTGTTGAAAGTATTTTTTTTATTAAAATTAAATAAATTTTCGATTATTTATTTATTTTTTTTTAAATTTTTTTATTCACCTTTGCACACGTAATAAAATCAATTCAAATTGTTGTAAAAATATATAAAGTTTTTAAAAAATTATTTTTGTTTGTAATATTTATTCACTCGCCTTATTCACTATTGTTGCACGCCTTGTTTGTTCCATTCTTAAGCATTTAAAATTATAAGTCCTTGATTTTGTTCTTATAACTGAAGAATATTTTTAATTTTTTAACACTAAATTTCCTTTCAATTCATTTATAAACAATCCCATAAATTCAAGCAATTCTAAATCCTTTTAAAAACCGAAGGATAAATTACTCATACGTTCAGTTCAATATTCAAATTCATTAACACTCATACGACCGGTATTACTTTACCGGCTTCCATATCATTTGAGCACTTTTTACTTTTTTTTTTAATAATTTTTTATTTAAAAAGTCCATAAAAATGTGAGAATTTGTATTTTTAAATTAAATTTCAAAATAATTATTTTTTTTTAATTTTTTTTAGCACCATTAAATTGATATGTTTTGTTGCTTTCTTTTTAGTTAAGTGTAAAAGAAAAAAATTTCAAACTTAATGACCGCAAAGAGAAGAACCACATAAACTGTTTTAATTGATCATAAATTAGTTTTTAATTTTTTTTAATTATTATTATTTGTTTTTATTATGCTTTTGATTCTTTACAAAAAACAAAAAAAAATTAAATAACTTCCGTTTTTTGTTCAAGTAAAAATTCTTTTATTTTAAATTATTTCTAACGGTTTTCATATTTTAAGTGTTAACAACGCGACGTCTATGACGCGACTGAACTTATATTTACGGTTACACGCGACTATATTCACTTTACCGTTTTGCTTTTGCCTTTTGTGTTGTTAGAAGACACAAATACTCACAGCTTTTGCCAAAAATCAGAAAGAAGAAGCAGCCAGCGCAAGCAAAAAACAAAAAAAAAAAACAATAACTTTAATGACGACTTGATGTGGAGGATGGTGTTGATAATAACAATAATGATGGCTTTGGTGATGAGACCAAAGCAAAAACGTAACAAAAAACAAGAAAAAACAAACGCCTCACCTCTAACAGAAACTTAATCAAACACAACACAACCCGCTTATGCATGCAATAAACACTACAAACATTGACTCACCTACCTCAATAATATGCAATTGTCTGCTCTCCGTTATAGTACTGTATGAGAATAAACAACTTTTACTCTCTATGACCACTCTCACTCTCAATGCATTACATATACAGCTGCTGCTCTCAAATCAAATACAAATTACGTCATACTCTAACCATCATCAAATTTTAGCAAATGAAACTTTTTTTGCTTTTTTCTTTGTTCTCTCTCGCTCTCTCAATTTCTTCAACATGTGAGCGCATAACTGTAAGAAAAATAATGAATGACGTTGTAATAATTGCACAGCGTTTGCGCCAAAATAACAAGAGGGGCCAATATTCTATAAAAATCTTGTAAACATACACATACACACAAACACATACATGTACAGTTATCAACGAATGCATCATGAAAGCAACGAAATTTAGTAAAAAAGCAGAGAATACAATTATTGACGTCATTGATGAAAATTGTATGGTTTAAAATAACTGTAACCAAGCGAACGGTAAAAGTAATAGAAAAAAATAAATTGTACCTGCATGTGTGCATTGAAAAAAGCAAAAAAATAAAATACAAATTTAAACGTGTTGTTATTGTTAAGGAATTTCGGAGAATCTTAAAACGGTAAAAAATATTTAAAATCAAATATTGTGCTCGCGTTTGTTCTCTTTAAAATCTTGTTGAACAAGACTTTCAGTTTCTTTGGCTTTTATTTCTAACTGCTGCTTTAATTTCTAAATATTACGGAAAATATGGGCATGAGAATAGAATTTTTTTTTTGAAATGTTTTTTTTGTTTTGTTTTAATATTTTAAGAACAATAAATAATAAATGATTAGTGTGGTATTAAAAGTAATATAATAAAATATTAATTTTTTTATTCAAAAATATATAAAAAATAGATTAAAAAATATAACGTGTGTTTTTAACAGCTTGAGTTCTTAAAGTTATAAAAGAAGGCAAAAATATTGTTGGAATGAAATTTTTTTATGATTCATGGCATTTTTTTAATAAGGCTTCCGGCGATTGTCGCAGTGGCTACGAGTTACTTCATCCCTACAATTGTTTATTTTTTTGCAACTTTTTCCAATAAATCAATGATGACTATAATATTGGCTTATAAGGACTCAGGAGTTGCCGGCGTAACCCAGTTAGCCACATGACAACAATTTAGTCGGGAATATAACCTAGTTCCTCACATCAATTAAGTTATATGCGTTATTGTCTCTTTAATGTCGACTGCGAACGACAAAAATAAGAAGACTGCTGAGAGAAAGTAGCCAAAAGCAATATAACTTCATTACTCGTTTTGTCCGAAATGGCTGAGAAAGTTGTACCACGGGATCTCGTCTAATAAGCCAACATACTAATTACTAGATTATGGCGTCTTCAAGTCTGGATACACACACACATACATAATTGATCATTACAGAACTTCAGTCCTAATATTGTGTGTTTTAATTTTATACATGAATGACAGGCCCTACAGTTAAAGTCGATTCCGAACGACAGATTTTGAGAAATTTTTTCATGGCAATTTTAATTACTCCTCAAGTTTTTGGCAAAAATCTGCTGAAAGGAAATCCCCGAAGAAATATTTTTCATATTTCGTTTTGTTGAAGATGTCAGACCTAGAGTTTGAACCAAGGCCTCTTGCCTAATTAGCCAACACACTACCTACTAGACAACGACGACTTTAGTAGACTAAATGGCATTAAGTTATTCAAGTTTATGTTCTATTATTCTCTAGCTTTTCTAGCTAGATGCACTTTATTATTTCCTACCACTCCAAGATGAATAGACACTCATGTAATACATACCGCGCCATGCCTGGAAAAATTATTAATTGCTCTTGTTTAGTCCAAGATAGTACTTTATTTCGTATTCCTAAACACAATTGCATTAGTTATCAGTTGACTATCAGACAAAATATTTTAATGCCTTTGAGTTAAATTTAACAAACTTGCACTGACACGGAACGTACACTCTCTGATTGAGCGTACTTCCGGTTGAAAGGCCATATTATAGTTTGGTTCTCATAGGCTTAATTTGGTTTTTAGTTCTTCTACATAGAGACCCAGTTCTTTATGATATGTCCAGTATCTCCATGGTTAGAGTCATCCATGTAGCAACAAGTCCTCACAGGTATAAATTTAATAGTGATGATAAGCACTGTCTTATATTTCTGCGCTAGTATGCGGTATCTATGTAAGCAATTTGAATCTGAATAGAAACGATTTATAATTCATTTAATTCTCTCCCAACTAAATAAGAATATTAAAATGCATTTTTTATAATTTTTTAAATTATAAATTTTTATATGCCGGCATTGGTAAACATACACTTTTTATAGGTTATAAAAGTTTATAAAACAATATTTATTTCTGCTGGAGAACAAATAAATTTCTTTTAACTAAAAATATTCGAATATTAATATTTATAAAGTTTAAACGAAGGATATGTCGTTTATATCTTATTTTTAAAATAATTAAATAAAAAAACTTAAAAAAAAGGAAAAAATTCACTAAAACTTTATTACAAAAATAAGTTTATTTCGGTAGTTTTTAACAACAAACATTTTTTTAAGGATCATTAACACGTGGAATATTAAATCGAATTATTTCTGCGTAAGAGATAACTTTTTAAAACTAATTTTACGTGTTTTTTCTAGGATTGTCTTTTATATGACACACAAACTAAATACTCACACATTAGTTACCTAATTCATGTGGGTACGAAGGTGTAGTAAAAAGAAAAAGCCATTCATCTTGAAAATGCATCGTTTTGTATGTTCGATTATTGCAATTTTAATGGAAAGTCCGTTATGCTTCTTTCATTGCAACAAACGTCTTTGAAAACGTTGTAAAAAATCTAGAGAACCGAATATCACAAACTTTTCTTCAGAAATTTTTTTGAGTCGAAAATAATTATTCGTCATTGATACAAACAATTGGTAATCACTTATTGTCTCATTCTACATCACAAAGTGAATGAATAAAACCTTCTCAGCGAACTACACCGACCTTCTTGCAAGTTGGTATTGATATTGTTCTATCGACGTTGTTCTATTGACAAAAAAAAAATGGACAACAGAGGATTAATTCTTCACTTATTCGGTCCCATTGATGCTAGTACCAGATCAAAATTAAGGATAAATAATTATAAATACTATATACATATAAAGATTCCTATAAGAAGCACAGGCCCGTAACGTTTTCCTAAAATTTTATTGTTTTCGATAAGAAACTGGTGCGGCTGTTGGTTGAGCCCATCAGTCTTGTGGTGGAAATAATCGAACACTCCGAAACCAGTGGTTTCAGATTTAATGAATATCCGCGGAAGCTACTGTTTCTTTGATGCCGTCAGTTACTTGACACTCAGAATTTAAGCGAAGCCGCACAAACTCCACAAACTCTTTGAGATTATCAACCTGAAGCCCGCTATTTGTACGCGTCTAAATGCGTATCACTACCGGCAACCTGTGATGCATCCGATATCATTCAGTTCTTTTAGTCTTTTGTAAAAAGCACCTTAAACAGTACAATAGACGTTACCATACACTCATACATAAATATACCGCAATAAACGGTACTGTATGTACAATTATCCGCAATGAGCAGCAAGTCAGAACTGAAAGTTTAAAAAGTGGTTACAGATCGTAGTGAATGTCTCTCTGCCATTCTCACCAGTCAACCCTAAGTTGGTCGACGATTACAACGGCTGGACTATTACAGGCATCCAGGAGATATTCAATGGCCGCAGTCTTTTAAGACAGTGTTAGAAATACTTCACTCCATTTAATATCCTTACTGTTTACACTACGAAAATGGAATATAACTCTCATGTATGGCCAGCTGCCTCGAGGTCTAATTTGAAGCTTATCGGCCACGTATAGGAGGTGTTCCATACACAATACTCCCCTTTTCCCTCTCTTCTACACCTATTTTTCTAAATTCTACACAATGTACTACACAATAATAGCCATTTTCTGAGTGCAAAAAAAAATTCCTTACTATGGTGGATTTCGGACAACTCCGACCAAGAATGTAGCCTACTATGACATATAACCACTCATATATCCCAGTAGTGAACACTTTTTTCAAAATTATAGGAATTTGCACCCACGGTTTCATTTTGGTGCCAGGGATTGTTGGAGATTCCTACATATGTGAGGAGAGTGGACAAAAAAAAGATTAGCCTCAGCCTAGTATATGAATGCAGTAGCACTTAAACTATCTCGCTATCTGTTCCAAGCCTTTATATTAAAGAGATGATGCCGGACACCTTTCAACGAGATAGTGAGATACAATAATGCAGGACATTGAGCACATGATTGATGTCCGTTTGCGCTCTCTTAAAATTGTGGTTAAAAGGGAGCTACGAAATACTGGAGACCTACTTTTGTATACAGTGGTAGACTATTATTTTTATCAGAATTCGCGGAATTCGCTCAGAACGCAGGTGCTAAAAACTATACACGACTTTTGTGGAAGCTGTAACACTGGGTGGGAAATAAGAATTTTTTCATGCACTTTCTCAATCACTATCCAGCACATTCTGCAAAGTTCCTGCAAATTGTTAGATAGTTTATGTTTACTGTATATCTTAACTTATATGTATATCGTCAATGCTGAAGTCGAGAGAATATTGATTGATTTTATGTCATATACTATTGACACCGTAGTGTAATAGGTAGTCAAGACATCACCAACAAAACGAAATATGACTACGGCGACTTCAGTAGCCATAGTCTAGTATGTAGTGTGTTGGCTTATTAGACGTAAAGCCAGGGTTCGAGCCCCAGGCCAGACATCAAATCAAAAATACACCAAGTATTTCTTCGGCGACTTCCTTTCATCAGATTTCTGCCCAAAACTCTGAGAGGAAAATAAAATTGTCATGTACAGTTTCTTAAAAAATCTGTCGTTCGGAGTCGACTTTAAACTGTAGTTGTCGCCACTCATGTATTGTGTACTGTTGATACCATTGGACTGTATGCTATATACTAAAATACCACACTTCAGTTTGGCTAACACTGCTCGTATTGAACATTTATTCTTAATCATCTCTTGCTCGCTGTACCCAAGTTTAAATGACTGCTAGGATAAAAAATTTAACTTTTTTTTATATAATGTTTACTCTAAACAGCCTCCAAGGAAGGTGGATTCTTAAAACAATAACATGCGATTTTTTTCCTCTTCCTTTTACTTTTAGGTTTTGAAGGATAATCACTTTCAAATGGAAAATTTCTTGTAAACCAACTACTAAACGCTTTCCCATGCACGTACTCTAATCGAAGATACAATTTTTTTTTTTATTTTTTTATCCGTCAATAAAATCTTTAATAAAAATCTCAACTTCTACATCTTCTTTTATAACAATTGAACTCTAATTGACAAATACAGAAACAAACAAAAAAACCAAAGTAAAAATAAAACAAAAAATACCGTTAATAACCATAAAAAAGCTTTATACTTATTTTTAAATTAGAGATAGATTGCAATGTTGTCAACTTAAAACTTTTAAATGTGTTTGCATTGTAGAGCGAAAGGGGAATATTGTGTGCTACAGTTAGTTAGAATTTGTACAATGGGTCAATTCGACCTTCGGGTACTGTACTTGTCTTAATTGACAAGTACACGTACTCTAACCTAACCTAGATAGGATTACTACCTAGCTTCTCGTAGTTGTTTACAGTGCCTTAAAACACCAGTACTAAAGTTAACTAATTTTATATCAACGTTTCCATTTTTTAAATCGATGTTGTCCCTTATGGGTGGAATGATGAATCGAAATTCTGCCGCCATTTCATAATTGACGCCGACTTTATGCTCTAATTAAACTACTAATGTTTGTTAGTATTTCCTAATCACTGAATTAATATTTATTAATTGTTATTAATTAATTAAAACATTTTAAACGCCTGTTTTGAACAAACATTTTGGCTGTATATTCAAATTTGAACGTTGACAGCATTACTAAACGAAAACAAATAACAATAAACCGGTAAAATAATCATACAAACTCTCTCAACTTACTCTTGCCATACTCGCTCTCTGAAATCTAAATAAATATTCTCCAAAATTGTTCGAGTTATTTTGTTGTTTTATTTCTTTTTTAACAAAAAACCCCAACGATAGTGAGAGTTATTCTCACACAACGCAAAAACAAGACAAATAAATCGAACGAACGAACGACTTACCGACCAACTGACTCACTAACAAATATAAGCGATCGTAAACGATTTTATTTTCGCTGCCATCTCACTTTAATCAAAAATCAAAACAAACTAAACAACAACAACAAAAATATAACCGAAAAGCTATTTTTAGGTTTTGCTCTGAAGTCAGGTTCAAGACACGATTTCTAACTGTTTCTAATGTATGACACATACACCAACGCTAGCATACACACACACATTTACTAATATATGTTCAAGTACTAGCTTACAGAGAACAGAAGGAAGTAATTGAGAAAAATAAGAGGAACATGTTTGCCAGGGTGTGTGTATGTGTCTTGAGGGATAGGAGAGGTAAGTAACTTAGAAGTATTGTTATTGTTATTATTCTTACTGTTGTTGTTGTTGTTGTTGTTAATTTAATACTGAGATAATCGTGTAAGAGACTCTTCCTTTCGTTTGGATCTACTTTATGTACGTTGTATGGTTGTGTGTATATTTGTGTTTACAAAGTTCGTATTTTAAGTGAATATTTTCCCACAGTATCGTGTGGTTTGTTGTTATTATCGTGCCGATGTTGCTATTGCCGTTGTTGTTGTTGTATGGGGTGTGCGAGCACTACCACATGTATTCTCATATACACACAACTTATACTTCTTGCCATCGTCATAAGTCTGTTCATGAGGAATTCCTCTAAAAAGTTTTGAGTTTTTTTTTTTTGTTTCTTTCTTGTATTGTTTAACAGGCAGCACCTCAAAATCTATTGTGTCTAGGCTACTATTCGTACAAGATGAGCGCATTTGGCCAAACGTATGGACGACGACAAGAGAGGCAAACTTAAAGGCAAATAAACAGAGAGACCGTTAGTCGGACAACAATGAGAGTGATCGTATGCATTTAGGCAACATCATTTATTAGTTGTTTTCAGTTCGTTTGGTTTTTGTTGTTTCTTATGTTGACTGGCTGGTTCATTGGTTGTTCGGTTAGTGGTTGGTAGTAGTGGTGGTGGGTCGCTTGTTGTTATTGTTCATTTCGGTTTCAGTAGGTGAGGCAGAGTTTGTAAGTGAGTATGTTTTGTGTGTGTTTTTCAATTGACCTGTACGTGGCCTCTTAGTGACTTTAAAATAACGCACAGTGGCTAGACAACGATCGTTAGTTTCTATAATGTGAAGTAAATTAAATTGTTTTTATTTTACAAGCTTTTAAGATATTGATCACTTCAATTCAAAATTTTTTTGGAAACTGTATGTATGCCATGGTAAAGGCTGGTGTTATATTTTGTTTCTACAAAATGATGTTCGACTGAAAATAGAAACTTAAATCACAAATGGTGCTGTTGGTTCCGTGGTTCTGGCAATTCTTACGTATAGAAGTCTGGTCTGGTTGGAACTGTCTAATCATTAAGGTGAAAAGAGTGGATAGGATTGTATGTTTAAATATCACTGGTGCTTACAGGACTAGGCATCATAGGACCGAACATCCATTAATATTCACATTTTATTAATTTTGTCTCGGAGCGCGCTTAGCAGTATTTTAACGCCAATTACTCAATCTCTAAAGAAATTAAGCTGAGAAATAGACTTTTGGAATAGATTCTGGTACTGCAGTCTTCACAAGCGGTAGCGAAATGGTATCCGTAATGGTATTACGGCATATAAACTTTTCTTTAGATATTATTTCTCATATTTTCCTATTTTCTTTGCGAGTATAATGCTGATTGATAGGAGCTCTGTTATCAGAACTACACATTTCTCTGATAGTCGAGCTGCGTGCATAGCACTATTGTCGCCTGTAAGCAATTTTACTTAAGAAAATATGAAGTTCCTAGCCACAGTCTAGTAGGTAGTGTGTTGGCTTATTAGAGGCGGGACCACGGTTCAAACCCATAATCTTCAACTAAGCGAAATATGGAAAACCATTCCTTCGACGACTTCCTCTCAGCAGTTTTCTGGCAAAAACTCTGAAAGAAAATAAAAAATTTCTATGAAAAGTTTCCCAAAAAATCTGTCGTTCCGCCACTTATGTATAAAATGAACACACAAAACATAATTGGTGTGAAAAACTACCTCGTAATCCTAGCTAAAGGCTTATAATGACCAATTATGTATGTATGTATGTCTAAAGCTCCTCATCAGTGTACATATGTATCATTTCCATAACCTGAGTCTTCAGATACAGATTTTGCGATGAAAAGGCAAAAGTATTGATGAACTCGACAAAACAGCTTGTGATATTTGCTGTCCTAAACAGTTGTAAAAATTGAAGATTTTTCCATGGTAAAGTAAAGAACAGGTACTACCGGTGTTATTTCAAAGGCTTCTGTATGATATTGGTTGGACACTAAAACTCCTAAAGAGAGCGTGTGATGTGGTTTGAAAACAGCATTTAAATCATATTTTTAGTTATATAACCAATTAGACTTGCTTACCGCTACCTATGACGCCTAAATTGCATGGATTTCTCTGACAACAGTGTTCACTAACCTCAAAAATATTTCATTTTTTAAATCAAAAAAATTCTACAATAATTTAGACGCAAGATCTAAACAACTGGAAGGTCAAGTTGTATATCACAAAGCAATTATTCGTTATTTTTGAGAGAGAGGTGATCGAATAAAATTATGATCAAGTTATATAAAACATTCGTTGGGTCACAGTGCTCCTAGTTTCATAATCAAGTTCCTTTACAGCCATTTTGCATTTCTACATTGTTATCCTTTGGACCACTTCGTAACACTATTAATCACTTTATTGCACTCGGTGTTGACGAAGTTTTGTTTTGCTAAACTTTAACATGGTTTTGTAAAATTTTTTTCTTTTTTTTTTTTTACAAGAGTAAGTTTTAAGCCGCTTTTGGTGTTTCTTTCATGGTTCACAGTATATCTGTTGATATTTGTTCTATGCTTTTTGCTTAAGCGGTTGGGCATGAGAGGTACGAACAATTTGGTATTCATGCAGCCAAAGTTGCAAAGTTACACAGGCTTTTGCGATTTTTGTTTGCATGACATGCCAAACCAAATTAATCCCAAAATTGTGGTGATCACTGTTGTGAATACGAAACGAAGCAAAGCAAAGCGAACGAGTTCATACATGAACATTCTCGTACACTACTCCTCTCCCCCTTGGGTGAACATAGTTTGTTGGGTAAAATAGCATCTTAAATTGTACCAAAAAAGTTTTGTATAGAAGGTGCACACGAATACAGCAACGACGAAGACTACGGCGAAGTCTACGATGATGATGATGATGAGGGGCACTCCTTAGTAGTCGTAGTCGTAGTCGCAGTCGTTTTACTGGTGTGATGATATTCTAAATGCAGTTTAAGGTTTCTTTTCGGTTTCTTCTTGTTTGCGCTTATGTTGCTTGCTGTTGTTGTTGTTGCTGTTCTTGCAGCATGTAGGAATCAGTGCTTATTGGAAACGGAATTTCAATTCGTGCGCTTCGACTTGCAAATTGAAATTGGGGATATACATTTACGTTGTTGTTGTTGCTGTTGTTCCTATTGTTTAGATATCATTTTCAATGTATAATATGGGCTTGCAATTGTTGTTGTTGATGTTGTTATTGTTGCTGTTGTTTACGCTTTTGTCGGTATTATGCAGATGATTATTAAGCTTGAAAATTGTGCCGATATTTCGTTTTTTTTTTTCTCTTACATTGGAGGCTGTGGATTTTTTCTGGCTTAGAAGAAATAATTCACTGCAGTTTCTTTTTTTTTTGTGGCATTCAGTAGTTGTAGTTGCTGTTGTTGTATTTTAGATTCTTTTTTTCGATTTAAAGGTAATTAAATGAATATTTTGCATACATACGTGCAACAACCATACAAGTATGCACCAACATATGCAATACAATTCATATGCATTTCCATACCTTCGAAATGTTTGTCGATCTGTCTGTCTGAGTAGGTTTTTTAGAGGCAAAAATCAAAAACAAAAAAAAACGCAAACCAAAATTACAGACTATTAGTAGGCCTTGTATTGTTATTATGTGTAAAAGTTCTATTTATTTTTCGTGTGAATTATGTTAAATACGATATCTTTTTTTGTTGTTGCTATTGTAGTCTGTTTATAATGCACGATCGCATCGTCAGTTCAATAAACGTTCAATATTGTTTAAAATTCTTTGTTGTTTTTTTTTGCTTTATTTTTGCATCTTTAATTCGGTAGTCTTTTAAATGTGACCTAAAACCCAAGTGTTTTCTTGGAACTTTTCAAATGATGTTAAATCGCTGCTGCCTTCGTTTTATTTTATCTCAAGATGTTGTTGTTGAAGTAAAAGTTTGAAAGGCAATTAACACGCAATGGGTCACAGACGGTGTCGCAATGGCAAAGTGCTTTTCAAAAGCAGTTAATATAATGGTTTTTCCTTTTCTTTAACAGTCTAATTTACTTGTAAAATAAAATTCGATTTAAAATTTTGATTAAATTAAGAGGTGGGATGGATATTGAAAAGAAAAGAATTGGCATCCTAAGCAATATTGAAACAGTGGGAACTATTCAGAAATAACTCAATTGAAAGAAAGTGGACATCTGTGCTTTTATTGATGTGGAGTGGTGCATTTGATAACATCCTCACGAGGTAATAACTAGAGTATTAGAAGGTATCCTTTGGTATCCAGATCGATAGCATATATGCAAACAAACTTGTAAGAATAAATAAAAAATACGCACTTTTCTAGTCTAACCGATCAAAACTTATAGTACAGTATTCCCCGGATATAAGCACCCCAGACATAATAATTCCCCGCTTAAAAGCACTTAAACTTATGCAATCTTGATTAATGCTTCAAAATGTACTAAAACTATTTCGATATAAACATTCCCCGCTTTTTTAATTAAAAAAAAACGCGAAAACTGTACTTCAAATTCTAAATTTAATTAAAAAATATTCGTTTATACTCACCCGCTTTGTGGCAACCTTCTTTGTAAAATTGGTCCTGTTCATTAGATGCCTCATTCATGCGATTAAACGTTTCTGGATTTGTTTTTATGGGGATGTGTTAAGTCATGGGGTTATGCTGATAAAATAGCACCTCTTGAACCATTAGAAGCCAATATCACTCTCAGTTAATTGATTCCTGATAGAAAACCTACAATCCACCAATGTTCGTGTTTCAAAATTTGTAAAGCTCTTCTACTAATCGGGCCTGATATATGTCTCGGGCGAGTGAACGACCTGATTCTCTGCTTAGTTAATGCTACAATAGGACTCTTGACTATGCCTATAAAGTCTGCTGCTGATCCATTTCCTTCAGCAATTCAGGAGTGGTGCGAAAGTAACAAGGGGGCCCAGCAAATTACAACTTTGTTTACCACACCGTTTATAGTTTTTAGATGGGCAGAAGTCCAATTAGCCACAAATTCAATTTAATATTTATTGTTTTTGTTTTTACTTATTAAGCTACTACTGCTGCTACTTTAGGTTTTTTGGCCTCATATAGCGAGCGTTGCGAGATAGGTGTTAAAAATTGAGAACGCGATTTCTTGGATCATTAACCTCAACCGAGAATACGTGGCATAATGTGAATGCTGTTGCCATACCTGGGTCTGGTGGCTATTTTTGGCAGCTCAATCGGAAGTTTAGAACATCACCCCGCTAATGGCTGTAAGTGTTGATTTTTTTTTTTTGTGGGTAGACATTGAATTGAATCTCTGCAGCGATTGAAGATGAAAATATCGACCGATTGTTATTATCATACATTTCGATAACCTAGCGATCGATAGAGCACTAGTTTCTAACATGACGAACACAATGACAGTTTATTACTGTAGCAAATATCTCTGGGACATTGTGGTATTCTAGGTAACTGTAGAGCAGGTGAATTACCCAGACGCGCGTCAGCCATTATCCAGCATTGAAGTCGCCGTAGTCTAGTTGGAAGTATTTGGATTATTAGACATGAGGCCTTGGTTTAAACCCCAAGTCAAACATCTCAATCAAAAAGAAAATATAAATATCTCTCCGATGAGTTCCTCTCAGCAGATTTTTGCCAAAAACTCTGAGAATGAAATAACAATTGCCATGAAAAGTTTGTCAAAAACTGTAGGCCCCGCCACTTAAATATAAAATTAGCACACATAACATGGGCACACATGTAATCCTGACTGAAGGGTTGTAATGATTAATTATATTATGTACGTATGCTTCAACCATCGAACTCTTCACTGTGAATACGTTGCAAGACCTTTAAATTGTTAACATCTTATACTCCGCTTTGTATATTCATAGGCAAAATAGTGCAATAAATCTGGCTAAAGCTAGATAGAGGGCGCACAGAAAGTTGGAACAAACTCCTAAGGAGTACGCTGAGTATGATGGTAGACGTTCTTACTGGCCACTCATGCAAGACGTATTGATTTTGAACTCAGGGTAAACGACCAGTGTAGTAGCTGTAGAGACAAAGAAGAGGAGAAAACTGATCTTCATATAATCAGTATATGCAGAGCGGTTTGTCATAGAAAAATAAAGTGTCTTGGTGATACGCCAATGTCTATTTTAATATTCAACTCTTCAGAATAAACTACACGTCCAACTTGCACGCATGTCCAAGATCAATGAAAGAATACTTGAATGACGTTCTCATAATAGAAACTACTCGGTATTTTCGTAGTAAAACTAGTATTAAAAGCGGATTCAGTTAAAAACATTAGCTTCTATACTTTTGCGGCACTTAGTCTCAATACATACTCTGTTTGCAGTTATACAGTGAGCGTCAAAAGCATTAAAAAAAATATACATTCATAAATTATCGTTATTTTTATTTTAAAATTGTTTCATTGCCAGTTTTTAAAATTGAAACAAAAAAAGAAAATTACAAAAAAATATCGAAATATTGTCAAATTTTTTCGGGCACCCTCCTTACGCGGTAATGGTTGAGTTCGGTGATTGTTAGAATTTTATCTTTAGTGTATAGTTTCTTTTGACGCTCACTGTATGTCTCGCCAACATTTCTGATGGAGCATGTTTAATCTCTTGCTAGAAAAATCCAAGGGATGAGTATGTTATAAAACCTCTGGTCAAAATTAAGCAGTTGTGGAAAGAGTTTCATACCAATAAATTGAAAAATTTTAAAATATGAGTCATCAGAACATCATCATCATTTTCTTCACTGCTTTAAGATTTTTTTGTTGTATCTAAGCTGCCATTGCATTTAAAAGTGAAAAATTATCCAAACATTTTTAACTTTTTATCCACGCACCTGCTTACATGCGGTTACTGCCTTTACAACACCTCTTGTTCTTTTCTCATGTACTTCAAAATCATTCATTCGTTGGGCTGCATGGACTCTCTGCTCATGCCAGTGTACTTAAAATTTTTTACATCTTAAGTTTACGGGCCAAACAAAATCTGCAGTAAAACTGTTTCTATCTTTTTTTTTGTCTTTTACTTGGATTTGCTTGGATTTAACAATACGGCTTAAAATTGTTTGTAATCAAACCCTGCAGGTGAATTGTTGTGAATTTGTGGCATTATTATTTTATTATTTAAACAATTTTTTTTCCTATTTTTCAATTGCTATTAATAAACGAAATTGTATGGCAATATTTCAAAATGCAATAAAAACGTTATTATTTGAGTAACATGAGAAATTTGTTGAAAATGGATAAGGGCTTGCATCTAAACAGCATGGGATTATGATTAAATGGAAATATGTACATCGAAATAGACTTCCACATACAATATAAGGTGTTGTAAAACGAAATCAATATTTATTATCTCATATAACAAACTATTTATGAACGATTGAAGGAATCTATATGGCATTAAAAATGCAGGACTTGGTGTTAAATTGTTTCTGATTAGTTGATGCAGTCGCCGTGGTCTAATAGGTAGTGTGCTGACTTATAAGACGTGAGCCCTCGGTTCATACCCCAGGTCAGTTGGAACGTAATATGAAAAATATTTTGTCGGTGATTTCCTCCCAGCAGATTTCTAGCAAAAACTCTGAGAGTTCGGAGTCCACTTTAAACTGTAGATCCCGCCACTCATGTATAAAAATTAACGCTCACAAAATAAGTGGTGTGAGAAACTAGGTCGTAATCCTGACTAAAGGGTTGCAATGACCAATTAAGTACATATGTATGTATGATTAGTTGATGCAGAATCGTTTTAATACCATGGCAGCTATTAGGGCACTGGATCCTTTCATTTAGACTTCCTTTCATTGAGACTTTTCGACTGTCACGGCTTTCTACAAGATGGCAAATCGATACAATACAATGGTACCGCCGAATATTGGTATTCCGGGAAAAATCAGAACAGATGAATTGACCAGAATTATAACAACCATAGAACTGTAAGTAAGTCTCAGCATTGGGAATTGCATTAAGAGGCTGAAAACTTACGATAGACAATGCGGTAATAGATTCTGTCAAAGCTACTTGGGTGGCTTTGAATACGGGCCGTATGATAAGCCTGCTCAAACTTCAAAGGAGCACGCTTAACGTAGTTTTAAGAGGCATTACTTGACGGAGTCGCCTTAGTCTAGTAAGTAGTGTGTTGGCTTATTAGACGCAAGGCCATGGTTCAAACCCCAGGTCAGACATCAAAACGAAATATGAAAAAATATTTCTTCGGCGACTTCCTCTCAGCAGATTTCCGGCAAAAACTCTGACAGTAAATAAAATTGCCATGAAAAATTTCTCAAGAAATCTGTTGTTCGGACTCGACTTTAAACTGTAGATCCCGCTACTCATGTATAAAATTAACACACACAATATGAGTGGTGTGAGAAGCTAGGCCGTAATCCTGACTGAAGGGTTTTAATGGCCAATTATGTATGTAGGTATGTATGTATTACTGGACGTTGCATTATGTTTGCTCATACGATATCTATTGATCTAGGTCTTGTGACCTATGACTACTACAGGAATTGCAGAAATGGTGTTTCAGAATAGGAACAGTTGCCAGTATCACATATCAGATGCTCCCCCATTGTTGACCTCAAATCAATCTAAAAGTATAAGTGGCTTCAACGGAAGCTTCGAATGGTTCTAGGGTTAGAAGAAATAAATGAATGATATCGCAATGGGCGCTACTTGCCTACTTACCTAATTTGTCTACTTACCTAACTATCTTCCTACTTATTTACATAAGGCGGCTGTCTACTTTCAATTTCCTTAGTTTACGCTGAACGACACTGTACAACATTTTAATGATGGTGATGAGCTGTTCGGAATACAAGTGTTTCGATAGAAAAACCAGAAAGTTCATTCAATATATTGTATCACAATTTTTTTATTCGGTTGATAGACAGGACCTATGAATAAGTGCAAAATTTTTAAACTGCACTTGTATGGACACTGGTTGTTTTGTGTCCTTAAATCGCATAACCATCTGTCGGAGAATGGTCATGCTCTAAGTCCACTGTCTTATTGCAAAACATAATAGATAGACTTGGCTTTACCTAAAATAATGTCTGCAGCAGTTGGGGGTTGTAAAGAAGAGGAAGATACTGTGTTATGTTAGGTTAGGTTAGCGAGTAGTTTGCCATTCACAAGCAAGTTCACTTGGTGGCCATATGGCCAATTGGGTTACCCAGTGTGAGGTAAGCCTCCTTATCATAAACCACCCGAGCTTCAATTGAAAACGACCAGGTCACATAGTGGCACATTAGCCACCATGCCCAGATCTTCAAACGTTCTGTTGCCCAAAAACCGATGACGGCAGTTCTGAAGTGTAGGATACTCAAATAAAAGCTGTTGCACCGATTCCATTTCCTCTATATCATGGCAGCTTCTGCAATAATCCTGATGAGGCAGGCAGACCGAGCTTGTCAGCGAAATTGCCAATAGCACAGTGTGCCGTTAGTAATACAGTTAGAGTGCGAACCGTTCTCTTATCGAACTCAAGTAGTTTCTTGGTTTCCTGCTGTTCACTGCTGGACACAGCAGTTTTGAAATTCGACCAGAGGAAGAGACTATCTTTCAAATCATTTGAAAGACGGAGGTTCTTACTTACATTTTCTGTCATTCTTGATTGAACCCTCTTTTATACAAATTGCTGGAATAGCCAGATGAATTGTAGAGCCGGGTTGTATTCTTATATGAACTGTTTCATACCCAGATTGGATATTATTTTGTGGTATTACGCTGGGAGGGTCCACCACCTAAAATTTTGTTTCTATGCGAGTTATGGCCCTCCCAGTTTTAAAGTTATAAATGAAAACCACCTAAACGGAGTGGCTTATTTTATGCGTAAGTTTTATTGTATTTTAAACTTGCAATATTACGCAAATTACAATGAATTCTGCAGATTATAAACATGAAATGTTTTTAAACCTCATTTTCGAATTTAATTTTAATTTGACTCATATTCCGAAAAGTAATATTTTTGTGAATAGCTTCGTAGCAAATCGCTATGCAATTGAGTTGAATTTAATAAATATTTATTTGCAATTTAATTGGAAATAGTAACCGCACCTGCATCTGTTTAAACAGAATTGATTATGAATTGAATTTTTACTCGAAACGGACATATGAACGTACGCTTGCACAGTCACAGGTCAAAGACACGCAATGAAAAACTAATTTTACACATGACGTCTTCCATTTTTTCGATTTTTTCGTTTCTTTTTTCATTCATTTTCAATCATTACGTTTTTATATTTCTTCTTTTTATTTTATTACCCATTTTTTTCACCCGATTGGGGTAAATCAATAAGTTTATTGCGTTATTGAGAACATGTATGTAAGTAAGTAAGTGAGTAAGTACAAGCATATTCGATAGTACAACGTGTGTAATAAATAGATAAGTAGATACGAAATTAAGTACAATAATTTAATTTAATACCCAATAAACATTTAAATGCTAAAACACGCAATGAATAGCGTCATATAAAATTATTTTATGGTAGAACCACAAACGAAAAACTAAAAATTAAATTAAATTTTACTTCGTTAGCAGAGACTTATTCATAAAACTTGTAACAATAATCTGTGTTGCAAATCAATTATCAAGAAGGTTTTGTATTAACATCCATCATTTGGCGGATTCTAAGACATCTCCTGAATATTGTTTAACGCGAGTTGAAGTCGTCGTAGTCTACTAAGCAGTGTGTTGGCTTATCAAACGACGTGAACGTCACGGTTCAAACCCCTGATCAGACATTTCGAACAAAACGAAAATTTCAACAGATTTCTGGCAATAGATTTTTGAGCAACTTTTAGTGCCTTTCAGAGGATAAAACCAATATATTATAATTAGTAATTGTAGTCTCTGAAGTCGCCGTTGTCTAGTAAGTAGTGTGTTATCTTATTAGATGTGAGGCCTCAGTTCAAACCCCAAGACAGATATCTCCAACTAAACAAAATATGACACAATATTTCTTCGGCAACTTCCTTTCACCACATTTCTGGCAAAAACTCCGAGAGTCAATAAAATTGCAATGAAAAGTTTCTTCAAAATCTGTTCTTCGGAGTCGATTTTAAACTGTAGGTCCCGCCACTCTTGTGTAAAAAAATAAAAACACACAATATAAGTGGTGTGAGAGGCTAGGTCGTAACCATGATTGAGGGGTTGTAACGACCAATTATGTATTGATAACATATATTCATCTACATGACAGATATGAATACATATGTATGTTAAAACTTGAGGTTTGCATGTACACATAATTGGTCATTACAACCCTTCAATCAGGATTACGACCTAGTTTATGTTGGGTGTGTTAATTTTTTTACACATGAGTGGCGGGACCTACAGTTTAAAATCAGATTTTTGAGAATCTTTTCATTGCAATTTTATTGACTCTCATTGCATGTATGCGGCGTATAAACTTTAATAGGTCACTTATTTTTTCGAATAACAATAGCAAGACTTTGCCTAATTAATATAATAAAACTCAATGCTGCTTGTTCTACATCTACAAATATTGAAAGCCTACAGCTACTTTCCCGAAAAGCTTCCATAATAGGTGTTGAGTTTCAAAACCAACAGGACAACCATGCATTGACAAGAAGTCCTTGTCGCTGCGCTCTCCTTTGATGTCCTGAAAAGAACTTCTTTTTGTTTTCCTGCTACTGTACTCTGAATTTTATGTAATCATTGTGGTGTTTTTAAAAATTGATGTCGGATTTTTTTGGGGGCACCCCCCTAAAATGTTTCTTTCTGTCAGATTTTAGGATTGCCAAAGTTTGAGCACAATTGGAATATGTTAACCCGTGCCACTGGGGCCTCAAAGTTTTGAAAATCTCGATTTTTTGGCAGTTTTGTGACTTCGACGATCCATATCTCTGGAACGGCTACTGCTATTTGCCCGTGTCATACATCAAATTTTATGATAAAAATGTTCACTAGAATAAATGACACAGAATGACACTAACTAAAACAAAGACTACGTGATAGTAGGTAGCGACCTAATTAAAATAAAAATGTCCTTTGTTAATATTTTCAACTGTTTTCAAGAAACAAAATTATAAAAGCAAGAACCACCTAGCTATGCTCTTCTTTCTTTAATAACAGACTTTGAACCCCTGGACTTCTATTTAAAATATAACAATACATTTTTAAACTAGTTTGGTTTTACCTGCTTGGGGTCGCCATTGATACCGTATGTGGGTCTAAAATTAACGGTATACCATAGCAAACATATTTAAATGAAATGAGGTTCCAAAGTACAAGCATTTGTCCATAATAACCAATAACAATACAATAAACGCATCTTCGCTCTCAGGGGTACCTAGTCACGATTTTAGGGACATTGGCACTATTTTTTCGGTTTCAGTAGTAGTTGCGTATTTATTGTATAGAATATAAAATATTATAAACAGTATGACCTTTAATTTGATGTATGACACGGGCAAATAGCAGTAGCCGTTCCAGAGATATGGATCGTCGAAGTCACAAAACTGCCAAAAAATCGAGATTTTCAAAACTTTGAGGCCCCAGTGGCACGGGTTAACATATTCCAATTGTGCTCAAACTTTGACAACCCTAAAATCTGACAGAAAGAAATATTTTAGGGGCGTGCCACTAAAAAAAATCTGAATTTTTTTTTTACCCTATAAGATAAAACCACCCTAGTAAGCATATATAAAGAATTTTTCAAAGTTTTCCTTGCCGTTATGGTTTGGATTTGAATAAGTTAACATATCCCATTGCCATGTGAGGGATTCGGATTTTAGACGATTCAAGAATTGTTGACCGCATAGGTCTGAATGAAGACACAGGTCGTAGAAGAACAGCTGGCAATAGATCAATACCAATCGTCCACTAAAAAGATAGCTAGGCCAAATATATTTGCTTATTTGCCACTATTTCTCCTTTGTCCCATAAGTGTCCCATTTTTTTTTTATCAACAACCATTATCATTTACCGCAGGGAATCAGTTTAATGAATTTCGCAAATGGAAATAATTTTCACAAATATCTTTCCACACGGTTTCTAAATAATCGTAAGATCCTCAGCAATAGAAGCACTACTATTACTTTTAAATAGCAGGCACTGCCTAATGTTCTTAATATGTTTGCTGTTAACCCATTCGCTGCCAAGCCTAAATTATATGAAGTCATTCCCATTGCCATTTATATTTCGAGTGTTATTGTTTACCAAAACCCTGTTATTTCTTGGTAAGAGCACATATATTATCATACATAATCATTTACAAGCAGAAAATCAAAGACGAGTTGCTATAAAATTTTGTTATAAATACACGATGAAGTTGATTTTTGCGTGAAGAATAAAGTATTATTTTTGTAAAAAAAATTATTTGTAGTATTTTTCAAGTTTTTACATATTTATATTATGTTTGTGACAAAAAAAATTTGCTGAATCAAAAGCCTGCATGTTATAATATATTTAAAGTAGGACGAGTATACTCGTCTTGGCAGTGCGGGATACCCTGTCAAAGACGAGTATACTCGTCCTTGGCAGCGAATGGGTTAATATCTCTAGGAAGCAGTGGTCGGAACATTTTCTGAATGCGTCATTATATGATTACAATTTTTTGAAATCGAGGTCCTTTAAACTACTCCACACCACTTGTAATTTAAATTGAATCATTTAATAAATTTTGCACAAATTTTGCAATAAATTTCTACAAATCCGTCTTTTTATTTATATGGTGTATTTAATAATAGAACAGTTTTATTTATAAAGGCATAAACAACACACTGTTTTACAAGTTTTGTTATGGCAGTACTGCAGTTTTACTAACATGTTCATAAGTAAATAATGAGGCTCTAGAAACCACTACACTAAAGCCGCTTAAAATAATTATGAACGCTAAAAATACATTTTAAATTATTTCAACAGCAACACAGTGGTATTTGTAAGCAAATATTCAATTTCATTGCTAGACCAACGAAAATATTCGAATTTATGCAAATTAACCCATGAACCCATGCCAAAAATGTATCTTCTATGAATAGTTAAAATTATCGCGTATAAATACAAAGTTTCTATTTGTAAACATATTCTATTTTAAAAATAATACTCAATTTTGGTTGCCAAATAAAACCAAATCGTTAGAAAGAATAAGCACTTTCAAGAATAACAAGTTATAATTCGGTTTGAGAGCGTTTATCGCCATAATTGTTAGTACAATAAGTCTTTTATGATCCAGCTATAGAAAAAGAAAAAAAAAGGACAATAGAGATAGAGAAAAAGATAGAGAGAGCGATAAGGATTTAAAGTCTAGGAGAACGTATTACCTACGTTAGGATAACCGTATACTTCCCATTCAATACCATTGTAAACCTCAGAAGAGTCCGAATTTCAGCTATAATAACCTCTAACCAGAGAAGTCGCCGTAGTCTAGTAGGTGGTGTGTTGGCTTATTAGACGTAAAGCCAGGGTTCGAGCTCCAAAAAGTATTTCTTCGCCGACTTACTCTCAACAGATTTCTGGCAAAAACTCTGAGAGTAAATAAAATTACCATGAAAAAGTTTCTCAAAAATCTGTCGTTCGGATTCGATTTTAAACTATAGGTTCAACCGTACTGTACGGTACTGTACTTGTCTTAATTGACAAGTGCTCGTCCTCTAACCTCTAACCAGAGTATTCTAAAACTAAATCTGTACAGTTTCGAAGAAAAGTTATTCTGCAATAAACAGGCTAGGGTCCACACAAGATACTTTTTGGAATCCAATTCTTAGAATACCCCGTAAGAAACCTAGCCACCAGAAAGCTAGTACACAGCCTCAGCAACTAGTCGGCACCATCATCGTCATAAAAGACCAAACGCCTCTGGATATGTAAAATCCCAATCAATAGGCCCAAAAATTCTGCTCTTTCTTCTTCACCTATCATTCGATAAGTCCATAGAGGTACCATATTGGTGAATTAGGATCAAACACCAATTCAACCAAAATTTGGACCAACAATTCTGCTCCTTCTTGTTCACCTATCTTCCGATAAATCTATAGAGGTACCATATTGGTGAATTAGAATCAACCACCAATTCACCCAAATTCGACCCAATAATTCTGCTATTTCTTCCTCACCTATCTTCTTCCAAATTTTACAACTAGACTCGGAACTCAGCAGAGACAAATTCAATCTGATGCACGAACTAGTCATGACTGAAACCAGGTCGACCCGATCGCCCTCGAAGAAAATCTCGTAAAAATTTGCATTTAAAGCGGCTCGTAGTGCTTCAGCTCAAGATCCTTAAAATGAGCACCTATGCCTCCGCCTGAAATATGCCAAAGTTATCATCCAAATAAAAAGTGGGTTTCATTTCGAGGTCCTTATAGAAGACCCCAGCACCAGTGACCCCATACAGTTTCGACATTTCCATTCCCATCCATTTAGGACACTCTATATTTCTCATGAACTTTTTGTTTTAAGTCACCTACTTTGAATGATGGAAATTAATGGTTTTTTTAAATAAAGCATTTAAACTGTTACGAAATCCATACCCATTCATGTGAAGTATCTTAAAAGAAGCACTGACTAGACCAAATGCCTAAAAATCTCCTTGAGTTTGTGATGTAATTGTGGCCAAAAAAATGTATGCAAAACACGCACACACAAGCATTACATACCACGATATTATATAAAATTACAGACTATAAATACGGCGTATATTGTATGTCCATATGTATGTATGTAGGTACTACGAGTGTATACTGTAAACAAGGCAACGTTACTCTATAAGGATATTTTGTTTTTTTATTTGTATATGTATGGTAGTCGTATTTTCTGCTATGAATGCAAATGAGTTTGACATTGAAATTTGTAGATCAAGTGCAAAAAGCATTGACACTGAGGTGCCACAGTGCCAACGCTAAAGCTTAAAGAGGACACTCACTCAACAGTAAATTGTCGGTCGTAGTAAACAAGGTGGCCATTTTTGCAAAATTCTCTAAAGTAATGAATAAATTATCCAAAGAAAATAAAATATACGTTATTATTCCATTGATTTCTTAAAATGTTTATATGTTCTTGAGATTTTTCTATGATACTGGCAACTCTGTATTATACAATATATTTTGCAAGGTCACCGAAGTAACTTCAACTTGTTATTTTTTTCTGTTTTTTTTTTGTTAGTTTTTATGTTTTATTTTTATTATTTTATTTTATATAGGAAATGTGTGAGTATATGCGTGTTTGTGAGTCTATGGCTATAGAAAATCAGTTACAAATGTAAATACATGCTTAAAATGAGACTACTCACATACACTCAAATCAATTGTCCTAGAACTTCAACTGGCAAAATTAATTTCAAGGACATTTACTCCCGCCTATGGAAATAGAATTTAAGAAATTTGAAAAAAACTATCATAGTTTTTTATTGAAATATTCAAAATAATGTTGAAACAATGTATGGATACGTTTAAATTTATTTATTTATAAGAATATTGTGAAAAACGTAGACTATTTTAGTTTTAAGCACATGTTTTTTTAGAACCTCAGTCAGTCCTAAACAGTATGGATCATGATGTTGATATTAAATCAAGACGAATAGTAGATAGATAATTGTCCAGAATAATAGGTAGAGGTATCCTTGATTGTCACTACTACTACTACAAGTATACTAATATTACTACTACTACTACTACTACTACTACTACTATACTAATATAAGTGCTACTACTACTGCTACTACTCCTACAAAAAGAAAACGTCTGACTGAGTAAAATGACACATCCTCACTTGACATGGCCTTGCTCTCAAGCCATTCGTGATTTGTCCTGTATGGCATGTAGCGCCGTGATGTTAAAGCCATATGTTTTTGATATCCAGATCGTCCAATTTAATCCAAAAGAATTTGGTAATCATCCACCTATAATGCTCGCCGTTGACAATGATAACCTAACCAACATCGTTTCATTCATGGATTTGTACGTTTCTTTTATTATTGTCATTCGCTATATTGTTTTTGGCCGGTAACTTGATCTACTACCCTGAGTTTTCCCCTCAAACACAGAGTGCGCGATATTCTTACTATTTTTATTTTTATTTTTTTGTTGTAAATGTTGTTAAAATGGTTCTGCGCCAAAATACGTTTAAAGGACCAACTAAGAATCATTTAAAAATTTTTTAAACACTGATGTTGAATATTTTAAATTCGGTTTTGAGGGATGAGATGGTAGTTTTTCACTAACCTCTTCTACTATGCAGGTTTTAAAATATGCAGTACTTATGTATACCTGCGTTATTGATGACAAAGAGTTAGCAATGTTTACTCTCCTTGATTAAGTTTGAAGCTGTAGTCGTTTTGTCAATTATTCTCATCATATCACAGAGTTGGTTTGAAAGCTGTACACATGCAATACATATACATAGACATTCGTTAATTCGCAAGTTCATACCACAAAAATTGCTTATTCTGTTCCAAATCGCAAAGATAAAGGGTGAGTGGGAGAGGTCATAGCCTTCTTTTGCTCCAGAATTTCCATATGACAAACAGAAAAATCATGTACAGTCAACCCTCCTATAACGCGGTACTCTCAGAACGCAGTTTCCATATAACGCGGTTTCCACATAACGCAGAGCTGAAATTGCAACAGCCCTCCTATAACGCGGTACTCTTACAGCGCGGTTTTCCTTCAACAACATTCAATAAGTTCCTTCCGCACAGCCTATGAATGTCTCTAATAACTAGATATTGTAAGAGAGTTTAATATCAGTTTTATTTTCGACGCCGAGATATATAAACAACATGTTTATATAAACATGACAGCTACGATGTCGGTTTCAGTCATCTCAGAGCTCTTTGTTGGTAACCAAGTCTTTCTGAAAATTTTTCTGTATCTCATAATTTTATAAAAGTCTTTCTTACTTCTGTTGGAAAACAGTCTTTTAGTTTAGTTTTTATTTCATTTTTTTATAAATCCTTATATGAACTCTTTAATGCAATAAAAATAATTTATAATTTATCTTGTCTTGGTCTCCATATAACGCGGTACGAATGATGTGATTTGTACTAATTCCGAGTTTCTTATAACGCGGTTTCCATACAACGCGGTAGACGGTTTCCATAGAACGCGCTACGAATTAGCCTGGTTTGTACGACTAAATCTGAGTTTCTTATAGCGCGGTTTCCATACAACCCGGTACGCACTCTCCGCATTATAGGAGGGGTGACTGTATTTAAAAGTTGAGAACTAGTTGTTTGTATGATTGCAAGATATCGTCTGCACAGTACGATCATTTCTTTTCCGATATACAACCGAGTAGATTTAATCTTTCGAATAACGAATATTGCAAAATTTTGATAAAGTGATCTGAATGAAATCATACACTGTATTTTTGTCCAAGTAACTGGAAGTTTCTCAATGAATTGACAGATCTATAGACGATTGTCCTCATAGGTTCACTAAATTCTCAAAAGATTTTAAGGTAAAATGAAAAGGCAGGTAAATTATAATCCCGTTACTAAAGATGGTATTCCTTAGAATTTTGTCTCCGAATACTTACTCAATTAGTCAATTGGCCTTTAGTCAAGCTATTTCGTGTACTATTTCTTTTATGACAGGAAGGGAAACAAGTGAAAATAAACCCGACTCACTACGTAGTGTAGGCTGTAGATTTAATTGTATGGAACTCAAAAATATATTTTTACATATTTTGAACCCTCCAAACTTGAGTTATTTTGGGAGCGATATTTGAAAACTGAATTTCTTTTGTAAAGGAGATGAATAGACGTTAAAAACCATGTATACATACGTATTGGTCATTACAATCGTTTAGTCAAGATTACTACCCAACTTTTCAACCACCCAAGTTGTGTGTATTAATTTTATCCATAAGTTGAGAAACTAAACGACAGATTTTTGAGAAGCTTTTTGTGGCAAAGGGTTCAAAATATCATGTAAGTAGCAATAATAAGTAATTCATAACGAAATAGTTTCACGCTACTTCTGCATTATTTTGTGATTTATATCGAGGAGTTTGAATGTCAAAATCTAGAATATTCAAAAATGGCAAATTATTAATAAATAAAACTGCAGCTTTCTGGCGTTAACCACGCACTGTCATTTTTAAATTAGAAAACATAGTTATTTAAATAAAGGCAGTACATTTAAAAACTGTGAGAAAGAAATACAAAACAATCGCCTAAAATAGCTCGCCATAAAAAATAATAAAAAAAAATATTTTAAATATATATCCTTATGATTTCAAAATTTTTGGCATTTGGCAATGTCTCTTATTTAATTTCCATAATTTCAAATTGTATTTAAAGTCTAGCATTTTCCATAAAATAACTGCAGTGTAGTGGTCAAAAATAGCGCTGTTTCTTAAGGATAAGAAATTTAAAAAAAATTATTTTTAGCATTGGGTAATTATTTTAAGCGGCTTTAGAGTATAGTAGGTTCTAAAGTCTCACTATTTATAAACAAAACTGCTAATAAAATTGCAGAATTGCCATACACAAAAATAGTATAACACAGTGTGTCACCACTCGGTTTTAATATAGAAAGCCGCGTCTATTATTAAATTCATAAAAACGCCATATAAAAAACGAAGCCCAGAAATAGCGTCAATTTTGAAAACAGATTTTTTTTCTTTGAAAGCCGCATTGAAGAGAGCGTACAACTTTTATCCGATATTTTTACACACAACAACTGATGAAAAAATTTAAATGAAATGTTATAAAAAGCGTTTAAAAAATGCATAAAATAACTTTATTTCTCTCTTTCTCTCTCTTTTCTTGCTTGTTTTCTTTAATTTTCATGTTTTTTTTATTCTTTCTTTTTTTTAATTAAAACAAAGCCTCGCCCCAATGCAAAAAAAAACTTATTGTGAAAAAAAAAATTGTTTAATAACAACAACTACGACAGCAACAACAATGACATTTTCATTGTTATACTTCTTACACAACAACTATGACTTCATATGGCCAGATAGTTGGTAACACACACACACACACACACACATTTCTCCTTAACACGAAGACCAGACCATAACCTGCATTGCCTTGCATTGCATTGCATTTGCAATTGACATTGACATTAAACTCAATTCAACTTCAACCATGACTTCATTCCTTCCTTTTTAGTCAACATTTCTTGCTGCTGTTGTTTTTTTTTTTGCTTTTTTTTTTATAGTTGTTGTCTTGCTGTTGTAGTATAAACTATAATGCCAAGCTTTAACAAAACCAATAATAACAACAAAGGGAGTGAGTAAAGAAAAACAAAATCAAAGTTTTAAAACAACAACAAAACCAACAAAAAAATTATAAAAACAAGAAGTGAATTTAAAATTGCGAGTAAAAACTGTAACACAAATACCAACAAATAAATTACAAGCTGTTGTAGTTTTTTTTGTTGTTGCTTTTTTTCAGTTTATTGCTGTTGTTTTTACTGGTTGGGGTTGTTAAAACTGCAACATAGCACCAACAAGAGCACGAAAAACGGGCATATGCGTTTAAATTCATACTAAAAGGCGTTTAAATAACATGAAGCGTTTAAATATTGTTTTTAAGACAAGAATAAATAGAAATGTATACGACAGTGGTCAATTAAAAAGCGGTTCTTATAGATCACAAACTTTTTCATGATCATAGCATGATCATTGCCCATTAGAGCATCAAAAATCTAACAAAGGTGAGGCTAAAACCTTGTATAGTTTGTGACATTTTGGAATGACCTAAATGTTCTTGGATAAAAAATCTCCTTTACTTCCCATACCCAATCCTGGAACAACTCTCATGTTCTAATGAAAGGAACTCTAGTATCAGACTGACAGATTATTTAATTTATTATATTTTTATTATATTATTTCTCCTTCTCCAATGTTGCATTAGACATGTATCCAAGGGTTGCCAAACAACCTACTTTCTATTCCTCGGCTCAACAGCACCTCCAGAAGCCATTTGCCATATGATCAAAACCAATGATTCTCGCATGAGTGCCATCTATATCTATGGGCCAAGTAATGAGTCCAAAAAACTTAATGAGCGTGCTTCTTTATGGTTTGAGCAGAGTTCTCAAGCGCTCTGGACAAATATGTTGTGCTATTTGCCACTAATCCGAAGTCGCTCCATAACAAAATGGTCACTTAAAATCTCATACATCTTCAAAGTTGCTCGCAACGTAGAAATCTTGTCGAAGAGTTAAATGCAATGTTATGCCTGTCTAGTTAATTCGCTCTTCAGGTACCTTGAATACCAATATGTACAGGTGCTTATGTGATATGAATCTCGTACCGCGCCGCTATATTATTGAGAATTTCGCTGCAGCCATAAACCATCCTGAAGTTTGTTGTGTTAGAACCCAGTTCTCTAATATCGACGCCACCAACCTTCCGTGGATAATTTTATTCTCGAGGAAGAAGTTACAATGATTTGATAGTTTTATGGAACAACCCACTACACATACATACGTAATCCATTGCTCACAAAAGATTCGTTCTTAAGTACTATAAGCTTAAAAAACCCTTTTCCCACAAAAGCAATGGAAATTATTCCCCTGTGTGGTTGTTTTCAAACCTATCGTGTAATTTAATATCGAATTCGTTTTCACAGTTTCATTAACACAGTTTGGAATTTTGAAACATTAAGAAACACCATTTTCCGTCCAAATATTTCCCCCAAAAGATCCGTGATCGACCATTTGAAAGTTAAATAAAAAAAGAAACATATACGGATCAAAAACACCACACATTGGCAATGAAAAGGACTTATAGTAAGAAAGGATGTTCAATACATATCACAGGAGACGATATTATTAAGCCACAACAGATGGCAACCTTATTATCCCAGAAATTACTGAGTGGACTAATCACTTCCTTAGCTGGAAAAACTTAATTAATAAAACCGAGGAAAAAGAGGTGGAGATTGTTGGTAAATGTCCAGTGCTCCTAAAAGGAACTGCAGGAATAATAAATAAAATATTATAGTTATGAAATTCGAAAATTTTATCAAATGAATATATGATTACTCGATCAAAAAAACGTTGTTTCATTCAGGCTAAAAGGTCTGATCCAAAAATGAATTTTAAATTTTTTGGTTAAAGATGGATTCATATGATCCAATGTACAAGACATACATATGTAAGAGTCTGTTCGACCTTTAAGAAGACAATTGATAAAAATCATAAAGAAAATACATTACAACCCATTAGTCAGGATTACAACCTAGCTTCTTACACCACCCATGTTAAGTGTGTTAACTTTTTCCATGAATGACGTAAGAATTTGTTTTTTCATATTTCATTATATTTGACATGTGGCTGAGCTAGGATTTGATCCCTGGTTTCCATCTGATAAGTCCACACTTTCTACAAGACTACGGTCACTTCAAAAATAAAAGAAGATAAGAAAGCATTAAAAGAAATTCGACGCATCATTATTGTTGGAATGGCTGTTGACAAATGTCATGCTGTTTTATAATCGGTAACGAATCTGAAAAGTATAGCTACAATGTAGTAATATTTTCATAAAAAAAATTAATTCAAAATTCTTATGAAAATATTTACTACACACGGTCACCATTTTCTGTATTTGTAACCCAACAAAATTTGTCACTTTCAAAGGCTAAAGATAATCACTGTAATAGTAGCTAAGGTTTTATTTCAGAATGATACCTGCAACAATTGCATCGTTTATATGGTAGCAATCGTACACAACTGGCCTATTCCGATCAAAATATCTTTGAAGAATAGTTGTGTTCTATGAAAACAATACTACACCGTGATGGTGATTCGCTGGATATTCAGAGATCACAGTTGGCATCTGTACTTGTCTAATGAAAATAATACTTTGGTGAAAAATTCGATTCGAAAGAAGCTTAGGCAAAGGAATCGATAGTTTCAGTTGCTTTTCTTCAATAGAAACGAAATTTATAGGTTAGATTTTCTTTGCATTGCAATTGCTTTAAAACCAAAAAAAACAACACTCCATCAAGCTTTATTAATCAAACCTATTAATGTCATACAAAAACCATCGATTTCTTTTAAGAAACAAAGAAACGATTCCAGCTTTCTGTCTTTTTTGCCTCACCACTGTATAAAATTCTATAAGCAGTCCCTCTAGACGTATGAGTAATAATAAACAGGCGCTTATTTCTCTTGCTCTTGTTATCGAGCTCGAGACTACAAAAATAACAATAATAATAAGATTTGCTTCACTGATAATTATCTTTTGTTTTCACATTAATTACGTACAAATTAGTAGAATTTATCTTTTCCATTAAGAACAACCCACCGACATCACTAAATTAATAGCCTCTAGAATATCAACAACAAACTAAAACTACAAGTATGGCTACAGATACAGATACATCGCCTATAATAATACATCGACAATATTTATACACATAATTACCTGACATGACTGACTGACTATACAATGTCTGGCTGGCTGGCAGTTTACCTGGCTAAAAATTGTTTTAAAATTTGTAAACGCGTGTGCTTTTTCTGTTGTTTTCCACACAATTTCATTTCGTTTGTTTCTCTTGTTTCCAAATAAAATTTTCCAAAAAGTAATGACGTCATTAGTTGGTATTTTCGTTTCAACATTTTTCCTTCGTAAAAATGAATACAAACCCAAAAAAAGTTAAGGGGAGATAATATTTCTGATAGACCAACTGGTATTGTTTCTTCCCCATTTTACTTATTTTATCTTTTTTTTTGTGGCACTCTCGCGTTAAAAACAAAAATATTTTCATTTCATATTTACGACGTCACGACTTAGGGGGGGTTAACGAATGGTTCGTAAAAAATTTTGCACTTGAGTAAATTTAAACCACATTCCAACCACGACCCACATCACTAGAGTCACATGGCCAAGCGGGAGAAGAGTAATAATGCCCACACAAAAGAATATTTCTGGTTGAAATGAAATATTTTCCTAGGGTGGGAAAAAAAGCTTTTCAATGCTTCATCAATATCCTATAAAAAGCTACTGACATGCGCAATTAATTACGCACATTGACTACTTTAAAAATGTTTCTGACAGAGACTGAATGTATGCTTTTGTGACTTCATAACAATGACGTTTCAAACTTACCACAGCTGAACGTTAAAAAAAATAAAAAATATTTTCATATGCATTATATAGTTACAATCGGTACTCGATTAAAGATTATCGATAGTCACAATCGATAATTGTTCTGCTGAAAATGATTTTCTATATTCCTTCAAGGAATTTCTTGAAAAAGTGGGATTTCATTTTCTACTCATAAAAAATGTGTCTCCTAAATCAACATACATGAAACTAAACTTATTATTATTGGTTTAAGAGACATAAAAATAATGCTCCATTCGAAAATATGCATTTTATCGATAGCAGACGTACATCATTACAACCCTTCAGTCAGTATTACGACCTAGTTTCTCACACCACTTATGTTGTGTGTGTTAATTTTATACACGAGTGGTGGGACCTACAGTTTTCAAGTCAATTCCGAACGACAGATTTTTAGAAACTTTTCATGGCAATTTTATTTACTCACAGAGTTTTTGCCAGAAATCTGCTGAGAGGAAGTCGCCGAAGAAATATTTTTCATATTTCGTTTTGATGTCTGGCCTGGGGCTCGAACCCTGGCTTTACGTCAGGCCAACACACTACCTACTAGACTGCGGCGACCGCAAAGGAAGTCTAGCTCAAATCAAATTACAAGTCTTTATAATTTATTGGCTTATTGGCAGAGCCTTAAGGCTGAAGATAGATTGCAAACTTTCGTCTTATAACCGATATAAACGATATGGTATTATGCTACTCAGTTATGGGAAAATTCGATAACAGAATTTTTTATTGAGACCACGGTTCAGAGGATGGCTATACTACCCATGGAGTGCCTTACGTTGACAGTAAAAAATAGGTTTTAAGAGGAGAAAAAAGTAGTTCCGGTATTTTTGAGCTGCATAATATCGATAACTATGGTTTGATAGCTAAGAATGTCAAACTGTGCCGTTACTGCTGTTCTTTATGGTTTGACAACTCATCAGGAATAGTTTAAGGCCAGAACAAGACTTTTAAAATGAGGAAATTTATTTTGAAAAAAAAAAATAAATCTGTTTGCGAAGTTCTCAGACCGCTTCGTCCATTTTACGATCAACATAAACAGTCTATTGATACGACTAGCTTATTGTTATTGATCGTTTTCTGAACTAATACTACCTCTTTTCGATTTAAAACCATCAACAAAACAAGAGACACCGAAATATCGATTTGTCGTCGTTCTCAATTTGTTGGTCTTTGTTCCCCGATTACATGGAACATTTTATGTGAGGAACTGGTAAAAGAAATGAAACAAAATGATCATCGTTATCCGTCGCATTTTTGCTTATTGAGCTCATTTGCAATTGACCGCAGTTGAGCGTACTCATAAGCGAATTTTATTTAGTGATTAAGCTCATGTAGGTAAAGTGTTGGCTGATTAAACCCCAGTTCAAACAACTCCAACAAAACGAAATATAAAAAATATTTCTTCGGTGACTGGCTCTCAGCAGATTTCTGGCTAAAACCCTGAGAGTAAATAAAAATTGCCATGAAAAATTTTCTCAAAAATCTATCGTTCGAATTCGACTTTCAACTGTAGCTCCTACCACTTACGTATAAAATTAACAAAAAATAAGTCGGGAGAGAAACTAGGTCGTAATCCTGAGTGATAATTCTTAAGTTAGTAACAAATCACCATTACATCGTAAAGTCGCCATTGTCTAATAGGTAGGTATTAGCTTACAAGGCGAGTGCCTGTAGTTCAAACTCTAGTTCAGATATCTCGAACAAAAAGAAATATGAAGCAATGTTTCTTCTGCGACTCTTAGGATCAATAAAACTGCCATGAATAATTTCTCAAAGCCGTCAAACGGAATCTACGTTAAACTGTATGTATCCAACGCGTGGGTAAAATTAACACACACAACATGGTTGGATAGTTGGTATTAATCCTGACTAAAGAATTGAAAAATAAAGCAATTACTTGAGCCAGTGTATTCAACGAAATTAAATACTCTTCACCTTGTTTTTCTGATAATTTTTATCCATCGAATCGAATAACTGTAAACACTGTGAATAACATTTCAAGAGATATTGTGCCGGCCGGTTTGAATGATTTCACAGTTCAATTATCTCTCCTTCATCTGTAGAGGCAATATTTCAATTATTTTCCATTGAATTTGCTCTGTTACTATTAGACACGTGCATCGATGACGTCATATATAAAGAAATACTGAAATAGGAAAGAGATTGCAAACCAAGAGAGAGAGAGAGGAAGTAAATAAAAACCATGAAACTTGGTTGTTGGGTATTGGTTGATATATTGCTAGAATTTTCATATTTGCCTCTACATGACGTCATAGAGAAAGAGACGGTAGTAATATGCACTTTAGCATATATTCTGTACACCACACATTTATTGAGTCCTGATTTTTTCCTTTTGTAGTAAAACCTTTTACACAATAACCATGATGTCATGTTTTCTTATTTATTTATACTTTTTTTTCTTCTTTCTCTTATATTTATAAAAAGTTTTACTATTTTTTTCTACTTTTTCTCCTTTTTTTTTTTGGTCTTTAAGTGCATTTCCTGTTTGTGGTTAAATAAATTTTCTTTTGATTGTCATCTGACGTTCTGCGTTAAAGCCAACAACAAGAATAAAACCAACAAATATTAATAAATATTTATTACAAATGTAATACACACTACAGTGAGCGTCAAAAGAAACTGTACATTAAAAAAATGTACTTTAATAAATTACCGTTATTTTTATTTTAAAATTGTTTCATTGCCAGTTTTTATAATTGAAACAAAAAAAAAGTTGCAAAAAATTTCGAAATGATGTCAAATTTGTTTGGGCGCTCTCCTTAAGCGCTAAAAGTTGAGTTTGGTGATTGTTAGAATTGTATCCTTAGTATACAGGGTTTTTTTGACACTCACTGTATATACATACATAAGTGCGCACATATACCATTATGATGCTTTACGATTTATTAATAAAACATGGCTGAAAACAAAGCACTTGGGTGCAAGTATTAACCACAGGCTATAACTGTAGTGTCATCTGATTACTTTTACATAATTAGCGTGTTTGCTTGGGCGTGTGTTTAAACAGTAAACGTAAGAAGACTTTTCTACGCACACAGTGTTTTCTGGAAAAGGAGTTACCGAGGCGGAGAACAATTTGTTTTTATCTTTCACTGGATTTTGATTAAGCATTTATTCAAGTAAATTAATAGTTTTTCGTATTATTTAAGGCTCTTTATGGGTATTGAGAGAAAATTTATTAAACTTCATTAGGCAATGCACAGCCAGCGGTGGATGTAGACTTTTTCCTGGCGATTTTTTTCAAATTAAAAAAGGTATTATAGCGTTCTTTAAGGCAGTCTCAAGTAAGAATGTTTAAAGACAAAATCGAATATAAAAATATAACCTAGAAATTATTAGAAAAAAAAACAAAAAAATTAATCTACCTACAACGGTGTATGTAGACTTTTTTCTATGACTGTACATATCGTATGTCTTTGGGAAATATAGCTACTTATTCAGATCTTATAATTAAATTATGGGAAGACAAGCGAAACGATTGCAGTTCCCATCAAACGACTTTTGCCGAGTTTTTAAGTCTGCAGAGTAAGAGGAAACTGTTCACTTTCCTCTTTCTTTGTCAATGCTCGTCACTTGCGAGGTGCAGATTTTGGTTGTTTGGCTCTTCATTTCTTGTTAGTTTAGCGAAGCTATCATCCATTGATATCAAGGATAAGATTTAAAAAACTTTGCGGCTGGTTTCCAGTTTTAGTGAGTTTGGTGAAATTCGGTTGGTACAGTGACTGCGCTATGCGTGCTCAAGTGAGTTTTGATAACAGAACTACTAGTCCAACCTACCTACCTATTCAGATCTTGCTATTCGCTAACATTATTTCCATTTTTCAATTATTTTTCCTTTGGTCAAAAAAATAATCAGTACGTAGCCAAATAAATGTTTCAATCTGTCTTGTAGACTTAATGTAATTCCGGGTCCATGGAAAAAAATTATGAAATAATCGCTGTTAAGGGTTTCCCTTTTGAAGATATTTTGAGATTCGAATGTTATAATCTACTTCGACTATTCTGAAAAGGGCATGGCAATTTTATTTACTGGCATGGCAATTTTATTTACTATCAGAGTTTTTCCAGAAATCTGTAGTGGGCAGTCGCCAAAGAAATATTTTTTCCTATTTTGTTTTGTTAGAGATGTCTAAGCTGGGGTTCAAACCGTGGCCTCACTTCTAATAAGCCAACACACTGCGTAATAGACTACGGCGACTGCTAATTTCTACACAAAAATGTTTTCTTAAATCTAGTCAGGACTAAGACCTAGTTCCCTACACCACCCATGTTGTGTGTTTTAATTTTATCCTTGAGGGGCGGTACCTACCTTTGAAAGTTGACTCAGAACGACAGATTTTTGGAAAACTGGCAAAGTTTTTGCAAGAAGGTTGCTGAAAGGAAGTTGCCTAGGAAATACTTTTTCATATTTCGTCTTGTTAGAGATGTCTGAGCTGGGGTTTGAACACATGCCTAATACGCCAACACACTTCCTACAAGACTACAACAACTTCGATCGAGCTAAATTTGATTTTAAATTTTAATGTAGTTTTTAACCAGTTTTCAATAACAATTAGAAGAGATTAGACTTCAACTTTAAAGTTCTAAAATTTCCCAATTAAAATTACAAAAACCTCCCCAGCTTCCAGTGCAACATTGAATGTTCTTAGACGCTATAAAAAAAATCATCAAACAATCCCCCGCGCTCTGCTAGATCGCATCATATTTATTTTCAATCATTTAATTTACATTTTACAGTCATTAAAACTCAATTTTATTAATTGTAAATTATGTTTTCTGAAACGTCTTAAACTCGTACAATACATTACTTAACTTGAAGTATGTAAGACTTTCAATAGATCGGCAATAATAATAATAATAACAATAAAAGTCTACAAGCAATAATGGGACATCAATACCATGTACTTGTTATTTATGGCTTTGATGTTGTTGTTGTTCTTGTTGTTGTATTCTATTCTATTGCAAATGGAGGTGTGGACAATATTCTACGTATACTACCAAGTAGTGTGTTGCATCCACTCTAAACAGCCAGCCTTAAATCTCAGTGATTGCTGAGCGTTCACCACCGCGTTCTCTACTAATACGAGTATGTCACGTTTAGTGCATTTACTTTGAGGTCAATTACAACAACAACAACAACAAATTCTAATATTCAATATTCTTTTCCAATTTAATTTTTAAAACATTAATTATATTAATTGTTAAATTATATTATTTCGTGCAAAAAATCGTGTAGACATAAAGTACTTTAATAATCATATTGTTTTTGTTTTTGTTCTTTACTTTACTCTTGTGGTTTTTGCATACTCAACTTTGTATTTCTTTTTCTTTTTGTGGTTTTTCTGCTTTTACAAAACGGAAATTCTTGTTTAATAATCATAATTTAAAAAATTTTTTAATAAAACTCTACAGGCGGATTTTTAAGAACAAATCACATAAAAATTTCAATTCTGTCTTATTTATTTCTAATGGCGCTGAAAGCAACATGTAAGTACATATGTATGTTAGTGGGTGGTTATCATAATAAATATAATTTATAGCAGACTTTTTAATAAAAATACAATTTTCGTTTGCCATGGCCCTATTTAAAGTAGGACATTGCAATAACTTTTTAGTACCCGCACTAGAGCACAGAGTAGACTGAGCAATACTTATGCCATATGATACATACTTACTTAATTGGTCATTACAACCCTTCAGTCAGGATTACGACGTAGTTTCTCACACCACTTATGTTGTGTGTGTTAATTTTATACATGAGTGGTGGGATCTACAGTTTAATTACTCCCAGAGTTTTTGCCAGAAATCTGCTGAGAGGAAGTCGCCGAAGAAATACTTTTTGTATTTTGTTTTGATGTCTGCCCTGGGGCTCGAACCCTGGCTTTACGTCTAATAAGCCAACGCACTACGTGCTAGACTACAGCGACTGTCATACGATTCTGTCACAAAATTCAGTATCCACTGAACGTAATGAATCAATTTACGCTTGATGCACAATGCACAATGATATTAATTTTACCAAAAAAATTATCTTTTCGGATGAAACTCATTTTCATTCTCGCCGTAGTCTAGTAGGTAGTGTGTTGGCTTATTAGACGTAAAGCCAGGGTTCGATCTCCAGGCCAGACATCAAAACAAAATACCAAAAGTATTTCTTCGGCGACTTTCTCTCAGCAGATTTCTGGCAAAAACTCTGAGAGTAAATAAAATTGCCATGAAAAGTTTCACAAAAATCTGTAGTTCGGAGTCGACTTTAAACTGTAGGTCGCACCACTGATGTATAAAATTAACACACACAACATAAATGGTGTGAGAAACTAGGTCGTAATCCTGGCTGAAGGGTTATAATGACCAATTACGTATGTATCTATGGTACGTGGTCTTATAGGAGCCAATGCGCCCATTATGACTGACTGTTTGTTGCGGCTTGTGAAGAGCAGGCATCATGGCCCATATTTCTTTGTAAATAAGGACTACGCAACCGTTACAGTCAATGATGACATCTATCGCACCATGATTATCGATTTTTTGTACCCGCTCTTCATGGTATTGATGTGTACGATGTTTGGTTTCAACAGGATTATGCAACTTGCCACACTTCTCATGCCACAATCTATTTATTGAGACAAACGTTTGATGACCGTATAATTAGGCCGCCAGGATGCCACGATTTGACACCATTGGACTACCGTCTGTGTGGCAAGTCTATCTCAAATCAAGTTACAAGTCTTTATAATTTATTGGCTTATTGGCAGAGCCTTAAGACTGAAGTAGATTGCAAACTTCTACATTATAATTCAGTCTTATGACCGATATAAACGATGTGGTATTATGCTACTCAGTTATGGGAAACTGCCTTGATTTTTTGTACCATATATTGTGGAAAAAATTAATACACGTCAAAATAAGATATTACGTTTGCTTACAGAAGCATCTGGAATGTCAAAAATGCGTACACACAAAAGGATCTCAATAGTTTACGGAGATTAGAAAATATTCTGAAAAGTACTTAAAGAAGGTTCTATTCAACTCAAACCCCCTGACTCTTAATACCCATATAAGACTACAGTGGAGACATTTATGTAAAAAGAGGGATACTGCAGTTCTAACAGAACATAAGATACGTAATATTTTCAAAAATAATAAGTAACGACGATACATAATGCATAATTGATCATTACAACTACATGTGTGTTTTATACATGAGTGGCGGGATCTACAGTTTAACGTCGACTCAGAACTACAGATTTTTGTTTATTTTGATTATTTTGTTTACTCTCAGAATTTTTGCCAGAAATCTGCTAAGAGGAAGTCACCAAACAAATATTTTTTCATATTTCGTTTTATTGGAGATGTCTGACCTGGGGTTTGAAGCATGGCCGCACGTCTAATAAGCCAACACACTAGCTACTCGACAACAGCGACTTCAACGAACGACGATATGCGAATTTATTCCCGAATATATTTCCTGAAGATTCGATAGATAATGGAATTCGATACGTAGTTTATGTCCTATAGGTTTAGGTTTAGGTCGGAGTGGTAGCTCTGATATTACAAAGCTCACTTGAGCCAAATAACCTATATCTACACCTAGCAAAAGAAGAAAAGTGATAACAGTGGATAACAGTCTCCTCTTCCTCAGCAGATCTGCATCCACGGCAGAAGTCGTTAAATGGGAGCCTCTTTCTTTCCGCGTGTCTACCCATAAAGCAATTACCTGTAAGCATGGCCACTGTGGTTGATATCCAAGACCAAATAATTGGTTGGTACGCCTTCTATCCATCAAGGGCCAGGGGAGGTCGGCGTCCCGAAAGAATTTCCGCGCAATGTCCAACTTGACCGAGGCAAGTGGCATACCCAATTCAATTAAAGAGGATTCCTGAAGGAGCGCACCAGCTCTGGCGAATTCGTCGGCCCTACAGTTTCCCGGAATGTTACTGTGCCCGGCGACCTACACCAGTGAGACACTGGTGAAGCGCCCAGAAAGAAGTTGGAGACAGCGGCGACATTCCCTAACGATCCTAGAGTTATTCCCGAAACCCTATAGAGATCTTATCGCGGTCTGGCTATCAGAAAAGACCGCGACGCGAGTGAAAGGAGCACCGTTGACGAGTATCCACTGAGCGGCCCGGTAAATATATCCTATAGAAACTGCATTACTTTTTATTTCATGTTTGTATATCGATTAATTAAATATAAACATACCAACAACAATAATGTTCCAACTTATCATTAAATTGATATACTTGTTGTACGAATATATTTTAACATAATCCCCTTAGAAACACTCTCATACAATAAACAGGCAATTATTTTATTTTCATTTTTCTTCTAAAACATTACATACATACATACTTGTACGACATCTTTGATTATAGCATAGGATTTTCATTTTTAAATCACACCTTGAGTGAGTGCGGCATATAATATTCGTTGATATGCCGCTAAATCGTTAAAGTATTGTGACTAGTTAATGGTAGTGGCAAGTAATTCCATACGTACGTATTTACACGATCAAAAATATGAAAAGCTATTTATAAAATGCTTGCCAGGAGAGAATACTGAAAAAGTTATATTTATGATTTAAATTGTATGCCACAAAACATAATTCTTCAGTAATGAATAATAATAACAAAAAATAACACAAAACAAAACATGGTATACAGAGAAAGAAAACCGATTTTAAATATTAAAGCCAATCAACAGAGTTAATTTTAAATTTAAATTTCAAGTAACAAGTTGAATAACAAGTCAGTACAATTGCTAGTGTTCTGTAGAAACTTTCAATGGCTGTATGCGGTAAAAGACTAGTGGATAGTGTTTCGAGAATATGAGGATACTCAGTCAAATCGGAAATTAAAGTTAAATACAGTATTTCTTGGATGTCAACTCTTCGGATATAATAATTCCCCGCTTAGTATTACTGAAATTTACTCAATCTTGACTGAAACTACTTCGATATATGTATGTATGCATCCAGCTTTTAAGCATTCTCCACTTATAACTGCGAAAAGTTTACTTATAAAAAATCGTTTATATGCACCTGCTTTGTAACAACTTTCTTGCCGAAATTGGTCCTGTTCACTAGGTCCTTCATTCGTGCGATTAAACGTTGTTGAATTTCTTTTTATGGGGATCTGTTAAGTCATGGAATTATGCTAATAAAAACAGTAGCTTTTGAATCATTGGAAGCCAATACCACTCCCAGATAATTGATTCCTGATAGATAACCTACAATCCACCAATGTTCGCCTTTTATATCTTGTAAAGCTCTTCTACTAATCCGGCCTGGTGCAGGTTATGGGCTGGTCAACGACCTGATTCTCTGCCTAGTTAATGCTACAATAGGATTCTTAACTATGTCTATCATTTCCTTCAGCAATTTTTTCCTAGAGAGCCCAAAGTAACACGGGGGCCAAGCAAATCACAACTTTGTTCACTACACCGAGTTGTAGAAGATGATCAAGCCGGCATTGCATCGAATACGAACCTATGCTGTCAATGAGATAAATAGAATTCTACCAGCTTGAATTAAACTTGACTATTTGTTCTCAGGTGTAGGATTTCGATACAAGAATTCCCTGCCTATATGCACTATGCTTATATCCGCCAAAAATGGTTATGCTTATTTCGAAATGGACTACATAAGTAAACAGTCAGAAGTTTACGCCTTACCAAACAAGGAAACGTGAAGAATTGTAGATGCATTCTGACTCACGGAAAATATATAGTATTTGTAACATTCTATTAGCAGTACATTTCACTTAAGGCAGAAAAATTGAGTCTTCTATTGTTAAAGAAATATCTGAGGTTTATGGAAGAAGAACTGCAGCAATAACGCCACTACATCCTCTGTCTGAAGGTATGGTAGATTGCCTTTATCATATCCTGTATCAATATGTTCGGAATATGGTAAATGAGCTAGAAAAGGATTGGTTTTCATACTGGTAAGCTATGCACAATTCAAAATCAAAAACACCAGTCAATATTGTTTTAGAAATTGAGCTATATTGCCTAGGGATATAGTATTTTGCATTAAAACAGGCCAAATGACTACAAGAAGCCGAAAGACCTTAATGAATTACATAACTTTGTGTGCAACCGATTTCAAAAAGTCACTCACAATATAAAATCAAGTAGTAGGATGAAGCAGCCTATTCTAAAGATTTCAAAGAAAGTCAATTGGTTATATTTTATAAACCACAACAGAAGGAAAGATTAATCCCCACGTTACTCTCTCTCTCTCATGGATGGAGTATGTATCACCATTTACTCGATGTATTTTAATCTGAGGACAAAAACTTTTACTCCGGTTGCAATATCTGTTCCAGATCCATCTGTATACCACAGAAAGGTTCCTATTGCGGTAGAGGGACCTTTAGTTTATTCCATTAACTATTGTTTTGTTGCAAAATCATAGAGTGTACAAGGTTTGGCTAGGGGACAGTTAAAGAGGGTGCTGTCAGCCACTCGAATTATTTGATGGCGAAGTATACTTAAGAATATCGTATTAAAGTTGGCTTTCTTTATGCTCATAGTCTTAAAACCTTCGATCTCTACTATCATTTTGAAGAGAATAATATCCAACGGAGTCCAATGCCGCTGTAGGATTGGTTTTCATTGCTTCGTTTATGTCACTACATGCTAGTTTCAGTATTTTCTTCAACTCAATTTGATGTCTTTTTGGATTTGTTCGGTCTACGCAATCAATGCTCCCAAAGGTCTCTATTGGTCTGAGCATTCTGACATTAGATTCTCTGGATGCTTGCAGGGAAGCATTTTACACATCATTATGGCTTGTTTTGACTTTCCTGGAATATTTTCTATATGATCCTACCATGTTACCTTAATATACAGTGATATTTCTAAATACTATACCTCCAGTTACCGTTATATTATCTCATAAATGGTACTACTATCCTAAAGCTTAGTGGCATGCACAATTGACTTGCAATCTCAAGACACGATTGAATGATGTCGAAAAGCGTATCTTTAACTTTTCCTTTCGCTATCATCATTGGAAGTCGGCGTTGTCTAGTAGGTAGTATGTTGGCTTATTAGACATGAGGCCACGATACCCACGTCAGATATCAAAACGAAATATGAAAAAATACTTCTTCGGCGACTTCCTCTCAGGAGATTCCTGACAAACACTCTGAGTGTAAATAAAATTGCTAAGAGAAGTTTCTTAAAATTCTGTCATTCGGAGGTAGGTCCTCCAACACTCATGTATAAAACTAACACACACAACATAAGTAGTGTGAGAGGCTAGGTTGTAATCCTGACTGAAGGCTTGTAATGAAGAATTATGTATGTATGTTTAGCCATCATCTAATGGAATGCACACTTCGGAAAATTTAATCATGAGTTCCGATTCTTAACATTTCATTTTCCTTGCGTGTTTTTGCAGATCGTGTATGGAAGCCCCTGCCATTCATTTAAATATCATGAGATTTAAATCCTTTTCAGTCAATAGCGTATCTAAGATGTCTTTACAAAGACATTTAACATATGGTACGTAGGTAATTGGATTACAACCTAGCTTTTCACACCACGTATGTGGTGTGTATTAATTTTATAATAGAAAGGCTGGACCTACAGTTTAAAGTTGACTCAGAACGACAGATTTTTGAGAAACCTTTTCATGGCAATTTTATTTTTGTTTTAGCCAGAAATCTGCTGCATGTAACATACGACATATAAAACCGAATATGAATTCGAAATAGTACTACGAATAACTGTGTGAATAAATGGCTTAGGCAGTCAGTTACTAGTTGCTTGTTGTAGTTGTAATTGCAATTCGAACATAAAATATATTTTTTATGTTTCCACAGATAATCATATTTTTCATTAATGACATAAAACTCACTTGTAATAACAACAATAACAACAACTAAGCGAATATTATAACTGCCACTCAACTCAATATTGCTGTGGTACGACAATGAGAAGTGGCAGCAGTTGGTTCAGAAGTTTTTTTTATTTTTTCTTTGAATGCAGGTTTTGATCTCTTCTATTGTTATTGGTCTGACGGGTTTGTAGCAGACGAGAGAAAAAAAATGTTCAAATACTTTAATAACAATTGTCGACAAAATGAAAACCAAAACCTAGAGGAAGAAAAAAAAAATCAAAATCGTGCACGACTTGTGTCAGTCTAATAATACGTACAATTTTTTCTAATTTTACTTCTTTTTTTTTTTGATTCAAGAAGATGACACCATAAGTACCACTCCAAACAATCAAGCTTAACTTAAACATAAATAGTTGGAGGATGTATTACTTACACACAAATGCATGTAATCATTGCTATCCGGTAAGTTCGCATACAAAAATATTCTTCCATTTGTACTTAAAAATGCATTAAAAAATTATTGAAACGACGACCCATCGACCAGAAGACAGAGAAACAGTCAACTAGCCATCCAGCCAGTTAGTCAAGCAACCAACCAAACCAACCAACCAAACCAACCTACTACAAAGCACTCCTTGTTCTAAACTCTAACCTGAAAATTTAAATAGTTAGCGGCTTTAAACGTGTATCGTTGTAACGGTGGTAACATGTTTTAAACATAAAAGTTAACACAAGGTCCAACATGATCACCATAGTATATGCTTGTATGTTGTAGTTGTTGTTATTTGGGGTGTATGGTGTGTAGTCGTAAAATGTACATGAAACATGCTTGCTTATACTACATGCATATGCAACATAATTTTTACAGATTTTTCTAACATGCAACATGTAAGTGAGACAATAGTTAGGACGGATTCATCTTATTACGCAGAGATGGGTAATGTTTGTCTGGTTGTGCTATCCTAAGTTAAATATCTTTACAGGTCAACACTACCGTCATCGAACCTAGCATTTGCTAAGCAATTGGAAGGTCACATAAGATCCGCAGCAGAGATGATCGTCGAAATTAACGAGTATTATGTGCAGCATGGGACATTAACAAAATTTCCGTCATTTATTTCAATCCTTAGCTTTGCTTTTAACCTCGTTGAAACAATAACTCAGTATTTTAGATGTGATGTACTTCAGTGGTCTGTGGGTTTCACTGGAGTGAAAGATTACATTTAGTTGTGCCCTATCCAGTTCCATTAAGCCTAAATATAGTGGCGTGTGTTTGGTATCGAAATAGTGTAATGGTTACAGAGCTTGCCCACAAGTCTATCACTCCACGTTCGAATCCCATTCATGCACGAAATAATTTTCATCTTGGTTTCAGAATCTTTCAAAGAGCCTCCAATCCCCCTCAAATAATTCATCCGGCAGTGCCGCCCCCTATTAAAAAAGGTAGGCAATAGGGAATCAACACTTTACGAGGTTTCTCACCACTGCACCACATACATGGAGGGCAAGAGCAGATGGCATTTTCTCAGGATCTGCCAGGTAACTATTAAGTTCCTAACGGACATCACTTCAAGACCCGTTCTCGCCAATGAATGCCAAGTTTTTTCTCAGAGAAATGTTAAATCATTCAAACATACATACATACATACATACATACATACATACATACATACATACATACATACATACATACATACATACATACATACATACATATATAATTGGTCATTATAACTCTTCAGTCAGGATTACAACCTACTATATAGCTTGCATATAGCATTGGAATATCGTAGAGAATTGCGTAGCTGTTGAACTAGCCATTCTCAGTACAAAATTTACGATCTCCGATCTGTTACAAGACTTAGATACTCTGATTACCTTAGCTAAACTAGGTATTCTCCGCTCGTTTTATAGAGAGGCCTAACTTCGTTGGCTGCAGGAGCATACGTGAATTATTGCTAGACACTGTTGGATGTACATGAATAAGAAGGAATTGGTTGTCTTCTGTCCCTAAATCTCATAGCCATCCATTGCACAATTGCGATTCTCATTGGCCACTGTGTTATGGGAAGACATGACAATACATTTAGCATTCCTTGGCAGAATAACTTCTTCAGAAGCTGCGAATCTAAGATGGAGAAAGAGTATATCTTTCACCATATATATCTGTGCCCCAAGAGACATCATAATTAAAATGAACGTTGACCTAAGTTGAACGTTACCCATCGAGGTGGGTTGTACAGCTAATCTGATTTATAATGTTCGTGACAAGAATAATTTCTGCAGACTGAATATTTCACATACGGTTACTGCGGCTAAAGAAACAATTCTCTCTGTAATGCATTGAGCGGTACAATGTTGTCTATACGATCCACAATTATTAACACTTAATCAAGTGGAGACTGAACATCTAATTTAACAAAGTTACTGAACATCTTTTGGTCCAAATCTAGAAGTATGCACTTTCCTTAAAATATTGAAAACGCTTCTTACTTACTTAACAACACGATTAACAGATTTCGGCCTACCTTAACACATCCTTCCAGGCGCCTTCGCACGGTATCAAAAAGGTTCGGAGAAGTTCATTCCTACCTTGACGGAGCTGCAAGAATTGCTCAGCGTCATTCCGCATAGCCTTATCAGCTTCGCAGGTAAGCCGAGCTCAGACATTGCGGCAAAAATACGATCCCTTATAGGGCTCTCGAACGCTGCGTTATAATCGACATCGAAACGCTTCACTTAAGAAAAAAAACCACAGAAAATTTTAGGTTATGGTACTTGAATTAAACTACTTTTCGCAAGGTTGTCAACCACTGATGAGACACCCAAATTGGGTACAAATATTTGTGCCAAGTTCTTTTTTGTCTTTTAATAATTCTTCTTTTTTTTGGATTTTAAAAACCTTAAAGCTTTTAACGAAACATTTTTGTCTCTTAGTGTGCCTCTTCAAACATGTGCTGCTTGGCGGTAAATGTGATCGGCACTTAAGCAGCAATTGTTAGTACAACTTATTTAAGGCATTTAATTAATTCTCTCAAAATATAAAATTAACAACAAAAACAGCAAAAAAAAAACAACAAACAACAAACCCGAATTCAAAAACTCATAGCAACTCATGATCAGTGTTTTGTTTTTTTTTTTTGCATTTCTGATGATCATCTCATAAAATTAAACAGAAAATCACTTGTAGCCAAATAATATTGGTTGCATTTAGTAATAGATGTCGTTGAAAACGGTCGCGCAGCTGAAAATTGTTTAACCGACACTTTGAGCTGTACCTTGAGTTTTGCAATCGAAGCGCCTGCGCAAACTGCCTATTCAGCATTTGCCTGCCATGCAACCCAAAAATAGTCAAAACAACCATTATGGTGGGTTTATGTTGTTGATGGCACTTTAAGCCATCCATTATCGTTACTTCTCGTTTTTTTGTTGTTAATGAATATTGTTTGTATGTATGTATGGTAGTTGCTAAAAATGTACCACTAACAGTAACAGCAGCAACAAACGAGATGAAAAAAATCATAAGTTTGTCAAAATATTCGTAACCATTTATTTACATGGCTTTTTAAGTAGGAAATATGAATTACACACTTATAAACACTTACCATACATATGTATGAACGTATATTCATTCATTCATACACATAGATTTTTTTGGGGTATGAAATTGAAATATTTAAATATTTTAATGTATTGCATAGGCAAGTTTATTTTAAACGAGCCAAATGACTGTGTGAATTTTTGGAAATGATATATGATCGCGTTAAAGCATCAGTTTTTTTCTTCTTCTTCTTAATTTTTAATACATTAAGACCCATTGATGGTGCATCATTCATTAACTGGTTACATCTGTATGTTCGTGTTTGTTGAAAGCCAATTAATGAATGAAATATTCTAGAAAACAACCCGGTGATAAATCAAATAAAATATAAAATCAGAATTATTAAATTGTATGTAAATTCATTTGATATCATAAGTAATCGTACATATGTACACATATCATATCAATCAACTGCAATGAAATATGCTGTGAACTACATAATCATATAGGCATTTTGGATTCGAATATTTATAAAGGCTTTAATGAGATTTTTAACAGCGACGTTCTAGAGTAAGAGGAAAATTATGAGAAATAATTTTATAAAAATATCACACTTATAGGAGGCTTCCCCCAACCTAAATTAAAGACGTTATGCTACGAAAAAGTTGCCGCCTTTGAAGATTGCAGAAATTGTAGAAATATTACTCGGCTTAGCACCCTATACGAGTACACTATGCCAGTAGCAGTCATAATACAAGGAAGCCTTCAAGTAAAATAGAAAAAATCCACTTAACAAAAAGGCAAGTTTCCTCCCAAACAGAAACGTAGGTATGTAGACATACATATACAATTGGTCATTATAACCCTTCAGTCAGGATTACGACGTAGCTTCTCACACCACTTATGTTGTGTGTGTTCATTTTAAACATCGAACGACAGATTCTTCACAAACTATTCATGGCAATTTTATTTTAACTCAGAGTTTTTGTCAGATATCTGCTGAGAGACATATTTTTCATATTTCGATTTGTTGTAGATGTCTGGAGATGAGAAGTTGCCGTAGTCTAGTAGGTAGTGTGTTGGCTTATTAGACGTATAGCCCGGGTTAGTATCCCAGGTCAGACATCAAAACAAAATATGAAAAAAAATATTTCTTCGGCGACTTCCACTCAGCAGATTTCTGGCAAGATTTCTGAGAGTAAATAAACCTCCCATGAAAAAGTTTCTCAAAAATCTGTTGTTCGAAAACGACGTTAAACTGTAGGCCCCGCCACTCACGTATAAAATTAACGCACACAACATGAGTGGTGTGAAAAGCTAGGCCGTAATCCTGACTGAAGGGTTGTAATGGCCAATTATGTACGTTTGTATGTGTCTGACTTGGGGTTGGAACCATGGCCTCACGTCTAATAAGCTAATACACTACCTACTACACAATGGCGACTTCTAAGCTGTGTAGTCTAATTAACTTAATTGGCCATTCCGAAGTTTTAAACGTGGCTACGACTTATCTGTGTGTATGTGTTAATTTTACTCATGACTTACAGCTTATCGTGGATTCTGAACGGCCCATTTAAGAAGCATTTTCATGTCAGTTATTTACTCTCAGAGCTATTGCCAGAAGAATCCTGACTGACTGTTGACCTACAGCTAGCAGCGTAAATTCTGAACGATCTATTTGAGAAGCTCTTTCATTCCGTTTTAAACTAATTTTGCGAAAGTTTTTGCGTAAGCGATACGGAGTACCAAATTGTGATCTTAACGCATTTAATTTTCGCATCGAACTTGCTTTCGCATCGCAATAGAGAGTAACCCCCCAGTTAGTTACTCTCAGAGCCATTGCCAGACGACTGCTGAGAGGAGGACGCCGTAAGGAATATATATTTTTTTTAATTTTTTCCTTTTTTTGGAGATATCAGTGCTTAAGTTTGAACTCTCGAACTCTCGTCTAGTAACCAGGCGTCTAGTACCTTGTCTACCTATTGGCTGACAGCGACTTATTAAAATATTAGCACTCATAATACAGAGGTGGCTTCAAAGTAAAGTAGAAAAAATCTACGAGACAAGAAGACAGGTTTCCAGCCAAACAGAAGCTGCTTAGACCAGTCATCCCTAAACGCATTATAATATAACAGAACAACCTCTTGAATAGCGTACTTCCCCGTATGTATTGTTTGTAGAAAGCCGCCGTTACTATTAAACGATCTTGCATACGGAAAGCATTGAGAAGAGAAGGACTACCTCGAAAAATAATTCGAATCATTAGAGGATACAGATATTCCAGTTCTTCACAACGAAATTTCAGTCAATTATTTCACACAAACAGTGGAGTAAAACAAGGCCTATTACCTCAGTAACTCATCACTGTTCTGAATGATATTATATGCAAAAGTCTGCTCAGAGAGAAGATGAATTATATGGCGGCTCTCACGCCAATTTGGATTAGGCGGATAATATATGTTTACCCTCGCACAAGATCTTCATCATGCCAGCAAAGCTAGAAGACTTGTAAAGATTAGCTCGTAATGTTGGACTCAGGATCAAGAATACAAAAATCATGAGAATAGTAAAGCAAGGGCGGTATTTGGATGTCTGCAATCAGTATGCAGAATCAACATTAAAAAATTCAAAATTTGTTTAAAGTGAACATTTTTAAACGAAAGTGATTATATTCGAACACCATCATACGATGACTGCAGGTATTTTGAATTAACAAGTGCCCCAGAATCAAATGCAGGATATATGACTCAATAGCATCAGCAACATTTGCATGAATGCATGAGTTTAACCAACGAGGAGCCCATAATAATTAAATTGCTAGAACAGAATCATAAAGGGTCAAAAAGTTGCAGCCGGCCAAAAAATACCAGGAGACATATGAAGTTCCAAGAAATAGAAGAGTGCAATCTTACGAGAAGTGACGCGAAAGTAACATCAGTATACCCTGATACCTTGTGGAAGCCATATGTTCTCATTCTCAAATTTAGTGAAATACTAAATGGATAACACACATAAAAAATTGAATATTTAAAATCATAAGAGGGAAAGTCCAATTCCATTTTTCTGTTTTAATTGTGATCATATTTTTATTGGCTAATAAAAAAAAAATATATTTTCAAATATTTCCGGGTTAATGAAGAAAACAAGTTCTAAACACTTTAATTTCATCTCACACTTATATCGTAATCGATAATCGCTGCATGCATAATTACAGTGATGGGCAAAATTGAGTGAATGTAGGATAACTGCTTATTACTGGAAATATACTGCATAATGAAATAGTAGGGAGATGAAATAAGCTTGACTACTGACATGTTTGTTTGTGTATGATTTTTTGCCTGTAAATTATTAAAAATATTAACTTAGTACTTATCTAGTAACTTAGTAAGCTTATCTTGGAAATTTTGGAACTTTCAAAAGTTAATTTTATGCAGGGGGCAATGTAAAGGGATATCGTGTGAAATTAGATTGCTGATAAATTGTTCAGAGTCGCCGATGTGTAAGGAGCATAACAGCACATGATAGTCTTCTTCGGGGTGTCGGAATGGCTTCCTATAAGGGTTGTTCGATCCCAGAATTGGATCCTAACTAACGGTATCAAATGTTCGAAACTTTTGCGGTATTCAAATAACATTCATGATGTCAACAATAATAATGGAACACTCGTACTCCTTTTATTATATCTGGATTTGAGCAAATTTAAATCTTATAAGACTATAATTTCCGAGAAGTTCGCTTTGCTTAAATTAAAATAAAAGGACACATAAGAAAAAACGTCCCTAAGCTCAGTTGAAGAATAGAAAGGTTGTCGAAACCTAGTTTGGAGATTTCTTCGCCCAAGCTGATGACTGCGGTATGTTTAAGGAGTTACATAGTATACTTCCTAAGGGTATTTTTTCCACATTTTTTAACAAATAATTTTATTTAAACAAATGAAAATTTTTATATGATAAGGAGGATATTTCATTTTATACAAAAAAAAAGTTTCAATTATAATGAAATCCGATCTCAAAACCTGGCAATCATAATTTGAAGAACCATGTCTGAAAGCAAAAATCGAAATGAGTTCTTATAAAATATGTTACTGTCTATAGCCTGTACTAGGAGATATTCAAAAGGTCACAAAATAATAAAATAGTGGCGTTTAGAATTTTTTTATCCTGTCTCCGCCTATTTTTTCTGCCTTAATTGTTTAATAAAGTTATTAATTAATTGAAATTAAAGTTATTAATTTTTAATTGGTCATTACAACCCTTTAGTCAGAATTACGACATAGTTTTTTACAACACTTATGTCGAGTGTGTTAATTTTAAACATGAGTGGCGGGAGCTGCAGTTTAAAGTTGACGCCGAACGAAAGATTTTTGAGAAACTTTTCATGGCAATTTTATTAAGTCTCAGAGATTTTTCCAGAAATCTGCTGAGCGGAATTGGCCGTGAATAGTGGCCACACCTTTAAAAGCACACTAAAAACACAACTACTAGGCTACGCGTCTAAAGAACATTGTCTCAAAATTTCAGCGCAATCGGTCAAGTAGTTTTTGATAAATCGGTTGACTTGATTTCAATAGCGTTTGACTCGATAAGCACCGTGCGGGCATCTAGACGCGGTATACTATTTAGTGTTTTTCTCCTTCTCTTCGTATCCTTTGAGGGGAAAACAGATTTCTGGACAATTTAGACTATTTTGAGTTCTTCTCCTTCGTATCCTTTGAGAGAGAAAAAGATACGTACATACATACATACATAAACTTTAGAAACTTTTCATGATAATTTTATTTACTCTCAGAGTTTTTGCCAGAAATCTGCAGAGAGAAAGTCGCCGAAAAAATATTTTTTTCATATTTCGTTTTGATGTCTGACCTGGGGTTTGAACCGAGGCCTCAAGTCTAATAAGCTAACACACTACCTAATAGACCACAGCGACTTCTACTTTAACTCAAAAAACAACAATCGATATTTTTCAATATTTTTGTCTTCCACTGTAAATATGGACATTTAAACCATAAATGTGAACATAATTTCACAGTATCCGCTTCGTTCAAATAAAAAACAAACAAAAAAAAATAAATCATATTGAAGCAACAAATAATCCATATAAACAATAACAACAACAAAAATTGCATGATTATTTTCCATCAAACATTTTAAAAGTGAATGTGACAGCTAATAAACATAAACATTAACAAGAAAAACAACAACAACAACAACAACAAAGTATATACATATATAAAAGAATTTGTAGAATTATTGTTGTTGTTAGTTTTTATTAAACAATTTGCATGTTTGCTAAACAAACAAATAAAACATCCGACATATCAAACAAAGACACTGCGATATAGACAGCAACAGAGACTGAAACAGAGACAGACAAATGGACAACAACAATTAAAACAAAACAAAAAATTAATAAAAAATTGAAAATAGAATTCTAAAGCAAAAATGTGAAAAACCTTTAACATTTCGAATATGAAATTGATCTTCGAACAAGACACTACATAGACATCAAATAACAACAACAATTGCAACAACATTAGCATTGCGATAAGCAATAAGAAATATTCTAAAACAAAAACTAAACCCTACATTTAAATACTTAGTTTAGAGTAATAATTGCAAAAACAAAAACAAAAACAAAAGAAACAAAACAAAAATTATTGAAAAAATACTTGTGTTTTGATAATTTATGGCGATCAAAATGATAAATCGGTGGACACCGCAGAGCGAAGCAACAAGACCCGTTAAATCTGCATAATCAATGCCGCTCATCTCTAGTGATGATGATATTCTACACTTCTTTTGTTTTTATTATTATTGTCTACGCTACGGTAGTCAGTGCTTGTGGATAATTCTCACTTGTTTGACGGAGGGGGTAATAATAAATTTAAGCTTAAATTATATTCTAGTCTACACTGTTGCTATTGTCTACAAGCGTGGCTTATGGTATGAATAATTCCCACCTGTTTGGAGGGGTAGAATTAATATTTTAGTTGGAGTATAGTACACTTGAAGAAAATGATCCACGAAAAACGATTTGAGTGGTTAGAATTAGTTATTTGTTTGAGTATTAAGATCTAAAATTGTGGCCTTGATATCAATCCGGGTTCCTTCAAATATTATTCCGGAGCGACCTTAGATTATATACATACAGTGGTGGCCACGAATTTAAGACACGACATATGACTGACTTAGCTGTGATAATATTTACAATCATGTAATATCAAAATTGATATTCTTTATTCTTCTATGTACCCTGTAATATTAAGAAAAAGTACCATTATTTTATTTTGTTTCTTTTTACATTTTGTTGCTTTTTGATCATATTATTGTAAAAACGTTTATTGGAAATTGGCCACGAATTTAAGACATTTCAGAAATATCTGGTTTTTAAGTGATTTTTTGGTGTTTTTGATGCTAAACGTTGAGCAACGAATGTTTTATTTTATTTTATGTTGGAATACATAGAAATATTTAATTATAAATGGTCAGAGGTACTTGGAATACCGATGCCGAGCGAAAACTTATCCAACAACTAAAATTTGATGGAAAAATAATAATGGAGATATCCAAGCTGCTTAAATGTTCTAGATGCAAGATTTACAACGTGCTGGACCACATTAAGCAACATGGTACCACCAAAAATGGCAAACAGCAACCTAGAGCCCGAAAAACCACACCCTGAAATAGCTGCTAATAATCCTTTTACGAGCTCAAGTAAAGTAAAAAATAAAATTGTATTGGATTTTGGTATCGATATTTCGTCTAGGGCAATAAGCAGATCTCTAAATGAGAAAAACTTGCGTGGGTGTATTGCACAACGTAAACCACTTGTGTCAAAAAATATCAAATCCCGACTAGCAGTTTGTCTTGATCTATATAATATGTAAATAAAAATTCTCAACCAAGTATAGGTAGCAAAATATTATTACTTTTTCTTCCTAATATTACTAAAATCTTAAGAAAAATATCATGGACCTAAAATATTTTTGATAAGATGTAAAAACTATCACAAATGTATAAATAAAATGTCGTGTCTTAAATTCGTGGCCACCACTGTATATATTGTGTGACCCTAGATTATATTTATTTCCTAAAGAAATGCAAAAAATTCAAGCAACACAGTTTCAAATAAAAACTTAAGATCCATACAAGTAATCTTTACAGAAGCCTCCTGTTCAGCAAGATGGAAGTGCTTCACAACTACAGCCTTTATAACAACACCCTCAATACATATTAATAGAGGCAGTTGTTTCTACACAACGTATAGATGGCAACCCTATTATACCAGAACTTGCAATAATAGATCAATCGTCTGCTCAGCCCGAATAAGATTGATTAATGAGGTTGGTGTTAGGCAAACAAATTATAGGTAGATACAAGTAATGTTTTAGGACAGTCATATGCTTTTTAAGAAAACAAAAATAATGAAATAAATTCCTACGAGGAGTACAGAAACGCAATAAAAAGTTTCTATTACATATGAAAATTAGAATAGTCCAATATGTAACTGTTTTCATCATATACGTCAAGTTGAACGTTCCTTTCATCAACTATCAGAAGTTTCAAACCACGACCAAATATTTGAAAGTTTTTATAAATATTTGTTTACAAATCCTTTTTAAAAGCATGTCAAGAGTTACTGTATTCCATGTCCCGCTTGCATATCGCAATTGTTTTCAATAATTTTGTTCTTTCGCATTTTAACTCATATGACGACTTCCACGCTACCTTGAGTTGACCAATATTATTCCCAATAGTAAAAACCTTTCTAGTTCATAGTGAGCTTTATGTTATCGGATTGAAAAAAGTTGTTATGAAACTGAAGTTTCTGCAAATATGTCATACACTCTCAGCAGATTTCTGGTAAAAGTTTGGAGAGTAAATAAAATTGTGATGAAAAAGTTTCGTCGTTCAACTTTAAGCTGTAGGTCCAGCCACTCGTGTATAAAATTAAGACACATAAAATAAGTGGTGTGAGAAGCTAGGTCGAAATCCTGTCTGAAGGATTGTAAACACCAATTATGTATGAATGTATTTAATACATCAAATGTAATGCTTAAAATATAATAAAAATGGCGTAGGCCTATGCCGCTGTAGCATTTCGACTACAAGAATGACGGATTACATGCCCACAAAAATTTACACCCAGTGTATTGAGGAAAATACCAATTAGCGCCTTTCAGGTAGAAATACTAGCTCATTAATACCACGAAATTAGTCAGAAAGCTTATACGAGGAGCTCAGAAGAAGTAATAAGGCAGCGCTGAAAGATTTGAATCTGAATTTAAATTAACGAATTACTACGAAGTTGCAGATGAACTGGCAAAATCAGAATCAGCTATGGAAGTAGCGATAGGAGAGATATCGTCGAAACCACCAAACCTTCTTCTTCTTTGGATTTATCGAGGAAATGTTTAATTCATTCACCACTCGTGCATTAAAATATAAGAGCCTTATGGCGAAAGATCAATCCTTCAGGTAAAGAAACTAGCCTTAAGGCTAATTAGAAGTCGCCATAGTCTATTAGGTAGTGTGTTGGCTTATTAGACGTAAAGCAAGGGTTCGAGCCCCAGGCCAGACATCAAAACAAAAATACAAAAAGTATTTCTTTGGCGACTTCCTCTCAGCAGATTTCTTGCAAAAACTCTGAGTGTAAAAAAATTGCCATGAAAAGTTGTTCAAGAATCTGTCGTTCGTTTAACACACACAACATAAGTGGTGTGAGAAACTATGTCGTAATCCTGACTGAAAAGTTGTAATGACCAATTATGTATGTAAGGCTAAATAGGTGGGAGTTGAGAGGTATTCTAGGTGCCTGAAATGGACACAATGTATAGATGTAATAGGTATATTATGTGAAAAAGTAGAAGAAACAATTCATATTTTAAAACATATATTATGTCAGTGACTGCAGGCCCGTAGGCAGAATGCCTACGAAGTCAATTTGTTGTTGTTGAACAGTCAGATCTAAACGATAGCAAGTTTGAGGGACTAATACAACTTGTGAATAGGCTAGACTAGCTAGGAGGTATTTCTAGTATAGTATTTATCTTGGGAATAGTACCCTTGTTTATATTAGATGGGAGAAATACATATCTCCCAATCTCAATAGAATAGAATTAGGAAAAACTCCAGCCTTTAGGAATATAATAAATATGTCAACATAAAGTTGAAACTCTAGGGAAATTAAAGACCAATTCACCACTTCATTCGTAGGCAAAATATTGCAAGTTTTCTTTAAAACCAACAAAAATCAAAAATCATAATTAATTTTATTTTGAAATTTAATTTTTGGAAGTGCACCACTAAAAGAGCTGTTACTACAAAAATATGGAGAAATATTTACATGAAATAATCATAGGAGCTTGTTTTCAATTTAACCTCGACCTGTCTCAAGATGACTCTTCTGCAACTTGTATTCTTTTATTTGTTTTGTTTCTTCGTAACAGTTCGAATTTATGTTGTGGTTGGTTTTTCTACTACTACATCAGCATCAGCATCAGCATCAGCATACTCGTCTAAATAGCAGTGGCTACTGCATGCAACTTAAGCATTTAAATTTTAAACATTAAATCTGAAATCTGAGAAGATTCTTAAAGTCAGACACATAATTTATAGACATGCAAACAAGTTATATTTGAAAAGCCAAATACAACAACATTAACATGACAAACAGCAAACAACAAACAACAACATTGTTGCAATATTAAGTATTTTGAAAATATTGTGACGTTTTTACCCCTATATTGGTTGGCTGGTATGGTAAGTTATAATTTTATCTGATACGCACAGTGGTGAGTATTAGGTTTGACTAGGTCTCCTCCTAGGCATTGAAACTTCCTTAAAGTTTTGACCTTAAAGGAGAAGCTCTAATATTTAATAATAAACGAGTTTCAATCTGAGATAATAAAGGGATCTTCAGTAGTAATTGTATGGCAATATCATTCTCTTGGTGCGTAAGTAAGTCATCATCACCACGCTCTTGGTGGTACACTTATCATCATAAGGCTAGATACGTATTGCCACGCTGCACGGGAGTCTTCTAATCAAAATCTGATAGACCGTTCCAACAGTTACTAGGTTTAACCCATGGAATATTTTTTTCCATATACAGGCATTTCTTTTTATACTAGAGGTATGTGCAGGTCAGACCCAATATAATCGGTTTATAAACGAATTTTTACTATAGCTTTTGGCCAGAAAACGTTGAGCGTACGACGAATGCAGCGATTAATGCATGCCATAACAGCAAAAAAAGTTCGTCATGTTAATTTTGGAAATTAAGAAGCTTAATTGCCTCTAAAAAACAATGCCGAGAAGTCACTTAATCCCTGCCTCCCAGCAATTCTAACATCAACAACACATCGTATGAAGATCTAGCAAAAAAGTTAGTGCTAAAGCAGCAAAGTTACTCATCAACACACCCAATACAGATGGTAATCCAGATGGCATCAAAATGATCCACCCGGATAGTCCCGTGACTTCTAATACCCGAGATTATAACTTGTTGACTTGTTCTAACCCAGAACGTGTATTTAGCTATGGTTCTCAACTTACATATTCGGCACATCTCGTAACCGTAGACTTTATATTCGCATTGAAGTGTAAGCGATGATCGATATCATCACATGGTCCTCTCGTCATAGCATTCTAGTTCCAAGCAGAATTTTCTAAGATCTTCCTCGCAACCAGCCCACGCCTTCTGAAAGTCAATGAAGTATAGAGATATTGCTGAGCGCTGCTCTACAGATTACAGATATGTTCGAAAGTATGAATAGTACGGGTTCTAAATCAAGCTATTTCCTTCCTTAAAGATGGTGTTTCCTTGTCGAAAACTTTTTTAGAAGTTTTATGGACTCTTACCTTATGTGTGCCATTACTCATAAAAGAGTATATGTTACGCCACTTGTTAGGGCTTGTGAATTTGCCCTTTTTAGTAAACTTATTATCACGCCCTCAGTCAGCTCATTGTTGTACTAAATTTACGATGTACTTCAAGACATTCTACTCTAAGTTGTTAACTACAAAGTTGCATTGTTTGTGGACTATTTCGCTCTTGATGATAAGAGGTAGAATTTTTCAGCGGAATATGCCGTTCTTGGTGATAAACGAGCTTATTTGTTTGCATAATATTCCATCGAATAATACATTCATAATTGATCATTTCAACCATTTAGTCAGGATTACAACCTAGTTTCTCACACCACTTATGTTGTGTGTGTTAATTTTATACATGACTGGCGGGGCCTACAGTTTAAAATCGGCTCTGGAAGACAGATTTCTGAGAAACTTTTCATTGCAATTTTACTTACTCTCAGAGTTATTGCCAGAAATCAGCTGAGAGGAAGTCGCTGATGAAATATTTTGTCATATTTCGTATTGCTGGAGATTTCTGAAATGTGGCCTCACGTCTAATAACCCAACACATTACCTACACTTTGTTTTACTTAAATTTAAAGATACGAAGTGCTTAAAAAGGGACCTTTATAAAAGGATAAGACTATGTAATGCTAGTGAAAACTAGAGTCATGGAGACTATGGTCAGAATAATGGAAGGTAGGTCATTACAACCCTTCAGTCAGAGGGTTACGACCTAGTTTCTCACACCACTTATGTTGTGTGTGTTAATTTTATACATGAGTGGTGGGACCTACAGTTTAAAGTCGACTCCGAACAACAGATTTTTTAAAAACTTTACCATGGCAATTTTATTTACTCTCAGAGTTTTTGCCAGAATTCTGCTGAGAGGTAGAAATATTTTTTCATACTTCGTTTAGTTGGAGATGTCTAACCTGGAGTTTGAACCGGGAAATCACGTCTAACAAGCCAACACACTACCTACTAGACTACGGTAACTACGAACAATGCAAATCGATTAAATTTGCTAACAAAAAAAGGAAAGTAATTCGACGAACTCGCCAGTAAATGCTTGTATTTGCTTGCCGTTGTGTTCTTCTCAGCTCTAGCTTGCGAGTATAAGAAAGGAGTAATAAAACAAGATTTTTAAGATTTAAAAAAAAAAAGATTTTTAAGAAGAAATTTTTTCTATTTTGTTGGCAATTTTTTCCACATGGGACCATTGTGCAACACACATATGCATTCGGTTCAGCTCATCAATATACTATTAAACGAACATCAATTGCTTTTTTTAGCCAATTGCATCGTTAGCCTGATTTAAATGTATTCTTAATATGTACTAAAGATGTTCACATTTATTTATTTTATTTTATTTTATTTTTTATCTTTTTTTAAATTTTCCATATTTTTTATTTTTTTTATACATTTTATTTAATAGCTATGCTAAGCTATGCAAGAACAACTGCAATAAAGTTTGAAGAAAAAAAAAACGTTTTTTTAAATAAAAATGCACATACGCGAATCAAACTAAAAATATTAACAATGAATAGGCAGGCAGGCAGACAGACAGACACACACATTAAAAAGTACTACGTGTTGTGAAACGTCAATTGTATGGACATGAATTGTACTCATAATGAAGAAGCAGAAGAAGAAAAAGAGGAATTTAAATACATCACTGTTTTAAAGTATTAATCAGTATTGTATACCATAAACATCCACATGAATTTGATGGTCACTGTATGATCATTCTGTTTTTTATTTTTTTTTTTGTTATGCCTCTACTGATTGGTTGTTCATAATTTGTTTTTTTTTTTGTTATTGTTATTGTTGTTTTTATATTTTAGATCGAAAAGTATGTCGAATTCGAAATAAAAAAATATGCAAAAACAATAATAAAAAACATACATTTTGTGGGAATTATTTTAGCTTTTCGTGTTTTCAACAATTCTATTCTAAATTAAATCGAAATTGATTTCAAAAGATTCACGATTATGCTATCGTAGATATGATTGAAAACTATTTTATTGTTAAATTCTAATAAATCGATTTTTATCCCGTTCATCAATGCCAGACAGAGGTGTGATAAACGTAGCCATTGTTTAGTCATTGTGGTGGCATCATTGTTAACAAAAAATTTTAAAATTCATCGACGTTCGATGACATGCAAACGATATTTATAAATCTAAGCATGTTACCCCTGCTACATTGTCAGTGTTGTTATTTATTTTACCACGAAAATTTAGGTTCACTAGCAATGAAGCTTTTGTCAGAATGTGCAAGAGAAATAACTTTAGTTATTGAACACACTTCTTCATAGATTAGTCAGTGCGCCTATCCACCAGACTTTACGAAATAAGTCGGAAAAACTTGTCGATTATATTATAATTGAGTAAAAATTCCAAAAGAATAGGTACTGTACAGATCTCATTCTACATAGGGTTACCCTATAAACCATTCCACAGCCTTGTTGCCCTGAAGACCATCAAGATGCTGATCGGTATCATAGAAGATAACTTCCTGCCATGTACCTGCTAAACTACCAGTTGGATGTACTTTTTGAGGAAGTATGTGCTCTAATAAATGATTTTCTTACCACAGAATCGACGTATTAGGCTTGAAGTAATTCCTATTTTGAACCAATATTCTTTGAGTCCAAACACACCCGCTTTGCAACTGCTTCGGAACTCAACACTCCAATCATGTTCCACTACGTGTCTTCGAAAAATCAGCATACCACAAATTTGTTGTGCTGCTATTTAAAGAATTGTTAGGGTGGCCTTTAATGACCCCAGTGTTAGACCTACCTTTCATTATTCTGACCACAGTCTCCATGACTCTAGTTTTCACTAGCATTAGATAGTCTTATCTTGTTATAAAGGTCCTTTTTTAAGCACTTCGTATCTTTAAATTTAGGTAAACCAAAGTGTAGGTAATGCGTTGGCTTATAAGACGTGAGCCCACATTTCAAACCCCAGGTCAGACACCCCCAGCAGTACAAAATATGAGAAAATATTTCATCAGCGACTTCCTCTCAGCTGATTTCTGGCAAAAACTCTGACAGTAAGTAAAATTGCCATGAAAAGTTTCTCAAAAACCTGTCGTTCGTAGTCGACTTTAAACTGTAGGTCTCGCCACTCATGTATAAAATTAGCACACACAACATAGGTGTTGTAAGAAACCAGTTCGTAAACCTGACTAAAGAGTTGTAATGAGAGTGAGAAATCATCGAAATTTTGTATTCATTTAAAAGACCTATTGGTGCCATTATGCCATCGCTCAAATGCAAGTCTTCAGCTTCTGCTCTGGTTGGAGCATGTTCGTCTAGTCCAATCTTCCATTACTCTGGCTCATAAAGCGGACTAAAACCGATGGCATGGGTTATATTAGCCAAGATCGAATCCGAAATAATAAATTTTCCATGATTCTGGCGTATAAATCAGGCTGAATTTGACAGACGGCTTAAGCTATATTGGCTTTGTGGAGCGCTGTGGTTTGCGGCATATTTGCCTACATCTGCGGCGTAAGAAACCCCACAAGAAAAAGTTTAATCAAATCGCTAGTGCACAATATCCAATGTGGCATGAACTGTGTGGGTCATGTAGTGCCGCATGTCGGTGGGTTCTTCATCATCCAATCCATGGTATAATAAGTTAATACTCATCGGCATGAACTGTATGGCACATAGTATAGTCCTATTGAAAACACATGTCATTGGTGTCCTCATCATCCAATTCAGTGCATAATAAGTTGATACTCATCGGTCTGCAGTGCTTACCGTTGTCAATGATAGCTTGGCCAATATCGTGCTCAAAGAAATAGCGCCGCCAGTTCAAAATTGACATCAAATAGGGACCGCTAAGATGATTATTCAACAAACACAAATGACAACTAAGTAGGCAGATGTAACTTTAATAAGATGACTGTTATCAACTGCTAATGTTCAGAAGACAGTAGAAGAGAAGAAGAAGATTCCCTATAATGTGCAATAATAAGAAATCAATAGTCAGTAATCCTTATAGTTTATAAACTAAATCAAAATAAGTCCCCACCGTTTTAGTCTAAGTTTTCACTTGTAGACATAAATTATAGGTTTTTAGAAGTGACTTCTCAACTTCCACTTCCAACTTCGGAACATGGTGCATTACATATTCTTTAAAAAAATAATTTTTACGTTTTTTAATTATTTTCAACACCTAAACGAAAAAAAAACAATAAAAAAATAACAATTTCGCAATTTAAAATTCTCACTCAATGTGAAAAACAAAATAGTGTTAAGTACATTTAATTAAAAACTACCTGCTGAGATTATATTTTACAACGTTATACACTTATGGCTATAAAATATTGTTAAAAATTAATAAACAGTCGTAATAAAAAATATTTATGCGTAACTACAATATAAAAATTTTTTAGTGTTAATTGACTGTCATTCCAATCTTAATTTCCAAATATGAAATACAACAACAAAAATTCTTAAAATTTGAAATAAATTTTAAAAGATGTGCGAGAAAGATAAAATCGATACGACGAATAACACTTCTTTTTGTAAAATCAAAATAATTCGTTTATAATCAGAACAAGGTCTTGTTGCCAGCATCTCTTAACCAAAAGGGAAAACGACATAAAGCGGAGACATAAAAATCAAATCTATTCTAAAACATTGTGTGCATACAGTTCGTAATTTTTAAAGAAATAAAAAAATAAAAAACAAAAAATATTGAATGTTTATGGTAAATTCCCAAAACGAAACTAAATCGTACTCTTCATTTTTCAAAAAAAAAAAAAATAAATTCAACTTATATTTTGTTATGCAGACATACTAAGCAGATGGTATATTTCATTCTTGGTGCAGGATGTAACACTTTAAAATAAAAATCTTGTGTGTTTTTACCTCCTATTGAGTCTTTCTTGAGTTCGATTTACGTATATTTGAAAAAAGTTTTTTTATTGTAACAAGATTGAATTGAAAATAATATGACTTTCATAATAATGTTAAGAACATAAAGTCGTTCCGAACATTACTTATTATTTCACCAATAATCTTAATAGGATTTAACGATCCCTATCCAAAAGGGTGAATATCTAGGAGTCATTCTGTATCCCAAAGCTTCATAAGCGTTTCAAACATTATTGAGAGAATAAAGAAAACATCCATAGTGCTTTGGAGACATAAACACGTCATCATATATATACTCTTCTTTACTTTACTTTATGATGTTCATGTTTCGTGGAGAGTGTGTAAACTTCAATTCCACTGCGTACTGATGGATAGAGTACGCAGGCAGTCGTTGTTTTGATCAGCAGGGCTTTCTGTTCCACTCTTATTAAGGCATTATGTCGTATACGCAATTGACCCCCCTCTGAACATCAAGCTGAGGTCTGAGCTGGTGGCAGTAAGGTTCAATCAATACAGTTAAATCTAGGTCCAATCTGCAATATGGGCATGCTGCATATTCTAGGAAGACATAGACGCATCCATGTCGATTATATAGTTTTTTATAGCTTTCTGATCTGAAGATCCGAAGTTTACTAGTGCAACCCTTTATGCTAACACTAATGGTTCTAAAATTATCAATAGAGTGGACTGTGGTTTATTTAATTAGTGTGCCCTGATAGTCTAGTGAGTAGTGTGCTAGACTACTAACACAAGGGTCGCGGGTTCGATACCCTCCAAAGACTTTGGTCTGTTATAATACACCGAGCATAAGGTCTAACCTACTCAACTCCTAATGATTGGATATAATTGGTAATTAATAAATAAATGAACTTCCGTATAGTCTGTCTGATCTACGCAAGGCAGGCTTAATGGGTGGCTAGATTTTTACTGAAAACCTCTTGAAATACGCGGACAACCAGCTGGCATTAAGATACTATCGAAGTTCTCTTCGATGCTCCACTTCATGAAAGCCGAGAATTTCTAAGGAAATTTCCCTCATATGGGTTCCGTGACTTAAGACTTACTTACTTCATTGATCATTACAACCCTTAAGTCAGTATTACTACGAGAGATCAGCAATGAATGGTTTTTTCGCCATTCATAAGTACTCATGAAATTTTGGGTATGAGTGAGTCAACAGTATTGAAATTCAACTACTCTGATTCATTCGTACTCACTACAACATTGATTTATTAGTACAGGTTGCAATTAGTATGAGTACAACGTTGACATTTAACTCATAACATTCGATATATGTTTGATTCAGACGCCTACTCATTCAGATATATAAATTTAGAAAAATACTTATAATACTCATAAATGATTCGAGTGATTCGAATCATTCATTAAAGTTTACGGTCTTAGTTGTTGTTGTATTTACAAAAATAGAAGAACGAAAAAGACAAGGACAGCAAGCAAAGCAAACAAACAGCCTTCTAGTGAGTATTGTAGTGTTCGTACCCGATTCATATTTATTTTGTGATTTTTGTATATGTTGCGTAAAGGACAGTCGAAATAAACAACATCATGAGTATTTTTAAGTATCAGTATAATGAGTACTTCACTCTTTGAATGTTAGTAGTATCAATATGATATTAAAATAATTATGAATGCGTATAAGTATCAGAAATTATGAGTATGATTCGAATCTAGTCATCTTTTTGAATACTCATTGCTGATCTCTGAACACTACCTAGCTTCTCACAGCACTTATGTGGTATGTGTTAATTTTACATTTCTATACTTTCGAGATTAGGACAGGATGAGAGCTTAGGAGATTCTTATGCATCCACCGTATTCTCCGAATCTGACATCATATTACTGACATATAGGTTACTCAGTTGAAACTTGTAAAAATCGGTTGTTTCATTTTTTGTCAATATGGTCGAGAGATTCTAATGGATTTACCTTAAAGTTGCCACGTCAACTTAGTCTTTAATTCCATGCAATTGTATGTTTGATTATAGAGTGTTTGCTGTCCATATCAACCTAAAAATATTTTTATAACTTTCCAGTTCTTTTTTCTTTAATAATAAATCTTGTTATCCACCATTAATCAATTTAAACAAATTCATTTTTTTTTTCGTTTTTATTTTTGCTTCCCCAACTCTTTTTCTAATCATTGCTGGTTAATGTCTGCTCAAACATGATTCGTACCATTTCACATACATTTGTGTAGTTATTCATGGTATTCTTTGTCTTCGTACTTATTGGCATGCGTTACAAATGCAAAGCAATTGGATTTCAGTTTAAAAACACAAATAATCCGTGTATTATTTTTATTATTCATAAATAATTATTTTTTTTTTCTTTTTTTTTAATTTTAATTTTATCGTTTTTATAAGGGCATCTACTATTGTTTCAATTTAAGGAATTGTGTGTGAATCTCAATCTGCAATTAATAAACATACAAAATTCATAGAAAAACAAGGAAAAAAATGAATTTTAAAAAATTATTTAAAATTGATTGTATTTCTGTGAGCGTTAACAAATAAAACGAATTGATTTTGAAAATTGAATTCATTGGGTTTTTTTAGATGAGTTTGCAAAAACACAGCAATACTCATAATAATTTGTTTCTTCTATTTTATATGCTACACAACTATAGGTTACAGGGGTATATTGAGTTCATAGGAATATTTGTAACACATTAAAACATATCTAAAGAACTTTATACAAATATTTGATATTTATTTTATAAAGGATGCCTAGTTCTTGAGCAACTCCCATGCTATTGCTTATGTCCTTCAATTTTTCCAATCACTTTTAGTGATTGATTGTTGACTATCCAGACAACGTCCTCATAACTTCACAATTTTTCTCATTTCAACAATATTTTCTAACAATGTGAAGCACAAAATATATGTTACCTTTCAAACAAACTATAGTATTGACTGATGAAATTAATTATTGAGGTATTGACTTAATCAATAAAAACAGCACAAAATTCTACAATCGTCGCTTTTATTTCAACTTTTTCAGTTTCGAAGTTAAATAACTCTCGGCTGATTAAAGCAAGTCTTCCGTATCTTTTGGTTTTCAGTATTTCGCTCAAGCATAGATAATACAACGTCTTTATTTCACTGCAATTTTCTTGCGATTTAACCAGCTTTTTACCAGAGAGTAGTATTCCGTCAAGATATTTCAACATTAAGACAAGTACAGTACCCGGAGGTCGAATTGACCCATTGTATAACGTTCTAGTTTCTCAAACCACTTATGTTGTGTGTGTTAATTTTATACATGAGTGGTGGGACCTATAGTTTAAAGTCGACTCCGAACGACAGATTTTTTTTTTTTTTTGAGAAACTTCTTTCATGGCTATTTTATTTACACTCAGATTTTTTGCCAGAAATCTGCTGAGAGGAAGTCGCCGAAGAAATACTTTTTGTATTTTGTCTTGATGTCTGGCCTGGGGCTCGAACCCTGGCGTTACGTCTAATAAGCCAACACACTACCTACTAGACTACGGCAACTTCTTTTTCTATACATTGATGACTTATTCTTCAAAATCAGATGTGGAAACTAAAGGTATTTACTTGTACTACGTTTGATACTTCAATCAAAACGAACGATATTGAGCCACTGTTTCGAATGTTTTTTTTTTGTAACGTAAATTTTCTTTCAACATTGACATATATGTACGTTCAATAATATATATACGGCTTCAATGATTTGAGTATATTTGATCTATTATTTGTGTCAATAACTTGCAGTTTTGGTCGATGATAAAGATATTAGCTTCAGCGCCTATATTAGCTTCATCACCGATAACTCCAGAGCTATTTATCCCAATAGGTCCATTTCACCTACAATTTCCTTTTTTTATCAGATTTTGACAAACGGCAATCAGAACAAATATATTAATCTTGACATAATAAATCAAACAACAAAGAACAGGAAGTATCATTCCTAATTATCGTTTGTTACCAACTGCAATCATTGTATCATTATTAAAGAATAAATAAATATTTAATGCAAACAAAGCATCTCCGCTTTTCTATTTTTAGAAAACAGTGTTTAATTAAGCTCCACTTAATAGCCACATAGCATAAATAGTTTTTCAATTTATATACATAAGTACATATGTATATATTTATACATACCATATGTACATATATAAAAGTGAATGTCTGCATGTTTGTTTGAAAGCTTTAGTTGCTTACACTAGTCCTTCGATTTTCCAAAAATATCAGGGTTAATTAAAACAAAAACGCTGTATGTTTTTTAATTTATCAAGTTGGACAAGGAGCTGGCATAAACACTAAAAATTAGCACATAATGATCACAAAATAGGATGGGAATAAGTGGGGATGACTAAATATTGGCAGCATTAATGTATTGAACGTGGTAAATAACTTTATTCTATGTAAAGAAATTACCTTTCTATAGATGTTTAATGAGCAAAAGACTACCTATCTACCACGTATATACGCACTAAACTCAACCTCGCTCACCATTCCTACAAACAGTCACCACCCAAACCACAATCAAGCATTACTTCGGAGTTGTGGTGATACAGCAAGTGCTGTATTATTTTGTCTGCATTTTTGTCTGCCTTCTGTCTGCCTTTTTGGGTATCTTATTGAAAATGTTATCGTTAAGCTCGACAAAGATGTGTCCAAAATATTTAGTTATAGGAAAAATTAAATTCATTGCTCTTATGGAACTTCTTTTTAGAAGTTCTTGTTTCTGGTTGGAGTATAGTTGCTCTCAAGGCTAATATAGCCTCAGTGTATGTAACTGATTGTGGTACTGTTAAGTAGGTGGTTTGGTAGAGGTGGCTATCAATCAATACACACACTTAGACGATATATATGATACCACAGTTTTTCATTTCTCCCAGTTCTGAAACGATTCAGACTTTCTGATGAACTGATTTAGATTTCTAATATCAATTACTCACCCAATCTTCATTCGTTAGCAACAGAAAGGTCTTGCTTGATATGGATCTATGCAGAATAAAATTTTGCTTTAATCCTGACCAGGGTTCAGCGTACGAACCTTGTATCAGTTATAATGAAATACTGGCCTCTAGACTGGGAATGTCTCATAAAGACTTCTGCAGAATCTGCAAAAATGAGTAGAAAAAGGAGGCTACAGAACATCTTCTCTTGCATTATGTGTTTGAATCTGAGACAAGGAATTCTTGGGTACCCAGAGTTTGTTCAAAGAAAATGCTCAGATAAAGATTATTTAGGCACACCTTCATAAATCATGCTGAATTTCACCGATGGAATTGGTTCCTCTGGCTTTAAAGCAGGTTAAAGGTTTAAGCTCATACACTTGCGGCTTAAGAGAAGCTCACAAAAATAAGTCAAAGGGGGTTACAATTCACTATATTGGTCTCCAGTTCACATCACGTCCATATGATATGTACATGCCTTCAAATCTGTCCTTCAGAAAATCCAATGTGACATGAGTTGCGTGACTCGTAGCACAGTACTATTGAAGCTACATATCATTCTGATTGATACTCATCAACCTATAATGCTCACCATTGACGTCGTTCTCCAAAAACAAATACAGACTGATGACGTTGCCAGCCTAAAATCCCCAGTCTAAAAGTGACTTTTTCGAATTCCTTTTAACGGTATGTGGGCTGGTATCGTTCCAAATTCGAAAATTTTGTTTATTTACGTACTCTTTCATCTAAAAATGGGCCTAATCCCTGAAGATGATTTGTCGATGAAAATTAGGGTCAATTGCCAACTGCTTTAGAGCCCATTCGGATAACATACGTCATTGTTTATGGTCCTTCATGGAGATTGGACAAAAAGGACTGAAGAAATGACAACTAGTTTGATAAATTTGGCTTCAACCAGATGGCCGTTATCAACTGATACGATCGGACCTAATTCAACTATCACGTCTGAGGCAGCAGACAATTTAAATTAAACTAACTTTGTCTTAAGGCCTAGCAAACTATTTTTTTACTGATTACTTTAAACATATTAATATGTTATAAATCCGTATTTCAAGTACTTGTTGTATTTATGTTTTCTCATTTCATACATTCGCAAAACAATGACTGGCTGATATCAATGTCAAATGTAAAAAAAAAATACTTTTTTCATTGTAAGAGATTCTTTAGTTTAATTAAATTTAAAATATATTAAATATTCATCACATTTTTTATTATTCTATTGCTGTTTCTGTCTTTTCGTTTTTTTTTATTTATTTTTTTGCAATTCATCTTTAATTGAAACAAACAATTCTTAAATGTTTGCATTTAAAACACTGTATGCAATATTTGTAATTGATGTATTGGAATAGACTTCTTGATACAATTAATTATGGCAACTTTATAGCTGTTCAGATACAGAAGTACTCTGACTCTGTTGTTGATTGCAATTAAAAACAAACGATATCAACAGGTGCTTTAGAGCAATAATTTAATCAGTGTAGCTTTGATATTATTTTAATTAATTTTCTATTGATTAATATTGCCTGTCATTTTTGAAATATTTAAAAACCGGAAACAAATTACACGATGAAAATGTAACAAATAAAACGTTTTAATAGCATGTCGGCATACCAGATAATTAGGAATTTTTATAAAATTAGATTAAATTTAAGATCATTTAAAATGTATGTATTTACGCCTTATAAGTTTAAAATGAAATGTTTTCCTGTAAGAGAAATAAAGAAAAGGTTTATTACCTAGGCACTGCAATACGGAACTGGCTTTAAGACAACGCAAAGTAATTAGATTTGTAAGACAATCGAACCCATGATTGAGGACTGCTGATCATAACAGTCCAAATTATCTACCAAAGAAGGGACATCTTACAGAACATCTTACATCTTACAACTGCAGAGATAAGAGTACATCCTTGCTGACTATTGTGATTGCTAAAGTCTGTCACGTTCTCTCACATCAGATCGGCATAACGAACAAATCAGCATCAAAGCATTACGCTTAAAGACAGCGAGTACCAGCCGTATTTATTACTCGGTCAACTTAGGGCTTTATATGAGTATTACATGAACTCTTTCTGTAACACTCAATTGGCGAAAAACCTATGAGTGGGAAGTTATACTAAACTCGTTTATAATAAGCCACACATATTATAAGAAGTGTAAAAAAAATGTTGATGGTTAGACTAGAACATCTAGACTATGGCAATAATACTTTAAGTATTAATCCTGACAACTGTCCTAAGTCCATTGTTATATAGTCAAACGTATTACGCAAAAAGGATTTTGGAGCACTACTGCTAAAGGTTTGACAATCATCTCAAACCCAGAGTAAAAGCATACGTTTGTGAATGTACGAAAAGGAGACAAAGAATCGACGATTTACCAATACACAATGAAATCGCAAAGAAACTTAGCGGTCTAGGGGCATTTCAGGATAATATAACTAAAATGGCGATTGATTAGAACTGTCAGGGCAGTTGAAGACGAACCGATTTGAGAGATATAGACTTAAAATACAAATTCTTTCAAGTTAGTTACATGAAGCAGCTGTTCACATACATAATTGCTTCTTACAACGCTTCGGCCTACCTTAGAAGTCGCCGTAGTCTAGTAGGTAGTGTGTTGGCTTATTAGACGTGAGGCCACGGTTCAACCCCTAACTTAGACATCTCCAGCAAAAAAAATATGAAAAAATATTTCTTCGGCGACTCCCTCTCATCAGCTTTCTGGCCAAAACTCTGAGAGTAAATAAAATTGCCATGAAAACTTTCTCAAAAATCTGTCAATCGGAGTCGACTTTAAACTGTAGGTCCCGCCAATCACATATAAAACTAATACACACAACATAAGTGGTGTGAGAAGCTAGGTCGTAATCCTGACTGAATGGTTGTAATAATCAATTATGTACGTACGTATGTATGTCTGCAGTTGCAATTTTTGAAGTTTATAATGGGTGATTTTTTAAGAGCTATAGGAAAAATTTTCAAAAAAAAAACATATAAAATTCAGAAAAATGCATGAAATCTTTATTTGAATCGATAGTACGGTCCATATAATTTAATGTTTGAAGATTATTTCATGCAAATGTTGACCGCGACTTCGCCTCAAATGGTCCATCCGCTTAGTCCAATTTTGGCATACTCTTTCCAACATTTCGGCCGGTATCTCACGAATAAATGCTTCAATGTTGTCTTCCGATGCGTCAATTGAAGCGGGCTTGTCTGTATAGACATGAGCTTTAACATAGCCCCACAAAAAATAGTCTAAAGGCATTAAATCCCACGATCTAGGCGGCCAATTGACCGGTCCCGAACGTGAAATAAAATGTTCACCGAACTCGCATGAAATCACATGTCATGCAAGTCAAGCTCTTGCATTTTGGGCAAAAAAAAGTTGGATATCATCTCACGGTAGCGCTCAACATTCACAGTTACGTTACGATTCGCAGCATCTTTGAAGATGTACGGTCAAATGATGCCACCAGCCCATAAACCGCACCAAACTGTGACTTTTTCTGGATGCATTGGTAGCTTTTGCAATGCTTCTGGCTGAAAAAATCGACAATTCTGCTTATTTACGTATCCATTGAGCCAAAACTGAGCTTCGTCGATGAACACAATTTTTCGATAAAGAAATGGATCTTCTGCCAACTTTCCGAGAGCCCATTCACCAAAAATTTTGCATTGCTGTAGGTCGTTCGGCTTCAATTCTTGCACCAGCTGTATTTTGAAAGGCTTCACACCTAAATCTTTCCGCAAAATTTTCCACGTTGTTGAGTAACAGAGGCCCAATTGCTGCGAACGGCGACGAATCGATAATTGATGGTCATCATTAACACTGGCCTATACAGCTGCGATATTTTCTTCAGTTCGCACTCTACGTAAGCGTGTTGGTGGTTTAATGTCCAACAATTTAAATTTGGTGCGAAATTTAGTCAAAATAGCCCGAATAGCCGCTTCAGTGATAATAAAATTCAAAGATTTGCAAGCGTTGTTCGTTTGTAAGACGATTCATGGTTAAATTATAGACCAAACTGAAGATGTTTGACAATGAAACAAAACACGAAACGTGCGTAAGCTGTTTAAACCAGTGTTGCCAAAAAGATAATAGCTAAAAAATCACCCGTTACATGAAAATTATATACCGAGTTCATAATTACGGCATACAATTAAGGGTTGTGAAGACCCACCCACCTTTATATTCCAAAAAAAATTTAGGATGATGCTAAAAACCCTGGGTAAATGATTCTTTGACGGTTTGAACTTTCTGTAGGAAACGTGACGTTTGTAATTGGAATGGGCTAACTAAGGAACGCTCGCTTTTTGAGTAGCTGATCCGTTGTCTCCTTTTTTTATGTCCTAAGTTAATTTTTCACATCTTTCTCTCTCCATCATTATTTTTATCCTTTCTTTTCAAGCCCATCATCTTCTTAGTTTCTCTGTTTACGACAATCACAATGGCTTAAATGCCCTTTAAGTGAAATTTGTACTTGTCTTCATAACCAGACACATCCGCAAGCATACCTGTGTTGAATTAAAAAAAATTCAACTTGCTTTGTAAAAACCTCATCCATCGTAACATTAAGTACAGAAAACTGATATTGTTTTTAAATACCAATCCTATAAATTAAGTTTGTAATGCATATTCACCCTTTTCTTTTTAAACAAAATTTTTAGCATTTATTTGAACCCTCCTCTGTTAACTAAAAACAAAACACATTCCAAAATGTCGTTCGCTTGAATTTTTTTTTAATTTTTTTTTTTGCATAAAATTCAAATCCATTATTTTTTCCAACACTTTTCAATGACACCAGAACAGAAGATGACCATTTGTTTCTAATTTTTCCATTGCAGCAACAAAAATAAATGATTAACCAACAACAAGGTGATGAGAAAAGAAGAAAAAAGAAAAAAAATTGAAAGAATCACATAAACAACAACGATGTTGTTGTCTTTACAATGACAGTTGAAGGTTAGCATCATTATAATTTGCCTTAAAAACCGATCAAATCGTTTGTTATAATACCAAACGCTTTCAAAAGCACAGATGAACCACTTTTAATGGCTTGTTAGCCATAGTCATAGTCATAGTCGTAGCCATAGCCATAGATATTTTGATATGGCCAATAGCAACAACAAAAACAAAACAAAAAAAAAGCGAAATGCTATTGCACTTACTATTAGCACAACAGGCCATATCTGTAGCACAACTGTTAAATGATCGCAATGTTTTCAGAAATTTTGTTGCATTTAAATCTATTCTATTGATGATGATCTAAATAAATTACAAAAAAAAAACTATGTGTGACTTGTGACATTAATACAATGATTAAATGTTGAAAATTTTAATTGTTAAATAAATGCAAGGATGCAAGAAAATGCATCAACTGAGAGCCATCTACACAGACATTCAGATAGACCGGCCGACAAACCGGTAGACAGACAAATAAACTGTTGCAACAATTGCTGCTTCTGTTTCATGAGATGCCATAGAGACAGTGAAACTATACAGAAACTATAAGATGGTCCGATACACAGGCAGACATACAAATGGAACAGCCATAAAAGTTGGAGAGCTCAACAGGTGATTAATGTAAAAATTTAAATTTCATGGAATATCAATTGACATAATGATGGAGTGAGTAGATGTTGTACGAATTTGCTGGCAGATATAAAAAAAGAAAAAACTCAGAATGTCGAAAGGAATAGCACACGTACAAATAGATTCATTGGCAAATTCAACTTTAACCTCTATTAACAGAGTATTTGGTATGGGTAGAAAAAGCAATGCAGTAGCTTATTACAGAGTGTGGTGTTGCCCACTACTTTGTAAGTTTTTATTTTAAAGTTAAATTAGGTTGAGAACATAGGTTATTAGACCCATTGTAGTCGTCCTAGAGAATAAGCAGAAGGCAGTTACAGAAGAGTTGTAATAGAGTCTCTAACTCCTCCTCATTACCACATATCTTGCAAATCCGGCTGAGATCTAGCCAAGATCGTTATCAGCGACCAAACCTAGAAATGTCCTGTAAGAAACACAATTACTAGACTTGCGCTGGATTTATTCAACCTAACCGCAAGCCGAGTCTACGTACATACATACATAATTGGTCATTATAATCTTTCAGTCAGCATTACGACCTAGCTTCTGACACCACTTATATTCTGTGTGTTAATTTTATATATAAGTGGTGGGGCCTACAGTTTAATGTCGTCTCCGATCGAAAGATTTTTGAGAAAGTTTTCATGCCAATTTTATTTCGCTGAGAGTTTTTGCCAGCAATCTGCTGAGAAGAAGTCACTTAAGAAATATTTTTTTCATACTTCGTCTGAACTGGGGTTTAAACTGCGGCCTCAAGTCTAAAAAGCCAACACGCTACCTACTAGACTACGGCGGCTTCATAAGCCGTCTAGCATCGTCAATATAATACCAAAGACTTTTGGACACACAACATCCCGATCAATCCTTCAAAAGCTTCTGCTCAATTCCGATAAGTTCAAAGGGGTAGCAGACTGGAGGATTACCAGCAACCACCAAGTCACCGAAACCAATCTATCAAGAGCATTCGCATATCATTTCTTCGGATACCACTCTGTTCAGGAGTCCAACAAATATAGATGCGATCTGTGGCTTTAGTCAAATCCTTAGAATAACAAATTAATTGTGATTTAAACAGAACTGAACCAATCGCCTTCAGTACAACTTCAAATACATTCCGCATTTGCAGAGGTTAAGGATTTGAAGGCTTTCCAAAACAGCAAATATCTCTGCTTGAAAGACGCTACAGTTATCACCCAATCTAAAATGAAACTTCAATTCCATATCCTTACATAAGATCTTAGAGACAGTGCTCCCATCCAATTTTGACTCATTCGTAAAGATAAGTTTACAATTTCTTATGGGTACCTTATGTAGTCCTATAAGTCTCTAACCGGAATAATAACTTCCAGCTTAGAAAGAAACTTTGCTTCTGACACCATTTTCTAGGTTCGATCAAGAAGTATATTCGGAACTACCGGAAAGAACGGCGTTCAGAATACACAAACTTACATATCGGGTGCTGTTCCCAGCAGTACGATGCTCTCAGACGTACATATCACACACAGATTAAGTGTGGTTAAGCAAGGCATGGTGTCAAGAGCAGCCTGATGGCAACTCCTCCTGAGGATTTATTAACCCGCTTTCGAATGATGCATATGTTCCATCCGGAACATAGATCATCTGCGCAGAATCTGCGTTGTCGTCTGCTTGAACACTGCAGTTCTCTTAAAGATTTGCCCCACGGATTCCATTGAACAACAGCCATGCTGTTATCCATACGATTGTCTAACGTAGGATATGTCCTAAGCACTTAATTTTTGTCTTTTTATTTAATTATTAATACTCTCCTGATTAGCTAGCCTCAGAAGTTAATTGTTTTGGATTGTCCTTGATCATCAAATCTGTTTCTGAAGCTCTAAAGTTCTATTTGATTACAGCCTAGTACTGTTGTTGTAGTCAACTAGAGTTCAGTATATTGAGAACTCTCATGTACGCAACTCTAGCCTTGTGGGATCTTCTTTCACGTTGGTCTCAGTGCCTCTATCAGAAGTGTCTGCTCTCCTTAGATTGCGCATGCTCATCATACTGGCTATTTTTGCGTTGTTAATATGCCTTTAATGATACAGCCTTTCGTCTTATATACAGTCATTGTTGCGTTGTTAATACGCCTTTAATGATACAAGCTTTCGTCTTATCTACAGTCAAAGAAAAAGGTCTACATACAGTGGTGTATTTAGACTTTTTTTCCCTGATTTTTATTAAATTGAAAAAGAATTATAGCGCTGTTAATAATGTCTGAAGAAAAAGCAAATTTAAAAAAATATAATGTAGAATTATTGGGGAAAAAAGTAAAATCGCTATATGTAGACTTTTTTCTTTGACTGTATATTGAACTTTCATCGGTTTCTTGCTGCAATAGATGAACATCTTACATATGTTCTGCTTTTGCTGCGACTAGTATTATATCGTATACATTGTCTGGATTCACATATATAACACATCATGGTATCGTCTTTTATCCCACAGTTCTTCCCTTCAGTATATATATCTAGTGTTCATACAAACCGTTATGCTGACGGCAAACATCCTTGCTTGATTTCTCATAATGTGTTGTATGATTCGCTTCTAAGACCGCTGTGCAACACACATGCTTCAGCATTGCTATGTTGCGTCTATAATTGGTCATTACAGCCGTTCAGTCCGGATTACGATCTATCTTTTCGCACCACTTATGTTGTGTGTGTTAATTTTTATACATAAGCGGTGGGACCTACAGTTTAAAGTCGACTCTGAAAAACAGATTATTAAGAAACTTTTTATGGCAATTTTATTTACTTTCAGAAATTTTGTCAGAAATCTTCTGTGAGGAAAATAGTTTTTCATATTTCGTTTTGTTTGAGGTGTCTGACCTGGGGTTTGGACCGTGGCGTCACGTCTAATAAGCCAACAGACTACCTAACAGACTTCCTACTAGACTACGGTGACTTTATATGAAAGTGCTAATCATATGGCGAAATTCGTGGGAGTTAAAACAAGTGCTTTTCAAATGCTACATACTTTAAGATTTCCTTTCTCGATAAAAATGTCTGCAATTCAAACCGAAATATTGGTAGAAATTAGTAGGTTTACCTGGCATACAATGTGGCAAAGGAAAAAAGTAATATCAAGGTCTATTGGTAAACATTACATTCTTAAAAAATCCTTGTATATTGACACATTGTCACACGTCTATCATTTGCCATCAATAAATAATCAGAAGCGACTTTTTCTCCAAAGCATTATCTGAACAATACATTTTTGCCATCATCATCATCAGCATCAACACACACACACAGATCAAAGAAGTTGTCAACGTTTATCTATAAAAATAACGATTTTGTTTGTTTCAAATACTGTCAGTACAATCCCCTAAACCATTCCTATCTAACTAACAATAAACAGAAAAATACCCCCAGTTTTTTTTTCTTTCAAATCTCTGCTCTATTGTTGACTGTATGTTTTGGCTTGAGAAATACTCCTCATAAAGCAAAATTGTTTAGGGAACATAGACTTCAACGTGTCTAATCACGCCTTTGAATTGTTTAAATTTTATTTCTTCTTCTCGTTGACTTTTTCCAAAAAATAGCGAAGAAAAAAATTATTCAATATTATTATTATTGTTGTTATTGTTGTTGTTGTATTTCGATGCTATGCAGACAAGCCTTAAAAACTAAGCAGAAAAAGAAAATCAAATATTATTCCATACCTGCTAATGCACCTAAATAACTCTTTTTTAAGTTTAAATTTAATTTTTTTTTTGTATTTTTTATTTCGATTTCTAATTTTATTTTTATTTAATTTTATATTTATTCTGCTTTGGTTGACGTTTTTCTATTTACACTAAATCAAACACAGATCATCGCCTCGGAACATTGTCGAGCATAATAAAACAAAAAACACAATACAACGTCTGTGTCTACAAGTACACTCAAACATTTTTTGGTTAATATTCCATTTAAATTTCGAGACTAAAGTTAAGTTAACAATTTTTGGGGGCGCAACCATAGCCACATTAAATAATGTCTAAGTCAACAACAACAACAACAACAACAGCAACAATAAATAGTTAAATAGCAGATGAAACAGTGACGTTAAATAATTTTATTTTTTTTTTGTTTTAATCATATGGTTTAAAGAAGAAAGGCGTTTATTTTGTAATAATTTATTAAAGTAAATAAAAAGAAAAATAAAAATTATTAAAATTACCGTAATAACTATTGTATGTGGAGCAATATTTGCCTTTGAGGCGTAAATAAACCCCACTAACCCATTAGTCCTTATTTTGATAGTGATTGGTTATTACATCATAAAATTTTATTTTTAAAAAATAAATTGTTGTTATTTTAAAACACAATACAATTTTTAATATTCACTTAAGACTTAGAAAGAATTGTATGAGAAGTACCGACTAGGCTAGATTCGATTTGTTATGCTTAATTTATTTGTTAACAATTGTTTACCACGCCTCCATCCGCATGTTAATTCTTTGCTCTGTTTCAGTTTTTTTTTTTACTAAAGTTATTCCAGCAAATTAAGTGTTTGGCTTACTGTAGCAGGTACAAATAATAGTGTAGCCATCTTACTCAAAAATAACTAGAGATAAAAAATGTTCCTCTATGAAAAATAAGAGGTAATTAATTTAAAACCTCGTCATATTTAAAACTCGAAACCGGTGATAAAATTTTTTTAGCCTTCACCTGTATTCCAGCATTTCTCGGGTTTGAAGTCAAGCTCACTACACCTACATAATTGGCCATTACAACCCTTCAGTCAGGATTACGACCTATGTAGCTTCTCACACCACTCATGTTATGTGTGTTAATTTTATACATGAGCGACGGTTTAAAGTCGATTCCGATCGACAGATTTTTGAGAAACTTTTATGACAATTTTATTTACTGTCAGAGTTTTGGCCAGAAATCTGCTGAGAGGAAGTAGCCGAAGAAATATTTATTCATATTTCGTTTTGATGTTTGACCTGAAGTTTGAACCGTGGCTGTACGTCTAATAAGCCAACACACGACCTACTAGACTACGAGAACTTGAAGTCAGGCTCATTCACCACTAATCCAAGTTTTATAATCTCCACATATCGAGTATACTCCGCATTTTTCAGACACATTTTGAAATCTTTAAAAAGTCAAACACTCTTAAATATGTTCAATTGGCGACAAAACATGGAATTAGTGAATTCACTCAATCAACAGTTATCTCACAAGTACTTTTCTCCCGGCTTGTTTAATTGCACTAAGAATGCTTCCTCTTTCACCTCGTTAAATCAGCTCGAAGTCAAACACTCATCTGTCCAGTTCAGTTTACCTACATAGCTATGATCCGGTCTCTATTATAAAGGCTTGCAAATAATTAACCATTTCTGTATTTTATATTGTCTGTACTATATATACAAGTAGCCGTTGGCTTACTAGACAAATGCACAAGGTTTAAACCATAGCTTAGACAAAACGAAAAAACGAAAAATGAGTAAAAATTACTTTTGCCGATTTCTCCTCATCAGTCCGCTGGCTAAAACTCTGAGGGTAACTGTCTTTGAACATAATTGGAAAGATGTCTATTACAAGATTCGACCACTATGGCACAGGGTCCGGACTGTTTACACAGCATAGCAAACCATCAACATCTCCAATAATAATGCCAAATAAGACACTGTTTCTTCTCAGACAAGGTGTAGGTGTAGTGTAGTCTTTGAACTTTATGGAGACAGAAGGTATAGGATTAAAAAGGAACAAAAGAATTTATTCACTGTGTTCTGTGTCACTAACCACCAAACAGTCGATATAATAATGGAAAGAATTGAGAAATCCCGTGACATAAGCATTCATTACTAAACATTTATGAATGCTTGAAAAAATCTGGATACACAGAGAAGCGAGGTACTTCAAATTTTCATTTCTAATTCGGATTTAGACTTCTATACATGCATTGCACTTTTAACTTGTTGATTTACGAATTTCGTAAATCATAAGAGATACTTTTATATTTAATACGTATCTAGTTTTCCGTTTTCTAAAACCTTTTGCAGCCTTTAAAAGATAAGCATTCTCTTAATTCATAGTGTTTGTGTCCTTGGCTCTCACTGCCATACTACATAAAGCCACCCTCGAAATAATTAGGAAATTTCTTGAGTTGTTGTAAAATATTAAAAAATGATCCTTTTTAATCAAATATATATATGTATACTGTATTTTTGGTTAAGTCGTTTCTGCTTTTAATGAGAATCACTAACTAACTAAGCAAAGACGATCCAATTATATCCCTCTATAGATCAAAGTTAAAATTTATGTGTTATGAGTTCATATTAAATAATTCCGGGCTATTCTACAACAAAGACTTTCTTCGTTAACCCTTTCACGAAATAATTTTTTAATATTTTACTAATGTTTTCAATAAATTACTATCCACCACATGATGCATTTTTAATATCAATATGCTACAAGAACAAAGTTAAAATATCCCAATTATTAAGACTACGAACACTATACTACACAATATTAAGTCACCTAGCTTGCATTCTCGTCTTTCTCTGTTAACGATTTTTAAATTTGCTCTCAAACATCACTCTCCGCAAGTGTTCAAATTTAACTTTTGGGCATTATACTAACTGTTAGCCAATCCAGTTGAACTATATAGTATTAAAAAGAATTTAATATTTTTGATTCTTGAATTATACAACAAGTTATAAACCACGCGGCTAAATCCATATGCCAGTTGTAATGTAAGTGTTTCTGGTAGTAAACTATCTCATAACCTTCACAGAAATAGTAAACTATTCAATCATACAATATTCACATAATGTTTTTCAATTGGTTACTAAATTTGGGTTTTAAAAGCTAACTTAGGTCGGGAAATTAAAATTTAAAATTCGAAGTGCTACTTTCCAAACTTCAAAAGTTGAAATATTCCAATATTTTCCATGTCGGGGTGCCCTGGTAGTCTAGTGGGTAGTGTGCTAGACTATTAGCGTGAGGGTCGTGGGTTCGATTCCCACCAGAGACTCTGGCCTGTGACACTACACCGAGCATATGGTCAAGTTACTCCGCTCGTATATAATTAGAATATAATTTGTAATTGTATTGTAATTAATAAATAAAATAAATAAATATTTTCCATGCGGGGTGTCCATGCAGCTTATCTCTTTTTAATATTTTAAGGATTTCCTTTTACATTTTTTAAATTTATTATTAGTTTTTATATTTGAATTTTGCAATAGAAAAATGCTTTGAGCAACATGTTACCTCCCCTCTCTGATTTCACTGCTACTCTCATTCTTTTTTTTATTATTTTACCAGCATTTAAAGTCTTCATTAATCTTTTATAAGATATTCCATTTTTTGACTTTGATTGCTGTTATTTTACACTTTATCAGAACATTTTAAAACGTTTATTAATATTACTTATTTAAAACCATTAATTAATACCCGTTTAATCATTTTGAGGTTTCTGATTCATTCAATATTTATTCATTCATATACATACATATTTACTCATTCATTTATATTCATTCATTTCGTCGGATACTTTGTTACCCAAATACCGGATTTATAAGTTTTTTCATTTAATTTAAGAATAAATCACATTATTTATAAAATGTAAATCGAACCATTCAAAGAACGTCGAACTACTTATATAAAACGGAATTCTCCTCAAAATCTGGCATCTAGGTTCTGGTTAAACATTTTTTTGATATATTTCGTCTTAAAAGAACATTGCTTTAGTCAACAGGCGTCTATCAATAGACTCCTGTTACTATTACAACCTGCGTCATTTAGTTCATGTTTGCTAGCAGGATAGGTGAGGTTATGCTCATCTGTCGCCTCAGTGAGCACAGCTCACTTGAGTCCTATAAGATTCCGTTGTAACACCGATATTATCTATATTATCCGTTTCATAATTACAACTTCTGGTTGGCACCTCTCAACCTTCCTGAGAGTCTTATAAAGGTTTGCATTTGTTTCAAATCGTCAATCGTCACGTTTTGTCATTGAACTCTAGGTGCACAACAGAGATCAGAAATGAGTATTCAAAAAGATGAGTAGATTCGAATCATACTCATAATTTCTGATACTTATACGCATTCATACTTATTTTAATATAATACTTATACTACTCATATTCCAAGTTTGAAGTACTCATCGTACTCATATTTAACAATACGCATGATGTTGTTGATTTCGACTTTCCTTTACTCAACATTTACAAGAATCATAAAATAAGTATGATTCGCTTACGAACACTACAATTCTCAATATATGGTTATGTGTTTGCTTTGCTTGCTGTCTGCCTTTTTCTTTCATCTTTTTAAGTAAATGCAACAACAACTAATACTGTAAATTTTGATGAATGATTTGAATCACTAGAATCATTTATGAGTATTATAAGCAAACATATTTCTTTGTAAATCTAAGTTGTAGTGAGTACGAATGAATCAGAGTAGTCGAATTTCAATACTGTTGACTCACTCATACTCAAAATTTCATACTCAAAATTTATGAGTAGCGAAAAAAATTTCATACTCAAAATTTATGAGTAGCGAAAAAAGGTTCATTCTGATCTCTAGTACACAACAATTCCTCTCTTATGTTCCAAAGCGCCGGACGACGACAGAGAAGATATTCTGTTGTCTCCTTGATATTCCTCTGCATTACAGCTTCTGCAGAACTCGTTATTAAGTATTCTGCATAATAACAGACTACGGTGTAATTTCAGTAGAACTAATTATCACGTGCTCATTAAGCATTGCTCAAACCAAGGCTAAGCTTAGTAAATATTGGTAACAATTTCATTTTCTGAATTTCGTTATTCTTACAAGCTCGAAAGAAGTCGAGCATTCTGGACATCCAGTTTAAATCCTTACACCTGAAACAATTGCAAAAATTCACGATATTAGATTGAAAAAGCTAAAGATTTAGGAAGCTATGGGCATATCACTTAACTTAGTGGTATCAATTTAAAATAATAACTAGGGTATGAGCATGCTATCCGCTTAAACGCCATCCTAAAAAAAGAGTTCAATTTGGCATTATTTCACCGCGATACGGACGAAATTTTGTTACGTTTCGTAACCCAACATGAAGCGTAAATCAACACCACATCATGCGACCATAAGTCAAAGCATTAAATTTCAACGGGCAAATAGATACCTTATAAAGCCGTCAACGCATTTTGTGTTCCACACGATATATTCCGCATTATGAAGTCGCCGTACTCTAGACGGTATTGTTTTGGCTCATTAGACGTGAGGTCTCGGTTCAAATCCCAGGTCAGACATCAAACTGTAAATATGAAAAAAATATTTCTTCGGCGACTTCCTCTCAGCAGATTTCTGGCAAAAACTTTGGTAGTAAATAAAATTGCCATGGAAATTTTCTCAAACAAAATCTGTCGTTCGGATTCGACTTTAAACTATAGGTCCCGCCAATCATAAAATTAAAACACACAACATGAGTGGTGTGAGAAGCTAACTCGTAATCCTGACTAAAAGGTTGTAATGACCAATTATGTATGTACATATGTATATTCCGCATTGACCACCTTCAAGCGAGTAAGACTCTTAATGGCGAACATCATATGAGTTTATTTGATGCGAATTTAAAAACAAACATTCATATTTGAAAAAATACTTTGAAATCAGGACAATGCAAGGATGCAAATAAATTAGAATACGAATTGCTTTTTATATATCAGTGACTATTTCTATCCTCACTAATCTAAAAATTATCCTGAGGAAATGACTCTACGGAAAGAGTTTTGAATTCAACGGTGACTTCCTCTCAGTAGAGTTTTAATAAAAATTTTGAGAGTAAATAAAATTGTAATGAAAACCCTGTCAATTCTATTGTTCGGAGTTGACTCGTAGATAAAAATTAACACAAAATTAACAACACGGTTGGTGTGAGAAACTAGGTCATTATCTTTACTAAAGGTTTGTAATGGCCAATGTCTGTATATCAATATTTTTAGTATATTTTACAGCTTTTTATAACATTTTTGTATAGCACTGTAATTGACAGTTTAACAAAATTATTTTTATTTTTTTATTAAACAGTTTTGTACTTCATAGAGAAATACTTTTATAAAATCACACACAATATCAACACGAAACTATCCCTGACACTGTTACATCATCATCATCGAATTATGCTTAAACGAAAATCCTTCCCAAACAAAAAAAATATTAAAATAGGAAAAGAAGTTATTGTTGTTGCTTTAATATTTTGACATGCAACAAATTATAATACACGAATTTCATAATATTTTTTTCGATTTCTGTGTCTGCTTGCTAGACAATTAAGAAATTTACAATATTTTAGTTTCGTTTTATTTTTTATACCATAACAATGTGCCTTGCTCCCTGGATGTATCAGGGGAAAAAATGTTTATAAATTATAAAAATCCATGCAGCCATTTATTCCATTTATCCCATTCATCTATCCAATCACCACAAGTTACAACAATGTTATGTTAAAGGAGCGTTCATAACCTGGTAACAAAAGAAATCTTATTACAAACAATTGTTATTTGTTTTTGGACAAAATGAAAAAAGTTTTATTTTTTTTTTGCCTGTATTTGTGGTCGTTTATGTGGCATCTTCTTTGATAAGTTATTAATAAAGTTTTTGGAAATACCCTCTATTAAACAGGTTGTCTATTAGCTGGATGCCAACTGAACGAACATTTCTTTGCTGTTTCCCATGCAAAAGTCAGAACTTCAATATTGGCATTAAAATGAAGAAAATGTGGGAGATTTGAAATGAAGTTAACACTTTAAGGACAGATATTTGTCATAAATATTTATTTTCAAATGATAATGTGGTAGTCACCTCTGAGGAACGCTTAAATCTGTCTGTCCATTTTCTTTTCGATGCACTAAGTCTTTATAAAACTTGTCCTAGTCTTACAATGGTTAGCCGTCCTAAAAATCGGGGATCATTTACCTATTACTTCTGGCTGGCATTGTTAAAACTGTTAGTTTTACGAAGGCAAGTAATATATCGGAATCACAATTGGCTAAACACGTCCTGTCAAGAATTTCTAGGTTCACGAAAATCGTTCAGCTCTTGTTCCCAAGTACCCGACATTGTCTGAAGAGATATTCTGTGGCCTAATCTATCAAATGGATCTAATAGCGCAACGGATAGTTTAAATTTCAGCGTAAATACTGTGCATTGCAGGTATATGAACCAGTAGAAGAAGTGGCTATGCGTCTATACTAACATATCTAATATGAACGATTACTTGCTGCTCCCTCCCATTTGGTATGATTGATTTCTAGGTTCTTGGTTTGTAACATTGGGCCTCCAAACATTTTAGGTTGAAACCAGTAGGGATCTCTCTACTGGCTCAATATCAGTGGTTCTAAATCAGGAGCGATAGTTGGGGGTTGATAACAGATCAATTGATAAACTTCGAACTAAGTGATGATTGCAGTAACGGTATATTGACTAAGGTATTATCGCATTGGATTCAGCGACATTTGTATCTTTTCAGTACTCAGATAGTTCTGAAGTCTTTGGGTAGGGTGTACATAACATCCACTTTGAAGAAATGCCGTGGTACTCCAATTCTCATAAATAAGTATCGGCAGAATGAACGACGAGCAGAGCATTACTTTCTTCGCATGGGAGATAAATCACTGCTCATTTGCCTGTTAAGACCATAATAGCACCTAATGTAAATAAAAATTCTATGGACTGACATCATTTTCACTAGCAACATACATACAAAAATTTAGTCAGGATTACCCCCTAGCTTCTCATATGTATTACTTATGCTATGTGTGTTAATTTTATACATAAGGGGCGGAATCTACTGTTTAAAGTCGATTCCGAACGACAGATTTTTGAGAAAATTTTTCATGGCAATTTTATTTACTCTCGGAGTTTTTTCTCAGAAATCTGGTGAGAGGAAGTCGCCGAAGAAATATTTCTTTATATTTCGCTTCGTTGGAAATGTCTTACCTAGGGATTGAACTAAGACCTCAAATCTAATAAGCCAACTAAACACTACTTACTAGACTACACCAACTAGAAACATCGAAGTTAATCCAAAAAATTCCCAGTCATCATCGATGTTATAGTTATCGGCCGTGACTTATACTTCGTTTTAGCCTCGTTTACTGCCAGGCCCATTCTGATCGACTTCCGATCTATAGCACTGTAGGCACTGATACGCGGTTGCTTTCCTACCTTAACGGAAGTGCTGGTGTAGCTCATCGTCACAGCATTATCAGCTTCAAAATGATATCGAGTTCAAACCTTTAGCATAACCACGATCCTTTTTCGATCTATCAATTGCTGGCTTATAATCAACAAAAAGATTATGTGTGTAAACCTGGTTTTCATGAATATTCTGTATAACTTGTCAAAGTGTATATATTTACTCGATGATGGACTTACCACAACTGAAAAAGCACTCATAGGGTCCAATTAGTTATGTAGTGAGAAGCTTCTGCCCCTTTTCACAATACATTTCGGGAGAAAGCTTATATCCCAGTATTTGGCGCATATCGGCGGACTTCTGTTTTAGTTTTTGACAATCATTGAACAAATCTTCTTCCAACCATATTCTGCAAATAAAGGCTTATAATAATCATCATAAATATAATATAATTATTGCTTACGGCTTATACCACGAGTAAACTATTAATACCAGCAACCTAGTTATTTTTAAATCATTCGATCACGACTTTGACCTCTTCACGACTTGCTAACGGAATCTACAGACTGCAAATTCATTGAATAAAGTTGGTAAAACATCTTCTGTAAAGGTGGAATTGGTGTCGTCGTCGGACTATAGTAGCAGTATGTCGGAATATGTAGTATCTGTAAGAAGGTTAAAATTTTCGTCCTTGCAAGAAGAAGCTCCGGATTCTAGAAACTTCTGTAAATTTTCAATTATGTGCTGGTCCTTTCTGTTTCCTCTTCTTGTGTCTCTTCTCAACTATGTATCTGTAGCCCTTGGCAATGACTGATGATGGTGTATCGTATAATCATCATACGCAGGTTAATCTTTCCCTCAGTTATAAGTTTATAATTTCGATCATACTTCGATCGTAATTCAAAAGTAAATTCTTTCTGCTCTTAATGGGTTAATAAAATTTACATAGCGGATTTCAAGATATTATTCACATGTATGTACATACATACATTTTAAATAATTTAAATGCCTTTTATTTTATTTTATTTCATTTAATTTGATGTATGTATGTAATATTTTAATTTTTGCCAATTTATATTATTCACTTCAATTTGCTGCATATGAACGCTGCGGTGTTGTTTCTTATTTTTCTGTAAAATTTTTTTATTGGTTGATTATTAAACGAAGTCGATTAAGAAGATTTAAAAACACATGCATGAATTAAATTAATTGGAAAATGGTGGGGTCATAACGATTTGTTTAAAATTATTTTTTAATAAAAAACATGTCACCGTTTGTAAATTTATTAGATTTATAATTAATTTTTGTTTTTTTTTTATATACAGTTATGCAAAAAAATACCCTCAGAATACAGAAAATATTAAAAAATATTTCTGATTTTTGTATTTGTTTCATTTTAGAGAATTATTATCATTAATATGAGTTTAAATTGTAGACATGGACTGCTACTGTATAGTAGATGGTTATACTAGCGGGAGGTTCTGTGACCACCGCTTTAGAAATAATCTTTTAAATGTTTACATACCAAATCAGTGTGGCTAATCTTGTTTCTTTTCCGAATATAAAATGTGGAAACCTTGTATATTTTTTTTCAGGGAGCATATGGCTTCCACAAATCATTTCCGTCTTGTTTACGTTTCTTTAATCTATTTTTGTAGTTGTTTCAGCTTGGATGGTGATTAGTCTGCCCTAGCAAGTCCTAGGATAATGGAGCTGTGATCTATCGTTGCCTAGAAACAATCTTATATACGATGTTGATATCAACGGGTAATTTTTTGGCTTTTTTATAAAACAAAAATTGAGACATGAGAAAAATGCTCGGCAAGATATGCCATTTCACCATACGAACGAACCAAACAATTATTTTTTATCAAAATTCATTCTATGTGAGTAATGTGTTGCTATCAATCAATTATCTTTAGCATCGAAGCTCATTTTTCACTATGTGGATACGCCAACAAACAGCAGGCTGGAGCTAATCAAAAGCTACCAATGTTTAAAGGAGAGTGTAGGCTGACGGCACAATTGAATCGTACTTTGTCAAGACCAATGAAAATCGCAACATTGGCTAAAAATTACAAAATGGAAGAAATGAACTTCGTCAAGTGTTGCTTTTCATAAAAGTATTGAAAGCCCGCTTTGATGAGTAATTAATATCACGTTTAAGAGCAGTTCATAAGCCCCTGAGATCACTTTATTTAACCCCACTAGATTATTTTGTGTGTGGATACCCGAATTCTTTTGTATACATTGAGAATCCTGCCCTGCCGTCCAACACTCCAACTACCATGTTCCACCTACTTTTGTAATGAATTTGTTCCTAGCTACTTATTTGATCTCAGATACAATATATTTTGCAATTCATTAGCGACCGATAGGATCACAGATCGATAAGATCACAGATAATCGCAGATTACATTTTAATATAATATTCTCTAAACCTTAAGCATTTCAGAATTAAGTGAAGGGTCAAGAATTGGATTATTTTCTAGTACACCTTCGGTGAATTTCTTAGTGATCCACTTACCATTACAATTATTTTTCCATCGCATACTTCAATCTAGTTCTCCTCGGACAATACTTTTTCTGATATATTTTCTGGATTGCACGATTTCCAACCTATCCTAAGTAGATTTCGCTAAAAATGTTTATCATGGGCCTCTTAACAGACATTGAAGAAATTATACTGATACTATCAACAAAGTGTTCAACGGTTTCATCTTCTATTTTTAATCTTTATGGAGTTTTTGAGAAATTAGGTCGTAATCCTGACTGAAGGGTTGTAATGACCAATTATGTATGTTATGTATGGAGTTTTTGATGTCGTCGTAGTGTAGTAGGTAGTGTATTGGCTTATTAGACTTAGGGCCATTAGTACAACTTGTCGTTAAACTTGGGGTTAGTTAAAGGTACCTTTAGCTAAAGGGAACTGGAAAGTTACCTTGTGGTTAGTTTGTTGGTGGATGGGGCGTTGCAAACTTACTACTTTACTTGGCGAAATGCCAAATCATTTGAGATACATTGATACTTAGTTACGACATTCACATTAAGGGTTAATCGTCTCAATAAAAAAAAACCATAAAAGAACTAAAGGCAAAAAAGGAATTTTTCTGAAGTTATGCGATATTTTTTAATATTCATAAGAAAACAAAAGAATATATTTCTTCAATTGAATCCTTTAACTTTTTAGTTAGACGGTATGCATAAGATTAATTGCTCATACTCCTTCGAACATTCATTTCTCATTAATCATAACCCTTATTGGTGAACAAGCCCCGTACTATACGTTAAAATCTTGATAATAACGAAGTTTAAATAAGAGATATCCTATTTTATCAAGAGGAAATGTTGCCTTTAATTGTATCCTTTCGCATTCAAGCCCACATAACACCAAATACTGACATATGCACCCCTTACCCACTCCTTTCATCAAGATGCAAGTCAATCTTTAAATTAAGAATAAATCTTTTCATTTTGACCTTTATAAAAACGTGTTAGAAAAGAGCAACATTGTAAAAAAAATGCATAATTTTGTCCAGATTTTTTGGCACTCCCTGTCATATCTACAAATAATTTTTGTCAATGTTATTTATTGTTACCAAGCCTTGACTTGACTGGGGTTTAATTATTGTATTTTTAATTGCTTATAACACCAACTAAAACCTAAAAGTTTTATAAATTTTACAATTTTAAATGTGTTTTGTTACACACTGTTGGCAGTGAAGTCAGCAACAGGTCAATTAAATGTTTTACTTTGATGTCTCATCAAGTCTTCTTCTCCATTTAGCCATTCTAATTTTTTTTTGTTTCTATTTTTGTTTTCCTTTTTTTTTTGTTTCTGTTTGTTTAATTGGGTAAAACCATTTATTTTTTCTTTTTTTCATTCAAATGCAAAAAAACTCGGACAGACAGAGAAACCCAATTCGTATACCAATAAAAAGTGACATTTTATTTGTGTTAGAGTTGACTCTCAACTACGAGTACATTCGCATTAGAAGCAAATAAAAAAAAAAAACAAAAGAGAACAAAACTGCAATTAGATGCGGCGAAAACAAAAATAAAAACAAAAAAAGAATAAGCGAAGGAATAATAAAATAATAAATTATTTTAATTAAAATAACACTACATACTTATAAGCTAAAGTCATAAATTTTCAAATGATTTTAAATTAAAAATAAAACAGAGAAACAGAAAAAAACGGACAAAAACAATCCAATGAAGAGAAAGAAATACACGACAATAACAACAATAATAAGAACAACTGCGATTGTAATTTAATGAAGCGCACCTTAAATACAATAATAAAAACAATAACGGCTAACAGAAACATTAGCAACAACAGTAACAACAACAACAATAATAATAACAACAAAATAAAAACAAAACCAAATCATGAAACAATCGTAAATTCCAAATGCAACAACGACGAATTAAAAATCACCGTTACTATAATCGTTTTTTTTCTATTAATAATAACACACACATGTTTACTCACCTCTCAAATAAATAACTGTAAACAAATAAAAGCTTATCTTATAAAATTTAAATTTTTCTTTTCTACTCACATCAATGCTAATTCAGAATCAGTCTTATCACTTTATTATTAATTCTCCAATGTAGTCCAGAAAATCGAAATAATATGGAATTGGTCAGTACTTTTAAAAATATGATCCCAAAGAAATTCAAGTTACAGCTTTCAACGCGCTTACTGAACCGAATAAGCCTTAACACTTTATTAATAGACGGCAAACAAAGTCTATCTACTTAGGAAAGTCACGCACATAACAAATGTTGTAAGAAGTCGCACGTTGTGAAAAAAAACAAATTAAACCCTTTGAAATCAATTACGCCAAGGACATTGTAATTTATTCCAACACATACTTTATTGCAGGACAATGGGAAGAATTAAACGCAGAGAATATGTTGATAGTCGCCATAGTCTACAAGGTAGTGTACTGGCTTATTCGACTTGAGACTATAGTTCAAACCCCAGGTTAAACGAAATATCAAAAAAATATTGCTTCAGCAACTGCCTCTCAGCAGATTTCTGAAAAAAGTCTGAGAGTAAATAAAATTGCCATGAAAAAGTTTCTCAAAGAATCTGTCGTTCGGAGTCGACTTTAAATTGTAGGTTCCGCTATTCATGTTCCGCTCTATATATGTATATGTATGTAGTTTGAGAAGCTAGGTCGTAATCCTGACTGAAGGATTGTAATGACGAGTTATGTATATATGTATGTGTAGTAGGTTGTTAGGTAGGTTGGAGTGGTAGCATGCAAAGCGGCCTTTTTTGACGCCAGAGGAAAGCGTAATCCCTATACTGACCGAATTCCCCCAAACTCATCAAAAAGCTGGAAATTCATCAACATATTGGCCGATCAATAGAATCCGTCCCAGTCATTAACACATAATGCTCGAAAAGGTTGTAAAAATTTTACCCATTTACAAGAAACTACTGACAATATACAAAGGGTTTAACAACCATCTAAATGGAGCTCAAACAACACTATAAACTGGACTTTCTCGCAACAACTTTTGTTAAACTGATCGACATATCCAGTTCTAATTATCTTGAAGCTTAAATAAAACGATTTTCAAATTATTCGAAATTTTTTTCTAATTGAACACTAAACGCTAATAACTGTAAACATTCAAAAAATACAGATAAGCTCTTATTCACATAAACCATAATAAGATATTTCATTCTTAACGTCCATATTCCCCTCAAAAACTATGGCATACACAGTGCTGTTCAAAACATTTAAAACTTCACTTAACGATTGCCTGTGTACCGATATGGACTAATAAAACCATTTAGTACTGGTTTTAGAAATTTTACATTTCTCTGTCTTAATCTTAATTTAATCTGGCAGCAGTACTAGATATATAGACACATCGGAAAGGCAGTACATTCCTTATAACTATCAGCACCGATTCTCCTTTTGCCTCATCTTAAACAGTTATAATTTAAATAGCTCATACATTAAAATGTACATCCTATAGTGTCCAATAATTACACGATTGAGAGCTACAATCCTTCAACCGCACGATCAAACCTAAGCGCCTGGATATAATTCAATGGTCACATTAGACGACCTGGTGGTCCTTACGAGATGCCATTGGTACATACATACATACACACATAATTGATCATTACAACCCTTCAGTTAAGATTACGACCTAGCTTCTTACATCTCTTATATTGTGTGTTAATTTTATATATGAGTGGCGAGACTTACAGTTTAAAGTCGACTACCAACGACAGAGATTTTTGAGAAACTTTTCATGGCAATTTTATTTACTCTCAGAGTGTTTGCCAGAAGTCTGCTGAGAGGAAATTGCCAAAGAAATATTGATGTTTGAACCGTGGCCTCACGTCTAATAAGCTAACACACTACTTACTAAACTACGGTAAGTTAAAATTCCATTTGTACTCTTAAAATTCAGACAGATTTATCAGTTTTAGGACAATTGCTTGCGTTAGTCCAGATGATGAAATAAGTTTACGGACGCATGGAGCAGGCAGTAATAAAGAAGGTGCAGTAGTGACTTCTCCTTTTCTGCGACTAAACATGTCCAATAATTGGTCGTTATAACCCTTTGGTCAGGATTACGACCTATCCTCTCACACCACTGACGCTGTGTGTGTTAATTTTATAAATGAGTGGCGGGACCTACAGTTTAAAGTCGATTCCTAACGACAGAATTTTGAGAAACTTTTCATGGCAATTTTATTTACTCTCAGATTTTTTGGCAGAAATCTGCTGAGAGGAAGTCGCCGAAGAAATATTTTTTCATATTTTCGTTTTGATCTCTGACCTGGGGTTTGAACCCAGGCCTCAAGTCTAATAAGCCAACCCTACTAGACCACGGCGAGTTCGCATTGGTATCTTAGTCAAATGAAAAAATTCAATCTATTGAATTATACCGGAACGTTAACGATTCGCAGCCCATTGAATATTTAAGCAGCAAAATACAATTACTCCAGTACTTTGCGTTGCGGCCTAAGTTGAAATGGTTTTGCTTTACACTGTATCTGCATATAAATATATTGTGTTTGTTTTACTTTTAACAAATTATAATGGTTTCTATTGTTTTATTTTCTTTGTTTTTTTTTTTGTTTTTATTTAGTTTTGCGGCGTTGAATTTTGATATCTGTATTAATAACAGCTTACAGCAGCAGCAGCAGCAGGAAGCATTTTTAATATGGCAATGGAAAACAATCGTACTCGTACTCATAGACAAACAATTCAGCCAATAAGATCATTTGGATAATCTTACGATTATGCTCATTACTTACTCACATAATCATCATTTAAGTACTCATACATACAAACATGCCCACATTTATAGAAATTTCGTAAATTGTTAAATTTTTTTTATTTTTAAGGCAAAGCACAGTGGGTATCCTACAATAAGGGAAGCTTATAAAAAAATACTTTAATTATGTACATATACAGTCCAAAAACGTGAAAATAAAACCTTGAAGTTTGGACTGGGGTTTTTTCTAATATTTTTTAATCCGATACCTAAATTATAAACAATTAAAATTTTAAAAAAAATATCAAAAGTTGTACAGGGTTTCCCAAAAATGTTTTAATTATTTTGCCAGCTTTTCCTTTTTACGTAAAAATTTAATACATAAGATGCAGATATCGGCAACGGCGATAAATCACTAATTTTACTGAACGTGAGCCACACGGTTTTCTTGGAAAGTAATTTCTTTAAATGCTTATTATCATTTGAATGGGTACTTCAATCAATCACATTTCTTACTCGAGTATTCGAAAATCGGCTTCAATATGTAGAGAAAACTTGGCAATATTTCTGGTGGCATTTTTGAAACATTTTATCTTTTAAAACATCGGATGGGCCATCATATATCGGTTTAAATTTGAACCATCGGTTTTTTCGAATCTAGTGATATGTATTTATGTCATTCTATTTCGTCACAAAATTCAGTATATTATCTCCACTGAACGTAATGAATCGATTTACGCTTAAACAAAGTTGGGATTTATTCGGATCTTATTTCCAAAACAAAGGCAATTGGTCGGAAATTACAAAAATCGCAAAAAAAAATCATCTTTTCGGATGAAGCACATTTTCATCTTACTGAGTGTATTAAAGCAAAATAGGGATCCACACATAGTCTTACAGAAGCCATTATGAGTGACTGTTTGGTGTGACTAGTGTAGCGGAGACATCATTAGCCCATATTTCTTTGAAAATGAGGACAGTGCAATCATTACGGTCAATGGAGGACACCTATCGCACCATGATAACCGATTTTTTTGTACCCGCTCTTCATGGTATTGATGTGAACGATGTTTTGGTTTCAATAGATTGCCACATATCTAAAGTCCCAATCGATTTATTGCGTCAAACGTTCGATGGCCGGTAATTAGTGATGTGAATTGGCCGCCAAGAACCTGCGATTTGAAACCGTTGCACTATTTTCTGTGGGGCGCCTTTAAAGAAAAATGTTACGCCGATAAACCATAGTCAATTGAGCATTTAAATATCAATCTTCCTGATGTCATTGCCGAGGTACGACCTCATGCACTCGAAACAGTGCAAGAAAATTGGTCCGATCAAATTAGGTACTTTGATGCCAGCCGCAGCAGCCATATGAATGAAATAATGTTTCATTTCTGACCGCAACAACCTTACTTCACAACAAAAAAAATTTTAAGCAGTTTTTGTTTTATTGCATTACATAAACTTTTAAATGGCCCAGTCCTATACAACCTAATGTGTACCGATCATCATCAAAATATGCTTCTTACCCTTCTGTTCTACGAACTGTTGACGATAATTTCAAGAAATTCTTAAACAAATTTGCTGTAAACGCTACTAACTGGTGATTTTTTAATCATTTATGTTTTGAAAATAGAAAAAAAGCACCTAAAATTTGCAAAAGTGAATGATTTTTGATGAATGGCTTCCCTTTATTTTTTTAAATAATATTTAAGCAAATGCTGCTCCAGACTCTGCCATCAGTTAGTTCGAACTTTAGATTAACTATTCCACTATTTCGGATAACTTGCCATTGCCAGTTATAACATTGTCTTCCAGGACTAGGATTGTGACTAATTTGTCCCTGTAAAGCACAGACTTTACGCATCGTCACAAAAAATCGACTAACTGGATCAAATCGCATGAGTAATCATCGGCTGACACTTTGTTTCATTAACTATGTTGCAAATTTTATCATTTATGAAAAACCACGGTGCAATGATGTCACTGGCCCATTAATCGCACCAAACAGTCCATCATTTTGACAGCATTGATCTCGTTTGAACTGTTTCTGGCTTCTCTTTACAACACCTCTAGTAATTGTTGAGCTACCCATTGACATTTCTCGCACAGCTCGAATTTTGATAATAAAATTATATCACCTGCAAGCGTTGTTACACTATTCATGGTCATCACTGCACAGTTTTGCCATTACCACATGTCGCGAACCTTTATTTTATAATGACATCCATATATCCAGATATGTGCTCATTCACAGTGTGTGTTTAAATTAATTTTCATTCAAAACGTACGTAAGTTTGAAAAGGCTTAAGGTATAGTGTAGAGCGTTACTAACGATTTTCTTAATAAAAATTTTGCATACTTTGTTTATTGTATGCTTAAGGCTAAACACATCATCCGGCGAGATAAAATGAATGCAGATTTAAATCAGTTGAAAGAGTTCATAGTATTTCTTTCCTATAGGCTGGAAGAGAAAAATAGTAAATTCAAGGATGAGAACTTGGAATTTACTGTGTTGACTGACTAAGAAAACCACGAGGCTGTAAACACCATAAAGATAATATTCGTGACACGTCGCTTGGTTAATAATACCCGCTATCTGCAACACAGATTCGGAGGATCGTAGAATCACTTTGATTCATGTAATTGCTCTGGTGTCTACTTATGGCAATCTCGTGTCGTATGGGTATCTGGTCATAGCTATAATTAAGGTAATTTAAGACCATCGAATTGTTGTTCGGTATAATACAAACGACTTCTGCTGTAGAAAAGAGAGCATTTTGTGGTTCACTATGTAGACGATCTAAATTAACTGTCGGTAACGAAAATTAGGAGCCTTAATCACTTCATCAGAAGCTCTAAATGGTTCCAGGTCTGGGAGAAATTTATAACTGTGGTATTACAATTGGCCGTATATGACTAAATATGTATCTATCCCAAGGAATTATTGTAGGAATTATAAAATGGATCGACTATGAACGATAATTACTGCTCAGTGGCTTATCTCTAATGATATTGCGATTTAATTGCGATTGATAATTTCATTGTGTGAATGGCAACTTTAACAATGTCAATTAACTAAATTTCATTTCCCTTTGGCTTTTTTTTGTAGGCTAACCCTTAAAGACTAACCTATAAAAAACCTGCTAAGATTGGTATACAACATCGTGGGGAAGGAGTATACCATCAAATTTATGTATTTATTTTGTATATATTTTAACATATGCTAACCACTGTGAATTTTTTGGGAATACACAGTCAAATACTCAGTAAAATGGGGGCCATTTTTTGGGGTTAGTCATACAACCATCTACCATTATAATTGAATCAACAGAAAATCTATGCAAGTAACACATAATGGCTAATATAGTGAAAAAAAGATGATAATAAAATAAAGAGATTTAACCTTGTATGTTCCTTAAATAAGTTCATTATAAACTCACACACGCACACACTAAATGGTAACGCGACATTCTCAAGCGATTAAACATTGCAATCTGAACACAAGTCCAGCATTTACATTTACAAAAAAGTAAGAAAAAATAAAAAACAACCAACAATTGAATTCACAAATATAAAACAAAAAGAAAAAAGTGTTTTTCTAAATACAAACTATTTTAAGGATTGTTTGTTTGTTTGTTCGTTTGTCATTCTGGCTTTAAATTTATAGAACGTAAACCAGCCAGCCAGCCAACCAACAATTGTTTCTATTCTATTCTATGCGATCAGAACATTTATTATTTTATAGTTTTTTAATGATCAGGTGTCACATTGATACACTAGAAACCATTTATTTTCCCAAAAATCATACAATAGACATTTACGAGTTTGGTTTGGCACTAGTAACTAACAGAAGATGAATTTAGCCAACCACCAAACAACAATAACAAAAATAATACAATTGACGTAACAAACCATCTAACCAACTAACAGCCATGGTGGCCGAAATTGAGTGAGTAATTGGCTATTAAAATTCAACAACATAAACATGACACTCAATTCCACTCAATATTACAACAACTTACCGAACTAACCACTGGTCATGTTCAACAACTCGAAATAGATACGACTCGCAATGCAATACAATAACAACAAGAGCAATTATTGTATGCAAACGAACAGAGGAAATGTTAGACAATGGCAGGAACACTTCCGAAATACTCTACAGAGCAGATGAATTGTTTAATTTTAAAAAATTGTCTTTTACGCCGTTCAATTCTTTATGGAATGGATGTAAACAACTTTCAGCAATTTTTTTTAAATCAAGGAAATATTCCACTTAGGAATCGAACCTGTAGGCATATGGTAAATTTTTCCTTCAGAGTGTCCAATTGAACACTATATGGGTTCGAATTAGGAATTTAGTCTTAAGATGATAATCAATATTAGGAATTAGGAACTTAGTCTGATTATTAAATTTTAGTTTAATTTCCAAATGGAACATCGGTTCGTGAGGTTATTTAAGTTGACTTGTATTAAGCAGTTCGTAGGTATGTAGGTGGGTTGAAGGAGAGGAGGCCAACCAAAGGTCTCTTGTCTATCGACATACACCTCAATCATCATGTCGACGCCTCCGTTCTATAATATTTTAAGTCGAAAAAGTGTGTTTTGAGTTATGAGCTCTCAAAGTTTTCACGCGACATACGACTATATGTGTATTCCAAGTAGATTTTTCCTTATAACTTCGGAACGGATCGGCGCATCTTAATCAAATTTTGACAGTATTAAGTTAGAGAACGTAGAATGCAAGAACATTAAAAACGTTCTAAGTACACTTAGAACGTTATAGAATTGAGGCGTCGATGTGTCATGCCCACGCTCACATACATACGTACGTAATTGGTCATTACAACCGTTCAGTCAGGATTACGACCTAGTTTCTCACATCACTTATGTTGTGTTCGTTAAATTTTATGCATGAGTGGCGGGATCTACAGTTTAAAGTCTACTTCGAACGACAGATTTTTGAGAAACTTTTCATGGCAATTTTATTTATTCTCAGAGTTTTTTCCAGGAAGTCGCCGAAGAAAAATGTTTTTTGCATTTCATTTTGCTGGAGATGTATGACCTGGGGTCAGACTACCTACTAGACTACAGCGACCCACGCTCACCATTGAGGAATATCATCTTACTTTCTGTGGGCAGTCTGTATCTCGTATAAATGCCTTTTATTCCTTAGGATGAGTAATATGTCAACCCCAAAATATTGGGATGTGGAGCTTACAAAAGATGGGCAATAACACAAAAAGTGCTGCATTGGTTCGATATTTTCAACATATGCCCTGTATTCATTATTTTGCACAATGCTAATATGATTCAAGCGTACATGTAAGGCGGAGTGTCCCGTGAAGGGACAAGTCGCCCTTACTTAGTTTTAAAATACTCATGGGTCTCCTCTCACCCCAAAGAATTTTTTTTGTAATTCCTTCTACTGCGTTAGTGATCCTTAGTGCACTGAAACGCATTGGTTAATCCAAGATTATGGTATGTAATACTCTGGCTCTCTTTTCAATCGCTACATGATGTCTGAGTATCCATATAATGTGTGCTATTCCTGGACGGGAGTAATTGTTAATCGTCTTTTTACACTACATGACGGTCTTTGATCTGATATTCCTCGATGTTATTGCCCTTATTGTCATTTGATTACCCGTAAATATATTTAAATCCCTATATGTCAAGCTTGCCATAGGAATACTAGCACAGATCATACACTCTCTGATAGCGCGTAACTCCGCTTGAAAACTTTTCATGGCAATTTTTATTTACTCAGAGCTTTTGGCAAAATTTACTGAGAGAAAGTCGCCGAAGAGAGAGAGAAAGTCGCCGAAGAAATATTAAATTTCGTTTACTTGGACGGTGTTTAGTTGGTGACTGACATGGGGTTTGAATCGAGGCCTCACGTCTAATAAGCCAACACACTACCTACTAGACTACGGCAACTACAATAAAGGTGCCTAGTCCCGCCTTATCTTTATGTTTAGAGCCATCCGTGTAGCAACTAGTCCCCACGGAATTCTGTGGCATGGAACCAAGAAAGTCGACCTGAATACATCAAATAGGCTCAAACAGTATTTATGCAATGTTTAGCTGCAAATAATAATCAATTCAGTCCTGTTAGCACACATGATACAAGATTTTTATAAAACCAAAATTGTTTAGGATATGCTATTAATATACCAGACTATAAAAAATCCCGGATTTATTTTCTTTTTTCTGGTATCCACTTCTGATTCTGACTTAAAGAATTTTATTTAAAAAATGATTTATTCAATGCAATATTCAGATTACTTTGGTATGTACCAATCCAATTTGATAACCAAATAAACCTTAATTTAATCCATAGCAACGATTAATATTAAAACAATAGCTGTGTTCAATATTAGAATTTTATCTGTGGTGTTAGACAAGACAAACATATCTTTTAGTTTCGTATTCAAAATCTACAAATCCAGTTACTATCTTTATTTAAGAGTTTTGGTTTTATTTAACTTGGGATTTGCAACACTTCTTATTTGGCCATGAAAGCATAAAGTCATCGTATGCCACCATAACTATTATCATTGTATATGCCGCATCATAAATTAATCAATTAAATGTCTTTACCAATGGTCCAAAAAAACTATTTTTATTTTTTTTGGTTTACTTTTTTCTTGAGCTAAACATGAACAAAATCAGACTGTAAGGGAAATATAGCTAACTAAATGGGTAGAAAATAAAGAAAATTTCATTAAAAAAAATTCCTTTCTAAAGGAAAATCCATGCACTTCGGTTAAGGGTACACACATACATAATTATTTATTTCAACCCTTCACTCAGGATTACTACCTAGCTTCTCACACCACTTATGTTGCAGATTTTTAAGAAACTTTTTATTTACTCTCAGAGTTTTTGAGTAAGTCTGTATTCTCGGAAAAAAAGCGTAGTCTGGTACCCCAAAATTAATTTCCTTAATCATCGTGTAGCCGCCGTAGTCTAGTATGCAGTGTGCTAGCTTTATAGACGAGAGTCCATGAAGCCAAGTTTCGAAAAAAAATCCCAAGAAATATTTCTTACGATAACCTCTTGTGAGCAGTCTTCTGGCAAAAATGGCTAAGCTAAAACTGCCGTTCGACTATTGCCCCTTATGGATAAAATTAATGCATACAACATGGTAGTATCTGTTTACAACAACTTTGAATAAATTGTAACATGAAACAAAAAAAGCAACGGATAACCACTTGTTTTGTTTAGTGTAGCATTGCCATTGATTAACTTAGTGGTATCAATTTGAAAGAATAACTAGCAAACTTCCCGCTCTCGATCGACTACAAGTGCAATACAGAAAGAGACTTTGGTTTGGCAATGTTTCACAAATTAGGGCAAATTGATACCCCATAAAGCCTTGCCAATCGCATTTTGTATTGCACGCGATATACTCCGCATTATGAAGTCGCCGTCGTCTAGAAGGTAGGTAGTGTGTTGGCTTATTAGACGTAAAGCCGGGGTTCAAACCCCAGGCCAGACATCAAACAAAATACAAAAAGTATTTCTTCGGCGACTTCCTCCCTAGATTATACCTCAGGGGCCTGCAAAATGAATTGTTTATAGTGAATTGAAGCCTATGTAATGTATTAGACTGTTGTATTGTGTATATTGGTAAGAAACGTTTGTAATTGAGTCCCATAAGTTATTTGATGGGGATTGCATAGTCTTAGTTTTTTTTAATTTCTAAATCCATTCTTCCTTTTCGTATTCTAATTTGGGTAAAGATTGATAATAACAACATTAAGGACTTAAAGTCTGTTATCCACAGAATTTGAAATCATCCCAAGTTGTAATTTTTAAACCGGAATTGGAATATCAAAGGCGTCGTTATAAAAATATTTTTCATGCTTTTTCATTTCATTTTTAAATATCTTTACTGATAGTCAAATAACAATTTGGGCAATAATATCCAGGTAAACGGGATCAAGTACTGGTCTGGAACGTGAAAATGCGATTAACAATTACTCTAGATATAGAACGTTACGCTTTTTTTGGGTACTTAGTCCTCAAGAAGTGATCGAATTGATATGAGAATACGTATATTCTGGCTAACAGAGTAATAAAATTGAATAAAACCTAAAGGCCTGCAGTGCTTTGAAGACCAAGCTAAGAAAGCTGCCTGAAACGTCGAATTGACAATTGTGGAACATGAACGCAGTAGAAAGGAATACAAATATAACCTTGTCGATCCCGATGAATGGAAAACCTAAGTTTTTTAAGGCTAAATAAGTGTGACTTGAGTGCTCTAATAAGCTTACACACAGAACACTCTAACTTACGTGAACTCTTCCACAGTACTGACGTGGTGGAAAATAAAAAAAGCAGATAATGTGACTAAGGCTGCGAAACGATGGACAGCTTTTTATGTCATTGCTTAGCCTTCATATATACAATGGGTCAAATCGACCTCCGGGTACTGTACTTATCTAAATTGACAAGTACACGTCATCTAACCTTAGCCTTCATAAGCTAGAGGTCCCAAAATTTTAAGGAAAATATTATACCAACCATAACTCGTCTCAATTTACTCGGAGAAGTTATGGAAGTTTGTACAATACATATACAGACTTCCAATAGAAAGTAGATATCTAATAGAGATAAGCACCCAACAAGCCCACTTGATGGCTTAGGTATATGGCAATAAGAATGAAAACTTGGACCCTATGGACCTAACCAAATGCAAAAATGAAAAGAAATACAATTCAGAGTCTCTTTGAATATCGCTTTAAAAAACAATATCACAAAATGCTTAATTTTATGAAAATACACAAAACTATGAACTTATCTTAGTTAACTTCTCTTTGTTTTAATTTCATTTATTGATCTTGCCTTGCTACCATTATATGCTGAACCATAAAAAAAAAATTCAAAGAAAAAATCGAAAATAAAAATACGTTTTTAACACATGCATTTGATTTCGTTTCATTCTTTTAAGACCTGGTTCAAAGTCAATGGCTAAAATACTAAATGTTTTTTATAAGTATACGTATACATATGAAAACTGTACAACAACTGCACAACATGAAATCTACATGAGTTTTACTCTTATGCTTTTGTTTTATTTTTTTATGTTTTTTTTTTTTTTTTTTTTTAATTCAATTCAATTTTTCCAGGTGCTATTCACCAAGTACAGCATGTGTAGCATATTATTAAAGTGTGTAGCGTAACATATAAACCGGCTAGTCATAGGCATAAAATTTACGTACAAATGAATACAAACATTAAGTCTTTATTCACTTATTTCGTTAACGGCTGCAATTGCAATTGAAATTGTCTTTGCAAAACGTTTACAAGGAAATATTTACATGCCTTTTGTTTAATGGATGAGTTCATAAATTACAATTTTTTTAATCCTTTTTTGGTTAAAATTCAAATTAAACAAAAGAATTGTATCACATTAAATAAACCATTTTGGAAATTAAATGTAGGTAGACATGTTGATTAAAAATGATTTTGATTTTAATAAATAAATCATGTTAAGCTAAATGCCTATAGGAATGCTTTTATTCGTTAGAATTAGTTCAACGAAAATGAAAACAAACAAAATTTAAAAAAAGACTTAAGCAACAAACTTGTTTAGATAGATGCCCTCTGAAGACTTAGGAAAGAAACTTAACAAATGAATTAATTTAACACTGAAGTATATGAAATGTATTATAACATGTAAATGACGTCTACAGATACCATATTCATTGAGTGTGGTTTTAGATACACATGACGTCCATAGCAAACTAATATTCTAGAATATGAAACAATAATGCCAGATATATTACTATTGAATTAATTATCATAAAATTCTTTACATTATGAATCATTTCATATTTTTCGTTAATATACTATATGTATACAGTCATGTAGAAAACTCAACATATACCCAACATTTCTTCCAGTGTTGCAAAATTGAAATTTAGAAATGGTACTGAACTATAACTGAAAAGAGTACTTTTTTGCATCAAATGGTACTTTTGTAAAAAATTATTAATACACGTACAACAGAACGTAAAAGCTCCGTTTAGTCAAATTCCGACAGAATGTAAGTGCGTTTTTAGCATATGAAGAGCAAATTAATACTTACCGAAATTAGACTACGGTTCGGCAAGCGTTGTCATTGCTTTTTGTATTATAAAAACGAACGTACTTTCCGTGGACGTTGAGCTAACCGGGACTAAAGACTAATTATGCCTTTAGCATTATGTTGAACATATTGTTAACCCATTAATAGCTGATAGGCGCAAACCATAAAATATGTACTGAAAGTACTGAAAGTGTTGAGGTGGTACTATGGTATTTTAGAAATGGAAAAGTAACGGAAAAAGTACTAAAGCACTAAATTTTTCAACACTGATTTCTTCCCAGTTTTGAAAACCAAAAATTTTTTAACAAATTACTGCAAAATTTATCTCATATTATAACTTATCTTATCATAAAGAAAAATAACGAAGGACGAAAGTAAGAAATACTCTAAAAAAACAAAAATTCTGTAATAAGAGTGTACTTACAGCTTAAGAAACAAATAAGCAGTTTATTGCGTGGTCTACATACATACATAATTGGTTCTTACAACCCTTCAAACAGGATTACGACCTAGCTACACACCACTTATGTTGTGTGTGTTAATTTTAACTATTAATGGTGGGACCTACAGTTTAAAGTCGACTCCGAACGACAGATTTTTGAGAAACTTTTCATGGTCATTTTATTTGCTCTCAGAGAAGAGGCCCAAGAAATAATTTTTTTTATTTAGTTTTGCTGGAGACGTCGGTTTAAACCGTGACCTCACTTCTATTAAACCAACACACTATCTACTAGACTAAGGCGACGACAAACTTTAATTTATTACGTGGTCTTCTGCTGCAAAATCAGTTTTCATTTTCGACGTCACCGTTGTTTTTTTCAATTCCTAAGAGTCAATATTTACTTGACACAATTGTATTCGTAGAATTTGACGAGTATAACCATCAGTATTTCATGTAAACTCTTTTATTATACTTTAATTTAATCAAAAACCTCTTTCTAAATGAAATTAAACTTCGTTGTCTATTGGATTTGATCTGCTACAAAATACATTTGAATTGTTAAGTCTGGATACAATACCTTTTCGATACCTCTTTAAATTTACTTTGAATCAAATCGAAAAACTAAGAGAAACATTTATGCTGATTAATAAACTATCGTTGATATTTCTCCCCAGTTTTCTTATAATTGTGCTTTGAATTCTTTCAGTTTCCTTAGCTTAGAAATAACGCCTTCCGAAAACTTGTGTTGAATGTAATAGAGAGGTACGTTTTACTGGTTAATTCCTAGTCTGTTCTATGATATTTGTTGTTATCCTCTCTGCCTAGTTTTCTGAATTGTTTTTCGATAAAAATGTTTCAACCTAGTTTACTCCAAATTTATACCCCACGCTATCTCCGTGGCCGGTGAATTATCGGACGATATACAGTCAGTGAAGTCGCCGTGGTGTAGTAGGTAGTGTGTTGGCTTACTATTCGTAAAGCCCGGGTTCGTATCCCAGGTCAGACATCAAAAATGAAATATGAAAAAAAATATTTCTTCGGCGACTTCCTCTCAGCAGATTTCTGGCAAAAACTCTGAGAGTAAAATAAACTGCCATGAAAAAGTTTCTCAAAATTCTGTCGTTCGGAGTCGACGTTAAACTGTAGGTCCCGCCACTCACGTATAAAATTAACGCACACAACATGAGTGGTGTGAGAAGCTAGGCCGTAATCCTGACTGAAGGGTTGTAATGGTCAATTATGTATGTATGTATGTATACAGTCACACAGATAATTATACGTACCCCCCCTAAAAATCATTTCTTTAAAAAGTAATGAACTTCTAATCTAAAATTTCTTTACATTAGCGTCTGTAACGACACATTTACTTAAATAAAGAAAAAAGATTCCCAAAATTTATGAATTTGCGACTGTAGTTAGCTTAAAACTAATACGGCACCACAGAAAATTATACGTACGACGTATATTTCGTATAAAATTTCTCCAAGGGTAGCCCGGTATATAAAAGGTATTGTGGATAAAAATCCTAGGACTACAGCCGTAGAAATACAATACCTCGGAAAGTGATCACAATGTTATTGTGCATTCCGAAACAGTTCGAAGTGTTTTGAGAAAGAACGGTTTCCGCAGCCGAGTGCCGAGAAAAAGTCACGATTGGAATTTGCCCAATAATATATGGACAAGTCAATTGGTTTACAAAGGTTTAAAGAAACATAAACTTACGGCCTTTTTGCCTTGATAATAGCAGGCTACTCATCCTAACCTACCTTATCTTAGCTTATTTTACAACTGTTTGGAGTATTCTTAAACTAACAGATAAGGTGCTAGTAAATATAAGTTTTTGAATTTTAGGCTGTCCAATCAGAATTTAAAAATAGACATCCGGCCTTTACACATGTATGTGATGTTAGCCTCCTTAAAGGAACTGGAAGGGAATTTCTCTGATAAGATTGCTACTTTAAAAGCAACTCTCTATGCATGTTATCTAGTTCAACCTTGTAATTAAGATTTTAAAAATAAAAAATTGTTGTTTTTTGTCGGTTATCAGTTTTCCTTATTCATTAGAAGAAGACCCAATGAAATGAAAATGAAATGAAAGGGAAAGAACTGAAATTTGCTTTGACTAACCATTTGAAAACAGAATATTTCTACAAAGCAATTGCATTAAACAACATGCAGTGGAAAGAGTGCAAAAATATAACAACAACAGCAGAATTGTCAAATTGCAGTTATTGGTCTTCCATGGTTACTTTCGACTGTCCACTTTCCACTTGACAAATGGTAGTTTTTGTTAAATGTTCGTACAAAATAGTTAAAAAAATATTCACACAAAGAAACTTTTAAAATTGCAATGTCTTTAGAAGATGACAGTGATTATGTGGACGAATCAATGTACGATAAAAAACCAGCTGCAGCTAAACCAATACAGGATGAAGAGGATGTAAATTGATGGATGTTATTAGAACAAAAAGTTTGCAAACTAAATAATATTCTATATATTGCAGGAAACATTCGACTTGGACGACATATTGCCTACAATTGGGGAATTTGGCAAATATCAAAAGCTATTGGTTTTTGGCATATGTTTGCCTGCTTGTATACCTTGTGGCTTTTGTGCCTTCAATCAGCTCTTTATGTCCGATACACCCGAGGATTATTGGTGTAGAATTCCCGAATTGCTTAATATACCATTGGAACAAAGGAAAATGTTGGCCATTCCGCCAGATATGGTAAAGTGATTCATTCATTCATTCAATATCGAACATGGTGGACAGTAATAAGAAGCCATATTTAGCAAAATTGTCATGGATTTTGACATTGACATTGCTGGACTGAAACAGTTATATTGTTAAATATAGAAAGAGATATCTTTATTATATTTGTTTATATTTATGTTTTCATTTGTTTTGTTTTTTTCTTTCAGGAACATGATGCCAGTTCTTATAGTAAATGTCTACGTTATGCCGTCAATTGGAGTGAAATACTTGAAAATACCAATATAAACAATATAGAACCGAATAACAGCTGGCCCTTGGATAAATGCAATCAGGGCTGGGAGTTTAATACCACAGAAGTGTGGTCTTCAATAGTTATAGATGTATAGAATCTTGTTTTATACAATTTCAAAAGCAAATGTCAAAAAAATCATACATTAGCATTCACTTAAATTAGGTAAAGCCAGATAATGATCATGTAGTTATTGCCTTATCATATTAGTCTTGGCTTAATTATTCCATACAGTAGAGACCTCCTATTATATTTACTAATCTTAACAAAATTCCTTTTTTTACTTTATTTTAGTTCGATTTAGTTTGCGATCGAGATATCTATCCTACTATAGGCTTGGCAGCCTTAAACGTTGGTGGCCCCATTGGTGTGTATCTATTTGGTTTACTTAACGATCGTGCCGGTCGCCGTACTTCATATTTCACTTGCTTAGCAACACTACTTATCGGCAGTCTGATAACTTCGTTGAGTAAAGATTTTTGGACATGGGCTGGTAGTCGTGTTATTGTGGGTCTTACCATACCGGCTGTCTATCAAATTCCATTTATAATATGTAAGTAGTAAATGTATGTCTCCAATTTTGATAGCTTTAGATAGTTTTAAAAGTGCCTAGTTTGCATTTAGATAAGTACAATTAGAGGATAACAAGAAATTATTTGAAAAAAAAATAATTTTGTACCAAAAGCTCGCATACCATTCTAATAACTTTGCTGTTAAGGTTGCTATGTAAAGTTAATAATAAAAAATATACATACAGTAATGAAAAACGCACTCAGGACTTAAATACTGTACAAAAATAACTGTGTGAATATATTCCTTTCGCTGTAAGCCCACTCAAACTTTGATGAAGTCAGAATTAGAAGTCAAGGAATTTTTATCATGCATTAGATTAGATTGATAAGTTATCACTACTTTTAACTGTCATCAACTAAACATTGTGAAGGAAATAATAGCACTCTTATATCCACCTTTGGCCAGTAGGAGGCGAATAATTTCCCTTTACGATAAGGCAAGACTAACTCTGTTAACTTGATTGAGTAATTTGGAAACTTTCATAAATCGTGTATAATTCGATCAAATTTAAAAAGGTGTGGTTTTCAGACCAAGTGGGTTGGATCAAGAATTACAAAACAGATTTCCTTACTGTTAGTCGTTACTTAAAATCGGAGATATAGGTGTCGAAACTAATTGGCAAAATAGTCGGTGTCTTGCGTTTTTTTTTTCGATGACTTGTACTTTTCGTCAATGGCTTCCATTATTTTGTCCCACGACTTGCATTTTCTTGGTGGATGACTTTCGTTTTATTGGTCAATGACTTGCATTTTTTGTCGATTTTTTTGTGAAATGATTTGAGTTTTGTTGAGCGATAACTTGCACTATTTTTGTCTTGTCTTTATATGACTTGCATTTTTCGGCCGGTTACTTGCATTATTTTGGTCGATGACTTAAATTTTTTGCTCGATAACTAGCACTTTTTGGTCGATGATTTGCATTTCATTGGTAAATGACTTGTAGTTTTATTCGGTTGATGACTTGCATTTTTTTGTCAAAGGCTTGCATTTTTTCAATCCCTATATTAGATTCGTCACCGATATCTCCGGTCTTAAGTAATGCTTGCCAGTAAAAAATACTATTTGGAATTCTTCATACCATTGCTATCCAGCCCACTAGGTTCGATTCTTCCACCATTCTATTTTTATCCTAATTATCTCGATATGTGAAGGGTATGTTTGGTGAAAAATCCTGGACTTTCAACTTATTTATCTATGATGAGAAAACAGTGTTTTTCATATTTGATTGTGTTATAGTAAAATTAAATTCTTTATCACTTTATTGCATGCAATTATTAAATATATGTATGTATTTTCTTATATCTCTAAGCCCTCGAACTTGTTGGAGAAAATTATCGTTCGTTTGTAACAGTAATGACTTGCACATTTTATACATCGGGCATTATGTTACTGTCTGTAGTCACCTATTTAGAACGAGATTGGGTTAAACTATCCTACTACACTTCAGTGCCATTTTATATATACTTTCTATACTTATTTGTAATGCCCGAATCACCCAGATGGTTATTGATGCGTGGTCGCTTAGAAGAAGCTTTAAAAATTCTAGAAAATATGGCACGTATAAATGGACATCAATTTCCGGAAGCTTTAAAAACAAAACTAGAGGCTCAAATATCACGCGATAAACTTAAAGAAAAGAAGAAAAAAGTTAATGTAGGTCTAGCAGATTTATGCAGGTATTTCTGTTGCTTTTTAAACAAATTATAGTAAAGAAGAATTAAAGAAATCGATTAATTATTAAATTGTATTACAGAACTCCTAATATGCGTTTAAAAACTATTTTGATTACATTGAGTTGGTTCGCTAATGAAACGGTTTATTTGGGTTTAAGCTATTACGGTCCATCGCTTGGTAGTAATCAGTATGTCAGCTTTTTTCTATCGGCTGTGGTTGAAATACCCAGTTATTTGGTATGTTGGTATTTAATGGATTGCTGGGGACGTAGATGGCCCCTAAGTTTATCCATGATATTAGGGTAGGTTTCATTACTATGATATGTATTTAATATTATAAATTTTCTCTCTCTTTTATAGAGGCGTAGCTTGTGTTATAACTGTTATGATACCCGATGAAGCTGTTGATGAAACCTTAATTTTATATTTGATTTCCAAAGCTTTACTTTCTGCTTCATTTTTAATTATTTATCCATTTGCTGGCGAATTATATCCTACACAGGTTCGTGGCATAGGAATTGGCGTGTCGAGTTATGTAGGAGGTCTTGGCTTAATCGTGATACCTTTTGTCACTTATTTGGTGAGTGTTAATTATAATTCTCAAACAATACTTAAATCTATTTCGAAATTACTACTCCCGTAGGGCAAAGAAAATTTAAAACTGCCTTTGGTTATAATGGGTTTTGTCTCTATGCTTGGCGGCATAACTGGTCTTCGTTTGCCTGAAACTTTACACCAGCGTCTGCCCCAAACCATTGAAGAAGGTGAGGAGTTTGGTAAAGAGTGGACCGTAAATGCATGTCTGCATTGTAAGACAGCAGAATCATCTGCTTCTCAGCCCTCATCCTATGAAAACCTAGATGTACTACATTCTAATACAGCATCTGATGTTGAATTAGAAATGAACGCTTCTTCATCATCGAGTGGTGGACGACGCTCAATGCGCCAACGACCCAAGTCCATAATAGATGAACGCACGCCTTTGGATGGCAGTCGTCCAAGTCGACCGTCCATGAAACGTTTGGTACGTCAAATGAGTGTAATGGATACTCAAAGGACAGAAGATGGCACCATGCAGTTAACTCACTGGATTTAAAAAATAAATTCTTTTACACGTCGTAAATGAGTATAGTTTCTGTGTATTTTTAAGATTAAGACTTCTGTGTAAATTAGTTGTTAGGTTCTAACTAACCACACATATACATATAAAGACTTAATTTTCATAAATAAATGTATTATAAATTAGAAAAATATATGTATTTAACAATGTTATAGTAAATGTTATCGTTTAAAATCACAAATAATATTCAATAAAAGCATATAATGAAAAAAATGTAATGCTTAAGAAGGTATGATACAGTTGGGTATCGATTATCAAGCATTCAATTTACTTGAAACAAAAAAAATATTGCAGCATGTAAGAGTGAAGAGTCACAACATCAAAAGGTTGAATAAAGTAGGTGACTCAATTCTTTAGCTAACTTTCGACTGAAAGATCCATTGACACCAAAAAATTTAAAGATCTTGAGGACCCGCTTTTTATCTTATTTTCAAAGACGAACATTTAAATTTACCAGTAGGTTAGATTATGTTAGATTTGAGAACGTATACTACCGTGATGGAAGATAGAATTAGACTCAGAGGTCTTTGGACCCATTGTGATTGTCTCAGAAAAGATGAAATAGGAAAGAAAAAAACTAATGCAGGACTAAACTAAAAGTCCAAGATAATGCATCTGCTGTCTTCAGATGAACGAGCAGTCCTCTGCCAATCAATTCCATAAATCCTATAAACCTCAGGAGAAATCTTTGAATGTCAGCTTCTACGGATGAGTTTAAGTCCTTGAAGCATCCTCTTACCAAGGGATAGACAGTTACAGTCTCCAAATCCTCCTCAACACAACATACCCTGCAATTGTACTACTGGGATTCATCCCAGCAATCTAATGTCATAATACGCAGTAAGAAACCCACTTAGCAATCTTACACTGGTTCTACCCTCGTTGATAGTAAGCCAAAGGATCCTGGACAAATAACATTCCGGTCTGTACACTCGAAGATCGTTCTTCAATCTAACCAATCTCCATATAAGTCCGAAGAGACAGCAGATTGGTGGATTAGAACCTACCACCAAGTCACAAATAAAATGAAAAGCAATAACATCTTGCAACTCATTCCCAAGTACTCTACTTTGCACCGAAACTCAACAGAGACAGATCTGGTCCAAGAGTACTATGGACTCGCCACAATCACGAAACAATCGTAACTTTCATTGACTCGACCCAATCGTCCTCATGGCAGCCTCACTACGACGATCCTGTAAAAATATTCATGTGCACAGGCTGGGCTGGGTTACTGTCTCAAGAGCCTCCAAAGTAGCAAATAAAAACTAATTATCAAAACTTATTATTATTTGAATATAGTCTTGAGATTTTAACAGCTTGCTGAGCACCCATACAATTCTTCGATGATCAATAGGGTTATAACCTAACATCTCTAAGTTTAGGAATGCGAGGCATATTCAAATTAATTTAAATTAGATAACGGGACCCTGCATTGTGATCGAAGACGATATTGATCGATATCGATTTTTTCTTTTCCCTCCATAAAATTAAGGTTGATTATGTACTACGAATGATAGCGTGTAACAGTTATGTTGGAAAACACGTGCTTGCGCTATAGCACGGTAAATTTAACTTGCTTATGAATACAATATATTATCTGGTTTAACTATCAGTTTTCATTTAAATTATGTAGGCATAGGTTTTATAACGATCATCGTTCATTGGCTTGTTGGTAAGCATTTCTTTGAGACGATCAGATCTTCTGCATAATAACTTTTACAAGAGTTTGAGAAGTGGAAGAGAATGAAACCACTGCTAATTTGTTCTGGCTTTACCCGGCATTGGCAAGTAATAAAGACCAATCAAAAGTATTTATTGAGATACCTGCATTATTAATTAATAAAACGCTATTTTCTTAAACTATACATGTTGTTAGACTCATTATATTCACAAGAAAAAATAAAATAATTGAACAATTCTGTAGGCAAACTGAGTTGAATAAATTTTATGCAAATTAATTTTTTTTTTTTTGTGAATACATACATGAGAATTGAACTTTTATTGAATAAAGTTTAAATATTTTAAAGTAAAATCCTTCCAAAATTATTATTAATTACAATGATACAATAAAACCGAAGAGACAATATATTTTACAAAAATAAATAAAAAACTTCAATTTCAACAAACACGAGAGAGCGAGAGAGAGCCACAACGGTTAGGCTACAAATTTTATAAAAATGAAATCCAAATTGATTAATTTTCAACCTTTTGTGTTTAACAGTATTTATTTTTATAGTTTGTCAATTACAAAACTGCTGGGTATTCGTAGTGTTATTACAAAAAGAAAAGAAAATAATAATAATAATAATACAAACAGAATTTATGTTACTCTACTTAATTATTGTATGTTTATGCATGTAAGAGACACTAATTAAAACCGTTATCTTTTCAACGCTTCATTCAGTTAAGTTCGAAATATCTTTTAGTTTTTCTTTTGTTTGTTTTTCTTATAAAAAATATTGACTTCTATAAAAAATGTTTCACACATTGTAAATTGCAGGAATAAACTTAAATTTAAATTTATAAGGGGAATATATGGAAAGTATTTAATTTTTATTTATTAAATTATTTTAAATTAAAAGAGGAAGGTTATAACTTATTGCGCGTTTTTTTTTAAGAGATATGTGTATAATGAATGATTTATTTTTTTATTAAAACTACCGCATTATCATCATCTCTGGCCTAGCAAGAGTAGTTTCCTGTCTAATACATATTGATTTCGTTATGACACACACATATCTAGATATTATTTATATTATTTATTTAAAAGTTTCTAAAGACAAAAATAAATCACAACTTATTTATAAGTGTATGTAAATTATTCAAAGGCTTAGAGACCTTATGAATATTACCAAATCTTAGCTTAATAGCTATAAAGTAAAGCCATGTTATATGAATTCATTTTAATCGACTTTGACAACACTATATATTTTACGTATAAACCAAAAGCAGGCAAAGAAACCAATTGATCCGGTAAGCAAGAAGAACAAGAATACCATTATTGATGTATAGCCAAAGTATAAGAATGTCGAAGCGGCATCTTTTATCGACAACTTTGTAACGAAATAGTGGCAACAGTATATGAATAGATAGACTGCTGTGAAACCAGATGTCAAAAACGATCGCCACCACCAGTGATAATCCTCCGCACACAGATGGAAATAGCACAATAGTATGGTAGTCTCCGAACAAGTTATAACCAGAATAACAAAGACCAAGAAGAGGAAACCAAACATGTAATACATTTGATTAGACCATATCGATGACAGTATGAAAAACAATTGAATAAAGATACAGCCAAACGGTAAGACGCCACCCATAATGATACCGGGAATGGGTTGTGTATAAATCGATTGATCTGGTATTTGTCTGGGAATTTGATTAGTGCGTACAGGATGTTCCAAAGACTGAAAGAAAATATAGGAATTAATTAAGAAAATTACTACAAAAATCTTGCAAAAAATTAAACTTACTCGCTTGCGGAAACCAAAGTAAGCACCAACAAATGTCAATGGTACCGACACGCCAAACCACAAGGCCAACAAAGCAATTAAGGTACTAAAGGGTACAGCGCCAGATGATTGCTCACCCCAAAGTACAAGGTTCATAACGAAAAATAAGCAGAATACGACACTATAAAATACAGTAATTAATTCAATATTTCATCAATCCAAGAAATTTATGTTTTTATATTACCCGGGACATAACATTGATGTTAAAATAACATTACTCTTCCATTTAATGCCACCGAAACTTTTGTAAATACGCGCCGAAACATAACCAGCTGGAGTACCCAAAGCTACGTACAACACCATAGAACATGTCATTAAAGCACCACGATTTGCTGGCGACAAGAAACCCAAACAGGCAAAGGCCAATGTAATCAATGTCATGCAGAATACTTGAACACCAGCACCCAAGAATACTGACAACAACATGCCTTTACGTGGCGGTCTAAATACATCACCGTGCACTAATTTCCAACCGAATTCTTCTTGAGCATCTTCACCACTTTCCATTTGATTATAACGAGCAATATCCTTATGTAAGGTACGTAACATAATCATAGCAACCATACCAGACAAGAATAGTACAATCACTAAGGAATTCAGAATCGAAAACCATTGAATGTTAGTATGGGGCATAGATTCCAAAATATAATCCCATCTTGAGGACCATTTGACATTATCATTACGCACAAATTCCACACTGTAGGTGTATATAATTGATACTTTTTCGCCTGGTGTTAAGGGACTGCCTTTAATGGCCAAAGGATCAGTATTTTTACAATCTAGCTTGTGAATATCAACATGATTAATCGAACTTGGAGTTACTTTAACGGAAATAATTCGTCCACCATTGGCACGGAAGCCAACACCCCATTCCTCAGTCTGTCCACTGTGGTAGGTAATTTTCAAATCCACATGATTGAAGGGATAGTAGTAACCGCGTCTGTTATAATTGGGATTAATTAAACAACCAGCATCGCTATCGCTGCGTACTAAACAGCCCATTGGGAAGCCAGTGCTACAATACTGTTTGCTATTCTCCAAAGGATAACACCATGTAACAGGCATATTGTCAACAATCCAATGATGTTGATAATTCAAGCTGATACCTTTTTTAAGGACCATCATACGTCGATCGCTATCTGAATCTCCACCAACATAATTTTTCATGCAAACCTAAAAACAAAATTTTAATTAAATGTTGCTAACTTTAGAGGCTTTCGCTTATAAGGTCACAGGGCTTTTGTAACATGTAAATTGCATAAGAAGGCATGTACCAGTTACCTTTTCATTTTTGAATCTGAACTGGTAGGACACCAAAACCTCAAATCGAAGTGAATTCAAATTACAAACATAATTTCCAAGCCCACATAGATACTTGTCGATTAATTTTTAAACAATACTTACCGCCTTACATTCGATATCTTCAAGAAAATTAATTTTATATGGTCCAGGACGTATACGTTCTCCTAGGACCACTTGGCCTAAGTTTTCGACGGGTGAATTATTTTCATTTCCAATGCAAAAATCAAAATGATGATATTCATATGGGATTTCAGATTCTTCCGTATTCAAGCGATTAACATATAGTGTAACATTCGACTGCAAATATAAATAAAGAAAGAATAAACAGAAGTTGATACATTTAGTTGATCATAAAAAAAAAACAAACAAAAAGTTCTTAAAACTCTTTGTAAACAAACAACAACTAATTAGATGAAAGCAAAGTTGTGCTAGTATGACGATCAATGTGATAAGAAGTAAAGTGAAGTTCTGTTATAACGAAAATTGAACACATAATTACAAATTTTATGAAATACAAGTTATAATTAATACTCAAGTAAATCTGATAATTTAAATTTAAAATAATAAAAGCAGTTTCTGATAGGATAACTCTTAGACTTTACGACATTTAAAAAATCTAAGTAATTAATTTGTTCAGTACTGTGGTTAATAAGTGCAGCAAAACTGTTTGTAGGAAGATGTGTGTGATGGACAACGATTTTAATGACTCAGAAAGTCAACAATTAGTAAAAATATTCAATGAACTTAAATTTGTATAATAGAAGTAACTTTTTTAGTTAACAAAAAAACAAAATATTTTACACAATCGTTAAACAATACTTTGTTTAAACAGTAAATGCACTTTCATAAATAACAAAAGAAAAATAAATAATAATAATACTAATGTAGTCAATATGAATAAACGGTTTCAGAAAATATTAACCACAATTTACTAGACTGATAACAACTACAAGAAAATGTAAAAAATACATGCTTTACGACAAATACAGTGCTTGACAAAACAATGGAAACTTTTTCAAAAATGTATTTAATCGGACGAAAATTTAACACGTTTTTTCAAAATCGACAAAACATTTGTGGAGCTTATTAATATGCACTGTTATTGACGTTTCTGTATATTAAAATTATGTATAAAAATGAATTATATAATTCAAAAATTAAAAAAGTTTCCAAAGTTTCCATTGTTTTGTCAACATCAAATATGTGAATAGAATTATCTTTTTTTAATTACTGAATTATATAGTCTTTTTATATATTTTTTAAAATACAGAAATGTTAATAACAGTGCATATTAATAAAAGGCATTAATATTTTGCCGATTTCTTAAAAAGATTTTTAAATTTTCGTCCGATTGTAACACATAAATAAATTTTTGAACAAGTTTCCATTGTTTTGTCATGCACTGTATATACTATATCCCAAATGTTACCGTTCTGATATATTATAATTGATTTTTATCCTTAATGAATAAATTAATTACGCTTCATTGGAAGCGTTATTTGTATAATTGAATTCATTTAATTGAACACTAGTACGACGCTATAATCGTGTTATAGTCGTCACCGTAGAAGAAAAAATATAAATAAATTAAATTTTTCGTTGACCTCCCTAGAGTAACTAATTGCCGTGGAAAAGCTTCTCTTATCAGTCTCTCGGTGTCGACATTAACACACACAAATTATAACGCTAGTAATCTGTTCCTAAATCTGGTAGCTGCTCTACGTGTAAGGATAATCAATTCGCCTATAGGAGCGTTTTCATATATAAAGCTCTTTAGAATTACTTGCCACTAATCAATTTGTTAAAGGTAATCTTATATGTCAGTGCAATAAAATATCATCATAAGAATGAAGTGGATGAGCAAAAGCACTTAAGGTTTTATATAGTTCTGTTCGAATGATCTAATGCGGACCTAATAAGCATTCTGTTTCGATTGTAATTTCATAATGTATCGCTAATAGAAACTGGTGCCAGTAGTATTATATATATAGTGAATATCTAAGTGCTTACTGCATGCAAACAACTATCGATGGATATTTTCTATTTGTAACACAGCACATCGTTGGATTGTTTCATTCAGATGACTAATTGTTAGTATAGGTGTGAATTAAAAATTTAACTATAAAGAGTTTCCCGCATCTAGATGATTTCTAACCAATCACAGCATAATATTGCCGACTTCAACTTATTTTGTACCCTGCTTTTTATCAGATATTCCTATCGTGATATCCCATGACCGGACTAATTAATATTATTGATTTATTAATTATTGAAACGGTTTCAACGCATTTCACATTTTTAGTAACCTGACGTGCGTTTTCGCATTTAAAATATGGATAGTTTTGTTGTGTTCCCAAAATATATCAAGCCTCTCAAAAGCCTTCCGCTGTGATTCATTCGCCCCATGTTCAAAGTGAGATCACTAAAGTCAATTATCGGTATAACTATACTAATGAATTAAGTATTTGATGACTTTTTTCCAATATGAATAATTTATTTATTTTTCACATCAGAAACTACGAAAAACTAGTGTATTTGTTATATTCGGGCTTCACTGTATTCAATTTTAGATATTATAGCCTATTAAACATTTGCCTTATCTAATAACTTTATGCAGGAAATGTGATATAGAACTCAGAATACACAATAAAACTATTTATGAATTCATAACCACACAAACCCATGCACACACCCCTCGTACAATACTAATTAAAATACAACAATTTTAAAATCGTTAATGTGTAGGAATAACTTACCTTGCAGTTGTTGGAGGCATCCGATTTAATGCAATAATTAACAGGGGCCAGACCCGGCAAATAGAATTGTTCGCTAAGATCGATGCATTGCAAAACAATCAGTAAACTGAGGCAGACAAGAGCCAAAGATATTTTTGGCGTACGCCTGTTGTTATCCTGGCTCGTGGGATACATATTGGCAGGTGAGGAAATTATCTTCTCCGTATAACTTCCTCAATAAAGTTCTTTATATTTGTTCCAATACAATAAAGTAATTTTTCTATTGGATTGAAGTAAATTACGAGTGGCTATTGCCTTTTTCTTGTTCTAACGACGTTTCTTTTATTCGTTTGCCTTCTTCTCTGTTATTGTGCTTTTGTTGGACTACGTAGACAGAAACGTGTTAATCATCAAAATTTCTTACAAAAAACATTAATTTATTCCATACCAATTGTTTATAAATATTGAGGGAAACTTTTTATTAATTTTAAGCACTCCAAATTGTTAGAAAATGTTTATTTTGTAAGAAAAACTCGATTTTTTTTAATATCGTTGAAAATTACTATTTTTCTATTCTATATATGACAGAAACGTCACCAACAGAAAAAAATTAGAAGAATGCAAAAACAGTGTCGCTAATTTTGGTAGTATACAAATAGTTTATAAGAACAATAAGAAACGTAAACAGAATATAATTAGCATGTCGAAACTTAAGATATGATTACAGAAAATTTACTTTAGAATTCTATAATTACTTTTATTCGTTTAAACACTATTATATTTAATTAATTATGACTGATTTAGTCTTCTTATGTTCAACAAAAACAAATTTGTTCGCAAATAAGCGTAATAAGTAATGCCAAATCTAGTTGTTGTATGTTGTTTAAAACTCAGAGTTACAATTTTCTTTATTCAACGGCGCCACCGTCAAAGATATAATTTCAATTTAAAAAAAAAATGCATTTCCCAAGTTTATGGCGTTCAATACTTTTTCAACTTGAATTTACACAAATGATCCCCGAGTTTGGTCATCGTTTATAAAATTGTGGATAAGAGTAGTAGAAAAGGAATAAACTTGACGGTATGGTCAACTCGGTACCACTCTCTCCCTTACCTAAGAACTCAAGACTTGTTGAGTCGTATATACGTCTGCAAATTTTAATCATTTTAAAACCATTCGCAAAATTCATATTAAAAAGATAACTTCTTTGATTTATAATGTAGCGAATATATTTTATCCATAATTTTTATAAATTCAAATTATTAACAATTATTGCCCCTTATTAACAATAACCATACAAGTTTTTGTACAATATTATACAGTTTGTTACATCATTAGACAAGGTCATTAGATTTTTCCAATTTTTTCATTTCTCTCTCAAAAGCATGTATACGATATCTGTCAGACACATCAATAGGTTTAGAAGGATCAACAGTTTTTTCCAAAATCTGCGTATATATCATAGCTGCGACGATTCCACCCAGTACAGGGCCGGCCCAATAAACCCAATGTGAATCCCAATTATTAGTAGCATAGGCAGTGCCAAACGTTCGAGCTGGATTCATACTAGCACCAGTATAACGTTGGGTACCAAGATGGCCCAACGTTGCAGACATGCCTATAGCAAGCGGAGCTAAATAACGCGAGTCGGGTTTATTAACATCTGACGCACCGAATACAGTCAGAACGATTACCAGACCCAAAAAAAATTCTATACCCAAACCTTGTATTTCGCTTATATTGTCAGTCAAATTCGTATGACCCAGCCCATTGTGAAAGGCTTCATCTAGTAGAGCCTTAATTGCAATGGTGCCAATAGCAGCACCTGCACATTGTGTAATTATGTAAAAAATACTTCTAACTAAACTTACGCGTCCTGTAAGCAGCATTGCTATTGTGACAGCTGGATTAATATGGCCACCACTCAAATGACCCACTATCGTAATGGTTACAAAAACAGCCAATCCATATGATAAAGATTTGAAGGTGCCATCCTGAGGTTGTGAACAGGCTCCACACACAAAGAAATTCAAAATCAAATTGCCAATTAATTCACCAAACGCAGATTTCCATAACCGTTTTTCTTTAGAATACAATTCATCCAAACCCAGACTGTAAGTTTTAGCAGTGGACATATTGTTTAAATGTAGAAAAGTGTGAATTGTCCAATGAAAAAAGAACGGCAGAATGAAAAAATCTCACAGTCCGAGAAATAAAAACAATAAGTAACGGTAAAATGCAAAGCAAAGGGGAGAACACACTTAGAAAAAACGAAAGATTGATAGAACTGGCACATTGATTCCCAGCAGAGTTGAAAAATTCCGTACTTTTGTATTTTTTTCAGTACTTTTTCATTTCAAAACCCGCCAAGCTTTTAGTACTTTTTTCATTAAATTCGTTTTTGTTCGTTCAAAAAATAAATATACAAATAATTCGCACATTCTTTTTCCGTTTCCGGGTTTATTAAGTAAAAATTAAGTCCCGTTCGTTTAATGTACTATGTGATCTGTCTGTCTAATAGGTATTATTTATTAGAAGCCCAAAGGCCACGGTTCAAACTCAAGTCAGACAAAACGAAAACAAAACACATAACGGCGTAATGTGTGTGAATGTTGTAAGTAGAAAAGTAGGTAAAAGTATTTAGTTAGTATGTTTGTGTGGATGTTGTTGTTGTGTGGATGAATGATTTGTGGATGTTCGCTGCTGGTTTGGAGGTTTGGGGTCAGGGCTAATGCTAAAGGTCTTTAGCCCCGGTTAGCCAGGGGCTAACGTATGTATGTTCGGTTTTAGATTACGAAAAGCAATGAGAGAACTGTTGCCGAATGCTGAATGAACCATTGCATCGACATTTGACTAAACCTTTTACGTTTCGAATCAGCTGTTTTTGTTTTGTATATGAGAAACATGTAAAGTTAATTTTTCTATTCCGTTCCGAACAGTTTTAAGTATAAATAAATGTATTTTTATAAAAGTACCATTGATGCAAAAAGGTAATCTTTCATTTATAGTTCAGTACTATTTCAAGATTTCAATTTTGCAACACTGCTTCCCAGTGACAGGGCGTTTAAGAAATATTGGAGTAATTTTGTGTTTTTTAATGAATGTCTATAACATCTCCGTTTCTAATTCTGTGCCGTTTCATTGCAACTCTACAATGAATAGTCTTTATTACTGATATGGCATCACGGAAGGTGTAAACGAAAGCGCAAAAAAGTCGTTATTCTACCGAAGTTTCTTAAAATAGTCATTCGTTTTTTCGCAAACTTCCATGTGGAAGCATATTCGCAACCGGCCAACGCTCAGCTTGTAGAAAATTTATTAAAAACGTTACAAATTAATTAATTTATATCAATTTAAGTAAAACAAAATAATTTAGCAATAATTATTTGTGCTCTATTCAATACGATAGCAACAAAACAAATTGGAAATTGCACAAATAAATTAAGTGACAGTGTGAAATATTAGAAAAGAAAAACGAGACTACAACGAACAATAGAAAAAAAGTTACAACAACAACAACCACATATTAATAAGAAAAAGCAAGAGTCAGTGGCGTAAAGAGAAAGAGGCACGAAAGTAGAAGTAAAAAATCAATCATTGACGGACAAACGAATCATTCGCAGCCAGTAGCAGCAGCACAAACACCAAGTTTTCTTTTACTTTATTAATTTGTGTGTGTGCAAAATCTATTAATCTTAACAAAATTACAATTGACAGGTAATGCAATAATTTTTCTAAATAAAATAACTGCTTTTCAAAGCGAATAATTTTAATTTATTTACATAACACACAGTACATACACCGAAAAAGACGACAACTTGTTTCTACATCGCCCTGTATTATAAGAAAATTAAAGAATGATGAATTCACAAATAACCCTACAGTTAATACAGGTCTTGGAAAAGACTGTTTCTCCGGGTAAGTGAATTTTATTGTTGTTATATTAAAAATTAATGTAGTTGTAGAGTATGTTTTTAATATATAATTATTAGTTTTTCGGTTTTTTTTTAATTTTGTTAAGCCATGTGTCATATTTTCTCGTCTATTTTTGTTTTGGCGCTTGTATCGTTTTTAGAGAGGGTTTTTAATAGTATTGGTACTTTTTATTTGTGTTGAATACTATGCATTTGTGTTTTTGTACACAAAAAGTAGATAAAAATGCTGGAAAAAGGCAAGCGCGTTGTTCAACTAGGGCCGCCAAGGCAGCTTAGTTATTGTAGTTGTAGTATTCTCGTTACTTTTTTTTAGTTTTTACCTTTCTTTTTAACTACACAGTTGCTTTACTTTGTATGTATAGGGTTGTTTTTGCTTTATAAAATTTCAAAATAACTGAAATAAAATGCATACAACAAAATGTGCAGAGGAGTTTGTGAGAAAAGGAAGTGTTCAAATTATGTTGTTTTCTTACAACAGAAAGTTATAAAGAACATGAAGTATTTTTATTTCAAAAATTATTTTTTTAATACAATAGCTTTCGAGTCTGGCAGACAGACATTTACAGAAATCTGTAATTAACAAAGAACAAAGTTCTACTTCCCAGCAGAAAGCAGATTTAGTTTACTAGTAATTTACTTATCTAACTTAATATAACAGCACAACTCAATCATCATAGAATTCTGACGATCCCAAAAAGCCTAATATTAACTCTCGCATGTCAATCAACCCATCAGAAAAGATGTCGACCGATGAGCTAGTTCTATCCGTTGTAGGAATGCGGACCTAGCTTCGTTGATTCACACATGCATGTCCATTTTAGAAAAACCACTTCCAAAGTTAGCATTGGTCGATATCTTTTATTTTATTGTCTGTGGACAATAATGATTGACGGGTTTTTCTACATCGAATCGATGTCAATGAGACTGCGCTATCAAACATATTGCACATATCACGCAGATTGCTCAATTACAACTAAATCAGGAAAAAATGAATGAAATAACACAGGGCTATTTGCCTTTTAGTATTAATTAACAAGGATTTAATAAACGAATCACTGTAGTTAGCAATAGTTTTAGAGTCGTGCACATCTTTATAAGTGCTGTGACTCTCGAGAATACTTCCAATAGATAAAACAAACAAACCTGGCCTCGACACCGTCAAACAGAATATTGCGGTTTGTAGTTTTTATTCACCACGACGGGGATTGGAACTACTTTATATCGCTATATAGTAGGACCTTGATTATCCGTGATGGTCGGGACCGTAAGCATTCCGGATAATCGATTTTTCCGGTTGATTGAGTACCAATTTTGTCTAGTTTTTAATAGATATTTTTATTAACCTTTAACTTATGACGTGGTGGTAAATTTTACACTATCTTTTTTATTTTTCTTGTTTGCGTAAATGAGGCTTGTGAAATAAAGTAAAATTTTTTTAAATAAATTTGAATTTGTTTCTCTGTTTTTGTTAATAATGCGTTTAGAAGCAATCAAATTCGAATAATATAAGTATAACATTATTATAATATATACACATTAAAAATTATATGAAAAATAATTCGGGTGTATAATTTACACCACCTCTTCATATACGCTAAACAATTTCACGTCATAAGTTAAAGGTTAATTAATAAATGAATATGTACATATTTATATAAAAACTAAATAATTCAACGATTTTATATACATACATGTTTCAAAAATATAAAAAAAAACCGCACTTCTCAAATTTCTAAATTAAACTAAACAGGTTTACATGTATGCTTCTGACTTATCATATACTAAAGAGGGAATTCCCCTTTTTCGCTTCTTTGTCCAAAATAATAGAAAAAAATTTTGCTTATGATAGAGGTAAACACGGTTAAACGATGAAGTCGATGCAAAAAATTCTCTTTTTCCATCCCGGATAATTGATGTTGCCGGATAATCGAATCACGGGTAATCAAGGTCCTACTGTATTTAATATGGATAATTTCTGCCTTCCTACGCTTTTTCCTAAATTTATATTTAAAAGCTAAGTTTGGGTGCAATCCGCAAAAACATTTAACATGGGATAAATTCAATTGTCAAGAATGGATAGATGGATGTTTGATCTTACTCCAGTAGTTGTTATTCATTGTCTACATTTGTTTGTAACAAATTACAGCGACAACGTTGCTGCCAATAATTTATGTACGTTAATAGTTGATTGATATACATATGTAAATATATAAATATATGTATATGTAAATATATACATATAAGTATACTGTAAACTACTATATGTATATACTGTAAAATACTGCACATTTATCGAAAAAATTCCATATTTCATAATTTTATCGATGAATAAGTTAAGCACATTTCTTATGAGGCATTCGGATATATGCGGAATAATGCATACACATACATACTACATACATATCTTCTTTTATTTAGAATAAAAATTCTGTTGCAGTGTTTCTTATTTATTTGAAATCATTTTGTTTTTATAGATAAAAATGAACTTTTGTCCGCTAAAAACTTTTTGGAACAGGCTGCTGAAACTAATTTGCCTGAGTTCCTTAAGGCGCTATCAGATGTTCTGGTCACAGTTACCAACAGCCCAGTAGCTCGTATGGCAGCTGGTCTGCAGTTGAAAAATCATTTGACCAGTAAAGACGAAACCATTAATTTGCAGTACCAACAAAGATGGCACCAATTTCCCGATGACACAAAAGAGTACATCAAGAAAAATGTAAGAACTGAATGAATCCTTAAAATAGTTTTTTGTAACTAAACACATAATTTGCATTTATTTTTATACAGATTTTAGCTGCATTAGGCACAGAAAATACTCGTCCCTCTTCTGCGGCTCAATGTGTTGCCTACGTAGCTGTTACGGAATTACCCATTAACCGTTGGGATATACTGATTCAAACCCTTGTCAATAAAGTTGTATCAGAGGCGTCCAGCGAAATGGATCGTGAGGCTGCTTTGGAAGCAATCGGTTATATATGTCAAGATATACGTTATGGCGTTTTAGAAAACCAATCCAATCAAATCTTAACCGCTATAGTTCACGGTATGCGGAAACAGGAACCTAGCAATCATGTACGATTGGCTGCAACCACTGCTCTACTGAATTCTCTAGAATTCACTAAAGCTAATTTCGAAAAGGACGTAGAACGTAATTACATTATGGAGGTAGTATGTGAGGCAACCCAATCACAAGATACTCAAGTTTGTGTGGCAGCCTTACAATGTTTGGTTAAAATCATGACCCTCTATTATCAATACATGGAACCTTATATGGCTCAAGCCCTTTTCCCAATAACATTAGAGGCTATGAAATCGGATAATGATTTGATTGCCTTGCAGGGTGTTGAGTTTTGGTCAAATGTAAGCGATGAAGAAATTGATTTGGCCATCGAGAGTCAAGAGGCAAACGACGCAGGTCGCGCTCCAACTCGAGTTTCTAAACATTATGCTCGAGGAGCTCTACAGTTCTTGGTGCCTGTTTTGGTTGAAAAGCTTACGAAACAAGATGAAAACGACGATGAAGATGCCTGGAGTCCTTCTAAAGCCGCTTCCGTTTGTCTGATGTTATTAGCAACTTGTTGCGAAGATGAAATTGTTCCCCATGTTTTCCCATTCATTAAGGATAATATTGTATCTCCTAATTGGCGATTCCGTGATGCCGCAGTTATGGCTTTCGGTTCAATTTTAAGTGGAATTGAAAACAATACCCTTAAATCTTTGGTGGAACAGGCAATGCCAACCCTTATACGTCTAATGTATGATCAAAGTGTCATTGTGCGAGATACAACTGCTTGGACATTTGGCCGTATTTGCGATGTAAATATTTTCACAATCTAATGAGTAACAGGTTATTTATTTGATTAATTTTTTTTTTTTGTTATCGCAGATAATTCCTGAAGCAGCAATTAACAAAACTTATTTGCAACCTCTGTTGGAATGTTTCATTCAAAGTCTTAAAGCTGAACCTCGTGTAGCAGCTAATGTTTGTTGGGCATTTATTGGCTTATCAGATGCAGCCTATGAGGCAGCTGAAGTCACTGATGGCGATACACCCGAAACATATTGTCTCTCACCCTATTTTGAATACATAATTACGCAACTGCTAGAAACGACCGATCGACAAGATGGCAATCAAGCCAATTTACGTGCTGCAGCTTATGAAGCGCTTATGGATATGATTAAAAATTCTCCCTTGGATTGTTATTTGGTTGTACAGAGAACCACAATTGTTATTTTGGAACGTCTTAATCAAGTTCTGCAAATGGAGTCACATATTGCAAGCCACAATGATAGGCATCAATTTAATGATTTACAATCATTGTTGTGTGCTACTTTGCAAAGTGTTTTGCGTAAAGTTCGTGAAGATGATGCACCTCAGATATCTGATGCTATCATGAATGCATTGCTTACCATGTTTAATTCGAGCTCTGGCAAATCTGGTGGCGTACAAGAAGATGCCTTCTTGGCTGTCTCTACTTTGGTTGAGTTATTGGGTGTGAAATTCTTAAAATATATGGAAGCGTTCAAGCCTTTCTTGTATATGGGTTTGAAGAATCATCAAGAATATCAAGTCTGCTGTGCAGCTGTCGGTCTTACGGGTGATATATGCAGAGCACTAAAACAACTAATCATACCATTTTGTGATGAAATTATGACTCTTCTGCTAGCTAACTTGTCTGAGCCGACATTGCATCGCAGTGTAAAACCTCAAATTTTGTCAGCATTCGGCGATATGGCTCTTAGCATTGGTAGTGAATTTGTAAAGTATTTAAATGTTGTTTTGGAAATGTTAAGAGCTGCTTCACAACTGGAGGTAATTTTTAAAATGAAGGTTAAATTCCAGTACAAAATTCGATTAATGAACAACTTTTATGAACTTTTATTAGGTTGATCCAAACAGTTACGATATGGTTGAATACCTCAATGAATTGCGAGAAAGTGTTTTAGAAGCCTATACGGGCATAATACAGGGTCTCAAAGGCGTTGAGCAAACACCAAACCAAGATGTTTATCATTTAGAGTCACATCTTGGTCATATTATTTTGTTCATTAAACGTATCGCCGTTGAGGGTGATAATTCTGATTCAATGGTGGCTAGTGCGGCCGGTTTAATTGGTGATTTATGTACAGCCTTTGGACCACGTCTCTTGCCATTGGTAGATGATGTTACCATTACCCAACTTTTGGCCGAAGGTAAACGTTCGAAAGCATCACGTACAAAATCGCTCAGCAACTGGGCTGCAAAGGAAATCAAGAAAATGCGTGATCATCAAACAATAGCTCAGTAAATAGAATTTTAATTCTTTAATCGTTATAGAGGAGTTCTTTTCTAATTTTAAAAACATTTCAACCAGATGGTAAGTAATTTTATTTTTCATTTTATTCTCGAAAATATTTTTCTGTATTCAGTCCTAATCAAAGCTAAGCCAAATGACGATAAAATGTTAAACGATCAATGCCTTAAAGACGATATATTCATTTCAATTAGAGGTTTAATGTTATAAGAATTTTTTATTAGAGGTTTAATGTTATAAGAATTTTTTATATAATTTTATATGTACAGTGTTGGATAAAATAATAGATACAAAGAATGTAAGAAAATGCGCAGGAAAAAAATAATTAACAATAAAATAACATGAACAATTACATACACAAAAAGCGACTAACTTTAATCCAAAGCAACCTATTTAAATAAAATCTTATCTAATTTTTCCCTTTTGTAATTTGGTGGCCATTAAAACTTGATCATTAAAAATAGACTTTAAAGAGATCAAAACCTAAAACGATAATGTATTGATACATTTTTAATTTGTTATTCTAACATCATCTTCAAAATTGGCGAATTACGGTGCATGAAACACATAAAAATTTGTTTAGATATCGGCTTGTTGATCATTTGGTATTATTTTACTTCATTTGGTGACGATTGTATATTATTTAGTTATTTTGTTTATACTTACAATAGCTTTTTCAAATGAAATTCAAGTTAAAGGACTGTAAACAAAAAAATGTAGAATTTAATCGTCGACTTTTGGGATTATAAATTGTCAAAAGTTTCTTGTTTTTTTGGGTACAAGTGTGAACTCGTAATGAAATGAATTTTAAATAAAATGAACTATCTAGTAGTGTGTTCACATATTTCTTTGTATGAATCCCCTATATAGTTAGCAACACATGGATTTAAATAGTGAACAAGTTGTTTGCAAATTTTGATTATTTTCTAAATTAAAAAAGCTAGTAAAAAATTAAAATACATAATCGTTCTGTGCCTCGTAGTCGCGGCTAACATTATATTTTCGCACTACGTACAGTGGACATCATAAGTCTAGGTACCCCAAAAAATATAGTCATCAGAAAATTTTCCTTATTTTTCTATTGTTTTGTTGAATACATTAATAATTTTTGTGACATTTATTATAATATAGTATTAAATTGATAACATAAATATGTATACGGTTACACAAATTTCTTATACAAAATTTTCTTGAAATTCATAAAATTGTTTAAATAAATTGGGGTACCTTGTGCTGTCCACTGTATTCATCAACAGGATTACCTAATGATAAAGCCTATTTTTTTCTTTTTTTCTAATATATTTTCAAACAGATTATTACCAAAGAATCGTTCTTATTTATTTATTACAATGCATATGCAAATTATATCTAATTCTTACGAGCGATTAATCAGAGACCAGGGGGATTATTATGTATTTTGAATCGAAAGAAAATTAATTCGGATCTTACGTTGTCAAGCATTGTGTTTCGAAAAATTTTCTTTAAAATTCGAATTACAGAAGCTTTAGGAGTCTGAAATCAAGAGATTGAATTTGATCGTACTACTCATATACTAATAGACTAGCACACCACCCACTAGTAGACTACCAGAGTATCCAAACGTTTTTATTATTTTTTAAACACTGATTTTACACACCATATACACACTATGTAGTACAATGGGTCAATTCGACCTCCGGGTGCTCTAGTTGTCTCAATTGACAAGTACACGTCCTCTAACTTACACACTATGTATATACATATATCCAAAGTTTATTTAATAGAGTATTTTTTTTTCTGAAAACATTTAAAATTTAAAATATAATAATAATCACAATCTTTTGAAAAACGCTAGAAATTTAAAATTAAGTTAACATATTTTTCTTATTTCAGGTAAAAAACTAAAAGAGCATCAAAATTTCGTTTTAGTTAAGGTAAAAACTTCATCTTAAACCAAAATTTATTACAAGAAAGGTGCATTATTAATTATTCTTCTCTTTTTTTTTGTAAATGTATGTATAAAACTATGATTTAAAATTAATTCCAAAGGAAAAAAAAATAATAGATTAAAAGCAAGCACCTTTTCTTTTTTCTAATTTATATCCGATTTTGTTTTATAATAATTTTAATTTTAGTTTCATTTTATTGACATTTTTTTTTATTCACTTAATGTTTATTTAAAGTTTTCTTTCTTTCCTTTATACCTATGCTGTTCTGATCGAAATTTCTTTATATGAGTATATTATTTATTAAAATTGGAAAACATATTAAAACAGAAAATTAACTAAATTTTTAATTCTACCCATGTTGCGTTGTGCAGAAATTTCTTTATGTTTTTGGATTTTTTTTTGTTAATGAGTATTTATTTAAAATTATCTAAACACACCTACCCACCAGATTATAAATTATATACATATATTATTTTCTATACCATTACAACACCAATACTATTACATAATTTATTATTATTATTTCTTTTTAAATTATTAATTTACCTAAAATAAATTAGTAATTTTTCATTATACTATTTGACATCTATAATCATATTATTTTTTCATCCTTATTTCCTTACTTTGTTTTCTATATGATTATATAAAAAAATATGCAATGATATGTTGACACTTTAAACTACATATTTAACAACGTTTTCATAATCACTTTATAATAAACAAAACAAAAAAAAAAAAAAAAAAATAATATGTAGTTAGAAAAGGCGATAAACCAGTTCGCCACCCTACCTACAAGTAAGCATTATTTCACATTGTGTGAATGATTACAATTTTATGCATTGCAAAATGAGCAGTATGTTGTGTATGTGCGAGTGTGTGAGCGTGTAAGTGTATGTATGAATGTGTGAATCCTTATTCGCTCGCGTGTGTTATTTTAAAATGAATGAATGCGCAATTGGTATGAATGTGTATAAATGAAATTCAAATGAATTGATGAAAAATTTCCTTAAATTTTGCAGAATAATTTTCATTTAAAAAGGCTTGAAATTCTCATAAGAAATAAGAAACAGGTTTAGTTACGATCAAAGAAGACTCTTAGTTCTGACCATAACCTAGAAAGAATTTGAAATTGTTTGTTGGTGTTCAGTTTTGAGATAACGAAACGGTTTCATGCAGTATTCAGAATTCGCATGCTTTTTATTGTTGAAGTGGATTTCCTATATGCTTTAAAAGCCAACGATTTACTTTAGAGTTTTCAGTTTGCTTTAGTTTTCAGTAAACTAAAAAGAATCTTCTCAAATCAAATTGTAACTTGAAGGGAAATTTATATTTATTTTTATTTCAACGTCTGTTTTATTCAATACAATTAATTCTCATTTATACTTGCATGTATTTTACTTGAAGTATCGATTATGAATATTAACTGAACCTCAATTGCCGCGTACAAATCGATGTTTTAAATGTATTTTATGATTTGCGAAATGATTCGAAAATTTTCTTACTTTAAATGAAAATTATTCTACAATTAATTGGCTATAAAATTAAATTATTATTTCCAAAAAGAAAAAAAACGAAACAAATCGTGTGTCTTGTCAAACTAAGTCTTATTGTCCGCCGCCTTTAACATTATTATTTATCTGTGTGTGTTCGTTGAATTAGTAATGATTTTATATATGATTTCCAATGATTTCTGATTGAAGACTTATTATGCGCGCGTGCGTGCTTGTGTGATATTAATTGTAAGTTTAAATAAAAACATTAGCTTTTAAGATTAGTATAGTGAAATTAATAATAAAAAAAACTAGCTCAAAATAATAATAACAAATAATAAAGGATTTTAAACGGATTTGAAATTCGCCAAATGAAAAAAAATATACTCTAGTAAAACTATGAAAATGAAAAATAAAAATTTAAACATACTAAACAACACGACTTAACGAAACTAAAGAAGAAAAACAAACAAATAAACTAAAACAAAACAATTGACTTAAATGACGACTTAATGCCTCGTACAAATTTAGAATTTAGATAATGAAATAAAAAAAAACATAAAACACGGAATTTTATACAATTTTTTACACGTTTAAGAGACAAAGCAAAATGTTTATATTATACATCATACAAGAAAACGCTATTGAATATTGAAAATAATATGCAATTTACAACTAATTTTTATGTTGTTATAATTATATTAAGTAAACTTAATTAAAAAAGCCTACAAATATATAAAACAAATCCAAAAAAGAAAAGAACACAAAAAATATAAATAATGAGTCTATATTAAAAGCAACAAATTGATAAAAAAAAAAACCATATATTTTTTATTTTATAAAAAAAAGTAAATGCGTGTTAATGGAAAAGTACAGTACGACACCTTCAAAAGGTATCTGTATCCGATTGGCTAAATTATAACATCCGATATTTCTTCTTCAATAATTAACTTTGACTTTTCGTTTTATTTTTTGTGTTAATTCTACAAAATGAAGCTTTAAAAAACATTTTAAATCAAACATAAGCAAGGAAGATCATTTTTTTTAATCAATTCGTTTCATATTCAACCTTACGATAGAAGGAGTCGTTGACGTATTTCGATATTTTTCTCAAGAGATTATTATTTTTATTTTTAATCTATTACAAAAATAACAAAATACGAATACGATTAAACAATTTTGAAAAAAAGAAAATAATCAAACATAGTAAATCATACAATCTTAACCGAAGACAAAGCGAAACAGCAAACAATCTACTGAAGAAATAATCAAACATGTACACATTTACACTAAAATCAATACATCTTGATCCTTTTGCGTAAATCTATCGTACAATTAAAAATGACAAAATTGAATTTTATAAGAAGCTCTTCTCTTTTTCCTTCATTTTTACGAATCTTTTTCGGGATAATTCATAATTGTTTTATATTTCATCTAACAAGATTTATTATAAATAATAAATACTTAATATTTTTATTGACTGGCCCCGATAAAAACTCGGAAAGGGTCTAAAATATGGTTGGTGATTTAAGTGCCCGGACAATAAATGCTTAATTCAATTTGGAAAGTACTACAATGTAAGATATAAATTCACGCATTAGGATCTTAATGTTTTCAGATACGTAACGACTTTAATAATTCTTTAATTAAAAACAATAATTCTAGGCAACTCTTTATTTTGTACATTCAAAAAAAACAAAAAAATTGTTTTCAACTTGAATATTATTTTAATCTTCATCCGTTTATTTGTTTAAATTAATTGAAATTTTTTTATGTAAGGAACAATTTAATTAAGTTTTCAAATGCTATTATAGCAAGTGTTTTTTCTCACTTTTTTCTTTTAAATTTTAGGAATATTTTATTAATTTTTCTTTATGAAACCCGTTTGCCCTTATATTACAATAGACCAAAGTGCAAAATATATTTTTGTTTGTTTTGCTTTATTCGAGCATTTAATCTGCAATAGTATTCTTATTTATAATGTATAGAACTTGGAAACTTCATATATGATTTACAGAACATACAGGAAAAATTTGTTTTCTTTTGATTTTAAAATTATAGTACATTGACTCTGCCAATAGATGAAATTCTTGTTAATTAAAGTTTTATTAAAGTTCTAAAGTATTATCCTTAAAGAACACCAATAAATACTTCTACACTTACTACTTACATACATACGTACAAACTCACGCGACTATTACGAACAAAACACTACTTTAAAAACTAATAATAATAATAATTAAATAATTGCAAGAATTAGTATAGAAAAATGAAATTTTTTATAAAAAAAAAAAGTATAACCGTTTAAGATCTTTTACTTACATTAATTAATATTATAAAATATAATAACAAATTTGTTTAAGTATGTATTGTGTACATCGGTAACAACTTTTAAAAGAAAACAGCATTTACAGTTTAGGAAATTAAAATGAAATTTCATTAAGTATGTGAACTTAATACACAAAAATATGTTTGTGTCTAATGGTAATTGAATTGTGTAAGTTATCTTTTAAAAGTTGGAATCAAATTCATGTATGTTTTTGCAGTAGTATGATATGAATTGGATGAATGAGAGATATTCATGTTTTTTTGTTTGAGAATGAAGAGAAATGATAACGACTAGAATTGAAAATATTGTGTGGATGCCCCCCCTTTGTAAAATTCTATTTACCGTTTAGATAAATCTACTTAAAAAAAACATGTCGAAAGAGAATAACAAATCAATGCTGCTTTATATGATTGATCATCGCAAGCGTGAAGGCAGTACATAGTTTGAATGTAAGTATTTAAAAAGAAATATATTTTACTCCTACAAAACTTTAATTTACTTTTTAACTCTTGAGATATGTAATTTCATTTAATTTACGTATAAAAAACAGTGCAAGTTTTTTATTTAATTGCGAATATTTTTTCCATTGAAATATAGAGCCTTCTTATTATGGTTGTCGAATCAAAAACAGGTCTCGACAGCTATGTAATAGTTCTTACACATGCAATCTTACAGCCATAATATGGCTGTTAACACTTTCACTGGAATTATTATCCTGGGTCATTTATTAAAAACTTTATTGCTTCATTTCACTTCAAATAAGTAAACCGATTTTAAAAAAATTTCCAATTTCCAAATTTTTTAAATATAAAAAAACAAAATATAAAACCAGATCCTCTCGCCTGAGGAGAAGGGGTTATGCAGAAAGCAATTTGATTAAAAAAAAAGAATTCACTTTTAAACTTTCGAACAGCGAAAAATCGTTATAACTCTAAACTATAAAAATTTAATAAAAGTTCATATCTTCAAATTTAAGAGTTGTTAAAGTAAATTAATTTGTTTATGTATCTGATATTTAATTAAACTTTATATGTATGTATTTTTTATATTAAATACTTATTGGAAAATTTTTTCTTTGGCATTTTACAGGTGTCTGAATGAATGTTGTATTCCTTTTTCCCTTCATTAAAATATCTGAATGATGAATGTTTTGGTGAATTTGAAATTGTGCTCATGTGAAACTTAACTATAGAAAGTCGAATGAAACTGTATGGATGTGACAATGACTGTGGTTTCATTCATCCATTGAAAAGATGTACCAATACATTACAAGTAAAATATAATAATTAATGAGTGTGAGAATGTGCGATCTAAAAATTCTTTCAGTTTTATTTCTTTTCTATGAATCTTAAAATAATCAATGAATGAGTATATTATTGATGCTTCTTTTAAATTTTAAGTGCGGGTGCTGATCATTCCAAGTGTGTAGTATTATGAAAAACAAAACAAAAAAAAAACAAAAAAAAACAAGTATAAATATTTTATATGAATCTAAAGAAAATTGAATAATTATTAATTAATGAATGATATTTTGTGAATTTTAAAATAGTATGAATCTATAATAGTATGCGTGTATGTATGTATTTGTGTGTCAAATGTGTGCATGTATGCGTGTTGACATGACAACAGACATTACAAACGAATACTATAAACAACAATAAAGACTTTTAAATCATATTACATGGTATCCAATAACATATAAACAACAAACAATACAAAACGGACCAATAAAGTGGTTAAACAAATTGACAAAATTGACTGAGAAAAAAACTATATAAAAAAGAACAAACAAAAACAAAAAAAAATAGCAACGAATTAAATAAAAATAAAAAATAAAAATTAATAAGAGAACTAAAATAAATTTTTAACAAACTCTCTCAACCACTCTTTGTATATCCATCATCAAAAGAGCAATTGTTTTAGATTTTTCGTTTGCCATCAAGATGTAGAGATTTAACATGTTCGAATGAGCGTTTTTGTTTTTGTAATAATTATTAAATCATTTACATAGTATTGTATGAATCTGTGTGTGACTTTTGCTGTGAATGTTGCATTAGAAATAAAATAAAAATTATAATTAAAGAAAAAAAATTTAAAGACAGTGTTTAAATCCTAAAAAAATTATAGGTTTTTTTTAATTTCCATAAAATTCATTGGCTTTATATCTTAAACTCTCTTATCTCCTCTCTCACATATCTTTCCTCCTGTACTAGCTGTATCAAAATTAGAGTAACTATTGATGAAATTGTTTTGTTTTAAATGATATAAAATTCCAGAAATCGTTTTGTTTTAATACAGTTTCATATTCAGAAAAATATAAAATAAACAAAAAAAAACATATTAAAATAATTAAAGAATTATTAACTTTAAGATATTAAAATTATATTGTAATTTGTATGACTGATAGTTTGTACGTTTAAACTTTATGTGTGTGAAAATAAAGATTCTTGTTTTCTTTCGACGCAAATGCAAATGTTGTTTAATTTAAAAATAACTAGTTGATATGGTCTAGGTAAGTTTATCAGTAAAGTGTACATACAGTCTATGTTTTGTTATGAACAGCATCTGAAATTCAGTTGGATAGCTATTTGGTACCAAGTTACCGAAAATATTTTAAAAATTTTAAAATTTGTGTTCCAGTTGCTGTTTGTAATACCATTCTAGAGTACATGCTATGCCAACTGAGTTTCAGTTACTATCCGAACTTTAATAGCCATAAATTTGAAGTTGTCGAAAGGAAAATAGTGAATTTTTTTTTGCATTATCAATTTTGACCACCTTTCGTAACTGACAACTCAACTGGTGTTCAGTTGCCTTTTATAATCGATCCGCCAATTAACCTCGTTTGGTCAGACGAACGAGAATTACGAGTAATGATTTCGAAAATCTGAAATATATGAACGAAATCGACATTTTGAAATTTCTCAATCGGTAAACAAAAAGTACGAAAATTATTTTTTTGAAAACAGACTTAATCCAACATTTAATAAATTTGGGAGAGTTTTGAAAATTTGCGTTTCAAAACCATTGTCATTCAATTTTCATGCTAAGAAATACATTTTTTGCGACCTCTCGTCAATTCAACTGTATCCCAGATTCAACAAGATTTCTCGCAAGCAGCCCCTGCTATATTCACTAAGGTGTGTAGAGGTATGTATAACATCGGATATCGTATTGTTACCTCCCTCAACTTGAGGATAGAAGTTTTGCCAGACTATTAGGTGGTTCTTAATCTTGCTACAACTCAACGCCATAATTGTTACAAAGTTCTTCAAATATCGTTATGGTGATGGCTTCAAAACCAACCGAAATTAAAACCAATTCACTTTTTTATTGCCATTTCATTTAACATAATTATTAATAAAATGTTCTTTATTTCTCTTTATATACAGTAACCAACTTAAGTCTATTGCACTACTAATCACTTTATCCCTTAGAATTTCTATATTTTAATGAATACACTTTTCGTTATAATTTTGCCACAATATCTGGTAAAATTAAAACCTTATCAACGATTAATTTCTCCAACTCAGTCGGGCTTAATTTTAGATCTTTTATTATATTAGACGCTTCCTCTACAGCTTCGGCAGATGAACTTTTACGTGTACTCAATAAACCGGGAGTACGACTTAAGCGAGGAGCCGGTTTTGGAGCTATAATATCACCATCTAATTTGCCAAAAGCATCCCTTGTTTTATTATGATCGTGTTTCATAACATCAGTCCACTCTAGAACAGGATAAACACAAGCGTCTATATCTTCAAATATTTCTGTCCATTCAGATTGAGTTTTCTGTAGAAAAGCAGCTGCTATGGCAGATTTTGCTGCATCTTTTTCACTTTCTTCGGTTATAAACTGTGATAAGTCGGGTAAGCCTAGATGCTTGATAAAAAGCTCGAAAAATTGAGGCTCCAGTGCACCAACCGACATATATTTACCGTCTTTAGTTTCGTAAGTATCATAATAAAAGGCACCGCCATCTAAAGCATTTTTGCCACGTTCACTTCCTTGCCATATGGAAGGTATATTACGTGATAGGAATAGCCAACTAGCTACATAAGCGGCACCATCAACCATCGCTGAATCTACAACTTGGCCACGACCAGAGCGATGACGTTCAAGTAAAGCTAAGCAAATGCCAAAAGCACACATTAAACCGCCACCGGCAAAGTCTGCTAAAATATTTATGGGTGGTAAAGGCTTTTCACCTTTACGTCCTAGCATAGATAACACTCCCGAGATGGCGGCATAATTAATATCATGACCAGCACGGGCTGCTAAACGCCCATTTTGTCCGAAACCTGTTAGGCGGGCATATATTAAACTCGGATTATCCTTGCATAATACATCAGGTCCCAGGTTCATTTTTTCCATGACGCCTGGACGAAATGGTTCTATTAAGACATCTTGATTTTTGCACAATTGTCGTGCTAGATTTTGGCCTTGAGGTTTTTTCAGATTGATGGCTAGCACACGTTTGCCATGATTCATACAATTGAAATTATTGTCCGGTACCTGTGGTGTTCGATTAAATTCAAAAATTAATTTTCTACAAATTTAAATAACAAATCTTTCTAGTACACACCCTATCTATAACAGTAACCTTTGCTCCGAAGTCGGCTAGTATCTTTCCACAGAATGGTGCTGGTGCTAAACCTGCAAATTCCAAGACTCTTATACCCTTTAATGGCATCCTGAGTGTTCGTTTTTCGCAATTGTCTTTGTTTTAAATAGATTTGAACTTAATTGATTATGCTCTTAGGTTTTTTGCTGGGTCATTCTTGCTTCTCTATTCTTCTATGATTTTAAATATTTCAAAGCGTTGATAAGTATTATTCCAAAGATCATAAACCATAAAGAGTTTTGTTGTAATTTATTCAGTCTCTTTAGTACGTGTATATAATTTAAACCACAATGTACAATTTAAACTCGTATTACCTTTAAGAATTTAATGCAAAACGTAGCAAAACAAAAATACAGATAACACAACTAAAAAAATAAACAAAAACTTGTAGAATGTGTGGGAAAAGAAAAATTTAAATTTGAGTGTTGCCATATCAAAATAAATTCAAATTAATGTTTGAAATTTTATTCCATATCCAATTGATATGAATTCGCCTCGGCCTTCACAGACTTTCATAATGAGATGGAATACTTTACTAATTAATTTCTGCAGAAATATATTTATATTACATATTTACGTCAAAATTAAAGGAGTCGAGCTAATTCCTCTTTCTGTCTTCTGCATTCGGGAAATATCATGTGCGGATACAGTTTGTTACGCTTGGTCATCCCAAAAAAGGCGGAATATAAACTTAACTCATCTGATTCAATAAATTTCTTATTTTGGTATAAAAATATTTTTATTTTATAATTTTCCTCTTATTTTAATATAAATGATCATTGATGTCATCAGTAAAACAATAAAAAATCTACTGTAAGTTCGATCAAATACAAAATTCTGAAATATGTGTGTAAATGTGACTTCTTTGAATATATACGAATGCGATGGATATTACAAAAAAATACTTTGAGGAAAAGAGTAAAGAAATTATTGTAAAAACGGTTTCCAGACTATGATATTTCATTCATTTAAATTTAAATTTAATGATAATTCCGATGCTAATAATTCTCTTAGTTGTATACATTTTCGATATAAAACAGTACGATCATCACATATTGTTGTATCTTGCAACATTAATTCTATTACTTGTAATATACGTTCCAAGTCATGCAATATATGATAATTGTTCGGTGTAAATTGATCAAAAAATATTATATTGGAAGACCTATCCAATGGAGACCGTAATGGTGACGATGATAAATTGGTGGCAGTATTGTTATTAAGTTTTCCTAAACGTCTTTTTGTGATGCAGTCCAATAGTTTTAAGAAATCGAGGTAGTTAAGACCAAAACTGGCACGCAGCATTGTTTGACAGTGTCCTATAAAATTATCCATTTGTCGACAGTCATCAATTTCTTTAATGACTTTAGTCATTTGTTGCTGCAGATTATGCCAAATACGTTTCAGATTACAGGCATTAAACCAATTATGATTTACTGATATTGTATCAGTAACATTCCACACCTGATGGTACCAGCCGCTGGGCACAAAAAACGATTCATTTTCTTTTTGCATAACTGTAAAATATTTTACGTTTTTTGCTTCCAAAAGAGCCTCTTCAATACGAAATGGCAAGTTACCTAAGTTATCACAAAGCTTTTGTTCTTCTCCCGCTGGAAGGATTAACCATTTTTTAGTGCCCATAATATTAGTAGACCAGCTAAACGAACCAAAGACATCTGAATGAAAAGGCGTCCTGCATTTTATAAACAAAAATATTGAAAATTAAATTTTTAAATTACATTTGATAACTTACCAAGTGTCTTTGGGTCCCATATAGACAAAACGGTAATCATCATTGTTACATGCCACTAAGTGTTCATTCAACCAGTCGGAGGCAAAATGTTTAGGAACTTTATAAAAATCATAATTAGCATTCTGACTCTTCAAATGCCAATCCTTGAGGTAGAGTAAATCTTCGGTGGTTTTATTTATTTCATCAATATTACTTAATTCTGTCGATGATGCATTTACATTCGCCATTCTGTCTTTTCTCCGCTGTTGCCAATATAATAAAAATTCGTAGAATGGCATCTCACACTTGGAATGGCTGTTAAAATATTCCCTATTGCAATTGGCCACTGGCACTAAACAATCACCAATTTTAGCTTTGAGGTAGTCATAGTTTAATACGGTGGCAGTTATTAATTGATTATCAATATTGCATTCACTTTCATTTACTATCCAATTAAGGCGACATTCCCATTGCGTTGAGACATCTGTCAATATGACAGGGTAATTTCTCTCCATATATTGCCAGTAGAAATCATTGTAGGATATATCTTGTATTCTAAAGCGTTCAATGATATCATTATTGTGTGACTCTACAGTAGTATGCGGTGGTTTTAGCTCAAGAATTTCTAAGTCACTACTGGCCATAAGATCTTTGTCTGCTGCAGACAGTTGCAAACACGCCCAAAGAAATCACTTCACATCCACAATTTCAGTGTAATTTCTTAATTTAATTTAATATGGAAGGTTATAGGTTATGTAAATAAATTAATGCAAAATTAATAAAAAAAAAATAATTAAATAGAAATCAATTTAAGCAAAAAGAATTGTTTTGTAAACAAAAGAAACTTTAGGCGGATGCACTGAACGAACACTAAATGGTGTTGTTGTTGTTTTCAGACATTTCAGCAGCTGATTGGAGTAATTATAGCAGAGTGTATATTTTTAAATATAAACAGGGTGTTTCAAATTTTTCTATCGTATTTTTTATCTTAAATAATGATTCTAAACATTATTTAAGATTTGTATGAAGTTTGGAGGTCACTAAGTTATTTTGTTAATTAGTTTAGCTTAAGCATGTCAAAAAGGATCTTATATATTAGTATAACGTAGTAAGAAAGTAAGTAATAAGTTAAGAAATGATAGATGTCTTTTAGATCTTCGTTAACATTAATAACCGTAAAGGTTAAACTCTATTCAATTTAGAGAGCGGCAAATTCTACGTTTTGCGTCTACAAAAGTCCCAACTCACTTTAAGTTAGATTTACCGAAAGCCAGGGAGTGGTTAGTGCCCTGGTGAATGGTCAACACCACGATTGAAGCGATTAGCCTACAACAAAAGAATTTTCGTATGAAATTGCAGAATACCGAGTCTACATCCAATGACTTAAGTGAACCCAATATTACAGAGGATTTTATATTATTACACTCAAGTGACAGTTCATAAATATCTGATCATTTTACGGACATTTGGAGACGACAGTACAAATTCTGGACTACCTGACATTCCCAAATATATTTCAATCTTTTCTAGGGTTTTTGGAAGGAAAAAAATTTGGGACCATATTAGAGGTTTAGTTCCTCTAAGAATAAAGAAACGGTATATCTTGTCCAAAGATAAAGTTTCAGTCCGTGCAATAGTTGCCCTAGATTCTTTTATAGACCAGCAGAAGTAATACCATCAGTTCCAATAGACTTAAACTAATCAAAACTGCTGTTTGCATATGTTCCCGATCTACTAGGAGTGAACACTCTGAGGAATAAATGTCAATGAGAACATTCATTATATCTGGCCCCTTCCTCGTTCACTCTTCAAATGAATTCATGGGTGAGCAGTGCAGAAAATACAACTTTACGAAGCTTTGCTAAGTCGAAAACTTTTTGTAGACTGTCACAAAAACTTCTGCAAGATTGACTTTTAAATGACTAAAGAGGTATTTAAATCTATTTTATTCCGGTGCCATTAACCTCACCTTCATTGAATAGCTTCCCGAATTTTGATCGGTTGCGAGTAGGGATATCAAGAGCCGGATATTAATAAAGATGTTCTGAGTAGGTAATGGCCACGAAAAGTTTCTCAGCCGGATTAAAATTATTGCAACTAAGCTGATTTAAATCTACAATTTTGTGTAGTAATAACTTGTGCAAATTTATTATGTCAACCTTACTCTCTCTACTACCTCGTATACAATTTTAGAAGATAAATTTTAAAATATTGAAATGATCACCCATCTCTATATATTTATTTCAAAACTCACTTCAAAGTAGAACAAAAAGAATATTCAATAATGCATATGTAAATATGAATGTATTAATGGTTGTATGCCAAAAGAATATGTTTTAATTATCGATTAGCAATAATGAACATTAGAAATAAATGTCTATTAAAAATTATCATCATGTGTGGACCATTTTTTTATAACCATTTTGGGCAAAACAAAGGCAAACTTTTTGAGAACTGCGAACAATGCTTGGAAACCGCATACTATGCGCTCATTGTTATAAAAGCTAGAAAACCCCAACTAATTATATTTAAACGAGATAATAAATAAACACAGCATCGGTATAACGACTATTTACTCGTTCTAAAATATTTTACAACATACAATTTTTTATTTGCCAATACAAATACGCAATAAGATAAATAAAAAGTAAAAAGTAAGTAAGTAAAAAAACCGGACTTAAAAAAAAATTCAATGAATTTATCAGTTAAAACGTCTTGACGTCATGGTCAGACATTTAAGATATTCATTATCAAAACAAGTACCTCTCATTGGATGAACTTCATTGAATCTGTAAATTCTTAAATCGTTTGAAGAGCAAGTGAATCAGTCGTAGTCACTTTAAAAACATTTTTGTTTTTGTACTTTAAACATAGATTATGAGTATTGTTAAGGGATATTTTGTATTGCGGCTTGGCTAAGGGGGATTTACTCTTACCAGACTTATTACTGATGGCAAAAACAAAAAGACAGTTCAGGTTTTTTGAACTAAGAGACATTTTAAAGAGATTTGCGAGAGAACTCCTGTCGCCATCTGGGGTTTACCCATAATATATTTCTTTCCATTTGCGGTGGAAGTTTTAAATTTAATTTTGAGAATTCAGAAAATAATTTTTGTGTAGACTTCTTCTATCCCGTTGTTTTAGTTTTATTGACTTAGTTTGATAGTTCCATTAGTATTGCTTTAGGGGGAGATTAAAATCGAATACCAGCAAAGCGAATTTCACTATATTTTGCCGCTCTTCATTGATACAGATGAATATAGTAATACAGTCTTGATGCTTTCATAAGCGATAGCGCACAATTTGATGGATTTCTTTTTGAAGATTTTAATGTGAAAGATGCATCATGCTCTGGGCGACGAACTGTAGAAAATTTCGATCGAAGCTAAAATTTGCTTAAAACGCTGTTAGGCTTGCATAATGTTGGATACAAAAAAGTGTTCGATACATGGGTATTATACAAGTCAACGGATACAACACAACCTCATTACTTGATTATCACTTGTGAATCAGTGCCCGTTTCTAAATACTAAATATTGGTTTTCATGCAAAAGTTATAGATTTATTTACTGGGAAACTTAATCAAATATATAAAAGGATTAGATTTCTAGGTCTTATAAAAAGGCACAAAAATTTTTTAAAAAGTATTATTGCGGTGCGGGACCATGTTAACACACCATTACAAATACAGTGAGCGCCATAAGTGAGTCAACACTTTTGTTTTTAAGTATAAAAAAAATACCTTTATCATGAATTGTTGTTTTTGTTTTAACATTTTGTAAGCAATAGAAAAATTTTTTTTATTTTTGGAAATTTATTCGACTATTCTCATTTACTTTTCTCGCTACCCTAAAAAATGAATTATTTCAGTGGTGTTTACTCAATTTTGTCGCTCAGTGTATATTAAGCTCTTCAGCGTATTTAGTTATTTATTTATAACAGTATGATTATAAATTATACCTAATTATTACGAGTTGAATGACCAACACCATAGGCTCGCCGTTACACTACAGAATTTCTGGTGGGAATTGAACTCACAACCATCATACCAATAGGCTTACATACTATTTTCACTAGATACCAGAGCACCCTAGTAATTTAATTGTTCTAAATCCGCTCTAAAACTTGTCTGTGAGATCTACAGTGATCAACCAGAGAGATAGAGAGGCACATTTATTACATGACATGTTCGGATTTATAACAGCATGCAGGGCAATTTGGTTGGGGAAAACATTTATCCCAACCATTGTCATTTTTATAAATAAAAACATTTATATGTATAGTGGTATATGTAAAATCCCCTATAGAATATAAAATATATTAACATGGCAATACAGTTTGAGTATTTTAAATTAAGCTATTAGAGAGAAATTGCAGATGAGCAGAGAAAAACACGCAATAAGATCTCTTAAACCATAATACAAGTTTTTTAATTGCAAAATGCAGCACACAATAAACACAATAAACGCAACGCAGCAAGCACGACAATTTTGTAATTGTAGCCTAAGGTGAGCAGCATGCGCATTAATTATAATAAAGGCAACAGCTGCTAAGCATAAACAAAGCAAATAAAAAATAAACAGTTCATTAATTCTTTATCAATGGTGCAGAATCGTTGTATGGAAATGATTATTTTAAAGGGAACGCGATAACAAGCAACGACACTGCTGCTTAGCATTTAGGCTGATTTTTATTCGCAGCAGTGATAGAATTAGTGCTAGCAGTGTGGGGATTGGTGCTGTCAACACAATACACATACATACATAATTGGTCATTACAACCCTTCAGTCAGGATTACGACCTAGTTTCTCAACACAATAACATACATGAAATAGAGATTTTAATAACGCAATGTATGAAATATAACGCGAACTAATGTTTAAGTGCCACCATTGGTAAAGAATAAATGAACTGTTAATTTTTTTGTTTGATTCATAATGAATACACATGCAGTTTATCTGAGGCTGCAATTGCAAAATTGTTGTGCTTGCTGTGTTGCGTATATTGTGTTTACAGCATTAGTAACTCTTCTCATTCCACACACTGAGTTTAAATAACAAAGCTGAGCTTGTAATAAGATCAGTTTATTGGAAACGTTTGAAGCACAATATAACGTTTGAAGAGTGTTGGTTCGTATTGGATGAGCAGGTCGGAATTTAAAGTAAAAAAGAAAATTTAAAAGTGCAACAAAGAAAGAGTATCGCAAAATTACAAAAACCGAAGAAAGACAATTTTTAAATACTGTTATAAATAACAACAAAAACTAGTCAAAACAAGACTGTAATTTATTTTATATTATAAACATTGTGACCGTGAGCAACAGGTAAAATTTGAAATCAAGTGATGGGAATGTTTAAAAATTTCACGCATCCATTAACATTGTCGTTCTTGTTTGCTGTCATTGTCATACGAACGTCATGGTCTGTGAATGTTAGTACAAGTGTTGGGCAAAACCCAGCCACTGTGAATCATGGGGATCCTGCGTCATCGGAATATTATCACCAACCGAAACAAATCGATGAAAGGATATCAAATTTAATTGCCGAAAATGTTTTACATTTCGGTCATCAGTTGGGTCTTGAATTAGCGGCTTTAGATCCACACGCAGAGAAAAGTGAAATATTTTCACCGCTCAGTATAATGACAGCTCTATCGCTGCTAATGTTGGGTGCTAAGGGCAAAAGTTATCAAGAATTGAAACAACTACTTGCTCTCGATTCCGATAGTGAATTGATACAAAACCCCAGTAAATATCACGAAGAATTCGGTATGATGTTGAATGATTTAGAGAACTCAAATATGAACTATGATGGTGTTTATAAACGACCGAATGCTAATTGGCGGTTTACGACATTGTTGAAAAGACCAGCGGTAAGAGTACGTGGTCGTGCTCAACCCGTTATACCTCATATAATTAGAGTAGCAAATGGATTATTTTTGCAGAGTGGTAATACATTAAATCCCGATTATAGGTAAGTACGATAATTTATTGCATTTGTATGATTGAATTAATTAAAACAGTTAAACGAATTCGATAAGTCTTAGTCATTTCTAATCCTTTCTTAGACATTCTATGTATCAACAAGTTAAATAAAATCATAGGACAAGAATGCCTGTTGCGTTTTCTATGGGAAATAAAGAATTTTATTATATTTTATTATATATTATTATATATTATTTGGCACATAAAAGGTGTGGTCTAAAAGAGAAGAGACACTAAAAATTTTGATATACACTGTTGCCTTAGGTATCGTGACGGTACGATAAGTTAAGTATTGCGCATTTCGGTCTTAATATGGCTGAGTTTAGTATATTTTCTCACTTTTAGAAAGTTCATCTTATCAGCTTGTATGCATTTAAAATTTATCCAGGCCTATGTCAATGTAGTATTGATCACCATATTGTAAAAGATAAACATCATTGCTTGACATGGAAGAAGTTTTATCTTCTCCTAATGCTTCTGTAGCTATCAATAAGAATTCAATTTTCAATACGATATAATCGGTACCAACATAGCCGGTTTAAATCCCTATCAGTTTAATCAGACCAGCTGGTCTGAAAGACGCAGCAATCGGTTCTTAGTCTAAAGCATATCCACCTATGTAGGCAGTTTCTATTCTTCTAATGTAAATACTTTAGAATCTTACGCAGCCCATGGGCCAAACATTCTTGTTTCGATCTTATCTAACACCAAGGGAAGAATGAATGATCAGAATCTTTGCGATCAATCTATTGGCAAAATAGTAAATCCACATTTCAGTGGTACTGGAACAACTGTTTGCTTATTCAGTCAATAGAGACCCAATCGTATAAAACTAGAAAAACAGAATTAGATCATCTAAATATCTTTTCCAAGATTCTGCGGTAAATAGTTTTTTCCAAAGATGGCCATAATCAAGAGTATCTTACAATCAAAAGTATTCATCTACTGACTTTTATACCATCTAAAGCAAATTCAATTTTAATTGGATTTTCTCTTCTAATCAAACAATTCTTTTGAAATTTGTGTTCTATTCTGGAGAGTGGCAAACATTGTTTTTAAAATAAATCTGAATATTTATTCCATTAAAAAAATATATTTTCAACAAACGAGTTTTAGAAAAGAAATCAATTAAAATCAGTCTCTATTTTGTATTTTAAATAACAAAAACAAACAGATTAAAAAACATACCAAATTTTTATTTGGGTGTAAAAAATTCATCGCGTATGTTACTATTAAACTTAATAAATACATATTCGAACTTGCCAAACGCCATTACTTATATAATTTCGTTATTATTTTATTTTTTTATTGTACAAGTTTTTGTTTAATTTGGTCGATTCATATTTGTTTAAATTTTCTCCCTCAATTATCAGTTTTATAATATTAATTTGTATAAAAAGTTTGTGAAAGTTTTTTTGTGCCAATATTTGATAATAGTAAAGAAAAGCTATACAACCATTAAAAACTATACAAAAACAATACACTTTTATAATCGTGCCAAAATTGAAACTTTAATTTTCAATTATTAATTTAATTTTAAATAAATAATAGTTTTCCGCTGTCGTATGTGATAATTTTATAGGAAAATTGAAAAAAAGACAAACAAATTATTTAAATTGTTAATTGCTTTCGAAATGCTTGAACAAAGATTTTTAATGTTTCAATTTAAAAATGTTGTATAATTTCTACGTTTCTATGATAACCCTCACCTCTTTAATTATTGAAGCAAATACTTATGCGCAGTTACTGAGAAAATTAAACCATTCCGGGTGTTCAGACGAAATTAAAAAAAAGAAAAATAAATATTGCTGCCCGTTAAACCTGTTAATAGCAAAACCTACATTTTTGTAAAAAATTACTCCTGAAATTTTTTTTTTTGAAAATTAGAAAATTCACCGAGAAATCCTCAAAAAAATTAACCGTATGTTTGTAATTCATTAACCGAAGGTATTAATTACAATAATTACAAATAATATTTCAACTGCTACGAGCAAAGTGACTAAGACCCCTTGTTTAGTACAGAATAACAGATCAAAATCTTTGGCTGGAATCTCACACGCGTTCAGCATAACTACCACATTTTTATTTCGTATATTTCCACGTGGAAGACAGAATAGTAGTCGGGTGACCTGACTAGCTCAATAATATACATAGAAGGTACTTCCTTTACATATATTTTGCATTAATCCGCATATTTGATGGCAGTGTCAGCAATAAAATCGTTTTTGAAGGGTAGATATATAATCAAAGGTTTATTAAACACACTCAACTCTCCCACTGTTCTCTCCCCTTTAGATCTACTGTGTAGTAACCTGTGACTGTCCAAGTTTTATTTCGGATTTAATTGAGTATTGTTTCGAATATAAGTCTTAAGCGGGGTCAAAAGATTCTCTTCAGATTATACTTTGGAAACATATAAACAGCTGTTCTTGTTATTTTCTCTCAAAAAGTTGATTTCCTATGCTATTAAAGAACGTTATAGACTTTAAGAGGATAGTGCTGAAATTTATTTCGATGGTTATTTCAATTAATCAGTCTTTTGTGAGACCTCATCTTCATTATGTCAAACCTTAGGAATATGGTACACCGTTTTGTTTTTTTGAACTTTGTTCTATCTTCGTTGAGATTATTTGCCTTAGATTTATTGTTCTTTTTTTCAATGTTTGTATACAGTTTTTGCTGTAGTGAAAAACTTTTCTAAACTTTATTTCTTTCTTTTTAGACAAGTCATTGAATCGATTTACAAATCGGTACTAACACCATTGGACTTTCAAAATCACAACAGAGAAGCACGCGATTATATAAATGAATGGGTGAATAAAGCCACTTTCGGAAAGATACCTCAGATTATTAGTGGTGACATTGATAAAACCACGAATATTATAATAGCCTCCGCTATCTACTTTAAAGCGTTTTGGGAAACTTCATTCTTTCCCAAAGGCACAACGGACGATTATTTTTATCCAGATGGCCCACACAATCCCCCCATCAAAGTTAAAATGATGCCTACTGGCGGTATATTTCCCACTTACAATGCCAAAGAATATGACTGTCGTATTATTGGCCTGCCGTATAAGGGCAATGAGACCACCATGTATGTTATACAACCCAATAATTCGACACGACAGAGACTACGAGAACTTCAACATGTTTTAAATGCACGCAAAATCAATGAAATGATTGACAAAATGGAACGCAAGACTGCCGTAATGGTGTTTCCAAAAATGCATTTTACACGATCATTGAATATGAAAAATATTTTGCGCAATATGAACATAAACGATATATTCGTTAATGGTTTAAGTGATTTATCTTTGATTGGCGGTGGACCACCAACGAGTTATGCTAGTTCGCCTGTTACAGATTCAATTTCAGTCTCATCTCCACTTCCTGCTCCAACTCCACATCCAGATCAATCTCAACTTCCAGTTCCATCTCCACATCCAGTTCAATCTCCACACCCAGTTCAGTTTCCACACCCAGTTCAATCGCCACTTCCAGATAAATCTCCACTTCCAGTTCAATCATCACTTCCAGTTCAATATCCACTTCCAACTCAACCTCCACTTCCAGATCAATCTCCACTTCCAATTGCTATGAATAAGAATACAATATTATTTGAAGACATAAATCGTAAACCTCCTATGCAGCAAATGCAATTTCTTGATAGATTCAATGAACCGAGTTTAATATTCAGTTCCAGATTTGGAGGCATTGAAGAAACCAATAATCAAACTATGGCTATAAAATCGAATAACAATGTTACAACTGCACAGTCTTTGAGTGAAGATCAATCAAAATCTTTGAATAATAGAACAAAACGTGATGTTGCTGACTTACGCAAGGATACAGTCCAAAATGCTTTATTAAATTTAGAAACTGATCGTGCCAAAATCGATTCATATCTAGCTAATCATTTTGTAGATGAAATCATACACAAAGTGGATTTTTCAGTTGACGAACAAGGCACCGAAGCAGCTGCCGCTACTTTAACCTATTTACACCGTTCTGGTACCGATGTAGTCTTCCGTGGCGATACACCCTTCCTTATACTCATACGTCATGATCCGACGAAATTGCCTTTATTTTATGGCATTATTAATAAACCAGAATTGTAATGATTGATTTATTGATTTCTTGTGCCCACAAAACAATCAATAATTTTAATATTTTTTTTGTTTTGGTATTTTTATTTTATTTATATGATTATTTAAGACTATTTTAGTATGTAGCATTTTTTAAGTACAATTTAAAAGAATAAAAAAAACACGAAATTGTTTATATCACAGAATAAAACGCTGTAAACAGTAATCTTATTCCTTAATTTAAAAGCAACAAATATGCAGATTGAAAAATTTTTTGTGAAGAAAATTAAAGTACGGAATATTTTTCCTTACTTTTTGATTTATTAATTGAAACTGTCTGCAATTTTCGGTCACATTGAAAAGAGTTTCGTGTGCAAGAGGCTTGTAAGTAAGAAACTAAATATTATGAGATCAAAATGCAACATAAATATAATATATATGTATTATGTAATGAAAATAACACATTATTTTTTCAGACTGATGTGAATTTCCCAATTCTCTTTCTTAATTGATCAAGCATTCACTCAGTCAAGACATAAAAGATATCACCACATACACCGGCTCCGTATTTTCAGACATTTTAAGTGTCTTCACTGACTGATCAGCTTGAATTTTTTGCCTTAACATGGTTGAAGATTTTTTTCTTCTTTAAATTTTTGGTTTACAAAAAAGTCGTAAACCTTTTCATGAGGATAACGAAATACGGAGCTAGAGCATTTGGTGAGATAATTGCACCAGGAATAACAGGCAGCAGTTTGAATTTCATGATTGGTGATAATAAAATTTTTGTTGCTGTTGTCCCTGTAAACCAAGTGGATAATATCCTATTTAACTGAGGCACTTAGAATACTTATGTCCTGTAACATTTATGAGATTACCAGCTCTGTACCTACTCTGGCCAGATCACCAGCAAATTAATTTCCAACAATATCCCTATGTTCCGGAACCCGTACAAGGGTTGCCTTATTTGGGTTAATTTTCTTTAGAAAGCCTTGGCATTCATGGACAAGGTTAGACGTTAAAACTACATTCGTTTGGGAATAATAAGCTTTGCGCCATTAAGCATTGCGCCGTTTTCAAAATAGATAACGACTACTGACTAGAAAACACTCTAGAGGTCAGGCAGCTTATAAGAGAGTTAAATATCAGAACCCTTTATAAATATATCACAGCCTACCCTTTCACGCATTTTTGAGCCATCGGTATAAAACTCAAGGATTGCATTGATTACCTCCCAATAGTAGGAGTTCTAAAACCGAATGTTCTATTCAGAAAATTATAGTTAGCCATACAATCGACCCGGGTGTGTCTATGTCTTTCATGCCCACAGTCCAGGTTTCGCGAGGATTTAACTTCATTCAGTCTTAATGCGACCAACTCTCAGCTCTCTGCTTTAAAAAAGTCAGATAACCTCCCGGTGAAAGTCCACAGAGCAGTCCGACGCGAAGTCGCCTGTCTTAGGTGCCTGTATGGAGACATTTTCCATGTTCGGGAACACTGCATCCGCCATATCAGGGGTGGGTTTAAGTATGGTTTAACTGTAACCCTAAGTAATACATGAATAGTAGAAGATGAAATCTTTACAAAGTTTGAGGATGGAAAGGGTTTCTTCATTAAATATTATGATTGTCTGCCTGAACACGTTAGAGGATCCTCCTACCTTAAATACGTCTGCCTAAAACATGGCATGCTAAACAATTTGAAAATCGATAACTTAGGTTTTTGCCACAGAAGGCGAGGATTTCTATGAGAAAGGCATAAAATGGCAACTAGTTAATGTAATTCAGCATTATATTTAATCGGAATGGAATTGTTGTAACTATAAAACCTACAGTTTCATACTGAAATAATGTGACAACAAGTGTAAAATGAGTATATCAACCTCACACTCCAAACGAACATACCTCGTATATAATCTTAAAAGATAATTATAAAATATTAAAATTTTAATTGCTTGGTATTACCCATCTATACCAATAAACAGAACCTGTTTATTTATTTTAAAACTGATTTCTAAGTAGAACAAAAAAATATTTAATCGTATGTAAATATTTATGTATGCATGAATAGCCGTATGCTAAATAAATATATTTTTATTACCGATTAGCAATGGTGAACATCAGACAATGTCTATTAAAAATTATCATCACGTGTGGACACTTAACTATTTTGGCAAAACAAAAGCAAAAGTTTTGAGAATTGTAAACAAAGCTTGGAAACCCCATGCTACGAGCTCATTGTTATAAAAACTAGGAAACCCCAACTATTTATAATTAAACGAGAAAATAAATAAACACAGCATCGGTATAATAAGCTACTCATTCTAAAATATTTTACAGAAATATTTTAAAACATAAAAGTTTTATTTGCTATTAAAAATACTCAACAAAATAAATAAAAAAAACCAGACATAAAAAATCAATTTCAATGAATTTATCAGTTAAAACGTCTTGACGTCATGGTCAGACATACAGATATTCATTATCAAAAAGAGTACCTCTCATTGGATGAGGAAACCGGATTTTGTAAATTCTTAAATCGCTTTAAGAGCAAATGAATCAGTAGTAATCACTTTAAAAACATTTTTGTTTTTGTTTTCGTAAATAAAATATAGATTATGAGTATTGTTAAGGGATCTTTTGTATTGCGGCTTGGCTTAGGGGGATTTACTCTTACCAGACTTATTACTGATGGCAAATAACAAAAACACAGTTCAGGTTTGTATAAACTAAGAGATCTTTTAAAAGAAAGATGTGAGGGAACTCCAGGCATCTGAGGATTACCCATAATGTATTTATTTCTATTTCCGGTGGAAGTTTAAAATTTAATTATGATAATTTAGAAAATACTTTCATATTATCTTATTTCATCCCGTTGTTTAAGTTTTATTGACTCAGTTTGATAGTTTTGTAATCAGTTATGAGTTCGATTTCTAACTGAGACTGTGGTCTGTTACGTTTTGTTGAAATTGGTCAACAAAGAAATATGAAAGAAAATTAATAAATTATTCAACTTACATAAATTTGTCCTCTCTTTCCTTCTTCCCTCGTCTGTTAACATACATTATATTCCAATGCAACGCACCGTATGAGTATGGGACTGCCCCCATAAAATGGTACTGCCGCAACAAAATGGAACTTGTGGGTATATCAGAAGTATAACGACTGTTAGCAATATTTTATAACACTACGTATTAACGCATTTTCATATGAATTGAGGTCTATTACGGTGGGAATTTCGGTAATCGTTTTAATATGTTATAATTAAAATGCAGGTTTTGTGTTTGAATTGATTACAAAAATATTCCTTATTTATGGAAAAGCTTATGTAGACTGATCAAAATAAAATAGTTAATTCAAAATTACATGAAATGAGCAAAGAAAGGAATAAGAAATAAATTTTACAAAAAAGAAAAGTGAAAATAATAGATAGTGTTGTCAACCCATTCGAAATATTCAAACATTTCCGACTGATTACAAGAGTACAGGGACACTAGAATCTCGCATCAACTCCTAGATACACGATTATAACAATCAAGTATGCGGAACTTTATTTAAAGTAAAATTTGGTCACAGAATTACTATTTTGTCGCTTGTAAACAAACCACAGCAATTAAGTAAAACATTTTTTATGTTTACAGTGATACACGTAAATCCTCTCTAGAACATACAATATATAGACATGGCAATACAGTTTTAGTATTTCGAATTAAGCAACTATAGCGTAATCGCAAATGAAAAAAAAAAACACATTAAAATCGGATTCTCTTAAACCTTAATATGGTAAATGGTAACGGTTCTCATACATAGAATCAAAACAAAAACACTGAGTTTAAATAACAGAGCTGAACCTGTAATTCAAGCAGTTGATTGGAAACGTTTGAAGAGAATCGGTTCGTATTGAATGAACAAGCCGGAAACTGACATTAAAAGAAGAGTTGAAAAGTATAAAAAAGAGGATCTCAAATATACAAAAACGTAAATAACGAAATTTTTAAAACATAGTTTATAGTTTAGTGTTTTTTAAACATTGCGAGGGCAAGCAAAACTTTGAAATTAAGTGATGGGTGTATTTAACAATTTCACGTACCTACTACCACTGTCGTTCGTGTTTGCTGTCATTGTCATACCAACGTCATGGTCAGCCGCTGTGAATCATGGAAATTCTGCGTCCTCCGAATATTATCGCCAACCGAAACCGATTGACGAAAGGATATCAAATCTTATTGCCGAAAATGTTTTAAATTTCGCTCACAATTTGGGTGTCGAATTAAATCCTAATGCTGAAAACAGTGAAATATTTTCGCCTCTCAGTATAATGACAACTTTATCGTTCCTAATGTTGGGTGCCAAGGGCAATAGTTATCAAGAATTAAAACAATTACTAGGTCTTAATTCCGATAGTGAATTGAAACAAGACCCCAGTAAATATCATGAAGAATACGGTATGATGTTGAACGATTTGGAAAACTCGAATACGAACTATGGTGGTGATTATAAGCGACCAAATGCTAAGTGGCGATTTACGGAATCGAGAAATCCATCGCCAAGGAGCGAAAACCAGTTTAAAGCCATTATACCTCATACAATTAGATTAGCAAACGGTTTATTTTTGCAGAGTAATACATTGAATCCCGATTATAGGTATGTACGTTAATTTATTGAATTTATTCGATTAAATTTACTTAAATAGTTAAACAAAGTCTTATAAATATTATTTATTGCTAGCATTTTCTTAGAAAATCTATATATCAGGATATTAAATTGTAACTATCTAACTCGGGCAATGTCCAGGAGTTATAAAGTTCTCTTTTGTGACTTAGAACAGAGGAAAATAGGCTGTTTTTGAACTGTGCATCCACTGTTACTGAGTGTACTGATTGCTAAGGCAACATAAAGTAAAAAATAATAAAAAATATTTTTTTCTGCCGAATACACTAAAGGAAATAGAGCCTTGACTACAGTATATTGTGGTTTATTGGGACACATGAAGAGAGTGGACTAAGCCTTAATGTATTGCGCATTGAAATATCTGAGAATGTTCTGTTGTATTTGATGTATAGTTAAGCTTTTCCAGTCTGAGGGTTTAGCATGAAGTCACTTGAACTTTTCAAATGGATGGGTATCATATTTTTTTCTCATTGTAGTTAGCTGAACTTAGCATCTTTATTGTGCGCACTTAAATTTCGCTTCAATCGATTTAAGAGTTCAATGTTTCCTGGTTCTCTGTTAGAGATATATGTACAACACCATTGATATGGAATAATGTTTATATGTAGATTCTTTACAGTTTCTTGAAATGACCTTTACGCCAAATAATCTGAATAGTGAACATAATTTGCGTGATCAATCAATCAATCCTGTATAACCAGATGTCTATCCCATATAAAAGATTGTTTGATTTTTAACACACAGGTATTAAAAATGACATCAACTGAACTCGGCTTTTATATCGTATTTTAAATAATAAGAAACAACCAGATAAAAAAACAAAAAAAGAATCGAATGCCTATGATATTAATAAATTTATTATGTTTTATCTTGCCAAACGCCATTATTTTCATAATTTCATTATTTTTTCGTATTTATTTAAATTTTCTCACTCATTTTAATTATCAGTTTTATAATATTTATTTGTACAAGAAGTTTGCTTTCATTAATGCTAATATTTGAATATATAAAGCATTTAAATAATCGAATAAAAACTATACAAGAACAACACCCTTTTATAAACGTGCCACAATTGAAAGATTTAATTTCATATATTAATTTAATTTAAATAAATTATAGTTTTTCATAGTAGTATGTGATAATTTTATAGGGAAATTAAAAAGAAAACTATAAAAACAAATTATTTGAATTGTTAAGCCTGTTAATAGCAGCTCATATTTATTCAAATGTTTAAACAAAGATTTTTAATGTTTCAATTTTAAAATTATGTTATAATTTCTATATTTCTATGATAACCCAACTCACCTCTTTAATTATTGAAAAGCAAATACTTAAGCGCAGTTTTGGGAAAAAAAGAAAATAAAATCACCCGTGTGTTTAGTCGAAAATAAAAATATGCTTACGTATATAAACCCCAAACTCGTCAATAGCATACCCTACATAACAATATATTTATTTGTCATAAATTCCTTCTCAGCAAGCTCATCGGAAAATTGTAATTGTAATATTTACAATAATAATGAATAATATTCGAATTATTACAAGCAAAGTCACCCATACTTCTGGCTGGAATCTAATTTTCATATTTTATCACTACTACGATAATCACATTTCTGAGATAATTTTTAAGTTACAATTGCAACAAGTAATCTGTCGAATATTCTTCGACCTTCCGCCAAATACTATAAAGTTATCTCTCTTTATGCGCTCGCGTCACCTGGGCAGTCCCATTCTTCTTATCATATAGTGGCATGTACTATAACCAACTCGATCCAACTGATCCATATTATTCCACCAGAAGGATAAAGTTCTTTTTTTTTTTTGTAAAACTGGTCTTACTCTATTTATACAGATAATTGTTTCATTACCGAATTCCGTTGTATATGAATATTTCCCTTAAAGTAAAATAATTCAAATCTTTAGACGTTAACAATTTTTTTAAATTTTATTTCTTTCTTTTTAGACAAGTCATTGAATCGATTTACAAATCAGTAGTAATACCATTGGATTTTCAAAATCACAGTAGAGAAGCTCGCGATTATATAAATGAATGGGGCAATAAAGCCACTTTTGGAAAGATACCTCAGATGATCAGTGATGCCATTGATCCATCAACGAAAATTATAATAGCCTCCACTATCTACTTTAGAGCATTTTGGGAAACTTCATTCTTTGAAGAAGTCACGAGCGATGACGATTTTTATCCTGATGGCCCAGACAATCCCCCCATCAAAATTAAAATGATGGCCAATGTGGGTATATTTCCTTATTACAATGCCAAAGAATATGACTGCAGTATTATTGGCCTGCCCTATAACGGCAATGAAACCACCATGTATGTTATACTACCCAATCACTCGACACGACAACGACTACGAGAACTACAACATGTTTTAAATGCACGCAAAATCAATGAAATGATTGATAATATGGAACGCAAGACTGCCTCACTGGCATTTCCAAAAATGCATTTTACACGATCATTAAATATGATAAATGTTTTAAGCAAAATGAATGTACACGATATTTTCGCTGATGGTTTTAGTGATTTATCTTTGATTGGTGGTGGACCTCCAACGAGATATGCCAGTTTACCTGCTCCAGGTCCAATTTCTACACCGCCTCCACTTCCGCCTCGATCTCCACTTCCAGTTCAGTCTTCATTTCCAGTTCAAATTCCACTTCCAATTTCTGAATTCATGAAAAAGAGGCCGGTATCATTTGGAGAGATATACCGTAAACCGCCTGTGCAGCAAATAGAAATTTCTGATAGATTTAATGATTCGAGTTCACTAATCGTTACCAGAATTACCAGATTAGAAGAACTTCCAGCTTTGTTTAATGATCGAACAAAACGTGATGTGGCTGACTTGCACAAGGATACAGTTAAAAATGCTTTATTTAATTTAGAAACTGATCGTTCCAAAATCGATTCATATCCTACAGATTATTTTGTAAATAAAATCATACATAAAGTTGATTTTTCCGTTGACGAACAAGGCACCGAAGCAGCGGCTGCTACCGTAGCTTATGTATTTAAAACCGGTGGCAGTGTACTTTTCCGTGCTGATGCACCCTTCCTTATACTTATACGTCATGATCCGACAAAATTGCCTTTATTTTATGGCATTATTAATAAACCGGAACTGTAACGGCTACGATTTGCCAGTGATATTATTAATTAATCTTTTTAATTATTTTCGTTTTTTGTATTTTTATTATTTTCACTATTGTAAATAACCATGACACAGTACAATTTAATACAGAATACCAACAAATAATAAAAACAAACATATTATATACATATATTAAATACATTATATACATATACTATATTGTACTTTAAACGTTTTTTTGACAATAAAAAAATTTTGAAAAAAGATGAATTTATATGCACTATAAATTAAAAAATTCAGTTAATGGCAAAAAAAATTTAATTGTTAAAGAGTTAATCATTTTATATTGTAAAAATTAATTTTTTTTCTTGTATTTATTTTATTTGCAATCTATTTTGCAAATTTCATAACTTTTAAATATAATATACATTGAGTTCCTATTAAACTAAAAAGAAAAGAGTAAATACAAAAAGAGATTTTACTTTTATAATTTTAATACAATATATATGGTATGTATAAAATCAAGTAACCTTAGAAATGAAATAAATGTTCTATTTTCTGAAGGGTAGATCATGTACATATAGCCTCTTAAGTCTTTTGATTTCATTACTATCATCTAACTGATTTATTGCTAACAAATTTGAATGATTACTTAGTCTATTCAGGTACCTTTCACTAAAGTTATGAATCTCATCTTTGACCATTAAAAATCTAAGATCTCTGTGTATATTTTGCTGGTGATAAACCATGGCGCATTTGTTAGTAGTCTGAGAGTTTTAGACTGTTATCTCTGTAATATCTCTAAATTTTAATTATTTGTAGTTCCCCAGAGTTGAATACCATAAATCCATACCGGTTTTAGTACTGCTTTATATAGCAGAATCTTTTTTCTAAGCTTAGGCTTGATCTTGGGCCCAACAACTAACACTCATTTTCTTGTTTTTGTTTTAAGTTGTTCATGCCAATTCCAACTGACTTTTTCAAGAGCACACGGACTCTAGAATCTTGGATTTACTCCTAGATACACGATTATAACCGCCAAATACGAGAAACTATATTTAAAGTGAAATTTACTCGCAGAATTACTATTTTGTCACTTGTAAACAAACCACAGCAATTAAGTAAAATATTTTATGTTTACAGTGGTACACGTAAATCCTCTCTAGAACATAAAATATATAAACATGGCAACACAGTTTGAGTATTTCGAATTAAGCAACTACAGCGTAATCGCAAATGAGAAAAAACCACATTAAAATCGCATTCTCTTAAACCATAATATTAGTTCTTTCTGTCGAAAAATCCGGTGAAAAATAGTAACGGTTCTCATTCATAGAATCAAAACAAAAACACTGAGTTTAAATAACAGAGCTGAACCTGTAATTCAATCAGTTGATTGGAAACGTTTGAAGAGTGTCGGTTCGTATTGGATAAACAAGTCGGAAACTGAAATTAAAAGAAGAGTTGAAAAGTATAAAAAAAGAGTATCGCAAAAATACAAATATTTAAATAACGCAATTTTTAAAACAAGTTCATAGTTTAGTGTTTTTTAAACATTGTGAGCGCAAGCAAAACATTGAAATTAAGTGATGGGTGTATTTAACAATTTCACGCACCTACTACCACTGTCGTTGGTGTTTGCTGTCATTGTCATACCAACGTCATGGTCAGCCGCTGTGAATCATGGAAATTCTGCGTCCTCCGAATATTATCGCCAACCGAAACAGATTGACGAAAGAATATCAAATCTTATTGCCGAAAATGTTTTAAATTTCGCTCACAATTTGGGTGTCGAATTAAATCCTAATGCTGAAAACAGTGAAATATTTTCGCCTCTCAGTATAATGACAACTTTATCGTTCCTAATGTTGGGTGCCAAGGGCAATAGTTATCAAGAATTAAAACAATTACTAGGTCTTAATTCCGATAGTGAATTGAAACAAGACCCCAGTAAATATCATGAAGAATACGGTATGATGTTGAACGATTTGGAAAACTCGAATGTGAACTATGGTGGTAATTATAAGCGGCAAATTGCTAAGTGGCGATTTACGGAATCGAGAAATCCATCGTCAAGGATAGAAAACCAGTCTAAAGCTATTATACCTCATACAATTAGATTAGCAAACGGTCTATTTCTGCAGAGTAATACATTGAATCTTGATTATAGGTATGTACGTTAATTTATTGAATTTATTCGATTAAAAATATTATTATATCATAAATATTATTTGTTGCTAGCATTTTCTTAGAAAATCTATATATCAGGATATTAAATTGTAACTATCTAACTCGGGCAATGTCCAGGAGTTATAAAGTTCTCTTTTTTGACTGAGAACATAGAAAAATAGACTGTTTTTTAAACTGGGCAATCCACTGCTACATAATTTACTGATTGCTAAGGCAACATAAAGTAAAAAATAATAAAAAATATTTTTTCTGCTGAATACACTAAAGGAAATAGAGCCTTGACTAGAGTATATTGTGGTTTATTGGGACACATGAAGAGAGTGGATTAAGCCTTAATGTATTGCGCATTGAAATATCTGATCACGTTCTGTTGTATTTGATGTATAGTTAAGCTTTTCCAGTCTGAGGGTTTAGCATGAAGTCACTTGAACTTTTCAAATGGATGGGTATTATATTTTTTCTCATTTTAGTAAGTTGTACTTAGCATCTTTATTGTGCGCTCTTAAATTTCGCTTGAAGCGATTCAAGAGTTCAATGTTTCCTGGCTCTTTGTTAGAGATACATATATATACAACACTATTGCTTGACATGGCTTTTAAGCCAAATAATCTAAATAGAGATGTTCTCTATGATGTTTGCGTGACCAGTCAATCAATCGTGTCTAACCAGATGTCTATTCCATATAAAAGATTCTTTGATTTTTAACACACAAGTATTAAAAATGACATCAACTGAACTCGGCTTTTATATCACATTTAAATAATCGAATAAAAACTATACAAGAACAACACCCTTTTATAAACGTGCCACAATTGAAAGATTTAATTTCATATATTAATTTAATTTAAATAAATGATAGTTTTCCACAGTAGTATGTGATAATTTTATAGGGAAATTAAAAAAAGAAAAACAAATTATTTGAATTGTTAAGCCAGTTAATAGCTGTTCATATATTTTGAAATGTTTAAACAAAGATTTTTAATGTTTCAATTTTAAAATTATGTTATAATTTCTATATTTCTATGATAACCCTCACCTCTTTAATTATTGAAAAGCAAATACTTAAGCGAAATTTTTGGAAAAAAATAATAATAAAATCACCCGTGTGTTTAGTCGAAAATAAAAATATGTTTACGTATATAGCCTTCCACCAAACTCGTCAATAGCATACCCTACATAACAATATATACATACACACATAATTGGTCATTACAACCCTTCAGTCAGGATTACGACCTAGTTTCTCACACCACTTATGTTGTGTGTGTTAATTTTATACATGAATGGTGGGACCTACAGTTTAAAGTCGATTCCGAACGACAGATTTTTGAGAAACTTTTCATGGCAATTTTATTTGCTCTCAGAGTTTTTGCCAGAAATCTGCTGAGAGGAAGTCGCCGAAGAAATACTTTTTGTATTTTATTTCGATGTCTGGCCTGGGGCTCGAACCCTGGCTTTTCGTCTAATAAGCCAACACACTACCTACTAGACCACGGCGACTACATACATAACAATATATTCATTTGTCATAAATTCCTTCTCAACAAGCTCATCGGAGAATTGTAAGATTCGCATAGAAACCCTTAAAGGGATTATTCCTATGTTTGTAATCCATTTCATCGAGGATGTTATTTACAATAAAAATAAATAATATTCGAATTATTACAAGCAAAGTCACCCATACTTCTGGATGACCACATTTCTGAGATAATTTTTAAAGTTACAATTGCAACAAGTAATCTGTCGAATATTCTTCGACCTTCCGCCAAATACTGTAAAGTTATCTCTCTTTATGCGCACAGGTGACGCGGACAGTCCCATTCTTCTTATCATATAGTGGCATGTACTGTAACCAACTCGATCCTACTGATCCATATTATTCCACCAGAAGGATAAAGTTCTCTTTTTGTAAAACTGGTCTTACTCTATTTATACAGATAATTGTTTCATTACCGAATTCCGTTGGATATGAATATTTGGCTTTAAAGTAAAAGAATTCAAATATTTAGACGTTGCGAAACTATCCAAAGGCATGCCAATCTCCATTGCATTCTCCCATTTCTATGGGGCGTTCTACTCAGTCGAGTGGTCTGATTAGCTCAATAACCTCTAGAGAAAGTTCCAGCAACTTTCCCTATATCCATTATTAAGCTACCAGCATTATCTGATGTTCGAGTCCGCAATAAAATCTTCTCTGGAGAGCAGATACATAATGAACGATATATTCTATCTCATTGATATTAGTTGCCACAAAATTTTTGGATTTAAATTTTTGTATACAGATTTAATTCTAGTTAACAATTTTTTTTTAAACTTTGTTTCTTTTTAGACAAGTCATTGAATCGATTTACAAATCGGTAGTAATACCATTGGATTTTCAAAATCACAACAGAGAAGCACGCGATTATATAAATGAATGGGGCAATAAAGCCACTTTTGGAAAGATACCTCAGATTATTAGTGATGGCATTGATCAAACAACGAAAATTATAATAGCCTCCGCTATCTACTTTAGAGCATTCTGGGAAACTTCATTCATTGAAAGTGTCACGAGGGATGACGAATTTTATCCTGATGGCCCAGATAATCCCCCCATCAAAATTAAAATGATGGTCAATGAGGGTATATTTCCCTACTACAATGCCAAAGAACATGACTGCAGTATTATTGGCCTGCCCTATAACGGCAATGAAACCACCATGTATGTTATACTACCGAATCACTCGACACGACAAAGACTACGAGAACTACAACATGTTTTAAATGCACGCAAAATCAATGAAATGATTGATAATATGGAACGAAAGACTGCCTCACTGGCTTTTCCAAAAATGCATTTTACACGATCATTAAATATGAAAAATGTTTTACGCAAATTGAATGTACACGATATTTTCGTTGATGGTTTAAGTGATTTATCTTTGATTGGTGGTGGACCCCCAACGAGATATGCCAGTTTGCCTGTTCCAGATCCAATTTCTACCCCATCTCCACTTCCGGCTCTATCTCCACTACCAGTTCAGTCTTCATTTCCAGTTCATATTTCACTGAATAAGAGGCCGGTATCATTTTTAGACATATACCGTAAACCGCCTGTGCAGCAAATAGAAATTTCTAATAGATTTAATGAACCGAGTTCACTAATCGTTTCCAGAATTGAAGGACTTCCAGCATTCTTTAATAATCGAACAAAACGCGATGTTGCTGACTTGCACAAGGATACAGTTAAAATTGCTTTATTGAATTTAGAGACTGATCGTTCCAAAATCAATTCACATCCTACCAATCATATTGTAAATGAAATCATACATAAAGTCGATTTTTCCGTTGACGAACAAGGCACCGAAGCAGCGGCTGCTACCGTAGTTTCTATACGTAAAACCGGTGGCGATGTACTTTTCCGTGCTGATGCACCCTTTCTTATACTTATACGTCATGATCCGACAAAATTGTCTTTATTTTATGGCATTATTAATAAACCGGAACTGTAACGGCTACGATTTGGCAGGAATATTACACTATGCGGCAAAATACAAAAAAATTAAATACACTTAGACTATGTAGTTACTTGGGTGTATTTTCACTGTCGCACCGTGTTATTAATCAATCTTTTTAATTATTTTCGTTTTTTGTATTTTTATTTTATATTTTTTACTTTCAATATTGTTAATAACCATGATAGTACAATTTAATACAGAATACCAAGAAATAATAAAAAAAAACAAACATATTATATACTCATATTAAACATAGCATATTGTATTTTAAGTTTTTTTTGTCAATAAAAATATTTTAAAAAAGATGACTTTAATGGCCTATAAATTATAAAATTCAGTTAATGGCAAAAAAAAAAAATTAATTGTGAATGAAAACATTATTTATTTAATATTTTAATAACTAATTTAAAATAATAACTAATTTAGAATAAGGATATACTATAGTAAAACAGCGATCTGAGCAGCTTTAATGTGCAAAAACTGAAAGATAAGGCTGTTTCTTTAGTTACATGAGACCTATCTATAACGAAATCTGTAAATTTAAACTGCCTTGATATTTGTATTCAGGAAGGTTAGCCAAATATCGATTCGGAAAGGAGGTACTCAAGATTTAACAAAGAGATACTGATAGTTAGGCCACCATTCGAGCATTCGATTCCTGTGAGGTTAAATCGAAGACAGTACGGGATTGCCTGGAAAAGCGGGAGCGGCTAGATAGGGAAAATAAGATTGCCATCTCCCACTTCTCAGGTCATGAGGGTATTTTATGTAATGAGCAAGAAAAAGGCGTTCGAGAGGATGGGAGCTTCCACGCTGCTCTTCTGTAAAGCTCTAGCGGATGTTTGGAAAGATATTCCCAACGAATTTAGGGAAGATAAGTAGAGGCAAAGACGCTTTTTACACCAAGAAGAGATCTGAGTCATGCATCAGATTATCTGGGAATAACCTGATGTGTTTTTTAAACGATATGTCATCGAAAGACTTTACTGGACTTTAATCCGTTAAAATAACTCAACAATCCAACTCAGTCTAATGGTACTGCCGTACAGTACAGTCTAGTAGTTGATTAAGAACCAATCTCATGTACGTAGCAATCTTATTCCATATTGCCCGTGAGCTCAACATTTGGCTAATAATATTCTCCATTCCAACTTCCGAACTAATTGCAATATCAAGAATAATTCTGAGATTCTCATATTTTCGACACTAAAGGAACACATGTCCGGTATCCTGTACATCACTCTCATATTGCGTCACCCTGAGGTTGGTAAACGGACTTTTGACAGGGCACTGTAGCCTCATCGTTTGTGGGCTCTTTTGAAACTGGTCAACCATACTTTCTATAGGAAATCCTCCGAGATAAGTTATGACTGCTATAGTGATTTGGTCAAAACATTGGGATCTCGAGCTTATGAAATATGCGCAATCACAAAAGATTTCTTCCACCGTTCCGATACCTCCGCCATATTCACTACTTTCATTATTATCCACCGCATCTATACAACGTCCCGTAAGGACGCCCATTAGTGTACTCAAGCCGCTTTTATTTAGGTTCAATCAAGATTTTCTCTTCTTCTTACTATCTTCAATTCTTCTTACTGTTTCATTGCTCCACAATACTCGTTTAGATGTTTCCGAACAGTTTGTAGCCTGTTTTTGAAAGCACTATAAGGCATTGGGTTATCCAAATTTATTCACTTTGTCGTTTCCGATTAATATCTGATGACTTGGTATCCCTATAATGCATACCGCGACATGCCGCGACACGCCTTCCAACAATATAGTACTTGATCCCGTTTGACTGAATGCTATTGCCCTAATTCAAATTTGATTATCAATGAAGATATTCAGATCCTTATATGCCAAGTTATCACTGACCAACATCACACATTCCTAAATCGCATCCATTAGATCTAATATTAACCTAAAAGTTTTTAAAGTGATCCCTTCCCTGACAATTTTATTTCATTTTTAATCACTTTAATAAAATTATACATGAATCACCCGTTCTCTACAATCAGCTGGTTGGTTTAGTAAAATTGTCATGTAAATAAAGCTCAACTGAAAAAAGTAAAATTAAATTGTTTTTTGCATTAAAGTTAAAGATTTGAATAGTAAATTAATCAGCGATAATAATGAGTAGGTATAAAAATATAATTAAAGTGAATTTAATGTTATAAAGTTTCTCTTTTTAAAATTTTCAAGGTTTTATGCCAGATTCTGATAGTGAAGATGAATTGCCTCCTGGCTGGGAGGAACAGGCAACTGAAAATGGCTTAGTTTGCTATGTAAAGTAAGTTTCTTGGAATTATTTAAATATATTATATATTAAGTATTTATGCTATTATACGATATAGTCAACAAACTAAAATTACTCAAATGACACACCCACGCACGGGCCGCACAAAACGTTTGAACAGTGAATTGCCCATAGGTTGGGAGAAACGTTTTGATGAAGAGACTAAAAAAACATTTTTCTATAATAATTTGACCCAACAGACAACTAACATCGATCCGCGTTTAGCTTTTGCTGCAGAAGAGCCTCCCATGAACATTTCACAAGTTCGGCAACGTTTTGATGGCAGTACTACGGCCTTACAAATTTTGCATGGTAAAGATTTACATGGACGTTTAGCTGTTGTGACTGGTGCGAATTGTGGCATAGGCTATGAAACTGCTCGCTCACTGGCGTTCCATGGCTGCGAAGTTATAATGGCTTGTCGTAGTCGTTCTGCTACCGAGGAAGCTATTGAACGCATAGCAAAGGAACGCTCTGCTTGTCGCAGTCGGTTAAGGTGGTCGGAATTGGATTTGGCCTCATTTAAGTCGGTATGCAATTTTATTGAGGAAGTTAAACGAAATGTGAAGTAAGTAAGAATTTATTTTAATTACAAAATTAAATTTAAACACTGGTACTCTTGGACATTGCAGGCACATTGATTTTTTGATTTTAAATGCCGGTGTGTTTGGTTTACCTTACTCTGTCACTGAAAATGGTATCGAGACAACATTCCAAGTTTGCCATTTATCACATTTTTATATGACCATAGAATTGGAAGCATTGCTTGATCATAAAACTCGTATTGTGGTGGTATCATCCGAGTCTCACAGGTAATGTATATTTTCTAATGAATTTTAAAGCACACTTCAAGGCTCAAGAAATTTTTACTTAAACAGTGATAATTTTTAGATATGAAAAATGTATATTTAAATCAAATTTTCTAATATTTAGACATTGAAATTCTATGGTTAAAATTTGTTTAATTATTTTAATATTAATTTCATAATTTTTTGATAAAATTAACAATTTACAACAACGCCACAATTTTCTTAATTTGTCGGAGAACAATCAAGTCTAACTGTATACGTAATACTCATTTATAATTCTTAAATGTTGTTGTTTTATAGAAAAATTTTGAAAATATAAGCGTGGGTTATGTACAATTTTATATGATCTTCGTTGACGGTCAGGCTGTCGTAAGGTCCATTACGTCGGTCCAGTGTAAATCAGTCTATAAAAGAGCCCAGTCTGAGGTTAGGTATTGGGTTTATTACAAGGCACTGCCAGATCTCAAACAGATTATTGCAGGGTATGTAGTGATGAGGAGTAGTTGGGAACTATCGAACGGCTTCTCTGCTCTCTTACTTTAGTAGGTTGTTTTGAGGTAGAGGCTTTCTTGAGGGCTTAAATTCTCTGTCAGGAGCCGCCATTAGACTTTCACAGAATTTGCTTTTGATTTTGGATTTCATATGTGTTAAACAAAAAAAAAAAAACTTTGGATAGCTAACTTCAAGAATAGAAAACCGGCTATATACTGTTGTATATCAATGTATGTGAGTCTCCACAGAGTCATAAAATCTTACCCGTCGACCCTTCTGCATCCTTGCAATTTCTGCGGAGATTTTTATATAAAACATTCATCGCAATCATTTCCACAACATTACTAAAATATTTTTTTGAAAGCCGTTAAATGCAGAATACTTTTTGGACTATAGCGCAACATAGATCGTTAGTTGTAAATATTACAGATATTGCAAACGCGGATACAGATATTTCAAACCGTTCTAATTTATTAATTTCTGATAAACAGAGTGGTGGTCTGCTCTAGTGATCAAATAGGATCAAGTAATATGTGCTGCGTAATATCTTAGCCAATTGTTTTTCCTATAAACTACAGATTTTTTCACTTGGAATTCATTTAGACCTCAATTAAAACCGTCTGAATCAATCTGCTATAATAAATATTTCTACAAATCAATGCTTAATCTTTCAGAATTATGTCCCTATAATTTTCATTTTCATAGAAAAGACCATTTAATTTTTAATAAAATATTTTAATTCTTTGTTTTTTCGAATGAACGAGCGGCTAGTTTGTGGCGTTATTATAGTGAAAGTACTTGTTATTATCATACCTGTTAAATTTCGATTACGATTAGTAATCAATTACACTACTTTTTAAAAAGAATCGTAATGATTATATAATTCTATGAACAATTTTTTCCAATTACTAATTGATTACGATTACCAAAGAATCAAAAAATAATCAGGATTACTGACGATTAGTCTAATAATCAAAAAGAATCAAAAGAAGTTTAAAAAAGAATCAAATTGTTTTAAATAATTCTTTTTGATTATTTTCAAATATACAAAAGTAATCCAAAAGTAATCAATTTTTTTTCAATAATTCTTTTTCATTATTTTCAAATATTCAAAAAGAGTTCAAAGTAATTATTGAAAATAAATTGATTACTTTTGGATTACTTTTGATTCCTTTTGATTATTAGACTAATCGCCAGTAATCCTGATTATTTTTTGATTATTTTGTAATCGTAATCAATTATTAACTATTTTAACAAAAATAATCGTAATTGTAATCATTATTTCACCATTCAAAAAAAAGTAATCAAATTACTAATCATTACGATTACTAATCATTACTTAACAGGTATGGTTATTATAGCTTTTGGTTCTCAGTAATTGTTTATATATCTTAATGTTTTTTTTTGTTTCAAAGAATTGACGAAAATATTTTTTATTTGTTTCATGAAATACACAATGTTATGTGGTTCATTCAATTTGTACTTTATCGAATAGCGTACGTGAGTTTCTTCTTATGTCTCTATAATTTTAAAATTCATAGAAAACACACATCTAAATTTTAATAAAATATTTTAATTCCTTATTTTTCCCAACGAATGAATTATATAACATAACTGGCTGTACCCTGTGCGTGTTGCTGTGCCACAAACTAAAAGAAATTTGAAGGAAAGACATTACACAAATATCCAATTAATTCCGAATTACTGTCATAATGGAACGCAGTAAGATTTAAATCAGTAGTGTTCGTCTTGATTGGGCGGAGCTTATTTGAATATTTTGCAGCCTTCTTTCCTGTTGTCCAGATAATTCAGACTAACTGGCCTGAGTAGTACGCATTCGATCAGCTTCTAATCTCACTTCTCGTTGTTCAAGTGATTCATGCGAACGGGTATCAGCGGCATGTACTCGAATATTTTCCAGTCTCAAGGGTCGTTGATCGCCTGATTCTGACGCTCGTAATGGTCTTATCTTTCGAGCTTGAGATGTAGGTCGACCAATTGCTTGTCATTCATTTTGAATAACTTTCTTAGGCGCCATCTATTGGTAATTAATCGCACCAAATTAGATACCTCCGTCGACGATCAACTTTGCTAAAGATCATAATATCTTTAACTGCACAGTTTACGATTTAATTCATTTTTAGTAGCCAATTTAGAAATCTTCCCCGGCTCATACGCGACAACTTTGCTAAAGATCATAATATGATCAAATGTTTACGATTTCATAGTTTACGATTCTATTAATTACATACAAACAAACATTCATTTTTATACATATATGTATATAGATTAAATGTAATAAATCGTTGTTCCTATGTTAAAATGAAGTCGTCGTGGTCTAGTAGGTAGTGTGTTGGCTTATTAGACGAAAAGCCAGGGTTCGAGCCCCAGGCCAGACATCAAAATAAAATACAAAAAGTATTTCTTCGGCGACTTCCTCTCAGCAGATTTCTGGCAAAAACTCTGAGAGTAAATAATATTGCCATGAAAAGTTTCTCAAAAATCTGTCGTTCGGAGTCGACTTTAAAAACTGTAGGTCCCGCCACTCATGTATAAAATTAACACACACAACATAAGTGGTGTGAGAAACTAGGTCGTAATCCTGACTGAAGGGTTGTAAGACCAATTATGTTATGTATGTTATGTCCTATGTTATAATATTTCGATATTTTATTATTTATTTATATTTTTATTAAAATGGAATTACAAATTATATATAATTATTACGAGCGGAATAGCTAAGAGCATATGCTCGGTGTAGCAGATTCTCTAGTGGAAACGCAACCCACGACCTTCACACTATATGGCTAGCACACTATCTTCTAGACTATTAGATCTCCTTATGTGATCACCTTAATCAATCAGTGATTCAACATTGTACTCATCAGATTGGAGAAAAATTTAATAGGCTAAGGGATATCGATTACCATATTTTGTTCTTCTAACTACAAAAAAAACAAAAAAAAAAAACAAATCTTGCATATTTCATTTAAATTTATGACAGCTGGTTCAACAACAACTATTTAAATGAAAAACTGTTTATTTTCAGAATTAATTAATTTATATTTTCTGTTTTTTTCTGAACATCCATTTCCATATACATGTATGTATACTAAATAAAGTCTTGTAATTTTTAATTTCTTTCAAATATTAACAAACTCTGTAATTTATATTTATTAAAGTAAAAATCACTGAAAGCTTTACAAAAATTAACTTAATATTTTCTAAAAATGATTTACAAATTACTTTTTTATTAAACACCTTGGTTTTGTACGTGCCGAAACACAATTGAATATTTTTGAACTTAATTAGACAGTTTTAAAGAGCTTCTTACAATGTTCAAATAATTTGTTTAAAGTTATACGTTTCATTTTTAAACAAACATGTAAATGCAACTCCAGTAGCCTTATAAATTAAGCATTAATTTTCGTTTATATACTTCCATCCTAATAAGTTGTTAAGCTAGATAAACTTCCAGTTTGATTTAATTGTAGTGAATTATCAAAATAATCTTAAAATATATTCTATGATATTTTCTTCCGTTCTATTGTGTACAAAAATAGTTTGTCTTATATTGTCAAGTAACGGAAAATGTCGGAGAATATTTTATGGGATCTCTTTTTCTCTATCGTCATTATAGCTTCTACAGAAGTCGTTGTGAGGAAAATTACGTAGGAATTTCCTCTTCCCCATCGTCATTATAGCTTCTACAGAAGTCGTTGTGAGGACGTGTATGCACATGTTCCAGTCTCTCGTTATTCTTAAGACCTATTCTGGATAAATTAAATGCAAATCTTGCTTTGAGTTTATAGAAAACTTGCTCTCTATACAATTGCGTTCTTTTTCCTTTGCGAATAATTAAGGTCTGTGGGAGATCAATTGTTTGCCAGTCTGTAGAGGAATGATAATCTCGCTTAAGAATTGTCTATTGTAAAAAGTGTGTCAGCTATGTTGTTACCTTCAATGTCCAAGAATTCATAGCAAGGTAACCATTGAATAGTTTATTATCTTCCCCAGAGACACTCGGAACTTAGGGACAATCTGTGGTTTCTTTAGGAAATTAATGCATGTTTTATACTCAATAAATATGTGTATATCCGCTACTCAATATACTCTTTGATACTGATTCCGCACGGCTGCTGTGTTTTTGTAGCCATTATTTTAACCTGACTATTAATACAATAATCGCGTAGTCTAAGGAACATTATAAGATTTAAAGGTTCTGAAAAGATTCAATATTCGACATTGTCACGTGATTTTAATCCGTTCGATTTCCTGATGGCTTATTTTTGGAGAGGATAGAATCGTGTTAATTGTAAAATTAAGAAACATAAGAAGACAATTATTTTGCCATCTTTGGTATTTGAAACTGGATTGCTTATGTTTGTAGTCAAGCACTAAAACATATAATAAAATAAATTAAAATATAAAATAAATAAAGTGTTCTATAAAAAATGTTACGTAAGATTAGATTAGAGGACGTGTACTTGTCAATTAAGACCCATTGTACAACGTTCTAGTTTCTCACACCACTAATGTTGTGTGTGTTAATTTTTTTATACATGAGTGGTGGGACCTACAGTTTAAAGTCGACTCCGAACGACAGATTTTTTTTGAGAAACTTTTTCATGGCAATTTTATTTACTCTCAGAGTTTTTGCCAGAAATCTGCTGAGAGGAAGTCACCGAAGAAATACTTTTTGTATTTTATCTTGTTGTCTGGCCTGGGGCTCGAATCCCGGCTTTACGTTTAATAAGCCAACTTACTCGTGTTCCCATGTTTTCCCACCTGGGTTCGAATCGGGGACCTTGTGCGTGTGAAGCACACGTGATAACCACTAAAAAAATTTTATTTTTATATAAATGGGGGTCGATAAATTGAAATACCATGATCGAGCTTTGACATAAGAGAGGAGTTTCCGTAATTCGAAAAATTAATTTCTAATTTTTTTGCCGATCATTAGTGACTGTTATGGTAAATGAATATGTGTTTTGTAATCTAAAACAATATTAAAAAAAAACAAAAAAAAAATGAAATTTGCATGTACTGATATGAATAATTTCTAGTTATGTCAGTTAACTAGTTATTAATATGATTCTTTCATTTTTACGATTGTTTTTTTCTTATTGTACTTATAATCGATTGTTGTTTTTTATAAACATTTTAAAAATTGCCATATAAACCTTGAACACAATACGCGTTACGATGATTTCTTCCGTTTTCTCAAAATATCAACTTACTAAACAATCATATTCACTACACAAAACTTTAATTAATATTGTCGTGTCAAGGAAGGAAGTAGGAACAGAAGTTTTAAAAATTGTTTTGTTAATTTTTTTTAGGCATTATTATCGAAAAAAGTCAATAAAAAAATCAGTAATTAGTAATAAATTTATTATTTTATTACACACTGTTTCTAAACTGAACTTTGTAACGTCGAACTGAATAATGAAAATACCATATTTTAAAAGTAAAGGAAACAAACATCAATTCAAAATTAAAATTTTTTAAAATTTAGCACTTAAAGTTAAACGTTTACTATGATGTATGATCCAATTAATTGATGTTTTCCAATATAACACTAATTAATGAATATGTTTTACATGAAAAATATTATATTTGAAATTAAATTTAATAAATATTGGCTCATTCGATTAGGATATTATTTAAATAATAAAAAACAATAATAAACACAAAGTATTATATTTAGGGAAAATATATTTCTTTCGTTCCTATAAACGATTTATACTTAAGTTATTGTGGTCAAGGCTGTATTTCAGTTTTCTACTTTTAGTTGTTGTTCCTTTAGACTTTCTTTTTAATTTGATACATGTACAGTGAGCGCCATAAGTGAGTCAACACTTTTGTTCTTACGTATAAAACAGTTTTGTTCTTAAGTATAAAATAAAGTTCCTTTATCATGAATTGTTGCTTTTGTTTTAACATTTTATAAGTAATAAAAAAACGTTTTTATTTTTGGAAATTTATTCGACTATTCTCATTTACTTTTCTCACTATCCTAAGAAAATGAATTATTTCAGTGGTGTTTACTCACTTTTGGCGCTCAGCGTATATTTACACACTATGCATAGAGTTGTTTCTAGCTTGCTAAAGAAGACGGAAACTTTCATGCGAGTAGGTCTCTACTTTCATCGGAAGTATGATATTTCGTGAAACTGCCGTACGGCATTACTTCGTTTGTTGCTATTATCTTACTGGATCTTTTACAGTTACTCATTATTTGACACTTTGATTTTGTAACCCTTTATGACCTTTGTTAGCATTCAAGTTTTCCTTTATCAAATAGGTAGCTCGGGCTGTTCTTTTCTACTACTATTTATGAAGAAATGGGTCACTACACTAGCCGCTTTAGAAGATAATGCATGTCAATATGATAAGGTTACTTAGTAATGTAACCCAAAATAATTGTTATCGAAGTTTTGTTTGTTTAAAAATAATTTGACATCATTCCAGTATCGTTTGCTCTATTTATTAACAAAGTGGTCATAATGATAAGGTCAGTTCCAGATTATTAAAATAAAACTTTATAGACTTTTGACTACATATTTATATTTTTTGTCTAATAAATGAAATGTGACATAGAGTTGATAAATTTTTCTAATTTAAAACTTAAAAAACTAAAATTTAAACTGTTACTTTTTACGGCTTTATATCGTTTGTTTTCGACAACTGATGACCTATATTTTTCATAATATTTAAATGTTGAAACTGTGGCGACCCAACCGTTAGAACCATTCCATACTGCTCAAACTAGGTCTTTTATGTTGTTTTTTGCCAACAAAATAAGTATTAATTGTTGCTTTCTGAAGTAATATCCCCAAAAAATATTAAGATAATAACAACTAGAACCGTACAGCTTAGGTACCTAGCGTCTTAACCGTATTTTGGATTGGAATTATTTCGGTTAGCAACGGGAATATTTTATAGTATACTAGCAGATTGTACCCGGCGTTGCGCGGGTTATGTAGTTTGTCAATTTTTTATAAAAATCAATTTAGAATTGTAAAAAATATTTTTAAATGTGATTTTCAATTGTTTGGTATTGAAATTCAAAACTTAAAAACGTTCTCGTGAAAAGTTAAAAAAAAACAATATAATATCATAATACTATTACAAAACAAATATTTTTTTCTCATAATCAGTGCATTAACAAGCATCGTTTGGGAGGTATTTCTACAAAAAAGGTGGCCATGGGAGGGACACCCTATTGTATAAATTTTTCTTTAAATTAAAAAAAAAATTATTATTGGGTCATTTTTGCATTAAAAATAACAATAAATAAAAAACCGGTTTATCGGTAAAAAATGCAATTTTTAAATTATTCGGAAACCGGTTTAACAAACAACCCAGTTTTTTGAATACTCTAAGTCCTAAACATAAATGCACTCAATTTGCCCGTTTTTCGCCCCTTTCCCCTCTTTGGCCCTCTTTTGGTCCAACTTTATAAACGGAACACCTCCAATAGCTATTTGGGAAACTTAACCAAGCTAAATCGTAAAAAAATACCTTTAAAACAGATGAAATACAGCATTTATGCATAAAGTACTAATTTTTGCCCATTTTTTCTCCCTTTGTCCCATTTTTTCTCGCCTTTTGGTCAAAATTGAAGTCGCCGTAGTCTAGTAGGTAGTGTGTTGGCATATAAAACGTGAGCCGTGGTTGAAACCTCAGGTCAGACATTTCCAACAAAACGAAATATGAAAGAATATTTCTTCGCGACTTACTCTTTTTTGCAAAAACTCTGAGAGTAAAATTTAATTGCCCTGAAAAAGTTTCTCAAAAATCTGTTGTTCGGAATAGACTTTAAAACTGTAGGTCCCGCCACTGATGTACAAAATTAACACACACAACATAAATGAGTGAAGAACGAAGTCGAAATCCTGACTGAAGTGTTGTAATGAACAATTATGTATGTATGTATGTATGTTTGTATATTATATATGAATTAAAATCTCTTTAAAATTTTAACGGTTCCAGTCTGTTTACACTCTTAAAGTCACGTTTGCTAAAAATAATTTCATTTAAAAATTAATTCATTGCCCATAAAACATTTCTATGACTATTTCTTTAAAATTCTAAAGAATTATTGTTAATTTTTCTTATTGCCGAAATACATTAATGCATTAATTTCATCTTCTTAAATTTTTGCACGAAAGCAATATATCTCATGCTGAAAATCCATTGAATTTTATTTAAACGGTGAATAAACTTTTTTTCACTCATAAAATAATAAACTTGTTGCTGATTGCGTTTAAAGTCTGATGACTAATTCATTCACGTTTCTTTATAATAATTATACTGTGAATCGGAAAATTATCATAGGTCAGTACGTTTCGAATAACACCATTTAGTCGGCTAGTCGTCAGCGTCATTATAGTGAAAATACTTGTTATAGCTTTCGGCTCAAAGTAATTGTTTATATATCTTAATGTTTTTGTTTTAAAGTATTGACGAAAAGATTTTGTTTTTGTTTCATGAAATACACAATGTTATAGGGTTCATTCGATTTGTATTATAGCGAATGGCGTACGTGAGTTTCTCAACGAAAACAGCTGCAAACAACAATTGATTTTCGATGTGCATGATGGTGATGATGTTGCTGCTGCTGACTTTTTGTTTCATACTGTATTCTTCATGTATAAACAAAATTTTGGTAACAAATTTTTAATATTTTTTTTCTGCTGCTCTTTAGCAAGATTTCGTATATGCTGCCGAAAGACATATGATAATAAATTTAAAAAATTGGAAAAAGCAACAGCAATATAAAAGTGTGTTTAATACGAGAATAACAAAAAATAAGAATTATGTGTACTTTTTTTGGGGTTTTTGTTTTTGTTTGTATGGTTTCCTATAAGTTCATGTTTGCTGTTGTTTATACGAATATGATTCAAGAGCAACACCACCACCAACAGCCTAAATCATCACACAGCACACAACTTGTTGCTGGAGCTACGTGAGAAATTCAACGTTGTCCAAAGTAATGCAACATTGAAAGTCAAACATATATTGAATAAACAAAAGAAGTATTACAAACATATTTCTATTTAAATTACAAATTTTTTACATAAAAAAATAAATAAATAAACAATTATTGTATGTTGTACATAACTTATGTATGCTCGTACAGTCATGAAAATTTGTTTAAGATTTAAACGGTTTTCACTTCCTTTATTTAGAAAATGTTTTTTCTTTATTTTATTTATGTTTCTCTAGAATAGAATCTACTTATCCAATCTGAAAATTCATAATTCATCATGGAGCTAAAATTAATTTAATTTTATATTTAAGTGAATCAAATTAAAAAACTTTAACAAATATTATAATGAAGTATCATTTCTGGATTCTTTTTCAACTAAAGGGTCCGCCAAATAACTTTTTTTTTTTGAAAACGCTTTAAAAAAAACTACTGAATATTTTCTCAAATTCCTTTTTTTATTTGAAAGTACAATCCTTCCGGTTAATAATGGAAAATAATTTCATTCAAATGGCTGCCTCGGCTGGCCATGCAGTAACCTACACGATCGGTCCAATTTTTAAGCACATTATCGATTGTGTGCAGCTGTATTTCACCAATGGCTTCACGAATATTGTCCTTTAAAGCGTCAATTGTCTCTGGCTTGTCGGCGTAGCACTTATCTTTGACGGCACCCCACAAATAATAGCCCAACGGTGTCAAATCGCAGCTCCGAGGAGCCAAACGACAAGTTTCTGCGGCTGATAATGCGATCTTCAAAAACAGGGCGCAAAACATCGAGTGTAGCTTCGGCTGTGTGGCACATAGCGCCGTCATGTTGAAACCAAATGTTGCCAATATCCTCCTCTTCAATTTTTGTGAACACAAATTTGTTCAACATGGCCCGATAACGATCGCCATTGACTGTAACGGCCACTCCTTGCTCATTTTCGAAGAAAAAATGGCCCAATTATGCCCCTGGAACAAAATTCGCACCAAACAGTGACTCGTTTTGGGTGCGTCGGCTTTTCAATGTATGCGTGCGGGTTTTCTGTGCCCCAAATGCGAAAATTTTGCTTGCTTACATACCCGCCAAGATCAAAATGAGCTTCATCTGAAAACATGTTTTTTTTTTTGCCAAAATCGGCATCTTCTCGTGTAGGCTACTGAATGGCCAGCCGAGGCAGCCATTTGAATGAAATTATTTTCCATTATTAACCGGAAGGATTGTACTTTTCAATAAAAAATAAATTTGAGAAAATATTCAGTAGTTTTTTTTAATCATTTTCAAAAAAAAAAAGTTATTTTGGGGACCCTTTACTATAATGAAGTAAAATTTCTGGATTTCTTTCAACTACAAGTAAGCTGTAATTCGTTAAAAAAAAGGATACTATTTGTCGGCTAATCTAATAGTCTACGAGGTAGTGGGTTGGCTTACTGGACGAGATATAGTGAGATCAAACACCAGCTCTAACATCCCAAATAAAAGAAAAAACATTTCTTCTGACAAAAATTTTAATTTTATTTTATATTTCATTAGAGTCTCTTGTTCTTGGAAGTTTTTCTTCCAATAGTTCAGTCTATTTATCTGTATTTTGACCATCTATCTCAAGTATTAAAGTAATTTTTTGTCTCTGTTTTTATTCTCGTATCTTTATAACAAGGAACTAAAAAAATAACTAATAACTTACTCCCATATTTATAAAAATTATCGATTTATGAAAGGCTTATGTAGCAAATTGTCATACGAATAATGTTTTATAAATCTTTTATAAATCGAAAAAAAATAATAGGAATACGTGAGATAAAATTTATAAATATTTTTTAGTATGTATTGTTACGAAAACAGCAAAAAACTAAAAAAAAATATACAATAACAAAACTGTATAGAAACACAACAAAAAAATTACAATTCGACGCCTCCATTCTATAACGTTCTAAGTGTACTTAGAACGTTTTTAATGTTCTTGCATTTTTAAATTCTACGTTCTCTAACTTAAATACTGTCAAAATTTGGTTAATATGCGCCGATCCGTTCCGAAGTTATAGGGAAAAATCTACTTAGAATACACATATAGACGTATGTCGCGTGAAAATTTTGAGAGCTCAACTCAAAACACACTTTTTCAACTTAGAATGTTATAGAACGGAGGCGTCGAATTATAGAACGAAGAATGAGGTTCTAGAAGTTTTCAGACGATAATGAATGAAGTATAAATGCCAATTACAGTGGACAGAAGCGTAGAATATATAGATTATGGTATTATAAAATTTTTAGTTTTAAAATGTAAAATTTGAACTTTGTTTGCTACAAAGAGCATTCAATATGATGTTGATTTAAACGATTTATATTTTATATTAAATTTCAATCCTTGAACTTACAGGAAATGCTCTTTTTTAAATAATAAAAACGTAACAGTATTGTATGTAAGGATATACTGATGATGAATAAACGGATATTTAGCTCGTGTTTTAAAATCTCATTAAAACTCTGAACGTACTTGCTACTGCATAGTATATGACTATAATAATGCATCTAATACTATATTCCTGACTGTATGTACTACCCAGTTAATTGTACATCACGAAATATTTCTCTTTATCGTTTGTTTTATTTGGATTAACCAAAATATAACACTTTTTAAGAGTTCAGCATTAAATTGTTGGCTCAAATTAACGATCGACCTAAAAATGAAAACGAAATTTTTGAAAATTTTAAATCAACGCATTTTTCAATAATAAAATTCTCTTCATCCATCTACAAATACACTCTACTCGTGTACAAATATAATAATTTCTGAAAGTTTACTTTGGATATATACATATAAAACTGACATAATCTACATAGAAACGTTAACACTATGTATAAGTATACATACTACATATAATAGATTGCATTACAAAATTTCACAATGCAATAACGTATGGTGTGTAACATGTACTCGTCCCCCAACACGTACGCCGCCCTGTCTACATTTATCACTCTCTTCGTATTTATGATGAAAATTCAGTTGATTGAGTGCGTAGTTGTGCGTATTTACAGAAACAAAACAAATTTAAACAAAAAAGAAAAAAAAAATAATAAAAATAAGTGTTCGTTATGCATGTATGAATGGATGAATGGATGTTGTCATTTATTTCTTTGTACATTTATAAACACATTCATTTACAACAACTTGAAACGTTATCACGTTACTATCACGTGATTTGTAAAAATAACACACATTTGAGAAAACTTCTCATACAGACGAAAACGAAATTAAACGAATACAATCAGCAAAAGGCAAAAACAATAACAACAACAAAAACATAAACTGACATTAAGCAAGAATTATTTGACAGATATTGAAACCAAATTCAGAAAAAAAAAATTTTTTTTTATAAAAATTTTATTAAATATTTATCAAATATGATAATGTCTATGAAATATGGTATGTTCTTTAATTAAGACAATTTCAGTCAATCTGTACAAGTACCTCTGTCAGTTTAATATACAATATTTAATTGGAAATAAAATGTCAGTTACACAGTATCCCTTCAAAAAGGTAGAAATGTTTATGACAATCGGTCATAAAGCATCGACCATAACAATAAATTATTTTATTTCCAGGCTTCCTATTTCTAATTTGAAAATACACAATAACAATATATTGGAAATTTTGTTTTTTTGTAATTAAATATTTTTGAAAAAATTTCTTTCGATCGTATTAATTTATTCCTTTTATAAAATCTCTTACCAAGTTTATTTTTGTTTGTGAATATTTTGCTACGCATTTTACTCGAATTTTCATAAGATTTCCATTCTTTGCTTTTTTCTGACTAGAGTAAAAAACATGTAAAGCTATGGACCAAGGTCCATAGTCGCTATATCGTCGTTCTACGCAAAACACAATATTCTGGTATTTTTCCAAATTAATTTTTTTTCGCGAAAAAAGGTTTTTCCATTTCCCAAAGATATTACATTAACAGCAATAAAGGACCTTTACAAATTTTCCTGATCCTAGGTTATCTTGTGACCTTGTCGGTTCCATGTATCTACAGGACGCCCTATTCTTCGACCGTCTTGGGGATTGCACTCTGTTACAATTATTGCTAAGCGTTCAGGTTCCAATTCCATTGATTTATAATTCTGTTCGAGTAACATTTCTGTGTAACTAAAGAGTCCCCGTAGTCTAGTAGGTACTGTGTTGGCTTATTAGACGTGAGCCCACGGTTCATACCCCAGGTCCAACATCTCCGACGAAACGAAATATGAAAAAATATTTCTTCGGTGGCTTGCTCTCAGTAGAATTCTGAGATTAAGTAAAATTGCCATGAAAACTTTCTCAAAAACCTGTCATTTGGAGTCGACTTTAAACTGTAGGCTCCTCCACATATGGATAAAATTAACACACACAACATAAGTGGTGTGAGAAGCTAGGTCGTAATCCATTGAAGGTTGTAATGACCAATTAAGTAAGTAGGTAACTAAAAAGCTGAATGTCTGGTCAAATGCTAAAGTACAATCTTTACTACAATTTCGATCTGGACTTGATAATTGCAGACAGACAGTAAAATAAAGTGAAAGTGGTTTTAAGTTCATTTGGAATTGACTCTTGATCATGGATGCAAGATTGTAAGTGGCTGTTTTTGGCAATGTGTGCTTCAGGGGCAGAATTTTCGCACAAAAAATTCTTGGGTAGTCTGGTATCACCTGATTAAAGGATTCAGAAACAAATCGACCACGTAGCAATAAGGAACAAGGACCGATTATTGCTGTTAACTATTTATTGGTTGCAGAAAAACGGATTAAATTATAGGCAATATGAAATAGCAACAACAATACGATAAGAGCAATACGAAATCTGTCAAATATTAGGAATTAAAAAATGCTGTCATAGCCTCGGCTTATTCTGAAGCACTAAGTTAAAATCTTTTTGTATCGTATGAGAACTGAAACTACTTGTTTTGAAAGAGTGGACGCTGCTAAGGACTTTATGGGCTATGAATAAGACCTAAGAGGAAAGAGTGAATAATCGAATAATGTAAACTGGTAAGGACTAACCTAAATAGAGCGAGGATTTGTGATGCTAAACTGTGTCTATTACAACGTAGTCGATAAATGGGTAAAACGAATTTTACGACATAACAAGGATGAAAGGATCAAGTACATCGATAAATGAACTCAAACAGCTGCGGAATCGTATGCTATAAGTGATATGTGCAAGTTTGTGAGAAAAAAAATTTTACTAGTGGACGTGAGAAGACAATTGAAGAACTTGCAACGTCTTCTGAGGACATACTATCCTTAAATGGATACAGTGCTCAGATTACTGTTCAAAGCTTTGACTTGTAATGGAAGATGTGAGTAAGCAAAACTTTAACATGTGATCGAAATAGAATATTTTTGTAGGTATCTTCTTTCCTCTGAAAATGATACAATTAGGCATTGCTTTCGACGTCTGAATAATAACACTAAGAATTGTTAACGATTGTAGCATATGCCCATCACATGTAACAATGGCCCATCACTGTCATTTAAAAGCAATCTCATATCAGCCATAGCATTTATTAGTAAAAGTTTAGATAATCGATTTTCGATTCCTTTCTTCAAACATTTACTTTTTTTATTTAAAATGCGTTTCAATTAGAAAAGGCAAGTATTATAAATACATCGAAGCTGTTTGTTTAAAATCAGATTCTCTTTATCTCAATCTAATGTTTGTCTTAAAACGTTTGTCCATATTCTTTGAGATTTTTAGTCAAAAGTTTTGTTATCGTTTCGTGCGTAAACAAAAATGTTTTGAATAAATAAATATGTTCCAAATAAATATTTTTGTTTTTCCCTCATATCTCCAAAATGAAGTCATCAAAACAACCATGAATTGCTCTGACTTACTTCTTAAATGTTATTCTATAACAAACAATTAATCAATATGCATAAATTGTGCAAAATTTTTATTTGTTATTTGTATACATTCAGCTCAGCTCTCACAATAAATATGTATTTATTCATAATTTACAATAATAATAAAATTATTTAATACTTTTACGTTCTAATAAAATAGAAAAAAAGGAAATCAACAACGCCACAAATGTTTGAATGAGGAACAAGTTTACAAAAGCTGATAACATTTCTCTAATTAACATAAGTATTTTCAATATTAGTATGTACATACTTCTCTATGTATGTACATACTTCTCTATGTATGTACATACGTATTGGAATTAAGTTTTTATATTACATTTCATTTAGCAATTATTACTATGTGCGATAATAATAAAAAAAACATATTCTATAATTACACAAATTGATAACTTATAGTTCGACCTCTCAATTGTACTTATATTACTATAAATAAATAATCCATATGTGGCATAATTTAAATAGATTCTCACAAGCTACACAATTTCTAAAGAGAAACATTTTAATTTATTTTACCGAGTTAGTTCTGTTCAGAAGGATCTTCAAAGTCCTTCAATTTGCTACCCCTAGTATCAATCGAAAACCTATTTATCCAATAACACCAAATATGTTGCTACCATATTGAACAGAATTCACAATCCAGAACCACTGAGGTGACATATATATTTTTTATTGTTGAAGGCAAGCAATAGGCTTAAAGTGGAGTATCAACTCCGAAAATATATACTGGCTGTGTGATTAATAAAATTATATTCTACGGAACCACGGTTACTGGTTGGGTTTGGTAGTTAACTATGGAGAGCGTATTATGAGGATGATAGCAACCATGGTAATATGTTCTCTGAGAACTACATTATCTAATGCAGATCTTGCGCTAACCGACCTCTCCCTCCTGGGTTGGGGGGAACTTGGTCAGTACAGGAACTGCGTTCACCTGTGGCATAATAACGGGTCGCTATGCGTGCTCAAGTGAGCTTTTGGTATGAAGCTACCACAGTAACCTAACCTAACTACATTATCTAAAGCATTGTTTACTATCTTTAACTGACTACCACCTTACATGTTTTCCATACAAGTAGCTGCGAACGCCGCTATGATCTGAGCGCCACAAGAGCATTGAAGTATGCACGCCGTGGTTATGGCAAAATTTTGCATGTAGTTAATCAGAATGCACAATACTTAAACCCACTTTCGGTTCTAGTTTTAAAGCTAGGGAAGGCCATCCAAAAATTTACTCACGGATCCAGGTCAGAAGACAAAGTTGGATATGTAATTTTTTTACAGCTGAATCTTAGATTGACCCTACTACTCAATTTCCACTATTCGGGCTGAAATAATAGCTATAAAAAATTGGTGCTTTGTGAATCCAGGGTCAGAATATATCGAGTGGAGATATACATACGTAAACAATCATTAGGGTTAATACGATCGCAAAGGCTGGTATAACTGATAATTCAAATGAATTCGTTTATCCCTCTGCAGAGGCCAGGCAAATCTGTTTCAATATGGATATTCGCAGAACAAAATTTTGATTCAACCTGACCAGAGTCTGTTTTAAAAAGCAATTATAACGGTAGACTGGCAATACCTCACAAAGACTTCTGCAGAGCAAAGAAAAGACACCTTTTACTTTGGCTGCCTTCTAAAATGTTAGTTGCTTTGTGTTCGAACAAAGTATCGTGTTCCATAATGCCGCTGTACAAAATATATACAATATATTCTATTTCAAAACGTCGCCAATGTCAGTCAAAAAGCAATCAGGCATTGGAATTATAGTTGATGCATTGTTTGGTTACTTTGCATATCTACGTAGTTTATATACAGTAGTAGAACTGCATACAAACTTTGTATTGATATATTTTGGAAGGCAGCCTTTCAGTAACAATAATTCTAAAAAAAAAATTATTTTCAAATTTATATTCTATGGATCTTGGATTTTCCGGGAACCAGTGTAATTTTTATACGTACACATACAAAACCAGAATGAATGCCATTTTTTTTTAACTGCGTCAATTGTTTTGAACTTGTATTGATTTTTTCATTCTTTTTTTGGATTTTTCGTAGAAGCAAATTACAAAAAACCAAAACAAATTCGAAGTCCAAGTTTTACTGAACTTACTGGTTTTTCAATCAGTTCTTTATTTCTTATGCTTTTTTTGTTTTTTTTGAATAACATTTCCTTTCTTTTTTTTATTTTTCATTATTTTTAGAAGCTTTTCTCATCAAATCTTGAAACTGTGCTTTTGTGGTATTCGTCCTATAGATTGTTTTTCTTTGCGATTTCTATGTGTGTATTTTTGATTTTGATTGTGTAGCGACTGAGTGTATCTTTATCTGTACTGAATTCCAATAGCGTACATTGAACGTTGTCTTTACCAAGTGCGCTGTGTCCAAAGTTCAGTTAAAGTTGGCGGAGGTTGGTGGTGGGCTTACGAGGCGCGCGACTAAAACGAGACACACAACCGGCATTTTTTATTTTTATTATGAACAGCAAATGCTCACATGCATGGGCCTAATATTGTTATAATGTTTTTGTTTTGTTTTCTTTAAAAGAAGAAAAGCAAAGCAAAATTAAATAAAAATGACAACATAAAAAAAACTTGTATAATTTAGCACGAGTCAGAGGCTTAAAAGAATAAAATTTTGTTTTGAATGGACATAAAATTGCCGATTAAGAATTAAATTAATTTTTTCTTCTTACCGCTGTGCTTCAGATTGGCGTACTGTAACAGTTCCTTGGATAACAGTGTAGTTAGTGGGTGCCTGGTGTAGTTAGGATTGTTGTTTGGATGTAATGGTGAGGGAATTTTCAATATATTGTCATCTGGGGGAAATAGGAGTCAGTGATGAGAGTTATATGAAGGAAATTAAAGCTTTTTAATTTTTAAATTAAGAAATCCTTTCGATTTGCTTTGTCAAGCACTTTACATTACGCCACCTCTAACGATAAGTTCAGATAGTACAATATGTAATGGTATTGATGTCACACAAAGTAATCCTGGAGTTAATACCACGCGGGATCCATACTATTAAAGCTATTTAGTTGTTCTACTGCTCCCAGCAATACCAAAGCATTTTACAGGTCTTAGTCTGCCAAGCACGGAAGTCCCCATAGTCTAGTGGGTAATGCGTGGGCTTATTAGACGTAATGCCACGCTTCAAACCCCAAGTCCGACATCCCCAACGAAACGCAATATGAAAAATTGTCCTCTTAGCAGATTTCTGGCGAAAACACTGAGAGTAATTGTCGTTCGGAGTCGGCTTTAAACTGTAGGTTCCTCCACTCATGTATAAAAATAACACACGCTACATAAGTGGTGTAAAAGACTGCTAACGAGACTGCTATACATTTCACTTGTTAGACCTATTTTGGAGTATGCGTCTATTATTTGGAATCCATACAGAAGCAGTTTTTATTATTCTGTTTACGTGGCTTAGGATAGGATTATGCCAATGGGTTTCCGTCATATGAGGCTAGATTAGGTTTGATAAAACTTCCAACTTTGGAACGTAGAAGGACTGTTTTAGGGGTTTGTTTTGTTTTTAATCTAATTAAAGGTGATATCGATTCTGAGTTTTTGCTTTATAACCTGAATTTCAGTATTCCAGCAAGATTTTCACGACACTATCGTCCTCTTTCTTTAGATTTTTATAGAACGAACTATGGATGTAGTTTTCCTTTTCGTAGATTATGTAACGATTTTAACATATATTATGATTTTATTGATTTTAATAGTAGTGTTTGTAATATAAAACGTAGCTTATATGCTGACATAAATTTGTAAATTATTGTATAAAAATGTATTATCGTTCTTGTTATGCGTGGTTCATGTTTATTGTAACTTTATTCAGCTTGTGATTAATTTCTGTAGCTGTTCTCGTTGCCATTACTTTTCCCTTACCCGCTATAGTCCGGACTGTAGTGTGTACGTGTCCCTACGTAATGGGGACGAGCCCTCCGCGGTCGGGTGAGGGTGGGTTCGTGTGAGGCCGGGGACGTTCGATAAAAAAAAAAAAAGAGACTAGGTCGTAATCATGACCGAAGGATTCTAATAACCAATTATGTGTGTATGTGTGTAGTCTGTCAAGCAGTGTCCCATCCTTCTATCCTGCTGAAAAATGTTCTCATCTTAATAATCGTACAATCTACGTTTTGCCTGGATGAACACTCTGCCAACTTTACTATATATGATCCCATTCTTTTAAATCCTCTATCACGATATCAGATATGAAAAAAAATGTATAAAATTGAGCACACATATTCATTTCATTTCGTTGAATGACTGCGTCTTAAAATAAACTTCAATGCAGCAAATTAAAACAAAACAAAAAAAGTTGTTTTGACTAAAGTTGGACAAAAGATTGCAATTTAATATTTGTGAGGGGCCTTTTATGAAAATCCTCAAATATAAAAGATCGCATAATGCCTACAATAATTGTAGATGATAATTACAATTGATTTATTTAATTAAAAAAAAACATTTCGAATTTTAATTTCAATAAGAACTCATACCGGAACGAAGACTCAATTGTGATAACAAATCCGAGTTTGACGTAGTTAATATTATTGGGGGCTAAGGTTGTTTAATAAATACATTTGCAATGAAATTAATTCAGTTCCATAGAAAATTCTTTAAAATTTCTTTATATTCGTCATTACGCTTACTTGATCTTGACTTGATAGAAGTTCATAAAGTGTGTTTTTTAATTGTATTTTGTACAGAAGGTGCGGCGCTATTCAGCTAGTTCAGCTTTTTGATTAAGTAGTAAATTAACTACACATGATTTCAATAATCCAGATATGCGGTTATTTTTTCATTCTACATAATAGATGCCACGTCTAATTAAAGCCTGCCAATTTTTTTTTAACTGTAGTTATTGAGTTATTGTTGGCTATCAGTCTCACCGATTGATATGGCTGCGATATGAGGCGGCACTTACGGCGTATGGTCTCTAGGCTAACAGAGAATTGATTAAGTGTATCGTATAACTGATACTCGCTTAACGCGGAATTATACGGCAGGATTCCTAACATATCAATCGACCAGATGGACTCTGGCACAAACGCCCGTGGACGGGAATGGGCTGGAATATGGAAAAACTAGATATCAAACAATGCCCTCTATTATTGCACCATAATATGGTTTTCCAACCGGTGGTACGTGCGATTAGAGAATGTATGACTGAATCAGTGCAAATTTAGCAAAATTGAAACAAAGGCTTTGTATGTCCCCAATGATGACAATAAGGTAAAAAGCATATAGGAATGCCTGGATAGTAAAAAGGCGATTAACAATTTCTCCAGTCATAGCGCAGTACACTTTACTATATATGGCCTTGTCATCATGGAGTGATCGGAAATGAGGAAGCAAATGATCTACCTAATACAACTGTTAGTACAGAACACAAAGCTGGATAACTCATTCCTTATACTACAGTGAAAACCAGGCTACGAAAGTGGACGGAACGTCTCCTAATTTATTGTGGGACCATGATGACACACCGGAAAAAATTGCAAAGATATTCTGAGGCGATCCCAATGATAAATATAATGAATATTTTGAAATAATGGAAAAGCATCTCACTATATCCTATATATCTGCAATCCCTACTTTCGTACGCTCGAGATCACAATATAATAGGGAAAGTACCATGCTCGACATAACTCATCGCAGAGGAAAGAACTGAAGAACTTACGGAAGTTAGTAATGTGTATACTTTCCCTATAGAAAATATGGCTGGTATCCCTTAACAGTAGGCGCATAACTATCCGATATAATGACTTAAGTGTACTCCGACCTGGAATCTTGACCTAGAACAACTATGTGGTACAATAATTAATATCCACTCTTAGTGGGAAGCATGATAATAAGACACTCTAACATTTTTAGAAAGATCTGCGTACTTCTTGAAGTCCATATAGCTTTTAATTACGTAAACACCGACTTTGTGACTCCGATGACTTCAGAACTTCTAGAATAGACGGCAGCAGAGATGTTAAAACATTTGCTTGTCGAAATTTTCTAATGGAGATATGTTAGCAGATGTTTTGCGATCTTATGCACCTAAAAAATTTGGTTCAAATAATAACAATGAAAACAGGCCTCAATACCATTTCTGATATATGTACCTTGAAATCCAAAATTTTTTAAAGAAAATAAATCCCAGGAATAATTTTTTTACAATAATAACTCCCAAATTATTTGGCTCTAAATAGAAGAACTTTTCTCCCAATAATATAACATTTCTTGGGAGGAGCCAAGAACCAACTAAAGAATAAACCCGTGGATCGTATGGATCGTTCTACGTTCGTATTCAATACTTTCACCCGAGCAGATTGTATCGGAAAATTAAAATATTTTAAACCAAATTTTAAATGTTTTAAATAGAATAGTATTGTAAAAATATAAAAAAACATATTTATACACCCGAACAATATATAATACTTAGTATAGGTCAGTTGTGTGTTGCAAACTTATTAGCTTAAGTAGGAAGTTTACAAAGAAGATCGTATATGTGTAATAGGCCCTCGTCTCACAGCCCTGTTTAAACGTGACTTTATTGACTTAGCCTACCCACACGATTATCGCCAACATGTGCTTTTTTTAACTGCGTCTCATGTTTTACTTGTTTGTTTCTTATTTTTTTTTTAAATAACTTTTTATGCAAATTTATTGGCGCTGTGGCTTTAATTTTTATTTTATTTTTAATTTATTGAATGTGTATTTAAATAAATAATTGATTTTATAGTGCGTCTTATTTTATGTAAATTAATGATTGCATTTCTGTTGATACGATTTCTAATTTTTAAATCTATTTCTCTATTCCTCTATTTATTTCATTTTAAGATTTGGCAAATTGCCTGCAGATAATTTAACACCACAAGATTTATCACCACCTCCAGACCAATACTCTAGTATGAATGCCTACAATAATGCAAAATTATGTAACGTTTTATTTGCCTCAAAGCTCGCAAAGGTAAATAAAATTTTTAGTGCTTAACTGGGGCAATGACCCCTAACTTTGAGCTTAAAAATATTTGTGTTGTTTGTTATTTGTTTATAAATTATTAAAATTTGATTTTTATTTATTTGATTTTAAGCTTTGGAAGCATCGTGGCATTTCAGTATTTTCTCTGCATCCTGGTAATTTGGTTTCATCAAATTTGTCGCGCAATTGGTGGGTTTTGCGTTTGTTTTTTGCTCTCGTGCGTCCATTTACAAAATCTCTGGTAAGTACCAATACAAATACAAATTTGCTAATTTATTTGTTGTTTATTTTATTAATTTAAAAAATAAATGGTTATTATTTTATTGTGGTATTTACAAGTGTATAAATTGATATTAATTTAAATGCTTGCTTTTGAAAATCATGAACTGCGGAAAAAAACAAAAATTAAACCGAAAGAACAAAGCATATAAAGTGTTATTTAATACATACTCACAATTCTTTAATTTAACCATACTCAATAACAAAGTCAAGATAAAATATAATAAAAAAAAACTAACAAAGCCACTGAAAACGATCCCTGCTCTATATTTTGCATACGAAAAATATTTGCTACAGTTTACAATACAGTTCTACTGTGCAGTTTGGTTTTAAAAATTTGTTGCTCGGTTCTAAGGAGATGATCACATTAGGCAAATATTTAACTATAAAAACGTAACGAATAATTTTGACGATAAAAAGTAAACTGCCTCATATAAGTTTTTGGTGTTTTATTCTGGTATTTGATATATTTTTCAATAAAAGTTTACTTATTTACACAGCAAATAATTGCGACCTTTTCTTAATTAATAGATTATATAATAACAAAATAGAAATATTTTAAATTTTCAAATTTGCATCCTTCGGTTCATTCCGAAAACCATTATTTACTCGCTAAATTTGAAAAGTTTTATTCTAAAGTATTTCAAACTTTTGCTGCTCCAGAGTCTCTATTTGTTACATATTATTTTTATGAAAAAAATGTTGTATTAAATGAAATAAAATTTAATTATCGAACATTTATAACCCCACTTGCTTGTCATATAACTTTCGAATTCTGTTTTTACAATGTTACTGGCTTTTATACTTCTCTTACTTACAGAACAGCAACGAATTATAATCATTGAATCATCATAATAAGAAATAAAGAAATCTGTGCCATATGTTAATTGCCATTAAATTATTTTCCTTGTTCGTTTTTTTTTTACATTGTCTTCCTTTTTTATGTTGTTGTTTTCATATGTCTTTGATTTGTTTTCTTTTTTTTTTTATAGCAACAGGCTGCTGCCACAACCATTTATTGTGCTACTGCCAATGAACTAACTGGCCTTACAGGGCTTTATTTCAATAATTGCTATTTCTGTGAGCCCAGTAAACTTTCACAAAACGAGTTGCTACAAAATCAGCTGTGGGGTGTTACTCAGGAAATGATAAATATTTTAAAGCATTCTCAGAGCAGCAAACAAAAATCTGGTGAATTTGTGTATTAAGAAGGTAAACCAAAGAAATTTTTCTTTTATAGAATTGTCTATTAGATGTAATGGTATTAAGTTCAAATGTAGTTCAAATATATTCAAACTATTCCTATAATATATACATACATATAATATATTCTTCTTTTTATTTTTTACGTTAAGTTAAACTTGTTCTAATGATTTTTGTTAACAGGATATTTGGATTACAATTTTCAATATACTTTTGTAAACATATAACTTCTAAACAATGAGTAGACTCAACGTAGGCCTTATATATGAACTTACCTCATATATGATAATTGGGTTGTGTGATAATTTATCGATGCAGACCAAATATACTGATTTGGGCAAAAATCTAGTTTGTTTCTTATACTTAGAACCAAGAGCTTCTGACTGCATATGACATATCATTAATACCAAGCTTTTGAGAAGTTACAAAAATATATACAATTTTGAGTTTTCTCTGTTGACATTTAATGGCTTTAACACAAGAGGGTAGACACACTTAGTTTAAGTATGGGCCCATGTGATACCACAATTAATTTTCTTCTTTCTAGAACCACAACAAGTTTCTGATGAAACCAATTACTCGCTTCATGTTCGTCCTCTATAGATCAGTGAGATCATCAGTACGGTGGAAACCAAGAGGCTTCCTTCACCTACGTTTTGCCCTCTTCCACGTCTCTTCAACTACAATGATTGTTATTGGTCATACAAACAAGACCAAGGCATCTCGCATAAGTACCATAAAAGGTATGTAAAGTAATTGCTCCAACAACAACACCAATACGAAAATTTGGAGTTAAGCAGTCTTTCCATGCAGTCTCCTTCTAACCTTGGCAATATTTGTTGTGCGATTTTGTGTATCTCCTAATAAGCCAATACGGTGCTAGCAAAATCTATTACTACAATGAGAATCATAAACATGCAAATTCCTAATGGAATTTCCAAAGTACGACCGAAATTTCAGTGATTGTGCCGCATTTGTCCAATTTATCCGGTTCTGTAGTTACCGAAATATCATCTTCCTCGTGCTTATGGTACATACATATGTACATATATAATGTAAACCTTGTACCGCTCTGTCATTTCACCGAGAGACCAAAATATCACCGCCCCTGTTCATATTGTACTAATGTATATAACGTACACGTTGTACCGCTCTGTCATTTCGTTGAGAGAACCGTGTCATTCAGACACTCACTGCCTATCAAAAAGTATGCAGTACGTATGGCAAACATTTCCGAATGCTGTGGTAGCAATACTTTGGTAGTCTTATCACGTGAGTGACGTCGAAAAATTGCTTTCTCCCAACAGCTTCATTAAGTCTGAAATTGTCTGTGGAGATCTGTTCGAAGTCGTTTACGAAGTGTGCCGCACTATTGTCATATTTCCCTCTATTCGGAATGGGTGTGTTTAATTTCCGGAAAAAGTCTAATTCAATAAGAGCAGTAATCAGTGTTGAGAAAAATGCCTTATATTCGAAATTTACATTTACTTGGATCACCTTAGCCTTTGGTTTATTTCTTCCGTTATGTTTCGGAATACTGTATAAAAGTTGTTTTTTTTTTATTTCCGAAAACTATTTGCTTAATGTGACCGTTTCTCTTAAAAAGTTTAAATAAAAAAAACAGAAAATTTTGTTTTTATAATTCTTTTATTTAGATTTTTTTGGTTTCTGTCCAATATTTTCGAGTTAAGGATTATTCTTTCTTATATCCTTCTTTTAATTGTTATACAGTCTATATTATAATGTTGTAAAAAAACAACAAAAACAAGCATTTATATTAACCTAATGAAGGACCTTCCTATTTGTGAGGCCAATTAATTAATTAAAATCTGTGGCCACAAGCAGAAGCCCTCCAACTTACAAACTAATAATTTATGTGTTAATTTTCTTTTTTTTGTTTTGATTTACAAACTAACAATTAATTAAAAACAGTGCCTCTAATGTCTACAGTGATGAATAAGGTGGTAATGGTTTAAAGCTATGCAATGTGACTAGAAATCGGAAACACGTCCTTTACGTTCCCAATCACCATAGCGAGTGGGCTCTGGACCAGCAGGACCACCAATTTCACCAGTGTGAGGGTTGACATTGTTGGGCCATGGTCTCAATGGCTCGACTTCTTGGAAGGGATGACGTGAGAATTCATCTAATTTACCTAAAGGAGTTTTGGCTCTCAGTTTCTTTTGGAATTCTACAAGGCGGGCACTTTTCGGTTTTAATTCACCTTTGAATTCTTGCTGGCAAGCCGAGGATGTGGAAAAGCAGGCCACTGCAACGAAAATTATAATAATAACAGTCAAATATTAAATTTTGTTTTCAATAATTTTTTTTCGTTTTTTTTTTAATCGATTTTTAAATTTTACAAGTTGTCCGTTCTCTTTGAAATCCTTACCTTGTTTGGTTATTTGGGGCAGCAAGCGGCTAGTTTGTTTAGTAACATTCACAATTTGACTCATTTTGTCTAAAAAATTTGTTTTTAGGAATATTGATTTTTTAAGAAAAATTAAGTTCACAATTGTTTCTTTTTTTAAACCGAATTAATAAAATAATTGATATTTTCTTCAACAGTTTTCTATTTTTGATTAGAAATTCTTTTCTCCGACAGTAATTACACAATGTTTTTTCTTTTAGTAATTTTTCTGTTGTTTTGCTTTTATTTTCCGTCGTATTTGACGTTTAAATCAGTTGATTGCTATCGAACGAATAATTGCCATTCCCCATCTTCATGGTGTTTTTATACTCGTTGTTCTCTCGTCTAGCATATGCAACAACCACTGCTACGTGCTCTTTGCGTATATATTCCTCGTACATATGTTTTGTCTTTTAACTTCGTAAAAAGACGCGAATATCAAACACAAAATGTATATGGAAGCAGAGCATTCATCGGCCCCAACACCCAAAGAGCGACAAGTTGTGTATGGTTGGTTGCTTTATAAAGCTGTTTGTTGTTGTTTTGTATTTTTTATTATTTACTTCTATTGTATTTTAATTGCTTGTTGTGTGCTCTTTCCCAGAAAAACAAACGAGACCTAACCAACCCATTCGCCTGAGTTTTGGAGTATACGTCCTTTAATGCACGTACACACAATCCTTGGGTAGCTGGCTGTAGTGGTTGCCGGCACTCGACCTAATTTACTTCAAATGCATTAATATTGGTTTCTTTCATTCTTTCCTTATACTGTTCTTTCTCTGTTTACATTCGATGTTTATTTATGGTGTGTTGTTGCTCACGTTTTCCAATTCATCATATAGTTGCATATATTTTGTTGTTGCTTATTTGTGGAACATTGTGTTAAAACAGAATTGAAGATAGCAAATGAATGGAATGAAATCAGCTGTAGTTTGTTTACACCCAGTGCTGCCGAGTTTAATTATTTGTAATCAAAAGACTGGTTATTTTTTTGTTCAATGTGTAGATGTGGAAGTTTTCTGGTTTTGGTTATGTTGAATTTAATTCGCAAATTTTTTTTCGTATCCGATTTGTATAAAGGAAAATAAAACCCCCATTTTTGTAGCTTAAGAAGAATTTATGGCGTGCGGTCTTTTTGCGTGTTGTTGAAATTTGGTCGGATTTAACGGACGGGACCACACTAATTACTACTTAGTGTGGTGTGTTTCTATTTTGACAAGTGTGATGAATTTATTCAGTGTGGTGAGTTTCCAGGGTAGTGAATAAAACTGAAAATCACTAAAGTACCGTTATTTTAAATACGTCCTGTTTTATTATAGAGCACTGTGCTATCAGTGGTGAATTAACCGGTCTGTGTCTAGAATAAGTAATTTTCACCTCCATTAGCGGAGCCATTTGGTTAAAACAAAGCCATCATACATTAATTGGGATGGATGGAGTCACGTAAAGTTGCCAATTAAAAAATATTGTGTGTTCGTGGGTGGTCCTAATTCTCCAATCTGCAACCTCCTTAAACATATCGGGAGGTGGATTAGAAAAACGGTGCACAGGTGCTATACATATGTATAGATCAATATGACCGTGAACCAATTTAAAGGTGAGTTTGATGAGCAGATAAATATTACGTTTTGGTGCAGTTAATTGACCGAGATACGACCCCTGAGACTATCTTTTGTGGTAATACGTGAAGTCTTTCATGCACAAGGTCAAATCAAACACAATTTGAACACTGGAATATAACATCACAGCTGCCCTACGTGGGATGCTGAGTGAAATACTTAATGAATAATGTTCAATGGTAGATCGCTTAAGTCGTAGTCGCGGACAAAACATATATGAATTAGTTTTTAAAATATTTTAATAATAAATTTAGTTTAATTTTAAATATGTTGGAAATAAAAAATTCTTTAGAGAATAATATTTGGAACCGCTGCATTTTATTTGAAGTCAATTTTCCTGTATCCGGTTTGTGAATTTGATAGGCACAATGTTTGCTATACAAGCATTTTGAAATCAAAACCTAGATGTCGCCTTTAGGTATATATCTCTGGTTAAATACAACCCTAAAACTATTTACTGTTATCAAATTGAATCAATGAGGTGAGACAAAGAAATAAGCAATAGGCCTACATAATGTTTAAAATTTTTTAACATGCTTGGGGTCGATACACATTATTCAGCGATTACATCAGAGATAAGAAAACTAAATAAATACATACTTTCATGGTCTATTGAATTCCTAATCTAGAGCGTTGTTTAAATAAATTATTTTTTAAAGACATTCTTATTGTCTTTTTATTTTTTTTGCAATACCTGAGACTAATTGCACTGACAACAATATTATATCTTTCTTTTGAGCTTTGATTAATTTTCAAAGAATTTTTAAGACAGTTTTAAGCGGTAGGTGCAGTCGCCTGTATGTTACATAGTGATTGTCTTGTGGACAATTTAAATGTTAATAAAGTGTACAATAAATAAAAGAAAAATTAAAAAATTTACATAAAAGCTAAAAAATTGAACAGAAAAAAATTTCGATTGAACGAAAGATTAAGAAAGAATAGTGTTTTAGAAACCAAAATCGTTTGTTATAAACAAATAAATCAAAGAAGTTTGTTAGTACATTAACAAAGTGAATAATAAATAATCGATAAATTTTATCGAAAATTCTTGCGCGTAAGTTATAAATAAATTAATAAATCCCTTAACGTTAGCTTCATTAATAAAATTTAATGTTAATGACACACGGCTCTACAAGAAATTGATCTTTAAAGGTTAGAAAATAAATATCAGAACAGATGAATATAAAATTATCTTTATAAGGTTAATGTATTTGATAAGTAGTGGAATTTTTGATTTTAAAATGTAGAGAAATTCGGGTTTCCTTCAGTTTCTGTGATAAATATGCCCTAGATCTCTCCAATTTATATTCCAATTTGTGGTAGGATTTTAAGACAATAATTCGGCTAATTGGGTTACAATTCTTTTCAGACACAAACCGCACAATTCAAATCTGTTAATACGGCATTGCCGACATGCCGGTAATGCCGGTTTTTGAGTAACGGCATCAGTGGTGAATTTCAATTTTATTCAACACACTTGTTAAATCGATCACATTTCTTAGAACTCAGCACAAAAACTCAACATTCTCGAACGCACCACACCGCAAACTCACCACATCTTTAAAACACACCACATAACAACGCCTCCCTCCCACCTCCGTTGGTTTAAAACCCTGCTGCTCATCCCATTCATAATCTTTGGATATGAATGGTCACATTTCAGACACAAACCACGTGTACAGATGCATTGCAAATGTTTCTCAAAGACAATGGTGTTTAATTTTCATTTATGCAAACCGGTTACGGAACAAGAATGTGCGAATTATTAAGATGGTGAATTTTTGGAACGAACAAACTTTTTTTTGGTCAATCAACCCACTTCGCCATCAACCACCATCGGCCATTGCATGCAAATGAAGATGGCGATATAACAACAATTATGATTGATTGTGGTGGTGTGGGTTGCCTATAAGCGACCAATAAAGAGTGTGTGTAGGTTAAAACGCCATGCATGCATGAGCTGCAATTCAAAATAAATGGTTCTCAAGAGGTTTTGCTGTTTTTTTATTGTGTTTTTGTCTGTGTTTGTTTTTTTACTTCTTTTCTTTCTTTTATGGAATAAAAATTTCCATTTTGGCTTTTGCTGTGTGTGCTTGTCTTAAGCGTTATCACTCGTAGAAATAAGAGATAAAATTTAAATTTTCTCTGTTGATATTTAAAGACCTTAACACGAGAGGATAGGCACACCTAGTTTAAGTATGGCATCATGTGATATCACAATTAATTTTCTTTTTTCTAGAATTTTACATAGTTTCTGATGAAGCCGAATAGTCTGTTCATGTTCATCCTCGACATCAGTGAGATGATCAGTGAGATCATTTGTACGAAGGAAAGGTGCTTCCTTCTCCCCTTCTCCCCTGTGACTTGAATGATTGCTGTTATTGGTTATGCAACCAAGATCAATACGTCTTGCATAAATACTTAAAATACAATGACCATTATTGCAGCAGCTAGCACTGTTTTTGATCCGAAGTTTTCGAGTTGACTTTTCGTGCAGCCTTTTTTTAATATTGGGCATATTCGTATGGCCACCTTGCCTATTGTATCCGAAGCTAACCATGCAGCGCTAACTGAATCTATTACTATATTGCCAATCATAAAGTAGCAGGTTCTTAATGGGATTCCTATTGTAGAAAGTATGCCCGAAATTCCGGTGCTTGTGCCTCATGTGTCCAATTTATCCATTTCTGCAGTTACCGAAATATCGTAGTATTCGTGCCTATTGTACTTATGTTTATAATGCGAAGGTTATATCGCTGTCATCTCATTGAGAGAATCGTGCCAGCCGAAAACTCAATGCCTGCGGGTATTGCTAAACACCATACTGCACAGTCTACTCATCAGATTTGCAGGAGTACTGAGGCAGATATTGCGAAAAAAGCCTACCACGTTTTTGCCTGTTTTCATTCGTCTTCTCAAGGATTTGGCATAATGCAAATCCCTGGTTGATGATGGACTTGCCAGGTCTGAAGCTGCACTCATAAGGTCCAATCAGTGCTTTGACGATTGTCTTTAGTCGTTCACACTAAACTTTATATGCGATAGGGAGGAGACTAATACTGCTGTAATTGGCGCATATAAAAGATTCTACCTTATTTCGGGACAGGTCAGGACAAGTCAGGGCAGGACAGAGAACACTGAGGCAGGAAACTGCTTTGGCTTGAAATACTCTTTTGCTTTCACCCTCAGCCTGAAATAATTTAAAATAAATAATTTAAAATAAAATTTTGTAATGTCATTGATTTATTCCTTAAAATCCGGATTGGAAATAAACCCTTCATCGACGGACACTTATTTTTTTTGTTTGTTTTTGTAAGTAAGTTTTATAATAATTTCTATATTTATTGTATTTATTTCGAAAAGGCTATTAATTGCATGCCAGACATTGAAAATATTTATGATTTCATTCATGCTCGTATTTCGAATGCATATTTCAATGTTGTATTGTGCTGGCTATCTTTTCAAAAGTATTGAAATAGAGATTTTCAAATTCTATTTGGAACTTTTCCGTTCGCAGTTAGCAACTCTAAGCGCAATGCGTATTAAAATAATAAATTTTAAAGATTTATGAGGTTTATGTGGAGCAAATGCATCACAACTAACAGACCAAAAGCAAAAATAGAAAGGAAAATAAAAAAACAAATGGAAACAGAAGTCATAGTCAGCTAAAACAGAATTTCTGGTAGCCGTACATTAAATTATTTTAATTGATGAACAAGAACGTCGTGATAACCATTTTTAACATATTGTCGGCATACTCAAGCATGTTATGGTTCTTTGAGGGCTTTTTATGAATGCAGCTGGGAGTAGTTAAAGGCCGCTTTTTATTCAATCCTGCTTTAGGCGTTCATATTGAGAAGTCATGAGTTAAAAGCGTGACTTCAATGTTTCTACCTGTGTATGTCCGTGTATACTTTTAGTATTTTTTGGAAATTTTAATACTGAGCTATCAATTCAATCCTTGCATATATACATCCTATATTTAAACACGTCGATTCTCCCAAAACGCAAATTTTACGCATTACAAACTTAATATTTCCCAAACAATTTCTTCCCAATACTTGTAATAATTTGCTTCTTATTGTAGATTTTTGATGATAAGCTTTGCTCTAAATGTTATCAGTCTAGTGTAACGCTTTTTTACGCCCCCTCGTCTCGTGAACTTGTTGTGCCCACTCCGGAACCACGATGGTATTACTTCGGAGTGGAGTCCCTTTGGCCCCTGCGTGTTCATATCCGCGTCCGGATTGTGTGTCGAAAGTTGAGACATCTAAGTGTCTCCACTATTCCTTTGGTCCAGGTCCCTGATTCAAATTTCGCTTGACACGTGTGCCAGTTTCATCTATGCCGGCGTGTCCACATGTTCCGCAGCCTCAAGGTCTCTCTTCTTCAGTCTTAGAATGCTCTCCACGTAATTCGCCACTGAGGTCCAATTTTGATGATGATCGTCCCGATAGCTCTGCCAGCGTTCACATTCGAAAACAGTGTGCTCTGCATCATCAATTACCTCCCCTTCCTCGTAAAGACAGTAAGGGGAGGCGGTTTTGCAGATATTTTCTAAAATATCCGTGACCCGATAGCATCTGTGTGACGTAGTAATTTACCTCTCCAAATTTCCGACCAATCCATAGCCTTATGTCCGGAATAAGTCTCGCCATCCATCTTCGTTTATCTTCCTCGTTCCATCGTCGTTGCCACTCTGAAATGGTGTTTCCCTGAAGTGACCGGTTATGTGATTCCCAGCCGATTTCGCCCTATAAATCTCCATCCGTTCTGCCGGCAGCAGATCCACAGCGATTATACCTGCTATCACAATTACGGCTGGGGCGGACACTGTACGATATGCCGACGTGATACGCAATGCTGCCATTCTCTGTACCGATACAAGTGAGTTCGCCCGCTTTTTAACATCTTGCGTTGCGGCCCAAATTTCGCTTCCATAGAGCATAATGCTGTTTCCAACCTCCATCAGGAGTCTCCGTTTCGCCGGTAGCGGGCCCATAATATTCGCCATTTGGCTGCTGAGCTGTCCAAAGATCTTCTGGGTTTTGTTAGCCGAGTACTGAATCTGATACGAAAAAGTCAGTATGGCATCCAGCCTTATTCCCAGGTATTTCACCGAGCTCTTGGTCCTAATAGTGTAACGCTTAGATCGGAATATTTTGTTGTAGCTCAGACCAAGAAAACCTTTTTAAGTCATGCATTAATCCGCTTTCTACCCAGTCTATGTTCATTTCCATTGGAACTTCGATTCAAAAATAATAATGAAGATAATTTTTCCTTCATAAGTCCGTTTTTTTTATAGTGCAATCAAAATTGAGCGGGTAGCTCCTTATCCAGCAGTGGATTGTGTTGGTTATAAGGAAATTGATTGTTATAAAATATGAAAGAGGGAGTAGTGTTTATGGACATTAGATTTAAAACCATTTATGTTGAAAAAATTTTTCACTGCACCACAAACGGATATGCTCTGCCAGAAAAGCCTTACTCAGAGATGGACTACAGGTCGGATAAGGCTTTTCGGCAAGCAGTATTCGCATTAATTATTTCGAGGGTAGAAATTATTAGTTAATTAATAATTAAAAGAGATCAGTTGATTTCTTCTTTATTAACGATACCACTAAAAAGTTTTTAGTAGTTATATTGCATGTTTTCATCTTACTGCAGTGATAGCATTGCTGCAAGCAAATATCAAAATTTGCTTAAAGGCCAATTTAGACGATAAGGGTTCAGGGATGTAAAAAAAAGAGAAAATGTTATAGAATTTCATCCATATTTTAAAAATGAAGGTAGAAAACTTACGAATGATTAGTAAACCACCAAAACAAAGTGAAATGAATGCATTCCTAATCTAAAGAAGTGTAAGTTTCAGAAACCGAAGAAGTCCGTACGACTAAACAATTTTCATGCGTAGTTTTTTTCAATTCTTTCGTACGATATCAGTACATATTGTGTTTAAACGATACCGCCCTTCTAAACCAAAACCTTTTGCACGACTTGTGTTATCGTCTAAATTCCCCTTAAGGGCACAGCAGCAGCATCTACTTTAGAGTTTAGAATAAATTTAGAGAAATTATGTGATAAAATTCTACTCCACTATTTTATAGAAGGAAAAGCCCTGCTTATTAACATTGTATAGCAATAGTAGCTAGTAAAGACCGCTTAATTTATATCATTCACAATGTCTTGATTCTTTAATGATAACTATGTTTTAAATATTAAAATATTATTTCTAGTTGTCATTGTTGCTTAGTGTAGTGTTCATCCATATTAATACAATTAAATAACAAAAATGCAATTGTTAACATGACTACAATAAATCAAATTAAATAAAACAATGAGAACTGTTCCAAATAGCATCGCCAGCAACAACAACGACAACAACCACAACAACAACAACAACAACAGTAATAGCAACAAATTCTAACAAAACTATTTAAATAATCCAACAAAAGCATCAACAACAAACAATTTATACCAACAAACAAGTCAAATGGAAATGTACTCCACCCTGACCATGATATTCTTTTTTAATCATTTAATACTCACTCTGTTGTATCATAAGTAATGTTGCTAGATTTGGTTTACATTGGATATTTGTAATATCCTACAGAATACTAGGTCTAGTGAATTATTTGCATCCATATAAAGTTTTGTAAATTACAGAATCGTATTGTGTTGTGTGAGAAATATATTTCTGTGGAATAATTTTCTTTAGCGACGAAGCTCATTTCTGGTATATCATAAAACAGAATTTCAGATAGATTTCAGATAGTGTAGAGCAGCCATTCGACTTTTAGAAAATATCTTTACCATCTAATGGGTGATTTTTTAAGAGCTATAGGAAATTTTTCAAAAAAAAAAAACACATAAAATTCAGAAAAATGCATGAAATCTTTATTTGAATCGATAGTAAGGTCCATATAATTTAATGTTTGAAGATTATTTCATACAAATGTTGACCGCTACTGCGCCTCAAATGGTCCATCCGCTTAGTCAAATTTTGGCATACTCTTTCCAACATTTCGGCCGGTATCTCACGAATAAATGCTTCAATGTTGTTTTCCAATGCGTCAACTGAAGTGGGCTTGTCTGTATAGACGTGAGCTTTAACATAGCCCCACAAAAAATAGTCCAAAGGCGTTAAATCGCACGATATAGGCGGCCAATTGACCGGTCCCGAACGTGAAATAAAATGTTCACCGAACTCGCCTCTCAATAAGTCCATTGTTACGCGTGCTGTGTGGCATGTGGAACCGTCTTATTGAAACCACATGTCATGCAAGTCAAGCTCTTGCATTTTGGGAAAAAAAGTTTGGATATCATCTCACGGTAGCGCTCACCATTCACAGTTACGTTACGATTCGCAGCATCTGTGAAGAAGTACGGTCCAATGATGCTACCAGCCCATAAACCGCACCAAACTGTGACTTTTTCTGGATGCATTGGTAGCTTTTGCAATGCTTCTGGCTGATCTTCACTCCAAAATCGACAATTCTGCTTATTTACGTATCCATTGAGCCAAAAATGATCTTCGTCGCTGAACAGAATTTTTCGATAAAGAAGTGGATCTTCGGCCAACTTTCCAAGAGCCCATTCACCAAAAATTCTGCGTTGCGGTAGGTGGTTCGGCTTCAATTCTTGCACCAGCTGTATTTTGAAAGGCTTCACACCTAAATCCTTCCGCAAAATTTTCCACGTTGTTTAGTAACAGAATACCAATTGCTGCGAACGGAGACGAATCGATAATTGATGGTCATCATTAATACTGGCCGATACAGCTGCGATATTTTCTTCAGTTCGCACTCTACGAAAGCGTGTTGGTGGTTTAATGTCCAACAATGTAAATTTGGTGCGAAATTTAGTCACAATAGCCCGAATAGCCGATTCAGTGGGTCGATTAAACTGACCATAAAATGGAAGAAGCGCGCGATGAACTTTCTTAACAGAACACGCATTTTGATAATAAAATTCAATGATTTGCAAGCGTTGTTCGTTTGTAAGACGATTCATGGTTTAATTATAGACCAAACTGAAGATGTTTGACAGTGAAACAAAACACGAAACGTGCGTGAGCTGTTTAAACCAGTTTGCCAAAAAGATAATAGCTAAAAAATCACCCGTTATTTTCTTTACTTCGTTAATTTGTTCATGACTTAATACTCCTTATATTTCCAGTTAAGTTTATACACATGCATTGCATCCACTGATGAAGGCTTTATATTGTGTGACTCCTACTCTTTCTCAAGAAGTTAAGCTGCTTGGCATTCGTGCGATATTATACAATCTGGGTGGAAATATTTGATGAATATTTTTCGCCTTCGCTGGTTTTTATGGTTCATATAATCGCCGACAATACGCCATCTTTAACAATTTAAAGCCTTTCGATAACTCTTAGTATCTTTTGATTCTATAATAGTATTCGAAACACTTTTTAACACTCTCGTACGGTGTAGTTTAGGTATAGTGTCGGTAACAAGATCAGATCAGATCTCCTTGTTTAACCTCACATACATACATAATTTGCCATTACAACCCTTCAGTCAAGATTACAACCCAGCTTCTCACACCACTTATGATGTGTGCGTTAATTTTATATATATGTAAGTGGGTATATATTAAAGTCGGCAAATTTTTAAAAAACTTTTCACGGCAATTTTATTTACTATCAGAGTTTATGCCAGACATCTGCTGAAAGGAAATCGCCAAAGCAATATCATCTTCATATTTTCATTTTGTTGGAGATGTCTGACATAGGGTTTGAACAGAGTCCAAATACTACCTACTAGACAACGGCGACTAGTTTAACCTTATCTCTTGAAAAAAGAAAAGAATTAAATAAAACTATATCTTTTAAAACAACTCGTAATTGTTTTTACATTTATCCTTTGGAATTGACTTTAAACTGTAGGTAACGCCACTTATAAATAAAATTAGCACACACAACAAAATGTGAGAAACTAGGACGTAAGCCTGAGTAAAGGATTGTACGACACTGTGTTAAGCTTGAAGGACAATCTGCATTGCTCTCAGCTGGTACCTACTATATATTACATTAAGCAATTGATAAAGAACTTTGTGCTAGAGTGATACGCCAAATCTATTCGATAGTTATCGCAGCTAATCTTCTTTATGGAGAGGTCGTCTGTCTCCTTGTCGAAGGCCTGCTATAAAAATTGAAATGCGATTACAGATTACAGGTTCACTAAATGAATTCCGACAAAGGGAACTCTTGTAATGTTTAATTGGTCTCCATCTAGGTCCATCCTGGTCTCTACTAGGCAAACAACATGCAACATTTGTTGGAATGCGACTAAACATCCTACCATTTCAGAACATTATTACTCCTGTTCCTTGCCTGCACTATCTTATCTGAATGCAACAATGATTCATTTCTGACTGACATAACTGGTGACGTAAAGCTGGTAAATGCGATAAAACCAAGTGAAAACGGTCAATGGAGGTGAGCCAACGCAAAATGTGATCAGACCTAGATAGTCGGTCTAGAAGAATTTGCTGTATGTTTTACATTTAGCAAAGGATCGCCTTCTAAGATAAAAGTACGATTTTTACTCTGAAAAAGTGTTCTACAAGAAAAAAAAAGTACTGTCGAGTTTTTTGTTTAACTACATAAGAACAGTCAATATCTATAACCTTGGTTTGACATCTAACAATATTGAACTGTGATGATATATCTGTTCGGTAAGGTTTGGTAAGTCATCACGAAAACGGTTTCAAATTGCGGAAATTCAAAACTTTCAAAACGACAAAGAAATATGCTTATCGAAGGGAATATTTATGTTGTAACGCAAAATCTTAAAGAAGATGTCGAAATGTTAATTTAATTTTTCCTTTGACTAAGTGAGCCATTTTATATAAAAATGTCAGTGTATGTAAAATACTTCTTGTATTCAAATTAAAGCCAAACGTAACTCATTTGTGTGACAATTCTACGGATGGGACTCATGTAACACTAGCTGAAGATTAGCATATTTGTCTACAAATTATATGTAGTGATGAAGCTCGTATAAGCAATAATGCCGAATTTAAAATGACATCGGGGTTTATCTTACTCTGAATACGGACAGCAATCGATGCTTGCTGAGTTTTTTTTCTTCTAAAAATTCGGTTTCAACAAAATGGCTCAACTTGCCTTACAGCGCGCTAAAAGAATTCAATTTATTGAAAAATCTAGCCTCATAAATCATTAAAAAGAGCAATTCTTGTAAAATTGGCGCTATAAAACCAGATTTATTGCAAAAATGTTTAAATATTGAACTATCGAGCGTATTATATAAATCGAGGCTATGGTGGAACTCGCAGCTATGGGTGAAGTGGCCGTAGTTTAGTAGGTAGTGTGTTGGCTTCTTAGACGTAAAGCCCGGGTGAGACATCAAAACGTAATATGAAAAAAAATATTTCTTCGGCGACTTCTCAGCAGATTTCTGGCAAAAACTCTGAGAGTAAATAGACCTGCCATGAAAAAGTTTCTCAAAAATTTGTCGTTCGAAGTCGACGTTAAACTCTAGGTCCCGCCACTCATGTATCAAATTAACACACACAACATAAGTGGTGTGAGAAGCTAGGCGGTAATCATGACTGAAGGGTTGTAATGGCCAATTATGTATATATGTATGTATGGTGGACATATTTCGACAAATATATTTCAAAAATAAATACCATGATATTATATACCGGATTATAATAAAAATTTCCTTGTATTAAGGCTTTAAGTTTACAAGCTTGTAAAAAACATCCTAAACTTAAATGTATTCAACAAATCCTTTTATTCATCGTTTTGTAAAATTGTTAATACAGACAGCTGTCCTACCTGTCAGCAGACACCGAACAAAGGTGTGGAAGTAGTCTCCTTATTTAAAGCACATGCCATTGTAAAATTATTACAGCACTGAAACGCAAATCATATAATGAATTTGATGTCATTAATCCTACTTACTTACTTAATTGGCCATTAACAACGCGGATTTCATCCTGCCGCAATACATTCTTCCAGGCGCCTCTGCTTATTTCGCGCCTACGCCAGATGGTCACACCAATTGATGACAGGACTTCCTCGACAAGGTCGTCCTCTTCACAGATTTCCGCAGACGCCCGCATCAAATACCCGTCTCTTCGGAGCATCCTCCTTCATTCGAACGACATAGCCGAGCCAGCGCAGCCTCCGGATGTTAATACGCTGCACAACGTCCATGTCGTTGAGGAGCTCATACAGCTCACTGTTGGATGGGATGTGGAAACCATTTCTAACTCGCACTGAACCGAAAATCATACGTAGGGTTTTTCTCTAGAACACTCTCAAGGCTGCTGCATCAGTGCTTAATAGGGTCCATGCCTCTCGCCATAAAAAAGCTCGGGGAGGATGAGTGTCTTGTAGAGTATTAGTTCTGTCGTACGAGAGAGGTCTCTGCTACTCAATTACCTATTGAGACAATATTAGCACCTGTTGGTAAGAGTTATCCTGCGCTTGATCTCCAGACTGACATCATTTGTGGTGGTAACGGCGGAGTCAAGATAAATAAATTCGTTGACTGTCGCGAAAGTATAGCTATCGGCCGTGATCTGAGATCCAATATGCCGTGCGTCTCTACTTGTCTATAACATATACTTTGTTCTGCCCTCATTTACTGCCAGACCCATCTTAGTAGTCTACCGTTCAATAAAGGGCAACATCAATTCGGCTACGTCCAATGTTTTTTACTTGTCTAATATTTTTTATTACGTCATGTTAAATAGCATTGAGGATAAAGTAATTTAAATTATTAATATTTCTGCATACAAAAAATAAATTTATGAACAAATATAAATTATAATTAAAATATTAAAAACAAATTAGTAGTGTTTACATTAACATATACAATAGCACCCACCCCCTTAGTAGGTGTTCTCCTTTCCCGCCATAAAATATAAAATAAATTAAAGAAATTAATGACTGTATATATTTAGAAAAAAATTCAAATATCGTTATTCCTTTCACTATGTTTTAATTTATTTTCTATAATTTATTTCATTATTTAATAATTTATTAATTTTTTTTTTTGGGTTTCTATTATTTTTTAAAATATTGCCATTACGATTAAAAATCAATTAGCGCATGAATAAATAGCGCAAGATAAAATTGTTAAAATATTTGATTAATTTTTTAAATTAATTATCTGGACAGTGTTATTCCTGCTGGGCAATGCTTTGACGGAGTTTGTAGCCTGTAGTTGACGGAATTAGAACAGAATTTTCAACGCGACAAATTTCAGAAAAACTGTCTTCACAAGTGATGTAAACATGCATGTATTTGAAGCCAGCGAATTAAAAGACAAAATAAGTCACGTGGAAACAATCACATACATACATACATGCATAATTGGTCATTACAACCCTTCAGTCAGGATTACGACCTAGCTTCTCACGCCACCCCATGTTGTGTGTGTTAAATTTATACATGAGTGGCGGGACCTACAGTTTAAAGTCGATTCCGAATGGTAGATTTTTAAGAAACTTTTTCATGGCAATTTTATTTGCTCTCAGAGTTTTTGCCAGAAATCTGCTGAGAGGAAGTCGCCGAAGAAATATTTTTGCATATTTTATTTTGTTCGAGATATCTGACCTGGGGCTTGAACCGTGGCCTTGCGGTCTAATAAGCCAAGACACTACCTACTAGTCTAGGGCGACTTCAATGGATACAATCAGTATCTGAAATTACTTCAAGGCTTTCATTTAAAAGGTCTCAACGAAACCTTGATAGCAAGGCATTTTTACAAGAGTTCCTATATTTAATCAGGCACACAGAAACGCTAATATCGTAGCGATAAACAGCAACGTTCTCACAGCGGGTAATCGAACATTCAGTACCAGTTTTTTTCTTCCTAAAAGGGTGAATCTGTTCTTTCCTTTCTTTAAAGGAGTCCGTATAAACTGATAAATCAACGGCGTAGTCGTTGACAGAAAAGGTTAAAGGAAATCCACAAACTGGTGAAGGTGGGCGTTTAAAAAACCTAGGTGCAGTTGAAACCCTGACATATACATACAGTGGACAGCAAAAATTTTAGTATGTCAATTTTTTTTTTTTAGCAATTTCATGAATTTTAACCAACAGTTTGTATAAAAATTTATATTTATTTTATCAATTTATTTCTGTTTTATTATAAAACAAAAAATTTTTTAATGTTTTGCATAAAACAAGAGAAAAATAAGGAAAAGTTTCAGATGACTCCATAGGTAACCCCAAGAAGAACCCTAAGTAAATTTAAAATTCAAAGGCCTAATATATGAAAATGTTATCCCTTGTATTTAGTAGAATACCCCTTAAGGTCAAGCTCTCCATTTAACCCATTTGGAATTGAATGTACAGGTTTTGTTTAGTGTTTTCTGGTGGCACCATGAGCAAGTTTTTCGGTTTACTTTTGATTGAGGTTTAGCAATTACGTAACCGTTCTTTCAAATGATCTCTTCATACTCTCTTGAAGTCATATCGGGACTTTGTGCAAGCCTATGGGGTCTTTTTTTTTGTCAAAATGTATTGACGTATATAGGGAGAATCGAATAAAAAAAAGCGATATGAGATAAGTTTTAATAATTCAAAAACGAAAAACAATTAACGGCAAACACTTCATTTGTTTAATTTAATTTAGTTTCTAATTTCAATACAATTAAAAATTATGTTTAATTATTACGGGTTGACTAACATAGACCATATGTTTGGAGTAGTATAGCAGATCAGAGTCTTTAGCAGTCTATCAAACTACCCACTAGACTGCAAGGACACCCATTTTGCTTTTTCAATTAGCAGTTGCTTCAAAGAATATAGCTTACAAAGGTTCTAAATGGTCTCGTTATAATACCACGGATATCTATTCCAACATATAAGTATAACTCTTGGGATCGCTCAACCATCCCTGAAGTTTTATGAAGGTATAACTTCATAGTATCAATCCTTAGATATAAGTTCCCAACTGCAAAATGTTTCGAAGAAGGACTTTGGTCAGATTTAACGCAAATTTTGTTTAGCCTATATCTACATCGGGCCAGATCTGTATGGTCGCCCAACAAGGGGGTTCATAATTTTATCTTTCCTTTCCAAGTGAGTAAAGTATTTGTAAGATAATTTCCTTGTCCCTCTGCAAAGGAATAACCTCCAATGTCCCCGTGTGACTGAACCCGTAAGAGGGTTACCATCAAATGTCTTGCTATCTCCTGCACCTGACATGGATGTGGTTCACTTTCTTGGAATATAATGGCTAATTCGCTGTCGTATATGCGCATATCTTCACGCGATATACTTTGACTTCGGGATTCGCACAGAGATAATCTTGATGTTCATTATTCGTGACTGAATAGTAAAGGGTGTTTTTTTATAGAGGTATAGAACTTTAAGTTGGCATTACTTTTCAAGATGGCGACCGATTTAACAGCTGTCAAGTGATTTATTCTCAGTTTGGTTTGGCAATTCATCATGAATAGACTCACGCCTGAACAACGGTTTCAAATAGTGCAATTTTATTTCGAAAATAATGGTTCTGTGCGGAAAACGTATCGCGCACTATGTCCATTTTATCGTCGACAAAATCGTCCATCAGAGCAGTTAATTCGATTAACCATGGAACGTTTTCGCACCACGTTTACTCTTATTGATAACTCGCATCCCCAGAGACGCTGTACGGTGCGTACAGAAGAAGCTATTGCTGCTGTAGAGCGTAGCATTGAGGAAGACCCGAATGAGTCCATCCGCCATCGTGCGCAGGAATTGGATCTGTGTCCATTCACTTTATGGAAGATTTTGCAGAAGGATCTTGGTTTGCGTGCTTAAAAAATGCAACTCGTGCAAGATTTGAAGCCAAACGATAATCAAGTAAGGCGTAGATTCGTCGAATGGGCCCAAAACGAGATTACCGTTGTTCCCGATTTTCATAAGCGAATTTTGTTTAGCGATGAAGCACACTTCTGGTTGAATGGCTACGTCAACAAACAAAACTGCCGCATTTGGAGTGAAGGTAATCCTCAAGTGTACATCCAGAAAAACTGACTGTTTGGTGCGCTTTATGGGCTGGTGGAATCATTGGTCCGTACTTTTTCAAAAACGATGGTGGCCAGAACGTTACAGTCAATGGTGATCGGTATAGAGCCATGATTACTTTACTTTACTTTTTCATTCCTGAATTGAATAACCATGATGTCCAGGAGATGTGGTTTCAACAAGACGGCGCAACATGTCACACAGCTCGTGCCACAATAGATTTATTGAAAGACACGTTTGGTGACCGCCTAATTTCACGTTTTGGACCTGTGAATTGGCCTCCAAGATCTTGTGATTTAACACCGCTAGACTACTTTCTGTGGGGCTATGTAAAGTCATTGGTCTATGCGGTAAAGCCACAAACGCTTGACCATTTGGAAGACAACATTCGCCGTATTATTGCCGGTATACGGCCACAAATGTTGGAAAAAGTCATCGAAAATTGGACGTCCAGATTGGACTACATCCGCGCCAGCCGTGGCGGTCATATGCCAGAAATCATATTTAAAATGTAATGCCACAAGATTATCTTTCAGATAAATAAAATTCATGTCAATCGAATAATCCATCGTTGTTTTATTGCAACTTAAACTTCTATACCTCTATAAAAAACACCCTTTATATACATACAGTGGACAGCAAAAATCTGAGTGCGGCAATATATTTTAGCAATTTCATGAATTTTAGCCAAAATTTTTTATAAAAATTTATAGTTTATATATTTATTTTATTAATTTATTTCTGTTTTATTATAAAACAAACAATTTTTTAATGTTTTTCATAAAACAAGAGAAAAATAAGCAAAAGTTTCAGATGACTCCATAGGTACCCCCAAGGAGAACCCTGAGTAAATTTAAAATTCAAAGACCTAATATATGAAAATGTTATCCCTTGTATTTAGTAGAATATCCCTTAAGGCCAAGAACTCCATTTAACCCATTTCGAATTAAATGTACAAGTTTTGTTAAGGTTTTTCTGGTGGCACCATGATAAAGTTTTTCGGTTTACTTTTGTTTGAGGTTTAGCGATTACGTAAACGTTCTTTCAAATGATGTCCTAAATACTCTCTTGAAGTCATATCGGGACTTTGTGCAAGAATATTAAGCCTGTGGGGACTTTTTTGTCAAAACTTATTGCCGTACTAAGACTTTTGCTGTCCACTGTATATAGGGAAAATCGAATAAAAAAAAGCCAGTGTGAGATAAGTTTTATTTATTCAAAAACAAAAAACTATTAAAGGCAAATACTTTACTTGTTTAATTTAATTTAGTTTTTAATTTCAATACAATTAAAAATTATGTTTAATTATTGCGGGCTGAGTTACATAGACCATATGTTCGGTGTAGTGTAGCAGATCAGAGTCTCTGGTGGGTGGTTACTTCAAAGAATGTGGCTCACATGACTTCTAAAGGGTCTCGTTATAATACCACGGATATCTATTGCAACATATAAGTATAACTCCTGAGATCGCTCAACCATCCCTGTAGTTTTATGATGGCATAGCTTCATAGTATCAATCCTTAGATCCAAGTTCCCAAAATGTTTCGAAGATGGACTGTGATCAAATTTAGCGCAAATTTTGTTTAGCCTATATCTACATCGGGTCAGGTCTGTATGTTCGCCCAACAAGGGGGTTCATAATTTCATCTTTCCTTTCCAAGTGAGTAAAGTATTTGTAAGCTAATTTGGAATAACCTCTAATGTCCCCTTGTGTTTTCTCAAAATCTGTCGTTCGAAATCGACTTTAAACTGTAGGTCCCGCCACTCATGTATAAAATTAACACACACAACATAAGTGGTGTGAGAAACTAGGTCGTAATCCTTACTGAAGGGTTGTAGTGACCAAATGTATATATTTTATGTCTGTGTGTCCTCGTGTGAGGGAACCAGTAAGAGGGTAACCATCAAATATCTCGCTATCTCCTTTACCTGACATAGATGTGGTTCACTTTCTTGGGATATAATGGCTAATTTGCTGTCGTATATGCGCATATCTTCACGCGATATACTTTGACTTCGGGATTCGCACAGAGATAGTCTAGATGTTCATTATTCGAGTCTGAATAGTACTACAGTAATGTAGTAGTGCAACGGGACAATCTAAGATTCAATTATTTTGAAAAGATTACACATCCAATTCTGCCCCATGATTTGGTTCCATCTGGGGATGTAAAACATGATTACAAAATAACTATACAGTATCTTCGTTGTAAAATCAGGATCTAAAGTGGCTTTAGGTATCGTATAGTCAATAGCTACATATATTCAGATCAGTTATACCTAAGATTTTGGCATGATTTGATAAAAAATAAAATGTTATGCAGCAAACAAATGTGCCAGTTTACACAACCATTATTACGACGAGCAGAATCATTAAATAAAAATTAGAATTGTTTCTTCATGCGCCTTATGCACTAGACTGGCAATGTGATACGTGGTTAAATTTTTTTACACTACTTCAACGGAATCTGTTCAAAGAAAGTCGAGGAAATTGTGGCCGGAAAATGTATTTTTTTGTACTTCTCATCTGTTCTCATCATGCACACTTGATTGGTTGCACAATGCATTACAGAGAGAATTCCCTCTTTAGTCACACTATCGGTATGTGAAACTTTCTTCTAATATCCATAAATACTACTTACGGCTTCCTCTGTCTCATAACCATTTATTTTAGTTGCAACACAATGCACGGGGTAAGTAGAAGCGAAAAAGTGGGCCAATAGAAAGTTTAAATTTAAAAATACAATAAACCAAAAGGGTTCGAAATTTGGCCAAATTTATTATATTGTTCTGGTTAGAAATGGAATATCATTCCATTCATATGGCTGCCGCGGCTAGCCCCACAGAACTTCATTCAATCGGACCAATTTTCGTGCACTTTTTCCGGGGTCGTATCTCAGCAAGGGCATCGCGAATGTTGGCCTTCGAATGCTCAATTATCTCTGGTTTGTGGGCATAACACTTTCCTTTAACGGCGCCCCACAGAAAATAGTCCAACGGTGTCAAATCACTGCTTCTTGGCGGCCAATTGACATCAAATTTGCAAACGTTTGATGCAATCAAACCACAATTGATCATCCTGTTGAAAGCAAACATCGTTCACATGAATACCATGAAGAGCGGGTATCAGAAAATCGGTTATCATGGTGCGATAGGTGTCTCTATTAACCGTAATTGTTGCGCCGTCCTCATTTTCAAAGAAATATTTGCCAATGATGCCTCCGCTCCACAAGCCGCACCAAACATTCACTCATTATGGGTGTATTTGATTCCTTAAGACCTCGTAAGGGTTTTCTGAGCCCCAAATACAGCATTTTTGCATATTAATGTACCCACAAAGATGAAAATGAGCTTCATCCGAAAAAATTCCTTTTTTTTTTTTGGCAATATTGACATTATCGTGGAGTTTCTCAAACATAAATCGATTGATTACGTTCAGTACAGATAATATACTGAATTTTGTGACAGAATAGAATTACGTAAGTATTGCCAGATTCGAAATAACCGATGTTTCAAATTTAAACCGATAGATAGCCCACCCTATATTACTGTTTTAATTAAAAGGTACATATGTTAAGAAGCCAGACACTTTTTGCTATTAACAAGGTATCCAAGTTAATGATTATTTCTATGGGAATATGATTGAAGATATCCAAAATATTTGTTGTCTTCTCTAAGTAAGTTAAGATAGCTAAGATAGTACAAAATCTAATCATATTAACTTCATACAAAGCCATTTGGTTGTTCTACTGCCCCTAGCAATACACCAAATATTTTACAGGTCTTAGTCTGTTAAGCAGAGATGTCGCCGTATTCTAGTAGGTAGTGTGTTGGCTTATTAGACGTAAGGCCACGGTTCCAACCCCAGGTCAGACATCAAAAAAGAAAATATGAACAAATATTTCTAAGGCGACTTCCTCTCAGCAGATTTCAGGCAAAAAATCTGAGAGAAATAAATGAGAAAATTAAAAAATCTGTTGTTCGGAGTCGACTTTAAACTGTAGGTCCTGGCACTCATGTATAAAATTAACACACACAACATGAGTGGTGTGAGAAGCTAGGCCGTAATCCTGACTGAAGAGTAATGGCCAATAATGTAAGTATGTATGTTATGTATGTGCATAAGGTATCCAAGTTAATGATTATTTCTGAGGGAATATGATTGAAAATATTCAAAAGAGTTGTTGTATTCTGTTTTTTTTTGTTAGGTGATGTAATTTTAGGATTGCCCTCGTATAATATATTAAGTCAACATTTAAAATTAATGAGTACAAAAGCACGTTATGGCAAAAATGTTTAATTTAAATTTTTTAGTTTTTTTATTGGAAATTGTTTGAGTGAATTAAATAAAAGCCAGTGTGGTGCCTGTATAAATGTTTATTTAAATTGAAAAAAAAAAACGTTTGGGAAATTAAAAATAAATTTATTGTATTAAATATTTATACTATTCTTTAAAGCATATATATGAACATATAAAAAACATATTAAAAAACAAATAAAAAAACTTATGACATCCCATAGTAGGTCGCCTATAAAATGCCCTAAGTGAAGTTTCAAATTTATTTAGTTTTATAATTTTAATTCAATTTAAACGGTTAATATACTAAGTCTCTCACTTTGAAGCCTAAAAGGAAAGGAGTACCAAAAATTCTGTCTGTTGACATTTACCCTACACTGCGTTGTAGAGTATTTGCTGTAAGTATCTTGTACATTTGGTCGTCAAGCCGGTTTTATTGTTGATTTAAAATTTTCATTTTAATCTCTGTATTGCAATTTATTTTCATTTCATTTCACATATTTGTTGTTTTAATTGTCTTTTTGTTTGTGTTTTGTTGTTGTTGTTATTGAGGCTATTGTTAAAATTGCTGTATTTTAATGAAATAATAATCATTTATTTGTTTATTTATTTATTTATTTATTGTTAAAAGCCAGGCAGCCAGCCATCTTCATAATGCAGTAAGTATCAACTGTTTGTTTATTTGTTTGTAACAACTCTTTAAAAATACGATGCACTTCAAATTGTAATTAAGAAATATATTTTATGTGTACACACATACTTATATACAAGAAAGCTCGTTGGCGTTCCTAGCCAACAGTAATATATATAAGAGGTATTTTAAGGATATTCAGTATTCGCTATGAATTCTTACAAAACATATCCTGTATTTGCATTCTTTATTGTTTACATCATAAAAGATTTTATTTATTTGGCGTTTAACACGCAAATCTTCGTACGCATATTTACTTTAGGTATACAAATAAACAGCAGCTCTTAGCTAATTAGTAATGTTCATTGATAATTTGTTCCTCACGTTTGTATTTAAGCTATTTAATACAGACCGGAGATGTCTGAGGAGGAGACGATAGAGAGGGTATACACTGAGCGCCAAACGTGAGTTAACACCACTGAAATAATTCATTTTCTTAGGATAGCGAGAAAAGTAAATGAGAATAGTCGAATAAATTTCCAAAAATAAAAACGTTTATTAATTACTTATAAAATGGTTAAACAAAAACAACAATTCATGATAAAGGAACTTTCTTATACTTAAGAACAAAACTGTTTTATACTTAAGAACAAAAGTGTTGACTCACTTATGGCGCTCACTGTATATACATAACACACATAATTGATTATTACAACCCTTCAGTCAGGATTATGGCTACTTGACCTGAGTGGTGAGACCTACAGTTTAAAGTCCACTCAGAACGACAGATTTTTGAGGAAATTTTTGCCAGAAATCTGCTGAGAGTAAGTCGCCGAAGAAATATTTTTTCAAATTTTGTTTTTTGTTGGAGACGTCTGACCTGGGGTTTGAACCGTGACCTCACGTCTAATAAGTTTACACACTGCCTACTAGGCTATGTGGACTTCGCTTCTAAATTGTAAAAAGCAGCATGGAATTCAACAAACCGTGGGTGGTCCAACATACCTGGTTGCCGAATTTCAAAACTGTTGTTTAGTCGCGGTGGTCTAGTAGGTAGTGTGTTGGCTTATTAGACGAAAAGCCAGGGTTCGAGACCCAGGCCAGACATCAAAATAAAATACAAAAAGTATTTCTTCGGCGACTTCCTCTCAGCAGATTTCTGGCAAAAACTCTGAAAGTAAATAAAAAATGCCATGAAAAGTTTCTCAAAAATCTGTCCGTGAACCGTTCGCATTCTAACAGGAATTCTTACGGGAGATTGCACTATTGGCAGTTTTGCTGACAGGCTCGCTCTGTGCCACCAGGATTACTGCAGGGATTGCCATGATGTGGAGGAAACGGAATCGGTAGAACATCTTTTATGCGAGTGCCCTGCACTTCAGAACAGACGTCATCAGTTTTTGGTTGACAGAACGTTGAAGATCTGGGCATGGTGGTTTTCTGCTGATATTTACTTGCTCATGAGCAAGTTTTTCAGTTAACTTTTGTTTGTTTCTTTTAAATAACCTCCTAACAACAGTTATATGGAGTTATATTGGACCTTGTGCAAGAGCATTAAGCCTATGCGGACTTTGCAACATCCTATTCCAAATATTTTCAATATTTCAACACAAGTCGCTGTAGTCTATACAAACAAATAATATTTCTTTCAGCAGCCTGCTGATTGGCTGATGCCATGAACAGCTGTCGGTCCACTCCATTAACTCATGGTGAAATTATTCAAACAACGGTGGTGGTGGGATACGCTAGGTTTTAATCCTGTCTAAAGGGTTGTAATGACTATTTTAGCGAGTAAGTATTTTCAACACTTAGAAACCGTTCACCTGCATTTCGATATGGTTTCCTAAGAAAATCACTGTGTTATGATCTTGGCAGAATGTTTCACATTATTGTTCTGCATGATAACATAATTTTGTAGCATATTTTGATCTAATTAAGGATTTATCCAATATAACAATTGACGTTCATTTAGGCTGTAAATAGTGCCTACGCCTGTATACCTACGCCTCAATACCATTATATTACCTCCGCTATGCTTTATAGTTTTTATAGCGAATGTATCACTGTCTCCTCTAGAGATAGTCGGCATGTGGTATACGCCAGGAATGCCCTATTGATCTAATTAATCGCTCTTTTTCTTTATTTGGATTTAACGTTATCATAGGTTAGGTGGAAGTGATAGCTCTGATATCAAAGAGCTTACTTGAGCACGCATAGCGGCCCATTGTGATGCTACGAGTGAACGCAGTCTCTGTACTGACCAAGTTCCACACCAAAAGCAGGGAAGAGAAGGAAGTTGGTCAGCGCAGGGGCTGCACAGCAAAGCACGACTACCGCACACTGGAAAACCAGCCAGAAAGCTTGATGAACGAAGCTATATCCTTGACATCAATAGATGATAGCTCCGTCAAGCTGACAAGAAATGGAGAGCAAAACAACCTATATCTGCACTTCGCAAGAGATGGGCACTGACAAAGAAAGTGGATAACAGATCTGCATCCACGGCAGAAGCCGTTAAATGGGAGCCGCATCCTTTCTGCGTGTCTACCCATAACACAGTGACCTGTAAGCATGGCCACTGTGATTGAGATGATGCCACGACCAAGTCCAAGTAACTGGTTGGTACGCCTTCTATCCATCAAGGGCCAGGTGAGTCTAGCGGTAGAGCAGGACTCCTCATTGGTCCAGGATAGATTGGCGTCTAGAAATAATTTTCGCGCAATGGGCAGCTTCACCGAGGCGAGTGGCATTCCCAAGTCTACTAAATAGGATTCCGGAAGGAGTGCCCAGCTCTGCCGAGCTCATCAACCCTGCAGTTCCCCGGAATATTACTATGTCCGGGGACCCAGACCATGGAGACATTAAAGCCCCCAGAGAGAAGGTCGAGACAGCGACGACTTTCCCTGACGATCCTGGAGTTATTCACAACAGCTGACAGAGATCTTATGGCGGCCCGACTATCATAGAATACCGAGGCGCGGGTAAAAGGCGCACCGTTGACGAGGATCCATTGAGCGGCCCGGTAAACTGCCATCACGTTATCATACTCTGTGTTAAAAAATCTCATTATCAAATTAAAACATTCTTTTTAATACTGTTTAAAACAATACTAATTAGCTAATGGCAGCTGTTTGTTTGATTCCCCATAAATATGTGCCATTTCTTTTACAATAAAATTGAATGCGTTTATGTTTGCAAATTACATGATTGTGCAAGCAAAAACTCTTCGCTCTCTCTCTCTCTCTTTCTCTCTCTCTGTCACTCTGTACGCGTATATAAATAGACGTGTTATTTGTTAATTACACAGTCCACAGACTTTCACAGAAATGTTCATACAGTGTACCGTAAAAGAATACATTTTTCATTTATGAATGATAACGCATATTGGCACTGAAAGTGAAGAGTATTTAATTACATTTTAAATTAGATTAACTTAATAATTAATCCGTTTTATAATTTTGTTTTAAATTTGGTATCTGATATTAGGCACTTTGGTTGAAATAAATGAAATGTTTTAGCCTTCACTTTTTCGATGGGATAGCATATGTGTAAATTAAGTATGCACATACAATTCATTGTTAATTTTTTATTTTTTACTCTGCAAAGTATTTATTTTGTGGCAACATAATCAGTTTAAGTTGACGTTTGCTACAACAGATATACTAACATTAGAATGGGTAGGTGGAGGTCAGAAACGTGAGTTTCTCTTATTAAGCCGAAACAATGGTTTCACTAATATGCTGAATGTAAGGTTCCAATATGCAGCACCTGAGCAGCGAAAGGGGTTATTACTTTACAGGGTGACTAAATAACTGCTTGTTACTGTAAGCTTCCAGAATCCTGAAAAGTATAGCCAAGTGCAGCATATAACAGCATATAATTTTTAGAAGAAACTTTTTAAAGGTATGCAGGTAGGTAGAAGTGGCTGTCCCCTCGATGGAGTCATGAGCGGACACACTTAGGCCGCTCACAGGGCCGATTGTGATAATGCAGGAGATATGCATCACGACCAATCTGTGCGTTACGGATGGTGTGGTAGCGGGGGTTATCCTCGGAAGTTCTAACATAAAGAAGAAGAACGAATATGAGAAAACAATTGCAACGATCGGTGTACCTAAAACTTATCACAGGTATTGAAAAATGGGAAATAACAACGTTCCAGAGGCGACATGGTGGCGTAGACATTACTTTCAACATTTCTCTTTGTTCCAATCCAAAGAAAGGGAATCCCTAATCAGCCTAATGAAAAACCACATGAAAATCGGTATTGTTACGTTAACACAGCAAGAATAGAAAAAGACGTCTAATAGAAGTCTGACTTGGAGACCGCTAGTCACGCGAAGCTGTCAAACTAATTACGTAACTCTGCACTTATTGCCCAAACGCTTTTGAGACAGTAAGGCGTTTTCCAGCACTTTCCTCCTGATTCTGCTATTTAAAGACGTATCAAAGAATGGCCACCCCGAGCCCCTCGTAAATTTCGAATTCAAAATTACATCCACGCGATTAGCCGCAACTTGACATCACTAAGCATAGAGGGTGAAATTCTCAGAATGTTATATTTTGTAATTGCAAAAAAGAGTCACCGTAGGCTCAGACATCTTGAACAAAACGAAATAAAATTTCTTCTCTGACTTCCTATCAGCAGATTTCTGCCAAAAACTCTGATTGTAAATAAAATTGCCATGAACAGTTTCTCAAAAATTTTTCGTTTGGAGTGGACTTAAACTGTAGCTGGCGCCACTTTGTATAAAATTAACACACACAATATAAGTGGCGTGGTATGCTCCCTGACTGAAGGGTTATAATGACCAATTATGTTATGTATGTTAGATTTAGATATTCACTCACACCAGTACCTAACTTCTCGAGTTCAAGTTTCCTCTTACATACATATATAATTGGTCATTGCAACCCTTTAGTCAGGATTACGATCTAGCATCTCACACCACTTAAGTTGTGTGCGTTAATTTTAATACCTATGTGGTGGGACCTACAGTTTAAAATTGACTCCGAACGACAAATTTTTGAGAAACTTTGTCGTGGTAATTTTCGCCGAAGAAATATTTTTTCATATTTCGTTCAGTTGGAAATGCCTGACCTGGGGTTTGAACCGAGGCCTCACTTCTAATAAGCCAACACACTAGCTACTAGACCACAGCGAAATCCGCTTACTTATACTAAAACATTATCTTCTTACTGTACCGTAAAGAGTGCCACATCTGACTTGACAAACTCTTTTTGGAAGTAATAACTAGAAAATAATTCTGGATGCTTTGGCAGTCTAGTGGACGGTGTGTTAGACTACTAGCATATGGGTTGTAGGTTCGATTCCGACCAGAGACTATGGTGTGTTACGCTACACCCAGCATAAATGTAATTTGAAATTGTAGTGAATTTTAAACAAAAATTAAAAAAAATTTAAATCTAAAATAATGAAGAATTCAATATATTTTAAGGTCTAATAAAGCTAACTGCGTTATTCTTTGCTCGAGGCTAGTTCTTTTTGTGTTTAATTACAATACAAACAATTATGAATTATTAATTGTTAACAATTATTTACGATTATTAATTTATAATAACTTTTGGATCTACTTTTTTCAATTTTGTGTTGAACCTTTAAATATTCTCCCAACAATTCATCATTGCTGGGCTCTATTAAAATTCCTGACAATTTCTGTAATTACTATTGGAAAAAAATATAGCACAACTGGACAGTTCCATTACAAATGATTGCAAATTTTTCCACTCACGTTTTTTTATTGTTTTCATTACTATTGTAGTAATTGCACAAATAACTTTTAAAAGACAATAAAAAAATTAATAAATAAAAAGTAAATAAATAAAATAAAAAAATAAAATAAAATGTATACGTATTCATCCCTGTTCTAAATTTTAAAAGATATTCAAAATGAAATTTATAGCGAAACAAAGCTTAAAATGAATGAATTAAATTTGTAATAAAATTTGTTGGTATTTAAATTACAGAATAGGGGGTATTTTTGTGTAAAATATTTAAAATACCAAGAGAGTTGATAAAAATTTAAATTTCATGCGCTCTTTAACGTTATTCTATATACATCACTGCAACCCTTCATTACAACCCTACAGACAGGATTACATCCTAGCTTCTCACACCACCCATGTGGCGGGACCTACAGTTTAAAGTCGACTTCGAACGACAGATTTTTTAAGAAACTTTTCTTGGCAATTTTATTTTTATTTACTCTCAGAGTTTTTGCCAGAAATCTGCTGAGAGGAAGTCGCCGAAGAAATATTTTTCGTATTTCGTTTTGTTAGAGACGTCTGATCTGGGGTTTGAACCATGGCCTCACGTCTACCTTACACTACCTTCTAGACTACGACGACTTGTTATTACAGAAAGTTTGTAAGAACTCTATCTTAGTCAGGAACCTTTAGTTTCTACAATTTCTGTGTACAAGACAAATAAGTATTATCCGCCCTGAGGCAATAATTTGGTTGTAATGTGCTGCTTTGACAGTGTAACAATTCTGTGGTATACAGATAGCTCAAGCAAATGTAAAGGGACAGAAGCGGAAATGTTCGGTCCTAGAAATAAATTTTTAGAGCCGTTTGGAATCTCGCGAGTTGCTTACTACCGAAAGTTTATAGAAAGTTTATAGAAAGCTGAATCAGCTTGGCATAGATGGTTGCCAAGTCATGTTAGAATTCGTTGCAATGAGTAGATACATCAGCTTGCGAAGAGAATAACTCCTATGAGCTCAGAATATTTCTGTTGAGTTGTAAGACGGGTTTGAAAGAGTACAATCTGCAAAAGGAAAGGTGTAGAGTGGTACACACTTATCTCAAGTCCAACGCGTTGCACATGAAAAGTGATTTGAGTTATGCATCAGAGTATCGAGAAGTACTTACTAAGTACGAGAAGTTTCGAGGATGCTTACTAACAATTTACTGGTCATAGTAGACTCAATGAATACTTGTTTTAGAATATGTAGTATATTCAAGCTCCATATGTAGACTCCGCAATGAAGTCGCCGTAGTCTAGTAGGTAGTTTGTTGGCTTATTAGACGGAAGGCGATGGTTCAAACCCCAGGTCAGACATCAAAACGAAATTTGAAAAATATTTCTTCGGCGACTTCCTCTCAGCAGATTTCTGGCAAAAATTCTGTGAGGAAATAATATTGCCATGAAAAGTTTCTCAAAAATCTGTTGTTCGGAGTTGACTTTAAACTGTAGGTCCAGCCACTCATGTATAAAATTAAAACACACAACATGAGAGAAGTGAGAAGCTAGGCCGTAATCCTGACTGAAGGGTTGTAATGGCCAATTATGTATATTATGTACATATCGACGCCTCCATTCTATAACATTCTAAGTCGAAAAGGTGTGTTTTGAGTTATGAGCTCTCAAAGTTTTCACGCGGCATACGACTATATGTGTATTCTAAGAAGATTTTTCCCTATAACTTCGGAGCGGATCGGCGCATCTTAACCAAATTTTGACAGTAATTAAGTCAGAGAACGTAGAATTTAAAATTTTAGAATTTAAACAATTAAAAACGTTGTAAGTACACATAGAACGTTATAGAATGGAAGCGTCGATATGTAATGAGGAGAGTAAAAAACCAGGACACATACTTGCAACCTGTATGGCGTTAATACGTATCAGAAGGTAACACCTGGGAGTTTCATATTCATTTTTAATGTCCATCACTACAACTAACTGAGATTTTATTGAATTTTATTGATTTTTATTAAAAGTCAATAGATAAAGTATATTTGGAGTGTATGCCTTATCCAACAACATATATTTTTATTAAATTTTTAAAATAGAATTTACTTAGATTACTTGCACTTCTTTTTAGTATTTTTTGATTTCATTTTATGGGTGATATTTTATACAGGCTTATGACTTTGAATATATTGAAAAAAAAAACAAACAAACAAATAAACAAGGATACCATTTCAATTCATTTCATTGTATTGTATTGTATTTATTTTGTTTATCACGCATTCTGCTGTACACTCATGCATTTTATTTATTTTTTTACATTTTTTTCAAATAATTTTTCTCCCTCTTTTATTACAGCAATAATAGTTATTTAAATTATATGCTGCTCATAAATACGTACATATATTTGAAGCATGACATTTAACATTCCAATTCATTGGAAAATATCAAATAATAATTCGATAATGATTCGAAAAAATAATCGTGATTGTGACTGATGATGACGATGCCAAAACGTTTCATTTTTTTCTTTATTTTTTCTGTTTTTCTATAATTTAAAATAATGTCAATAAGTGTTAAACAAAATTGTTATCAACTGATCTCTGATGTAATAGTACGATGGTACACATTCAAGGGGAATTTAAATTGAAAAAAAATTTCGTGGTTTCATACATAAGAACGTACTAAATAACTGTGGAATATGAAGAGTAAATACTTAATTAGTAATTACAGCCCTTTAATTAGGAGTACTAGCTAGCTTCTCTACATCACCCATTTTGTGTGTGTTAATTTTGACCATGACTGGTGGGTCGATAAGGTCGATTTCGAACGATAAGATTTTTTTGAGATATAATTCATGGCAATTTTATTTACTATCGGAATTTTTGACAGAAGACTGCTGAGAGGAAGTCGCCGAAGAAGTCGCCAAGGGTTGAACCAATCATAAGCCAGTATCTAATAATAATTGAATGAATTCCTAACTTAAGTAACTAAAATAAAGGGAACGATCAAAACCAACTCTATCTATACTAGATGTTATCTTCGTCTAAAATAATAACTTGAAGAAGAGATCCAACAGACTGATGAACTATTTCATAAAGTCCTTGTTACTATCATGGATATGACGAAAATTGAGACGCGTTATGCTAAGAACAAAAGCATGGTTGGATTTCCATGGCCTAGACGTGGCCATGCATAAAACGGAATCGCTGCTAATCACTGGTCGTCGTATCCCCTTGCATGTGGACATGAGTATTGGAGACGAGGTAATTAGGACCGAGAGCTCGGTGAAATACCTGGGAATAAGGCTGGACCCCAGACTGACATTCTCGTATCAGATTCAGTAATCGGCTAACAAGGCCCAGAAGATCGTTGGACAGCTCAGCAGATTATTGGCGAATATTGGAGGCCCGCTACCGACAAGACGGAGACTCCTGATGGAGGTTGGAAAAAGCATTATGCTTTATGGGAGCGAAATTTGGGCAGAAACAGTAGATGTTAAAAAGCGGGCAAACTCACTTATATCGGTACAGACAACGGCTGCATTGCGTATGGCGTCGGCATATCGTTCAGTGTCCGCTCCAGCCGTACTGGTGATAGCAGATATAATCCCTGTGAATCTGCTGGCAGCGGAGCGGATGGAGATTTATAAGGCGAAATCGGCTGGAAATCACATAACTGGTTACTTCAGGGAGAACACCATTTCAAAATGGCAACAACGATGGAACGAGGAAGATAGAGGATGATGGACGGCGGGACTTATTCCGGACATAAGGCCATGGATTGGTCGGAAATTTGGAGAGGTAAACTACTACGTTGCACAGATTCTATCGGGTCACAGATATTTTAGGAAATATCTGCACAGAATGGGCAAGGCCGCCTCCCCTTACTGTCTTTACGAGGAAGGGGATGTAATTGATGACGCATTCTTCTCAGCATTCTTCTGGCAATTACTCTGAGAGCAATTAAAATTGCCACGAAATGTTTCTGAAAAACTCTGTCAATCGAAACCTTTGCCCGAACATACAATGTATATAATAAATCAGCCAAGATGGCATAGAGAAAAACTATCCGGAAAACAAAAATACAGCAAAGTAATCTCTATCTTTGGATATTAACAACAGAAATACCTACTATTTCTTAGCAAGTGGACGTGACAACCCTATTGGACGCTACACTAATGTGGAATCTGGTTGTGGACGAACTTTTTATGACATTATTTGAGGCGGTATTTTCGGCCAAGGCTATGCGAACAACGCAGTTTTAATAGCAAGGTGCATGTTTGATGAGACTCTTTGTGAAATCGATCAAAGCGGTCTTGGAATTGTAAATCAGAAGTCTTACTGGAAAATCATGGAATAGGGGAATCCAATATGATGCAATTAGTGTGTGTCATTATCTTGTTATCGCTAGTATAGCAAGAGCTGAGTTTAGATGAATTTATTTCAAGTTCGATTCTGATGCCATTGCTACTTAACATCCTTAATGGAAATTTCATTGAATATTGGACATAATGTCCGGATACTTGTCATGTATGATTATTATTAACATGTTTCTTACTTACTATTATTCCTTTAGTTATTTTGAAGAGAAGATGGTTTTCTTTCTCCTTTTTCAGTATTTTATTTATTTGTTTTATTAGTTGTCTTGTAACACTTTTACTAATCAAGTTGTTCGATCTAAACAGATTTTTGATTGGTTTATCGGCTTTGGTGGGCCTGAGTCTTATTGAATGGCTTATTGAAAGGAGATGAAGTTTTTTATATTTTAAGTCCAAAAAAACTTCCTAAAGGATGATGAATTGTTTGCCATATTCTGTGTTTCAACCTGCTTTCGGTTTGCAGCCAAGAACTTTATTATGATATATAAACTGTTTATACCTACTTATCTTCATTCTGAATTATAACCTAGCTTCTCACATCGCTCATGTTGGGTGTGTGTTAATTTTATACACGAGTGGCATGGCCTACAGATTAAAGTCGATTTCCAACTACAGAAATTAGAGAAGTTCGAGATGTCTGGGGTAGGGTTTGAACCACGTTCTTTTATCTAATAAGCCAACACCCTACCTACTAAACAATGTGTTTATACACTTGAAATAATTACATTTTTGGGGGGTAAAATCGAAAACACAGCCAATAAAGTACGGAGATGTGCTCACAACAAAGTCGCCGTGGTCTAGTAGGTAGTGTGTTGGCTTATTAGACGAAAAGCCAGGGTTCGAGCCCCAGGCCAGACATCAAAATAGAATACAAAAAGTATTTTTTCGGCGACTTTCTCTCAGCAGATTTCTGGCAAAAACTCTGAGAGTAAATAAAATTGCCATGAAAAGTTTCTCAAAAATCTGTCGTACGGAGTCGACTTTAAACTGTAGGTCCTGCCACACATGTATAAAATTAACATAAGTGGTGTGAGAATCTAGGTCGTAATCCTGACTGGAGGGTTGTAATGACCAATTATGTATGTATGTGTATGTGCTCATAACGAGTTACTGCTATTAAACTTAAAGTTTACTTTGGCAATAATTTAGATTTTGTTTTTTAAAAATTCTTGGATTAAAATTTACAAATTAACAAAAAGTTTCTCCTGAAAAAGAATAAAAAACTTTGGAAAGTCAGAAAAATATAAACCAATGCCAACTGTACTTCACTTGAATGCTTGACGCCCTACTAAATATTCATATTCATTATAAGCGATAGAGATGGTTAAATTGCATTCATACAATCATTCATCCATTAATAGTAACGATAGATGAGATGATGAAGTAAAATAAATTTGTATAGATTTTGTAAAATAAGAAAAGAAAGAGAAACAAAAATCAGAAATACTTTTGCCACAATAACAATAACAGCCAACACAGCACAAGCTGGAAACAAGTAAAACTTCAACAAGAAATTTCGAGCAGCATATCAAATTTGTAAAAAAAACCAAGAAATTTGTATGAAGAAGTAAATGTGAACCTACCATACAGTAGACAACACATATGTATGTATGTATGTATGTATATGCGTATGTATCTAAATATTGACTTGTATGTACTGCAACTACATACATACACATACATTCGAGTGCTTTATTGTAAATGTTAAAAGGCAACAGCAAAAATTTACATTGACAACATTTTACTAAAAATTGCTGACACGCAACAAAAAAAAAAAAAAAATAGCAACAGAAACAGAAACGAGTTGAAGCTGAAACTGAGAAGAGAAAAAAAAATTATTGACAATTTGTTTGATCCATTTCACCCGACTGTCAATTTATCAGGACACACTGGCAACTGGCAGCTGGCAGGGGGTTACACATAATACAATCACTCACATCCAGCGACTCTCACTCTCTCACACAGTTGGTGTATAATGAATAACACACAGGCATGGATGGCATGTTTTCGATATGCACGCATCTTTATAAGTTTATATCTCATATACATGCTATTCCTCAGCTGTATGTATGTGTGTACACGAATTATAGCTTTGGCTACAACGACACCAGCTTATCTATAAAGCTTTTCTAGCCAAAGTCTTACAAAAGAAGGTGGAGGAGTGTTTTCAACTCAACTCAAAAAAGATACAAAAAAAGTACATTTCATCACTAAATGTTGATGCTGATGATTCGATTTGAAATTGGAGCATGTGATGAGGCGTTTGAGAGGCAAGCAAGCATACTAGAAAGTAAATGCAATGCAAACCCCCGTTAACTTAGAGTACAAAAAACCATGATGATTTAAAAGATAAAAACCTCCAGAAGTTTTTTTCTTTTTTTCTTTTGCATATCCTTGTGGTGGGTTTGATTGTCATGGTTGCGATTTAACATGCAAAATGCATGCATGTTTCCTTATACTGAACATGAACACAAAAAAATTGCATCAGAGAGAATTTTGTAGCGTAAGTGAGTACGATAGTTTTAGCCAGATGCTGGTAACTTTTTGGTTTATAAAGTTAATGGAAGTAGTAGAGCATTTATGGTAATTGAAATTATAGTTGAGGTTATGTTGTTGAGTTGAGGATTTAGGACTTTAATCAGGTTTGTTAATTTTATCAACGAACAACAAAATCTGCAAATGTTTGATAAGTTTTTCACGGCTATTTTATTTACTCTCAGAACTTTCTCTAGAAGTTGATCATTTGATTCCTTGCAATTTTCTGAATAGAACATTCGATTTAAGAATCCGGTGGTTCCCAATGGGACCCTTGAGCTTTACACTGATGGCTCTCAGACATGCAATGGGGTGCGCTGTGGTATTTTTATTAAAGATGCTGATACTAAGCTTTCTTATAGCCTGCATGACAAGTGCAACATTTTCCAGGCAGAGTTCATGGGAATTTAGAAAGCGGCGAAATGCTTGTTGCGTGATGGGATTTTTCCTGAAAATCTCTTAATTTTCACCGATAGCCAGACTGCGATTAAGTCCCTAACGAATGTAGTTTCAACGTCCGTCGTTGTCTATGAATGTCAAGGATTTCTCAGGGAAAGTTCGGATCACTCGAAGGTAATTCTTATACGGATTTCGCGTTCTAGGGATATTGTTGGAAATTGTATTGCTAAGGTACCTGCTAAGAGCAGGTACCTAGCTCAAAATCTCCGACATGTTACAGGGCATAGCTATTCCAAATACCTCAGTTAATTCAGATATTTTTTACACTTATTACAGGGAAGTTCAATCTCGTTGGCAGCAGGAGGGCACGTGTAATATTACTAGACTTTTCTGGAGACATGCGACTCAGAAGCTGGCCGATTCACTTTGTCTTACAGGCCACTCTCCATATGTTAGTTCCCCGCTCTGGTCACGAAGAGACACAGGTTTTTGACCTCTGTTTTTCTGACATCTTTCTAATGTAAGGACTTCTGCAATGCAAGCTTTATTTTTGATTCGGATTTGATGAAGTCGCCGTAGTGTATTGGCTTATTAGACATGAGGCCTTGGTTCAAACCCCATGCCAGACATTTGCAACAAAACGATATACGAAAAAATATTTTTTTCTTATTTCTACCTCTCAGCAGATTTCTGGCAAAAATTCTGAGAATAAATAAAATTGTCATGAAAAAGTTTCTCAAAAATCGGTCGTGTCGGAATCGACTCTAAATTGTAGGTTCTCACTACTCATGTATAAAATTAACACACACAACATAAGTGGTGTGAGAAGCTAGATCGTAATCCCGATTGAAGGGATTTATTGAAAATTAGTTTCTAAAACAATGTCAATTGGTCGGCGATTGCACAAAAATGCCGTACAAAATTTGGTCGCAGAGAATGATCAACGGTGCCCGGTATACGCAAGTTTATTGCTAAAGTTCGTGAAACTGGTTTCATCGTTGATGCGCCAAAACGTGAGCCTGCTCGTACAGTGCGTACATTTGAAATCATCGCAGCTGTGGCTGAGAGTGGGCGTGAGAATCAATCAACATCAGCTCATTATCGTTCTCAAGAATTGAACATTTCAAGTACCAGTTTACGTCGAATTTTGCGAAAAGATCTCTGTAAGACGCCTTACAAAGTTCAATTGGTTCAAGAGTAGAAGCCGCATGACCATCCACTTCGTTTTCGCTTCGTCAACGAGAACTGCTCATCTTTTCGGATGAGGTACGTTAATAAGCAAAATTGCCATATTTGCGGCTTAGAAAACGCACATGTGGTCTTACAGAATGCAATGCACCCATTACGAGTGACATTTTGGTACATTTGATAAGTTTTACAGATTGTGGGGTATTTACAAGCCCTCTATTACCAGCAGTAGTCCTCTTTTGGTTAATCTCCTTAGATTGAAAATTATTTATCCATGGATCGAACGAATGGAATGTATTTGCCAATACGACTAACGTACTGCGTTTGAATGAGAATGTGCGTTTTGAAAATAGATGCGGCGGTGGCGGTGGTGGTAGTATTCGCTGCCATTTAAGTTGATTTGATTTTCGATTGAAAATTAATATCGCATTTTCAAAAATATCACTGTAACACATTTAGAATTTTATTTCTTCTATACGCGTACGTGTATGCCGAATAGGAAGTAAAACGATACATGCTGGTAAATCTCATACACATGTACACACACAGGCTTAAAATCCATATTTTACAACCATTCATCCGTTCGTTCATCCATCTTGCTGGCTGTTTTTATTTGTGCTATTTAATGTTTCCGTTTCCGTTGTATTTTCGTTTCCTTTTTTTTGGCATTTTTACTTCAACTGGTAGACATTTTTCCATGTACTGTTTCACTCCCGACTCATTTCATTTAATTTATTGAAATTAGATTTTTTTGCGAAGAATTTTCTTTTTCCACGTCATTCTCTCTTACATTTGATGTCATTTGCGTGGTATTTTAGTAATTCAATGCAAAATGCAACAACCACATGTGAATTTCAATTTTATTTTTCACAATTCATTTCAGAAATGACTCCCTCTTTTTTTATATTCGAGGATAAGCATTAGAAGCATTAGAGGTTTTTAGAATCTCATTTGTTTTTTTTCTCGTATGTGTAACTCAAATAAGCATTTCTTGGTGTATAATTTTTGAAATTTTTTTCATTTAACAAATGAGCAGGAATTTCATTAAGAATTTAATGAAATTTAATTTCATTAAAAAGTAATTAATTTTGTGGTGCGTATGTGATGTCTGTGTGTGTGTGTGTCAAAGAATTGTCTTATTACAATGACATGCTGTTCTATGTCACTAAAAGAAAAAGAAGTAAAAATAATATCCGAGCAGTGATTAATTATTTCTGTTCTTTGTTTTTTATTTGGTTTTGGCCACTATCACAGCGAGATTTGTGATAAAAGTAAAGTTCTATTAGGCAACAAAGATGAATCTAAGCAGGGATTTGTTTGCTATTTTTTGCTACTCAGAATTACCGCTTTAATACGTACTAACGTACTGCACTAGTTGCTATTGATAGTTTTTCTCTTGCCAAGATAAGTGCTAAATATTATCATTTACATCTCATATCCTTGTTAGTCGCCTGTTGCGTTTTTTAACACATTGAAGACGGTTAACCGTGTGCAGTTCGTGCAGAGGTAACAATCGTTTTGAGTCTGGTGTAAAATCAAGAAGACATGTCATATTCATTGACACATATTGATGCATAAATTCGGATGAAACGACTTCTAAAACTTAACGTTAAATAATTTCAATAACGTACCATACGTATCATACGTACCATAAAGCACCACACATACATACTTATATATTTAGTCATTATAACCTTTCCATCAGGATTACGACCTAGCTTCTAACACCACTTATGTTGTGTGCGTTAATTTTATACATGAGTGGCGGGACCTACAGTTTAAAGACGATTCCGAGCGACATTTTGAGAATCTTTTCATGACAATTTACTCCCTTTTGCCAGAAATCTGTTGAGAGCAAGTCACCGAAAATTCCTTTTTATACTCCATTTTGTTGGAAATGTCTGACTTTGGATTTGCACCGAAGCCTCATGCCTAATAAACCAATACACTACCCACTAGACTACGGCGACTTCTCTTGCTTCTTTTCAGTTATCAAACTCCATTAACAAAGTTAAAAAACATCTTCAGTCTTGGAATGCCTTTAGCTTATGTAGTCCGATTGACATCACTCTGATTCAAAAACAATACAAATTAAATTGGAATCTAACCAAATTCACAGCCTCATTGGATAAAAATATCATTCTCTTATCAATCCACAAAAAAAGTAAGAAGATAGGTCTGTCTGTAAACGAGGATGTGCGTTGCATAAAGTCTCAGATTGCGCCCGACAGCTATTTCCTCCAAGTTGCAAACGAATTTATTTATCTTGACTCCACAGTTACTAGCGAAAATAATGTCAGTCTAGAGATGAAGCGTAGGATTAGTATTACCAACAGGTGCTATTGTGGTCTCAATAGGAAATTGAGTAGCAGACAACAGACACCCTTTCGTACGACTCTTTACAAGTCGCTAGTACTTCTCGTGCTTTTCTATGACGCCTAAGGAATGTGCGCGAGGAAAGTCCTACGCAATGTCCTTGAAGTTGGTGCGATTTCCGAATCCGAACCAACTGTGAGATGTATGGGTTTCTCAGCGATCTAAGTGTTGTTCAGCAGATTAATAACCAGCGGTTACGTTGGGTCACTCATGTCATTGATGATGCGGAATGACAGGCATTTCATGCGAGGATCAGCGGACATCTGCGTTAGTTTACCCAGCCTTAACTAAATGAGGAAATCATCAGTAATCTGGTCAAAAAGGAAAATTTTAATGAGTGGGAGATACTTACTTACTTAATTGGTAATTGCAAACCTATAGTCAAGATTTTATCTATGTATGTCGGGACCTATAGTTTAAAGCTAACTCTTGACGACTTTTGATTTTGATTTTTGAGAAACTTTTCACGAAAATTTTATTTCTTTTCAAAGTTTTTGCATGAAAACAGCTGAGAGGAAGTCGACATAAGAAATATTTTTTTCATTTTTGTTTGGACTGCGGCATCTAAACTAACAAACTACAATCAATATAATCTTCTCGTCTTGCCATTTGATGCAATCGAAGAATGTATGTTCAGCGTCGTCATTAATTTCCTTGGAATAAATGCAGCCGGGATCAATCACTTTGAACATGCGATGCAGATATTGTCGGAATTAACAGTGATCAGAAAGAAACGGGTTCAAAAAGTAGTTACTTTCCCCAAAATTTCTCTGTATCAATGTTTCTATAGATGAAATAAGTCTAGCAGTCCATCTTGTTTCCACTCTCCATCAACTTTGCCATCGCCGTATATTTTGGGATCTGAGATCCGTAGTACTAATGGCAAAATTTTCCCTCTTTGTTTCCCCTGATCTTCGCTCATATTCCATTAATTGTTTAAGTACAGTAAAAGTGTGGCCTGTAGCCGACTTGCTAGACGTGATATGCCTATACAGTTCTGCGTACTACTTTGGAATACCTCTTGTAGACTAGACTAAGGTACAAATTCTTCTCTTAGAGAATATTTTTAAATATTAAAGATGTATGTATATACATACATACATGTATGTACATATATAATATGAAATATTACCTTATTTTATATGGAACTTAAATTACACTATGCGGCAAAATACAAAAAATTAAATACACCCGAGTAATTACCTAGTGTAAGTTGTTTAGTTAGTTGAGTAGAACTCAAAAATATTTTTCTTATTTTTCTCGAACACTCCAAACTTGTTTTATTTGACGGTTTTTTTGATCTTTTCACACAAATTTATTGATTACAGAAACATTTCTGAACCGATGTCCAAAATTTAAGCCTTATTAGAAACAAGAGAGATGAAACTTTAAAACGATATACATATATATATTGTTTGACTTAATATGCTATGGGGTTTGATGAGGTAAACTTGACAAATGCGAATTTTTATATTTTTTTTTTTAAGTTTGTCAGTTCATAGTAGCAAACTTTAATTAAAAAATATGAAATAAGTGATAACATTTTGATAGCGCATTATTTTGTGAAGACATTGACACTTCGTTTGATCAAATCGGACAAAAATTACCGTAGTTATTATATAAAGAGTCTAACAGTCGAGTTATATTTTTCATACATATATTTGTTCAAATTAACTTTAAGTTCAAAAATTTTCAGAATTTTTTATGGATCTTGATTGTTTATCGGAAAATGTGTCAATTTCACGTTTGATCGACCACCAGAAGTTGGCCAATATTTGTGCAAAGCGAAATAATAATATTTGCAAAAAACACAAATATTAGCCGACTTCTGGTAGTCGTACAAAAGTGAAATTGACAGATTTTGCGATAAACAATTAAGAGCCATCAAAACTTTTGAAAATTTTTGAACTGAAAGTTCATTTGATTCTTATCTTATTCATATTTAAAAAATATAAGTCTACTGTTATACTATTAAAATTATAACTATGGTAATTTTTGTCCGATTTGATCAAATGAAGCGTTAACCTCTTCATAGGATAATGCACTTTCAGAAAGTGTTCACTTATTTTATATTTTTTAATTAAATTTTGCAATTAAGAATAGCTAAACTTGAAAAAATAAGAAAAATTAAATTTTCCTGGTTTGCTCAATCAAAACTCATAACATTTAAGTTTGAACAAAATGTTTATGTATACCCTTTGAAAGACTAATCTCTTCCAATTCCAAAAAAACTATGGATTTTTAAAATAGGTTAAAACATATTTGGGTAATCAATAATTTTGTGTGAAAAGATCAAAACCGTTTTGTCAAACAAAAGAAGTTTGGAGGGTTCGAGAAACACAAAAAAGTATTTTTAAGTTCTACTCAACCTAGTCAATAACTTAGACTATGTAGTTACTGGGGTGTATTTTCACTGTCGCACCATGCTATCAATTAAATTTTTCTTCGAGCTTAAAAACCACAACATTTCTTTTTTTTTAAATATCTTTAATGTTAATTTATATGTGGAATCTATTGTTTTTGTTTAAATCAATTAAAAATATTATTTAATTAAAAATATTGTGTTTTTATATTGATGCCTTAGATATTCTGTTTCCATTCCAAATTTCAAATTAAATATTAAATTTGCTTGTTTTTTTTTATAAATATTTATTCGTCACATAAAAGTTAACGAGTTTTAAAAGAAATTTTTCTATCTTTTATATTTTTATTGCACACGGAAAGAAATAAAGTTATTATTTCCCCATCGGTTTCTTGTTTTCTTTCACAAATAAAATACTTGAATAAAAATACTTTATAGTAACCCCTCTATTAATTCTATAATTAACCCTTCTATTTATTTCCTAAGAAAACTTGTTAAACAGAGCTTTTAAATCTGCAACATTTTAATTTACAATTTCAACATATTTTCCCCTACTAATTAAATAAGAAGAGGGACTTAATAAACTTATTTCTTTATGCATATTGTGATAGAATTATCCCCCATTAAAACAAAAAAGAATAATATTTTCTTAAGTTTTTTTTTATGGGCTTAGAAAGAGTTTAATTAAGCATTATAATAATAAGTTACCGTTATAATTAATTTAAGTTTTGAAAATTTAAAGGCTTAAAGATTTGTTATATTTCATGCCCTCCATCCTGTTGAAACGAAACATCTTTCACATCAATACGATGAAAACAAGTACAAATAATCGGTTATCATGGTGCAATAGCTGTCTCCATTGACCGTAATGGTTGCACCGTCCTCATTTTCAAAGAAATGTGGACAAAGCCGCCGCAAGCTGCATTAAACAGTTACTCGTAATGGGCGCATTGGCTTCGGTAAGACCACGTATTGGTTGTCTGGGCCCAAAATACGGCAATTTTGCTTAACGTATGCACAAAGATGAAAATGAGCTTCATCCGAAGAGATGACTTTTTTTTTGGCAGAATCGGTATTTTCTCGTTGGCCCAATAAATCCCAACCTTGCTCATGCGTAAATCGATTGCTTACGTTCAGTAGAGATAACATACAGAATTTTGTGACAGAATATGATGATATTAGTGTTGTCAGCCGATAGATGGCCCATCCTATGCAATTAAACCATATGTAAACGTTTGAGAGCAATTCAAATACATTTGAATGACATTTCAAAGCATTTCGTTAAGGAAATAAAATCAAATTTTAATTTAGCAATTTTGATGTTGCTGAAGGCACCGTGGTCTAGTAGGTAGTGTGTTGGCTTATTAGAAGTGAGGCCTCGGTTCAAACCCCAGGTCAGGCATCTCCAACTGAACGAAATATGAAAAAATATTTTTTTACGCTTGACTTCCTCTCAGTAGATTTCTGGCAGGAAACCTGAGAGCAAAGAAAGTTGCAATGAACATTTTTCTCAAAAATCTGTCGTTCGGAGTCAACTTTAAGCTGTAGGTCCCGCCACTCATGTATAAAAATTAAAGCACACAACATAAGTTGTGTGAGAAAATGGGGCGTAATGACCTATTATGTATGTATAATGTTGCTGCCACCAACATCTGATCTTCTACGCCATGCACTATAGCTTACAGAATAAACCATCAGATGATCAAGGATTTTACGCGGACTGAGGTGTTTAACCAGTGAGTTCTTGCGCTCGTTTAACTCCACGGTCTTATCTGTTTCTCAACACATCTACAATAACAGCAGTTGAGTTGAGACAGCACTTATCTCCTTATCGTTCTACAGAACTTTAAAAATAATTTAAGACTGGTTAAGTTCATCCAAGCCCTTTTGAATCTCTACTGGTTATTTACTCCTATGGAGGTATGCAGTGCCAGCAGATGAGGTTCTTATTTTGTAACGTATCCAACATGTCAGTTTTCTTTTTCGTCCTATTAAGTTGCTGTTTCGGCTGAAGATGTGTCACTGCAAACATAGTGTGCGTAACCTCAACTTTTCTCTAAAATTTTGGAATAGCCTCAGTATAAAAACGATACAATGCTAAATGAGTATCTAGGTTCATGGAATACAACTTGACGGAGAGGATTGGTAAAATAGCTTGCTCTACCTACTGATGCAGTAGGTTAATTGGTATTTCGTCTTGGTGTAGTTTCCTAGATTTGTTCGATAGTTATCGAATGTCATATTGTTAATGAACTTGTCTTTGTGTGAAGTGTATCCGCAACAAAAATAGCAGTGTGCAGTGGAAAGATCTCTTTCGTTTCAGATTACGGGTGTGTTGGACAAAGGCTCTTTTTAAAATATCTAATTATCTTTCGTCTAGATTACTTTTTGTGAAATTCGTAATTAGTTTTCATAAAGACTACTTGCCAACATACAACAGCACTTAAAAGAATGCGACTTAATATCACGTCACGCTTTACTCTTCCTGGGGGCTTCTTTACTCTATCTTAGGGTCTTCACGCTCTACGATAATACTTAGCTAATTTTAATAAAAGATTTTACATTATCTTTCGAACCACACTTGTTCTTTGTCATGGTCAGGAAGTCTACACAGACCGGTTCTAAATCTGAGATAAACTAAGAAATTTTTTCCGAAGAATTTGATATTATGATATCGCACTAAATCCCTGACCATTATGGTATGTTTCAGACCAAGGTAGTGGCTATAAATTCTGCTGTAGAACCGATCCGGATTAAGAGATCTCCAACATTTGTATCTTCTCTGACAGCCAAGAGGCAATGCGGTTTCTTCGGATGCAATCTTCAGGTCTGTGCTGATTGGCGTCAGCCGCGTTTTTCTCGATCGGCTTTCTTGGGAATTTCGTGTAAATCTAATATGGATTTGTGGTTGCAAGGATAGCCTTGAGAATACATTGCTACTTAAAGATGCACCATGTAAAAATGTGTCCCAAAGTTAACTGACAAATTTGTGTCTCCCTGTTCTATCGAATTTAGCTATGTTTGGGACACCTTTTTACCTTTTGAGAATACAAGTGCTCCTTGATTTTAACGACTGGGAAGGGGATCAGGAACAGGTAATTGCACGCATGACGATCAATCCAATCAGAATGTTCATTTATTCTGGAAAGTTGGATATATTATGTCAGCAGACAAAGTAATAGAGCAGGATGTATGTAATAGAACGAACTTTTTGTTGTTTGCACCAGGCAAATCAATCGTTAATAAGTGCTTTATTGAATTTAAACAAGACAAAGTAACCACCCAGGATGCAAGCTGTAGACGACTCAAAGTTACTAAAGAAAACCTCAAAAAAAATGAAAAAAATTATTTTTGGATGAAAACAAAGTTACTTTAATAACTTTACCATCAGTATTTTGGGATCTAAATGGTATAATATTTACCGAATGTCTTGAAAAGGGAAAACCCATAAACAGCACCTACTACGTAGCGTTTTAGGAGCGTTTGAACGTGTGCTCAACTGTGTAATAATTTTTAATTGATTTCAGATTTTTTCTCGCTGCATTTTAACAGCATTTTTATCATTTTAATAGTTGGTCAACGTTAGAGATTAGGTAACCATCGATAACAATTGTCCTTCTTGTTAGGCTAGTAATTTTTTTGATGAAGTTTAGCAAGTCCATCATGTTATGTGCCAGAACTGTATATTTGGCATCCATCGCCAAATTCACCATGCCTTTCTGTTTTGAACTTTTCTATTTCACTTTTTAACTGATCAGATAAACATGATGTCATTGGCTAGTGTTAAAATATAAACAATTTAAGTGCACCCCAGTTTCTTCTGAGTGTATGTTTCGATATGCATTTGTTGTTGTTCATTGCATATGTACAATAAAAAACAATTTCACACCATTTCCATTGTACAATTGCACAGTTGTTTGTTAATAATTCGTACATTTATTTATTTTTTATTTCATTTTATGTTTCATTTTTATTGCGCTTCCTTTTTTTTCCATAGCTTCTATTCGAAAATGCATTTGTATGGGGGAGAAAATGCTTTGCGTTGATATAAAAACTCGTTTTTTTGTCGCATATACCATATGTACATACATATGTACATATTTATGTATGGATGCTATTAAATAGAAGTATTGTATAGAATTGTTGTTTATTTATAACAACTGTATTGTATACTTTTGGACCGTTTAAAAAAAAACAAAGTTGGTAGAAATAAAATAAAATAAAATATATGCTATGCATATAGATAACAGTGGTTAAAACATAAAATCAAATGTTAAGTATAAAACAGTGTTCGAAAAAATAGATTCAACGGATTGAATAATAGGGAGATAAAGAATATTTTATAGTGAACAGATATTTATCCCAACGGCCAAAGCCATGGTATTTATCTGCATCCTATTTGTTGTGTGAAGACAAGACCTGCCGTCGAATCAATCTGAACATTTGTTGGGTAAGGTATGGTATGGGATTCGAGTCATGCATTAGACTGCCCTAAAGGAATGTGACAATAGTAAGCGGCCTACTGACCCTACACAACAGGCACTAGAAGCACTTTTTCAGAATAAGCATCGCTTTAAACCCAATATATATGCCTATACTGTGATGAGGAAAATGTATCACCAGCACATATACTTAGAACCTATGCGACGTTAATGCATCTTTGCTACTCTTAAAGTTCGTCAGGCCAACTGGATAGAAAGAGTCACTGTTGGGATACACGATATAAATTGAGGGCAGTACAATAAAGCAATCAGTAGCTCCTCTATATGTAGCTCCTCTATAAGATAATGAGTCATAAATACCACAAGAATCGTGATATAAAAGTGACCACTTTTCGAGCATTACATAATTGACCTGAATTTGATGTAGTCCAGTAGCGTGTTGGCTAATTAGATGTAAAGCCACCGTTCAAACCCCAGGTCAGGCATCTCCAACAAAACGAAATATGAACAAATTTTCTTCGGCGGCTTCCTCTCAGCAGATTTATGGCAAAAACTCTTAAGTGCAAATAAAATTTTAAATTAACTTACGCAACATAAAAGGTGTAAGAAAATAGATCTTAATCCTGACAGAAAGACCAATTATGTATGTATGAATATATGTACATAATTGACCTATTGAGTAATGAATTAATAAGACTGTAAAGAAAAACGACCGGAAGAGTTTTAAGTGTTGTCCGGCCTGTAGATTATCGCAATGTACACACTGCGAAAATATCACGTCTGTTCTAACCTTACAGCCATCTCTGCATTTGAGACAATTTTAAGGATCATTATGGTGCATTTTGTTTTCGTATTTACACTTTATGCCTTAGAAAAATCAATCCGAGCAACTATTAATTACCGTACTTTTGCAGATTGGGTGTTAGGTTAGGTTAGGTTAGGTTAGACGACGTGTACTTGTCAATTAAGACAAGTACAGTACCCGGAGGTCGAATTGACCCATTGCACAACGTCCTAGTTTCTCACACCACTTATGTTGTGTATGTTAATTTTATACATTAGTGGTGGGACCTACAGTTTAAAGTCGACTCCGAACGACAGATTTCTGAGAAACTTTTTCATGGCAATTTTATTTACTCTCAGAGTTTTTGCCAGAAATCTGCTGAGAGGAAGTCGCCCAAGAAATACTTTTTGTATTTTGTCTTGATGTCTGGCCTGGGGCTCGAACCCTGGCTTTACGTCTAATAAGCCAACACACTACCTACTAGACTACGGCGACTTCGGAACAAACCAAAATAGATCAAAGAAACGGAAACACGGCATAAATGCTTTGGGGCAGACATATGCCACAACATATGAAAAAATTTAACGGAACAGTACGTGGTTTCAACAACAGACGTTGCCACGATTACACATCACGAATTTAGAAGATAAAGGATACCGTAAACTACCTCAATGAAATCTGTCATTTAAATGTCATTGCTTTTCATACACAATATTTTCCTTTTTTAACCTCAAAAGTCACTAATGTTCAGCATGAAATTATCAGCACACTATGTACTTCCCCAGTCTTACTACAAAATATTGTCAAGTGCTGTTCAAAGCTCAATCATTACGTCAAGCTACTTTCTTACCTCTTGTAAAAATAACAAATGTCCACCAATAAACTCTTTCTACTGCTGTCTTCGCCTAAGGGCACTTTTCAATACCTCTTCCATTTTCGCTGTAGGTCAGCATCAGAGATCAGCAATGAATCATTTTTTTAGCTACTCATAAGTACTCATGAAATTTTGAGTATGAGTGAGTCAACGGTATTGAAATTCAACTACTCTGATTCATTTGAACTCCCCACAACATTGATTTTAAGTACTGGTTGCAATGAGTATGAGTACAACGTTGACATCAAACTCATAACATTCGAAATATGTTTGCTTCATACGCCTACTCATTTAGATTCATAAATTTAGAAAAGTACTTTGTATAATACTCATAAATGATTCGAGTGATTCGAATCAATCATCAAAATTGACAGTCTTAGTTGTTGTTGTTGTTGTTGCATTTACAAAAAAAAGAAGAAAGAAAAAGACAAAGACAGCAAGCCAAGCAAACACATAACCTTCTAGTGAGTATTTTAGTGTTCGTACGCGAATCATAATTATTTTGTGATTCTTATAAATGTTGAGTAAAGGAGAGTCGAAATCAACAACATCATGCGTATTGTTAGGTATGAGTACGATGAGTACTTCAAATTTTGAATATGAGTAGTATGAGTATGATATTAGAATAAGTATGAATGAGTATAAGTATCAGAAATTATGAGTATGATTCGAATCTACTCATCTTTTTGAATAATCATCTACTGATCTTTGGTCACCATTATCGAGCCATTTTCTAATTCTGTCTACAAACATTGATGCATTCCTCTTTCAGAGTGTTAAGCCCTTTATCTACACCAATCAATGTGAGATCATTGACATAGCCCATATTCGACTCACCATAGGAGACTTCTATGTTAGCCAATATGCCTTTAATTACTGTTTTAAATTTGAAAAATATCGGTTCATTGCTGGCTTCACGTGACCCATGTAAATTATAACCAAAAATCCTTTAAACACTCAACAACTATTGCGAATGCTGAAAGTTTTGCTAGGCACTGTAAAGAACATGGAAATATTCACTACATGTGCATTTGTTTAGATCCATGTTTTATTGAGTTATTTCTATTGTTGTTTCGTATAACACATACATACACCCACAATTTATTTATTTATTTTAATTTTTGTCTCTTTCTATAAACAATTTTACCTATTTTTCTAAAAGTTAATGTAGAAAAAATAGATTTTTTTGTGTTGCGAAATAGTTGTACGACGTGCATGTATTTTATGTTCTTTTTTGATATAAAAAACTATGCAGTTGCAGTTTCTATTGCTGTTATTATTGTTGCTGTTGTTGTCTACAATATTTGTTTATTGTCATCGTATGGTTATAAATTTTTCAATTTATAAATCATTGAACATGATTTTGTGTAGAATAAAAAAGCTAAACGAAGAGGAAAAAAATAGAATTCAAATAAAATAAAATAATAATAAAATATTATTGTTTGAATTAGTTTTCAATACATTTAACAAAATCATCGGTTGGAATTGTTATTGGTAATGTGTATTATACATACGATATTATATGTGTATATATACGACATATTTTATAGCTGCTATCATCTATACTGTTGTTGTTATTGTTGTTGTGATTGTTAATATTATCAGATAATTGAGTTTGAAAGTGTAATTTTTTTTTTCAAATTTTATTGTATTTGTTGCAATTTCTATGTCATGCTGTTGTTGCAATATGGTATGTCATAGTATAGAGTTATACTACAGAGTTTTCTAAGTTCAAAACTTGTTTTTCAATAAAGTTTGCTTTCTTGAAGTTTTATTTATTTATTTATTTAAGTCAATGGACAAATTCCTTACTGACTAATAACACAAATCGAATAAAATTAAATAGGAAATAGTTACAATAAAAATATGAAAAGTTAAGAATTGAGAAAAACAATAATGTTCCGTTTTATAACGCAAGAATTTAAAGAAAAATCAACAAAGTCTGACAAATAATTAAATTGACGGCAAATTCTAGTTAACGGATCAGCAACAGCATAATTAGTTCTGCAGAATTGAATATAAATAAGATTATAACAGCGGAAGATACGACAAGGAATATTGAATTTAACAGATCTTAACAGAAATTCACAGCAAATATTACCATTGCATATATATACATGAAGGCATATCCAAGTAATTCCATCCAAGGCCACGAAAGCAGAAGAGTAGAAATTGTTTCTGAACAGATTCGATGTGTTCGCTGTAAACATTATAGTGAGGATCCCATACGATAGATCCATACTCCAAAATTGGTCTGACAAGCGATACGTATATCTGTTTAGTAATAAATATGATCATTAAAGTTTAATTTTGTGTCTAATAGGATCCCAAGATCGATAAAAGAGTCCACTATTTCCAGTTGATGACCTCCAAGCAAGTAATTAACCGCAATAAAATTATTTCTTGAGAATTTTGCATTTTTTTAATATTCAGCTCCATCATGTTGTAATCGCACCACAAAAAGAAATTATTGAGATCACTTTGAAGATAAATATGCTCGATGAAATTATTAAAGGAGAGAAAGATTTTTACATCGTCAGCATACATCAATATATTAGCAAAATTAATTATGTTGGCTGCCTTGAGGAACACCAGATAGCACATAAATATACTTAGATAAGCTATTGTTCACACATACAGTCTGCTTTCTACCAGTCAAATACGACTCTAGACATCTTAAACTCCTATGATTTGCACGCATTAAATCCAGTTTAGTTAACAGGAGTTTGTGATTCACATTATCGAACGCCTTACTAAAATCCGTAAAAATTACATCAGTTTGCTTCCGTTGAGAAAAGGCCGCATTTATCATGGATGTTAACTGAAGCACGTTAGTTGTTGTTGAACAGCCCTTTCGGAAACCATGCTGGTAAGGTGATAATAACGATGAAGTATGATGAACCAAAAAATCGGCAATCAGTTTCTCGAACATTTTTGGAATAGCACTCAGTTTTGCAATTCCCCTATAATTTGTAACATGAGATTTATTGCCAGATTTAAAAAGTGGTATAATATACGAGTTCTTCCAAAACACAGGAAAATATCCATAATTAATGGAGGTATTAAACAATATGACTAATGGTGTGATGAATGACTCTGCACATCGATTTAAAATGCAACTTGGAACCCCATCGGGACCAGGACGAAAAGATATCTTTAAACTTTTCAGGTCCATCAAAATATCACAGTCACTAAATGTTGGAATAGATATTACTTGAGCTGATGTCAGCGAGTAAGGGTACATATTTGTATTATTGTAAGCAGCATGAGAATAAGTACTGGCGAAGAAATCTGCAAACATATCACATATGACATCAATACTACATGATTCTTTATCACCAAATTTCATAAAGGATGGAAAACCATGCTTGTCAAGATGTCAGATGTTTCTCAAAAATCTGTCATTCAGAGTCGACTTTAAACTGTAGGTCCCGCCATTCATGTATAAAATTAACACACACAACATGAGTGGTGTGGGAAGCTAGGCCGCAATCCTGACTGAAGGGTTGTAATGGCCAATTATCTTTGCATGTATGTCAGAGATGTCAGGTAAAGGGTACACGAGATAGAGATACTAAAGTAAAGCCTTTTGTGATATTTTTCCCAACCCTATTCCTTCGGCTAACCACAGATTATTATTCATTAGCAGCATAACTCCCTGCCTAATACTTATAAAGCACTCAAGTATTTCATTCTGAAATGAAATGGAAGCATATCATGCCATAAGATATGCAGAAGGCTTACAGGTCAGTTGCGAGTTGTAATTCCTAGGGTGGTATACAAAAATTATGCATTGGATCGATACCAGGATGGTCAGGTCAGTTGCAACGTATGAAGTCATTATTTAGAAGGGCAAGATGAGTTTTCAAAACAGCTCAGATGGATATACAAACATACATAATTGGTCATTACAACCCTTCAGTCAGAATTACCACCTAGTTTCTCACATCACTTATGTTGTGTGTGTTAGTTTTTATACATGAGTGGCGAGGACCTACAGTTTAAAGTTGACTTCGAACGAAAGATTTTTTTGAGAAACTTTACTAGGCAAATTTTATTTGCTCTCAGAGTTTTTGTTAGAAATCTGCTGAGAGGAAGTCGCCGAGGAAATACTTTTCATATTTTCGTTTTGATGTCTGACCTGGGGTTTGAACCGTGGCCTTATGTCTAATAAGCCAAAACACTACCTATTAGAATACGGCGCTTTCAGATGGATATAGAAATTGATAAGTTTTGGGCTAACTGGCGTTACAGAGTGTATTTAATTTATAAGATCCATACCCTTTTAAGAGGAGAACCAGTCTGTGGTATATCGATAGAAAAAAGGCAGATAGTGAGACATGAGTGATTATTTTCGATACCACAGTGATATATTGAAAACCATTGGGGAAATTAAGCGAGAACGCTTACAGAAGATGTGCTCAATTCAATTCATAAAGAAGATGAGATGTATTAGTATCTTCTGATAGCCAGGAAGTTGCCGTAGTCTTGAAAGTAGTGTATAGGCTTACTAAACAGAAGCTCGTGAGTTCAATTCTTAGTTTCTGATATCTCGAACCAAACAAAACATGAAAAAGTATTTCTTTAGACGAATTCCTCTCGTCTGCCAAAAAGTCCGAGAGTAAAAAAAATTGCCATGAATAATTTCTCCAAAGTCTGTCGTTCGGAACCGAACCCCGCCATACACACATACAACGTAAGTGATGTGGGAAGTTTGGTTGTAATCCTGATGATGATGATAGGATGCTTGGGATTACAAACAGAACTGTAATAAGAATATTTATTTTTTCGATCGTTATACACACATACGCACATAACTGCATAACATAACTAGCTTCTCACACCACTTATGTTGTGTGTGTTCATTTTTATGCATGAGTGGCGGGGCGGGACCTACAGTTTAAAGTCGACTCCGAACGGCAGATTTATGAGAAACTTTTCATGGTTTTTGTCAGAAATCCGCTGAGAGGAATTTGGTCCTTTTGATGCCTGACCTGTGGTTTGATTCAAATTTTCCATCGTTAAGCAAAAATATTATCACGGTATTGGAAAGCAGATGATCAACAAAACGCTACAATTTGTAACACGGACCATGTAACCATCAGACTAATTAAAGAAAATTTGCAATCCTGAGGTGATTACTAGACTTAATGTCTGAATATGACGTGAAGCCCGGGTTCGTATCCCAGGTCAGACATCAAAACGAAAATATGAAAAAAAATTATTTCAGCGACTTCCTCTCAGCAGATTTCTGACAAAAACTCTGAGAGTAAATAAAACTGCCATGAAAAGGTTTGTCAAAAATCTGTCATTCGGAGTTACCGTTAAACTGTAGGTCCCGCCACTCATGTATAAAATTAACACACACAACATAAGTGGTGTGAGAAACTAGGTCGTAATCCTGACAGAAGGGTTGTAATGACCAATTATGTATGTGTATGTATGTATATTCAAATAAACCGGAAATAATTATAACCTTGAAAGAAGAAATATTAAACGTGAAATTTGCAAGCTAAGCACTTAAAATTTCAATGAAAAATTCACCAAAAGAGCAACATGGTTTACTATACATTCGGTGTAGATTCTCTAAAATTTTCTATCCAGCATATGTGTTTTTAATTTGAATTTGAAAAATTAACTCGAACATTAATGATCGTGTATAATTAGGAATATTTAAGTATCTTTCAATCTGCTTCTTCTTAATATTGTATATGCGTAGGCATATGTACATATTATGTTCATATATCATATTGAAACAAATTAAAATGTTTATAAAATTTTAGTAAATAGGATTATAAATGGTTAACAATAATATTAACCACATCCACAATATATATATACTTTGAATGCATGTGCATGTGTGTGCGTATGTATGTATGTGTATGTGTTTGTATTCATTTAATCAAACTAATGTATTCAAATGTGCCCAGAAGTAACATTCATTTGAACTAATCATATACAATGAAAACCACTTAAACACACACTGCATGTTATTGTATGAAGGAAACTTTATTATCCTGTTCACTTACTTGCATGCTTGTTTCGAAAACAAGTGTTTTGTGTTTAAACAGCCATTAAAAATTGTTGTTGTTGTTTGTTTGTTTGTTTATGTATGTTTTCCCAAGATATTTGTAAACTTGCAAGATCTCTCACAGAGCTTTGTAAACGAAATTAAAAACATTTGAGGCATAAATCATTAAGAAAATTATGAAAATAAGTTTTCAAATTGCTTTTCAGTTCAAACTTTTCAAATGAAATGTAAACAAAAACAACAAATGGTAGTAAAAAAAAGAAGAATAATTATGCAGGTATAAGAGAAAGAAAAGAAAAAAATGACTCATACTCTGTAGGATTTATTCCATGTGGTGTGCTTGTTGACAATTTGACTACGAAAGTCTACATATAGGCGAGTTAAATATTTTAACTGGGGCCTCAATGCGACAGTGTGTCGAGTGATACACTATTAGCCCTTGCTAATATACATTCAGTCGTGTAGACATATTTGGATGGAAAGTGCAACGTCAAAGTACTACAAAAAGTTCAGAGGATGTTCTTCCTGATAAAAAGCAGTGCCATTAAGGCCACATTGAGTAAGGTATTATAAATTATAAGACCTGGGTCGTATGAGATGTAATATGGGGCCTATCTTGCAGCATTAAGACTGCATGAGATTGGATTTACTCGAACAATTAAGCATGTCACCAATGCATCTTTGTGAACCTAGAGATGTGAACTGTCCTTCTATCTTGCCATAATACAGTTCTCCAGGCAGAGGTACCTGTTGTCAGGAGTTATGTGAGCTGTTATATTAGGTTAGAGGACGTGTACTTGTCAATTAAGACAAGTACAGTACCCGGAAGTTGAATTGACCCATTGTACAACGTCCTAGTTTCTCGCACTACTTATGTTGTGTGTGTTAATTTTTATACATGAGTTGTGGAACGTACGGTTTAAAGTCGACTCCGAACGGCAGATTTTTGAGAAAATTTTTCATGGCAATTTTATTTACTCTCAGCATTTTTGCCAGAAATCTGCTGAGAGGAAGTCGCCGAAGAAATACTTTCTTGTACTTTGTCTTGATGTCTGGCCTGTGGCTCGAACCTTGGCTTTACGTTTAATAAGCCAACACACTACCTACTAGACTACGGGACTTCAAGTAAAAGTGGTATATTAGTTTGAATGCCAGATATATGGCAATTAGCTTTTTGGCAGTAGCTTTTAAAGGCGCTTCGCTTATTCTTTTAGCCTGTGGGAATCTATTTCTCTGTAGGAAAAAGGTAAAAAAAGGGAAAAAAGAAATGTCGCACAGCAGTTCCTTTATTTTAAGTTCAAGATAATCGATCAAGCAGTCAATTAGTGTTGTTGTGCATTGTTTTTGAACAAATTTTACTCTTCTCAATTCAAAACCATCAACAGGCCAATGATAATATTGCTGCTGTAGCACAGACTTGAAGAAAATGTCGAAATGCCGCTTCGTTGTCGTTTTCAACTTGTTGACTTTTGACTATGTGGGAAATTTTACAACTCATACGAGAATTGAAGCCAAATATTATTTGCGTCTCATTTTTGCTGATCGAGCTCTATTGAAACTAGCCGTAGATGGACATTTTTATGAAAGAATTACGTTTAGTGAGGGAACTCATATCTGGATAAGTGGCTGTGCCAATAAATACAATATAATAATAATAATTAATAAATAATAATAAATTAAATTAAAAAAAATAATAAAAAATATATAATTGCTGCGGTTTACAGGCTGGCGTCAGCATCGTTCCTTATTTCTGTTGAAATCAGTATGAAGCTGCCCATTACAGTGAATGGAGAGCACTATAGGACCATGATTTTTTCTAAAAAAAATTCATTCTTTATAAAATTTTTTTCATTTAAACACCAGATAGGAAATTTGCCAAACAGTGCTCTTAACAAACGCTCGTATGATTTAAGGCTCTGGATTACTTCAGTTGGAGCTATATTAAGTGACTAATTTATGTCAACAAACCGGCAACTCCTGAGAAATACATTCGTAGTTTGTCATTACAATCCTTTAGTCAGGAATACAAGCTAGTTTCACACACCACTTATGTTGTGTGTGATAATTTTATACACGAGTGGTGGTACTCACTTTTCTCACACCACTTATGTTCTTTTAAATTACATACGAGTTCCAATGTCCGTAAAGGATTTATTTAAAAAGACACCTTAAATGACTAACAACACTAAAAACAGCTGTTTATATCTTGCCACAAACACGGGGAGCAGCCTTTTGTTGAACCTTGACAGCCTTTTGCTTAGGAGCTGACTTGCTCTTGGGTTGGGCAGGTTGAGCGGCCTTCTTGGCAGCCTTAGTGGCACGCTTTTGTTCCTTGGCAGCCTTGATGGCTTGATCGCGTTGAGCGTGACGTACCTCAGGTTTCATGTTACGCTTAGCCATGATTTCGGCCAAGGAAGCACCAACAATAGCGTTTTGGAACTTTTGTGTTCTGCGGGTACGCTTCTTGGTGGCTTCCTCCTCAATACCTTTACGGTGCTTGCCACGGTACAAGACAGTCCAGGTAACCTCACGGGGATTACGCTTCATCAAGTACGAACGTTCGCATTTCTTGTCCAAGAAAGTGAAGGTTTTGCCGTCAACTTTGACCATGGTTTTGCCATGGCCGGGGTAAATTTTGTACCCACTGAATGAACACAAACCGATTTTCATCTTGGGTTGTTGTCAGTGTGTGTGTTCATTTTATACATGAGTGATGGTATCTACAGTTCAAAGTACACTCCGAACGACAGATTTTTTAAGAAGCTTTTCCTGGAAGTTTTATTTTCTCTCAGAGTTTTTGCTAGAAATCTGTTGAGATTTTTCATACTTCTGCATTAGAAATTAAAGATCAATATTCAATCAACCTTTGATGACACACCAACAGGTTAAACTATGAACGGGTACGTGCACAAACGAAATTTTCGTATTTGGAATGGTATTAATCCACATGGATACCAACAGCGTACAATACATTTCCATATCGGCCATCAACGACATGTGGGCGTGCCACATAGCTTGTGTTATATTGGATATTCTGTACGGTTGATTTGAGGGCATAATCGTCTCACGTGAAAGTGTGAATTGGCAACTTAGACCGTGAGATTTGTCTCCGTTAGACTTTTTCTTGTAAGAATTTATTAAATCGAAGGAGTATGCGAATAAGCCATGAACCACAGCTTTCTTCTTCAGCCTGATTTATGTGCCACAGTCGTTATTAATTGGACATTTCGTATGTGCCCCACCCAGAAAAGCCGTGGCGGACATTTGAATTATATTCCACACATAATGGCATCAATAGGTCTTTAAAACGTACAAAAAATTTTGGTGATGTCTTACACTCAATTTGTTTTATTAAAATTTAAAGATTGTAAGTGAAAAAATAGTTTGTATTTGAAGTTAAAAATAAATTGGAAAAGAAAACGTTTAAAAATATTTTTTAAATTACTAAACATTTTAGAAATTTATATCAATTTATTGTATTTCTATGTGTTCATCGCATTTAAAAATTATTATTAATGTACTCATAGTAAACACTTTAATTTCAAAGGCTTTCAAATTACTTCATAATATTACGAACCAACCGTAACCGCAGATATTTGGTTTGATTTGACCTTAATTCTGTTTAATGTTTAAACACAATTTAAAGGAATATTTCTGCTTGAAAATAAAGTCTTATTTCTGCAAATTGCTCTCTTTTTATGGTTTAGTTAATTCACTTTAAGTGAGATTACTTTGTTGCTTGAATACAACAAAGTTATCAATCTCTCTCGAAATGCAAATGTTTGCAAATGTTTTCTTTTTTAGTTTGAAGGTGTTTGTTAGTTTATTTGTGTGGAGAACAGGTAGACCTCGCTTATCACGTACAGACTTCTTTTAATATTGCCTAGGCTTAAAACAATTCTTTTTTTAATCCTAATCAACAGGAGAAAAAAGTTTATACACGATTGAATTGAAATCCTTAATATTGAATCATAAGGTATAATAGTTACCGCAGTCCAGCGAGTAATATATTGGCTTACTAGAAAAAAGCTACGAGTTCAAACCACTTCTTGATAAGTAAACATAAAAAATACTTCTTTTGACGACTTCCCTGTAGCAGTCGTTTGGCTAAGGTTTTGAGAGTAAGTAACAGCTTCTTAAAACTGTCTTCTAGAGTCGATATTAAATACTAGAGGGGGTTATTTTTCAAGAGCTAGAGAATTTAAAACGATAATACAGGATAGAAATATTTTAATATAGCCTTGTAGATAATTTCATGGTGTGTATTTCTGGCATATATCCGTCGTCGTATAGCTACATGGTCTACTCAATCAGCCTTACTTTTGAGTCCTCTTTCTAATGCGTCTGGTTTCAGAGTTGATAGTTTGACAACACAAACATATAACTTAACATAGCCTCATAAAAAGTAATCCAGTGGTGTTAAATCGCATAAACAGGGGGCCACAATTCCACTTCTGAAAAAATAGCACATCGTTGATGTCGTTGCTGTTTAGAGGATTAATTTTTGCAAACAATAATTCTGTTAGAATGTCGATAGCGCTCGCACTTCATTGATGCTGTCATTGTATTATGCATGCCAAATAGTCCATTTTAATAAATGTAATGTTGATTACTCAATCAGCAAAAGTACGAAACAAAAGATGGCCGTCGTCTAGTAGGCCTACATTGCCACAATACGATTTTCCAGGCAGAAGTACCTGCTGTCAGGAGTTGTGCAAGCATGCACAGTGCAAATTTGGTTTGGGATATTGTGGAAATTTTCTTTAAAAAAATAAATCTGTTAGCAAATTTCAAGGAACAAGTGTTGGCTTATTAGTTGTGAGGCTCCGGTTCAAACCCCATCTCAAAAAATATGTCTTCGGCGATTTAATCCTACCCGGGGATCAACCATTCCCAAGAGAAAACCATACCGAGTTCAGAATAAAACTCTTTCAATGAAGTCTGAAAATGAGTGGTAAGAAACCTCCGTCTCGTCTTGTTAAGAGCAGGGCAAGAGCAGAGGTCGAAGACCGTCTCTTCCTCTATATTCTCTTCAAACACACAGCTCCTTTAGAAATCATAAGTGGAATGCTGAGTTTTCCGGTACTCTTACCAAACGGACAATGGTTGGTGAGTACAGAACTGAGTCAGTCCTTTTCCTGCACATACGTGTCCAGTAGAGTCTGGCAACATTGCACGTACCTTCCTGTTGTCAACAATATTGAGCCTCGCCGTAAAACGAGTGGGCCCTGTAATATATCAGAGATTGCTAGCTCCGTCAGACCCTGGTCAGCTGATTAGCAATGCAATTTCCAACGATATTCCTATGTCCTGGAACATATATAAGAGTTACATTTGAGAGATCCGAAATTTCTCCAAGAAATCTTCGGCATTCATGGACAAGAACGGACGTTGAAACTACGTTCGTTAGGGACTTATTCCCTATGCGAGTAAATCAAGAGATTTTCAGGGAAAATCCCACCATTCAACAAGCTTAGAAAACCAAGCCTTACTAAAGAGAAATGTCAATACATACAAACATACATAATTGGCTATTACAAACCTTCAGTCAGGATTAGGGCCGAGCTTCTCACACCACTCATGTTGTGTGCGTTAATTTTATACGTGAGTGGCGGGACCTACAGTTTAACGTCGACTCCGAACGACAGATTTTTGAGAAACTTTTTCATGGCAGGTTTATTTAATCTCAGAGTTTTTGCCAGAAATCTGCTGAGAGGAAGTCGCCGAAGAAATACTTTTTGTATTTTATTTTGTTGTCTGGCCTGGGACTCGAACCCTGGCTTTACTTCTAAGCCAACACACTACCTACTAGACTACGGCGACTTCAGAGAAATGTCAATACAGTTTGATAATCTCAGACGTCAAATAGTAGTTATCGATAGTTGTTATGCAGTTAAAAAAATCAATTTTTTGTTTTTTTTGTACACATGCTGAGGAAATCCTTAGTAAAGCAACGACCACAAACGACCGTGTTATACCAGGCCTATCTGTATTTAAATATTTTATTTACTACTACTACTTACTAATTATGCAAATAAACTAAAATTCAATTAAATTATAAACAATTTAATTTATAATCTAAAATATGCATGTTATGTTTAGATATATACATACATATGCATGTACATACGCGTGTATGCATTCACTGTGTGTAGTAAATATTTATTTGGAATTTTTTAAGATACCGTTTGAATTTATAAATTTATTAATCAGTTAAATTTTGTTCATATTACTATACATATTTGTAAAATTAATTAAATTAAATGCAATGTATTGTATTGTGTATGATATCTACTAATAACTAATTTCAAATATTCATAAGTTTCAAAATGAACAATTTGTTTGTGTAAACGTTTATAATCTGGTGTACATGTTATTACACTGTATAAATATTTATTGAGACTACGGTACGTATACTTTATTTAAGTTATCGCCTAAAGGTATGTTATAAAAATTTCCATATTCTTTTACTTTATTAAATGATAGTACCCATGCGTATACGTGATATGGAATGAACAACTATACAGTGGAAGATATAAAAATTTGAACGTATAGGTAATGGCCTCAAATCACATGGTAGATTTAATTCAGAGTTAGGAATTGCTAACTAAAATGATTTTTATTTTCAAAATGTATTTTAATATCATATTTACACATACATACATAATTGGTCATTACAACCCTTCAGTCAGGATTACGACCTAGTTTCTCACACCACTTATGTTGTGTGTGTTAACTTTGTACATGAGTGGTGGGACCTGCAGTTTAAAGGCGACTCCGAACGATAGATTTTGGGAAACTTTTCATGGCAATTTTATTTACTCTCAGAGTTTTTGCCAGAAATCTGCTGCGAGAAAGTCACTGAACAAATACTTTTTGTATTTTGTTTTGATGTCTGGCCTAGGGCTCGAACCCTGGCTTTACGTCTAATAGGCCAACACATTACCTACTAGACTATGGCGACTTCAATCATAACTACGTTAGAGCTACGTTAGACTATTAAGCAAAGGCTGCTAACATACTGTGGGCTTATTAATCATGCTTCATTTTCAGACTTACCTGGTCTGAATTTGATGTTGTAGGGATATCTCTGTCATTATATCTACTTATCACAGGTCATTTCGTAATAGATATGCATGCGATTTTTCTACTGTAGTAATAAATTTTCTCTTTAGTACATACATACATACATATATAATTGGTTATTACAAAACTTCAGTTAGGATTGCAACCTAGCGTCTCACACCACGTATGTTGTGAGTGTTAATTTTACACATGAATGGCAGGGATTACAGTTTAAAGTCGACTCTGAACTACCGATTTTTGAGAATTTTTCATGGCAATTTCATCTACTCTCAGAGTTTTTGCCGAAGAAGATATATTTTTTTTATATTTTATTTTGCTTTAGAAATCTAACCTGGCGTTTGAACCGTGGCTTCACGTCTAATAAGACAACACTCTATCTAATAGACTATGGCGACTTCAATTTTTCTGTCTAGTAGGTGATAATATTTTTGTCTTGCACTGTAATTTGTACATAAATTATCTACCACCTAAAAGTAAGCAAAAAAGTGTACAGTAATCGAAATGTCACACACTCCAAATGGGGCGTATGAGTAATACAATATTTGATTATCATTCATATGTTTTATATAGGAAAGGAATATTGTAATAATTGGTATGCGGGTAGTGTTTGTTTTATGTGTGTTTCAGATACATGGAATTTGGAATAAGGATAATACGGCTTGCATATATACCTCATATAACCATGAACATTTTTACATTGGGTGTATATGGTGATTCGTTAACGGCTCGAGAATTATCTACGTTTCAAGTACGGCAGTCAATAAAAACAGCAGCAATATACATATATCTGAGTAGTACGTATGAATAATTTGAACACAAATTTAAAACGAAACTTAATTATAAATTTATTTCAGTCTTTGTTTAAATTAATATTAGAACCATACCTTCTATTATAGTTGCCAAAAAATTTACAGGGTATCCCTATAATGTTTACTTTACGCCAATACATACATACATAATTGGCCATTACAACTCTTCAGTCAGGATTACGGCCTAGCTTCTCACACTATTCATATTGTGTCTGTTAATTTGACGTTCGCACACCATTTATGTTGTGTGTGTTAATTTTATACATGAGTGGTGAGACCTGGAGTTTAAAGTCGACTCCAAACAACAGATTTATTTTTGAGGAACTTTTCATGGCAATTTTATTTACTCTCAGAGTTTTTGCCAGAAATCTGCTGAGAGGAAGTCGCCGAAAAAATATTTTTTGTATTTTGTTTTGATTTCTGGCCTGGGGTTTGAACCGTGGCCGTATGTCTAATAAGCAAACATACTACCTACTAAACTACGGTGACTTTAAGTCTATTGTCGTGGTAAATTTCAGGGTGTTGTCTACTAGGCCAGCACTCAGATGTTTCCTTCTGGGATGCTTTAATGCCACAGGTATGTGTTCATATAATTCCTTCCTATTATTAGATAATCTACATATTGGGTGCGAGAATAAGTATTCTTTGAATCTACAATGACTGTTAAAAGCCCGATTGAGGTTATCTTTGGTTAGTCTGATGGATGACTCAAATATTTTCGTATTTTACTAATAATTAGCCAACAAAAGTTTAGACTACGTCATATTCATTTAGTTTGAGAAGAGACTCTGCTCTTGTTTATCTCTGCTCTGTTTATCATCTTTTTCGATGAGTAAAACTTTCCAAATATCTGGCCCACTACACAGAAAGGTTCAGAACCCATCAGTAGCGTGGAAGCTCAAGAGCTAGCAACCTCATCTGCTTGCTTATTGTTGCGAACTCCCACATAACCTGAGACTCATCAGAGGGTAACTTCTCCTATCTAGCAGTTCCATACTATTTTTGGGTTGTCTCATAAGAGCCGAGTGTTTGGATGGCGGCCTGTCTGACAATGTTACTGTTCCGTTTTTTGTACTTTCTGTCGTAGTTGAATTGAGCATATATTGCAATGGCATAGACTGTCCATGAGTTTTCCTATGTGATCAGGATATTTCATACTTTTCTTTTACTAACGTCTTCACCCATCCGTATAGCACAAAGTGGTAACCATTATTCCAACCATAGTGTCTAAAGCTCTGGTTTTTCACTATCCCTGTAGGACAGATTTTCATTGGTCATGTTATACCAACATACGCTTGTCTCTGCAGCTTTCTAAACTTCATTTAAGCTGTGTTTAAAATTGTTCAGTCGAACCATACAATGGCTTCATATGCTACCAATACCCTGATCATGATGTTGGGAAGGATTTTGAGTGTTTAGTATATTCTTTCGCAACTTTTTGCCAGTTTGTTCGCAAGAGTTATGCTACTACGGCATATATTTAATTGGTATGGCAATAACTTCTCCACATCTACTTGTAATAGGAAAAGCAGGAAAATTCCATTGGTTTCCGGTATTTTGTACGATACAAATGTACTCAAAGCCTTCCAATACATATATAACTGACGTACTACATATCTAACTACACAAATTTTTTCGTGCGCACCCCTTTTCATTGTTTTGTAAAGCAAGTTGTAATAACGGCCCTTAGGTTGCCGAGGTTCATGTAGGTTAATTTGAAGTTGTACTAGCTTGTTATTATTTCATATGGAGTTATATTTCCTGTTTATTTAAATCCTTAAATTGTAATTTTTGTTTTTGTTTTTCTATATTTTATGCATGCCAACTAACAAATTCAGAAAAAGCAATTAAAAAAAAAACCTGAATAAATCCAATTATTTTTGGTGTCATAAATTCTGCAAACCTGCTATTCAGTCGTTGTTACTTGTACTCCACAATACAAAGTTTACATTATCATGGTATTTGTCGTATATTTGCATGTAAACGGTAGTATATAATAGAGTTTTTTTCTGCCCCCATTTCTAAATACAAAGAATATATCAGAATCTCTTTTTCATATAAACCTCAGGGGTGAAAGGTGTTTTTATGATCGAGGTGTCAAAATAAAAAAAAAAAAAAAAAAAAAATAGAAAATAAAACTCCTTTCATAGAAATGGTGGCCAAAGGCGATTAAAACAGTTGATTTAGTTGCAATATGTATTAGGTATTTAAAAAAATATCTCTTTTTAATTCATTCGATTAGTTTAGAAAAAGAGAGAGAGCGAATGTAAGCAAACAATTTCATGACCTACAAAAGTTTTGATGTCAAGATTGGTAGCAAGTTTCATGTAGAAGTTAAAAATCCTTGGCTTTACCTTCCAACGCATCAATTTCGTTCTTTTCGCCGACTGCCGCAAATACCCGCATTTTCCTTCATTCAAACGACATGGCCGAGCCAGCGTAGCTGCCGGATGTTAATATGCTGCACAACGTTCATGTCATTGAGGAACTCATACAGCTCATTGTTGAATCGGATGCGCAAATCATCGCCAACTCGCACTGGACCGAAGATCTTATGTAGCACTTTTATTTTGCATACTTTTATGGCTGTTGCTTCAGTGCTTAATAGTGTTCATGCCCCTGTGCTATAAAGAAGCATGGGTAGGTTGAGCGTCTTGTAGAGTATTAGTTTTGGCGTACGAGTGAGGTCTCTGCTCCTCCATTGCCTGTTAAGACCATATCAGCACTTGTTGGCAGGAGTGATTCTGCTCTTGACATCCAGACTGACATCATTTTCGGTGGTAACGGCGGAGCCAAGAAAAATAAATTCCTTGACTATATGGAGAGCAGGGTCACAGCTGCCCTAAACTCGAGCAAAACTCGTTCGAATAAAATCAAGCACCTGGAAATATACAACAGATTTAACCGAGCTGTTAGATGTAATGGGGGGCGCGATAAGCGGAATTGGTTCAACAATATAGCAAACGACTCACAAGCAGCAGCAGCAGCAATCCATCGCACGAGAGACCTATATCTCGCTGTGAACAAGCTCACTAACAGAACATTTTTGTCTGGCAGACCCCTGAAAAATGACGTTGGGGAACTTGTAACATTAAAAACGCAGCAGCTCAGCTTATGGGAAATATTTTACGCCAATAAGCTGAATACAAAGACTGCTCCACAAGATTACATCTGCACTTGCACCTCTCACATGCGAATCAAACCATACCTGCTGAATGTCCAGGAATCATTGAAATCAGCAGAGCAAATGGTTGAGTTATGAACAATAAATCCCCAGATCTGAACAATATTTCCCCAGAACTCCAATAACCGACCACGTTACTAGCGACAGCTCATAAGGGCATTCTGGAATGACAAATCTTCCCAAAAAGGCGATTTAACCGCCAGCTAGAATTAGAGAGGCATAACTTTGTTGAGCATTGCCAACTGAGCACGGACAACAAAGTTATTGCGAACTTAATAAACAAAAGACTGTCAGAAGCAAATCTTCTCAGAAGGGATCAAGCTCCAACAAATCGATGTAGTGATGCAAAAGTCAACAAGTCATAGGCGAGTGATTTCATGGGATTTGCAAGACAGATTGAAAGATCTGGACTACCCGGATGATATGTGCTTACTAAGTCATTCTTTCTCCGACATGCAGTCAAAGCTACATCTAGTTAGCGAAACTGCAAAGCTAGCCAGACTGAATATGAGTAATATACGCCAAGGAAATTGATGAAGTGGAGTCCTTCTGCTATCGATAAATCCGGTGTTTTATCAGCAGATGTGGCCAGTCGCATTAATAAGGCACGCAATGCTTTTGCCCAACTTAACACTGTTTGGAAATCGTCTAACATATCGAGATTTTCAACTCCAACGTTAAATTCACATTACTGCACGGTTGCGAAACGTGTAATATAGCGCCGCGCGATTTCCAGCCTCTTCAGGTATTTATTAACAAATGCCTGCGTAAGATCTTGTGTGTTTACTGGTCCTCCATAATATCCAGCAAGCAATTGAGAGGGAAATAAGAAGACACAAGCGGGGATGGCTTGGGTACACTCTTCGCAAGCCATTAGATGACATCACAAAGAAAGCTATAGACGAGAACCCCGAGGGAAGCAGGCGCATCGGACGACCATCACACACCTGGAAATGCCAAATCACAACCGAACTATCCAAACTATATCTACAGTGGAACGATGTCAAACACCGCGCTGATGATCGTGCGCGATCTTGTTGTTGTTGTCGCGATCAACTTGTTGCGATCCTAAAGTCGTAAAAGGAACATATATATACATATGTATATACATATATAAATATTCCTTATCATGCGACTTCTTCAATTTCATCATGTAGAGTATTTTATTGAACGGGAGCCTATCACGATGAGGGTGGCAATAAATGAGGACAAAACGAAGTACATCCTGCCAATAAGTAGGGACGTGTGGCGTATTGGATCCCAGATTACGGCGATATCTATACTTTCAATATATATTGAAACATCGCAGGGTATGAAAAAGTTCGGAGAGATGCATTCCTAACTTGACAGAGCTAAAGGAATTGCTCAACGTCATTCTGCATAGTCTTATTAGCTTTGCAGGTATACCGAGCTCACACATTGAGCCAAAAACACGATCCAGTATGGCGTTATCGAAGGCTGCCTTATAGTCGACAAAAAGAAATTTGCATGTAATTTTGATTTTTTATTTTATAAGTTTTTCTCATATTCAAAACAAATAAAGGGAGAGGGAGAGAGAGAGAGAGAGAGCGATCAATTTTTATTGTCGTATGTTATTGACACATTTTGTGGTGGCCATGAATGTTTTGTAAAACACATACAATTCAATGGAAAACAAAAAGTATAGAATAGGAATGCCAAGCAAGTGGAAGTGACATATTTATTGTTCATTTGCGATAAATGCCTCGCTCACAGTTTAATGCAGAAGTTTTCATTTTCAGTTTATTTACTGCTCGCTAAAGGCAATTTAACAGTATGAGTACTTGGTGGGTTGCTTAAATTGAAGGTTTGTGCGAATGTACAACTGCTTTAATACGTATTAAAAACCTTCAAAAGTTGGATAACAAATATACAAATATTTTTGAAATATACTCGCAAATGTGCATTTAAATTTAATGAATTATTCTTTTAGACACATGTGTTGAACTCAAATATAAATTTAATTTGTTTCACTAAAAAAAGAAACTGAAAGTTTCATGAAATTTTACGTTATGTTTTGTTTGAAGAAAGTTCACATAATTTCTATATCAATGGCAGATGAAAATATTAATAAAGAATAGAAATACTTCACCTATCTATAAAAATATAGCTATAAAAATTATAGGGACATTGCAAAACTGAATGCTATTCCAAAAATATTCGAGAAACTGTTTCCCAAATTTTTGTTTATCATACTTCATCGTTATTATCACCTTATCAACATGGTTTCCGAAAGGGCTGTTCAACAACAACTAACGTGCTTCAGATAACATCCGTGATAAATGCGGCCTTTTCTCAACGAAAGCAAACTGATGTAATTTTTACGGATTTTAGTAAGGCGTTCGATAAAGTGAATCACAAACTTCAGTTATCTAAATTGGATTTAATGCGTGTAAATCTTAGGAGTTTAAGATGGCTAGAGTAGTATTTGACTGGTAGAAAGCAGACTGTATGTGTGAAAGTAGCTTATCTAAGTATATTTATGTGCTATCTGGTGTTCCTCAAAGCAGCCATCTTGGTCCACTTCTTTTTTCGCTGTTTATGAACGATCTTCCCAACATGATTAATTTTGCCAATATCTTGATGTATGCTGACTTTGCGAACCGTTGTGATTTGCGACTTATTTGTATACACCTTCTGAAGAAAATCTCGTAAGAAAAAGTTTACCGGTGTGAAATTGCACTATCTCGGTGGTTAGTTAGATGGTCAGTGGCCAACTGTTTCAGACACATACTTTGCTGTCTATGGCCGTCCATGGTAATTAGGTAAAACAGTTTGAATAAATGACTATACATTTGACAGCCGTAGCTCCAACAAGATCAGCATATTTATGATAATGTGAGTGGTTAACCAACTTTAATTGGTATATGAGTTCGACTTTATATTAAAGAAGATGCATATCTTAATGTAAAATAGGCCCTTTGATGAAAATGGCATGGAATCGATAAATTCAGATTATTCTTTACACTGTCACTAACAAAAGCTATCTTGTCTGCTATTTTGAAAACACTGACTGAATGACCCTATAAAAAATTCCTTATGAAGTCAAGAGTAACATTAAGTTAGGTTAGGTTGGTGTGGTAGCTTTGACACCAAAGATCCCCAGATAGGGGCCCGTTGTGAGGCCACAGGTAAGCGCAGTGCATGTACTGACCGAAGAAGCTTATCGATTAAGTTGTTCAGCGCAGGGGCTACGCATTAAAGCGCGACTCCTCTATGCAGGAAACTAGACTGAAAGTTTAATAAACGAAATTATATCCGCCGTAATCTAGTAGGTAGTGTGTTGGTTTATTAGACGTAAGGCCACAGTTTAACGCCAGATCAGACAACTCCAACCAAACGAAATTGAAGTATTTCTTCGGCGACTTCCTCCCAGCAGATTTCTGGCAAAAACTCTGAAGATAAATAAAATTGCCACGAAAAATTTCTAAAAAATCTGTCGTACGGAGACGACTTTAAACTGTAGGTCCTGCCACTTATGGATAAAATTAATACACATACTGACTGACACACTGACTGCAGGGTTGTAAAGACCAATTATGTATGTATGTATGTATGTATGTATGTATGTATGTATATCCTTGATATAAATGAATGGTAACTCCGTTAAGCTGACAAGGAATAGAGAGCAAAATAATCTAATGCTGTACCTCGCAAGAGTTGGGCATTGACAAAGAAAGTGGATAACAGTTTCCTACGCTGTAACCGACCCGCAATCTCGACAAAAGTCGTTAGATGGGATAGTGATGTACTAATAGAACGTAATTACTGGAAAAAGAACTTATCATTTCAAATAATCTCGCTCTGAATTTTATTTCTACATACTATTGATACCGTATCTCTTTTATACAATCTTTTAAATGTAATAAAATTTTTTTATTTTTGTTTTTGTAGCTCTATTTGCTATGAGTCACAAACATTTGAATATATATTGTCGAATTATCTGCACAAATCATAATTGCAATCTTTTTTTATGGTATACTTTGCTTAAATAATTTTTTAAATTTAAATTACACGTATATACACGTGTTTCCCCTATGCGGATTAATTTGCTTCTTCCCTTATGATCTTCATTAATGTGATATTCTAGTTGACTATTAGACATTATGTTTCAATTTAGACTCAACAACGACAAAAAATCACAGTGAAAATATTTCACCGGGAACAGCAGATTTAATGTCATCCTTTGGGTATTTTTTTTTGTAATTTTTTTTATCTGTCTTTTGTTACCAGCTTTATAAATATTTTCATTCTTCTGTTCATATTTATTTTATTTTATTTAATTTTTTTATTTTTTTGCACACTGGGATCTTTTTTTTGTCTTTCGTAATCTGTGTGAATTTATGTTTATTATTGCTTATCAGGCATGTTAAGAGTCTGTAAAAAAAAGAAAAAAAAAATTAAATGAAAAAAATCATGGTATAACGACAAGTAAGAAAGTAAGCAGCCCGGAATTTATGTCATAAAAATGAAAAAAGAGAGGAGAAGCGTGAAGAAAAAAAGAAAGAAAATGTAATAAAAAATTTTTAACAAATTAAAAACTCCCTTAGGATTTTCGGTAGTCGACATGTATACACGCACGAATACACTGAGTTATAAAATTCTACGTATAGTATGAACTATTAAACAGTTTTAATGTTAAATTTTTGAAAATTTATTTTCTGAGCATTACCCAAGGGCTACTTAATTACGTGTAGAAAAAAAGATTAAAAGATCTTTGTTCCGTACCATGTGACGTAACGCCTTATCTTTGACCTTATCTTTATCACTTGGCTTGTGGTTTTTTGGATTACTCTCATGATTCATTGTTCTAGTCTGTAGTGCCATTTATGTGGCATGTTTTTTTTTCGGAGTTGGGAATTTTCGAAAGACACTTTTATTCCAACAAAAAGTTTGCACGACTCACCACCATTGGTGCTGACCCACCTCCTAAATCTATTAACCCCCGTAGGACTAACGTAAGGTAAAGCTTTCTCACATTAAATCAAATTTCTTCTTCGTACCTCCAACCTTCGAAGTTCCGGCATAACCTCAGCCTCTCCCATAAGCCGGTTTGGTCCAAAACTCGTTTTCCCGGGCCAACTAAATCAGGGGAAGCATATTAGAATATGCTCCGCAACTTTCTCCTCATCTGCACAGTTTGAGCATATAGGGGAGGTATTATGTCTAAATCTGTACAGGTATTTTCTGAAGCATTCAAGAGCAGTTAGGTCTGGGTCACGTAGAAGTTAAGCTCGCAATGTTCCTTCTCCATTCAAGGAGTTATATTAGGGCCAAGGCGAAATATCCATCTTTCCTTTAAACTGTTCTCCCATCGTGACTGCCATTTGTGCATGGAGGTCTCTTGTTCATCCGCATTTATGGCTGCTGTTTGTCCTGGGTACTCGAGATGGCGAAAGTATGTCCGCTTCATCTGGTCCGCCAATATGTCTATCGGTATTGTTTTCGCCAATACCAGTACCGTTTCATCAGACACTGTCCTGAAACCACTTTATGTGGCATGTAACATCGTTCAAATTTCCGAATAATGGCAATGGCAAGGGCTTTGAGAACCGCTGTGGTTTGTAATTTCTCCTCACAAGAAAAGATCTAAGCCAAATCGCTCAGACAGAATATCCAATGTAGCATGAACTGGTGTGACACGAGACTTATCATCAACCAATCCAGGCCAAAAGAAGTCGACTTATGGTACTCGTTGTTGACAGTGAACGCTGTTTTCAAAGAAAGACCGATGAAGCTGAAAGCCCTAAATCCACACCAAACAAAGACTTTTTCGGAATGCATTGGAAGTTGTTGGATCTTAGGGGAATTTTATGGGGAGCGGTTTAAAGAAGTTTACGAAAATAAGCCACGAAAATTGTGAATTTAAGTACTTTTGAAGTTAATATTATTGGCAAGAGTCCCTGCATTTGAAAAGGCCTCTTTTTTAAAATCGTGTGCATAATTTTGTAACCAAGTGTATTGTAACGTTAATATAGATAGGCTGACAAGCACTTTATTTACAGTAGACATAAAAACGTGATGCGCAGCAATCACTGGCACAGTGTTACGATTATAGAAACAGTGTTGTATCCTTTAATTCAATTATTTGCTTATTTAATTTAAACGTACAAATTTAAAGATTTTAATAATAAACACAAACACACACATACATACAAAATAAAACAAATTGTGCATGTATTGTATATCGTATCTGTGGCTGTTTGGGGCCTTTGTTTTATGGTTAATAAAGAAATATTATTTTATTTAATTCCGCGATAGACACCCGAGGATAGATGAAAAAACCAAAGAAAAATTTTTTTTTTTTAAATAAAAACAACTCAACGATAAAAATGTTTAAAAAAGTAATTTTTGCCACCCTTTTCCATTTTCTTAATTTTGTTTTCTTCTGCTGTAACGGCAAAACACTTAGTGCCGTAAAAGCGAGAAGAAAAAAGAAAATTTCATTAAAGTTATTATTGCTCAACACTGGCTGTTATAGAAAAATATTTAAAATTTGTTAACAAAGAATGAATTAGGCGGAATGGTTATTCCCAATATTAATGTTACCCAGGCATCTAGTGAGGCTTCTTAAAGTTTTTTTTGTGGAAAAACAAAATAATTTTTTTTTCTTGAACATACAAACTGCAATAACAGCTAATTGATACGTTAAGGGACTTTTCATATAATTGAATTGGCAACTGTGTTTTGTTAGAGAACCAATTTAATAATTTTCTTTTGAAAGAATTCAAAGAATTTCAATTTTCGTGCACTTTTTCAAGTGTATGGGGTCGTATATCGGCAATGGCATTACGAATGATGGCCTTCTAATGCTTAATTGTCTCTGGTTTGTCGACATAACACTTTTCTTTAACGGTGTCCCACAAAAAACAGTCCAACGTTGTCAAATCGCAGCTTCTTGGCGGCCAGTTAACATCACCATTTCGGGTAGTTAAACGTTTGATGCAATAAATCGATTGCGGCATTGGATGCGTGACAAGTTGCAACATCCTGTTGAAACCAAAAATCGTTCACATCAATACCATGAAGAGACAGTAGAAAAAGTCAGTTATCATGGTGCTATAGGTGTTTCCATTGCCCGTAATGGTTGCACTGTTCTCATTTTGAAAGAAATATGGGCCAATGATGCCACCGCACCACAAGCCGCACCAAATAGTCACTCGTAATGGGTGCATTGACTTCTGTAAGACCATGTGTGGGTTTTTCTAGCCTCAAATACAGCAATTTTGCTTATTAACGTACCCACCAAGATGAAGATGAGCTTCCTCCGAAACGATTTTTTTTGGTAAAATCGACATCATCGTGCAGTTTCTCGTTGGCCCAATAAATCCCTACGATGCTCAAGCATAAAACGATTCAGTACGTGAAGATAATATACTGAATTTTGTGGAAGAATAGAATGACATAAGTATTGCCAGATCCGATATAACCAATGATTCAAATTTAAACCGATATTAACTATATTAACTTCTGAGCTGTTGTTATAATTTAAAGTGGACTTCGGAAGACAGATTTTTGAAAAAATTAATTTACTATCAGAGCTTCAGAAATCTGCTGAGAGAAAGTCGTCGAAGAAATATTAAAATTTCATTTTGATAGACCTGGGATTTGTCCGACCTGGGATTAGAACCGTGGCCTAACGTCTAATAAATCAACACACTATCTATTAGACTACGGGGACTGCAGATAATATATAAGGTATTCTAGGAGCTTTCGAACTTTGGCATTTGACAATGGCCATTTTGTTGAAGTTACATCTGCAAAAGCGGTTTTATTAGTTTAATCCATTATGACAAATCATCATGGAGGACCATAGACAATGATGTGACTTAAGTGAATGGGCTCTGAAACAGTTCGCAACTGACCCAATTTCTGGATGAATGGGTACAAGAGTAAACAAAATTAACGAAATTGGGACGATGCAAATCGACATGAGATCCGAGAGCCTAGGAATGCATTCCGAAAAATTCTCTATTTGAAATGGATTTTGGGCTGGACAGGTAATCAGCCCTTTGAGAGCGATATTGGCCAGATCATCACAGTACCATAATATACATAACATACATAATTGGCCATTACAACCTTTCAGTAGACTACGACCTAGTTTCTCACACCACTTATGTTGTGTGTGTTAATTTTGTGCATGAGTGGCGGGATCTATAGTTAAAAGTCGATTCCGAACGACAGTTTTTTTAAAAAATTTTTCATGGCAATTTTATTTACCTTAAGAGTTTTTGCCAGGAATCTGCTGAGAGGAAGGCGCCGAAGAAATACTTTTTCATATTTCGTTTTGTTCGAAATGTCTGACCTGGAAAGTGAACAGCGGCTTTACGTCTAGTAAGCCAACAATAGCCATACCATAAGCCTGAATTAAATAATTTGAATACTAACCGCATAGGACGGCACGTCACATATGTAGTTGATGCAGTACATAGTTTATTCAACATTGGATATTTGAGGGTATAGTCATTCAACCCAAGAATCCTCTACCTCAGTTTCCCAATGACGGAAAAGATGTCTTGTGGTGTACTTCTGCAGAAGTTGTGAGACGTTTGTGCCCCGGGCACCATGAGTTTGCCAAGGTGAAACCTTTTGCTTCATCTGTCCACATCAGAGGTCAGCAATGAGTATTCAAAGCTATGAGTAGATTCGAATCATACTTATAATTTCTGATACTTATACGCATTCATACTTATTCTAATGTCATACTCATACTACTCATATTCAAAGTTTGAAATACTCATGGTACTCATACTTAACAACACGCATGATGTTATTGATTTCGACTCTCCATGACTCATCGTATACACGAATCACAAAATAGGTATGATTCGCGTACGAACACTACAATACTCACAAGAAGGTTGTGTGTTTTCTTCTTTCTTTGTAAATGCAACAACAACTAAGACTGTAAATTTTGATAAATGATTCAAATGACTCGCATCATTTATGAGTATTATAAGTATTTTTCTAAATTTATGAATCTGAATGAGTAGGCTTATGAATCAAACATAGTTCGAATGTTATGAGCTTGATGTCAACGTTGTACTCATACTCATTGCACCCTGTACTTAAAAATCAATGTTGTACTGAGTACGAATGAATCAGAGTAGATGGATTTCAATACTGTTGACTCACTCATACTTAAAATTTCATGAGTACTCATGAGTAGCGAAAAAGCGATTCATTGCTGATCTCTGGTCCACATCAGGCCAGAATAGTGTGGTCTCTAATTGTAGGTTAAGTTTTAATGCAGTTTAGTTTGAAATTGTGAAGCCTTAAAACCATGTTTTAAATGCAAATCATAAAATTTAATATAATTTACAGACAATCTATAACCTCAAGAAGGGAGAAACAATACAAAATATTCAAAGTTTTCTCAAACGTTCTATTTCAAGTGGTTCAATAATGGTACTTGGTTTCTATCGGGTGTTCTCATAGACCCTATTTTTCGTGTCACATATTTTTTAATTCAAATTTGAATCCAAAGTTTTAAGTTTTCAAAGTGTTGAAGTGTCGTAAAATATTTTCTTAAACTCTGGTGGTTTGGAAAGCATATGTTTTGCTGCAAAATTCTGCTGTTTTTTCTTCTTTATTTTTCTTTTGTCTTCCTAAGAGATAATCAACAAAATTATTATCAATTAAAAAATTTAATACGTATGTTAGATAAAGAAGAATATACAAATGTTTCGAATCTGCATACATATCGTACAGTCCATTTGGTTTTAATTATGGAAACAGACAAAAAGTTTCTATCATAACTGCACCAATAGCCGGCAGGTGCATTAAATTTGATTAAGAAGCGGATTAAGGGGGTAAGAATCTTCGAATAATCTAGAATTTGTATGAAACTCTTTACTTTTTTACATTTTAAAAGATTTTATGTGTTGTAGAGCACATTTAAATTGTTATTGCCGCCTGATGCCAAAACTTAAAGTTTCCTTCTTAACAACTTTAAACATGTGTTATTTGTTTTTATAGCCACATCTTGCACACCCCATGTATTCTTGTAGGTAAATTTTCTTTTCGAAATTACTCTACATGTGTACGTAGGAAAATGCTCTGGGTAGACACTCCCATCTCTATGCTCGCTCTTTAACGGGTTTGTACATATGTTTTGTATGTTTACGAGCGGCTATAAAAACGTTATTAAATGCAACCAAGTATTTTATGTTCGTTTAACCAGGAAAAAATATGCTCTTTTTTTGTTCTTAGAAATAGAGAATTAAAAATGTAGGCGGGGGTTTAGAGAAAGTAGTATTAGGTTCTTAGGATTGAAACGAATAAGCAGATACCTGCTCTTGTTAATGAAGATATAAAATTAGAAAAACGCAAAAATGCACGTAGGTTACCGTATTTATAGTAAAATTTTAAACCAAACCAACGCTATTTCTATTATTATTATTGAGTACAGAATTCCCGGGATATATGTAAGCAGTATAGTAGTCGCCGAGTGTTGACTTATTAGACGTGAAGCCTTGCTTCAAACCCCAGTTTAGACATGTCCAACTAAACTAAACTAAACTTTCTTCGGCAATTTCCTTTCAGCAGATATCTGGCAAAATCGCTGAGAGTAAATAAAATTGCCATGAAAAGTTTCTCAAAAATCTATCGTTCGTAAATGATATGAGAAATTCAGACGTAATTCCGTCATAAAAATGTTGACATGATAGTGCTTAAAAGCGGGGAATTCTTGTATCGAAATCCCGCACTTGCCAGCATTTAGCCACTTCTCATTCAAGCTGATAGAATTCTATTTGTCTCATTGACAGCACTGGCTTCGCATTTGATGGAATGGAGGCTGGTTGGGCGTTGATCATCTTCTACAGCTCGGTGTGGTGAAAAGAATTGTCATTCTATTGGCCGCCGCGTCACTTCTAGATCTTAGTAGTATTGCGAAAAAATTTCTGAATGAAACGGAATCGCCTGAGCGTAGCATTAAATAGCCAGAGGTCGTTGACCTCTCCGAGATCTGTACCAGGCCAGGTTAGTAGAAGAAGAGCTTTACAAATTCCGCAAGGCGAACATTGGTGGATTGTAGCTTTTCTATCAGAACTCAATTGTCTGAGATTGTGTTGCCTCTTCTGGATGGTACAGAATGCAGCCTATGCCTCGAGGAGAATGAAACCATAAGGAACATTCTATGGAATTGCATTGCGCTGTTCAATTTTTTACTACTTTTTCCAATAAATCTGCCGCTCGTGAATAGTTGACTTCCAATGGCTCAAAAGTTGCTATTTTATCCACATAACCCAATGATTTAACATACCTCCGTAAAAAGAAATCCAGCAACGTGCTATACAAAATTGTTGAAATGCTGCTCTAGGTGGAGTACATCCAAATGACCAATTCTCCATGCCTCTGTCACACAAACTAGGCTGAATTTGATCGATGGCATGAATTATATTGGCTTTGAGGACAGCTATGGTTTGTTTCTTATTGGCATATATGGTACCTGCAACTTAAGAAAACCCCATAAGAAAAGGTATAACGGGAGCAAATCGCACGATTTCGGTGACCAGTTGACATCATTTCCAAGTAGATGAACATGTCCTTAAATCACTCAAATATACAATGAACATGAGCAGGGTAGCCCTTGGCGCTGTTCTGTTCAAGTCAAGTCGTTGGTGTACAAATCATCGAATCCACGGCAAAAATAGTTGATAGCCACCTATCTATAGTTAGCACTTGCCGTTGGCAGTTATGTTCTGGCTAAGATTGTTCTCAAAGACATGACGGCCGATGTCGCTGCCAGCGCAAGATCCACAACAATCAATTCCTCTTCGGGATGCTTTGTTTTAGATCTCATGTGCATTGGTATCATCTTAAGTTCTACAATTTTTTTTCATGAAGCTGATTTTTCGATGAAAACCACTTCAGCTACTTCAAAGTAAATTGAACGAACTCACGTCGTTTACTTTTACTTCCTGGGTCAGAATTTTGCACGGGTGTGGGCCTAAGTCACTATGTAAAATTCATCAAATTGAGATCTGCGAAATGCCGAGTCCTTGTGAGTGACGTGAAATTGACTGTCTCGTATTCTAATGCACACTTTCACGAACAGTGGCTTCGTTTTCGGCCATTCTTACGTTTCTTCGAAGTACGAGGTTTAGTCGATCATTTACTAATCCTGTGAACTTGAAACTACCCACCGCATTGCGAATAGTGTTTTTGGCGAGACGATTATGACTATAATAAAATGGGTGTAGCTCATGGTACGTTCCTCGAACATAACAGCAATTTTAATAAAAACAATTTTATTACTTACACGTGTTATTGAGCGCTATATCTGCCCATAGTGATGTAGCGAATCATTCTGTATACATTACAACTATTTGGAGAGATGTAGCTTCAACAAGATTCTCAAAGTTCGAAAGAGATTTTTGTAAGACCCGATATATTTTGCTACCTGGAATGTTAATCGAAAATGAAAAGAAAATAAATGAAATCTTGATTTGAATTCTTTCGATGTGTAAAGCAGAGGCAATTTGCTTTAACTGTTGAACGTTAGTTTACGAAGTGAATTGTACAATAACAGTTTATCGTCCAATCTAAGGTAGAATTTTATACCAATTAGCCAATATATTTCAAAAAGTTTCAATTAAATTTGTACTAACTTAGCTTCAAATCCGACTTTGATCAAGGCGAATTGCCTCGTGGTCCTTGTAACAAGAAAATTTTAAATACATTTTTCGATGTCAAATGAGCCTCAGCTACCATCAATAATAAGAAAGTATTCAATTCAATTTGTATATTGGCGGTAGCCATTTGAGTTCCAAAAAGTCGATTCAGTTCAGTTGTCAATTGCCTTTCGATGAATTATCTTTTCTGGCATCTATAGACGAAATGGATAAATCAAAATCCAAATATGATTGTTATTGAGAGCATTGGTGTGCAATCATATCGCTATTTATAGTTTGAAATCAACTGATATCGATTGATGTTACAGGTCGTAGCACCAAATGCTGTCATTTACGGATTAATTGTTGGATGCTTATTTGTTTAAAGTCCTTTTACATAGTGGACGTATTGTTTGCACTTCCTCTGTCATACATAACCTTACTTAAAGTTTGACATTTGTTCCTGGCCTTTGGAGTGTTCCTGGCCAAATACAAATTTTTTACGAAGCTGAACTTATATCTTTTTTTATAGTTCTTACAATATTATGACATGTTTTTAATAGAAAATTAAGGAGAAAATTTAAATTTTAATTGAAAACACTTTGTCTGTCGACCGCTGTCAAAAAAAAACCCATTACGTAGTTTGAAATGTTTTTTGTTTGTGTAAAACTTTATATTTTTGCCTCAAATAAATTCTAATCAACGACAGCCTTTATTATTTTTGCATGCTTTTTTACTTTGTTGAAGTTATTTTACTGTTGGAACGTAATTTCTTCATCTATCTGTCAAGTATCAGATGTCATTCCTAAACTTATATTAAAAAACTGCATTAAAAACTTTTTCTGCTGAAGTGAAACGCACAAGGATAACAAATTTAAACTCTTTTTTTTCGTTGACGCTTTTTAGCTACCACAAAAACAAACGAAAGAAACACTTTGGCTGGCGGAGAAGCAAACAAGAAAAAATCGCCTTTTTTTCGGGGATAATGCTGGTAAAAAAAAGAAAAAAGAGGCGAAAACTTTTAACACTTCTACTTCCTGAACATTTTTTTCTCTTTTGTTGGTTAGAAGGTCGATTCTAAGCACTTTAGAAAAATTGCAAATGGAGTGGGTATAAAAGAGCAGTGGCAGTGGCAGTAGTAGATTTCCTACTTAAGAACTCTTTTTTTATATTTCTAATGTGATTCAATGCATTCAATGACCAAAACTAATGCCGTGTACATATTTAAGTCCAAACATTTGTACTCGTTTTAAATTTTCATTTAAACGGAAAAAAGTTTCAAAAACGAAAACAAGAAAAAACAAGAAAGAAAAAACCTTAAGCTCAAGGGAATTTATACCATTTGGGGCGAAGCCCAAAAATATAAAACAAGGGAAAGATACCTCAAAAAGTGAAATGTTTTCATAGAAATGATTTCACAGAAACGAATTTTAAAAATAAATTATTTAAGGACACCTTCCCTCCACGGCTGCTGCCTAAAGTGAAAACGTATTGGTAAAGCATTTAACATTTTAACACGAGTTGCAATTTATCTCCAGTCAGTGATAAAAAAGGATGCAAAATTACTTTAAGGTGCTGGTGCTTATGTTCAGAATGCTTTCAACTGTATGTCGGCTAAAAAATTTCACTTCATATGGTATTCGATAGGAAAAAATCTTGCACTTTTGCTACAGTTATTGCAATTGGATATTGAGTAAATACTTGAGTGCTAAGAAGTTGTGAAAGAAGGCGTAAGCATTTGTAGCAATTGTATTTTCGAAATACAAACATCCTGTTTCTGAATGTATAAAATTCACTCGAATATTTTTAAGCTATTTTGGTATAAATTGATGTTGTATGAAGTCGTTCATCTTACAGAAAAAAAGGTGAAAATCTAGTGCAGGACTTATAAAAACACATACTGACATAATTATAATTACATACATACATAATTGGCTATTAAAATCCTTCAATCAGGATTACGATCAAGGTTTTCACACCACTTGTGTTGTGTGTGTTAATTTTATACATGAGTGGCGGGACTTACAGTTTAAAGTCGACTCCGAACTATAGATTTTTGAGAACATTTTTATGGCAATTTTATTTACTCTCAGAGTTTTTGGCAGAAATCTGCTGAGAGGCAGTCGCCGAAGAAATACTTTTTGTATTTTGTCTTGATGTCTGGCCCGGGGCTCGAACCCTGGCTTTACGTCTAATAAGCCAACACACTACCTACTAGACTACGGCAACTTCAATATTGTCGCACTTCCTTTAAAATAATCTCTTCCATATACACCCATGTATTCTCTTGTTGAGAAATTGCAGCGTTTGCTGCGTTGCGTTTATTGTGTTTATAGCATTACTCTTGCACAACCCGGTTAATGTAGGGTAATTCTAGCTAAAATAAAGGCTGTAAAGATTGCCGCTGTGCGATTGCGGCATTAGAGTTTATCGAATGCCGGGTGGAAAAACCAAAATATTTTATCTCAGCCCTTATAAGAGCTTCCGAAGGGAAAAACATCTCACATTTGTAAAAAAAGTTGAGATAATGAATCCACTTGTAAGAGAGTTCAGACAGATCAGGCTTCGTCTGAATACATGCAGTATAATATTTGTATTAAACCTCGCCTGTGTTCATCTTAGGAATCTGATAGCTTTTATAACCCATGCGCAAGAATGTTAGGAATTAGTCACAAGGAATTGCAAAGTAACTTCAACGATGAGGAAAAAGAGAAGACCACAGAACATCTTCTCTGTCATTGTTTGGCACTTAGGAACCTAAAGCGAAGTATTCTTTGGCACCTGGAATTTATTGATGATAATAAATGAAAACGTTTATAAAACAATCGACACTGGCTGAGATATGCCAACTGGGACTTATCCATTCTTTGTATATAACGAGATCTTATAGGACCCATGTAAGCTATGTCTTTGATGCGGCTGCCAATTTAACCTACAACCCTTCGGTCAGGATTACGACATAGCTTCTTACGCCACTTATGTTGTGTGTGTTCATCATTTTATATATGAGTGGTGGGACCTACAGTTTAAAGTTGATTCCGAACGACAGATTTTTAGAAAATTTTTCATGGCAATTTTTTATTTACCTCTCGGCAGTTTTTGCCAGAAATCTGCTGAAAGGCAGTCGCCGAAGAAATATTTTTTTTATATTTCGTCTTCTTGGAGATGTATAACCTAGACGTACGGCTAATATGCCAACACACTACCTACTAGACTATGGCGACTTCGCACTGGACACGACTATATTGACAATTGGCGCTCATCTGAATAGTCACCTTTCTTTGTCGTTCTGTTTTGGGTCTCTGAAATCTGTGCGGGAAATCTAAACGTATCTATTCTTCCATGTGTTTCGGTGGCACCCAATATTACAAGAGCAATATTTTCCACCCGTTGCGCACTACACTTGATCAGTCGATCTAAATTGCTATGCTGACATTGTAGACAAGACGCTTTAGGCGTGAAACGTAATACTTGCCTTATACTCTCTAAGACAACTGATTTTATTAAGTTTCTCTGGCATTTCTGGTCTTCTCGATCCTCATAGAATCAACGTAGTTTTGCAAAGATTGTATCTTTTTATTGCCGGACTGCAGAGTTATTTCTTCTACGAGCAAATGATTATCTCAGCCGACATCTATTTAGGACAATAACAATGAGAAATTTACCTTTCAGCACAATGTATTCTGATTTTCTAGGAAATGACTCCAATAACGTCGTAGTTACGTCTCTCTGAGGGATTATTATTCCCAGAGATTTTAGTGAGAAATTGTTTGTTTGAAGTCAGAACGGTGAACGTTTTGGTCATTTAATCGAAATTATTGGTGCTTTTAATGAAATGAATATCGCCAAATGCGATATTGCTTTGCCGCGTCAAGCTTTCAAATAAACTTTCAGATGTGACAATTCAGTTCAAGTTCCACAACAGATGCTCTTGTTTTTACCACACTTTGGCCATGGAACATAATTAACTGCAGTATTCGATGCCAATGTTACTTAAAGTAACACCGATATTGACTAGGACTCTAATGTGACAGCTTTTGTCGCCTTTTATGTGTTTATAGCATTATGCATTATATTTGTAAAAAGCTACGAATATTATTTGCTCATAAGTACGTACCACTCTAAATCAACAATTTTCTCATAAACATTTGAACACAATTCCAGCTGTTACCAACAACACAAACAAAATTTTTTCAATAAAGTTTTCTTTGGCGACATTCCTAGACTGTTTGATTTTTTAATACACGTGCAACGGTATATTGAGTTCTTTAAAACATTTATCGTTACGTTACGTTTTCTCTTACGCTAAATTTCGTTACATCAAAGGAATTATAAAATAATAGTGCATGGAGGTACGAAACTTGTGTACGAAATACGAATGCAAATAATTTGCAAAGTTCCAACCATTAGTCTTCGCTCTGGAGTATGACTTTATAATACCACATCTCACTTAAAGTGCTTGTCATCTGTCCACTTGTTATCTTAACTTTAGCAGCTACGGACTTTTCATTTATTTATTTAAATGATGCATAGGGTGAAACATGAAGTGATTTCATTTTGGCATATATATTTTGATTTTTCCAAAAGTTTAAAACAATAAATAAAAGATTCAGTATAATTACTTGCTATATGTCAGAGTCACTTGACAATCAAGCAGCGTGTAGATTACTCGGTAATTGGCCCATAAGTACTTCTATATTCTACACTAAGGGCCATTATTATAACTTGCCTTTAACTAAAGGCAGGATTTTAACGGGCATATAATTTGTTTTTCATTATTATAAGTGAGCAATAAGGTAGAAGTGAACGTTAAGCTAAAGGGAAGATCATCCTGCTTGTAATTTTTAAAGTACAGTTTATATCTGAACTTGCCATATTATATATTATTTTCAATATGGTAACTTCAAAATGCCACTGTAATTAAAAACAAACTTGTTTAATTTAGCAATGTTATCGACATTACTCCGGCACTGCTATATTTTTGAAAAAGTCAACTTTATTTTATCTGTAGATTGTAATAACGAAAAGAAGTTAAAGTTGACTTTAACGGAAAGTTGTAATGCCCTAAAGGACACAAGAAGATACAATCCATTAAAACCTTGCTCAAAAGTGTTCTGCATGTAGTGAAGCATATGGTCAAACGAAAATTTTCGGTACAGATCATTTGGACAAATATATTGACTACCCGAACCCATTTTCGATCCTGGTGTCATAACAAAAATACCAGATATGGCCACTTAAGATGCTGGTTTACGCCTCTCAGAGTACGTTAGCCACGTATTTACTGACCAGGCAACAAATTTGAATTTGCAATCTTCTCAGAACAGTTGAATCTTATATAGTCATTTGCTGCCCCGTAGTAGTAGTACAGGTTGAAATAATGCCTAGAGTGGCATATTTATTGATAGTAGTTACTTATCCTTAAACCTTAAAACTGACGTACTTGTAAAGGTGTACTATCGTTCAGAAATTTCAAATAAATTCATGCATGAGATTGGCAGTACTCTACAGAGAAGCCGTCGTAGTCTAGTAGGTAGAGTGTTGGGTTATTACGCGTAAGGCCCGAAATCAAACCCCAGGTCAGACATCAAAACGAAAATATGAAAAAATATTTTTTTGGCGACTTCCTCTCAGCAGATTTCTGGCAAATAAAATTGCCATGTAAAGTTTCTCAAAAAATTTGTCGTTCGGAATCGGCTTTAAGCTGTAGGTCCCGCCACTCATGTATAAAATTAACACACACAACACGAGTGGTGTGAGAAGCTAGGCCGTAATCCTGACTGAATGGTTGTAATGGCCAATTATGTATGTGTACAGAGAAGCCAACAGGAAATCTCACACAAACTTTATTTATTGACAAAGGATATATGGAATGATGAATCCACATGTGGGAACTGCAGATAGATCTGACCCGATTTTGATATAAGCAGAATAAAAATAATTTAAACCTGAACAGATTCCATCTCAGGAATCTTTAGCAGTTATAACGGAACACTGGCCTTTAAGTGCACTCACCCAGTAGCTGTGAATATAACGGAATGACTTCAGCAAAAGCTATATTTGTGTGAAAGAGGATAAGGCTCCAAAAAGTCTCTGTTATTTTCCAGCACTGGGGGAGCCAGGAATGAAGATTTTATGGGAACCTAGAATTTAATAACAGAACATTAACAGTTAAATTGATTGAGAGAGTATAGTTTGTGAATTGTTTGCACCGAATTGAAAATGACTAGTGGTTTCATTGTCATTTCTGAAAGGAATAGTGAAAGGAATGATACCTCAACAAGTACCGAAAATGTAAACAAACTAACTTACAACCCTTTAGTCAGGATTACGACCTAGCTTTTAACACCACACCTGTGGTGTTTGTTAATTTTTTCCATGAGTGACAGGGCATACAATTTAAAGTCGACTGCGAATGAGAGATTTTTTGAGAAACTTTATCATAGAAATTGTATTTTCTCTCAGAGCGTTCGCCAGAAGACTGCTAAGAGGAAGTCGCCAAAGAAATATTTTTTATATTTCGTTTTGTTGAATGTCTGCTAACACACTACCTACTAGACTACCGCAACTAGAACTAACAAGATTAAAAGGCAGCTAACTTTTTTTAGTTTAGACCTTTATACTCTATCCAAAGACTCATAGCTCTCTGCTCCTTAGAAGGGACACTAACTTTAAACGAACTGAAATTAGCACAGAGGACAAAACACACAGAGGCTATTTCCGATGCATGTATCAAAAAAGCCAAAAACTAATTGCAGATAATCTCAAAGTGAAGTTGATCCAGGATAAAAGGACAGAATTGATGAAAAATTTCCTCTTTTGAAACTCGGCTTCAAATTTGCACCGTACTCTTCAGATCTGGCTCCCAGTGCATTTTTCTTTCCTCAACTGTGAGGGAAATAGTCAATAAATAAATAAATAAATAAATAATAAAAAAAAAAATAATAAATAAATAAATTCTTAAATGAAGAGTAAATCCGCGAGACTGTGGTCTATTTTGGTGTCAAAGGAAACTACTATACTGTACTATAAAACTGGTATCAAAAAATTGCATGACCGTTATCGCTTCATTATCCTTGAAGATATCTTTGTTGAAAAATGAAATCAAATTTTATCAAAAAAGTTGTTTGTCTATGTTAGCCTACGAACTTTTTCAGTTCATCAGTTACGTTTATGTTATGGATTCGAAGTATCAGATATGCGGGTTCAACATAAGGCAAAAACATCCAATCAGTAAAGGAAATCAATTGCCGTTTCATACATTATGTATCAGAAGCAATATACAGATCCTAGGGATCTTGGAACTCCTTTGAAGTTTCTCTCAAAATTATCGAACCAATAAAGTCAACTGTAAACATAGGGAAACAAAGAGCTGTGTTTATTATTAGATCAATTGTTCTTTCGTACACAATGTATCAGCAACAGTATACAGACCAGATATCAGCAATTAATCGTTTTTTCGCTACTCATAAGTACTCATGAAATTTTGAGTATGAGTAAGTATTGATGCTCAACTACTCTGATTCATACGTATTCACTACACATTGATTTATAAGTACAGCTTGCAATGAGTATGAGTACAACGTTGACATCAAACTCACAACATTCGAAATATGTTTGCTTCATACGCCTACTCATTCAGATTCATAAACTTAGAAAAATTCTTTTAAAACTCATAAATGATTCGAGTGATTCGAATCATTCGTCAAAATTTACAGTCTTAGTTGTTGTTGCATTTACAAAAAAGAAGAAAGAAAGAGACAAAAACAGCAAGCAAAGCAAACACACAACCTTCTTGTGGGTATGTAGTGTTCGTCGCGAATCATGCTTATTTTGTGATTTTTATAAATGTTGAGTTATGGAGAGTCGAAATCAATACCATCATGCGTATTGTTAAGTATGAGTACGATGAGTACTTCAAACTTTGAATATAAGTAGTATGAGTAGTAGTATGAATGCGTATAAATATCAGAAATTATAAGTATGATTCAAATCTACTCATCTTTTTGAATACTCATTGCTGATCTCTGATACAGACCCTATGGCACTTAGAACTCCCTTGAAGTAACACTATATTTTTTGCAAAAATATATTTGCATTTACCATTCAAGCTTTTCTTCTATTTCCGTTCATATTCCTTTATTGTATGGTTATATTCTTCGCCTTTCACACTATTCTCTGTTGCTTTTTGCTCACCTTTCGTTCTCTTTTTCGTTTTAATTTGCATTTTTTAATGCTTAACTCTTACGGGCAACATTTTCATTTTTCAATAATAAAGTAGAAGAAAATGCAAATAAATTTTATTATTTTCACTTACACTCTCTACGTAATTCAGTATCAGTTATACATGTTATGGTAGTGTGAGTATATATTTTTATTTTCAGTTTTTTTTTGTTAACAATTTCTATTTCCGTTTTTTTAGTAATTTTTTTCATTTCATTTTATTTATTCTTGTTGCAAACCAAAGGTGCACAATCTGCATTTGAATGTTCCCGTTTTCATAAAATAAAATAAATAATGCAAATGCTTATGCTGTAGTCCTTTTTCTTTCACTCACTGTCTCAGTTCCTTATTTCTTTTCCTTCTCTCTCACTCTGTTACTCGGTTAAGATGACGATAAGTTGAATAGTAATAGTATTGGTTGGTTGGTAATGGTGTGGTTGATGTCTCAGCTGTTGTAGAGAGTTTAAATGTGGCTGCAAAAAAATGAAAGGAAGAAGAAAAAAAATGTGGAACATTGTTAAAATTTTTTGTTGTTTTTCTCATATTTTTTGTTACAATTGTGTGTCCTTTTCCTCTTGCCGCACTGTTGTTATAGTGGGTTTTTTATTTTAATTTAAAATTTGCATAATTTTTGCAGTCTGCATTATCATTTTTATAACCGCATTGTTTACTTGAATGCGTTGCATCCATGCAGTTATTATATGCATCCTTTCCGGTTTATTACTACAAATGTTTACACTACTACATCTATTGAAATGAAAATCGTTGGGGATTAAACACACACACACACACACACAAAGGAAAAGGAAATCTCTAAGAGGGAGTGAGGGTAAAAAGGGCAAAAAGTAAAAAAAATCTTTCTTATTTAATAAAGCACATAAACGGAAATGTGTTGGTTACTGTGGTATGGTGGCACACTCTATGAAATGGTTTTTATGCTTTTGTTTCCTGCTGCCATTAAATGTAATGGGTGTGAGCAGTTCGTTTATATCTGCTGTAACGCTGTTGGAGATTTTATGAAAATAAGTTTAAAAAAAAAAAGAATAAAAATCGAGATTCTTATTATTATTGTAAAAATTCAATTCCTTTACAACAATTCGAGTAGAGGTTTATCATACTGTTTAGAATGGAAATGTAAACCATACAAAGGCAAGTATTTCCTATTAATAATGGTATGAGTTTTATTTTTTTTGTATATTTCTGATAAACTGATAGCAAAAATTTTATAAATAAAATATAAACTGAGTTCTTATCAAGAAATAAATCGAAATTTCATACAATAATTCCCATTTTTTGGTTGATTTCGAATAGGACTGTTCTATAGTTAATTTTTTTTATTGAATACTTCCTACTTAATTGGTCGTTACAAGACTTTAATCAGGCTTACAACCTAGCTTCTAACACCATTCATATAGGTGTGTGCTAATTTTACTCGTGAGTAGTCTCAAAAAGACCGATTTTTGGAGAAACTTTTCATAGCAATTTTTGATTACTCTCAGATATTTCACTATAGAACTGTTAAGAGCAAGTCGTCCAAAAAATATTCTTTACTATTTCGTTTTATCCGAGGTCATAAACAACGGGTCTAATGAGCCAACACACTTTATTGGATATAATGGGTGATTTTTTAAGAGCTATAGAAAAAATTTTCAAAAAAAAAAACACATAAAATTCAGAAATATTCATGAAATCTTTATTTGAATTGATAGTACGGTCCATATAATTTAATGTTTGAAGATTATTTCATGCGAATTTTGATCGCGACTGCCCCTCAAATGGTCCATCCACTTAGTCCAATTTTGGCATACTCTTTCCAACATTTCGGCCGGTATCTCACGAATAAATGCTTCAATGTTGTCTTCCAATGCGTCAATTTAAAAAATTGTCTAAAGGCGTTAAATCGCACGATCTAGGCGGCAAATTGACCGATCCCGAGCGTGAAATAAAATGTTCACCGAAGTCGCCTATCAATAAGTCCATTGTTACGCGTGCTGTGTGGCATGTGGCACCGTCTTGTTGAAACCACATGTCATGAACGTCAAGCTCTTGCATTTTGGGCAAAAAAGTTTTATATCATCTCACGATAGCGCCGTTCACACAATTCACAGTTACGTTACGATTCGCAGCATCTTTGAAGAAGTACGGTCCAATGATGCCACCAGCCCATAAACTGCACCAAACTGTGACTTTTTCTGAATGCATTGGTAGCTTTTGCCATACTTCTGGCTGATCTTCACTCCAAACTCGATAATTCTGCTTATTTACGTATCCATTGAGCCAAAAATTAGCTTCGTGGCTGAACACAATTTTTGTTTCCAAGAGCCCATTCACCAAAAATTCTGCGTTGCGGTAGGTCGTTCGGCTTCAATTCTTGCACCAGCTTGGTGCACACACACACACCTAAATCCTTCCGCAAAATTTTCCACGTTGTTGAGTAACAGAGGCCCAATTGCTGCGAACGGCGACGAATCGATAATTGATGGTCATCATTAATACTGGTCGATACAGCTGCGATATGTTCTTCAGTTCGCACTCTACGTAAGCGTGTTGGTGGTTTAATGTCCAACAATGTAAATTTGGTGGGAAATTTAGTCATAATAGCGCGAATAGCCGCTTCAGTGTTTCGATTAAACTGACCATAAAATGGAAGAAGCGCGCGATGAACTTTCTTAACAGAACACGCATTTTGATAATAAAATTCAATGATTTGCAAGCGTTGTTCGTTTGTAAGATGGTTAAATTATAGACCAAACTGAAGATGCTTGACAGTGAAAAAGAACACGAAACTTGCGTGAGCTGTTTAAACCAGTGTTGCCAAAAAGATAATAGGTAAAAAATCACCCGTTACAATAAATTAATTAAAAATATTGTTATTATTTGATAAATTTCAGTCATTTTTATTTTACGGATTTGATAAGAACAAAGCCTTGCATAAATCGCAATAAACGCCATTATTGAGCTCAATATTTCATATAAAATTTCAATTAATTATTGCGCAATAAATACGCAAATTGTTATAATATTGAGTAAAACTTAAAATGCAGCACTGTTATAAGTATGTTTAGGGCGCATATTACAATTATTCGAACACTTTCTGTTGATATTTCACAACTCAAATGTCAACAACGACAAACAAAAAAAACCAAAACAAAATAAAAACAATGTTGTTGAAACAACCTGCTGTCAAATGAATATTGAATAAGCAGCTGAACTGCCTATATTATTATGCCTGAACACTTAAAATATTGTACTCAATAAACCGAATATTGACTCAATAAAAGTGCATATCTGAACATAGTATTAGATTAGGTTAGTTTTGAGGACGAGTACTTGTCTTTGGGACAATTAAAATACCCAGAGGTCAAAATGACCGCTATTCGTCCTAGAAGAGAGAGATGGAGAGAAAGGATAGTGAAGGTGATAGGGAAATTGTAAAATGAGCTGAGGTAGAAAAGGAAGAATATTAAATCTTAGTCACACCATTTTTTTTCTTTGTATGACCAACTTTTAGGTGATTGAGCCTAATTATGCGCTGTATTGTGTTGGAAGTAGGAAAATATGTTATGGAAAAGAGGAAAGAGAAAGTAGTCTTTGTGGACACTAGATTTGAATCTCTTTATATCATAAGACACTAAAGACCTCTGAAGGAAGGAAGTTCCACATACTAATAGTCTGGCTACAGAACGAATTTTGTCAGTAATGCAGTGTGTTAGCTGCTAGCATATCGACCATGTAATACATGATTCTCAGGAACTTACATACATAGATACATACATAATTGGTCAGTACAACCCTTCAGTTAGAATTACGACCTAGCTTCTCACACCACTTATGTTGTGTGTGTTAATTTTATACATGAGTGGTGGGACCTACAGTTTTAAGTCGATTCCAATAGACAGATTTCTGAGAAACTTATCATTGCAAAATTATTTTACTCTCAGAGTATTTACCAGAAATCTGCTGAGAGGAAGTCGTCGAAGTGGTGTAGGTAGTTAGAAGGTTAAAAGGGAGAAGACCAATACTACAGTTTCAAGGTCTCACGCCTATTGGACTATACATAATCCAAACCATTGGTTTCTTGTGCGTTCAGTATTAAGAGGTGATAGCCATATTTCCTATAACCAATTTGCACTCTGTACAAACTTCCTTAACTTTTTTCAGTCCTCTTCTCTGGGAGATCGGTTTAATTGAAATTTAGGTTTTGTGGGAGCAGCACTAATTTCCAACAGAAAATTCTGTTTAATAACATTGAAATTTGATGTATGGTCGGTTAGGGCCAGCCCAGATCCCTTTCCACATGTCCATAACGCAGAATGGTATCACCAGTATACTGTGTTCCGCTCCAAGCCAGGCATTATTTGCTACACTCAATTGGCAGCCCTCTAATCTTTTACTAAAACAGAGATTTGATGTGCTGGCAGTAAGGCTCAATGCAGTTAAGTCCTAGACCAACCTAGACTAAGGACATGTTGCTATTGTGGAAAGACTCCTTATAACATTCCAACTTGGATTTTAATTTCTGAATTTCAACTCGGGGCTTTTGGTTTAAAGATCTGTAGGTTCCCAATGGCATCCTTGAGACGTATACCGACGACTCAAAGATGTATGGCGGATTTGGCGGGCTGTGGTGTATTCATTAAGGGTTTTGATATTAATCTTTCTTGTAGGTTTCCTGACCACTACAGTGTGTTATAGGCAGGGATTATGGGCACTATTAGGTGATGAGATTTTCTTTGAAATTTACGTGAATTCTTCAAACAGCCGACCAGCAATTAAGTCTTTAAAAAGCTTGTTTTTAACGTCAGTCCATGTCCATGACTGTTGCGTATTTCTCACAGAAATTTCGGTTGATTCAAACATAATATTGGAAATGATATTGCTGATGGGATGGCCAAGGTCGGTACACAGCTCGTAATCTCAGATATATAGCAGGGTATGGGTATTTCAATTGTCTCAGTTAAATGGGATATTGTCCCCTCGTTTTATAGATTGACTGAATCTCATTAACAGCAAGAGAGTACGTGCAATACCTAGACTCTGATGAACAATTATAGATAAAAAGAGGACCGACTTACTTCTAGCCTTAAATCCCATTGCCATTCATTGTACTGCAATATCAATTCTCATGGGCCAGTGTCCTTTTGTTAGGGATGTCAAAGGATTTGGCATTACGTCAATTGACTTCTGCAGGAACTATGGGTTTAAGGAGGAAGAAGTGATTATTTTTACTCACAAATATCACTGCTCGGCTCTTGCCGTAAAAAGATGGAGGTTTTTACCTCACATTGGCCGAGCTCTCTTATATAAAGATTGCTGGAATAAAAAGTTTTATTTAGACTCGGCTTGGTATTGTGAAGGGAATGTTTGAACTCCTAAGTGCTGGTCTAAGTGGAACCAAATGTGAATAGTGAAAGAAATTCTCAAGAACATGAGCAAAAAAGGCCGGTTAAGTACACATACTGTCGGGTCCGCCATCTAACGTTTTTTTCAACTAGTGCTTATTTCGGGAATGGTAACACTTAGCTCATGCCTGATTTGACTGATAATTAGTTTTATCCTTCCGCTGAACGAATATGGTTGTGTATACGCTTGAACACCGCTGGGAAATATTGCGACATTACTTTGAAAATCATGGTAATGTTGCAGAATGTTTGCGAAAAAAATCATCTTTTCAGATGAAGTTCGTTTTGATCATGGCGGGTATATAAACAAGCAAAATTGTCGCATTTGGGGCACAGAAAACCCGCACGCATACATTGAAAAGCCGACGCACCCAAAACGAGTCACGGTTTGGTGCGGATTTTAGTCCAGAGCCATAATTTGGACATTTTTCTTCGAAAATGAGCAAGGAGTGGCCGTTACAGTCAATGTCGATCGTTATCGGGCCATGTTGAACGAATTTTTGTTCACAAAAATTGAAGAGGAGGTTATTGGCAACATTTGGTTTCAACAGGACGGCGCTACGTGCCACACAGCCGAAGCTATAATCGAAGTTTTGCGCCCTGTTTTTGAAGATCGCATTATCATCCGCAGAGCTGATGTCGTTTGGCCACCTCGGCTGTGATTTGACACCGTTGGACTATTATTTGTGGGGTGCTACGCCGACAAGCCAGAGACAATTGACGCTTTAAAGGACAATATTCGTGAAGCAATTGGTGAAATACAGCTGCACACAATCGATAATGTGCTTAAAAATTGGACCGATCGTGTAGGCTACTGCATGGCCAGCCGAGGCAGCCATTTGAATGAAATTATTTTCCATTATTAACCGGGAGGGATTGTACTTTTAAATAAAAAAAGAAATTTGAGAAAATATTCAGTAGTTTTTTTAAAAACATTTTCAAAAAAAAATTTATTTGGCGGACCCTTTACATACATAACTGGTTATTACAACCCTCCAGTCAGGTTTACGACCTAGTTCCTCACACCACTTATGTTGTGTGTGTTAATTTTATACATGAGTGACGGGACCTACAGTTTGAAGTCGACTCCGAATGACAGATTTTTTGAGAAACTTTTCATGGCAATTTTGTTTTCTCTCAGAGTTTTTGCCAGCAATCTGCTGATAGGAAGTCGCCGAAGAAATAGTTTTTGTATTTTGTTTTGATGTCTGGCCTAGGGTTTGAACCCTGGCTTTACGTCTAATAAGCTAACACACTACCTAATAGAGTACAGCTACCCGCGAAGTACAACCGTTGCCAATTTCGTGGAACGTGTTTTGGAATATCAAATTGATTGTTTGTATCCGACTAATTCACTAATTTTGTTCTGTTGTGTATGTATATTTTTGAGGTTATGTATTGTTAGTTAAGAAAATTTTTGGGTGAGCAACTTAATTGAGTGCATTTTGGTGATTTATTTCTGTTCCAAATTGTTATTGTTTCAGAAATACAACACCGCCTAGTAGATATATATTATTTACGTGTATGAATATTGAAAAATATACAAATATTTATATGTATGTTCAACGTAATAATCACTGTAAAAGAAGTGGAAAATGGTAACACATGTATTTTCTTTGCCAACCAATACGTTGCCATACGTTTTTATGCCATAAATAATACCAAGAAAAAACAAAAATACACTGGAAACTTTTCATTCAAATCTATAATTCCAACCAACTGAACCATAAACTTGTTTTAAGCCACTTTTAAAAATAAATATCCATTCGCTTAACATTTTTAAACGTACAACCTGTATCGAACTCAATAGGTACAAAGCATGCCTTCACATTGAACTCTGTTTGTTTTTCTCTCCGTCTGTCTGTCTGTCCGTCTGGCCATTTGTGTTAATGATTGTGGCCATATTTTTTAACGTTAAATCCCACATAATCGTTAATTCGACGTTGGTAGCAATAACTTTGCCTCACTAGCAATTTTCTTTACCGTATAAAAAAGTGTATGGCAGGGAGGTAGAAAGCTATGTACTGTGGCAGAAAATCGAAGAGGAATATTTATGAAGCCAGCATATATGCTGGCGTATCTCAGAAATGCTTATAAAAAAGGAAGAAACTCTTTTAAGTAAATAAAAATGAAAGTCAAAATTTTTTAAGTTAAAACGACTTTGAAATACATTTCAAATGATATGCAGAAATTGTTTTGATGAGTGTTCCTCTACAAGTTTTAAAAATATCTGGTATATCCAAATCGCACCGATCGTTTTAGGCATGTGTGGATACATGGCCTGTCAAAAAATTTTATGACCATAAAAATCTTTCGCCTTAGGGTCGTAAGTGCTGCGTAACAACAGGGAAGATGTGCTGCGGTTTCCTGTTTTTCGTTGACATTATAGCTTTGGTTTTTTTCGTTGAATAAATTTGATTGAAAGCAAGCTTAGGAATCGTGTAGCCAATAGGTATATCCATGTCAACTCCACCTAAGATTACGTCATTATCATAGGTTCTATACATTCATGGTGTTGTGGCGTCCAAGAGCATTGCCGCATTTGCAGCCACTTGATTTGCCATCATGTCTAGATAATAAACAATGCATTCGACGTTGTAGTGTAAAGAGCATTGGTTGTCATGATATTCTCATTGTATCTAGTCTTCCAACAGGATAAACTAGTTGTCCTTTATCTAGCTATGCACATACGTACATACATAATTACTCATTACAACTCTTCAGTCAGGCTTCTGACTTAGCTTCTCGTGTTACTTATGTTGTGCGTGTTAATTTTATACATTAGTGGCGGGAGCTACAATTTAAAGTGGACTCCGAACGACAGATTTTTGAGAAACGTTTCCATGGCAATTTTATTAACTCTCAGAGTTTTTGCCAGAGATCTACTGAGAGGCAGTCGCCGTATAAATATATTTTCATATTGTTGGAGATGACTGATCTGGGGTATAAACCGTGGTCTTATGTCTAATAAATCAACACACTACCTACTAGACTACGGGGACTACTACTTTATCCAGTCTATTTTGCCTAAATTGCCATGGATTTAATAAAATTGTTTTATCAAAGTGGGCCTTCAGTGTGATCCTAATTTTCATTCAGAAACTATCATCAGCGATGAGACGCATTTCTGGATAAATGGGTACGTCAACAAATAAAATTGTTGAAGATGACAATTCACATAAAATCCAAAAGTGTTCAATGCATCACGAGAAAGTCCCTGTTTGTTGCGGATTTTAGACTACCGTCGTCATCGGTCTATATTTCTTTGAGAACGACTTTCAACTGACCATCAACTATCAAAGACGAGTACTATCAACTTTTTTGGCATGAATTAGATGATACCAACGGCATGCGGTTTCAACAAGACGACGCTAAGCGCAACACAGTTCATGACACGTTGGATATTCTGCATGGTCCTTGCAGTGACCACCGTGATCGTACGATTTGATACCGTTAGACGTTTCCTTGTGGGGTGTTCTTAAGGCGTAGATATACGGTGTAGTCGCCATATTCTAGTAGATAGTGTGTTGGCTCATTAGATGTGAGGCCACGATTCAAACCTTAGGTCAGACATCTCCAACCAAACGAAATTTAAGTATTTCCTCGGCGACTTCCTCCTAGCAGATTTCTGGTAAATATTCTGAGAGTAAATAAAATTGCCATGAAAAAGTCTCTTTAGGAGTTGACTTCAAACTGTAGGTCCTGTCACTCATTTATAAATCATAAAACACACATAAGTAGTGTTAGAAGTTAGGTTGTAATCCTGACTAAATGGTTGTAATCCTGACTAAAGAACCAATAATGTGGGTGTATGTATACCATAACCACATAACACAGCGGTCCTCAAAGTCAACATAGACTGGCTAGATTTAGAGGCGATAGTCAAGGAAAACTGGATAGAAAGCATAGAAGCACTTTCCATACAATGTGACATCAATAGGCATTTTCAAATGAATAAAAAATGTCGATGATATTTTACTTACACTCTGTTTTCTTTTTTATTTATTTATTTATTTATTTATTTATTTATTTATTTATTTATTACAATACAATTACAAATTATATTCTAATTATATACGAGCGGAGTTACTTGACCATATGCTCGGTGTAGTGTCACAGACAAGAGTCTCTGGTGGGTATCGAACCCACAACTCTCACGCTAATAGTCTAGCACACTACCTACTAGACTTCCAGGGCACCCGTTTTCTTTTTTAAATTTATAGGTAGTAAGAGTTTAATGAAGTGCTCGATATCTGATTATTATACACTCAAACCGGATTCCATTTTTCCAAAGTTCGATTACAAATTTCTACGGCCATTATACTAGGTTTGCTACTTTAGTGTAGCCCTATTGCTCTCTTAGAAACAAAAAACAGTTGCTGTTTTAATGCTTCAGGAGCTAAATGGACAAACTGTGACAGATAGATACAAGAAAGAAACAGTTTGTTTAACTTTTAGCAACGTTTTTAGTACTATCTGGGGTTTGATAGACTGAAAAACAATTAGGTTTAATCATCGCAGTAATACGTTAATAGGTATTGAAAGACATGATTGTAATATTAGACGAAAACCGCACCCTGAACTACAGCGTAGTAAATGTGAGCGTAAAAACTATTTAACTTTCTTTTGTGAATTTTTTTAATTTGTTATCATCCGAAGTGTAACAAATCTGTTATCATTGCGGTATTACCGCCAACGAGTTCTCAATTGCCAGTTACAGTAGATTACAGTGACAACAATATTGCATTGCTGCCCGTATTGATACGAAACAAAAAAGCCAGATGGTCTTGGTAATAAAGCCAAAATACAATTCGATTAAGGCTATATGTTGTCTTAACTTTTATATTTTGGGTTTTCTTTTTTCGTTTTTCTTTTGGTATTTTTTTATTCTTCTTTTATCCTCTTTTACCCTGTATGCTTAGTGCACAGTTTCTATAGCCATATACTGCCCTGGCATTAGCTGTGCAGGGTTGGAAGGTGAAAACGTATGAAACTAATATTCATTTAAAGTGAGTGTTAAAAAGCCTCCTACAAGGCGAAAAGAAAAAAAATACCCATAAGAACGAAAGCATTAAGTGGGTAGTTTAGAATTATTTATTTTTATGTGGCGTATAAATAACAATTTTAAATCTAAAAGTCAGAAAAAAAATATAGGAGGAATGCAGGGAAATGTTTCTCCATTCGTTTTCTCTCATACTAAATTAGGTCGTTATGGGTATTAATCGAAAATTTGTGATCATTGTGTTGTAGCTTTATTTAGAATAAAAATAGCCTCCACGTTTCTTTTTGGTTTTTTTTTTGGTGGAAATTTTAATTCAACAGCTTTTGCCTCTGGAAAGTTGTAAAAACGATTTTTTTTAAATTTATTTAATTTTTTCCGAGACTTTTTGACTTTTTAAATTTGGAAAGCTTGTATAAATTTATATTTAAAGTTGAAATCAAAATTTTTTAATCAAATTTTAGTTTAAAATCATATGGTGCTTTGCTCGTTGAAAAATTTGATCCGATTTTAAAAAAACAGAATACTATGTTGACACATCGTTACATCGTAATTGGACTAGTAGTCGCCGTAGTCTAGTAGGTAGAGTGTTGGCTTATTAGAGGTGAGGCTACAGTCAAATCTCAGGTCGGACATATCCAACAAAAATTAAAAATATATCTTCTGCGATTGCCTCTCAAAAGATTTCTGACAAAAACTCTGAGAGTAAATAAAATTGCCACGTAGAAGTTTCTCAAAAAGCTGTCGTTCGAAGTCGATTTTAAACAGTAGGTACCGCCATTCATGTATAAAATTAAAGCACACATCATAAGTGGTGTGAGAAACTGGGTGGTAATCTTGACTGAATAGTTGTAATGACCAATTATGTATGTTTGTATGTGCAATGGGACTATAAATGTATGCGAGAAGATTGCGAGTAAAATTGTTTATAGGGAGGATTTCTGGGTGAATAACCAAATACTGTTCCTTAATTTGACAAAAAACGAATTCTCTTCCTAAGCCCTTTTCCCATGCGTATGGCTTACGATATATTGGAAGCAATTGCGATTGTTTCATTACAGCTATTGTTGCTAAACATATGGCTCTAAACATGCAGATATGACGGGACTGAGCCTCTTATAGAAGAATCAGAAACCAAACTTTGCCTCCGGCTACCAGACCATAATTCGGGTTTTCAATCGGAGGTACACGCGATCAAAGAATTTGTGATCTTGTCTAGTAATTATTTGGTAAGCTTAACGCATAGGGATTTTAATATCTTTACGCATAGCCAAATGACAATTAGGGCGCTAACATCCAAGAATTCACAATCAAAGACCATTCTCGAGTGTAAAAAGGAGATTAACAATTACTTTAGGCATGGAACGGTGCTCATTATATGGGTTCCTAGTCATTATGGAGTGATTGGAAATGAGGAAGCGAATAGTCTGACTAATGGAGCCAGAGTATTACATACCATAAGCTTGGATAATCCAATGGCAGTACATTAAAGACTAAGCTGAGAAAGTTTGCGTAACTCCGCACGACTTTAGTGTTATAATGATACAGTAGGAAGAAAAATACTTTGAGGCGATCCTAAAGAGGAGGGAACCATTGGTATTTTAAAACTAAAATACTGTACTGAAGGAACACTTCGTTTTACTTGTACACCTGAACCGTATTTGTGTGGGTGGGAAGTGATGAATGTAAGGTACGCAGTGAAGACATCGAAACCATAGCGCACTTTTTCTGTCATTGCCCAGTTTTCGTAACATCAAGATCCCAATTTTTTGGGGATTACACTACACCAGACATAACTCATCTTAGAGGACATCTTAGATAACTGGAAGAAGGTAACGAAGCTTTTGCAAGATACAGATTTCCAAGTCTGCATCATGGTTTTGGTGTATGCCAATTGGCATGATACCCTTGGTTGGTCTCTTCTTCTTTAATCTACCTACCTGCCTTCATTAAAGCAAATTCGATTGAGATATCGACATAACATTGAAACTCAAGAACTATTAAGTTAAGGTATACTTTTCTGTGCTTAATAAGCAGTTTCCTTCCCTAGCAGGAATAACAAGTCTAAATAAAGTCTTTGTATCATCATATCAGTTTTTTAATTAGGAGAGCATATGACTTTCACAAAGCATCCTGGAGTATTGTATGTCTCCAGATGTATTTTTGGCCGCCTGGAACAATCCACTCTAGCGCTATCCTCGTTATACTAATGCATCAGATTTTTAACGAATGGTTCAATGTAAACGATTATTTGGTTTTGTTACTTCGGTATTTCATAATAGTAATCACATCTTTAAAACACCTCTTGCATTATTTTTCCTCGCTTATCTCTTATTGTGTTCGAAATATTTAAAGGAATTATTTTAAATTCTATTTCCGTTTTGTATTATATTTGGCTGTATAAGACATTTTAATATGAATTGCCAAACTTTACACTTAAAAGCCATTGATATGATAATCATTTCCACTACCACGATTTTACAGGTTGCATAAGAAAGATGAAGACAAAAGGAAAAATGAAAAAAAATAAGAAGAAAATTGTACGAATTTCAAGCGCTTTAAGTTTTAAGCTTCATTGAGCAATAAGAGCAGATTGTTGTTAATGCCAACATTTAAACATATTGAGAGGGAAAGAAAAAAAAAAGACTAAAAACACTAAAAACAGCGTAAAGTTTTAAACTCATTTGAGTTTTTTTCGCATAATACACTTGGGCTCAAAAATCTGTAGGCTTTCGTTACTAAGAAAAATATTTTAAAGTTAGTGCCGTATTAGGCTCACATTATATATTTTTTTTTATTGCTTTAACTCCTCTGCTCTTACTGCAATCATACGAAAATTATGTATGAGAGGGGTGCCTAGGTAGTCTACTGGGTAGTGTGCTAGACTATTAGCGTGATTTCCACCAGAGACTCTGGTCTGTGACACTACACCGAGGATATGGTCAAGTTAGTCCGCTCGTATATAATTAGAATATAATTTGTAATTGTATTGTAATTAATAAATAAATAAATAAATAAATAAATATGTACGGGTGACGTCATGCAAGTGACATAACCGCGTAGAATTTTTTTATTAGGACGAGTAGATCATTTAAATTTTGCCTTATGCCATAATTTGTAAAAGAGTTGGGAATTGATAGGAATATGTATTACATCTCCAATCTGCCATAGTAAACACTCTCTTTCGGTATTAAATCTACGACAAAAGAAAAATATATTCCTGCGAATATGTCGTACTCTTGGGGTTCGTGTATTGGCTTATCAGGCAAGGGCTCTGATTTTATCTCATATACATACATACATTACAACCCTTCAGTCAGGATTACGGCCTAGCTTCTCAACACCACTCATGTTGTGTGCGTTAATTTTATACGTGAGTGGCGGGACCTACAAATTAAGGTCGACTCCGAACGACAAATTTTTGAAAAACTTTTTCGTGGCAGGTTTATTTACCCTCAGAGTTTTTGCCAGAAATCTGCTGAGAGGAAATCGCCGAAGAAATATTTTTTTTATATTTCGTTGGGATACGAACCCGGGCTTTACGTCTAATAAGCCAACGCACTAGCTATTAGACTACGGTGATTTCGAGTTCATCTCAAAAACAAAATGTAATGTTGCCTTCCAGGGTTAGAATTGCAGCTGGTTTCTCTCTATACATAAGAGACTTCACATGATCCACAAAAAACCTGTCATCACACTAGACTCAAAGCAAAACTCGCCTTATATCATGTGGCACAGTGTAGTGGCGCCACATATCCAATTCTGTTATTTTGACATAAAAAAGGTTGTAAACACCACACTGTCACCAATGATGCCCTTGGCTCATAAGCCGCTTCAAACTATTAATTTTTATAGGTGCATTGGTCGCTCTGGTTGCTTTTCACATCAATTTGGGCAATTCTGGTTATTGATGCACATATTGGGTCAGAAATTATCTTCCTTCTCTTTTTTTTGGCATTATCACATGTCACGCATCTCTTTTCATACAGAGAAAAAATTCACATAGAATATCAAAACTAAAACACCAGTGGTAACCACTACTTAGAATAGGATGGATAGAAGTATCAGCTTCGTTAAAATCAAAATACACTTGAGCACACATAGTACCGTTGTGATGCAATATAAACCGCTGGTTCATAGGCAAGCAATAAGTCTTCGTATAAAAGCAAGGCTTCGAATAAAAGCAGTCATCAAACAGAAAACCAGCTACAAAGTTCGATGAATTCAGTGATCCATCTGATATCAAGTACTAAGCCAAATGAGAGTTCTGTGTCGAGCTAGAGACAATGATTTCGTCCTCCTTAGCCACCAGTCTTCCCGAGTGCCTATCAATTGTGCCGTGACATTTGGGAGTAGATACAGTGACAGTGATTCCCAAAATAATTTTTAAAGATTTAATGCCATCGGTTTCCATCCAATTTAGGGCAGCTACTATTAAAACCTATGCCACGTGGGCAGCTTGAGGAATCTCAGAAGTAAATCTATTTTCACGTGTAGCTTGAAGCTTGCTAAGATAACCTTCCGTGAACACTCAGGTACCCATATGTGATTATAACAGAATTATCCCGAGAGATAATGAAGCGAGCAGTGGTATGTATCAACCAGCTTAGACCTGAAGATTATAACGATCTGATTGCCGCTTGGTTATTATGGAAAATATCGTGGCTAGTAGTTAGAGATATTTTATACTATAGCAGCCAGGGTGGCGGAGAGATATTCTAAGCCCGTCCAGCATCTGCAACGAAAGAGATCTGACAGTCTCTTGGTTAGCAGAGCAGATATCAATGCTATTAGTTAGCGGTGTTTTACACTATCTTGGCCTAAAATTCATTAAAGCAACCAGTTTGGCGCAGAGATATTCCAAGCCCGTCGAGTCTATTCTATAAAAATCTGCAGAACCGTGTACACTTCGATTGCATCTCCAGGGCTGACCATGTCAAAAGACCAGTCTTTCCTACTTGGAAATGTGGTATGAAATATCGTATGAGGATTAGGTTCAAACGAGGTTTAGTCAATTTCTTAGGAAGTCTTTGAATCGGCGAATGAAATAGCGTTAAGCCAGAAGGAATGATAGGATATGATAAGAAGTTGTCGTTGTCTAATGGCTCGGCTAGTGCTGTGGCTTATTAGACGTGAGGCCATGGTTCAAACTCCAGGTTAGAAGTCGCCAACAAAACGAAATATAAAATGAAATATTTCTTACGGCGACTTCATCTCAACAGATTTCTGGCAAAAACTCTGGGAGTTGTTAAAAATGTCATGAAAAGTTTCTCTAAAAATCCGCCACTCATGTGTAATATTAACACATACAATACAAGTGGTGTAAATAGTAACCCTGACTATGTGTCTATGAAACAGCGAATATAATAGAGTTGTGTCTAGAGGGCAGAATAACGTATCAGCATGGCAGGATCATACGTGTCTCGTATATTGCCGGGCAAGTAATGTAAGTCAGCAATCAATCCAATTTTACACCTGCCCTTTAGTTGAGTTCATTTCACGTAAGTGCGTTTTTACAAGCCTGATTATAAACTTTTGAAGTCTTGTAGCATTTGGAATTCAGAGTCCATATTATGCTGAGTTTTACTATTTATACGCCATTGTAGTTGGTAGGTGAAGTAAAGCAAGCAATACGGCTGACAACAGTAGGCAGTTAAGAAACTAAAAGTACAAGTACTAAACTCTGTACTTTTTACATTGTTATTCTTCTTCTTCTTGTTCTTACTACTGCTACAACAACAACAACAACTACATCTACTACAATGGCTAAAGCACTATATGCTACGGCATGCTGTTGTTGTTATTGTTGATGTGAAAATCTGTGCTTGATAGCCTTTAAGGACTATTATAATCGTAACCATTTAAAACCTTACAACCCAAGACCAGAGAAAAAAAATAAAAAAGAAGAGGCAGAAGCAGAAGAATTCATTTAAAATTCTCCTCTAGTAGCCCAAAAAAATTCAACCAAAAGTATGAAAATTGTACAATCATCGTTTACCCGACCACATTTCATTGAAATTTCCATAAGAAAACCATTAAAAAAACGAACAGGAGCTTTAATACGAAATGAAAAGCGGAAAACGGTGAAAAAAACATACTCCTGGTTTAAAAAAAAAACAAAAACAACAACAAAAAATAAATAAATAAAAACCACAAAAAAAATGTTGAAAGAAACTGAAAATACCTTTTCGTGTACGTATGTACATATGTAAACTGCTATCCAAGTGTTGTGAGAAGAAGGGCAGACAGGAGGCATAGCCTCATAAAAACCCAAATTGCCAAATGTATTGCCCCCTCTATTTAAAGGGGGGCAATTTGCATGTAAAGTGAACTGTGAAAAAATCTTTGCCACTTGCGAGTTTTTCCCCCTTTTCGCAGGTCTTAAAGAGACATGGGCTTCTGTAATGGAAAATGAAACCCATGGCTTAGAAACGTCCAACAAACTAAACAATTTTCAAATATCCATTAAACTTATCGATTTCAATTGTTCAAAAAAAAAAAATAAAAACAACAAAAAAAATTTTCGAAATAAGGAAACGGATATGAGAAAAGAAATTTGTACGAAACAACCTTTAAAGACTGAAGGTAAACCGTGCGAAATATTGAATTCATTTATCGGATATTTTCAAAATGCCCTAAAGCTGCTTTAAGCTTCATTGCCTAATTTGTCAGAGTTGTAAAGGATTAAATTCTTTTGCGAAAAATATTTGTTTATTGAAAGAGTTGTCTTCAAAACATTTTTAAGTGTTGTACAGTCTTGAATGTTTTCGAAGGTGCAGTTAGTTTGGCTTTTGAAAATTCTCAAAAATTTCCGTTTTATATCTTTCGTGTCTAAGCCATCTCTTTACTTGCTTAGGCTTCCCGTTGTTGAATTTACTTTTTGGAGCGCAAAACGTCTCCTGGCTTTTCTACATTGTGGTTTGTATGCCAGGGCTTAATTCCACGTTTGTCAACAGATTTACCGTGAACGGATTGTTATATCTTTCCAATATTGATCGTATAATTTACAACCATCAACGAGCGTATTTCCGTGACTCTAACGCATAAAACTGGCTAAATTTGAAAGATGGCATAGGTTATGTTGGATTTGAGGATCGCTGTGGTTTGTGGTTTATTTGCATACCCTTAATAAAATCCCATTAGAAAATCTAACCGGGTCAAATCGCACGATATCGGTGGCTAATTCATATCATCTCTACGTGAGATGACCATGCCCTCAAAATATCCGATGTTGCATGAGCTGTACGTCACAAAGCGCCGTCCATTTTGAAATCACATGACATTGATGTCCAGATCATTCAATACATACATACATAATTGGTCATTACAACTCTTCAGTCAGGATTACGACCTAGTTTCTCGCACCACTTATGTTGTGTGTGTTAATTTTATACATGAGTGGTGGGACCTATAGTTTAAGTCGACTCCGAACGACAGATTTTTGAGAAACTTTTCATGGCAATTTTATTTACTCTCACAGTTTTTGCCACAAATCTGATGAGAGGAAGTTGCCGAGAAAATACTTTTTGTATTTTGTCTTAATGTCTGACCTGGGGCTCAAACCCTGGCTTTACGTCTGATAAGCCAACACACTATCTACTAGACTACAGCGACTTCATTCAATACAGGACAAAAAAATTTGCTTATAATCGATCTATTCTGGTCGGTGTTGACAGTGATGGGCTGGTTAACGTTGTTCTCAAAGGAGACGCCACCATAGAAATATCCACATTAAAAATTCGCTTTTTGTAATGAATTGAACGCTCTTGGATCTCAAATGGTTTTATATTGTCATAAATTTGACAATTTTGTTTGTTTGCATACTTATTCATCCAGAAATAAGCCTCATCTCTGAATATGATTTTTTGATGAAAATTAGGGTTAAGTGCTCCAGAGTCCATGTAGCGAACACACGTCTTCATTTATTGTTGTCTATTGTGATTTGCGAATAGTCTAGTAGTAGTGTTTTGGCTTATTAGATGTCAAGCCACAGTTCAAACCCTAGCAAAGACATCTCGCACATAACACAATATGAAAAAAGTCTTCGGTGACTTTCTATCAGAAGTCTTCCGATAAAAACCTTGAGAGTAAATAAAATTGCTATGTAAAGCGTCTTAAACAACTATCGTACGAAGTCGACTTTAAACAGTTGGTCTCACTACTTATGGATAAATTGAATCACACAATGTGGTTGGTGTGAGAAGCTAGGTCGTAATTCCGACTAGTAGGACTAAAGAAATGACAACTAATTTGCCAGAGGCAGCTTCAACAAGATGGCAGTTATCAACTGTCAAAGCTTAGAAGTTCCTGTCGGGAGCCGCTATATATGTATGCCCTGATGATTTATTTTCGTCGACGAAGAATCTGTATATTGGGTTCGAGGCAATTTCCATTTTAAACAACTGCTGTTGGAGTGAATACTCAGGGATTAGCAATGAATCGCTTTTTCGCTACTCATAAGTACTCATGAAATTTTGAGTATGAGTGAGTCAACAGTATTGAAATCCAACTACTATGATTCATTCGTACTCAGTACAACATTGCTTTATTAGTACAGGTTGCAATGAGTATGAGTACAATGTTGACGTCAAACTCATAACATTCGCAATATGTTTGATTCATACGGCTACTCACTCGAATCATTCGTCAAAATTTACAGTCTTAGTTGTTGTTGCATTTAGAAAGAAAGAAGAAAGACACATAAACAAAAAAGAAAACGAAGGCAAGTAGAGCAAACACACAACCTTCTTGTGAATATGTAGTGTTCATACGCGAATCATACTTATTTTGTGATTCGTGTATACGATGAGTCATGGCGAGTCGGAATCAATAACATCATGCGTATTGTTAAGTATGAGTACCATGAGTATTTCAAACTATGAATATGAGTAGTATGAGTATGACATTAAAATAAGTATGAATGGGTATAAGTATCAGAAATTATAAGTACGATTTGAATCTACTCATCGTTTTGAATACTCATTGCTGACCTCTGGTGAACACTCAGGATACCCATGAATCGTGTTCGATAAAAATCTTCGCCTCTCTCTATCTTAACTTACGGTGAGTATACCGTTTCACCGTTACCTCTTTAGCATCCATCATTTCAGCTTCATCTTCACAGAGATTAATTTCCATTTGACCTGGGATTTAGAAGAAGGTGAGTCCATTTCCTCTACAGATTTTTCAAAAGGTCCATAATATTTTCGAGTGTTGGGAAGTGTTTCCTGTTCTGTTGATTCAAAATGCTCCAGCGAAAATTTTTCCATGTTTATGTGTGTGTTAATTTTATACATGAGTGGCGGGACCTACAGTTTAAAGTCGACTCCGAACGACAGATTTTTTTGAGACACTTTTCATGGCAATTTTATTTACTCTCAGAGTTTTTGCCAGAAATCTGCTGAGACGAAGTCGCCGAAGAAATATTTGTTGTACTTTATTTTGATGTCTGGCATGGGGCTCGAACCCTGGCTTTTCGTCTAATAAGCCAACACACTACCTACTAGACCACGGCGACTTCTAATTCAATTGCAGAGCGTGTGATCTTTTTGATACGACTGAAAAGATCTTACTTGACTTAGAGGCCAGGAAATCAAATGAAGTTGTTATTTTATATATTGTTCCCCTTTATTGATTACCCATCTGTGAATACCTCGAATATATGTTTCTCTTTCGCCGTTAAAGAGTTTAGTTTATTCTTAGGCTTCTTGAGTGTCTGCTTCTCTGTAAAAACCTTGCTAAGGTATTCGCTCCAAGCCTCTGTTTTAAAGTGGATGGAGCAGATGGAGGCGATAAAAAAGTTTTGAATTGAATTACTGATGAAAAGCACGCTACAATACATTCCTTTTAACTTCTGACAAATTCAAGGGTCATTGAAAGAATGCTCGCCTAGTATGATACTCTGTTCTTAATGTGGGGATATCAGTTTGAATTATTGAAGGATGCCATGTCCTTATTTCTGTGTGTTCTATGGTGTGGGCAAAATTTAATTGAAGACATTTAGTTGAGCAGGCGGACAGGCAGGAATAAAAGGATTTTCTACTAATAAACGACAACAAGTTATTTGCATTAATGTTTTGTCTACAAGTTTTCTTCTATTTCTAACGACCTTAATTTGTTCAAAGGCTATTTCTGAAATCTATACTGGGGTTATACAAATACTCAATAATGGGAAACTAATTAATGAGGCGTAAAAATTACTGCCGTTCCTCTAAAGAAATCTACAATATTTAGCTGATAATCGAATATCTTTTATACGAGGACTAAACAAGGATAAACAATAATTAGAAGGTGAAAGAAATTAGTTGAATAAAAAATACAAATTTTTTTTCTAAATTTTAAATTTGAATTACATTTCAGCTAATTTTACAATTAATGCTATTGGTAAGGGCTTGATGTGTTGACGGCAATTGTCTGGTTGCAGTAACTCTTCTCGTAATACTCTGCTTAAAGGGCTTATGTCGCACGTTGTTTATTTCACAACTAAGGACCACAACTTAAACAATTTACACAATAAGTATGAAGAACATTTCAATGGACCTGGGTAATGCATTCTCTACGTTCATTCATACACAACTTGTAGTTGTAGAATTTTGTAGCATAAATGCAGCAGCATGACTAATAGTTACAGCATTAGTAACGTATACATACATATGTATGTATTGTAGTATGAAGCATTTGTTATATGTTAAGTTTTTAAGTAAATAAGCCAGTTACACCATTTCAAAGGTGAAACTTGAAATTTCTAGTTGTCTTTTACCTGATTAGGGGGTTAAATGTGTTCAAAGATTGGCAGCAAGTGGTACAGAAGTCGTGGTAGTATAGTAGGTAGTAGGTTGTGAGTGGGCTTATCAGATGAGTGTTCGTGGTTCAATTCCCGGCTCAAATGTCCAGAAAAAATCGAAAAAATAATTTTTTCAGCGACAGTCTCTCAGCAATATTCTAACAAAAACTCTGAGAGAAGATGAAATTGTCATGAAAAGTGTTTCAAATTTGTCGTTCGGACTTTATACTGTAAACTGGTCCTGTCATGGAGAAAATTAAAGCAAAAACACCAGTGGTGTGATCGTCCGGGTTTGAGTCCTGGCTAAAGGGTTGTAATCCTGTCTGACAGAATTCTGTGGAAAGTGCCCAGAGAGATCTCACCACATGCGAAGTTTTAACCGGGTTTTGAAATGCTAGATATTCGTAAAGTTGAGCTATTCTATCGGGTGGGCCATTTATCGCTTTAAATTTGAACCATCGGTTCTTTCGAACCTGGCAAGACTTATGTACAGTAATCCCTCGATTTACGTCGCCTTTTTCTGGAACCAACTGCGACGTAAATCGAAACGACGTAAATCGAATTTCATATTGCTCATACTACAAGGTAGTATGTTTTTAACAAGGAACTTGAAAAAGTTACAGTAATCCCTCGATTTACGTCGCAGTTGGTTCCAAAAAAAGGCGACGTAAATCGAATAACGACGAAAATTGAAGTTAGAGGAAACAATAAATTTGACGACGTAAATCGAAACAACGTTAATCGAGGCGACGTAAATCGAAGGATTATTCTGTCACAAAATTCAGTATATTATCTCCACTGAATGTAATGAATCGATTTATGCTTGAGCAACGTTGGGATTTATTAAGAATTTATTTCCAAAACAAAGACAAATGGCCGGTATTGCACGAGAATGTCGTTCAAAATTCAAAAGGACCAATAGTCCCGACATACGCAAGTTTATTGCTAAAGTTCGTGAAACTGTTTTCATTTTTGATGCGCCTAGACGTGAGATTGCTCGTACAGCGTGTACAACCGAAAATAACTAAGCTGTGGCTGAGAGTGTGCGTGAGCATCCAACAATTCGTCATCGTTTTGAAGAACTGAACGTTTCACGCACCAGTTTACGTCGAATTTTGCAAAAGGATTTCGGTTGGACGCCTTACAAAGTTCAATTGGTTCCCGAGTTGAAGGCGTATGACCATCCGCTTTGTTTAGCTTCGCTTGATGGGTCAACGAGAAACTGCACAATAATGTCGATTCTGCCAAAAACAAAAATCAAAATTGCCTTATTTGGGGCTCAGAAAACCCACACGTGCTCTTACAGAAGCATCCATTATAAGTAACTGTTTTGTGCGGCTTGTGGAGTGGTATATCTTATCTTTTTGAATATGGTCTATGGAAACACCTATCGCACCATGATAACCGATTTTTTTTGTACCCGCTCTTCATGGTATGGATGTAAACGAAGCTGCGATTTGACACTGTGGGACTGTTTGCTGTGGGTCGGCGTTAAAGAAAAGTATTATGCCGACAAACCAGAGACAATTGAGCATTTGAAGGCCAACATTCGTGATCCATTTTTAAATTCAAATTTCTAAATGGCCCACCCTTTACATTGAAACGTTTACTCATATTTTTAATGAAAATTCTGAAAATGGTGTTTCGTAAAGAATGAAATGAACAACAAGCAACATTAATTAATTGCAGTTGGTATGCATTTGTTTTGTATACTTTTTGGTGGGTGTTAAGGGTGTGGCAGCAACACTGTGAATGTGGTTATAACTACGCATAACACATATTCATGATTCATATATTCATACGTAAATGTATATGAATGCATAAGTGTGTGTTAGTGTATGTGTGTCATTGTAACATGTTTTGTGGTTAAGGAAGAGTTGAAAGCTGTATAGAGTAGGACAACGACTACGACGTTGAGATCAATGTAACTTTATGTGGAAACTTTAGGGTATACATGTTCAAGTTAGTGTTTGTCTGTATATGTAATCATATACCACTAATTGCACATTTCAACTGTTTTAGTATTTGTTTACACTAATGGCACAACTACTATACCATGATTACGCCATTGATTCTTCTGCATGTGAGTGTGTATGTGTGTTTGCCTAATGCAACTCTGTGTTGTAGGTAAACTATAGAAACAATAGAAATATTTTAATTCAAAACGTAAACATGTAACAATGAAGTGTTTATGTATGTACGAAAACAGACGTTACTTTAATAATAATTTTCGTTTTTACACAGGGAAATTGAATTTAAATAAATGCAACGTATTTATGCATTCATATATGGTCTAGTAGGGAATCAAAGCCATACCAAACAGTCACTCGTAATGGGTGCATTAGCTTCTATAAGACCACGTGTGGATTTTCTGAGCCCCAAATACGGTAATTTTGCTTATTAATATACCCAGCATGATGGGAATGAGCTTCTTCCAAAAAGGTGATTTTCTTTTGGCAAACTCGACATCAATGTGCAGTTTCTCGTTGACCATTTAGCGAAGCGAAAACGGAGCGGAACTTTGAAAGGCATCATACCAAGATCTTTTCACAAAATTCGGCGTAAACTGAAATGTGAACGTGAAATGTTGAATTCTTGGGAACGATAAGAAGTTGATGGATTCCCACGCATACTCTCAGCCACAGCTTCGATATATATTCCCAATATGGTCGGAGGCACTCTCAGTGGGGACGACGAGCGGGATACTGTCCTCGGTGTATCGTCTAAGCGCCATTAGAATGGTAAGTGGCTTCAGGACAGTGTCTGATGAAACAGTTTTGGTATTGGCAAAGACAATACCAATAGATACATTGATGAGATGAGAAGGATATACCTTCGCCGTCTCGAGTACCCGGGACAAATAGCGGCTATAAAAGCGGAGGAACGATGCCATGCACAAATGGCAGTCACGATGGGAGAGTAGTTTAAAGGGGAGATGGGAGATCTTGTCCCTGATGTAACCCTTTGGATGAAGAACGGACATTGCGAGTTGAACTACTACGTGACCCAGCTGGTCATGGTTGCTTCAGGAAGTACCTGCACAGATTTGGTCATGACACCTCCCCTATATGCCCAAACTGTGTAGGTAAGGAGGAAGATACGGAGCATATTCTAACATGCTGTCCCAGATTTAGATGGCCGGGAGAAATGAATTTAGGACCAAACCGGCTAATGGAAGAGCTGTTGAACTATAGGATTCTATGGAGTCAATATAGTCAGAGAATGGCTGAAGTTATGATAGTACTCCGAAGACTGGAGGAACAGAGGCGAAATTTAAATTAATGTGATAAAGCTTTCAAGCTAACCAGCCCTCCGCGAAGTAATACCTTACGGCAGTCCCGCGGGGGGAGAGTGGTTGAAGTGTGTAGGGGGTGGGTGTAGTACGTAGGCACCAGTGATGGTGAATCGTGCACTCTTTTGTTGGAACAAAAGTGTCTTTCGAAGATTCCCACCTCCGGCTCAAGACAAAAAAAAAACAGCTTCGATATTTTCTCGTGTACCTACTATACGAGCACGCTCACATATTGGCACATCAACAATGAAACCAGTCTCACGAACTTTAGCAATAAACTTGCGTATACAGGGCACTGTTGTCCCTTCTCTGCGAGCAACTTTTGAACGACATTTTCGTGCAATTTGTGACCAATTGTCTTTGTTTTGGAAATAAATTTCCAATAAATCCTAACGTTGCTCATTGCTTTCTGTGGAAATAAAATACTGAATTTTGTGACAGAATAGAATGATATAATGGTTCAAATTTAAAACAATAAATGGGCTACCCGATATATAACTCAAATGCATACATATGGACGAATCTGATTCTCTAGCTTTGTTAGCGGTCTCATTTCCGACAACTACCTGGGGTTTGGTAATATAGTCAATAGCCTTCTTAGAGTATTAAGTTTTTGTGTTCTTGGACGACACTAATGTAATTGCCATCTGTCTATCAGTATGTAAACTAATGTGACACATAGAGGTTTAATGAGCAGAAATAAAATGGGAAATGATTGATTTTCTCAGCTTATACCGGGTTCTTTATATAGTGCCTCCTCTTTTTAAATTTAAATAAAATATGGTGTGTGTGAGTACAATGGGTCAATTCGACCTCCGGGTACTGTACTTGTCTTAATTGATATGTACACGTCCTCTAAGCTATGGTGTGTGTGAAATGTCACCCAAATTTTTTAAATTTGTACATTTAAAGAACATAGCTTTTCTAGGTAGAAATAAAACGAAAATTTTAATCTTCCATTACTGTCGCTGTGTGGTTGGTGTGGATCATGGTTGCTTTAAAGGCAGTGTAGTTAAACGAAACATTTGTTACTTACAAATACCCTCAAGAAAAAGCCTGAAGGGGTCAAATCGTACGATCTCGGTGGTCACAAGTTCACATCCCCTGTATGTGTGGTGAACATGACTTTAAATTGATTTTGTAATGTGGTATGCCACGTAGCGTCGTCCTGTTTAAACCACATGTCGCTGGGGCCCAGATTATCTAATTCGGGCTAAAAGAAGTTGGTAGTCATCGCATTCGCCGTTGACAATTATAGCCTGGTCAATATCGTTCTCGAAGAAATATTGATCGTTGACGCCGCCAGCCACAAGTCTACATCAAACAGTGACTATGTCTGAATGCATTGGACGCTCTTGGATATTATGTGGTTTTCAAATTCAAATTCTTGATCGAATTTGGATCTGGAGGCAATATGGGCTAGTCTAATACTCTGGTATTTTGGCACTTTGAAGCGTATTTGAGGCTGGAATACCCGTCGCATATTTTATTCGATATAAGATAGCAGAAAAGTTCGAAGTATCACAACATAATGTGGTACTTCCTAAATGCCTTATTTACAATATATCATACGGACTAAACATCATAATAAGACAATGAACTCTAAACAACAATAACACCACCATGCTTTATCGTCTTAGGGCCATTCGGCGTGAAGGCAGCACATTGCTCACATTGGAAGAAATAAGGACTGAGGATGCCGTCAGCGTATATATAAGTTTAATGGATTCAATGGTGATTCGGCTTAAAGACTTCTTTCATTTCAAATACGGCAATGTTGCTTATAGACGCAGTCATTTAATCAAACATTAGCTTTTCACCACTAAACATAATTCTTTGACGCTCACCTTCTGTTAGTTAATGAGTAGATAAATGAGCCTAGTCAGTAAACGATGACCGTTTAGCTTCAATTCTAATACGAGCTGTATTTTGTAGGCTTGAGTGCTAAGAACGGTAAAGAATTGACATTTCGTCTTGTTATAGTTCTGAATCGATAAGAGTAACATTTCTGCAAAAGCGATCAACGATTCATTATGTCTTGCATTATGTGAGACATAGTTTGACATTCTTTACTCTCAACTCATAGTTAACGACAGCGATATCTTTTGTAAAGCTTAATGAACACCCGATATTTAGAAAAAACGAGGATGGTCGCCTGTCGGTCATGTCAATATACATTGCATTATCGTTGAGTAATCTACAGGAAACTGTATCGAGGAAATTAGGTCGTATCCAACAGGTCTAAAATACGGAATTCCAGGGTAGAGTGTTGATGAAGAGGCACTTTCTTACCATATCCACTTAAGTTTGCATTCTCTCTCTACACATTCGTTCAGTTCAGAGGAATTGTCAAAGACAAGGAACTTGCAACATTATGATTTCACTAGGCTCGGATTTTACCTTATCTTCAGCAATTCCACATTCAAGCACCTTATCAAAGTATAAAACGCTTAAAAAATACTGCGTTTTCGTTTGTAGGGTATTATCAGAAGAGCTTTACTGTGGACTTTCCTATTTTAATTTAAAAATTTTTATTGCCAAGATACGAATGCTTTTAATTGCTTTTCATTAAAAACATATTTTTTTCTGTTTTCTTTATCACTCCTTTAGTTTACAACTCTGTTATTTTTATTTTTACCAACTCAACACACTCCTATCTGCCATTATTATTATGATTTTTTTTTTATCCACAAATGCAATTGTTCCATAAGCTTTAAAATGTCCTTCGTAATGATGATGAAAATGTACTCGTATTTGAAAGAAGACAATCAATTTGGAAAATTCTTCTCCTTTCATTGGATTTGTTGCAATTTTGAATGACTTTATAATACAATTTCACAATAAATCCTTGATTATAAGGTTCTTGAAGGACATTAAAATTATCTTTCCACTGTTTAAGCTCCTTTACATCTCTGTGAATATATTTTCCAGAGCATACAACTTGATTACCAATTTACATTACTTATGTATTGCAATTGTTTCTTTCTTTTTTCTCTTTTCTTTAGCAGCATTTCGTGTCCTTCCATTCATGTCCTTTGTTCCTTTTATTGTTTTTTTGTGTGTTTTTTTTTCGTTTCTTGTCTTACTATTACATTGCATTCATTCCCATAGTCGTCATCAGCATTGTAGACAACGTCATTATCGTTTCTGGTACTCATATAGAGCAGCAGGCTTCATAAAAAATTATTTTCGAAAGATTTTTACAGCAAAAGAAACCGACAAGGATATGAAAGGAAAGTGACCAATTCTTTTTATTTCTCTTCAGCTGAAACAAATGATTTTCAACATCAATGATCAAAGGATTGGTCTTTCGGTCGGTCGGTCGGTTGTTTCGTTGCTTGGTTGCTTGGTTGGTTGGCTGTTCGAAATCATGTCTATCTTGTCTGCTGCCAATAAATGTTAATGGTTGCCTGGTTGCATGTGTTCTTCTTATTCTTTTTTCTTTTTTATTTCCAGAGAGTTGTTGGTTCGAGATTTTTTAATTACAATGAAAACATGAATTTCGTGTCCATTTAATTTTATAAATTTGCTTAAAAAATGAATTCAAATTAATTGAATTCTTGGCTAAAAACCGATTTTTTGGTAATTGTTTCCTTTCATTTGAGGTCAGGTTTTGGGTTGAACATGCCATGATTCGTACAAGGAGATCATTGTAAAGCATTTGAAGTAAATTTTAATTAAATTTTTAGGGGATACATTGAGAATATATTACAAGACCTTTATGATATGTAAAGTTCATCACCAATATTCGCATTTATTTTTAATAAAATACAACGCTCTTCAAACACAAAATCTTTTTCAAGCAACGAAAAGAAAGTTGCTTTCACTAGCAGGTATCATGCGAGAAGTATACATTTACTATTACATAAAAATAGGTAGGATAATAGGCCAGAAGATAGCATGGGACTATGTCCTTATACAAAAGGACTAGAAACCAAACTATGCTTCCGGTTAACGCGCCATATGATATGGTTTTCCAAGTGGAAATACATGGAATTGGGGAATAAATGCACTGGGCAAGTTTTAATTTGGTAAACTTGCCTTGTACGGATTTATATTTTTACATTGATAGTGAAATGAAACTGCCCCCTAATGGGCAATACTACCCAGGAATACAGGATCAAAAACTGTCCTGGAATGTTAAAAGGCTACTAGCAATTACTCCAGGCATGGTCCACTACAAATTGTTTAAGTACTTAGTCAGCAAGGAGTGAAAAAAAAATTAAGGAAAAATTAAGAAATTTATCCAGGTAACATAATTATGTAGCATAAACTTTTATAACCCCGTGCCTTTTATAGGATAAAACAGCAGGCTACAAAGGTGGGTTGAAACTTCACGAAGGGAAAAATTTCTAAATATGCTCCGGGTCTGTTCTGACAATAGAAAGGCCGTGAGTATATTAAACCTGAATAAAGTCGTACTCATGAGACACTCCTGTTTACACGCACACCTGAATTATATTGCTATGGTGGGTAATGATGAATGTAGAGTATGTAGTAACATCATCATCATACATACATAATTGGTCATTACAACCCTTCAGTCAGGATTACGACCTAGTTTCTCACACAACTTATGTTGTGTGTATTAATTTTATACATGAGTGGCGGGACCTATAGTTTAAAGCCGACTCCGAACGACAGATTTTTGAGAAACTTTTCATGGCAATTTTATTTACTCTCAAAATTTTTGCCAGAAATCTGCTGAGAGGAAGTCGCCGAAGAAATCCTTTTTTTATTTTCGTCTAAAAAGCCAACACACTACCTACTATACCTACTAGTAACATCATCATCGTAACATCGAAATAGTTTAATACTTCTTATGGCATTGCCCAGCCAATATTTTGGAAGAAGAACCTAAGAAACTTTAAACAAAATATAGGTTTACTTTAGCAAGTATTGTTGGTATCCCTTAATGGTGAGCGCACAACAACTTTGCGACTTGATGGCTAAGGTCTATGTCGATAGACATGGGATCCTATGGTTGGTGTACTCCCTTTCAACATACCTATGTACATACCTACCAACTATATGAACATAATTAAAGTCCAATACTGAACTAATGAAGGTTTCTCTAGAGTTTCTGACTGTATATAATAGAAACCCGTAATCATAGCTTGGAGTTGTAAGAAAACCTAACAATTAATGGCTCCCTGTCAAAACCATTACCGTTCATGCCAACAAGTAGAACATTTCAAATTGACTACTCATTACCAACCGCTAATATTTACAAGGATTACAAGTTCGACTATTATTTCTTTTAATATTCAGTTTTATTCAAGCAGTTGCAAATATTTATCTTCCAAATATTTGACAGAAGAAAATGATTTTTATCAACATTTTCTTTAACCAGCCTTTTAAAAGCAGGCTTATTTATAATATCAACATTATTGGCATAGAATTTGCTAATCTAAGTTAGGTTAGCGGTAGTGATACCATTATGCCCTTTTTACTATATGTCTACAATTTTACGCTAGTTTTCTTTTTTTATCCTGACAATATTATGAAGGTAGTTTATCCAAGCCATATCTAGCTATATCAATGAACTCCGGGCACCCACAAAATGTTTCCTCTTAGGTGAAGTATAGATGTTTAGTTGTGCTCTCTTCTTTTACGCCAACAACAACAACAGTGTCAGATTTGTTTTATGATCAGTATGAGATTTCTTCGACAAATTTTGAGTAGATTTAACATCAGTCGTATCAGTATATTCCTAACATAAAAGGATTTGCCAAATTTCTGTACAAGTGAAACAATTTTCCAATTTTTACTTTGTTAATGAGTGAAGTCTGTATAACACGTATGTCAATTTGACGTTTGAATACGTTCGAATTAGTTGTTATTACAGTTTTTGCAAGTACGTAAGCTTTATTGGAATTTTCAATGTTTCCCTGCTCAGGAACTTACATGGGGGTAACCCTAGAAGGTCTCTCTATATCGTCCAACTACATCCGGTACGATTGGAAATCTTTAGATATAGCAGCTTTGCTATCAATCCCAATGCTATATACCCAAATACAGAATTTGTTTAGCGACTTTCTTGATAGCCATTAATTTGACATGAATAACATTATATTAAATTTATTAAATGATTCGAAAAGTTTCCCTATCCGATTTGGGATTGTGTTCTCTTAGAAGTGCAGTTCACTGTCGTAATAGTATTATGTATGTGCTATATAGGTTAGAACCAGGGTTCATCTATGGTATATTATATGATAATAGTACCTATGCTGCCATGTTCTCATGTTGTTTAGTTTCAATGCTATGTGGACAGCTACTTCTTTTGCTGTCTTATCTGGTGATAGATTATTAAGAATAGCAAACAATGCTTTTAATGGATTAGTTTTGTGATGATTAGTTGCTTGCACTTCTTTCATTGTTGCTTAGTTGGAATCCTTTGAAAAGCGGTAAACCAACACTACCTCTAAGAGAAGAGCGATATAATTGGACAAAAGTTTGCTTTAAACTTTTAATCCGAAATATTCGGGCACCCAAGGTATCAGAGTTATTTAACAACTGAAACGATTTTAGAATTTAGATTTTTACAAACTACACTGACCAAGCAGTTTAAAGCTTTTCTTATTTAATTTGAAAAGATAACAAAAAAACAAGAAATTTGCTTGAAAAACAGAAGAATTTTTTATAACAACTTTAAGTCTGTTAATCTTCATCATCCATTTGTAATTAATTATTTAAGCTAAAAAGTTATTCACGCAGTTTTAAGAAACAAAAGAAAAAAAATTACAAGCAAAAAAAGTGGAAAATAAATACAAACAACTGCAATTATGAAACTGAAACTTTTGTTGTTGTTGTTGTTGCTATTGTTGAAATAGGGAAATAGTTGCCAAATACAAGAATGCTCTCAGCCACAACAATGTTTGTTTATTGTTTTTACACTCTACACGCCATACAGTAAACGATGGCAACATAGTGGACGTCATTTCAGATGCCATTTTATGATACTAGAACTCTTTCAATAGAAAGGTACAGTTATCATATGGTCTATTGCACTATCCTCAATCTATATGCGACATCCTTATATTGTCTCTTTCAAACCTATTGACCTGAAAAACTTGAGAAAATTTCCAAGTTAACAAGGACAATTTCAGTACCCAAACTGCCCAAACAGATTTAAGTATGTTGTCTGGTGATCCATTCTGATCATTACATATTGGTTCGACCGAGTGTCCTTTTAAAATAATTGTTATTGCAGTCAGGTTATTCTTAGATAGACTGTTGCATGACTCAAATCTAATCCTATACAAATTATCAATCAGAAGTTTAGATTGCCTAAATCGCATTCAGTTTGAGAAGAGTTAACGACTTTACCTTTCTTTCCAATCAGCCTTTCCAACTCCACAGTAATGCTCTTACCTTTTCAGAAGCGTAGATCCTTTCCTCCATGCAAGCTTAACTGCCTGCTTATTGCCATTATGTTACACCCATATTTCGTACCTAGTTGATTCAGCTTCCCCACATTATCCCGCACTATTTTCAAGTTAATCTCATAAGAGCCGAGTGCTCGAAAGACGGCCTAGCCATTCATACTTTGAACTTAAATTGAGCATTTCTTTTGATGGCAAAAACTTCCTCTTGGAAAATATTTCATTCTGGAACCAAATACTCTTCTTTACCAATATCTGTTCCGAACACATCCGTGAGCCATAGAATGGTAACTTCCTTGAGAGAGTGTGAAGCTTTTATAAAATCATATAATATAGTGGTTCTGTCTAGGGGACCGTTAAGGTGGCAGCAACTTAATTTATCAGGTCACGAAGTCTTCCGAAGTAGCTCGTGTTAGGCTTGTCTCCCATTATCCTAACTTTAAAAGCTATGGTTCTCATTCCTCATATGTAATCAGCACTGCTGTAGGACAGATTGCTCATTGCTCGGTTATACACTAGTCTCGGTGTTTTTTCCGGCACTATCTGAGGTTTTTTATGCTCAATCTGCCTACCAAATCAATGGTCCTATAGATCATTATTGATTTCAATATCATGGTATACAATTACAGCATAATCCTTGCATTACACCCGCGTGATTTCTCCAACCTGTTATCGAAGTTAAGTTTGTAGAAATTAGTTCATTTGGAAATTTGCCGGGATTCAGTTCAGGCCACTGTTGCTAGAGTAAACAAATTGATATGGAATCGATGGAGCAGTATACTGAAGGGGATGGAGCAATGCTAACGGCGGCAAACCTATGCATCCTCCAAGTCATTGTATATTGTTTGAATCCCTGTATCTACTCTTTATCGATTAGAAAAAGTCTTGAATTTAATCAAAAGTAGTGCTGCATGGAAAGCAAACAATTCTACTCAATGCAAGCATATTACCTTTGGAGGAAACAGGGATGTTCTCAATTATCTTAACTGTTTACCTTCGTGTCGGATGATAAGAACACCTAAGTCTGTTCAAAGAGAAAGATTTGAAAAGTTAATCGCGTAATGTTGGACTTGAGATAAATATAAAGTAAAACTATGCCAATGGAATAAGCACTGATAGAATAAAAAAATTGTGTAAAAACATCAATCAGTCGAATAAGCAGAAAGCTGCTATTTTCTAGGCAGTATAGTAATAGATGTCACCGAAAATTTTTTTTTCATATTTCGTTTAGTTGGAGATGTCTGGCTTGAGGCATGTAACTTGGCCTCAAGTTTAATAAGCCAACACACTACTTACTAATCTACGGCGACTACAAAGTTAAACCATTAATAATGAAAGTTAAACTTGCATATATAATGGGTCATTACAACCCTTCAGTCAGGATTATGGACCTAGTTTCTCACACCACTTATGTTGTGTGTGTTAATTTTTTTTTATACATAAGTGGTGGGACCTACAGTTTAAAGTCGACTCCGGACGACAGATTTTTGAGAAATTTTTCATGCCAATTTTATTTACTCTCAGTTTTTACCAGAAATGTGCTGAAAGGAAGTCGCCGAAGAAATACTTTTTGTATTTTGTTTTGATGTCTAGCCTGGGGTTTGAACCCTGGCTTTAAGTCTAATAATCCAACACACTACCTACTAGACTATGTCTACTATTAACGGCGAGAATCAAACAGAATCACTTAAAACCTGTAGTTTTTAATCAACATGTGTATTAGAGTCCTATGTAAGTTATTTAGCTCAACGCAATCAGCACCACGAACCTCTGGATTCCAACCTTTACTAAAACAAATCAAATATAGAAAATGGAAGTGCATTTGCCATACCTTTTAGGAAAAACTAGCCTCTAGCACAGGATTTGCTCTAGAGTAAAACTCTCAAGACTTAATAAGCCAACGTTGAGTAAGGAACACCACAGGAAGCATAATACTTCAAGATACTATTAAATGAAATGAAACGGGTTAGATGGGTTAATCAACAACGCATTTCAGGCATTCTTATGGCAGAGAATTGATTGGCAAACTTCATGTTTAGTTTGCACAGGCACTATTTGTATTTTTTTATATCGAAAGTACATTATGGAGCCAGGGTACAATGCTGTTCGACTAGATCTCCTCTAAATTTAATTTTTTCTTTTTTTATTGTTAAAAAACCAGCAACTAAAATTACAACTGCTATGGCAAGTTTGGTTGGTTTATTGTTACAGTGAAAAAACAAACTACAAACAACAAAAATAGCAAAAACAATGCAAAATTTCTAAAAAAAATAAACAACATTCAAAAATTTACTATAAAAACAGAAAATATTAAAAAAAAGAAGAAGAAAAATGAAAGAAAATATGCGAAAATATTAAACCAAGTCAGTGGTTAAATAGCAAGCAAGCAACAATAATGCAATGCCAGTAATAACAGAAAAAAAAAATAGAAACAAAAACAAAAACAATAAAAAATAGAAAAAGTCATTTGGAACATGTGTTTAAAACATTTTTCATAATCAAAAAGCTTTTAGTGGCTGAAGTGTAACGGTGCATACTCCACGTATAACGGGAATAAAATATCAGTCGTTACGCTACAATTATAGTTGCAACTATGACCACCACTTCTACTATTTATTACATGACTTGCACTACGCTTTTGTAAAAACTTTTCTCACCAAACCATCATCATCACCACCACCACCACCACCATCAACTAGGTTTTAATGTTCTAATGCTACTGCTGTTGTTGTTGTTGTTATTGTTATTATTCTTAATCCAAACCTTATTACTCGCTCGCTTTATGTTTGTTTTTATATTCGTATTCGCATATTTGTTTGCTATTTTTTTGTTTGTTTGTTTTTTTTCAAGAGAAATCCTATTTTTCCACGAATAGCGCGTAGAGGTTTATCTTACTTGTTTTTATAAGCATTTCCACACAACGCTGTTTATCCTGTACAAGTGCAGTTATGCTTGCGTAGGAAAAACTAAAAGGAAGAGGAGAGACAGAGAGAGAGAGAGAGAGAGAGAGAGAGAGAGAGTAAGAATGGTCTTCATACATTAAAAAACAATAAAAGCTGGACACAGTAAGTACGAGTTTTAAAAACTAAAAGTGCGTTTATTATTGTCGAGTGTTGTTGTGTTGTACAAAAAGAAAAACCACAAGCAAATCCTATTCTGTTTATAATTTTGTTTTTAACCCTAAAATGATCAATGAGTTCTTCACTCGTTTTCATATGGCTGTCTTCTACATTTTACATTATTTCTTTGCCTTTTTGTGGTTCCATTAATTAAGTTCTTTTGAGCTCACCAACTGGTTGGAAAACTTGGCCAGGCATATCTATCTAAGCCTAGAAACAATATTTCTGTGGATTTCCCTTTGCTAATTGAGTTCAATTCTTGCATAAAAAGTGACGTTGCCTGACATTTCTATAACGACCGTAGTTGTTGTATTTAGCTCTGGGATAGCAGAGATATAGGAGCTTCTAGTAGAACTATTTTAAAGGAACTGAAGTCTTTTAATGTTGAAAACTTGTATTGAATGGGAGGCTTTATCCTATGGTCCTCACGAAGTATAGACATTTTTTTTGTCAAATTTTAATTTGTATTTGTCTTCAATTAGCAAAAATGCCACTGTTTTATGTTCTTCGTACTTTTCTCAAGTATTTGTTGGTGAAAATCGACCAGTGTTAGTATCATATATCGCACTTCTAAAGAACAACATACTTTACTCATCATTTAAAATAGCTTGTAAAGGGTGGGCCATTTAACAATTTAAATTTTAAAATGCAATAAAACAAAAACGGTTTGAAATTTTTCCAAATTTGTTTTTTTTTGTTCCGAAGTACAATTGTTTTGGTTAGAAATGAAATATGATTTCATACATACGGCTGCCGCGGCTGGTCTCACAGTACCTCATTCGATCGGAGCAAATTTCGTGCACTTCTTAGACTGGTTTGGGTCGTATGTTGGCAATGACATCCCGAATGTTGGCCTTCAAATGCTCAGTTGTCTCTGGTTTGTTGGCCTAAAATACTTTTCTTTAGCGGCGCCCCACATAAAATAGTTCATCGCAGCTTCTTGGTGGCCAATTGACATCACCATTTCTGCGAATTAAACGGCCATCAAACGGTTGACGCAATAAATCGATTGTGGCATAAGATGTGTGACAAGTTGCACTATCCTGTTGAAACCAAACATCGTTCACATCAATACCATGAAGAGCGGGTAGAAAAAAATCGGTTATCATGGTGCCATGGGTACCTCCATTGACCGTAATGGTTGAGCCGTCCTCATTTTCAAAGATAAGTATATGGGCCAATGATGCCTCCGCCCCCCAAGCCTCACGAAACATTCAGCCGTAATGGGTGCATTGGCTTCTGTAAAGAACACGTGTGAGGTTTCTGAGCAGCAAATTCGGCAATTTTGCTTATTAACGTACCCACCAAGATGAAAATACTTTCATCAGAAAAGATGATTTTTTTTTTGATAATCGACATCATCGATCAGTTTTTCGTTGACCAATGTAGCAAAGCGAGATCTTTTCGCAAATTCGACTTAAACTTGTTTATGAAATGTTCAATTCTTGAGAACGATGACGAGTTGATGTTGATGGATTTCTCACGCACACTCTCCGACACAGCTTCGATATTTTCGGTTGTACACACTGTACGAGCATCATCAACAATGAAACCAGTTTCACTAACCTTAGCAATAAACTTGCATATACCGAGGACTCTTAGTCCTTCTTTGCGACGAAATTTTGTACAACATTTTCAGGAAATTTCCCTCAAATTGTCTTTGTTTTGGAAATTAATTTCCAATAAATACCTACGTTTCTCAAGCGTAAATCGATTCATTACATTCAGTGCTGATAATACATTGAATATTGTAACAGAATGGAATGACATAAGTATTGACAAATTCGAAATAACCGATGGTTCAAATTTAAAGCGATAGATGGCCTTTCCGATATTTGACAACCTTTTCAATTACTTCCCATCAATTTTCATTTGCAATATGAAAACCTTTGGTCTCCCCAAAATCTCTGATACCATAAAATGAATCGTTCATACATTGATTAGAAGGAAACTAAAATCTTATTTTAGTGAGTTTTACAAATGCGTTCAAATTAAATATGAAATGTGTATAAGGGTGCCCATAACTACTCCAGAAGATTGCTTACATCAACACCTTTATTTTAGGCGTGTAATGTAAGATGAATACGTAATAGAATAAGATTTGCTAAGTATGTATAAAAATTAATGTTTTGTTAATTTTAACAACATTTATGTCTCCTTAGTTTTGACTTTTTCTTCTGTTTTCTTTTGTTTTGTATTGTTTTGTTTCGTCTTTGGCAGACAACGTTTATGTATGCGGAATAAGTAAAAGGAATTTACAAAGAATTGCTAAAACTTCTTATCAAGGCAGCCCTTTTCTCATCCACAGAAAAAATTGAAGGAAAAAATAAAAAACCAAACGACAAGGAAAAGCCAAAAGAGACATAAAAACGGGAAAACGGGAAAACGTTGAACTTTATTTTGCAATGCGTAAAAATAAAGATGCTGAATGCTGAGCAAACACTTCTACATTGACAATGCAATGATGGCGTCAACTGATACATAAGCGTACACACATATAATCTCAACAATACATTCATACGGCTGAATACTGTCGAAAAACTTTTTCGAATGGACGTGATGTGAAAATCTGTATGATCAAAAAACTGTTTTTCTTTAAACATTGTTGTCTTTGCTTTTGTTTTTTGTTTTTTTTTCTGTCGAAGAAAACAAAACGAACAAAAAAAGAAAATGAAAAAAGAAACACTAAATCGTGACTAAAATTTCAATTTACCAAATGAATTGTAAAGACAAAAACAGTCTGTCCAACTGTCAAACAGACACTTTGGCTGCCTATTACGCTTACTGCCTGACTGACTGCCTGACTCTCGGTCTACAAACTACTGCGATAATACTTATATGTAACTAACGATGGCAAATAAAACAAGTTTAACTCGAAAGGATAATGCTGGGTGATGAGTACCAGCAGCATATCACCCTCTATGTATGACACCCAACTCATTGTGTGAATGGTTGACAGGAAAGAAGGAGGCGGGAACAGATAGAGAGAGAGAGAGAGGAAGTCGAGAAAAATTTCAAGTCAGCATATAACAAAAGGAAATGCATTATAAAATACATACATACACACATACATACATATATATATGTATATGTATACGTGTTTTTGTACAGAGTCATTCAAGTTCGAGAGTCACAAGTGTTGGTATAATACTCGCTATAATCTATAATTTCTTAAGAGAACAAAGGTTTGCCAAGTGAACTGGATGTTACTCACAGAAACTAACTACTGGCGCCGTTTATGGGAAGAAGAAAGTAGTCGCCCATATAATTGGTAGAATAATCTTAGGCAGGCTGCCGTCAGCTTTGAGGCCGAAACAATCTATATACCACACAATCGACTGGTAAATATCATTCATTATTATGTTCCATATACTTTGGGGAAGTCTTCGATAAACTGAATCACAGTGATATCTGGTACTCACTGTAATGTAAGAAAATCTCTCGCAAATTCGTACATCTTATAGAGAGCCTATCATACAGTATTAAACATAGCAAACTACAGGGCATGAGTGTGTTCTGTTAACATAGATTTTGTTACGCACCCAAAAACAGCGAGTTCATACGACGGCACGCCTTTTATCACATAGCTTCTCGGGTTTTATATCAAATTTGCATAGCTTAACATTGGCAGCGGAAACAATCTCCAAATTTATGTACGATTATGAAACCTGATACGCTGAACTGGTCATCTCTGTATCCTGTACGGAAACTATATTTAATCAACGGTTGTGGCACAAGGCAAACCAACAGGCCTTATCAATTGAGGTAAAAAGGCGCAAATGTTGCCATATCTGTGATGGTATCAATAGAATTACAATAGAATGGAAGTGGAAATCAAAAGCAGTGGACTGATTTGGAGTGAAGTCATGGTCTTGGCACAGACACTTCTTTCTATGTCACTTGCCTTCGAAAAAAATTATCAACTATTCTCTGTTTAAATCAAATAATTTCGGTTGACTGGCTTTGGTATTACTGAGGAATTAAGGAAATGTTCTAGTAGGTGGTGTGACGTGAGCCCAAGGTTCAAACTCCAGAGGCGACTTCCTTTTAGCAGATTTCTGGCAAAAACTCTGAGAATAAATAAAATTGCCATGAAAAAGTTTCTCAAAAATCTGTCGTTCGGAATCGACTTTAAACTACAGGGACCACTGAGGTATAAAATTAACACGCACAACATAAGTGTTGTGAGAAGCGAGGTCGTAATCCTGACTGAAGGGTTGTAATGATCAATTATGAAGACATTTTCTACGAGAGTGATAGAAGCTCTGTTTCAGTCCGCGGTAATGGTAGTAAAGACGTGAGAAAGTACAGAAAGTATATTTATTTTAGAATAGCAGATACATCAGAATGTATAGTGAGACCTGATGGATCAGGTCACTGCTAGCTCCCATCTTAACTGTACATTAGTACTCTGTGTGACTTTCAGAAGTGTTTTTAAAGACTCGTTGAAGTAATAAGAATGATTGGAACAATCTGGCAGCTACATGCTCTCTAATGAAACAAACAATTCAATGGTAAACCAATGTGTTTAAGTGGTGCAAGAGAGAAGGTATTCGAGTACAGTACAGAATATATGAAACCCATGCAGAAAATCTCGAATATTTTCTAATAATTGGCCAGTAAAAGGTTGGATTGTTACAACTCCATCTAAATTGAGAAGAGCCTAAGTCACGATTCATTTTCTTTTTCGTAAAAGAAAATTCCAGCCTAGCCTTATCATTTGTCAAAGAGGTAATGTGGTGTGACATCATTAATTCTGCACACATGTTATCCAGCAAGGGGAAATTGAAGCTCCAAAGTCTAGTCGCCGTAGTCTAGTAGGTAGTGTGTTGGCTTATTAAACGTAAAGCCAAGGTTCGAGCCCCAGGCCAGACATTAAGACGAAAAACAAAATTATTTCTTCGGCGACTTCCTCTCAGCAGATTTCTGGCAAAAACTGTGAGAGTAAATAAAATTGCCAGGTAAAAATCTGTCGTTCGGAGTCGACTAAACTGTAGGTCTCACCACTCATGTATAAAATTAACACACACAACATTAGTGATGTGAGAACCTAGGTCGTAATCCTGATTGAAGGGTTGTAATGACCAAAGTATAGTCCTGATTTAGATTGCCTATATAGCCACATATCTCACAGAAACTGAGTAATTACCCTCAGTTAGAATTGCATTTTTCTGTCCTTCATATCTCCCCAAATCGAATGGAGTAGATTTTGGATGACATTCCGCACGAAAGATTCCCACGACTTCAGAATATTTCATTATGGGGCCAAAAACTCCATCACCTGTCCTAATATAATCTTATATCGTATATCCTTATATCATAGAATAGCTTCACTTTTATAATATTATTTATCCTAAATGTAACTCCATTCACTTTTGTTACTAAGTCTTGTAGTAATATATTGAAGCAAATCATAGAGTCGTCTGTTTTTGTTCAGGGGACAGTTAAGGACGGAGCTGTGTCAGCCACATGGTTTACCAGGTCACGATGTTCTCTGATAATATCATGTTGGGCTTTTACTTTCCTCATCGTAACCATAGTGTCCAAAGCTCTTTCGTTACTATTATGTATATCGGACTGAAGTAGGAGGAAGCATTCAAACTTGCCGTAGAACAGGTGCTCATTTCCCTGGCTTTTGTAGGATGATTTCAGAAACCCAACGTTTCCATGAAAAATATAAAAATTTAAAGGGTTCTCTAGAAATTGGTGCAGCCTCTTCAAGGGTCATATAAAGGGTTATCCATTTCGTGGTTTCAAAAATAAACGTAAATAAAACACATATCAAATATTTTTTTCATGATATTTCTTTTTTATTGTAAAGTTTGAACGTTGAAATTATGTGTGAAACACTACATCATTTAAATGACCTCCACGCGAAGTGTTGCAAGCATTGATTCTTTTGAGGTAATTTTCGACCACTTTTTGACACATATTGGACGGTATCATAGCCATCAGCCATAACTTGACGAATGTTGGTTTTTAGGTGCGGCCAGGAAATGTCTCTTGCAATAAAGCCATATTCGCACAAGTTGTGTGGCATGTGGCACCGTCTTGTTGAAACCACATATTCTCCAAGTCGTATTCTTTAATAGAAACCAAAAAAAAGTCGGTTAATATGACCATAACGCTCCGAATTAACGGTGACAGTTGTTCCATCGTCGTTTTCGAAGAAGTAAGGTCCAATCACACCTTCGGACCAAAGAGCGCACCAAACAATGACTTTTTCTGGATGTAATGGCCTGTCTTCAATTACTTGAGGATTCTCAGAACCCCAAATACGACAATTTTGTTTATTAACATACACACCGAGTGTAAAATGTGCTTCATCGCTGAAGAAAATTTTGTTCGAAAAATTGCCGTCCACCGCCTATTGTTCAAGCACCCACTTTTGTAGTAGGTTTTGATAATTTTTATGCGTTGTGTGATAGTTAAACGATCCATTTTCGTCAATGTCAGACTTTCAACTGAAAAGAAAAAAATTTGTTTCACAACTTAGTTTGACAGATGTCGAATTCCAGTCCCATACTTTAGAAACCACGAAATGGATTGCCCTTTACTTACCCTTTCAAATAGACAGGAGCTTTTTCAGAAAATTTCATGTTAGCAAAACTGACCCATTTTTTTTGTGTTTATTTAATAAAAATTAAGAAACTTGAACTACTAATAAACAAATAGTTGATATCTTAATATATATATATATCTGTTAACACTGTCCCCTGGTGGGGATCTCCTGTACATTAACTATTTACTAATTTACAGTTTAGAATATCTTTCAATTATATTATAATACTATACATTTACACATGATATACAGTGTATACTTAATCTATTTGTAACGGAAAAAATGCTTAAAAAATGTTACTTCTTTATTGCAAGGATAAGATAAAAGCTACAATCAAGGGGGTAAAATGTGAAGAGAAATTTATTTGATAAGACACCAATACTTATTTCTAATTCTAGTTGACATGCCTGTGTCTTTCATATAAATATTTGTGTCAAACCGCGGTAAGCTCTTTGCAGAGGATAGTCTTGTCACTTGCTCTTCTATATATGCGTGTTTATCGAGGTATAAAAAAGCTTCTGGTGGGACGTATCCCCTACGTAAGGAGTTTTGTATGTACTGTTCATTAGTGTAATATGGGGCTAATATTAGGTTATTTTCCGTGAAAGTTATGCTTCGCATTATTTGATTTCTAATAAGACTAATAATGAAATTATCAATTCTACATATTTTTGCTCTGTTGTATAGCTTCTTATTCGAATTATAATATTTATAATTACTTTTAGGGGATCTATAGAATGATGTGCAAGCTCGGAGACATCTCCTTTCAAATACTCGAATTTTGTCAATATATGACGGGGAAATATTATACCATATCTGACAGCCATATATTAGTATTGGGCGTATTAGAGACTGGTATAGAATAATTTTCACTCTTGCGTAGATGTATTTTGAAAAACTAATTTTTTTTCTTTCTCGGGAATGCAAAAACTTACCCATTATGCTTTGTGAATTACAGGATTACGATCTAACTTTTTCAATAAAACTACACTCAAACCTGCTTTGCTCTGTATGATAAAATGATAAAAAGAAGGAAAATAAGAAAAATTAATAAAAAAAGAAAATGTTTTTCCTTTCGCCTTAATAAGCCCTTCGTTAAAAATACATTCAAACACATGCCAAAAGATCCTACAAATGAACGAAAGGATGAAAGTTTCTGTTGTCAACTTTTAAAGAAAAGTGTTAAATTTTGTGAGCAGGAGGAATGATAATAAAAACTGAATGTATTTCTCTCATAAATTGGGCTGAAAAAATTGTAGCACTTTTTAAAGACAGCTTAGTTAGGTTAAAGAAGATATAAAAAAGTTAATTTTATGCTAATCAAATAATTTCTTTTTAAAAAAGGGTTTTTTTTTGTTTTAAATTAAATAAAATTGCCATCGTTTGTATTGTGAAATAACTTTTTTAATCCAATTTAAGTTTAAAACTTTGTACCAAGTTCATGTAAGTTAAACTGTATAGTCTGTTTGTTTTTTAATTCCATAAGCGTTTTATAATAAACTATCCAACTGTATGCTATGAGCCGTTGCAAACGTTAATCAAGTCTCGTAAACTGTCAAAAATGTTTCAATACGTGTTGAGTTAAAATATTGTCTGCTATAAACTACTCCAGTATTGCCAAACTTAGCTATACTCATGTCATACATGTCGAGAGTGAACCTACTAGACACACTTTAGGGTCAGTACTGTAAAGTCAATCGCCAAAACAGAAGAGGTTAACCACCATAAAATCTATCATCCTCCAGATATATTTCACACGTTTCAAATTAATGTCAAATATCAAGTCTTTGTAGTTTGCTAGTTTGTTGGCTTATTAGACGTGAGGTCATTGTTGGAACCACAAGCCAGACATCTCCAACAAAACGAAATATGAAAAAATTGCTTCTCCGGCGAATAATTCCCAGCAGATTTCTGACAAAAACTCTGAAAATAAATAAAGGAAAAGTTTCTCAAAAATCTGTCGTTCGGAATCGACTTTAACCTGTGGGTCCCTCCACTCATGTATAAGATTAACCCACACACAATATAAGTGGTGTGAAATTAGGTCGTATTCCTGACTGAAGGGTTGTAAGGACCAACTATCTATGTATGTGTGTCAAGACTTCATAATCCTATCTGGAGCCTAGAAATCTGGTGAACGATAGACGTTGCAGTCTCTGCCGGGCTCACTAACTGATCTCTCCACACTATGACTATGTAGTTGCCATCGGAATTTATTTTTGTCTTTTGAAACGCATTCGCTATTATCTTCAATCATTCCAAAAAGTTTCTAAGCTTCGACGCTAGGAAAGTGAGCTTTGATTTGAAACTGGCCGCCATGCTTGCAAAAAGCACTTATATTTTTATTAAACAATTTCTGAAGTTGAACTGAATTGTGGCCCTGCACAGGTCCACAAAAGTATACATTCGATTAACAAATTTCACAAATTTCTGAACCAATGCAAAAGACCGTCTTAAAATCGAGGAAAGGTGTCAGACAATTATAAAGATTTTCAACGAAAACGGATTGGTTAAACATTTTCTGAAATATGTTAAACGTATGTATACTTTTGTGGCTGAGTGTACACTGCACAAACACAACTTGTTTACATTAATTTTTAAGAGGTTGCTTAAGCAAGAATGTACGATCGATACATCAAAGGCTATCAGTGATTACAGTGCAAAAAGCAGTCTTGAAATAATGTTTACAACTTATACAAGTTTTCCACAGAAGGTCGAAAAGATGTGCTCGCTCCAGCTTATCAATATCTGATGGAAATGTTGAAAAAGTGAAGAAAATGTTTATGGAAAATCCTCAAATCACAATTAGAGACGTTGTTAAGGATGTTCGCATATCGCTTGGCTCATGCCGTGTAAGTTTTTCGTAAAACTTGTGGCAGCGAAGTTCGTTTCAAAATTGCTGAATTTTGAAAAAAATAACGTCGTGAGAACATCGCTCACATACATACATGCGTACATAATTGGTTATTTCAACCCTTCAGTCAGGATTACCACCTAGTTTCTCACACCAATTATGTTGTGTGTGTTAATTTTATTCATGAGTGGCGGCACATACTTTTTAAAGTCGATTCCAAACGACAAATTTTTGAGAAACTTTTCATGCCAATTCTTTATTTACTCTGAGAATATTTGCCAGAAATCTGCTGACAGGAAGTCGGCGAAGATACATTTTCTTCATATTTCGTGCGAGGTGGCTGACTTGGGTTGTGAAACGTGTCCTCACGTCTAATAAGCCAACACACTACCTACTAGGCTACGGGAACACCTTAATTATTTGTAATGATTGTGTCAAAAATTTTTATTGTCAAACAATTTTTGACGATCATCTGGCAATGCAACTGATATTCGGTTGCCAACCATGATCGATGTAGTTATGTTTTACCGTATCTCCATAGTTTTTATAGCTGTGAGCACGAATTTATTTCATCCGATTTTGTTGATTTTGCTATAACTGGTAGTGTTTTTCTGCAACTAACAATATCAATGCACGCCCTAATAAATTCGAATTCTTACGGAAATCTTTTCTATATTAACAGACAATTCATATCGTTTTCGACACTTTGCACTCAACACACAGCTACAGATCAGAGATCAGCAATGAATCGTTTTTTCGCTTCTTATAAGCACTCATCAAATTTTGAATATAAGTGTGTCAACAATATTGAAATTCAATTACTCTGATTCATTCGTACTCACTACAACGTTGATTTATAAGTACAAGTTGCAATGAGTATGAGTACAATGTTGACATCAAACTCATAGCATTCGAACTAGGTTTGATTCATACGCCTACTCATTTCGATTCATAAATTTAGAAAAATACTTATACTACCTATAAGTGATTCGAATGATTCGAATCATTCGTCAAAATGTACAGTTTTAGTTGTTGTTGCATTCACAAAGAAAGAAGAAAGGCACAAAAACAAAAAAGACAAAGACAGCAAGTAGAGCAAACACACAACCTTCTTGTTAGTATTGTAGTGTCCGTACGAGAATCATACTTATTTTGTGATTCGTGTATACGATGAGTCATGTAGAGTCGAAATCAATAACATCATGCGTATTGTTAAGTATGAGTACCATGAGTATTTCAAACTTTGAATATGAGTAGTATGATTATGACATTAAAATAAGTATGAATGCGTATAAGTATCAGAAATTATAAGTATGATTCGAATCTAGTCATCTTTTTGAATACTCATTGCTGACCTCTGTTACAGATAGAACGTATATCTAAGAAGAAAAATGTAAAGGAATTCATTCATTGATTTTAACATGGCAAAAACAGATGATCACAAAAGTGATATCCATACGAGGTGTGTTCAAAAGAGTGTTTTTGAGCAAAACCATTTTTTTCACAAAATTTGATGCAACTTCTTTGATTGCTTTATTCGGTAATAGAAAATCGTTAAACACGCAGAACACTTGTCATATTTATGCATCTCAGAAACGAACTAAACATGCTAATGAAACTAAAACTGTGAACATTTGTTCGAGACAAGTGTACCAGAAAAAAAAAAAATAAAAAAATAGGCCGCGAAATTTAAAACTTTCTAAAATTTTTTTGGATAGATTCGTATAGAAAAATTTACGTTTAAGCATCCATTGCGTCAAGGTAATTCCCTATACTTGGTGCAATCAAAAGGCTGTCTTTCAGTTTTAGTTGCTAAAATCGGTACCAAACTATCACAAGAGACCTAGACAGCTAACAATTAATCCCTTGAGGCGAGCACTAATCACGTTGTTTTTTTGTTGTTTTAAAAATCTTTTATGAAATAATTTAAAAAAATGTATTTTTTACATACATATACATACGTATATACAGTGAGCATCAAAAGAAACTGTAAATTGAAAAAATATACATTAATAAATTACCGTTATTTTTATTTTAATATTGTTTCATTGCCAGTTTTTAAAATTGAAACAAAAAAATTTTGTGTAATTTTTTTGGTACTCTCCTTAAGTGTTTTATCCTTAATTTACAGTTTCTTTTGACGCTCACTGTACATATAGATGCATTTAAAATATATTAGAAATGCTTACAAAATTAATGCAACATTGTTTGAACATATAAATTTAACAATGTGGTTGACATTGCGTTGGTAATTGAACTCCACTACAAAAATAAAATAAAAAAAGAAAAAGAAGACGTTGAAAATAAAATAATCAAAAAAAAAAAAATAAATGTCACTATAAGTACATTAGCCTCTAGCGATGATCGGATATAAAACATACATACATACATGTTTAATTAAAAGATCCGTGATCAAATTGCCACATGCATACGCGTTCGTGCCTGTTGGCAAGCAATACTGTGTGGCATGTTTTTTATTTTTTCTTTTCTTTTCAAATAAAAATTTATTTTTTTGACAAAAACAACAAAAAAAAAATCAAAGAAACTTAAGAAACTTTTTAGGATGATAATGATCGTGTACAATTTGTATTACCCAAATGGGTTGGTAACCGAACAGCAACAACAACGACTAAAATTTGTTATATTTTTAGCTGGCAAATGACAAGACACATTAAAGCAAAGAATAGAAATGAATTTTTGAATGTTTTTTTTTTTTTTGAATAGAAATGTCTGTGTATAGAAGAAGCTGCATATTTCTTTACTTGTTCTTGTTGTATAGAAAAGTCAAGTGCATTTTTATTCAGATTTTCCTCTTCTTTTTCTTCTTTTAAAAAAGAGCAAGAATAGTAAAAAATCTCAGTGTGATGGCATTTTTGAGAGAATTTTCTATTTGAAATAGAAAAGAAAAGGCAAGGCTTTTGAAGCTTAAAAATAAATTTTTTTCTGGACTCTATTGGTGTGCCACGATAATTCATTTAAAATTTTGTACATCATCAAGTATAAAGCAGAAGTGCTTCCATGTTTGTGTCTGTTGATGTTCCTATTTTCGGATTTTCTGTTAAAATATGGCAGTCGTATCAAATGTCAACGTTTTATGCATAAAATAAGCAACAACCAACAACAAAACAATTTATCACCCAAAGTAGTGAAAGTTTCCTTTCTTCTTTTTTAGAAAATTGTATTCGTTTTTAATTTTTTCCAGTTTATTTTTCCTCACGCTGACAGAATTTTTTCTATTTCTTTATTCTATTCCTGTTGATCTTAAATGCACAGTGCGTCTGCCAGAGGGAAAAGGGTCAACGAATTGTTTGTCACTTCTCTGCATGCGTGCGTGCGCAAGATTCAAATAAAAATTTAATTAAACTTTACAAAGTTTGTTGTTTATTTTTTCTTTTTGTATCCGCCGCCAAACGTAAAGGGAATAGAAATCCTTCCGTACTTTATTTCTTTTTTTGCTCGTTATTACTTTATTTGGTATTATTTGCTGGCAGTAGTAGTTTTTGCTGTTGGTATATGTTTCTAGGTTTTTTTCATTTGCTTCTGTTAAAGCCTGCCAAAAAGTTTTCCTAACAACGTGAGCAGAAAAATGTGATTTTGTTTATAAATTTTTAATAAAAATGCCAAAAAAGATTGCTCTTTTATTTATTGACAATTACAGTACAATATTAAATTGGAATAAGAAGAGGTCAACCTTATTGTAAAACAATGTGAATGTGATCATCATAACGATGAATAATTATGATTGGTTTTAGGCCAAAAACACTTCTCACTTCGTCTTTTTCGATCCAATAACGCATCAAAAGGCTTTTATTCTGGTATATAGCCTATGTTTTAGAATCAGTAATATTTGGTCATTACAACCCTTTAGTCAGGATTACGACCTAGTTTCTCACACCACTGATGTTGTGTGTATTTATTTTATACATGAGTGGCGAAACCTACAGTTTAAAGTCGACTCCAAACGACATATTTTTGAGGTACTTTTCTTGACAATTGAGAGTAAATATCTCAGAGTTTTGTCAGAAATCTGCTGAAAGGAAGTCGCCGAAGAAATATTTTTTCATATTTCGTTGATCTGCGGTTTGAACCGAGGCCTCACATCTAATAAGCAAGCCAACACACTACCTACTAGACCACAGCGACTCCTTCGCTGATTATAGTTTCAGATATTCCGTTACATTTCCGTTATATTTAGAATATAATTACGTTATATTTTAAACATGCTGATAAAGGTTGACTCCGTAACAAAATATTTCGCACTTCGCACCGTAGTATGGAAAGCACGATGAATAACCATCCTGTGAAATATCGAATGTTTTTTAGCTTTGTTAGAATTGTAGACATCGATAACTATAGTTGGATAGAATTATGACAAGTACAATACCTACATACATATATATATTTTGAAGTCGCCGTAGTCTAGTAGGTAGTGTGTTAGCTTATTAGACGTAAAGCCAGGGTTCGAGCCCCAGGCCAGAAATCAAGACAAAAATACAAAAAGTATTTCTTCGGCGACACTTTACGCAGTTATCGTCAATGGCATGATAGAAAACGAGCAAAAATTATGTTACAATGTACAGTGGGACAAATGGTGAAATTTAGTAATTAATTTTTTTTTAAAGCTGTTATGCTGGACTTGCTTTCATCAGATTTCTGGCAAAAACTTTGAGAGTAAATAACATTGCCATGGAAAAAGTTTCTCAAAAATCTGTCGTTCGGAGTCGATTTTAAACTGGAGGTCCCACCACTCATGTATAAAAATTAACACACATAATGTGAAAAACTAGGAAGTTGTACAAGCGGTCAATTCCACCTCCGGGTACTGTACTTGTCTTAATTGACAAGTACACGTCCTCTAATCTAACCTAACCTACATATGTACATACATAATTGATCATTACAACCCTTCAGTCAGGATCACGACCTTGTTTCTTACACCACTTATTTTGTGTGTGTTAATTTTGTAAATGAGTGGCGGGACCTACACTTTAAAGTCGACTCCGAACGACAAATGTTTGAGATACTTTTTCATGGTAATTTTATTTACTATCAGAGTTTTTGACAGAAGTCTACTGAGAGGAAGTCGCCGCTGAAATATTTTTTCGTATTTCATTGTGTTGGATATGTCTGACCTGGGGTTCGAAACCTGGCCTCACGTCTAATAAGCCAACGCACTACCTACTAGACTATGGCGACTTCAATACTCGGAGGTTAAAATGACCCTTTGTCCTAAAGGAGAGAGAGAGAGGATAATAAAGGAGATAGGGAAAAGGAGCAGAGATAGGAAAGGGAAGATAAGGAGACGAAGGAAATACGCAGACCACAAGAGATCGTGACTACAACATTGATGCCCTAGCACTTCACAACTAACTCAACCTTTTAATGAATCTATGGAGAGCCTTAATGTCGACACTCGACAAAGAGTCGAAACCTTTGAAGAAGCCCCTGTCCTCAACCTATTAAGGGCTGGACAGTTACAGAAGAGGTGTTCGATTGTTTTCAACTCCTCCCTGTCGTAACATACCATGCAATAGTCCTGCTGGAATTTGTTCTAGATGCTTGTCGGCGATCTAATCTCACAGTGCCCTGTAATAAAACTAATAACTAACCTTAAACTGGCCTTATCTAAGCCCAGCAGCAAACCTGTTTTATCACTGTCTATAGCAGGCCATTGGCACCTAGATACATAATATCCCGATCCATTCTCCCAACGCCTCTGCACTTCCGCCCTAACCAATCCAGTGTTGGGGCTGTAGAGGAGCTAGATTGGGGGATCAGGACCAACTATCAAACCGTCTTCAGAAAGTGAATCTAATCTAGCGAGAGTAACCGCCGTCTCTTTGGCAAATATACCAGATTGCCTAGTATAGACGGATTCGGCCTGGTCCAAAGGTCCTTAAAGACTCCAGACACCAGACTGACGTATTGTTCCTTAGAGCAGCCTGACTGTCAACGAAGATTATATCAGATTCCGAATCGGAATTGGGCCTACTAGCTACGACCTCAATATCCTTCAAGATAGCAAAAGTCTCTGACTGAAACACGCTACAGGATTCTAAGTAGATGACATTTCTATTCATTAAGGTTAGATAAGTCATCATGAATTAAAATGTACGCAAATATCATTGAGTACTGAGCAAATAAATTGTGTTGTTGTGATCATTTTCGTTCTGACTTTAGTTTTTTTGATTCAAAACCATCAAAGGATTATGAGTACCAAAAGGAAGTATTGCTGCTGTAGCACGAAGTCTAGAAGAAGATATCAAAATATCGATTCTTAATCGTTCCTAAATTTAATATTTTTCATTTGAAACTTGGCTTACATGCCTATTAAATACAACTCCTGCAATAATAAAAGCCAAATCACGATCATTTATGTCCCATTTTCTCTGATTGAGATCGTTTGAAACTGGCCGGAGATGGAGATTTTTATAAAAGAATTCAGTTTCTTGAGATTATGTATTTCTGGAAATTTTTTGTGGTTAAGTGGCTACGTTAATAAGAAAAATTGCTGTGTTTGGAACGAAAAAAATCCTCTATCCATTACAATTGACTTGAATTGTTTGGTACGGTATAAAACTGGCAGCATTATCAGTCCTTATGAAGTCACCGTAGTCTAGTAGGCTTATTAGACGTAAAGACAGAGTTCGAGCCCCAGGCCAGACATCAAGACAAAAAACAAAAAGGATTTCTTTGACGACTTCCTCTCAGCAGATTTTTGGCAAAAACTCTGAGAGTTAATAAAATTGCCAAGAAAAAAAGTTTCTCAAAAATCTGTCGTTCGGAGTCGACTTTAAACTGTTGGTCCCACCACTCATGTATAAAATTAACACACACAACATAAGTGGTGTGAGAAACTAGGACGTTGTACAATGGGTCAGTTCAACCTCCGGGTACTGTACTTGTCTTAATTGACAAGTACACGTCCTCTAACCTAACCTAACCTATCAGTCCTCATTTCTACCATGAATGACCAATGCTATCGAGCTGTGCTGACTAAAATTTTGGTTCCAAAACTATATCCAAAGCATATTTATTGGCATAACATTTCTAGAGACATTGTCTAAGGATGCCGGGTTAGGCGTTCGAGAGTTATTCACCATTCCTGATTCCTGCTTATGAGGAAATTATAGTTAAAAAGCTGACGTATTTGCAAAGTCTGGTACATCTACAAATTAAAATGAATTCATACGTGTGTTTGGCATTCCTCTGCAGAGAAATGGACCCTAAATAAATTTCACTCATTTGGAAGAAGATAATGCTCTTCTGTAGAATAACCAGACTAGTCTGGCTGTATATGGATTTATCAAAAAAAAAATTGTGTTAAACCAGAACATATTCCCTGGCATTTTACAGGACTTGACGACCTGAGATGAAGGGTACTTGACCCTCTAGAATTTAATGAAAAAACGAGTCTAGTATTCCGAGATATAGAACAGCAACTCCAAAAGTATGCTTGTTTGAGTGAAAAAGCTATTTTGACAGGAAACTTACTTACTTCAGTCAAGATTACGACTTAGCTTCTCATACCACTCGTGTTGTGTGTGTTAATTTTATCCATAAGTGGTGCAACCTACAGCTTAAAATGGACTTGCTTTAAAAAATGGATGTGTTTTTTAACTTATTCCATGAGAAAATGGCAATTTTTCGAGAGGAAATTATTTTCAATACAAATGTAAGCGTATGTTATTGTAATGTACAGCAATGCGGACTAAGTTAGGCTGACTTCCAAAATATATCAATACAAAGTTTGTATACAGTTCTACTACGGTATATAAATTTTGTACATATGCAAAGTTACCAAACAATGCATCAACTATAAATCCGATGACTGATTGCTTTTTGACTACGTTAACAGTACACATTGACGATGTTTTGAAATAGTATACATTGTAAATATTTTGTACAGCGGCTTTATGAAACACTATACTTTGTTTACACACAAAGCAACTAACATTTTGGAAGTTAGCCTTACTCTTGTTAGAATTGTTAGAATATTAGGCTTAAATGCTGACCTAAGTGGAGTTCACCACGTAATCTAGAAGCTGACATTATGCTCGGTTTAGTGTAACATAAGAGAATTGCTCGGAAAAAACCCACGACACTAATAGATTTGCTTACTACTGGTAGATTACAAGGGCTGCTAACAATGTAAATAATTCACACGACTTTGCATCGTGTATGTTGTATTGAATACACTTTTTGTTTGTGAACGCTCAATGCTATGCTGTATTGTGTATTTAGTTAAAAAACGTCAAGAAGAAGAAGACCAGTACTCATGATTTGATTTTCAAGCAACAAAATGAATATATTTTGTATTTTTATTCTTCTTCTTGACTACTGGCATTTACATAAACTAGCATTGCACGAAACCAATCTAACTTTTTGAAGCATATGAAAAAAAGTGTGTATAAGTGTATCGGATTTTTATGTGAAAATTATCAACAACATGCATACACTGTTGTATATTCGTCCAACAATACAATGAATACAACGATACTAGGGCTTGTGTGAATAGCCCAAATGTGTTAACTTAACATCCGATACTGTATGTAGTATATTATAATAAATATTTTACTTTCGTATATAAAAATATGATGACTTCATATTGCATATGCGCAACTCGAAATGTAACAAGTTTTTCGGCCAATTTTTTTTTTCATTTCGAAGGTAAAAAAAAAGTGAAAAAAAAATTGAAAAATTGTTTACAAAAAATTTCCATTGCAAAATATTATGAAAATATGAAGGAAAATATTTTTTTTTTATTTTCAAAAATTACAAACAAACAAACAAACTGGCACAATTGAAAATTGAAATGCTACCAAAGGCTAAGAGGGTGACGATGACGACGATGTTATTTATATACGTACATACGTAACCAACAAATAGAATTACGAATAGAAAAAAATATAAAGAAAATGTTTTTTTTTTTGAAAATGGAAAATTCAAAAGAAAAAAATCTCGAGATAAAAAAAAAATAAAAGATTTTTTCCCCATTTTAAACTGTCCACCCACAGAAGAAGCAAAAAAAAAGAAATAAAAAAATCAAAAAAGAAAAATTAAAATAAATATTTTTGTTTGTTTCAGTTTTGTGAAATAATTTCTGTTTTTATTTTTGCAAAAAAAAAGAAACACGAACAACAACAAATAAATACTTTTATCGCAAAAATTATTTTCAAACAGTCAGGTCTCATTGATCTCCCTAAAGATCTCTGCTAGAAGATTTTCTCCATGGAAGCATGTCGTCCATAACCACCCTAGCCAGCTAACCTAACTGTTAAAACAGCAAATAGTTTTCACTTCCGTTGTATGAGTATATGCCACAGCTTGGCACTCATATTTTATTTGTAATTCCACACACTTTTCTGTTCAATGTGTTCGTTCGTTCTCCTTCTTATTATTGTTTTCCCAACTTATTTTCAATGCTTCTCGTTCTTTCAGTTTTCAGTTTCTCTGGCGCATGTTGTGGGTTTTCTTGGTGAATATTTTGAGAATTTTTCTTTTGTTTTTTTTTTGTTGCCAAAGAATTGCATGTTCACCTTCTTGATTTTAAAATTTATGCTTTTTAGTTTAATTTTTAGTAAGAATGTATGAAAACTTTTGCAATAATTTCTCAAAAACGTTTTTATGGTGAATTGAATTGCGAAGAAAACATTTTGCGGATGGCGTCCAAAAACTTGAAAGCATTTGTTAAGGTAAGGTTCTAAACTAGAAGAAAAAAAAAGAATAGAAATGAGAAAAAGTACGTTATTCTGTATTCTTGCATGCGTTTGTCTTAGACAGCACAAATACAATATTTTAAAGGAAGTTACTTCAGGCAGTGTCGTCTTAAAAACGGGAATAAGGAAAATTGAAGTGTCACTCCGTCCTACCATGTAATCTGAAGAGCTGAGAATTTCTGAGTCATACCTGACCTTTGACCAAATGGTTTAGGTTGGCTACATTTCAGTAATGATAAATCCTAGCTTCCAAATTAAGGCCGACTAGTTTGTTCTGGAGTAGTTTTAGGCATGATCAATCATAGTATTGAGCTGATTGTACATATTCTTCTCAGTCAAGCTCGATTAAACCATAAAGAATTTCTATTGAACATATAGCCGAATAAATTTTTTTACAAATGATTAAAGGCTTCAGGCTGCGATTATAAGGCTCTAATTATACAGCTCCAGGGCTCTAATCAAACTCTCACACCGTTTAGAGATATGAACTTTCCATACTGAAATATTGCGTTATTTCTCGACAATGAAGGACAATAATAGAGGAGTTCTTGTACATCATTTTAATTGTTATTGTGTGCATTTATTGTGCATGGAGTAAACTGGGCGATATTTTGAGTTCCTCAAAAAAATGTACACAAATCAACTGCGACAGAAAAACAAAGTCAACTCAAAAATAGTACAGCGATGTCTTGGATGTTATAAGAGGAGCTTCCATGCCGCTGATGGAGAATATCACATAAAAGGCTCTTTTAGACAGCCAGTTCATTAGTGGCACGTTCGCCACCATGCTCAGATCATCGAAAATTAGGTCATCCAAAAACTGATGACGTCTGTCATCACTTTTATGCGAAGGGTGTTGTCCCGATTACTTTTCCTCCATATCATGGTAGCTTCTGCAGTAATCCTGGTGAGGTAGACAGAGCTTGTCAGCGAACTGCCAATAGCTCAGTGTTCGGTTAGAATACCTGCTACAACGCAAACCGTTCTCTTGTCGAACTCAAGCAGTTCCCTAGTTCATCCGCTGCGCACTGCAGGACTTAGCAGTTTTGAAATTTGGCAACCAGGTATATTAAACCACCCACAGTTTGTTGAATTCCATGCTACTTTTTCCAATTTGGAAAAGTATTCTTATAGAGGAGTATATATCAGAGATCATCAATGAATCGTTTTTTCGTTACTCATAAGTACTCATGAAATTTTGAGTATGAGTGAGTCAACAGTATTGAAATTCAACTACTCTGATTCATTCGTACTAATCAACGTTGTAGATTTATAAGTACAGGTTCCAATGAGTATGAATACAACGTTGACATCAAACTCATAACATTCGAACTATGTTTGATTCATATGCTTACTCAATCAGATTCATATATTTAGAAAAATACTTATAATACTCATAAATGATTCGAGTGATTCGAATCATTCATCAAAGGTTTTTTTGCATTTACAAAAAAAGAAGAAAGAAAAATACAAAGACAGCGAGCAAAGCTAACACACAACCTCCTAGTATTTTAGGGTATTTTGGTGTTCGTACGCTATTCATACTTATTTTCTAATTATGTACATGTAATTATATGTATATGTTGAGTAAAGGAGAGTCGAAAGCAACAACATCATGCGTATTGTTAGGTATGGGTACAATGAGTACTTCAAACTTATATGATAATATGAGTAGTATGAGTATGATATTAAAATAAGTATGAATGCGTATAAGTATCAGAAATTATGAGTATGATTCGAATCTACTCATCTTTTTGAATACTCATTGCTGATCTCTGGTATGGAGTAAACTAGGGGATATTTTGAGTCCCTCCGAGAAATTTCAACTGCGGCAGAAAAATAAAGTCAACTCAAAAATAGTACAGCGATGTCTTGGATCTTATATATAAGAGGAGCTTCCATGCCGCTGATGGAGAATATCATATGAAAAGCTCTTATGGACAGCATTTCGGGAATGAAATTCAATGATTATGTAGTGAATGTGGCAATATTTTGGATGGACAGAACAAACCTATAGAAAGTTCGAATGGAATTTTACTAGATATAGAGGCTTGCGAGCGCTGGGTATAACCGAGAGATAAGAACACACTCGTAAAAATCGGTATTCATTAGGGAACTTTATGATCTGTTAAATCAAGTGACAGCAAACTTCTTCCTTAATTGCTAACCCTGTAGTCTATGATTTTGGAAACTTAATAATACAAATTTATAAAATAACCAGGACTTGAGTGCCCTGCTAGTCTAGTTGGTAGTGTGCCATGGTTTTGATTTCATGTCATGGGTTTGATTCCCACCAGTGGCTCTGGTCTGTTGCACACTACACCAATCATAAGGTTAGATATTATTCGTAATTGATAATGTAATTGTATTGTAATTAATAAATAAAAAAAAACAATAGGATACAGAGTCCATTCCAAGGTATTTGGACGTCTCAATAACAAATGTTGTCAAAGAGTATTCTGAGTCCATCGAAAGACCTACACGATTCAGCATGGACGGAGAAAAAACAAAGTCAATTCAAAAATAGTATGGAATCATGGAACTGGCAAATTAGCTTACGTGGAGAGGAACTTCCATGATGCTATTGGAGTCATGACCTTTCTGTGAAGTGAAGATAGATATTTCAATTGGTATACTCAATGAAATGAGAAGATAGGGAGAGGCAGAGACTTTTCTTAAACCAAATTTTGCTTAAGACAATTTAAACTTTTGTTAGTAATTCTAAGAGCAATACGAAGATTTGAATGCATGCGTTAGACTTTTCAAGGATACCGGGATTTCAGTAACCGGTATTTTGACAGGACACTGTAGATTCAGGGAATACTTGTTTAGTATGGTGATCGTCACGTACCCTATGTACATACAAGGAGTTTGAGGCATGTGGTAGACTATGCAGGAATACCACGATTTCAGTAACCGGTATTTTGAGAGGACTCTGTAGTCACAAATTACACTAGATTAGAATGATGATTGTATCGAACCCAATAAGTAGATTCTGTAACGACGACAGTGGTTCATCAGTATACATACTTGAAATTTGTGAGGCATTACTGCATATCAGGAGAAAATACTTGAGTGCATATCACATGCTGGGCAGAAACTATTTTAGTTGACACCCAGCAGCAGGTTTGGAAAAAACATTATAGGGATATGGTATATAAATCTCATGGTCACTCTACTCACTGAGAAAAATAGACCTCAATATAGGCTGGCACTTAATGAAAAAAATTGCTTAACATAAGATTCCAATGCGGTTCCAATAATACAACACAATTCATTTCTCTATTTTTCTAGGTACTAACTGAAGGAGAGAATAGAATCCGAGGGAGTGCTTTATTTCTTATAGGAAGTAGGGAAGTGAATATAATAATTAAATCCTCCAATTCTTTTTCGTGTTTTTTAGTTTAGTTTCTTGGCAAACAAAACAGTTTTTCCATAACAGTTAAAGCCTTTAATTTTCATTATTTTAATAGGTACGACTAGAAAGTGATAATTCTTCAGTACACTTCAACAATATCCTTATGGAGGTTAGGTAAGTGGGCAGCATGCCGTTTACAGGCAAGTTTACTCTATGGCCCATATGATCTATTGTGTCACCCAGTGTGAGGTAAACCCCTTATAATGATCTGTTAGTGGTAGTTTTGAACCATTTCGAGCTCCTGATGAAATTGGCCAGTTTCCTTACTGGCACATCCGCCACCATGCCCAGATCTTCGAACGTTATGTCGCCCAAAAACTGATGGCATCTGTTTTGTTCGCAAAAAGGGTGTTGTACCGATTTCATTTCCTCCATATCATGGTTGCTTCTGCAGTAATCCTGGTGGGGTAGACTGAGCTTGTTAGCGAAACTGCCAATAGCTCAGTGTCCGGTTAGAATTCCTGCTAGAATGCAAACCGTACGCTTGTCGAACTCAAGCAGTTTCCTGAATCTCCCGTTGTGCACTGTTGGACAAACCAGTTTCAAAATTCGGCATCCAGGTATGTTGCACCATCCACACTTTGTTGAATTCCATGCTACATTCTCTAAAAAGGAAAAGTATTCATATAGATGCGCATACATTCCCTCTATCGTCTCCTCCTCAGAATTCTCCGATCTCTTCCTTGCCACTTCGTCCGCCTTTTCGTTTCCCTATAAATCTATTTAGATTTTCTGCTGGCAAGCATCAGGTTTTTAAAATTTTTGGTAAGCATTATCAAATCAATCATCATCAAGCATAAAGTCAATCAACATCAAGCAATCAAGCAGCTTCTAAAAATTTTTTGAAACAATTTTTCATATTTTTTTTTGTTCCATTCAGAGTGATCGAATCGCAATGATCTAACGAGGGATAGAGATTAGTAAACTGATATAGTAAAGCTACCTATTCAGCTATTTTCTGATTTTTTTTTAATTTCCAAAACCTTGTGTCAATGCACAAGTAAATTCTTAGGTTTAGGTTTAAGTTGAAGTGGTAGCTTTGATATCACAAAGCTCACTTGAGCACGCATAGCGGCCCGTTGTGATGCCACGGGTGAACGCAGTCCCTGTACTGGCCAAGTTCCACCAAAATTAGGGAAGAGGACGAAGTTGGTCAGCGCAAGGGCTGCATATCAAAAGCACGACTACCCTACACTGAAAAACCAGCCAAAAGTTTGATAAACGAAGCTATATCCTCGACATAAATAGATGATAGCTCCGTCAAGCTGACAAGAAATGGAGAGCCAAATAGCCTATATTTACACCTAGCAAGAGACGGGCACTGACAAAGAAAGTGGATAACAGTATCCTCTTCCTCAGGGGATCTGCATCCATGGTAGAAGTCGTTAAATGGCAGTCTCATTCTTTCCGCGTGTCTACCCGTAACGTAATGACCTGTAAGCATGGCCGCAATGTCCAACTTGACCGACGCTAGTGGCATACCCGATTCAATTAAAGAGGATTTCGGAAAGAGCGCACCAGCTCTGGCGAGCTCGTCGTCCCTACAGTTTTCCCGAATGTTACTGTGCCCGTGGACCCACACCTGATGAAGCGCCCAGAAAGAAAGTCGAGACAGTGGCGACATTCCCTAACGATCCTAGAGTTATTTACGAAACCCGATAGAAATGTTATCGCGGCCTGACTATCAGAAAAGACCGAGACGCGAGTGAAAGGAGCACCGCTGACGAGGATCCATTGAGCGGACCGGTAAATTGCCGTCACCTACACCTGAAATACGCTGCAGTAGTCCGGCAGACGGAGAGAAATGTTCAGGTCCAGTTTCTCAGAGTAGATACCGCTTTCAACTCCATTATTCAGTTTAGAGCCGTCGGTATATACACTGAGCGCCATAAGTGATTCAACACTTTTGTGCTTAAGTATAAAACAGTTTTTTTTTAAGTATAAAAAAAGTTTCTTTATCATGAATTGTTGTTTTTGTTTTAACATTTTATAAGTAATAAATAAACGTTTTTATTTTTGGAAATTTATTCGACTATTCTCATTTACTTTTCTCGCTATCCTAAGAAAATGAATTATTTCAGTGGTGTTTACTCACTTTTGGCGCTCATATTATATCCAGGACTTCCGGGGGGACAACCGTATTAGGATTCCAGTTGTCCCTACTCGGAATCAGAAAGTGGAAACCCCTGTCCTTACTACGAATCTGATTGTTCAACTGCACCTTTACACCATTTAACAGTTACTTTCAAATACACAAATTTGACTCTTTATGTGTGCGTAAGATATGTACAACCCTTTTGGCGTCTTTTACTACACACAGAGGCAAATATTTTATTTCATTTTTCATAAAACTTTAGAGAGCAAAGAAACAAAACTTTTTAACAAGTTTCGCAATACGTTCAGATGGGAAAGAGACGAAAGGAAAGGGAAACGCATTCACGGAAAAACTGAGCCAGGTTAGAAAGTTAAAGAAATCTTCGCTTTGCTGTGTTAACATTCTGCGTCAATGATTGCAACTTTTTTTTTTCTTTGTGCCACTCTTTCGGGTACTTACTTCGTTGTACCTTCAAACTGCACTCTCCTACTTCCCTCTTCAGCTTTTTGGCGAACAGGGTGTGTGTGAAAAAATAATACTTTTTGTGGGTATTTTTTATTAAATATTTTTCGTTTTTTTTGTTTATTTTTTTGGCGTGAAAATATTATTATTTACCTGAGCAAATATTTGGTATTTTAATTACAGTAAACATACAGTGAACACAAAACGAAATAAAAAGAAGGACGGACGGACGCACAGATGTACGTACAAACAGACAGTGGGGTAGACAAATGTTTAGCGAGGCAAAATATAAAATATGAATGCGTTGACTTCTTATTAGGCCCTTCTCTATCTCTCTCTCTCTCTCTTCCCCTTTGCCTAGTCAAATATACGAGATATTAAAAAGAGAAAAAAAAGGAAATATTTTAACTTGGTTGCCTGAATATCTATTTGCTACAGCAAGTTGTCTGCGTTTATTTGTTATTTGTTTGCAGTTGTTTCAACATGTGCCAGAGTGTGTACCAGAAAAATGTAGCAAGAAAAATAATGTGTAGGTGTTGCCGTTCCTGTTTCTGCCTGTTTCTGTATGTGTGTGTGTGTCTGTTCGTATTCAACTATGGTAGTATAATTCAATTAACACAGTTTCCATTGTATTGACTTTGAGGTGGAAAAGGTGTTGTTGCGGTTCGCTGATTGCATTTCAGGTGCTGGATGTCGATTTTTTTTCGGTTATAAAGGGTGGGCCATTTAAAAGTTTAAATTTTATTGTGAAGTACACTTGTTTCGGTTAGAAATGGAATATTATTTCATTAATATGGCTGGCCTCACAGTACCTTATTCGATCGGATCAATTTTTGTGCATTTTTTCGAGTGTATGAGGTCGTATCTCGGCAATGGCATCAATAATGTTGTCCTTCAAATGCTCAATGGTCTCTGGTTTCTAGACATAACACTTTTCTTTAACGACGTCCCTCAGAAAATAGTCCAACGGTGTCAAATCGCAGCTTTTTGGCGGTCAATTGACATCACCATTTCGCCTAATTAAACGGCCATCAAACGTTTGACGCAATATATAGATTGTGGCATAAGATGTGTGGCAAGTTGCATCATCCTGTTGAAACCAAACATCGTTCACATCAATACCATGAAGAGCGGATACAAGAAATTCGGTTATCATGGTGCGATAGGTGTATCCACATACATACATAATTGGTCATTACAACCCTTTAGTCAGGATTACGACCTAGTTTAAAGTCGACTCCGAACGACATATTTTTGAGAAACTTTTCGTTGCAATTTCATTTTCTCCCAGAGTTTTTGCCAGAAATCTGCTGAGAGGAAGTCGACGTGGAAATATTTTTTCATATTTCCTTCAATTGCAGATGCCTGACCTGGGATTTTAACCGAGGCCTCACGTCTAATAAGCTAACACACTAGCTACTAGACCACGGCGACTTCATAAGTGTATTCATTAACCGTAATAGTTGCGCTGTTCTCATTTTCAAAGTAATATGGGCAATAATGCCTCCGCTTAACAAGCCGCCCCAAACAGTCACTTGTAATGGGTACATTGGATTCTGTAAGACCACGCGTGGGTTTTCTTAGTTCCAAATACGGCAATTTTGTTTATTAACATATCCACCAAGATGAAAATGGACTTCATCCCAAGAGATTCATTTTTTTTTGGCAAAATCGACATCATCGTGCAGTTTTTCGTTGTCCCAATAAATCCCAACGTTGCTCAAACGTAAATCGTTTCATTACATTCACTGGAGATAATATACTGAATTTTGTGACAGAATAGAAGGACATAAGTTTGCCAGATTCGAAATGATCGATGGTTCAAAATTAAACCTATAGATGGCCCACCCGATACATAATTTATTTAAATTATTAAGAGTTCTGAAACATAAACTACACTACACCAACATCTTTAACAAACACTTATAATTTGAATGTTGAAAAAGTTTAATTTCTATGTGAAATTTATGACTTGTTAGCGCTAACTTTATCTAGTTCCATATATTTTGTTTGTTTTTTTCTTTTGCTCTGTGTTTCATTTATGCAAAGTAGTGTGTAGGATTAAATTTCAAAAGTTTGAGAATTCTTTGTAATAATTTATTAACGATAAAGAAAGGAAATTATTAATTAAGATACTGATTTGTCTTCTTAAAAACTGTTATGAAACTGAACTTTATTAAGTAAATACGACAGCTTAGAATAGATTACTTAGATATCTGAAGTGCTTTTAAAAGCACCAGGAGTTAAAACGTTTAATTTACTACATTTAATATACATATATTTTATTAGCCTTTCAGTCAATGATAAAAAGGGATTTGAACGTTGATATTAAATTAATTTTGATAGAATTGATAGAAATTATTTTGCTTGTATTTGAATTGTTAAAGAAAACTCTTTTCAAAATACAATACATCTTCATGTCTTATTAGACATGAGGCCTCGGTTCAAACACCCAGGTGAAGACAAAGGAAACACGAATATAGATTTCTGGCAAAATCTCTGAGAGTAAATAAAATTGCCAAGAAAAAGTTTCTCAAAAATCTGTCGTTCGGAATCGACTTTAAACTGTAGGTCCCACCACTCATTTATAAAATTAACGCACACAACATAAGTGGTGTGAGAAGTTAGGTCGTAATCCGGACTGAAATGTTATGATGACCAATTGTAAATAATTTGACCGGTTTTCCAAATAGCTTGAGAACTTAAAATGATAATACAACACAAAATAATATTATAATCTGGTGTATAATTCCATTGCATTTATTCTTTAAATCTGGTTTTCGCCATAATCCACCACAACAGAAAGTTGCATGTTCCATTTGATCAGTCCGATTTTTGGCAACTTTTTCCAATAACTGTAGCCTTATGAGGTCAACGGTGGCTGTAACATATATTTCTAGGGCTTCAAAAGTTGTTGGTTTGTCGGCACATACCAGTTATTTAACATAGCCTAAAAAATTTAATCCAGTGGTTTTAAATCCAATGAACGTGTCCAATAAACAGGAGCTCTTTTAAAAAGAAAGTTGTCCCCAAATTGATTTTCAATAAATCAATTGCTAAGCGCTCTATCTGATAAGTTGCGCCTTCTTGTTGGAACCAAATGGGATACCAAGTTTGGGATACAAAAATTCGGGCAAAATAGCTCGATAGCGTTCAGTGTTCATCCGAATGAAAGCTCCTGGTTTATTTCGAAATAAATAACGAGCGATGTGTATAAACAGTCAATTTTAATGAAATTCGTTTTCGATCTCAGTGTGGTAATTTTGCTTATTGAGGTTTTCTTTTGAATCCAACGCTCAGGAGATGACCCCTACTTATGCAGTGCATTGCGTTAGAATAAGGAAAAGATAGTTTACAGGAGAAAGGAAAGAGAGGGTTGTGTTCGACTATTTTTTGGTTTTTAATGTCCAGTGTATATATGTATCTTCGTTAGTTTTTTCGAGAATTGCTTTTTAATAATAATTCTCACTGTCTTTTTTCTATTGTGGGTAATCACATATAATATCAGACAAACCATCACAGAACCACAAACACAGAGAGTCTCATGATGAAATCGAACTCACATCCTCGGCACTTGAAGTTTAGCACATTACCAACTAAGCCATCGGGGCGCCCTAGCAATTTTACTAGAAATACGATGCATAACTAAACACAATTCCTTGTTAAAGATGCCAATCTTCGGCAAGTATCAAATAAGACCAATCAGCAAAAATGTGAAGCAAACGATAACAATTTGGCTTTAATGCTTGTCTCAGCTGTATTTTGTAGGCACATAAGCCAAGATACTTAAGTAAATGAAAATAGATTGAGAACAACGAAGAATTGATATTTCTACGACTTCTTCATGATTTTGCATTACGGCAGCATTGCTCCCTTTCTTTATTTGACGGTTTTGAATAAAGAAGATTAAAACGTGCATAACGTTCAGTCGATTATGTTGACCGTAAAATATACGAAGTACTCCATGAACTTCGCCAACATTTATATTTTTTGAAAGTAAATTTCTATAATTTGGAAGCATTTTTCTGATGGAAATCTAAGCTTCCAAAGTTTATTTCAGTTAGAAACAAATTTTTTAAGTCTAAATTAGTAATAATTTACTGTCTATTATTTTCAGTCTTTTCCAAACTGCTTCATTCAACAGACATCTGACTACCGTCGATTTCAGGAGAAAATTAAATACTCGTACCACAGTTAAGTTTAACAAAAAGTTCAGAAGCTCAACACCGTCAATTTCAATGGCAGAGTGATTTATAGAATTTTGTGGCTGTACAAGTTCGGATGATGCCAAATTTTTTGAATGCCAAATTGACCCATCCAAACAATTAAAATAATTTAGCTCACATGGGACAGGGAGTCCAATTTATTATGATATTTTGCATGTGAAAAACTTTCTGCAAGATAGATACCACGTTTGTTTCTAATCGTATGGCAATTTTACAGGCAACAACCCTTCAGTCAGGATTACTACCTAGCTTCTCTTATCACTCATGTTTTGTGTGATTTTTATCCGTAAGTGGCGGGACCTACAGTTTAAAGTCGACTCTAAACCACCGATTTTTTGCGAAACTTTTTCATGGAAATTTTTAATCACTGTCAGAGTTTTTGTCAGAAATCTACAGTTAGGCAGTCGCCGAAGGAATATGTTTTCGTCGTCCGTTTTGCTGGAGATGTTTGACCTGATGTTTGAATCTTGACCTCACGTCTAATAAGTCAACACACTACCTACTGGACTGCACTGTTGAACACTGTTTCACAATCATAAACAAAAAGTGAATCCACCTTTTTTATATTTTCAATCGTTCTATTAACTTTAGCCCTTGACGGACCTATATATGCTACAGTCTCGCTGTCAGTTTTGTAGTAATATTTGCAGGGCATTTACATCACAATGCTGCTGTAGTGTACAGGAAAAGTCTTTTCTCGCGTAGATAATGTTCTTTTAATTTCATTAGTATTGAATTGTATTCGTTGTAAATACGTATGTTTTAATCGATTAAAGTTTACAATTCAGACCATTTCACATTTGCACTTGAATAAGTTCCATATTTTAGAAAATTACTCACTTAGAACTACAATTGTTGTTGCTGTTGTTTGTTTTTTTCTTTCAATATTTTTTTATATTTTGAAATTCTACATTTACTATGCTGTGCTGTGCTGTTTCTGTTTCTATATTTTTTTCTCTCTAAAAAGTACCACATGGCCTGCCACGAGTTGGTTTATTATTTCATTTTTGACTGTGCTGTATTATGCTGTAGGGTTTGTATGGTGTTTATGCAGTTCATGTTGCAAGCAGCCTGTTGTTCTGTTTTTTTTTTGCTTTACACACCATTTGAAGGCAAATGCCCCCTTCTCGCGGAAGTAAACAACAACGCCTGCTTTAAAATGTATAGTGTGGGTCGTTTTTATGTTGCCTCTCTCTGTGAATTTTTGTTGTATATTTCAGATTAAAACAAAAAAAAAAACAATAAAAAAAGTGAAAACATAATCTCACATAAAGTATTGGCAGACTTTACTAAACAACCAGCCGACTAACCGACCAACAGTAACAGAAAAACATGCCAATTCAATGAACAACACAAGCAGTAGCAGTAGCAGTATCAGCAGCACGAACAATACTGCCAGCACAATAAAGTCAGTGGCAGCAATTAAATTGTAAAGAAGAATCAATATTTATTGTTTTCTTTATGTTCAATTGTTTGTTAAGATGTCATTCATATATTCACATTCACATTCAGATTTTATATTCTTTGTTGTCTTAATGGTACGGCTCTCTATGAGGTTACTTCGTTCGAAAGCCTTAATATTAATTAAAATTTCATAAAAATTCTAAGATCCATTTCAAACAAAGGTCACAAATAGTCACCAAAGGTCACCAATCTGAAATATCTGTCGGTTAAAGTCGATGTTACGATGTTTCGACACTCATTTGACTAACACAGACAACATAAGTGTTGTGAGATCCTGGCTAATGGTGTGAGATCCTGGCTAATGGGTTGTAGTGGTCGTTAAATTAAGTAATTTCGACCACAGCTCATCGGTTATGAGTAATTGAAATTTCTTTTAACATTCGACTCAAACAAATATTAAAATTTTGACCAAACATTTCGCAAGTTTCCTTCATCTGCTTTTGTACCATCAACTGTAAGAGCGTAGATTTTTTGTTGTTGTAAAATAGTACCAGGTCGCCGTAGTCTAGTAGGTAGTGTATTGGTTTATTAGACGTGAGCCCTCGCTTCATACCCCAGGTCAGACATTTCCAACAAAGCAAAATATAAAACAATATTTCTTTGGCAACTGCCTCTCAACTGAAAGGTTTCTCTAAAAACCTGACCTTCGGAGTCGAATTTAAACAGTACGTCTGACCACTCATATATAAAATTAACACGCAGAACATAAGTGGTGTGAGATGCTAGGTCGTAATCCTGACTGAAGGATTGTAATGACCAATCGTGTATGTATGTATGTAAAATAGAACCAAAAAATTAAGTATATATTGACAATGGTTTATAGAGAGCCCAAACTCAGGAAAAAAACTACAAGGTGGGTAAGTTTGAGACATTCAAAATATCTCGTTTGGTTACAGCTGGCAGTTGTTAAAATTTGAACATTTAGTTTGTGTTTGAAAGACACTGAAAGCAAATTGCTGAGTCGTTTGGGGAGAACATAGAAAAAAATATGAAATTAGACAATGAGTGTTTAAATGATTACTTTTTTCAAAACTGAAAAATTTGATTCCAACACTTCGTCGTACATGCAAAAACACCTATTTTGAACTTATTTTTTGGAGAGGATAAACATTAGACAAAGTGTACAGAGCTAGGTTAGGTTAGGTTAGGTTAGAGGACGTGTACTTGTCAATTAAGACAAGTACAGTACCCGGAGGTCGAATTGACCCATTGTACAACGTCGTAGTTTCTCACACCACTTATGTTGTGTGTGTTAATTTTATACATGAGTGGTGGGACCTACAGTTTAAAGTCGACTCCGAATGACAGATTTTTTATTTACTGAGAAACTTTTCATGGCAATTTTTATTTACTCTCAGAGTTTTTGCCAGAAATCTACTGAGAGGAAGTAGAATACTTTAAATACTTTTTGTATTTTGTCTTTGATGCCTGGCATGGGGCTCGAACCCAGGCTTTTGCGTCTAATAAGCCAACACACTACCTACTAGACTACGGCGACTTCAAGTGTTCAGAGCTAACAAAAGTTGAAAAATAATATGATATTTTATTTAAGAATTCAGTGGACTTATCGATCCACCTGGTGTACATATGTACAAATGTTGAAAAATTAAAACAAGAACTGGTAGCAAATGAATTGTTCAAGACATCAGTATTTTAGGTGACTTGAATAATGTATGATTTACAGTTTGATTTTAAAGGCTTTGCTACCATAAAGAGTACCACAAGAAAGTGATAAGACCAAAATTGTTGAAGAATAATTTATCACATTCATTAATGCGGCAGGCGCGTTGTTGCATCTGGGAAGGCGATAAAAAAGGCAACATTTTTCCAACGTCTTTAAGTTTTAAAAATTGGGAGGCTTTAATATAACTCCAAATCATTGCTACTGACTACATAGAACGAATGACATCCATAAATATCATCATAAGGATGACAGGGAATAGTATCTCTTAAGAACAAAAAATTGAACTGAATAGCAAAGTTTCCTAGTCACTCTCATCAGAATAGCAACCCAATACAGGTTTACACAATGATTTATTTCCAGGCAATGATGGATGGCAAGTTGCTCTCATTCTAAAACTTGTTCAGCTGGAAAAACTTGATTAATAAGTCGGACATAAAACAAAGGAGAATAAAAGATGATGGGACAGTTGATGTGTTAAAATCTTATGTTCCTTAAACTAACGAAAATAAATTAAATTCAATATTTCAATCAACGACATTAAGTAATTTTTTTAACAAGCTTCACTATGTGAGTTCTTGTGGGTCATTCTTTTGCAAAAAGAAAGGCATTAAAAATCGAAGATTTGCATCAAAAAAATCTTTTCTAAAACCTTGTTCTACCCATAAATGGAAAGATTTACCAAGAACTGTAATGCTGTGTCTTTAGTGACATTGGTAATTGTTGATTATGTGCTTCCATAGGGTTTTCCAACACAGTCTTTTGAACTTTGTCAGTCGATAACGGCCAATTTGTTCAATTTGTTGTGATTAATTCAGTCCGTTTTACCCAAATCACAATGGAAGATCACGATGTGTGTGAGCGGATTCTGGAGCAGTTGGCGGTAAAGCCCGTTTTTGGACTAATTAGTATATCAGTAAACAAAATCGTTAAATTTGCAAGGAAATCAATCCAAATGAGTTCCAAGAGTGTTCAATGCAACCCGAACAAATCATTGCTTGGTATGGATTTTGGGCTGGCAGCATTGTCAGCCCATATTTCTTAGAGGTCGACATTTGTCGTGCCATCACTGTCAACGGCCAGCACTATGGGTCAATGTTTACCACTCGAATTCGGCCTGAACTGGATGATCTGAACACCAACGACAGGCCGGCTCAACGTGTCATACAGCTCATAACAAATTGGATATATGTTCTGCATGAGGGATTCGATGGCCCTGTCATTTCACGTGGGGGTGGTCAAATCATGTAATTTGATCCCGATAGACTTTTTGTGGCAGGTCCAAACACACCTAACAACAGAAACAATGCCATCGGTTAAATTTAGCCTGATTTACACATCATACATACATACATAATTGGCCATTACAACCCTTCAGTCAGAATTAAGACCTAGTTTCTCACACCACTTATGTTGTGTGTGTTAATTTAGAGTCGACTTTTGCCAGAAATCTGCTGAGAGAAAGTCGCGGAGAAATACTTTTTGTATTTTGTTTTGATGTCTGGCCTGGGGCTCGAACGATGGCTTTACGTCTAATAAGCCAAAACACTACCTACTAGACTACGGCGAGTAAATTGGACATTTCGGATATGTTTTAGCCAGAGAAGCTGTAGCTTCCACACATAATGGCAGCAATCCTTCAAACAAATATCACACGTTCTTTGTTTTATTGAAAGTTGAAAAGAACTGGTCAAGCGAATAATTTTGATTTCTTTTTCTGATGAGATTCAACCAAACAATTCAATCAAAACTACGAGAATTAATCAACCGACAAGGTGTTGCGTTTCACGACCCCATATAAACTTTTTTGAGGACCCATCGTACATACATACATATGTACATACATAATTGGTCATTACAACCCTTTAGTCAGGATTAAGACCTAGTTTCTAACACCACTTATGTTGTGCGTGTTAACTTTATACATGAGTGGGTGATCTATAGTTTAAAGTCAACTCCGAACGACAGATTTTTTTGAGAAACTTTCCATGACAATTTTAATTATCTTCAGAGTTTATGCCGGAAATTTGCTGAGAGGAAGTAGTCGAAGAAATATTTGTTCATATTTCGTTTTGTTGGAGCCAACACACTGCCTACTAGACTACGGCGACTTCTGATGACACATTACCTTCAGATTATTATTTGTTTCCATTATTGGGAATTTGTTCAAATTATGACCCGAATGAAGCCAAAATAATTGGACTTTTTCAAAGCATTTGTAATTTATTGTTTCATTGACAAATTGGAACATTTTCTTACGAATATCAAATTACAATTTCTCTCATTGTTTTCATCCCCCCTTTTTGAAGAATTTAATTCCATTTAATCAGTTGTTCGTTATAATGATTTTGGAATCCTTCGTTTGCCTATATTTACCTACTTACTATACTCGGCAACACGAGTACAGAGAGAGTAAGTGTTTTTGTATGTAAAATTCATGTACGTATGTTTCTTTAGCAAAATGTTTAATTTGTTTATCTCATGTGTTACACATGTTTACCATAGACTTGTACATACAAGGATCAAACACTTACTCAACAACGATTTGTATAGAACGTCTAATACAACAAGACATGTTCTACACATGTTTTAATGGCGCGGTGTGTGTGTTGTCATTCAAATTGCTTGAGTTGTTGTTTGGCAAAAAGAAATTCAATTTGATTTCACAAATCAGTTGCAAGCAAATCTCAGTTTATAAGCAACATTTAATGATGTTACCCAGCCATTGAATTGTCGTAAATTAGTATTTGGGAGAGTGTTAAAGGTCTTTTGAATGAGAAAAAGAAAACCGACATCACAATAAAAGCAAGAATGATGGGCAAAATGAAATCAATTTGAAGCATTGCCTGTTGAATTGTATACAAAAAAGTCATTAATTTCGTATTTAATGATGTGCAAATTAATGGCGACAATTTAAAATAATTGCAATTGTACACCAACGATACGATATTATTTTAATTTAATGACATGAAAACACACACATATGTACATATGTGAGTGAGTAAAAAAAAAAGCGAAAACAATAAGCAACAGCTACCAGTGAGTGGCAGTTGTAAAAGGACAAAAACGAAGTAATTGTTCATAAAATGTTTGTGTTTGTTTGTGGCCATTTTCCATTAAGTACATAAATTTATAAATTTAACGGCAATAACAACTACAAGTACATTAAATAGAGTCATTATTTTAATATTTGTACGAGTACGAGCATAACAAATACGAAAGTAATAAAAATTTTATGAGCCATGACCTACAATTTTAACCGAATACCACAAATTTCGGTTGATTTTTATTTGCCAAAAAACCATTAACACTTCTATGGCAATAGGCTGTACTTTTTATGTCGCAATTATTTTGGCCCAAAAACGATTATTGCCATTATTAATTAGAAATTTATTTGATTTACTAAGTTTGAAGTACCATTCATTGTATACCAGATTTATTCACGACATAAAAAATGTATCATTTTTAGGAACAACAATTTTAATCGATTGTACTACACATTCGATAAATTATGATTACATTGCATCCTACATCCAAGGGGTTATGTTTTATATTTTGTATTGTATAACAGCTAAGAGCTGTGAAACATCTTTACATCTTATGCTTGATCTTGAAGCAGACAAGAGACAGTTGGGCAATTCACACAAGCACTTGTATAGTTGTATTCATTGTACTTTTGGACGAATATACAACAGTGTATGCTTGTTGTTGATAATTTTCATATAAAAATCCGATACACTTATACACATTTTCTTCATCTGTTTTTGGAAGTTGTATTGGTTTCGTGCTATCAGTTTATGTAAATGCCAGCAATCAAGAAGAAGAAAAAAAATACAAAATATCTTCTATCTAACTTGAGTCAACAATTAACATTTCAAAATTATAGTTGTTCGCACAGATAATTAATTTACTTTATTCCGTAATATTTTTCATTTTGTTGCTTGAAAATCAAATTGTGAATACTGGCCTTCTTCTTGTTATTGTTTTTTGACGTTAACACAATACAGCATAGCATTGAGCGTCCACAAACAAAAAGTGTATTCAATACAACATACACGATACAAAGTTGTGTGAGTTGGCCAAGTGTTTCTACCAACAGCTCAGACATCCCGTACAAAATGAAAAAATATTTCTTTTGGCGACTATCTCTCCGCAGTATTCTGACAAAAACTCTGACAGTAAATAAAAAAAGTTTCTTTACAAATCTCTTGTTTAGAGCTAACATTAGGTCCTGCTACTCATGGATAAAATTACCTCACACAACATAAGTGATGTGAGAAGCTAGGTTGTAATCCTGGCTAAAGGTTTGCAATAAACAATTAAGAAAATAAGTAAGTAAAGTAAGTAAATAAATGGGCTATCATTGAAAATTTTTATTCATTCGAAAATCCTACTGATGCCATTATGTGTGGTATACAACATTGTTTAAAAAACTGCCATGGCTTTTCTGGGCAGAGCACATCCAAAATGTTGTGTTACGTTGGCTTTGAGGGGGCGGTGGTTTGTGTCTTATGCGCAAACATCTGCTACTTAACCCATTAATGCCCGAATTGCTTTTTTTCTAACGGTTACCGTTTTGTTTTTTACACTCAATTTCCTCAAACAGCATAAAAACTAAGGGAACGTCTGCTGGCAACTTAAGTTACCACTGGGCAAGAAAAAGTTTAAAGGGTACTAAATCGCTTAATCTCGGTGGTCAGTTTACATCACCTCTACGTGAGATGATCACGGCTAGAAGTTCGTTTAAGGAAGGGGCCATACTGTTCGGTCCCAGAGTGAAGTATTCGAAACACATTGAGGAACTCCAAGATATCTATATTATGCAGAGTTCAACAGAAAGTAAAATAAACAGGGTAGAGTAAGACTATCTGACAGACAGGCCGCCATTCCTATACTTAGTTCCTATGACTAGTATGTCACTGTCTAGAAAAGCTGAATCTGCTAGACAATGGATAAACCAGGACTACAGCATTACTCTTCACGCCACATATGTATGTTATGTGTTTTAATTTTGTCCATGAATGGAGAAATCTACAGTTTCATTTTGATACCGACATACATATTTGAAAAGTTTCTTCACGGCAATGAATTTACTCTCAAAGTAAATTAGTAAATAAAACTAAAATTGTCCAATTAAATACACAAAAATTTTAATTATTTTTGTGTCTTTTCTAAGTCCACAATATTTGCTTATGAAAATTGGTTATGAAATAAGAAATGTGGCCTTTGAAATAAAACATGCAGAGATATTAAACACACACATCGCTAACAAAGTATGGAGTGCAGAGAATATCAATTTTAATTTAAAATATAAAATTTTCATTTGAAGATCTATAGTGTTGAATATTTTACTATACACCGCTCTATGCAGACATACATACATACATATATGTATGTGTGTAATATAGCAGGGGTAATAGTATAGAATTTATGTGCATACGATTGAGGGTACAATACAATATTTATTCATGCTCACACACAAAGTGCACTTGACTGAGTCTTTGCTTCATTGCCTGACTGTCTCTATGTGGCAGTTTCATGTTGTCGACAACGTTGACGTTGGCTGTTGGCTGCTGGCGTTGTGCTATAAAATAATTCAATATACGATACGAAATAAAACAAGTGGCCTCTAGGGAGGTGTTCAAACATGACGACCTTAAGTAGACATCATAATGTCAAACAGTCATTACACAAAAATTTACATACAAACGCTCACACACACACACACACATTGTTAAGAATATTGCTGTACGATATGAAAGGCATACTAAATGTATTTTTCAATAACGCTGCGTTGGTATTTATCACCTTAATAGCAACACCACCACCACCACCAACAACACTTTGTAAAGACAGTCAGTCAGTCACTCATTCAAATGGCAACAGAAGCATCAACACCACTCATCATATCCTGCTGTACTAGTACAAAGCATACAACGACCACATCAACGATATCGACATCAAAACTACCAGCTACCTCCACTAGCTACGGTACACATCGATTTCAAAATGAGTAACCGTGCGTAGATGAACGTGTTTTTGTGTTTGTATTGTTGGCGTGGGTTACTCCGTTTTACGTATGCGTTTGATTTCATTTAGTGCTTATGACTATTGTTCGTATTGTCAGCCATAACCCACACACACACACACACTTATTTACACGAATCCCCATTCATCAATGCATAGTATTCAGTAAAGTATTGTAAAATCATATAAATTTTATAGACAAATACATAGGAATGCTCCACACACATTTAATGTGACATATCAAAGCCTGTGTGTATTACGCAAAGAATTTATGATTGTGTGTGTGTGTGTGTGTGTGTGTGTTGATATTTTTGAAGACAATTTAACAAAAAGATAAATTGCTGCCGAGTATTGTTTCTATTTCAATTTTATTGTTCAATTGCATATAAATTTCCTACCCAAAATCAAATTGAATTGGTATTAGTATATACGAGAATGGAAGCGAGAACGGTAATGATAATGTTGGAATGTAAACGCAGCAAGAGCAACTTATTTCGAAAGCTAGAAAATTAGTTCAAATAATTTTCAATTTATTTCGATTGTTTCAATAAAGCCAGATGAGTTTTATGGAATTAATTGAATTGTATTGAGTTACGAGTATTTTATTAGATTATCGCCAATAGAAACAATTTCCTCATAAACTCGTATACATATATAGGGTCCTCCAATAGAGGATGCCGATAATCGCCCTAGTCTAGTGGGTAGTGTGTTGGCTTATTAGACTAGAGGTCACGGTTCGAAACCCAGGTTAGACGTCTCCAACAAAGCGAAATGTAAAGAAATATTTCTTCGCCAACTTTCTCTCAGCAGATTTCTGGCAAAAGCTCTGGATTTTTTTACAAAAATCCGTCATTCGGAGTCGACTTAAAACAGTAGGTTACGCTACTCATGTAGAAAATTAACACATACAACATAAGTGGTGTGAGAAGCTAGGTCATAATCCTGACTGAAGGGCCATACTGACCATTTAAGTATGTACATACAGTGAGCGCTATAAGTGAGTCAACACTTTTGTTCTTAAGTATAAAACAGTTTTGTTCTTAATTATAAAAAAGTTATTTTATTATGAATTTGCTGTTTTTGTTTTAACATTTTATAAGTAATTAATAAACGTTTTTATTTTTGGAAATTTATTCAACTATTCTCATTTACTTTTCTCGCTATCCTAAGAAAATGAATTATTTCAGTGGTGTTTACTAACTTTTGGCGCTCAGTGTATGTAAGTATGAATGAATGTATGTATGTATATATGTATTTCATTGAATCTCAAACACTTTTCTTGTAGTGTGCAATTCATAGTCACAGTTTCGCTCTAAGTATTCAAGGAAATACTTTTCAAAAATAAAACACGTCAAAGTCAACGCAGTATGGAAACAATGTTTCTTTCGATAATCTCCCATTGGCAGTCTTCTGGCTAAAAATCCGTGAGTAAATAAAATTGCCAAGAAAAAGTTTCTCAAAAATCTATCATTCGGGATCAAAGTTAAAGTGTTGATCTCATGTTGAACATGAGTAGTGTGAAAAGCCATGCTGTAGTCCTGGAGCATCCTAAATAGGATGACCATATTTCTCATGTCTAGCAGATTCACCTTTTCCAGACTGTGACTAAGTTTACGAATGGCGGCCTGTCTTTCAGATAGTATTGCGATCCCTGTACTTTCTGTTTAAGTTGAACTGAACACCACTTTTAAGGGCGTAGTATTTCGCTAGAAAGATAGCCTGGAGTTAATCAATGGATTAGTGCTTATCATTACATCTTAATGGATCCTTCTGAAATACTCTCTATGTGAGCTTCTGAGTCCTATTCCTAGACTGAGTCCTATTCGTTGATATTTCATTTTTATTTCCCATGAAAACAGCTCCACTAGGAGTCGTATGTTTTTCCATTTACGAAGAATGGTGTGCAGACTGAATTTTTATTTCAATACCGTTTGGTTGTAAACAATGAATTTGGTGACAAGAATCGGAAACACTAGCACTCTCGTTCGTACGATTTGTCGTCTCTTTATTACTTTATACATGGCTATGTTCAACACATTTGCTTAGCATTTAGAAGTCAGTATTCATATTGACGTTATATTGACGTTATTGAATCGAGTGTTGACCGTACTCGCGGCCGGCATATGACGGAAATTATAAATATTCACAAAATAAATGAAATTGTCTACCAGATTATTAATGCAAAAAAAGCATTTCCAATAATATTTCTGGAAGTTGTCATGCTTAAAAAAACACCTTTTTCTAGTGTGGCTTTAGTTGTTTATCGAGACTGCAACAAAATTTTTTTGTCAATTAGATTACTTTTGAAGATCCATTAAAAATTATAAGAGCGTCTATGTCTCGCTGATACCTACATACAGTGGACAGCAAAAGTCTTAGTACGGCATTTGTATTTTGACAAAAAAAAAGGTTCCCACAGGCATAATACTCTTGCACAAAGTCCCAATATGACTGCAAGAGAGTATTTAGGAGATCATTTGAAAGAACGGTTACGCAATCGCTAAACCTCAAACAAAAGTTAACCGAAAAACTTGCTCATGGTGCCACCAGAAAACACTAAACATTCAATTCCAAATGGTTTAAAGGGAGCGCTTGACCTTATTCTATTAGATATTCTACTAAATACAAGGGATAACATTTTCATATATTAGGCCTTTGAATTTTAAATTTACTCAGGATTCTCCTTGGGGGTCATCTGAAACTTTTCCTTATTTTTCTTTTGTTTTATGAAAAACATTAAAAAATTGTTTATTTTATAATAAAACGGAAATAAGTTAATAAAATAAATATAAAAACTATAAATTTTTATACAAATTTTTGGCTAAAATTCATGAAATTGCTAAAATATATTGCCATACTAAGACTTTTGTTGTCCACTGTACATATATAATTGGTCATTACAAACCTCTAGCTAAGATTACGAACTATGTAGCTTCTCACACCACTTATGTTGTGTGTATTCATTTTATTCATAAGTGGCGGGACCTAGAGTTTAAAGTCGACTCCGAATGACAGATTTTTTGAGAAACTTTTCATGGCAATTTTATTTTATTTACTCTCAGATTTTTTTGCCTGAAATCTGCAAAAAGGAAGTCGCCGCAGAAATGTTGTTTCATATTTAGATTTGATCGAGATGCCTGACCCGGGGTTTTAACCGTTGCTTCACGTCTAATAAGCCAACACACTACGGCTGACTTCCATAATGTTTGTTGCTTCGTGTTTGAACAAAGTATAGTGTTTCATAAAGCCGCTATACAAAATGTTTACAATGTATACTATTTCAAAACGTCGTCAATGTGTACTTTTAACGTAGTCAAAAAGCAATCAGGCATCGGATTTATAGTTGATGCACTGTTTGGTAACTTTGCATATGTACAAAATTTATATACCCTAGTAGAACTGTATACAAACTTTGTATTGATACATTTTGGAAGTCAGCTTACCTACTAGACTGTGTCAATTACTTTTATGATATACTAAGAGTTATAAGAGAGAGAATGTCTCGCTGATAGTTCAGCATAATTTCATCAGAGCAGATTCCAGAAGTTGACCAGATTGGCCAACTTTTGAAATTTTGTTAATTTTGACTGAAGATTTTTAAGAACAAATATTTATTTCTATCCAAAATGGGGAAAAAATATTTGCCATTTTGTATTCCCAGTATCGTCTCATCAGAGCAAATACTAAGCAAATATGTTTGTTTGCCAAAATCACTTAATTTTTTGGTTTGTTTTGCAAAAATATTTTGTGGTCAATTTATGGCCAAGAAATAATTGACAATTTTTGTTTTTGGGCGAATATTTGCATTGCATGACCTTGTCTTAAATTTGCCGGAACTTTATTACTTTAAATTATATTTCGGCAAGAGATGTGGTATTAATTTCAAGTCTTTTATAATTTTTTTTTACTTTCTATTTACATCAGAATGAGTGTTATTTGTAACACTTGAAGCGTGTACATGAAAACAAATAAAAACCGTAAATAAATTCTCGTCCATTTTCAAATAAAAAGAAAGAATGAGGAAATAGTGAGTGAACCTGCATTTATACAAAGTGATAAATTGTAACAAAAAATTGCTAAAGTAAACGGATGAGTGTTGTGCAGCACTTTTTAAAGCATATTGTATTTGGATTTGTACTTTGAGGGATTCTAAAGGTTTTATTTTAATTTGTTTCTGCTTTTTTTGTGTGCTTTTACCTAAAACGCTAAAATCATTATTCTGTTTTAGTTGATGTGCCGTTTTTTTTTTTCATGAAATATTTTCTCGTTTTTATTCGTTTCTTTTTTTTGGCTGTGCTTGGTATCTTATTTGGTTTTTTTTGAAATTTCATTTTATTAAATCGAAAACAATCCGGGAGCTATTTTTGCCACCAAAAATACATTTTTATAGTCGACACAATAATAGCAGAACGAATTTACAAAAGAAAATAATACGGCAAAGGCATAGTAACTTGTAAAACTAAGAGAGAAAGATAGAGAGAGAGAGAGTACGAGAGAGAGTGAGTCAAAACGTACATGTATTGTGTTAATCCAAAGACACACTATAGAATGAAATCTGACAGATATTCAGCCATACTGATAGACAAATGAACGAACGCACGGGAGGACGGCAGGCAGGCAGGCAGGCACAGTATAAAAATGTTCATAAAATTGCATTCGTGTGTTCATTTTATTTCATTTCAATTTTGTAAATGTAAATGTATCTGTGTGTGTGTGTACATAGTATGTGTGTTTGGTTCTTATTTTCAGTTTTTTTTATTTCAATTTTGGTTGTAGAAGCAGGCATCTGTGTGTAAATAAATTGAATTAAAGAAATCTGTGTAAAGTTCTTGTTCTATTCGTTTATTTCTGGTATTTTTTCACTTTTTTTTTTCTTTTCATTTTCTACTTTTTCTGGTTTTTTATTACATCGTCTTTTTTTGAAAAATTTTGTTCTTTTTATTTTCTGTTCAGTTCAGTTCTGTTTAGTTGCGTTGTTGCTGCTGCTGTAGCTGTAGCTGTTGGTATTCATATTCTCCACTCAAAATCTCATCACATGCATTGAAATTTACATTTACACCACACCACCGCCGACAAAATGCTCTTCTTTGGGAAATCTTGTATGAATATGGCAGGCTAAACAAGCAAGCAATAGCAGTGGCAACAACAATATTTATATTATCAACATTTGATTAAATTTATCCATTGGTTTTGATTTTAATGAAAATTAAAACGCAACCATTTTTTTTATAAAACTAAAAAAGAATATTACGATGAATGCTTTAGGCTTTTCAAGGTATTGACTTTAAAGGAATTGTTTCGTCAAAGAGATTGATTTAAATAAATCACGTGCTTTTAGTTAAATTGCATATAGTATTAGGTTAGGTGCCTTACTTTAAATTTTTTAACATCTAAGATGATAATAAAAAATGTCTGTTTTAAGAGCACGAGAACTTAAAATGACAATTCTAGACAGAAATACTGGCATTTAATCTTTAAGTGTGATTTGCAAAAGTCTTAGTACTCCAATATATTTTGACAATTTCATGAATTTTAACCATCGATTTGTATCAAAATTATGATTTTTATATTTATTTTATTAATTTATTTCCGTTTTATTATAAAACAAACAATTTTTTTTAATGTTTTTCATAAAACAAGAGAAAAATAAGGAAAAGTTTCAGATGACTCCATAGGTACCCCCAACGAGAACCCTGAGTAAATTTAAAATTCAAAGGCCTAATATATGAAAATGTTATCCCTTGTATTTAGTAGAATATCCCTTAAGGTCAGGCACTCCATTTAACCCATTTGGAATTGAATGTACAATTTTTGTTTAGTGTTTTCTGTTGGCACCATGATCAAGTTTTTCGGTTGACTTTTGTTTGAGGTTTAGTGATTACGTAACCGTTCTTTTAAATCGACGCCTCCGTTCAATAACATTCTAAGTCGAAAAAGTGTGTTTTGAGTTATGAGCTCTCAAAGTTTTCACGCGACATACGACTGTATGTGAATTCTAAGAAAATTTTTCCCTATAAATTCGGAACGGATCGGCGCACCTTAACCAAATTTTGACTGTATTTAAGTTAGAGAACGTTGAATTTAAAAATTCAAGAACATTAAAAACGTTCTAAGTGTACTTAGAAGATAGATTTGAGATTTTTTTCATGGCAATTTTATTTACTCTGACTGATAAGAAGAACTCGCCTAAAGAAATATTTCGTTTCTTTCGAGATGTCTGGCGCCAGGGGTTGAAACACGTGCTCTCGTCTAGTACACCAGCACACGAAAATCCGCTCCACTCGGAGACTGGATATAGGACCAGTGTGCATATATACCTTAGAGCAGGTAACCAAAAAGATATAAAACGATATCAGAGATAAAAAGGAAACAAAAAAATGTTAAAGAAATATAATAGAGGGAATGAAAGGGAAGATGAAACAACTCCAAGATGTAAGCCTCCAGGTCCGAAATTGTGTAAGTCGCTAATTCCTTAAGACTAATGGTCTTAAAGGAGACCTGATCTATATCGCTTGCGACTTTGAATTCGTGCTCGAAAGCATATTCTATAGGAGATGGAGATGTCTATGTATTCTTTTAAGTCTGCTCAATTCGCGTTCATTTTTCATAAGCAAATTAAAAAGAAGAAAATAAATTACATAACCTTGTACATTTGAAAGCCAGCTTTCGCAAATAGAAGAGAAATAGCATTCTATTAGAACAACATCGAACTTAACCTATTGAACTTGAAGTCTCATATGATTCTTTGATTCTGGCATGAAACTATGCCTCATTCATTGTAACATACAAACATACATAATTGGTCATTACCACCCTTCAGTTAGGATTAAGACCTAGCTTCTCACACCACTTATATTGTGTGCGTTAAGTTTATACATGAGTGGAGGGACCTATAGTTTAAAGTCGACTTCGAACGACAGATTTCTGAGAAACTTTTCATAGCAATTTTATTTACTCTCAGAGTTTTTGCCAGAAATCTTCTGAGAGGCAGTCACCGAAGAAATATTTTTTTCATATTTTCGTTTTGATGTCTAACCTGGGATTCTAACATATTGACGAATAAGTTCGAGTTTTTTTTATCACCAATTCTAGTTCAGAATCGTGAATCCATTGTTTGTTTCGATCAGCGAAAATTATTTTGTGGACTTTATCAACGTTTTCGTTGCTAAGAGCCTTCTGTCCACTCCACTGTAAGCAATGATTTCGGTCGTCATTTCGTCTTTAGACTTAGGCAACCATTTCTTAGTGGTTGAGTGGATTTTGTGGATTAGATCCGAATAATACTTTTTGAAAGCTTTTTGAAAAAACCAAATTTCTGTTTTTCTTCAAACTAAAAAAATTATTTCAAAAACTGCTCTATCGATGGCTGTAAAACTGCAAACAGCAAATTTCCTTTAGTTTTTCTTCAAAAAGAAAGAACAAATCAAAGAAAGAAAAATCTATTCAATGAATTCATTCTTTTAAGCAACTGTCAGTATAAAATAATTTCCACTGCTATTGCTTTAACTTTATTTCGGGGTTTTTTTGGGCAGTTCTCTTACACTTTTACAGAAATCGTGTAATTTTTTCTAAAAGTAATATCGTAACGGTAGTGTATGCATACGTATGTATGCATGTAGATATGTCCTATACTAGTATGTAAATTCGTAAATGCAAAATTTCATTCTCAATGTGTATGTATTTCTTTTTATTGTGATTTTATTTGTGGCCAAAAACATTTTCTCTCTTAGAGGTCTTTTTTTTTAGCGGTTTTTGCCACAAACAGACCAAAAAATAGGTGGAAAACGATTATTTTGCTTGTGTTATTTTTTTATTGTGTTTTTTTTTTTGTCATCTTTTAAAAATGTTTCTATTATGCACACACAGTATGACAATATTTAAGTAAAAGATAAAATATAATGAATAATTAAAATATATGCATGCATGCCATTCATTCATACATACATATTTAATATTCAATATTTATTATAAATATGTATTGTTGTAGAAAAAACTCAATCTATAGTACAAATAGGTTTGTGTGAATATAACACTAAATATGTATGTATGTATGTATATGGTAAATAATATACTGCAATACAATATAGGTATATGTATGTATGTATATGTGTATCTCTATATAAATGTATATGAAAAAATAAAAATAATTTTAAAAATTTATTTCGTTAAATATATACGTAGATATGTACATATGTATGTATATATGTATGTTTAAAATATGATGTATTATTTTAAATATTTCATATTTATTAATTTTAAACATACAGTTTGACAAATAATAATTGATACAAAATTTATTTTGAAATTTATTAGATATTTGAAAATACATATTATGTTCACTGATACGAGAGCTATGTGTGATAAGTACAGAAGAAGGGGGCACAACTTTTTAATTCTAAGTCATATGATTGATTAGAATAAATTAAAGTCATAAGTATTTTTGTAGCCGAAATAGTAATTTTATTCACAGTTCATTCCCTTTGAACTGTATTGATTCTAGAAGAATATGCCACAAGATTATTCCTTAAACCTTAGACTGAGTAATTATTTTTGAATGTTGCTCTGTATTGAGCATAATTTACAAAAAAATATTTTCTGTCATAAAAGCCTGCATATCGTTGGAAGCTGCGATTTAGTGCATCCATCCATTGTAAGAGTAACTGCCCCCAGGATAGAACCAGTAAAGACTATTTGATTTCGAAAAGTGCTTCTCAATAAGACTTATGTATGTGCTGTTTTTGTAACACAAACAATTTTACTTGCTTATCAGTTTTGCATAGACAACACAAATAAAAACACTGAATTTTGTTTGTGTTTTCAATATAAATAGGGAAATCGTTTGTGTTACAGAGTCAGACCTTTATTCACAAAAATGAATGCAGCAATCTGGAAGCTGCAGGCTTTCTTAAGAGAGTTATTATTTTGTGGCATACAGATCGCCCAGAACAGATCATAGAGCAGGGACGGGAAGTTTAGGCTCCAGAATGAAATATTCAGAAACCATGGGTAAACACCCGAATATCTTCCAAGCGGAAGTTTATGCCTATAAAACATGTTCCTCTTTCAACTAAAATGTGCTCAATTCAGCTTAGAGAAGACATAACAATGATAGTCAGGTCCCCATTCTGTTCTTCCAAATTAAATCGAAGATAGTATGGAAACTATCTGCATAAGCTGATTCAGATTGGTAGACAGAATAAGGTTACTCTCTGTTGGGTCTTAGGCCATATGAGAATTATAGTCGATAAGCGAGCAGACGAGCTTGAGAGAAATGAAGCTTCCACGCAGTTGATAAGGCCAGAATCCTTTTGCTGAAGGGGGGTGGATGTTATTGACTAGAGGAGATTACTGTTACATAAAGTGAAAGATTATCTATGCCTTCTCCTCAGAGCCACACTTCTTGCAGAAATCATTTGCCAGAAACCCAAGTTTTTCAGCATATCAATGAAAAGGACAGTGACCAGCAAGAATCGTTATTGTGCGGTGGATTGCCATGCGATTAAAAATATAAGTGAGTCGATCCTCTTCTTAACCATACGTGTCCAGCAGGGTCTAACAATATTACATGTAAACTCTTGTTACAAACGGCCTGAGACCTCTAAGTTCTTATTGCAGGTGTTATGCTATTATCGCTCTATTAATTATCCTTTCATGACATAAATCTCTTGGATAAAGGTACTTTATAACACCTGGTTAAAAACATCAACTCCGTTTACGGGGAATTGACACTTACGCCGCACGATAAGTACCTTTCAGTTGTAAGCTTTAGAGTCTGGTTACATCAAACTCTGATACCATAATGGCCAAATCAGCCGCATAACCATAGACCTAAAAGCCATGTAGTCGCAGTTCTTCTACTACGATATTCCACAGTAAGGGTGAGATAACATCAATTTGTGCCAATGCGGCACCTACTAGACTACGACAAAAGGAGCCTGGGAAAGTAGGTGATTTCCCATTATTTTGAGAACAAATGTGGGCATATTAATGGGTTTGAAATCATTTGCGGTGGTTAGTTCAGTAAAAACAAGCCTAGTAAGGGTCATGGGTTTTATTTAAACTAATAGTTGGGCCTATGATGAAAATTATATTTTAAAATTAAATGCCATGAATTTATTAATCATGTTATAATAAAAAATTCATTTCAAAAATATTTTTTTAAAATAAATAATAATTGACGATAACTCCATAAAACTGCCAGAAATTCCTCCCTGGAAATACCTTTAAATTGATTTTTCAATTCAAAAGTTATTATTGTTTTGTGTAGCATGAATTAAAAAGAATTTTAATGGCAATACAATTCAGTTCAGCTGATTATATACGCTGGAAAAATAACGTTACACAATACTAAGTAAATTGAAAAAAACCAAAATATTTGATTGCCAAACTTGTGCCCTTTTTTTCGTTTATTAATGCCAATAAATTTTCAGTACGGTATTTATAAATAAACAAAATAGATACAACACAGTATTGTACAAATGAAATTTTGAAATGATACCGAATTATAACTGAAAAAGTACTTTTTTGCATCAAATAGTACTTTTGTAAAAGATACATACGTACATATTTAATTATAACCCTTCAATCAGGATTACGACCTAACTTCTCACACCATTTAATTTGTGTGTCTTAATTTTATACATGAGTAGAGGGGCCTACAATTTAAAGTCGTCTCCGAACGACAGATTTTTTAAGAAACTCTTTCATGCTGAGAGGAAGTCGCCGGAGAAATATTTTTTCATATTTCGTTTTGATGAAGCTGTCTACCATTGGGTCTAGTAAGCCAGCACATACCTGCTAAACTATTTATTTAAATTTAATAAACATGAAGGACAAAAACAGCTGATTCAGAACGTAACAAAACGTCGATGGAACATAATGTACCTTTGAACATTTGAAGAGCAATAAAAATGCTTACCGAAATTATATTACGGTTCGGCAAGCGTTTTCATTGGCTTTTCGTATTCTAAAAACGAATGCCGTGGTTTTGTAGGTACAGTATTGGCTTATTAGACGTTAGGCCTCGGTTCAAACCCCAGGTCAGGCATCTCCAACTCAACGAAATATGAAAAATATTACTTCGGTGGCTTCCTTTCAGCAGATTGTTGGCAAAAACTGTGAGAGTAAATAAAATTGCCTAAAAAGTTTCTCAAAAAAAAAATCTGTGGTTCGGAGTCGACTTTAAACTGTAGGTCCCACCACTCATGTATAAAAATTAACGCACACAACATAAGTGGTGTGAGAAACTAGGTCGCAATCCTGACTAAAGGGTTGTAATGACCAATTATGTATGTTATGTAAAAACGAACGTACGTTCCGTGGACGTTTGGCTAACTGGGGCTAAAGGCAATACTACTACTTTAGCCATTGCGTTGAACTTGTTGCTAATGTATTAATAGTTGAAAAGTGCAAGACATATATATATGTATGTAATAATAAAAAAGTACTAAAAGCGTATCGGGGATACTGCGGTATTTTTGAAATATAAAAATACTGAAAAATGAAAATACAAAAGTACTGTATTTTTCAACACTAACAAACATTAGAAGAAAAATCCTCTAACAATATTATACGATCTATTTTATTGGATTTGGAATCCAACAAACCGATCACTTCTCCACAATCAAATTTTTGATTTTATTTTATTTCGAACCTTAAAAAGCATATTAAGTTAAATATATGTAGCATTGTATATGTATTTGTAGCATTTGTACAGTTTTGGGTGACAACACTGTCAATTGTAATAAAATATAATGAAAATAGTTTTTCATGTAAAAGCAGATTTCCTTACAGAAAAAACGTAAAAAACTAAAATTCTAGAAATGGAAAGTAAATAAAATTCTTTTTGGCCCAATGCCGGGGAATGTAATCAGCTAAGAAAATAAGTCTAAAAAGAAATAATTTCAACATATACACACGTGTGCATGTATGTATGCGTTTCAAAATAAAATATCATATAAACGTTACTCGATTACTTGTTAGAATAAGAGCGAGAGAGAGAGAGAGAGAGAGAGCGATAGAGAGACAGAGCCAGAATACATATCTATGTATATATCTTCAGGAAAGATAATTGAAAATATACACGCGCATCAAAGCACACACATATACATACAAGTTTTAAAATATTAAAATTTACGAAAATCAAATATCTGAAGAAAATAAAAAAAGAGCCAAAAACAATTATTTGATTGCGATGAACTCTTGAAGCCACGATGACTAAAATTATTCTGAATGAGTCAAACCTCGTAAAATTGAAAATAAGTTTTTTGTTTTACGACTCCTGACGAACTGTAAATATGCTATGATGAGAAAATCTAATCTGACATATTTAAACATTTACAGCTCAACAATTTGTTGATCTTTAAGGACCTCAGGACTGAGCCCATTTCTCTAAGTATGGGTTTGTGAACATACAAAATGTTCGAATTTGGGACAATAACAATGATATGAAATCCAAAGGCATCCCGAGAAAAACAGGGATTAGTATCGTTTTTGGGCTGGCGGCATCATATGTCCATATTTTTTAAGAACGGCGAACACTATAGGCGGAATTGTATCATTTATGAACAATTCTTTCCGGACGCCTGGTTTAATGAGGAATCTTGTTCCATTCCCAAACTCACTTGGCCGATAATGGGTAGGTGACTTACCAACTAACTATTCAATCTTGATCGCAATATCATCTCGATCACAGTGGCCATGCCTACAGGTCATTACATTATGGGAAAACATGCGGAACGACAGCAGCTCCAATCGAGCGATTGTTATCCATTTTCTTTGTCAATGCCCATCTCTCGCAAGGTGCAGATTTAAGTCATTTGGCTCTTCAATTCTAGTCAGATTAACCGCGTTATCATCCGTTGAAGTCGCCGTGGTCTAGTAGGTAGGGTGTTGGGTCAGACGTGAGGCCTCGCTTCAAACCCCAGGTCAGGCATCTCCAACTGAACGAAATATGAAAAAATATTTCTTCGACTACTTCCTTTCAGCAAATTTCTGGGAAAAACTCTGAGGATAAATAAAATTGCCATGAAAAGTTTCTCAAAAATCTGTCTTTCGAAATCGACTTTAAACTGTAGGTCCCGCCACTCATGTATAAAAATTAACGCACACAACATAAGTGATGTGAGAAACTAGGTCATAATCCTGACTGAAGGGTTGTAATGGCCAATTATGTATGTACGTATGTATGTGTCATCCACTGATATCAAGTATATAGCTTCGTTCATAAAACTTTCAGGCTGGTTTCTTGCTTAGGAAAGTCGTGCTTTTAGTGTGCAGACCTAGCTAGGGCTTCCAACTCTTTGGATGAGTTCACTTACCAGTGGCGTAACAACGAGCCGCTATGCGTACTCAAGTGAGCTTTGTTATCAAAGCTACCACTCCAACCTAACAAAACCTGAATGATTTAGACAGTAACGGCATGTGGTTTGTGGTAATGTCAACTATTCACAGAGATCATGATGAATATTTCTTGAAGGATTTTCTTAAGTAGCAGATATATGCGAAAAGGATACACACCAAAGCGGTTCTCAAAACCAAAATAACCCATGCTATCGGTAAAATTTTGCCTGATTTATGCTCCAGGGTCATGAAAAATTTGACATTTCAGATACACTCTACCACTCAGCACCACTCCATGGTGCTGAATATATGAACGATATTATATTCCCCATACACACTTTGTTTTATCCAATCTATGCCAGTTAGTCAATATATTTCAAACAATTTCAATTGAATTTTTGTTAATTATGATTCCATGTGAAATTCACAAGTTACAATGGTGCCAAGATATTTATTATTTATTCGCACGAGCGCGCATTTTACCCGTAAAAGTCCTACAGTTTGAAGTCGACTCCGAACGACAGATTTGTGAGAAACTTTTCATGGCAATTTTATTTACTTTCAGACTTTTTGCCAGATATCTGCTGAGGGGAAGTCGCCAAAGAAATATTTTTTCATATTTCGTTTTGTTGAAGATGTCTGACTTGGTGTTTCAACAGTGGCCTTACGTCTTATAAGCACAAATATTCGACCATACAAAGTTTTTCAACAGTAAATTTTATTTCAGTTATAAATCCTGCAACTCATGGATAAAATTATCACACATGACATGGGAGACGTAAAAAGCTGAAAAGATAGGTTTTAATCCAGGCTAAAGGGTTGTAAGTCACCGTAGTCTAGTAGGTAGTTTGTTGGCTTATTAGACGTAAAGCCAGGGTTCGAGCCCCAGGCCGGACATCAAAACAAAATACAAAAAGTATTTCTTCGGCGACTTCCTTTCAGCACATTTCTGGTAAAAACTCTGAGAGTAAATAAAATTGCCATGAAAAGTTTCTCAAAAATCTGTCGTTCGGAGTCGACTTTAGACAGTAAGTCCTACCACTCATGTATAAAATTAACACACACAACATAAGCGGCAGGAGAAGGTAGGTCGTAATCCTGACTGAAGGGTTGTAATGATCAATTATGTATGTACATATGTAAAGGGTTGTATTGAGCAGTTAAGTGAGTTAGCAAGTAAATAATCCTTTGGAGCCAAATATGCGAACAAAAGTACGTGAATAATCAGGTCGAACTTTAATTCACTGATTTTGTTTATCGCACTTGCTTTTTCGCTAGATTTGGGATTTTTGTTTGGAATTTTATCACTTCTACTATACAATAAGTTTACGTAGACAGGACGGTCGTCAAATATTCAAAAAATGTATAACGCAAGAACCGTTATCATGCTTGTTATTCCCATCATCCTAGATTTTCAATATATCATAACCTATAATTCCAAAAACCATAGTTTTTTGGCTATATTTGAGAGAATGTTACGTCGCGAGTTATTTTTTTTGTCCAAAATCTCACTACATTATCTGAAAACTCTTCAATGGGTGTGCTATTTTCAGGCAAGAATGCATTTATAGAACCAATGTCATGGAATCACATAATGTTCCAGCGGATTGTAGTCACTTTGTAGACGGAAATTTTGGACATTGTTAAGGCCACGAAGCTGCCGTAGTTTAATATGTAGTGTGTTGGCTTATTAGACGTAAAGCGAGGGTTCGATACCCAGGTCAGACATCAAGACAAAATACAAAAAATATTTTTTCGGCGACTTCCTCTCTGCAGATTTCTGGCAAAAACTCTGAAAGTAAATAAAATTGCCATGAAAAAGTTTCTCAAAAATCTGTCGTTCAGAGTCGACTTTAAACTCATGTATAAAAATTAAATACACACAATATAAGTGGTGTGAGAAACTAGGACGTTTTACAATGGGTCAATTCGACCTCCGGGTACTGTACTTGTCTTAATTGACAAGTACACGTCCTCTAACCTAACCTAACCTAAGGCCACGAAACTAGTCGGGAAACATATAACAAAGAGTTTAAGAATTTGTTTCTAAATATATTGTATTTTCTAGACTACGACAGACCTAAGACTCACTACTGTAGACCTTTCGCCTTCTAGCCCAGAGTGACTTGACTAATAAAATTGATAAAGATGTTTAGAAAAACAAAAAATAAAAAGACTGGCGCAGTGTTATGTTTTATCTTCTTTTTGTTACTGGACATCGATTGCTTTTAGTATGTTTAAGGACATCTTAATTAATAAAAATTTTTTTAAACAGCTTTGCTTTACTTAATGCAACTAATAATGTGACAATTGCGGTTAACATCATGTAAAGTGTAGCTCATTGTAAACATACTACTTAAATTAAAATCAGAAGCAAAAAAAGAAAAAAAGTGAGATTTCGAAATTTCTTCGTCATCACGTATCAATATACTACCGGCTAAAACAAAAACATAAAAAAGGCGAAATATTTTCTGTAAAAAATAAAAATAAGTTTTTTTATTTTGTTTGTTTTTAAAACAACCGATGCTGACGAAAACAATCCCCAACTCAAGGCAAAGATATATAAAAGAATACACAATGTTTTAATGTTTTTAAACACAAAAACACAATCACATGAAAATATATTTTCTGAATATCAACTGTAAGCGAATGAGAAAGAAATCTAAGTATAGACGGTACAAAAATGTCTCACAGCTACAAGAAAGGGGGAGATTTCTGTATGTAGGAAGCATGCGCAAGAAGTTTAAATGATCACACAACATATACTATAACAACAATCATGCATGGGTGTATGTATATGGGATATATTATAAGATGGGTTATAGTTGTACAAGCGAACATTTGTAGCTTTAGAAATATTATTTTTGGGAAGGCAAAAACACTCATATACAAACACACTTACACTGCTATACAGCAATTGGTACATATGAATGTATGTATTTAAAGAAGATATCTGAAAATAATAATGATGCTGATGAACTGTTTTGAAAATTAAGGGGAGCAATCTTACCCATACACTCTAGCATACGCCTTTAAATGGGGTGAGTATATGGATATATGGAGAATAACTGTATTATTTTGTATGTATGTATAAGCATAGGTTTTATTGTGAGATACCAATGATATCTGAACAGTTTTGTTTGCTTCTGCTTCTGCTTCTGTTATTTATTTTTATTTTTTATTTTTTTGTATTCAGAGGTGATATTGGTAGTACAGTTATAACAATATGAGACTAAGTAGAGATTTTTGCATTTTTATGTGCATTGCTGTTTCTGAAGTCGAAAGGAACAGATCACCCATTTCCATTGAACAAAAACAAGCCACATAAACAGAACAGAACGTTTCAGCTAATTAAGCTACAATAGTGTTGAAAGAAATTAAAAAGTGTCAATACAGAAAGGAAGAACAATAGAAAAAACAACAAAACAACAAAAAAAACCAAAAAAAAAGGGAAATAAAAATGTAAAATTGAAAGGAGTGTTGGAAAAAAAATGTATAACCAGACTGAAAAGTGTTAAGAAATTAAGAAGAAAAAAAATTAAACTAAAAAGGAAACAAACATTTAAATTAAAAATAATTAAATCATGATTATATAATTCTTAAATTAAAAAGAACAAAAAAAAACTAAAAAAACGCTAAATAAGCCACATGTACATTTTATTGCTAAACAAATACAAAAACGAAAAAAAGAACACGAAAAAGTAAATTTATTCCGCGCCTGTTATTGCTGGTGTAGTTGCTGTTTAACCTATAATATCCGCAGCAAAACAGGAACAACAACAAAACATATCAAATGTCATAATTCATGCTAGAAGAGTGTTTTATGGCCACACCATTTTGGTACTCTTTTTTCATTTCATTTCTTTTTTTTTTTTTGTCGTTCATTCTTTTTGCATACGCTTCCTATACGGTTCGTACGGTTCGGTTGTTTTTACCATTAGAAACTGTCGTCTATGAAATGCTATACAACATGGCTAAAAAAAATAACCAACACAGCGAAAAAAAAGAAACCAGAAAATCTCTTGCCACCAAAAATATAAAAAGAAAGAAATAATTCATTCACACGTACACGTTATAGCTGCTATAGCTGTACATACATACGTGACTGAAAATATTCATCTAGAATACGTGAGTAAGTGAGTGAGTGAGTGAGTGTATTCTGTATATTCCTTACGAGCATAAGTGTAAGTATATGTACATATGTTTGTATGTATTTGAGATTGTTGGTGTATTAGAAAATGAGCAAGCGTATTTAATGCGGGTTATTTTTCGCTATAAACTAAAAAAGTTTCTCTTGCTCTCTCTCTCTCTTTCTCTTGGCTACAAACATGCTATACTAAGTGTATATTTTTGACTCAATGTTACTATTTATGGAGAAGTATACACATCTTTAGACCCACTTATATCTACACACTAATATGCTGGCCAACGCACACCCTATTCTTTGTGTTATTTTATAGAACTACTACTACCAGTGTTGTGTGTGTGTGGTTAAGTGTGTCTATATTTGTGTCTAGATCGTTTTCTGCCGGCACCTAAAATTATAAAATTTTCTAAAAATATTCAAAAGCAAGAATTTTTTTTTAATTTTTTATTTTTTTGTGGAACCATAAGTTTTTTTTTTCTTTCTACAAATTGTATGTATTAGTTTAGTCTATTACTAATACATATACCAGACCATTTTGTTTGGGTTTTTGTAGAAAAAGTGTTGGCATAAAACTAAATTTAGAAGCAACGTTTTTTTTTAAGTTCTATACAAAATAAAAAAAATTCTTTTGAAAGTTTCTTGACTTGTTCAAATGGTAACAGTGAAAAAATTGTAAAAAAAAAAATTCGAAAAAAACTCAAAAAAAAAAATTGAACTTTTACTATTAATCTTAAAAAGTGTATAATTTATAATGAAAATTAATATACGAAAAAAAAATAATTCTTTAAGAAAAGAAAATTGAAAAAAAAAATTAATCGACATATTAAAAGTGTTCTTTATAATTTAAGCAATAAATTTTATGAGAAATAAATTCAGTACATAAAATTTAATAAAAATTCTAGCAAAACTAAAATTTGAATAATTTAAAAAAATTTTAAATTTTAAAAAAATATAAATTAAATTTTAAAAAATTAAAAAATTTAATATTTTTTTTCACATAAATATTCTTAATATAAATTAAATATTAGATTTTTTTAATTATTTTAAAACAAAAAATTAATTTAAATTAATTTAAAACAAAAAGATAAACACACAATCCTATATAAAACTGAAATTTTTCCTTAAACATAACAAATTTTCAATATTTTATCTTCCTGTTTTACGTTTCGAGAGGGGAGATAATTTTGGCACAATAAAAACTTCCAATTCATTGTAAAGATTACATTCTTTTAAGGATTTTTTAACACGTATAATCGATTTCAGCTGCCAATAATGCAGCTGCATTATTAATAAATTTTATTAATAATTTAAATTTTTATTATTTAAACCTCGGAATAGAGAAAATATTTTATGTGGAAACATAAAAAATTAACACATTAAACTACTTTCTATAAGACAGCCATATCCTAATAATTCAATGAACAGTTTTTAATAAATTTTCGCTCAGCTTTTTTTCCGGGTGTAATGTAACTATGGATAGATAAAAGTGTTTTCAAAATTAAAATAAATAAAAAAAAAAAAAATAAAAATAAATAAAAAATATAATACATTTGAAAAACGGTGCGACTTTTCGGAAAAAATTACATTGTATTTTACACTTAATACTAAAAGGACAACAAAACTATGATTAAAAAATTTATAATAAAATACAGAATTTTGTTTAAATTTTCTTAAATGAAATTTTTCAGTCGGCTTTACGTCCTAGCCTTCCACACCAGTTATGTTGTGTGTGTTGTAGGCAGGACATACAGTTTTTGTTATACTCGACTCGATTTTTTGAGAAACTTTTCATGGCAATTTTTATTTTCTCTGAGAATTTTAGCCAGAAATCTACTGAGAGAAAGTCGCCGAAAAAATATTCTTTTATATTTCGTCAAATTAAAATTATTGGAAATAAAAATTATGCTTCGCATATTGCATTTTTCCAATACATTTTAAATATAATTTACTGTCCATTACCCTAACTCCTAAGCAAAGTTCCTTACCAAATATTACCGAAATACCACAACACCAGAGGGATATTGTTATATGACAAGCCTTTCATTCTAAAATCTGCTACAGATCAGACTGATCGCCTACTTAACTAGTAGAAAATAAGGAATAAATAGAGAGAGTTTGATAACTTTTTTTTCGGTAAGATCAACATTTTTCAAAAACAAAAATTTTTTTAAAAAGTTTGTAAGAAATTTCCTAAAATATTTCCGAATTGTTGGTCTTCGAATTTTCGGTAAATTGATATTATTTTTTCCAAAAAATAATGGAATTTTTATTACATATTCCTCATGCTATGAACTATAGAAACACGTGGACATTTTAAAAATACAAAGGATGTGTGACTGTTTTAACGTTTTGCAATAACAATCAAAAATTTTATATTTTCCGACTGGAAAAGAATTAAAAAATATTTTTTTTTTAAATTTTTAACTTCATAAATTCTATGAAAAGACTAGCTTGCTGAACAGAATCTGTAAGATATGATTATCACGAAACATGCGGACATTGTGCCATTATAACATCGCTAAAAGTAATCCTTTTCATCCTTAAGCATACAATGGAATTTTTATTTTTGTATTTTGTTTTAAAGAAACATGTCAGCAAAAAATTTTTAATAAAAATTTGATAAAAAAAAACCCAAAATTTAGACGGAACTTAGGCAGCCTTTGAAAGTGATCTTAAACATGCTGTATTAACTTTCGAACAGTGGTCACAAACATAACTATATTATTGGGCATTATAACTCCGAAATTTAGAATTTCGAACTAGATTCAAACACTACAGGCGCGAACTGGAAATTTTAAAAGCTTTATCAAGGCTATTAGTAACTGACAGAACTTTTACCTCAAGTCTGCTGGCAGAGTAGACGAAAGAAATAGTTTTTTCACATACCTCTTCTTTTTCCATGATATTAGAGCTGAAATTTGAACTATGCGCTTTCGTCTAGTAAGCTACTACTTCCCACTAGACTACGGTCGTTGAACAATCAAAAATATTCAACACAAAAAATCGTTATATGCTGCAGGAGATTTGCCAGTTTTTTATGTTTCATTTGATTTTTGCTTTATTTAATACCAGATTTCGAGGACTCAGGTTTTAAATAATATTCAAAAAGAAATTTGAACCGAGGAATGATCATATTACATCGACCGGTTATTATACACTTCATTTCCATTATACTTTAAAAATTTCTTAATTTGCTTTTTCATCTCATTGGTTCTAAAAATCTAATATTGATTCGAGTCTTATACTTTCCAACAATTTAGTTGTCCTTGCATTAACGAAAGCAAAAAATTTTGAAAAAATACAATGTTTCGATATTGAAAAACTTTTTTCATTGGAAATCTTCTGTAATTTTTTTAAATTTTGTATGAATTTATTTTATTAGAAATAATTTAAATTAAATTTATTTAATGCCGTATTTACATAAATTGTCATTAAATTAATTGTGGCCATTAAGTAGTTGCCATTTAAATCATTAAAATAATATTTACTTTAATACACGTTTTATATTTCAAGTTTTCTGTAAAAAACAAACAAACAATTACAAAAACCAATCGTTTAAATATTTAATAACAGGATTACATGTAAAACACTAATTAAATGAAATTGTACAGTAGCGGCAACATCTTAATTTAATAGACGAGTATATGGTTTTTTTTTAATTTATGAAATATTTTCTTTAATCCTTACAATGAATATCAAGTCGAAATTTTTTTTGTTACATTAAAACATTACATTACGAATAATGTATAAAAAGTATATCAAAAGTTTTTATAGTTTTGCAATTTATGAGTACCTTTAAGTTGCTCGGCCACGCATCAAATAATGGATCAAACTCGCATTTTATAGACTGAGATTTTCGCTACTTGCGTCGCATATGTTCTTTTCCTCTTCAAAACAACAATACAATGCAGTTTGCAGGTTGCTGTGCAAAGCAAAACAAATATTACCAAACATATGCAAATTTGATCAGTTAAATTTGATGCGTCGCCAAGCGCCATTAAATGCCTACAAGTATGTAACTAGTAGTCTCAGGTATTAATATAAAAAGTCTCATGAGACATATAGTACTAGTACTGATTCTGAAGTAGAACTCGTCATACATTAACCAATCGTTTATATCTGTTATACAGCGTCCGTATTTTACATATACACTTGAAAATTGTGCGGAAGCTATTGCCTAATCAATCTCGTGACCAAAAACACGTGGCGTACGTTTTCATAACGTAACTGATATCTTTACGTGTGACTGACAAATAGCCTCAGAGAGAAGGTTTACTGACTGTGTACTGATCCATAGTTATCTACTATGCCATACCGTCTTTGTCTATGGTTAAATATTAGAATATTAGAAGCTTACGATCTTCTGGGAAATCAATTCTGTGTTTGGTGGTACAAGTATTGAATATTTCTCAAGAATTAAATGGCCTCGGTTTTTCGAGTTTTTAGTCCTTCAGGAAATTTTTAATTGAACAAACCTTTATACGATTGGCAAGAGAAAGTAGCTCTCATAGTTTGGTTTTCCTGGAATTTACTTACTGAACAGAAACTACATTCATACAACCCTTTAATCAAGATTATGGTGTAGCGTATGCCACAACTTTTGTTTTCGGTCAGGATTGTGGTGTTACCTCTCCCATAAGTTATGTTATATGAGTTAATTTTATCAACTAATGACAGGACCTTCGTTTACGAACGATAGGTTTTAATTACCCACAGAGTTTTTGCAAAAAAACAGTGCTGAAATGAAATCACTGAAATAAATGTTGTCACATCTGAAGTTCGAACACCCGAACTCTTTTCTAGGAAGCCATTTTATTTAATTGGTCATTACAACCCTTTAGTCATGATTACGCCCTATCTTCTCATACCACTTATGTTGTGTGCGTTAATTTTATTCATAAGTGGCTGGATCCACATATTAAAGTCGCTTTCGAACGACAGATTTTTGAGAAACTTTTTACGGCAACTTTATTTATTCTCAGAGAGTGTTTGCCACAAATGTTGTCACATATGAACTTAGAACTCTTAAGCTATTTTCTAGGAAGCCATTTAACGAAATTGATCACTACAACCCGTTAGTCAGGATTAAAACCTAATTTCTCGCAACACTTATGTTGCGTGTGTTAATTTTCTTCAGAAGTGACGGGACCTACTGTTTAAAGTCGATTTTTGAGAAGTCAGAGTTTTTGCCACTAATCTGCTGAGAGGAAGTTGCCGAAGAAATATTTCTTTTATTTCTCGTTTTGTTGGAGATGTCTGACCTGGGGGTTTGAACCAAGGCCTCTAGTCTAATAAGCCAACACACTACCTATTAGACTTCTAGGAAGCCATCATTCTTCTCAATAGGCTTCTGCGACACCAGATATTATCATAAATCTGTACAATATTCTTCGCTCATGTATTAACGAAAAACCAATACAAAATGGAGGATCCACCTAAGCACTGATGCAAGAAATTAAAGAAGGTATACGTACAACCAGACGTCAATTACTTTTACAATAATATTTTAAAATTTAAAATAATTTAAACCATAAATTATTATTTGAATAATTTAATAAGAAAAATATTCTCCCCTTGGTACCACGTTTACGTTAGGCTGGTCACCAATGAATATTGTATACGACATCACATGAATGAGGTTGAATTAAATAAATTTAAACAGGAATGGCTACTACTATACAGGACAATTAATACTTTTTTGTATGTAACTGTGGTCAAGAGGTATAACAAATCAAGGAAGTAATACTTTAAGAGGGCCATACAACAGAAGTGTATTTTTGCCATCATTATATGGATTCTGATTTTACATACGAATTTATACAATACAAAAAAGAGAGAGTAAAACAAATAGAAGTGTTGTATTTATTTATTTAATTTTTATATATGTACGTGTATGTGCTGTATAATTGTACAAATATAATGTATTTATTTTTGTATTTTTATTTTTGTATTCAATTGAGGATTTTTAATATGAATGAATGAATGAATGAATGAATGAATGAATGAAATTAACGATAAACATAAATATTAATTAAAATGCGATAACAATTGAGTAAACAGCTGTAAAAATAAAGAGTCATTAACAAAGCATATGAGATATTATATTGTGTGATATAAAATAAAATATAAATATAAGCAAGAGAACATATATAAAAAAATAAAACAAATTTTTAATTTAAATAAAATAAATCCTACTGGAAGATTTAAGAACACAGCATATGATGATACCCCATTGTATTCTTTAACCTGGTATGAATGTTTAAAACTCAACATGATTTTTATTAAAGAAATGCAATACATACATACAAGGAATAAGGTTTTAATTGAGACCAACACCAAAGGAATGCCCTTGACTCAAGCCATTTAATTTGTTGGATTACGCGAAAGGATGCTAAAGAAAAGGCCAAAGTAAAGAGCGTAATTTGCAGCATTTGGTGTTGAATTCTTATGACTTTTTTTAGTATTATAACCACAAATTTGATCAAGTGTAACAGACAAGAGTCTCCGTAACTTATTATTTATCAAAAATGACTCAAAATCCATAAGACTGCTTGTATAAAAACTGATCAAAAATAATTTACAATCTTTACAGTCCTTGTATAAAAACTGTATGTAGAGATTGAATTCAATACGCTGGTTTCTTACAGTTAACTTGAACCTTTCTTTGCCTAAAAACATACATAATTGGGTAGTAAACCCTTCAGTCAGAATTACGATCTAGCTTCTCACACCACTGCCGTCGTATGTGTTAATTTTATACAGGAGTCGCAAGACCTACTGTTTAAACTCGAAACAGAACGACAGAATTTTGGTAAACTTTTCGTGGCAATTTTATTCACCCTCAGAGTTTTTGCCAGTAATCTGGTGTGAGGAGAAGTCTGACCTGGTGTTTGAATCAAGGCCTTTTGTCTAATAAGCCAACACACCGCCTATTAGACTATGGCGACATCAACTATGCCTATTTAACGCAAATATATATTTAAGGATTTATTCATTTTGAAAACCTTGATATATTTTTGTCAATACCAACAGTGGTAGCTGATTTCCTTAGAAAGAGAGAGACTTGTTAAAAATGTAAAGATCATGTCTTTAGTATGAATACTAGACACTTAAACAAACTTAATGTGAGTTAGTGAGAGGCAATGAAGTGATCAGCCAAAGGATCAGTAGAGATCACGTAAAAATCTAAAGGTTTTTAATCCTTTTGTGACTAACTTTTTTTTGTTGCACACAAATCCATTTTGTCCTGCTTGAGGTGAAGTTAAACTTGGTAGTAAGCCGAAATATAAAAGAAATTGATTAGTATTGTAAAGAAACTATATCTTTACGTAAGGACGTATATAGCCTAGCTTCTCATATTATCCTAGCCTCGCGCATAAATTTTCCATGTAAATAAATTAACTTCAAAATTGTTTTCAAACGTCTTCTACAGGAGAGAAGAATCAGTTTTGAAAGAAGAATTATTTTTAATTTTTTTTTAAGACTCTAAAGCTTAGATTTAAACTGTGAGCTCTCGCTTAGTAAGCCAAAACACGACAGAAGCTACAACAAATGAATTTTTATAAAAAAAATAGATTCGAATTCATAGAAAACGGTGTTGATAATTGGTGTAGCTTTTGCAGTCTTTATACTTAACCAACCAGCAATCCACTTTATAGGAAATATATTGGAGTCTGAGGGCCTTAATTTCTAAAAATTCTTCTAACTATGGTTGTCGTTGTATTCATGCTTTGTTTAGCTTTTTTGCTTTGATACCAAAGCTCACTTAAGCACGAATTACGGCCCGTTGTTTGTATTCATGCAGAAAGAAAGCTCCTGTGATATTTACTTTGGTAATGAGCTACTTGAGTTTAATGTAAGTAAATGTGAGTAATTTTCACTTTCACATTCATTTTTAGGTTCTAATGAACCTATAATGTCCAATAGCGGCAGATCGATTAATTCGTTGAAAAAGTTTCTACACAGAAATCTTTCCAACTTATTCAACAGAAAGTGGGCAATGACTTCAACCCATACAACTTTGACAGAAGCCAGTATGCGGAAGATCAAATATTTTCTCCTGCACACTGTAAATCTAATATTAATCACAAAGGAACTTCAGATGTAAGGTATGACGCTATTAAGATACCGAAAAACAAGCCCAAACACTCTTCGAATTTTATAGAAATACTACGTCTTTTCCAAAATTAAATTAATTGGGCCATTCTATTTCACAACTTTATCGCTTAGTGTAGTTTAAAATGATGATATTATATTCCCTTCGGGTTACAGCAAATAATGACTCCAGGTCAGACATCTCCAACAAAGCGAAATATGAAAAAAATATTTCTTCGGCGATTTACTCTCAGCAGGTTTCTGGTAAAAACTCTAGGACATGTACATATGTCTCTTCAACATCAATGCTGGACGCGTTACAAGGAGATTATTGTCGCCGTAATCTAGTAGGCTGTGGGGCTTATTAGGCGTAAGGCCACAGTTCAAACCCCAGTTGAGATATCAAAACGAAATATGAAAAAAGATTTCTTCACCGATTTCCTCTCAGCAGATTTCTGCCAAAAACTCTGTGAGTTATTAAAATTGCCATGTAAAGCTTCTCAAAAATCGTTCTTTCGGAGCCGACTTTATACAGTAGGTGCCGGCCCTAATAAAACTGACACACACAAAATAAGTGGGTTAAGAAGCTGACTGAAAAGTTGTAATGAACAATTATGTATGTACATTGAGCATCAAAAGAAATTGTACACTAAGGATAAAATTCTAACAATCACTAAACTGAACTTCTGCCGGTTAAGGAGAGTGCCCGAAAAAATTTGAAAATATTTCGAATATTTTTTTGTGATTTTTTTTTGTTTTAATTTTAAAAATTGGCAATGAAACCATTTTAAAATAAAAATAACGGTAATTTATTAATGTTAAGTTTTTTAATGTACAGTTTCTTTTGACGCTCACTGTATGTATAATAAAAAAAATATTTTCTAATTATTAATCATTTAAATTTATTTTTGCATTAAAAAACAAAAAAATATTTCATGTTTGCTATATTGTGTATCGCATTTCACAATTTCTCTTAAATTTTAAAAGTAAAAATAAAATCTTTTCAATATTTCCGGTATGTAAAAAAAGAGTAACAATTTGTTTCCATTTAATGACAACCAATGTACTGTATGTAGCGTAAAAAAAGAACTACAAGGCATTTGTTATAATTCCACGAGTTAAATGTTTACGTAGCATACATATGATGAAAACAAAGTTACACTTAAGGATCAATGAACGCGCCAGTTTTGTTTTTTTTTTGTATGAAATTTAATTTTTTTTTACTGTAAACCGCATACACATCTTGCCAACATATGACACACAGACATTCAAGTTGCTGATAGGAAATTTTGCAAGAACTGGCTGCAACGAAAATAAAATCAGAAATTCACTTGAATTTAATCAAAAGACCCCTGGAGTAGGCAACACAGCAGCACTGTTGAAACAGAAATTCTTCAAGTAGGTAAATAATTACATTATTTATCATATTGGAAGATTCCTAATGCATTAAGCATATGACTTAAGGGTAAACGATCCGTCGAAGCATAAGTGTTTACACATGCTGATGACAATAACGTTTTGCTAGTGACCTGCAACCTTTTTGTAATTGACAGTGCTTGTCTTACAATTTCGTAGTAAATATTGCTTGTTTAGGTTCTAAATTTTTCCCCCGTAGCAAAGAGTTTGTTGTTGTTGTTGTTAAATCTAAATATATACACGTGTTCTATATAAAGTCTTATTTACATTGTAAAACTGTTGTAGTCGTGTTTTAAACATCGTCTAAGACGCAAGTCATTATAATGAATTTAAAACTGTCATTAATTTAACGGTTTACTGACTTTTAAATAACAGTGAATAATTTTTTTTTATTTATAAAAGAGTTGAAGATTTTGAACGGTTTAATGACAATATTTTTTTTTTGTTACTTTGTATGTATGTGTCATTAAAATAAGGCTCTAGTTTCTCTTCTCTCCCAAAAAAGCATGCAACAGATGCAGCTTAGTTTGATAAAAAGCTTTAAAATTTTTTTGCATAAACACATGTGGCGAAAAAAAGAAGAACTGCAAAAAAAGTATTTAAAAAAAGTACCAAAAATAAAAAGAGCAAAAACAAATGAAATATTTTTTGTTTTTGTAAATTTATTCATTTAATACCCTTATGCAAGTACCATAAGAGAAAAATATACATAAATGAGTGGAAATATTTTATGAAACAAGAAAAAATATACGTATAAAGTCTGCTTTATAAGAGTGTTATGCTAGCATTAAAATTGGTACTTAATAGATTTCATTAAATGCTATGCAACATGAGGTGAGTTTTCTTACAGAGCTTGTAGTGCTTAAGAAATTTGGTTTAGTTTTCCTTATGAACATATTTTCCAGACTAAAAATGTATTTAAACTCTAGGGATTCTTTTATTTTATAGCTTTTGGGTGCTGGTATATATTTGAAAATATTAATTGTAGTAAAAAAAAGTACTTTTTTATATTCCAGAGCATATACAGTAAGCGTCAAAAGAAACTCTACATTAAAAAAAATATACATTAATAAATTACCGTTATTTTTATATTAAAATTGTTGCATTGCCAGTTTTTAAAATTGAAATAAAAAAAAAATTCAAAAAAATTTCGAAATATTGTCAAATTTTTTCGGGCACTCTCCTTAAGTGCTAAAAGTTGAGTTTGGTGATTGTTAGAATTTTATCCATAGTGTACAATTTCTTTTGATTCTCATTGTACTTATGCAGGTCTACCATTTGCTTTATAGGGATTTCCTTGCACATATAAAATGAAATATAAAATAAAATAAAATTATTAAAACTACATGCCATAAAAAACATTTAAGGAGACAAAAAAAAAAAAAATAAAAAAAAAAATAAATTCTTTCATAAACAAATAGCAAAACTTTGCAGCACACCCTCTTGTGTTTAACAGAAATTTTTGTTTCGAAACTTTAGAACCCCACATCAATTTTGCCGCAATTGTTGCAGAATACACCAAAAAAAAGGACGTTTTTGTTTTGTACTTTTTTTTTTTTTGTAACTTAAATTATTTGGTGAAAAAGTTAACACTTTTTTTTAACAACAATTATGACTTGAAATTGAATTTAAATAGTTTAAAAACAATGCTATGAAAAATATTTGAATATAAGGAATATTTATGGCAAGAAAGGATGTCAAGTAATTGGAGACAAAAAGATGTTATTTTAAAAATCTTTTAAAATCTCAGAACAACATATTTTCAGAAAAAATTAATATTTTTAAATCTATTAAAGATGTCTTAGTACTGCACCAAACAATTAGGTTAAGGGTTATGGGTTCAATTCTCACCAGAGACTCTCATCTGTTACACTATACAAGTTAGTTTGATTGTAATAATTATAATTAAATTTTTAATTCTAATTTAACTAATAAATAAAATTTTATTTAAATTGTGTAAAGTTAACAATAAAGAAATCATTCTTTTATGCAACTGCATTATGCTGGTCCCTTCCTTCACAACTTTTGCAAACACATTCAAAACGCTTTAACCACCAAACGGCAGAAAGTTTTAGTTCGCAACAAAATTTGTAGTCGTATTGTATTAAAGTAAGAACAGATTACGACCGTAACTTAAAAACTGCATTGTTTCTATGGATGCACAAGCAAATACTTTTGATATCTTATGACTAAAGAGGTTTATAATCAGGTCCCTCTACGTTGTGATTAGTTGCTCAACAACATGTTGAATCAAAGGTTGGTCGTCTCCTTTACGATTCACTTAGAAATTGTCATTACAGCAACCAACCGAGGATCAACCAGCCATTCTACATAACAATTGTTTGTACAAAATAATGAAATTGTACAGCCAGTCGCAAAGTATGGGGGCCATTTACGATATGGTACATCAACTTCTTTGAAAGTATGTAACATCGTTCAGAGCTTCTGAATTAGATTTCATAGAGTCAGAATAAATGGAATTTTTCTCATGACGGTCGTATTCTGCTCTTGCACAGTTTGTTCTTTGTATATCTTAGATGGAAGATGATTTAATTTTTTATTAAGTGCTAAGCCGTTTTAAAAATAAGTTTTAAAAAATGATACATTTTGTATATCTGCTTCAGGCACTTTCATAATTATTATATTTTCAAAATTGGCCCTGTGTGCGGCCTAAGTGTGTCCGCTCATGACTACATCGGGGGGACAGCCACTTCTACCTACCTACCTACATGCTACCTATCATAAGAATGTAAAATAATGTCGAATCTTAGGTTTGCTAATGACAGAAGGAGGCATTTTATATTCGAAATACATACATAAATAAGCCATCGCTTTAACAGCGAAGTCGTCGTAGTCTAGTAGATTGTGTGTTAGACGCTAGTCGGAGGTTCAAACCCTAACTCAGGCATCTCGAACAAAACGAATAATGAGAAAATATTTCTTCTGGCAAAAACTCTGAAAGTAAATAAAAAATTTCCATGAAAATCAGCTTCTAGTTCGGAATCGGCTTTAAACTCGAAACTCATCAATGAAATTATCACACACAACATGGCTGATTGAGCTGGTAATCCTGACTACAAGATTGTAATGACCAATTGAGTAATTTAAGTGTTATACGATGGCAGTAAAGATTTCAATTTTAACTTTAATTTCCAATAACAACAAACGTAAGATCTTTGTTAAGCTGTAGTTACAAAATATAATATCTAATACTACAAGCTTTTTGGGCTAGTTTTTCAATATGCAGTCGGGTAGACACTTAGCTTTTAAAAATTATTTGTATACTAGTTGGGTTTTGAATTATAAGCCAACATAATCAAACGTAGGAAATTATCAGTCCTATACCTAAAGAAAGTTTTTGATACCCAGTAAACACAAAGGTTCACCCGTATTTTCTCACTCAAATATTCCACCAACAAAAAGGTGGAATATGACAAAAAGATGTGATTAAATGACATGTTTTTCACTTTCTGAATGAAGTCTATCATACTTACTTACCTATCCTACTTAACTGGTCCTTTTCAGATCAATAGAATTGCACAAAGTGTGCAATGTGTTTCGTTTAAAAGGTCCACGACTTCTTGAATCACCTGAAAAAGCTTGATACGTGAAGAACAGTAAAAAATTTAATGTTTTGATGTATCAGTCAGGCAGTAAAGTACTACTAGTCGCTTGTCGCTTTCATTGTAGTCCATGCTGTACTGTTTTGAGAACTTTAAAACAAAGTATTTTTCTTTCATTAAAGAATGTTGCTGATTTTAAACAAAAAAATAAAAAAAAAATATAACAGAAATTATTTGCGAGTGTGTTATTGTAACTTTAATTTAATTTATACGAAACATAAGCAAAAAAATAGTGTGAATGAAATAAAAAAACAAAAAAAAAATCCCCAAAACAATTTAAGCAAACAACGTATAAAAAAGAATAAATTTTAAATGCATATTCTTTAACAAAAAAAACAAAAACTCTGGTGCTTTAAAACAGCTGAAGAAAATTTAATAATATTAACACAAAAGAAAAAAGAAAAGAAAAGAAAAAAATGTGAAATTAAAAAAAAATTTTTTGCATCTTCTCAACATCATCCCCTCAGCATGGCATATTAGAGCCTTTGAAAGTTCCATGCTTCCTTGCATTCAATAGTATTTAATTTAAGCATATGGAATGTAAAGAAGTATGGAGCGATATTTGGCCATACATCTTAACTAAGAACCAGGCAACCTCTCAACATCATGCTGCCAACAACATACATGTACAGTAGAAGACCCTCGTATATAAGTAGAGGCAGCCATAAATTTTATGTTGTATTCCAGTTTGTTAAAGAAGATAAAAAAAAAGTGTTTTGTTTTAATGAAATGCAAAATAAAACAAAAGCAAGTGAAAGAAAAATAACAACAAAAAAGTGAAAAAAAAAATATGTGAACAAGTCTGAACTGCAATGGAAAATAAAAAAACGAGAGTTGATAACAATATTTAAATATTTTTTAAATTGTGTTGTGAGCAAAAAAAAGAGAGAAGAACAGAAAAAAACTTTTTTTTGTATTTATTTTTTTTATATTTTGTTTGAAGATTAAATGAAGTGTTAAAGTTTATTTCTGTGCATTTTGTTTTTGTTTTTTATTTTTGTTTTTTTGTTGTTCTTTTTCGTAGTTTTAACAATTACTCATACTTAGAATTGAAATGTTATGACAGTTTATAGTCCATAAAATATATGCGGAATACATAAGAAAGTTTTTCTGTTCTCGCAATGCAGGCTGATAAAACTTTCGAAATATAAACCAATAGGAAGAGTATAGGAAAAGAAAAAGAAACAGAAACAGTTGCTAAAGGTAAAATATTAGCCTTAATGAAACTGTATTATATATAAAAAATTAAAATTATTTTGTATTCTCGAAGTTGGAAAGGAGTTCTTATACAGTGAGCGTCTAAAAATTGTATGCAGCACGCCTTGCTGAAACCACATGCTAAGGCAGTACAAATTCAAGGTAAAAGAAAAAATGAGGAATCATCCCACATTTTATTTTCATGGTTTTTAACCCTGGACGGTTACTGTTCGTCGAATCGACCAAGCTCATTTACTCTTTATCATATAATTCCTTTATGTTTGACCAAATTTCGCTCTTTTCTGAACAAAGTTAGTTGATAATGAAAGCTTGCAGTCAGTAGATGAAACAAAAAATTTTTTTTGTTCGTCGATTAACCTTACTGTACAAAAATTTCCATTCAGGCTTAAAAAATGTGTGGCCAGGGTACGTTTACTCACTACAAGCTTTCGTTATCAACCAATATTGTTGATAGAAAGAGTTAAATTTGGTCAAACATAAAATAATTATGTACAATCAACCCTCCTATAACGCGGTACTCTCAGAACCCGGTTTCCATATAACGCGGTTTTCACATAACGTGGAGCTGAAATTGCGATAGCCCTCCTAAAACGCGGTACTCTTACAGCGTGGTTTCCGTTCAACAACATCTCATAAGTTCCTTCCACAGAGCCTAGGAATGACTCTACTAACTAGATATTGTAAGAGGGTTTTATTTTCGACACAAAGCACAGCCGACATGTGTAAACAACATGTTTATATAAACATGCCAGCTTATCTCATAGCCGTCTACGACATTGGTTTCAGTCATCTCAGAGCTCTTTTACAGTACAAACATTTTGTTGGCGACCAAGTCTTTCTAAAAAATTTTTTGACAGTGACGATGAATGTTCAAAAATTACAGAATTTTACAAACGTCTTTCTTATTTTGATTGGAAAGCAGTCTTTTAGTTTAGTTTTTGTTTCATTTTTCTATCATTCCTTATATGAACCCCTTAATTCAATAAAAATAATTTATAATTTATCTTGTCTTCGTCTCCATATAACGCGGAACGAATGATGTGATTTGCACTAATTACGAGTTTCTTCTAGCGCGGTTTCCATACAACGCGGTAGACAGTTTCAATAGAATGCGCTACGAATTAGCCTGGTTTGTACGGTTAAATCCGAGTTTCTTATAGCACGGTTTCTATACAACGCGGTACGCACTCACCGCGTTGTAGGAGGGTATATGATAAAGAGTAAATGAGCTTCGTCGATTCGACGGACAGTAACCAATTAGGGTTAAAGTGTTCGTCGATTCAACGAAAAGTAACCTTAATGTACAAAAATGAGGAGTAACCGCCCAGGGTTAAAGAAGTACAATTCAGTGATAACATTCTCTTTCATAAATCGCACTGTTTGTTGCATTTTCCAGTGTGAACTGCCTCTTGCCTCTAATTCAACATCTATTTCTGCAATTTTGTATGCTGACGTTCTCAAAAATAAGCTTCACAGCTGGTGATAATTTGACGATGTCACACAGCACGAATATTAATAAAATAATTCAATGAATTGTCAGACGTTGTTCGTTTGTTAGTCCATTAACTGTGAAATGGAAATTTTACTAATCACTCTTAGCATCATTGAAATCACCGTCAACTTGCTCTGAACCGAAAAACTAGGATCGCAAAGCATTTTTCTCGACGCTGGTATATCGGTACTTAATAGCGTCCATGCTTTTGAGCCACAGAAGAGCACTTGAAGGATGAGTAACTTGTAGAGTGTTAGGTTATGTTAGAGGACGTGTACTTGTCAGTTAAGACAAGTACTGTACCCGGAGGTCGAATTGACCCATTGTACAACGTCATAGTTTCTCACACCACTTATGTTGTGTGTGTTAATTTTATACATGAGTGGCGGGATCTACAGTTTAAACGACAGATTTTTTGAGAAACTTTTTCATGGCAATTTTATTTACTCTCAGAGTTTTTGCCAGAAATCCGCTGAGAGGAAGTCGCCGAAGAAATACTTTTTGTATTTTTGTTTTGATGCTTGGCCTGGGGCTCGAACCCTGGCTTTACGTCTAATAAGCCAACACACTACCTACTAGACTATGGCGACTTCGACGTTGTTCGTTTGTTAGTCCATTAACTATGAAATGGAAACCTTACTTATCACTCTTAGCATCATTGAAATTACCGCCAATTCGCTTTGAACCGAAAAGTTAGGACCGCAAAACATTTTTCGCGAATATCTCTGCTGCTACTGTATCGGTACTTAATAGCGTCCATGCTCATGAGCCACAGAGGAGCACGTGAAGGATGAGTGACTTGTAGAGTGTTAGTTTCGTCGTACATGAGTGGAATCTGCTACGCAATTGTCATAGCAATTTAGGCCATAGTAGAACTTGTTGGTAGATCTCCAGACAGATAACACTTTTGCTGGTAACGACAGAGCTTAGATAAGCAAATTTACTGACCCTTAATCTGTGGCGTAATATGTACGCCATATATCCGTACTTCGTTTTGCCCTCATTTACCTCCAGATAAACCTTGATAGTCTAATGTTTAATACCACTAAAGGCAGCAGTAACATCTCACTTAGTACGTTTTATGATGTCAATGTCGTCAGCGTAACCAAGAAACTGAAAACTTTTGCCCTAGCGATGTACTCTAGCCTTTCGCATAATGCTCTACCTGACGCAGTTGAAGAGGTCGCATGGTAAGGAATTGCCTTGCCTCGCACGGTTCGGAGATGTTCATTCCTATATTGAAGGAGTTGCTCAACGTCATTCTGCATATCGGGTTCGCAGACACACCGAGCTTAACCATTATGGCAAGAAAACGATCCGTTGTTGTCGCTGTTTTGTAGTCGACAAAAAGATGTCGGTGTGTGTCAGCTAATTTTTCATGGGTCTTTGACAGGATTTGACGTTGAGTTAAAATGTGTTCGATGATGGATATAACAGGTCTAAAACTGTACTGATAAGTTCCGATTAGTGTTTTATTGAATGGCTTCAAGCGTTTACAGAATACGATCGTAAGAATCTTGTGTGCGATTGAGAGAAGGCTTATATCTCTGTCGGTGGCGCATATCACGGTTTCTCCCTTTTTAGGACAGCATAGACGACACTTAGGTTCCTACAGCCATATTTTTTATACTTTAGAAAATTTTCAAATAAAGGTGTTGAAATCATTTTAGTCGACGTAGTCTAGTAAGTAGCGTGTTGGCTTATTGAAAGTGAGGCCTAGGTTCAACCTCGGATCAGACATCTCCAAATAAACGAAATTTGAAACAAATATTTCATCGGCGTCTGCCTCTCAGCAGATTTCTGGCAAAAACTCGGATAGCAAATAAAATTGTCATGAAAAGTTTCTCAAAAATCTGTCGTTTGGAGTCGACTTTAAACTGTAGGTCACACCACTCATGTATAAAGTTAACACACACAACATAAGTGGTGTTAGAAACTTGGTCTTAATGCTGGCTAAAGGGTTGTAATGACCAATGATGTATGTATGTATTGAAAAAAACTGTGCAAGAGCAGATTACGGCCGTAATGAGGAAAATTCCATTTATTCTGACTCTTTGAACTCTAACTCCGAAGCTCTGAACGATGTTACACACTTTCAAAAAAGTTGATGTACCATATCTTAAGTGGCCCCTAAACGTTTCATTATTTTGTACAAACAATTGTTGTGTGGAATGACTGGTTGATCGGCGGTTGGTTGAAGATCAAGAAATTATGATTTTCATTCGATGTTATAACAACAATTTCAAAGTAAACCTAGTTCAAGAATCGAAAAGCGTGAAGGAGACGACCAACCTTTGATTCAACATGATGTACAACTAATCACAACGTATCCTCTTCAATCAGCTTAGGAATGCCACTTATCTCGTTCAAGCTGGCCATCGCGCGGAATTTCTTCCGAGACGCCAACCTATCCGGGATCTATGAGGAGTCCTGCTCCATCGCTAGACTCGCCTGGCCCTTGATGGATAAAAGGCGAACCAATCAGTTACTTGAACTTGGTCGTGGCATCATCTCAATCACAGTGGCCATGCTTACAGGTCATTGTGTTATGGGTAGACAGGCGGAAAGGATGCGGCTTCCATTTAACGACTTCTGCCGTGGATACATATCCGCTGAGGAAGAGGGGCTTTGTCAATGCCCATCTCTTGCGAGGTGCAGATATATGTTATTTTGCTCTCAATTTCTTGTCAGCTTGACGGAGCTATCATCTATTGATGTCAAGGATATAGCTTTGTTTATCAAACTTTCTGGCTGGTTTTCCTGTGTAGGGTAGTCGTGCTTTTGATGTGCAGCCCTTGCGCTGAACAACTTCTTCCTCTTCCCTGATTTTGGTGGAACTTGGTCAGTACAGAGACTGCGTTCAACCGTGGCATCACAACGGGCCGTTATGCGTGCTCAAGTGAGCTTTTTGATATCAGACCTACCACTCCAACCTAACCTAACCTTTATAGAATTATATAACGGTTTTCTTCATGATTAAAGATTTTCCAAATAACAATTTTTGATGCTAGTTTTTATCAAATCAATGTTCTTCAAACAACAGACGTCATTCACAAGTTAGGAAGTTAATTTTGAGAAATACTTCGTGAAAAAAATTTTTGTTTTTCTTTCGTGTGGTTTTTAGAATTTTATTGAAAAAATTTTGATCAAAAAAATTATTCAGCAGACTGACTAAAATAGACTACACAACTGCCATTTACCATATTGCTTAAGCCTCCGGCTGACTGCAAAATAACCGTAATAGGATGTTATTTTTAATGGTTATTCCATTAGGTTAATTGCACAAAAAAAAAATAAGAATAAAAACGAAGATAAAAAAGAGTAAAAGACACCCAAAGTAAACGATTTAATTAAAACAAATTTGTTTTAGTTCTTAAATTACCCCCCGAGATTCAATTATAAAAAAAGGTAACAAAAATGTTGCAGCAATAAGGGGCTCCCGCACTCCCCCATTTGAGTGTGTGTGTGAGTATTTAACCACATTAAATTAAATGAGTGAAAATGATTGTCTTGAAAATTTGACACACCCAACTAATTGTTGTTGTTGTTGTGTTCCTAATTTTTATGATGATAAAATAAAGGATTGCTAAGGCAATTTTCCATTTTACGAGAGTAACTGCTGCCATTTTTAGAGTTACAGTTTGTCTATTAAAAACACGTAAATTGTTGAGGCAACTTTTTTTCTGACTGGAATATAAAAACCTGGAAACCTGAAATGTTTTCATGAGCTCCTCTATGAAAATCATGTATGTGTGAGCGTGTGTGTGTGTGTTTGTTGAACGTGATCAATTAAGGTGAATTTGTAAGATGTTGTGACATGTTTATACATATGCGCTCTCAAAAGTGTTTACAACACGATATAAAAATAGTGAAGTGGTGGCATTTTTAGGTTTTCCAATCCAAATTCAAAATGCATTGACTGCTGTCGGCGGAAAACGGAAGTGCAGTCTAACAGCGACTACCGCTATGTTGAAATCATATTTTAATGAAATTAATATGCAAAGTTGTGACACACAAAAAGCGATGTGAGTATTTTAAATAATCCAAACGTATTATATACACTTGCCTGCTTGCATGCCTCCGTTGTTGCTGTTGTTATTATTGTAGTCTGTTGCAATGTGTGCCAATGTGTGCATCTCCGGTAGAATCATATACATACATACATGCACAGTTTATGAAGAATACACTGAGAAGTGAAAATATGATCGCATTTGTGAAATTGAAGCCGCTGAAGCTGCCATAGTCTTGTAGATAGTGTGTTGGCTTGTTAGCCTGTGATTCAACCCCTGGCACTCGAACAAAACAAAATACGAAAAAATATTTCTTACGACGACTTCCTCTCAGCAGATTTCTGGCAAAAATTTTGAGAGTAAATGAGGTTGTCATGAGAAGTTCCTCAAATCTGCCGTGCATAGCCGACATTAATTAGTAGGTTGTGCCACTCATGGATAACATTAACAGACACAACATGAGTAGTGTGGGAAGTTTGGTTTAAATTCAGACTAAAGGGTTGTAGAGATCAATTAAGTAAGTAAAGCCGACGATTTAAAGGGTTTTAGAAGTAAAATTACGTAAATTAGTAGCGGCCATCTACCGGGCCGCACAATAGATCCTCGCATACGGTGTTCTTTTCACCCGCATCTCGATCTTTTCGGATAGCCAGGCTGCCATCGTCAGAGAATATCGCCGTTGACTCAACCTTCTTTCTGGGCGCTTCAGTGACATTCCGGGAAAATGCAGAGCCGACGAGCTAGCCAGAGCTGGCGCACTACTCCCGGAATCATGTTCAATCGACTTAGTAATGCCACTTGCCTCGATCAAACTGGCCATCGCGCGGAAATTTTTCCGAATAAACGAGGAGTCCTGCTCTACCACTATACTCACCTGGCCTCTGATGGATAGAAGGCGTACCTACCAGTTACTTGGACTTCATCGCGGCATCATCTCAATGCGAGGTGCCCATCTCTTGCGAGGTGCAGATATAGGTTATTTGGCTCTCCGACCCTTGTCAGCTTGACGGAGCTATCCTCCATTGATGTCAAGGATATAGAATCGTTTATCAAACTTTCCGGCTTATTTTTCAGCGCGGAGTAGTCGTGCTTTGGATATGCAGATCTTGGGCTGACCGACCTCCCCCTCCTGGGTTCGGAGGAACTTGGTCAGTACAGGAACTGCGTTCACCTGTGGCATCACAACGGGCCGCTATGCGTGCTTAAGTGAGCTTTTGGTTTGAAGCTACCACACTAACCTAACCTAACATAAATTACCCACAATGCTGCGATTTCGATAAAAATTTTATTTTATCTTTAGTGGGTACCGGAACAGATACGTTTCGGTCGTTATTTCGACGATAACTTTTTAAATGCTGAGTTTCAAATACTCCTACTGTAGGGAATTGCTCTCATATCCACGGTTTTTAAGTAGCCACACAAAAAACTTTAACGGCGTCGAATTGCATGATTTTGATGACCAATTATGTCCAAGTATTCAAAATCATGGTCGCTGTATGCTACTTAGCATCAATTTGTTGAAATAACATACAATAAATTTCAAAATTTTTGGTAGTGGACTTAAAGAAATCGATTATCATATGGCCACAGCCCTCTGAATTGAGGGGTCAATTCCTTTCGAAAAACTATTGCTCAATGACGCCTCCCGATCAAATGAGTATCAAACAGTTGCATTTTTGATAGGTGCATCTGCTTGTTGTCGTAATAACCGAATGAGAAAGGAACTTTATCCCTACAGAAATTGAATTCACATCAAAAGTCAACGTTGAAATCTGTTACACTAGCACCATCAGGATTGTGAATAGTTATCCGGCTTTAAATGTTGAATGAGCTGGACATTATGGATAAAATACGCCATATTGAGCCGTAATATTGAGCCAATTCTGTAATTATTTACGCGTCTTCCTATTCGTTGCATAGTAGGTAGATTTTTATGATCATAATCACACTGCTCATGTTCGAATGACCACTTTTGTACTAACTTTGTGATATTTTTCCCTGGTCTTCAGTTGCATAAAATCTATATTCGTATTTGGTCTTGCTTTGAACACCATATTGAGCACGCAACCAACTTAGTGGCTCTACGAGTGACAAATGATTCCAGATGTAATTGAGTTTGCAGTGATCAAAAACCAGGGAATTGTTTTAAGTTCAGACTTTACTAAATTTGTATACGGATTGTTTACCTACTATTGTATCGATTTCATATCCTTGGGAGTTTTTATCCCACCTAAGAGGGATGCGCAACAGTCTGTAATTTAAAAATAACTAATCGAAAATAGACCTTAGACCTTAAATATGTGACTGAGAATACTAGAGGGCATATATTTTATTATCTTAAGCTTGAATAAAACCTTCAAACAGTTTGTTCAAAAATTTTAAGAGAATTTTCACTATAGACTCGAAAGGAACGGAAAATTAAAAAAAAATCGAGGAGATTAGCTGCAGTTTTATTATTATTGCTGATGTCATCGGAGCTGCCTTACTACTGCGATTAATTCCTCTCCAACTTTATAGGGTATCTTGAGGTCATATCCAAGTGTATTACTTCAGTGACATACTTCAGGATGCTGCTTAGCACCCCTGATGTGCACCAAGGTGTTATGTTATGTTTTCTTTTGAAATGCATTAATGCCCCAGCATGGCAGCAATAAAGATGTTCGCAATATAAAATCAGTCTTAAGTTATACATTATACGGCTTAGAAAACTTCTAGAACCATAAAAAACCTCATATATTTCAAAATATTTTGAAAGTTTCGAAGCTTGCCGAGAGTAAAATTATTCATTATGACATGACATTAAAAATCCTAAAGCATCTGTTAAATTTAATCTACTTTTAATTAACCTCTCTCGCGAATTGGATCGTAGTAATAATGAAAGTTAAACAGTTTGTTGACTACTTAAAAATCGTCTTTATTGCAGATTTGCATAGTAATACTGCTGATTTACTAGCTTCAATGCAGCTTAAATTTGGTTCGCAAATAAATTTTACTTTTAATATTGATAAGCTGTTCGAAAAATCTAATTATCGAAGGAAATTTTGTGAGTACTTCCTAGTCCATTTATATTTTTTGATTCATTGCGAACGGTGTTCTAGACTAAGATTGGCAATCAGGAAGTGTTTGATATGTTTTTTGCAGTCATCTCAAGATGTTATTACGAACTATTATTGCGTGTAAGATGACTCTTGAGACTTATTATAAAGCTTTTCCGAGTGTTCTATAAAAATAATGACTCGACAACCGTAGTAATTCGAAGATACAATGGAATTAGAGATTTACATCAAGCCCACTTGTATCAGCACTGATTAAGATCAGAAAACACAACCAAAAACTAATTCTTCAGGATTTAATTTTCTCCAGGAGGAAACATGAAATATGCAGAGAACCAGGCATAAATTTACACATAATTGGCCAATACAACCCTTCAGTAAGGATTACGGCCTAGCTTTTCACACCACTTATGTTGTAGGCGTTAATTTTATATTTGAGCGATAGTGATAGTTTTTGAGTGATAGTTTAACGTCGACTCCGAACGATAGATTTTTGAGATACTTTTTCGTGGCAGGTTTTTTTACTCAGATTTTTTGGCAGAAATCTGCTGAGAGGAAGTCGTGGAAGAAATATTTTTTTTATATTTTCGTTTTGATGCCTGACCTGGGATACGAACCCGGGCTTTACTTCTAATAAGCCAATAAACTACCTATTAGACTACTGCGACTACAAGGCATAAATTTAGTTCCAAAATTAGGTTAGAGGACGTGTACTTGTCAATTAAGACATGTACAGTACCCGGAGGTCGAATTGACCCATTGTACAAGGTCGTAGTTTCTCATACCACTTATGTTGTGTGTGTTAATTTTATACATGAGTGGTCGGACCTACAGTTTCAAGCCGAATCCGAAAGACAGATTTTTGAGAAACTTTTTATTGCAATTTTATTTACTCTCAGAGGATTTGCCAGAAATCTGCTGAGAGGAAGTCGCCGAAGAAATACTTTTTGTATTTTGTTTTGATGTATGGCCTGGGGTTTTTATTTTATTTAGTTCCTTAAAAATTTTAAATTCTTATACGCCTTGGGAAGGTTAGGCTATCCATTGGTAAGGTTTTCCTCCCTGGTACATACCATATCCCAATACACTTTCAAAGAGAGTGTTGTATTGTGTTAGCAGTAGCTGGTAACCCTGTAATTTTAGAACCTACCAAAGTCGACTAATCACCTTCTTTCTTGGAATAACTTGTCTAATAAAGAAATGCAAACGGAACAAAAAAACCGAATTACAAGACGAATAGGCTTTTTGAAAAGAACTAAAGGAATAAAAAATACGCTGTAGTAAGTAATCGATTACTACTTGCATATAAATTTTCAATTTTGAAACGTGCTCATGACATAACAAAATTTATAATTCTCATTGTTTTAGATTTTTCTCAGTGTTCTTTGAAAATATATTCTTACTGTCGTGGTATACAAATTACAAAAAAAAGAAACGTGCAAGGATAATATGGAGTCCATAGTTTAATAGTGCTTTAGTGTTTAAATTCTGCGATTATTCGAAACGAATAAAATATATGAATACATGATACATGAATCTACAAATAGTATTCATGTACGTACATATTTATGTTACCACAAATCGATTAACCGATTAATTTAATCGTTTAAAATTTCGACATATGTATACCTATCCTTGTATACATAAAACTAAAGCAAATAATTCTAGGGCTCCTGTTTATATACAGCAAAAGAAGAGCCTCTGTTGTTGTTGTTGTTTTTCTTGTTTTTTATTTTGTGGGAGAACTGTGTTAACCATGTGTTGTATAATGTAGACTGGGATTAACAGTGGATCTTTTGAATGGATGCTGCTGCACTTTACCACAAATTGATGAGCTACACGTGCATGCCGTTTATAAGCAAATGCTGCAATACACTCATGATCTCCCTCTCTTTCTCTCTATCTCTCTCTCTTTTTCTTCCAAATCCATAATCTTATGGTTGCATGGGCATGTACGTATGACTCAATATACATATGCAGGCAGGCAGATACAACAAACAAATACGGTAAACACTCTGCAACCATGTGTTATACAAATAAACATTCTTGCAACTTTCGTTTCCACCACATTGGTAGCAGTCTTCAGCATTATATTCCTATAGTACCTCTGAAAATGTAGAAATATATAAAAAAAAAGGAATTTTTTTTTGTAAAACTCTACTCAATTCACGTGATCTAAATATTCATGTAATGCCTCATACAACATTAACACACATACCATATACATATACATGCACATTTTCTTTGTAAGTGCAACTTGATTTGTTGATGCAAGCAGGAAAGTGTTTTATTTATTGTAGAAGCGAATCTCTGTTTAAAATTTTGATTGTATCGGTGATTAAATAATAAAAATCACTTGCAATTTTTAATCGTTGGAACGGGGGAAAAATGGAAAAAAATAAGAAATAAAATACAGCCATAAAGAACTGTTTGGTGGTGTTTAAGAGAAGTTGCAAAATATTGATTGTAAAATGTAATAACAAAAAAAAATGCTTACATGATATGGAGCCTATTTGTCAAGCGCTTCCGATCTTTAAACTTAAAGTTAAACAAAGCCTATGAGAGACATCATCGTAATTTCTTTTGGGTTTGATAGACCTATTGACCCCACTATGTGAAGTAGCCGTAGTCTAGTAGGTAGTTTGTTGGCTTATTAGACGCAAGGCCATGTTTCAAACCCCAGGTCAGACATCAAAACGAAATATGAAAAGGTATTTCTTCGGCGACTTTCTCTCAGCAGATTTCTGGCAAAAACTCTGACATTGAATAAAATTGCAATGAAATAATTCTTAAAATTCTGTCGTTCGGAGTCGATTTTAAACTGTAGGTCCTGCCGCTCATGTATAAAATTAACACACACAACATAAGTGGTCGTAATCCTGAATGAAGGGTTTTAATAACCAATTATGTATGTCTGTTGGATGACATCTAGCTGATTAATAATGTCTAAAGAAAAATACCGTCAGCTAGGCTCGATTGTGCTTCTCAGTTATTTAAAACGATAGTGCTTATGGCGATTGATTTCAGTGCTTTCCTTAATTACTGTTCTATTGACTGAAAGTATCAATGTCTACTGCTTGCAATGGCGAGTTGTATTTGATAACCGCAGTTCTTTTCTTTGTGTATGATTTCACCAGTAAATCAGAATAATAGGTGGGCAGACAGATCGATTCAAAATTTCCCAACACTTCGGAAAAAATACCCGCGGCAATTTCTATATCTGTACAGATAAATGCTGAACTTATTTTGATTCTTCCACACGCAATCAAGTTAGAGAACCTGATAATTCTAGGATTCATGCAACCATGAGGTCACGTTCAGTCGGTTAGTCTCACAAGCTTAGCGTCATTTATGGCTCTACAGCAACCCAAAAGTTTCACTTAATTTCAGCATCAGTGTGGCGGAGTAACTCTTAATCATAACCACAAGATCAGGCAGTTTGGGGAACTTCTTTGTAGACAAAAAAAAAAAAATTCCTCTACATGAGTAAAAGATACAAAGTGCCTGTGATTTTTTTAACATTTCTCGGTGGCCTATACACATTACCTCCACGTGAGAGGACCATGTACTTAAATTTCTCATGCATCATATCCTATGTGATGCGAGCTGAGTGGAATGGCACCAAATTGTTGCCATATATTGACAATCGTATACAACGACATTTATTAACTGTACTGGCTTTGGAGAATTTGGCAATTGATTCTTGTTTTCATTTAAAAATCATCTTAGAGGATATGGTCCACTTCCGGACGAATGGATGCGTGAATAAGCAAAATTTACGAATTACCGAAAAAGTAAATTTTTGGGTGTGGTTTTTCTGTTGGAGGGGTCTTCGGTCCGTATTTATTTGGGCACGACATTGGACATCACTGTCAACAGCGTTCTATTATAGATTGACCAACTTCTTTTGGCTCGAATTTGATGATCTGGACACCAATGACACGTGGCTTCAATAAGACGGCACAGTGTGTCACACACCTCATGCCATACTAAACGTTCTGCCCAAGCAATTTGAGGGCATCATGAGAGCATGAGGGCATAACCTATTTTTCTAGTTCAAACAGAGTGCCCGGCAGTAGTGGCCATCCACTGAGTGTTGGTAGTAAACAGAAAAAGGAAAACAATATCACAGTTACGAGTTTTAGCCGTAGTATTCATTGGGTTAAAACCCTCTGACTCTTTCCTGCACCTAAAACCAACTTAATTATTTACGTACTTACTTGCTTAAGTGGTCTATATAACCCTATAGTCAGGATTACAACCTAGCTTCTCATACCGTTTATGTTGTGTGTGTTAATCGTATCCATCAGTACGTAGACCTACTGTTTAATGTCGTCTCTGAGCTGCTAAAAGGAAGTTGACGAGCAAATATTGTTTTTATTTCGTTTTGTTCGAGATGTCTGGATGACTGTATCACGGGCTCTTATTTCATAAGCTAGCCCACTACCTACTATTCTACAGCTCCTTTTAACATTTAAGTGAGGTAACTAAAGGAAATCGCCATAGTCTAGTAGTTAGTGCGTTTGTTTATTAGACATGAGGGCTCGGTTCAAACCTCAGGTCAGACATCAAAACGAAATATGAAAAATATTTCTTCGGCGACTCCTCCTCTCAGCAGATTTCTGGCCAAAACTCTTTGAATAAATAAAAAGCTGTCATGAGAAGGTTTCTCAAAAATCTGTCGTTCGGAGTCGACTTTAAACTGCCGCCACCCATGTATAAAATAACACACACAACATAAGTGGTGTGCGAAGCAATGTTGTTTGTAATGACCAATTATGTATGTATGTATGATTAGAGGAAGTAGAGAGAGAATGCCTCCCCATAATGCATAATGCATAATGTTAAGCACATAGATATTTGCTTCTGGAATGCTTTAAAGTTCCACAGTTTCCGATTATGTTCCAATATTGAGCTTGAAGCGAATTCTATTCTAAACAAATATTTCTAATGGCTATAATGTCTGGTAAGAAGACTAGTTGCCGGCTTGAAGATAAGCTACAGTTTGAGGATAGCCTGAAACCTGTTCTTACTTCAATTGCTTTGAAAATGTATCGATTTTCTGAAACTTGACTGGCTTGAGAAGAGACATGTGTTTGCTCAATCTTCACTTTCGTCAAGTATACTCTTCCAATCTTTTTCCAATTATTTGCACTTCACAGCAAGCTACAACCGGCAACTGCTTACCAGCAAGTTCATTTGCCTGCTCATTATCCTGAATTTCTTGATGATCTGGGATCCAGCAAATTGTGACCTACACTTACTAATCTCGAGTCGACCTCCAAAGTGCTTGGATGGAGGACTGATTTGATCATTCTCTATAGGATAATAGTATCAGTCTGATAAAATGATGGTGATTTCATTTAAATGGCGATTTGTTGAATTATCTTTAAATGACACTTTGTTGTTTGCAAAATGCAACAGACATGAACAAATTTTACCACGTTTTTGATAAATTTGCCTCGTCAAATTCATTTCAACCCACATAGCGTTTTCAACAGTTTTTCTTCACCTTTTCATGCCTTTTTTGGTATGACTTTAATAATTGTGGGAAAAAATCTTCATTCTGCCAATCATATTGCGTGCTTAAAACATTGTCTGCTTTTAACCCAATTTTCTTTGTACCACAGAAATACATGTGCACGTGCACAAATCTCATTAGCCAGTAATTTGCATTATAAATGTTTTCAAGCGCTGTATCTGTATCTCTGAATGTCCGAGATCGACCAACGGTTTGGGCCGCTACGTGAAATGTTGGGCATATTGCCAGTCAGTACTTAACAATTAGATTCAATTAGATAATGTTGTAGCAATTAAAACAACGGACAGACACATACATATACGAACACATACACACATACATTCAAATGCCGATTGCAACATACATACATATACATACAATCAAATATAGCGTTTAGCAACATATTGACATCACAATTATCCCACAAGTATGAATATGCTTAAAGAGTGTTGAAATTCAACATGGCTTCAACGCCTGTTGCGACAACAAAATGTCGCTGCCACACACTCACTCACACACACACATTTATAGCACCACTTAACCCCCAAGGTAATCATTTAAAATTATGCCGTGGACAGACTGTAAACTCGACAATTTCTTTTTTTTTAATTTTTAATTGCCTTAGCAGAGGTGGAAATATCAAAAGAACTTAAGCTTTACTGGAACACCGAAGCAAGAAAGCATTAAACGGGGTGAGATACATATTTGGGCTGAATTTTGGCTCAATGTTCACATGCAAGAGAAATGATGAAGAGTCAAAGACAGTTTGTATCTTTTGCTCATGTAGAGGAATTTTTTTTTGTCCACAAAAAAGGGTCAACTGCCACAATCTGCCCTGATCTTGTGGTTATGATTAAGAGCTTCTCTGTCACACCGGTACTGAAATTAAGAGAAACTGTTGGGTTGTTGTAGAACCATAAATGACGCTAAACTTGTTAGACTAACCGAGTGAAAGCGACCTCATGGTTGCATGAATCCTAGAATTATCAGATTCTCTAGATGTGACTTGATTGTGAGTGGAAGAATCAAAATAAATTTTGCATTTATCTGGACAGATATAAAATTTGGTGCTGAAGTGGTGGGAAGTTTTGAATCGATCTGACTGCCCACCTATTATTCTGATGAACTGGTGAAATCATAAGCAAGGAAAAAAATGGCGGTTTTAAAATATATCTCGGCGTTGCAAGCAGTAGGTTAGGTTAAAGGACGTGTACTTGCCAATTAAGACAAGTACAGTACCCGCAGGCCGAATTGACCCATTGTACTAAAAGCAGTAGACATTGATACTTTCAGTGAAGAGAGTAGTAATTAACGAAGGCACTGAAGTCTATCGCCATAAGCTGAAATGAGAACTATGGATTTAGATAACTGAGGAGCACAATCGGGCCTTGCTGTCGTCATTTTTGTTTATACATTATTAATCAGCTAAATGTCGTCCAAAATACATACATAATTGGTTATTACAACCCTTCATTCTCACACCGCTTATATTGTGTGTGTTAATTTTATACATGAGCGGCGGGACAAATTTAAAGTCGATTCCGAACGTTAAATTTTTTAGATTTTTTTCATGTCAATTTTTATTAACTCTTAAAGTTTTTGCCAGAAATATGCATGCCGTTCAACAGCATGCCACAAATTGCATAACAATCTTTCGTGCGATTTAACGCCTCTGGATTACTTTTCATGGGGTAATGTTAAGCCATAGGTTTATACCGACAAAGCATTAACAATCAATTGCTCATTACAAACCTTTATTTAGGACTACAACCCACCTTTTCACGCCACCCACTTTGTGTGTGTTAATTTTATCCATGAGTACAGGGACCTACTGTTTAAAGTCGACACCGATATGCAGACTTTTGAGATGTTTTTCATGACAATTCAATTCACTCTCAAGGTTTTTGTCAGAAGACATATGTATATATGAGAGGAAGTAGCCTGATCCAGAGATTGAATCACGGGCTCTTGCCTAATAAAACAACAGACCGTCTACTACTCTACGGTGACTTTGTATGCTGATATACGGCCAAACAAAAAGTGGACTAAACGAAATATAAATCGTAGCCAATCAGAAATATTCCGGAAATTTAAAAATAAATGCCATGATTATGATATAAAAATGTATTCTAATAATGTACACACACATACATAATTGATCATTACAAGCCTTTAGTCAGGATTACGATCTAACTTCTAACATCACTTATGTTGTGTGTGTTAATTTAATACACGAGTGGCGGAATCTACAGTTTAGTGTCGACTCAGAACGACAGATTTTATGAGAAACATTTCGTGGCAATTTTATTTGACGCTCAGAGTTTTTGCCAGAAATTTTTGACCTGGGGTTTGAACGGTGGCCTCACGTCTAATAAGCCAACACTACTAGGTACAATAACTTCATATACAGCCAGATTTATTGAAAAAAGTAGTCAGAAAAGGACTGAATGGTAGGCCGTAGCCTCGGGAGAAATATGCCGGAAACTATATTTAAAAAATAATGCCATGAACTTATTTGCTAGATTGTGATAAAAATGTATTCCAACAATTATTTCTTTTAAATAAAAATAGTGCATCAATGATATAGCGAACCGATATGATGTTTGTATCACATGGGTACCGGGGCATAGGGATATTCCCGGCAACTGCAGAGCAGATGGTTTGGCCAGAAGGGGCACGACCATCGAACTCTCTGATGAATTCTCTACATTGGGGATCCCTTTGGATACCTGCAGGCTTATAATTGACAATGCAATCGTGGACCTTATCAACAGTAGGTGGGCAGCTTCGGATAAGGGCAGAACGGCGCAAAAAATCTGGCCAAGGCAGGATAGGAGGCGCACGGCGACTCTGCTTAAACTCCAAAGAAGCAGGCTCAGCGCTGTTATCGGGGTTATTACGGGGCATTGTATTATAGGAACGCATGCGAAGCGTATTGGTCTTGGACACCTCGCGAAAGATTTCTGCAGAAGCTGTGGAGATGAGGAAGAGGCTGAAACTATTCTTCACCTACTGTGCACATGCACGGCACTTGGTTAGAGGAGAAAGAGATACCTGGGTGCCTACTACATGGAGGACCTAGATGAACTATCATGCATGGATATTGGCAGTCTGAGTCGCTTCATCGGAAGCTCCGAGTGGTTCCTGGAATAGGGGAGAATGTGAAACTGTGGTATCACAATGGGCTCTGTGTGCGCCCTAAGTGTATCCGCTTAAGACTCTATCGAGGGGACAGCCACTTCTACCTACCTACCTACCTAAATAAAAATAGGTTCTGGGATTAAAGGAGCACTCAGGTTTTATGGTTATGAAATGCACATTGGTCTCTTACCAAATAAAGATTGATTCAAAAAATACGACCACAAAAACTGAAAATATCCGACATGGTTGATAGCTGGGACCATTTCGAAAGGAAAAACAAACTCTTGCCACCTGTAGGATATACAAACCGTTATGGTCTCAACACAATCGTAACAGAAAGGAGCTATCTTGACAATAAACTTGAAACAATCCGGTGTGATCAAACGCAGACAGAAATACTTACTTCTTTCCGGATCTCGATTTTATTTTACACGTGTGCTTAGGTTACTACATCAGCGATTTCAAGAGTTCGTGCCGGTTCTACTCTTTAATTAATTTTTTAATTTTTTAATTTTTAATTTAATTTTTTACTCATCATCTAAACACACTTCCATCCCTGAATTTTGTTTAAACGCACACTTTTTAAAATTTTTTTCTATCTGGCTTGGCTAGGTACTTGAACATTCAAGAACCTATTTGTCCTACACACACACACGTGTACAGACAATTTGCACTTGTGAAGACGAACATTAAAACATACATACAATCCCGTTTTGTAGTTAAATCAACTGTCATATTTTAAATTAGCGTTTGTCATTTTCACAAAACCAACCTCCAGTGCAACATTTACGCAATAACGATTATGTTAGTGGATACGCCATAATGCTTTCATAATTACACTTTAGAATTGCAAATACAAATACAAAATAACAGGACATTATTGTATATGTACATAGAGTGACTGCAGTCTTCTGAATGCACGAACACATATACAGATACATGCAGTTTAAGGAAAATACACAGTTATGAACAACTAATTAGAATTTGTTGCATAATTGTTGAGGTATTACTGATGAAAGTGGAACAACAGGGGAATATTTTTAACAAATTCAGTGTGTTCCCTTTCTTACCACGATTGGGCACGATTGTGGGCAAAAAAGTCCGATGTCTTTACTTTAATTAATGACTTTCCACATACAAACACGATTACAGTAAAGTCGCCGTAGTTCAGTAGGTAGTGTGTTGGTTGCACATGAGATCGGTTCATATCCCCAGGTCAACACATCTCCAACAAAACGAAGTACGAAAAAATATTTATTCGGCGACTTTCTCTCAGCAGGTTCCTGGCAAAAACTCTGACAGTAAATAAAATTGCCATGAAAAGTTCCTCAAATATCTATCGTTCGGAGTCGACTTTGAAACTGTAGGTCCCGCCACTCATGCATAAAATTAACACACGCAACATGAGTGGTGTGAGAAACTAGGTCTATAATACTGACTTAATCTTGACCAATTATGAATGCATGTAATCATGACTATAAGGATACGAAATGTATTCATTTCTGAATTACTAAATACGCTGTGTTTGCTGTCTAATTTGTGATTTTTCTTCCCAAATGCATATACACAGAGGCACTTCCAAATATCATAATCGTAATGGTAATCATCATTATCATTATTGCTGTCATCATGTACCCCCTTATTGTCCATAAATGCCGTTGTATATGTTAATTTGCAGCTGTGTGTGTGTGTGTGAGTGTATGAGTTTTGGCTATTTGTTTGTGTGTATTTAATAAAAACATGGTTACAAATACTTCAGCATACAAATACTCGTTGAATGTATATTTGCAACGGAAATTTTTGTTTTGTCTTGTGCTTATTTAAATCGAAAAGAAAAACAAAGAAACTGGAAGAGGAGATAATATAAAAGAGAATTTGCAAATATTCTTTTCAAATCTCATAGTAGCCATTAATTGCCCCTACACTTGAAACTAGAGATACGAATGTTACGAAGTGGCATTAGATACTGTGATATGCCCGGTATGTAAATTTTACAGATCAAATGGGGGATCAAAAACTTATATTCATGGAAAGGAATGCAAAAAGATTTGCCCGCCATATCATGCTTAGAATCTGCATTGTTCGTTCCCATTGACGAGGTACTTGTGCTTAATGCAGTCTAAATTAAACTGAACATTAGTAAAATATTCTTCTTTCTAAATACATTTGCACATTGTAAGTCAGTTAAGGGTTTCAATTTTATTCAATCATTAAAACCCTTTAGTCTGGACTACAACCTAGTTTCTCATACCACCCACTTTGTGTGTTAATTTTATACATGAGTAACGGGATCTACATTTTAAAGACGACTCTGAACGACCGATTTTTAAGAAGCTTTTCGTGACAGGATGGAATGCAAAAACAAGGTAAAGTTTCTGATTGTGGTCAACTTGGCGACCACCAGGACGATCCTTGTCTTGCTGTATTCAAGTTGACACGCAGCCTCCTCGTGGCCCCTCCTGGATGGCATTCTAGCACCCGCTAGATGGTAACTAATGCGTGCAGCGAAGTCTAATCCCCTGGACGTTAAATTTGGGTTGTGCGTAGGGCTTGGAACCCACCACGTAAAAATTTGCTCCAATGAAAACCGGAACAACAGACCTAAAAAAGATCTCCTCAAAAGTTGACGACCACGGCAAACGTTCAAAGGACAACGATTTAAGAATAGCCACTTGGAACGTCCGCACCCTTTATAGGGTAGGCGCTTCCGCCCAGCTGGCGGATGCCCTCAAGAAATGTAAGATGGACATCACTGCCATACAGGAAATGCGATGGATAGGGCAAGGATGCAAAAGGCTGGCATCTTTCGATGTGTATTACAGCTGCCATGTTGATAAGCACGAATTCGGATGCGGTTTTGTGGTTAATAAGAGACTTCGACACCTTGTCTCTGGGTTCACGCCTGTGAACGAAAGAATAGCCACAATCCGCATCAGGGCAAAATACTACAACATCAGCCTAATTTGTGCTCACGCCCCGACGGAAGAAAAGGACGATGTGGTTAAGGATGCCTTCTACGCTAAACTCGAGGACGTATATGATAAGTGCCCGACCCATGACGCCAAAATCGTACTCGGAGATTTCAATGCGAAGGTCGGGCGGGAAGGTATCTTTGGCCCCACTGTCGGACAGTTCAGCCTCCACTCGAACACTACCTCCAATGGTATGAGGCTGATCGATTTCGCCGCGGCGCGTAACATGGTAGTATGTAGCACTAAGTTTCAACATCTCGACATTCACAAGGCCACTTGGATGTCCGCCGATCGATCAACATCCAACCAGATCGATCATATTGTGATAGACGGAAGGCACGTATCCAGTGTACTAGATGTGCGCACATTCAGAGGTCCAAACATCGACTCGGACCACTACCTTGTCGCAGCCAAGTTTCGATTGCGCATTAGCGCTTCGAGGTCTGCGCACTCTAGTGCATTGCGAAAGCTGGACGTTAAGAAGCTGCGATCACAAAGGACAGCTGAGGCTTTCTCCGCTCTACTCTCGGATAAGCTCCGTCGTTCTCCATCTAATCTCAACGACATTGGCGGACTGTGGGCCAACATCTCCCACTCCTTGCGCACTGCTGCGGAAACAGTCCTTGGTTTCTACCGCCCACCCCAACGAAATCAATGGTACGATGAGGAGTGTCGCGAGGCAACTGCAGCGAAAAACGTTATGGAGGAAACACTTCTCTACTCTGCTACAAGGCGATGACGACACCAATACCGCCTTTAGAGATGATGTTCCGAACCCGATCGATGATGACGGCGTGGAGATTCCGCCGCCTAGCTATGAAGAGGTCAAAGTCGCGATTACGCGCCTTAAAAACAATAAAGCGGCAGGTCCTGATGGCCTCCCCACTGAATTGTTTAAGACCGGATGTAATGAGTTGGTAGGGCGCATGCACCAGCTTATTTACAAAATATGGCTAGAGGAAAGTATGCCCAACGATTGGAACCTCAGTGTCCTCTGTCCTGTCCTGAAAAAGGGAGACCCTACTATATGCGCCAACTATAGGGGTATAAGCCTTCTCCCTACCGCATATAAGGTTCTTACAGGTATATTGTGTGAACGACTGAAGCCACTCGTCAAAACACTGATTGGACCTTATCAGTGCGGCTTGTGGTAAGTCCACCATCGACCAGATCTTCACACTACGCCAAATCCTGGAAAAGACCCACGAGAAACAAGTCGACACACACCATCTTTTTGTCCCATAAGGGATCGTGTTTTTGCCGCAATGTCTGAGCTCGGTATACCTGCGAAGCTGATAAGGCTATGCAGAATGACGTTGAGCAATTCCTGTAGCTCCGTCAAGGTAGGCATGGACCTCTCCGAGCCTTTTGATACCGTGCGAGGTTTCAGACAAGGCGACGCCTTATCATGCGACCTCTTCAACTTCGTCATGGAGAGTGTTCTGCGAAAGGCAGGAGTGCATCGCAGTGGCACTATATTTCAAAAAAGTGTCCAGTTGCTTGCGTACGCTGACAATATTGACATAATAGGGCGTTACTGCTGCTTTTAGTGCTATTGAACGCGAGTCTACTAAGATGGGTTTGGCAGTAAATGAGGGCAAAACAAAGTATATGTTATCGACAAGTAGAGACGTGCGGCGTATTGATTCTCAGATTACGGCCGATAACTATACTTTTGAAACAGCCAAGGAATTTATTTATCTTGGCTCCGCCGTTACCACCACAAATGATGTCAGTCTGGAGATCAAGCACAGGATCACTCTTGCCAAGAGGTGCTACTATGGTCTCAATAGGCAATTGAGTAGTAGAGACCTCTCTCGTACGACGAAGCTAACACTCTACAAGACGCTCATCCTACCCGTGCTTCTTTATGGCGCAGAGGCATGGACCCTATTAAGTACTGATGCAGCAGCCTTGAGAGTGTCCGAGAGAAAAGTACTGCGTAAGATCTTCAGTCCAGTACGTGTTGGCGATGATTTCCGCATTCGATACAATAGTGAGCTGTATGAGCTCCTCAACGACATGGACGTTGTACAGCGTATTAATATCCAGCGGCTGCGCTGGCTCGGCCATGTCGTTCGAATGGAGGAGGATACTCCAGCGAGACGGGTATTTGATGCGGGGATCTGCGGAAGTCGGCGAAGAGGACGACCTTGTATCCGTTGGAAGGACCAAATCGAGGGAGCCCTGTCATCGATTGGTGTGACCAACTGGCGTAGGCGCGCAAGAAGGATGTGTTGCGGCAGGCCGAAATCTGTTAATCGGGTTGTTATGGCCAATTAAGTAAGTAAGTAGTTTCGTGACAAATTTATTTCCTCCCACAATTTTTGTCAGAACACTGTTGAGAGCAAATCGACGTAGAAATATTTTTTTCATATTTAGTTTTTTCTTCGAGATGACTAAACTAGGGGGTTGAACTACAGGGTTTCGTCTATAAAGCCAACACACTACCTACTCGACTTAGTTCTACTAAAATTAAGTTATAAAAGCAGAAAAACTGCCATGTTTTTGGTTGCATTGAAGTGTATCGAAAGGAGTATTCAACTGCTTTAGTCTTTTAAACTACTACAGTGGATACGTGAATAGGGTACATAGGGCAATTCGCGCAACTTAATATAATTTGGTAGCGCATGTTATTCTCCTTGCGGGCAACGTGTGCCAGATATCGGAATCTTATGCAATTTTACATTCCTTGTAGCTGGCCAATCAACATATTCAAGATATTGCTTGTGTGTGTGTGTTTAGCATATTCTTCATTCATATTGAAGTTACTTTTCCATGAAAGTCCAACCATCAACCAGATTTTCTTCACATTACTTCAAATCCTGCACAAAACCCATGAAAATCAAGTCGACACACACCATGCTTTTGTCGACTATAAGGCAGCCTTTGACAAGCATATAAAGAATCATGTTTTTGCCACAATAGTTGATAACAGTGTTTATGCGAAGCCGATAAGGCTATGAAGAATGACGTTGAGCAATTTCGTCAAGTTACGTTGGAATCTCTCTGAATCTTTTGATATCTTACGGGAATTCAGACAAGGTGATTCCTTATATACTTATGGTCACTTAAGATCACTCATGCCAACAGGTGCTATTAATGTCTCAATAGCCGATTAAGTAGAAGAGGTCCTCTTTCGTACGACGAAACTAATACTCCAGAAATCTTTTATTGCCCATGTGTTCTTCTATGGCGTAGAGACATAGACGTTATTAAGTGCCAATGCAGCAGCCTTGAAAGTATTCGAAGGAAAAGTCATACGATCTGGTATCTTCGATCCAGTGCGAGTTGGCGACTACTTGCCCATATGATCCAACAACGTTCAGTGCTTTAACATCCAGCTGCCTTTAGTGCTGTTGAACTGAAATCAAGTTGTATCTGGCAATAAATGAGAACAAAATGAAGTTTATGTTGTCTACAATAGGGACATCAGGTATATCGGATTTCAGATTACGACCGATAACTATAGTTTAAGATCACTCTTGCGAACACGAGTTACAATGGTCTCAATATTACGAAACTCTAGAAGTTGCCCATTCTGCCCGTGGTCCTCAACGACTCAGAAGCATGGACGTTATTAAGTGCCAATGCAACAGCCTTGAAGGTATTCGAAGGAAAGGTCGTATGATCCTTGATCTTTGGCCAAGTGGTAGTTAGCGAGTATATTCGCATTCGCTGCAACAATGTTCAGGGCATTAACATCCAGCATTTCAAGCTAATTTCTCTGTTACATTATTGCCAGAAGTAACCACAGATCAAATCATTGTAGTTGTCGTAGTCTAGTAGGTAGTGTGTTCGTTTATTATATTAGACATGAGGCCTTGGTTTAAATTTCAGACATCTCCAACAGGACGAAATATGAAAAAATATTTCTTCGGTGACTTCCTCTCCGCAGTTTTCTGCCAGAAACTCTCCGAGAAAAATAAAATTGTCATGAAAAAATTTCTAAAATATCTGTCGTTGGGCGTCGCCTTTAAACTGCAGGTCCCACAGCTCATGTGTAAAATCTAGAAAACACAGCTTAAGTAGTGTGAGAAGCTAGTTCGTAATCCTGACTCTTTAGTCAGCCTCCCACACTGCTGACAAGCTTCTAACAAGCTGCGTTTGTTAATTTTATACATGGGAGATGGGACCAGCTTAAGTAGGTGTAAGAAGCTGACTGAAGAGTCAGGATTACGATCTAGCTTCTCACACTACTTAAGCTGTGTTTCTTAATTTAATACATGAGCGGTGCGACCTGCAGTCGTAATCCTGAATCTTCAGTCAGCTTCTCACACTTTTTAAGCTGTGTTTGCTAATTTTATACATGAGTGTTGTAATGACCAATTATGAAGTTTATGTAACCTTACGCCATAAGCATATGAAGTCTGTAACAGCTTCGGGTTGTCGGGATTTCTGTCCCTGATTATCAGCAGGTTCTTCTATATTATAAAGAGCGGTGTGCCTAAGGTTTTATTTTTATTACAGTTCTCAGAATAGTTTGGAAGCTACATTCTCTGTAGATCAACTTAGGCGTTCTTGTAAGCAGATCTTAACTTTTCGGAGGATAAATATACTGGCCATGCGTCTGACAAAAACCTGAAAGAAAGAACCGCATTTCTCAAGTCACTACTGAAAAGCCCGTATTTCCAGCACATTTATATTTTATTTTAAAATCGACAACAACAGCAAACTTGGCCAAGAATATTCACTTTGTTGTTTTAGTTGCTCGTTATGTTGGCGTAATGTTTAGTTGAGTGAAATTCACTTTGTATCTCTCCAAGCACCACATGCAACATTTACATGGATTACTTGAATTGTATGCGTATTAAGTATGATGTGGCTATTGCTACTACTGTTGCTGCTGCTGCTGCCGTCTACTTGCTACTTTCTTTTAATAATGTTGCAACAATTTCTTCCTTTATTTGTTAGTTGATCTAATGAATGGCTGTTTGGTTTGGATTGTTACTGTTGTGTTGATAGTCTTCTTGATTGTTTCGGATAATGCAACAGCAACATTTGTACAATACAGTTATTTTATTATTAATTTTAAGTGAGTATAACTGTATATCTGTCTGTCTGAGAGTACGTCCGTCTTCCTGTTTTTATGTCTTTAATTGTTTTGTGTGGTTGTTCGTGTTGAACTTGTCGCCCATAAAATACAATTAAATTGTGATCATCTTTTGCTTGAACTTCAAATGAGGCAACAATTAAAATCTTATCATGTATTCGTGTATGTATGTATGTGTAATGTAAAGATGTAATTAAAAAATGTGATGTAAAATTTTAAATGTTAATTACACTTTAAGAGTGTAATAATAAATGCACACACATACGACATATACACACAGTTATGGTCAAAACGGTTTAATTAATTAAGGAAATATTTGCAAAAGTTTTGATATGTCAGCACATATCAATTGCTTTATGGTCTATAAGACAAAGAAGTAGAATAGGGGATTAATTGCGTGTGAAAATTGTTTTTTTGTTATCAATTAAATTGCATCACCACTAGAAATTAATGAATATTATCCGTTATTGCGGTTTTTAAGCTGCCCTTATTGTTTAATTATGATTAGGGTTGATTACAAATGCAAATTAGTTGACAGAGATTCATTAAAATTGTACACTTGACAAAACGTCTACATGCACATATACTTAAGGCAATGGACACAGCCTATGGGCTCCTACATACATACATAATTGGTCATTACAACCCTTTAGTCAAGATTACAACCTAGCTTCCTACACCACTTATGTTGGGTGTGTTAGTTTTATACATGAGTGGCTGGACCTTCCGTACAAAGTCGATTCCGAATGACAGATTTTTGAGAAACTTTTTCATGACAATGTTATATACCTCAGAGAGTTTTTGCCAGAATTCTGCTGAGAGGCAGACGCCGAAGACATATTTTTTCATATTTTGTTTTGATATACGACCTCGTGTTTGAACTGTGGCCTCACGTCTAATAAGCCAAAATACTACCTAGTCTACGACTTTGTCAACAGGGATAAATATGTGATTAATTCCGTACGGTGGGTCAGGACTTGGTTTACTTAGCAGCCGCCGCAATGGGTATAGGTCCTACAAGTCACCTTTGTAACACCATTAGAAGTGCTTCCAAAGGATTAGACATGTGTTTCGCTACAGCTTTGCTGCTTCCAGTGGGTCTGATATATTTCTCTTGTTGTCTTACTGCAGATGTAGTAAGCCCAAAACCTCATTACTAAAATTATATTGATTACACGGACATTGTTTTAAAAAGAATGACATGATGCCACATGATGAGCAATGTCATCCTCATCTTTTGGCTCTCCGTATTCAAGAATCTCCGTATTCAGAAATCCATAAAGAATCCAGTATTCTTCAACAATTTTTGGATAATCTTGCATGTGGTGTACATATTCTCTAGGGATTTAATAGGCGCAAGAAACTAAGCACTGATGCAGCAGCCTTCAGAGTATTCGAGAGTAAAGTCCTACTTAAGATCTTCGGTGTACGAGTGCGAGTAGGCGATGTTTTCTGCATCCGATACAAAAATGAGCTGTGTGGGGCCCTACACGACACGGATACCTTGAACAGGGTATTAACATCTACCGGCTGCGCTATCTTGGCCATATCGCTCGAATGGAGGAGGACTATGCAGCTAGATTGCCTTTTGATTCGGGGATTTGCGGAAGTCGGCGTTGGAAGTACCAAATCTAGGAAGTCGATTACTGTGACCAACTGGCGAAGGCGCGCAAGAAGCAAAGTTGCTTGAAGAAAGTCAGGCTGATATCCGTTAAGTGGGTTGTTAATATCCAATTAAATAAGTAAGTAAGTAAGAAACAATCTAGGACTCAGTTGTCCTGAAAAATCTAAACATCCGACTTTATTGCATAATCTGGACCCATCAGTGAATACTTGATGTTCTCTGGGAAAAGTAAACCTTAGTTTATAAAAGAAGGATCGAGAGTGGGTTCAGGTAACGTGCAATCGATGGGTATGTTCATATTAACTGTACTCAAGACTTTGATATGACCATAGCTTCTATAATTCCGTACTTTTGGGCGCATTGTTGCGTTCCTAGCCATTTCGTCGACAATATGTCTGATGGTAGTCAGTTAAACATAATAAATTACACCTTGAATGTCCAGAACGGCGTCGTTGAAAGAGTGCTGTATGTGGTAAACAGCAAAATTATGGCGACCTGTAAAGTGTTAGCCAAATAACAAGTCACCACCAATAATAATCTTAATATAATCTTTTGGAAAACTTAGTTAAATTTTTTTTATACAAAATTTTCTGTGAATGCTTTTCGAACAGAAAGTAACCATTTTCAAAGACAATTAATTTTTAACAAACTAACTAATTTTCATTCTTCATTATTTTGACTAAAAATGTTTACTTCAAAGCACAATTAAATTGTAATACATTGTCAAAAAGTGTCGTGTGGTCTTATAAGCTTTTTACACATGGTTATACGCAGGATTATTAAAACAAAACTTAAATGTTTGTGGTTACACTCACTGCTTAAATGCTTAATTGTATGCATTTAAATTCTATGCGGTTTTAAAAGTTCTACGACAGTTGCATAATCAAATTATGTAAACGTAGCAAAGCATTCAAATACAAAGAGAACAGAATTGTCTTCAGTTAAGATGTTCAATACTTTCATTGCAGTTTGAGGTGATGTAGAGGCTAATATTTTTAAATGAAGTGATTTTTTTTGGTACAATACTTTCAGAAGTTATTTCCAGTAATTTAAATTATAGTCTTACTTTCCTCTGACCACAGGGTTCATCTCCATAACATAATTGGTTATTACAACCCTTCAGTCAGGATTACGGCATAGTTTCTCACACCACTTATGTTGTGTGTGTGTTAAATTTTATATATGAGTGGCGGAACCTACAGTTTAAAGTCGACTCCGAACGACAGATTTTTGAGAAACTTTTCATAGCAATTTTATTTAGAGTTTTTGCTAAAAATCTGCTGAGAGGAAGTCGCCGAAGTAATAATTTTTCATATTTCGTTTTGATGTCTGACCTGGGGTTTGAACCGCGGCCTTACGTCCAATAAGCCAACACAGTACCTACTAGACTACGGCGACTACTATCATCATCAGGGCGAGCAAATATTTGAAGAGATCTCTGACAGAAATTGGAACAATTTTGAAGGCCTGTGGTCTAAATTGCCGTTGAATGATCAGTTGAAAAAGCAGTTGTCACATAGTTTGTGATTTCCAATTACTCTATGCACGTCATTATCTAATGGTTATACCATGTCGTAACCACTTACCAAGTATTTCACAAGGAATGTCCGGAGCACTAGGTTTAAATGGCATATTTGTTGCAATTGATTCTTAACGATTTTTGTTTTCCTAAAGCGTCCCCCTGATGTCGAAGTACATACGTATTCTTATGTTGATTATGATGAGTTTGTGCCAGCAATTGTTCATAATTGGTTGGGAGTAGTTAGGCATATCTCAATCAATAAATTTTCAACGATTTTTTTACAGCAAAAAACTTCTCTAATTCATTACGTTCTTTAGCGAATCTCTAATCGAACGTTGCGTATGATGCATAAGCACAATAAACGTAACGCAGCAAACACAGCAATTTTATAACAACAATTTGCTCGTCTTTAAAATAATTGTTTACCATATACAGTCAACCCTCCTATAACGCGGCGAGTGCGTACCGCGTTATAAGAAACTCGGATTTAACCATACAAACCAGGCTAATTCGTAGCGCGTTCTATGGAAACCGTATACCGCGTTGTATAGAAATCGCGCTATAAGAAACTCGGAATTAGTACAAATCACATCATTCGTACCGCGTTATATGGAGACCAAGACAAGATAAATTGTAAATTATTTTTTGTATTTTTATGTACTGTGAAAGAGCTCTGTGATGACTGAAATCGATGTCGTAGACGGCTATGAGATAAATTGGCATGTTTATATAAACATGTTGTTTATATATCTCGGCTGTGCTTTTGCGTCGTAAATGAAACTGATATTAAACCCTCTTACAATATCTTGTTACTAGCGTCATTCACAGGCTGTGCGGAATGTGCTTATGGGATATTGTTGAAGGGAAACCGCACAGTAAGAGTATCGCAATTTCAGTTCCGCGTTATGTGGAAACCGCGTTGTATGGAAACCGCGTTCTCAGAGTACCGCGTTATAGGAGGGTTGTCGCAATTTCAGCCCCGCGTTATATGGAAACTGCGTTCTGAGAGTACCGCGTTATAGGAGGGTTGACTGTACACCCATGTATTCTATTTTTGAAAGAATGCTGTGTAGCATTTATTGTGTTTATAGCATCACACTTAAAACGGTACAGATATTGTTGAAAACACCCGTGAGCGAATCGGAAAGGGAGTTAACAATTTCATTCCCATTTTATACATGTTATAGTAGCACATGTTCTTCTACAACTGTGATGCATCACCAACTTTTGCAATCATTCGCTAATAGATCGTTACCGCTCTTCTGATTTCCGTTCCTGTTACTGTGTTGCACCTTAAATACTATAAAACCTACTAATAAGATCTTTTGCCTGGTATCCTTCCGGATACTATAGAAATTACCCCTATGAACTTACATTATTTGCCTGAAGAAATCAAATTTCGAGTCGTTTTTAATTCTGATTTTGATTTTATAAGAAGATACGCAGTTTTAGTTGCTGCCTTCATCTATGCCTACTTATTATGCCAATTCCGTTTCAAAACCAAATGATATGATATTTTCTTTAATTTTTCAATCACTATATTACATAAGCATTGAATGCAGTTGTACTGTCAAAGGTAGGTTAGGTTAGGTTAGGTTAGAGGACGTATACTTGTCAATTAAGACAAGACGAATTGACCCATTGTACAACGTCCTAGTTTCTCACACCACTTATGTTGTGTGTGTTAATTTTATACATGAGTGGTGGGACCTACAGTTTAAAGTCGACTCCGAACGACAGATTTTTATTTATTGAGAAACCTTTTATGGCAATTTTTATTTACTCTCAGAGTTTTTGCCAGAAATCTACTGAGAGGAAGTCGCCGAAAAAATACTTTTTGTATTTTGCTTTTGATATCTGGCCTGGGGTTCGAACCCAGGTTTTTGCGTTTAAAAAGCCAACACACTACCTACTATACCACGGTGACTTCACTGTCAAAGGTAACTGATGTCCTAACGGTCGTGCAGACTAGAGAGTATAAATAACTTGCTTATGATATGACATGATAGATTTAATTTTCTTTGGATCCAAGCACTTACTTGTATTTGTAGAAGCCAATTTCTTATGCTTGGGAAAATAATCGATCGCGGAGAAATATTAGATCTTGTGTGTAATGAATTTTGCAGAAACAGCAATGACGTACGATCATGTGTTAAGTTAGCCGGAATAATGAAAATCGATTCTACAATGACCCTGGATTCTCTATTGGTTTTAACACCATTATGCATGGGAGTGAGCTTTAAAGTCTATGATTATGAGAAAGGAAGACAAATTTAACACAAGATTAAGATAAATCGTGCTTCATGATATTGTAAGTCGTGTGGTTGACATATCCAGCTGCAATGGAAGCAGACAGCTGATTTTATGACTTCGGGAAATCCGATTAATTCAATCCGATTAGCGAAAAGTGAATACGGAACCCTACAGGCTACACACTATTTAAAACAAGGACGAAAGTATTGTAAAGGGACAGGAGATTGGGTTTTGGAAGACATTCTTGGAAGTATAAATTCGGTGAAAGATTAGATTAAGAGAAATGAAGGTTCTGGCCAAGCTAAATAGGTATGAGGCAATCTACTATACTGTCTGATTGGGATACTACTACTGAGATTTAAGCTATGCCTCAGACCACCCAGGAATACCAAGAGATTGGCAAACGGTCTTTTAACAGCGCAATATGGACTCAAAGTACACTCGTTAGTATGGGTTTTGTCTCCAACCCGCACTATATAGATTCTGCAATGATGGGAATGTGTCACCAGAATACATACTTGGAAACAAGTGCTCTGCGCACTACTCCAACGATCGCTCTGGAGATAATCTTATACCTTCTGCCGCTTGACCTCTACTGCAGGAGCATGGCGGCAAGGGTTAGCAGGCGTCTCTGGGCTACTGGACAATGGCATGCATCGGGCATTGGCCATACAAAGATACTGGGAGAAATTGATATTGTCGGAAGCAATGATTACATGGCACCACGATATGACTTCTCAATGAACTTTGGGACATTCATTCCGGAAAGGGAGGACTGGAGGAGTGGTTCAGTGAACCTCCCAAGGGACTCCGCACAAATTTACACCGATGGCTCCAAACTGGAAGGAGCCGTTGGAATTGGTATCTATTCGGAATCAGTCGGAATATCAAAGCCTATAAGGCTACCAGATCATTGCAGCGTCTTTCAGGCGGAGGTGTAAGCAATTCATGCTGCGGTGAAAATTATTCTGGACAAAAATGTTCACGGACGGAAAATCATCATACTTTCCGATAGTCAAGCGACTATCAAGGCATTGGATTCCAGTATAATAAACTCTAAGACGGTGTACAACTGTCGCAGGTATCTCAATGAGATGGCGTACCGATATGATGTTTGTATCACATGGCTACCGGGGTATAATGATATTCCTGGCAACTGCAGAGCGGATGAACTGGCCAAGAGGGGCACGGCCATCGAACTCTCTGATGAATTCTCTATGTTGGGGATCCCTTTGGGGACATACAAACTTATAATTGACAATGCAACCGTAGATCTCGTCAACAGAACGTGGGCAACTTCGGATAAGGGCAGAGCGGCGCAAAAGATCTGGCCGAGGCTGGATAGGAGGCGCACGGCGACTCTGCTTAAACTCCAAAGAAGTAGGCTCAGCACTGTTATCGGGGTTATTACGGGGCATTGCATTATAGGAACGCATGCGAGGCGTATTGGTCTTGGACATCTTGCAAATGATTTCTGCAGAAGCTGTGGAGATGAAGAGGAAGATGAGACTATACTTCATCTATTGTGCACATGTCCGGCACTTAGTCGGAGGAGAAAGAGGTACCTGGGTGCCTACCACATGGAGGATATGGATGAACTGTCATGTATGCATATTGGCAGCCTGAGTCGCTTCATCGGAAGCTCCGAACGGAGCATCAGAATGGGCCCTGTGTGCGGCTTAAGTGTGTCCGCTCATGACTAAATCGAGGGGACAGCCACTTCTACCTACCTACCTATCCAGTGCTGAGCAAGCAATTCTTCTTATTGTTATTGTGTAGTATCCTGCAGTTTGTCTAGTCAATAGGTTATGAGCAGACATTATAGGCGTAGCTCATACAGACTGATGCCAGTACAACATGTCGTATAGCCGAAGAGCTATGGTATATACGACAACCCTTATAATAATAATATGTACTGTTGTGACATTGCATCAGGCAGCCTCTTTCATTTCTTTTATCCATCCAAACATGAACAAGCTTTTGCTTTAACAACCAAAAACTTTTCAAACCATGTTCTTTCAAACTTGAGTTCAAATGAGTATTTTTTTGTATTTTTTTTGTATGTTTTTTCATTAAATTTTCCATTTTTTCTTGAATTTATTTATGAACACGGAGATCATGTTTGACGGTCAAAATTATTAATCCATGTTTGTGGTAATCAAATATGACACATACATGCATAAAACATGCCTTGAGGATAATAAACCAACACGAACACACTCATACAATTTTTATTTTAATTCTGAATTGTAGTTTTTGTTGTTGTTGTTTTAATAACATAATTTTATGTTTTTGTTTTTTGTGTAACTAATTGGAAAATAGTGGTGAGGAAGAAAATGTTGATTATGAAAACAAAAAAACAAAAACAAAAACAAAAAATATTTACAATGTGGATACGAATATGAAATAAAATATTTTACATACATATTAATGAACAACACATACATAGATATGTACATATTATCCTACCGTTGATCTGAAAATAAATTCAGTTTATAAAAATACAGAAATAAACTGTGAGGCAAAAATATGTAAATGTAGGTTGAATGTTAACATTTTTGATCAAAAAACTTTGCTTGTAAAAGAGTTCTGGAAAGCTATTGTAGTTTTCGAAACCGCACTGGATAACGGTTTTTTCAACGTTAATTTTTCTTTAAATATTTGTTTCCTTTGGAAAAAAACCAAAATTATAAATAATTTGATTTACACAATTCAGACTCATTTCATAACAGACTTCAAATGCATGAAAAATCCTGCCGAAGCAACAATTTTATTAAAATAATCAAGCAGTTATTTTTGGTACTTTCTTTTTATCTATATATTCAAATATGAGGGGATGGCTCCTGCTACAGCAGTGCATTATATTGAAAGTGGAGAAGGAGATGTTTGTTTCAACATTTCAGACATAAGAATGGAAAAAATTTACAACGAAGACCAAAAAAAAAATTACCCATTTTCATTTAGATTGAGTGTGCATCAGGTGGGTCATCTATCAGCTTAATTTTGAACTATCAGTTATTTCGAATCATGCAATATTTATCTCATTCTACTCTGTCACAAAATTCAGTATATTATCTCCACTGAATGAATGAACGCAATGAATCGATTTACGCTTGAGAAACGTTGGGATTTATTTTAAATTGATTTTCAAAACAAAGGCAATTGGTCGCAAATTGTACGAAAATGTCGTAAAAAAAGTGGTCGCAGAGAAGGACCGACAGTGCCTGGTATACATACATACACTCATGGCCAAAAAAATAGGTGTAAACATTTTTTTCTTTCAACTTATTAAAAAATGCAAAAAATTACAACCATGCTAAAATTACTAAATAAATAGTCTGGTATTATTGTTGCAGAAAGAAAAAAACCGGAATTCCACTAAAAATAAGCTTGCCTCAGATAAATAGTGTGTCATTTTTCCTTTAAGTGCGAATTTTACTTGGACAAAATAATAGGTGTGTGATTTGTAATTTAGTTAAAATTTGATTTATTGTCAAAAAATCAGAAAAAAAGGAAGGAAGTTAGTGAAATAATATTAATTAAAAATAAATTAAACATTATATCAGACATAATTAATTTTTAAGATGAGCCGTAGGCTCCATTGCAGTAAAGAAGAAAGACTCCTCGTTCTTAAACTTCGCGAGCAAGGTAAAACCTACAAATTCATTGCAGATGCCAAGGCGAATTCATTAACGAGGTGGGAATAGTATTACAATAAGTACAACAATACAAAAACAACAGGGATTTTGTTTTTGTAAAAATGTACACATCTTGTCAAAAAAATTAACCCTCAAACCTCCATACGAAATTAGTTAAAGCAATTAAAAAAAACTAAATAAATTTTATATATTGAAAATTCTTATGAATTTTATTATTACATTACATAAGGTGCTGCAGTAACCTGTACATTAAAAAAAATATCAGCTGCAAACGTTATTTCTTATAATAACAAATTTTCAACAGAAGATTGGTCCAATTTGTTTTAATCCCTATATCCCAATCTTCAGAAAGAGAATTTGTTTTAAAAATAACACACAAGTTATTTCAGTCATAATTTAGGCACCTAGTTGGAGACATGAATTTTTTTTTTTTTTTTGGTAATTCATCACTCTTACCTAAATAACTATAAATATATGTATTTAGTGTTAAAGGCTTAAATATTGTTAATCATCTTGCAACAATTTTAATATATACATACTCTTCAGTCAGGATTATGATCTAGTTCCTCACACCACTTATGTTGTGCGTGTTAATTTTATATATGAGTGGCGGGACCTACAGTTTAAAGTCGACTCCGAGCGACAGATTTTTGAGAAACTTTTCATGGCAATTTTATTTACTCTCAGAGTTTTTGCCAGAAATCTGCTGAGAGGAAGTCGCCGAAGAAATACTTTTTGTGTTTCAATTTGATGTCTGGCCTGGGGCTCGAACCCTGGCTTTTCGTCTAATAAGCCAACACACTACCTATTACGGCGACTTAATTCTAATATATAATTGGCTTTAAAATAGTAATCCTAAAGAATTTCCAGAGTGCGTATCGTTAAGGATACATGCGGTACATATGAGGGTTTATGACTAATATGAATACGAAATTGAATATCGAAACAAAATACACAAAAAACAAACATTTTTTTTGACATTGTTACTTACATCAGCTGGTAAACAAAACCCACCTCGTTAATGAATTCGCCTTGGCAGATGCTTTAAATCGGTCTGAGAATTTAAAAGAAAAAATAACGTTGAAACACGAGGTAGACATAAAAAAACTTCATTAACTACAGACAAACGCATAGTCACACTTTCCAAACGGGACCCTAGTCCTCTAAGGCGATTGCTAGATAAATTGAAAATACTGTGTCATCACGAACTGTGCGAAGACGATTACAGAAGGCAGGCCAACAAGGTAGGATAGCTCGCAAAGTCCCTCTGCTTAGAACAAACAATTTAAAGAAGAGGAAAAATTTTGACTTGGCTCACAAAGATTGGTGTCCACATCAAAAGCTGGTCTTTTTTTGAATTCACTTTATTTTAAACATAATTTACTGTTATTTCCCTTCCTTTTAACTTTTAAGAACGTAAAATAAATTAATTTAATAAAAAAAATTGACTAAACTATGACGTATAAATAAAACCGAAAGTATACGGATATAATTTGCTATGTAGTTCACACCTATTTTTTGGCCACATACTCGTACATATACTCGTACATAATTGGTCATGACAACCCTTTAGTTAGGATTAAGCTTCTCATACCACTGATGCTGTGTGTTTTAATTTTATACATGAGTGGCGGGATCTACAGTTTAAAGTCGATTCCGAACGACAGATTTTTGAGAAACTTTTCATGGCAATTTTATTTATTCTCAGAGTTTTTGTCAGAATTCTGTGGAGGGGAAGTCGCCGAAGAAATACTTTTTGTATTTTATTTTGATGTCTGATGTATGAAAAAAAATATTTCGTTTTGATGTCAGACCTGGGGTTTGAACCGAGGCCTTAAGTCTAATAAGCCAATACACTACCTGCTAGTCACGGCGATTTCCGAGGTATACGTAAGTTTTTTGCTAAAACTCGTGAACTCGTTATTGTTCTCAAGAATCGAATATTTTACGCAACAGTCAAATTTTGTGCAAAGATCTCGGTATGACGCCTCTCAAAGTTCATTTGGTTCAAGAGTTGAAGCCGTTTTCATTTTCGCTTCGCTAAATGGTCCAACGAGAAAGTGCATGGTGATGTCAAAAAAAAAATTCGTTTTTCGGATGAAACTCATTTTCATCTTGGTAGATACGTTAATAAGCAAAATTGCTGTATTTGGGGCTTAGAAAATCTACACGTGTTCCTACAGAAGCCAATGTACCCATTAAGTTTGTTGAGCGGAGCCATCATTGGCCAATACATACATACATATTTGGCCATTACAACCCTTCAGTCAGGATTACGGCCTAGCGTCTTACACAACTCATGTTGTGTGTGTTAATTTTATACATGAGTGGCGGGACCTACAGTTTAAAGTCGATTCAGAAAGAAAGATTTTTAAAAAATTTTTTCATGGTAGGTTTATTTACTCAAAGAGTTTTTGCCTTTATCTGCTAAGAGGAAGTCGCCGAAGAAATATATTTTTTCATATTTTGTTTTGATGTCTGACCTGGGATACGAACCCGGGCCTTACGTCTAATAAGCCAACACACTACCTACTAGACCACGACGATTTCCGTGGTATACGTAAGTTTATTGCTAAAGCTCGTGAACTCGTTATTTTTCAAGAATCGAACATTTTACGCACCAGTTTACGTCGAATTTTGCGCAAAGATCTCGACATGACGCCTTACAAAGTTCAATTGGTTCAAGAGTTGAAGCCGCAGGACTGTTAGCTTCGTTTCCGCTTCGCTAAATGGTCCCACGAGAAACTGCACGGTGATGTCGATTTTTGCAAAAAAAAAAAAAAAAAATCAGCATTTCTGATGAAGCTCATTTTCATCTTGATGGGTCCGTTAATAAGCAAAATTGCCGTATTTGGGGCTTAGAAAACCCACACGTGTCCTTACAGAACCCAATGCACCCATTACGAGTGACTGTTTGGTGAGGCTTGTGGAGCAGATGCATCATTGGCCCATATTTCTTTGAAAACAAGGAGCCGTCCCATGGATACACCTTTCGCACTTCATGGTGTTGATGTGAACGATGTTTGGTTTTAACAGGATGGTGCAAACCATCAAACCACTTATATTGTGTGGGTTAATTTTATACATGATTGGCGGAACGTATAGCATTAAAGTCGATACCGAGTGGTATATTTTTTAGTAGCTTTTTATGGCAGTTTTGCCGGAGTATTTTCCAGAAATCTGCTGAGTGGAAATAGCCGAAGAAATATTTTTTTCTATTTCGTTTGGTTTGAAATGTCTCACCTGGGGTTTGGACTATGGCCTCAAGGCTAATAAGCCAACACACAAATTTGAATATTAATTTAAAAGTACAAAAATTTTACTTTTAAAAACGAAATTAAATTTGTTTATTTATTATTTATAACCATGAAATGTGTAGCACCAGCAATTGTCAAAGAAATTAAAATGAATGTCCATGTCCAAATGGAAAAACCTTTCACCTCCACATTTGTACGATATTTGTGAATATTTTGAACATTTTGTTGCAGAATTAATTTACCAGTACTTATATTTAATTGAAATATAATATTTATGTATGTTTTTTAAAATGAAAAATTTTAAATTAAAATTTCTATAATTTATAACCATAAAATATCTATGCATTGTTGTTCGTTCATTCATTCGTTTGTTCGTTCTATCAACATGATGATTTATGAAATTATCGACTTTGCTATACAATTGAAAATTACATTTCAAAATTATATAAATTACAATAACAACAACAACAACAACAACCAAAACTATTAATGTAAATGTGTGATTAAAATTAGTCACTGAAAACACATACACAAATAGGGTTTAAGGGGTAAAATATATTCAAGCAGATATGCAAATACAAATTTAGAGTAAGGAATTCTTACTTCTTCTATTAGAAAATCAAATAAGATTTGTTTATTTCACTTGCTGCTTACAAATATTATATTGTTTTTATTTAAATTATTTGTATTTTATTTTATTGAGAACCCTAACAAATAAATGATATACAGATGCAGATATAAATTGTGTAGTATTTGCTTATCATAACCGTAGACAATAAGATTTAAACAGAAACCCCAAAACAAACCCAATAGATATATTTACTTTTATATTTCTACATACATACACACAAACTCGTACATATGTATGTATGGCGTAAAAAAAGCTATTTAATATAAAAGTATAATTGTACACACACAGACATTTATTATAAAAACCAATATTACACACGCAATTTTAACCACACACACTAATAATCCATACATATTGATACACAATACAGCTGATGGCATTTTGTTAGAAACGTTTACGGTTATATACATATTGTTACATTTTTACCTTCTAAAAACCTTTAAAATATGAGCTGTAGATTGGAAATAAAAAAAAAAAATTTTGTGTTTAGTTTTAATTAAAATTCTTTATTGCTCCCACAATTCTGTGTGCCAATGTTCACAACTTGATGTAAATAACAACAATTGCTTTGTTTGTTATTCCTTTTTGCACTCTTTTGCGTAAACGACAACAATTGTTCGAGATCTTCAAACCGGGATTATTCTCTTCAAACACCCGCGTCTTCACACAAGACTGACTGAACTTTTACTAACTCCGTTGTCTGCTTTGTCTTGCCCTTTTTATGACAACGCAAACAGTCTGATGAATGTCCTAGAAGCATTTTGTTTACATGTAAACATTCTTGACGTGTTTGTTGTTGCATTTTACTTGTTTATCATGTAAACAAGTTCATTGCTTTTGTTTTTGTAGCTATTGTTTATAATTTTATGGTTAAACGATGTAAAAGCAAAACACCATTTACATTTTCGTGACATTTTCAGTCAGGATTACGGCCTAGCTTCTCACACCATTCATGTTGTGTGCGTTAATTTTTCACATGAGTGGCGGGACCTACAGTCTTAAAAAAAATAAATATTTCTTCGGCTACTTCCTCTCAGCAGATTTCTGGCAAAACCTCTGAGAGTAAAAAAAGATTCTCAAATCTGTCGTTGGAGTCGACTTTAAACTGTAGGTCCAGCCACTCATATATAAAATAAATACGTACAACTTAAGTGGTGTGAGAAACTAGGTCGTAATCCTGACTAAAGGGTTGTAATCACCAATTATCTTATGCAATCTTTTATATCAACATTGAAGTGATCGAATACACGGAAAATATTCGTTTTTAATACGATGATCGTTGGGAAGCCATTAGTCAGTCAAGATTTAATTTTTTTTTAATACTTGGAATAATATTGTTTTATGAATGTATGCACTGGTAGTTTAGTAGGTAGTGTTTTAGACAAATAGCTAAAGAGTCGTGGGTTCAATTCACTCTGGTCTATAACAGTACACCGGGCATATCGTCGAAGTTACTCGGCATGTATATAATTAAATATAATTTGTAATTGTATTGTAATTAATTAATAAATAAATATATTCATAAATACTTACATATTCAAACTAATTACTTTCTAGTCTCTGCAGATATAACAGAAAAAAAACTTGTTTTTCTACCACCCGTCCATTATGGAGTCATATTTACATTTATAGTTGGGCCTTTCAATATTGTGCAATTATAAATATCCAACAAAGAAACAAAAACAAAACAACAAAACAATACGTAACACAACAGTACAGAACAGAACAGTACAGTACAGAATGGAACACAAATGTATTTTATTGCACTGACAACAAAAACATTAATTTTTACCAACAAAACATTTGTATTTTATTTATGTTAATGGGCGCAATAACAACAATAACTACAAAAAAATTAAAAAGAGACAGAAGTACACATGCATTGGCCATATAGTCATAGATTTATAAAATCCGAAAAACAAATTCATTTAAAGCAATAGTAGCCAGTACTAGTAAACAATAGGGATAATCACAGTCTATGATAATAATGCAATTCTAATCATCAATCATTCACTCAGTTTATTTTGCTGATTTTAAATCTTCTAAAATTATTTCTATTACATGGGATGTCCCTTAATTTTTGGTATTATGGTGTGTATAGCATTGTATATGGCATTCCATATGTATTGTACACATGTATTGTTTTTAATTAATATCATTAGATTTTAGCCATCAACACACACACACCCATTCACATGCATATGTGTGTAAATGGCAGGAGAAGAAAATTAAAATTTTCGTCGATTTTTCCAAATTTTAAATGAAAATTATTGATCCAATTAAATAAAGCAGTTGTCTCATTTACATAATATTTGTAAATCACATTTGTACACCCAGTTGTGGTGTATGTTTTAGTGAAATTTACATTTAATTTACGTTTCACATCCATATTTTTGGGAAAAAAGTGCAGTTTATGTATGAGATGCTTAACTGTAATGCAGTTGCAGTCATACAATTTCATAGGGCCAAAATATAAACTTACTTCGGCACAATAAGCTTACGCCTTAAGTAATGTACGAATTAATAACTAAACTGGGCAATAGAAGGGTTCTGCATATCGTGTTAAAGACCGAGTAGCTGCTTATAAATGTATTTAGTTCCCAAGGCGTCCTTCTTGCTGTAAACTTACATACTTCCACTTCCATGCTGTAGGCCCAAGTATTTAATCCGAAACTGTTGGAGAATTATAAGTTTATTAACGTACTCGCCATAGTTCAGTAGGTAGCATGTTGGCTTTTAGACGTAAGGCCTGGGTTTAAACCCCAGGTCAGACATCTCGAACGAAACGAAATATGAAGAAAATATTTCTTCGCTGACTTCCTCTCAGCACATTTCTAGAAAAAACTCTGAGAGTAAACAAAAATTGACCTGAAAGAGTTTCTCAAAAATTCTGTTGTTCGGAATCGACTTTAAACTGTAGTTGACGCCATTCATGTACACACAACGTAAGTGGTGTGAGAAGCTAGGTCGTAATCCTAGCTGTAATGATCAATTATGTATGTATGTTGGGAAATTATTAAGTTGTTAATAAACCTAGGAGGACTGCAAACCCTACACAATATGAATATTGTATACGTACATATTATCTTTTCTTTCTGGTGCTCCAAACGTCTATGATCAATGAAAAGGTTGGTCTTCACATCCCTTAATTGTGTGCCGCAACCTCAACTTGTTAGGGAATAAATCTACAAGTGGGAAAAAAATTCTGTCAAAGTGCAGGCAACAATTAGATTTAAGATTATAGGAATATAATATTGAAGGGATGGAATTCATTCATTCACTCTTTAATGAATGAAAAAAACATATTTTCTGATTCACCATTATTCCTCTAGCAAAATTACATTCTGCGGATGTTTATGGATTCTTAAGAATGTTCTTTAATGACCCAATGTTTTAATATAAATACGACTGCATGCTGGCATTTCGAACGTATGCATTATCGAAGCATTGTAGATCCAATATGGTACCACGACATTTATAAACTTTCTTCTTTACTGTACTCGATAAGTCGTAAAATCAATTTATTCAACGCTTTCTGCACTGGCTGGTCGATTTTGTGCCATGGAATGTTCTAGATTAACTAAAACACCGTCCAGCATAAACGATTTGAATTTATTGTAAAAAAATCTGTTCCGCGGTTCTCAACACACCCGTCGTTAAACGCATTATTTTGTTCCTTTGTCGTCTAAACTCAGAGATGGATTTCAATTTATTGGAAATAATTCTTACCAAATTCTGGTTGTTTTAAACTAGGAAGATGTGGCCAAGTAGTTAAACTCAGCAATTGAAATGAAAACTTCGTTAGTATGTGATCATTAAAAGGTAAAAAATCATGCGCTAAACAATTTAGTTAGTAGTAGTCGATAGATTTGTTATTTAATTTGTCGAGAAGGCGACCTAAGAGCACCGTAATCGAAATTACTCGCTAGTTTGCGTTTCAATTCATTGAAGCACTCACTTTTAACGATTATGGCTGCATCAGTCATTGCTTTTTCTTGTTAAAGGCCATGATATCTCTATGTCAGACCTTAGATAGTGATTTTCTATTCAAGAAACAACAGGAATACGGAAAGAGAAGGTCCGTTGAGAACGTATACGATAGAGGAGTACATGCTGGCATATAAGGAACATACATTGGGTGTGCGGGAATAGATAACGAAATTACTATGAGGAAAGGCAATCTATTTGAAGCAAGGAAGCTCGCATATCACTAAGAGGATAGGAATTGCAACCTACAGAGTTTCGCGCTGCCCCTCCTAAAAAACGAATTGACCAAGTCAAGCTAAGGCTGTAATTGACACAAGCAAGATAGTGCTCTAAGCCTGACCAAGGATAGAACGATAAAGGGAGCATAAAAAATGTTACAACGGGTCATTATTGGATACAGCATTCTGGGTGTTATTAGCCTTAACCATACGACAAAGTAATTCTGCAGAAGTTGCAGAGATGGGGAAAAGAAAGAAATGGTTCTACATCCATTGGATATATTGCTCGGCATTCTGTTATAAGAGAAGGTCTTCCATTATGCAAATGATTTTACTGATCTGTAAAGAATGAACATTGAGAGACTAAAGGGCCTAATCAGGAGCATCGAATGGATTTAGAACTATGGAAAAAAATTTACTGTGAGATCACAAAGAACTTACATCTTCCTGCCTACCTCACAGTTTTACAGCTTACACTACTAGCCTTGTAAGCAATCATTTTGATCGTTTTCGCACTATTTTTACTCTCCTAGATTGCTGATTTGGCTTATTTGAAGTGGGCCGAAGATGAGTATTTTTAGTCAAGAATTGGGTTTAGTGGTGAACAACATTTTTTTAATGGTTACGTCGGTAAACAATATTGCGTATTAGACTGAAGACCATCATCAAGCCACTAGCGAATTACCTTTTCATCCATCAAAATTAACTGTTTGGTCCGATTTACAAGATTTTTGTCGATTCTAATTCCTCAGTCCTCTGGATTAGTTTTTATACGTCTACGAGTTACTTGGACCTTTCGATCTTACTTAGTTTATTGCTCATTACAAGCCTTTAGCTAAGATTATGACCCGGCATCTCGCACCACCCATGTTGTGTGTGTCAATTTTATACATGAGCGGCGGGACATACATTTTGGAATCCACTCCGATCGACAGATTTTTGGAAGAAACTTTTCATGACTGTTTTATTTATTTTACTTTTCCAAAAGACTGCTGAAAGGTAGTTGTAAAGAAATACTTTTTCACACTTCGATTTCTTCGATATGTCTGGGCTGGGGTTTGTATAATGGTCAAAGATCAGCAATGAGTATAATGAGTAGATACGAATCATACTCATAATTTCTGATACTTATACGATTTCATACTTATTTTAATATTATACTCATACCACTCATATTCAAAGTTTGAAATACTCATCGTACTCATACTTAACAATACGCATGATGTTGTTGATTTCGACTCTCCAAGACTCAACATTTACAAGAATTACAAAATAAGCATGATTCGGGTACGAACACTAAACTACTCACTAGAAGGTTGTGTGTTTGCTACTCTTTCTTTTTTGCTTATGTGTCGTTTTTCTTTTTTGTAAATGCAACAACAACTAAGATTGTAAATTTTGATGAATGATTCGAATCAATCGAATCATTTATGAGTATTATAAGTATTTTTCTAAAGTTATGAATCTAAATGAGTAGACTTATGAATCAAATATATTTCAAATAGTATGAGTCAACGTTGTACACATACTCATTGCAACATGTACTTATAAATCAACGTTGTAGTTAGTAGGAATGGGTCAGAGTTGGTAAATTTCAATATTGTTGACTCAATTATATTCAAAATTTCATGAGTGTTTATAAGTAGCGAAAAAACTATTCATTGCTGATCTCTGATAACGGTATGACGCCAATGGTAATTTAGATATTTGACTTTTCATCGGTTTTTGCCGGCAGATCTACAACTGGTGAAGTATTTGAAGCAAACACATTCTACATTTTCAGTTTGATTGCAAATTTTATACGCTAGTTTCGGAAGTCGTGTAAATGCAGAATTCATTAATTTAAAGAATATTTCTGAAACAGAAAAATATTGCTAAACGTATGTATGCATGGGGAACGAAATGTAGACATCATTTTTACTATTTAAAAAAAAAAACAACATATCACAGTCCTTATATGAGGCAGAAATTACATACACAATCTTTAAAAATTCATCTCTTATACTCCATACAGTTTCATAATAATTTTAGAAACATGGTTAAGCACTCACTCCATGTTAGAGTACAACCCATACATTTGTATAAAAGCCCATGTAGTGCTAAATATCTATGAGCTGGCAGCTACCATAAGCATAAGAAGAAGCTGCTGCAGTAGCAGTAGCACTAGTTGTAGCAGCAGCAATAACAGCAATTACCCTATAGCGTTTAATTTAAATAACTACAGATATTGCATCGAAAGCTATTTCACGCAAGATGTAACAGCGAGCCATGTTAAGACGATGCTCTCTTACCCAGCAACGAAATTTTGTTTAGACGTAGAGAACTTGCACTTACAGATACGCTGTATCCTGCATATTATCCTTACACTCACTTCTTTGCTATTTTCCTAAAAAAAGTGAAGTTGATTCTCTTCCTCACTCTCTCTCTCTTTCTTTAGAGTTGCTAGTTGTGTTACATTTTTGTTGATGATTTTTCTTTGGTTCGTCTGTATGTTATTGTTGTACAGAAATTGCAATAAAGAAGATCACAGTAATTGTTTTCTCATCAAATGCAATTTTGTCTGCTGAACTCAAATTTTTTATTTTCGACATTTTCCACATTGTGTTTTTAAATTTAAGAATTTTTTAAAAAGGAATTTGAACAAATTTCTTTTGTTTTTAAAGAGGTTTTGAAAGAAAATAATTTTCATTTTTATAATGAACACCCCAGAGCGTTTAAAGTCCCACTCTCAGAAGTTAAAATATATAATAGACTGGAACGCTTACTCCTTTTAGTAGTAAAATGAGCAGTGTGTTGGGTTATTAGACGTGATGTCACGATTAAAACCTCCGGTCATACAAAACAAAACAAAATATAAAAATATATTTCTTCGGCGATTTTTGGCAAAAATTCTGAAAGTAAATAAAATTTGGAGTTGACTTTAACCTTCACGTCAACAGGTACATACTCGGATATGTTTTGTGTTTTTAAATCGCCGTATCTCAGGAAGTAATAACTGTATTTCATGATATCCTCACTAGTAGTGTTTTCTACCTTATTTCTAGACTTAAGTAAAATTGGGGGATGGGGGCCAATGATGTGGCCATTTTTTCATTCCTATCCCTTACGTCAACAGTTGCATACCTGGGTATGTATAATGGAATATATGAAAATATGTTGATATTGAATGTTTATTGAGTAAAATTTACATGTTCTTAATAATAAAATAAAATTCAAATTCAATCAAATATAAGAAAAAAAAAAAAAAATTATTAAATACTAATTTTTCTTAAATGCATTAATTACAATGCGTAATATTACTTAAATGGGCGGCACATACAGGCTTTTGCATAACCTGCAGGATTTTCTGGTTGATCGACGTTTTGTACATATGTAGCACTTACGTTTTGCTCTTATTCTACCAGTGTTGTCACGTTCTTCCACACTTGCACCTGCAGCACCTCTTACACTCAATTCCAGATACAAGGCTTCAATAGCATTGCGTGTGGAAAATATTTTTGTAACGTGTTTATTTTTGGCTCTGTTTTCTATTTCCGGCTTCACCAGTTGTTCGCTTGCTTGTAGAAGCTTTTGACATTGGGTTATTATCAACGTATGTTATGTATGCTGCGTGGGCAGCGACGTCTGGAAAGCCAAGGGTCATCTATTTATTCGTCGCTTTGTGAAATATTCTGCTAAAAGCTTGTCCATATTATCGACGCCTCCTTTATATTTGTTGTAATCTAAGATCATGAGTGGATTTTTCTTTGGACCTTGCATTTCTCATGAATAATGCATTGTGGAAAGAAGTATAACCGACTTATTTTTTTGGGATGTAAGAGCACAAGGTAATATTGTTACTGAAACCAAATGTAGTTGACTCTACTTCCCGTCCTTTAGATAAAGCGAAATATGGTGGTACAAACACTCGCCTTCTGTTTACTGTACCTAATATTGATAAACTGCTGTCCATCATAAAACTTTTCGCTAAATTGTAAGTTGTGAAGAAATTATCACAAACAATATTCCGTCCACTTCCACGAAAATGATTACACACAAGTCCTTCACTACCCTCTCGCCTAAGCTTTTTTTTCTAATCGCCGGATGCCACCAATCCAGTAAAAATTTGTCCCTTAATTGGATAGGATGAGACGGAGTCACGTGCCTACTATACGCACTTGGCGGGTTTCGATGGTATGTATTAGGTAAATCTAGTACCACCACGGAAGGGATACAACTGCTAATCATCTGTCACGTTTGGACCTGCTACGTAATTGATGCGTAGATTATCATTTAGCATTAAAAATAAGTCCGTTATGGCTGCAGCGTTGTCGGTTTTTTTACGCTGTTGAAGTGTGTTTCCGTTGTCAAAACGTATAAAGCGGCTTATATCCCGAAGCTCGATATAAGGGATGTGAGGTTGTTTTCCATAAGTCTTTAGTATGTACGTAACCAGAGTGCGTAACACCACCCAAAAAGTAAGTAAAACCAAATCACCACAGAAATAAGCTTAACAACAAAAGAAATTCCATATAAAATGTATGAACATACCCGAGTATGCTTCTGTTGACGTATATATAATTTTTTAACTGTTGACATAACTCTAGACCCCGCCATTCATGCATAAAATTAGCACACACAAGTGATGTGAGAAGATAGGTTGTAGTCCTGGCTGAAAGGTTGTGATGAGCAATTATGTACGTTAGGTAGGTATGAATTAATGTGTCGCCATCTATGGCAATTTTCGTATACAAATCCTCTTTTAGCCGAGTTAAGAACCCACGAAAATATATAATTGTGATGATCAATGATCGGTGATTATCAGGGCGACCGGAAATTAGAGCTGAATAACAAAGCTGTACAAAATTGAAATTTATTTATAAAATGTAGTCTAAATAATCATCATCACTTGTTGCCAGGTGAGAAGTATACAATGAATTTAAAATGATCATTAAAAAAGTTCACCAATATTGGTTAAAGACAACAATTGCGGGTCAATTATTTTCTCCAGATCGACCAAGTGGGGAATATGTATGTCCAAAATTGAAGTTTATTAGAAGCAAAGTTCATTGCATAACTCTTTAAAAAACCAACAAATAGTTCTGATCATTTATGCAGTCTTAGCAACAATTTACGCTGGCTTACTGCCACTAGAAAATAACAAAAAGTATATCAGTAGTCACCAGTGTTAGCGGTTCTATTAGGAAACAGGTATAATATTATAACCACCAGAGTATATCATGACCTTAAAAATAGAGTGATTGACAGCTCCCTCCTTAAATAACCAAATAACCTCTGTCATAGCAAACTCTATAATTTTGGTAAATTAGGTTAAGTACTATCGGAACATCAAATTAGCTATCATTTATACAGTATGTTCGCACAATCATCATAGATGGATATGACATTAATGCATGTAAAAAACATTGCTTTTTTTAACGAGAGGACTATTAAGCATGTGCTCGATAAGTTCGAGTTCACTGGTTTAACAACCGATCAACCAATACCCGCACGCAATTACATTTCGAAGGCTATAACTTGCGGCTGTACAAATTTCCACTGATCCAGGAACTGAATTGGTTCTGCAGCACGCGCCAATGTAATCCTAATTTTCATCACAAAATTTATCTTCATTTTATTTCTGGACGAATAAACAAAATTGTAGAATTTGGAACGATACTAATCCACATGAGATTCAAGAGCGTTCAATGTATTTCGAAAAAGACACTGTTTGGTGTGGATTTGAAATGTTCTTCAAAAACGACTGCGGCTGGGACATCAGTGTCGACGGTGAGTATGATGATTACTAACTTCGTTTGGCCTGAATTGGCTGATATAGGCACGAATGACATGTGGTTCCACTAGGATGGCGTTACGTGCCACACAGCACATGGTACTTTGAATACTGTGTAGAAGCGATTTGAAGAATCCTGAATTCTGCGACCCCCTTAGAATTTTTCTTATGGGATTTTTTAAGTTGCAGGTGTATGTGAATAAGTTACAATAGGTTTTTCAAACGAATAAAAAATTGATATCTGACACAGAGGGACAGATAGTGGGAAATTAACACAGTAGTTGGGTCCAGATGTGAAAAAATCGTAACCTACACCTCCAACAAAACGAAAAATGAAAAAATACTTCTTCGGCGACTTCCTTTCAACAGATTTCTGGCAAAAACTCTGAGAGTAAATAAAATTGCCATGAAAGGTTTCTCAAAAATCTGTCTTTCGGAGTCGACATTAAACTGCTGGTTCGGCCGCTTTTATATGTAATTAATACCCACAACATAAGTGATGTGAGAAACTAGGTCGTAATCCTGGCTGAAGGGTTGTAATGATCCATGATGGTGGGACCATTGGGGATTATATATATTCAAAATTGAAGCTTGTCAGTAGTGTATAGTATAGTATAGTATAGTATAGTATAGTATAGTATAGTATAGTATAGTATAGTATAGTATAGTATAGCATGGCATAGTATAGTATAGTATAGTATAGTATAGTATAGTATAGTATAGTATAGTATAGTATAGTATAGTATAGTATATTATATTATAGTATAGTATAGTATAGTATAGTATAGTATAGTATAGTATAGTATAGTATAGTATAGTATAAGGTTTCCTGCCTCACTCTTCAAACAAAAAGTAAACTGTAACCAACTTTTGTGCAGGCAGGACAAATTAGAAAACCCTTCAGGTTGAGTTGAGTAAAATACAGCGGCTACTATGTACTGCTATGGCAGCGCCATGGCCAAAGAATAATAGCGGAACAGGAACGCTGGTGTTTGGGCCCAGAGTTAAATATTGGGAACCTAAAGGAGAAACAAAGCAATATAATTTGTTGTCAGCCATACCGCCATTCGAGCATTTACTTCTTATAAAGTTGGTTTAAGATTAGCTGAATCATTTAGGCAAAGAATATATTGTTGCTCTTTGAAGCCCAGATCACTTAGGGCAATAAGCTTAAATAAAGAAGAAGACCGCTTTACGGGGCAGAAAGTAGAGATTTTAATCCGACCTAAAGGAGAAACAAAGCAATATAATTTGTTGTCAGCCATACCGCCACTCGAGCATTTACTTCTTATAAAGTTGGTTTAAGATTAGCTGAATCATTTAGGCAAAGAATATATTGTTGCTCTTTGAAGCCCAGATCACTTAGGGCAATAAGCGGGAATAAAGAAGAAGACCGCTTTACGGGCCAGCAAGTAGAGATTTTAATCCGGCCAAAGGAAACTAAAAGATAGACAATCTGATATTATAATTGGCAATTACTGTGGGAAGATATTTTAGTCTTGCATGAGTCCATCAAGAAACAATATATCTTCTGGCCGGGCACTTTTGTTCAGAATGGAAATCGCTTCAAGATCAATATACAAATTTTTTGAAGGAGGGTAACTAATAATCAGAACATAATTTGGAGCGTGCATAACAAAAACATACACCGAACAGCATCTTTAAATTCGTTAGGGTTGGATTGGGAAGATATTATAGAGAAATGCTATAGAGATTGATGGTCGTACAATAAATTGTCTGGTGGCAGTACACGACTTTTAACCATGACGCCACTGTGGACAGAGAATTCAAATAAAATTCAAAGTCATCTGATAAATTAGTCATCTCCTTATTTCATGGTAATGTGAGCAACTGAAAAATTATAAATCAATTCAATAATTTTCATACATAACGCGCGATTAATTTTATTTTCCAAATCACGACCTCATTTTATTCTGCCACCTACAATGCTTCAAAATATTACAATAGAATCATATGATGGAAATGCATTTTTTATTTTCCTTTAGAAATTCCAAAAATATTTGCGAATGTGTATCTCATGCAACCAATAGTTGTTTATTGTAATTGTGGGTGTATATTGCACCAAAAAATTGATTATTCGTATACAATACCACACACACTTGCCCATATTCAAAGGGGTCGTATGAGTCAGAATAAATATTATCCTTATTATCCTTATCATATTATTTTTATTTGTATTTCTTTTTCTATTTCATTTTATTGTATTGTATTGAATTGTATTGTGAAAGTGCAAATGTATTAGTGAGTAAATGCATGAAAGTATGTGTGAATATTTTTGAAGGGTTTTACGATAATTTTTCATATTCTGACCACAAATGTGTTTAATGGGATTTTTTTTCGGCTCTTTCTCCCTCCCGTCTATTTTTATTGAAAATGCTGATGTGGAACAAAAATAAATAATAAGAACAACAACAACAACAATAGAAAATATTTAATAAATTGTTTTGTTATTATTACACATCCTTTACTCGTACCGTACCATTATTGGCAGGCAAAACAGCAAGGGAGTGAGTAGGTGTGTATAGGTTGGCAGGGATACAGAAAGTAGAAATTTATTATAACTCCAGCAAGTTTTTCTTTTCAAAGATTTTCAATAAAAGAAATAACAAAGAAAAGAAGTAGAAAATGAGAAAAACTTGAATATCAATATGGCGAAAATATTTGATTTGTTTTGTTTTGTTTCGATTCTCTATTTCCTCATTACTTTCTGTACCGTGTACAGAATGGTAGGGGTTTATTGGGCTGTGGCAGATGTTCATAAAGCCTTAGAGTAAAACTAATACATCCACAATTAATTAAAACTATCGATATAGAGAAACACTATCTTAGCAGAGTTTGTAATTAAAATTAAAGTTGAAGTTTGAAAAAATGATTAATTTTATGAAAGTGATGAAGACAAGTCACGAATACTTATTGAAATAATAATCCACGGACACGAAAAGCTTTAGAAACTAGAATTAGTGTATTTCCTGATGACCATAGGTACATAGAGGTGGCTGCCCATCCAAGAAAAAAATTTTTGGATGGACTTACTTAGGCCGCATTGAGCCCATTGTGCTACCACAGTCATCCGTTATCCGCTAGTCTCGAAACCACTCGGAGCTCCTGATGAAGCGATTCAGGCTGCCAATGTCTCTCCTTGACAATTCCTCCAGATCACACATGTAGTAAGTACCCAAGTACTTCCTTCTCCCTTGGCAAAGAGCAGGGCATGTACCCAGCAGGTGAGGGACAGTCTCCTCTTCCTCCTCATCTCTGCAGCTTCTGCAGAAGTCGTTCGCAAGGTGTCCAAGACCAATGTGACTCGCATGCGTACCCACAATGCAATGCCCCGCAATGACACCGACAACTACACTGAGCGCGCCTCTTTGGAGTTTAAGTAGACTCATTGTGCGCCCCTCATCCAGCGTTGGCCAAATTCTACGAGCCGTTCTACCCGTGTCCGCCCACGTGTTTTGCTTTTGCAAACACAATTTTGCTTTTGCAAAAACAATTTTACTTTTGCAAAAACAATTCTTCTTTTGCAAAGACATGTGAATGTTGTGAGGGAGTGAGGGTGTGAATGGTGTGGGGGTGTGAATGGTATGTGAGTGTGAAAATATATTCTATGATGTCGAGTACCAAATGGCCTGTGACTTACATATATTTCCGACTGTATTGCCTTTAACACCGAAGCAAAAATATATTTACAAAATATGGTTGAGAAAAAAGACGAATAAAAAATTGCAAAAATGAACAAAAATTCAAAGAAATAAAAATAAAAATCAAAATAAATAAATCCTCTGGCTACGTGCATAAAATGTGTGATATTGAAAATATTGTGCTGCTCACTTCCAATCCTATGTTCGGGTTTTTTATTTTATTTCAAATATTTTTCCTCTGTTTTTTTTCTCTCTCTTCAGTTCAGTTATTTTATAACGCTTACTACAATCAGTTCAATTCACCTCTACTTGATATGATTTCGTTTTCGTTTTTTTTTAGTTTAGTTTTGTAGTTGAAATTGTTTCCAAATCAAATTAAAAGATAACAAAGTTATTTTAGTAGCTGTGGAACAATAATATCCTGCGGTTACATGTAACCGTGTATATCCGCATCTGTATAAGGGGCTGTGTGCTGGTGCTGGTGCCTTGGTGTATATTAGGTGTGATATTGTCCATATTTTATACCCTTTCTCTGACGAATTTATATTGAAAAATATTACGTACAATATGCCACAAATAATCAAGACAATATAAAAATATGTATGTACAAATGTATGCATGATTTATATCAGATTATTTACTATTTAAGATGTCATGTGGTATCGAATTGTAATAAATATTCCACTACAATTGCATAAATTTAAAGGAAATACGGGAATATAAAATGTATTTGTTTTCATGGATATTATGAACAATTTCTTGTATGATTTATTTCATCTATAGTGGCAATATTTTTTTATAAGAAATTATGATTGAGACACCAATTAAATCCATTTTCTTATGGCTTTGAAATTCCTAAATATGTAATAGCAATTAATTTGTGCTACCGATTTATATCACACAGGGAATGTCAAGTTTTTACACATGACAACGGCTACATCTGTAAAAGTACTTGTTATTTAAAGCAAAGTTTTTGCTCACTTTTCGCAAGTTAAGATCCTTCTAACCGTCTTAACAGGAAGACTATTAGCAATGATGGTGGATAAATTCGAGGCCACTGGTTCAGCTAACGGTCTAACAATACCTCGAGAGCAACAAAACGCCAGAGTCTGCATAAGAATTCAAGGCAGTTAAATTCTCTTCATCCTCAAGAACTCAACTCGACTTTTAGCTAGCCGCATACATATGTATATAATTGGTCATTACAACCATTCAGTAAGGATCGCAACCTAGCTGCCTAGTTGTATGTGTTAATTTTATACATGAATGGCGGGACCTACAGTTTAAAGTCGACTCCGAACGACAAAATTTTTGAGAAACTTTTTCATGGCGATTTTATTTACTCTCAGAATTTTTGTCAGAAATCTGCTGAGAGGCAGTCGTTGAAGAAATATTTCCTTCATATTTCGTTTTGTTGGAGGTTTGAATCGTAGCCTCTAGTCTAATAAGCCAACATACTACCTACTAGACTACGACGACTACAAATTGGCGAATTTTACGTTGTGATTTGGGTCAGCAATAGCACAAAATTTTTCTGACCCAGAATTTGAAGGTAAACGAGCATAGACAACGAAGTGTAAGCGCTGAATGGGCTCTTGAGTAGTTGGCAACTGAATCTAATTTTCATTAAAATATTCTCAGTAATGGATGAATATATACATAACAGTATTGGTTTTTAAAACCCTTTAGTCAGGACTACAACCCAGCTTCTCACACCACTTATGTTGTGTGTGTTAATTTTATACATTAGTGGCGGGAACTACAATTTAAAGTCGACTCCGTACGACAGATTTTTGAGAACTTTTTCATGGCAATTTTATTTACTCTCAGAGTTTTTACCATAAAACTGCTGAGAGGAAGTCGCCAAAGAAATATTTTTTACATATATTTTTTACATAACTGTGGACTCACGTTAGCAGCCAACACACTAACTACTAGACTACGGAGACTACAACTTGGCGAATTTTTCGTTTTGATTTGGGTCAGCAAACGTACGAAATTCAACTACCTAGGAACTGAAACTAAACGATCAAATACAACAACAGTGTGATCGCTAAAAAGTAGGCAACTGAACCTAATTTTCATTAAAAAATTATCAGTAATAAGACTCATTCCTAGGTGAATGGGGCTGTAAAAAAAATAACCTAAGATGCCAAGAGAATACCACCCGAATAAGTCACTGTAAACAAAATTGGAAACTTATATAATAATTACATGTCTCCGGATAGATATACAACGGAAATTAGCGGTGAAATGGAATTATATAAAAAGCAGGATTGTACTTAAAGAAACACAACTCAATTCAAACTGGCTACTACGAGACACACAAATAAACAGTGGGCATAGTCAACTAAGGATAAGGGACAGATTCGTACCAATACAAAGACTGAAGTCGCCGTAGTCTAGTGGTAGCGTGTTGGCTTATTAGACGTAAAGCCAGGGTTCTAGCCAAAGCTGCCAGATTTGACGATTTATCGTCATTTTGACGATTTTAAGCTCCAAAAATATCATATTGACGATTTGACGATTTATGCCCTTATTTTGACAATTTTAAAAATATTAAAAATTTACATCATATTCTTTAGTTAAGTGTATTAAAAGCCATTTTAAGCTTTGTATTTACTTTGCAATTATTTCTATTAGAAATTTATGTTAGTAAAAACAAGGAGTAAAGTATCATATTTTTAAGTTATCTTCGAATACCTGTGATAATTTTTCTGTATTTTATTCCTTTTTTTTGGAAGAACAAAGGCAGGCGCCGTTATTTCTTTTTCGTACGACCAACATTCAGCGGATGGATGGCATTGTGTTTGGATCTATGTTATGAGAAGAAGGAATGAGAGAACAGTATTAATGGACACTAGGCTTGTATGTTTTTATACCATAAGTAACAGGAAAGATTTCGGCAGGAATTGAGTTCAACATACGGATAGTCCGACTAAAAAACGTATTTTTAATGTAATGTAGTGTGCGATCCACTGGCCAGTCGACCACATACGGATGTGCTGGCCGAGAAAGACGGGCGTTATGTAGGAATATATGATTTTCGGGTAAAAGTCCCCTTATTTCGTTCGAACAAAATCCTTTTATAGTAGCGACAGAACAGTGAAACGCAAACCACATTGCAACGATGCTCCAATGGTTCAATGGAGTTATGATACACTACCATCATTAACGAGATACTACGGCCTCTCCTGTACACGGTCGAGAAACCGCAAAATAGACGTTGAGGCACCAACCCATACATGAGAGTTGTATTCCATTCTCTGTCGGTTATAAACGGTGTAAATAGTAAGATCAGATGATAAGATCTTAAGAAGGAACTAAAAAACACTGAATTTTCATGCTCAGAATGTCAAGAGATTCTGACTCTTTAATATTCACACCACCCATAGATTAAGATGATGCAATATTATTGCTGATTTTATGTGTCAATAAACAACACTGGGATAGATTGTTTAATCTTTAAAAATTTTTTTTCCTGAAAATGATATAAAATTTCTCCAATTTTGGAAAAAAATTAATAAATGAAGATGAGGAACGCTAGCTTTTAATTTCTAACAAATTTTTTTAAATGTTTTATTTTTGAACTCAGATATGTACATATGTACATTGACTTTATATGTTTTATTACAATAGAAATAATTTTTGTTTTTAAAAACTTTTAATTTATTTATTTTTTGACGATTTTTTGAAGATTTCAATAAACGATTTTGACGAATTTTTCTCAAATATTTAACGACTTGGGGCCTCATTTATTCTAGCTCCAGGCCAGACATCAAAACAAAAATACAAAATGTATTTCTTCAGCGACTTCCTCTCAGCAGATTTCTGGCCAAAACTCTTAGAGTAAATAAAAATTGCCACGGAAAAGTTGCTCACGCACCAACTGGTGGTTTGGAGTCGACTTTAAACTGTAGGTCCCGCCACTCATGTATTAAAAATTAACATACACAACATAAGTGGTGTGAGTAACTAGGTCGTAATCCAGACTGAAGGGTTGTAATGACCAATTATGAATGTATGTATGTATAAAGACTAGAACAATGAATGAGGTTCGGGAGACTGTAAAAATAAGCGAATATATTGATCAACTAGCACTGGTTAGATTTATTTAATAACATTTAATTTTAAGTTTGTAATACTTATTGTTTGTTAATTGAGAAACAAGGGTCCAATACACAAACAAAATTCCTCTAGATACAAATGAGCAGTTCTTTTACGTAAGCTACAATCACATTAAACATGAGTAGACTTCTTCTTTCACCTAATAATTTATTATCCAATTAAATATTGACACATTTTCCACATTACACTTTCAATAAAATTCATAAACATAATGAACCTTTTTATACTTTCGCTGCTACAAAAATAAATCCACGGTGATAAGGAGCCATGAAAATATATTTGACTTGTATAATTAAAGAAATTTTATTTTCCTCTTTATCATCCTCCTTTTTTTGAAGACAATGGCAATGCTTTATAGGCATTTGATTGTTGCATCTCCCTTTGTATGCTGCTTTTCACAAATGAAAACCAAAGGCACTTAAAAGGTGTTTTCGAAAGTACCACTTCTTTTTAATGACATGACATAAAAATAAAATTATTTTTTTTGTGCTAATTTTTACCTCAGTGACACTTGTAACACTTTGTCGTTTTTTATTTCATTTTTTCAGTAATTTTGTGGGCATTCTAAGGCCTTTAAGTAGGGTAATGACTTTTTACAGCCATTAAAAACAATGGAGAGAAATAAAAAAGAAAATTTATATTTGTTTTGACATTAAAAATAAAGAAATACAGGCTCATTTAAATTATTGGAAGCAGCATCCGCTTTTGATTTTTGTGTTTGCTTTTTAGGTTCGAAGCAGGGATCAGTAGTGAATCGTTTTTTCGCTACTCATAAACACTCATGAAATTTTGAATATGAGTCAACAATATTGCAAATTTTGTTGTTGCATTTACAAAAAAAAAGAATGAAGACAAAGACAGCAAACAAAGCAAACACACAAACTTCTTGTGAGTATTGTAGTGTTCGTACGCGAATCATGCTTATTTTAGGATTCTTGTAAATATTGAGTTATGTCGAGTCGAAGTCAATAACATAATTTGTATTGTTAAGTATGAGCACGATGAGTACTTCAAACTTTCAATATGAGTAGTATGAGTATGATATTAAAATAAGTATGAATGCATATAAGTATCAGAAATTATGAGTAGGATTCGAATCTACTCATCTTTTTGAATAATCATCTACTGATCTTTGGTTCGAATACATACAAGCACAATTGTTCATTACAACCCTTCAGTCAGGATTACGACCTAGCTTCTCACGCCACTTATGTTGTGTGTGTTAATTTTATAGATGAGTGGCGGGACCTACGGTTTGAAGTCGACTCCGAACGACAGAATTTTCAGAAGCCTTTCATGGCAAATTTATTTTCTCTCTGAATTTTTGCTAGAAATCTGCTGAGAGAAAGTCGCCGAAGAAATATTTGTTTCATATTTCGTTTTGCTGGTGACGTCTGTCCTGTGGTTTGAACCGTGGCCTCATGTCTAATAAGCCAACTCACTATCTACTAGACTACGACGGATTCAGCGAAGTTCGAATACAACCGAATACGAGGAGGTTCGAATACAAACGGGGAAAACATTTTTCGTTATTGCTTTTTTGGGATTTGATCATCCATGCAGCCAATAATCCGTCAAAAAACTTGAAAATCGTTCAGAGTGGATAATCGACAACGAATTTCATAAAAAAGTCAATGGGCAAGGGATGAATGAGCAATGGTTATCACTACTACACCCAATACATGTTTAGAAAGTGCATTGTTTCTGAACTCGCAGTGTGTTGGCTTATTAGAAGTAAGGCCACGGTTCAAACCCCATGTCAGACAACAAAACGAAATATCAAAAGATATTTCTCGGTGACTTCCTCTCAGCAGATATCTGGCAAAAAAAAAACTCTGAGAGTAAATAAAACTGCTACGAAAAGTTTTTCGAAAATCTGTCGTTCGGAGTCGACTTTAAACCGTGGGTTCGGCCACTCATGTATAAAATTAACACACACAATATAAGTGATGTGAGAAGCAAGGTCGTAATGCTAACTGAAGGGTTGTAATCATTTATCGTCATTTTGAAGATTTTGAGCTCCAAAAATATCATATTGACGATTTGATGATTTATGCCCTTATTTTGACGATTTTTGGAAGTGAAAAATTTACGTCATATTCTTTACTTTAGTACATTAAAAGCCACTTTAAGCTTTGTATTAACTTTGCAATTGTTACTAATCAAATTTTCCATCAACACATTCAGCAGGTATTTTTTTTTTCGAACGTCCCCGGCCTCACACTAACCCACCCTCACCCGACCGCGGAGGGCTCGTCCCCATTACGTAGGGACACGTACACACTACAGTCCGGACTATAGCGGGCAAGGGAAAGTAATGGCAACGAGAACATAAAACAGCTACAGAACTTAATCACAAGCTGAATAAAGTTACAATAAACAGGAACTACCTATGACAAGAACGAAAATACATTTTTATATAATAATTTACAAATTAATGCCAGCATATAAGCTACGTTTTATATTACAAACACTACTATTAAAGTCAATAAAATCATAATATAAGTTAAAATCGTTACATAATCTACGAAAAAGAAAATTACATCCATAGTTATTTCTATAAAAATCTAAAGAAAGAGGACGATAGTGCCGTGAAAATCTTGCTGGAATACTGAAATTAAGGTTATAAAGCAAAAACTCAGAATCGATATCCCCTCTAACCAGATTAAAAACAAAACAAACCCCTAAAACAGTCCTTCTACGTTCCAAAGTTGGAAGTTTTATCAAACCTAATCTAGCTTCATATGACGGAAACCCATTGGCATAATCCCATCCTAAGCCACGTAAACAGAATAATAAAAACTGCTTCTGCACAGACTCTATTGAATCACTATGACAACGATAGTATGGATTCCAAATAATAGACGCATACTCCAAAAAAGGTCTAACAAGTGAAATGTATAGCAGTCTCGTTATATAAGGATCAATGAATTCCCTAGCCCATCTTTTCACAAAACCAAGAACAGCCCGAGCCTTGCCAATCATCATACTAATATGATCAATAAAAGACAATTTCATATCCAATAATACTCCCAAATCAAGAAATGTGGTCACAGTTTCCAAGGGGCAAGAATCAATCACATAAGTGGACGAAATTGCGCCCCCGCGAGAGAAAACCATGCATTTACATTTCTTCAAGTTAAGATCCATTAAATTAATTCTGCACCAAGTTACAAACAAATCAATATTTCGCTGAAGAACAGCCACGACCATGATCATCATTAAAAGTATAAAATAATTTAACGTCGTCAGCATACATCAGAATATTACAATCAGAAATAGCACAAGGAAGATCATTAAAAACAGTAAAGGACCCAAATGGCTACCCTACGGAACACCAGAAGTAACATATACAGTCTTAGACAATACATTCCTAAACAATACCCTCTGAGTCCTAAGGGAGAGGTAGGAGTCTAGCCAACGATGAATAATATCAGGAATACCGATTAATGAAAGTTTAAGAAGCAAAATTCTATGGTCAACCCTATTAAAAGCTTTACTGAAATCAGTATAAATTACATCAGTCCGAGCTCTGGCAAGAAAACCCCTGAAAACATGTGTAGTAAATTCAAGAAGATTAGTGACAGTCGATCTATTGAATCCTTCTTTGTTTACCCTGTAATATTCCTGGAATCTGTCAAGGATACATTATTTAACGTCTAACATAAATATTTTAGTATGTATAATTCTTACTTTATCTCAGGGAGTGATAGTGGATTCGATTCATGTCGAATAGATCTTCGCTGCAACCATTCCATGGATAGTTTCTCCGCTTCTAGCACCAAAAAACAAAGATATACGCTACTCATTTTTTAATATTTGTATTTTTCTTCGAATAATTGTTGAGAGTTGATTCACAATAAAATTTGTTTGTTTATACAGCTTTTAGAACTAATTCACAATAAAAACTTTTACTTTCAATATATTCGTAATACCAAATTTTTTTTTTTGTTATGGGAAAAAAATTTTACTCCTAGAATTGCATAGAATCGATGCTTAATTACAAATTTATGGGATATACTTTCTTTTTAATTGTATTTGAACTATATTACTCATACGCATCATTCATATTACATGTACTGGAATAGTTACCTTGAAAAGTATGCAATAAAAAAACTTCGATTTTGTCATGTATGAAACTAATGGAATTAAATATAACTCACACGTCACATATGTTCTCTGCATTATGAATTTTACATTCATATTAAATATGAGCATAATGTGAGTAAATATAATGGGTTGACGATCTAAAAGCTTAAATTTAAAAATAAAAGTTTTCATAAATTTATTGTTTTGCTGTCAACTACAACTGCTTCGGTTGGAAATGCATTTTTATTTCATTTATATGGCTGCCGCGGATTTATGCCCTTATTTTGACGATTTTTAAAAATTAAAAATTTACTTTATATTCTTTACTTTAGTACATTAAAATCCATTTTAAGCTTTGTATTTACTTTGCAATTATTTCTATTTATGTTAGTAGAAACAGTGAGTAAAGCATTATATTTTTAGGTTACTTTCGAATACCTGTGATGATTTTTCTGTATTTTATTCCTTTTTAACCACTTAAAAGCTGAAAAATTAAAAATCCTAAATAACCTCGTCGTTGAGAATAATATATCCTTGTCCTTGCAGACTATTTTAAAAATTCTAGTATAGCTTCTAATATTGCCATCGGAAGAACAAAGGCAAGCGCCGTTATTTTTTTTCGTACGACCATCACTCTGGGGATGGATGGCATTGAGTTTGGATATATGTTATGAGAAGAAGGAAACAGAGAACAGTGTTTATGGACATTAGGCTTGTATATTTTTATACCATAAGTAAAAGGATAGACCTCTGCAGGAATTGAGTTCCACATACCGATACAGTCCGACTAAAAACCATATTTTTACTGTAATGCAGTGTGCGATCCACTGGCCAATCGACCACATACGGGTGTGCTGGCCGAAAAAGGCGAGCGTTATGTAGGAATATATGATTTTCGGGAAAAAGTCCCCTTATTTCGTTCAAGCAAAACCATTTTATAGTAGCAACAGAACAGTGAAACACAAACGATGCTCCAATGATTCAATAGATTGGATACACTACCGTCGTTAACGAGATACGATGGCCTCTCCTGTACACGGTCGAGAAACCGCAAAATAGACGTTGAGGCACCAAACCATACATGAGAGTTGTGTTCCATTCTCTGTCAGTTATAAACGGTGTAAATAGTATGATCGGATGATAAGAACTTAAGAAGGAACTGAAAAATGTGTCAGAATTACACTGAATTTTCATGCTCAGAAAATCAAAAGCTTCTGACTACCTAATATCTACACCACCCATAGATATAGATGATGTAATATTATTGCTGCGCTTATGGGTCAATAAACAACACTGGGATAGATTGTTTAAACCTTAAATATTTTTTTTTCTGAAAATGATCCCAATTTCTCCATTTTTGAAAAAAAAAATATTAAATGAAGATGAGGGATGCTAGCTTTTAATTTCCAATAAATTCTTTGTTAAATGTTTTATTTTTGAACTCAGATATTTAGATACATTGACTTCATATGTTTTAATACAATAGAAATAATTTTGGTTTTTAAATAATTTTAATTTACTTATTTATATTTTCTGACGAATTTTTTACGATTTTACTAAACGTCTTTGACGATTTTGACGATTTTTTCCTAAATATTTGACGATTTGGTGCCTCATTTATCTGGCAGCTATGGTTGTAATGTGTATACATATGTATGTACATATGTATGTATTGTTTCTAAGGCTGCAGGTCTTATCCCGGGACATGTGACTGTTGACTTATCACTTGCAATTGATATTAATGAAGAAGATGTTTATGTTTTGTGACCGCTTATGTTGCTCATGTGAAATACCATAGGGATTATAAGGAAGAAATTCATCAACCATAATACTATCAGTGACACATTCTTAGTTAATTTTTGATATTTTTAATTGCCTCCTGTATAGGAATGTCGCCGTATTCTAGTAGGTAGTGTGTTGGCTTATTAGACTTAAGGCCACGGTTCAAACCCCATGTCAGACAACAAAACGAAATATGAAAAGATATTTCTCGGTGACTTCCTCTCAGCAGATTTCTGGCAAAAACTCTGAGAGTAATTAAAACTGCCATGAAAAGTTTCTCAACGATCTGTCGTTCGGAATCGACTATAAACTGTATGTACCGCCACTCATGTATTAAATTAACAAACACAATATAAGTGATGTAAGAAGCTAGGTCGTAATCCCTACTGAAGGGTTTTTATGAAGAATTATGTACTTATGTTATGTACATAGTATATGCTGGCTTATTCGACGTGATCTCGTGGTTCAAAACACAATTAAGATAAATATTTCTTTCGTCAACTTCCTGTGAACAGCCTTCTGGCAAAAACACTGAGTGGATATAAAATTGACATGAAAAGTTTATCAAAAATCTGTCGTTCGCAGACGACTTCAAACTGTAGGTCTCGACTTACATAGCAAATATTAATTAATTTAACAGAAGTGGTGTGAAAAGCTAGGTCGTAATCCTTACTGAAGTTTTGTAATGCACAATTATGTGTGTAATCTGTTCTCAATGTACAATTTTTGCTCTTTGTGTCCAACACTTTTTCATTTTATCTTATGTGTTTAATATTAATTTCTCATATTGTATCCTAGCGAATGCTTTCTCATAATAATTTCGAATTTAAAAACCTGAATGCTAAACAACTTTTGAATTAAAAAGGAAACTTTCTGCCATAAATTCTTTTATTGGTTTTGTACAAAAGTAAGTTTATTATGCCTTTGTTATCTTACGATGTTTCTGAATTTCTCGACTACAGCCTAAGCAAAGCAGTGCTCCTGATATAAAATTTAACTGCCAAGAAAATATTCGTAGATTTTTAATTATAAAACTGTACAATGGAATACAATATAAACGAGCATTACTTGCTCTAATAATCAACTTTATCCCTAAGCCGTATAATTATAAATAAAATCATTAAATTTTTGACACTTTTAATTACTTTTTTCTTAATGCACGGGAGATCTTTAAAACAATTTTTTTTAATTTTTTTTCATTCGCGCTTTTGTATTTGTGAACACATTAACGTATAAGCAGCAGCAAATACAACAACAATATTTGTATTGTTTTGTATCTTTAGGCACATTAAGATATTCTCTCTCTCTTTTTGAGTTTCTTTTTGTCATTATTTTCTTGTTGTTTTTCGTTTTATTTTTAATATTTTTGTTGGAGGATGTTATTACGGCATACGACTCCCACAAACAATTGTTTTTATGCCATTTGATTATAACGTTTATTTATTATTTTTCTTTTCAAATTTTTTTTGTTTCATTTCCTTCTCTCTCTGTCTCTCTCTTTTATTTTGGCTTTTGAATAGTGATGTTGGTGAGATGGTATGGTGGTGGTGGTGGCGGCGGTATTGCTGTTATAATCTTATTTTCCTTGAACTTTTTTAATGTCTTTAATGTGTTTTTATTAATTTTTTGTGTTGAAACTTTCTATAGAAGCTCAACAAGGATAACAAAAGTTAAATGCATGTTTCAAATTAAAAACAAAAATTAAAAATAACAAAAACAAAAACAACACCACCACCAACAATACTAACAATACTAACAAATGTAATGCCATTTTCTTAAAGAAAATATTTGTAAATAAGAAAAAAAAGAAAGAGAGAAAAACAAAACAATAAGAAATAATGGCAAGAGTGTAAAACAACAAAAACGAAAAACGAAAAACAAAAGTCAAGCCAAGTCAAAGTTACTAAAAAAACTAACAATAACCGGAAAAAACAAAACACATTCCACACAATCAAATTTACTTTCATATTCCTTTTGTTTTTTTTTTCTTTTCACAAGGAAAACGGGGAAACTTACATTCACACATATTTTTCATTACAATAAGAAATTATCGCGCTTTTTCCTTTTCTACCTCTAAGTTCGTTTTTCAAAAGTTCATTCTTATGTTTCACTGTGTTTCGATGTTTTTCAAATAGAAAATAATGAAGACATGACAATGGCAAGTTAAGCAGCGATTCACAACGTCGATGAATATAAATTTCATAAATTAAGGTACCTCTATTAACTTTTATAATCGAATAAGGCTGTTTTTGCCGTTTAACATCAGATATATGGTGTAACTCTTTCGAGTTTTTATGGCAAGTCTATGTAGCCAGTCACACTGGATTGAAAGTAAAGAATGTGAACTTGTGAACAATATTAACATGGAAGTTTGTAACTCTTAGCATTGCAATACTAAAAACCTTTAATTGTAGCATTCCAGTCATTTCACCTTGTCCACAATACATACGTACATACATACATAATTGGTCATTACAACCCTTCAGTCATTATCAGAGATCAGCAATGAATCGCTTTTTCGCTACTCATAAGTACACATGAAATTTTGAGTATGAGTGAGTCAACAGTACTGAAATCCAACTACTCTGATTCATTCGTACTCAGTACAACATTGATTTATAAGTACAAGTTGCAATGAGTACAACGTTGACATCAAACTCATAACATTCGAAATACGTTTGATTCATACGCCTACTCATTCAGATTTATAAATTTAGAAGAATACTTATAATACTCATAAATAATTCGAGTGATTAGAATCATTCATCTCTTATCATTCCTTTTACATAAAAGAAGAAAGAAAAAGACAAAGACACAACCTTCTTGTGAGTATTGTAGTGTTCGTACGCGAATCATACTTATTTTGTGATTCGTGTATACGATGAGTCATGGAGAGTTGAAATCAATAACATCATGCGTATTGTTAAGTACGAGTACCATGAGTATTTCAAACTTTGAGTACGAGTAGTATGAATGCGTGTAAGTATCTGAAATTATAAGTATGATTCAAATATACTCATCGTTTTGAATACTCATTGCTGACCTCTGGTCAGGATTATGACCTAGCTCCTCACACCACTTATGTTGCGTGCATTCATTTTATACATGAGTAACGGGACCTACAGTTTAAAGTTTACTCCAAACGACAGATTCTTGAGAAACTTTTCATGGCAATTTTATTTACTCTCAGAGTTTTTGGCAGAAATCTGCTGAGAGGAAGCCGCCGAAGAAATATTTTTTATATTTTTGAAGTGTTGATGTCTGACCTGGGGTTTGAACCGTGGCCTTATGTCTAATAAGCCAGTGCACTACCTGCTAGATTGTGGCGACACGAGTATGCCACTTACCTCGGTTATATTGGTCATTAGGCGAAAATTCTTTCGAGACGCCAACCTATCCTGGACCAATGACAAGTCTTGCTTCACTGCCAGCTTCACTTCACCCACGATAAATTAGTCGCAAATCAAGTCGCATCAACCAACTACTCAAACTTGATCGCAATGTCAGCTTGATGGGCATGTTTACAGGTCCTTGCGTTATGGGAAGACAGGCGAAAAGACTGCAACTCCCATCAAACGCCTTTTGCAGTAGTTATGGGCCAGCTGAAGAGGAGGAAACTGTTATCATCTTCCTATGTCAATGCCCATCTCTTGCGAGGTGCAGATTTAGGTTATTTGGCTCCGTTGACATCAAGGATATACATACATACATACATAATTGGCCATTACAACCTTTCAGTCAGGAATACGGCCTAGATTCTCACACCACTCATGTTGTGTGCGTTAATTTTAAACGTGAGTGGCGGGACCTACAGTTTAACGTTGACTCCGAACGACAGATTTTTGAGAAACTTTTTCATGGCAGGTTTATTCACTCTCAGAGTTTTTGCCAGAAATCTGCAGAGAGAAAGTCGCCGAATAAATATTTATTTCTACATCGTTTTGATGTCTGACCTGGGATACGAACCCGGGCTTTACGTCTAATAAGCCAACACACTACCTACTAGACTACGGCGACATCAAGGATATAGCTGCGTTTATTCAACTATCAGGCTGGTTTCAAAGAGCAAAAACGTAAAGCGTATAACTCTGCGAACTAACTACCCGTAACAGCAGAACTTCAAAACGAAAGATCAGCACTCTGCTTTAAGGATTACTTAACCGTACATCGAGCTTTGTATCAAAAAGGATACATTTAAATTTTTGAGACGATATAATTTTAATTCAGAAAAAGTTAGATGCCTGATATTTTTATAGTTCGTTAGTAGTGGTATTGCGATTATTTTAAACCAAATAAAAAAAGAAAATTTCAAACACGGGTTACAAAATTCAAACACCTCATAATTCTGGCTTATGTATCATTTTTGATACATACGACTTTCCTAGAGATTTTTTTGGTGTCGTTTGTGGAGATTTTGTGAAGGTTTATTGTAAATAGTACATTATTTATGGTTTTTGCGAAAGAATTGAAAGTTAAGTGTGGGACGAAAGTGAAAATATTGAATTTTCTATTCTTGATATGTTCTTGATATTGATTGAAGTAGTCGCAGTCCAGTTTGTAGCGTGTTACCTTATTAGACGTCAGACCAAGGCTCAAACCTCAGGTCAGACATTTCCAATTTATGACGAAAGGTTGTAATGACCGATTATATATTAATTATATATGTAATATTCCTGCTGCCAAAGGCTTTGAAGAAGAAGAAAATGGAAGCTCGTCTTATGAACTGAAGAAAGTGTTGGCAGCAACAAACATGACAACCGGATGTTTATCGCCAAAGATGGTACTACTTGGAACAGAACAAACTGCCTTTAGTAGTTTGGGAGGAACAAATATTACCAATTTTCACGCAGATTGCTAGTAGCTGTTTCCTGAAATCTTGTAGAGACTTTCTTACTCTTGGTCTTCTCATATTTATCTCACGTGGCAGACAAACATTAGAAAATCGTGTTTCGTCCCATGTTTTATTACTGATGATAATATTTCGGTCAACCACGTACGTATGAGATAACAGAATCATTCGCTTTGATAATGACATATTTACACCTATTAAGTCTTTTCGAAAAATTGGCTAAAAGTCTTGCAGCCTTTAATAATCATGCTTAAAGCCTCTTTTTGAAATTCGAATGAAAACGATTTTTTTCTAAAAAAAATATATTTATCTTATTTTTATTTTGTTAGAAAATTTTAACCATTTTCATAAAACTTTTATCACACAACTTGTAGTTTTATGTAAGAAATAATACTGTATAAATAGTTTGAGACTAGCTGTCATACTTTCAGAGCAGCCCATATATCCTTTTTTTAAGATTTTTAAAAATTTAAATTTTTGTTCGCCTAAAAGGTAAGAAAATTAAAGAAAATATATTTAAATAATGATGCCTATGTTTTTATGTTCCTTTTTGGTATATTTTTATCTCAAATTAAAGTTTTTTAGCAACAGAATTCAAAAACTCTTTTTGTTTTATTGTGGAAAATGAAAATGAAAATGACTTCTAGCGATTTTAATTGATACTTAATGATGGAATACTTACAGTGATTGTTAGGGAAATTAATTTAAGGATATTTATATAAATCAAGCTTCATAAAGAGATCTACGGAGTAATGCTTGGTATTGATATAAATCAATATATATATTTAGTCTCAGGATTACGACCTAGCTTCTGATAACACTTATGTCCTGTGTGTTAATTTTATACATGAGTGACGGCACTTACGGTTTAAAATCGACTCCGAGCGACAGATTCTTGCGAAACTTTTTCATGGCAATTTTTTTTACTCTCAGAGTTTAAACGTTTTCTAACAACTTTCTAGAACACCCAAGGATACAAATTAGTACAACCGAGTCCACCGAAAATGTCGAAATCTTAAAAATTCATAAACCACTTGGTATTAGTCCCGTATTTCTAATCATACCTGCAATATACTATATATTACTGCAGACAACATACATGCTTTGAGATGCACAGTCTTCATCAAATCTTTGCCTCAAGCTCTACTAACACTCCATGCAATTGTAGCGTCCTATACATATAAAGAGGGGAAAGCATAAAAAGTACTCTACGGATATACTCTACATGAAAAACAAGAGGAACAACGAAATGTTTATGTTGAATTGTTTCCGTTTTAATTAGTTGACACATGCATAAACACCCAAAGCGGTGAGTGGTTGGGTGAGCATTTATGCCACAATGCTGTTGCACGTTCACTTAATTTTTTTTTTTGTTGTTGTTGGCAAGTGGCAAGAGTAGAATAAAAATAACAATAACTTAAGCGTAAAAATGAACAAAACATAACAATAACCATGAAAGGACTCGTATAATAACATAATATGAGTGCGTATTTGCGTGTGTGTTTTCAAGGGATGAGTGTGACAGAAATAAAAAGTGTTTCAAATAAAGTTTCACCGAAAACAAAAAACATAATTTAAATGGAACTGTCAGCGTTAAACAACAGACAAGTAAATTAAAAACGAATGCTCTTTCCGAAGTGAGTTACTTACTAAAAGTCTATGGCCTCTTAATATCACCAAAGTGAGTATAAATTACGAAGGCATAATTGGCAATTGCAATCCTTTTTTAGCCAGGATTACGACGCTGATTCTGACAGAACTTATACTGTGTATGTTAATTTTATACATGAGTGGAGGGACCTACAGTTTAAAGTCTATTCCAAACGACAGATTTTTGAGAAAAATTTCATGAAAATTTCATTTACTCTCAGAGTTTTTGCCATAGTACAGCTGAGAAGAAATCACCGAAGAAATATTTTTTCATGTTTCGTTTTGTTGGAGATGTCTGACCTACTAGACTACGACGACTATAGCTTGGCATAAAACAGGTTTAAATTCAAAAATCATATCGATGAAGGATGGCGTTACACACTCCAATATTATTACTCTCAGCTGAGTAAATAACAATTTCATTTCTTGAACTTGCAGCGTAACTCTTTACTTAGTTACACACGTAATTGCGCATTAACGACCTGATTAACGGATTTCGGCCTGCCTTAACACATGCATCCAGGCGCCTCTACATCTTGCAAACTTTCACCAGTTGCTCACATCACTCGATGACAGGGCTTCCTTGATTTGGTCCTTCCAATGCAAACAAGATCATACTCTTCGCCGACTACCGCAAATCCCCGCTTTAAAACCCGTTTCGCCGGAGTATGCTCCTCCATTCGAACGACATGACTGAGCCAGTGCAAGCGCTGAATGTTAATATACTACAAAACGTCCACGTCACTAGACTACGGCGAGTTCCAACACTTGGGAATATTGAAGGTATTAATATCATTCCTTGGCACATGGAAACCTGGCAAACGAAAAAATTAATTTAAAGTGTATGGATTTAGTTCTTATCTCTTAATTTTATTCATAAGTGATCCTAATTTAACGTCAAATCCGAAAGACCGATTTAAGAAGCGTTTGCTTTGAAGAAGAATTTTTTTTCAGATTTATATTCTTCTATATTGTTACGAAAATGAAAAATCAAGATCCTGATGTTATCCTTTTACATCGCTTAACATTAAAATTGCGAAGAAAAGCTACAACAACAAAAAATGCAGTACACAAACCTGTTTACAAATTATCGTACTGATTAATATAACAACAAGCACCAGCATAAAAAGAATGGTAAACAAGTAAACAAAAATACTACAACAAATACCAGCATAAGTCGTCGTGGTCTAGTAGGTAGTGTGTTGGCTTATTAGACGAAAAGACGGAGTTCGTGTCCCAGGCCAGACATCGAAATAAAATACAAAAAGTATTTCTTCGGCGTCTTCCCCTCTTCAGATTTCTGGCAAAAACTCTGAGAGTAAATAAAATTGCCATGAAAAGTTACTCAAAAATATGTCGTATGTAGGTCCCGCCACTCATGTCTGAAATTAACACACACAACATAAGTGGTGTGAGGAACAAGGCCATAATCCTGACTGAAGGGTTGTAATGACCAATTATGTATGTATACCAGCATAAATAATGGTAAACAAGTAAACAAAAATAAACCAACAACACTACAAGTACAAATGTAAACAAAATACACAAACAACAATAATGAACGAAAACAACGATGTTTACATTTATAGAGATATCGAGAAAGCGAAGCCACGAACATTCGCCTTCAAGAACATTCATCAGACTGTTTACCCTGCCATATAGAAGGCAAAGCAAAGCAGGCGACTGAGTTAGTGAAGTTCAGTCAGTTTTGTGTGAAGACGCGCTGTGTTTGAAGAGAGTAATCGTGGTTTGAAGGTCTTCGTTACAAAGATGTGCCGAATAATTGCCTAGTAATTGTTATTGTTTATGCGAAGGGTAGAAACAAATGGATAACAAACAAAGCAATTGTTGTTGTATACATAAAGTTGTGAACAGGGGCACACAGAATTGTACGAATAATAAAGAATTTCAATTAAAACTAAACACAAATTTATTTTTATTTTATTTGCAATCTACGAGCTCATACTCTTTTAAATGTTTTTAAAAGGAAAAAAACATAGCAATATATTAGAGCTGTGGCTTAAATGCTTGAGCCCTCATCTACATACGCATATACATACATAATTGGTCATTACAACAGGATTACGACCTAGTTTCTCACACCACTTATGTTATGTGTGTTAACTTTTATACATGAGTGGTGGGACCTAGAGTTTAAAGTCGACTCCGAACGACAGATTTTTGACACTTTTCATGGAAATTTTTATTTTCTCTGATTTTTTGCCACAAATCTGCTTAGAGGAAGTCGCCGAAGAAATAATTTTTGTATATTTTCGTTTTAATGTCTGACCTGGAGTTTGAACCGTGGCCTTACGTCTAATAAGCCAACACACTACCTACTAGACTACGGCGACCTCATCTAGTACACTTTACTCACTAAATTGCAGTAACTATTCTAGTGTGGATTCGTGTTCCTCCTCGAGACTTTGAACAGTTATAGTACACAGACTATAAAGTCATTGTTGAACTCAAATTATTTTTTGTTTGAATCTTTGTTTGAAAATAAGAAAAAAATAGAATCTCCAATTTCAAATTGTTTTTTATGGCACAGCACTACTAAATTTATTTTACAACCCAGTTTTTGTCTTCGAAATTGATAGAATTTTTTCTGGCCATGGGTTTGATAGAGCACTGCTACGGTGTGCATGCTGTAACAGAATTTTTATTACCATTTTCGCGTTCATTTAAAACGAATATCGTGCATTTTCTATTCGCAAACGAACAAAATATTTCCATTATTTCCGTATTCTTGAGTTAACAGTTGGACTTTCTAATTTTCAACGCCAACACATTCCAAAAATATTTATTTTTGCAATTAAAACTACACCATGACTCTCTTCGACTTAGAAGAGTGAATGGATAAAAAGCAATGCGATAAGCGAAAAAAACACCGCGAATTGGAAAAAAATAAAAATTAACCGCCCAAAAAATGAACTGACGAAAGAATTTCTTCTTAAAAAAGCACAGAAAGAAATAAAAGAGAGAGAGAGAGAGAGAGAGAAAAATAAATTAAAAAATTGTTGAAATGTTTGGTCATCCAGTGAAAACAGTTTTTCCACAATTTTCGGGGATGGTCAACTGCTGTGACTTGTGTGTTTGTGTAAGTGTGTCCTTTGTAATGAAATACATTTGATTGTATTTTTTTTAATAAAATCCACAACATATTTTACTTGTTTTAGTTGTTTTTCCTTATTTTTCAGTTTTTCTGTTCTGTTCTTCTAAATCCGTTTGTCTTGAGTTCATTTAACGAACTTTAATGCTACTTTTTATTGTTGCTTTTATACAAGTTTTGTTTCTGTTTTCTTGTTGTTTTATTTGACCAGGGATTCTTGCTTACTTTTTTGCTTTCGATTTAATGTAGAATTTCATCGAACGTTGTTAATGTTACTGATTGTCTGTTTGTTTGTTTGTTTATTTGTAGCTATATTTGTTTGTATTATTTTTTATTAACTTGTCCCAAGCTCAAGTGAATTTAAAACCATATGCTTTTGGTGGCAGCATTATAGATAAACTTTTTCGCTTAAAACATACAATAAAATCAACAGCAAGTAACGAAACAGCAACGAATTGTAATATGGAAGCGTTGAGAAATTCATATTTTTAAATGGCCAATAGTGGTCTATTGGCCTATGGGGCTTATTTTACAATTGGCATTTGAATAGGCATAGTTTTGCAATTTGTCCACTTACATGTTTGTATAGAAAACATTCCAGTTTAATTACCATTAACGCAATTACAGCTGATTCGTTCTTAATAGATTGGAAAGGATTCTGGATAACAAGATATGGTCTACCCTTGCCTATCTGCTCTTTGCAGAAGTGCTCAACGCGACTACACTAAAAGTTAGGTTAGCTGAGACTATATTGAAGTCCACTGAAGGGAACATTGAGAAGGCTCTGGCATATAAACATTGCTTACTAGTAAATGTTATTGACGTGGAGCGCACTTAAAATAAGCGCCACTCAGAAGCAATTGTCAAGGTTGACATACTTACATACATAATTGGTCATTACAACCCTTCAGTCAGGATTACGACCTAGTTTCTCACACCACTTATGTTGTTTATGTTAATTTTATCATGAGCGGTGGGACCTAGAGTTTAAAGTCGACTCCGATCGACAGATTTTTGATAAACTTTTCATGGCGATTTATTTACTCCCAGAGTTTTTGCTAGAAATCTGCTGAAATTTGATACTCACATTATGCTCATATTTAATATGTATGTGAAATTCATAATGCAGAGAACATATGTGACGTATGAGTTATATTTAATTCCATTAGTTTCATACATGACAAAATCGAAGTTTTTTATTGCATACTTTTCAGGGTAACTATTCCAGTACATGTGATATGATTTGTATGAGTAATATAGTTCAAATACAATTAAAAAGAAAGTATACCCCATAAATTTGGAGTTAAGCTACATGATATATCGATTCTATGCAATTCTAGGCTATATTCTAGTAGGTAATACATCATGACCTGTACCTTCATAGTATGTATCGTGAACATCTTCACAACAAAAAAATTAATTTGGCAAAATTTCAATCCGTTATTGCATTTTTAAATATAAACTTTTAAATGGTCCAGCGGGTCTAATGGTCTCATGTCAGAAGTGAATATGCTGCCGGTTACTATCCATCTTCCAATCTATAATAATCTATAAAGTCAAATTTTTTAACGCTTCCTATTTAGTTTAAATAAAGGAAAGTCTGTGTTGGATATCACTGATATTTTTTTATTCATTTGAAATAGCAATTATGTGTGGAAAATAAAATCGTTTAAAAGGCCATGACAGACTTTTGTCTGGGTGGATCGCATTCAAAACGTCTAACTTTCCATGATATCAGGCCAAGTTTTATTGATGGCATGCGTTATGTTAGGTTTGGGAACAGCTGTAGTTTGCGGCTTAATCGCATACAACTGCAACTCAAGAAAACTCGTCAAGCTAGCTAAGGTCACCTCCACGTGAGATTAACATGCCTTCAAATCGCTTGGGCATGATATCTAACGTGACATGAGCTGTGTGACACGTAGCGTCGTTTTGTTGGCCAAAAGAATTTTGTAATCATTGGCTTACAGTGCTCACCGCTTTCTCATAGAAATATGGACCGATGTTGCCGCCAGCCCGAAATACAAAACATACTGTAAGTTTTTCGAAATTTATTGGGTATATTTACGGTCATAAATGCATTTTTCAATGAATATGTGAACTATTTTTGAATGTCCCAGGATTGCACAAATATGACAATAATTTGATAAGAATGTTTTTGCAAGGTATTTGCTTTTCATTACAATATATGTTGTTGCTATTTTTAAAGTAGACCGATTTGATGTTTGTTTTCATATGTACGTGTGGTACCACTTGCATAGAAATAATGTGCTGCCAGAACAACTTTATATGTGGCAGTATTACAGTCACTAGGAACTGAACAAATTTAAATACGTGTTATAGTTACTCACACTGTAAATCAGTGAAATTATTATATTAAATCGTTGATTATATCATAATATTAAGTTCAACTTAATCATCCCTATCGTAAATATTATTGGAATAAGTTATTTGGGAAGAAACTTTTTTCCCATAACAAAAAAATTAGTATTACGAATATATTGGGCGTAAAAGTTTTTATTGTGAATTAGTTCTAAATGCTGTATAAACAAATATTTTTTATTGTGAATTACCTCTCAATAATTTTTTAAAGAAAAATACAAATATTAAAAAAATAAGTTTTTTTCATGTTTGAAGGGAGTTTATGATTTTCTTGGATATTATAAATCCTACTCCACTTTCGCTGCCATTTTCTTTATCGCTGTAGAGCACAGTATTGCCATTTCCAGTGATCAGCTCTCCGTTGCCATTCCATCTCATTTCGCTTATGCCTAAGACTTCGATTGTGTATGATTTTATTTGTTGTTCTAGCCTTGATGCTTCACGAAGAGTTCGTACATTCCCTTGCGAAATGCGCGTCCTTTTACGATTGCTGAAGGTCGTTGCCATAAAATCCGTTGTATCATTTTGCTGTGTGGTTGTTTCTGTAATCGATTATTTTCAAGCTAAGCAGATAATTAGTCTACTGTAGCTTAGGTTTTAGGATGATGGGGCTGCCATCTGTCCTTGCCTAGAAGCAACGCCCTCTGCGAGGTGTTTTTCGCATCGTTGGGTTCAGTTTCGAGTCGCAGGTATTTTTCCCTCTTTCTTTTTTTTCCCATCTGCAAACAAATGTCATTTAGAAACAGCCGCCCCTAACATGGGATACAGACGCTGACCCAACAGCCGCTTGCTCCGAGGCAGACGCTATCAGAATTCACGTGGGGTCCGCGGGGACGTTAAGCCCGTCAAAAAAAAACAAAGTATCACTGTCCCTATCTTGCTAAAAAGTTCTTTTTCTGTCACTGATCTCACCGATATAAAGATTGCTGTAATGGAAAGAATTATACAATTTAAAGGACGAAACACGATTATAAGTAGAGAAACGTCTACATTTATATGCGGTATCATGGCTCAATACGTTGTTAATAACATGGATGAACAGTATGGTAAAGCTAACGGTAATCAGATTGAAAATATTACATGTAAGTGGCGGATAAGCAACAGTTTCCTTTGTTAAACGGATTCCTTTTTTGTCACCGACTGTATGCCACTACAATGGAACTGCTTTAGAGTACATAAACTTGTCTTTGTTGATTCCCTCGTTGTTGTTGATACATTTTTTATTTTATTTTGCTTTATTTTATTGCTATTCTTTTGTTTTTTTTTTGATTTTCTATTACTTTTAGCTTCTAACAATTGTTTTAATCCCCTCGTGATATTGCACAAGTTTTTCTTTCAGTCCCCTTTACTTCTTTCTTTATTTACTCTTATTAGAAGTGATTAGAGACTTTAATATTATTTCTCTTCGTTCTTCTTTATATAGTACGACGCTGTTGGTTGGTAGTTGCATTCGAAAAGAAAACTGAACGAAAAAAAACAACTGAACAACTGCATTGAGAAGAAATCTTTAAGATCCAAAGTCAAGACGTTATATTGAAGAGCTAAGCCAAAAACTAAAAGTAATATTTCTATAAAGTTTTGCAGCAAATAACAACAACAACAATGTTGTATTCATTATGTTGCTATTTTGTGGTTTTAGTGAAACTAGAAATTAAAAGAAAAATAAAAATAAAAAAACTGAGAAAATGTAACGAAATACACAGTGAATAGAACAGAAGAGGAGTAAATTAAAAACTTTACTGTACAGACAATAGCAAAATAAAAAAATAAAAAAACATGAAAATTCACTATGAAATTAACGTTAAAAAGATTTTTATTGGAAAATGAGAGATTTGGTGGGAGAGAGTGAGAGAAAAGGAAGAGAATGAGAGTAAATAAAAAATAGAATTATAAAAAACCATCCAAATTTTTCTAAATGGGTTTCACAATTTTAAAAAGCAATTTTAAATGCAAGATGTGTTGGCGAACTAAACATGAGGCCGCGGTTCAAATCTCAGGTCAGGCATCTCGAACAAAAAGAAATATGACAAAAGAAAATATTTCGCCGGCGACTTGCTCTCAACAGATTTGTGGCAAAAATAAAAATTGTCATGAAAAGTTTTTTAAAAAAATCTGTGTTTCAGAGTCAACTTAAAACTGAATATCCCGCGACTCATGTGTAAGATCAACACACACAGCCTAAGTGGTATGAGAAGCTAGGTCGTAATTCTGACTGAAGGGTTGTATGTATGCATGTATGTACTCGGATGTATGTATCAGAGATCAGCAAGGAGTATTCAAAAAGATAAGTAGATTCGAATCATACTTATAATATCTGATATTTATATGCATTCATACTTATTTCAATATCATACACATACTACTCATATTCAAAGTTTGAAGTACACATCGTACTCATACTTAACAATACGCATGATGTTGTTAATTTCGACTCTCCTTTACTCAACATTAACAAGAATCACAAAATTAGTATAATTCGCGTACGAACACTAGAAGGTTGAGTGTTTGCTTTACTTGCTGTCTTTGCTGTCCGTCTTTCTTCTTTTTTTGTAAATGCTGCAGCAACTAAGACTGTAAATTTTGATGAATGATTCGAATCACTAGAATCATTTATGAGTATTATAAGTATTTTTCTAAATTTATGAATCTGAATGAGTAGGCGTATGAATCAAACATATTTCGAATGGTATGAGTTTGATGTCCACGTTGTACTCATACTCATTGCAAACTGTATTTATAAATCAATGATGTAGTGAGTACGAATGAATCAGAGTAGTTGAATTTTAATACTGTTGACTTATTCATACTCAAAATTTCATGAGCATTTATGAGTAGAGAAAAAACGATTTATTGCTGATCTGGTATGTATACTTAGGTCATTACATGTCTTGAGACTACTGGACTAATATGAATAATAGGGAGAATAATTGCGTTCTTTCTCCAATTCGAATGGTCGATTAGTGCATGAATCTTCCAACAAAGTGGTGAAGGCTTTTAATTTCATATTTTCTATCATCGAATATTACGAAGCTCTTCAAAAATATTGGCGCTATAGCAAGATTTAAAAATACAGATTGTTGCAACAGATCAAGATTTATTTTGGAGTCGGATTATTTACCTACATGCATACTTACTTACATAATTGATTATTACCATCCTACAGTCTGGATTACGTTCTACCTTCTCACACCACTTATGTTGAGTGTGTTAATTTTAATCGTGAAAAGCGAGACCAGAGTTCAGGAATGAATTCCTTTTTCGCTACTCGTAAATACTTATGAAATTTTGAGTATGAGTGAGTCAACACTATTGAAATTCAACTACTCTGATTCATTCGTACTCACTACAACGTTGATTTATAAGTACAGGTTGCAGATTCAGATTCATAAATTTAGAAAAATACTTATAATACTTATAAATGATTCGAGTGATTGGAATCATCATTTATCAAAATTTACAGTTTTAGTTGTTATTGCATTTACAAAAAAAAAAGAAGAAAGAAAAAGACTAAGACAGCAAGCAAAGCAAACCCACAACCTTCTAGTGAGTATTGTAGTGTTCGTACGTGAATCATACTTATTTTTTTGTGATTCTTGTAAATGTTGAGTAAATGAGAGTCGAAATTAACAACATCATGTCTATTGTTAAGTACGAGTACGATAAGTACTTCAAACTTTGATTTAAGTAGTATGAGTAGTATGAGTATGATATTAAAATAAGTATGAATGCGTATAAGTATAAAAAATTATGAGTATGATTCGAATGTACTTATGTTTTTGAATACTCATTGCTGATCTCTGATAAATACATACATACATACATACATAATTGACCACGACAACCCTTCAGTCAGAATTACGACCTAGCTTCTCATATCACTTATGCTGTATTTGCTGATCTTAAACATGAGTCGCGGGATCTTCAGTTTAAAGTTGACTCCGAGAGACAGATTTTTTAAAAAACTTTTCATGTCAATTTTTATTTTTGTCAGGTATCTGCTGAGAGCAAGTCGCCGAAAAAATATTTTTTGTATTTTGTTCGAGATGTCTGGACCATTAAGTATGAGTACGATGAGTACTTCAAACTTTGAATTTGAGTAGTATGAGTATAATCTTTAAATAAGTATGAATGCGTATAAGTATCAGACATTATGACTATGATTCGAATCTACTTATCATTTTGAATACTCGTTACTGACCTCTGGGCAAGGCCTACAATTTAAAGTCGACTTCGAACGACAAATTTTTGAGAAACTTTTTTTCATGGTAATTTTATTTTACTGTCATAGTTTTCGCCAGAAATCTACTGAGAAGTTGTGGTAGTACAATAGGCTTAATAGACTTTGGCCCAAGTGCTACCGCTACATATCCTAACCTAAATTTAAGTTATTTATTTTGCATTAATTTTTTTCCCCAAAATTCAAGTGGTTTTCTAAAAATCACCCGTTATATGTTCACTGTATACATAAGCATAAGTGTTGCATATGTGTTGCATAATGAAACTCTTAAAATCCTAAACAAATAAGTGTTAACACTTTGTAGATATTTAAATGCATTATTAATCTCATTTCTGTTTTTAGTGAATCATTGAAGCTTTAAATTAAATTCCTTAAAGCTTTAAATAGAATTTCTATTTGAAAAACTCATTCAATTGCAACGAATAAATTTTGAATTGAATAATTTATTGTCGATTATTTTCAATTAAATTTGATTTAATACCTTTTGGTATTGTTCATTGCAGCAACAAAATGAAAATATTTTTCGTTGGAAAATAGTTTCGTTGTTGGTAAAATCAAAATATAGAATAAAACAATTCTCTCTACTTCTTAATCATCATCTGCTTCCTCTTTTTCTTATTCACATCATTAGAATATTAGAATTGAATTGTTGTTTTTTTTTTGAGAGAGAGAAAATTTTACTTTTTGGAACATTTCACTTCATTAAACAGTGAATTTATCTTTTATTTCAACTTTTCTTTCTCTCTCGCTCTCTCTCTCTCTCACGCTCTCCCTTTCTTTCATGCAATATTAATGTAATTTACCCAATATATTTACAAAATTCGATATTCAAAGTTATTCAAAGTAAAACAGTAAAATATTGAACTATTTTTCAAATTCACAATAAGAGTCTTGTGAGTGTGTGTGGGTGTATGTGTGTGTACTATGCGTATATGTGTTGAAGAGACTGAGAGAGTGGCAAGAGAGATTTATTTATGGTACGTTATTTAATTTGAAAATTCCTTAGCAAATGCAATTTGATGCAAATCCACAAAAACCAAGAAAATTGAGTTAAAACTGAGAAAAAAACCTGGTGGTTGGTGTTGGCTTAGAGTAGAAGAAGTTGCCAAAAGAAAAAAGAAAAAAATAAAAGAGAATAAAATTAAGAGGATTTATTTGGGAAAGTCTTTTAATTGTAATGAATTAATTAAAATACTTTTTCTTCATCTTCTTTTTCTTTTTTCTTTTGGTTGTAATTGATTTTCATCAGTTGGTTTTGAATACAATTCTTTGAGATTTTTTTTCTTTCTTGCTTTCTTTTTGCTCGTCTATATTGAATTTTAAGTGGTTTATCACAATCAACCAAAAAGAAATTTTTATCAATCTTAATAGATTTGATAATTTATCTCAATTAAAAATTTAAATTTCTACTTATTTTACACAAATTTTTATATTCAAGAAAAATAAAAGGAATTCAATTTTGTGGAAATAATATTTCCTACAAATCAAAGTTAAAATATTTCATTTGAGGTTAAGATAGAGTAAATTAAGCATATGAGAATATTACAAAAGGCAGGCATAAGTTTAGTCCACAACCTCTCTTTGTTAGCCACTTCCTAATGACGTATTGCATGGGTATGCGAAAAGATCTCAATTATAAAAATCCTTTACACCAACGTTCTCATTCCAAGAATAAAAGAAAGTACTTATATAGCAGTCTATCTTTCTTATTTATATAAACAGCAGTAAGACTGAATGCTGATAATTTGAGGACAACATGCATTCAGTTAAGCGACACATGATGTTGTACAAAATTTCTGTGAAAATTGTGTGAATTTTTCTCTAGGCAGACTTTATACTCAGCTATGTTCTGTACCAGGAGATATTACATACATACATAATACATAATTAGCCACAACGATTCAGTCAGGATTAGGGTCTAGCTTCTCACACCACTCATGTTGTGTGTGTTAATTTTATACATGAGTGGCGGGACCTAAAGTTTAAAGTCGACTCCGAACGACAGATTTTTGATAAACTTTTCATGGCAATTTTATTTACTATCATATTTATTTGTTTTTCATAATTCGTTTTGATGTCTGACCTGGAGTTTGAAACGTGGCCTTACGTCTAATAAGGCAACACACTACTTACTAGATTACGGCGACTTCACTATTTATTTTATATAAATGTTTTAACTTTATATTTATTTATTAATTATTTATCTCAGGGAACAGTCGCACTAGCGGCTGAATGGTTACAATTCAACTTGTTTACAATGTTTATGATAATTAAAAGCTAAACACAAAGCTAAATTCTTAACTACTTATTTACTGCGTGAGAAAATGCTGAGACGGCATTTTACACGCAGTTCCAACAAATAGTGCAGTGTGGACATGGCAATCTAGACTAGTCAAACACACTACACCTTCCCTCTTAATGAAGAACGATCAACATAAGTTGATTGTTTGATCAACATAAGTTGATTGCTCTTTTACAAATATAAAAAAAACAATAAAGTATAGATAAACAAATATAACTTTTTTGCAGTAATTCGATTGCCACTCGAATGGTCAATATGTCGGTCAGTTGTTATGCAGGACAAAGATATAAGTCGTTCCGTTCACCTTCCCTTCAGAAAAGAAAAATAAATTAAATTTCTTTTTGTTTTTAGTATGAACACTATGGTCAATTCTTTTAGATGACCATTACCTTTATTATTAAAGGTTTGGGTACTTATCCCCGCGGTATTTAGCAGACAATCATTTATAGAAAGTCGCAAGGTTGTCAGACCTATGTTATCAGGTATTTTTTCAAGCTTTGGAAAAAGTAGACTAGATCAACTATTCCATTAATAACAAAGTCATGCAACATAAATTGGGAAAGTTTTTTCTTTCCTTTTATTATAATTAATTTATCCTTCGATAAATGCAACCATGGCATTTTCCGGTGCTCTAGGGCGTTAATCCCTTCATATACTTTTAGTTCAACCGATGGACTGGGCTGTGCTATTTTATTTGCACAGTTTGTTGTCTTTTTAGCCTGAAGTCTAGTTGTTATCTTCAGTATTGTTTGTAATTCCGTATTTTTTATATCATTGAAATTTATACGCGACAGCGCATAAATAGATTGTTTCCCATGCCCCTTTCGCCGAGAAAGAGGAGGCGAACAGTCGAAAGCCATTTCTGTGGAATTGATTTCGGACTTCCTTATTGTATACCAAATAAAGAACAATTTTCGCAGTGCCACCGCCAGGATAGTGTGTACTTGTTTACTGTTAAGGCTCCATATGCATGGATAATTTCTTATGAAGTGTTGAGGTAATCTTGAATTTTACTATTCTACAACTGCTGTCACTGTACGTAATTGGGCATTGCAACCCTTTAGGCAGTATTGCGAACTATCTTTTCACACTGCTTATGTTGTGTGTGTTAATTTAATACATGAGTAACGGGACCTACAATTGGTCTTTAATTGGTCTTTTAATTGGTCCTTAGAACCCTTCAGTCAGTATAACGATTTAGCTTCTTACACCACTTATGTTGTGTGCGTTAATTTTATACACGAGTGGCAGGACCTGCAGTTTAAAGGCGACTTTGAAAAACAGATTTTTGAGAAGCTTTTCCTGCCAATTTTATTTTCTAACAGAGTTTTTGCCAGAAATCTGCTGAGATGTAGTCGCCGTTGAAATATTTTTTCGTATTTAATTTTGATCGAGATGTCTGATCTGGGTTTTGAAACGTAGCCTCACGTCTAATAGGCCAACACACTATCTACTAGACTACGGCGATTTAACAAATGGCAAACCAATATCTTAAAGACACGCAAAGAAAATTTAAGAGTGTGATATTGATCTCTTGCAACTGTAAATATTCCAGGAAACCTTTGATGATGTCTTGAATATTCAGATGATATGTCAATTTCGGGTGCAGAATTATAGGCTTTGGAAGGGAGAATTTCATAACATGGTGTATAGCGGTAGACATGCTTACTAAGCTTTTCCAGAGGAATAAAAACCGTTACTATGCCATTACTTTCCGTTACTTTTCTACCTCTGCCACTTCATCTATTTCCATTTTTATTACTTGTAAACACATTCGCAAATTGTCGCATATTGAAAACGATATTTTATGTTCACTTGTTTATTCTCAATAATGCCTTGGCGAACATTCTGAAATAATGTATTTTACAGCGACCTTTCTCACACTCTCTAGAAGAATAATTTTTGGCTACATTTGTGATTGTTTTTGTTCTTTTATGTTTATGAAGAAATTTAAGAAAAAAAAAAAAAAAAAATAAGGAGGAATAAGAAGTATTTGGTAAAATTGACCAGAAGTTGCCATAAACTATTCGAATTGCTACAACTAAAGGGTCCGCCAAATAACTTTTTTTTTTTGAAAATGCTTTAAAAAAAACTACTGAATATTTTCTCAAATTTATTTTTTATTTGAAAGTACAATCCTTCCGGTTAATAATGGAAAATAATTTCATTCAAATGGCTGCCTCGGCTGGCCATGCAGTAGCCTACACGATCGGTCCAATTTTTAAGCACATTATCGATTGTGTGCAGCTATATTTCACCAATGGCTTCACGAATACTGTCCTTTAAAACGTCAATTGTCTCTGGCTTGTCGGCGTAACACTTATCTTTGACGGCAACCCACAAATAATAGTCCAACGGTGTCAAATCGCAGCTCCGAAGTGGCCAAACGATATCAGCTCTGCGGCTGATAATGCTATCTTCAAAAACAGGGCGCAGAACATCGAGTGTAGCTTCGGCTGTGTGGCACTTAGCGCCGTCCTGTTGAAACCAAATGTTGCCAATATCCTCCTCTTCAATTTTTGTTCGTTCAACATGGTCCGATAACGATCGCCATTGACTCTAACGGACACTCCTTGCTCATTTTCGAAGAAAAAATGGCCAATTATGCCTCTGGACCAAACTCCGCACCAAACAGTGACTCGTTTTGAGTGCGTCGGCTTTTCAATGAATGCGTGTGGGTTTTCTGTGCCCCAAATGCGACAATTTTGCTTGTTTACATACCCGCCAAGATCAAAATGAGCTTCATCTGAGGAGATGATTTTTTTCTGTCAAAATCGGCATCTTCTGTAAGTCGATCGCAGGCCCACTTAGCGAAGCGAAAACGAATATTTCCCAGCGTTGTTCAAGCGTATACACAATCGCATTCGTTCAGCGGAAGGATAAAACTAATTATCTGTCAAATCAGACATGAGCTAAGTGTTACCATTCACGAAATAAACACTAGTTGAAAAAAAAAAACGTTAGATGGCGGACCCATTATAATGTGTATCTTAAGATAAATTACTTTTATTTGTATGGTATTTGGGATGTTTATCATGCAACACAAACGCAACTCGTTGTATTAATTTCATTATCTTGTATTGATTATAATGGCCACGTTAAGCACGCACATATTAAGTGCATACCCCTACTAATGAATTTGGGGCTTAAGTATCTGAAATCCAAAAAAGGAAAAAATTAAAAAAAAATAAATAAATAAAAGAAGAGAGAAAATAAAAACTGCATCTATTGAAAGTTTATTTTCGAAATATTTTATGGCTACCAAACCATAATTACTTGCTTACTTTGAAAATTACATCAATTGGCCTTCTCTGCTCCAGCACTTAACCACTAACAGTTCATGGTTTCAACTCTCTTCTACGGTTCCTTTTTTATTTTGGCCTTTTCTTATGGATAATTTTGTTTTTTTATTTTAGTTGATGTTGTTGTTATTTTCATAATGTTTATACGCATTGATGTTCTTAAGTTGGCTTAATTAGTTTTCCAAAGTTGTTGTTAATGCTCTTATCTGCAATGAAGGCTAAACATTTCTGTTGTTGCTTTGCTTATTATTGCTGCTTCTGTTTTTTATGTCCTGGTTAGGGGCGTTGACAGAAACCAACGATTTTTACTTGGCTTTAAGGCAATTATTGTTTTAATATTTTCTTCATTCATTTTTTTTTTTAATTTTCTTTTTGTTTTTGTCTTGAAAACTTTAATGAAAGAGCGTGTATTTGTTGTATAATTTCTAAAAATTCTTTTCCGAGGTTCTGGCATACAGAGGAACACAATTTGCATTAATTACTTCTCCGAGCACCATAGCCAGCCAGCAATGGGGCAATTAATATAAACTTTTGTAATGTTTTTTTCACTGCCTTATATACCCTATAATAAAGCAGTTTTACATTTAAATACTGAGAATTTTTTAAATTTCTACGAAACCATTTTCTTCTGTTTTGTAATAAGCAGAGAGCCTGAACAGACTTAATTTAACTGGAATTCAATAAATCTTTTTATTCCAGCTTCATCTCTTCACATATCTTCATTAGCTGCATAAGAATTTGCTGATTTAACAGCTGAGAATGCCATATTTCGAGCGGTTTATATTTGGCATAACTGGCTTAGGCTAGGTTAAGTTAGATTAGGTTTGAGTACGTGTACTTATCATTGGGACAAGTACAATACCCAGAGGTCAAAATGACCCATTGTAACTACGTCCTAAAAGAGAGAGAGAAAGAGGGAGGATAGTGAAGGAGATAGGGAAATTGGAAAAGGAGAAGAGTTTAATCGGCCTAGTGAACAAGCAATTCGTGCGGTTATTACTCGTTTTCGCACAATTTTAATTTTTTCTATTAAAACCTAGCAAACAAGACAAAGAAATATGCGTATCGTGGAAACCATTACTGCTGTAGCTCATAGTCTTGGAGAAGATGCCGAAAGGTTGTGTCATAGTGGTACTCAACATGTTAGATTTTGTGCTTCGACTGCGTCTAAAATTTTATGCAAAGATCATAGATTATGTGCCTGTAATAGAAGAATTTGCAGACAAACAATCATCATTTGGTCTCATTAGAAATCGGGTGAAAATGAACATTTCTATCAGAGATCAGCAATGAATCGCTTTTTCGCTACTCATAAGTATTCATGAAACAGTGACATTATTCGGATATCGGCCACGCAAAGATCCTGAGGGAAGTTGGAGCTGTCGGAAGCAGTGACTACATGACACCGCGGTACGACTTCACGAGGAGATTCAAGACATCGGTTCCGGACAACGGGATCTGGAAGGGTGGTGTGAACCACCCGGTAAATTACTCCGTACATTTCTACACCGACGGTTCGAAGCTGAACGGAGCTGTTGTCAGTGGAATTTTTACGGAATCGGTTGAAATAGCCCAGTCTATAAGACTGGCAGACCACTGCAGTGTTTTACAGGCGGAGGTGGTGGCAATACAGGCTGCGGCGACAATAATTGGGGACGGAAGGGTCTCCAAGCGGAACGTCACCATACTTTCTGATAGCCAGGCGGCTGTCAAGGCTCTAAGTTCTAACGTGATGAACTCCAAGACGGTGTACGGCTGTCGCAGATATCTCGATGGGTATGGGTACCGGGGCACAGTGGTATTCCCTATGAGGACCTGCAAGCTCACCGTCAACGACAGGTGGGCGCCCTCGGACACGGGTAGAACGGCTCGAAAATTCTGGCCAAGGCTAGATGAGGGGCGCACAATGAGTCTATTTAAACTCCAAAGAGGCGCGCTCAGTGTAGTTGTCGGTGTCATTACGGGGCATTGCATTATGGGTACGCATGCGAGGCGCATTGGTCTTGGACACCTTGCTAACGACTTCTGCAGAAGCTGCAGAGATGAGAAAGAAGAGGAGACTGTCCCTCACCTGCTGGGTACATGCCCTGCTCTTTGCAAAGGAGAAGGAAGTACTTGGGTACTTACTACATGGATGATTTGGAGGAACTGTCAAGGATTGACATTGGCAGCCTAAATCGCTCAATGAGGGCTCCGAGTGGTAGTGTGTTGGCTTATTAGACGTGAAAAAAATATGAGAGAAATATTTCTTCGGCGACTTTCTCTCTGCAGATTTGTAGCAAAAACTCTGAGAGTAAATAAAATTGCCATGAAAAGTTTCTCAAAAATCTGTTGTTCGGAGTCGAATTTAAACTGTAGGTCCTGCCACTGATGTATAAAATTAACACACACAACATGAGTGGTGTAAGAAGCTAGGCCGTAATACTGACTGAAGGGTTGTAATTACCAATTATGTATGTATGCATATATGTATTGTGTACACAAGAACATGTCTTTGGCATCGTATTATACATTAGCGTATATATTCAAGAATTTTAATGATTATGAATTTATGAATTTTAAATTATCCTTTAGGGAACAAACTCTTAATGTACATATTTACTCTAACATAAAATAGTTTCCAACTACCAAAAATATTTTCCATAAAAAAAATTTATTCGGAATCAGAATCGTATGGAATGTTATGGATTTTGAGAAAAAAAAACAATGCAAGTAAAACTCTGTACGTGTATTTAATAATGGAAATTATATTTAGAAAATTTTAAGTATTCATAAATTTGCATTAGTTTATGTACATACATACATATTAACTGAAGTTTAGTTCACTTGAATCGTATCGAGTACTCGTACTCTAGCACTTGAAAACTTCCTACAATTGAATAAGTAGGTTATCTCCTTGCATTTGAAGTGTTTATGGTACAAAAACAAATGAACAAAGCAGGCAGAATAACTTTCTCTAAATATACGATGGCAATCGGTGAAGAAGCTTAAAGGCATCATCTCTAAATACTGAAACAAAAATTCGAATTCATTATTTAAAAATTTTACAACAAATATGGTTACAAAAAAAAACCCAAAGCAAGCCAAAGTAAAAAAAAAAGTTATGGAATAGAAATAAAAACTAAAAACTTTCTATGTGTTGATGATGATGTTCGGTGTGTTCACATATGTAGTCAGTTTTTTCTATTCACTTCTTTTTTTTTTGACTGAACAAAAATTAGTTTATTGGTATGCTCAAGAAGTTAGTCAATGTTGTATGTCCTCGTCTGTGCGCCACTTTTTTTTTGTAATGTTAAGTAAAAATTTATATTCTTCATGGTATTCTGTAGATGAATGGGGGTAAGAAATGAGTATAAAATTAAAACAACAAATACAAATTAGTTTTATATTTTTAATTGCATTTTAAAAACATTACCAAAAAAAATTATTTGTGGGGGTGGTGAACAAATTTTGTTGAGCACAACAACTTTTTTATAAAATATGAAGTTTTGTTCGCCAATAGCATACATACTTATTAACATAGGGAACAGGGAGTAGCTTTGTACACAACAGTGGCACAGTAGATTGCGGACTGCATTTATATCGAGACTAAGTATGTAAACAATTACAGAGAGTTCTGGGTAAAATTTCATTAAAGTATGGACTCTAATGAATTATGATATGTTTTCGATTTCGTGAACTGAAATAAAATTTGAAATCCTTTCAGAGCTAAGTACTTCTCTAAGATGGTTAAGATTTGGTAGTCAATACATTTGTACATACATACATATATTATTTGTTAATACAACCCTTTAGTCAGGACTACGATCTAGCTTCTCATACCACTTTTGTTGTGTGTGTTAATGTTATACATCGGGACCTAAAATTTAAAGTCGACTCAGAACGACAGATTTTTGGGAAGCTTTTCACGGCTATTTTATTTACTCTCAGAGCTTTTGGTAGAAATCTGCTGAGAGGCAGTCGCCGAAGAAATATTTTTTCATATTTTCGTTTTGATGCTTGATCTGGGGTTTGAATCGAGGCTTCACCTCTAATAAGCCAGCACACTACTTACTAGACTACTAGGACTTCAGATATGATAGTCAATATGAATGTAGTCTAGTTTCTCTCAAATCTGTAGTTCGCAGTCGACTTTAAACTGTAGGTCCCGCTATTTATGTATAAAATTAACACACACAGCATAAGTGGTATGAGAAGCTGGGTCGTAATCATGACTGAAGGGTTATAATGACTAAGTATGTATGTGTGTATGTATGTATGTAAAATAAGTATGCTTGCTTCCTTTTCATAACTACATGCGACAAAAGTTTTGCGTACCTAATGAGACAAAGGACAATTTCCTGCCTACCATCTCTACCTGATGTTTTCTGTTGACATAATTTCTAAAAGGTCTTTCATTAAGTATTCTACCTTAAAATAAATTAAAACACAGAATGTGTAAGAAATTTATCATTCGTTTTCAGGGCGTATTGATGTCATTATAATAGCACCGTTCAAATGTCTGCCACGGCTTCTCTGAGGCTGACTCTGGCGCATAAATCAAACTGAATTTGAGCGATGGCATGTGACTTAAGTAAACCCACAACTCTAACCCGGTTAAATGTCGGTGGCCAGTTCACATCACCTCCACGTGAGATGACCATGCTCTCACATCGACCCTGCAGGATTTTTCATGTGCCAGCATGTTGAAACCCCAATTCATTTATATCCAGATCATCTAATTCAAGCCAAAAGAAGGTGGTTATCATAGAACTTAAGTGCTCGCCAATGACGCAGATAGCTGGGACAATTTCGTTCTATCGACCAAACAGCGACTTCTTCGGAATGCATTAGACGCTCTTGGATCTCTTGTGGATTGGTATCGTACCAAACTCCACAATTTGTTTCTTCAAATTCCTATACATTCAGAAATCGACCCCATTCATAAAGATGATTGTTCGATGAAAATAAGGCTCAGTTTCCAAACGCTCCAGAGCCCACTCGGATACACACATCAGTTTCTATGGTCGTCTACCTTCAGTTTCTAGGTCAATTGAATTTTAAATGGGTACAGCCAAGTGCCAAGTACAGCCAAGTGCTTTTGTGAGCGACGGACAGCGATGATGTTGTCGGCACAACTTGTCGACGTACGGATGTTGATTGATCGTTTGAACCGGTGAACTCGAATTTACCACACTGCAAAAAGTACTCCGGGGATGGCGATTGTAAAATAGGCAAAATGCTCAGTTCGTTATCCGAACAGAATCTTTTTATTTTTGATAAGACGATTTTTGTTGAATGCTATATTCGTGCAATGATGATTTCGCAAAACAGAGTGAATATGATTGAATTTTAAATAATTGGTCATTACGACTCTTTATAATTACGACCTAGCTTCTCACATCACTTATGCCTTGTGTGTTAATTTCATACATGAGTGGCGGGACCTACAGTTTAAAGTCGACTACGAACAACAGATTTTTGGGAAACTTTCCCATGGCAATTTTTATTTAATCTCAGAGTTTTTGACAGAAATCTGATGAGAGCCTGTGGCCGAAGAAATATTATTTCATGTTCGGTTTTCTTTGGAATGTCTTTACCTGTGGTTTGAACCGCGGCCTCAAGTCTAATAAGCCAACACACACGTACTAGACTATGGCGGTTTAATTCAACAAGAACTTAATAACTTAACTTAAGAACTAACGGGATCTCGGTGAGTAGGATAGCTTATGAAAATATGTTCAATACTCTGATCAACACGAGACTGTTAAAAATGAGTGAGTTGTTTTGAAATTATGGAGCATCGGACAAAATTGAATTCTAGAACTCTAGTTCACCTATAACCTATAAAATGTAATAGAAGGGGGACTGCTAACTTCTATAATGATAATACGTATATACATAATTGGTTATTACAACCCTTCAGTCAAGATTACGACGTAGTTTCTTACACCACTTATGTTGTATGTGTTAATTTTATACATGAATGGCATGGACCTACAGTTTAAAGTCGACTTCAAACGACAGATTTATGAGAATCTTTTCATGGCCATTTCATTTTACTGTCAGATTTTTTACTAGAAATCTGCTGAGAGGCACTCGCCAAAGAAATATTGTTTCATATTTCGTTTTGTTGGAGATGTCTGACCTGGGATTTGAACAGTGGACTCACGTCTAATAAGACTACCGGGCTTTCTATACATAATATAACACATACATTAAGAAGAGCAGTCGTGGAAGTGACCCGCAAAGGAATATCGTATGAGGATTAAACTGAGATTGGTGTTAACGAAGAAGATAGTTGTAGTCCATCAGCAGCTGCTACACTTAATGTAATTAATAACTAATTCAGGGGCACAACAAGAAAACTATATGTTGTAAAATTGTGTAAAATTTTAAATATTACAAACCACTGTCCTTCACACACAAAAAAGAAAAAATACAGAAAAAAAGTGAACATAACGAATGTAATTGATGGTGTTTAAACCAAAAGTTATTCAATTACTAATGTGTTGAAATGGTAAAAAAGAAACGAAAAATAAATTAATTTTGTATTGAAATGAATGAATGAAAAAAAAGACTGTGACTATTAATTCAATTACTTTGCAACCACAAACATATATAAATGGATTGCTCGCTAGCATTTATAAAAATAAAAAATAATTTAAATTTTGGATCATTAGTAAAAATATTCTTATAATTTATCATCATCATATTTGATTTAATGTTAGGAGCACTCATAAGCAACGGTTAGGTGATACCCGATGGGGTTATGACACTGACAATGCCAACGTATTAGTTGTTGCAACATGCCGTCAAAAGAAAAAGAAATCCATAATTTGTTATAGAAATCACACTCAAGCATGCTGTTAAGTGGTCACAATTAAAAGCTCTTTTATTTGGAATATTTTTTTGCCATTTTTTACTAGCAACATTCCACATACAGATATACAGACATACATACGCATTGTAGTTCTGATCTCTGCAGCGGAAGTCGTCATGCTACTACAAATTTTCTTTCAGTTTTGTTCAACATTTTGTGGCTATAAGTACAAATGACCAGATAGAGTGAAAATTTGCTGACGCATAGAGCTTTTGTTCGACTGCAGTTTGGAAAAATCACAAAAACAGCAGCAGCAGCAGCAATAAACTAAACGTTTAGGACAGTAAAATAAACCACAACCGCAAGCCATAAACTGACTTCAACATGACACCTTCGCAAAATTTGACAGGGCATTCAGTGTTTGTTTTTTTCTTTTGTTGCACATGAAACAAAAAAAAGAGTGAAGCAAATAATGGAATGGAGTATCCTTTATCGGTTATGGAATATTTTCTAATCTCGTTTTAAAAATGTGGTCAGAAATTTTGTATGATTGTTTGATTGGAAAGGGAAACAGATAGGATTTGTATTTATTTTTGAAACCACACTTAGACTAGTTTTTTCAAATATTGTAGTTGCGTTTGTTTTTGTCTACAAACGATGCAGAGATTGTGTTGGTTGGAAATATGAAGCGCGATGAGGTTGCAACTTCAACTGTGACAATGGAAGCCATCCAATTGAAGTATGAATGCAATCAATGTAAACATAACAATTGCCTCAATCTTCTTAAATGGATTAACAATTCTCTTAAACTGTCGGTTCTGAATGTGCCGCTCACTTGGCAAAGTCGCATGTGAAATCTTTTCAGAAAAGAGTCTCTTATACCAACAGAGTACTGTAGTATTATTCAGCATTAATCGTATATTGAGCCTTAAAAAACTTCATAATTCTACCTTATGTATCACTTTTGATACATATTTGTAGTACATGGAATTGTCACGATTATTGATACATTTTCTTAAAAAATTTTTGAAATGATGTACATTGGCATGGTTTTTTACATAAAAATCAAGCACTTCATGTCAGCTTGGTTTTATTTCTTTCTAAATGGTAATAATATGACGTCTAGCACCCTGCTTTGTGGCGATTTATAAGCTTCCAATTGCTTAGATAGGACAGCTTATTGTCACTCGCATTAGTAACACTCTCAGTTGAGCCATTGTTATATTTCGTTAGAAATATTTGTCAACGTCATGTGAGATAAAAATATTTCCCGTTGCAATAGAACATCGTTTATGTCAATATCAATGCTCTGTCCTTGATTCTTCTCTGGTTTCCCGGATACGGGTTTCCCCAAATACTGCTGTAAGTAGTTGCTACGCACGTAGCATGTATTTGAATCTAAAACTGCCAATTCGACTTCGGTGACCGACGAAATTTATAACTACCATCAAATTCAATTTTTTTTACTAATCTACAGCGACAAAATTAAATATGAGTTGAAAAGGTAATAAAACAAAACAAAAGGAAAGAAAATATCTTCTCTTTATGAAGCTTGATTTAAGTAAGTAAGTATTCCATCATTAAGTATCAAATTTCAATTAAAATCGCTGGAGATAATTTTCATTTTCCACAATAAAACTAAAAGGTTTTTGAATTCCGATGAAAATATACTAAAAAGGAACATAAAAACATAAGCATCATTATTTAAATATATTTTCTTTAATATTCTTACCTTTTAGGCGAACAAAAAATTAAATTTTTAAAAATCTTAAAAAAAGGATACATGGGCTGCCCTGAAAGTATGATAGCTAATACCAAACTATTTTTACAGTATTATTTCTTACATAAAACTACAAGCTGTGTGATAAAAGTTTTATGAAAATGGTTAAAATTTTCTAACAAAAAATTAAAATAAATATATTTTTTTTTTTAGAAAAAAATCCTTTTCATTCGAATTTCAAAAAATTTAAATTAAATTAAAGGTTGCAAGACTTTCAGCTCATTTTTCGAAAAGGCGTAATAGGTGTTAATATATCATTATCAAAGCGAATGATTCTGTTATCTCACAGATTTTTCTAATGTTTGTCTGTCACGTGAGATAAATATGAGAAGAGCAGTAAGAAAGACTCTACAACTTTTCAGGAAACAGCTACGAGCAATCGATTATCTCGATTTATAAAAATATCAGGCATCTAACTTTTTCTGAATTAAAGTTATATCGTCTCAAAAATTTAAATGTATAATTTTCGATACAAAGCTCGATCTACGGTTAAATAAAGACTATGATGACTTGCGCTGAAGTTACCGTAGTCTAGTAGGTGGTGTGTTGGCTTATTAGACATAAGGCCACGGTTTAAACCCCAGGCCATATTTCTTCCACATTGCCTCTCAGCAGGTTTCTGGCAAAAAACTCTGAAAGTAAATAAAATTGCTATGAAAAAGTTTCTCAAGAACCTGCCGTTCGTAGTCGACTTTAAATTGTAGATCCCGACACTCATGTATAAAATTAACGCACACAACATAAATAGCCAGAGAACCTAGCTCGCAATCCAGATTGAAACGTTGTAATGACCAATTATGTATGATTCAGGCTAAAATAATGACTATGAAGACCTGCGCTTTGCGGATCGGGTATAAAAGTGATAAAAGTATGAAATGATGTTACACTCTTATTTACTGACAGTAAATCGACCATAGCATCTTTACAGATACCACTGAAGAAAGATAGCGGGGCAATCGCCTATTAATATCATATGAATTTCTGCACAAGGTCACAACAAAATCGAAGCACTTGCAAATACTGATACAATGGAATATTGAATTGAATTCATACGTTAGATTGGCATTCTACTGAAGAGGTGCAAACAAATGGTTGCACACAAACTCTTACAGTTATTTGTAAAAGAAAAATGTAATAATGGATCCATTTGTATGAAAAGAAAATTATTCTGGCGCGATATGAATATATGCAGATTAAAATTTGTCTTAAGACTAAACAGTATCTATCTCAGGAGTCTTATAGTGGTAAAAAGGAGGCAATGGCCTCTCTGGGTGGACATAGCTCAAATTGATTTTTTGCAGAAGCTGAGACCACATAATATCTTCTCTGTCGTTCTCAACTACTTAGGAATCTGATACGAAGGATTCTTGAGCACCCTGAGCTTGTTGACAGCATGTGTTTGGCTAAAGGCGATTTGTACAGAATCTATACGTTCATAAAACTATCGAGATGAGAGACTGAATAAGTAACACCGGTGTTATAAGGGGACTTTTTAGGACGTAAATAAGGTATGCAGTTCAATACTTCTGCTAATTTAATGTCCCAATTTACTCAAACTGGCTCATAAAGCGAGTTTTGTTTAGGCAGCAAAGGGAAAACTACTTGAGGGAATATAGCGACTATTTCATTAAACGCTGCCTGTCTTTAAATTTCTATAAAACGAAGTGTTTGCATGAGATGTCGTAGACATTCTGCTATTAGTGAAGCTATTATGTGTGAAATATAACAACGTGGCTTCTCTCCGTGATACTTCATCCGAAATAACAAATTATCTACTACTCTGGCTTATAAATTAGGCTGAATTTGATCAATGGCTTAGGTTATGTTGGCTTTGATGTCCGCTGTGGTTTTTTGTGGCTTATTTGTATACACCTGCTACTTAAGAAAATCCGACAAGAAAAAGTGTAACGGGGTCAAATACGACGATATCGGTGGGCAGTTCAAAACACCTAAATATGTGCCCTCAATTGTTAGTGCAGAATACCCAATGCGGCATAAACAAATTGACGCGTAGTGACGTTCTATTAAAACCACGTGGTATACATACATACATCAGCAATGAATCGTTTTTTCGCTACTCATAAGTACTCATGAAATTTTGAGTATGAGTGACTCAACAATATTGAAATTCAACTACTCTAATTCATTCGTACTCCCTACAACATTGATTAATAAGTACAGATTGCAATGAGTATGAGTACAACGTTGACATCAAACTCATAACATTGGAAAAATGTTGGATTCAAACGCCCATTTATTCAGATTCATAAATTTAGAAAAATACTTATAATACTTATAAATGATTCGAGTGATTCGAATCATTCATCAAAATTTATAGTCATAGTTGTTGTTGCATTTACAAAGAAAGAAGAAAGACACATAAACAAAAACGACAAAGAGAGCAAGCAAAGCAAACACACACACCTTCCAGTGAAGTATTATAGTGTTCGTACGCGAATCGTACTTATTTTGTGATTCTTATAAATGTTGAGTTATGGAGAGTCAAAATCAACAACATCATACGTGTTGTTAAGTATGAATATGATGAGTACTCCAAACTTTGAATATGAGCAGTATGAGTATTATATTAAAATAAGTATGAATGCGTATAAGTATCAGAAATTATAAGTATGATTCAAATCTACTCATCTTTTTGAATACTCATTGCTCATCTCTGATAAATACATTTATACATACGTATATACATAATTGGTTCTTAAATCCCTTCAGCCAGTATTACGACCTAACTACTCACACCACTTATATTGCGTTTGTTAATTTTATGTATGAGTGGCAGGATCTGCAGTTAAAAGATTTTTGAGAAACTTTTCATGGCAAATTGGCCTCGGGTTTGAAACGCAGCCTCGAGTCTAATAATCCAACACACTACTAACTAGACTACGGCGATTCAGATTATACAATTAAAGCCAAAGGCGGATTGTAAACATTGATCTACCGATTGACAGTAATGGCTTGGCCAACCCATTCCCAGAGAACCGCCTCCAGTCCAAAATCTACATCAGACAGTGACTTTTACGCTCATTAATCTCATGTTGATGTTGTTACGTTTCAAATTCGATAATTTGTTTGTTCATCTTGCAATGAGTCCCCAAAAGGGTCTGAAAATGATTTTTGATAAAATTAGGTTCAGCTGCCAACTGTTCTAGAATGCATTTAGCGAACAGCATTTCTATTTCTGGTCGTCTATGGCGATTTGTTAAACAGACTTCATAACGTGACAACTAGCGTGACAGATATATGTAGGTAGGTAGGTAGAAGTGGCTGTCCCCTCGATGGAGTAATGAGCGAACACATTTAGGGCGCGCACAGGGCCCAGGTCTGTGATACCACAGTTCCTCATTTCCGATGAAGCGACTCAGACTGCCAATATCCATACAAGACAGTTCATCCGTATCCTCCATGTAGTAGGCACCCTGGTAACTCTTTCTCCTATGACAGATATAGCTTCAAGAAGATGGTCGTTATCAACTATCATAGGTGGGAGTAACTGTTCGAAGATGTTATCGATTTCTGCTTTAGAGACCTTGTTAATCGTCTATCAATATTTTCTGGAAGCTTTTATTGATCGTTTAGAAATTGCAGTCGGAAAATTTGGGATACCTCAGCTTAAATTTTTGAATTAAAATTTGTTTTTAAAATGTTGCAAAAAAAAAATCGTTGAATATTTTTTAAATAGTATTTTATCTGAAATAAATGAGTTTATGCATGAGAGTATAACGTTTTTTTTTCATAAAATTTAAAAATCATTTTTCTTGTTTGTAACTGTAATTTATATTAAACAATAATTCCCTGTTCTCGTATTCATTTATATTCATTTCGCCTTTTTTCTTTTGAGTTCTTGTTTTAATTTTTTTCTTTCTTTTGTGCAAAATCACTAAATTATTGCATGACGGATTTATGAATTTCAAATACCCTTCATTTACAAACAAGCCCTACTACGACTACAACAACAAGAAGAACAACAAGTTTTTTTCTTCGTATTAAACATCATTTTAAACTTTTTTTTCGTATTTATTTTGTAATTCCTCCTTCAAAACACATCAACCATCTCAGAACAGTAAATTTTTCTTCTTGTTTTTAACACTGCGTTGGAGGATTTTTTTCCAACAATTTTTTTCGGTTTTTTTTTTTTTGTACAGTTTTTCAATCCACAGGGTGCATTTAACAATATATCATTGAACTGTCAAAATTAAATCCCATGCAGAATTTTTAAAGCCAAACCAAACCAAACCACATTCCATTACAGTTTGGATCAAACAGAAATGACATGAATGGTTCTTGGCAATTCAGTAGAAAGAAGGCTGGCTGGCTGTATGTCAGAGAGCAGGAGGAGAAGGAGAATGTTGGAGGTGGAGGAGGCTTAAGAAAAACTTTTATACAAATAGAGCAGAGCGTGATGTAAACGTGGAGGCAAACAGGTCACTGGCTCATAAAGCAAAGAAAGACAACAAAAATGAAAACAAAGAAAAGCAGAAAACAAAAAATGAAAAAAATTCCAGGCATGTTATTACCAGTAAGCTGGTGACTAAGAGAAAACATTTCCATAGAATAGAAGAATAACGAATGAATATCTCTTCCTCTCTCTCTCTCCGGTAAGTGTTATATGAAGGCACTTGTGAAAATAAAAGACGGGCATAAAATAGTGAAAAAAAAACGAATTGAAACGAAACGAAATATCCATATTCAATGATGATTACAAAGAGCACCGAGAAAGAGCACAGGAAATGGAGCAATCATAAATTTAAATAGATACGCCTGTGTAAGAAGAAAAGGAAACGCCATGTACATGGCAACATGAAAGTCGTCGTACAATGGACAATACTTTACTGTTGATTCACTGACACCTTCATCCGTTTAATGCGGAGGAGTTCCTTTGACGTTCAAATAGTGATTATTTTTTTAAGGTGAATTTCGTTTGTTGTTGTAAAACTAAAACTCCATTTTATTTATGTTGCTTATTGGATTTTTGAAAGAGTAGATTAAGTCGATTTAGTTAAATATGCAAGCAGCAGTTCATTACAAGCTATCATGCTAATCTAGTCAGCTCAATATAAATCTAAAAGACACTTCTGTATATACGGACTTGAGAACTTTTATAAACGATAACGGCCATCTTACTGTCAAATTAGTTACCATTTATGCAGTTGGTTTTCCAAATCACCATGCATGCATACAGTATTCAATAGCATGTGAAAACAATAAAATTGTTTTAACAAAAAGTCACCGTAGGCCTCAGGTTCAAACCCCAAATCAGACATCTCCAACAAAACGAAATATGAAAAATATTTCATCGGCGATCCTCTCAGCAGATTTCTGGCAAAAACTCTGAGATTAAATAAAATAGCCATGGAAAGTTTCTCAAAAATCTGTCGTTCGTAGTCGACTTTCAAATATAGGTCCCGCCTCTCAATTATAACAATGAACACACTCAACATAAGTGGTGCGAGCAGCTAGGTCGTAAGCCTAACTAAAGGGTTGCATTGACGATTATGTATTCATGTGTGTGTTTTATTAAAATGCCCATTCTATTTGGGCAACGTATCGTGCACAACGCTGAAGAACGCTGTCCTTCACAGATCACAAAATTGACCCAAGAACTGTGACCAACGTGTGTTGCTGCATGAGCTCTGGAAGAGTTGGCAACTGACTGTAATTTTCTTTGAAAAGTTATCTGCGGCAATGACATCCATTTATCGATAAATGGCAACGTGGACAAACAAAATTTTCGAATTTGAAAAGATACCGGTATCGTCCACATGAGATACAAGAGTGTTCAATGGATCAAAAGTCAGTGTTGAATCCATAAGAAGTAAGTACCGATTCTGCATGTTAACCGCACCAAACAGTCATTTTAAACGAGGATTGTTTTCGCTGAATATACGGCAATTTTGCTTATTGATGCAGCCACATAACCAGACATGAGATGCATTACTTAACACAATTCTTTGATAATTACGCTCACCTTCAGCCAATTTTAAATGAGTACTTTCAGTAAAAATGCTACACAAACGATAGTTGTGTTGGTTTCAAATCCTATACGAGTATTTTATAAGCAAGTGATGCAATAGTCTTACGCCAAAGAATGTCAACAAGCTGAGAACGACAACGGAGCTACAATTTGGCGTCTTCCTCAAAACTTCGCATAGTAGAGGCAATATTCTCTTCGATATGCAAATTTATTTGTCGTGTTTATAATTTTGATTTCAAAAAACAAAAATTAGTGCATCAACAATTAATAACTGAACAAATTGCTTGCCCACTAGGCGTATTATGTTGGTCAATAAAATGTACAAAATGCTTCATCTTCTCAAACAGTTTTTCAAGTAAACTTCCACAACTTTGAAAAGTTGTTCTAAAGGATTCGTAATAACTTAGAAAGCAATATTAAATAGAAGTGGTAATACAGTTTGCCATATTCAGCTGTCAAACCATTGTTATCGGTATCGATAGTTCTCATGCAACTATAAAACTTCCAGCGTCACTCACTATGCTGAGTCTTTCGTAATGCATTCTAAAATGGCAAAGGCCTGAGAGAATCGCCATTATGCTATGGAAGGCCATGCGATTTAAAGACAGGAGTGAGTTTGTCCTCTTCCAATAGAGTCCGGCAATATTACACCTAACTTCCTGCCAACGAGATTGAACTTCTCTGTATAACGAGAGAATAATATACAAATTAATTGAAGCATTGGAATACGTATGACCTGTAATAAGTCGGAGATTGCGAATTCCGTAGCGGCCCTGACCAGCTCATCTGTAATACAATTTCTAACGATATGACCATGCTCGCCGTAGTCTAGTAGGTAGCGTGTTGGCTTCTTAGACGTGAGGCCATGATTCAAACTCCAGGTCCGACATCTCGAACAAAACTATATATGAAAAAATATTTCCTCGGTGACTTCCTCTCAGCAGATTTCTGGCAAAAACTCCGAGAGTAAATAGAAATTGCCATGAGCAGTCTCTCCAAAAAGTCTGCCTTTTGGAATCGACTTTAAAGTGTAAGTCCCGCCACTCAATTATAAAAATTAATACACACAACATAAGTGGTGCGAAAAGCTAGGTCGTAAACCGTCCTGCTGACAACAAGATTGAGCTTCCTTTGTAAAACGAGGGAATCATATCCAAATGACCTCAGGCATCGGATACCTATGCCCGTAATATATCGGACATTGCAAGCTCCGTATCGGTCTGGCCAGTTTGTCAGTAAAGCAATTTTCAACGTTATGCCTAAGTCCTGGAACCCATATAAGAGTTAACTTTGTATGATCTGAAATGATCGCCGTAGTCAAGTAGGTAGTGTGATGGCTTCTTAGACGTGAGGCCCACTGTTCAAACCCCAGGTCAGACATCTTCATCAAAGCGCAATATGAAGAACAATTTTTTCGTCAAGCAAAAAATTTAAAAGAAAATAAATTTCCGAAGGAAAGTTTCTCAAAAATATGTCGTTAGTAGTCGACTCTCAACTGTACGTCCTGCCACTCATGTAAAAAAGTAATACACACAACATAAGTGGTGTGAGAAACTGAGTTGTAATCGTGACTGAAGTGTTGTAATGACCATCGATGAATGTATGTAATGAGGCCAGCAATATTGTATGTAGAAGGAGTGGATAATATCCAAATTAACAGAGTCAATTGGCCTGTTATATGCCGGAAATTAAGAGCTCCGTCTGGTTTTGACCAGTTCACCGGTAACGCCATTTATTTCTATGTCGAGGGATTTTTGAATGATTCGAAATTTTCCTGTGAAATACGCGGCATTCTTAGACAAAGTCGGTATTTGAAACTACGTTCGTTAGGGATTTAATCACATTCTTACAGTTTAGATATTTGCAAAATTGAAATATGATCACTGCTTGGAAAACACTGTAGTGGTTAGGCAGCCTATAAGAACCTACACTTGTAATATAACTTACACCCTTTTCTAAAGCAATGCACTTGAAAACTTCTTTCAATCATTAAGAAATTGACTGATTTCATGAATGCTTCTGCCATATTTTTATACCATGCTTAGCATGATTAGACATGTATTAAAGTGGAGCTTGTTTGCATTCTAAGAAAGCCAGATATGATAAAGTTTTTATGCCGAAGGCGGTTATCCTACAATTACATCACTGTGAACTATTAATGTTAAGTTCTCTTATCTGCCTAATGGATTAAAAATTACAAAAATTAAATATTTTAAGCTGAACAGAAAGTTATAATATCAAGCTATTTGGATGTTCTCGATTGATTCATACTAACATCGTAAGTGTTGTCTCAACATAAGTTGATCTTTGCAGCCTGCACTGATTTCTACAGTTTCTATATTCTTTACTGAGGTATATTATTAGTTTTCTTTCCCTTAAACTTGGTCAATTTCTTTGCAAGAAGTAATTTACTGCTCTTGACGATCCTACCAATCTACTCACACTCACTGCAATGCAACAGTAAACATTCAAATGATAAAAGGCTTGTAACAGAACAGAAACAATTGTACATACATTTGTACAACAAATACAAAAACAAATAAAAAAATATATCACACACTACAACAGCTCCATTAAATTCAACTTCAAAAAATAAAAAAACAAAAAAAAAATGAAAACAAAATGAAAATGAAAATATTCCACCACAATAGAAAAAACATTAAAAAAAAGAGAAGAAGAGAAATATACACCAAATAGAGAGACAATTGGTTGGGCCTAAATGCCTTTTGTTTTTCAAAATAAAGTGAATAAATGTTTGTTTTCTTTCTGGAGATTTCAATAAATTTCTAAATGCATTGTCAACTAAAGACCCATTCTGCATAAGTTGTGGCCTCCTCACGCCACGCTAAGTATTTGTGAGTTTGTCACTAAACGCTGCAGTTACGAGTGAGCATGTTTGCGTGTGTATGTGTGAGTGCTGAGTTGAGATTTGTGGTGTGACGCAAATAGATTTTCTTTCACATAAAATTGAAAAACTAAAAAAAACCCCCAAATGTACATACATATTTGGTGTTGTTGTTGTTGTTGTTGCTATAAAATATTCTCTGTTTTTCTTTTTTTCTACGCTCTCAACAGCAGAGGGAGTACAGTTGTGCTTTATAAATACGCACGTATTTTCGCTACTTTACTACTCTAATGTCTGGCAAAGAACTGAAAAAGATTTCATATATGCTGCTATATTTTCACTCTTTACTGTTATCATAGTTTAAAAGCATACATGCTATATTTTAACGGTCTAATCCCAAAACTACACATACATACATCAACAATACAACAAATATTTCATAGAGATACTACGTACAGAAAACATTCAATATTCCACAACCATAAAACGAAAAAGAAGAGAAAGAAAAAAAAAAATTCCATGAAATTATGACTTCATATGGAAGTGGGCTCTCGAATATGTACTTCGCTTTGAATTTTGTTTTTGCTTTCATAGCTGATATTGATAAATCATGGATGGCAAAGAATTATCTCTAAATTAGATGGAAACATTTTCAGAGCCATGCCCATGTCATGCTTAGCAAATATTTTTGGGATTTTAATTTGAAATTATTATTATTTTTCTTTTCAGGATTTAAGCACGAGTTAAATGCGTATCAAGTAAAAATTACTTAGTAGGGGACATAAATATTGTTGCATATATTTTGTTATAAAATTTAAAAACTTAAAATTTAAACATTTTTCGTATTTAGAGATTATTGAGGCCGCTTAGGTCAGTATCAGAGATCAGCAATGAATCGTTTTTTCGCTACTCATAAGTACTCGTGAAATTTCGAATATGAGTAAGTCAACTGTATTGAAATTTTATTACTCTGATTCATTCGTACTCAATACAACATTGATTTATAAGTATGAGTACAATGAGTATGAATACAACTTTGACATCAAACTCATAACATTCGAAATGTTTGATTCATACGCCTACTCATTCAGATTCATAACTTTAGAAAAATACTTATAATACTCATAAATGATTCGAGTGATTCGAATCATTCATCAAAACTTACAGTCTTAGTTGTTGTTGTATTTACAAAAAAAAAAAGAAAGAAAAAGACAAAGACCGCAAGCAAAGCAAACGCACAATCTTCTAGTGAGTATTGTAGTGTTCGTACGGGAATCATACTTATTTTGTGATTCTTGTAAATGTTGAGTAAAGGAGAGTCGAAATTAACAATACGCATGTTAGTATGAGTACGATGAGTACTTCAAACTTTGAATATGAGTATGATATTAAAATAAATATGAATGCGTATAAGTATCAGAAATTATGAGTATGATTCGAATCTACTCATCTTTTTCAATACTCATTGCTGACCTCTGGTCAGTATTGAGGCCCATTGTGATATCACAATCTATTCTACTTAGGGATCATACATTTCCTAGGGAAAACTAACTCAAATCCAAAATAAATCCTGATTTTGCAGCAATCTTTATAGAGAACTCGGTCAAAAATGCTGAAAGTGAGAGATCTATATACTCTGTCTTTTTATGACCAGAGCAGGGCACTGAGACATTGGTGAATGGCAGTCTCTTCCTCCTCCTCAGACCCACAACTTCTGCAGAAATCATGCAGAAATATGTCTTTTGGCATTCCTACCAAAAAGGATAGTGACTCGTAAGAATCGCTATTGGGTGATGAATGGCCATGCGATTTAAGAGCAGAAGTGTCTAGCAAAGTTTGTCAATGTTGCACTTACTCTCTTGCTGCCAACGAGATTGATCTTCTCTATAAAAAAGTGTTTCGTAATATACAAGTTTACGGAGGCAATCGGAACACATATGCCCTGTAACATGTCTTAAATTGTGAGTGCCGTGCTGGCTCTGGACAGCTAATCAGCAATGCAATTTTCAACGATATCCCTATGTGCAGGAATCCATTTAAAAGTTACTTTTGGATGATGCAAAATTTCACTGAGAAATCCTCGATATTTATGGACAAGGACGGACGTTAAAACTCTTTATCCTGTAAGTGTGCAAAAGATCCAGTCAACGGCCAAAATGCCGTAGATCTGTTAGCATAAGATTCTTTCTCCTAAATACTTTGAATAAATTGGAAGAAGACTTTGTAAAAGAAAAATTTCTGAAAAAGATGGTTACTATCGATACGGTGCCGTTTTAGCTTTACCTACCATATGTTTAGTCTCCCGATATCATTTTTAAATTAAACAAATAATGCATAACATAACGTTTATTGACGCGCCTTAACTTATGTTGACGTGCCTTAGCGCATGTTGACGCGCTGTAACGCATTTTAATTCATTTTAATGTATCGGTTTAAATTTGAACCATCAGTTATTTCGAATTGGGCAAAGCTTATGTCATTCTATCCTGTCACAAAATTCAATATATTATCTCCACTGAACGTAATGATTCGATTTACGTTTGAGTAACTCTGGGATTTATTGGGTCAACGAGAAACTATACGAAGATGTTGATTTTGCAAAAAAATCATCTTTTTGAATGAAGCTCATTTTTATCGTGGTGGATAAGTTAATTAGCAAAATTACAGATTGGAGGAATCGTTGGCCCATATTTCTTTGAAAATGAGGACGGCGCAACCATTACGGTCAATGGAGACACCTATCGCACCATGATAACCGATTTTTTGTGCCCGCTCTTAATGGTATTGTTGTGAACGCTGTTTGGTTTCAACTTGCCACACATCTTATGCCACAATCGATTTATTGCGTTAAACGTTCGATGACCGTTTAATTAGCCGAAATGGTAATGTCAATTGGCCGCAAAAAAGCGGCGATTAGATACCGTTTATTTTCTTTGGGGCGCCATTAAAGATTACGTATGATTTTTCTCTCAAATGTTCTTAAGGTTTCTACATCGGTGCTTAATACCGGTCAGATTTCGGCGCCATTAAAAACCAAGAGTAATATGCCTTTTTCAGTGTTAGTTTTGTCAAAGGAGAAAGAGCTCTTCTACTTAATTGCCTATTTGGACAACCTGCTAGCAGATCTCCAGACTGGCATAATTTTTGCTGGTAACGACAGCGTCATGATTAATAAATTTACTGATAACATCAAAAGTATAGCGGCCGTAATCTGTAGTCATAATTGACATAATTGACATCTGTTCTTCGCTTATCCCTAATTTACAGCCAGAACGATCTGAATTGACTTCCGGTAATTAACGCTAAAGGCAGCAGTACCATCTCGCTTGATTCGTCTTATGGTGTCAATGTTGTCAACACACGCAAGCAACTTGACACTTCTATGGTAAATAGTGCCACCTCGATTCACACGCACCATCCACAGTATGGTCTCCATATTAAAGTTAAAAAGGTCACATGATAAGGCATCGCCTTGTTTGAAACATCGCACGGTACCAAAAGGTTCGGTGAGGTCCATTCTTTCCTTGACGACGTTGCAGGAGCTGCTCATTCTGCATCGCCTTGTCAGCTCACACACTGCGCGAAAAACATGATTCTTTATGGGGCGATCAAAGGCTCGTTTTAGAGGACTTTTTGAAAGCAACATGAACATATAAAGTAAGTTAGTTTGATATTAGAAGGAAGTCAGAAATTTAGTCATCGGAAACCGAATATGTTTTTATAAGGGGCTCAACTTAATGGGGAGTATAGTCTAGACAATTGTGGTCATTGATGGTCTTCTTACGAGGCTGCAAGAGCAACATTTAGAAGGCCTGCTCCGGATAGATGCTTTCAATATTTCTGTCACAACAATATTGTCTAACAGAGTAAGAGTATTCAATGTCACAGGCATACTTTATCTTTTTAAATGATAACTATAACCCTTCAGTTAGAATTACGACCCAGCCTCTCATATCAGTTATGTTGTGTGTGTTAATTTTATACATGACTGGTGGGACCTAAAGTTTAAAGTCGATACTGAACGACAGATTTTTGGGAAACTTTTCCATGTCAATTTTATTTGCTCTAAGAGTTTTTGCGAGAAATCTGCTGAGAGGAAGCCGTCAAAGAATTTTTTTTTTCATATTTAATTATTATGTCTGACCTGGGGTTGGAACCGTGGCCTCACCTCTAATAAATACTAAACTATCTGGTTACGAAAATATCCTTGATGATCTTAATATCCACCATGGAATAGAAATTTCTAAAATAACATGGCTTCCCTACAATTTCCACACAAAAAGCAACTTTTAAGCATCATTAATGCTTATGGTATACGAGTATGTATGTACACAATCAATTAAAGGAATTAAATGTAATGCATTAAGAAATTTAAACTAAAAAATATATTTCCGGCAATAAATAATTTCTTCAGTTGACTAAAGTATACAAGAAAACGACGCAAGATTATCTAAAAGACTTGCTGTGCCAGCCAGCCAGATACCAAAGGAAAGAGTTGTTCTTGCAATTATGTATGAGTGTATGCGAGTTTTAAATACTATCATTACAACAGTACAGCACACACACATACACAGTTAAAATGTGTAAAGTAAAGATAAATTTACCAACACATTTACAATACAATACAATGTAAAGTTCCTCATCCTTTTTGTTAGATTTTATTTGTATTTTACTTTACAGTGTTTCTGCTAAGGATACTCTTATCCACTTCCGCATAATGAATGCTTTTCAAATGTTAACAGAATATATACATAGAAATTGTACGAATGCCATACAATAATAGAAAATTTTAGAAGTTAGAAGTGCAAGAACACACACACACACACACACGCAAAGAAAGACAAGAAAAGAAAGTGTAATTTATTCTATTTTAAGTTTATAACCTTCTCTGACAAACGCACACACGCATACCAACACAAACACACACATAAACTCTCTCTATAATACATGAGATAGATGGTACATAAAAGTGCAAAAGTATTCCTTGAAGTAGCAGGGGCAGTAGCAGTAGCATTAGTTGTGAACTTGTGTACAGAAGTATAAAATGTTTGATAAGTTTCCGATTTTCTACGGAACAAAAACAAAAAAAGAGAGAGAAAAAGAAAAGAAGAACAGGAAACTTACCTGCACATTTTCTGCAACTTAAGATCAACGAAATGTTGTAAAATGTACGTAAATATGTGTGTGTTTCTGGCTTAAATTTAGTGTTGAGACTGTCCGTTTGCTTTGAGCACTAATTTTTGAAATTTTCGAAAAAAAACTTAAATATACGAGAGAGCATTTAAAATTAATTGAAGAAAAAAAAAAGGTTTTTGAAAATGTTGTTGTGTTAAATGTAGGCTTCAAAGCTACGATGTATTCCCTCTCAATTTTAAAGCTCGCAGGTCAACTTACCGACATTTTAGAGCCGTTTTTTTTACAACCAACCTTCAGATCATAGCCTTTTATATGGAGTGCGTTGTATTGAGACAAGGAAAATGGATGATAGGAAAGAGGGTTTTTAATATGAATCTGTTAATGTAATGTAGGCTAGATTAGGTGTCGGACTCTCCTTGAAAGGTAAGGTTGCCCTTAGGCCAGAGGTTAGGTCTATTATCATACATAAAGTTGGTCATTGCACATGACCTAGTTTCTCACATCACTTATGTTGTGTGTGTTATCATACATACATGCATACAAAGTTGCTCATTGCAACCCTTGAGTCCGGATTACGACCTAGTTTCTCATACCACACATGTTGTGTGTGTTAATTTTGTATACATGAGTGGCGGGACCTACAGTTTAAAGTCAACTCCGAACGACAGATTTTTGAGAAACTTTGCATGGCAATTTTATTTACTCTCAGAGTTTTTGCCAGAAATCTGCTGAGAGGAAATCGCCGAAGAAATATTTTTCGTCATATTTCGTTTTTTGAGATGTCCGCTCTGGGGTTTGAACCGTGGCCTCACGTGTAATAAGCCAACACATTATCTACTATTTTACGGCGACTGTCAGACCACAATTAATATACAATTATGCGATCAAATATCCCCTTTAGAAAACCCACCCGACTTCAAAAAGGAGTCTTGCTTTTGCAGCAATCTTTATATTTAAATCTTCAGTAAACGATGACAGAAAATTAAGATTTCAGTATCTCGACCTCTTCATGATAAAAGCTTGATACTGGTGGTCCTTATTCCTTCTCAGACCCACAACTCCTACAGGGAATGCCAAGCCCATTGCAATACCTTTTAAAAGCAAAGTGGCTCTTGAAAGTTGCAATTGTGGCACAGATGGTCAGACGATTTAGAGCGGAAGACGATAATCAGCTCTCTACTTAACCCATACAATTTCAGCAGACTCTAGCAATATTGCACGTACCTTCTTGATGCCAACGAAGTTGTGTCTTTCTCTGCAAAATGAGCGAAGGATGCCTTGTTTAATTGAGGCAATCGCAACAGCCGTGTCTTTTGAATTGACTGCAGTATAAACATCTGCTTTCGTGTACTTCCTACTGACGACCTAATTATATTGCGCTCTGTAAGCAGATTTTGTCTCCAGATATTTCGGAAGCATTTCTTTGGTAGATGATCATTACATTTTTATATCTTTCAGGTTACCCTGGTATTGCAGTATATGAACTGTTCAAAATGAAATACCATCAGAGGCTAGTTTACTAAATAGTTTCGTTTTGTCTTCAATTTTATCCCGGAACATTCTGAAATCATTTCTTAAAGCCTTTCTTAACACCAACAGATCGTTCTGTTGACCTGCGTCTTGCAGATATCATATTGCTTGTCTCTGAAAAGATTTTTCGCTTCTAAATATTTTAAATAGGGGTGGTTAAACATGCTCGCCACAATTCTACTGGACGTTTTTTTTTTCAGGGTTATTAACCACACCCTTTTGGTTAAGAGATGAAACAAATACTGGGTTTATATAAGGCACTGAAAAAGTTAGGTAATGAGTGAGAAAAGTAGTAGAAAAGTAGTAGAAAAGTAGGAATCAACGGTTAGCAAGGTTCCCACCACTACAGTACATTTCCCGGTGGGCATTGGTAGATGGCAGCATCATTATCCTAGGACCGTTGAATCAGCTTAGCTGGAAGAAAAATAGATTAACGAAACGGAAAAAAGGCAGAACATCAACCAACCGGAACTACTGGTAACAACAGTACCCCCGAGCAAGATGGGAAATGCTTTTTGAATGCTTATGCCCCCAAGAAGGGTAATGAAAAAAAAAACATAAATGAATCACTAAACATTGATAAGCACTGGTTTAGAACCAATGATGGCTCAGATGTCGAGTTGTATCGAAAATTCCAATGTTTCCATTCTGCCATAGAAAGGAGAGTGGAAATATGTTATTGAGCTCAGCTTGCTATGTCTTTTAGTACACAGCTGGAAATCACTTTTTACTTTGCAGCGTGTGAAGTGAGGACAACAGAGTTACTACGGTTCCGTCCATTCAAATGAGGTGGCGAGTTAATCCATTGTCCTTCTGAAGTACATATGTAGTGTGTTGGCCTATTAGACGTAAGGCCAAGGTTCAAATTCCAGGTCAGACGTCTTCAAAAAAACGAAATATGAGAAAATATTTTTTCGCTGACTACCTCTCAGCAGATTTCTGGCCAAAACTCTGAAAGTAAATAAAAAGTGCCAGGAAAGAGTTCCTTAAGAATCTGCCGTTCGGAGTCGACTTTAAACAGTAGGTCTCGCCACTCAATTTAGTGGTGTAAGAAGCTAGGGCGTAATCCTAACTGAAGGGTTGTAATGACCAATTATGGGTGTATGTGTGTTGGCCTTTTTTAGTTTTATAGCTTGAATGACGAAAACAAGGGGCGTTATGAACACTAAAATCAGCTGCAATAACAATTTCGGTATTTAAGCAATTCTTAAGGTTCCCAGATATGACATCAGATACACAATCGAAGCCAGAATTGGCATTTGACTTCTGTATTGAATTTTAAAGCGCTAAAGTATACGTCTGATGGTTCCAGACATTGGTGCACAACTTCACTGTGGATACATGTATATGGCAAGGCCTGTATGGAAGGTAAAATGAATAGAGGTTCATACACAGATATATTAAAACCTGTGGATCAACAGTCTCTAATATGTGATGTATTGTAAACATCAGAAATGTGGTGACAAATGTGACAATAGTGCGCAGAAATTATTTTGCAAACGTTACGTTATATACTATGCATACATACATACTGAATAAAATTTCAACATACCAACCAAATTCGCTCCAAATTATTAACTGAAATCTAATATTTCTTCTCTTGACTCAAATAATTCTTAACCTGTTTCCTGCCTCTTTACAAATCTAAAATACTGACTTTAATTTATAGGGGAAATGCTTTTAAAAAGTAAAAACTTACAATTGAAATAAAATAAAGAGAAGAGAAAAGGAAAAAAGCAAACTTTTGTTGAAAAGTGTCACTATAGCCACAGTTTAATAGTTTCGGTTCACTTCATGCATCTAAAAGTGTCCAGGTACAGTGGTTACAATATTATTAAAATCTCTTCACTGCTGCTCAAAAGAAGAACGCATAAAAACAAAAACAAAATCAGAAAAAGGAAGACAGAGAGAGAAGGAGAGAGAGAGAAATGAATTAAATTGTAAATCATATCACTGGAGAGGAAGGAACGTATAAGTTAGAAAGTTTTCTGTGAGGTTTTTTTTCATGATTTTTCGCTAATATTTGAATTCAAGAGTCAAGATAATTAAAATTCGTTTGAAATATTTTTGAGGGCCCTTTACGAAACGGACTCCGGGAAGTTTGATATCGAACAAGCACCATGTATTACAACGGAAGTGGAGGAATTCTTGGAGAAGTTTCAAAGATGACGTTTTAAAATTTTTGATTAGGCATACGATTTGACCATCGGGCTCTAATCCGTCCAACCTTTTTTTGAGGTAGACTTAGGCTTTACAGTTTACAACAAAACGATGCTTGTTATGTGTTTTAACTGTCAATCCTGCCAAAACAGAATTAGTACTACATTATGTTGTCCCTTAATGGGGTTCAACTTTTATTATCTGACGAGGTACAAAGGTTTATTTTATTTATCGTATAATGAGAAGACGATTTACACCCTTTAAAAGGGCGTGAGCAAGATATGGTAATTTAAAGTTACCATCATATACCGGCTTTATAGAATGTATCTCCAAACTTATAGACACAGTGCGCAGACAGTTACCCCACAGTTCCACTCCAAAGAAGGCATTTCTTGCTACAATCAACTGCCGCCCTTGTGTTCTATTGCAACAGAGATTTGTGCTATTGACAGTAAGTCTCAAAGTAGTTATATTCTGGCTCAACATGGACTAGGATCAATCTGAAGATATGGGCTGACTATATAGTTCCTTGTAAGCAGATATGATTTTATGGTCTAATGATTCAGAGGTCCACAGTAAAATACTTGAGGTATATACCGATGATTCCGATGAAATGAGGGATAGAGAGGGCTGTGGTAATATATGTTTATTAAGAGTTCTGGTATTAGATTTTCGTACGTATTTTTCGGCGGTGTTTTTCAGTTCGTGGCTATATTGAAAGCGACACCATGCTCGCTAACTGGTGTGATTACCCATGGATATGTTGTACTTTATTCCTATAGTTAGGCTGCGTTTAATCGATCAAAAATAACGACCGCGAGGGACTTCTTTGCAAAAATTCTGATCATTTGAAGCTAACTTCTATTTGGGTTCAGAGTAAAGCGAGATCGTCGCAAATTGCATTGCGGACCAGGGCGGAATGGTCAGGGCTGGCAGAATTTCAATATCTGGGAAATGTTACAGGGCATATATGTTCCGTTTCAGCTCAGTCAAACTCTCCGGTTGTTTTACAGGAAAACTTAATTTCATTTCAATAATGGTAGCCTCTGTTGAACTGATTTAAAAAAGGAGAGGACTGACTGATCGTTTTATTTCTTTAAATCGCAGTCCTCAAACACTGCTTTATAGATTTGGTGTGATTTTTGTTGCATCATTGCATCTGAATCGAAGAAAGAGACAAACTTTCATCACATGTGTATGTCGAATACACTTGCCACGAAGAGGTGAAGATTCTTTTTTCATTTCAATCATTTTTAACTAAACTCTCCAAAATATAAAGACCTCTGGTATAATACGATTTATTGTGGTTTCTTATTGAAAATGTTTGATTTCAGAGTTGGATATTAATTTGTGGTATCACAATCCTACTAACCTCTAACCTAAGTGTGAACTTGCACTTCTAGGAGGATCCGCTATCTAACACAGCCTAAACTACACAATGATTAGAAGAAGTAGTTGTCGAACTGCTACGAACAAGTAGAGTACGTAAGCTTAATTGTAATGTTTGAAGCTGGCCTTTGTAAAAGACAACGTTAGAACTGCGCGTTATAAAAAAAGAAGTTCCATGATTGGAGTAACACTAATAAGCCCCATAAAAAGACTTGATGGATAACAATAGGCCAGCATTAGGTACAATAGAAATTAATCAGTGGGGACCACTCTGCCCAAAAGAAGAGGAAGCACATCTAATACATAAATATGCAGATGACACTTATTAATAGTGCTTACATACATACATGATTTGTCATTACAACTAATTATTTTATAAACGAGTGGCGGGCCCTACAGTTTTAAGCTCGATTCCTAATGACAGATGTTTGAGCAACTTTTCGTTGCAACTTTTATTTATTCACAGGGTTTTTGTCAGAAATCTGTTGAGAGAAAATCGCCGAAGAAATATTCTTCTTAATATTTCTGACCTGGGGTTTGAACCGTGGCATCGAGTCTAATAAGCCAACACACTACCTACTAGATTTTTGGTTTTTTATCTGGTAATTACGATCTGTAAAAATCCTGCCCAACATTCGATTGTCTGAATTTGCCTCTCGTAATGGGTAGGAATGTAAAGTTTGTTTACAGTGGTTTGTAGTATGAATCTTCATACTAAAACGTTTCATACATTTAAGTTCTAACTTCTATGGATTGAACAGATCTTTCAAACCACAAATTAAAAGAATTTATTTATTTATTTTTAACATTTTCTTGCTTAGTTTTATAAATAATTAGTAAAGTAGAGCTCTCTATGAGGCCTTTTAGATATTCGTTTCACACCTGCTTTTAGATTACATTAGTTTATATATAAAGATTGGTTTTTATTAATATTCTTAAGCAAATTTGCCAAAATTATGAAAAAAACGATGATAAAAATCTACAACAAACTTTGCAAATGAGCAGGACCAACTATTTTAAGGTGCTGACACTACAACAGTATAATGAACACAAAAATGAATGTCATGCTTAATATTCCATATGCATTGTGCAAGTCATAGCAAAAAAAAAAAAAATAAAGAAATGCAACACATTCAACATTTAAAACTTATATCTGGTGTATCTATCATCGGTTTACGCTTGATTATTCAGATTCTTCTTGCTCTGTTTCGTTTTCTCTTTCTATATTTACTGAAGTATATTAGAAACTGGAAAATTTTGTATAATTTTTTGGGGAAAAAAACGAAAACTTTTATTACATTACCACAACGCCGCCCTTCAGGTATTTACATTTATGGTTCGTTGGTTGTATGTTGTAGTTGCTATTGTTGCAACTTACCATAGTTATTTAATATTTTGTGTCTCTGAATACAATGTAGAATTTAAAGGTTCATGCATCTCACAGAACTTGCCGTGTAGATTCGTATTAACATCAGCAACAACATCTCAACTTTCTATTTGACTCGACATCCGTAAAAATGAAGCTGCTGAAATGTGATGCCTTTTTTCTCTCTATTTTATGAGGAACCTACATACATAACTTTCCTTGTATAATTTTTCCATTTAAATCTGAGTTAGCATTGAAAAGTTCCTGTTACATTTATTCTTACATACATACATATTTTCTACCTGTACAAATATCTAAAAAAAATTTAAAAACAAAAAAAAAATTTTTGTTACAAACTCACGTAAAAGTTAACGCCACGTTTCACTCAAATAATTGCCAACGATTAGGCTCAAACTTTTCCTATACATTGATTAAGGCTTCAGTTCAGCAGAGGTAAGTTTAGTTTAGAATTTATTTATGTTCTGCTGGTGCTGCTGCTCGTTGAAATTGTGTTGTAAATGACGACGATGATGATAATGATGTTGCAGCATACTTGCTGTTACTGGGTGGCACCTGGCACTATGTTGATATTGCTGTTGGCTAAGCATTTAACTTTTTAAGCATACAGTTATCATAAGTGTTGTTAATAGTTTTCCGATTTAGTTTTATGTTTTCTAAGTGTTATTGTTGTTGGTAAATTTGTAATTAAAATAAAATATACACGTGCAGACAGAAATTGAGGTATACACTCAAAAAAAAAGGTTGGTACTGGAATTTATGGTCAGGTTTACGGCCTAGGTTTTCAAACCACCACTATTACGTGTGTAATGAAATCGCCGTAGTCTAGAAGGCATCTTATTAGACATGTGGTTCAAACCTCATCTCAGACTTGTCGTACAAAATGAAATATGAAAAAGTATTTCAGTCTGCGACTTCCTCTCAACAATTTTCTGGCAAAAATTCTGAGAGTAAAATAAGTATCATGGAAAGTTTCTCAAAAATCAGTCGTTCGTAGTCGACTTTAAACTGTAAGTCGTGCCACTTATATATAAACTTAATACACACAAGATAAGTGGTGTAAGAAACTAGGTTGTAATCCTTACTAAAGGGTTGTAATGAGCAATTATGTATGTATTTATGGTGTAGCTTATTCGCCGAAGAAATATTTTTACTCATACTTCGTTTTGTTGGAGATTTCTGACATGGGGATTGATTCGCGGATCACGTCTAATAAGCTAACACACTACCTACTAGACTAAGGCGACTAACATTTAATATCACTGCAATAATAGGCAATGAAATATTGAGTGTTGAATCCACGGGTTGAATATTAATTGTGACTTTACAAACTTAATTTAATTAATTGCTGAAGTCGGCGCCTTTCCCTCAGCAGATTTCTGGCAAAAACTCTGAGAGTAAATAAAATTGCTATGAAAAGTTTCTCAAAAATCGGTTTTTCGGAGTCGACTTTAAACTGTAGGTCCCGCCATTCATGTATAAAATTAACACACAGACAACAAAAATTGGGTAACATAATACAAAATAGGTTGTAATCCTGGCTAAAGGGTGTAATGACTAATTAAGCAAGTAATGTTATGTGTGTTAATTTTGAAACATGAGTGGCTGGACTTACAGCTTAAAGACGACTACGAACGACTGATTTTTGAGAAACTTTTCGAAGAGAAGCTTTTCTTTTTCATGTCATTTACTTATTCACAGATATTTTGTCAGAAGACAATTGCTGACGGTTATAGTTTTCAAGATGCCAGAGCTGTGGTTTGAACATGAAACTCTCCTTGAGCACGTTAACACATTCGCTACTACACTTCTTCACAAATGCATTCCTTTAATATTATTTGAATTCAAGCGGCCATTCAAAATTATTTTGTAGACTTAAGAGCTATTTTCCTTGGTAACAGTCTCTTTGGACCATTCACTCTGTGCATCTTCTTCGATGTTTATTTCGGCCGGTTTAAATTTAGCAGATCACTTTAAAATGTTCGATTTTCCTGGTGCAAAGTCCATGGACTCTAATCTACATTTCCTGCAATAAACATTCTGTTTTTATATAAAATCACATACTCATTACGATACAGAATGTGTTGGTGTTCGGAGGTTTAATACAACTCATCACCAATGCCCTGATATATTTGCCAATCTGTACTTCATGTACTGACTAAAAAATGGTGTGTTTTATGAAGTTTCATCGGAACACAGATGCAGGGGAAATATTAGTCTTACAGGCCAATTTATATCCCAGTTACTGTAGATAAGTGTCTTCAGAAGGCAATTTGTTGACAATTATCAACTAGGCAAGGAGTATGGAAAGAATGTTTCGAATGGGGTCAGAAGCAATTAAGAGATCATTAGTTTGTTGTATTAGTGACTCAGTGCAACAGAATGCTTCAGAAGTACAGAAAGGAATAAAGGAACAGAAAATGTAAACGAGTTTTTTAAGAAGTTGCATAAAAGTACCGACTACAGTATTAGCGGAACTTATTCCCTCAGATAAGTTGAAAATAGAAACGACCTATTTGTATTATATGTTTAAGAAAATATTTAAGATAATAAGACCAGTTCTTATAGTTGGTAGAAGAAGATCTTCTAAAGACCTCTAAAAGCCGAGCACAAGATTTAGAGGTTTAGCTCCGCCATCACATACTGACTATATTAGGCTGTAGTAGGTAGGTATGTTGGAGTGGTAGTTTTGATTACCAAAACTCACTTGAGCATATATAACAGCACCCTGTGATGCCACAGGTAAGGTCAGTCGCTGTATTAACCGAATTCCACTAAGCTAATAGAAGAAATTGATTTGAGTACAACTTACCTCACTTTACAGTGCTCACGTTTGGTATAACGACAGACAAAGTAGGCAGTTAGTCAGCTGTAGTGACCGTCAGTGCACTCTGTTCCACTCAAACTAAAGTTACTCATTGCAAGCCTTCAATCAGAATTACAACCTACATAGCTTCTCACGCCACTTATGTTGTATGGGTTAATTTTATACACGAGTGGCGGAACCTACAGATCAAAGTCGATTTCGAACGACAGATTTTCGAGAAACTTTTTTTTGAAAATTTTATTTTCTCTCAGAGTTGCTGCTGCGAGGCAAATCGCCGAAGAAATGTTTCTTTCATATTTCGTTATGTTGGAGATTTTTGATCCCTAGGTTGAACCGCGGCTCACGTTTAGTAAACCAAAACACTGCCTACTAGACTAAGGCGCCTAATATTTAATGTCACATACATACACGTACATAATTGACCATCACAACCCTTCAGTCAGGATTGCGGCCTAGCTTCTCACACCACTCATGTTGTGTGTGTTAGTTTTACGCATGAGTGGCGGGACCTACAGTTTAAAGTCGACTCCGAACGATAGATTTTTTGACAAACTTTTCATGGCAATTTTATTTACTCTCAGAGTTTTTGGCAGAAATCTTGTGAGAGGAAGTCGCAGAAAAAATATTTTTTTCTACTTCGTTTTTATGTCTGAGCTGGGCTTTGGCATTACGTGTAATAAGCCAAGAGACTACCTACTAGACTACTGCGACTTCATATTTAATATCACTGGAATAATATGCAAAGAAGTATTGGATGTTGTATCCACGAGTTGTATGTTAATTGTGGCATTATAAACTTAACTTTGAGAGAAGTGGAACATTAGGAAGATGTGTCATCTAATGTAACTTAACCTAATCTATTGGATGTGTTATAGATCGAACATTTATTATCATGACAGTAACCATGACGCTCTTAATTTAACAGTGAAGATAAAACACATTGTGTTCCCAATAAACGAAAAAGAATCGATGTTCGGCGTTATTTAAATAAGAAGCAACACAATAGAGCTGGTGCTACTAATGGGTGTTTTGTTAAAAGCTATAGGAAAATTTTTCAAAAAAAACACATAAAATTCAGAAAAATGCATGAAATCTTTATTTAAGTCGATAGTACGGTCAATATAATTTAATGTTTGAAGATTATTTCATGCAAATGTTGACCACGACTGCGCCTCAAATGGTCCATCCGCTTAGTCAAATTTTGGCATACTCTTTCCAACATTTCGGCCGGTATCTCACGAATAAATGCTTCAATGTTGTCTTCCAATTCGTCAATTGAAGCGGGCTTGTCTGAATAGCCATGAGCTTTAACATAACCCCACAAAAAATAGTCTAAAGGCATTAAATCGCACGATCTAGGCGGCCAATTGACCGGTCCCGAAACGTGAAATAAAATGTTTACCGAACTCGCCTCTCAATAAGTCCATTGTAACGCGTGCTGTGTGGCATGTGGCACCGTCTTGTTGAAACCACATGTCATGCAAGTCAAGCTCTTGCATTTTGGGAAAAAAAAAAGTTGGATATCATCATACGGTAGCGCTCACCATTCACAGTTACGTTACGATTCGCAGCATATTTGAAGAAGTACGGTCCAATGATGCCACCAGCCCATAAGAGCACGCATTTTGATAATAAAATTCAATGATTTGCAAGCGTTGTTCGTTTGTAAGACGATTCATGGTTAAATTATAGACCAAACTGAAGATGTTTGACAGTGAAACAAAACACGAAACGTGAGTAAGCTGTTTAAACCAGTGTTGCCAAAAAGATAACAGCTAAAAAATCACCCGTTATAAGAGACGAACTCAAATACTACTTTATAAACAAAAATGCGTCTATGGATTATTTTGCAGATGTCGCTGTAGTCTAGTAGGTAGTGTGTGAACTTATAAGACGTGAGGCCACAGGTCAAACCCCAAGACTATCTCCTCTCAGTAGATTTCTGGCAAAAAATCTGAGAGTAAATAAAGTTGCAATGAAAAGTTTCTCAAAAATCTGTCGTTCGGAGTTGACTTTAAATTGTAGATCCCGCCACTCATGTATAAAATTAACACAAACAACATAACTGGTGTGAGAAGCTAAACCTGACTGAAGAGTAGCAATGACCAATTATTTATGTATGTACGTATGCGTATTTGCACTGTGTTGCCATAATAATTTGTTGAAATTATGTTGCCAATGATATAATTTAAGAAAAATGACGAAATAAAAATATTTATTGCCCAATTATGGGGCACAGTATCGAAATGTATGTTAAGCATAAAAACAGTACTCGTGCCTTGAGTTTTAACAAAAGTTAACAGAAAAAAGAACAAAAAAAATTGTTTTTTGATTTATTATGCTTGAAATAAATTAAAGCGATTATTCTTCTTCAACCAACACAAATTCAAAAGAAAAAAGAAAACAAGAAAAAAAGCACCTCCAGTTATAAATTGTTTTTCATTCAAAACGTGATTGTATGACCGATAGAAAATGAAGCGTTTAATTGCGAATAAGAAATTCTGATAGTCACTGATGCTCATAAATTAAGTACAATGTGATGTGGTTGCAGTTGGAATAACAAATTAATTTGAGAAGAAGTTCTCACTCACACAATTCGTGCAATGCCGACAAACAATTGATGATTTCCAGATAACGAATTAATTTGGCAGTTATTTACTAACGGAGTAAAAGAAGGAACTCTACAAAAAAAAAACAGAAATAGAAAGTCTGAGTAAGAGGGGAAAATCAATTTGTTAGTGGCTTATTTCAGGGATTAGTAACAATAATTAATTTTACTTATCTCTGTGGTACAAGTCAGCCACTTAGGGTGTATGTGTGTACGAGTATACTAAATAGTAATCAAGTGTATCTAATTGCAATTTATTTTTCAGACTAAAAAAAGGACTCTACTATTGACCCACAGTACAAACAACGTCAGATGCTCTTTGGGAGTGCTCATATTTATTATGTATTCCACACTTATGAATGGTTATCAAGAAGCATAGTCGAGATGTAGAGTCGAGATGGAATAATTAATGAAAGTCACCTTTTCCGAAAATATTCAAACATAAATCTTTTTTAAAATAGATTAAGCCAGCCAAAAATTCTTATCTGCCTTTGGCCCCTCCCCACTCTCCACAACAACTCCAGGAGAAAAGACTAAAGTAAAGTTTTTCTATTCTTCTTCTTCGAGAAAAAAGACCGAAGACAGAAAGAAAATTGGTAGCTGTGTGGCAAAGAAACAAACTAAGAAGCATAAATCTTTATTGCCAAATAAATAATGTTTGTTTTTCACAATTTTCACACTGCTGGCAGGATATGCCAGCCAGCATCATAAGTAACAAAAAACTCTCTTCCTCTTCCTCTCTCTCTCTCTCTCAACTATGCAAGTTCACCTATAATATTTCAAGGCAATGCTATTGGCAATATATTTCATAGACATCGTCCAAATACTGCTACCTTTATATCCCGTGTAATACCAAACATTTTTTTTCATTGTTTGTTTTTAATTTTTTTCTTCGTAAAAATTTTTGTTATTAAACGAATGTGGAACGTTCGTCTTTCAAGTCATAGAAAGAATACGCCCTACTCAATAGCTAGAAGGTTTTCTAATTTGGTTATGTATTTTGTAACAAGATACAAAAAGTTTTGTTTTGATTATCTTGTAGTATACATATATACATAATTGGTCATTACAACGCATTCAGTCAGGATTACAACCTAGCTTCTCATACCGCCCATGTTGTGTGTGTAAATATTATCTATGAGTGGCGGGACCTACAACTTAAAGTCGACTCCGAACGACAGATTATTGAGAAACTTTTCATGGCAATTTTATTTACTCTCAGAGTTGAGATGCCTGACCTGGGGTTAGAACCGAGGTCTCACGTCTAACAAGCCAACACACTACCCACTAGACCACGGCAACTTCATTAGTAGTATTGAGTGACCCAGCTATTGTTTTAAATTTGAATCATCGTTTCTTTCGAAACTGGCAATACTTACATTGAGCGTAATTGTTGGGACTTATTGGAATAGAGGGGCCAACGAGGAACTGCACAATGATGTCGATTTTGCAAAAAAAAAATCATCTTTTCGGATGAAGCTCAGTTACATCTTGAAACTGCCGTGTTTTTTTTCTTTCGATTATGAAGTCAGATCATAATCTTTTTATTCATAAACATTTCACAACTTAGTATGGACGGCGCACAGTTCTTACGCGGGCAGGATGGTTACCACTCACGATTTTTTGTGGTCTCCTGTTCCTTCTCAAACGTTGCGTTCTTCTCTGTTGGCTACGACGGCGTTGACGCATATGTTTTACACGATTTTTCCTCAAGCGCCTGAGACGTCTACGCTGGCCACGATGTCTCTTGATTTGAGCAGCCTTGCGACGATTTTTTTGACTACGCAATGACTCTTGGCGGTGACGTTGTTGCATGGTTTGCTTGTGTTTGTTTTATTGCCTACGTTGTCTATTACGGCGACACTGTTCACATAGTCTTAAGCGTTGTTGTCTTTGGAATCTTTGTTGATTGTTGATGTTGATTTGGGGCTCACCGTCTCACAGATCCTAATGCACGCATTACAAGTGACTGTTTGGTGCGGCTTGTGGAGCGGAGGCATCATTGGCCCATAATGAGGACAGTGCAACCTACACATTTAATGGAGACACATAACGCACACATGATTACGGATTGTTTTTTATTCCCGCTCTTCATGGTATTGATTTGAACGATGTTTGGTTTCAATGGGATGGTGCCAGTTGCCACATATATCATGCCACAATCGATTTATTGCGTCTAACCTTTGATGGCCGCTTAATTAGCCGAAATGCTGATGTCAATGGTTCGCCAAGAAGATGCGATTTGAAGCCGTTGGACTATTTTCTGTGGGGCGTTGTGAAAGAAAAGTGTTATGCCGATAAACCAGAGACAATAGAGCATTTGAAGGCCAACATTTGTGATGCCATTATCGTGTTACGACCACATACACTTGAAAAATTCAATGAAAATTGGTCCAATCAAACAGGTACTGTGAATGCAGCCATACGAATGAAATAATATTTCATTTCTAACAGGAAAAATTGTACAAAAAACAAAAAAAAAATAAATTTTGCAAAAACCGTTTTTTGTTTAATTACATTTTTTAATTTAAACTTTTAAATGGCCCACCCTATATACGCTGTCATTTATGTTAGATTGCACCACTTGCTTGTGCATTGTTTTATATCAATGAAGTGACAGAGCAAATCTGGGGCTATAAAATCAGTCAGAATTATTTGGTTTGATAGGTCATATCATAATTTTTTTATTGCGAACGAAAATCTTTCGAGCTGCCTGAAAATCTTACAAAAATGGCATTTGCGTGATGTTTTGTTTGCTTGTGGAAGGATGGTCTATCAAAAATGCAATGCCTCATGTATCGCTTTTCAAAAATGGTGATTTTGACAGCAAACTCAACTAGTGTCTGTCAGTAAGTGTAAGGTAAATCCATAATTTTTTATTATAATTTAAGTATCAATACACATACATACATACATAATTGGCCATTACAACCCTTCAGTCAGAATTACGACCTAGTTTCCCACACTATTTATGTTGTGTGTGTTAATTTTTTATACATGGGTGGTGGGACCTACGGCTTAAAGTCGACCTCGAACGACAGAATTTTGAGAAACTTTTCATGGCAATTTTATTTACCCTCAGAGCTTTTGCCAGAAATCTGCTGAGAGGAAGTCACCGAAGAAATACTTTTTGTATTTTGTTTTGATGTCTGGACTGGGGCTCGAACCCTGGCTTTACGTCTAATACACCAACACACTACCTACTAGACTACGGCGACTTCATAAGTATCAATACAGATTTTTAATGTATTTGAACCTTTTTGTCAAGGCTTTAATAGCTCAATAAAATTCGTTGTATACCAATCGTATTAATACCCATATTTTTTTTCTTGTAAAAATCACAAAAAGACGAAAAGAATTATTTTTTGTAAATAACTACATTGTTTTCTTTATTGTCGTTGCCATATTTATGGATATTTTTTTTTATTTTCTTATTTCTAAAATACCTTTCTTTCTCCTACTTTCTTTCCTTGTTTGGTTTACCTTAGGAGAACAATTTTATTCAATTTCATTCATTGGCTTTTGAAGAAAAAAAAAACAATATTTTTTAACGAAAAACACTCATAAATCTTGAAACAAAAAAATTTATGTTCAAAGTATTTGTAAATAAATAAAAACAATAACAACAAAAATTATTTTATTTTAATCTATTGCAAAATGACATTTTAATTCCAAAGGAGAACAGTGTAACTGGCAATGGAAAGATACCAGAACAAAAAAAAGGGAGCAGCATTACTGTCTTTAAATAGTATTGTCCTACTACAGGAAACGAAAAAAAGAAACGAAAACAGAATTTAGTTTCGATGATGAAAATCTATAATTCGCTTGAATAAAGGCAATAATTTTCTAAACTTTAATTGCGAACGACAATAAAAGAAAATCGAAAAAAAAATAAAAATGAGACTCGCTATTCTCGAAATAATTTCTCAACAATTTTAAAGCATTTTTGGTATGAAATTAGCCAGAAATTGCAATTTCAATTGGTTGGTTACTTGGTTTGAGTGTAAAAGTGACAGCAAAAAAAAGACAAAGAAAAATACGATGCAACCATGCTGATAACAAATAAATCGAGACACATACTATAAAATAAAACAAAACATATATGCATACATACATACATACAAAACATATATTCATTTAGTAAACGTTAGCAATTACGTACATGAACGGATTTTCAATATGGCAGCTTAATAACGACACATGGCGAAAGTATTATTTATGTACAGATATGTACATGCATATGTGTACATATATAATATTATTCTAGATACATATGTATGTATGTAGTATAAATGCTCTATAAAATTGTTAACTTGTATGAGTGTGTGTGTGCTTTTGCAAAAAAAGAGCATAAGCTGTACTGTTTGGTACTAATTGGAAAATTCGTTAAAAATATTAAAATGAGTCGGCACCAAATGAATACTAAAAATTCATAGTGAAACAGTGGTTTTTAAGTACAAAATTGTTACGTTTTTACATTTTAAAAACGTTTAAAATAAAAATAAATTTGTGTTTTAGTTTCAATTAAAATTCCTTATTGTTCGCACAATTCTGTGTGCCACTGTTCACAACTTGATTTAACAACAACAACTGATTTTCTTTGTTATTCCCTTTGCATAAACAATAACAATTACTAGACAATTATTCGACAGATCTTTGTAACGGAGATCTTCAAACCACGATTATTCTCTTTAAACGCACCGTGTCTTCACACAAGACTGACTGAACTTTTACTGACTCAGTTGCCTGCTTTGCCTTGCCTTTTATATGACATTCTGATGAATGTTATTGAAGGCGAACGTTCATGACTTCGCCTTCTCGAAATCTCTATAAATGTAAACATCGTTGTTTATCTATTGTAGTGTTGTTGTTATATTTTTGTTTACTTGTTTACCATTTTTTATGCTAGCGGTTGTTGTTATTTAAGCTGTAGGATAATAATATATAATAATTTCACACTTTTTTCATACTTTTGGTCAATGTATAGAAACTTCAAGCCAAGTAAACAAATTGCAATCACACTATGGCTGCCTTCCAAAATGTATCAATACAAAGTTTGTATGCAATTCTACTACTATATACATATAAACTATGTAGATATGCAAAGTAACCAAACAATGCATCAACTATTAATCCGATGCCTGATTGCTTTTTGACTGCGTTAAAAATACACATTGACGACGTTTTGAAATAGAATACATTGTATATATTTTGTACAGTGGCATTATGAAACACGATACTTTGGTCAGACACAAAGCAACTAACATTTTGGAAGGCAGCCTATGTTTGTGCTTGAACACTATGCTACAACAAAAATATACTTTCGTACAGAACAAATAAATAATCGGTGAATAGCTTTCTTCTGAATTTAGAAGATTTAAAGAACATGTAATAATGTATAATCAGGGTACAGAGGATACCATCTACAAGGGCAATGGAAGAAGTACTCTTTATCCAATCGTTTGAGATGTGATTGCGATATGCAAATACGGCTATGCGGAATGGGTTAAAGTCGCCTTAGTAGTAAGGCCACAGTTCAAACCCCAGGTCAGACATTAAACCAAAAAAATATGAAAAAATATATTTCTCCGGCGACTTTCTCTCAGTAGATATCTGGTAAAAACTCTGAGAGGAATAAAATTGCTATGAAAAGTTTCTCAAAAAACTGTCGCCCGGTGGCGAATTTAAACTGTAAGTCCTGAGTCCACTCAGGAATAAAAATAATACACAACATAAGAGCTGTGAGAAGCTAGGTCGTAATCATGACTGACGGGTTAAATTATGTATGTATGTAGGTATGTCTGTTTATATGTGTCACCAAAATATAATTGAAATCGTAAAAGTATATTGACTTAACATTGCAGCGCTTTGATATCAGATCGGCCTTCTTGATTAATCGGAAACATACCACTGGTGCCCATGATAACTTATTGCAACATAAATGTCTCTAAACATGGATATAGAACGCGACTGGATCTTTATTTATACAGAATATCTAGAAACCGTACTATGCCTTCGATTACCGTAACATAAGATGGTTTTCTAAGTGCAGGCACATGCAATCAGATCCTGCTGAGAGTAAAATTTATCAAACTTATCACCGCAAGATTCAACTATCTTCACTGATAGTTCAGTTACAATTATGGCAATAGTATTCAGATATAAAGAATCAAGGAAATTAAAAAAAAATCGAGCAAATGTACTCTGGGGTAAACCTGATGAGAAGAATCTCATAAGTATATTAAGTCTAAGCACCTGAGGTATATCTGAATGAGCACCAGAAAACAAAGTGATGTACTTCGAGATAGCGATGTAGAAACTTAGTCTGTGTAGGTTTTTTTTTTTAATATCACCTTGAAGTATGCTAAAGTCGCCGTAGTTTAGTAGGTAGTGTGTTGGCTTATTAGACATAAAGCCAGGGTTCGAGCCCCAGGCTTGACATCAAAATAAAATACAAAAAGTATTTCTTCGGCTACTTCCTCTCAGCAGATTTCTGGCAAAAACTCTGAGAGTAAATAAAATTATCATGAAAAGTTTCTCAAAAAACTGTCGTTCGGAGTCGACACTCATTAACGCACACAAACATGAGTGTTGTGAGAAGCTGGCCGCGATCCTGACTGAAGGGTTGTAATGGCCAATTATGTATGTATGTTGAGGTATGCTAAAGCTTGGCATGTTCACTTTGCCATTTAAACAGTCAACCAAATTATCAAAATGGGTAGCCTGGTAGGGCATATTGGGTGGGCGCTTTACCATTATCGTCCTATCGAGAGGACTATTCGAAACGAGTCTGCTGATTCAATAAACTTTCGACTAACGAGTCCATACTTCAATGAAACACAAAATCTACTGAAAATATTGCTGTTGACTCTAAGAGCATGAGAATCAGTCACTCGATTTCGTGTCGCTTACATGAACTCGGCCGTTTGCAAACTAAACCTTTGCGAATTTTGCGTGTTGAGGTGGCTCTGTAGCAATATAAAATTCATCTGACTCAGAAATTAAGTGTGAACTACTATGAAGAAAGACATGTGTTCGCTGAATAGGCTCTGGAACAATTCCAAACTGACCCTAATTTTTATCGAAAAGTCATTTTTAAAGTTGAGGCCTATTTCTGAATGAATGCATTCGTAAACAAACAAAATTGTCGTATTTCTGACGATACAAATTCACATGATATTCATGAACGTCCAATGCATTCCGAAAAATTCCTTTTTTAGTGTGAATTTTGGCCTGGAGACGTCATCGGTCCATATTTCCTTGGCCAGGCCGGCGAGAATTATATACCGATAAATATCAGCTTCTTTTGGTCTGAGTAAAATGATGGATACCAACGACTTGTGGTTTCAACAGGACGACGTTACGTGCCATATTAAATATTCTGCAGGAGCGGCTTGAGAGCATGGTCATCTCGTGTGAAGCTGAAGTAAACTAGTCATCGAGATCATATGATTTGATATTGTTAGACTTGGGGTCTTGTGGGGTTTTCTTAAGTCACAGCAGTCTTCAAAGCCAACATAACCTATGTCATTGATCAAATTCAGCCTGATTTATATACCGGAGTGTTGGAAAATTGGTAATTGTGGATGCGCTACACCCGGAGTATCCGGGGCAGACATGTGAAGGACGTTATATTCCCCTCATGATGGCATCAATAAGTATTTAAAAAGAACGATGAAAGACTCGATATAAACGATAGGGAAGTTATTAAAATTTTTCATGGTAAATTGCAAACTCCACTATTAGTTGGCATCTGATTGGTTCTCGTTGTTGTTCGGTATTGAATGAAGACTTTTATGTTGTTGCGACGCTCTGGAAGGCAATGTTTAAATTACTCTGTAGTGTAGTACTTGAGTACTTTAAAGAAGGTCAGTCTTTTCATTCAAACAATTATTGCTGTGGAAGCATTGTTGGGGCCTAACTGGGAAAGCTAGGATTCCTTCTTCACATCAAACCTTTGCAAAAATTATTGGTTGCATCCAATCTGTAACGTGAGTTTCCAGAATACAATCTGCTTAAGTGTAAAAACATCGAGTGGTTGTCTCTAATTACAAGCTCAAGACCAGTTAGGCAGGCTGCCTTCCATACACCACAGTATCGTCTAATAAAAATATAATGATGCACAGAAATAATGTTAAATTTTTAGTTTCTGTTTTTGGTGTTTTTTTGTTTTTTATTTCTGCCAAAGTAAAGAATTTAAAAATGCTAATTGAAAAAATTAAATTACGCTCGTACAAATTGAAATTTAACGTGGCTGCTATTATTATACACACACACACACACGCTCACATTCAATAGCCCATTTAAGATGTACACACATATGCATTTACTACACGAGTGTTTTGTGCAAAATGATATGTATATATGTATGTATGTATGGTAAGCAAATACGTGTGTAACTCTCTAATATGCACTCATTTCCATGAAATTGGCAACGTACCAATTGTTGTTCCATTCACATCATCATCCTTTAAAACGATGCATCAAAAGAGGATATGCGACGAGCACATGTTCAACTCACTGAATTGAAATTGCGTACGTACGTATGTATTTTGGGAGTAAAAAGTATTAAATTTTAAACGTTTTACGATGTTATGCTTGAAGCATATTAAAATGTTTCAAAATAATGACGTTCAGTACACACATTTTATTTTTTTAATCGCGTAGAAATTTGATATTTTCTTAACAAAAGAAGAAAAACGGGAAAAATAGAAAGAATAAAAGAAAAGAATAAGAATGTTAATGTAAAATATTGTTGAGACAAGCTTAGTAAATTTTTTCTTTTTAGAATTTGTATAGGAATTTGAACAGTGTTGGATGACACTCATATGTACAGTGGACAGCAAAAGTCTTAGTACGGCAATAAATTTTAGAAATTTCATGTATTCTAACCAACACTTTGTATAAAAAATTAAGGGTTTTATATTTATTTTATTAATTTATTTCTGTTCTATTATAAAACTAATTTTTTTTAATGTTTTTCATAAAACAGGAGAAAAATAAGGAAATGTTTCACATGGCTCCATAGCTACCCCCAAGGAGAACCCTGAGTAAATTTAAAATTCAAGGGCCAAATATATGAAAATGTATTTCCCTTGTATGTAGTAAAATATGCCTTAAGGTCAAGCAATTTATTTAACCCATTTGGAATTGAATGTACAAGTTTTGTTTAGTGTTTTCTAGTGGCACCATGAGCAAGTTTTTCCGTTGACTTTAGTCTGAGGTTTACCGCTTACCTAATCGCTCTTTCAAATGATCTCCTAAATACTCTCTTGCAGTCATACTGGGACTTTGTGCAAGAGTATTAAGCCTGTGGGGACTTTTTTTGTCAAAATATATTGCCGTACTAAGACTTTTGCTGTCCACTGTATATGCACTACACAAAGCAAAACTATTTTTCATAGAGATTTATTTCTCTGTAATAGAACAAATTACGCCGAGTGTTAATCTGTGGACTGTATGGGGGGGATGATATTACGATGGAGGTTGTGCCGACTCCTACAAACCAAACTGCTGCTTAGATTTTTGGTACTAACAAAAAAAAGCGAAATACAAGAGAAATTCTCTTTCGAACTTTATATAAAAGAAAAATCAACACTTTCCTGTTTTTTTGTCGATTTCGTCCCTTATCTTGTCTGTAATCAAAATAAATCTCTTCCTGCTGTTTTGATATCCACTCACTTCAGATTCCAAACGTAGCTAAATCACAACACCAGTGGTATTCTTTCTTTTTAAATATGTATTTGGATTTTTATTTTAACTTCAAATATATTTTCTCTCGTAATATTTCTTTTCTTTTGTATAATTTCACTTCTTTTTTTATTTCACAATAGTTTATATAAATTTCATCCAATTATGTTGAACTTTCTTTTATATTATAATTGTTTTACATCTGTACTTAAGCAAGTTAACAAAACGAATGATTCTTTTTTGAAAGGATTTCATAACTCGAAGGCCTAAGTATGTTTAAGTTACAATGAAATGTTAGAAAGTCCCAAAAGCTCTAATTACATTACATTATATTGTATAAAGAGAAAAAAAAAACAAAAATACAAGAAAGCTTAAATTAATGTGGCGCCCTCTATTGGACGTTAGGACTCTTCTGGTTGATCGCCAGGGAAGGGATTTTTCGATCTCCGGACATAAACATTCCGCCGCCCTTGCAGTACTGCAATCAAGAAAGATGTTCTCCATCTAATGACTAACTAAAGAAAGGAAAAAATCAAAAGAAAAACTCTCATGTTAGTTTCTTATTTCAAAACAACAGAAAACCAAACACCAAAAACTTGACAGCTTGCAGCAGTTCCAAGTCTGATACTCCAGAAAGAAAAACGTTGCAATCGAAAAATATATTCAGAAATAAGTATCATGGTCTAAAATTAGGTATTGAATTCTTAAGGCTTATTGTTCCTCTGCTAAATCGGAACTAGAGCTTCAGACGAACTAGGTCTTCCGCTCTAACGATCATTGAACGAACTAGGTCCACTGGTGGATTATCAGGACGAACGAGGTCCGATATTTTTCTTGGCTAGTGGGCGGATAGTTCTCTTCGGTGCTTCAGTTTTTTAACCTAACCTTCCTAGGGACAGACGGACTAGGTCTATTGCCCGGTAAATGGAAGGTTTAACTTCAGCTGCGCACACGTCCACCAGGTATGATCGTGGCTCAAGCGACCTTACAATTCATCGCCTTCGACATCTTCACCACTGCGGGATTTCCTCGTTGTACCATGATACTATAAGCTAGAGTTGCGTATTAAAATATTCAGTTAGTTGGAAGAATTACAAGATTCCCAATCGGCCTTGTAATTATTCCACAGTCAGTTGCTAAATTCACAGCTTTTACAGTACCGTTGTTACCCAAACGTAAATTTCGAATGCGACCCAAACGCCATTTAGTGGTAGGCCCTATACCTTCTCTTATTGCTGCTGTGTCACCAACTTTAACATCCTTCCCTAAATATTGGCAGTAAGTCTCTCTACGAAAATACCTATCTATATCACCGGAGTGGGGCCTAGGACCGTTTGAGAACAATTTATGCCCTCGATTATTCGGCTTCATAATTCTCCTAGATTTTCCGCTGACCTCTATTCTCGCGTAACCTGACGCATAAGTTGAGAGCTCCTTCGAATGCAGTGCTGGTAGAGGCCCGGTTACAATCCAGCCAAATACGCTTTCTTGTGCCATTAGGTCTCCTAAAATATTCTTCTTGACACCTTCCAACAAGATGTCAGGGTATACGTCACCACCAATAAGAATATCAATCTGACCGCTTTTATCGAATTTCGGATCAGCCAACGAAATCCCCGAAAAGGCTACTGATCCAGAAATATCGACCGTCGACTTGGGCAACATGCCCGTCAATTTGGGTAGTACTAAACCCGTTGTCTGTACCCTAATCCTGTCGTCCAAAGGCGTAGTCAGGACAAACGAACATTGCCTCTGAACTGCACCCGTAGAAGCTCCATTCAAACCTGAAACTTCGGCACTCATCCGAACTGTTGGCAATCCTAATTTCTTCTGTAATCCTTCCGAAATGAAGGTAGCTTGAGACCCTGAATCTATTAGAGCCCTAGCTCTAAACGTTTCTCCTCGGTGATAGATACCAACTACCGCAGTTCCCAAAAGTATCTGCCTCGACGTAGCAGCAAAACAACTCTGGACCTCACCAATCGACCCGACTGCACCGCTAGAATTTGGAGCATCCAAAACGCCCATTTCCGAAGAGGATCCAGACACCTCTCGATGCAGTAGAGTGTGGTGCTTCAACTTGCACACCGTACAACCAACAGTACTCTTACACTCATTGAGTCTATGACCACCTGTGGGACAATTGATACAAAGACTGTACCTCTTCACGACCCAAAACCGTCTCTCAGGAGGTAAATCTAAAAATTTCGGACAAGTATCCACCAAATGGTCTCCCGAACAATATTTGCAAACTTTCCTATGCAGCTTAGTGGAAAAGGATCGAACTCCCCTTTTTGGATTAGGAAGAGTTTCAGGGGCAGGCCTAGAACCGCTAACAACTGGTTCAAAATTTCGAATTTCAGACACAGTTTCTAGAGATTGAAACCGTGATGTCAAAAAATTATCCAAATCCTTCCATTTGGGAATCTCCACCTTGTTCTGGATTGTCTGTTCCCAGAGAGACAAAGTTAGCACCGGCAGCCTGGTGGAACACAAATAAACAAAAATTGGATCCCAGTTGGAGATATTAATATCGTGCATCCTAAGTGCCGATATCGAATTATTAATATCCCGTTGCAACCTCTTGATATCCTGGGCTGCTTCGGATTTGACCGGTGCTAGAGTAAACAAAACCTTTAGCTGAGAATTCACCAAAATCCTCTTATTCTCATATCTGTCCTTCAGGTTGTTCCACGCCTCCTGGAATCCATTAGCAGTGAGAGGAGATTTTTTTACAATTTCTAAGGCCTCACCACGCGTGAACTGCCTCAAATAAAAGAGCTGTTCCACTGGTGAAATGTTGGCCCCGTTCACATAAACAGCAGTGAACATGTCGCGAAATGATGGCCAAGATTTGTAATCCCCATGAAACACCTCCATGGTACAAGCGGGTAGCTGCATGCTATGTCGAATGCGGTTCTCGTTGCCTTGACCATTGAGACACTGTGTCGATGACATCCCAGCTTGGTTGACCAAGGTTTGGGAAAGTTCACCCATTAATGAGGCAACAGTAATGTATCCTAACCTACAGTGTCCAAAAAGTTCACGTGCAGCTTCCCGGTCACCTTCCAAATCCTCCTCATCACCTGTGGCAAAGGCCTCATAGGAATCCCTCACCCTTGCCCACAGCGACTTGAACTCCTCCTTCTGGATCTCAATGGAGAAGGTCGTATTACCTTCCTGAGGAGTAGCATTGAATTCCCTCTCAAAATCCAGGAATATTTGGGCAAATCTCTCAAAAGTCAATAATCTCCTCGACTTCGGCATCTCGATTATTATTTATCAATAGCAGCTAGCAACAACAACAAAGTGGAAACCAAAGGGAACTAACAGAATAGTTGAGTTTCTATTCCACACTATTCGAAGACTAATTCCCCAAACGAAATTAAATCGAGTAAAAAATTTCCAAAATTCAATAAATAATAAATTGAACCTGAACGAAACTAGAAAATGATCGCGTCCCGATTGTAATTAATCTCCTACCACACAAAATAAAAAAAAAAAAAAAAAAAAAAAAAAACGAAAAGATTTCAAAAGTTAAACCAAAGGTCACTGTGACCACCCTGATAACGTACTACCGCGACCAAATTAGCGCCTCACCGCAACTTAACAAAAAGGTAATAAATGTCCAATAACATGGGCATAAATTCCAAAAAAAATTACGCACTCCGCGAAACTAAGCCAACAGGACGAATTCCCAATGGCCGATAACCCGATACTTATTATTGTTTCCAAAAGAAAACGAAATAATAAAAGAAAATACGAAGGTGAAAAAGCAGTTTCGTACAACTATCTGTTTTCACCGTGTATTCCAAATCATCAATAAAATAAAAGACATAAATAAATTTTGTCAATGCAGCAAATCAATATGAAAATTCAAAATGTGTAAAATTTAAAATTTAATCAAAAATTAATTACAAAATAATAAAGGTAAATAAAACTGTCATAAATTATTTGTTAACCAATTTACCATATTTCAACCAATTTGTATAAAAAAAAATTTAATTCAAATTTTTCCTTAATTTAAAGTTGCAAATAAGAAATCAACTTTAAATAATTTAAATAATTACAAGAAATTAATAAATAAAGGAATGAAGAAAATCAAAAATAAATTTTATTACGTTATTGCATTTCAGTTTGTCGAAAGACTCAAACGTTTAATTCACTCAAAGATCTGTTAAAAAAAACAGATCTATCGAGAATAGAAACAAATAACACCTATTTATGGGTATATCTATCATGTACTCGGTGGATTTGAAGGATTGTTATAAATGGTAACGTGCCTTGCTATTTAGCCACCGCACCATCAGCAATTATAACACAACTATTGACTTATAACTGATATCAAATTGGGTGGCTGAGCTGGATTCCCAACTGGAATATTCACACCACAATCTGATATCCTATTCACTTGTGAGTCTATTATAAGTCAAGACACGTCGGTATAACAGTGCATAAAAAGAACACTTTGGTTCTTATACTCGATAAATTTACAAAGTGTGTCAGTGCTATCGAAATTTAACACACCACTTTGTAAATATATATGCACTGTTATAAATTTTATATAAAAGCAAAGTTTTGTTGTCTAGTCTAACAGAACTTTACTTGTATATAAAATTACCACCAAAATTCAAAAAAATATAAAAGAAAATACAAAAACAACTTTACCTTAAAATTCCAAGGTTACTTTGAAGATTAATTAGATGAAGGTCACACGACGGCAAACTACAACAAAAAAAAACACCGTTCCAAAAATCCAAAAAAACAGGTTCCAAAATCTGGCTCGATTGGACCAAATGTTAATCTGTGGACTGTATGGGGGGGATGATATTACGATGGAGGTTGTACCGACTCCTACAAACCAAACTGCTGCTTAGATTTTTGGTACTAACAAAAAAAAGCGAAATACAAGAGAAATTCTCTTTCGAACTTTATATAAAAGAAAAATCAACACTTTCCTGTTTTTTTGTCGATTTCGTCCCTTATCTTGTCTGTAATCAAAATAAATCTCTTCCTGCTGTTTTGATATCCACTCACTTCAGATTCCAAACGTAGCTAAATCACAACACCAGTGGTATTCTTTCCTTTTAAATATGTATTTGGATTTTTATTTTAACTTCAAATATATTTTCTCTCGTAATATTTCTTTTCTTTTGTATAATTTCACTTCTTTTTTTATTTCACAATAGTTTATATAAATTTCATCCAATTATGTTGAACTTTCTTTTATATTATAATTGTTTTACATCTGTACTTAAGCAAGTTAACAAAACGAATGATTCTTTTTTGAAAGGATTTCATAACTCGAAGGCCTAAGTATGTTTAAGTTACAATGAAATGTTAGAAAGTCCCAAAAGCTCTAATTACATTACATTATATTGTATAAAGAGAAAAAAAAAACAAAAATACAAGAAAGCTTAAATTAATGTGGCGCCCTCTATTGGACGTTAGGACTCTTCTGGTTGATCGCCAGGGAAGGGATTTTTCGATCTCCGGACATAAACACCGAGTATAAATATTTATGGGCATAAAGGTAAAACAAGTTCACTGTATCTGTCCGGCTGTTATGATAAAATTTTGTCTTATAACCGACCACGCATGTTATTTCTCCTTCAAAGAGAAGGCCATTCGCAATGCGTGTACTCGCTGAAATCGCTTTGGAAGAGTTGGCAACCGACCCCAATTTTTATCGAAAATTCATCTTCAGTATCTCAATCGGATCTAAAGTAGTTGGCAACTGACCACAATTTTAATCGAAAACTAATCATCAGTGTGAGGTCGATTTTTAAGTGAATTTCGAATTTAGGGCGACATGAGGTTAAAGAGCGTTTAATGCATCTCGAAAAAGTCACTGGTGCGAATTTTGCTCTGATAACCAACTTCTTTTGTATTGAATTGAACGGTTTGGACGCTTTGGACGTTACCGACATGTGGTTTCAACACTACGGTGATATGTGCCACACAGCTCATGCCAATTGGATATTCTGCATGAGTGATTCGATTGATTGGTCATCTCATACTAGCTAGTCGACGTGAACTGGCCACCGATATCGTGTGATTTGATTCTATTAGACTTTTTCTTGAGGAATATTCTTCAAAGCGCTCTTTAAAAACGCTGTATTATAATATGATCATACAAATACTGACATTTTGTATTCAAGGTTTTAATTTCTTCATTGACTCCACTGTTTCTTCGTCGAAATTTTTAAGAATACTACACACAATATTCCTAATTAATTCCCATATAATACGATATACTACAGTAGGTTAAATTGTCTTGTTCAATTCAAAACCCCCTAGTTGGCTAAATTTCATGATGATGTAGTCATCGTCGTCTAGTAGGCAGTGTGTTGGCTTATTAGATATGTGGCCCCGGTTCAAAACCAAATAAAAATAATATTTCATCGGCTAATTACACTCAACAAATTTCTGGCAAAAACTCTGAGAGTAAATTAAATAGCCATGAAAAGTTTCTTGAAAAAAAATTTGTACTTCGGTTTTGACTTTAAAATGTAGATCACGCCACTCATGCAAAAATTAACAAAAATTATGAGGCGTGACTGAGGCGTTATAATGAACACATTGAAAAACATACATTCGAGAAACTTTTCATGGAACTTTTATTAACTCTCAGTGTTTTTGCCAGAAATCTGTTGAAAAAAAGTTGCCGAAGAAATATTTCGGGTTTCGTTTTGTTTGAGACGTTTGACCTGGGGTTTGAACCATGGCCTATCATTAGATTACTGCGATTTTAATCTTGCCGAGAATGGCTAAAATTGAAGATAAGAAAAAATATGAAAGACTAGTCAAATATAAAATCTGTACTGCTCTACGAATGCGAAACCATCAGTGAAATTTACAAAGAAAAATACGGAAATCAGGCACGCGTTAACAGATGTCATACGACAATTTTCCATACACGATCAATCAGATGCTGCTGTATTTAAGAATTCAATGCGTTGTATAGGTCCTACACTAAAGGTTATTGAAGAGTATATTACACAGCCCTGCATGGGTTTTGCAAATAAGATGGTTCCAAGTGTTTCCGAAGGCATTTTGCGCGCTGAACACGAGTCTGGTTTCAAAAACTTTCCATCACGTCAGGTTTTCGAGATAAAGGCGTAATAGCGTTTTTGGCCATTTTTGAAACATTGTAGACCTAAACACTGAAGTGCTATTGTCAGAAATTGACAATTGATCTGTGCTCTTTAAAATGAGCCCAAAGCCAAATTGTTCGCATGCACCCTTAAAGTAGGGGGTGGGTTTATGTCAAGGGGTGCAAAAGAAAAAGAAACACATTACGGAGTTCCTTAAAAATTAATCAGATTTGCTTGAAAATTGTTACTCAACGGTTTTTGGGGTCGCTGATTACATATCTTCATTCAGATTTAAAAAATTCAAAATGGCGGATCCAATATGGCGGTCGAGATTTATAAAAATTAATCAGATTTACTTGATCGCCATATTGGATCCGTCATTTTGAATTCTTTCCAGACCAGATTCGTGTTCATCGCGCAAAATTCCTTCGGAAACACCTGGGGCCATCTTATTTGCACAAAAAAGTCAAAATTTGCAGGGCTATGTTATCAACGAATTGCTCTTCACAGGCCATCTGCTAAGCTAAAATAAAATAGATTAATGAACTTAAGTAATACAAAATAATAAAGAAAGAAAGAGAAATATTTAGAAGATTTGGTTGTGATATTCTTGTGACTGCCTTATTTAAATATTAAACAACAAAATCTTCAATGTTAGTACAGCTAGGAATCCATATTTACATATTTAGGCCTTCCTTGAGTAGAAACGTACATTTTCCCCTGATATCTCTTCTGAAGATTATGATTTAATTTTACTCTGGTATATGTTTAGATTTAGTTGGGTACTGAAGGATAGAACCAGAGATCAGCAATGAATCGTTTTTTCGCTACTCATAAGTACTCATGGAATTTTTATTATGAGTGAGTTAACAGTATTGAAATTCAAATACTCTAATGCACATTGATTTATAAGTACAGATTGCAATGAGTATGAGTACAACGTTGACATCAAACTCATACCATTCGAAATATGTTTGATTCATATGCCTACTCATTCAGGTTCATAACATTAGAAAAATACTTAAATGATTCGCGTGATTCGAATCATTCATCAAAATTTACAGTCTTAGTTATTGTTGCATTTACAAAAAAAGAAGAAAGAAAAAGACAAAGACAGCATGCAAAGCAAACACACAATCTTCTAGTGAGTATTGTAGTGTTCCTACGTGAATCATACTTATTTTGTGGTTCTTATAAATGTTGAGTAAATGAGAGTCGAATACGATGAGTACTTCAAACTTTGAATATGAGTAGTATGAGTATGATATTAAAATAAGTATGAATGCGTATAAGTATCAGAAATTATGAGTATGATTCGAATCTACTCATCTTTTTGAAGACTCATTGCTGACCTCTGGATAGAACCATATTCAATATACTTGAAATATGTGGTATGCCAAACATATGTATGTAATACGTTTGTATATTGTTATTTTAAACTAAATTTTGTGCGAATTTTTTAAAAAACCTGGCAATCTTTCTGCTTGTCACAGTTTTTAACACCTTTTTACTGCTCTAGGCCACATGTGTTTATAACTTCTGACTAAAGAAACGCATTAATTTTGCTGAAATGCAAATAAAATATTTTCTTTCTTCTACAAAGGAAATGTTGATTTTATTTTGATCACACGTGCAAACATAGAATAATAATTGCCAAGTGTTTTTGGGAAAATATTTGCTAACAATTTAGTAATTTCAAGTGTTTGTCTTTCTCCTTTAAGGAGTATACATAAATCCTTTTCATTAAAATTAAAATTTTGAAAAAATTTCATTAAAAAAATTAACAAAGTTTAATACAACATCTGCTTTGAGTACGTCTGTGTGTTTACTTTAAAAAAGTATTTTTTTTTCTTTCTAAAAGTTTGATAAGAATTTGAATTGAATATGCTGAGATGCTGAGTAAATGCTTTATAAAGTAGTGAATTTACTTGCAAGTAGCTTTTCTATCTCAATTAGGTGTTGATTAAATGATAAGTTTTATTTATTTAGAGCTTTAAAACGAGACACTTTAATTAAGAAATATTTGATGTGAGAGTCCATGGCAACGCTTGGCATTCTGTAAGCATTTATGTAATGTTCTACGTTACATTTTCTAAATGCAATAAATTTCATATTCTTTGTGTATATACGTAATATGTACGTATGTACGTGAGTCTATCAAAACCATATGCTGAGGCTGTTATTCTTCCTTTGTTTTGATTGCAATATACAACAGCTAGGCAGCCAGCTAGGCAGCTAGGCAGCCGGGCACAAATCCATTGTTTAAATAAAATACGATACGATTTTATTAATTTTGAATGAATATGACGCTTACAGTTTACATGCAATACATGAGCTAAAAGCAATAAATTTATAAGCCTTTAAAAAACGCTTAAGTTAAATACCTCGACAATAAAGGCGAAATAATGTGTGCCAAAGTGTGTCTGTGCATACATATTTGAAGAGCCTGAATAGCAGCATGAAATGAAACAATAATAGGAAAACAATAAGAAGAATAAATAAATAAATAAAGAACGAAAGAAAAAAGAAATCATAATAATGGCCATATTGTTATTGCCGTTGAAAGTTATCATACAATATGGCCTATATAAAGTGGTAGTATAGTATGGTAGTGTATGTTATACACTTGAGCACATGGTTGTAGATTGTCATGAGCATATTCCTCTCACGACCATTAAAAATGTCTACGTACATTTGTTGGATAATATAAAAGGGATACGATATATTTGTAAAATTTTCTTAAAGTTTTATTTGTAATTTTAATTCAATAAAAAAACCTTTACTTCTACAAGGATCAAGGAGCTGTTTCGAGATTGTTCCACTCTGTAAGATCTGCCAAAAAGATGTTTTTCTTCGTTCAATCACAGAAATAAATGGCATAGTTTAGTTTTTATTTATCGTTTCAACGTATTTCCATCGTTCCATAGGGTCTGTATGCTGATGTTATTACACCCGAATACCCTGCATATGTTTCTGAGACTCTTGTTGATGGGAATAATCAGGTTTTACAACCTTGATTTATATCCATCCAGGTTTGGTTTGTGATCTTAAATACGATAAACTTTCTTGCATTAAAAATGGCTTCAAATTTTATTTGATTATGTATTGTTTGAGTACATAAAATTGGTCCAATGCTTTAGATCTTCTGCTTCATGATACCGGTACTCCATATGTGTTAGAATTGTTTTTAAATTGAAGACTGTATGTTCTACAAGGATTGAGTTCATGTATACATTTGAAACATACATAATTGGTCATTACACCCCTTCAATCAGGATTACGCGCTAGCCTCGCACACCACTTACAGTGGACAGCAAAAATCTTAGTACTCCGATATATTTTGACTCTTTCATGGATTCTAACCAACAGTTTTATAAAAACTTAAGGTTTTTATATTTATTTTATTAATTTATTTCTGTTCTATTATAAAACAAACAATTTTTTAATGTTTTTCATAAAACAAGAGAAAAATAAGGTAAAGTTTCAAATGACTCCATAGGTACCCCCATGGAGATCCCTGAGTAAATTTAAAATTCAAAGACCTAATATATGAAAATGTTATCCTTTGTATTTAGTGGAATATCCCTTAAGGTCAAGTACTCCATTTAATCCATTTGGAATTGAATTTACAAGTTTTATTTAGTGTTTTCTGGTGGCACCATGAGCAAGTTTTTCGGTTAACTTTTGTTTAAGGTTTAGCAATTTCGTAACCGTTCTTTCAAATGATCTCCTAAATACTCTCTTGAAGCTATATCAGGACTTAGTCCCTATGGGGACTATTTTTTTTGTCAAAATATATTGGAGTACTAAGATTTTTGCTTTCCACTGTATATTGTGTGTGTTAATTTTATACATGACTGACGGGAACCACAGATTTTTTGGAAAACTTTTTATTGCGATTTTATTTTCCGTCAGAGTTTTTGCCAGAAATCTACAGAGAGAAAGCCGCCAAAGAAATATTTGTTCATATTTCGTTGGAGGTGTCGGATCTGGGGTTTGAACCATGGTCTCACCTCTAATAAGCCAACGACTGCGACGATCATGATGATAATGTACGTCATGAAATTTAACCAACCAGTACACTAATACTAGAAGGTTTTGAATTGAACAAGACAGTTTAACTAACTTACACTATATACCGTATTATGTGGAAACTAATAAGAAAAATTGGATGTAATCTGTTTAAAAAATTAGAAGATATGCTTATTTTACAATAGGTTTTCAATGCTGATTTTACGAATAAAATTCTCTTTAGCATTTAAACACATTTGTCATGCGGAGGTCACATCAACAAGCAAAGTTACCGCATATGGGGGGCTTCAAGTGCTTTGAAGTGATTGCTGAAAAGTCATTGTATTTTGAATAGCTGATGGTTTAGTACACATTAAGGTTGCAGTTATCATTGGCCAGTATTTTTTCGAAAATGATCTTAAAAGGACTGTTGCTGTCAACTCATATAATAATGAGAACCAACAGTTTTTGGTCGCCATTTTAAGATTTTGAAAAAGGCGAACTGGTCTCTACATACATAATTGGTCATTACAACCCTTCAGTCAGGATTAGGGCCTAGTTTCTCATACCACTTATGTTGTGTGTGTTAATTTTGTACATGAGTGGTGGGACCTGCAGTTTAAAGTCGGCTCCGAACGACAGATTTTTGAGAAACTTTTCATGGCAATTTTATTTACTCTCAGAGTTTTTGCCAGAAATTTACTGAGAGGAAGTCACCGAAGAAATACTTTTTGTATTTCGTTTTTGATGTCTGGCCTGGGGCTCGAACCCTGGCTTTACGTCTAATAAGCCAACACACTACCTACTAAACTACGGCGACTTCAACTGGTCTTTACACGAGAGAAATTTTGCTTTTATTTTATACAAAGTTTCCAAAAGAAGTAATTTCACTGTTTTACTAACGTCAAATGGCCAACAATACCATGTGATTCAGGCTTATATAATAACGTTCCCAAATTCCGGTTGGTATTTTCTACAGATTTATTTCTGGTATTCGATATCGAGCAGAGCATGTGGAATATTTTTTTTTATTCAAGTAGAAGTTTGGTACCATCACAATTGTATCGCATCTGCCAACTGAGAAGTTTCTGAAGTTTGATAATTGCAATCTTCTTGAATACATTTGTCCAATTTGTTGTCATTTATTCAGTCTGTTTTACAAATCCCCATGGAGTAGTTGGCAAAAATACTCTAATGTGAATATTATTCGCAGCCAAATAATTTTTCTGTAGGCGTAACCGAAGTCGGTTTTTGGTGCAATATTATCAAACAGTTTACGTCATATTTGACATGCACTCCTCCTATCGCCACGTTTAATGTTTTCTTACTACAATTAATTTTGACTTACTTTCTCTCGGGTTCACTCTGCATCTATCATTGGATGAATTGGAATGTTTGGGTTGGTTGGGCCATATGGTTTTTTGTTTGATCAAACTCTTTAATAACCGGATAATGTACGAATGATTTCAATTGTTAGGCTTAGGCTTAGTAAAAGACCTTCTATTCTAAGGTGAATTATCACTACTCTATAAAGTGTATTTTTAAGGTGGTTTGCTGATTCAAAAGGCTTCAAACGAATTGTATTATAAAGTTTTCATCCCTCGGTTTCTATGGAATTTTATCCTACAAAGTTTGCTAACACTTCCGGGGTCAAATTTCCAATAAATATTATGAAGTTTATGGCGTAAACTGGCATAATTGTATAAGAAAGATATCGTTTCAATTTTTATTGCCGATACTGTATATACAAACGTGAACATTTATAAGAATGCTTGTTTAAATATTCACATATGAGAGACTGTATGAAAGATTATATTATTTCTTAAACTGTTTTTCTTGGTTTTCAAACGACCAGTAGAAAACTAAATAAAGATTTCTTCTTTTATCGATTCCGAAATTATTTTTCCATGATTCTAGCTGAAAATTATGTCGGATTTGACGACCTTTACGATTAGTGGCGTATTATCATACACCTGCGACTTAAGAAAACTCGAGAAGAAAATGTCTAACAGGGTCAAATCGCACGATCTCAGTGCCCAGATCACTTTATCTCCATGTGGGAAATCCTTGCCCTCAAATGTTCGTGTATTATATCGAATGTAGCTATATGGCACGTGGCGATGTCCTGTTGAAACCACATATCGTTGGTGTCCTTATTATCCAATTCGAGCCAATAGAAGTTGTTAATCATCGACATCTGGTGCTCGTCGTTGACAGAGGCTAACATCTCAGAGAAATATATACCGATGATGCTGACAATCCAAAATCCACACCAACCATTTACTTTTTCCCATCCTTGGATCTCATGCGGATTGGTATCAACCCAAAATCGACAATTTTTTTTGTTCACGTACCCATTTATCAAAAAATTTACCTCATCGTTGAGGGTTGCCAAATGCTTCAGAAATCATTCAACTAACACTCCACACACTCAGTTGTCAGGTCGTTTTAATTTGTGTGGTTCAAATCACGACAAAAATCGAAATCGGATTCTCTCGCAGAGCCGAAATATTTTCGGCAGATGTTGCATTTCGTCGGGTTTCGGCTTTTGCTTGATCATTTATTAAACTAGTGGACTGTAACTGTGTACAGTCTTCAGGGTATCATTACATTGACGATACATGCTCGAAGAACGCAATACGTTGTTTGAACAGGACACCCATTTTGATAGATAATGGCTGCAATGAAATGGCGTTATCCGCTGTTAAAATTTGGAAGCTTTTGGTGGAAGACTCGATACAAAGAAATATGCTCTCATGAAATAAGAATACTGGTTGCCCATAATCGAACCATACTTTCTGGTTGTACTCATCTTTCTGGTGGAACTATTTCGTTTCCAAATTGTTGCTGTAAACCATGTACTGTTTTTAAAATTGCTGTCCTTAAAAGTTTCAATTTCCCTCGAAAAGAACTTCGTATCTTTAAATGGTTTTGTTTTGATTTCAAATTTTATTTCTAGGGCCCTCGTTACTAGCTCAAGTAAAAGGCTATGCTTAGAGGAGTAATTAGAACGACTTTCTTATGAAACGTTGTCTGTAGTATCTACCTTCAGAACATGCCAGTTATGTAAGATTCTACTGTATTTTAACATTAAACTTTCCTCCACTTCAAATTGAACTTCAACTCTCCCATTTGTTTTTATTTTCAGCAAATTTAATTCGTACGTAAACAAATCAAAATAAAAATAGATTCGTAGGAAGTGTAATACGAATATTTGAAAGGGATCAGCGTAACACATAAAAACAACAGATAAACACATAGAAAATGAAAACAAATAAAATTTTTATGCTTTTCTCAATCGAAATATTAATGTAATTGGATTTTTGTTTTCTTCCCCTTCAAATTCTCCCTTTTTTTTGCTGTGAATTCAACAATAACGTAATCAATGTACGAGCGTTTGTAAGACATCAGGTATATTTGCTTTGTATTGATAATATTTTTCTATAGGGTTTGGGGTTTGTTATGTATGCGTTTGGCATAAATATGCTTGTATTTGGCAGACAAAAAATATCATCAAACAGTCATAGTCCTTAACCATATTTATCACGACAAGGCGAGCCTAAATTGTATTAATCTTCTTAAGGATTTATGAAAATCACATCTTTTAAAGGCTTTAACACACATATTCGAATGCATGTGTGTTTATATATGTTTTGTTAACACCAAATGACTATACATTGTATAAACGTTTTTAGCAATGCAACACCATCACAACACTGTCTAAAGAAGAGACAAACAAACAGACAGATAAAGAGACAAATAAAGTACAAATAAATAAGCAGACAACATATCATTTTCATATGCAAATTGGAACAAGTGTTTAAATGATCAACATCAACATCTTACCCTATGAGACATCAGAAAGCACCGGAAAGGGTAACGCAAAGAGATGTGTTCTGACTATTCTTAAAAATACATTTCTAGCACGAACTGGAATTTGAATCAAAGTACTTTACTATGGCACCAAGAACTTTTGCTACTGTTCCAATAATCGTTCTTAACCCATCAGTACAGCACAGAATTATCCTTCTTTTGATATGTACATGGCCTCTATTCACTTCAGTTACTAAGTGTCGTTTCACCAAAATTATACTAGCACTGACAAAGGGACAGTGAAGGAGGCAACTCTCAGTCACCCGATTTAGTAAGCCACGAAGTCCTTTGACTTGTTAGACTTCCAATAACCTCATTGAACTCTCTAAAAGGATAGTACAACTGACATAAATCCACCAAAAACTTCAACTCAGCTATTAGACAAAGTATAATCCCAAGATTTCTCTGCAACCATAAGCAATCTCATTGTGGCATATTTAGCATTTCTTCTATATAAGCCTAAATTGTCTGATTTTTCCAGATATTTTACCTCCACTTTCCTAATATTATCTCACAGATAGCATGGTGGCGAACCTGCCACAAAGGAAACTGACCGGTTGGTTCACACCCACAACCAACCGCTCATGACAAGGGTGCTTGCCTCATACTGGATAACACAATTAGTCATATGGGCCACCATGTGAGTAGTGAACTATTCGCTAATCTAACCTAACCTATCTCAACCAGAAGTTTAACAAATTTTCCATTTAAAAATTATAATGTTTTTGCACTAGTTTGTTATCAATCCTTTCGACGTGCAGCATAGACTTACGATCTAAAGGCTTCTTTCAATGACGCCACAATAATTCTCTTCAATTTGTCTGTAGCCATTAGAACTATACCATCGGCATACCCTTGGCAGTCAATGCGACCATGACTCACATTGCACGTGAACAAATACTGTTGTTTGTGCCAGGCTTTATGAGTATGTTTTTGCAGATCTTGTGTCATCCAACTGTATATCAGAGGCTCTAATCAGTTTCTGTTTAACGCACTACGCATAGCATCATGTGGAACGTTATTAAATGGGTTCTATATATCAAGAACGATGCACCAGGATAGTTTCAATTAAATCTGCAAGTTCTTTTGAGACAAGCTATCTATATGAGTGTTGCCTTCAGCAATCTTACTTAATTGATGATTACAATCATTGCTCCCACCCTTCATGTTGTGTATTTTAATTTTATTCATGACCGGTGGACCTACTGTTTAATATTGAATCAGGATAACAGAGATCTCGAAAAACTTTTCATGGGGATTTTCTATTTTCCATAAGACTGCTGAGGGAAAATCGCCAAAGAAATATTTTCTTTTTTGTTCGAAATATCTGATTTAGAGGTTGGTGTACAGGCGCTCGTCTAATAAGCCAATACATTGCCAACTAGACTACGGCGGCTGCAGCCTCTTCCTGGAAATTATATTTGAAGCAACGGATTCGTCTTCCGAAATGTGCTACATATACAGTTATCATCCTCCCTAAATAATAATATCATCTCCGTGGATCCATTCTTTGCAAGAGCTTTCTATAGTTTTTCTCTCTCTGGTAGGGATTTTATGTCTTTATATGAGTTCCTAAGGCTATCACGTTTGGCGTTTCTTGTTTTATTGTTAAACACTACAAGTTTAGCGTCGTATTCCTGCCCTTCTTTTTATGATTTGGTCTATCTCCTAGCCTACGAAATTCGGTGCCAAGTGCAGATGATTTTTCCATCAGAACTCGTTTTTTTCTCTGTGCCTAGGATTTTTGGAACAGTTTTATTTGAAGGTATGTAGTATTACCTTCGTAGTTAAGTAAGTAGTGTGTTTTCTTATTTGACACAAGGCCACGGTTCAAGTGCCATGTTCGACATCTCGAACAAAACGAAATATAAAAAAATATTTCTTCGGCGACTACCTCTCAGCAGATTTGTTGCAAAAATTTGAAACAAAATAAAATTGCAACAATTTCTCAGAAATCGGATGTCCTTTAAACTGTAGTTCCCGCAACTTGTTTATAAAAATTAATACACTCAACGTAAGTGGTGTGAAAAGCTAGTTCGTAGTCCTGACTGAACGGTTGTAATGATCTGTTATGTATCAGAGGTCAGCAATGAGTATTCAAAACGATGAGTAGCTTCGAATCATACTCATAATTTCTGATACTTATACGCATTCATACTTGTTTTAATGTCGTACTCATAGTACTCATATTCAAAAATTGAAATACTCACGGTACTCATACTTAACAATCCGTATAATGTTGTTGATTCAATTCTCCTTTACTCAACATTTGCGAGAATCACAAAATAATTATGATTCGCGTACGAACACTACAATACTCACTAGAAGGTTGCGTGTTTGGTTTGCTTGCTGTCTTTGTCATTTTCATTCTTCTTTTTTTTTTGTAAATGCAACAACAACTAAGACTGTAAATTTTGACGAATGATTCGAATCACTCGAATCATTTATGAGTATTATAAGTATTTTTCTAAATTTCTGAATCTGAATGTTATGAGTTTGATGTCAACGTTGTACTCATACTCATTGCAACCTGTATTTATAAATCAATGTTATAGTGAGTACGAATAAATCAGAGTAGTTGAATTTCAATACTGTTGACGCACTCATACTCAAAATTTCATGAGTACTTATGAGTAGCGAAAAAGCGATTCATTGCTAATCTCTGATATATATGTATTTGCATTGCTTCATTTAACTGAGCTGCATTTACTTCGGTTTCTCTAAAGCCTCTAGCGAAAAAATTTCCTCGCTTAATACTCTCCAATTTTTTATAGACCTTAGAATACACCGACTAACTACCATATTTACATAAGTATGCCGGCACCATATATTCAAAATTTCTAGGTTGGAGATAACTATATATTCAAATAGGTTTCCAAGTCTATTTTTATTCTGTTTGCCTTGCTCTACATGCTGTTGTGAGTCATGTACACACAGTTACTAAATTATACGTAGGGTAAAAAATTGCCGAAATTTTTTAAGTAATTCGTTTTCGTTGAAAATCTTTATAGTTTCCTTGATGTTAAGACGGTCTTTCGCATTGGTTAAAAAATGTCTGAAATTGGACTGAATTGTGGCCCTGCACAGGCCCACAAAGGTATGCATCCGATTTACAAATTTCACAAATTTCTGAATCAATGCAAAAGACCGTCTTAAAATCGAAGAAAAATGTCAGACAATTATAAATATTTTCAACGAAAACGGATTGGTTAAAATTTTCTGAAATTTGTTATCCGTATGTATACGTCTGTGGCTATGTGTAGCTTACTCCGTTTTTTAGTATTTTATGTTCATAAAAAATTTTAAAATTATTTCGTATTAGAAGACCCTGTAAATTCAAACATACACTCTCTTCAAATTGTAGTTTCAGGGCAATCACAGTTAAAGGAATATGACAATAAAGGACGGGGGTGTGAATTTGGTTGGGCGTAATAGATTTCTCTCGTGTTATGCACTCAACGCATACGAAACAAAGTTCTAGAAGGAATGGCAACTGCTTATGGTAACAGCACCAAAGCCTTTACTAACAGTGTAAGGGTAAGAAGGAAGGTTCTTATGATGAAAATCAAACAGTTTTCATCACAGCTCAATGACAAATAAATCATTTTGAAATTGAGCAAGTGTGCAAATATTTGCGTGAATTTCAAATCAAAATACGTACAAAAAGAAGAAAAGAAGATACGCACATACGTATGCATATTTTACAGATTTTCACACCAAGGCAAACAAAAGGAAAGTGGTACTGTAAGTGTTGGGGGGGGATGAGAGCCAATACAATAAATGGATGAAAACTGAAACTGGAATATGATGACATTTCGACAGATGATGATGATGATATGATTGCAAAACGGTTACTTTCATATTTTATTTAGACTGTAAGCTGTAGGCGTTGTTAAAAGTTACTATTAACAGCAGCAGGAGGTTAAGGGGCTTATTTTCTAAAACGATTTTAAACAAAGAAATACAAAAATGTTTGTATGTATGTGTATAGGGTACATACGAATATGGTAGATTTACATAAGTAATGGGTGTCATCACGTTTATTTGAGAAAATCTCAAAAACATAGAGACAAACACATTCCCAACCAATGTCAACTTTAAACTGTATGCGGCTGATGTTGTTGTTATTATTGTTATCTGTCATCACTCGAAATGATAAGTTTCTTTCATTTTCATAAGATTTAAAAATGGAAAACGAACAAAAAGAAAAAAAGAAAGAAAAATTCGCATTAAATTGAAAATTTTCGTTACATTAACATATAAAATGGTTTCATTTCACTGCTGCTGGTATATCTTTCTTTCTGTTTGCTTTGTTCACCATTCATCTTTGCCGTTATTTATTGATGTTGATTTCAATTTTAAATTGAATTTATGAACGAATTCTTAACGCACTTTTCACCACTCGTACTCACACCATACACGCCAATTACTTTACTTTCTAAAATTATGGCAATATTTTAAGCTGTCTTCGTGCTCACCATAATACATACATTTAAGCTTTTAAAATAGCAGTAGCACTGGAGATTTTCAAGAGGATTTTTAAGGGGCTTTTTATTTAAGTAGAATATCATTACGATTATGATTACTGTACTGGCAATATGAAAACCTCAATGATAGTATAAATTTATTTTTTATTTATGTATTCTTTTCTGGGCAATTCTAAAAGTTAAATTAAAGTCAATAAAATATACTGTTTGTTAGCCAAGAATACTTAAAATGCTTGAAGTAATTAAATTTATGAAAATAATTAAATTTTTTTTATGTTTATATTTATTAATTTATTTATTTAATATTAATCATAGCACAACAAGATATTAATTTTATAAATGAGAGTGCTATTGGAGTTCACCAAAAAAGTATTAAAAAATTATTGATAAAATAAGTAAGAAAATATAAGGAATAATGTAGAATTAGAAATGAATTAGAACATGTTATAATATCAGAAAATATAGCAATCGAAGAACAATTTAGAATAAAAAGGAAAATATAATTAAAAATATAGTAGGAAAAATACGAATAACAGTATGTACCAATATCAAGAAATATACACAAAGAAAGAAAAATATATAAATAGAGGAACAATAAAAAATTTAAAGACTAAATTATGAAAATGAAAATTTAAAAAATCGCTAATTAAAATAGAAAGTAAAAAATGTACAAAATAATTAAAATATGTTAAAGACTACTTAAATAAATTGTATAACTCTCTCTTGAACATAATTGCATTGTCTATGTTTTGAATATAATTAGGTAAAGTATTCCAAAGACTGATGGTGTATATAAAAAACTGGCGTTGTGACAGAAGAGTCCTATGTCTCAGTTGGATAATTTTCATACCGCGGTTGGATCTAGCATATGTAATTCTACTAAATAAGTATACTGGCTGCTTTAAAGTATTAATCTTATGGAGGAGAATAAGGCATTTACTATTTAAAAGACTATCAAAATTAACTCCAAATATCTGGTAAGAAAATTGAGATATATGGTCTCGATGCCCCTTAATAAATACATATCTGGCTATATTATTATAAGCCGAGTTGAGTTTGCGCCTATCATCAGTATCACAGTTTGTGAAAATTTCAGATCCGTATAAGAGAACAGGAATCAAATAGGTATTAGCCAGTTGCATACGTATGGCAAAGGGAGTCGAATCTATAACAGCCCATAAGTTTCTAAGCATACCGTAAATTTTACCAACGATGACATTGATGGCTAGACCACGTTAGCCAACCATTAAAGATAATACCCAGATTGGATGCAGATTCAACAAAATCAATTTTATTCCCCCTGATAATAATATCTGGCACAACAAGTGTTCTCCTAGTTCTGGAGATTAGTAAACTTTTTGACTTAGAGGGATTCAAACAAAGTCCATTGGCCCTAGCTCAGACGTCAATTCTCTGTAAATCACAGTTGATGATATCTGTACATAGATTTATATCCTCAATACGTGTACTCCTATAAAGCTGGAAGTCATCAGCGTACATATGTACACTACAATTATCCAAAACATCAGGTAGGTCGTTAATGTATATACAGAACAAAAGATCCCTGACGAATACCTCTTCCAACGTTTAGTGAATTCGAGATCTTGCCGTTTAGGTAAACTCGTTGTGATCTGTTCATGAGGTAAGAGCGTATAAGACTGCAAGCTGTATTAGAAAAATGAAAGAGAGTCTGTAGCTTCTTCAATAATATTTTGTGATCAACCGTGTCGAAAGCCTTGGTGTGATCCAAAAGAACTAAAAAGGCTATGTGATTTTTATCCAGTTTCAACATAAGGTCCTCAACTACATTGACTAAAGCAATAGTGCAGCTCCTAGATTTCATAAATCCCGATTGTTTATCAGATTCACGAGATAATTTTATAGCTTAAGATTCCAAAAGAATTTCTAAACTGAAATAAGTCCCTGGCATTAAGCAGTGTGCCCGAATTGAATTTCAAGGGCTTTTTAATACGAAATATTTCTGAAAATTTTTATGAAAATAAAATACTTAAAAGCACTACTACACGAAGGCCCAAAAGCTCGAATTATTTCACAATTTTAAGTCTAAAACTTTGGTAAGATATTTTGGAGAAAAAAAGTTTTAAAAGCATACCTGTTAAGTAATGATTAGTAATCGTAATGATTAGTAATTTGATTACTTTTTTTTGAATGGTGAAATAATGATTAGAATTACGATTATTTTTGCTTAAAATAGTTAATAATTGATTACGATTACAAAATAATCAAAAAATAATCAGGATTACTGGTGATTCGTCTAATAATCAAAAGGAATCAAAAGTAATCAAAAAGTAATCAATTTATTTTCAATAATTACATTGAACTCTTTTTGAATATTTGAAAATAATGAAAAAGAATTATTGAAAAAAATTTGATTACTTTTGGATTACTTTTGTATATTTGAAAATAATCAAAAAGAATTATTTAAAACAATTTGATTCTTTTTTAAACTTCTTTTGATTCTTTTTGATTATTAGACTAATCGTCAGTAATTCTGATTATTTTTTGATTCTTTGGTAATCGTAATCAATTAGTAATTGGAAAAAATTTTTCATAGAATTATATAATCATTACGATTCTTTTTAAAAAGTAATGTAATTGATTACTAATCGTAATCGAAATTTAACAGGTATGTTTAAAAGTATAAAATTTCTTCTGTAAGCTACACGGCTCACAACACCATAATAATAGACATGAAAACCTATTGAAATATATAGTTGCCTCCAACGTAGAAATTTTTAATGCAAGTTTGCAGACTTGCTCAATTTCAAAATGATTTATTTGTCATTGAGCTGTGATGAAAACTGTTTGATTTTCATCATATGAACCTCTCTTCTCACCCTTACACTGTTAGTAAACGCTTTGGTGCTGTTACCATAAGCAGTTGCCATTCCTTCTAGAACTTTGTTTGTATGTATTGAGTGCATAACAAGAGAGAAATCTATCACGTCCAACCGAATTCCTACACCCGTCCTTTGTTGTCATTTGCCTTTAAATGTGATTGCCCTGGAACTACAACTTCAAGGGAGCGTGTGTTTGGCTGACTTCCAAAATGTTAGTTGCTTTGTGTTCGAACAAAGTATCGTGTCTCATAAAGCCGCTGTACAAAATATATACAATGTATTCTATTTCAAAATGTCGTCAATGTGTATTTTTAAAGCAGTCAAAAAACAATCAGGCATCGGATTTATAGTTGATGCATTGTTTGGTTACTTTGCATATCTACATAGTTTATATACCGTAGTAGAACTGCATACAAACTTTGTATTGATACATTTTGGAAGGCAGCCTTTGCATTTACAGGGTATACTATATTATATTTCTGATCGTTTTTGATTATAAAACACACCAAAAAACTCACGGAACGACCCACGAGCTAAAGTTATATCACAATTTGAAGTCTGAAGCTTTGATAATATTTTTTTGGAGAGTAAATACTTTCGAAACACTTTTGAAAGTGTAAAATTTCTTTTGTAACTTACATGGCTCACAACATCATGTGGAGAACCGCAAAAACAATAATAATAGACATGAAAACCTGTTCGAAAATATAGCCACTTCCAACCTAAACATTTTTAAATTTGGGATACAGGCATATTTATGTCAATATGGTAGTTACATACATAATTGGTCATTACAACCCATTCAATCAGGATTACAACCTAGCTTTTCATACCGCCCATGTTGTGTGTGTTAATTTTATACATGGCGGCGTCTACAGTTTAAAGTCGACTCCGAACGACAGATTTTTGAGAAACTTTTTGTGACAATTTTATTTACTCTATTCTATTCTTTTATATTTCGTTTTGTTGGGAATATCTGACATAGGGTTTGAGCCTAGCGCTCATGTCTAACCTATTAGACTATGCTGACTTCAACTATATAAGGCATGGAAAAAAGGTATCTCTGCATCCTATGTAATACGCTTATAAGGCGGACACTACTAAGTCAGAACTTGTAGATTAATGAGAAACATTCAGGAGTCCTTGGATGGGCAGGAGGTAAACCACATTTGCGTTTCTCCACATGAATTCGTAAATAGTTCATTAGACAGAAGCGATATAGGACCTATTATTTTCAGGCGAATGACGGAGATCCTATATACTCGACCTTCGGAAACACACACAGAATATGACAAAATAGCATATCCTGACCATAATGCTTTGTAAATAGTAAAGTTTTTTTGATGTGTAGGGATGTGAAAAAATCTACTTCTTGGTTTTCTGAACCCCATTTTTCAACAATTATGCTATTTGAAGTAATCACGAAGTGAGAATATGCATATGTACAGCGTTGTGAATGGCTGCAACCACACAGTTTCCAGTTAATAATTTTACCTTTCACCACTAATGTGAAACGTAATTGTGAATAAATAATTAAGAACATTGTTTGAGAAGGGCATTAACTGCCAAGGATTTGCTGGAGATACAGACTTGATGGCTAGAAGGTAACTTGAAGAGATTTTCTGTGGCATCACTCAAGGATAGTACCATTTACAAGAAGAACGAACCTTCCTAAATGAAGCAATCTTTGATTGCTGGGAAATTGAAGTGAAATATTTCGGAATGACACTGGATAGTAAATCGACGTAGAGGGCTCATATAGAGTGCATTTTAGAAAATGCCATACATGCCATAATCGTATGTAAAAGACTTTCAGGGAAAACCAAGGAATGCAACTCCGAAATTATGCACTGAGTGAATAACGTGAATATCACACCAAAAATAACCCTGTGGGGCAACTGACGGGACTGATGAAACGAATCTTAGCTCAATTTGAGTCTGACAAGATACAGGGTCGAGCGTATGTTAGCATAACAGAGTTAATGAAAACTTGTCCTTTAGCGAAGCTTGATGCTCTGTTGGGTACACATGTATAAACTTTGGAGTCTTTAGTTAGGTTACTAGGAGAAAATTCGTACATGAAATTTATTAGGGAATTAAGGGATTTTAAGAAACGATTGGCTGACAGCACCTTCCTTAACTATCCCCTGGACAGAACCAGTAGACCGGATGATTTTGAGAAATGCTTTGGCACGAAACTTAGTAACCGAAGTGAAGGGAATCCTTTAAAAGATGGACGGATTTTGTGTTATTCAAATTGGTCAAGATTGGATCTTGAAATGGAAATGAAAGTTTTTGGTCCCAGAATGAAATATTTGGAGTCCGTAAGTATTTCGCGAGTATCTCCCAAGTTGAGGTCTATGTCATCGAAAGATGTGATGAATTCCACTTGGATAAGCAGTACAAAAGGTGGAACGAAGCAATATTATCAGATAATCAGGCCGCCATTCGAGCACTCAACTCTTTTGAGCATAATTCGAAAATGGTATGGTACTGTTTGGAAAAGTAGAATCGTCTAGGATACCAAGTCATGTCGGCAATGTCGGTAATAAACAAACAGATGAGTTACAGGAAGGGGAGCTCCATGACACTGATAAGACTAAAACCCTTCTATGAAGTGGGAGAGGATGTTTGGAAAGGTATGCTGAATACAAGACAAAAATTCTTTTCAAACCAAATCCGAAACTTCACAATTCAACCTAAAATATCTCATTGCATTAAAACAAATAAAATGTCTGCAACAAAAGATGTACTTGAACTAAAAATTAATTTTTGCATCCTGGTTAGTGCTTGTAAATCAGACAACTTAAACAAAAACGTTGTCAGTATTCGAATCAATTTTACTGAATAGATGCTTAAAATCATTATTTTTCAAACGCATTCAATTGTAACTGTTGTTCTTCTATATTTTATTCCTTTTTTCTTTGTATTTACTCCAATTCAACACTACTACTATGGTATCCTCATTTAGCAAATTTAATAGTTGAAGATGATAAAAAAGAAGCAAAATGTGACAGCTAAATATTACATGACAGGACAGTTCTATGACAGATGGAAGAGCTAAGACACCTTTTTTCTTTCCTTTTGCTTAATAAATGCTCGACTATATATTTCCGTTAAGTTCATTTAGTTGCTAAAGAAATACGAATCGAAATGTCATATTTAAGTGCATGAATAGGATTAGGAAGGAGTTTAAATGATGAGGAAGAGGAAAAGCGAAAATAAAAAAATAATAAAAATTGATTTCAAAGATGGCTGATTGAAAGACTGCGATAAAAATATGAAAAAAAACTGAATGAAAATAAATGTTGGATATAAATTCGAGGAGATTTTATTTTCGTGACTTGTTTTATTTTCATTTGAAAGAAGCAGGAATTCCGAAATGTTAAAATATTTACAGCCATCTTTTAAAGCTACATCTGTAAAGTTATTTATCATTAATTCACGGTGTTTTGCTTAATTATCATGGACGATCAGAGAAAACGACGTGTGTTTGCTGCATGGGCTCTAAAGTAGTTGGTAACTGACCCTAATTTTCATCGAAAAATTATCTTCAAAATTGAGAAACATTCCCGAATGAATGGGTACATGTACAGCCAAATTGGCGAACTTGGAACGTTAACAATCCACTTGAAGTCGCTGTAGTATAGTAGGGTAGTGTGTTAGCTTATTAGACGTAAGGCCACGGTTCAAACTCCCGGTCAGACATCAAAAAATATTTCTTCAAAGACTTCCTCTAAGCAGATTTCTGGCAAAAACTGTGAGAGTAAATAAAATTGCCATGAAAAGTTTCTTACAAATCTCTCGTTTGGTGTCGACTTTAAACTGTAGGTCCCGCCACTAGTAACACACAACATGAGTGGCTTGAGAAGCGAGGTCGTACTGAACTGTTGTAATTATGTATGTATGTCTGCGACAATCCACATGAGATGCAAGAGCATCCAAAACGTGTCAAAAAATTCCGGGTTTAGTGTGTATTTTGCTCTGATTACCAATTTCTTTTGTTATGAATTAGATGATCTGGACATTAACGAGATTAGCTTATGCTACATTGCATTTTCTACGCGACTAATTCGATTGCTTCGTCATCCAACAACAACTCCATGTGACTGGCCACTGATACCATGCGATTGGATGCCATTAGAGATTTTCTTGTAGTGTTTTCTTTAGTCGTAATGAAAAAAGCTGTATTATATATTATATACATAATATGTACATCCAAATCCATATGCTTATTGCCATAGCTTCCAATCTACAGCATTGTGAATGGTTAGTCGTGAACCAATAACCTGTCAGTTCATAAATTTACCTTTCACTACTAATGTGGAACATGGTAAACTACTAAAAAACCTATCTGAGGCGGGCATTAACCGCCAGATGATATCTTCTTGATGACTAGAGGAAAATATGAAACGAGTCTCGACATCACTCAAAGAAGTTTGAAGATTGTAAGACTTTGTTGCACGGCAGAGGGTGTGAGATGAAACTCGGAAATGACTATAAGAGTGGGTAAGATAATAAACCTCTTTTCTATGTGTTACACAGCTTATGTCACATTGGATCGTACACAAACGCTTTCATCACGTCTAGTCAATGTGAACTGTGCACCTTCACCCAAATCTACACTTTTTAGAACGACTTTGACCAAATCATCACTTACAACTGCGCGATTGGTACACGCTTACTTATCTCTTTTGGTTTTAATTGTTCGATATGGACACCAACAACATATGGTACGTGTCACGCAGCTTATGTTACAGTGAATATTCTGTAAAAGCGATTGAGGGCATGCCCAGGCCACTTGCAGGTAATGCGAACTGGCCAACAAGATCCTGAGATTAAAAGACTTTTCTTATATGGTTTCCTTAAGTAGCAGATGTTTGTGGTCATCAAACTACACAAAACACATGACATGCGTCAAATACAGTCTGATTTATCAGCCAAAGTTATGGCAAATTAAGCATTTCGAATGTATATTGTATGTATTCGAACTTATATTCGACACATAAAGGTACGTCCGTGGCCCCTATACTAAAGCAAACTTTGACTAAATTTAATTTAAAAAGCCTTTATGCTTACGGTTACTGATAAACACATTTCATTCTTTTCTGAATGACTGAATTCTCTAAAAGAGAGATTGATTTGCTGGCATAGTTGTTCTGTGATGGTACCAAGAATTTGTTTCTCTGTTACAGAAGTTCTACTTACAAATAAATCTGTTGATCAAGTTCCATACTATTTCTGTTTAATTTTTGTAGAATCCAATTCTCATCAAATGCATAGGAAGATCAAAATATTTATCAGTTTATTGATTGGGAATCACTGCATTTTCATTTTATGATTTTTGTTGGAAAAATATTTGAAATATTTTTGAATAAAAAAATTTCTCGTATAAAAAATATTTTTCTTTTCTTTTTCACTGTCTTTTACTATCATTCTGTAACATATTTTCTCATTTCTTTAGGAATTCTTATAGATTTTGGTCGTTTATAATTCACCAATATTTCTAATAAAAATCATCAATAATCTATAAGAAATATTTGTGTTGTAATATTTGTAAGGTCAGCGTATTCAAAATAGTTAAACGTGGAAAGAAGGTTAATCGTAATTAATGAATGGATTAAGAAATTAGAAAGCCTTTTACCGAATCTGCTTATTTCCATGGGCAACTTGATAATAACATGGCTCCTTCTCATTATCATTTTATTTACAATTTCCAGATTTTTCTTCTTTTGTTTTAGTTGACCTTGATTTATAGCCTCGATTTTACTTGCATGTTGTAGATCTTGTGCGAAATAAGACAAATATCATCCGTACAATCCAAGGCCTCAGGTTGGCATAAGGTTCTACTTATAATTCCTCTTCTCTGTAAACAGACTTTGCTCATGATATCATCCAGCATGAAGTCGCCGTAGTCTAGTATGTTGGCTTATTAAACCCCAGGTCAGACCTACATCTGCTACAAAACGAAATATGAAGAAAATATTTCTTCGGCGTCTGCTCCTCAGCTGATTTCTGGCAAAAACTCTGATACGAATAAAATTGCTATGAAAAGTTTCTTAAATTCTGTCGTTTGGAGTCGACTGGAGTTGGTCCTGCCACTCATGTATAAAATAAACACTCGCAACATAAGTGGTGTGAGAAACTAGGCCGTAATACTGACTGAAGGGTTGTTATGACCAATTATGAATGTATGAGGGTGAATAGTTGAGTTGATAATATCAACCTTGCTTTACTCCAGCGATTGTGTGAAATGGTTGACGGAAATACCCGTTGGGAAAAATAAGATTTCTTTTATGATTTTCTTCAATATTCTTTTTTTCTTCTCAAGGTTTTCCACGAGTCAGTTCTTCATTGAAATTTATGGATGGTATACAAGGGGTTACGTAATTCTAGAAATTGTTTTATTATAATGCGTATAGGGTGTTGATCTGGTCTACACACAGCTCCTGTTTGAGCGGAAACCTGCAATTTTACTTATATGCCTTCCCTGTATTATGACTGCAAATATCTTGTATATGATCGTTTTGGTACAGTAATTAAGAAGAATTTTTTCCAATGTCGTGGTGGACTTTCTGCCTTCATAATTAATATAATTTGAGGAGGTTTCATTGTCAATCGACGCCTGCTTCCTTATTTTTTCAAAACTTCACGATGGTATTTTTATCTTTCACTTATACTGGGAGGTAGCATGATATTTGTAATACGTTTTCTACAGGATTGTAGCTTTTAATTTCGTTTTGTTTACTAGTTGTATCAATGTCTTGGATGTGTTTATTCTGTTTTCGTAACAAAATGTATGAAATCTCTCTACATACATGGTTATAGTCGCCATAACCTATAAAATAAGATCAGCAACGCAACACTCCAATGTAATCCACAAAGTGCAGGCAAGATTACGATAACATCACTTAACCGTAGATCGAGCTTTGTATCAAAAATGATAGATTTAAATTTTTGAGATGATATAACTTTAATTCAGAAAAAGTTAGATGTCTGATATTTTTTGAATTCGTTAGTATTGTGATTGTCGTTATTTTAAACCAAATAAAAAAAGAAAATTTCAAACAGGGCTTAACAAAATCAAAAACTTCATAATTCTGGCTTATGTATCATTTTTGATACATACGTCTTTCCTAGAGATTTTTTTGGTGTCGTTTGTGGAGATTTTGTGAAGTTTTTATGATTTTTGAGAAAGAATTGAAAGTTAAATGTGGGACGAAAGTGAAAAGATTGAATTTTCTATTCTTGACATGTTCTTGATATTGATTGAAGTAGTCGTAGTCTAGTATGTAGCCTGTTACTTTATTAGACGTCAGACCAAGGTTCAAACCTCAGCTCAGACATTTCCAATTTATAACGAAAGGTTGTAATGACCGATTATATATTAATTATATATGCAATATTTCTGCTGCTAAAGACTTTGGTGAAGAAGGAAATAGAAGTCCGTCTTATGAACTGAAGAAAGTGTTGGCAGCAGCAAACATGACAGCAGGATATTTATCGCCAAAGATGGTACTACTTGGAACAGACAAACTGCCTTTAGTAAATTGGGATGAAAAAATATTACCAATTTTCACGCATATTGCTAATAGCTGTTTCCTGAAATGTTGTAGAAAAATGTGTTTCGTCCCATGATTTACTACGGATGATAATATTTTGGTCAACTACGTACGCATGAGATAACAGAATCATTCGCTTTGATAATGACATATTTACACCTATTACGCCTTTTCGAAAAATGAGCTGAAAGTCTTGCAGCCTTTAATGATCATGCTTAAAGCCTGTTTTTGAAATTCAAATGAAAAGGATTTTTTTTTCTAAAAAAATATATATTTATCTTAATTTTGTGTTAGAAAATTTTTACCATTTTCATAAAACTTTTATCACACAACTTGTAGTTTTATGTAAGAAGTAATACTCTATAAATAGTTTGGGATTAGCTATCATACTTTCAGAGCAGCCCATATATCCTTTTTTTTAAGATTTTTAAAAATAAAATTTTTGTTCGCCTAAAAGGTAAGAAAATTAAAGAAAATATATTTAAATAATGATGCTTATATTTTTATGTTCGTTTTTGTTATATTTTCAGCTCAATTTAAAGTTTTTAGCAATAGAATTCAAAATTTTTTTAAATTTATTGTGGAAAATGAAAATTACCTCTAGCGATTTTAATTTAAATTTGATACTTAATGATGGAATACTTACAGTGATTGTTAGGGAAATTAATTTAAGGATATTTATATAAATCAAGCTTCATAAAGAGATTTACGGTTGCTTGGTATTGAGTTATGTTTTCTTTCTTTTTGTTTTATTTTATTACCTTTTCAACTCATATTTAATTGTATCGCTGTGGATTAGTAACTAATAGAATTTGATGGTCGTTATAAATTTCGTGGTCCACCGAAGTCGAATTGGCAGTTTTTGATTCGAGTACATGCTACGTGCGTTGCAACTACCCCTATCCGGGAAACCAGAAAGGAATCAAAGAGAGATAGAGAGATAGAGATTAGATATGATAAAATCTATTTTTGAATAGTAAGTATGGCTATAAGATAAGAAATTGTAAATAATTCAACCACAATAAGCGGGTTTCTATTTCAGCATCTCTATTAGCAAAACGTAATCGATTTTGATTATTATTTGTGCAAAATATGATGTAACTTCATGTTTAATAAAGGATATGAATATTTTATGCCCTTAACATATGCAACGCTAGCTCTATATGTTCACTCTATCAACAATTTCTATGAAGGTATGTTAAATATTTATGATGTGTTAAGTGTAATTCATAAAAATCGTTTTGTCTCACAGAATCTGGGAGTTTAAAATTCTTGTCTCGGTAGTTGTAACATTTTTAAAATTCTCTCACATCTATTTAACAATAAATTATTCAATCAATTTTACTACAGTTTACCTAGTTTTTTTTTTTTTGAACAGTAATTTTAAAGATTCTTATACAACTGCTACGATATTCTATTTGTAATTGAAATATTTTACAAAATCAAACCTGGTAGACGACAACAGTAACTTTTCAATTAGCAAAGTTTGTTTAACACGAAACGGACAATCACAGAGATGAGCAAAACAAATGAATTTTATTTTCACTAAACAGTTGATTAAAGACAAAGAATCAAACAAACAAGGATAGAATTGGATATAAAAACATATACGATTTACGCATATATCTTACGCAAGTAAGCGTACACTGCGACATTTTTATCCGTCACTGTGTTTTGTCAATCAACATTAATCTCTACCCTGGAATACCAAATAAAAATCAATATTTAAAGTCATGGTACCTCTGCCTCTGCCTGCTATACACAATGATGTTACGATTGAAATTTTCATTTTAATTTAGAACCTTAAAAAATGTTTTCAATTCTCTCCATGCTATTAACCAATTAACGCCAATACACTTACAAACGTTTGTAACTGGCAATACACTTCTATACATACATATGTACATATATAGAAAAACACATTGACAGACAGACAAATAGAGCATGACACATAAAAAGAAACTTCAGGCATAGTAAGTCACAATTTTTTTTTCTGGCACCAATACACATACATACACACATGCACATTGTCCTTTCAGTCATACAGAGGCAATCGATCTACGACTATACAATCAAGACTACAGACATTTATACTTACAACCCATCAATTGGCAAATGTCTGCGTAAGAAAGCATGTATGAGTGGGTGAGTGCATTGGTGTTTGTGTGTGTATGTATATGTAAGTGTGTGTAATGGTTAAATGTCGATTGCTAGCCACTGAAACATGACCAAATGGTTTGTGTAACTAACTTTATTAACGAAGCGGAAACTGAAAACGACAAAAATTCTACACACACGCATATAACGTAACAGTAACAACACAACACTACAACGACCTACACAGGCATGTGTGTGTAATGACTTTTACTCAAAAAGCTGATGGTGATATACCCGAACATCCGCGGTTGATATGACACTGGGTTTATTCTTTTACTCGATTTTGTATGGCCATGTTGTAAGGCCATACAGCTATTGAATGGCTTACGAAAAGTGTTTAGGAAAGAGGCATTAAAGACATGTAATGGCAGCTATTTTAAAACAAAGTTAAGAACATAAACAATTTTTTCTTATTGAATTCCATGTATATCGTTTCTGGAAATCATAATTTCAGAATATTTTATTAACATTTTATTGTCATTGTAAGGCTTTACAACGTCGCATATGCTTAAAATTTATTTGTTTTCGAATTCTAACAAGAGTTAAAAATTCATAGAATCTAATAAAACGTTGTGTTACATAAGGTCAACGGAAAACCAATATCAATACTAATTTGTCTCTTTGGAAAGGAAAACAAGAAAAATATATGTATGTCGTCCTGATTAGAAGTTACATTGTACAGCAGAGTTCTGTTCAAACATTTTACCACAGCTCTCTATAGTGTAAACTCAAATGCCAGACTTTAAAATTGTTAAAATTAACCTCGATAAGGAAAACATTCTTTTGGTGGCTAAAATTGCTGGCATTCATTAGTGCATACCAATGCAAAAAAAGCGCATTTTTAATGATATAAACCAGCGGAATTTTATTAAAAATATAAATGAAAATATATTATTTTATGTGAATATTAGATAAATTCAAACCCCTGGTCAGATATCTACAACAAAATGAAATTTGAAAAAAAAATATTTTTTCGCCAACTTCCTGTTAGCAGATGGCTGGCAAGAACTCTGAGGGTAAATCTAATTGACATAAAAAGTTTCTCAAAACAATCTATCGTTCGGAGTAGACTTCAAACTGTAGGTCCCGCCACTTCTGGATAAAGTTAACACACATAACATAAGTGGTGTAAGAAACTAGGTCGTAATCCTTACTGAAGGGTTTTAATGCACAAATTACGTACGTTTTGCTAACTGCACTTCTGTTTAAGTCGAAATTTTGAATGAAATTGCTCTCTGAAAAGTGAGATTATTTTTAAATATTTGACATTGGGAAACTAGATTTTTCGTGTGTGCTCTTTGATAATAATTTCTTTCCTTTTTTAACATATAATTCGAATATATTATTAAAAATACAACCACTTTTGTAACACTTTCTTCCTAGATTTTAAGAACTTTTGCATTGATGCCTTAGAGAGGAAAGGTATGTAGTTTGAAGGAAAGGTGACCAAGACCAAGAGACTCATGCCTATCAACATACACCTAAGGACCAGGCACCTTCTTCCAGCCCAGTTGACTGAGACGAGTTACGCCTGGTATAGTATCTTCAATAAAATATTTCGATCTCGATGTCACAAAAGCTTCGTCAATGATATAAATCATGACCATTTTGTGTTGCATCCTATTTAGTTGTATATGTAAGCAAAATGTCATGTAAGTCGCTAATTGAACTAAAGTCGCCTTTATTTAGTTTCAATATACCCATGGTTTCCCTTCCTTCGCTCTAGAAAATTTTCACATTTTTTGCTAAGGTGTCATGACTTTCTCAGCTTGGCTAAGCAAATAGCATGCAGTACTCTGGCTCATTTTTGTTACTGTTGTATCGAGAATTGTTTTTTTAGTAATAATTCTCACCTTCTTTTTTCAATTGTGAGTAACCACATATAATGTCAGAGAAACAATCAGATAAGTACAAACGCCCAGAATATCTGTATGAAATCAAACCCACGGTCCCTGCACTTAAAGTTCAGCATACTGCCAACTAGGCCATCGGAGCACCCGGGGGTCTATTTTCATTTCCATTCAATTGTTGATGGCTAAGAACCTATCTAATAATAATAGTCTTTTTACATTGCAGAATTGTAATCAAAAACACCGTTTAATTTACTTCGTTTATACTTTTATTTATTTTAGTCGCATTAGCGGCTGTTCCCTTGAGTGGTTACAATTATGCTTAATAACTTAAAACTAATTGTATGCTAAATTCTTAAGCTCTAATACAATGTATATGTTGGAATATGCTGAGACAGCATACATTACATTATTTATTTATGTCTCGAGAGATAATGCAATGTGGACAATATCACCAAGAATGTGTTGATATTAAGTTGCATAGAAAGGGTATGGCAACTTCAACTAGTTAAACACACTACATGATGCCGTATCCCGCCGGATCGGGTGGGCCATCTATCGGTTTAAATTTGAACCATCGGTTATTTCGAATCTGGCAATACTTATGTCATTCTATTCCGTCACAAAATTCAGTATATTATCTCCACTGAATGTAATGAATCGCTTTACACTTGAGCAACCTTGGGATATATTAGAAATTTTTTCCAAAAGAAACGCATTTGGTTAGAAATTGTACGAAAATATCGCAGAAAATTTGGTCGCAGAGGAGAACTAACAGTGCCCGGTATATGCAAGTTTATTGCTAAAGTTCTTGAAACTAGTTTCATTGTTAATGCGCCAAAACGTAAGCGTGCTCGCACAGTGCGTACTCCCGAAATTATCGAAGCTGTGTCTTATAGTGTGCGTGAGAATCCATCCATCATCGTTGGGATTTATTGGGCCAACGAGAAACTGCACCATGAGATGAATTTTGCCAAAACAAAAAAAAAGGAATAATAATAAATTATCTTTTCGGATGGAGCTCATTTTCATTTTGGTGGGTACTTTAATAAGCAAACTTTCCATATTTGGGGGTCAGAAAGCCCACACGTGGTCTTACAGAAGCCAATGCACCCATTACGAGTGACTATTTGGTGCGGCTAATGTAATGTAGTAATGTGAAATGTACTTCCTTGAAAATGAAGACGGCGCAACCATTAGGGTCAAAGAAGACACCTATCGCACCATAATAACCGATTTTTTGAACCCGTTTTTCATGGTATTGATGTGAACCGAGTTTAGTTTCAACAGGATGGTGCAACTTGCCATACATCTCATGCCACAATCGGTTTATTGCGTCAAACCCATAGCCATGTAATTAGCCGAAGTGGTGATTTCAATTAACCGTCAAGAAGCTGCGACTTGACACCACTGGACTATTTTCTGTGGGGCGCCGTTAAAGAAAAGTGTTATGCTGGAAGTCGCCGTAGTCTAGTAGGTACTGTGTTGGCTTATTAGACGTAAAGCCAGGGTTCTAGCCACAGGCCAGACATCAAAACAAAATACAAAAAGTATTTCTTCGGCGATTTCGTCTCAGCAGATTTCTGGCAAAACCTCTGAGAGAGAAATAAAAAATTGCCATGAAAAGTTTCTCAAAAATCTGTCGTTCGGAGTCTACTTTAAAACTGTAGGTCCACCCACTCATGTATAAAATTAACACACAACATAAGTGGTGGGAGAAACTAGTCGTTATCCTGACTGAAGGCTGACTGTAATGACCTATTATGTTACGTTATGTATGTTACGCAGCAAAACCAGAGACAATTGATCATTTGAAGGCCAACATTCGTGATGCCATTGTCGAAATAAGACCCTATACACTCGAAAAAGTGCAAGAAAATTGGTTCGATCGAATGAGGTACTATGAGGACAGCCGTGGCAGCCATATGAATAACCATGGTGTGAGAAGCTAGGTCGTAATCCTGACTGTAGGGTTGTAATGTCCAATTGCGAATGTGTGTTAATCAGAATCGATTGCACTCTGCATGCGATAATAAGTCGGGTTAGTTAAACAATCACGAATTCCAAACCGCAAATGTTAAAAAAAATTTTAAAAAAATAACCCGAATATCTTCAAAGTTTTAATAAAAATAGTCCGAGGCGAATGTGTTCAAATTTTATCTCATTTCAGATTAATTTTGTCTTATGTCGACCTACTATTAAAGCCATTTGGAAGTATTTAAAAGCTTCTTTATTACTTTTTTTCATTTCTTTTTCTTGACATTAAAAATTTTAATTTAAAATTGTTCACAATTTTCTCGCATACATTTATATTTTTTGTTGGCAATAACTATAAATACCATTTAACCTCATTCCCAATATACGAATACAAATTCATTTTTATCTAAAAATATTGTTGTTGTTGCTATTGTCTGCAATAAAATTTTAAATAAGTTTCGCCTGAAAATTATCATTAAACACTAGCGAGGTGCGAGAAAGCAATTTAAAGTTTTTTGAGGTGAGAGGTTAAAATAATATTTTCTTTAGCAAGCAAGCAGGTAGTGTTGGTTTATTGTTCAAAAGAGTCGCTCAATATTTTCGTTTTATAATGACAAAAACAAAGAGACGAAAAAAACAAAAAATAAAAGCCACAGGATATTCCTCTAGAGGTGAGGAGGATATAAAAATACTCATAATCTATAGAGATACGCATGAGTATGGTTGGCAGGCGGGTGTTTAAGTGTGTTTATGCCTATTGTTTTTATGTCAATTCGAGTGTGTATATGTGTGTAGGTGTGTGTGTATGTCTCTCTTTACCACCATTGTGCTGATTTATCCATCCACATTAATATTTTAATGTCTTCATCGCCTGGGTTTTTCATTTTGCCATGCTTTTGGCGTTTTTCAAATGGGATTTCTTTCTCTCTCCACAACTTTTACTGTTTACTGTGGCTGTGTAGGTGGGAGTCACTTTGGTTTGTCGCATGACAAATGAAACTTTGTATCTTTCTTGTTGTAGTTTTTCTTTCTCTTTATTTCGTTTTGTTTTCTCTCAAAAAATTTATGTGTATCTGTGGGTTTAGATGGATGAAGAGCTTGGATGACGCTTGTGTGTTTCAGTGTATAAAGCATCCATTAAATATTATCAGTTATTTTTGTTATGGCCTTGCTGTTGTTGTCATTGTTGTTGTTGTTGTCATTGTTGTTGTTGTTGTCATTGTTTGTATTCCTGAAGCGCTCACTTTTCATTGTTGTCAATTGAATACATTTGTGTTACTTCATGTTTCATGTTTTTCTTATTTTTTTTCTTTTGCAAGACTTTGCGTGAGATTTTTTGGTTTACCTATGTATGTTGCCTGTGCCACACAGCAGCACACGTTTGTGGTCATATGCGTAGCACAGCGCAGCATATGTTGCACCATTGACAACACATTTGTAACAAATTATTTATTTATCACTTCATGTGTCGCAATTTGCAACTTGCAAATAAATTATTCCACATGATTTTTATGAAAACAAATTACGTGTAAATTTTCAGAATTTCTTCAGATTTAGTGATCTGTAGCAAATTCACATGGCTTTTTATTAAGCAATTCAATCTTGGAGTTCACAGGATATACAACATATTCCATTTAGTTTTAAAATTTCCGGTCGGTTAGCTGGAGATCGACTTTTGGCAGGTTAAGGTCTCATTTAGATCAGATATTAGGCTTCCTAAGGTGTTACAAAACGAAAATTAAAAACCCCTTATAGAGGTTCCACATAAACATACAATAATATCTATGAGGACAGTCACAGTTCACAGGAAATTTGATTTGAAATATCTCCACTTCTTGGTGTCAAGAGCAGAGTATTGCGACAAGAAGTAAACGATTCTTCAGATGAGTAGATAACTTGTCTACTGAAGCAGTATCTATATTGCTAGACACAATATTTTCTATGAAAATGTATTCGGTTATTGCTTGATCAACCCAATGGTGGGAAAACTCTCTAATTGAGTTATACTCTAGTATCACTACGCCTATGATATCTGTCATTCCCTCAGACAGCTAGCAAGCTTCCTCTTGATGGCAAAAACAGGGAATTGTAGCATAAAGTAAACGATTCTTCAGATGAGTAGATAACTGGTCTACTGAAGCAGTATTTATAATGATAGAATAATAATTTACCGTAGCCAAGACACAATGCTTTTTATGAAAATTTATTCGGGTATTGTATGGTCAACCTATTTGAGTTAAACTCTAGTAACACTGCGTTTATGATGTCCGTCATTCTCTCAGACAGCTAAAAAGCTTTCTCAATGAATTGTATTTAATTTTTAAATTCAAAAACCATGATAAAAATGTCTACCTCTTTATCTCAATACGAGCCAGCATTTCATTATGCGGTCAGAGGCTAGGCCCATTGTAATACACACACATACATACATACATAATTGGTCATCACAATCTTTCAGTCAGGTTTACGACCTAGCTTCTCACACCACTTAGGTTGTGTGTGTTAATTTTATTCATCAGTCGCATGAACTACAGTTTGAGGTCGTTTTCAAACGACAGATTTTTGAGAAACTTTTCATTGTACTTTTTATTTATTTTTGCCAGAAATCTGCTGAGAGGAAGATGTCTGACATCGGGTTTGAACCATGACCTCACGTCTTATAAGCCAACACACTATCTACTAGTCTACAGCGATTTGTGATGCCACAATTAATATTTGAACGAAAGACCAAACAATCCCTAATCAACCAGAGTGCAGACTAAATCTTGTCTTTCTACAATCTTTATATTGAAGGAAATCTTCTCTCCTTCTACTCCTGAGGCCTACAGCATCAGCAGCAGTCATACTAAATACAACAGCATAGAACAGTGGCATCTAAGAATCATAATTGCGCAATGGATGGTCATACGATTTAAGGACAGAAGTCAGGCGTCAGTCGCCATAATCTAACAGGTAGTGTGTTTGCTCATTAGACAAGTGCATGCATACTACGTCGTAGTTCAAACTCCAACTCAGACATCTCGAACAGAATAAAACAATATTTCTTGTCGTTAACCTTCTCTCAGAAGACTTCTGGCAGAAATTAGATAGGTAGTTAGGTTCAAGGAAACCTAAGCCATCATGTAGGCTTGATGAGCGCTCACCATTGTTAATACCTATCCATAGCAGAAACTAAATAAAATTTTGGTGAACAGTTTCTCTAATCCAACGTTAAATTCTAGCTCTCGTGGCTCATGCTTAATACTAACACACACAACAAAGGTGGGGTGAGAAATCCTGACAAAAGGCGAGTCCTCTTCTTATCACTAGAATTACGAGCCTGGATTACAATAATTTGCAGTGAAGCTCTTTCACCACTATATTATTCTGACTTTCAATTAAAACGTCTTACAAGTACTCTTCTAAACTCTATATTGTTAAGTTAAATATGTTTGCCAAGGTCCTTGTAAAAAATAATTTTCAAAATTCCTTTGCGTAGTGTACTCCAGATTCATTACAGCCACGCATAAGGCATTCTTCAAGCTGAGTATGTAACATTATTTCATTCACATTAAGTTACTTTTGATTCAAAACAGATACACAGAAAGAGAGTACAAGTAAAAGATTTTCATCATAATGTCAACAATGTTGCTACAAATCTCATTTATATCAGCATGTTTTTGTACGACATTGTCATTGTTTTAGTAACTCCTGTAACACAATGAATACGAATACGAGTACGATGTTCAGCGGGATAACATTTTTTATTGTGTCATGCCATTCCAATTCTTACCCGCCAACAGACGAGCCTGCTTCATTTTTTTGGTGGATTTTTTTTTCTTTTCTTGTATTATCGGATTGCAGGGGTTGGCATTGGAAGCGTTAATGCCTGCGGAACTAATACGTTACGAAAATAGAAGAAGAACAAAAAAATGCGGGAAAAGTTGTTATTCTTCTTTAGTCGTTATTTTTCCCGTTTTTATCAGTTTTATTTTATTTTATTTCTTCTTATTTCTGTTGTTGTTGTTTTTGTTTTTGTTTTCCTCTTTCACGTTGGCATTTTATCAGTGTTTTTCTAATTTATTTTATTTGACTTTGAGTAATACGCCAAAAAATTTAAAGCTTTTCTTAATGTTCTACCAGCATAAGTATGTATTGTCTTTTCATTGCTGCTGTCGTAGTGTTGTTGCTACTCATGTAACAATGTGTGTGTGTGCCTCTGTAACCAGTGAACATTTGAGCTGAAAACTTAATGAGAAATTGTTGACATTCTTAATGTCAAATTCTAATGTCAAATTCGTTTGAATAGGAGAGTCCTATGGAAGACTTAGGTACTTAATTACTAATTAGTGGCGTTTTTAAAACACAAGCAAGTAGAACCAAGCCAACGTAGAAATCTTAAGGTTTCCATATTTATATTGCTTCAACCCACAACTATACATACATACATAATTGGCCATTACAACCCTTCAGTCAGGATTACGGCCTAGCTTCTCACACCACTCATGTTGTGTGCGTTAATTTTATACGTGAGTGGCGGGACCTACAGTTTAACGTCGACTCCGAACGACAGAATTTTTGAGAAACTTTTTCATGGCAGTTTATTTTACTCTCAGAGTTTTTGCCAGAAATCTGCTGACAGGAAGTCGCCGAAGAAATATTTTTTTTTTCATATTTCATTTTTGATGTCTTACCTGGGATACGAACCCGGGCTTTACGAATAGTAAGCCAACACACTACCTACTACACCACGGCGACTTCGAACCCACAACTATAATGTCCTGAAAATAAAATTTCATTCAACAGTATAACGAGATGTAGTCGTCATACGTCTCCTATTTTAATGTTTTGAAAGCGCAGTTCATTGGTAGCTCAGATATCGTTACCTCTTGAAACAAAATAGAAATCAATCATAGCAAAGTTCCACAACACTGCAGTCAATAAGGCATGTGCACTGAGGCCTTTATATGCACTGACAGATGTACTCTATATTATCCTAGGAATTGCTATAGTAGACCTGCTTGGCTATATACATTACGGCCTAGCTTCTCAACAACACTCATGTTGTGTGCGTTAATTTTTTAAGTGAGTGGCGGGACCTACAGTTTAACTTCTACTCCGAACGACAGATTTTTGAGAAACTTTTTCATGGCAGGTCTATTTACTTTCAGAGTTTTTGCCGGAAATCTGCTGAGAAGAAGTCGCCGAAGAAACATTTTTTCATATTTCGTTTTGATGTCTGACCGGGGATTTGAACCGTGGCTTCGTGTCTCATAAGCCAACACACTGCCTACTAGACTACGGCGACTACTTGGTTAGATAACTCAGTTAAAAAAAAAAACAAAAAAAATTAGTAGATAAGGAAGATGGTTTCTTTCACTGAAAGAACCACAAAGAATAAAAGAAGGGTAACTTTGTCGGCTACTTAAACCACTTGAAAACCAAAGACTCTGATGGTTGATTAATTGGCCTTAACAACCCGTTTGTCAGATTTCAGCCTGTTTTAATACACTCTTCTTCTCGTTCTTCTCGTGTGTCTTTTCTAGGACTCATCAATTAACGACAGGGCCTCCTCATTCACGGCAAAGCCATGATTCGAATATTGGTATATCGGAACACCGTCTTCCATTCTAACTATTTCGCATACTGCCTTTGTCTTGCATACTTTCCAGACAGCTGTGTTCACTACTTAACAGAGTCCATGCAGAATCATACACTTTTAGAACCTCCACGATGAAAACGTTTATGTTTAGAACATCTACAACTCGCTTCCTTATTTAAACCATAATAAGTTCTGTTAGCAAGTACATGATCCAATAAACTGCACATCTCTCGGCAATATATTCTTCAATTTTGGACGCATCATTACTACCAGAACGATCTAGGAAGGCTCCTATTCTATATTACTTAAGATAACAAAAACATTTCGCCTGGTTTGTACAGTGACGTCGATGATATTCGGAGAGGATCTACCTTGATGGAGCTGCTCAACGTCATACTGCACAGCCTTATCAATCACGCAAGAACTCCTAGCTCATTCTTTTCAGAAAATATGGATTTCTTTATCGAACCATCGAATGCTATATTGCAGGCGATATCAGGATAGTGTACGTCGATTTGGTTTTCATGGAGTAATTTGGTTAGAGAGGTTTCCAATTGTTTGGAGTGGATATTTCCTACCTTGATGGAGCTGCTCAATGGCATACTGCACAGCTTTACCAATTTCGCAAGAATTCCTAGCAAATACGATGATTAGGGTAATGGTTGATTTTCCAGTTCTAAGGCCCAATCAGAGTCTTGGAGGGTGGCTTTAGTAGTTCACACAATACGGGATAGACCATGACATACACCAACAAGTTAAAGTTGGAGACCTTCAAAACGTTCCTTGCTTTGCTATATTCAAATTATTGAATGTATTCACGGATGTTATACTAGAATCCGCCAGATTGTTCACTAAATGGTGAAGCATAGTCATACGTACGTAGATAGTTTGTTATTACAACTCTTCAATTAGGATTACAAAATGCGTTAATTTTATACATGAGTGGCGGGACCTACAGTTTAAAGTCGACTCCGAACGACAGATTTTTGAGACACTTTTCATGGCAATTTTTATTTACTCGCAGAGTTTTTGCCAGACATCTGCTGAGAGGTAGTCGCCGATGAAATATTTTTTCATATTTCGTTTTGTTGGAGACATCTAACCTGGGGTTTGAACCGTGGCCATACTTCTAATAAACCAACACGCTACCTACTAAACTACGACGATTTTGTCTTGTTTTGCTATTCAAATTATTGAATGTATTCCAGGATATCATACTAACACCCACCAGATTGTTTACTAATGCGTGCAGCATAGTCTTTGAAATTAAACTTTTGGTTTTAGGACAGCTTGAAACCCAATGGGAAGCCCTTATGTCAGATCATTTGTTTAAATATGTGAGAAAAAGCTGATGTCTGACCTATTAAATGGTATTGTTCACTGGGTATAATCAAAATACACAAGTATTTGTAAGTGTTGTATTTGAGTGTTTTACTATAGTTTTTCCTTTTGCTGTTGAAATTTTATTATCCTGTGAGTAAATTTTTCTTTTTACAACAAATACAAATACAATATGAAGGGCTGGTTAAAGGCGAATTGTTAATGCTGCCTCAAGTGGTAGGGTTGGTGTTTTACATTTAAAAACTTTTTTTGTTATCATTGACAAACAACAACAACAACAATATAAACAACAAAAATAACGAAACAACGATATTAAATTTATTAGACAAATAAACAATAGACATGAAAGAATGAATGAATGAATGAATGAATATTGTCTTCAAAGATATTCATTATTGCAGAGACTGTCTGTCTTTCTGTCTCCTTCTCTATACTTTTTGTATATCTTTTATAACTTATTCATATATATGTGTGTGTATGTATTTGCCTTTCAGTTATTTTGTAAGTATATCGAATTGTGATCAAAATGTAATTCATTTAAATTGTAATACATATTTGGCTTTCAATTTCAGTTTCACGCAATTCATACAATTGCTATTCAAAATTATTGTTTTTGCCGAAATGAAACAATGAATGTCTTTAACATGGCAATATGCTTTTGGCAATTATTTCTATATTTGGCAAATCAAGGTAAAATGTATTGAATTAGGCCAAGTCTATTAAAGAAATTCAATTTTGTAATTCAATAGCAATTGAAAATGAAACCTGTCGGAATGTCTTTGAATGTAAAAATGAAATATTTTTGAAATTTATTGTGAAAAATTTCATTTAAATTTCTGTAATATTTTTGCACATTTAAACATGTGAAATTTAAGACATTTTAAAAATTTCAATATGTCTGTGTCCTTAAATGTGGTTACAGAAATATGCATAAAATTAATAACAATATAAATGCACACTTTGTATTCTTAAATAGAAATTGAAATATTCGGTTGAACCATTTGAGAGGGATAGGCAGATAGAGATGAGTGTCAACCCAAATTGCTATATACATAGTGAGACCATATAAGATGCATTGTGATAATCATCCACTTCATCTAGTCTTAGAACCACTCGCAGCTATTGATGAAGCCACTCACCTAGAAAAAGCTTTTATCATTCTTCTTCTGTGATTGCATCCAAAAAGTAAACAACAGTTTCCTACTTTTTCTCCCTTAAGATCAATGCATCTCGCATGAGTGCGCATAATGAAATGTTCAGTAATGACTCCAAACAAACATAGTAAGTGTGCTTCTTTTCATTTTGAAAACTCTTTCCTTGCGCCCCCTACATAGGTTCGGCCAGATTTGTTTCTTATTCTGAAAGTATGCGATTAAGAGGCTCTAGAAGCTTACTTCTTGTCCGACATATCTCTGTGCCTCTAACTCAAATATAAAGAACAGTTTGCTACTCTTTCTCATTCATGATCAATGCATCAGCATGACTTAGCATAACAATATGTCCACTAATGACTTCAACAACCATACTAACAATGTTCCTTTGCAGTATGAAAAGACTTTACGTGTGCCCTCTATCAAGCTTATGCCTGATTTTTTGCGTTATCAGAAGCCGTTTGAAACTGTATTGTCAATTAAAAGCTCGGCGATTTTTAAAGGGGTTCTCTACATTGGGTGAATGGTAGTGAGTGTAGAGCCATGTCCGTCTTGTTATTGAATTTAATATGAACGCCGTAGTCTACTAGGTAGAGTAGTGTGTTGGCTTATTAGACGTAAAACCAGGGTTCGAGCCCCAGGCCAGACATCAAAACAAAATACAAAAAGTATTTCTTCGGCGACTTCCTCTCAGCAGATTTCTGGATACACTCTGAGAGTAAATAAAATTCCCATGAACAGTTTTTCAAAAATCTGTCGTTCGGAGTCGACTTTAAACTGTAGGTGCCGCAACTCATGCATAAAATTAACACACACAACATAAGTGGTGTGAGAAACTAGGTCGTAATCCTGACTGACGGGTTGTAATGACCAATTATGTATGTATGTATGCATGCCGTAACGCTTCGTGTTATAGTTCGGGGAACATACGATCTACTGTACTGTCCTTAATTTGTATAAAGCATACCTATTGTATCTACAAAGTTAAAAATGCTGGTCTATGTCAACAAGAATCATTTACTGTCCAGCATTGGATATGCGAACAGGCGCTTCTTTCTAAGATGTATTAATACCGTACAGGTTCTGTCCGAATCATTGGCGTTTAAGCATGTTATATTCCCCGATTTGTATTTTTGTCTAAGTTAAATTGACCACAACTTTTGATTAAAACGACATCAGCTTGAAAAATACACTTAAGTGTTCTTACGAACTCGAAATATTATGTTCTGTGACCTAAAAATTCCCGCTTATTTCCATTTATCTATTCCCGACCCAATCGTATAACACGGAAGTGCTTCTCTTTTAAAAGAGTGTAAAGCCTCTAAGTTACTCATTTCATTCAATTTTGTTACTTACTGAAATTGCAAACTGTTTCCCGAAATCGTAGAGGGACAGAGGATAGTTAGGGAGATATATGTCAGCCACTCTATTTGTTAGGTTATGAAATTCCTTTAATGAAACTTTTATCACACATGTTTCCAATTATCCAAATCTTAGTCTCGAAAGCTCTGTACTCACTACCACGTGCAATGAACTTAAATCCAACAGGAACTCTAATGCCCTATATGCCCAAGCCCTGTATGCCAACACACTCTTATCTCTGTATCTTGTGCAAATCCATTTGAACAGTTTTTTATTATTAGTTCGGTCTACCCAAACAATATGGTACTAGAGGTCTGAAGCATACATCCATAATCCTTGTGTTACATTCCAAGAATTTTTTCGTAAGACTTCTGCATATCATTATGATATACTTATACTTTCTTGAATTGCTGTTCATGAGAGCCCTCCCAGTCAATTTATTATTCCGAAAGATTCGCGAACATTTTATCTCTTCCGTGATATTATTTCACCGGGAAATATCAATTTCATTTATTACGTTCGGACGTACATACATACGTGATGTATTCATTTTATTTCAGAGATTTTCTTCCTCGCGAAAATTGTGGTCTTGCCGTGATTATCTTCGATCGGAAGACATTTTTAAATAATGCCACAAAGACTACTGTGAATGGCAATGAAGAAGAGACCGTCAAAGAAACACCTGGCACCGCTATATTGCAAAAGAGCTTGTTTGAGCTTAATTTTTCAGATATAAACTTTGAATGACTTTAACGATGCTCTGGTTGGTAGTGTATTAAACTTCAAATGCAGAGGCCGTAGCTTCAGTTATCTAGGTGTTTGTGACTGTCGAATAGTTTGTCTGATATTTTATGTGATTACTTAGTCACAACAGAAAAAAGTGAGAATTATTAATTAAAATGCAATATTCGAAAAAAAGGTGACGAAGGTATATACACTAAACCCTCTTTATTTTCTCCTATAAATTATCTTTCAACATATTGCACTGCAGGAATAGGGTCGAAATAGGTCATTGCTAGAAGAAAAATGGCCAGAGTACTGCCCGCTATTAGCTTGGATAGCTTAATAACTCTTATGCATGCCAGGCACCAAGATCAGATCAGTTCGAAGTGGTAGTTCTGATATCAAAAAGCTCACTTGAGCACGCATAGCGGCACGACAGCAGGTGAACGCTGTCTCGGTACTGACCAAGTTCTACCAAAATCAGGGAAGAGGAAGAAGAGGCTGCACTGTGGCAAAAACTGTGAACAAACTCTGAAACGATTCCAATGGGAGAAAAACCATGAGTTTATTAGGACTGAATAAAGGCGACTTTAGCACACTGATGAACACCTTTTAGAACATTCCGCCTTACATATACACCAAAACAGGACATTAAATGGTTTGTATATCTTTGTCCAGCTTTCGTGGGTCATCTCCAGAGTATTGGTCTCAAAAAAAAAAAAAAAAAAAAAAAATAAAAAGCATTATATGAAGAGAGCTTGTCAATTTGCTAAGTCCGCTTTACATACATACAAAATTGGTAATTACAACCCTTCAGTCAGGATTACGAGCTAGCTTCTCACACCGCTCATTTTATGTGTGTTAATTTTATATATGAGTGGCGGGACCTACAGTTCAAGTCGACTTCGAACGACAGATTTTTGAGAAACTTTTCATGGCAATTTTATTTACTTTACACTCAGAGTTTTTGCCAGAAATCTGCTGAGAGGAAATCGCCGAAGAAATATTTTTTTCATATTTTCGTTTTGATGTCTGACCTGGGATTTGAACCGTGGCTTTGCGTCTAATAAATCAACACACTGCCTATTAGATTACGGTGACTTCTGTCCACGTTAAAATTCTTAAAATCGATTTATTAATTATTTATAAACTCTGTTAGCAATGAAATGCCACACTAGTTGTTGTAGTTCATGAAAGCATTTTCCTTTTAAAGTCTTACGGCTTCGTTTGTTTCCAATCCAATTTTATCGTTGAGTATTCCTACATATTATTTACGTTCAAAAGTCATACTCTGGGATTCTTATTTTCTAATCCTATTTAATTTCTAATGCAGATAAATGGTAATGAAAAAAAAAACATGATGGTTTTAATTAAATTAATTTTTGATATTCTCAACTCAATGACCAGAGAGACAGAGAGTAACCAAATCAATGACAATGTGCGACACTGAATTTTTCATCATATTCATAAAACCAAATATTAAAACAATAACAACAACAAGAACAACAAGAACAAAAATATCCGTTATTTAAAATGGAAAATTTGCCAAAGAAACGAACTGGAAAACAAGTGAATTGAACTGGAAAATGAATCAACAACAGTAAAATGAAATTGAAATCTTGTCAGCCTGCCATATAATTAACCTGAAGCAATATTTTCTCTCTCTCTATGGTACATACTACATACGTATGTACATACACTAGATTTTTGTTTTCTTTATTTTCAAAAACAAGCAGGAAAAATTATAAAATAAACTATTGTGTGATAGAAACAAAGAATTTTCAACACAAAAACATATTTTTAATGGAAATTCTTCGTTATTGTGCTTAACACGGGAAATTCAAGGAAAACTTTTCTAATTTACCAAATTACCTGAATCAATAATTTTTATGAACAATTTCTCTTCTTTAAATTGACTTGTTTCAGAGAACAAAAGAGTCAAGATAGTAGAAAATCATATTCATTCTGTAGCTTTAATTAAATAAATGCGACATTTTCATTAGATTTTTAATTTTTTTCTTTCCATTTTTTCTCTTTTTTTATTTGAATTTGTTTTTGTTATCATCCTTGTGTTTTATTTTTAATTTCTACTTGCAAAAGAATTACTGAAGATAGTCAAACTGTATTATTTTTCCTGCTACTGCTGCTGTCGATAGGCATTGGTTGGTGGGTGTTGAAAAGAAAGTATAAAACCTAACAGTGTGTACGATAACATCGTTGGCAATAGCGAATTGCGAACACAGTACATCAAGGGTAGAAATCGTAATCCAAAATGGCCGGGAGGTTATTCTTGTTTGAAAGACACACACGCGATAAATGGATCCATATTATGCTTATGAATACGATCATGTAATGGAGGACCTATAACTTATGAACAGTGGCTATCAACGAAATGAATTTACTAAATTTCATATTGTCGAAAGACGCCGTTGTTTAGTAGATTATGTGTTGGCTTATTAGAGATGAGTCCTCGGTTTAAAACCCAGGTTTAGGCATCTCCACCAAAACGAAATATTAAAATAAAAATATTTCTTCGGCTACTTCCATTCACCGTACTGTTACGAAAATGCAAATGGTGTTATCGTTTAACATTAAAATAATAAACAAAAGCTACGAAAACAAAGGACGTTTACATTATCAACGAATAAACAAAAATCTAGCAACAACGTCAGTATAAAAAAGGGGTAAAACAAGTAAACAAAAAGCAACAACAACACTGCAAGAACAAACGTAAACAAAATACACAAACAACATGTTTACATTTATAGAGTCATTCTTCTACAAGAGCATCCATCAGACTGTTTACCCAGCGATATAAAAGGCAAGACAAAGTAGGCAACGGGATCAGAAAGAATTCAGTTAGTATTGTGTGTGTCAGACACGTTGCGTGTGAAGAAAAAAATTTTGGTTTGAAGATCTCTGTTATAAAGATCTATTGAACAATTGTTATTGTGTACGCGGAAGAATGTAAAGAAGAATAACAATTAAACTAAATTGTTGTTGCTTAAATCAAGTCGTGAAAGGTGGCACACGGAATTGTGCGAAAAATAAAGAATTTTAATTAAAACTAAACACAAATTTATACTGACGTTTTTAACGTTTCTAAAAAACTTTACTCGTAGAGTAAAATTGCTATGAAAAGTTTCTCAAAAAATCTGTCATTCAGAGTCGACTTTAAACCGTAGGGTTCGCCACTCTTTTATAAAATTAACACACACAACATAAGTGGTGTGAGAAGCTAGGTTGTAATCCTGGCAGAAGGGTTGTAATGACCAATTATGTATGAAATCGCGGCGGTCGTAGTGGACATCAATTAAATTAATTTTTAAAATCTCACCAAAAAAAACCATTGAGCGCAGAATAATGGTCCAATGACACCATAACATCAAAAACTTACGAATTACAAGAAATCAGACTATATGGGCTGTGGGCTGTCTTGACAACCAAAGCACTCTATTCTACTTCAACTAAGTCATGATTTACTGTGCTGACTTCTGTCCCTAATTCAAAAGGCTATCCATTGCTGTCGTATTGGAAGGCATGTAGATATACTTGGCATTCTCTTTGAATTACTTCTGCAGAAGCTCTGGGGCTGTGAAGGAAAGAAAAGACTATTTTTCGTCTGATATGTCAATGCATGCCTGTTACTGTGAAAAGGAGGAAGTTTTAAATTTCTCATGGTCGCCGTGGTATAGTAGGCAGACGTGATTATCAAATCCCTGGTCAGGCACCTCCAACTAAACGAAATATGAAACAAATATTTTTTCGCTGACTTCCCCTGAGCAGATTTCTTGCAAAACCTCTGAGAGTAAATAAAATTGCCATGAAAAAGTTTCTCAAAAAATCTGTAGTTCGGAGTCGACTTTAAACTGTAGGTCCCGCTACTCATGTGTAAAATTAACACACACATCATAAGTGGTGTGAGAAACTAGGTTGTAATTCTGACTAAAGGGTTGTAATGACCAATCAATTTCTCATTTTCTATCATCCATGACCGAGCCCTTTAGAATACCTTAAATATCGAGCAGGTTGGTTTCTATTAGGGAGACGCTGGAGTTGGAATGCTCACGCTGGAAATTATGTGTGTTGTTAAAATGATTCTAAACTCTAGCCTAAGTAGGAACTTTGAATTTTAAGGAGGTTTCGAAACCTAACCGAATTCATCATTATCATTAACGAAGTACAAAGCATTGCAATACGGCAAATCATTGAAGCTTGTCAGTCTGGCTTTCTACTCTGGCAAGTAAAAAAAAATATTTTCGGCTTAATGTTTACTTTTTCAATTAAAATAAAAGCGATTCAAACTTAGTACCCGAAAATTTTCAGAAGTTACATCAACAATATGTTTGAATCTAAAAGTGGAACCTTGAAAAACATGGACTTTCAGGACATTATACCATTCAACTTCGTTAATACTGGTTTATTGTCGTTGATAATAATTTTCTGGATCTGTTTTAATTTCAATATCTTCTTATCGTATATGTTATTTAATCGTTAGAAAATTTTATAAACTCGTTTACATTTTTGCAAGCATTTACTGGCAGCATTTTGCTAATGGTAGTCATTCGATGGTAAAAGTCAAGAATGCGACCAAACAATTCGAATGAACCTTTTCATTCACAGGTTCATTTCTTGTGCTGTTTTTTTTTTTCAGTATTTTTCAACTCTGTGGGATGTAAAGAACATATTGTGCAGACGCTTAAGCTTTTATGCAAAATGGCAATATTTTCTTTCATTCTTTTGCGCTGTCTTTTGAAACTTATTTTCCAGAATAATAATTCACGCCTTTTTAATTATACGTGTGTCGTATTGACTGTACGTGCCCGTAAATGCATACACATGTACGTATGCGTTGCAACTGAAGTATTGTGATTTTGTGTCCTCTGATCATAGTGTAAGCGAGGCACAGTATTTGCGCCCACCCAGCTGATTATGTATGTATGTATGTAACCAGACATCCTTTTGTGAACTAGAAAAAGAAAAGAAAACCGACAATGATTTTCAATTTTGTGTTTCCAACATAACGAAGTCAGTTGTTGTATAGAGCTTCTCTCTTATTTTACAAGAATTTTTTTTTGCTTTTTTTTCTTAAAATTTTGTTTTAACTTGAAAAAGAAAAAAAAAAGAAGGGAATAAAGCTTTTGGTTGCAATTCATTCATTCATTCATTCATTCAATTATTCACTCATTCATTTATTCTGTGTGCTTTTGTTGTAGATTTGAATTCATGCAGAATTGTTGTATTTTTTCCATGTGGGTGATTTTTAATGAAAAACTAAACAAGAATAGATAGAACACTGACACATACACATACATAGATACCTTAAATTACTGTGCACACACATACTAATACAAACAGAACAATACAAATAAGAAAAGGATAGGACACAGCAATAACCACTACCACATTACTGTGGTATTGTTATGGTATGAATAGCCTACAATGCAGATTTTTTTACCAAATTTTGGATGTTTTCTAGGAAACATTATTATATTCAGTATATTCAGGGATAAATCAGGAATCGACAACATATCCTTGAAGCTTTCGTTTTCAAAACATCATTCAATTGCTCAGTTGTTTTTGACCATCATCAGGAAATTCTAGCAAAAAGATACGTTACCTGAAGAACAAGCTGAACCAATAATTGCAAAGGACCCAAACAAAGCCATCTAATAGACAAAAAGGTCAGAATAAAATTGTGAGAATAGCTGTTCTATGCTGAACAGGAAATTGTCGGAAGCATTTTTAACAGAGTCTAGAAAGGAGCAAGATGGGTTCAACAGTTTAGGAAAAGGGTTTTAATGGTCAGTAGGATATAGTCCCCCTTATAACTTATTGTCTACTTCGAAAAGGCTTTAGACATTTCAAAACATAGCCCAATATAACATACATACCTACACATATAATCAGTCATTACAACCCTTCAGTCAGTATTACGCCCCAGCTGTCTTGATAGTGTTTGTCATTCACCGCAACGGTAGCTCCTTGTTAATTTCGAAAGAAATAAGCCTCACCAAACAATCAATTTCAATGAATGTTATGATGATTCGTTAACGATTTAAGAATTGTCGTCATTCCAAACAATTTTGTTTTTTGACACAATACCTTGACAAAAATGCTCATCTTCGGGCACTTTCCTATAAGGTAAACGGTAGTCGTTTTACATACATACATAATTGGCCATTACAACGCTTCAGTTAGGATTACGACCCAGTTTCTCATACCACTTATATTGTGTGTGTTAAATTTATCCATGAGCGGCGGAGATGAGATTTTTGAAAAACTTTTCATAACAATTTTATTTACTCTCAGAGTTTTTGTCAGAAATCTGAGAGGAAGTCGCCGAAGAAATACTTTTTGTATTTTGTCTTGATGTCTGGCCTGGGGCTCGAACCCTGGCTTTACGTCTAATAAGCCAACACACTACCTACTAGACTACGTTGAGTGGCGGGACCTGCAGTTTAAAGTCGATTTCGAACGACAGATTTTTGAGAAACTTTTCATTGCAATTTTATTTATTCTCAGAGCTTTTGCCAAAAATCTGCTTCTCTTCATATTTCGATCTGTTCGAGATGTCTGACCTGGGGTTTAAACCCACGTCTCCCTACTAGGCTATGCCGACTTGATTATTAAACATTATGTGCGAACAACTGATTTTAGAAAAGGTTTATCATGGCAATTTTATCAAAATTTTGCCAGAAATCTGCTGAAAGGAAGTCGCCGAAGAATAATTTCTTCATATTTCGTTTTATTGGAGATGTTTGTCCTGGGATTTAAACCTTGGCCTCACGTCTATATAAGCTAACACACTACCTACTAGACTTCGGCGACTACAATTCATTGTATACATATCATCAGTAGTTTATAAAGTTTACAACATAGCCTTCCCAAAAAGTTAGTATTCGTTGGCTATACCGCCGAGATTCAACACAGTGAAAAATTGCGATTAATGCCTGTGTACGGCATTTGCAGAACGAAACTGATTTAGTGGTTAATAAGAAGACTTGAGAATTGTAACAATCTAGATGATATATGTCAGCCACACTCTTCCGGATATACAGAGAAAACTGCGGCAAGTGCATGAAAGGACAAGTGGCGTCGGACTGTAAACATACTTAATAATACTCGAAATCGAAGCACATAAATATGATCAGTAATGAATATTAGAAGAATCGATAGAAAAAATTGAGTACTTTTGTTGTTGTCGATAGTAGAAGCGTCAAGTCGGGAGGGTTAACAAGTTTCATATCGAGCTACGTCCACAAAGTTCTATAATTGTTCAGAAAATTGAAACCTGCATAGAAACTGAACGGCATATTTGCAGAAAATTAAAATGAGTATATTGGACTTTATCGAATGGAATTCAAATCAATTCAAGGATTCAGGCATCATTGTCTACAAGACCTGCTACGCATAATATACTGGCAAATCAATATAAAAAATAATAATTTATGTAGCCTAAGGGAACACCTACCAAGCCACCTTAAAATCAGAGAAAACTGCAATGGAGAAGTCACACTTTCAGTTTTTGTTGTCAGAAGACTGCTTAAGAGGAAGTCAACGAAGAAATATTTCCTTCATATTTTGTTGTGTTCGAGAGGTCTGAGCCATGGGTTGAACCAGGGGCTCATAAGACAATAATATAGCTACTAGACTAAGGTAGTTTGGGCTAGCATCCATAAAAAATTCAACTGATTAAAGGACTGAAGGTAAACTAACATAGACAATGTGTGTATTCACTGAATAGGCTCTGGAGCAGTTGCCAAATAATTCTTATTTCCATTGAAAAATCATTTTAGCAACGAGGCTCACTTCTGGATAAATTGGTATGTGAGCAAACAAAATTGTCGAATGTGGAACGATACCACTCCATATGATATTTAAGAGCGTCTAACATACAACAGTTAAGATTACGACTTAGCTTCTCCCACCACTCATGTTTTGTGTGTTAATTTTACACATGAGTATCGACTCCGACTTTTCATGGCAATTCTATTTAGGTTTTGGTTTAGGTTAGAGGACGTGTACTTGCCATTGAGACAAGCGCAGTACTCGGAGATCAAGTTGACTTATTTTACTACGTCCTAAAGGAGAGAGGCTAATATAGGAGATTGGGAAAAGGAGAGGAATTACGAAGGGGAGAATAAGGAAGCGGAGGAATAACACAGGCCACAAACACACAAGAGAGTGTGACTACACTATTGAAGCCGTGCAGTGCAGCAGTTAGCAGAGTTAGAAGCTGGATCGCGAGTATAGGTCTGAAACTTGCTGATCATAAAACGGATGTCGTATTGGTAAGCAGTGGGAAGAAGGTAGAATTCATCACCATAACTGTCGGCGCACAAAGGATAACATCGAAGCAGTCTATCAAGTATTTGGGAGTTATGATTGACAACAGACTCACATTCAAGGAACACCTGGCGTATATTAGTAGGAAGTGTTCGACGACAACGGGCGCACTCGCGCGGATAATGCCTAACTTGGGAGGTCCAAGACAAGAAAAGAGGCAATTGCTAATGAGAGTGGTTAGATTGATTGCTCTATATGAAGCCCCTATATGGGCTGAGGCCATGAATAAGAAGACATATGGATAGGAGTGGATGCAGGCTACAGGAGATCCGAACAGTATCTACGGAAGCAGACTTGTTGATTGCGGGAATGATGCCGCTTCGAATATTGGTGGATGTAGAGAGGAAGAACCATTTGACAAGTAAGAGAACGGGGGTAGTGCACCCTGGTCGATAATGATGCGACTTAATGGAAGTGTGTCGAACTAGGTAGGGTTTAGAACGTATGTGCTTAGCAATCCGAGAGTAAGTCTTGTGGCGAATCGTGCATATTGCGTAGCCCGGGCTATCAATGTCTTTTGAAGATTCCCAGCATTTAGCTCGCATAGATATAAAAAAAACACTATTGAAGCCTTAGCACTTCTCAACCAGCTCAAACTAATAATGCAATTCTATTTACTCTCAGAATTTTTGCCAGAAATCTGCTAAGCGGATATTTCGTTTTGTTGGACATGTCTGAACGGGAGGTTTCACCGTAGCCTGACGTCTAATAAGCCAACACACTACCTGGCCTAAATTTAATGATCAAGGACAAGTAGTCTTAACAGTATGATGCTACGTACCATGTAGCTTTTGCCACATTAGATATTCTTCTATCGATTAGAGGGAATAGTCACCCTACGTGGAGGTGATGTTAACTAGACATAGAGATCGAACAATTTGACTCTATTAGGTCTTTCAAACGAATAACGAATAAACGAATTTCGATGATAACTCACACACATTTCGTTTTAATTAAATTTAATTTTCTTCTCAAAATAAATAACACTGTACCTCCTTAACCACTGTGCACCAACTGGTTTTTTCTCTTGTTTTGTTGTTGAACAGAGGCAAAAAGACACCATAATTTGTAGTTTAATTTTGTTCTCCATTTCTATGTATGTTTTATGTTCGCTTTTTTGCATGTTTCTGTACAAAAAAAAACGAAACTTCTATTCATGGTACTTACGTACATATTTTTGTTTAGAGTTTAGCTCCTATTACAATGAAAATAACAAAACCACCAACACTACAAATAAATATCATCTGAAAAGTATTTTTTAAACATATTTTTCTATTAAATTTTTTCACACATAGTTTTAGTGTTTTTTGTTTATGGTGGGTCGTTTTTATAAATAAATTTTATAAATTTATAAAGTCAATGAAAAATGTCAGAGATGGTGTCACAGGAAAAGAAAAAAGGGATACTTTCTCCTTTGAAAATTATTCAAATTTGAATTCCTAGTTATAAGCACTCAAAAGGATATCTTATGAAATTTGTGCAGGTTTTTATAAAAAGATATTTGTCAACAATACAGATATAAAAAAATTAGTAGTTTGAGCGCCTTTTTAAGGAAGTTTAGGTAGGAGTGGCTGCAAAAATTCTATAAAATCTTCAATTGCGATCGAATTCCTCTCAGCCTGTCTAATGGCTAGAAGTCTATTGAAATAAAATTGCCAAGAAAAGTTTCTCACCTGCAGTTGGGTGCCGACGCCATCTCAGGTAGAATAAATACACACAAAAAAGATTGTATGAGAAGCTAGGTTGTAATCCTGACTAAAGAGTTGTTACGACCCATTAAGTAAGCGGGGTGTTCCCCATATACGGTAACAGTAGCTCCTTGCATATTTCGAAAGAAAAAGGCCTCACCAAACAATCAATTTCAATGAAAGTTATGATAATTCGTTAACGACTTGAGAATGGTTTTCATTCCAAACTATTCTACTTTGCTTATTGACACAATTCCTTAAAAAAATACTCATGTACACATACTTTCCTATATGCTACAGTCCGATAATCGTTTACATGCATACATAATTGGTCATTACAACCCTTCAGTCAGGATTACGACCTAATTTCTCTTGAAGTCGCCGTAGTATAGTAGGTAGTGTGTTGGCTTATTAGACGTAAAGCCAATGTTCGAGCCCCAGGGCAGGCATCAAAACAATGTACAGACTGTATTTGTTCGGCGACTTTCTCTCAGCAGATTTCTGCCAAAAACTCTGAGGAGTCGATTTGAAACTGTAGGTCCCACCACTTATGTATACAATTAACACACACAATATAAGTGGTGCGAGAAACTAAGCCGATAATCGTTTGGCTTCAATTATTTCACAAGCTGTACTTTACAGGCACGTAACCTAAGATCCTTGTAACAGAATGACAAAGTTAAAGGACTACACGGAATCGGCATACCGGCGTCTTCTTCACACTTCGCGCTACAGGAGCAATATTCTCCAAAATTTCCATATTTGTCCTGAATTCAGATCACCAAGTGTTAGTACTTTATCTCATTTTGCATTAAACATGGGAAAAAGGCTGTTTAGGGTTGAGAGCACCTTGAGCACATTTGTTGGTTGCGGTTTATGGAGCAGCAGCATTATTGGATCATACTCCTTCAAGATCGATGTGAATGGCAATCTTACAGCAAATGGAGCAATGTACTGGGTAAAGATTACGAAGGCGCGTAGTCGTCGAAGACTAGTAGGAAGTGCGGCCGCAGTTCAAACCCCAGGTCAGACATTTCGAACAAAAACGAAGTATCAAGAAATATTTCATTGGCGACTTCCTCTCAGTATCCTGACGGAAGTTGGAGCTGTCGGGAGCAGTGACTACATGACACCGCGGCACGACTTCACGAGGAGATTCACGACATCGGTTCCGGACAACGGGGCCTGGAAGGGTGGTGTGACCCACCTGTTAAGCGACTCCGTACTCCGATTTTTCGGAATCGGTTGGAATAGCTCAGTATATAAGACTGCCAGACCACTGCAGTGTCTTTCAGGCGGAGGACAATGGGGACGTCACCATACTTTCTGATAGCCAGGCGGCTATCAAGGCACTAAGTTCTAATTTGTGAATCTCCTGTCGCAGATATCTCGACGATATATCCATATCGTATGTGTACCGGGGCACAGTGGTATTCCTGGTAACTGCAGGGTTGATGAAGTGGCCAGGCGGGGCACGACTATCGAACTCTCCGATGAGTTCTCGAATACCTATGAGGACCTGTAAGCTCATAATTGATAAAGCGATCGTCGATTCCGTCAACGACAGGTGGGCGGCCTCGGACACTGGTAGAACGGCTCGTAAACTCTAGCCAAGGCAGGATGAGAGGCGCAAAATGAGTCTTCTTAAATTCCAAAGAGTCGCGCTCAGTGTAGTTGTCGGCGTCATTACCGGTCATTGCATTATGGGTACGCATACGAGGCGCATTGGTCTTGGGCCTCTTGCTAACGACTTCTGCAGAAGCTGCAGAAATGAGGAAGAAGATTAGACTGTCTCTCACCTGCTGGGTACATGCCCGGCTCTTTGCCAAAGGAGGAGGAAGTACTTGGGTACTTACTACATGGATGATCTGGAGGAACTGTCAAGAATTGACATTGGCAGCCTGAATCGCTTCATCAGGAGCTTCGAGTGGTTTCGAGACTAGGTGATAACGGATGACTGTGGTAGCACAATGGACCCAATGGGCCTAAGTGATTCCATCCAAAAATTTTTCTTGGATGGGCATCCACCGCTACCTATCTACCTCCTCTTAGTAGATTTCTGGCAAAAACTCAGTGAATAAATAAAATTACCATGAAAAGTTTCTTAGAAAAATCTGTGGTTCGGAATCGATTTCAACTGTGGGCCCCTCCACTCATTAATAAACATAAGCGATGTGAGAAGTCAGGTCGTAATCCGTACTAAAGGGTTGTAATGGCCAATTTATGTATGTGTGTAGTCCACCGGACTACAGCTGTTATCGATAACATATCCAGCGAAATACTGCAAAAAAATATATGAAAATGTAAGTGTAGGGATTGAATTGATTAAGGCCAACAGAAAATAAGCTTATAAAAGTAAATGTTTGGCATTCATTTACTAACACAAATATTTTATTGTCTTTGGCAAATTTAATGTGTTGTTAAAATTTTAAAACTGAAACCGTTAAACAAGTCACCCTGTTTCCGCTTAGAAATTAAACCTTAGTCCGCAAATGTCATATGTTAGGTTAGTATATTCCCTGCGAACAGTGATGAAGAGTTAAATACACACACACTAATCCAACATATAGCAGCATAAATAAACATACAATTATTATAAACAAATACATGTACATACACATACATGGTACGGTTGAATACATATATACAGAATTTTAAAATCACAATGTCTCTCTTAAAAGCACACGCATTTTCACAGGCATTCATGTTCATACGCTGTAACAACAATAATAATATCCTTCTATGGATGTGTTTATGTGTAACTGTAAAATGAATATTTATAAAAACACACTCATGTAAGCCATACAGTTAGTTACACATGCCGTTGTGTAAATTGGTCTCCAGTGTCATTTTCCTCTTGTGGTATGTTTTGATAAAAAAAAAACAGACAACAAAACAAAATAAAACAGAATATTCTCTCTTTTTACAAATACATGCATAAGGTACTGCGTACTGGTATATATGTATGTATACATTATATGGTAGCTGATACATTACGGTTGTTATTATTTATATCGTATTCTCTTTTTGTTTTCAGTTTTTGTTTGGTTTGTTTATTCGTTTTAATACAGAACTAAGCATTAAATTATGATGGCAATAAATTTGATTTATTTTTTAAAATTTGAATTTTTTTTAAAGCTTCTTAACGCGTTAATAATTCTGGCAATTATTGCCCAGAGAGCGTATTATAAGTAAATTTTTATTTTTTTTTTTTAAATGATAAAATTAAATTTAAAAAATGTATGTGTGCCAGAAGTTAAGAAGTTAGAAGTTAAATGTAATAATTTCATGACACATACATAGTTGGTCAACAACCCTTCAGTCAGGATTACGACCCAGCTTCTCACACCACTTATATTGTGTGTGTTAATTTTATACATGAGTGGCGGAACCTACAGTTAAAAGAGGACTCTGAACGACAGATTTTTTGAGAAACTTTTCATGGCAATTTTTTATTTAGTCGCAGAGTTTTTGCCAAAAACATGGTGAGAGGAAGTAGACGAAGAAATATTTTGTTTCATATTTTCGTTTTGGTGTCTGACCTGGGATACGAACCAGAGATCAGCAATGAATGGCTTTTCGCTACTCATAAGTACTCATGAAATTTTGAGTATGAGTGAGGTAACAGTATTCAAATCCAACTACTCTGATTCATTCGTACTCATTACTACATTGATTAAGTACAAGTTGCAATGAGTATGAGTACAACGTTGACATCAAACTCATAATATTCGAACTATGTTTGATTCATACTCATTCAGATTCATAAATTTAGAAAAATACTTATAATACTCATAAATGATTCGAGTGATTCGAATCATTCGTCAAAATTTACAGTCTTAATTGTTGTTGAATTTACAAAGAAAGAAGTAAGACACATAAACAAAAAAGACAAAGACAGTAAGCAGCGCAAACACACAAACTTCTTGTGAGGATTGTAGTGTTCGTACGCGACTCTTACTTATTTTGTGAATCGTGTATACGATGAGTCATGGAGAGTCGAAATCAATAACATCATACGTATTGTTAAGTATGAGTACCATGAATATTTCAAACTTTGAATATGAGTAGTATGAGTATAACATTAAAATAAGTATGAATGCGTATAAGTATTAGAAATTATAAGTATGATTCGAATCTACTCATCGTTTTCAATACTCATTGCTGACCTCTGAAGTACATACACGCAACAGTATAAATTGCGCGCTTGCTAGAATTGAAATCCTTTTAAATAATTTTAAATCGTATTTATTTATTTATATATTTATTAATTACAATACAATTACAAATTATATTCTAATTATATACGCTTGGAGTATCTTGACCATATGCTCGGTGTAGTGTCACAGACAAGAGTCTCTGGTGGGAATCGAACCCACGACCCTTACGCTAATAGTCTAGCACACCACCCACTAGACTACCAGGGCACCCAATTTTAAATCTTTTTTAATGAAATTTTATTGAAAGATATGAAGCCAAAAAACTTATTCATAATTTTGTTATACTTGAGCCACCTGTATAAAACACTTTGCGATGTTAATCCCGAAATTATACTGAAAAAGTTGAATTATTTGTGAAGTACTTGAGACCCATGTGAAGTGCTTCATATAGAGAATTATAAGTTTTATTCTTAATACATACAGTGGTGGCTACGAATTTAAGACACGACATTTTACTTATATATTTGTGATAATTTTTACATTTTATCAAAAAAATTGTATATATTGTATTATATTTTTTTTAGGATTTTAGTAATATTAGGAAGAAAAATTAATAATATTTTGCAACCTATATTTGGTTAAGAATTTTTATTTACATATTATATGTATAGATCAACACAAATTTTATCATGGTCATGAATTTAAGACATAGGCAAAATAAAACATAATTCACTAAAGTAAAGCTCAGCTTCATAAAAAATTCTAGTATTTGGTTGGAAATCCTTTATTTTGGATCACAGCAACACATCTCCTGAGTAAACTTTCGACTAATGCCATCCAATGTTGCTTCGGAATCGCATACCAAGCTTTCTGGATTTCTTCCAAATTAAATTTAAATTTGTTGGTTTTACTGCTCGTACATGTTTCTCAACATCATTCCACAAGTTCTCAACTGGATTGAGGTCCGAGGATTCAGGTGGCCGCTTTAAAACAGTGATATTGTTTTCCTCTAAGCAACTCTTCACTAGACGTGAGGTGTGCGTAGGGTCATTATCAAGCATAAATTTCCTTATTAAGGGCACGTTGTCTTCAGCGAATGGTAGCATAGTGTTTGTTACAATATTCTTGTAAACGTGCTGGTCCATTTTAGTATTAATCTTGCCATGAAAATGCTGCCCACACCATCACATTTCCACCACCATGTTTGACTGTTTTAAGGGTGTATTTTGGGTGATGCTCTAGGTATGGATGGCGCCATACGTACTGCTTTTCATCAGAGCCGAAGCGGCAAAATTTCTACTTGTCGCTCCAAAGTATATTTTTTCAAAATATCAACGGTTTATTGAGATGATCTCTCGAAAACACTAGTAGGGATTTGATAATTTTTTTTGACACAAGTGGTTTACGTTGTGCATTTAGACATCTTCTTATTGCCCTAGACGAAATATCAATAACAAAATCCAATGAAATTTTATTTATTATTTTACTTGAGCTCGCGAAAGGATTATTAGCAGCTACTTTAGGGTGTAGTTCTTCGGGCTCTAAGCTGCTGTTTGACATTTTTGGTGGTACCATGTTGCTCCATATCTCCATTACTATTTTTCATTTTATAAACAAGCGGCGGAACCTAAAGTTTAAGTCGACTCCGAACGACAGATTCTTGAGAAACTTTTCATGGTAATTTTTATTTGCTCTCAGAGTTTTTGCCAGAAATCAGCTCAGAGTCAGACACCGAAGAAATATTGTTTCATATTTCGTTTTGTTGCGGATGTCTGACTAGAGGTTTGAACCATGGCCTTACATCTAATAAGGCAATACACTACCTACTATACTACAGCATCTTTATTTTTAATGCTTACGTATATTACGTTTTCAATATTACTTTCAAGAATGAACGCTTGTACTAGGTTAAATGATTCATAAGCTTAGCAAGGATCATACAGGCCAAAGTGCCAGAACATGAACAAACTAATGTCAATTTTAAAGCAGGTAGATGTATAATTTGGATTCAGAAGAATACTTAGAATGAAATATTTTGAATGTATGGGAAAAATAATGGATTATCATGGGTCCAAGTGGAAGTTTATGTTATTGAATGGCATAAAGGCAATTTAAGTTGGACATGAGGTAGAAAACACAGGATACAGCAACACAATCTGACAGTCAGGCTGTCAATTGGGAACTCGGTTCTTGTGAGGTTAATTCGAAGACAATAGGGAACTGCCGGATAAATTGAATTCGATACGTTGATAGACTACATTAACTTCCTACTGGATACTAGAAGTCGCCGTAGTCTAGTAGGTAGTGCGTTGGTTTATGGTTCAATCCCCTCGTTAGACATTTCCAACAAAAACGAAATTTTCTTCGACGACTTCCTTTCAGCAGATTTCTGGCAAATACTCTGAGAGTAAAATACAATTGCCATGAAAAGTTTCTAAAAAATCTGTTGTTCGGCGTCGACATTAAACTGTAGGTCCCATTATTATAATCACAGTATAAATAATGTGAGAAGCTAGATAGTAGGTGCTGGGTTATAGGTCATATTTAGTTCTCGACAATGACCAAACAGGCAAGCTTGCGAGAAGGGAAAATCCATGCCTCTGAGTAGGGACGACTGATTTTAAAGCTATTCCCAACAAAAGGGAAGTTCATTGACTCTTCCCAAACCAAATGGGTTCAGAATCTCTGAGTCGTACTATCCACGAATAACATAAGGTTAGTAAGTTAGTAGTCTTTTAACGCAGAATAAACTTTTTTTATAATGCGAGGTGTCTTTAGCATAACATGTTGATTTTGTGACGATGAGAATGAATCCTTGGATCATATTCTTGGAACCTGTGGATTATTAATGCATCGCAGTCATAGCTGGCAGATAAATGAGACACAAAATCGTCAGAAAAGTAAATAAATTAATTAAAATTATTTATAAACCAAAATTATTTCTATTGTAGTAGAACATTTAAAGTCAATGTATGTATGACATACGTATCTGAGTTCAAAAATAAAACATTTAACAAAGAATTTATTGGAAATTAAAAGCTAGCATCCCTCATCTGCATTTAATATTTTTTTTTTTTCCAAAAATGGAGAAATTTTGTATCATTTTCAGGAAAAACTTGTTTAAGTCAGAAGCTTTTGATGTTCTGAACATGAAAAATCAGTGTAATGCTGACACATTTTTCTGTTCCTTATTAAGTTCTAGGCATCTGATCTTACTATTTACACCGTTTATAACGGACAGAGAATGGAATACAACTCTCATGTATGGGTTGGTGCCTCAACGTTTATTTTGCGGTTTCTCGACCGTGTACAGGAGAGGCCATAGTATCTCGTTAATTAGGGTAGTGTATCCAACTCCATTAAATCATTGGAGCATCGTTGCATAAAGGGACATTTTCACGAAAATCATTTATTCCTACTTTTTTGACCAGAACATCCGTGGTCGATTGGCCAGTCGATCGCACACTGCATTACGGTAAAAATACGGTTTTTTGTCGGACTATCCGTATTTGGAACTCAATTCCTGCAGAGGTCTATCCTGTTACTTATGGTATAAAAATATACAAGCCTAGTGTCCAAAAACACTGTTCTCTCTTTCCTTCTTCTCATAACATAGTTCCAAATTCAATGCCATCCACGAAAAAAAAAAACTAACGGCCCTTGTATTTGTTCTTCCGATGGCAATATTAGAAGCTATACTAGAATTTTTAAAATAGTCTGCAAGGACAAGTGATAATTTATTCTCAACTACGAGGTTATTTAGGAGTTGTAATTTTTTAGCTTCTAAGGAGTTAAAAAGGAATAAAATACAGAAAAATCATCACAGGTATTCGAAAGTAACTTAAAAATATAATAATTTACTCCTTGTTTTTACTAACTAACATAAATTTCCAATAGTAACAATTGCAAAGTAAATACAAAGCTTAAAGTGGCTTTTAGTGTACTAAATTGAAGAATATGATGATATAAATGAAATAAATATCCATTTCCAATCGGAGCAGTTGTAGTTCACAGCAAAACAATAAATTTATCAAAATTTCAAAGTATTTTTGTTTTATTACATTTTTAAATTTAAACTTTTAGATCGCCAACCTATATATATATATTGGTGAAATACAGGTGCACACAACAGATAATGTGCTTAAAAATTGGACCGATCGTGTAGGCTACTGCATGGCCAGCCGAGGCAGCCATTTGAATGAAATTATTTTCAATTATTAATCAGAAGGATTACTTTCAAATAAAAAAATAAATTTAAGGAAATATTCAGTAGTTTTTTTTAAGCATTTAAAAAAAAAGTTATTTGGCGGACCCTTTATTTAATATGAATGTAATGTGACGTATGAGTTATATTTAATTCCATTAGTTTCGTACATGACAAAATCGAAGTTTTTTTATTGCATACTTTTCAGGATAAATATTCCAGTACATGTAATATGTATGATGCGTATGAGTAATATATTTCAAATACAATTAAAAACGAAAGTATAGAGAAAGTATAGAGTAGTAGACAGCATTTGGGTTTGTTAGACGCAAGGGCATGGTGCAAACCCCAGATCAGACATCAACAAAGGATGTGTAAAGAAATCTACCTTCAGGAAGAAGACTCATCATGACTTGTAAAACATAGCAGGGAGTAAAAAAGAATCCCCAACAACAAAGGAAATATGTTGTATGTTTTCTTGAAATCTATTCATTACAACAAACAACTTTCAAAACTCAAACAATTTTAATTTTGATTCATTAACATGGCGCAAATTGAAGCAAGAATATAATTTTTTTAATAAAAGAAACAAAATTATTTCAATTTCATCTGTTTTATAAGTATCACAATAAAAAGGCAAATTTCTCTATAAGGCCCGTAACTATCAATATGTGTAAGCCTGGCCAGTAATATTTTCTACTGCCTTGTAATTTGTATCGTTCGAAATGTAATGAACATTTTAATAAATTTAAAAAAAAAGTTTGTTATTTAAAACAGATTGAAAATAAGGGTGAAAGAAAAATGAAGAAATAAACAAAAATAAAAAATAATTTGGCCGTAAGAAAAAATAGAACGGAAGCATGCATAACTGGGACATAAAACTCGCTGGTGCAAATTTTATGAACTTCTAGTATTTTTTTTTGTTTTTTTTGTTTTGTTTGGTTATTAGATTGCTTTCGTTTTATATTACAAAAAAAGAATTTTTCCTATATTACACTCGAAAATAAACATTAATAAGCTTTCAACAGATATGACTTATTTTTTAAATAAGCAATAATCAAGCAATAAAGTGGAAACAAGTCACTTTGTGTGGCTTATGACATTGTATTTAATTGAAACCATATACCGCCCACTTCACAGTTTTCATTTGCAGGCTAAACGATCGATTATCATATGGTTGTAGCGCTGAGAATTGTTTAGAAATAGTTTTCGAGTCGTATAAGCCACTTTTTCGAAAAAGAAGGCTTTTTCACAATCAGTTATGGGTCCTCCCAGCCCCATATGTGATAATTTTATTCAAAATTTAGTATCTGCTGTTGCTTTTGACCCATCTGCGGCAATGTGAATGGTCATATCGGATTTTAATTTATTTCTATTGGGGATTTATGCAATTGAAAGTGGATCTACAAATACAAAACATGACATAATAAGCCGTAATATGGCTGTTGCTGAGAAAGCTGTGGAATTGGCAAATTTAAATAATCTGCCACACTTTGTCTAAAGCTGGACTGTTGCTCAGACAACATTTTTTTATATGAAGTTTTATGGACCCTTCTTTTACAAACAACTTTTAGTTTGATTTGGTGTAATTTTGTCGGATAAACATGAACAGAGTTGCCAATACACACATACGTACATATATAATTGATCATTTCAGCCCTTCAGACCGGATTACGACCACACCATTTATCTTGTGTGTGTTAATTTTATTCATAAGTGGCGGGATGACGCTGAACGATAGATTTTTTTGAGAAACATTTCATGGCAACTTTTATTTACTCTGAGAGTCTTAATCTGCTGAGAGACAGTCGCCGAAGAAATATTTTTTTATATTTCGTGTTATTGGAGATGTCTGAACTAGGGTCTGAACAATGGTCTCACATCTAAGAAGTCAACAAATTACCTACTAGACAATGGTGACTTCTAGATTTACCAATAAGTTATATTATTCATGTAAAATTTTGAATCGATAGCCCATATGAATTGTGAAAAATTTGATTTTGTTTTAAAAATGTCGTCTGGCAGTTTTAATTTTCCGATCTACATTTTTCTAAAAGAATGAATCGTGCTGCAGAAATAATTTTGTACGGACAAAACTTCTGCTGGGACAACAGCTTAAGAGATAAATATTTGCATTGTACTAAATTGCACAGCATGTTTACTATGATAGCCAGAATCACTTTGTAATGCTCGATAAGCCATGTTGGAATCCCCACTTTTGTAGTAACTTTCCACTATTTTTACGGTTGGAAGTACATCACAGCCTTAGCAATATAACTTTAAATTTAAAACTCTACTGAAAGCTATGAAAAGAACACGCTGTTTGATTATAGCTTATGTAGCTCATGCAGGTTGGTAGTGGCTACAAGAAAATAATAGAGAATCTATGCTGAGATTATTATGTTTTAATGTGGATCTACTAAAACAGAGTTCCAAGAGATCCAAGTCCTTGGTAGACAAGTTGAAGATCTCACTCACTCACTACGGCGGCAACTGCTATTGTAGTAAAAGAGTAACAGGTCTAAGGTCGGGAATCTAACTTAAAAGTTTAAAATGTGATGCAACAATGTTCTTCATACTGAAATACTGTTCATAAAGTTTGCCTGTGTGGAAATCTGGTATTAGAGTACATATATTGAATGGAGATATTTCATGAAAATTGACGTAAACCGGTGCGTGAAATGTTGAATTCTTAAGAACGATGACGAGTTGTTGTTGATGGATTCTCCCGCACACTCTCAGCTATAGCTTCGGTATTTTCGGGTGAACGCACTCACGTTTTGGCGCATCGACAATGAAACCAGTTTCACGAAGTTAAGCATTAAACTTGCATATACCGGGCACTGTTGGTCCTTTTCTGTGACCAAATTTTATACGACATTTTCGTGTAATTTCCGATCAATTGTCCTTGTTTTGGAAATAAATTTCCAATAAATCCCAAGGCTGTTTAAGTATAAAGCGATTCATTACATTGAATGGAGGTTATATACTGAATTTTGTGACAGAATAGAATGACATATGTGCATATAGTCAGATTTGAAACATCCGATGGTTCAAATTTAAGCCGATAGGTGGGCCACCCGGTAGATACTTAGAGTGAGTGGAAACCTCATCTAAGATTGTACAAGAATGTCGAGTGCTTCTGAAAGATATAGTGCCTGGTCGCGAGGTTTTGAAAGTTGTGAAGGGCGGTATAACAGAGAATTCATATATTTGTATACGCTGGATTGGCATTACTCTGCAGATAGACAAAAAAAGTCAGTTTTAACTAATAACAGAGAAGTCGCCACAGTCGAGCTGGTAGTGTGTTGGCTTATTAGACATGAGGACGTGGTTCAAACTCCAGGTCAGGCATCCCGATCAAAACGAAATATGGAAATATATTTCTTCGGTGACTTCGTCTGTATTGGTCCCGCCCCATAGGTGTTAAATTGACACATACAATCCGAAAGCTAGGTAGTAATCCTGATTTAAGGGGTGTAATAACCAATTAAGTTTAACTAATAACAGACATTTTTCATAGAATCGCCTGTCCATTATAGACAAATTTTAATTCGAACTCTTTAATGCAAAAATGACTTGTGGGTCTGAAGTTACGTTTCGTATGTAACTTGCAGGATATTTAAATTCAAACACAACAGAGGCATGATTTTTTTGAGTGTTTATTTACTTCTGTCTGTTGTGCTATTTTACAATTTTTATTTATAACTGCCATGGTTATTACAGGCGAGAACTTAAACAAAGAATGAAAATTATGAAAAAAATAATATACAATCAGGTATAAACGACACCGAAATGCTTTACACTTCAAAAAGGAGAAGCAACTCTTGAAGCATTGGAAGCCGATATTCAAGCCACAATTGCATGAAATCATATTCAAATAATCAGTTTGATAGACGTAAAGCCTTAATTTTTCTGTTTCAATAAGTGAACCTCTGCAACATAATCCTTATCCCGCCAATAGTATTAAATTCTACCGCGTAGCTCAAATCAAATAAATGGTAGGCAGATATAAGGGTTCTATTTTAACCTACAAAAACATAAGTTTGGAGAAATGAAAGAAAAAAAACTGAAACTTTTCAACAATAAATAGAAAAAGTTTTAACCGCTTTCGTATTGAACTGGTTACCATCAGAAAAACCAATCGGCAAGAAAGGCAGAAAAAAAATTTAAAAAAAATCAAAGACATCGTTTGTATGTGTATAACGTAACAAACATACATACATATATACAGATAATTTTAAGGTTCAAAAATATGAAGAAAAAAAACAAAAAGTGTTAATTTTTGCCCCAAACATATTTTCATGTAACCTATACAGGGTGAGAATGAAAATAATACATTGCACAGTGGGAAATACACATGTTTTTTCAGACGCTATTATGTTATACATCCTACTTTATAATGACATTAACAGTACTAGCGCCTGTTGTATATGTATTCACTCATTCACAAACACATATTTTGTCTGAATATTAAATATGTTTGGGGGTGCCCTGGTAGTCTAGTAGGTAGTGTGCTAGACAATTAGCGTGATTTTATATACGTGATACATTTTATGTATCCTAGAATAAGTGCTTTAAACTTTATTTGAGTTGTTGGCTTAATTATCTGGATTGAATTCTTTACAGGGCCGGGGAATTCTAGTCGAAAAGGTTTCAAAAGCACCTTGTGCCAACTGCCACCGTAGTAGGGCAAGTTTGCAATATGGAGAATTCATCCTAGTGTAGACGCCGTAGTCTAGTAGGTAGTGTGTTGGCTTATTAGGCGTTCAAACCCCAGGTCAGACATCAAAACGAAATATGAAAAAAGATTTTTTCGGCGACTTCCTCTCAGCAGATTTCTAACAAAAACTCTGAGAGTAAATAAAATTGCCTTGAAAAGTTTCTCAAAAATCTGTCGTTCGGAGTCGACTTTAAACTGTAGGTCACGTCATTCATGTATAAAATTAACCCCCACAACATGAGTGATGTGAGAAGCTATGTCGTCATTCTGACTGAACGGTTGTAATGGCCAATTATGTATATGTATGTAGTTCGCTGTATAAATTTGGTGAACTTTTCTTTTGGGCTCGCATCTATAAAAATTTCAGTGTGAAGTTTCTTGATAAGAGATCCATTGCGATACAGATTACGAGTATCTTAAGCACTATCCACACAAACTCCATCTAAATTACTTGTCAGACGACCAAACTGTTGATATGCATATATACGTTAAAGTACATATAATGCTTTGACACATGGGCACATTAGTACCATTGAGCACTCTTCTGTTGTTTTTCTTTTGGGGTTTTCTGAGGATGCAATCGCACGCAAATAAGACACAAACCCTAGTGGTCTAATTCGACCTGACTTTAAATCTTGAATGCTATCCATTCAGAGATGTCGTGGCAAGCATTTGAGCGGTGCTAAATTCCTCTTATAATGGCATCAATACATTACTGAAACGAATATAAAAGTTTGATGACATCTCATGCACACAGTTTGTTTATTTAAAATTAAAGGTAGCAAGCGCTAAGCGAAAGACCTGCTATTTACTTTTAAACAAATTGTAGTTATTAAGTTAAATGTGGTAGTGGATTCCATTAATAAAAGATAGGCAGCTTCGTATCCGTGTACGAACAGCGTGAATATCGTGCCAAGACTGGATGAAGGGTTGCACGACAAGTTTGCTTAAACTCCAAAGAGCATTGTATTATGGGCACGCATGCAGGAAACTGCAGAAACTGCATCTACTGGGTACATGCTAGGGACTATAACTTACTTACTTATTTAACTGGCCATTAACAACGTGATTAACGGATTTCGGCCTGCCTTACCACATCCTTTAAGGCGCCTCTGCTTCTTGCGCGCCTTTATCAGTTGGTTAGACCAATCGCTTCCTGGATTTGGTCCTTCCAACGCAAACAAGGTCGTCTTCTTCACCGAATTCCGCAAGTCCCCGCATCAGATACCCGTTTCGCAGGAACATAATCCTCCATTCAAACGACAAAGACGAGCCAGCTCAGCTGATGGATGTTAATACGTTGCGCAACGTCCACGTCCTTTAGGAGCTCATATGGCTCACTGTTGGATCGGATGCGGAAATCATCGCCAACTTGCACTGAAACGAAGATCTTACGTAGGACTTTTCTCTCAAGGCTGCTGCATTAGTGCTTATTAGTGTCTATGCCTCTACTTAGTTTTAGTTGGTGCTTACTATACAAATGATTTGAAAGAACTATCAGGCATTGACATTAACAATGTGATTTGCTTCATCAGGAGCTTTAAGGGACTACTGTTTTACCACAATTGGTCCTGTATGTCCATCCAAGAAACTTGGATCAAACGACATCACAGTTTTCTTTGTTATTTCTTTCAAAATCGCCCACTGTGCGTTGAAATAATAGGAATAATGTTGGTTTTCTCGCAGAAAAAGTAAAAACAAAACATAGACCGGAAAAATCATAAGAAACAAATGATGAACAAAAGTTGTAGAATAAACAGGAAATAACAGGGTGTTGGTTATTGACATTAAAAAAAAGAAAAAATATTGATTCACATTTAAATTGTAACATTCAGTTGTAAGGCCTCCTTGCACCACCGTTTTTTACTACTTGTTCGTTGGGTTGTTATTAGCCAAGTTAACATTTATTGTTATTATTGTAACCAATTTGTAATGAACTTTTTTGCCAATGAACATCAAAACAAGAGAAAAAGTTCAAAGTATTGGCAATACGTTGCGTATCATTAATGAAATTGGCTCAGTCACAGTGAATTGTTATTACCACGATTACAAAGCGTGTTTCTTCTTTGTTTTTCACCCTTAAGGGTGAACATATTTATTAAAATTAAGGATATTCACAGTTTAATGGCAAACCATGACATTAGTAATACTTGGATTATGCATGACCTTAACGGAAAACTTTTTTTTTAATAATTTTTGCGCCTGAGGTTTAATTCATTTACAAAAAAATGGTTGTTCCACGAACGCTTGTGAAAGCTTATTGTTGCCATTAACGCGTATCTGTTTTTCGGTTTTTTTAATCTCATTTACCCATCATTTGGCGTTAAGTGTCCTAAGGGCATTTGATTAAAAAAAAATTGTAACTCAATCAGTAAATTTAAACAAATAAAATTTTAAATTATCTATGTATTCCACAGTTTCTCTGTTTATCGGTCACATTAAAGCTTTATTCTAGAGCAGGCGTTAAATATTAAAAGTCATTAAAAGCGCCACCACCCCCCTGGAATTTGTTTTCCATTATTTTTAACAATTCATGCAGATCCGTGTAAGAGTTGGAGTTCATTTTCCTTCGTTATTTTCTTCCATTCAATGCTAAAGATAATTGACTTAAACTGTGATAATCATTGAATATGCAAATTAAAGAAATTTGAATAAAAAGCAAGAAAATGAAATGTATTACGAAAGAAAGTATGAGAGAAAGAAAGAAAGAACGAAAGGAAGATAAAATGATGAAGAAATAAATGAAAAGTGTGTACAATTTTATCATCAGTTTTATTTGTTTGGCATGAGAGAAAAAAAAATGTCACTTGCATGGCATTCAACAATAAATTCGATTAAAGTTTCTTTTTTTTGTTTTTATTTTTGTTTTTGTACAACTGACTTTTGCATTCACAGTGATTCGAGTATCCCGAAAGCAAGATACAAAAACCGGTTACAAAACCGGTTCATACAGTTAAAAAAAAAAAAAGATTGAATTCGAATAATTTTCAAATCTTAAATCTTGCTTCTGGATTTGTTGTTTGCTAGGTCTTTAATCATGGCCTGTTTCTGTAAGACAAACGATGTCACTTGCTTGTCTATTTATATGGAAAACACAAACAAAAACACTAAAGATTTGCAAACAGGTAAGCAAGTGAAATTGTTTGCTTTATAGAAGCAGCATATAAATGTTCTATCAAATGTTCTATCATAGATCGGCACATCTCAAGCAATAGCTAATAAGTTCGATGCCTTTTTAATTCTTTTTTGACAAACTAGTATCGATGGCTGTCAGTAAATTTTATAAGAAGATGAAAACATCAAAATTGTTTAAGCAGGACATCATGTTTATACATCAAGGTTCAGTCTTGAGGTTCAATTTTAACCGTATTAAAGCATGATGAGCAAGAAAATTGTTATAAGATTAAAGGACAAATGACCACCACCCTTATTTTCTCTATAACTTATTGGCGTTTGAGCCCCCTATAAGAATACTTTTTCGATTTGGTAAAACCAGCATGGAGTACAACAAACCATAGGTGGTCCAACAAAACTTATTGAAGTCGCCATAGTCTAGTAGGTAGTGTCTTGGCTTATTAGACGTAAGGACACGGTGCTAATCCCGGGTAACACATTTCTAACCGAAACCGAAATATGAAAAAATATTTCTTCGGCGACTGCCTCTCAGCAGATTTCTGGCAAAAACTGTGCGAGTAAATGAAATTGCCATGAAAAATAAAAAAAAACTGCAATTCGGAATCGACTTTAAACTATAGGTCCCGCCACTCATGTATAAAATGAACACACACACCATTAGTCCTGTGATAAGCTAGATTGTAATCCTGACTGAAGGGCTGTAATGATCAATTATTCAACAGTGAACAGCAGGAAAACTAGGAAACTACTTGTGTTCTACAAGAGATTGGTTCGCACTCTAACAGGAATTATAATGGTACACTGTACTATTGGCAGTTTCGCTGACAAGCCCATCAGAATTACTGCAGAAGCTGCCAGGATGTGGAGGAAACGGAATCGGCACAACACCTTTTATCTCAATGCTCTGTACTTCAAAACAGGCGTCACCGGTTTTTTAGGTGACAGAACGTTTGAAGCTCTGGCCATGGTGACGAACGTGCCACAAAGAGAACTGGCATCTGGAGCTTGGGGTGGTTCAAACCCATGACTAAATGATCATTACAAAGGAGCTTATTTACCTCACACTGGTAATATAATAAGACATATTTACCACCGAGTGAACATGCCAGTGAACGATAAGTTTAGAGGACGTGTACTTGTCAATTAAGACAAGTACAGTACCCGGAGGTCGAATTGACCCATTGTACAGTGAACGGTAAACTACCCGCTAACACATCTGAACCATATGGCCGTTAAAATTTATCAAGAATTGTTTGTATTGTAAACAAATTAAGTGGTTTCCAGTCTGACTAATTGATTATCAAACGTCTTTCAAACATAGGTATACGGTGTAATATGTTCTTTACCCAACCAGCGAGATCGCAAGATTTGACCACGAAGTACATTTTCTTGTGGGAATTTCTTAAGCCACAGTTGTATGCGAATAAGCTACAAGCCACAGTGGTCTTCAAAGCCGACATAACCTCTGTCATCGTTCATATTCAGTCTAATTTATGTGTCAGAGACAGCGAAAATTGGACATTTCATATGCGCTTTACCTAAGAAAGCCAAAGCGTACATTTGAACGGTGTTATACTCCAGATATAATGGCATCAATAGGCCTTTCAAATCAATAAAATATGCCGGTGATATCTCACACAGGCTTTGCTTAATTTAAAGACCATTACTGAACTAAAATCAAACTTCAGAAGGTATATCCAGTTCTTACAAAACTTAGATATTTACTGAAGCTTTATTTAAATCGAGTTTTTGTTTGAAAATTATTGCCGGAAAGCCATTCTTTGTATTTAAATCCTGTTTTTTCCCTCTTAAATTCTCCTTTTTTTGAATACCCTATCAGAACCCATATATATTTCGCCTGTACATCTGACTCCTATTGCACGTGAATGTAGAGAATAAATACAAAAAAAAAATTATTCTGCATATTGACACTGTGTCGTGCTGCTTCCAATAAGAAACGAAAATATTCGCAAGAAAAAAAACGCGAAATAAAACGTATAACTTGGCAGTTAGACATGGACTAGAGAAAAATGTTTTCTTATTTGTTGGAAAATAAAAGAAGAAGAAGAACGATAACACCAAGTAAACTTCGGGTATAATTAACCCCTTCTAACATATACCGAAACTGGTTCATGTTAATCGACTTTTTGATCGTCAACACTAACGTAAGTCCTTAGTTGATTGTCAACAAAGTCAACGTCATCAGTAGAGATTAATTGATTTTGTAGGGTTTTTCCTAGCGAATAGATATTCAGAAAATTCCTTTTATTTGCTGGTAATCCACATATCAAACTTATTTTTGTATCCGCATTATACCACACTCTCAGAGGAGTCGCATTTGTACGTGGTATAGACTTCCTATAGAATGTAAGGTGGTATTTCTAATGGTGAGTGCACAACAAGCTTACATAATGGCTTAGGTGTATGCCATCTACGCATCAACTTGTCAATTAAGACAAGTACAGTACCCGGAGGTCGAATTGACCCATTGTACAACATCCTAGTTTCTCACACCACTTATGTTGCGTGTGTTAATTTTATACATGTTTAAAGTCGACTCCGAACGACAGATTTTTGAGAAACTTTTTTTCATGGCAATTTTTATTTACTCTCAGAGATATTGCCAGAAATCTGCTGAGAGGAATTCGCCGAAGAAATACTTTTTGTATTTCGTCTTGATATATGGCCTGGGACTCGGACCCTGGCTTTACTTCTAATAAGCCAACACTAGACTACGGCGACTTCAAAAAAAAAAAAAATTTTAATGTTTCATGAAGTTTTTGAACAATTTTGGCGGAGCATGTTTAATCAATCCTGTAAGTTATATTATCCCAAATATAAATACATAATCGTATCCTTTTATAGGAAAACAAGTGGATTCAGTTTTTGCAAAACCTTCACTCACATTCAACATTTAAGGGGTTAAAGCTTTTGTTAAATGTTGGTAGTCATGTTGCGGTCTGTAGACGTATGTTCACCAGCTATACAGTGTCGGTCGAAATAAACAAACATTATCGAATTTGTGACGATAGCAATTCACATAAGATCTAACAGCGTCCAATGTATACCGAAAAAATCACTGTTTTGGGCTGCCGGCGTCATCTGGTGATATTTAATTGAGTACGATGTTGGTCAGTCGAAGTCGCCGCATTCTAGTAGGTAGTGTGTTGGCTTATTAGACGTAAAGCCCCGAGCCAGACATCAAAACAAAATACAAAAAGTATTATTTCGGCGGCTTCCTCTCAGCAGATTTCCGGCAAAAACTCTGAAAGTAAATAAAATTGCCATGAAAAATTTCTGAAAAAAATCTGTCTTTCGGAGTCGACTTTAAACTGTAGGTCCCACCACTCATGCATAAAACTAACACACACAACATATGTAAGTGGTGTGAGAAACTAGGTCGTAATCCTGACTGAAGGGTTGTAATAACCACTTATGTACGTATGTTGGTCAGGCAATCACTATCCACGGCGAGCATTAAAGGCTGTTAATTACTAACTTATTTGACCTACATTGGCTGATCTGGACACCAACGACATGTAGTTTCAATGCAGCTGCATAGCTCATGCCACATTCTGAACTTTAATTCGATAATCCTGATGTCTGTGGTGAAAAGGTTGATCTTCACAACTCTTAATTGTGTGCTGTAATCTCAACTTGGAGAATAAATCTTGTAATACATCATTTTTAATAATTAATCAGCTCTTATCTAAAATCAGTATTATAATTAGTGATAAAAGATTCAGTAATTGTAGTTGGCATACATTCCCTTATACTTAATCTTTCAAGGTCTTACCACAGTATTTTTTTAGCATCACATATTATGACTCCTCTTTTCTATTTTTACATTCTCCCACTTCTTTTTACTTTTAAAGAGAGGACACCCATATTCTCTCAACATAACGAAGAAAAACCAGTATTACACAGTTAAAGAGAACATATCTGTGATATATATTATCACGTGATAGATTATATACAACAACAAAAATTAACATCACGTTACTTATTTAAGACAAAACTGAGGTTTGATCGAAGGCTACATATTTGCATAAGGTGTTTTTAACTTCGTCTGTAAAACCCTCAACATCTTGAAGGTGAAGTAAAGTACTATACATATAGTGAAGAAAGTGGTTTTTATTATAAAAAGAAAAGAAAATTATTAATTTATTTAGTGGCAAAGTTTTTGAGATATATAAAATAACAATTATTTCCTAAAAATAATATAGAAATTTTAGTGAATCTGTTTTAAACAGTCTGTTTCTTTGGGAAGTGGTAAATTCATTAAAAGGTGTTGTTTTTTTATCATCTTAATAAAATGTTGCATTTTTATATAGTTAATTTTATATATCACCAGTACCTCGAGTAAATCACCAATTTGGAGCAGACACAGTGTTTCCTAAAATCTACATAAAAATCTAAAAGAAATAACCATACTTTTGCTATAACATTATCAATAATATTCACTAAATTCTAAATCGCAAAATTAAATATTCTAACCTTTAAAACTCTAATGTTTAAATTTTAAATACCATGAATTCATCTATCTAAATACATATGTTCTATTAAATAATTTATAATTCTATCAACATGTACTTATATATAAAATACCACTAAATTATAATTACATCTATCATCTCAAAATTTTCTATTTAGTATTCATTTTTCTTATATATAACCTATTTCTATATCTAACCCTTTATCTCTTATAAAAATGAATTATTATATAATACCTTAATATTTAAAACCTATAAAAATCATAATGATTGTAAAGCGACTCCATTAAATGAAGCTGAAGGCCTTCCGCATCGTTGGAATCGAGGCCCTACTGTAAGTTAAAAACCATTATTATTTTTGTTTAATACACGTTCATTTAGTATTTAAGTATTTGTTTCAAAAAATATACCAGTGACGGCATTTTTAAAAGCTTAACATTACATGCGAAGAAGTAATTAAGAAAAAGTATCAAATGAACTACTATTATATATATTTGTCCCATCACTGATATATTTATTACGTATTCTCTCATATAATTGCACAAGAGCAATTGAAGATGATCCTCTCATTGAATTCTTAACTGTTATACTTGCGTTTGTTTTTTTTATCTTCAATTTCTCTTTTGTAATAATAAAGTTAGTAATCACTGATCATTTGTAATGATAGCATGTAGTGATATTAATATCATGATAATTAGTTTTTTTGTTTGTAATTTCTATTTATCCATTAGATATTTTAAGACTGTGAATTATTTTTTTATTTTTTTTTTTGTTATAAATATTTCAATATGACCAGATGTTAATGATATGATATTAATGATATTTAAGGGTTTTCGTAACATAGTCGAAAACCATGGTAGGGTGAGTTCAGGGACGTAGCACAACAACAACGCTACTTTAAAAAACATGCAAGGACAAGTCATGTGTATTGTTTTATTTATTTTTTTATTGTTGACCAAAAATTAGGCATTTGAATCGCACGTAATTTTTTTATTTTTGTGGTTTTGTTGTAAGAAATTGGACGCGCGGAACAAGATCCCCTCCCACATCTCCCGAACTAGATAGCTATCAAGTACGTGCGTAACGTTCCAAACTTAGTCCAATGAAAATTAAGTTCCTGTTTAGGAAATTGAAGCAGAGATTTCTATGTTTTAAAGTACCAACAAAGCGTAATTTCATTTACCACAAGTAAAAATGGCGCCCAACGTGGGCCAAGAGGAAATTGAAGTTCTGTTTTTTTTTATTGTTACAATAAACATTATCACAATCTTCAAGTGGGAAACTTATCAAAACAAACATTTGTGATTGGCGGCTTCATCTGGTAATATTTCTTTAGGAACTATGTTGGCTAGGCCATCAATCTCAAAGGCGAGCACTATAGGTCGATGATTACTAACTTCTCTTGAAGTCGCCGTAGTCTAGAAGGTAGTGTGTTGGCTTATTAGACGTAAAGCCAGGGTTCGAGCTCCAGGCCAGACATCAAGACAAAATACAAAAAGTATTTTCTTCGGCGACTTCCTCTCAGCAGATTTCTGGCAAAAACTCTGAGAGTAAATGAAATTGCCATGAAACAGTTTCTCAAAAATCTTTCGTTCAGAGTCGACTTAAACTGTAGGTCCCACCACTCATTTATAAAACTAACACACACAACATAAGTGGTGTGAGAAACTAGGACGTTGTAATAACGATAAAATTTAACCTGGTTTATGCGTCAGAGTCACACCCAGGACAGCAGTAGCGATATGAATACGCAATCGGTCATTATAATCCTGCAGTCAGTATTACGACCTAGCTTCTGCCACCACTTATGTTGTGTGTGTTATTTTTATATCCGAGTGGCGGAGTGGCGAGTGTCGACTTCGAATGACAGATTTTTTTTTTGAGAAAGTTTTCAAGGCAATTTTTATTTACTTTCGGAGTTTTTACCAGAAATCTGCTGAGAGGCAGTCGCCGAAGGAATATTTTCTTCATATTTCGTTTTGGGGGAGATGTCTGACCTGGAGTTTGAACCGTGGCTTCACGTCTAATAAGCTAGAACCCTTAATTACTAGACTAGGAAGCCTTCCATAAGGATGAATAAGCGTCATAGCATCGATGCTATGAAAGCAATTTTTAGTGCCATATGTTTTCACCGACACTGTGCAAAATGTTTACAATGCTATGGTATGGTATATTTCAACGTATACATATATTATTTAGTTGATAATAATATTATTGTTATTGTTGTTGTTGTTGTACTTTTATTTCTTGTATTTTTAATGTTTGGCTAAATTTCGTTTCCGTTTGGTATTTTATATGCAAAATACAAACTTCTGATGCAAATGTTTTATCAACAGAGAGCTACGAATAAGAAAATGCAGAGGCTTTGCAAAAAAAAAAACTTCTACCAACACTAAGGCAAATGGTAAAGACGAAAATTCAATTTCCTCAACTACATGTTTAGTGTTGTTGTTGTTGTTATTATTGCTACTCTAACTGCCACTATCGTATTAGACAATATGGTAATGTATGTGCCTGTATGTGTTTTTAACATTTTTCTCCATTGAATTTGCATTCAAAAGTCGTTGATGTTCAAAAATTTTTTTCAAAAAAAAAAAAGAATTGCAAGTGTATGCACATGCATATGTGTGAGTGGCAAAGAGTGTCTGTGTCTGAAAACAAAACACTTGTTTATGTTTTGTTGTTGCACTTGCAAGCTCCTTGCAAGTGCATACATGCTGTTGTATGCATATGTGTGCTTATCATACAGACGTGTTAGCTTGCAATGGCATGCGAATGAGTTGTAGTACCCATAAGAACCGGCAATTCGTATGTGCCACTTCCGGTATCTTTGTTGTTTTTGTTTCAATTATATTTACTTGTATTATTGTTGTTGTTGGTGTTGTTGTTGTTGTTTTCAAAAAAGGCGTAAATGTGTAATGCTCCTGAACCAACACTTTATCTTGTTCGTTTTTAGTTTTGTTATTGCATTTCGGTTTGTGAAATGCAGAAAATTCGTTTATTCTTCTTCCTCTTCTTCTTTTGTTTTCCTTCATACCCTTCCTCTGCTTCCATTCGGTTTTTGGCCATTTCAATGTTTAAGTTACGTTTCTATACAAGTTATATGGAAATTTCTATTTGGCATTTCGTGTATGGCAAACAGTATCCAGTAAGTTGATTTGACTACTTACTTACCATCGTTTTATCGTAATCTCTCTGATCAGTTTAGAATTTTAAATCAATTGTTTTTGTTGCAATCCTCAATCCATTTGTAAGTTAAAAACGAATATTGATTTTAAAATGACTATTCCAAGTACAGAAAATGTAGATACTTTTAGATTTATACTCCCCATTTAAATCCCAACATGTATTCCATTAATTTTTATGTACTTGAGATTTAAGTCGAAAGATATTCCAAGACACTTTTTGTATACACAACAAATATTACTAAGCCATTAATTATAGCACTGTAGGATAATTAATCGTTATTCATGCATTTTTGTTTTTCTTATTTTTTTTTTTTTTTGGAAAATTCCTGCACAAAAAATTGTCTATCAATGCTGGAAACTAGGTTGTATACAACATTTACTTCATATGTCAACAATCTTGAAATTACGCTTAACCCTTTAGAACATACAAAAGAAAAAAATGTGCAAGGCATCCTTGGTTGGTTCATATCATAGGTCAGCAATGAGTATTCAAAACGATTAGTAGAATCGAATCATACTTATACGCATTCATACTTATTTTCATGTCATACTCATACTACTCATGTTGAAAGTTTGAAATACTCATGGTACTCATGCTTAACAATACGCATGATGTTATTGATTTCGACTCTCCATGACTCATCGTATACACGACTTACAAAATAAGTATGATTCCCGTACGAACACTACAATACTCACAAGAAGGTTGTGTGTTTGCTCTGCTTGCTGTCTTTGTCTTAGTTGTTTGTGTCTTTCTTCTTTCTTTGTAAATGCAACAATAACTAAGACTGTAAATTTTGATGAATGATTCGAGTCACTCGAATCATTTATGAGTATTATAAGTACATTTCTAAAGTTATGAATATAAATGAGTAGGCTTATGAGTCAAACATATTTCAAATGTTATGAGTTTGATGTCAACGTTGTACTCATACTCATTGCAACTTGTACTTATAAATCAATGTTGTACTGAATACGAATGAATCAGAGTAGTTGGATTTCAATACTGTTGACTCACTCATACTCAAAATTTCATGAGTATTTATGAGTAGCAAAAAAACGATTCATTGCTGATCTCTGGTTCATATCAATGTTATTAACCCTGGACGGTTACTGTTCCTCAATTCGACTAAGCTCATTTATTCTTTATCATATAATTCTTTAATGTTTGACCAAATTTCGCTTTTTTTTTCAACAAAGTTAGTTAATAATGAAAGCTTGCAGTCAGTAGAGGAAAAAAAATCTTTTTGTTCGTCGATCCAATGAAGAGTAACCTTACTGTACCAAAATGACCATCCAGGATTAAAAAAATGGGTGGCCAGGGTACGTTTACTCACTACAAGATTTCGTTATCAACCAACATTGTTAATAAAAAGTGCGTAATTTGGTCAAACATAAAAGAGTTATATGATAAAAAGTAAATGAGCTTCATCGATTTGACGAATAGTAACCAATTAGGGTTAAAGTGTTCGTCGATTTAACGAAGAGTAACCTTAATTTACAAAAATGAAACGTAACCGTCCAGGGTTAAGGAAAAACCTTTGCAAGACTATAATAGTACCATTTACGAAAAGGAGAAAACTTTCTATGTGAAAAAATATGCCGGTCCTGGTTGAGATAATATCACGCAAACTGAAGGTAAAATCTGTTGAAATATAATTGAATATTAAAATTACATGGAAGGCTCATATAGCAAGCGTAACAATAAAGATCAGACATGTCACAATGATATGCAAAATTTTGCAGGGAAATCTGGAGGATGTATATGTATATTAGTGATGGTCAGATTAATAGTAACATGTGGGACCATTGTTTGGGTGGACGAAACAGATCTAAAACCAATTCAAATAGATTTGGATTAAATATGGCGATTTGAGCTTTGAAAAGTCTAATAAATCACTTTCATTTACCCAGAACCAGAGTACGACAGGATTTTGTGGAATTGCTTTGCAACGGGACTTAGTAACAACTCTATATACTCTTTCAAATGACGTGTAATTCTGTAATAAATATATGAACAAAGAAACAATATTGGGAGAAAGTGGCACTTTTAGTCCCAAAGTGAAAACTTTCAAGCCTATGGAAAACTCGCAGGTACTTTCCAAACGAAAGTCTGTGTCATCTAAAGATTCAATCAATTCAATTGGAAGCGATATAGCAATACCTTTTGGAAATCATGCTGCTTCCGTGCATTCGACTCTTATGAGGTTAACTCGATAATAGTATGGGACTGTGTGTGGAAGCTAAACCAGTTAGGTAGGGTAGAAAGGTTACTCACTGTTGGGCCCCTAGTTATATGGAAATTCAAGGGTAAGAGCAGGTAATAAGTATGAGAGGAGGAGAGCTTCCATGTGGCTAATAAAGTCAGAACCTTTCCGTGGAATCGAATGTTTAGATGGGGACGTTTGGAAGGGTATACTCACCGAAGGAGATGAGACTATTCTCAAAACAAATGTGTTGGACTCTTAACTTTTATTCAGTAAATATAATAGAAGGATATTTGAGTCATACGGCAGACTATGCAGGAGTAACTTAAGGTTAGTCAACTCAAGGCACACTGGTTCAGAAGGTCTTGAACCCAATATATATATATGCTGTGACAGCGTGAATGAATTATGAGAACAAATACTTGGAAACTATAAGGCATTAATGTATCTCAGAAGAAAACATGTAAGTGTATATCGGGTACTAGGCAGAGAACTGTCCGAGATTTGTGCCGAACAGCATCCTGAAGTTTGTCTGGGCAATAGGTTTGGAGAAGATCCTACACAGAATGGAACGCAATATTCCTTTTCACTCTCTACACGACAGCTATAATAGTAATATCAAACTTGTTTAATATATTGCCAGAGAATTTTCTAAAGCAACTGACTGCTTGTTTATCGTTCCAGATCATTAGTTTGGAAAAAGTTGCGATACGATCTAACAAGTGCACGGTATAATGTATGATAGGTACGATAACCTTTCAGACCTTAAAACATTTCAACCCTTTTCTTTGAAAGTCTCCTCAACTGTTAATGTCAAGAGTTTCTGAGCGTAATATCTGTTTAACCGAACGTAGCTCTTACATGAGTTTCAGGGCTCTTAGTTTCAGACATTCTAGCCGGCATAGTAGTTCCGATTGCCTAGAGTACTTCACGGTCGTTGAATAAAAAGATTTAACTTCGTTGATAAGGGCAATTAGAGCGCACGTGCTGAATCTATCTGGAAAACAAGCGACTAATTTGTTAGTCCCTATAATCGCAAGAATACTACCCTTTTGGAAAGCATACCGATTGATTGGACATTTCTACTTATGACTTCTGCTGGAGGTGTGAATCTGAAGAAGAGATCAAACGCAGACTGTTGATATCCTGTCATTTTTTACAGATTTCTCTAAACTATGCATTAACGCAACTCGGCATGAATTCTTAAAAGAATTCCCGGCTTGTGCTAAGTCCGGCCTAAAGGCAACAATAGCATTCAATAATTAGTTATTAAGTTTTTGTCTAATTTAGAGTTTAAAATTTACAACCATTCAATGCCAATTGAAATATTAAATTTTTGCATAAAAAATAATAAAAAATTGATATTTGTTTCCGCCCGGGTTCGAACCCGGTTTTAAGTTTTAGACGAATGTGATTGCTATTGTACCACGGAAATATTAAATCATCTATGCTTGTATTGAAAAATCTAACAAATATAAAAAAAAAAAAATTGTAGAATAATCCAATAGTACGGTGAAGTGTAAATTTGGTCATTAGAGGAATTTGTTTCTCTCATTATATTTTTTTTTCATTCAGGCCACCTTATATTTTTCCCATAATTCTATGGATGTTGCAATAACTACTGAATTTCATCGGTTTCCGTGGTGTAGTGGTTATCACATCCGTTTAACACGCGGAAGGTCCCTGGTTCAATTCCGGGCGGAAACATCTCATAATTATTTTTTTGTAATGTGTTCGAACTAAAGGTTGAGATTGAGATTCTAAATTAAAAATATTTTTTCTTATAATTTTTGTAATTTAGTTACTAAAATATTTCTGATGTTATATTAGAATTTTCTGTAACCAAAGCCACTAAAGTCAACCCCTTACTTAGTAAGCTTTTGGCCAATATTGGTGGTCATGTACAAAGCAGACGCAGATTGATGATGACAACTCAAGACTCTATTCTGCTTTACAGCAGTGAGACCTGGCCAGAAGCGTTAAAGGCAGGCAGCCAAATGCAAATTTTATCATCGGTACAACGAACCGCTGCGGGTGGCATCGGCATATAGAACTGTATCTAAGTCAGCAGTGCTGGTAATCGGTGGTGTAATACCTATAGGTTTACAAGTAAGCGAACGGAAGAAAGTGTGGGACACTAAAAACGTGCACGGAGAGACAGTAAATGTCGACGATTCCAGAAAGCGAACCATGCAACACTGGCAAGAGAAATGGAACACTGAAAGAAGTGGTAGATGGACGGCAAAACTTCTCCCAGATATTACCGCTGGACTGAGAGAAAATTTGGTGAAGTTAATTACTATTTAACACAGCTGCGATCTGGAATCGGTTATTTTTGTAAATATCTGTTCAAAATCAGGAAATTTTATTGCATTCATGATGATGCGTCGATTGATGACGCGGAACAAAATTTCTTTCATTGTGAGAGATCGAGTTAAGAAAGAACGAATCTTGAAGTCAAAGTCGACGTCTGTACCGTCGAAAACTTCTGCGATATACTTCTGGGCAGCGAAGAAAGTTGGAATAGCATAGTCAGTTATACTGAAGTCTAGTTGAAATCTGAAAAACTTGACTTGGATGAGAGGATTACAATAGATGCTTAAACACCTTTTCCGATCTCGTTGTGTAATTCGGACGCGGATACAGATGTGTAAAGGGACCAAATGGCTAGAAGGAACTCGGATTAATACTACGGTAGTTTCGGAGTGGGAACGAAGAGTCAAAAAGAGAAGGGGGAGATTTAGTGGGTGATGACCCCACACACAAGGGATAGTGACGACTTCCCCTATGTTGCGGTTAGGTACACTTCTCCTCCTCAGCGGAAAAAATTATAAAAAATATTAGAATTTTTATGAAAAATTGTATAAAAAATATTCAATTTTCTTCAATCGTTTTTTCTACAACACTAGCGGCAATTTTTACCTTTCCTCATCTTCTATGTATGTATGTATGTTTGCGTAAGTCATTGCCACAATCTTACGAGTACGCACCATGACAACATTAACGACAACGACTTATCGATGTTTTCAGGCATCAGCTGCAGATTAAAATCACCGGCATGAATAGCAAATCGCAAAAAAAAACTTTTCATCGTATTCATGCGAGTATCATTTTTTATTTCTTGAGTTGTTGTTGTTGTATGTTGGACAAAAGAACACTTTCTTTTTTTGTGGATTTATGTCCTGGAGACATATTCATAGTGACAATATGTGATTTCCATAGAATGAATTGTTTTGCTTTTGTTGGTCGTTTGTCATCGTAGTGATATGGCGAAATTGGCAAAGATTAAAATACATTCAATAGATTTCTTGTAATGCGGTGCCGGAAAAAAATGTTATCGGAATAAAATTTTTTTCTTTTATTAAAAAGTGCCAAATCAAATGAGTTTAAGGTTACTTGGCAAAAAAAGGGAGAAGAAAACGGAGAAAGTTATGATGGAAAAGAAAAATGGAAAGTTATTTGGGTTCAAATTGCTTATTGAATCAGACATTATCAAGAATTTTGTTTGTGAATAAAACATAGTTTTTTTATGACAAAAAAACTGGCCTTGATAATAATACGAAAATAGTGTTATTAAATTGATAAACAAAAACTACAAAATCAAACAATGGACTTGTTTAGATGATCAAACGAATAAACAAAAATATAGCAACAAAATCAGTATAAAAAAGGGATAAACAAGTAAACAAGAAGCAATAACAACACTGCAAGGACAAACCTAAACAAAATACACAAACAACAACAACATAAGCAATATGTTTACATTTATAGAGAGTTCACGAAGGCAAAGTCATTTACCAACAAGAGCGCTCAACAGACTGTTTACCAAGCGATATAAAAGGCAAGACAAAGCAGGAAACGGGAAGAGAAGGAATTCAGTTAGTTTTGTGTGAAGACACGTTGCGTATGAAGAGTATTATTGTGGTTTGAAGATCTCTGTTTCAAAGATCTATTGAACAATTGTTATTGTGTACGCGGAAGAGTGTAAAGAAGAATAACAATTAAAGCAAATTGTTGTTGTTTACATTAAGTTGTGAATAGTGGCACACAGAATTTTGCGAACAATAAAGAATTTTAATTAAAACTAAACACAAATTTATTTTTATTTTACTTCCAATCTACGAACTCAAATTTTTAATGTTTTTAAAAGAGTAAAAAACGTAACAATATTATTGGACTTTACCCCAGAAGAATCAAACGTTTTCTACGTTTAAACAAAGCGAGAACGATGAACGCAATGGATGCTCCTAAGAGACTGTTACCGATGAGAACGTCAAAAAAAGTATTGCTCCGTATAGCTTTCTTTGGCAGTATTTACTGCTTGTATATGCGGAGGCGGTTTTTACAGTTTTTTGGTAAAAATCTTTCCATGTTGTTCACACAAGGTTCCACAACTTTTTTAAAATTTCCAGAAAAACTAGCAACGCCGCTTTTAAGAACTTCTCAGATGTGGTCTATGGAGTTAAGGTTGACTGACTTGGACCGCCGATCAAGACCTTTCTAGCGTTTGCCACAGAGCAATTTTTTATTAGTCCCCCGGTATGCTTAGGGTCATTAGCATGTTCGAAAACGATATCCGCCGCCTGTAATACGATTTTGACGTAAGACGTAACCTCAACTTGGGAGAATAAATCTTTCAAGAGGGAAACTTCTCAAAGCAAAAACTTGATTTAAGATTACGGCTACATAGATGGATAGTAAACATTAACAGAGTGAATGAAAGTGCATATCACTCTAAGAGAATATTTACGGCTTTTTATTTTCTCTTACGTATATAAATAAATAAAAAAAATAATACAGATTTTACTTCTGAGTTAAGCTAATGCTTAAAATGTTTACAAAGTATTAAGCAGTGATGGTAGTAACTATACTGCAGACTATTTAACCGCATGGCTTGGTAAACGTTATACGGATTTTGCATTCGAAAAATCTACGATGCGAAATCAGCACTGAGAACAATGAACGCAGTGAATGCTTCGAAGAGGCTGTTATCGGTAAAAATTGCAAAGAAGTATTGAGCAGTTTTCGTTCCTCGTTGTACGCACAAGGACTCGCAATTCTTCCAAGTTTCTGGAAGTACAAGGATTCTGTTTTTAAAATTTCCTAGAGGGGTTCGATGGAGTTAAGATCGACTGACTCGGGCCGCTGATCAAGACCTTTCTAGAAGATTGCCATAGAGGCATTATTTGTAATATTTCCGGTATTACTTGTTATCATGTTCATCATGCGCCGGATTTAATACAGATTTTACTCCACTGGCTAGTAAGCTAGTGCTTAAAATGTTTACATAGAATTGAGCAGTCATTGCATCAGTTCTTCTGTATACTATTCTAACTCCTTAGCTGCCATGCAACGTCATAGCTTGTCGAATATACCTTTAAACTTTAAAGTTAATCTGAATTATTTTGCTTGGAAAGTTTTTCCTTGCTTTTGTCAACATCACCGCTTGCTATTAATTTTGGTTTCATTTGATTTGATTTGATTAAATAACCTTCCAAATTCTAAACGGATTGATTGAAAAGTTTCACTTTTCTTTTTTATTAAGGTACTTTGAACGCATCAGCAGCGTAGTATGTTCGACTCCCATCTCGTATTTAGGTACAGTTAATTGGAAGTTAAATTATTACATACATACGTAATTGGTCATTACAACCGTTCAGTCAGGATTACGACCTAGCTTCTCACACCACTTATGTTGTTTATGATAACGTAATCCATGACTGACGGGATCTACAATTTAAAGCCGATTACAAACAACAGATATTTGATATTTCATGGCAATTTTATTTACCCTGAGAGTTTTTGCCAGAAATCTGCTCGGAGGCAGTCGCCGTAGAAATATGTTGTTTTATTCGAAATGCCTGACCTGGGATTTGAACCGTGACCTCACGTCTAATAAGCCAACACGCTACCTACTAGACTACGGTGACTTAAGATTACATAAATAATTGGTCATCAATTACACTTTAATGAGGATTATGACCTAGTTTCTCACATCACTTATGTTGTGTGCGTTAATTATTATACATGAGTGGCGGGACCTACAGTTTAAGTCGACTCCAAACGACAGATTTTTGAGAAACTTCTCATGGCAATTCCACTTACTCTCAAAGTTTTTGCCAGAAATCTGATGAGAGGAAGTCGCCGAAGAAATACTTTTTGAATTTTGTTGTGATGTCTGGTCTGGGGCTCGAACCCTGGCTTTACGTCTAATAAGCCAACACACTACCTACTAAATACGGCGAATTCCGGCGATTTAAGATTAGATTAGATTATTACACCTACAGTTTAATGTCAACTTTGAACGAAAGATTTGAAAAACATTTCATAACAACATTTCATAACAATCTCAGATATTTTGCCAGAGAAGTGCTGAGTAGATTGAAGGAAAATGTTTTCATATTTTGTTTTCTTCCACATGTCAGAGCTAAGGTATGAGCTCACGAGATTTGGTTTTAGTAAGTTAAGACTCTACCTAATGGACTAAGGTGTACTATCTTCTGGGCTATGTAATACTGATCATAAAAAATTACATCTCTCTTCCCACAATGTATTTTCTAAATTCCTAAACAATGCCTTGCACCAGTGGGTGTGTCTTCGCTTTGGTGATGGTCTGAGCTAAAAAATAAAAAATTGATTTAAAATTATAATTAAATTTTATTTGACACTAAATTTAAGTGACTACTTTTGAAAATATTCAATTGAATATTCAGTTGACTTACGTTGTTCGCACAACTAGGAAAAACTGCTGCAATTTGTAAAAGCCAATATTATATTTGTATATATTTTCTTTTCATTTAATTTCGTTGTATATTTTTCTATTTATTTTAATTAAATTGAAGCACAATTTTCTTCAATTTAAATTTTTTTAATTCTTTTTTTTTTAATTCATTGTCTACACCATGTTCGCTCTCTGACTCTCTTGCCAAAAAAAAAAAAAAAAAATAAACAAACGAACAAACAATGATTTATATACACAGCCATACTTGTACACTAGTTGACATACATATGTATACATACATACATAGCATACCAACACAACAATTTAAAATCATTTAAAATATCCCTCAAACAACTACAAAAACAACAACTATGGAAAGCAAAAAAAAATAAAATAAAAGAAAATTGCTGTAGTATTTCGCCATTAATTGTTTTGTTTATACTGATTTTTCATTGTTTTATAAAAAAAACAACAAAATAAAACAGAAAAAAGAAAAGAGAAGAGAATATAAAATATGCCAGCTGTTCTTCAAAAACAATGTCAGTTGGGTCTCCTCTGCATAGTAGTGTTTCGTATATAAATTGTTGATTTTGTTTTAATGTATGTGTATGTGCATTGTTGCTCTATTTTAGCTTAAACTAAAATGTGTGTGCCTGTGTGTGTTTGTGTGTAATATCTATAGTATACATAGATTCTATACTGAGTACAGTTGGTACCAGAAGGGCGAAATCACACGAAGCCTGAATAGAGAGTATGAGAGAGCCTTTTGTTTTATATCCTAATTGCCTTTGTGTCAGAGTGTTTTAGCAATTATTTGTGATTCTCCATTGCTCTTTGGCAGTACACTCATTTTATTTATGTTTATTTAACAATTTTTTTTCTTTTTTTTTCTCTGTCTTTCAATTTTAAAAAGTTTTTCTCTCTTTTTTCAAGTTTATCATTTGGCTTTATTTTTTGTTGTTGATTTTATTTTCGTCTTTAAATTTAAATAGGAGAGGTGGAAACAATTGACTACACAATGAAAACCCATTTTATTTTAAATTAGAGACAAGGATGTTAATTTATTTACTATCAGGTACAATTTCTATGCAATTTTCATGGCGCTCCTCTCTCTCTCTCTCTCATAGTAAACGGAGTAGTAATAGAGGTATTTAATAATAGTAATTGCTAAAAATTTAAATGACTTTAGAGACTTACTTACTTAATTGGCCATAACAACCCGATTAACGATTAATACGCTGCACAACGTCTATGTCGTTGAGGAGCTCATACAGCTCACTGTTGGATCGGATGCGGAAATCAGCGCCAACTCGTACTGGACCGAAGATCTTACGTAGTACTTTTCTCTCGAACACTCTGAAGGCTGCTACATCAGTGCTTAATAGGGTCAATGCTTCTGCGCCATAAAGAAGCACGGGGACGATGAGCGTCTTGTGGAGTGTTGGTTTTGTCGTACGAGAGAGGTCTCTGCTACTCAATTGCCTATTGAGACCATAGTAGCACCTGTTTTCAACAGTGATCCTACGCTTGATTTTTGGTGATAACGGCGGAGCCAAGATAAATAAATTCCTTGACTGTATCAAAAGTATAGTTATTGGCCGTAATCTGAAAAACAATACGCCGCACGTCTCTGCTTGTCGATAACATATACTTTGTTTTGGCCTCATTAACTGCGAAACCCATCTTAGTAGACTCCCGTTCAATAGCACCAAAGGCAGCAGTAACATATCGCTTGGTACGCCCTATGATGTCAATGCCGTCAGCGTACGCAAGCAACTGGACACTTTTTTGAAAAATAGTGCCATTGCGATGCACTCCCGCCTTTCGCAGAATACTCTCCATGACGAAGTTGAACAGTTCGCATGATAAGGGGTCGCCTTGTCTGAAACTTCGCACGGTATCAAAAGGTTCGGTGAGGTCCAATCCTACCTTGACAGAGCTGCAAGAATTGCTCAACGTCATTCTGCATAGCCTTATCAGCTTCGCAGGTATACCGAGCTCAAACATTGCGGCAAAAACACTATCCCTTATGGGGCTATCGAAGGCTGCCCTCGACACGTGCCAAAAAGATGGTGTGTGTCGACTTGTTTTTCGTGGGTCTTTTCTAGGGTTTGGCGTAGTGTGAAGATATGGTCGATGGTGGACTTGCCAAGTCTGAAGCCGCACTGATAAGGTCCAATCAGTGTTTTGACGAGTGGCTTCAGTCGTTCACACAATACGCCTATAAGAACCTTATATGCGATAGGGATAAGGCTTATACCCTTGTAGTTGGCGCACATAGTAAGGAGGGATGGAATGCATGCAAACAAGGTAAAATTTCTGACTGAGGTCAACGTGGCGACCACCAGGACGATCCTTGTCTTGCTGTATTCAAGTTGACACGCAGCCTCCTCGTGGCCCCTCCTGGATGGCATTCTAGCACCCGCTAGATGTTAACTAATGCGCGCAGCTAAGTCCAATCCCCTGGACGTTATATTTTGGGTTGTGCGTAGGACTTGGAACCCACCACGTAAAAATTTTCTCCAAAGACGACCAAAACAATAACCTTGCAAAAGACTTTACAGACTGCATACCACAAATAATAATTAAAAATATTTGAAGAAGATTATATGGAATGTATAGAAGACTGTAAAAATGAAAAACTTGTGTTACATTTGAGTAACTGCGAAAGTGTTTTTTTCATATTGAGTTTCAAACACTATTTGAGTTATATGAAGGTAATGATGGCATCCATAATTCTTTGAGTATAATAGTGACTATCTCATAAGTAGATCGATCTACTTCAATAGATTTTTGAGTTATTTACACAAGACAATTTTATGACTGGATGTAGTGTAACACATCGGACAAATGGCCCTATTTCTTTAGCTCGTATTGATTATAACATAATGCATAATAATGTGTAGCCTTTGGCCTTTCTTAGATGAGTTCGGTGTAATTCAGTCAGAACGGGGACTGCGCTTACCCGTGGTATTTATGGTGTTATCAAAGCTACCACTCAAGTCTAGCCTAATACAGGAAAGAATTTTGCCTGTGGATTAGAGAGTTATTACATTGAAATAAAATATATTTTTTATCTTGATTTGTTGCTATTTCTTTATTTATCTTATTTATATTCACTTTAGCAATACACTTTAGTTGATAACGCCTTTCTAACAATTTATTACACAGTAGTTTTACTATGTCGTGTGTAGGTAGTGTGTTGGCTTATTAGACGTAAAGCCAGGGTTCAAGCCCCAGGCCAGACAACAAAACAAAATATGAAATATATTTCTTCGGCGACTTTCTCTTAGAAGATTTCTGGCAAAAACTCTGAGAGTAAATAAAATTGCCATGAGAAAGTTTCTCAAAAATCTGTCGTTCGAAATCGACTTTAAACTGTAGGTCCCTCCACTCATGTAAATAATTTAACACACACAACATAAGTGGTGTGAGAAAATAGGTCGTAATCCTGACTGAAGGGTTGTAATGACCAATTATGTATGCATGTAGTTTTACTATGAATTTAAAAATTTTTAAATTTTTATTATATCGAGTCTGTATTGGCAAATCATTAGGCATGGGATACAGGATTCAACAACACGTGCAAGTAATTAATTTGTTTTACCAAAATAGGTGTTATTTAGGCCCGTAGTCTAACAGGTAGTGTGTTGGATTATTAGACGTAAAGCTCGGGTTCGTATCGCAGGTCAGGCATCAAAACGAAATATGAAAAAAAATTTTTCTTCGGCGATTTCCTCTCAGCAGATTTCTGGCAAAAAAATGAGAGTAAATAAACCTGCCATGAAAAACTTTCTCAAAAATCGTCCTGAGTCGGAGTTAATCTGTAGGTCCCGCCACTCACGTATAAAATTAACGCAAACAACATGAGTGGTGTGAGAAGCTAGGCCGTAATCCTGACTGAAGGGTTGTAATGGCCAATTATGTACGTATGTAACCTTACCAAAAAATCATCTTTAGCGATGCAACCAATTTCTTGGAATGTGAACAAACCAATACCAATCCAATATTATATAGTATATACCAATCCATTTAAGAATATCCTAATACCAGAAAAATCAGAATGTGTTGTGGATTTGGCGCAGAATGTCCAATGTGGCATGAACTGAGTAGTACTAAGCAACGCAATGATGAAACAATCGTTGGTGTCCAAATCACCCAATTCAGATCAAAAGAAGTTAGTAAATATAGACTCTCCGCTGGCAGTGACTGCATGATGAACCACGTTTTTAAATAAAACCTGGTCAGCCGAAACACCACACTAAATTTTTCGGGAAGCGTTGAACGTTTTTTAATGCGTGGCTTGGTATCATTCCAAATTCCAAATATTTTTTAGGTAACGTGTCCATTCATCCAGAAATACGAAGATGATTTTTCAATGAAAATTAGGGTCAGTTGCAAACTGGTCCAGAGTTTATTCCTGGATCAGTCCTACGGTTGCATGCCCTACATGCACTATGCCATATTGTGTCATGCCTGAAATTGTCGTTCTCGGATTCTCCTTCAGACTCATACTCTGTTTTCGACGCTTTTTGGTTTTCATGTGGGTATTGGTCGATCGGTTACTGAGGCAGTGGGCTCGAATTTATCCACCATATTCCGGTAGGACGATTACAGCGATCATAATGTTCTATACATGCGACAACAGTACCAGAAATAAAGAGTTTATATTGAATGCATGCCAATAATATTCTAAAAATTTTAACCCACAGCTTTAAATGCAATTCGATCCAGACTAGTAACTACTTTGGCTGAATGTTGGCATTTAAGGCTGTCGTAGAGACAACGAGTTTCGTAAAATTTATTTGGTGTAGTGGTGTGGAACTTGGGGTGTATTTTTCTTAGGAAGAATGTGATGGTGGCCCGGGGTCAGGAAAGCATGAATGGATTATTTGAAGGTAATCTTCTTCTTGTTTGTGTTTATTTATCTGTGGGTTTGTTTTAAGTCTATAAACGGCTAAACGGCTGGACCGATTTTCAATTAAATCGTAAACTGTGCATTTGATCATGTTATGATCTTTAAAAAAGTTGTTGCGCATGAACCGGGGAAGGTTTTTAAGTCAGTATGACCAATTTCTGACAGGTGGCGCCACTGAAAATTACTCAAAATGAATTAAATCGTAAACTGTGCATTTGGTCGTGATATGATCTTTAACAAAGTTGTTGCGCATGAGCCGACGAAGGTTTCTAAGTTGGTATGACCAATTTCCGATAGATGACGTCACTGAAAATTATTCAAAATGGATGACAAGCAATTGGTCGACCTACACCTCAAGCACGGAAGAAAAGAGCATTACGAGCCTCAGAATCAGGCGAGCATTGAGACTGGAAAATCTTCGAGTATATGCCGCTGAGGCCCGTTCGCTTGAACCACTTGAACAACGAGAAGTGAGATTAGAAACAGATCGAATGCGTACTAATAAGGCCCGTTCATCTGAATCATCAGGACAACGGGAAACAAAATCAATAAAATGATTCAAAATTAATTGGACATTTGTGTAATGTCTTTCCTTCAAATTTATTTTAGTTGGTGGCACAGCAACACGCGAACGAAAAAATTCGATGTTTGTGATAATTTTGCATTTTCAAACAAAATCACTGCAGTTAAGTTTAATATTTAAGTAAAAAAGAAAATGAAAAAAATACTTCATTAACATTTTGTACAATTTCCCTGACCGATTCAAATACTCTTACACAAGAACTGTAATTATTTCGTCTGGTATTTTCAATTTATATTGATAGCCGACTGTCGATAAGCACAACATCATCTAAATTAAACGGCCCAGTAGTTTTTTTGTTCTCTGTGAAATCTCTTTTTCATTATAAATAAAGCCTAATAAATAATTGCGACAAAACAACAACATCAACGACAACCAAGAAAAATATGGAGTTCAACAACAAATTTCCTATGCTCTCACTCTTATGCTCAGGCCCAGGCTCAACTATGAAACGCAAGCCAAAAAAATGTGTGTAAAAAATAAATACAGAAAGAGAGAGAGAGAGAGAGAGAGAAAATTTGTTTAACAATTGTGTTGGCCAACTTCAATAAAGGCTGTTGCCAAAATCTGCATTAAAATTTATTCAGTTGTATTGTTTAAACAATTGGTCTCTGCTGCACAAGATGCAAAACAAATACAAATACAATCCACACCATACCACACCACACCACACCACACCACACCATACCACACCATACCATTACCATAGAAATGCTTGTTTACTTTAAACGTTCGTGTCTATTACTCTCTGCACACAAATACAAGCAGAGAGATAGAAAAAAAAAACAGAATATCGGTCGTACATACCATACATATGCAGGAGGATGATGATCCCTGTTGTTATTACTGTCGTTGTACTAGACCAGTATCTTCTCTTCTATTACGGATTCTGTTTTCTAACAATTGTTGTAATCATCCTTTTTAAAGTCAGATCGTCTTGTAGATACGTATGTAGATATGTATGCATAAGACAAAAATCTTTGTTTTCATTTATTCTATTGTTTGTTTTCCTATTGACTTCTTTTTTGTAGCTTCTTTTATATTCCTGTTGAAAGTTATGCACTGTGGGCCAATGACATAGCAGTTATTAAATAGAAAATAGAAAGAAACTGTTTTGGCTTGGTTACCCAAGCGTGAGAAACGTAAAATCGTAACGTACGTAGCCTTAAAAACGTTTGTGTAGTTATAGAAACGTTTAAAACGGGACATATGTCAACGAAGAATGTAAATAAAAACGAAACAGAACACTAAGCAACACACAAACAAACACAACACAATGCATATAAATTGATATACAGACTCATCATCAGTGTTGCCGTTTTGTTTTGTTTTGTTTGTTAAAATTAATTAATTATGAGACTATAATTTTGTTTTCTTATTTTGTGTTTCTTTTTTCTCAATTATAATTTAAATTTGGAAAAAAAATAGAATAAAAAAACTGCAAATTTAATTTTGATCATATTTTTCCTTATTTGGTGATTTTTTCATAAATGTTGCTTACAATATTTTTTTTTTTGTGGCAACACTGCACTCTCTCACATGTTCTCTCTCTTATGTTCAAATGTCACGTAAAAACGTGGGAGAATTCTGTTTTATACAGATCGTTCCGTTTTGCTAACGAGAGAGAACGTTTGGGTAAGCGTTTACATTGTTCTCATATGCTAAAAAGAGAACGTTTTCTACGGTACGTTACGTTACGTGTGGGTAACTCCAGCATTTCTGTGCTATGAAGTTTGTTTTGAACAGATTTCCGATTCATTTGAAATTGAAACAGGGGCTTAAGTGTATATGTAGAAAAAAAAATTGTCTTGAAAAAATGGGTGTAATGAATGGTTTTAGCCTCATAGCGGCGTAAAAGCTATTCTCCTCGCAATTTAATCTGCCTGTTTACATACATACATATATAATTGGTCATTACAACCCTTCAACCAGCTTCTCACACCGCTTATGTTGTGTGTGTTAATTTTATACATGAGTGGCGGGAGCTACAGTTTAAAGTCGACTCCAAACGACAGATTTTTGAGAAACTTTTCATGGCAATTTTTTTTATTCTCAGAGTTTTTGCCAGAAATCTGCTGAGAGGAAGTCGTCAAAGATATACTTTTTGTATTTTGTTTTTTTGTCTGGCCTGGAGCTCGAACTCTGGCTTTCCGTCTAATAAGCCAACACACTACCTACTAGACTACGGCGACTTCTACCTGTTTACAACCGCTAAACTTTCTCTTGGCAGTATTTCGTGAGTTTTCCCAGGTGCTCGGAATATTTCACTTTGGAGCAGAATTCCCTGTGTCTGTTTCACTCTTTAAATAGTAGAATAGTGAGGTAGATAGGTAGAGCCCGCTGTTCAACCAAGGAATGCGAATGGAGACACTTAGGCCCAGTGTGACACCACAGTTTTCATCAATAATCCCGTATTCCTGTAATCACTTGGAGTTTCCAATGAAGCGATTTAAACTGCTGATGTCAACGTTCGGCAGATCACAAAGATAACATAGACCTGCAAATTTCGACTTTTTTGTGCAAGATGGCGAATCCAATATGGCGGTCAAGTAAATCTGACTAGTTTTTATAAACCTCGACCGCCATATTGGATCCGCCATTTTGAATTTTTTAAATCTGAATGAAGATCTGTAATCAGCGACCCCACAAACCCCTGAGTAATAATTTTCAAGTAAATCTGATTAATTTTTAAGGGCCTCAGTAATGTATTTCTTTTTCTCTTGTACCCCTTGACATAAACCCACCCCCTGCTTTAAGGATGCATGCAAACAATTTGGCTTTGGGTTCACTTTGAAGTCGCCGTGGTCTAGTAAGTAGTGTGTTGGCTTATTAGACAAAAAGCCAGGGTTCGAGGCCCAGGCCAGACCTCAAAATAAAATACAAAAAGTATTCTTCGGCGACTTCCTCTCAGCAGATTTCTGGCAAAAACTCCGAGAGTAAATAACATCGCAATGAAAAGTTTCTCCAACTTTTGTCGTTCGGAGTCGACTTTAAACTGTAGGTACCACCACTCGTGTATAAAATTAACACACGCAACATAAGTGGTATGAGAATCTAGGTTGTAATCCTGACTGAAGGGTTTTAATGACCAATTATGTATGTATGTATGTATGTTCACTTTAAAGAGCAAATATCAATTGTCAATTTCTGACAATAGCAATGGTTCTAGCACGTCAGTGTTTATCTCTACCTTTTTCTCGAAAACCTGCAAAATGCCTGGAGCCATCTTATTTGCAAAACCCATGCAGGGCTGTGTAATCAATGTTGTGGGCACTAAGATGCTTCTTTCTCCTTCAACATAGTGCAGGGCATGGTTCTAGTGGGTGGAGTACAGTTTTTTTATCCTCCTCCTCCTCATCTCTGCAGCTTCTACAGAAATCATATGTGAGTTATGTTATGACCTCGACAACTACACTGAGCATGATTCTTTGCAGTTTAAGCAGTCTTGCGCCGTTCTGCCCGTATCCGACGCCGCCTGCTGCTGACGGAACCTGTGAATGGTTGCTGGCTTAAAAGAGTATATCGTTGTCCGTACATAGACCCCTAATACAAAAGTTTCAATAATATTGCGGAGCTATTGATAGGGAACATACATACTTACATAATTGATCATTACAACCCTTCGATCAGAATTACGACGTACCTTGTCACATCACTTATGCTGTGTGTGTTAATTTTATACATGACTGGCGGCTCTTACAGTATAAAGTTGACTCCGAACGACAAATTTTTGAGTAACTATTCAGGGTGGCATTCTTTTCTCTCAAAGTTTGTGCCACTAATCTGGTGAGAGGAAGTCGCCGAAGAATAATTTTCTTCAAATTTCGTTTTGTTGCGGATATCTGATCTGGGGTTTGAGCCATGCTCTCACGTCTAGTAAGCCAACACACTACTTACTAGACTGATATCTTAATACTTTTATCTCCACGAGCCTACTGTAATTCAGAAGTAAAACACTCAGTAAATGAAAACAACAAAAAACAAATTTTAAGCCGCAATTACTTAATATCTCTCTCTATACCCTTAATCCTAAACGTTTTGGAAACGCAATTGTTTACCAAAGTTATACCCACTGTACCCATTGTGTTCAACTCGTTTAACCATAATACCATTCTTATGGTCTAAACCAACTGAATTACTTAAGCGACTAGAACTAACGACAATAATGATGACGACTACATCGCTTACAGGTCTTTTGGCAGAGCTGAGGATTTCTGTCTTTATTTTTAGTCACAACTTTTTTTTTCAAATTTTATTTTTGGTAACTGAAAGAAAAAAGAGAGAAAAAAAAGAACAAAGAAAACAATCTGGACTACATATTGGCTTTTGTGTGCCAAACAAATTGCAGTTTAAAGACGAATCCAGTCAATATCAGCCAAATGAAATGAAAGACTGGTTAAGGAGGGAAAAGCCAGAAGGAAAAAAAAATCATAGAAAACGTACATAAGCCATGAAAGGTAGATTTGGCAACGATGTCTATATAAACAATAAACATCATGAACATGTGAATCTGTATGAACACATACATACATGTAAATACAATCGTACATGTCCTTACGTTGTAAACTTAAAGACAGGCCAAAAAGTTTTAGGGTTCTTTAGAAGTACAGGGTTTTTAAGTTCGAGATGAAAAAGTTTTTGTCGAAACCATTCCATCGAACAAAAAAGTCATACGTCACAGTTTACTGTTTTCTACTGCGTATAAAGTATCCATGCCGGCCCTCTGAAGGTACCAGAATGCTATAATTACTTGCATTAGAATTACCCAATCATCTACGTAAGTTACATTCAAATCTTAGAAATTCATTCAAAATCAGAATCCGTAGAAGGAGGAATGAATTCGTCCTGAGAAGCAGTCTAAAGTCGACCTGATCAGCCAGAAAATCCGAAGTCAGAGACGGTAACGTGTTCTCTCACATCATACAGTGCTTTTTCGATGGACTTATCCGTAACCTTAGCGTGCTACGACAAACTAAATAGTGACCGGACCGGAAGTTTGAACTTCAAAATAAGATAGATTGACCACTCTTTTCAAAACATTCAATTAAAAGTTTGGCAGCGATAGCTATCTCCAGGCTATAGGGCAGGCGGGACGGGATTTATTTTGGATTAATTACATCAAGCACGCTCCATCACTTTTCAGGTACGCCACACAATCTGCGTCATGTATATACAAACCAGTAAGAGCCTCTACTATTTTTAATCCCCTGGTATTCGAGGTACCATCTTCAATTTTATTGAAGTCCAGGAAAGAACGGCAGTGAAAGCGATTTATTTTGTATTAAATGCAACAAGCATGCTGCTCCAATTGTCTGATACGACACAAACTAAGCCAGTCAACATACAGTCACATAATAATTATACTAAAAATCATTTTTTTAAAATGATAATATATGGACAAGTCGACTAATTTTTGCGCCAAATTTTTTGTTTCCCGTCACATGTGTTCTCATCTCTAAATATTACATTCGCCTAAAAATCAGTTGACTTGTCCATATATTATTGGGCAAATTCCAATCGCAGCTTTTTTCTCGGCACTTGGCTTCGGAAACCTTCTGTTTCGGAATGCACAATAACATTGTGATCACTTTCCGAGGTATTTCGTATTTCTACGGCTGTAGTCCTAGGATTTTTATCCACAATACCTTTTATATACCGGGCTACCCTTGGAGAAATTTTATACGAAATATACGTCGTACGTATAATTTTCTGTGGTGCCATATTGGTGTTAAGCAAACTGCAGTCACAAATTCATAGATTTTGGGAATCTTTTTTCTTTATTTAAATAAATGCGTCGTTGCAGACGCTAATGTAAAGAAATTTTAGATTAGAAGTTCATTACTTTTTAAAAAATTGATTTTTAGGGGGGGGGGGTGTACGTATAATTATCTGTGTGACTGTACATGCTCAGACTAATCAACAGGAGCTGCCTGAGCATTCATCAGAAATTCTAGTATTTCTAATACTCAGTTATTTCATATACCATCATCCCTTTTATTGAAGGCCAAGAAACAACGGCAGCGTAAGCGATCTACAGGTTGACCAGACTGGGCTTACAACAATCACGCTTCCCCACTTTTCAGGTACGACACACAACCATTATACATGCTCCGATAAACTAACCGAAGCTACCTTAGCATTCAAAAAAACTCTGGTCTTTCTTATCCTCAGTTATTTGAGATTCTATCATCCTCAGCATTCATCAATATTCATTAGAGCCTCTGGTATTTCTTATCCTCAGTCATCCCTTTTAATGAAGTCCTTAGACAATATCCTTTGGAAACGAGCAGCATCATGCACGCTCGAAAAATTCTCCTAGATTCACTCTAATGTATAAATATTAGGTTGCTAGGTAGATTGGTATAAGGACAGAAGAAAAGTCATAGTGGCTCAAAATCATGTCGGCGTGTTGTTCGCTTACAAACATGGTACCAATCACATTTCCTACGGGAAATCTAAATTTTTTAAAACTTCCTTTACTTTTGTGGGACATACAAAGTGTTCCATTTTTTCGATATCGTTGCCATGCCCCGTAAACTTATTATTTGCGCTTAAGCGCGTAGAGTAAGGACGCTTATCAGTGCACATTGTAAATGCCTTTAGTCTCAATATATTCATTATTAGGGGCTCTTATCTAATAAGCCATCACACTACCTAACAGACTACGGCGGTTACAGTCTTCTTCTATTATAAACACAATAAATGCAACGCAGCAACAGCACAGAAATTATGTGACAAGAATTTGTTTGTTGTCTTAACGGCATAATCATTGAAATTGATGTGTTAGTTGCGTTGCGTTTATTGTGTTTATAGCATAACAGTCCTTAATCCCGTGCTCAAAGATGATATTACTTTAATTGTCTTTTGATCATCAGTGAAGATATTTATAACCATTATCTCCACTTAGAAATGCCAGACCTAGTCATCATCATTACCGAAACAATCGACATCATTATCCGTTCTCTTGATAGTGTGGAAAAGCCTTCAAGTAGAACAGCGAAGTCTTTGTAGTTCTGTATAACCACAAAATATAGGGAAAAGCAAACGTTAATACTACCACATTATAATAAAAGAGTAGGTTATGTTAGGTAACAGACCTCTCGAAGGAAGAGGTCCCGCCTATGCCCAGAACTTAAGCCCATTGTGGTAACACAATTACATAATTCTACAGGGGTCAACCATTATCTAGAGAAAATTATTCCAAATCTAAATAAAAATCTTGTTATTGTAGAAATCAGAAACCTACGTCCCTTCATGATAAGAGTAGGGCACTGACACATGAGGTGAAAGACAGTCACTTTCTCCTTCTCAGACCCACAGCTCTTGCAGAAGTCATTAGTTGGAATGCCGAGTCTTTCGGCATGCCTACCAAAAGAACAATGACCCGTAAGAACGTCTAATGGGCGATGGATGGCCATACGATTTACGAACAGAAGTGAGTCTTTCCTCTTCTTGTCCAGCATAGTTTGGCAATGAGTATTCCTATGCCCTGTAACATAAAGCAGATTACTAGCTTCATACCGACTCTGGCCATCTCATCAGATCCCTGTGTACCTTTGAAAGGAAAGCCAAGTCTGCCGGCATGCCTACCAATGGACAATGGCCCGTAAGGAACTCTATTAGGCAATGGATGGCCATACGATTTAAGGACAGAAGTGAGTCACTCCTGTTCTTGTCCATAGTCTGGCAATCTTGCACGTAGCTCGCTGCTGTCAAGCCTCTTCGTAAAACGAGTGGACAATATCTAAATTAATCGAAGCAATGGGTATACCTATGCTCTGTAACATAACGGAGATTACTAGCTTCATACCGGCGTTGGCCAGCTTATCAGCAATGAAATTTCCAACGAGATCTCTGTGTACCTTTGAAAGGAATGCCGAGTATTTCGGACATGCCTATCAAAGGACAGTGGCCCGTAAGTAACTCTATTAGGCGATGGATGGCCATACGACTTAAGGATAGACGTGCGTCAGTCCTCTTCTTGTCCATACGTGTCCAACATAGTCTGGCAATACTGCATGTACCTTCCTGCTGTCAAGCCTCCTCGTAAACCGAGTGGACAATATCGAAATTAATCGAAACAATGGAAATACCTATGCCCTGTAACATAACGGAGATTACTAGCTTCGTACCGGCCAATGCAATTTCCAACGAAATCCCTGTGTACCTTTGGGCGACTCCAAATTTCCCCAATAAATCCTCGGCATTCATAAACAAGGACAGACGTTGAAACTAAGTTCGTTAGGGACTTAATCGCAGTCTGGCTATACGAGGAAATTAAGGGCTTTTTAGGGAAAATTCCGCCACTCAACAAGCATTTCGCCGCTGCTTGGAAAACACTGCATTGATCCAGCAGCCTATAAGAAAGTTTAATATCAGGACCAGAGGTCAGCAATGAGTATTTAAAACGATGAGTAGATTCGAATCAAAAATACATATTTCGAATGTTATGATTTTGATGTCAACGTTGTACTCATACTCATTGCAACTTGTACTTATAAATCCATGTTGTAGTGAGTACAAATGAATCAGAGTAGTTAGATTTCAATACTGTTGACTCACTCTTACTCAAAATTTCATGAGTACTTATGAGTAACGAAAAAGCGATTCAATGCTGACCTCTGATCCGGACCCTAATTAATGATACCATAACCCACATTGTTACTCATATTTGAAATACAAGAGTAACTAACACGATACTTAGAATTTTCAACTTAACATCTTCCACACACAGAAAATGAATGAAAAATATTTCAAAAGAAAAAACTTAACTTAGCTATGAACTGAAAAACTAACTCGCTTATTGGAAGAGCCTGTTGCAAAGCATAATTTTTTTTCTATTGTGGCTTATGGCTCATAGAACACTGCTGTTAAAGTAAATATCGGGTATGCATTTTTAAAAAAAGATTTACACACAATGGCTATTGGAAAATACATTCCCTCCCTCAAAAAAAAAAATCCGAAAATTTTTGTTTTGCAATTCCATAACGATTCTACAGGATTTAAGCCAAAAACGTGTAGAGAGAAAGAAGAAGAAAAAAGAGAAAAAAACTAATTTAGTATGACGGTAAATTTTCAATGTTTGATTGTATGCCTCTGATATTTGTTTAGTTTATGGCGATATTGTAATTTGCCATGGCGCCATTTCGTCTAGTAAATGAGTGAATTGAACTTTTACTCGATGTTAAAAAAAAAATTCTATGAATGTCTGTATTTTTATATTTATTTGTGTGAGTAAAGCATTGATTTTATTCGTTAGGTATACACATTGACATTTTAATTATTTTTACGGTTACTGTTAAATAAGCAAAGAACACTTTTTTTATTTAAAAAATTCTTTACAGTTACTTAAAGTACTTCATGCGCTCGCATTCATGCTTACCCTTCAAAATGTTGGTGCTTTCGGCAAAATGATAAATTGCTTGCAATCAGACAAATGCTGGAACATAATTTACTTCGATCATTATTTTTCATCTGTTTTACGACATTATTTACCAATTTTTCTTCACACCTTCTCCCTCCTACCACCACAAATATTGGATTTCAATGTTATTTCGTACCAGTTTTTTCTATACCTTTATTAGTTGCTTAAGGTACAATAAATTGATTGCCGGCCAATAAAACATTCTGACGGGCAATTCGTATTAATGTGTCTCACACTTACGTATAAAAAGTTGCCAGTTTTTCTTTATCTATAAAAACGCAAAAGACAAACATAAAAAGTAATAAAATCGTAATAAAGTAGCAAAAAGCAAAGGCCGTTACCATGTTATCCTTTCATTTTTCAATGTTAAACAGTGGCAGTAAATAATATGACACACTGTGACAGAACGTATAATTTGAAAGAAGAAAAGTTTACTACGTAATGAGCTTAAAATGTATTGCAATCGATTTAAAACGTATAAATTAGGACAGATAGGAAAGCTATTACATACATACATAATTGGTCATTACAACTCTTCAGTGAGGATTACGACCCAGTTTTTCACACCACTTATGTTGTGTGTGTTAATTTTATACACGAGTGGTGGTACCTACAGTTTAAAGTCGACTCCGAACGACATATTTTTGAGAAAGTTTTCATTTTTATTTACTCTCAGAGTTTTTGCCAGAAATCTGCTGAGAGGAAGTCGCCGAAGAAAATACTTTTTGTATTTTGTTTTCATGTCTGGCCTGGGGCTCGAACTCTGGCTTTACGTCTAACAAGCCAACACACTACCTACTAGACGACGGCGAAAGCTACTAAAGCAGACGATAATTTGGCGTAGTAATTTAAAAAGAAGGTGTTTAAAAAGTAATCCTTTATTGTTGCAGTAAATTGAAGGTTCTATTTTGACACTCAAGTTTGGCTATTAACAACCCGATTATTGGCTTTCGTCCTGCTTTAGCACATCATTCCTAGCGCCTCTGCTTCTTCTGCGTCATAGACAAGATCGTCCTCTTTGCTGACTTTCGACAATCTCCGCATCAAATAAACGTCGCGCCGGGATATCCTTTGCAATCCGAACAACATGGCTGAGCTTACGCTGGAGGATGTTAAGGCGTTGCATAACCTCCATATTGTTGAAGATTATTATTAGATCGGATGCAGAAATCATCGCCAAATCGTAATGAACCGAAGATCTTACGTAGCAATTTTCTCTGGAATACTCACAAGGCCATGCTTATGCGCCATAAATAAGACCGGGAAGGATGAGCGACTTGTGGAGTATAAATTCCGTCATACGAGATATGTTTCTGCTACTCAATTGCTTAGTTTTCATCACTAAATTTTACTCCAACGACAAGAACTCATAGAAATCGTAGACCGCAAACAGATGTTCTAAGTTTTAACTCCGCCAAATCAATGCATGTGTCTTAAAATTTTCCTCAGGAAACATATTTAGTTGTTTTTATTGTTGTAAGAAATCGTCGTAGTCTAGTAAGTGGTGTGTTGGCTTATTAGACGTAAAGCCAGGGTTTGAGCCCCAGGCCAGACATCAAAACAAAATACAAAAAGTATTTCTTCGGCGACTTCCTCTCATCAGATTTCTGGCAAAAACTCAAAGAGTAAATAAAATTGCGATGAACGGTTTCTCAAAAACCTGTCGTTCGGAGCCGATTTAAAATTGTAGGTCTCACCACTCATATATGAAATTAACACCAACAACATACGTAGTGTAGGAAGCTAGGTCGTAATCCTCACTGAAGGATTGTAATGGCCAGTTATGTATGTATGTATGTTATGTATGTGTCTTCTACGAGACTTGCCAGGGTTTTTTTATCCGGAATAAATGTAGTGAGTATATCGTTCCGAGAATTATGTCAGAAGCTCAGTAACACTCTTATTAGGTTACGACTCTGGGCTTTGGAACAGTTGCCAACTGACTCTAATTTTCATAGAAAAATCATCTACAGCGACGCGGCCCATTCTGGATGAACAAAAAAAAAATATTGTAGAACTTGAGACGATGCCAATTCAAAATGAGAAAAAAAACCGGAAAAGTCACTGTTCGGTGCGTATTTTCAATATTTCTTTGAAAACAACTTCAGCCAGGTCATCACAGGAAACGGAAATGTCAGTAAAATGCCTTGATACCAATAACATGTTGTTTCAACAGGACAATGCTACGTGCTACACAGCTCATCGCTCATCATTCGATATTCTGTACAAGCGATTTGAGGTCATTTCACGTGAAAATGAAGTGAATTGGCCATCGAGATTGTGTGTTTTAACCACGCTAAACTTTTTCTGGTGGGGTTTGCTTAAGTCGAAGTTGTACATGAAAAAATCGCAACCTACAGCGGTCCTCAAAGCCAACATAACTAATGCCTTCGGTCAAATTTAGTTTCATTTATGCACCAGAGTCATGGAAAATTGAACATTTTGTATGCGCTTCACTCAAATAAAATATGGCGGACATTTCAGCGATGTTATGTTCCACACATAATAGAATCAATATTGTTACGAAAATGAAAAAATCTAGGTACTGGTGTCTTGCTTTTACATCGCTTAACATTGAAATTATAAACGAAAGCTACAAGAAACAAAACAATGGAGTAAACAAACTTGTTTATAAATTATCGTACTGCTTATTAAAACAACTAACACCAGCAACAAAAAATGGTAAACAAGTAAACAAAAATACACAAGCAACACTACAAGAATAAATATAAACAACGATGTTTACATTTATAGAGATTGCGAGAAGGCGAAGCCATGAACATTCATCAGACTGTTTACTCCGTCATATAAAAGGCAAGATAAAGCAGGCTGCTGAGTGAGTGAAGTTCAGTCAGTCTTGTGTAAAGACGCGGTGTGTTTGAAGAGCGTAATCGTGGTTTGAAGATCTCCGTTACAAAGATCTGTCTAATAATTGTCTAGTAATTGTTATTGTTTATGCTAAGGGTGTAAACAGAGGAATAACAAACAAAGCAATTGTTGTTGTTTACATAAAGTTGTGAACAGTGGCATACAGAATTGTGCGAATAATAAGGAATTTGCACAAAGAGAGAGCTGTACGAGCTCTTATTTTAAAAGTTTTTAAAAGGTAAAAACGTAACAATATGTTTCTAAATGAATAGAAAAAAACTTCGAAGCACTTAATTAAGGCTTATTATAATCATGAGTTTGACGTCTTTTAAAAAGTGTGTGTTTAATTTAAAAACTTTAGAAATTTTCAATTTTAAATGAACGTTATTACAGCATTCAACTTAAGAACTTTTAATGTTTGCGTTTATTTTCGTATGCCTTCATATCACAAATATTTTCAAAATATTTATCATGGCTCCAGTTCAACTTGGCAATATGAAAATTAAAATAAAACCATTGCGATACTTTTCGATTGAATCTTATTGTGTATTACTCCATATCTGAGATGTGCATCCTTGCTAGGCAATTGAGGATTGGAATGAGTAGCTTTTGCTTACATACAACATATATATCACGTATGATATACAAGATCTATCGTGTTCAAGTTTATTTTTTGTTTTTTTCCTTTTAGAAATATTTAGAAGTTCTTTTAAGTATAAAATTGCATACTCTTCTGAACTCAATGTATAACTATTGACTGATTTCATTATTGGCCATTACATACATACATACATAATTGGTCATTACAAACCCCGCCGAAGAAATACTTTTTCGTATTTTGTTTTGATGTTTGGCCTGGGGCACGAACCCTGGTTTTATGTCTAATAAGCCAACACACTACCTACTAGACTACGGCGACTTCTACATTACAATTCATTACAATTCCTTAATGGGAATAACGGCTTAATTTCTCGGACCACAATATTTTATAGACTTCGTCAGTGTTGGTGTTCGAACTCGTAAGTTTCATGTTGCCGGTCATATATGTTGTTCTACTGTTCGATTGTTTTGTCTGGTTGTGTAGAGCTTAAGGCACAGAGACTTTTCTATATAAACTGCTGATGATATGGATATGATGGATTGTAGTCGCCATAGTCCGAAAGGTAGTTTGTTGGCTTATTAGACGTGAGACTACAGTTCAAACTCCAAATCAGACATTTCCAACAAAGCGGAAAATGACGACTGCCTTTTATGAAAACATTTTCTCAAAAATCTGTCGTTCGGAGTTGACTTAAACTGTAGGTTCAGCCGCTCATGTATAAAATTAACACGCACAACATAAGTGATGTGAGTAGTTTGGTCGTAATCTTTACTAATGGATTGTAATGATATTCCCTAAGTAGTATACATGTTTGACAGTCATCAACGTCATCAGATTTAAACTGAATACAAATTTTTCTGTGATGCTATCTCCAAGATAGGAATTACTTAAAAAGCCAGAAACTATTCAGGTCTTGGAAAATATTATTCTTCGCATAAAATTTTCATTTCACCAAAGGTGCTGATATTTCTTAAGCCAGTAGAGGGCTCAAATTATTGTCCCGGCTTGTTATTTTCATATGTACTTATGAAAAGAAATTCGAACTTCGTAGAGCACTTTTGTGTGTATTTATCATTTTCAATATAAATTAAATTGCTTTTTAAGTGCAATAAAATACTTAGTCTTTCAATATGAAAATTGTGTTTTTATAAGAAAGAAATTTCTTTTTTATGTTTTTCAATACGTCCTTCATCCATTTTCCATTTGTAAAATTTCCAAAATAAATAAAAATGAATTTATTTTTATTGGATTGGAAATTTGTTTATATGTATCGGATTTTATTTTTACGTTTTGATACCTAAAATGCTATTTATTTGATAACAATTTTTGTTGGCAACCGTCAATATTTTCCACAATTTTCATTTCATAAGAATTATCTGAGAAAGTGAAATAAATAAACACATATTTTTCTCAAAATTGAAAAATAAAAAAAACAACAATACATTTAAAATGATTGTTAGTCGTAGAAGAGAAGAGGAGGCAAGAATAGAAAAGAGAAGAAAAATTCGAAATGCGATCTTTAGACACCTTGGAGGTATATATTCAAGTGCCTGATGCTAGAGATTAAGATGTTGGCCTACTTTGTTTACGCAAAAGTTTATTTTCAATTCACAAAAATAAGAAGAACATCAAATTCACTAGCGTATTTTTGCATTGTAGTCAAACAACTTTCGCATGTAATTAATCAGTCAACACACTGGCGTTCTTATGTATGTAATAAGCACTTGGATATGCTATTACTAAGTGTTCTTTGCAATCACGCTTTGGAATATAGGTCTGGTGCATGGATGAAATGTAGCACGTACAGATAGCTTCCTTTTATAGAATTAAATTCCTCAAAAGTAGTTTGAATGTAATTTGGTCTGCATTGTCACTTCTCATGGCTTGCTTGCTTGGCTTCTTTCGAACAATAAAGATTTGTTACTCGAAGTGAGTTAGCGGGATCTTCAATTGTTAACCCAGATTCGCTTGTTGCATTGCATTCTTCTCTCAGTTTATAGGTAGGACAACTTTCGTAATCTTAGATGCTTTGATTTTTATCTTTTGCTTGAATACGATTTACATACATACATACATACATACATATATCATTTGTTATTACAATACTTCAGTAAGGATTACGGCCTAGTTTCTCATCCCTCATGTTGTGTGTGTTAATTTTATACAGGAGTGGCGGGATCTACAGTTTAAAGTCGACACCAAACAACAGATTTTTGTGAGAAACTTTTCATGGTAATTTTTATTATATACTCTCAGAGTTTTTCACAGAAATTTGCTGAGAGGAAGTTACCGAAGAAATATTTTTTTCAAATTTCGTTTTGTTCGAGTTGTCTGACCTGGAGTTTCAACTGTAGACTCTCGTCTAATAACTAGGTCGTAATCCTGACTGAAGGGTTGTAATGACCAATTATGTTATGTATGTATGTGTATTTATGTATTTATATCCTTAAAACTAATTCAATCCTTCATCATCAAAATCTCCGAAAGTAAATAAAATTGTCATGAAAAGTTACTCAAAAGTCTGTCATTCGGAGCCGATTTTAAACTGTGGGTCCCTCCACTCATGTATGAAATTAACACACACAAAATACATACATGGTGTGGGAAACTAGGTCGTAATGCTCACTAAACGGGTAAAACGACCTATAGGTATGTTTGTATATGAATATACGAAATATTAAAATCGATTAATAAGGCACTGTGTCTCATAGCTAATGAGAGTTCAGTTCTGTGTGCTGCAATGTGAATACAGTTGGACTAATAAAGAAGGAAAATCCATTGAATTTTTCAAAACTAATTTTACGCGTTAATAATTTAAAACTCAAAAACTAGCTTCAAGCCATTGTGCCTACTAAAAGCAATCTGTTAATAAAAGGTACTTAAAATCAATTTTATTTAATCAATTAGAAACTAAAAATTATCAAAAAAAATTTCATAATTTTTTCAGTTAAAAGTAATATAATCCCAGTGTAAATTTCAAGCGGTGGCTCGTCAGCTTTTTAATTCAAATATAATCGTTACATATTAGTTACCAAGAGTATACAATCGATCATCATACTTTGCAACATTTTTCACTTTTCATACGTTGCAAGAACTCAGTAAACTAAGTAGAGTTACACTCCTTCTTTTACAATACACAGCATAGAGGTCTGCCTCCATTTCTTTACGTGTTTTTTTATATCGCCCACTGGAAAAAATAAAATGTTGACATTTAGTGCCTTGAGTATTATTTTTAGACAAATAATCAAAATATAATCATAATTTTATTGTCTCCTTTAACCAAAAAAAAAATGTTTTGCATATGATACTGTGTATGACCAATAATTAATTACGTATTACTCATACGCTACATATTTGTACGTATTATTTAGAATTTTTGCATGGTGAAGTTTCAAAGAGTGGAAAAAGGCTGAATACAGTGAACAAGAAAAAAATGAATGACATATAAAAAATATAAAAAAGAACGTTTAATGTTTGAAATCTCCATTTTTATTATACAATAAAACATTCTTCATTATGGTAATGTAAAAAAAGAGAAAAGCCTTTAAAACTAACGCATGCCTATATTCGTAGGCAGACAAACAAAAATTGTACAAAAAAGAAAATTTTATGGTAAATAAAAAAAATTTATGAATAACTCAAGATATATGAAGTGAACCCTTTGTAATTCGAACTATTGAGTATAGTGAACTCTCTGTTTTTTACATTAGTTAGTCTAAATAAAAAACTCTGTACAACGTACATCGCGTTTTGCGCGATGGATGACAAAATAAACAAAATTTATTGCAATACTGTTATTTCTTTTATATGTATATCTAGGTCAAGGCGTATTTTTGAGACAAATAAAATCAATGCTGCTTCTTGATAGCTCACCTCGTTATCCTCCCGAACTGAGTTGAGTAATGGGTGTATTTTTTTCCAATGTAACGCTATTAATCCAACCAATGAACCAGAGTGTTATTCATAAAAGATAACATCAGACTTTGGAACTATGCAAAAACTCTACTTGTGGTATTTGTTGATTACGATTCCAATACCAATACCGATAACGAAGATTGGAGAATTCACAGCCACTCAAGCTGTTGAAATTATTTAAAAGGCTGTCTAATGGACTGAAAATAATTCGAATGACTATGAAGGCATTTTGTCGTCGCCGTAGTCTAGTAGGTAGCGTGGTGGCTTATTAGACGTAAAGCCAGGGTTCGAGCCCCAGGCCAGACATCAAAACAAAATACAAAAATTTTTCTTTGGCGATTTTCACTCAGCAGATTTCTGGTAAAAACTCTGAGGGTAAATAAAATTGCCATGAAAAGTTTCTCAAAAATCTGTCGTTCGGAGTCGTCTTTAAACTGTAGGTCCCATCACTCATGCATAAAATTAAAACACACAACATAAGTTGTGTGAGAAACTAGGTCGAAATTCTGACTGAAGGGTTGTAATGACTAATTATGTATGTGTATGAAGACATTTTACTTTTACGTAAATTTCGTAACTTAGCTTTACAGAAAGTTAAAATATCCCGAACAAAGCAAGAAAATTTTAAAGTTTTTATTGTTACGCATTAGTTATTATGTGTGGTAAATTATTAATAGTATTATTTATGATTAATTAATTATTATTTTTAATTATTTGTGGTAATAGTATTATTTAAGAGCGCAAATATAATTAATTTTTAATTTTTTACATTAAATGAAATTCTTGATAATGTGAACAGGCCTGTGCCTGTCGATCTGTTTATTTATTTATTTATTAATTACAATAGAATTACAAATTATATTTTAATTATATGCTCGTTGTAGTGTCACACACCAGAGTCTCTAGTGGGAATCGAACCCACGACCCTCATGCTAATAGTCTAGCACACTACCCACTAGACTACCATGGCACCCGCGTGTTTTACTTAACAATGTTTTGTATGATTATAATTAGCACTACTCTTGATAACGGTTATCATATTGAAGCTACATTTGACAAATAAGGTGTCTCTATTCAGTCTCTTTTTTTTTTGAATAACTATCATTCAAGAAGACGTGAAAATATAAAATTGTTTTCCAAATTGGGTGCTCTGTTTGAGAAAGGTACCACGTGCTTCACACATTTTACAGTCGTCAGAATCGTCTTATCGAGAGAACTACATGCAATGTGCTACATAAATTCGATCCACTACACAATAAACGATCGGCCAACAACCCTACAACACAAGAACTCCCCGAAACACCGCCACTGTATTATTGGCGAATTTTCCACCGTTTCATAAAAAAACAGCCGTAGACAACGACATTTGTTTACTTGGTAGGCTCTGAAGTAGTTTTCAAATGACTAATTTTCATTGGAAAATAATCTTTAACAATGAGGCCTATTCCTGAATAAATGGCTAAGTAGATTGAAGTGATAGCTTTGATTTAGGCGCTAGAATGCTGAGAAATTGTTCATTTGGTATACACTTCCCTAGGGAAACCCAAGGGTATTCTATTTCACACATGTTTTTCTCATTAAATTCTCATTTATTAATTATTACAACTAGTTATTATAACTAACAAGTAATTTACTTCCAACATTTAAATAAACATAAATAAAAATAAATAAAATAAATTTAAATAAAAGAGAGCTTCTAATTAGGTCGGACGGCTTCCTTCTTTTAAGTCTGCGTTCCAAACCAATGGGATCAGTAAGAGATTATGCTTCTGAATTTACGTGGCCTCTGAGTCGGATGTTATGTTTTGTTGCAATGTTTTCAATCTCTTTTTTAACAGTATTTACAGCAAGGTCACGATGTAAATCACTTGTGCGTATATACCATGGTGCGTTTACGATGCATCTGAATACTTTCTTCTGAAAACGTTGAATAATAGTTATATTTTGCTCGCTTGTGCATCCCCACAATTGTGCTCCATAAGTCCAAATAGGTTTTAATATTTGATTATATATTAACAATTTATTTTCAATAGACAGTTTGGATTAACTCCCGATTAGCCAGTTTAGCTTCTTCCGTTTTAGTTGTAGTACCATAATTTTAATTTTAACATGCTCATTCCAACGTATCTTCGCATCCAGTGTCATATCAAGATATTTTGCCGTATTTGAATACGGTATTTGTATACCGTCCATGAATATAGGGGTACCTAAAGTTGATTTATTTGTAAAGTCAACATGTGTTGACTTAGAACTATTTAATTTTATGCACCATTTTCTAGTCCATTCTAAGACCAAGGTAAGTGCGTTTTGTAACTTGTGTTTCACCTCATTTTCATTTCTGGTAACTGACAAAATAGTCGTGTAATCGGCAAATGTAGCCATAGTCGTTCCAGCAACTTCTGGTATATCACTGGTGTATAAAACAAACAAAAGTGGTCCCAGAATGCTTCCTTGAGGTACTCCTGCTTGTATTTCCCTTAATTGGGAATATTCGTCCTCATATTTAACGCGAAACATACATTTCACACATAATGTTGAATCAAAAATCAAGTCGCCGAAGTCTAGCAGATAATGTGTTGGCTTACTAGACATGAGGACAGCGTTCAAACCTCGGCTCAGGCATCTACAACAAAACGAAGTATGAATAATGATATTTCTTTGACGACTTCCTCTCAACAGATTTCTGGCAAAAACTCTGAGAATTAATAAAAATTTCCAAAAAGTTTTAAAAAAAATCACTCAATCAATTAACACATACAACGTAAGTGGTGTGAGAAGCTAGGTTGTAACGCTGACTGAAGGGTTGTATATATGTATATGTGTTCGAATGACCGCTACTGCTTTTCTGAGTGTAGGTCATCCGAAATGTTCAATTTTCCATGACTATGGTGCATAGACCTGGTTAAATTTGATCGGTGACATGAGATATATAATCTACGCCACTTATGGATAAAATTAACACACACAACGTGGGTGGTATGAGAAGCTAGTTTGTAATCCTGGCTAAAGGGTTGAAATGACCTATTAGGTATGTGTTTTAATTGCAATAAGCTACTCTGTAACTGTGTTAATAACATTCGAAAATGTACTCGTTGATTTAAACCGTAATTATATTCCAGTAATTATAATATCACCATTTGGATCAGCTTGATGGACTATAATTTAACTTTTTCTTTATTACTCATCATGAACTATTAACGTCTCTCTGTCTTCTGCATGTTTACAGTAATAAAATGTGTACATATTTCACTTTAGCGGCCATAAAAAAAGCGAACAAAAACTAAGTTCCGTTATTTAATTATCGCCATTAATTCAAGACAAAACTATTAAGCCCAGATAATTAATTTAAATGTTCTAGACGTACCCCATAATAATAATGAAAGAGTATGTACTTGCAGAGAAACGTTTCAACATGTTGAATACAGTTGCCGAAAATTAACTACAATTTTAATGACTAGTGGCAGGCAGTCAAAGTCCTTGTAATTTATGAAGGAAATAATTTAACTCTTAAAAGAAGAACGAAAAAACTGAAGCAACAAGAAACTGTAACTGTGTGCATTTAAGCCACAATTAATATCATTGGCGTCTATTTTAGCCATTCAATTGAAATCAATCCCCAGTGAAACAGTGCTACAAATAAGAATGTAAAGGAAGTGTAAGGAAGTATAAGTAATATTTAAATTTCTATTCTTGCTATTCTATTTTTGTTCTTTCCCACCCCCCAAAACAAGTGACTTTTGGCTGCGATGTACTTTTCAGTTGGGTATTGAAATAAATACTTAATTTTAATACCGTAAAAGCTTTTAACTAATTTACATAATTTACGCCATAAAGCTTAAAACCACCAACAAAGTTTTTTTTCTCTTTTAGTTTCTTTAAATATAGGGTGGGTGAATTAAAAGTTTAAATTTAAAAACAGAAATAAAACAAAAACGGTTTGAAATTTTGCCAAATTTATTTTCTCTGTTGTGATTCCGTTTAAAAATGGAATATTATTTCATTCATATGGCTGTCGCAGTTGGCCTCACAGTACCTTATTCGATCGTGCACATTTCGTGCACTTTTTCGAAAGTATGGGGCCGAATCTCACCATGGCATCACGAATGTTGGCTTTCAAGTGCACAATTGTCTTTGGTTTGTCGGCATAACACTTTTCTTTAACGGCTCCCCACAGAAAATAGTCCAATGATGTCAAATCAAAGCTTTTTAGCGGCCAACTGACATCACCACTTCGTCTAATTAAACGGCCTTTATACGTTTGACGCAATAAATCGTTTATGGCATGAGAAGTGTGGCAAGTTACACCACCCGGTTGAAACCAAACATCGTTCACATCATTACCATGAAGAGCGGATACAAAAAAATCGGTTATAATGGTGCAATCGGTATCCCCGGACTGTAATGACTGTAATGGTTGCGCCGCGCTCATTTTCAAAGAAATATGGGCCAATGATGCATTCGCTCTACAAGACGTACAAAACAGTCACTCATAATGGGTGCATTGGCTTCTGTAAGACCACAAGGGGATTTTGTGATCCTCAAATACGGCACTTTTTGCTTATTAACGTACCCACCAAGATGAAAATGAGCTTCATCCGAAAAGATTATTTTTTTTTTTGCGATATCGGCATCATCGGGCCCTGATCTGAGTAGCGGCTTTTCGTATCCTTATTCAGTGGGAAGTGTCTCTATTTCTAATATATATTAATTTGATGAGGAGTCTGTTCTTGAGTCTTTGTCTGGACTAAAACTTACATACTTGCCGGGCACTGACGGGGTACCGGCCTGTATTTTAAGAAAGTGCGCTGTTGTCTTGAGTGGTTCTTTGACCTTTATATTCAATGGGCTTCTGATCTATTTGGAAGAGTTCATTTATAATTCGTTTGCATAAGTCGGGTAATAAATCCAATATTTCCAAATACAGGGGTATTGCCAACCTCAGTGCTATTCCCAAGTTGATGGAGAAACTGGTGACGGATTATCTCTTTTTTAATACGAGATCTTTAGGGGATATTAAAAGCATGGTTTTTTAAAAGGTAGGTCGACTGTCACTAATCTCCTTGAATTTACTACACATGGTTTCAGGGGTTTTCTTGTCAGGGCTCGGACTGATGTAATTTATACTGATTTCAGTAAAGCTTTTGATAGGGTTGATCATAGAATTTTGCTTCTTAAAATTTCATTAATCGGTATTCCTGATATTATTTATCGTTGGCTAGACTCCTACTTCTCCCTTGGGACTCAGAGGGTATTGTTTAGGAATGTATTGTCTGAGACTGTATATGTTATTTCTGGTGTTCCGCAGGGTAGCCATTTGGGTCCTTTACTGTTCTTATTGTTTCTTAATGATCTTCCTTGTGCTATTTCTTATTGTAATATTCTGATGTATGCTGACGACGTTAAATTATTTTATACTTTTGATGATGATTATGGTCAGACTGTTCTTCAGCGAAATATTGATTTGTTTGTAACTTGGTGCAGAATTAATTTAATGGATCTTAACTTGAAAGAATGTAAATGCATGGCTTTATCTCGCGGGGGCGTAATTTAGTCCACTCATGTGATTAATTCTTGCCCTTTGGAAACTGTGACTACATTTCTTGATTTGGGAGTATTATTGGATATGAAATTGTCTTTTATTGATCATATTAGTATGATGATTGCCAAGGCTCGGGCTGTTCTTGGTTTTGTGAAAAGATGGGCTAGGGAATTCATTGATCCTTATATAACAAGACTGCTACACATTTCACTTGTTAGAGCTATTTTGGAGTATGCGTCTATTATTTGGAATCCATACTATCGTTGTCATAGTGATTCAATAGAGTCTGTGCAGAAGCAGTTTTTATTATCCTGTTTACGTGGCTTAGGATGGGATTGTGCCAATGGGTTTCCGTTATATGAGGCTAGATTAGGTTTGATAAAACTTCCAACTTTGGAACGTAGAAGGGCTGTTTTAGGGGTTTGTTTTGTTTTTAATCTGGTTAAAGGTGATATCGATTCAGAGTTTTTGCTTTGTAACCTTAATTTCAGTATTCCAGCAAGATTTTCACGGCACTATCCTCCTCTTTCTTTAGATTTTTATAGAACGAACTATGATGGATGTAATTTTCCTTTTCGTAGATTATGTAACGATTTTAACTTATATTATATAAAAATCTATTTTCGTTCTTGTCATAGATAGTTCCTGTTTATTGTTACTTCTCGTTACTTCTCTTACTCGTTGCCATCCGGCAGTTTCTTGTGGGCATTTGCGCTTCGCTAGGTGGAGGCGGATGGCCATGCGGCTTCAATTCTTGAGCCAATTAAAGTTTGTAAGGCGTCATAGCGAGATCTTTGCGCAAAATTCAACGTGAACTAGTCCGTGAAATGATCAATCCTTGAGAGTTGTTGCTGAGTTGAGTTGAGTTGATGTTGATGTGTAAGAACACACACTCTTAGCCACAGCTTCGATAGGCACTCTCAGAGGGGACGACGAGTAGGATACTGTCCTCGGTGTATCGTGTAAGCGCAATTAGACGGATAAGTGGCTTCAGGACAGTGTCTGATGAAGCAGTTTTAGTATTGGCAAAGACAATACCAATAGACATATTGGCGGATGAGATGAGGAGGATATATCTTCACCGTCTCGAGTACCCGGGACAAATAGCGGCTATAAAAGCGGAGGAACGAAGGACTTCCATGTACAAATGGCAGTCACGATGGGAGAGCAGTTTAAAGGGAAGATGGACATTTCGCCTTGTCCCTGATGTAAGCTTTGGATGAAGAACGAACATTGCGAGCTGAACTACTACGTGACCCAGTTCCTAACTGGTCATGGGTGCTTCAGGCAGTACCTGCATAGGTTTGGTCATGAAACTTCCCCTATATGCCCAAACTGTGTAGATGCGGAGGAAGATGCGGAGCATATTCTAACATGCTGCCACAGATTTAGATGCCTTGAAGGAACGCGTTTGGGACCAAACCGGCTAATGGAAGAGCTGTTGAATTGTAGGATTCTATGGAGTCAATATAGTCAGAGAATGGCTGAAGTTATGCTAGAACTCCGAAGGCTGGAGGAACGGCGGCGAAATTTGACTTAATGCTTTCAAGCTAACCAGCCCTCCGCGAAGTAATACCTTACGGCAGTCCCGCGTTGGGAGAGTGGTTGAAGTGTGCAGGGGATGGGTTTAGTACGTAGGCACCAGTGATGGTGAATCGTGCACTCTTTTGTTGGAACAAAAGTGTCTTCCGAAGGTTCCCACCTGCGGCTCAACACAAAAAAAAACAGCTTCGATATTTTCGGGTATACGCACTGTAGGAGCAGTAAACTTACGTATACCGGGAACTGTTGGACCTTCTTTGCGACCAAATTTTGTAAGACATTTTCATGCAATTTCCAATCAATTGTCATTGTTTTGGAAATAAATTTCCAACGTTTCCCAACGTTTCTCAAGCCTAAATTGATTCATTACGTTCAGTGGAGATAAGATACTGAATTTTGTGACAGAATGGAATGACATTAGTATTGCCAGGTTCGAAATAACATTTGGTTCAAATTTAACGCGATAGATGACCCACCCGATATCAGATTTTATTACTTTATGGCTAACAAAAGCGAGTGAGTAGCATGGATGGGTGGGTGTTATAGCAAGTAATGAATTTTGCCAATTTCTTGTAATATTTTAATGTGACTTTCTCGTGAATCATTATTTGTAAGAAGTTTTGTAATTTCTGTTCGAAAGCAATTTATTTCCTTAGATTCTTAAACTTTAATTTCGTGTTTCTTTCTTTTGTTTGTTTGTTGTTGTACTTGTTGTTGTTGTTGTTGTTATTGCCGAATTGTTGCATTCAACACATTAATTAATGAAACGTTGATTAACTTTCGGCCGCACAGCAAAAAAGGAAAGAAATACATACAACAACAACTAAAATTGTTTTTTTTCTTCTTTCATTTCTGTAATGCCGATACGCTACAGGGCGTCGAATTGAAAGATTCTTTATGAGTGTAATTATTTAATTTAATTTATGCTGATGATATAAGTGGGCCAGTTGAACAGACAATGAATGAACAACAACAACAATAACAATAACAGCAACAAAGCAAAAATATCAAAAAGGAAACAATAATTTATAATTCGTTTTGCTTTTCTTTTCTTTTCTTTTCTTTCTTTTTATTTCTTTGCTTTTCATCTCACAGGACAAGTATGCTTGATGTACTGATAGTTGTACGCTTTAGTTGTGTGTGTGTGTAATCAGGAAACAATGTTGTATACACACAGATAAGCCAGTCATCTCGTCAGACAGTTAAACCGTTCGTTTGGACGAACGTAGTAAATAAGTTGTCAGTTTTCTTTCGTTTTTTTTTTTTTAAATTTTCATTGAAATTATTCGCTATTCGCCTTCATACGAGATACTGCGGCAGTTTCTTATGACATATTTCTCAGACGTCGCCAAAAGCATTAAGCCCAAAAGGATTGGGACAAAAGTCAGATTATTATTATACAATATATTTTTCTGTTTTTCGCTTCTTTTTTCTTGTTTTGTTTTTTTGTTTTCTTCATCAAGAGAATATCGTTTCAGAGCAGTAGAGGAAAATAATGAAATCACTTAAGATTCTTACAACGTATGAACTATGAAATTCAGCATCTGAACGTAATGAGAGTCGATATAAGAGTGCCCTTACACGCGCATTCAATGCATTTTCAACAGCATTGAAGCATCAAATGAACAAAACTGTGTCTAGCTTAGTAGTCTAGGTGGCAGAGTGCTAGTACCCTTAGTTCATTCAAACATAACTCTCATAAGTTCCAAGGTGAAGAGATATTGTCAGTAGGCGAATGGCTAATGATCTAACCAAAGTCGTCGGTATGAAGCTCACAATCTCTGAAGTGTTACTTGGTATATGTGCTCTGATTGGCTCAGCTACATACCGTAGTCTAGTAGGAGCGCGATGGCTTATAAGACGTAAGGCCATGGTTCAAACCCCAGGTCGGACATCAAAACGAAAATAACAAAAAAATATTTCTTCGACGACTTCCTCTCAGCAGATTTCTGGCAAAAACTCCGAGAGTAAATAAAAAATTGTCATGCAAAGTTTCTAAAAAATCTGTCGTTCGGAGGTCCCGCCACTCAGCCGTTTAAACCGTGGTCAGACATCTCCAACAGAACGAAATATGAAAAAAATATTTCTTCGGTGACTTCCTCTCAACAGATTTCTGGTAAAAACTCTGGGTGATATTAATTTGCCATGAAAAAGTTTTTCAAGAATCTGTTGTTCGAAGCCGACTTTAAAGTATAGGTACCTCCTCTCATGAGTAAAATTAACACGCACAACATAGGTGATGTGAGAAGTTAGGTCGTAATCCTGTATGAAAGGCTGCTCTTGATACTATGCTTTGAATGACCCCTCTTATATGTCAAACAATGTGCAATGCTTAGTGCCACATGTTTAAGGGAATTGCGCTGCTGTTAAAAGCGCTGGCAATGACACTTTAAAATTTTAAATATTAACAAACAGAGGGAGAACAGACCCTTAGATAAAACCGTCGACTATATAATGCCTGAGTCGATCTTCCTGCATGGCTTGAGGATTCTCAAACCGGATAGAGCACTATGGTATGGTAGGGAAGAAGGTTTACCTATCTTCACAGATGGATCGAAGTTGGATTACGGCACAGGGGCTGGGGTTCTCTGTAAAGACCTCCGACTGGAGCTTCACTTTAGGTTAGATGAAGAATGTAGCGTCTTTCAGGCAGAGGTTATATGCCCACTTCAGATTCGAAATCGTATATGATATTCGTTAATAATCAAGCTTCCCTAGAAGCATTTGTGTCGGTCTGGTGTAAATCGAGACTTGTTTATAAAGATCTTCGTGCCAGATCGTAACCGTTTATGGTGAGTTCTGGGACATAGTGGTATACTTGGTGGGGAAACGGCGGATACTTTTGCTAGGTAGGTTCAGTTTCTGAGGGTGATTTGATAGATGGTGCTGATTCTCCAATCTGGCACTTCTACGGTTTCGCCACTAGATGGATTAGGGAGAAGGAGCTAATGCGTTTGAATCGATCGGGTATTACGTGTCTAGTCAATGGCCTTCAATATATAGATAGTATAAAAACAGATTTGCTGCTGGGGTTTGGATAAGGTTAGTCTGAGCTTAGTTATTGGGTGTACAGTGAGTATAGGTCGCTGACAAGGATTTGGAATAGATTTTAGCCATACAGTAAGGTCTTTTGTGCAGAGACGGAATTGAAGAATACCGAACACCTCCTCTGCAAAAGACAAGACCTTAGTAGGATGAGGTTGAAGGCAGGAGCTTCGTTGAGTGTTTAGATTCTATGTCGAGAGCAGACATCAATCTCTCTTCAAGATATGTTATCAGGACGGCTACTAATTTTATTCTTTTTATTTGTGGGTTCCACTTAGTATTGGAATCCATATACCGTCAGATCTGTTTGGTCTCTCTACAAGAGGGATCATTATATTTGCTTTCCTTTACAAATGAGTGTGAGAACATTTGCTTGCCTGCCTGCAGAGTAATATGAACTTAATTGTATTCCTAATTATTCCAAAATTTGTGTTGGATTTTTTCCGTATCCAGGAATCTATTTGAGGGTAACCCTCGAACGCGCGCTATCTCTGCCAGACATACTCAGTGGCCTTTGAGCGTTTTAGATGGGGTATATGCATTCTCCAAGGATCTTACTTTTACTTACTCTTACTATCGATTAAAATAAATATGCATATATCTTTGTATATACTCCGATTCAGAATTCACAAAGCGACAATATTTTTAGCCACTATTTGAGTTCGAATAGTAATACAGTAAACTGGTAGTGCAAAGATTCTATATGCGAATATGACAAGTGATCTGAAATTTCTTGAACGGTATTAATGGGTGATTTTTTAAGTGCTATAGGAAAATTTTTCAAAAAAAAAACATAAAATTCAGAAAAATGCATGAAATATTTATTTGAATCGATAGTACGGTCCATATAATTTAATGTTTGAAGATTATTTCATGCAAATGTTGACCGCGACTGCGCTTCAAATGGTCCATCCGCTTAGTCCAATTTTGGCATACTCTTTCCAACATTTCGGCCGGTATCTCACGAATAAATGTTTCAATGTTGTCTTCCAATGCGTCAATTGAAGCGGGCTTGTCTGTATAGACATGAGCTTTAACATAGCCCCACAAAAAATAGTCGAAAGTCGTTAAATGGCACGATCTAGGCGGCCAATTGACCGGTCCCGAACGTGAAATAAAATGTTCACCAAACTCGCCTCTCAATAAGTCCATTGTTACGCGTGCTGTGTGGCATGTGGCACCGTCTTGTTGAAACCACATCTCATACAAGTCAAGCTCTTGCATTTTGGTCATTTCGGTTGAGTAAAAGAAGCCCAATTGCTGCGAACGGCGACGAATCAATAATTGGTGGTCATCATTAACACTGGCCGATAAAGCTGCGATATTTTCTTCAGTACGCACTCTACGTAAGCGTGTTGGTGATTTAATGTCCAACAATGTAAATTTGGTGCGAAATGTAGTCACAATAGCCCGAATAGCCGCTTCAGTGGGTCGATTATACTGACCATAAAATGGAAGAAGCGCGCGATGAACTTTCTTAACAGAGCACGCATTTTAATAATAAAATTCAATGATTTGCAAGCGTTGTTCGGTTGTAATACGATTCATGGTTAAATTATAGACCAAACTGAAGGTGTTTGACAGTGAAACAAAACACGAAACGTGCGTGTGCTGTTTAAACCAGTGTTGCCAAAAATGATAATAGCTATTTGGAGTTATTTTTCTTGGACATCCAAAAGCGGATTCACGGTATATATATCTAGATCATTTATATCCAAGATTTTGTCATGATCATAGCTTCTATATTTTCATTTTATTCTGGCGCTAACTTTCATTGCCGTATTCATAGACACTTTTCTTTGTTAACAATAACAATATCGTAGATATAGTTCTTAGAGCACGTTCACATTGTATTTGATGATTCCCTTTCTGCAAAGCCGACCATCAAACTATTGCCCGGTAGAATAGAGTTGGTTTGATTATAAGTTCCTACAGTCAGTATGAATTTTAAGGGTTGATACTCCCTCATCGCTATTTCAGAAGATACTATTTAAAACATAACTGGATTTCTAGATGATTTCTATGAAAGTTTTGGAAGAAGGGACCAGTTGAGTCTATTAGGTGAGGTTAGGTTAGAGGACGTGTACTTGTCAATTAAGACCAATACAGTACCCGGAGGTCGAATTGACCCATTGCACAACGTCCTAGTTTCTCACACCACTTATGTTGTGTATGTTAATTTTTTTTATACATGAGTGGTCGACTCCGAACGACAGATTTTTGAGAACCTTTTTCGTGGCTATTTTATTTACTCTGAGAGTTTTTGCCAAAAATCTCCTGAGAGGAAGTCGCCGAAGAAAATATTTTTTGTATTTTGTCTTGATGGCTGGCCTGGAGCTCGAACTCTGGCTTTACGTCTATTAAGCCAATACTCTACCTACTAGACTACGGCGAATATATAAAGTCTATTAAGTAAGCCTAAAATCAAGACGGGAAATAACAACATAAATTATTAGGAGCGTATTCATATTTCATCCTCTAAAGTTTCTCTCAAAGTCATTGAGTATTTCAAAAGCAATAGTTGAGTATTTTGCAACTAAATAGTTTAAACATTTTTTCCTTAAAGCTACGTACTTATTTTATTTCATGATTTGACTCTTTTACATTTGTCGGTATGATATTGTTGATATAGTGACAAAATAATTTCATTTTATCTTTTGATGGCGTTTCTTTTTTTGTTCCGTTAATTTTTTATTCGTTTTTTTCTTTTTCGTTTTTGTTTTTTTTCTGTCGCTTTTCATTGAGTAGCATAAAATTGTTAAAGTAATTAGCTTCTGAGAATTTTAAAAGCACCACAACGGAAATGAGCATTTTCATTTTGTTAAAAATTTTATAAATTGCTTTCGTTTAAGGGATTTCCAAAAAAAATATTTTTTCCCCTTTAATCGCTTTCAATAAACTTCTTTTAAAAATAATGTTGAAATGTGTGATGCATTATTAAAATGATGAACGACAATATGAAGTGGTTCGTTCACACACACACAAAGGGGAAACAAAGAGTAAGTATAAGTATGAGCAGCAGAATAAAAGTGAAATAAAAAACGAGTATAACTTGTCCAAAGGAAATTTCGAAAAAAAGCATTTTACAATGAGTTAGTAAAAAAGCTAAAAAGAGTAACAATAAATTGATGTAATTAATGGCAGTATTTTATATTTCTGAGTTACCTACAAAAAAAAAAGGAAGGAAAAAGATGGACTTATGAAAATTTTAGCCATTACGGGGTAATAAATACGTGACGACTATTGAAACATATTTTCCCCATAATTTAAAATTAATATATTGGAGTCGGGTGGGTATTAGGTCGGTTATTTTTATTTCTAAAAATACGTACTTAAGTTTCCTATATATGTATGGCCCTTGACCTAAAGTCTATTTTTTAAGCGCTTGACATCCATAAATTAAAAAAATGAAAGCTTGTAAGGGATGTCAAAGAAATTTTTTCGTTGTTTGAAAGACAAATTGATGCCATTATTTGTAGATTAGACACACCAACATACATAATTCATTATTACTAGCCTTTAGTCAAGATTACTACCTAGCTTCTCACACCACTTATGTTCTGTATGTCTTTATTTTATACATGAGTGGTGGGACCTACAGTTTAACGTCCAATCCAAACGACAGATTTTTGACAAACTTTTCATGGCTATTTTTTATTTACTCGCAGATTTTTGGCCAGAACACAGCTGAGAGAATATCGCCGAAAAAATACCTTTTGTATTTCGTTTTGATGTCTGACCTGGGGCTTGAACCATGGCCTTACGTCTAATAAGCCAACATACTACGGACTAGTCTACGGCGAGCTCTGTAAAATAGAACATCGTACAAATGTTCGCTAAAATTTCTCTGGTTGGAGGGCATTCGAAATTTCAATTTTCCATGACTGTGGCGCCCAAATCACGCTGAATTTGACCGATGTTGGCTGGCATACGCTTGCTACTTAAGAAACTCACATAAGAAAAATACTAACGAGGTTAAGGTATGAGCACATAGACGACAGACAACAGTTCGGCAGTTCGACAGAAAATTCTGCCAACTGTTTTTTCTGTTGTATGCCGACTGCTTAAATCTTTTGAAAGCAGAGCGGAAAAATACGACAGACACAATAACTTTCAAATATTTTCAATAATTTTCCAATTTGAATTTAAATATATTTTTCTGTGTTGTCACTATCAGCTTTTTTGTACGCAAAAATAAACTCACTTATGGAAAAACCGCACACACAAAACATTTATCAAATGAATTCAGATACAAAATTTAATCTATAATTCTGTTTTATTTATTATGAATACATTAATTGCTCTTTATTTCTTAATTTTAGAATTATTCCTTCTCTTCAATAACGTAAGTATTTTTAGCTATTTTTTTATGATTTTATGTTGTATTGGCATCACTAATTTGCTTTTAGCTGCTCACAAAATAACAAAATAGTTTAATTTGGGCAGCAACGGCTTAGGTTGTTGTCTTGGCTTTTTCTGTCCTGCTTTCAATATAATCGTTTTCATATAAACGTCTGTTTTCTAAACTTGGCAGCTTTCTGTTATCTGCCATATGTCGGCTATGTGTTTATACCTTTAAATTGCATGGTTATTGTGGCCAGTTCATATCATAAGTATTCACATGATGACCATGCCATCAAATCCGTCGTGAAAAATAAATCAATGTGCTGTGTTGCACGTGACACCACACATGAAATCACATGCTGTCCAGTTCATCTAATTCAGGCTAAAAGAAGTTTGCATTCATTGAAACACAACGCTTACCGTTGAAGTGATGGCCTGGCAATCATCGTTCTCAAATAATTATGAAGCAGTGATGACCGAAAATAAACACTAAACAATGACTTTTTCGGAAAGCATTGGACGCTCTTGGATATCATGTGGATTGGTGTCGTCCAAAATTCGACGATTATGTTTAATCGCGTACTCAGACATGAGTTTCATAGCTAAAAATTATAATTAAGGCAAGCTGCCAACCAAATTGATCAAGTTGTTGGCTGCGGAAGTACGAGTTCGTGTGAATGACACGGAATCAGCTGATTCAGATACTTCTGCACACCCTCAACTCGGTCAGAGGCGATATTTTTAGCAGATCTTGCTTTTCGTCAAAGTGAAAGATGAATTTGTCCACCAAACTACATATAGTCATCTAGATTTGACAACTAACTTGAAAGATGTATCTTCAACAAGATGGTCGTTAACAAATGTTAAAATTCGGAAGTCCCTTATTAAAAAACACTTAAAATGTTGAAGGGGCATGGGTATGAGGTGAAAAAATGTTTAGAAGTGGTACTAACTTTTCACAAAAGGTCGTGAAGATGTGATGACTTCCATCTTGGACGCATAGTATATCAATAGCAGATGAAAACTTTGAATGAAAATGAAGAAAATGGTTATGGAGAATAGTTGAAGCACAAGGATGTCGGCATATTGCTTGGCTCATGCCAATAGCGGAAATGGAAATAGCGGGCATAAAACGTTTGGCAAAGATGTTTGTTGCAAAATTGCTGAATTGTGACAAAAAAAAAACTTCCATAAGTATAGCCCAGGAAATGACGACAACATTTTAAGTGTTTTTGAGCACTTAATTCCATTTTTTGCAATTTCTTTGATCCATTTGTTTCGACAAGCAAACACATAAAGCATGTTCATGCAGCTGCAAACTTCTTTCCAAGCTTGCTAACCTTTCGCGCAAACAACGAACAATCTTCCGATTAACTGCTATTCCGAACAAACGATATCTCTATTCCAGTGAGGTATTTATAACAGAGGAGATCTTAGTGGTTAAGCCAGTTTGTTGTTTATTTAACTCGCGGATTATTATATCCAATGACCTCTTTTCTACAATAATGTCAGTCTCCTTAATAAACCTATTTTTGACGTTCAGATATGTTCTAGTATGGCATAAAACAATTCTGTACTAGTATTCTGTACAGTATTTCACTTTGTTCATGCATACATGAACCCTGTGTACAAATTTAAATCAAAATCTCTTTAAAAAACATACCAGAAAATATTAAAGGAAAACAAAATTCGAGGGGAACAAAATCAATATGAAAATCTATCAGAGTTCATTCAATACTGGGCACTTGTTTGTTCAATCATTCGTTAAAATCGTTTTATACTCAATTTACAAGTGCATAAAACTGAATTTGCTTCTTTATTGTCGATGTCGATGTATATGTTGTTGTTGTTGTTTTTCGTTTTTTTTTTTTTTTTGCCAATGTTTAGTCTCTCGTATCGAATTTATAGAGCACACCAGAGAATTCTCTCTCTATTGTATTTGATATTAAAATGAACCGAATTTCATTCACAATACAAAAATACAAAAACCGATCACCCAATATACGATATACCAGTCACCCAATGCCTTCTAAACAATGAAAAATCAAAGAAAGAATGAAAGAGTCACACAGCATTTATTGCCATTATCCTGTTAACTTGACATCTTTAGCACAACAAGCAATAACAATAAAATAGTAGGAGGAATACAATACAACTACACACATACGATTATATTGATTTGCATGTACATGTTTTATGAATATGTATACGTATTTATATATGCGTACAGATGCGTATATGTAAGTATGTTTATAACACACATGTATTGTATTTAAAATAATGTTGGAAAATAAAAAAAAATTCTGGTTATAGTTTTGAATTCCATTGTATTCGATTGAATTGTGTGTGATTAGTTGTGGTCTCTCAAGTTTAGTATGTATGTATGTAGAATAGGAAAATTAAACAACAACCCAATCAATTGAATTGAATTGAATTGAATTTTGAGGCCTTAGTTTAATACTATTGTGGCTTGGGATTGTAAAATAAAAAATTATGCTGGATGAACATCACTTTCAAAATTTGAAATTTGATTAACAAAAGAGCTCTAATATGCTCTACAATTAAAATTTGATTTCATTTTGACAGTAAGGCTCAGTGTAATTAAATCGTGAACCAACCTAAACTCTCGATATGCTGCAAGTCTAGGAAGACATGCACACACATCCAGGTCGAATACTTGGTTCCTTATAACTCAAATGAATAGAATATTTGAGACTTCTGGTTATAAGATCCGAAAGGTAGAACCTATGAGGAAACTCGTGGTCATCTTACAATGTGCCCTGTTCAGCTTAAACCGGAGGTAAAGAACACACAATGTACCCTCGCATGGCTACCTCGGCTATTATGAGGTAAAATCGAAGTCTGGGGAAGTTCAATCAGCTAGTTAGACAGAAAAGGTTTATCTTCTGCTGAGTGCCACTTTTTGAGGGGATTCTCAGTAATAAGCAAGAAGACGAGTTAGCAAGGATATTTAATAGAGCCAGAAGATGCCGTAGTCTAGTAGGTAGTGGGTTGACTTATTAGACACGAGGCCTCGGTTCTAACCCCAGATCCCACATCTCGAACGAAATATGAAGAAAATATTTCTTCGGTTACATCCTCTCAGCAAATTTCTGGCAAAAACTCTCTGAGTGTAAATAAAATATTGCCATGAAAAGTTTCTCAAAAATATGACGTTCTGAGTCGACTTTAAACTTTAGGTTCCGCCACTTAAGTATAAAATTAACGCACACAACATAAGTGGTGTGAGAAACTAGGTCGTAATCCTGAATGAAGGGTTGTAATAACCAAATATGTATGTATGTAGGTATCAAAATGTGCAAAATTCAACTTGAACACAAGATACAAAAGACACAAAAAACAATACTTTTTTAAAGTTGAATCCCCATTAGAGCACTCGGTTCTTATAAGATTAAACCGAAGATAGTATGGGACCGTCTATGGAAGTTGAGTCAGCTATTTAGACAAAATAAGATTACCCTTCTGCTGCTTTCCAGTTCGTGAAGAAATTCTCGGCAAAGAGCAAGAACTGGAGCTTTCAAGGAGGGGAGATTACACTCCGTTGATAGGACCAGAATGCTTCTGTGGATTAGAGGAAAATGTTTACAAAGGTATGCTTAACGAAAGGGAAGATAAAGAGAGGCAAAGACTAATCTCAAACCAAGCGGCAATAAAAACTTGGTTAAAAAATTTGCAATATGAAGAGATCTGAGTACTGAATCAGACTATCAATCAATAACTTTAGGATGATAATTCGCCTTTTGACAGGGCACCACAGGCTTGGAGTGCATATACTTAGAATGGAGGTTGTCTCGAACACAACATATAGCTTCTGTGATGATAAGAATGAAGTTTCTTGGAACCCATGAGGTATTAGTGCATCTCAGAAGAAAACATCTTAGAGGGCAATGAATTGGAATTTTTGATATTTAGTAACATCCTGAAATTTGTTAGGGCAATAGGCTTGGAAGTCGACGAAGTCTAGTAGGTAGTGCTTTGGCTTATTAAACGTGAGCCCGCGATTCAATCCCCAGGTCAGACATTTTCAACAAAACCAAATATGAAAACAAATATTTCTTCGACGACTTCTACTCAGCAGATTTCTAGCAGAAACTCTGAGAGTTAATAAAATTTCCACGAAAAGTTGTTCAAAATTCTGTAGTTCGGAGTCGATATTAAATTGTAGGTCAATTATGTGTGTATACGATGGAAGGAGACATTACAGGGATACCCTATAAAATCTCAGGGGGAGTATAATAGAATGTATGGAGATACCTCTTCACCACTATAATAGAAATGATAATAAGATAACAATGTTCCCAGTTTGGCTGCTCCAAAATGTTAAACAGAGTAGGTTGTACTATGTATTAAGGGTTCTGATATTAAATTTTGATAAACAATGTCATGACCATTTAGTGTTTTCCTAACGAACGTCATGTTAATTTTGAAAGATTTTCCTGCAAAATTTCTTAATTAAATCAGTAGCGAACATCACATCGATGTCCATTCTTGTCCATAAATTCTGATGAACTCTAAAAGAAATTTCGAATCCATCCTTCTTTGCTGATGAATTATATCGGGAACAAACTCGGACATGTTACAGGGGGCATAGGTGTTCCGACTGGCTGAGTTAAGCTAAGTATTTCAATTTGGATTTAATTTGGTTGCCAGCTTAAATCTTACTAGGTACTGTCGAACTTGTAAGGAAAAGAAGAGGACTCGTTGTATTTTTCCTTTGGTCATCCATCGAACAATTGCTATTCTCACGGGCCACCGTTCTTTTGGAAGGTAAGTGGATACATTTTTCATTCCCTCAAATGACTTCAGCAGGAGATAATGGTTTAAGGAGGAAAAAGGGGTTATCTTTCATTTCTTACATTTTATATAATCCTTGCCTTTCCAACAGAAACAATTTATTTTAAATGTGGTATCATAATGGGCCATAGTCGCAGTAGTCTAGTAGGTAGTGTGTTAGCTTATTAGACGTAAAGCCAGGGTTCGAGCCCCAGGCATGACATCAAAACAAAATACAAAAAGTATTTCTTCGGCGACTTCCTCTCAGCAAATTTCTGATAAAAACTCTGAGAGTAAACAAAAATTGTCATGAAAAAGTTTCTCAAAAATCTGTCGTCGTAATACTGACTGGGTTGTAATGACCAATTATGTACGTATGTATCACAATGGGCCCCAATGGGATTTTCAACTGCAACTTTTCATTAATTCGTAATAAAATCTAATCACTGCCAAAGTGGAATGAAAACAACGATGGAATCACCCCTGAGCCAGCGCAAGCGGTTGTTTTGAAAGGATTAATAATGACAAAGAAAGTTTTGGGCCGTTTACCATAATGATAGGTTTACTTTCTGAGGTCGAATTAATAGTTGGTCCTGACCCCCCAATCTTCCACCTCTACGGACTCATCGATGGATGGATCAGGGAGGAAGAGCAGAGGCGTTGGGGGAATGGATCGGGTTGTTATGTTTCTCGATGTCCATGGCCTGCTATAAACAGTGTAAGAACAGGTTGGCTGCTGGGCATGGTTAAGGCCAGTTTAAGGTTAATTATAGGGTTTATCACATGGCACTGCGAGATTAGGTCGCTGACGGGGATCCGGAACAGATCCCAGCCAGACTACTGCAGAGTATGTTGCAATGAGGAGAAGTTGGAGACTGTCGAGCACCTCCTCGGCAACTGCCCAGCCCTTGGTAGATTGAGGACCCTTGGCAGGGGCTTCTTTGAGGATTTGCATTCTGTGTCGAGAGCTGACATCAAGGCTCTCCACAGATTCATTAGTAACTTGAGATGGTTGAGAAGTACTAGGCCCTTTTTGTTTATTTTTGGTCTGTGTAATTCCTTCGCTTCCCTTCCTACTTCCGCTCCTTTTTTCCTATCCCCTTTTTTATCCTTCCTTCTTAAGGACGTTACGTACAATGCGTCAAATCGTCCTCCGGGTACTGTAATTGTCTAAATTGACAAGTATACGTCCTCTAACCTAAACTAACTCAATTAATATTTCTAAGCACGCTATGATCTTCTATTAATGTTAAGGACAAATAATTTTGTCAACTTGATGTAAACTAAACGTTACGATATAGCGAATAAAAACAGAGTTCTCAATCGAAAAGACCCCATGGCAACATGACACCCAAAAAACTATGCATATTTCTAAGGAGAAAACTATTTCGCTACGGCTGAAAAGTTTTAATTTCTTACAAAAATAATAAAAAAAATTGCCTTTACGACCACCAAAAGTAATGGAAACCAATTAAACTAGTGGTTAATTTGCTATCCGTTAATCTAATCGGACAACATTTAATGATACGTTTTATTATGTACATCCTTCAGTTAAAAATTTACCAGCAAATGGTTTAAGCTTCCCTCTAGAAAAGAATGAATAAAAACTCAGGGGAAAAATGTTTCAATTAAATATTTAACGACTTCATAGCATCGCATTAAATGTCAGCCATGATATGGTTGAACATTAATGTTGTTGTTTTTTTTAACTTGTTTCTCTAATACATTTAAGGGTGAAAATTAATTTTAAAATTTTAACAGATCGCAAAAACCTTTATTTTATTTCTGTTTTAGAAAGGATTTAATAGCACTTATCCAGGTAACCAGTAAAACTAGAGTACAACGATGTACGCGTGTGTATTAAAACATCAAGTGGGCAATTTAAAGCAGTAGTTTATGTTGTATCAGCACCTGTTTAGAGTTAATTCCGTTTTTAATGCCACATAAAAATATGCAGAGTAGGCAACATTAGGCCAAAAACGAATCCTAAAGCACTCTTCTAATGTTGAAAGTATTCATAAAAAATTGCTGTAGCTGTCATTTTCGAATTAAAGAATGACTTTTTAAATACCCTCCCCAAAAAAACTTTCTAAATTGAACAAAAATCGAAAATATGCAGGAGTAACATACATACATTATTGGTCATTACAATCCTTTAGTCACGAGCTCCTCACACCACTTAATTTGTGTGCGTTAATTTTATACATGAGTGGTGGGAACTACAGTTTTAAGTCTACTCCGAACAACAGATTTTTGAGAAACTTTTCATGGCAATTTTATTTACTCTCAGAGTTTTTGTCAGAAATCTGTTGAGAGACTTTTTTCTAGAAATCTGCTGAGGGGAAGTCGCCGAAGAATTTTTTTCTAAATTTCCAATTGATGTCTGACCTGGGGTTTGAACCGTGGCCTTACGTCTAATAAGCCAACACACTACCTACTAGAGTACGGCGAGTAAATTAAATATTTATTTAAAATAAAAAATGAATGTCTTATATTTAGAAGTCGCCGTAGCCTAGTAGGGTGTGTTTCTTTTCAACTTTAGCCCTTTACAACGTTCTTGAAGAAATACGATACAGTAATTTTGGCATTCCACAAATCCCATGAAACAGTGAATCTGCCTGCTCTTCACATCAAATGCAGCACTTCTGTCGCCGAACGTCTTTTTTGAGCTTACTTATGGCTCAAAAGAAGGAAGTTTGAAGAAAGGAGATCAACCTTTTCTGTTCATGACCTCATGTTTATCGACAAATACATAAGCCATCATATCAGTTTGTTGGGCGCTAACCAATCACATTTTCTATGGAAAGTTCTGTATCCTGTACAAACCTGTTTAACTTTTTTCACTCCATTTGCATTCGCTCTACAATATTGGGATATCGAGTTACAAAGGCTTAACAATAACATAAAAAATACTCCATGGTTTCGATATCCTTTTCGCATGATCAGTAATCATTCTCAACTATTCTATAAGGCGCAGTATCCTCCAAGTCGTCTTTATTTATTTCCAATATATTCCTAGCTTACTTCTTACCGCGATCGTCTCAAAATATTTTGTCAATTTTACCCGCTGTGTCAGTAATAGTCTAGACACGTTTCCGTCTATAAATAAAGCCTGGTTTTCAATGCATTAAAAGACATTGGATTATGCAAGTTTACATATCATCACATACATATACTTCAGTCAGGATTACGACCTAGCTTCTCACACCACTTATGTTGCGTGCGTTAATTTTATACAGGAGTGGCGGGACTTACAGTTTAAAGTCGACTCCGAACGAAAGATTTTTGATAAAATTTTCATGGCAATTTTATTTACTCTCAAATTTTTTGCCAGAAATCTGCTGAGAGGAAGTCGCCGAAGAAATATTTTTTTCATATTTTCGTTTCATGTCTGACCTAGAGATTGAACCGTGGCCTTACGTATAATAAGACTATAGCTTTATTTATTCTTAATATATTCATAGTTTACTTCCTACCACGATCATTCCAGAATATTTTGGCAATTTTACCTACTGTGTCCATAACGGTCTAGACATGTTTCTGTCTATAAATAAAGCCTGGTTTTGAACGCATTACAAGGCATTGAATTGTTAAAGTTAAAGTTCTGTAATTCACTTTTTCATTTCCGATCATTTGTTAATGACTAGGTACCTTCATACTGAGTGTTGTGCCATGCCTGGAGACATTTTTAGTTACAATTTTACAGTCGATCCTGAGTCCCTGTATGTTATTTCTGTCATTTGAATATTTTTGAAGATGTTTAAATCCGTTTGCGTTAAATTTCCGAAATTTGCATTGGCATAGTTGACACAATTAGAAAACCGTTTTATGGCCCAGTAGTCTAAGGCATAATTTGATGCCTATTTCGTATATATTAAGGCCCCGTCCTCACTTACTCTATGTTTAGAGCCTACGGTGTAGCCACAAGTCCATACAGGCAATTGTACCTTGTTTCCATGTGTCCAAGACAGTCGCTCTGGTTTCAGATGTTTGGAATCTTGCCGGATAATTCCGCGTTAAGCGAGTAGTCATTTAGTGTTCCAATTATATTTCGTTTGTACGATTGTGTCAAAGGCTTTCTAAAAACCTGAGATTGTTTAGAAAAAAAAACCAACTTCGAAAGTTGTTCCACATAGAAATTGGACGTGGATCGAATTTTTAAGGCAGGCATTAAAATTTTTTAATTATTAATTAATAATAATTGTCTGCTACGGATCATTTGAGACTGAATACCAAATCAAAGCGTTATGTGGTGACAAATGTCTCTTGCAGGCTAAAGCGAATTGAATTATCTTCATGAACTTTCTATAATTGTATGTAAAGTGTTTAGAGGCTTGGATTATTCTTCAATATTTGTTTATGTTGTTCAATTGACTTGCCAGAGTTTATTTGCTTACTGCATTCCCGAATATTTGTGGCATGTATGCGAGTTAGCATAGCTGCGTGCTTGCTTCTTCAACTTATTGGACATTATGCCGGTGATAGTTCTCTTTAATATAATGTCAAGTAAATTTTGAATGTTCAGAAAAGCATTTTAGCTTCCCGTAATAGAATTTCATTGACTTTAAGTATGGTATTATAGACATATGTATGTATTCTGGGTAGCAGGTGGTCTTAGTGATGAATTGAAAAAGAAGCGAATAAAAAAGATTCCAATGAATTATTCCTCTTAGCATTATAAACAAGGCGATACTGTCGCCAAAGCCTTTCAAAGTCAACAGACAACAATTTTATTCTGTCTAGCATTGATCCGATTAACAGTCTGGGCATAATCACAAAATAAACAGTGAAGTGGCGATCATTACAACTGATATTTATTGATTTATTCATAGATACCTATTAACAGAAGACGTTTGGTACCCTAAACCATTCTAACGTATGTAACATACTTCGCTATTGTATCCCAGTATAGAAACATAACCTGCCGTACTGCTTACCAGGATAAGACGAGTGTGAATGTCGAAGTGCATAAACCAGGCAGATATTCCGCCTTGCTATTCAATGTGGTTATCGATAGCATTATGGCAAAAGAAAGGAGAAGTTTAAATTGAAGATTCAAAGATCTAGAATATGGGTCTAACGTACTTACTTACTTAAGTGGCCATAACAACCCGATTAACGGATTTCGGACTGCCGCAACACAACCTTCCAGGCGCCTCTGCTTCTTGTGCGCCTACGCCAGTTGGTCACACCAATCGATGACAGGGCTTCCTCGATTTGGTCCTTCCAACGGATACAAGGTGGTCCTCTTCACCGACTTCCGCAGATCCCAGCATCAAATACCCGTCTCGTCGGAGCATCCTCCTCCATTCGAATGACATTGCCGAGCCAGCGCAGGCGCTGGATATTAATACGCTGCACAACGTCTATGTCGTTGAGGAGCTAATACAGCTCATTGTTGGCTCGGATAGGGAAATAATCGCCAACTTGTACTGGACCTAAGATCTTATGCAATACTTTTCTCTCGAACACTCTTTCGCTGTTGCATCAGTGCTTAATAGGGTCCATTCCTCTGCGCCATAAAGAAGCACGGGTAGGATGAGCGCCTTGTAGAGTATTAGTTTTGTCGTAGAATAGAATATGAGTCTTCCTCCACACAATTTCCACTTAATCCTGTAAAGAAGTGGCATGAAATAGTTTTACATAAATATACGTCTTCAGAATATGTTGAAAATTGTGTTGACATGACCTGCAGCCAACTACATTCAGCATGGACCTTCTGACACTTTTTATGGCACACTAATGTGAATGGTTTTAACAGCTGTGTGCAGTTAGTTGCCTTCTACGGATATGAGTTGTAACACTCAGCTCGTTGTAACATTGCAATCAATCGAGGTCATTGTTAACCGACAAATCCAATCAATTCTGCGCACAAACCATGCAGACTTCAATTAAAAATCAAAATCCGTAAGAGAACGTGGACTACTATGTGATATGACTAGGACTGCAATTGACTATAAACCTGTGGGCAGACGTCGTTGCAGATTTAAGCCACGACGACAGTTGAAAATTGTGACAACAATGATGAATAAATTGCGCAATGAGTTAAAGCCACAAAAACTGAAAGTTTAGATCGATTGTTGAGGACTTATGATCTTTAAAAGAGTATGAGGAGTTTATACGTATGTGTGCATTGAAAGTAGTCTAATAATGTTTTCTTGTGTCACATATCCCACCATAAACTTAAAACACTTTCCTACTTTAGTAGCAGACCATATAAAATATATAAAAATCCTTGTTTAACCCAAGGATATAAACACAAACTAACGGTGTCATAAAAAAATAAAAAAAAACAGAAAATATATGCAAAACAACAATAAAAACAAACGTTGAAAACGGTAAGTAAAAATTCCCACAAAAGGTGTCTGCCGGTTTAGTATAACGAAAGTATGAAATACTTAAACTTCTATGATTGTCGCCTCTGTCAACAACAAAAAAAAAAAAAAAACATTCGTGCTAAAATACTGCTGTTGCTGCTGCTACTGCAACCAACGATTTAGGAACACACAACAAAAAACACAATTTTTTTCTGTTTTTGTTGTGACTAAACATGATATTTTTAAACAAAAAAAAACATGTTTGGGAGTGTCTTTGTGGTTTTGCCATACAATATGAATGGATAAACACGAAGTACTGTAGGAAAGAAAGCATTTTTTTTTTGTTTGGTTGCCACTTTCATTTTGGAATGTTCGAAACGAACAAAGTGTTGAGTAAATAATAAACAGACAGAGAGCAGTAGAATTACTGCTACCCTGTACTGTTTTGGTACTTGTAGTTGTATTTCAATATTAAATTTAGAAATTCTATAAAATGTTGCTGCAAAGAAAAGAGCACCGAAGTAAAACTATGTGTGTGTGTTTGTGTGTAGTTATGTTTTATTAAGGCGTTGCTCCAGTTATAGACGGAGGTGAACTTGTATTGCATATTCTGATCAAGAAATATTCTTGAGGTGTTCTTTTTGCTTTATTTCTCTGTACTTGTGTGTGTAGTGGTACTTGTTCATTTGAAGACGATGTTTTTGGATAATTTATGACCATCTTGCCAAAACACATTTTCACAATGACATTGCGGTGAGTTGGTTGATACACTTAGAAAGAATGAATCTCATTTTTATTATTATTGTGTTTAAAAGAAGACGACAAAGTGTTAAAATCTTAATAAAAATTTATAATAAAAATTAAGAAATAGTTCTAAAAAGAAAATCTAAGGAGAGCAGTTCTAGAATGCAGGGAAAATGTTTATCGAAACGGTTAAGGTTGTATTAAAGAGACGAACTTCGTTTAAAAAAGTATCAGACAGGTAAATTGAATTAGAATAGATCAAACATATGTATTAAAGTACGCTTCTTGCCAACCGTGTTTCATGCAAAAATCTATAACGTCCTTAACTTTTTCCAGTTCACACAAAATAAAAAAAAAACTAAATTTTATCACCAGTCACTAAACAAAACTTGAATTTTCTATTAACATTCGATCCCTGTTAACTTTTGCTTTTATGGGAGATTTTCACGTACATTTTTTAATAATCTTATAGATAAGAGTTTAATGCTAAATAGCGCATAAAATACGATCATATTCTATTTTAGCGTCAAAGAAAGTTTTTTTTTAGTGGAAAATCTTATTGCTTGAAATCGGAATCCAAGCGCTTTTAGAACAAAAGGTGCAGAATAATGTTTGTTAGCTTCTTTAGTGGTGAAAGGGGTCTCGGAAATCCTTTTTTTACCTCTGGTTTTCCTTACCTACATGTAAGGTTCGTTATTGCTGTTGATGTTATTCTCTCTGAGGTAAGAAAGCTACCCCTATTAATTATTAGAAAGTGATACAGAACACCTAATTTTTTTTCGCATTCTTAGTCTCTTCTTATGTTGTTTTTGGCCGCCATAGGTTAGAGGACGTGTACTTGTCAATAAAGACAAGTACCCGGAGGTCGAATTGACCCATTGTACTTGTCCGCCATTTCTAGCAGACTTTTTATTGGGCTCAGGCCTGAAAATTACTTGACAAAAAAAAAAATCACTCCAACGACAAAGTGCGATTTGGTGGATAAGAATAGCATTTATAATCAAAAACCTGGGTTTTATTGTCTGATTGAGAAGCTCTGTTAAGTTGGCTTAAAACAACTTACTGAGGTTTCGTGCACCATGTTCACTGAATTTGTTGTGCCGTTATTATCAATAATGAAAAACGATATTTAGACAAATTGATGAGAGACATACTTTCACGCTAAAAGATCACAAGCCTAAGTCAAAAGTAACGTCTTGGAGAATGGACCACAATGCAAAGCCTATGGTTATTATTTCTGGAGAGATTACTATGAAAAACACAATCAATGTCTTTAGGAATAGACAAGTATTTTTTTTTTGCTATGGAGGAATGGATTAACCACAGCCACATATCATATTACCGTAATATAATAGGGACATTAGTTTATCGCGGAATCTTCCGACAGAAAGACTAACTTAAAAAGTTCGGCGAACAACGGAACCATGGCATAGTTGCCTGTGAAGAATTGTAGCTTTACGGATGAAGACAAGACGTGAAAGGCGCTCTATATAGTACATACGTATTTATGCAACCGCTGCCCTTCCATGACACGGTGATTGCGTTTTCCCGTGGCATCACAACGCACCGCCATGTGTACTCAAGTGAGATTTGGGTATCAAATCTATCACTTCGACCTAACATACTTACTTACTCAATTATACATTACAACTCTTTAGTCAACATTACAATGTAGTTTCTCACACCATTCATGTTGCGTGTTAAATTTATCCACATGTAGCAGGACCTACTGTTTAATACTGACTTCAAACGACTAATGCGAGAAACTTTTCACGGCAATTTTATTTTACTTTCAAAGCTTTTGTCAGAAGACTGTTGAGAGAAAGTTGACGAAGAAATAATTTTTCATATTTCGTATTGTTCGAAATGTCTGGGCTGGGGATTGGACCACGGGCTCTAAAATAACACCGTATATACAAGACTTCTATAATCTCAGAACCAGAAATCAAACAGTGCCTCCGGCTACCGTAACGTAATACAAATTTCCAAGCATATGTACATGCCTTAAGAGAAAGTATGCTCTACGTCAGACCTAATTTGATAAATATCTTCGTCGATATTCAAACGACAATTAGAAATTATGCATCCAGGGACGCGGTATTAACGGTTACTTACTTGCTTAATTGGCCAAAACAACCCGATTAACGGATTTCGGCCTGCCGCAACACATCCTTCCAGGCGCCTCTGCTTCTTGTGCGCCTACGCCAGTTGGTCACACCAATCGATAACAGGGCTTCCTCGATTTGGTCCTTCTAACGGATTCAAGGTCGTCCTCTTCGCCGACTTCCGCAGATCCTCGCATCAAATACCCGTCTCGCCGGAGCATCCTTCTCGACATGGCCGAGTCAGCGCAGCTGCTGGATATTAATACGCTGCACAACGTCTATGTCGTTGAGGAGCTCATACAGCTGGATCGGATGCGAAAATCATCGCCAACTCATACAGGACCGAAGATCTTACGAAGTACTTTTCTCTCGAATACTTTCAAGGCTGCTGCATCAGTACTTAATAGGGTCCATAACTCTGCGCCATAAAGAAGCACGGGTACGATGAGCGTCTTGTAGAGTATTAGTTTTGTCGTACAAGAGAGGTCTCTGCTACTCAATTGCCTATTGAGACCATAGTAGCACCTGTTGGCAAGAGTGATCCTGCGCTTGATCTCCAGACTGACATCTTTTTTGGTGGTAACGGCGGAGCGAAGATAAATAAATATTAATGGTTGTCATGGCGCGTAAAAATTTATGAGGCATAGAATATATGCACTGTTTGCGTACCAAGTAGTTAAGGAGTGATCGAAAATGAGAAAGCGAATGCTGCAGCTAAGAAGTGAATGATTACAGAAAATAAGTCTTTACAACATAATGCCTTTACTGAAGCAACTTAAAAAAGTAAATGGCAAGAAATATTTTGTATCAATTATAAAAAATATCTGCTGAAGTCTAGAGTTAGATTTATAAAAGTTATTCATATTTTGCATAAAGAAAATCAAACGTTGAGAAGTAATTTTTTAATTTTAAAGGAGACGAAATGAGATCAAAGTCGATTTTATGTTATGTGTAGTAAGTAGTGAGCCTTTGGTATAAACATCGGCTCAGAATAACATTGGGCAACGAAAATAGGCAGAAATGTCACATAAGCTATTGAAGAACAATAATTCTGTAAAAAAATTGCAAAGATACTTTGGGACGATTCGAATGAGAGGAAAACCATGCGTATATTTATTCTAAATTAAGGCAAATTAAGTATACTTATGAACATATGAAACACTCTTCCTTACACCTTAATTTCAACAGCAGAAATTAATATATAGGGTATGCGGAGAGCACATTTAAAAGATGGAGCAGTTTATTTTGTTATTGCCCAGCGTACGTAATTTCGATGTTCCAATATTTTATGTGTATAAGGTGGCCGTTAAAATTGATGATCAAGTGTAATAGCTGGAAAAGGTATGTATTTGATGCCATACATGACACAGCAATTTTTAAAAGCCACAAGAAAAACTCAATTTCTCTAGTCTCACTCCTCCTGATCACCATAAATTTTATCCCCAAAAATCTTAACTCACAGAACTTTGCTTGAAAACTACACATAGACAGTTTAGAAAGAAAACCACATTCGATGAACTTAAATATTCTGACAAGAACTAACATAATGGCTAGGATCAGGCAATAATTTCTAGAAAGAAAATTTTTGTAAAGCCAGGGTTCGTGCCCCAGGCCAGACATCAAGACAGAATACAAAAAGTATTTCTTCGCCGACTTCCTCTCAGTAGATTTCTGGCAAAAACTCTGAGAGTAAATAAAAATTACAATGAAAAAGTTTCTAAAAAATCTGTCGTTCGGAGTCGATTTTAAACTGTAGGTCCCTCCACTCGTGTATAAAATTAACACACACAACATAAGTGGTGTGAGAAACTAGGACGTTGTACAATGGCTCAATTCGACCTCCGGGTACTGTCTTGGCTGACAAGTACACGTCCTCTAACTTAACCTAACCTATTTGAAATTTTTATAATTTTTGATCTTGAAAATTTATGGGATTTTCGACAATTACTGGCGGGTTTTTTTTACCAGCTCTTTACTATTTCTTACGGTATAACTTGTTTCTCTTTGACCAGCTTGCCTTTTGGTTCTATTTGTTCTTTTGCTTTTTCACGCTTTGCTTAAGCGTAACGTTTACTTGTTTTTTTCTTCCTTTTTTTTTGCTTAAGCTTAAGGAAAATATATAAAAAAATGCTCGAAGAAAAAAAGGGCATAATTCGCCTTCAAATTACGCTTGGCCGCATCTCTACCACTACTACTGAGTACTCAATACAGTGCACAGAGGAAAACTTGTTAAATATTTTATAGTTTGAATGTCTCGTAATAATACTATAGCCACTCGTAACTCACTACGAAATTTGATTTCCTTAGTAGAGAGCAGTACAGAGTAGAGTAGTCAGAAAACAGACACAAAATTACAGACGAATTTTGGATTTTTTTTCGTTTTTTTTGTTTTGTTTTTGAACATCTTATGCTTCTCTAATTTCTTTGTTGTTGGCGAAATATAAAACTTTAGAAATGCATCCGTAGTTAACGATGCAGAAACTCGAAGAAAGTTATGTTATCAATTCCATGACAACAAATAAATTTAAATTTATCGCCTGCTTAAAAACAAAAATATGAGAAAAAAATGGCAAAAAGTGGCTACCAAATGAGAGAAAAGATATACTTTGTGGTGGTCATGGAGTGCTATACGATACTCGTTCGTACAAACAAAATTTAGTATAATTCGCAAATATATGATGCCATTTAAAAACAATTTAAAAACAAACAAACAAAAAAAAATTCGTTCTGATATGAAAACATTATTCCCAGTTGAAATGATAAGTTAAAATGATTGTTTCATGAGACATTAAGCGTAGATATGTTGAGTTTTTTTTTCTTGGAGGTTAAAGAGTTTTAAAAAGTGTTTAAATTAAATAAAAATTAATAAAATTGTTTGGTTTGTTTATAAAAAAATTTGGAAATTTAAGAAAATATTTTGGCTAAAATGGCTCTTTGTCTTTGAGAGTAAATTAGTCGCTCATAATCAAGAAAATACAAGCCTGTTCCGATTATTACCCATTTTATTGGATTCACATTATATGACTACAAAGTATAACGGCAGCATAGACATTATATCATAAGATATTTTGTTAACCATGACCTTCAAAAAACAACTGAACAAAGTTTACGGCTGCCGTTCTGAAGTCGCCGTAGTCTAGTAGGTAGAGTGTTGGCTTATTAGACGCAAAAGCCAGGGTTCGAGTCCCAGGCCAGGCATCAAAGACAAAATACAAAAAGTATTTTTTCGGCGACTTCCTCTCAGCTGATTTCAGGCAAAAACTCCGAGAGTAAATAAAATTGCCATGAAAATGTTTCTCAAAATTTTGTCGTTCGGAGTCGACTATAAACTGTATGTCCAGGCACTTATGCATAAAATTAGTTGCTGCAGCCAAGAGTTGGCTTTATAAACGATATTCAGATTTTGCATAAAGAAAATCAACTGTTGAGTAGCGATTTTCTAATCTTTAACGAGAAAAAGTCACCGTAGTATAGAAAGTAGTGTGTTAGCATATTAGACATGAATCCATGCTTCAAACCCCAGCTCAGATATCTCAAATGAAACCAAATATAAAAAAAAATATTTCTTTCGGTGACTTCTAGCAAAAAAATCTGAGAGTAAATAAAATTGGAAACAGATATCTGTCGTTCGGAATAGAGTTTAAACTCAACGTATAAAATTAACACACACAACATAAATGGTTTGAGAAACTCGGTGGTAATCCTGACTGAAGGATTGTAATAACCAATTATGTATGTATGTATGTATCTGTTAAGGCTAGCGGTTGGCTTTATAAACGTTATTTAGATTTTGCACTAGAAAAATCAAACGTTGAAAAGTGATTTTCTACTATTGAACCTCAAGAAATGAGAACAAAATTACCGTGCCATAGTATATAGTCTGTTGGCTTCTTAGACACGAACCCGTGGTTCAGGATCCAGCTCAGATTTCTCGAACAAAATAAAATATGGAAAGAATATTTCTTTCGGCGATATCTGGTAAAAATTTTGAGACAAAATAAAAATGTCATAAAAAGTTGCCCAAAAATCTGTCATTCGAAGTCATCCTTAAACTGTAGGCGCCACCACCCAGGGATAAAGTTATCAGACACAACATAGGTGGTGTAAGAAGCTAGGTTGTAATCCTATGAGTTTATTTTTATTTATTTTAACAGCAGTTTTTAATTACAAATTTCTAATTGAAAAACAATAAAAACTATCCACGTATCTAATTCCTTAAATCCCTTTGGAAAGTCATGAACATTTTTCTGTCACATGTCCACATCCGTGAAATGCTACAAAATAAAACGAAAAAACAAATATGAACAGCATTCAACCTATACTGTACAGGAGCAAATTAATTTCAAACTTGTGATGTCAAAACAGCAGCCAAAGTGCAATATTTCTACACCAGGTTTTCGTAATAAAACAACAACTCAAATTGTATCTTCTTATAGCATGTTTTTTTATTCAGTTTTTGTTTTTGTTTTTGCTGTTGTTTTGGAATGAGAACAGAGAAGTTTACGACTAGTCAACAGCTATTATTTAAATGCTGACATTGAATTATTATTGCAAACGGAAATTAAAATCGTTAACGGAAATTGATTTCTTATTGAGACACGTTTCGCAGATGGTTTATGTTGTTTTAAAAACTCCGTAAATGGTTGTTACGACAATTTTTTTTTATTTTTGTTTGTCGCCGGTTATACCGAATTTTGTTGCCATGTAAATAAGTACAGAGACAGAGAGAGAGTGCTATGCTACTATTGTCATCTTCATCATCATCGCCATCGTTGTTATTATTATTTTGGTTTGGCATTATCCTTGCCTGGTGAAAATACATGTGTATAAGCAATACATTCATTACTTTAAATGTGGCTTTTAGGTGTCTCTGTGCATATGTGTCTGTGTATCTTTAGAAATAATTGCAAACAGTTTGAGTATCGCTGGGCGGTGTGATAATAGGGGTTTCGTTATAAAATCGTAAATCGTTTTTAATTGGTTTCATTGTCTGTTTTTAAGTGCAAACAGGTAAATGTTGTTAAACTAAACGAAATGAATGAATGAATGAATGAGTAGTAGATTAAATTGATGATTGCAATGCAAGTGCATAACAACAAATGAATTAAAACATCGATAAAGAAGAAAAGAAAAAACAACCCAAATAAATTAATGAAACATAGAAAAAGTGTTCAATTCGTAGAGAAGAGAGATAAATGTGTACCTTGTACAAGAATATGATTTAATATTAAAACGATTATTTGCCAACGCTTAATGGATGGCTATTAAAAGTGACCTAATGACGTTCTATTTATTTTGTATTTAATTGCTTCAATTGCTCTATTTAGTGATGTATTTTGCGTCAAAGTATTTCTTTTTTTGGAATAAGATGAGTCATGTATATCGGGCGTTCATTTGGGAAACATGACAATATAATACTGCGTTGACAATTCCGTTCAATTAGGTTTGAAAAAATTATGTCAGTCTAGAGATCTAGCACAGGATCAATCTTTCCAACAGGTGCTGCTATGGTCTTAATAGGCAATTGAGTAGCAGAGACATCGCTCGTATGACAAAACTAAAACTCCCCGTGCTTCTCTACGACCAGAGTCTTGGATCACTGATGCAGCAGCCTTGAGAGTATTCGAGTTCCATGTAAGATATTCGGCTCAGTGCGAGTTGGCGATGTTTTCCGCATCCGATCCAACAGTGAGCTGTATGAGCCCCTCAACGACATGCAGTTGTGCAGCGTATTAACATCCAGCGGCTGCGCTGGCTCGGTCATGTCATTCGAATGGAGGAGGACGCTACGGCGAGACGACTATTTGATGCGGTGATCTGCGGAAGTCGGCGAAAAAGTCGGCATTGTTTGTCATCGATTGGTGTGACCAACTGGCGTATGCGCGCAAGAAGCAGAAGCGCCTGGAAGGATGTGTTAAGGCAGGCCGAAATCCGTTAGTTGGGTTATTAATGGTCAATTGAGCAAGTAAGTAGTTTTGGCAAGTACTTACGAACTCTTTTATGCCACAAGAATGATTTGATTTTACTCTTCCCGATTCAATACTTTCAAGAAAACAAAGAAATGTCGCTCTCGACTAGTTAGTTTGTGTACTCCGACGACATATAAAATTTTAAGTAATAATCTTGGATGTCAGTAAGCACAATTTCCACATCTGTAGCGTTAACATTAAAATTGAATACTTGGTTCTGACGAACGAAATGGTTGTTGTTCAATTCACTGTAGTTTAGCAGGTGTTAAATTGGTTTAAGCCTCATGGCTCAGACATTTCCAACATAACGGAATATAAAATATTCCGGTGACTTACCGTTAGCAAAGAAAATCTGTTGTCCTTGGTCAAACTTAAATTGTAGGTCTCTCCAATTTTGGATAAATTTAACACACAAAAAAAGGGTGGTGTGAGAAGCTTGGTCGTATTCGTGAGTAAAGGGTTGCAATGTTTAATTAAGTATGTAAGCTATTTCGTTCTGGTTACATGCTGGTGGCATCATAGCTCTTTATTTCTTTTGAAATGCATAAAAGGCTGTTTCACAAAATTAATCACCGAGACTTCAAGGACATTTGCTTCGTAAGCCATTGGTTTACTGTAAAATCAATTTGGTGACAAAGTTCTTTCCAGTAGGAGACAAACCAGCAATTCTTGAAGTAATGGTAACAAATAGTCAGGCCACCATTGATGTCACCCAGCCCGATGAATATTATGTCATGTGCCTTTCATGGTATAATACACTTTTGCAGTATTAATACACATTAAATTTCTGTGGGAAGACGAAAAATATTTAATTTTTTGCCACAAATTGACAAATTTAATGTGGAATACCTTCAAATACCGCTCAGAATTATTATGTTTTTCGTCGATTGTAAGCTTGAAGACAAAGGACATACTTAAACAGAGCTTTCACTGTCTCTTTTCATTCTTTTCATATTTGTAGACCACCATCTTTCTCAGTCAACTTCACTTTAGAAATAAACACATTACACTCAGTATAGATGAACCCAATATATCATGAGAACCATCGCTTAATTCAAAAATGCTGACAAGGTTTGTGAAAAAGCTACGAGAGGTTATATTACCTTATCTCGCTTTAGATTTAATATTAAATGACCGAGTCAAAGAGAAGTTCATTACTGAATCCACAATAATGTATGCACTACCAGTCTTACGACCACCGTATGTTAATGGAACTTATGCTAAGAACTTAAAGTCTTTATCCCGACCACGAGCTTTTGAGGCTGCCAGTGATTAGCTCATAGCATATCCTGAAGCCGTTGGAGAGTATATCACCGTGTTATTAGTTTTTCCTGATTTTGAACATCTGAGGAATGAAAAGAAAAAAGACAAAGGATTTTAGGCAAATGGCAAGTTACTCAACCTAGGCAATTCTGCTCTTTATACCTAAATACACTATGCCCACCACACAGCCTTCTTTACTTTTATACAATGACAATTAGATCTGCGCTATCATTCTATTATCTGCTACATTGTTATTCCGTTTCGCTTTATTTCCTTGTAACTTTTCCCAAAAATATATTTCGTTCCTTGTCCAGAAATCAACGGGCCAATTAAATCCTAAGACCATTAATTTTCTTTTCAGCCGTGGCAATGCAAGACCCAAACCTACGTTATATTATAATAATAAAAGGCTTTCATTTCGTCACTTTAAGTTAATTTATAATTACGTATACAAATCGTATTTGTGTTTATATTTGAAAGAAAATAATTACAATCAACATCCCTTACCATTACTCCTTAACACGTGTACATCGTGACGGTCTGATAAATAGTTGGAACTTCAATGTACAACATATACTTAGACAGGCTCGCCAAAAAAAAAAGAATAAAATAAAAAGGAAAGGCAAGGATATCTGTACTTACTAATACACATACAATACATACTTCGAATACTTGAACATAAAAGGGAAGCAAAAAAGAACAAAAAAAGAAAACAAAATGGAAAAAATGAAAGAAAACTTGCACTGTGGTTTAAGAGGTCAAGTAATTGTATTAAATTAAACTCAAAAATATTATGAAACCGCCGTACGTAATACATGTATTATGCAGCCTCTGCGGTGGTTAACTTTTTCGATTAGTTTGGGGGAAATCGGTTAGTATAGGGACTGCACTTACATGTGGCTTCACAACGGGCCGCTATGTGTGCTCAAGTGAGCTTTGGTAATCAAAGTCACTAACATAACACAAATGCTAACAATATAATGTGATAGAAAAGAGCAACTTAGGCCAGAAATGAGGCCCACTGTGATTATTCGATTTGATGGCCAAAAATTCACTTTAGGGAACCCAATTGAAACCAAAATAAAACTCTGTATTGCAGAACTCAGTCAAGGGTTATAGAAAATGAGAGATAAAGAACTTTCGCATTGTTAAAGCAAGTACAATGTACTGATATATACATACATACATACATACATACATACATACATACATACATACATACATACATAATTGGTCAGTACAACCCTTCAGTCAGGTTTACGACCTAGCTTCTCACACCACTTATGTTGTGTAGGACGGAGCGAATGTGCTCCATAATGATGGTAGGGCATCCACCTCTGTTGATTTGGTGGAGTATCGTCGCAATGTGGCTTGTGTTTCACTGTTCTATCGCTACTACAATGGATTTTGCTCTAGCGAAAAAGGGACTTATCACTCGGCACTCGACTTTCTTGCAAGACACGTCCAAACTGAAGACAGTATTCTTTCTTTAGACGGATGTATTCCTATGTCGAACTCACTACACTCTTTTCTGTCATTTTTAATATAAAAAGATTCAACTCTAATGTCCAAGAACACTACTCCTTTTGTCCTCCTTCCCATAACATACTTTCCTTATTCCAGCACAAAGCACTGCATGAGTAGGGGTCCTCACCCAAGTCTTGGTCTTATAAAAAAACGGAAACTAATTGCTTAAACGAAATAGAAATTAAATTTTTGTTTACATGACAATCCTCTTATATTGTATATAAAAGAAAAAAAAAAATAAAAAAAAGTTGAAATTTTTAAATATCTACTGCAGTTGGTATTGAGTAATTTCATATTGACAGTATACCTAATATTGAATTTCATTTGAAATATATTGCTTATACGCACCCATACCCATATTACCAGTAGTAGAATATTTACCCTGAAAAGTATGCAATAAAATATGAATTTAATTTCATCGTATACTGAATTACTAGAATTTAATATCACTCATACGTATACTGAGTATTGAATTCTATATGAGGTATACATATTACGCGCCCATACTGCCAGTGCGGCCATAATTACTCTGAAAAGTATGCAATAAAATAAGTGTTCAATTTTGTTGTATACGGAATTAATAGAATTGAATATCACTCATACGTTGCATGTAGCTTAGTATGAGTTTTTATTTAATTTATATTCGTATAAGAAGAATTATATTAATTATATTACATATTATATTATATTACATATTAATTTATTGTAATTAAAAGAAATAATTATTAATTTTTTATTAAGAAAAGAATTAATTATTAATTTATTGCAATTGATTTATAATATTTAAATCATAATTTGACGTAAAATCGAACCAAAAATATACATGTCTGTTTGACTAAAATTGCAAGTTATCGACCAAGAGATGTGGCGGTACCTACAGCTTAAAGTCGATTTCAAATGACAGATTTTTATTTTACTTTCGTAGTTTTTGCCAGAAATCGACTCAGCGGAGGTCTCCGAAGAAATATTTTCTTCATATTTCGTTTCGTTGGGGATGTCTGCCCTAGCAACCTATGGGCAAGTTCAATATCAGAATCCTTAATATATTTGGTAATTGTGGTTAATTACCAATAAAAATTTTATTAATTTTTAAGGTCTAATTTAGTTTTTATTTAAGCACCATTTATTTAAGAAAAGAGAAGGAAAAATTAACAATGGCGGTCCTTTTATAATACGTACTTGGTAGTCGGTTACTAGGGCGACCACACCCAAAACAGTGCTGCTATAAAACAGTGCTGTCACAGGACAGTGCTGCCACAGGACAGTGTTGCCACAGAACAGTGCTGCCACACCATTCCCCCGGCTGGAGGAGGTTCACCTTAAAGGCACAACTACCCGTCTACTACTTGAGGTAACCTTGTGTTTTAATACCTGTGAGAAGTCTGCTGTCGGGACGAAATCCGCAGGTGTAGGGCTGTAGTTGGGATCGTTGCGTTCTGGCATTTGCTGGGTAAAATTGTGGAGGACAAGTCAGGTGTGGTGTTTGTAACTGCCGGAGCTTCTGACGCTTTAGCATTATCGTTCATGTTATCACTAGAAATGAAAGCAGGCTTTAAACGGTCGATACTAATATTATTTGGGCGACCTCTGATGAGAATAGTGAAGAACTTTTCATGTTGCTTGATAACTGTGTAAGGGCCGGTGTATGCTTGTATCAGCGATGGTCGGATGGAATCGTTGTGTACGAAAACGTGCGAAGAACTAGGGCCTTGAAACAAAAGTTCGTGGCGTTGTGTGATGAGCTGTATCTGTTGGTTTAAGTTTTTGCATAGCAAGTCGAAATTCGGATACATAGTCGTTGCTCAAATTAAAAAATTTTGCTATTTGAAGAAACTTCCCTGGTGCGGTTAAAGCTTAAAGTCCCTTTCAGAACCTCCGGATCTTCAGGACGTCGTCCAATTCAAAAAGTTAAAATAGGCTCGAATGAGTAGTCTGTCTATGTCTTCCCTGAATTGTTGCTAAGCATTTATATATTCTTCGATTCTAAATTGATGAGATAGTTATCACTAGAGACTTCATTGCATTCTCTCTTATAAAAAATTCTTATAAAACCACTGTGCCAATCGAAATAAAACAAAAACAAAATGAAGGTAAGATTATTACTAAAGATCTTTAACCATTCCCAATAGAATAAATGAATAAACGAAGTATTTCAATGGAAATTCCTGCACAGTCTTAGATAGAGAAAATGGAAATGGTTTTACTTGTCAAGTAGTGAAGTTAAGCCGAACCCATCAAAATGGAATGAATGTTAAGGTGAACGACAAGATAACTAAATGTTCACCGAGAATACAGGTGCAAGAATATAAGAATATACCTAAAGATATACTAAATATACAGACACACTTACATATATATATATATATATACTGAGCGCCAAAAATGAGTAAACACCACTGAAATAATTCATTTTCTTAGGATAGCGAGAAAAGTAAAAGAGAATAGTCGAATAAATTTCCAAAAATAAAAAACGTTTATTTATTACTTATAAAATGTTAAAACAAAAACAACAATTCATGATAAAGGAACTTTTTTTATACTTAAGAACAAAAGTGTTGACTCTCTTATGGCGCTTAGTTTATATATACTTACATACATACATATGTACATATTATTATAGAAGATTGTTTGCAGCGCAAGTACACCCAGTATTGCCTTAAAGGAGTAAAAATTCTATTCGAATTCAAATGTATGCGAAATATACCTCGTAGTTGAAACTACTCAGGAAGCAGTATGAAGTAAAACGCTGTTGGTATCATGTTTATATACATATGTGTGTGTATTTTTGTGTGTTTGAGTTTTATCTGTACAAGTTTTTTTTTTTGTAAATTTGCTTTTCATGCAATTATTTACTTGTGCTTAAGGCTAAAAAGGCTTTAATTGCACGATTATTTGTCTTCTTTTTACGAGTTAACACGCAAATCCTTTGGATTTAAATATTCGCAATTAAAGTGATGGCGATAGATTTAGCAGTGGTTGCTTATTTTTTTCTTTTTTTCTATTTAGTTGTTATTTTGTTTTTGCTACTTAAAGTGTAATTAAATAAATTTATTTTCCCTTTTTTTGCTTCTAAAATGAAAAGAATAAAGCATTTATGGTGTTGTACATGTGATTGATGTTGGAATTTGTAGTATTTTTCATACAAGATAACGTCTACCTACTTTCCTGCTCTTAACCATTCAGCCTGTATTGTGTTCTTAGGTGTAGAACTTTCAAATCCCCTCTAACTGGGTTATTATTTAAAATAATTTTCCTTCTATCGAAGTAAAGTTTACAGCTGGTGATAGTAAGACTGAATACAAATATATTCTGTCCCAACCTTTCACAATTTGAAATAAGGACTTGAAACAACTCTGTGAAGACATAGGCTAATACGGATTTATAAAAAGATTTCTTATAAATTTCAGTTCATGAATTTTTTAAAACTTTTATGTCCGACGAGTCCGAATTTTAACACTCATAACACTAAAATGCTAAAGAGTACGTACGCAATTGGTCATTACAACCCTTTAGTCAGGATTTCAACCTATTTTCTCGCACCACTTATGTTGTGTGTGTTAATTTTTACTTGAGTGGCGGGCCTTACAGTTTAAAGTCGACTCCGAACGACAGATTTTTGAGAAACTCTTTATGGCAATTTTATTTACGTTCAAAAATCTGCTGAGAGGAAGTCGTATAAGAAATATTTTTCATATTTTGTTTAATTGGAGATGCTTGACCTGGTGATTGAACCGAGACCTCACGTCTAATAAGTCAACACACTACCTACTAGACTACGGTGTCAGAGTAGGCTGTAGTATATGTTTTAAGGGTGAAAGAGTTAAATTTTTTTAATTTACTCGAACTGCCAATTTCCAATTATAACCCTACGAAATTTTACGGCGACGAATTGTGAATCTATCAAGGATTAATGTAATAAAGGTATTGGTCTGGTAATCTTAAAATTTCTTATCCTTGAAATTTATACCGTAGAACGGGTAAAGAGCCGTTTAAAGGAGATTATAAAGAAAGTTTAATGGTATCAACTGATGTAAATTAATTTGAAAATTTTCTCTTTTGGAATCTTTTACAGTATATTTTACACTGCCTCTGATATTAGATCGACCAATTTAACAAATGCTTTACATAATTAAGTATTAATGCAGGACAAAGAAAAAAGCAATGATTCTTCACTACAACGTGAAGAATTAAGTTACTGTGATGAAAACTCTGTTTTTTTAACGAACCTCTATTAAGCAATCATTTTCAAATCATTAAACAATCATTCTACTTAGCATTAAAAAAGATTTCTTGTATAGGATCTTAAAATAGGGACTTTCGGCATTAAAGAATGGATAACAGCCATCTTGTTGAAGCTACATTTTTCAAATTATTTGTCATTTTTTCAGTGTTTCTTGCCAAATCAGTTTACACGACCATAGAAAAAGACGTATGAATGGCCTCTGGATCATTTGATGACTGAACCTAATTTTCAACAAAAATTCTTTAGCGATGAGGAATAATTCAGTTGAAAATTTATTGCTTGGTATGAATTTTAGGCTGGCGTCATCATCGTTCCAATTTCTTTGTAATATCTCAAGCCACATTAGATGATTTGAGAGCATAGTTATCTCAAGTGGAGGTGACGTGGACTGACTACCAATATCATACGGTTTCATTCCTCCCAGTCTCAAAGCCAACCCGTGCTGTCGTTCAAATTCAGCCTAATTTGTGCAGCAGAGCCTTTAAAAATTGGACATTTCCAATATGCTCACACTAGAGCAGCTGTAGCGGACTTTTGTACAGGGTTTTATGCCACAGATAATGGCATCACTGGGTCTCACAGTGGAATAAAAATTACAGTAATATCGAAACCTTATATTATTTGAATTTAAAGATAGGAACCTCTTAACAAAGGATCCTGTACATATTAATAATAAAATGCGTCGTAATGAAGCATGAAAACACAATGAACTGGTCCATCTGATCAGCACTTTCGTTCTTAGTCGTAGACGACAATAATATGACGCTTTTCATGAGATTTTCAAACGGTTTCAACTCATCTGTCAGCTCTAGCATTTGGTAAACATTCATCTGCAAGAGAGTACCTAAGTAGCTAAATCTGGTTTTCGTTAAAGACAGTGCAGAACACCATAATAAGAAGTACAATGAGCCAAGAAATAGTCATAATAAGGCTGCGACATATGTTTTCTGATTCATAATAAGTCCAACCTGGAAAACCTCAAAATGCTGGAACAGGACTCTGCAAAGACAGGCCCCGGAATTGATATAAAATAGACAAGGATAATGAGAGTGAAAGCATTGTGCAATACACTTCTTAAAAAACATCCAGGAAGTGTACCAATTTTGTCATTTGTGTAGCATAAAACATGGACTAATGAATCACATCATAAGAGTTCGTCAAACTTTAGGACAACTCAAATCAGTATCAGTAATTTCCTGTTCTGACCAAAATTGACAGCATTAGCATGAGTGTGCGATCTATGGTTGCAAAACTTGGAATATGGCTGGTAATGACGACTATTCCGATATGTTATCGAACAAACAATTAAGAGTATGCCATTCAACAAACAGTTAAACGTAAAAGTCTTGGTGTTTCGTACACCAGCTCCATTTAATACTAAAAATGTAATTGATTAGAAATTAAAAACCTGGAAACAATAGAATTTGATTGGAGAGAAACTAATAACAACGTCGTATTTTGGTCCTGTCACACATCTCCTCTTTCAGATAAGCTTATGTTGTAATATTTATGGGGATGATTCTTCCGATGACTCTAGTTTTTTTTTTGTAGAATGATCAACTACATAGTATCGATCAACTTCTTCTGATATTGATGTCATAACCGTCTGAAATTTATTTTCGTAGGTATTTTCCTTTTCATTTAAAATAATATATTTTTCTTTACCTAACTTTTTCTATATTTGACTCTACTCTGGAGAAGGTATTTTTCTTTCTTTTAAACTGAGACCAACACTTAGAATGTGACACACATTTAAGCAACGCATTTGAAGTCACCGTAGTCTAGTAAGTAGTGTGTTAGCAATAAGCCAGGGTTCGAGACCCAAAACAAAATACAAAAAGTATTTCTTCGGCGACTTTCTCTCAGCAGATTTCTGGCAAAAACTTTGGGAATAAATAAAATTGACATAAAAATTTCACAAAACTCTATCGTGTGGAGTCGACTTTAAACTGTAGGTTGCACCACTCATGCAACGGGTGATTTTTTAGCTATTATCTTTTTGGTAACACTGGTTTAAACAGCTCATGCACGTTTCGTGTTTTGTTTCACTGTCAAACACCTTGGTCTATAATTTAATGGTCTATAATTTAACTATGAATCGTCTTACAAACGAACAACGCTTGCAAATCATTGAATTTTATTATCAAAATGCGTGCTCTGTTAAGAAAGTTCATCGCGCGCTTCTTCCATTTTATGGTCAGTTTAATCGACCCCCTGAAGTGGCTATTCCGGCTATTGTAAATAAATTTCACACCAAATTTACATTGTTGGAAATTAAACCACCAACACGCTTTCGTAGAGTGCGAACTGAAGAAAATATCGCAGCTGTATCGGCCAGTGTTAATGATGACCATCAATTATCTATTGGTCGCCGTTCGTAGCAATTGGGCCTCTGTTACTCAACAACGTGGACAATTTTACGGAAGGATTTAGGTGTGAAGCCTTTCAAAATACAGCTAGTGCAAGAATTGAAGCCAAACGACCTACCGCAACGCAGAATTTTTGGTGAATGGGTTCTTGGAAAGTTGGCCGAAGATCCACTTCCTTATCGAAAAATTGTGTTCAGCGACGAAGCTCATATTTGGCTCAATGGAAACGTAAATAAGCAAAATTGTCGATTTTGGAGTGAAGATCAGCCAGAAGCATTGCAGAAGCTACCAATGCATCCAGAAAAAGTCACAGTTTGGTGCGGTTTATGGGCTGGTGGCATCATTGGACCGTATTTCATCAAAGATGCTGCTAATCGCAACGTAACTGTGAATGGTGAACGCTACCGTGAGATGATATCCAACTTTTTTTGCCCAAAATGTAAGAGCTTGACTTGCATGACATGTGGTTTCAACAAGACGGTGCCACATGCCACACAGCACGCATAACATTGGACTTATTGAGAGGCGAGTTCGGTGAACATTTTATTTCACGTTCGGGACCGGTCAATTGACCGCCTAGATCGTGCGATTTAACGCCTTTAGACTATTTTTTGTGGGGCTATGTTAAAGCTCATATCTATACAGTCAAGCCAGTCAATTGACGCATTGGAAGACAACATTGAAGCATTTATTCGTGAGATACCGGCCGAAATATTGGAAAGAGTATGCCAAGATTGGACTAAGCGGATGGACCATTTGAGGCATAGTCGCGGTCAACATTTACATGAAATAATCTTCAAACATTAAATTATATGGACCGTACTATCGATTCATGCATTTTTCTGAATTTTATGTGTTTTTTTTTTTGAAAAATTTTCCTATAGCTCTTAAATAATCACCCATTATAAAATTAACACCACAACATGGATGGTCTGAGAAGCTTAGCTGTTATTCTAACTAAAGGATTGTAATGATCAATTTATTAAGTGGTAACCCAGACCAGAGTCTCTGGTCTCTCTCGAAGTCATAACGCCGACACCATTATATTCGAGCACTAATCAATATGTCACTGGTTCACTTATTTATTGTTTGATGATTTGTCATTTTTGAAGACTGATCCGTCGTCGATTATAAATCCAAAGTACTTAATATATATCTCCTGGTCATACTGCTTATATGGACTTGAAGGATTCTGTTTTCAGTTTTTGAGTACAGCTTCTCTAAATTCTTCTGCCAGGCAACAGTCGACTTGTGCGAAAGTGTTATATTCTTTTGATGACAAAATGTTCAGATTATTTGGGTTCATGAAAAATTTTGAAGATTTTGTTCTTGTGAAAGTATCATATCAATATTAAGGCATTAACTTAAAATTCATTAAAATAAGTTCTTAGCAAGAAAACCATAAATTATGTCCTCGTTACCTACCTAAAACGCAGAAATAAAATTTAAAGAAATAAAAATTAAAAAAAATCTCCAACAAATTGGGGTGTTGCTGAAAATAAGAACGAAATTAAACAAAATTAAAAACAAGAAACAAGAAACAAGGAATATAAATGAAGAGCGGGTGAACAATTAGAAGAACATTTTTTTGTTTTTTCTTGTATTTTCTTAAATAAAACATGCAATGCAACAACTTTAAAAATGGCAACTAAACAAACAACGACAACATTAAAGGGGGAAAAAACTGCAATAATTGTAGGCCATGAATTTAACAACCAACTTAAAACATAAAATTCTGGTTAATACAACACCAACACTCGCACATAAAAACCAACTTTCAAACAGCAAATGCGGCTAAAACTGCAAAAAGATAACATAAATAAAGGAAAAAAAACACGAAAAGAAGGCTAGAAAATGAAATACTGAGTCTATGAACATAAAACACTAAAAGATGGTCTTGGATTGTTGGATTGTAGAGCAAAGAAATGAAATAAAAGAACATTTTGGCGCGCCTTTAACAAACACTCCTTTAATCAAAGTTTGTTCAAAAAGAACAAAAAAAAAAAAGAAGAAGAGTAGAAAATGAAAACGCAAAAAAAGGAAAACGAAAACAGAGTGGCCAACAGTTAAACAATTTTGAATATATGCTAATAAGAAGTTAAGTGAATAGGAATGAAATGTGGTGCGGTCTTCAGAGTCCTGCAAAGATCGAAAAGGTTGTTTATACTGTGCGAGGTTACAATACTGCCTTGTAAACTCCATCGTGGGGAGTGTTCTGTGGAAGGCGGTAATTCATCGCAATGTCAATATTTTCAGTCACAAACGTAGGCATCATTGGGCATAGCACTCAATATGTTGCCGTTGCCTTCAATGCTTTAGAACCGGAAGCTGACAAAATGGGTCAGTAAATGAGGGAAAAATTAAATAAGCGTTGTCGACAAGAAGGGACGTGCGGCGTATCGGATCCCAAGTTATGGCCAATAAACTATACCTTCGACATTTTCAAAAATTTATTTATCTTGGCACTGCCGTTACCAGGGAAAATTATATGAAACCGGGGATTATCTTTGCCAATAGATACTGTTATTGTTTCAAAAGGCAATTGTGCAACAGAAACCCCTCACCTGCGATGAAACCGATGATCTTCAAGTCGCTCATCTTTCTCGTACTTCTCTAATACGGTATTCAGATATGCACCTTTATTGCGTAAATCGCAATAAACGCCATTATTGAGCTCAATAATTTATATAAAGTTTCAATTAATTATTGCGCAATAAATACGCAAATTGTTATAATATTGAGTAAAATTTAAAATGCACATAAGGGTCATAACCGAACACTTTCTGTTGATATTTGACAACTCAAATGTCAACAACTACAAACAAACAAAAACAAAACAGAACAAAATAAAAACAATGTTGTTGAAACAACCAGCTGTTTTGTTTACCAGCTATCAAATAAATATTGAATAAGCAGCTGAACTGCGTATATTACTATGCCTGAACACTTGAAATGTTGTACTCAATTAACCGAATATTGACTCAATAAAAGTGCTTATCCGAACATAGTATAAGGCGAGGCAGCATAAACTTGGAAACAGAAATTTGCAACTAATAAGTCATATACATCGGCAAAGCTAATAAAGTATAGGTTTTCACTGATCCAATAGAAAATTTGACATGGAGATGACCGATTCTAAAGGCTTATGGTATCCGCAAAATATTTTCAGTTATCACTGTTTCATGGCAGTAATGTTAACTCCTCAAAAGATTTGCTTGCTTCCCCAAAGGCACTTACGACGTTCTATTATGGCGCGCACACTCTGCGGCTTCTAGGTCAGAGCACATAATAACATAACATAATGGGCCATTACAACTCTTTAGTAAGGATTACGACCTAGTTTCTCAAACCACTTATGTTGTGTGCGTTAATTTTTATACATGAGTGGCGTAACCTACAGTTTAAAGTCGACTCCGAACGTTAGATTTTTGAGAAACTTTTCATGGTAATTTTATTTACTCTCAGAGTTTTTGCCAGAAATCTGCTGAGAGGAAGTCACCAAAGAAATAAGTTTTCATATTTCGTTTAGTTGGAGATGCGTGACCTGGAATTTAAACCGAGGTCATACGGCTAATCAGCCAACACACTACTTTTAGATCAGAGTATGTTAGGAATTTTTGCAGAGTGTAGTTCTCATAATGAAATTTTAATCATATAGAATTCTGGGCCAACTTACGAGTATTTGGCATCAGATTTTAAAAATTTTATATTTTCATGCCTAAGAGAAGCACAAACTCATGCATGAAAGCAGTCATTAAAAATTTAGAATGTGAATGATATTTGTACGCCAAACATTTGCTGAATGCCGAATTTTGTGCAGCCCTTGCGCTGACCAACTTCTTTCTCTTCCCTGATTTTGGTGGAACTTGGTAAGTATAGGGACTGCGTTCACCCGTGGCATCACGATGGACCGCTATGTATGCTCAAGTGAGCTTTGTGATATCAGACCTAACCTAACCTATTTGCTGAATGCAACCCATAATGTCCTTCGTTGAAAGAAAAGTGCCGTAACACAGAGTCTGTTGAATTTGGCTATATTCTACCAATGTATGTAGAAACCAGATAGTCTATCTAACTTTGATTGCATATGCAGATGCTTGTTCAAGCAATAGCTTTGACATCCTTTAGGTCTTCAAGGATTCTATTATGACGACAAGGCAACATCCATGTCGATTGAAATTTATTCTAAAAACTATCGTTGATGTTTTGTTTTGGTAAAACTTGCCATAATTGTAACTGGGCCTAGTCTTAATCGAGAAATCATCTTCAGCGATGAGGCCCACTTCTGAATGAGTGCCAAATGATTCCCAAAAACCTTGTGTTTGGCTGGGATTTTAGGCTGGCGACATTTTCGTACCATATTTCTTTGAGGACGACGTTGGTCAGGTTATCGCTGTCATTACAAACTTCTATTGCACTGGATTTAGATGATCTGGGGACTAGTGTGTTTCAATATGAAGGTGGTACGTATGGCACGTAACCGTAGCGAATATTCTGCACAATCGATTTGAAGTCATGATAATGATATGAACTGGCTCGGAGATCGTTCGATTTGGCCACTTTAAATTTTGTTTATGCGTGGTTGTCTTAAATCAAAGGTGTATGCGAACAAGCCACAAATCACATCCACCCTCAGAGCCACCATAACCAATGCCATCGGCCAAATTCGGTTTATAAATCTATTTATTTTACAAATTATATTCTAATTATATACGAGCGGAGCAACTAGACGATGTGCTCGGTGTAGTGTCACAGACCAGAGTCTCTGGTGGGAATCGAATCCAAGACCCTCACGCTTATAGCCTAGCACACTACCCATTAGACTACCAGCGCACCCAGTTTATAAATCTAAATGAGTATGTTTACTCAAATACCTCAATATTGTCAAATAATTTTTGTTTTGATTTTTTAACGCAAGTGGCAACCCTATTTATGGTTGTATTTGTAGAAGAAACAAATTTCGGTAAATATTGCAAAACACGCAATGCAATTAAATCTTTCGTTGTATGAATGTCGGTGAGTGCTATTAGCACTTTAATATGCTGTGGCCTCTTATAGAATGTAGAGAGAATATGTGTCTGTAAGAAAATTATTACCCTACGGTAGGTTTCTAATTTAAATACGCAGACACAAGTTAATTACAAATTTACTTAAATACGAAAACATATTTTACCGTTTAAATTCAAATTTGTTGGGGTACTTATTTAATGCTGAAAGTGAAAAAAAGAAAAATTAATTTGTACCGTAAAAATAAGATTTCCTGTGCTGTTTCGGTTGGTGAAGTTAAAAATTTAACAGCCTTCGCCAAAATTAACTAAATTGGTGTATGTTTATTAAATATACTGATTCACCATGAAAAATAATGAAATTACAACATAATTTCACTTCCCAATTGTGTAAAACTGATTCTTTACATCATCAATGACCCGGATACTCTTCAGGACAATTCCCTTATAAAGCAGCTGCCATTCAGAAAACTCATTAGAATTAACGCACCCTAAAACTATAAATCTTTACAGATCAGACAATAACCATTCAGAAGAATATCTCATCACACTCCCGAGTATAAAAATCGCGTGAATCGTAAAGATGAATTTTTAAAAAAGATCTTGAATGCGTAGCATTTTTGTCATATGACATATATATGTATATACATTGCAGTCGCCTTAGTCTAGTAGGTGGTGTATTGGTTTATCAGACGTTAGGCTGCAGTTCAAACCCCAGATCAGACATGAAATGAAATACGAAAAAGTATTTCTTCGGAGACTTCCTCCCAGCAGATTGCAAAAACTGTGAAAGTAAAATTGCCATGAAAAGTTTCTTAAAAATCTGTCGTCCAGAGTCGACTTTAAACTGTAGGTCCCGCCACTCATGTATACAAATTCACACCCACAGCATAAGTGGTGTCAGAAGCTGGGTCGTCATCCTGACTGAAAAGTTGTAATGACCAATTAGGTATGTACGTATGTAACATACAATATCTGAAAATGGCTTGATTGTAATCGTGGTTAAATAGTTATTCTCCAGTTTGCTGCAAGTGAACAGCTGATGTAGCGGAAAATTCAATTGAATTCATATGTGCAATTAGTATTCCTCTGTAGAGAGACAAACATATGGTCCCAAGCAAACTTCATTTATTCCCGGAAGAAAAGTGATCTCCATAGACAGATCTGGCCCGATATGGATACATGTAGTAAGAAATTTGCATTAAAACTGATCAGTTTTTATCTTAGGACACATAACGGGATACTGGTTTCTAAATGCAGATGCCCGGAGTCTCACAACAGCTCACAATCACTTCTGCACGAACTGTAATATGAAAGATGAAGTGGAGACCACAGAACATCAGCTAGTTATCATCATCATCATCATTGTCCGTCAATTGCGAAAGTGAAACGAAAGATTCATGCGTTTGTTGACAGAATGTGTTTTGTCGAAAATTATTTGAGCAGAATTCTCACCCTAAAAAAAGAATTGAAATGGCCTAGATATGCCACTCTAATCAATGTGTCTTGGCGTTTGACAGGTATTTGATATTGTGTGACAAATTGCTATCAAAAGTGTTTTCGCTGATCAACTTCTTCGCTGGGTTTGGTGGAAATTAGTCAGTACAAGGACTGTCTTTACCTGTGACATCACAACGGACCGCTAAGCGTGCTCAAGCATTCTTTGGTAATCAAAGCTATCACTTCGACCTAACATGCGTTCACCTGTGGAGTCACAACGAGCTGCTATGCGTGCTTTGATATCAGAGCTACCACTCCGACCTAAACCTAAACCTAACCTAACCAAGCTCTTTTGAAACTGAAACAAAAAAACCTGATTGTAAACACAGAGTGACCAATATACACAAACCCCATGGCTGTGTTAGAAAAATAATATTATTGATGTGTCAGCTGTAACAATAACATGCTCCAGGACCACAACAAACTTTTTCCTTCTGGTACCGGTTGCTATTATTTGATTGAACTCCTTCCAGCTTGCATCAGTTTCTATGAATTCGGATTTAATATGTCATTATCATATATGAAATATTGAAGAGCTATTTAAGTGATAGAAAATTTGTAATTAGACAAGGTAATTTTTTAAGTTCCCCTCAAAAAATTAACTCCGGTGTTCCTCAGGGTAGCATACTAGGTCCTGTTTTATACCTGATATTTACAGCTGACATGCCGATAAGTGAAAACATACATACTTCCACATTTGCTGACGACACTGCATTTTGAAGCGTTCATATGAACCCACAGATTGCATCGCAGTTCTTACAGGAACAAGTATCCCTACTGGAAGAATGGTTGAAGAAATGGAGGATAAAGGTTAACGAACAAAAATGCTCCCACGTAACCTTTACATTGCGAAGAGAGACCTGCCCTGCTATATGCATTAATAATCAGACAATACCACAAAGCACTCATGTAAAGTACTTGGGTATGCACCTTGATCGTCGTTTAACGTGGAAATTGCATATTGAGTCAAAACTGGCACAAATAAATATGAAAACTGCTCAAATAAATTGGTTAATTGGTCGAAATTCATCACTTAAATTAGATTGTAAACTCCTTATATACAAATCAATATTAAAACCCATTTGGTGTTATGGAGTACAGCTATGGGGTACTGCCTCAGCTTCAAACGTGGAGAAAATTCAGAGGCGCCAAAATAAAATTTTACGAATGATCACTGCCGCCCCTTGGTATATCAAAAACTCAAATATTCACAAAGATCTGGACGTCCCGCTGGTTAAAATGGAAATTACAAGATGTGCTGAAAAGTATTTAGATAATCTAGATGGCCACATAAACCCGTTAGTCCGTGGTATTTTACGTCACGCTGGCCATATTCGTTTGAAGAGAAAGGATACTCTTGCGCTCGGCCGAAGATGAGGGACATGATACTTTCTTTTTGAATTTTTTATTTATTATTATTATTATTGAATTTTATTTTTGAATATTTTATTTATTATTATTATTATTATTGAATTATTATTTTTGAATACTTTATTTTATTTGGCAATGGCTAAATAAATATATAATTTTTGTTTTGGTTTTAAGATTTTCATTTAGTTTTAAGATTTTCTTTGTAGTTTTAAGATTTGAATAATTATTGTTAGTTCATTATTAATGAAGATTCAATAAAAAAAAATAAATGAAAAAAAAAAAAAATCCTCAAGTGACTGGTAAAGTGTCATTCATTAAATTGTTTTTGAAATTCTTGCATCCAAAAGCAGCAGCATTTGGCATTAAAACTGTTTCATCGTTTCGATGACCTCACCAAATGTCCTTTATTTCGGCCATTTGTCGAGTCACTGAGTAGCCCGTAGGATACCTTACCCTTATCTAAACTTAATAACTTAAGGTCTCGCACACATTTAAGGTGCCCTGGAATGTATGAGTAAATTTACTACTATTATGTCTTATTCAATTGCATTCTATAAGACATTTTAACTCACTTTTTTAGCCCTTTTTTGCAGTTCCCCCACACTCTTGGAGTTTACTAAGTTCTCTTGCTGCTTTCTCTTGTTGATTCGTTAAGCCAATCGATTTCGACCAATACCCATTGGCTTAATGCCGAATATTAAGCCCCGTTCTACAGTTCAACAGATTTGACCATGTTTTTTTGTACCATACTGCCTCAATTACAATTTGGTTGTCAGTAAACATATTAACATCCTTCGAACAAAATTTGCGCTTGGCCCATCCACACACTCCGTGATTACATGCGCAGATTTCTGTTTTTGTAGCAAATAGAACAACAAGGCTTGGATTATCTAGACGGTGTAGCAGTAATGAAATGTTGTAGTAGATATGCTTGGTATCGTGCCCGATATGTGAACATTATTCAATTCAATTTTACTTCATCTGGAACCACGGGGCTGTAAGAGTCGGCTCATATATATTTTTATGTTTTTCGAACATAACTAGGAGACCAAGAAATTGTTGAAAATATCAGTAGGATTTTAAATTTTGGGCCACATTAGAGCACTCTTCTAGTTTGTTGATCTTTTCTATCGAGTTTAGTGGAACATACTAAAATAATCACAAAGAGCAGCTGTAGGCTGGTAGGTAATGTGTTGGCTTGTTAGATTCAAACCCTGGCATAGATATCTCGAACAAAACAAACTATAAAAAAATACTTCCTTCGGCATTGTTCTGGCAAAACTCTGGGAATAATATAAAGAAGCCCTGAAAAGTTTCTCATGTATAAAATTAACACACACAACATGAGTAGTGTGAGAATCTAAGTTGTTATGCCGACTAAAGGGTTGTAAAGTCGCCGTAGTCTAGTAGGTAGTGTGTTGGCTTATTAGACGCAAAGCTAGGGTTCGAGCCCCAGCCCGGACATCCAAACAAAATACAAAAAGGACTTCTTCGGCGACTTCCTCTCAGCAGATTTCTGGCAAAAACTCTGAGAGTAAATAAAATTGCCATGGAAATTTGCTCAAAAATCTGTGGTTCGGAGTGGACTTTAAACTGTAGGCCCCGCCACTCATGTATTAAATTAACACACACAACATGAGTGGTGTATGAAGGGTTGTAAAAACTAATTTCTTAGGTAAGTAAGTAGCGAAAGGGACTTCTTCCCACAATAGACTTCTTCCCAGAGCTCAAGTGTACAGAACTCTATGGAAAGTTAAGCGCCTGGGTTTAAACATAAAGTTCCGCCTGATTCTCCCTCCCTATTCAGAAAGAGAAAAAATGTCTTGAGGTGCAAATGTAAAGTATTCATTAAACCATCAGCACAAAGCTAATACGCAAACTTAATTACCTACGATGTAAAAATATTTTTTTTGGAATAAAAAAGTCTACTTGCCTCCACTCTATTCACCTTAACAGTACTTTCTTGAAAATGTGCTCGTAACTGTGTTTTTTTAGTACACCAACCAAGCGAACATATTTACCATGTACGAGCAGGAATTGCCTCAATAATCAACTGCTGACTCAGTCTATTAAACTTCAACGTTTGAATTCTGTTTTCATTCATTCACTAACATTCGCCTTTAAATCGTGAGATAGGTATGGTATGGCAGCTTGATTTGTTACATTTACACAACGAAAGTTTATTAACAAAAACAAGAAAAAAAAGAAATTGAAAAACCAATCTTTTTGCTTTGGCGGTGTTTAACACCAATGAAAAATCACCAACAGCTAGCTACCTTAAACCAATTCACTATATACCTCCTTCCCTCTATCCTCTATCCTCAAAGAAAAGAGGAGAAAACAAGTGTAATGAATAGATAGAAACGAAATACCACGCGAATTGTCTGACATATGGATCAAGGTAAAAAGTTTAGTGCGTGACTAAAGGCATTTAAAGATGCCGGAAGCAGTTCCAATTTAAGTTTAGCGCCCATAGACTATATAACCTATAATAAAACAAACCTAAAAACGTTTCCAAAAAAAGGAAAACAAGCACTTCTTACACACTTAAATAAATACAAGAGTACATGGTTTCATGTGCGAGATTTCAAACCAAATTAAAATAGAAAGAAAACAGAACAGAAATTCTCTTCTGTTTGAATAAGATTCGTGAAAAACTGCAAAACTTTAATCCAAAAGTTGGAAATAACGGTTGGCATTAAATTTTTATTTTCATTTTGACGGAGAAAAATTCTTTTTATTCTGGAGAAACTCAATCAATTTTTGTTTTCATACACTTTTGTTTCTCAAACTAACGTGGCTTTTTAAACATAGTCTAAAAACACAGAAATTTTTAATGAAAGGAGTGTGCACAAAAAAATTTTGTAATACATTTAGAATTGTAAGTTTTACTGTGATTGAACTATCTGAAGTCGTCGTAGTCTAGCAGGATTTTTATTGGCTTATTAGACGTAACGCAAGTCGGACATCTCCAACAAACCGAAGTGTGAAAAAAAATTTCTTCGGCGACTTCTCCCTTCAGATTTCTGCTAAAAACTCTGAAAATTAATGAAATTGCCATGAAAAGTTTCTCAAAAATCTGTCGTTCGTAGTCAACTTCAAACTTTAGCTCCCGCCACTAATGCATAAAAATAACACACATGGTGTGTGCAGTTAGGTCGTAATCCAGACTGAAGGGTTGCTATGACCAATTATGTATGTACTCGTATGTATGATTGAACTGAACCTTATAGGCGTGCTTAATCGTTATATGGAGTGGATATTGGATATGATGGAAGGCTTTTTATGTCATTGTCAAGCTTAAGTACTATCGAGATTCTTATAAAGGGTCCGTCAAATAACTTTTTTTGAAAATGCTTAAAAAAAACTACTGAATATTTTCTTAAATTTCTTTTTTTATTTGAAAGTACAATCCTTCCGGTTAATAATGGAAAATAATTTCATTCAAATGCCTGACTCGGCTGGCCATGCCGTAGCCTACACGAGCTGTCCAATTTTTAAGCACAGTATCGATTGTGTGCAGCTGTATTTCACCAATGGCTTCACGAATATTGTCCTTTGAAGCGTCAATTGTCTCTAGCTTGTCGGCGTAACACATATCTTTGACGGCACCCCACAAATAATTGTCCAACGGTGTCAAATCGCAGCTCCGAGGAGGCCAAACGACATCAGCTCTGCGGCTGATAATGCGATCTTCAAAAACAGGGCGTAAAACATCGAGTGTAGCTTCGGCTGTGTGGCACGTAGCTCTGTCCTGTTGAAACCAAATGTTGCCAATATCCTCCTCTTCAATTTCGTTCCACCTGACCCGATAACGATCGCCATTGCCTGTAACGGCCACTCCTTGCTCATTTTCGAAGAAAAATGGCCCAATTATGCCAGTGGACCAAAATCCGCACCAAACAGTTACTCGTTTTGGGTGCGTCGGATTTTCAATGTATGCGTGCGGGTTTTCTGTGCCCCAAATGCGACAATTTTGCTTGTTTACATACCCGCCAAGACCATTCATCTGATCTTCATCTGAAAAGATGATTTTTTGCCAAAATCGGCATCTTCCGTAAGTCGATCGCAGGCCCACATAGCAAAGCGAAAACGCATTGGATGGTCAATTGGCTTCAACTCCTGAACCAATTGGACTTTGTATGGCGTCATACCAAAGTCTTTATGCAAAATGATGTCTCCGAAATGTTCCGTTGTTGAGAACGACAGTGAATTGATGTTGATGACGCTTCAAGCGTACTTTCTGGCACAGCAGCAATATTCTCGGGTGTACGCACTGTTTTTGATTTTTCACGCTTTGGTTTATCGATGAGGATGCCAGTTTCTTTTCACAAGATAACGAACATACGGAGCTGATGGTGCTTCTCTTCTTCCAAAATCCGTACGCAATTTTCGCACACATTCTGAAACATTACCATGACTTTCAAAGTAATGTCGCAATATTTCTCAGCGTTGTTCAAGCGTATACACAATCATATTCGTTCAGCGGAAGGATAAAACTAATTATCTGTCAAATCAGATATGAACTAAGTGTTACCATTCAAGAAATAAGCACTATTTGAAAAAAAAAACGTTAGATGGCGGACCCGATATTTTAGGAATGATATTATACCAGACGTAATTCATCTCAGGATTGGTGGTAGTATCGTTCGAATTATAAAAGCTTGAGGAATTTTTCTGTAGCCAAAATGGTTTGTACTGGATGGATGCGAATTGAACGGAACCGTTGATTTCTCGTAATTGTTTGGAATAGCCCCCTCGGTCATAAGGCTGCCGAATCATTTCAGACGAAAGTGTCGATAATACAAATTGCAGTAGAAAGTTCCAACGTAATGAACTCTATGCCGGTGTACAGCTATCGCAGATATCGGAATAAGGCTGCAGAACTATATGATGTCCACATTATATCGTGCAGTCCCTGTGCTGACTAAATTTCCCGATGAATTTGGTGGAATTCGGTTAGCAAAGGAACTGCGCTTATCTGTAGCGTCACAATGGGTAGCTATGCGTGCTCAAGAGTGCTTTGGTCCTAACATAAACGTATCATAACTGCAGAGCTGATAAACTGACCAAGTGTGGCATACCCATCAAACTCTCTGAAAAATTCTCTACTTTGGAAATTTTTCTAAGTAAAGTTTTGGAACGGATTCAGAGCAATGTTTAAATGTGTTGCACTATGAATGAATGTATGTGTCGGTATGTAACATGCATTTTATAATGCCATCGACTATCTTGTAAAGTGAAAAACCATTACCTGTTACCTAGCGTTGATGTCAGTCTGGAGATCAAGCAAAGGATCACTTGTGCCAACAGGTGCCACAACGGTCTTAATAGGCCATTGAGTAGCAGAGACCTCTCTCTTACGACGACACTTATACTGCCAAGTCGCTTATCCTCCCTGTGCAGAAGCATATCCACTATCAATCGCCGATGCAGCAGCCTTGAGAGTATTCGGGAGAAAAATCCAACGAAAGACCTTCGGTCCATTGCGAGTTGGCGATGATTTTCGCATTCGATCCAATAATGAGCTGTAGGACATTATGCAGTGCATTAACATCCAGCGGCTGATCTGGCTCGGCTGTGTCTTTCGGATGGAGGAGTATGTCCCTGTAAGACGCGTATTTGGTGCGAAGATTTTTGGAAGTCTACGAAGAAGACGATTTTGAAAATACGTTGCAAGGACCACATTGAGGAAGCCCTGTCAGCAATTGGCGTGACTAACTGGCGAAGGCACGCAAGAAACAGACGCGCCTGGAATTATGTGCTAAAGCAGGCTGTATCTGATAATCAGATTGTTAATGGCCAATTAAGTAGGTAGTTACTTAGCGTTATTGTTGTGCTTTTTCTAAAATTTTTTTATTTATTTTGTTAGATTTCGAACATATTTCGAATATTTTTAAAAAAAAATTTTTGGCAGGCAGTTTTTAAATTAAATATTGTAAGGCCAGCGTCTTTTCTAACTTTTCTGATAAAAGACTTAGGGCGCCATTTCTTCCAAATATTTTGGAATATTTGGCAAAATCCTAACTTACTTATTTACTCACTTAATTGGTCATTACAATCCTTTAGTCAGAATTACAACCCAGCTTCTCACATCATCCATGTTATGGGTGTTAATTACATCCAAATAGGCGGGACCAACTGTATAACGAACGTAAGGTTTTACAAATTTTAGTTTTCAGTTTTTCTGCCAGAAGACTGCTCAGAAGAATTTGCCGAAAGAAATATAATTTTTTCATATTTCGTGTTGTTCGAGATGTTTTAGTCAGGATTTGAACCACGGGCTCTTGTCTAATAAGCCAAAACACTACCTACTAGACTATGACAACTTCAATCGTCCTTTATTTTCGTTAGTAAAATAAAAGCAAATAACAATAAACTCATCTGGTGACTGGTCTGCTGTAGCAGGTTCTTGGAAGATAGTGTTGCCGTCTGTCGTTTCGTAGATGCAGCATCAACTGTGGTAATACAGTGGATTTTATTAGCTGTAGCGATGATGGCACATACCATAGCTGCCAGATTTGACGATTTATCGTCATTTTGAGGATTTTGAGCTCCAAAAATATCATGTGGACGATATGAAGATTTATGCCCTTATTTTGACGATTTTTAAAAAGTAAAAATTTGCATCATATTCTTGACTTTAGTACATTAAAAGCCACTTAAAGCTTTGTATTTACTTTGCAATTGTTACTATTGGAAATTTATGTTAGTAAAAGCAGGGAGTAAATTATTATATTTTTAAGTTACTTTCGAATGATTACATCAATTAATTACAACTCCTACATAACCTCGTAGTTAAGAATAATTTATCACTTATCGTTGCAATTTTAAAACTTTCGAGTATAGCTTCTAATATTACCATCGGAAGAACGAAGGCAAGCGCCGTTATTTTTTCTCTTTTCGTACGACCAACACTCAGGGGATGGATGGCATTGTGTTTAGAACTATGAAAATATGTTATGGGAAGAAGGAAAGAAAGAACAGTGTTTATGGACACTAGGCTTGTATATTTTTATACCATAAGTAACAGGAAAAACCTCTGAAGGAATTCAGTTCCATATACGAATAATCCGACTAAAAACCGGATTTTTTTCTGTAATGCGGTGCTGGCCGAGAAAGACGAGCGTTACGTAGGAATATATGATTTTCGGGAAAAAGTCCCCTTATTTCGTTCCAGCAAAATCCTTTTATAGTAGCGATAGAACAGTGAAACACAAACCACATTGCAACGATGCTCCAATGATTCAATGGAGTTGGATACACTACTGTCATTAACGAGCTACTATGGCCTCTTCTGTACACGGACGTCGAGGCACCGACCCGTACATGAAAGTTGTATTCCATTTTCGGTCGATTATAAATGGAGTAGTAAGATCAGGTCTTAAGATCTTAAGAAGGAACTGAAGGAACTGAAAAATGTGTCGGTTTCAGCCAGCATTACACTGAATTTTCATGCTCGAGAACATCAAAGGCTCCTGACACCCTTATATTTACACCGCCCATAGATATAGATGATGCAATATTATTGCTCGCTTATGTGTCAATATACAAAACTGGTATAGAATGTTTAAACTTTAAACAATTTTTCCCTGAAAATGATGTAAAATTTCTCCATTTTTGGAAAAAAAATTAATAAATGAAGATGAGGGACGCTAGCTTTTAATTTCTAACAATTTTTTTAAATGTTTTATTATTGAACTCAGATATGTACATACATTGACTTTATATGTTTTACTACAATACAAATAATTTTGGTTTTTAAAAACTTTTAATTTATTTATTTATTTTTCTGACGATTTCAATAAACGTCTTTGCCGATTTTAACGATTTTTTCTCAAATATTTGACAATTTCGTGTCTCATTTATCTGGCAGCTATGATTACAACTCTTCAGTTACAACCGAGTTTTTCACACCACTTATATTGTGTATGTTAGTTTTATATGAGTGCCGAGACCTACGGTTTAATGTCGATTACAAACTACAGATTTTTGAGAAAATTTTCATGGCAATTTTATTTACTCTCAGAGTTTATGACAGAAATCTGCTGAGAAGAAGTCACCCAAGAAATATTTTTTAAAATTTCATTTTGTTTGTAATGTCTGACCTGGGGTTTGAACCGTGGCCTCACGTCTAATAAGCTAACACACTACCCACTAGACTACGGCAATTAAATATTTGAAACATCAAAATGCCACAGTGGAGTAGAGTAATTTATTAAAAAGTGCGACTAAAAAATCGTAAGAACTCTGTTTTATTTAAGGCATTTTTATGAAAATTCTCTGGAGGTTGGGCGCGAAAAAGTGGATTCCTTCAAAACCACTTCACTTTTAATAGCTGTAAAAACACAATACAATATACGTGTATTGAGATTTCATATATTAAAGAGAGAAGATCGTATTGCTATGTCCCGACCTTTGTATATTCTGTCCAAATTGCACATCTTTCTATGGCATATAAGCAGACTTAACCATGATGAACTTTGCTTATTATTGAGTTCTACTCTTTCGTAGATGATGACATCCTCTTTGGGGATCTTCTGCTGCATTGGAATCTGTGATGTGTGGGTTTGTAGACACTTTTATTTATTGAACTTAATATTCTTCTTTAAAAAATTAATTCAAATCCATGACAGTCTTTCGATTAATTATTAAGATTTCCAAACTGGTTTTATTTGAATTGTAACTCTTTCCCACTTCAATAATAGTTTACAATGGTATATATTACGCAGCATAACAACACAAGATATGCAACTATTTAAACAGAAACTTATAGTTATGCAGACATATCGCAGAAAGAAAGAAAAAGAGTTCAAAGTTTATTTAAAATTACAGTTTTGTGCAAAACAAAAAAGTAAAAAAAAATATTTTAAAAATACAAGAAGAGTGTAAGCATAAGCATTCATTTTAAAGTTGCACAAATGCCATTCAAATTTCGCTTAAGTGAAGCGTTAAGTTGAGTTCAACATTAAGTTGTTTGACTTTTAATACAAAATGATGAAATAAGCAAAATGTGATAAAAAAAATAAAAGAAAATTATCTTAAGAAAATGACTGACTAGCGACTGACTGACTGACTTACAGTTGTAGAGAAGTGTAGAGTATTGTAGCAGTGATAAAAGATGATGGTGATTATGATAAAAATGTTTGTTCAACATGCCATACCTTCATGTTAAAGCCTCTTCATACAGCCAGACGCACACAGAGAGAGATACATATATCTCTACCCCATATACATATATATATGGAATGTGTAGTAATGACTGCTTTGTTCCAAGCCATAATAACTTTATATTGCCACTTTATGTACACGCTTTTCCTGCTTAAACCATTTCTGCTGCTGCCAATAAAAAAAAGGAAAACCGTTGCACACATTTATTGTGCCACTAATGTGACTTTACCGTATACCGTTTGCCGTTTACCGCTTGCCTTCAAAATGCATGCTAATAAAGCATCATAAAAAGTTTATTTCATTTTCTTGAATACAGCCACTTTATCATGAAAAGTTTAGCGCGAGCCATCGAATTAATGTTTGGGGGCACAGTAGTTGATGCGCTGTATTACATTACACAGGCAAGCTAGCAAGCACACAGAGGAATTGCACAACGGGATTTAGTAAAATTAAAACTAAAAACTTTATCTGCGCATTTTATTTTCAGATACTTTGATGTGAGCTTATCACATGCTTTGATTGAGATGAATGTCGGGTAGTTTATTATTGAACAGTAGGTTGGTTTGAAAAGTGAACAAAAAAAATTTAATGACAATTAAGGAAATAATTCCATGTACAAAATGACGAAGAAATACTTATAAGCGATTCGAGACTAAATGTTCTTGTCATTATAAACCCTTATCTAGGTGGACTTATAAAATAAATAAAAGGTTAGGTTAACTTAGCAGGTAGCTTGCTGTTCACAGGCAATTTCAAACGTTGGCCCATATGGCCCATTCTGTTATCCAGTAGAGGTGGGTTTGAAACACCCCGAGCTCAGAATGAAACCGGGCCGTTCCCTTAGCGATACGTTCGCCGCCATGTCCATATCTTCGAACGTCCTTACATACATACCAGAGATCAGCAATGAATCGCTTTTTCGCTACTCATAAGTGCTCATGAAATCTTGAGTATGAGTGAGTCAACAGTATTGAAATTCAACTACTATGATTCATTCGTACTCCCTACAACATTGATTTATAAGTACAGGTTCCAATGAGTATGAGTACAACGTTGATATCAAACTAATAACATTCGAAATATGTTTGATTCATACGCCTATTCTTTCAGATTCATAACTTAGGAAGAATGCTTATAATACTCATAAATGATTCGAGTGATTCGAATCATTCATCAAAATTTACAATCCTAGTTGTTGTTGCATTCACAAAAAAAAAAGAAACAAGAAAAATACAAAGACAGCAAGCAAAGCAAACACACAACCTTCTAGTGAGTATTGTAGTGTTCGTTCGCGAATCATACTTATTTTGTGATTCTTGTAAATGTTGAGTAAAGTGGAGTCGAAATCAATAACATCATGTGTATTGTTGAGTATGAGTACGATGAGTACTTCAAACTTTGAATATGAGTAGTATGAGTATGGCATTAAAATAAGTATGAATGCGTATAAGTATCATACATTATTAGTATGATTCGAATCTACTCATCGTTTTGAATAATCATTGCTGACCTCTGATACATACATACATAATTGGTAATTACAACCCTTCGGTTAGGATTACGACCTAGTTTCTCATACCACTTATGTTGTGTGTGTCTTAATTTTATACGTGAGTGGTGGGACCTACAGTTTAAAGTAGACTGCGAACGACAAATTTTTGAGTAACTTTTCATCGCAATTTTTATTTACTCTCAAAGTTTTTGCCAGAAATCTGCTGAGAGGAAGGAATACTTTTTGTATTTTCTTTGATGTCTGGCTGGGGTTTGAACCCTGGCTTTACGTCTAATAAGACAACACACTACTTACTAGATTACGGCGACTTCAAACTTCTTCAAACGTCCGGTCACTCAAAACCCAATGACGTGAGTTTAGAAGGGCAGGGCATAAAGCATAAAAGCTGTTGCACCGATTCCATTTCTTCCACATCTTAGCAGTTTCTGCAGTAATCCTGTTTGTCAGTTCATCTGTGCCAATATAGCACTATCTCGTTAGAATGCCTGTGAGAACTCGAACCGTCCTCTTGTCAAACTCAAGTAGTTCTTTGGTTTTCATGCTGGCCACTGCTGGACGCAGCAGTTTTTAAATTCGGCAACCAAGTATGCAAGATAATTTATGGTTTGTTGAGTTCCCATTTGAATCTATCGTCTCCTCTTATAGCTGATTCCTTCCGTGACAGTTCGACCACCTTTTCGTATCCCTCTATGCCACAGCGGCCGGGAAACCAGTATACGCGGGTGTTGTTTCGCCGTATTGGGTGTAGAGAGACCATGCAAATTCTAATGCCCTTTGATTTGACGAGCTTTGATTTTGATTGCTGCTCGTCTGTACACGCATTTGGTCAAGTTCGAAGGAGGAAGGTCCCTGTTTTTAATTATACGTACAGATTGTTCAACAGCAAAAATACGCTGGCCTGTTTATGCAATTTGTATGACCCGTTCAGTGCCACTTAATCAGAATAGATCCCAGATCCAGTTCAACATTCTATTTTTAAGTCATCGGTAAAGATCGTTGTATCAGTGGCACCGATGACAGCTTCAACAACCCACTTCTCGCGTGTGGGAGTGTGAGTTCTGCATGCCATGTCGCATGCCGAACTGCCATATCACATGCGAACGTCGTACCGGCTCATTTCAGTTCATTACGAATGTAATCCTAGACGACAGTCTATGGAACCCCCTAAGAGTTACCTCTTAATATTTGGAAAATTTTTCTGAGGAATCCCCGGTATTAATGGACGAGAACGGACTTCAAAAAGCTTTCGTTAGGAACTTTGTCTGGCTGTCTGAATTTAGTTAATAAAGTCTTGTTCAGAAAGCACTACGTCGCTTTCAAAATTGCTACAACTTCTGTTTATTATCAGAACACTTAACACTGCTTACACCAAAGCCTGCAGTGTCCAGCATTTTAGATTCATCGGTCCTCAAAGGGCCCATTGGGAACCTCTGGATCTTTAGGCCACAGTTAAAATTTACTACAGTTCGAACTCTAAATACAAATTTTCATTTCAGAAAGTTGTAAGGATCCATGTAAGCCATCCGAATGTGTGTATGTCTGCTAGAATTGCTCCTGGTCTACAATTCTTGTTGGCCTAGTATTTGAATACATTGCACCTTAATGCCTCTGGCACAGCCCTCTATTTAGATAGAATGTCAAATAAGAACCAGTTGCGAATAGAAAATAATGTTTTAGCTGGTGTGGAGCAGAGTGCTCAAGTTATCAGGATATTGGAATGTCTGCCAAACTTCTGCAGTGACGTCGGTACCACTGAAATCCGATGGAGCCAGCAAATGATAGTGCTTATAAGTCCACACTCTAAGCTCACTTCAGTTATCCTTACTGTAAGAATAGTCGTCGTCGTCCAGTAGGTAGAGTATTGGCTCATTAGACGTGAGGCCACGGTTCAATCTTCAGGTCAAACATCTCCGAATAAAGGAAATATTAAAAAAAATATTTCTTCGGCGACTTCCTCTTTCAGTAGAATTCTAGCAAAAACTCTGGAAGTTGAAAAATTGCCACGAAATGTTTCTCAAAAATCTGACGTTTGGAGTCGACTTTAAACTGTAGGTCCCGGCGCTCATGTATGAAATTAAAACACACAACATAAGTAGTGTGAGAAACTAGCTCGTAATACTGACTGAAGGGTTTTAAGGACCAGTTATATATATATGTACACATGTAAGTATAAAGCCAAGATAAGAGATCGTCATACGTATCAAAAAATTTTTTGTTTTCATTCGCTGCCACATAAATTTCACCACGTTGTACCCGAATTTATTTGCAATTGAGTTTAAAATTTTCCCTCTACATCCGTTAGTATTAGAATAAATGTGCGTAACGTTCATTATCATTTAGATCTATCCACTGCCATGAATTTGCCATCATTTCATTTAAAGTCGTCATCACCGTCATCATCATCAGTAACAGTAGACGGCGGCGGTGGCTCCTCCATTGCCATCGTCAGCATATGTTCGTTCAGCCGACATTTAAAAAGAGAGAGAGCGAACGAAAGTACCTTTAGGGAGTGTAAAAGTTTTTTTATGTCAGTTTTATGGTAAATTTTACACGCCTGCAAGTATTCAACGATTTGCACAATCTATCATCATCCCAAAAGTATACTTTTATCAACATTTTTCCCATCATAATGCCTAGCAAGCGAATAAGTATTTATTTTACTCCAGTTTTTCTTTTTGTTCTTGTTATTCATCATGTTTTTGTTTTTATTGTTGCTTTTTTCTTTTCTTTTAAATTTGTTTCCATTCTTTTCTTGTTTTTTTTTTGGCAACAATCTCAATATTTTACGACATCAACACATCATGTTGCATACGTTGAGTGCAGATGTTGAGTGTGTGGAGCAAGCGAATGAATGAATGAATGAATGAACGAATAACTGTAAAAAATCATTCTTATATTGCTCCTCAGGAACACATGATGTTGATGCGGATAATATTGTGTTGTTATTGCCATTGTTGCTGTTGCTGTACTTATGATTGGCTGTGCTGCATTGTGAGCCATAGTGAAGACGTTGCTGATGATGATGACGATGCTGTTGATGACTAAAAATGATGGTGATAGAATCACCTTGTAATTTCCACTTTAAAACAAATGTTTGCACTAAAAAGTTTAAGTTGCTGTTGATGTAGTGCAGAGTGCACAAGTATGATGTAATACAGTACATAAACTGTATGCATATAGACTTACATACTCGTACATCTGTTTAATGTATTGTTTGCATTTGAATTTATCGCATCACAAGCACACTGGTATTTGCACTAAAATGCTGATGCATTTTTATGTTTTTTACAATGGTGTTGTAAAAAAAGATTTTTATTTCTATAAACGAATACGATTTTACTGTGCAACCAGTGCTATTTATTTAATCAGCATATAATTACACGCTTGAATTATTTAAAGGAAATAAAAATACTTATAATAGTTGCTCTACGCAACGTGTATTATGTATAGAAAACATATCGTAAAAACCGCAGTATAATCTCGAGAATTGAAGGATCGAGTCGATCTCATACCATCTCCAACAGTTAAAAGACGACTCTGAATGACAGTTTTTTGAGAAACTTTTCAAAGCAATTTTATTTGCTCTCAAAGGTTTTGCCAGAAGACATACATGCATAATTGGTCATTACAACCCTTCAGCCAAGATTACGTCCTAGTTTCTCACACGACTTATGTTGTGTGCGTTAAGTTTATAAATGAGTGGCGGGACCTACAATTTAAAGTCGACTCCAAACGACAGATGTTTGAGAAACTTTTCATGGCAATTTTATTTACTCTCAGAGTTTTGGCCAGCAATCTGCTGAGAGGAAGTCGCTGAAGAAATATTTTTAAAATTTCGTTTTGTTCGTGATGTCTGACCTGGGGTTTGAACCGTCGCCTTACGACTAACAAGTCAACACACTATCTACTTGACTATGGCGACCACTTTGCCAGAAGATTGCTAAGAGGAAATTGCCGTATAAATATTCTTTTAATATTTCGTTTTGTTCAATATGTCTGACATGGGGCTTGAATTTGAGCTCGCGTGTAATAAGCTAACACAATAACTACTAGACTTATGTGAAGCTTCGATAACCGTATACAAAAAGTACTTCAAGCATGCAGTTTTATAAAACTTATATGGCAATTAGCATCACTTTCGCCGCACAAGGATCTTAACATCTGTCATTGTATTTGATGGATGCGAAACATAGATTTTCCCCGTCGTAGCATTCAGAAGTCGTAAATCAATGTTTCTTAAGATTTCTGGTAGATTTCCAACCAATAGACAGTCCTATAGGATAGGCTGTAAGCGCAATCCTACCAGCAAGAAAGATGTAAATTGAAGTGGAAATAAGAACAATTGTCCTTGGGAGAGGTGAAGGGTATGTTACAGAATGACGTTTTTTGGTTTACTCATAGGACCGATAAGAAAACTAAACCACTGTGCTTGTATGTCCATCATAACTTTTGCGACAGATTCAGAAAACCACAATGAATCAGAAGCTTCTGGGTAGGTATAACTCATTGAATATGTCATGAAATTGAATTTCATGTCATTAATTAAACTCATATTATCGAATGGACCTCTAAATCGTTAATTTTGGAATGTAAATTATAAGTATATCCATGACACAATCTCTTTATTCAATCTCTAAATTCTCAGACGACTGTCTATCATCATTCATTACTTTGATGACTAAAAATCTGAAAACTAACTGGCATCCCTACTCAACAGCCGACTTTGGAAGAAATGATGCATTTACCATAAACGTACGACCATAGAAGAAAAACATTTACCTCTTGCAGTCTCCACACTTCGCGCACTAAATTCCTTCAAACTAATTTAACACTTTAATTCGTGAGCACAGTTAAGCTGGATTTAAAATAATGACAATACATGTCGAAAAAATAGTGAAAAGTCTGTCAACCAAATTCAAAAGAAGCAGACGAAATAGTGAAGACTATATACTCTTTTAAAAGATAATCCATTCTACAATATACGGGATAGTCGAGAACATTTGGTTTCCACAGGCAAACATTCCGAGTTCATGCTGAAACACTTGGTTATGTAAATATGCCATCGAAAGATGTGTAATTTGGACAGAATATACAAAGGTCGGGACGTAGCAATACGATCTGACAGATCGGTGGCCACATGAGCACTGAAACTGTCTCTTTAAGCTGAATCAGCTGTGCAGGGAATCTGCGGGATCACTAGTCATAGGAAAATTCGCAATAAACCGGCATTAAGGTGGCTTCCACAACGATGTTGATCCCAGAATCATTTTGTGGAGTCGCAAAAATGTTTTATACGTTTATACTTAGCAAAACGAAAGATGAAGAGCCGCAGATACCCTTCATCAACTAAATGGGTTTGACTCCAACTAAACTTTTGTTTGGTAATTACAATAAGGGAAGATTTAAGCAACGCATCAGACTTTCATGGAATAACTGGTAATGGTAACCGGTCTTTTGACAGGACACTGTAGACTCAAAGAACATTTGTCCGGAATGGGAATCATCTCGAACCTAATAATTGGAACCTTTCAGACGTTGATGCATATCAGAATGGAACACCAGGGTGCACAACTACATCCTGGTGAGAGAATTGTCATTGTTGACACAGGGGTATGGGCAATTGGATTAGAAGGGCTATTATAGGGCTGCCCCATATAAGTTGAGGACATCTACATTGATTTGTTCGGCTCCTGTACACTACTAATTAAGCTGTTGTCAATATGTTGTTCTGTAGAACATCGCATGATATGGACTGATAATTATTCAGATTCTAATAGCCTCTCAAAATTAAATGGAAAATTTTATTTTATATGCCAGTTCCACGTGCTAAGCTCTGTTGAATGCTTGGCAAACGTCTGTAAGAAGAGCGGGGCATTAATTATTTTTTTTTAATGCACTTTTATAGCCTGCATCCATATGCTAGTGTGTGCGCAGGAGCTGTGTTGCCTTCTAAAGTCAAGTCCGATATACCACTTGCATTTAAAATTGGCATTTCTTAAGACATCAACAATTTTTGTTTAACTGTTTTAATATCGTCGAAACGATGAGGCACTCTTTGGTTCATTGCCCAGCTTTCGTAAGCTCAACATACCAATATTTCGGGGATCATACTCCATTACCAGATATAACTCGTCTTAGAGGATATAACACCTCTTCCAGGTCAGGGAAATTTGAAAACGATACAGACTTCCTATAGAGACTAATGTGGTATTGCTAATGGCGAACGCACAACAAGCCTACTTGATGTCTTAGGTACATTTCAATAGACATGAAACCTTGATTGAGCTACTCCCTTCAATCCTTTTACCTAATATTGTTGGTAGAAGACATATGGCTGTATATGATTCCGCTTTCAGATATTTTTTTGCCAGGCTTAGAAATCATTTTGACAAGTGCAGCCGCGGCTATAATTATCTTCTTATATCCATGAGTTTTTCTTCTACTGAATTTTGTAATCATATTTTGAAATGAAATCTTAAGTGAACTGCAGGTATACTAACAGCAGACGGCAGTTCGGCAATTATATTGTATTGTTACAGTAATTAGATGCGGGGACGAGCCTCAAGTGGTTTTGAAGGAATCAACTTTTTCGCGGCCAACCTCCTGAGAAGTTTCATAAAGATGCCTTAAATTAAAAACGGGTTTCTTAAGATTTTTTAGTCCCGCTTTTTAATGAATAATTCAACTCCACTGTAGCATTTTGATGTTTCAAATATTTAATCGCCGTAGTCTAGTTGGTAGCGTGCTGTCTTATTAGACATGAGGCCATGGTTCAAAGCCCAATATAGACTCGTCTCGTCTACTCTAAGAGTAAATAAAATTGCCATGAAAAGATTTTTAAAATATCTGTCGTTCGGAGTCGACTTTAAACTGTAGGTCCCACCACTCATGTATAAAATTAACACACATAACATAAGTGGTGTGAGAAACTAGGTTGTAATCCAATAAAACTATTGTTACGTTTTTACCTTTTTAAAAACTTTTAAAATATGAGCACGTAGATTGCATATAAAATAAAGAAATCTGCTGAGAGGAAATCGCCGAAGAAATACTTTTTGTCTTGATGTCTGGCCTGTGGCCTGTGTTTAGTTTTAATTAAAATTCTTTATTATTCGCACAATTTTGTGTGCCACTGTTCACAACTTCATGTAAACAACAACAATTGCTTTGTTTGTTATTCCTCTGTTTACATCCTTTGCATTAACAATAACAATTACTAGAAAATTGTTCGACAGATCTTTGTAACGACGATCTTCAAACCACGATTTCTCTCTGCAAACACAACGCATCTTCACACAAGACTGACTGAAGGGTGGTACTGCCTACTACTTACTCCTCCTGTCTTAAAATGTATTCTTTCTGCTTCAACTTATTACATGACGCCCAATCAGTGGCTTGGTAAATCATTCAGGTTGAGCAGCTAGTTTAAGATATTCCTTAAAGTTGGAAATAGAAGTATTTTTATGCCCTAATGTCCTTAGCATAATATTTTCTGTGAATTAAGTGAAAAGTATTTTTTTACATGGTATTTGTATCGATTCAAAACAAAAATAATTTTGTCACAAAATGATACTCCATACTTATCGTTTAAAACCCTGTGATATGGCATAATCCAAATTATCTACTTTACCCTCTTGTTTGTTTGCTCACTCACTTGTTTAATCGAAATGAATACAATTTCAAGGCTTTTCTTTTTTGTTTTTTAGTATTTTTGTGCTAAACTCGCAAATACTTGAACATTTCTTTGATTAAAAAGGAAAAAAAGGAAGTGAAATGAAAATAATAGAAAAAAAGAGAGAAAAGAAACACAAACTTGTCAAATTAAAACAAATTAAAAGGCATTACAGCATTAGTTTTAATTCCAAACCTAAATCCAATAATCGTATTGAATAAACTTTCGTATACAGTATGACAGAATGACAAGAAACGATTGTCGTTTTGCACCATTAAAGAGAAATTCATTTCAAATACAAAAAAAAAAACATCCTATTTTTGAAATACAAAAACAAAAAAGTAGAAACGACTTAAAATGTTCTGGTCAGGTTTAAACGAAATTAAAAGAAAAAATTTAAAAAAAAAATGTTGCAGACAATACGATGAAGAACCCAATAGCAGCACAAATAATAAAAAAAGACGAGAGAAAAATAAGAATTTAAAGCTGACACGTAGATTTATTGTATTTTTAGTTTGATTTTCTTCTCTTTTAATACACATGCATACAGGATAATTAGGGGGCTCCTTATAATAGTGTTACAAAAATGGAAATGTTGTTATAGTTTAACATTAAAATAATAAACTAAAGCTACAAAAACAATAGGACTTGTTTACACGATCAAACGAATAAACAAAAATATAGCAACAACATCAGTATAAAAAAAGATGTTCAACAAGTAAACAAGAACCAACAACAACACTGCAAATACAGACGTAAACAAAATACACAAACAACAAAAACGTAAACAACATGTTTACATTTATAGAGATTTCGCGAAGGCAGTCATTGTCCTTCAAGATCATTCATCAGACTGCCATATAAAAGGCAAGACAAAGCAGGCAATAGGATCAGAAAGAATTCAGTCAGTATTGTGTGTGTCCGACACATTACGTGTGAAGCGAATAATTGTGGTTTGAAGATCTCTGTTATAAAGATCTATTGAACAATTGTTATTGTGTACGCGGAAGAGTGTAAAGAAGAATAACAATTAAAGCAAATTGTTGTTGCTTAAATCAAGTCGTGAAAGGTGGCACACGGAATTGTGGAAACAATAAAGAATTGATTTAAAACTAAACACAAATTTATTTTTATTTTATTTGCAATCTACGAACTCATATTTAAACGTTTTTCAAAGAGTAAAAACGTAACAATTGAAAATTTGAAGCAAATTTCTCAAATGACTGAAATAACAATTTTAGCAACAGAAGTAGGAACAAATCGAAACCATAGGATGTGAATCATAAAGGGTCCGCCAAATAACTTTTTTTTAAAAAATGCTTTAAAAAATAAACTACTGAATATTTTCTCAAATTTCTTTTTTTATTTGAAAGTACAATCCTTCCGGTTAATAATTGAAAATAATTTCATTCAAATGGCTGTCTCGGCTGGCCATGCGGTAGCCTACACCAGAAGATGCCGATTTTGGCAAAAAAATCATCTTTTCAGATGAAGCTCATTTTGATCTTGGCGGGTATGTAAACAAGCAAAATTGTCGCATTTGGGGCACAGAAAATCCGCACGCATACATTGAAAAGCCGACGCACCCAAAACGAGTCGCTGTTTGGTGCGGATTTTGGTCCAGAGGCATAATTGGGCCATTTTTTCTTCGAAAAAGAGCAAGGAGTGGCCGTTACAGTCAATGGCGATCGTTATCGGCCAATCAATCGGAATCATTATATTCACTGTACTGAACAAGTTCCCCTGAACCCAGGAGTGTGAGGTCGGTCAGCGCAAGATCTGCATATCCAAAGCACGACTACCCCGCACTAGAAAACCAGCCAGAAAGTTTGATAAACGAAGCCATATCCTTGACATCAATGGACGATAGCTCCGTCAAGCTGACAAGGATCGGAGAGCCAAATAACCTATATCTGCACCTCTCAAGAGATGGGCATTGGCAAAGAAAGTGGATAACAGTCTTGTCCTCCTCAGCGGATCTGCACCCACGGTAGAAATCATTAAATGGGAGCCACATTCTCTCCGCGTGTCTACCCATAACACAGTGACCTGTAAGCATGGCCACCCCCGAAACGAAATATGAAAAAATATTTTTGTCCTCTTAGCAGCCTTCAGTTAAAGAGCTTCTCATTCGGAGTCGATACTAATGGATATAATTAACATAAACAACATGTGTGGTATTAGAAGCTAGGTTGTAATACTGCCTGAAAGGTTGTAATGACCAATTAAGTACATAAGTATTGTAATACTTACTGATTGCTACTACATATACAAAAAATGAAGGGGCTTAATGGAGGGGACTCGAATTGATATTCGACTTATATTTCACTTCTAACGAAAAGCAATTAAAATTATTTCTAGAATACCCATGATTTCAAGAGATTTAAGTATTTTTGAAGAGCTTTTGAAACTTTTGAATATTTAGCGGGATTCAATAGATCCATAATTTAAGTGATGAACATGAATAATATACATCGATATCTACATTACAATGAGTTAGACGATCAAGAATTTGAATTCCTTGTCTATAAGAACAGAATTTTTGCTTAAATTCACCGGCTAAGCTTAATAAAATAACAAGTAGAAGGTGAAACACATTGAAGAGGTTACCCAGAAGGGATCTTATAAAGCTATAAAATAAATCTGGTTCAATAATTATGGCACATGAAGCGAAGACAATTCTCAAGTAGTTAATGAATTTCATTCCACATCCACTAAAGTCGACTTTACGGTGCTGTCGAGGGCACCTAGAAGGGATCTGGAATGTGTTCCATATGTTGATTTGAAATGTTTTGGTCGTTATCTCATGAATGCTGGCTTATAACATTCAGGAAAAAAATAAAAATTACGAAAGGCTTTAAAAATTATTTTTAAATAGCAAAAAACAAAGGGACACCCTTTGTCGGCACATCAATTCTTGTCTGCCTTTTATTTTACTACCCCCCAAAACTATGGCCAAAAGATCCATTCCATAAAACAAACATCCAGTGGTAGACATAAAAAGGTAACTGCAAAGAGGAAAAAAAAATATAAAAAAAAGTAAAAATATTGGAATGATAGTGTGGAGCTTCATTTTACACGTAAATAAAATAGGAGGGGGGGGGGGGCGATTTTAAATCTTTTGCGTCACGTAGGCGCTTCAAAGTTTTTCCTCATTTTCTTAAGCAAAAAAATAAAATAAAAACGAAACTAAAAATATTTATTTAAAATGCTTTTTTATTAGATTCTGGTATAAGCCGAGAAATGTTTTTTTTTGTTGTTTTATTTTGCTTCAACTTTTGTTCGTTTTTTTTTTGTTTGTAAGAAAAATTTACGATTTAACGGCAAAGGAGAAAGTTTAAGCATCAAATCTCGCTAAGTACAATTTTCTGGCACACGTACATTGGATTTAACTTTGAAGAAATCCACATTTTCTTTGTCTATTTTCTGTTTTTTTTTTGTGTCATTTAAAGAATAGAAAAAAGCGCCAGCATTTGTTAGATGAGAACTATTTGAAGACACCAGGAATGGACAAAATAGAAGCTGAGTTCCAAGGGAAAAATTTATATGAAATTTCCTTGTTGGGCAAATTCTTGGGAATAAATTTTTTGAAATCCTTTGCCTCACTCTTTATAAAGTCGATAGTTCATATTTTTTGGTTCCCTATTCATGCCATAACACTGTTATATGCCAAAATTTTTAACTATTTGGAGTACCTGTCAAGGACACCTAGAAGAGTAACCCCAGAATTCTCCCAGAAATTTCTGTCATTTTATATTCTTCCACCTCTCGGTAATTTATTATCTCATGGTAATTCATTTCTACAAACTGCTAGGAATTTTTCCGCTTTTTTCTAAAAAAAAAGCAATTCCAGTTGGGCTGAGCGGAACAATGTTTTAGGCATTTGGACTTAAAACTGAATTTTCTCGTCCTAAATGTTGATGCCATGAAAAAATTGTTGGATACAATATATCCATATTGGTCCTACTCCGATAGACAGATTTTAGAGAAACTTTTCACAGCAATTTTGTTATTTACTCTCACAGTTTTATTTTCCAGAAATCTGTTGAGAAGAAGTAGACGCTGAAGAAATATTTTCTTCATATTGCGTTTTGTTGGAGATGTCTGACTTAAGGCTTGAACCGCGCCTCACGTCTAATAAGCCAAAACAGTGCCTACTTGACTTCGACGACGGCGTTGTAGTGTATTCGCCCTACAATATTGGGTTGTACAAACTCTGGGCAATTAAAAAATAATTTTTCCAGCGTTTCAATATCCTCTCAGCATGCACTGCATTCATTTCTACCTACCATGCCTATACGGTTAATATGTACGTGTTAGGCAGAATGGCAGTAAGGACATATTTTGTCTTCCTAATTTTAGCAATCTTCAATGCTACTTCATTGTTTTCTTCCAACAGTTCATGTGACATTTCCACTCACTTGCGTAGCCTAGTTTTAAATGCGCTAAAAGCATTGATTTATTGAGATTTACTTGATTACTTACTGAACAAACCTTTTAGTCAGTATTACAACCTAGCTTCTCATATCACTCATGTTGTTGTTTATCCATGAGTAGGGGAACCTACAGTTTAACATCGTCTCTGAATGACAGATTTGAGAAACTATTCTTGTCAAATTAATTGTACTCACAGAGTTTTTTTGCTAGGAGATTGCTGAGAGGAAGTAGTCGCCCAAGAAATATTTTCTTCATATTTCGTTCTGTTGGAAATGTCCGACCTAAAAGTTTAACCGTGGCCTCACGTCCAATAAGACAACACACTATCTACTAAACTACGGCGATTTCTTGTGGACAATACAAACAACTTATGCATTTGGCAGTACAGAGACGTATTGAAACAGGCGAGACAACTAATCCATGTTAACAAATTGTATTCGCAAGCAGGTGAAAGTATCGTAAGCTACAGTATACAATCCAATAATCGATTGCGTGAGAGTGAGGTTATACACGGCAGGTCATCTGTCGCTTTAAATCTGAACCATCGGTTATTTCGAATCTGGCAATACTTATGCCATTCTATAATGTCATAAAATTCAATGTATTAACTCCACTGAACGGAATGCAACGATTTATGCTTGAGCAACGTTGGGATTTATTGGAAATTTGTTTACAAACAAAGAAAATTGATCGGAAATTGAATTAAAATTGCAAAAACAAATCATTTTTTCGAAGGAATTTCATTTTCAATTTGGTTGGTACGTTAATAAGCGGTATTTGTGGCTCAGAAAGGGCATACGAAGGGCAAAAGCCAGTGCACCCATTACGAGTGACTGTTTAGTGCGTCTTGTGAAGCGAAGGCAACATTGGCTAATATTTCTTTGATAATGAAGCATTACGGTCAATCGCACCATGATAACCGATATTGTTGTACCCGCTCTTCATGGTATTGATGTGAACGATGTTTGGTTTCAACAGGATGGTGCAACTTTTCACACATCTCATGTCACAATCTATATATTGCGTCAAATCTTTGATGGCATCTTAATTATACGAAATTGTGATATCAATTGGCCGCCAAGAAGCTGGGATTTGAACCCATTGTACTGTTTGCTGTGGGACGCCATTAAAGCAAAGTGTTATGCCAACATACCAAAGACAATTGAGCATTTGAGGGCCAACATTCGTGATGCCATTGCGGAGATACGATCCTATAAACTCGAAAAAGTACACGAAAATTGGTCCGATCGAATGAGGCACTGTAAGGCCAGCCGCGGCCATACGAATAAAATCATATTTCATTTCTAGCCGGAACAATTTCCCACCACCCTATAGAGCTAGGGTTTTAAAAGCATTTAGTAAAGTGCATACTTCTACCGAAAATTATTCCATTTGGTATAGCACTGAGCATTCGCAAAATATAGAAGTCGCTGTGGTTTAGTGGATAAAGTATTGGCTTATTAGAGGAGACGTCCGAGCAATAGAACAGTGAAACACAGGTCACATTGCGACAATGCTGCAATGCATTAATGGAGTTGGTTACCCTACCATCATTAATAATGAGCACTTACGCCCTCTGCTGTACGCCTTCAAGAAGTATCAAAATATATTTCAGGTCGGTGCCTGTTGTATTCCATTATCGATCGGATATAAGTGTGTAAATAGTAAGAAGATCAGCTAAAGTGAAGTATTTGTTGAACCATCTTAAGAAACCGAAACCGTTGAATGCTTCTTTCGACATTTGAAAAATGTGTTGGTTTCAGCGAACCTCCTACTGAATATTCATGCCCAGAATCCATCCATAGATGCATATGTGTGTGTCAATAAACAACGCGCATTAATATCGCGCATTATTCCTCCGAATCCATTCGGAAATTGACCGTATGTTGGATGTAAATACTACGCCTTTATGCCTCAATTGCCAAAGTGTTCGGCCAACCGTTAATGAAGATAAGATCCGTATTCCAATCAGCCTTTTCGAGCAGAAGTTTTTCGCCTTGTTTCGTCATCATCTATTTTCGGTTTGTCAACTTCTAGAAGCTCGTTGTTGAATTTTTAATATTTTTTTGTATACCTTTTAAAGACGAATATCGCAGACACTTGTAGTCGTCGTAGTCTAGCGGGAAGTGTGTTGTTTTATTAAACGTGAGTCCACGGTTTAAACCCTATGTCAGACATCTCTATCGAAAAAATATTTCTTTGACGATTTACTCTCGGCAGCTTTCCGGCAAAATCTCTGTGAGTAAATGAAATTGCCAAGAAAAGTTTCTCAAAAAATCTGTCGTTCGGAGTCGACTTTAAACTGTGGGCCCCACCACTCATGTATAAAATTAACACACATAACTGAAGTGGTGTGACAAGCTAGTTCGTAATCCTGATATGTATTTCAGACACTTGCCATTCACTTTTGTGCTATTTTTCTTAACACTTGTGTAAAGGTTAATATTGTATGCCCTTGCCATCGGCTTGAATTTATTGCAACTTTAGCATTTCAAAACTACGCTCTTATATATGTATGTACAGGCAACACTTTTATTTTAAAGTTGTTCCTTCAAATCATTTAAGCAATGTTAGACAAAAACGTCAAATAAAAAAGCCAAATGAATGAATGAATGAAGCAGTGCTGCCAATAATGCCAACGATGTTGGGTAAGGTGTTGGCGGCTCAATCTAATGCCAATGAGTATAAAATAAAAATTTACAATTGAATTGAAAATGTCTTTAAAATTGTTGTTGTATTAAAACTATCGAGAGTAACTGTTTTAAGATTCGCTCCCATTCGAAAGAATAGTGAACCCTCGAATATCTTCGAATCCCGCAGCAGCCTTTCCATTCATGCAAATGAAAAGAGTGTCAAAAAATGTAAAAAAAAAAATCAAAATGAATACAGAAAATAAAACACAGAAATAAAATTAAACTACTTGCTTAACTGCTTAAAAAGAACAAAAAAGGAGGAGAGAAGAAGAAAATCATTTACAAATAAAAATTTACGTATTTTTGTCATAAAAAAAAACGAATTCAAATGAAAATCAAGGTAAACACAAAGCATCTGTGATTTGAAGAGTAAATAAAAATTTAAATTTTTCCTTCAGTTAAAACTCAAGCTCCTCCGTAAGGAGGATGAGATGAATCAAGAAGATGAATGTTTCAAATCATTTCATTTGAATAAATTTGTTGTTGTTTTTGCTTAAAATTTTAATAAGACTCTTCTTTTATTTTCTTTGAAATGTTTGTTAAAAGGTATGTGAGTGCTACATACGAGTTTTTTGTTTTTTATTGTATGAGAACTTAATGTAATTGTCTGTGAGTGGTTTTACATGAAAAAGCTAAATTTTAAGGATTGTTTTCAATTTTCTAAGAAAATATTTATTCATTGAGACATAGAGACTTCTGTCCCTTTTCAAGTTATCTAGCTCAGATACATAAAAGGTTTGAAGTTCTTGTCATTTGTCTTTGGTTTAGTCTAAAACACTTTCAGCAATGTATCCGGTTTATTTTGCTGTATGGAAACTGTTTATATCGATAACTACATACATAAAATACATAATTGTCAGGATTACGACCTAGATTTTCATACCACTTATGTTGTGTATGTTAATTTTATATATGAGTGGAGGAACCAACAGTTTAAACTCCGAAAGACAGATTTTTGAGAAACATTTCATGGCAATTTTTATTTTCACTCAGAATTTTTGCCAGAAATCAGCTGAGAGGAAGTCGTCGAAGAAATATTTATTCACACTTCGGTTTGTTGGAGATGTCCGATCTGGGGTTTGAACCGTGGCCTCACGTAGAATAAGCCAACACACTACCTACTAGATTACGACTACTTCGCTATGGTATGCCAATTGAAAATGTGAAAATTTTGGCAAGACATGTCGAATCATTTAATGCTAGCACAACGTATCCCAATTGTGAAAATTTACTTAAAATTTACTGAAGGAACTAAATCTTCTCTTAAAGTTTATAGAGCGCTTAAGCCATTTTGCGTTCAATTAAATCGGCTTAGTGAGCAAGCAATTCGTGCAGTTATTGAAGATTTGTACTCTTCTCGATTCAAAACCTTCAACAAGAAAAAGAAATGTACGTACCAAAGAGAATATTCCAATCTAGAAGAAGACACTAAAATATCGGTTTGCAAGCAATGCCTACTGTGATGTGACTTGTTGCAATCGGTTAGCATCACTCCAAGAAGTTGGTTTCTTCAACATTCAGACAGGTTAATTGAAGGAGGCAAGACAAGCTAATCAAAGTAGATCAACAAGGCATTGCGAATAGCTGAGGAAGTCCGTACGAATTTTATGGTAACACATCCCATCTGCAAAAACGTGACTAAGGAAAGTACACCAAGAGGCGAAGTAATACTGCAATGACGCCGAATTTGACTCTGGCTTTGGAGGTGGCTTTAATCAATAGGAATTCGAAATACTTAATGGCATTTGGCTTCTTCAGAAGATGTCTCCATTCAATATAGAAAAGTATATTTCTGAACGCATAGGAACACTCATTTCTTAATTTTTTTTTAATTCTTCTGAAGGGCGGTATCGTTGAGGACACAGGATGAATAAATATTTATTTTAGGAAAATACAAAACAAGACGACTAAAACATTACGAGAATAGAGATAAGCAAAGAATTATTGCATGGACGACTACGAATTGTAGAAAGCAAACACAACAACAGGTTTTAATGCAAATTTCTCTACTAGAATCCACGCATGCTTAAAGCACATGCTTACATTAAAATTCAGAATATTTTAAAATAATTACTTGTGTTGGTTAGGTATGATGATGGACCTTAGGTCAGCAGTTAGGTTCATTTTGATTTAGCAATCAATAGGTTTGAATAGTAACTCTAGAAGAAATCTTGCATAAGAGACCTTCAGTGAGAGATGAAAAATTTCATTTGTTTACGATATGAGCAGGACGTTCAAACATGACGCAAGACAGTGTCTTCCTCGTCGTCAGAGCCATATTTATATTGGTCAGATTACGTTAATTTTGCGTTCGCCTCAAAGAGCACATATTAATTGAGTCCCATAAAGTCGAGTTTTAACGCCGATATTACCTGTTAAGTTATAAACGGAATGTCATATCTCTGCAATCGACATAAAGTTATTTTTGACCAGACACGTCTTGTCAATAAATTCTACAAGAAGAAGAAGAATTTTTAATCTCATCACCATTTCTTCCCAATTGTAACAACTTCTGCAGGAAACATTGTGACAGATTCCTAGCAACCGCACGTATGCTCCTAGAGGTCAGTATGTCGCTATTAGGTTCATAAGATGTGTGATCATTTTTTGGGGCTCTGCAGACGAATTAATTGAATACCAGCCTGTGCAAGTTGGTCAGTTTGTTGTTATCTTAAATACCCAGAAACCTAGATGAGTTTAAGCGTTGAATATGTCGCTACACCCCCCCCCCCCAGACTTTTTTGAACAATCTTTGGTGTTCTCTAGTGACCTATTAGCAGTTATATTGGCAACAAATATGCGAATATTTTCATACGACCTAAATACTAGTGTAAGAGCCGTATGTGGTAGCTGTAGTCTAGTATGTAGCGTGTAGGTAGGTAACTGCCAAAAATTCTGAGAGTAAATAAAAAAATTGCCATGAAAAGTTTCTCAAAAATTTGTTCGGAGTCGACTTTAAACTATAGGTAGAGCCACTAACGTATAAAATTAACACACATAACAGAAGTGGAATGAGAAGCTTGGCCGTAATCCTGAACTGATTGAAGTATTGAATGACCAATTGTGTGCCCCCTCTCTATATCTCCACCCGAAACATTCTTATACCAAATTCGTTCAGGTGCAATCATAACAGCCATTATTTCAGTTCAAGTAGTATAATAGCGATTGGACTTGCAAGAGACAATCTACGATTCAAATGTTCTGAAAAAATTTCGGCTTTGTTGTGTGATATGGAGTCGACACTGAATACTTGAGATTCAGTAGGAGATATAAACTATTATCATAGAAGGATGTATCCAGTATGATCGTTGTAAAAGCAGGATCGAAAGCGGTTTTAGGTATCGTATAATCAATAAATATATCCGGCACAGAGATCAGCTATGAGTATTCAAAATGATAAGTAGAATCGAATCCTACTCATAATTTCTGATACTTATACGCATTCATACTTATTTTAATATTATAATCATACTACTCGTACTACTCATATTCAAAGTTTGAACTACTCATCATACTTATACTTAACAAAACGTATGATTTTGTTGATTTCGACTCTCCATGACTCAACATTTACAAGAATCACAAAATAAGTATGATTCGCGTACGAACACTACAATACTCACTAGAAGGTTGTGTGTTTGCTTTGCTTGATGTCTTTGTCTTTTTCTTTCTTCTTTTTTGTAAATGCAACAACAACTAAGACTGTAAATTTTGATGAATGATTCGAGTCACTCCAATCATTTATGAGTATTGTAACTATTTTTCAAAATTTATGAATCTGAATGAGTAGTATGAATCAAACATATTTCGAATGTTAAGAGTTTGATGTGAACGTTGTACTCATACTCATTGTACTCATACTTAAAAATCAACGTTGTAGTGAGTACGAATGAATCAGAGTAGTTAATTTTCAATATAATTAACTCACTTATATTCAAAATTTCATGAGTGCTTATGAGTAGCGAAAAAACGATTCATTGCTGAGATTGGCAAGTTATCTAGAATTGCAACACCCAACATATTTGAAATATTTCCGATATTAAACCTCTTATTATAATAGCTACATAGTATACCCTGCAATAGAATAACCCATACCAACTTATCTTCCTTCGTACATACTTGCTATGTGTTCTACTTAATTTAGTTTGTTTGTGTGATTATTTGTATTTCGTATTGCATTTTAAGTTTGACAAGCACTACTAATTTTAAAACGAAATGTAACATTTTTGGCAGATATTAGTTTGTCAGTTGCTTGGTAGGTAGGTAGGTAGGTAGGCATTGATGATTTTAAATTCCAATCACTATTCATCTGTTGTTACACTATCTTGGTGTTGCTGTTTAAAATACTTTGTGGCAGATAAAGTGTTTGAATGCCGAATGCTTTAATCACGTCGAGTATTTGCACTTCAGTTTTCTTTGCACAAATTTAAAATTGAAATGTGTGTGTGTATGTGTTCTTATTTTGTGGTTTGTTTTACAAACAATTAATTGGAGGAAGGAATATTTTTATTCGGAGAAGAAACATTTTAGTCTCATATGAAGAAGACACATTTTAAAATCGGTAGGACCCGAGCAGCCTTTGAATTTAAATGCCAAATAATTTATCTTGAAAAAATAATTTTAATATCTTATGAACATTTTATTTTCGGTTGCGATTCCTTTTTATCTTAACACGTTGATTGCCGCGGCAATTTTCAGAAAACTGGCCACGCAAGCCAATATTACTTTTTGCTCTTTTCCCAGAAGCCATTTATCGATACTAGCTCTGATATAATACGATTTTTTTTCGTAGCTACACAAAAATGGCCGGTTTAGTGAGTACGAGGTAACTCGTAGTTGGCTCCCTAGAAGGGAACGTAATTTACGAGTTATCTCGTAGTCGGCAGTCAACGTGTTAATGAGCACGTGAATAAGAATAACAGCTGCATCTGCAGTGTAAAGAAATGGCAGAAAATTGCCTTTATTTGCTTAAAGTGATCGTCTAGATTTAAATGTTAACTGCCAGCCATCGAGGAGTAGAAGAAATTTTACGATATTATTTCCATGAAACCCTAGGATTTCTCAAGAAATGTTCATTCATTCAAAGCTAACTCTTGTATGGGTTCGGGTTATAAAGATATCTTCTGAAGTTGCATTGCTAATGAACTAACCAGAGACGGTACAGAGATCGTAATCTCCAACATGTTACATGACAAGGTATTACGATTGTCTCAATGAAGTTTGATATTATGTATATACATATATACCAAGCGACTGTTTTTATGAATGTGGTGTCCTTTAGAATAATTCAAGTCAATAGATTTGTAGCACTACAACTTTTATGTTAATGACGGAAACAATAACTTAACGTACGTATGCAAAATTCACACATGTAGTTCTAAAAGATGGGAGTATAAATTTTGTATCAACATTGTCCAATAGACTCCAATTTTATAAATTTATTTTTTTCTCTTTGCAAATGTAAAGGCTTTGCAAAGCATATTTTTTGTTAACTTTTGTAAGTGTAGTAATATTTTTTATTTAATTATTGTGTAAAAAAAGTTTCATTTTCGACAAGCTGTTACCCAATGTGTTAAGAAATGAATTTCTTAGAAATAATTTTCTTACGTAAATAAGTATGTTATTTTTGTTGTGCTTACATTGAAAACAAAATAACGAAATTAAAAAAGTTTTAATTATTGAAAATTAACAACGTCTTCATTTTTTGGCTTATTGCCAATTCTTTTTTCTTTTCTTTTCTGTTTGTTGTTTGGTAGTCTTTAAACACTTTAATGTTATGGCTTCTTAGATGGCATATTACATGTTTATATTGGTAACAAATATTTTCATTCTTACCAACATCAATATAAGACCCACATATTGGAAAATTTGCTGATACATTTTATAGAGGAAATTAAACATGGTTACATAAGTGATTATATATAGTAGTTTGTATATATGTACATGCATACAATATATGTGACATATTGCCTTAAATCTACGATGCAATATATAACCCAGATAATGTTTATATAAGAATTGTTTAAGTATTTCAATTTTCTACAATGGGGATGGCAATAACACTGATCGCAATTACTACGCTTACAATCATTTTTTGTATCACTTAAGTGAGGTTTTCTCAACAATTTGTAGTTCCGGATCTATTTAAAAATTGCCATAAAAAGTTTCTCAAATATTCTGCCATTCGACATTAGACATTAAAGTGTGGGCCTAACCACTCGTTTAGAAAATTAACACACACAGCATAAGTGGTGTAACAAGCTAGGTAGTCATCCTGTGTGAAGGATTGTAATGACCAATCATGTATGTATGTAAATGTAAAATCACTAACTTAGCGTGGTCCTAGTCCCTTGGTTCATTTATGAAGTATTGTTTCTCAATACTCATAGTATGAACCCGTAGTAGATTAAAATTAAACAGGATTTGGAGCTTTCTTGTGTGAAGTCTATTAAAGTCTGAATTCGTTTAAAAAAGCTGCTACAAACATATAGACTATGTGTACAATAAAGTCGACTTTAAAGAGAAAAGTTCATCCTGTTTACATAAGAAATTATTTTGAAAACTATTCTTACCATCATACACCGAGTTCTTTGGAGATTGATGCGAGAAAGTTTAATATGACTTACTAAAGTGTAAACTACCATCAATCTCCGATTAGGGTATACTTTAATATGCAAAGACCAAATATTGTTTGATAACTCGTAATATTACGTATCTAAATTCAATTAAAGTCGTACCGCAATTTTTAACACTAAAAATAAGATTCGTTTTACGAGTTTCTACTTCAAAATTATTATCTCCAGACAGGTTGCTTTGAATCATATCACAAAAGTTGTCGAGACTGCTCAGTAATATTTGGGCAATTCACATAAGCCATTGTATCGATGTATTGAGTGTATTGTTGGACTGATATACAACAGTGCATGCTTGTTGTTTATAATTTTCATATTAAAATCCGGTACACTTATACATATTTTTTTCATATGTTTTTAAAAGTTGTATTGGTTTCGTGCTATCAGTTTATGTAAATGCCAGTAATCAAGAAGAAGAATAAAAATACAAAATATCTTCTATCAAACTTGAATCAACAATTAACATTTCAAAATTATATTGTGCGCACAGATAATTAATTAATTTATTTTTTTCCATAGTATTTTTCATTCTGTTGCTTGAAAATCAAATTTTGAATACTGGTCTTCTTCTTATCGCTTTCTGACGTTTGGAATACAAAATACACAATACAGCATAACACTGATCGTTCACAAACAAAAAGTGTATTCAATACAGCATACACTATACAAAGTCGTGTGAATTGCCCAATTATGTTACCTGTAACATTGTCTTTTTATTATGGTGTCTTAAATATCGGGTAATCGAGCGGTTTTGATGTTCCAGGAACACAAATTCAATGTGATATTCGCTAGAAACAGCGTATTTTTCATGTTATAAAAATTAAAGAAAGAATTATTTCGCTCCATCTTACACCACTTATACTTACTTACTTTACAGCTTATTAGTCAGGGCTACAATCAAGCTTTTCACACCACACATAATGTGTGCGTTAATTTTATTCATGAGTGGCGGGATCTACAGTTTAAAGTCGACTTCGAATAACAGATTTTTAAGGAAATATTTCATGGCAATTTTTATTTAGTTTTTGCCAAAAGACTGAGTAACCAAAGAAATATTTTTTTCATTGTCTTGAACCGCGGGCTCGTCCTTATAAGCCAAGACACTACCTACTAGACAATGGCATTTTCGCTTATTTTCGACCGAAATTACATGCCGTTGGCATTCTCAGCTATCCAACTCTATTGATTCAATAGAACACCTTTGTAATGTAGCTTGCTGTTCTAGTGCTGCTCCAGGGAAATAAAGATCAAATTAACTTTTGAAAGCTTACATCCAATCATCATAGCTCAGGAGCATTCGCTACTCATTTCGAATGAATTAAGAACCGATTATGCTGACAACGTTTAAACCGCGCCAAACTGCTAATTTTAGTGCAAAGGTACATACATACATAATTGGTCATTACAACCCTTCAGTCAGGATTACGACCTACTTTCTCACACCGCTTATGTTGTGTGTTTAAGTGAGACCTACAGTTTAAACTCAATTTTGAACGACAGATTTTCGAGAAACTTTTCATGGCAATTTTATTTACTCTCAGAGTTTATGCCAGAAATCTGCTGAGAGGAAGTCACCATCGAAATATTTATTTATTTATTAATTACAATACACTTACAAATTATCTTTTAATTATATACGAGCGGAGTAACTTGGCCATATGCTCGTTGTAGTATCACAGGTTAGAGTCTTTGGTGGGAATCGAACCAACGACCCTCACGCTAATAGTCTAGCACACTACCCACTATATTTTCATATTTCATTTTGTTGAAGATGTCTGATCTGGGTATTTAACCATGGCCTCACATTTAATACCTACTAGACTATGGTGACTACAATATGCCTTCACTTCAAAAACGACAATCTGGCTTATTGATTACGAAACACAACTCTTTGATGAAAATGCCTAACTTCGACTAATTCTTGTACGAACTGCTTTTATAGGCGAGGAAGCTAAAATCCTTAGAATCCTTAGAAAAAGCGACATTTCAAGCGCCTTCTTCTGGACTTAGCTCTACAGCAGCAATATTCTGTTCAGTATGCACGTTTCTTTGTTCTGTTAATGGTTTTATGGAAGAGTAAAATTAGTCAAAACAATGTTTCGCAATGCTTCGTTGCCTGTTATAACACCATCATCATCGCCCAGATCTGCTTGGACAGTAGCATTGCCTCTTTCAATTAGCTTAGCTGGATGTTCATGAAACCCAGCTGTTTGGAATAACTTGATTGCAATTGCAACAAGTCATATCACAGTAGATATTGCCTGTAAATCGTTATTGTGGTGTCTTTTTCAAGTCTGCGAGCTACTGCAGAAATATGCTCTTCTAAATGTGAAGACAAACATCGATTAGGAACTCGTTGGTAATGTGCCAGTTTTAAGCATTTTTGGCTCCAGCTATTTGACAATTTTCCAATCTTTGATTAGACTGAGAATATTGGTAAGACAGTGCTTTGATAGGATTGATGAGATGCGAATGGGAGATACGATTGATGAGTTGCGATTGATAAGATACAATTGATGAGATACGATTGATGAGATATGATTGATGAGACACGATTATGAAATGCGATTGATGAGATATGATTGATATATATGATTGACGAGATACGATTGATGATATACGATTGACGATATACGATTGATGAGATACGATTGATGTTCCACCGAAATATTAAAAAAATTAAAGTTTTTCCAATTTTCTAAAGTTTGGATCCAATTCTACTCCTTTATTTACCTTTGGACGCTGAATCACTTGTCAAGTCACACGGCATTGATATCAAACCATTAGACCATTAGTAACGCTTTACACTACAGTGTTAAAAAGAGGTATTTATGGTACATAAAATAGTTATTGATATCGCTTGTTCTCTTGCAGCTAGAATAGCTCGCGATATAAGCAGCGTAACACATGATTGCTGCCGCTCAATTGTCAAAATAATTGAAACTGATAAATCCATTTATCTTTACATAAGTATCTTAAACTATGAGCCTCCAATGCCAACATTTTAGATTTAATTATGATTTATACTAGTTTAAGTCAAAACTGTTATCAGATACGGTTTTAATCTAAAATACGAGCTGGTCAAGGATAACATAGGGTAGAGTTATTTAGTGGTTGACTTAATTTATTTGAAAAATCGTTCAATCTTGTTTTGACCGTTATGTAAAGCTCTCAAAAAATATATAAATTAAGGGAGAGACAGAGAGAACATAATACAAGGGGAATAAAAAAACTATGGGAAAATAAATAGGAAGGACAACGTTGTTAAGCAAACTAAAAGTCAAAATGTATACACTTGTAAGTATCATTGACATATATAGACGGTATACGATATTCTGTTCTTCTCCCTATCGTTTGAAACATAGAAAAAAAAATACAAACTCATACAACCTTACTAACAACTAAACAAACATACTATCACTACAACATACTTAAAACTCATGTAAATAGTGAAAGAGCGGCATGTTTGCCTGAGTTTGTAATATCCATGTGCCAAAAGGAAAAATGTCAAGACGAAGTGTAATGGAAAGGAGAGATGAATGTTTGACTTTGTTCGGCTAACCAGTTTCTAATCTGATGTTATGATGATGGTACCTTTTTTTTAAATGTCCTGTTTGTATTGCTGGTATGAAAACCATGAAGGATAATATTTTTTTCATTAAAGGTTCATGTGTTTGAGTGTTTTTGTTTATGTCTCTGACTTTGTTTAAATGTAACACAATGACATACTGCTCTAAACATTATTACATTAAAGCGGAAAATGCTAAAGACCAGCCAGAAAACTGGAAAAAGTGCAAAAAATAACAACAAATCAAATAAGAAAATTCCGCCAAAGTGCAAACATGCTTCAAGTCATAAAAGCACTGTTCGACAGGAAGTTTAGACGGCACAGATGTTGTGGCAATTACCCTACTTTCTCATATAACGACTGGTTTCTGATATTCGACCGAAAATGTTAAATTTTTTGGAACAAAGTTTATGGTGTCCAAACTATTCAGGAAATGCTCGTCCGAACTGTGGTTGACAAGTGAAAATCAACAAGACATAAACCCCATACTTAAATACTTCACATACTGGCCAAAATTATAGGACAGCACCATGAAAGACGTTGGTTTCCTTGCTAACTGGGAAGTTTGATATCAAAAAATGCACCACACCGCTTGCTAAATCACAGCTGTCTTTAAGATCAACATGCTATTTCAAATACAGTGAACTTAGAGAAGCCGTGGTGCTGTATTACTCCACACATAATAGCATCAAAAGGTCTTTCAAAGGAAGAAAAAACGTTTGTATATCACGTGCACTTTGTTTTATTTAAATTTAACCATATGAAGTGCTTGTTAAAACACGCTGTGCATTATAATACCAAAGACCACGCACTGTTACAGGGTAATGCAACATATAAAAGCTACTGCGTCCATTTGGTATAGATTCATGGTTTGCATTCCTGGTTCCAACTCTTATATTAAGCTGAGAATATTATTAAGACACTCTATTGTGAAGATTTAAAACGATTGATGAGATACATTGATTGACGAGATATGATTGATGTTGCACCGATATATTAAAAAGATTTAAGTTTTTCACATGTCCCAATTTTGTAATGAACTGAAATGACGAAAATGTCCCTCTTTTAGGTATTATGTAGCCCTATGCACTTCTATCTGTAGTAAATCCATCAAGAATCGATGTCCCAATAATATGTGTATCTGATTCCTACAAATATAATCTACAACAACCTACAACTGTTCCATCGTTTATATAAGCGTTCTTAACCTACAAGGCACCATAGGGAAATCCGTTAGCAACTTCAATTTCGTGTATTTCATTTGAAGTTAAGAAAGTTACATTAGGTTACGTAAGGTGGCAAAATCCCTTAAAAGAAGAGGTGCCCCTTAAGCCAACATTCAGGCCCGTTCTACCCGAAAGTAAAATATTTCCTACAAAAAACCAACTCGATTTCAAAGTAAAGCTTGGTATTGCAACAATATTTTTATTAGAGAGTTCAGTCAGAAATATGAGAAAATGAGATGTTAAAAACCTTCGTCTCTTTACGGCAAATGCAGGCCGCTGACACATGAGGTGAAAGACAGTTTTTTCCTCATTCTCAGAGTCATAGTTCCTATAGACGTTATTAGCGGGAATGCCAAGTCTTTCGGCATGCCTATCAAAAGGACAGTGGCTCATAAGAATTACTATTGTGCGATAGATGGCAATGTGATTTAAGGACAGAAGTGACTGAGTCCTCTTCTTATATATACGTGTCTATCAAAGTTGTTGCACGTATCCTCTTGCTGTCAACGAGATTGAGCTCCCCTATAAGTGTGGATGACATCCAAGTTAACTGACGCGATCTGAACATGTCAGAGATTGATAGTGGTATCCGTATGACCTAAAACACATATGAGGGTTACATTTGAATGCTCCAAAATCTTTCAGAAATCTTATTCAGTTATGAACCAGGACGGATGTTGAAACTGTGTTCGTTAGGCGTTAATCGCAGCCTGCCTCTCCGAGTAAATTAAGAGAATTTCAGGGAAAATTCTGCCACTAAAAACATTGTGCCGCTTCCCAAATTGCCATGACATCTGCTTGTTAAGCGCTGTTGTGGTCAGGCAGCCTATAAGAAAGTTTGGTATCAGAACTCTTACTCTTTGAGCCATCAATGTAAATATTAAGGATCGCATTGTGACCCACGGGACCTTCAGGCCAGAAGCCCATAGTTGTATCTTTAAAATCAAATGTTCTATTTAGAAAATTGCAGGGAAGACATATAATCGACCTTGATTTTTCTATACCTTCCCGAAGCATTATAAATTGGAGAGGAAATCCGTTAGGCGTTTACAGTAGGACAGTCATGTGAGAAAGGGCGTGGAATATATGATTCGATAAACATTGGTTAGTTTCACGTATTGTTGTGCTGGAAATCCAATGATAATGGGAATCTTAGAATGATTTCAACTTCAATACAAAGGAATATAAATAGTTTTAAGCCCTCATGTGAAGCCAAACATTAACGAAACTAAGAGAAGTCGTTGGTAATGTGACAGTTTTAAGCATTCCTGGTTCCAACTCTTTGTCAATCCAATACAATCTTATATTAAGCTGAGAATATTATTAAGATAGTCTATTGTGAAGATTTAAAACGATTGATGAGGTACGATTGATACGATACGATGGATGAGATACGATTGATGAGATACGATTCATGAGATATGATGACGAGATACGATTGATGAGATACGTTTGATGAGATACGATTGATGAAATACGATTGATGAGATACGATTCATGAGATACGATGACGAGATACGATTAATGCGATACGATTTATGAGATACGATTGATGTTGCTCCGATATATTAAAAAAATTAAAGTTTATCTTGTCTAATTCTGGACTGATTTACTAAATTTGGATCCAATTCGAATCATTAATTTACCTCTGTACGCTGAATCACTTGCCAAGTAACACAGCCATGCAAAACTGACATGGACCCACTAGACAATTTGTAACGCTTTACACTACAGTATTATAAAAATGTGTATATGGAGTAAAAAAAAATGTGTATCAATGTTAAGTTTTGTTGTACTCCTTGCATGTTATAACCATAATTTTCTTCTTCTTTTCGTTTTTTTTAATATAAAACATTCAATGTACGGCTTGTGCAACAGAATAAATATCAAAGTCAATATAATCTTTAATGTCGTCATTCTACAAGTCTACTCAAACACATGCCACTACCTCTACTACTACCACTACAACAGCAGTGCTACAAAATATGGAATTTTTCCTAAGGACTCATCACATATTGTTTATATGGCAAGTATGTAGGTTTTTTTAACATTTGCATGTCTGTGTTGCTATACACACATGGTTATTTAAGGCTTTAATCAACATCATGAGCTTTAACTGTAGATTGTGACTTTAGAGTACCATGGCTGTGACCATTACTAACAGACATTCATTCATACTTTATATACGATTTTATGCATTTTTTATATAATTTGTATACGAGAATATGTGCCTATATGACCGCATATAGAAATTACTGGGTACTTGATACGGGATTATAAAAAAAGCAAATTTTATGGATTTTTTCTTTTCACATGAAATCAAAAATAGGACACGTTATGAGTTATAAAGCATTAGATTTACTTTTATAAGGACATGCCAGATAGCTATGAGTTTTGAATTGTATTGTATGTAAGCAGGACAGAGATCAGTTTGTGGCAAATAAGTCTCTTTGATATGAGGCAGTGGACAAAAGATTCAAGGTTTAGAAAGAAGGCTTTTTGTTAGAAATGTTGAGTTAAGTTTACTGCCGGGTAAGACCATAATAATGCTATTGACGAGAAGCAGAAAACTTTCGAAATAAAAAAATATTCGACATCTGGACTCACTTTCATAGAACTGGAGATAAAATATTAGAGAATATACCTGAATAGTAAATTGACATTTCAGGCTTACATAAAGAGCGTTTTAGGTGAAGCCAGATATGCTATAATGTTATACATAAGACTCGCAGAGATATCCAAGTGATGTAAAACAAGGATTATGCACTACCTGGGTTGACAGTAGAAATTCAAAAACAGCTCCAAGTCCAAGAGGCATTAAAATGGACACTTGATCACGATGACCCCTAAAGAATATCGTGTTCTAACTGTGGCCTATTATTCCTACCATATGCTCTATGGCTCTGGTTTTTACTATGACATGCAGTTGACCTAAACCTAAAAGAGCTTTTAACCTCGCTATAGAACAAATTCCCATTGCCACGATTATGGAAAAACTCGCCGCTTTCTGCCAATAACTAATTTCAGGTAACACCAATAACGAACGCTATTCAATGTTAATTGTATGAAAAATAGCTCAACTGGGGTTGGACAATATACAGACACTAGCAAGCATTGCTATAAATGCGGCAATTAAAACCTTCGCAGCATTGGAGAATCTGTTTCATTTACATTCCTTGCACATAAAGGCGAGGACCTGACAAAGGTTAGAGTATTAAGAGGCAAGTGTAATACGTTTCATAAGTGAATAGATCTCATAAATCCGGTGCCTTACTAAACTACAAAGGTGAACTAAAAAATAAAAGTGAATAGAGTAACCTGCAAGCTACATGCTCTTTTAAAGGAGTAACTATTCCTCCATTCTTCATAAAAGAAATGTTCAAATGAGATTGATCAGGTAGTAAAATTCGCGGGATGTAGCAATGCTGTCTGACAGATAGAATCTTCCACTCAAAGAACTCTTGTAGAGTATTGGGATTATCTCGAAGCCCTTATATAGATAGTAGAACGGATTAATGATCAGTACCCATATATTAATAATTGATAAAGTCCAGAAGGAAATGTTTAGTACATAGAGCCGTTCTATTAAAATTCACACAATACAATGATAATTGTTCCGGAGCCCATTCAGGGAACATTTTTGTGTTCGTTTAGCTATGTAGGTTGGATTGGAAGCTTTGATACCAAAAGCTTTCTTGAGCTCGCATGGCTCGCATGGCCCGTTGTGATGCCACTGGTAAGCGCAACTGACCAAATTCCACCGAACTCATAGAAGAAATTGGTCAGCGCGGAGCTGCACACTTTATGTTCGTTTACCAGGGTTTAATTTTGAAATTAACTGACTCAGATCCTCCTGCACAGTCTCACACAAAATGGCAATGTTTTCTGCAGATCTTGAGTTTCAACGACATACGGATGTTCGTCGAACATTTACTGAATCAGTGGACTCGAATTTGTTCATCAAATTGCGAATTAGCATCTCAGAAGGACGATTATGACGAAATGCGAGGCACGTTATTTAGTTAAACGGTCACTGCAACCCTTTGGTCAGGACTGCGATCTACATTCCAAAACCAACCATGTTGTATCTGGTAATTTTATGCATGAGTGGCGACTCCGAATGACAGATTTATGAAGCTTTTCATGGCGATTTTACTTGCACTCAGAGCTTTTCACAGTAGCCTGTTGAGAGGAAATCGCCGAGAGAAATATTTTTTCACTCTTCGTTTTGTTCGACATGTCTGAGTTGCGGTTTGAAACACGTTTTTCGTTTAATAAGTCAACACAAAATCCACTAGATTATGGCGACTTCGATTAAACTAAATAAACGGCAACTTATTTGCCCAATTTGGCTTTAACAAAATGGCCGTTATCAACTGTAACAGTTTTCCTGTTTTCCATTAAGGAAAAGTATTATGGCCATAGTGAAGTCGCCGTAGTCTGGAAGGTAGTGTGTTGGGTTATTACAAGTGAGGCCTCGGTTCAAACCTTAGGTCAGACATGTCCAACAAAACGAAATAAATATTTCTTCGGCGATTTCCTCTCAGCAGATTTCTGGCAAAAACTCTGAGATCAAATAAAATCGCTAGGAAAAGTTTCTCAAAATCCGTCGGTCGAAGTCGACTTTAAACTGTAGGTCCCACCACTCATGTATAAATTTAACACATAAATTTAATACATCCTGACTACTTGGTTGTAGTGACCAATTATGTAAGTACATACGTATTATACCCACAGTATTATGGCACCCCTACACAACTGCAATAATAATAAAATTAACCCTCATAACCCTACAAGATATGAATGACCGAAACTAACACATACAAGATTCACTTACTAATACATACATAACATTTTATTAGTACTTGTCAGCTGTAGAGTTGCACTTCCAACAATACATCAAATGACCGGTTTTTTGATACATCATTAATGACGGTAAAATGACCGGTCTTTTGATTATCAGACTTGATGGCGTGAAATATATTTTTGACAATATCGTCCGAAAAGATCTTTTAAGACAAATTTTAAAATGGATCATATTAGTGTGTTTAGCAAAATGTTTTTAAAGTGTTAAAAATTTTAAACTTTGGAATAAAAAAGAGATAACATTAATAAATGAAAATATAAATTTCGGATAAATAATATAATGAAACAATATATCAAAGTGCAGTATAACAGGACCAGTAACTGTTTGGAAATGTAAGTATCTTTTCTGTGTGAATCATTTGACTATTATTTAATAAATCTCTTAATAGATGATGATGCATTCAATAACTGTGGCGGATAAAGTAAAGGAGGAGTGCATCAGCCCTACCACTGGGAAAAAAGTAAAGAGTTTAGTTGTAAACCACCTTTTGACGAAGTAGATTGTTTTAAATATTATTTTTTTATTCAGACATCAAAATGTTAACTATACTATGTACTAAAATTTTCTTTTTAAAAAGAAAAATAAATTGTTTATAAAATTAAAATTATGTTTTCTTGTAAAAAGTATGATTCAATTTGGTAGTCAAATGTGATCCAAATACATGTCAATCGTGACCGGTATAAGCATCAATTTTGACTAGTTAACAGTGACCTTTTTTCAACACTTTTGATGTGTCACGTTTGACTAATATGTGAATCAAGTTTGACTAGATACCTGTGACCGATAAGAAAGGGTCCGCCAAATAACTTTTTTTTTGAAAATGGTTTAAAAAAAAACTACTGAATATTTTCTCAAATTTCTTTTTTTTATTTGAAAGTACAATCCTTCCGGTTAATAATGGAAAATAATTTCATTCAAATGGCTGCCTCGGCTGGCCATGCAGTAGTTTACACGATCGGTCAAATTTTTAAGCACATTATCGATTGTGTGCAGCTGTATTTCACCAATGGCTTCACGAATATTGTCCTTTAAAGCGTCAATTGTATCTGGCTTGTGGGCATAACACTTATCTTTGACGGCACCCCACAAATAATAGTCCAACGGTGTCAAATCACAGGTCCGAGGTGGCCAAATTACATCAGCTCTGCGGCTGATAATGCGATCTTCAAAAACAGGGCGCAAAACATCGACTGTAGCTTTGGCTGTGTGGCACGTAGCGCCGTCCTGTTGAAACCAAATGTTGCCAATATCCTCCTGTTCAATTTTTGTGAACAAAAATTCGTTCAACATGGCCCGATAACGATCGCCATTGACTGTAACGGCCACTCCTTGCTCATTTTCGAAGAAAAGTGGCCCAATTATGCCTCTGGACCAAAATCCGCACCAAACAGTGACCCGTTTTGGGTGCGTCGGCTTTTCAATTTATGCGTGCGGGTTTTCTGTGCCCCAAAAGCGACAATTTTTCTTGTTTACATACCCGCCAAGATAAAAATGAGCTTCATCTGAAAAGATGATTTTTTTTTTGCCAAAATCGGCATCTTCTGGTGTAGGCTACTGCATAGCCATCCGAGGCAGCCATTTGAATGAAATTATTTTCCATTATTAACCGGAAGGTTTGTACTTTCAAGTAAATAAAGAAATTTGAGAAAATATTCAGTAGTTTTTTTTTAAGCATTTAAAAAAAAAAAGTTATTTGGCGGACCCTTTATATCATCTGTGATTTAAAAACAGCGAAACAGTGAGCAGGTTAGATATATGTTTTACAATCGAAAACATTGCCCTTAATAACTTGATGTTTACACATTACAAATGACGGTCAAATGACTAGTCACTTTACCGTCATTGTTCTGGTACGGAAATCTCTACTGGAGATGGGAGATAAGTCGCTAACTACATGAAGAGATAGGAATCCCTTAATATCTGATTGGAATTTAACGAGGGAGCCTTAAATACTTCCATTACCTACTAGTTAGCTGACACAGTTTATGCAGAATGAGAGGCAGTTGATAAAATTTGCTTTAAAATTCAAATAACCTGTCAAATAATTGTGAACCTATTGAATTCCTTTGTATAGGTAGAGAATATTTTATGTTTTATCTTTACGATAATAAATACTTGGCAACCATAACATACAAAACAAATAACACGAGAATGTATATGCAAATAATATCCCCTGCCCACAACGCACAGAGCCAGGAAAAAAACTTTTTATAAATTTTATGAGTATGTATATATGTATGTATGTGGTGGTCCTGCATAAGCTGTTATCTTTAACGGCCATCAACATTTTAAGTACTTGAAGCAATTTCAAGAATACCAACACATTTTCACATGTGCTGTGTTCTTCCTATGTTTACTCCTGCAAGTACTTACATGTTGTATGGTACCGTCTCACGTATAGTCACATGTATTGGAGTTTGTTGTATACAAATACATATTTGAATATGTATGTTAATGGGTGAGTTGTATGTATTTGAAGGGAAAATATGATTAAATGTAATATTTAATCACAAAAAAAGAGAAAACAAAAAGTAAGTTCTTATAGCTGAAATACGTCCTGAATTTGCCCTCCTCTTATTATTAATAGCTACGGTTGGGGCGCTTACAAAATATGTACGTTTTTGTAGGGAGGATTTCAAATATTGTTTCTGTACTCACAATTCATAGAGTTTTTTGTAGGACACTTTCCCTTACCCAGACGTATACAATTCATAAAAATGAGGCACTTAAACTTTATTAGGTTAATATTATTTAATTTAAATGTAGGGGGATGTATAGAAATAACGGTAAATTATTTAAGTACCTTAAAAATGGAAATTTATAGGTTTCCTTGAATTTAAAAGCAAAAGGTTATGTATGCAAGGAAATATGATTTGATAATCAAAATTATTAGGTTTCGTTTTCTTGCGAATAACAAAATAAAAATGACAAAACACGGCATGACAAATTGAAAGCAATTTGTTCACAATACTAGTATTACTGTTAGAGATGTATAAATGCCTTAATTTTAATGTTTTTATTCTTTATTTTGAAGAATTTTTCCATATAATGTTCACATGTGAAAAACGATGTGGCGCTAATAAAGCATTGTTCACATACAATTTGAGTGAGTAAATGTCTCAATGTATTGTTGCTCTTCTAAAAAAAAAGGATTCGGTTATATACGTGGATTGAAATTATTATTATTATTATCTTTATTAGAAGTATTTATAATACTTTTAAAATACAATTCATTTTAATTACAAACATCAATTAGGTAAACCCTGATCAAAATAAACATGTTTTATAAAATTTACTATTCTCTTTCTAAAAATATTCATGTTTGCTTCATTTTTCACATCAGCCGGCATCATGTTATATAGATTCAATCCTTTACAGAATAACGATCTCTGCATTACACTTGTGTCTGCTCTTGGTGGTCTAAAATCTAAAGCATTCCGTAGGTTGTAGGGTTGAACTTCTCCAACATATCTTATTTGCTCGGTCAGGTATTCTGGTGCACATCCCATTTTCATTTTCTTGATAAAAAGTATTGTGTTTAGCTGCAATCTTTGTTTTATATTTAACAATTTCAATGTATCTAACATATATTTAATAAATGTAAACCGGTTACATTTTAAAATTGAGCGCATAGCCTTATTTTGTAGTTTTTGTAGCCTATTTATTTGATGGTCTGAACAGCAGGTGAATAATATAGTTGAACCATACTCAAAATGTGGTTTTATCATTGTGTTGTAAATGTTAATTGCAGTTAATATTGACACTTTATTTCTTATTCTTTTAAAAAACCCAATTTTTTTACCAATTTTTCTGCAAATATATTCAATGTGTTCCTTAAAATTTAAACATTTATTTATTAAGAAACCCACATATTTAATTGTATTTACTTTCTCTATAATAACGTTATTTATCTTGATTAATTTGTCAGTCTTCATAATAATTTTCATTAATTTTGTCTTGCTTTCATTCAATTTTAATTTGTTCATTTTTAGCCATTTATTTATATTATCGATATCTTTATCTAAGTTTTCATAACACAATTCTTCTGTCACCGCTTCAGTAAAAATCAACGTATCATCAGCATATAGGACTATTTCACAATTCTCCAAGACTCCTTCAATGTCATTAATATATATTATAAAAAGAAGAGCTCCCAATACAGAACCCTGTGGTACTCCAAAATCGTTTTCAATTGGATCAGATATTATTTTGTTGACATTCGTTAGATATGATTTAAACCATTTTAGCTCCGTATCTTTAATTCCATATTTATATAGTTTTTTTTAACAATATATCTCTGTCTATAGTTTCAAAAGCTCTTTTGAAATCGAGGAAAATCGCTAATACTTTGTTATTCTTTTGTCTACTCTTAAATCTATTTACAACATAATTTACAGCAGTTTCGCATGAAAAGCGCTTTCTGAATCCTGATTGATATTTAGATAGGAAGTCATGTTGTTCTATATAATCTTCAAGTTGATTTTTCACTATTATTTCAAAGACTTTCTCACATGTTTTCAAAGTATTAATCGGTCGGTACTCCTCACATTTCACCGTATTTTTTACCTTTTCGATTGGGATTATCATCGACTCTTTCTTTATGAAATAAAATAAAATAAATGATCGTAAAGTCGCCGTACAATGTACAATGGGTCAATTCAACCTCCGGGTACTGTACTTGTCTTAATTGACAAGTACACGTCCTCTAACCTCTAACCTAAAGTCACCGTAGTGTAGTAAGTAGTGTGTTGGCTAATTAGACGTAAGGCCACGGTTTAAAACCCAGGTCAGATATGAACACGAAAATATGAAAAAAAAATTTCTTCTCAGCAGATTTCTGATAAAAGCTCTGAGAGTAAATAAGATTACCATGAAAAGTTTCTCAAAAATCTGTCGTTTGAAGTCGGTTCAAAAACTGTAAGTTCCATCACTTAGGGATAAAATTAACACACACTGCATGTGTGGTGTGAGAAGCTAGTTTGTGATCGTGACTGTAGAGTTGTAGTGACTAATAATGTATGTACATATGTTGGGGATGACATCTGTGACATATATGTATATTTAGTAATCACATTATCTTGTTACGAAAGTGAAAAAATCTAGATGTTTTGTTTTTACATCGTTTAATATTTAAATTTTAAACAAAAGTTACAAAAACAAAACAATGAACTTGTTTACAAATTATGACACTGTGTAATATAAAAACAAACACCAGCATAAAAAAATGATAGACAAGTAAACAATAATACAACAACAAACACTATAAAATAAACGTAAACCAAATACACAAACAATAATAATGAAACAACGATGTTTACATTTATACAGATCTCGAGAAGGCGAAGTCATGGACGTTCGTCTTCAAGAACATTCATCAGACTGCTTACTTTACCATATAAAAGGCAAGGCAAAGCAGAGTCAGTAAAAGTTTAGTCAGTCTTGTGTGAAGACGCGTTGTGTTTGAAGAGAGCAATCATGGTTTGAAGATCTCTGTTACAAAAATCAGTCGAACAATTTTCTAGTAATTGTTATTGTTTATGCAAAGGGTGTACACAGAGGAATAACATACAAAGCAATTGTTTTTGTTTACATAAAGTTGTGAATAGCGGTATACAGAATCGTGCGAATAATAAGGAATTTTAAATAAAACTAAACACAAATTTATATTTATTTTATTTGCAATCTGCTGTGGAACCAAAAAGGAGTGGTCTACCACAAATGGCTAAGACCTAATTACGACTATAATGAGCCACAAGACACGGCAAGATAATTTTTCTATATGACGATGAACTGCATACAAAACAAAATTGGTGCAGAATACAATCAAAGCATTAGGTTGGATTGTCAGTTTTGGCCCTCTTCATCTATGTGACACGAATTGGCTTAGCAGGAGTTCAATTCCTACAGGAAGTCGAAAATTGGCTGACATTGGCATGGAATTAAACCACGGTTTCTCGTCTATTAATCCAACACACTACCTACTAGACTATGAGGTTCTGATTATCTGAGTTAAACTGGCAATCCTTCGTTTGTTATAAATAGAGATTTAACTTCGTTGGAAACATGAGTTCACGTGCCGTATTGCTAGGCTTTGATAGACTAATGCAAATAATGAAAGAATCGATTGCTTTACTGGGATTCATCTCATAACATAAATTGTTACAAACCACTGCTTGATTGTAAAGCATGCCGATTGACTTCTAATTTCCTCATGTGGTATCTGAAGACGTTGAGGATCTGTAGAAAATGAAGGGACTATATTTAACTTCATAAGTAATTTGGTTCCATAAAGAAATAAAAGAAAGTTCTTGGATTCTCATCGGTAATTGAACTCGTAACAAAAATTTCCCACAATGGTGAAACTACAGGTTTGCATTCTACTAAAAATTCTAGGGAGACAATGCGCTATTGGCAGATTCGTTGACAAGCTCAGTCTGCCCCACCAGGATTACTGCAGAAGTTGCCATGATGTGGAGGAAACGGAATCGGTTTAACACCTTTTATGCGAATTCCCCGCACTTCAGAACAGACGTCATCGTTTGGTGGCAAACGTGCCATTAAGGGAACTGAACGGTTTCATCTGGATGCCAGGGTAGTTCAAACGCATTACTTACGATTCATGACAAAGGGACTTACCTGATACTGGGTTGCACAATAGACTATTAGGGCCACCGTTTGAACTTGCTTGTAACCGGCAAGTTACCCGCTAACCTAACCTAGTTTAGACCACCATAGTATAGTTCTTGTTCTACATTGGGGTTCCTTTAATGTCTCCCCCAGCTCGTTATTATGTAGGATTTTAAGATACTGTTCAGTATCAGTAGAGAATAACTTTCAGATTAATACTCGGTAAACGCTGAATTGCCTACGGGTCTATAATATATGCTTTGGTGTTTAGGTTTCCTGACACTATTCTAAATAGTTTAATGCAGTTTTCAATATCTCTGATAGTTCAACGACTATTCAGTATAGTAAAGAAGCATTTACTCCACTCAAAAAAAAGCGTGCAGGCAACTACTCAATCACGATGACCTGTATAGAATTTCGTGTTCCACCTGTCACCAATTATTCTTATCATATCCCCTATCGATTTGGTTTTTATTAGCACATGCTTACCTACTTATTTAATTGCTTATTTCAACTCTTCTGTCAGAATTCGGACCTAGATTCTCGGACCCATGCTTCGTGTGTGTTAATTTTATGTGTCTTTATGGTGTGCCTTCAACGACAGCTTTTTCGAAAAAGTTTTCTTCGAATTTTTATTTACCCTCAGGTTCGTGTGTAATAAGAATTTGTACTAGATTGCGGCTTTCCGATTGCTTAAATTAAACTAGGGAAACTTTGGCAGCACAAGTAATTTATGTGCTACAATTGGGCCTACTATTAGGACATCATCCAGTTCAACAGTTTAAATTTGCAACCTCGCAGTAGTCTAGTAGGTAGTGTGTTGGCTTATTAGATGTAAAGCCAGGGTTCAAACCCCAGGCCAGACATCAAACAAAATACAAAAAGTATTTCTTCGGCGACTTCCTCTCAGCAGATTTCTGGCAAAAACTCTGAGAGTAAATAAAAAATTGCCATGAAAACTTTCTCATAAATCTGCCGTTCCGAGTCGACTTTAAACTGTAAAATTAAGTATAAAAATTAACGCACACAATGTAAGTGGTGTGGGAGACTAAATCGTAATCCTGACTGAAGTATTGTAGTGGCCAATTATGTATATATGTTATCACATGGTACCTTGTAAACATTATGCAGATTATTGGGGCTTGTTTGGACTTTCGATTTGCTATTCAGTGTTATATCCAGACTTTCTTAACAGAAACTATGTGTTAATGATTCGTTATCTATTGTTAAGATTGAAAATTTTTAAGCTTCACAAACACCAATTTCAAGTCAATGTATTGTGTTCTGTTAATCGTATTCTAAGCATTATACACCTAAGCGTATGAGCAATATTTTTGTAAATCAAAAATTACTCATCCTGCATGGTGTATTGGTAATGTTTGTTGTTATTGCATCAAGTGTAAATACTTTTAAGCATATTTAAGCTCTTCGGTTATATACTTATATGCACGTTAATGAATAACTCTTAAACAAATAGACAAACATAATATATTGCATATTCTATCAATACATATCTACATACATATTATATCATCTAATATGGTATGAGCATGCTATGTACCAATACATTCAATAAATTTATTGAGTTTATACTGTCTTTAATAGTCGAACTCAAGAAAATCTAGAAGGCATTTTGTCTTTTAATTGAATCATTTTATCAGACTACGTTATTAAGGCCTATGTATTATAAATATATGGTATATATTGTATGTTTATGTTTATGTTTGTATGTATATTTGCATTTAATTGTTGCTGTTTTGTAATATTCCTAAAAGCGCAGCACCACCCATTCAATGTTGGCATTTAATTTATGTAACTGGGTCAACATAATTTATAACACATATTAAACGAGAGAAAACTGTATAGACTCCTATAATAAGTCAATAAATTTATTAAAATATTCATAATGAAAAAGGAATATGTATGTATTTGCATACAGTGGGTTATAAAATATAACAATAAGAATAATTAGTTAAGAGATACTCGTACAATGCTCATGAATAGTGTATTAATGGCCGGAGCGTAAGTTGCTACTAAAACTGTGATAATGCCTTAAAGAAAATTGATGGTACTTTAATAAAGCATGCATTTGAATAATTAAAAAATGTTAAGAAGCTCATGGTAAAATTTTATAATCAAAGTATGTTTGTTTTTCTTTTTTGTACACGGTTTCCTATATTCGAGTTTCTTTTTTAAAACTTTCTTTCTTAAAACTTTCTTTATTAAAACTATTTAAAATTTATTATTATTTCAGTGAAGTTAAACCATGTTTGAAAAAATAATGTGTACGTTAGGTTAATATTATTAGGTTAGGAATGTTAGCGTAACACTGCAATTACGACAACACATCCTCAATCGGAGATTTGGTTAATTGATTTCGAAAAGTGCTTTAGAAATAAACAAGACTGCAGAAAAGCAGACTTCTGGCAAAAATTCTGAGAGTAAATACAATTGCCCTGAAAAGTTTCTCAAAAATCTGTCTTTTGGACACTCATGTATAAAATTAACACACACAACATAAGTGCTATGAGAAACTAGGTCCATAATCCTGAGTAAAGCGTTGTAGTGACCAACTACGAATGTATGAAGAAAAGAAAGTACAAAACACAGGGACTTCGGAACTTTGATAGTTAATACGTCTACTTTTTGTAGTTACATCCATAAAATTAGTTGTAGTTATTCAGCCTCTTCATACGTACATAACATAATTGGTCATTATAACCGTTCAGTCAGGATTACAACAGAGCTTCTGCCACCACTTATGTTGTGTGTGTTAATTTTATTCATGAGTGGTGGGATTTACAGCTTATAGTCGTCTCCGAACGACAGATGTTTGTGAAGCTTTTTCATGGCAATTTCTATTAATCTCAGATTTTTTGCCAGAAATCTGCTGAGAGGAAGTCGCCGAAGAAATTTTATTCATATTTCAGTTTGTTGGAGATGTCTGACCTGGGGTTTGAATCATGACCTCACGTCTAATAAGGCAACACAGTACCTACTAGACTACGGCGACTTCACCTCTTCTGTCATGCCAAATCGGCATCAACAGATGTAGCACGTGTAAATAATAAAATTGATTTATGGTGTTTGTTCTGCCTAAGGGTGCGACCAGAGTGAGCGCTGATGCCGAGCGGTGCCGAGCCGAGCTTATTGACGCTTATTTTCATGCGAGAAGAAAATTTGTATAAAACACAGTGAATGCGAGAATCAGCGCTGAAATTCTGTTTATTGCATGTGTTTTGCTTTTATGGCATTTAGTCTTGTTGTTCATTTGTGTTTATAAAACTGCTGTACACTGTAATGGATTCCTCTGATGAAGAGTATTTTGCTTCTCCTAGTGTGATTAATGCAATTATTAACACAAAAGAGTTTGAAAAACATCGAATTACACTGAAAATGAATGAATTTGGTGAATTTCATCATTTATATAATGATGTAAGAAAATATCCAGCTAAATTTCAACAATATACCCGAATGAACACGACTGCACACTAAAAAGTAAACATCAACAATGCAAAAAATCGCGCAAAACGCTTTGAAAATGTTTTCTCGCACTCATAGGCTTTGATCTATGCTCTTGTCGGCGTTCACTGTGTTGTACACAAGCTTATTTGTATTGACTTGTATGTAATCAGTTTTATCGCACTGATAATCTTTATCGCATTGACAATCTCGGCTCGGCTTTCAGCGGTCACTCTGTTCGCACCCTAACACTGATTGAAAAATCATTTTCAATAATAAGATCCATTTAACGTACGTGAACAAACAAATTTCTCGAAATTGGGTACAACTTGGAGATTTTTGGCCTCCGGCATTGAACGGTGGTTCTACGTGCTATATTGCTCTATCTACATTGGATATTCTGTGCGAGCAATTTAAGGGTATGCTGGGGTTTTCTTAAGTCGCTGGTATATGCGAAACCAACGATGTTCAATATCAAGGAAACCATGCCATCGGTTCAAATTTATTTATTCGGATTTATGCAGTCGCCTTAGTCTGGTAGGTGATGTGTTAGCTTATAAGACGTGAGGCCACGGTTCAAACTCCAGGTCAGTCATCTCGAACAAAACAAAATATGAACGAATATTTCTTCAGTGACTGCCTCTTAGCAGATCTGAGAGTAAATTAAATTGCCGTGAAATGTTTCTTTAAAATCTGTCGTTCGGTGTCGACTTTAAACTGTAGGACCCGCCACTTATGGATGAAATTTGCAAACACAAGTGGCGTGAGAAGCTAGGTCAATAATCCCGACTGAATTATTGTAATGACTAATTGTGTATGTATGTATGTTCTCTCTAACAGTAATATTCAATGAAAAATCATTTTCAGTGACATTTTCAAAATTTTTCGAATTTAAGTAAAAATCGTGGGACCTTGGGCTGCGATGTCGTAGTTTCAACTGGAGGGCTGTACGTAGTACATTGGATATTCTACACGAAGGGTAAAAGGCCTGCCTCGTGTCTGTTATGGGAGTTTCAAGGAATCCCCGCCATCTCTCGGATTTGGTATGATTTATGCGTTAGAAATTAAACGATATGGTTAATGAAAGACCTTCAGGCACTGTCCGGTGCTTGAGGAACACAACAGGAAAATTATTTCTTCGGTGACTTTGTGGCAAAAACTCTGAGAGTAAATAAAATTGCCATGAAAAGTTGCTCAAAAATATGGCGTTCGACGTCGACTTTAAACTGTAGGTCCTACTCGTGTATAAAATTAACGCACACAACGTGAGTGGTGTGAGAAGCTAGGCCGTAATCCTGACTGAATGGTTTTATGGTCAATGAAGTATGTTGGTCAAACTGCTGTACAACCCTAAAGTTTAAATTTATAAAAAAAATTACCCTAAAACCATATGCACAGCTTAATGCTGCAAAATAAAATAAAAATAAAATAAGAAAATATTCAACTTAATCTTATTACACCAACAACTTATACAAATCCAAACGTAGAAGCGAAAAAAAGACTAAAAACTTCCATAAAACGATGGAGCACTGAACATACATACATTTTCTATAAGAATTTCGCAGCGTATTTACATGCGTTGAAATAATTTAACCAAGAAACGAAAATTCCATGAATAACAAACCAAGTAGCGAATATCGACCAAACCCAATGACACTCTGTGCAGCAGGATTCAAACAGCCATGGTATAGCACGACTGGCCAAAGATGATGCCTTTTTGGGGTGTGGAAGCAGTTTGTATATCCTTAAGTAGACTGGTTAAAATGCAAACTGCATTTGCGTTTAAACACAAAAAAGTAGTTGCGGAATGAAACATGCGATTGAAATGAAAAGGGCGTAAAGAAGTTTAAAAGTCAACAATTTTTATGGCATTTGCATAAAAGACTTTTGTTTTCATTGTGCCAATGCAATATTAAAAGAAGGAAAAGGAAAAGTGCAGAAAGATAATAATGATTGCAACGAGGAATACTTATAGGGTCCTATACATTATTGTGGTATAAGTTTCTTCTTTTAATTTACGGCATGCCATTTCTGCCATTTCGATGCGTAACTCTTCCGTGAAACATAACTCAACCGTGGAACGTAAGTCTTCCGTGAGACGAAATTGATGTCTGGCCTGGGGCTCGAACTCTGGCTTTTCGTCTAATAAGCCAACACACTACCTACTAGACCACGGCGACTTCTAAACAGACAGTACTGCGTCCACAGAAATTTTGCTTGCTTCCCAATGTGTCTCCACTTTTGCAGGATTTGACCATATGAAGCACCATATGCAAATCAACCCTTTTTTAGGATTGATAGCTCGAACAGACTTAATGTAGTGTACTCTTACATTTATTTAAATAAATGACAACAAATTTTACAAATGAAAGTGTACTGAGTGTGTTTGCATTATTAAAACTGCACCCATTCAATTGAATCGAATTCTGCCAACATATTGCCCCCAAAGCACACCCACTTGCACTTGCCTTACAAACAATGCAAATGCAATTGCAATTGCAACTGAATTTTTCCACTTTATAAAAGTGGCATATGTAGTGTAGTGTAGTAACACCATGAAAAACCAGTTAAATATTTAAAGATCATTGCCGTTAACATCAGAAACAGGCGTTGTCTGTAACTACGTACCCAATATATGGTACATGTGTGGCATATGTATGGCGAATTGTTATTCTTATCTTCATGCAAGGCTTTGAGCTGTAAAGTGTCATTGAAGTAGAAGTGGAGAAAAATTGAACTTCTTTCACAGGCTGATATTGCCAACAAGTACAACAAAATTTAATACTCGTATGTTGTTTTTGTTATCATGATTATAGATTGTAACCAAGTGTTTTTGGAAGATTCAGTTGATGTACCATTTTAAGATGATATTTAAATGGAGAATGAAAAATTCTATTTATTGTTGTATACTTTTCAGTTCTAAGAATAATTTAAAAAGTATGAAAGCAAACTACACAGCGTGGACTACTTACTAAGTTAGTTAGTCGAAAGCGATAGATTAGGGAAAGACGGCTGTCACGTCTAATAAATTACTTAAAGTAAATGGAGATGATAACTCTTAATAGGAGCACTAAAAATCGAGGACAATAAGGTAAACAACTAAAGTGAATATGAGGACAACAACCTGTTACCTATCAAGTAACAAGAAGTTCGAAGCCAGTGGTGAACATAAATAATTACCAGAGCCAATCGAATTTAGGTTTTGTATACTTAAACTGACGTTTGAAGTCACCATGATGTAGTTCGTTTATTAGACGTGAGACCCTGGTTCAGACATCTCCAATAAAAGAAAATACAGAAATCTAAGCAATCCTATGAGCATTCTTCTGTCAAAAACTCTGAAAGTAAATAAAATTACCATGAAAAAATTCTCAAAAATTTGTCGTCCGGAGTTGACTTTAAACTGTAAGTTCCACCACTCATGTATAAAATTAATAAACACGACCTAAGTGGCGCAAGAACCTAGGTCGCAATCCTGCCTAAATGCCAGTTATGTATTTTTGTGTGTAACAGAAGGGCTTTTCGAATTATCGATAAAAAATAAAGGTCAGAAAATGGATTTACAATAAAACTATACAGGCATAACTGTTAAAAAGAAATAAGATGGTCGTTATAACAGAACAAACAATGTTCTACCAACGAAGACTTATTAGCTTGGAGAGTTAAGACTACATCTGTCAAATATATGTCATTTATTTAGCCTGTTTTGCCAGATCACTACATTCGAGCATAGACAACGCCGTGTGTTCGCTGGAAGCATTTGGAGCTGTTGGCAGCTGAACATAATTTTCATCGAAAAATCTTTTTCAGCAATGAGGCTGGATCTGCCTGGGTGGATACGTAAACAAACAAAATTTTCGAATTCAGCCTCTGGGTGTTCAACCTATTACGAAAGAGGCACTGTTTGACTGTTTGATTTTTGTCATCGCCATCGGTTCATATTTCTTTGAGAACAACATTGCCATGCCGTAAACACTGTAAACAGCGAGCAGTGTATGTTTAAGATTACCAACTTCTTTTACCTTGAATTTTATGCTCTGGCCATTAATGACATGGTTTTCAATAAGACGGCGCTACATGACACAGAGCTCATGCCACATGCGATGTTCTGCACTAGTAAGTTGGAGATGATGTGGATTGGCTGTTACAATTTTTCTTGCGGGGTTTTCTTCTTCGAAGAGCAGCCCTGGCTGACATTTCTAGCCCACATATAAACAGGAGGTGTTACAAATGAATAAAAAATTCAATTATACAAATGTTAAACAAGCTTAGAGGACGTGTACTTGTCAATTAAGACAAGTACAGTACCCGGAGGTCGAATTGACCCATTGTACAACGTCCTAGTTTCTCACACCACTTATGTTGTGTGTGTTAATTTTTTACATGATTTAGAGTTTAAAGTCGACTCCGAATGACAGATTTTTTGAGAAACTTTTTCATGGCAATTTTGTTTACTCTCAGAGTTTTTGCCAGAAATCTGCTGAGAGGAAGTCGCCGAAGAAACACTTTTTGTATTTTGTCTTGATGTCTGGCCTGGGGCTCGAACCCTGGCTTTACATCTAATAAGCCAACACACTACCTACTAGACTACGGCGAATTTACAAAAATGTCATACAAAATTTGGTCGCAGAGAAGGACAAACAGTGCCTGGTGTACGCAAGTTTATTGCTAAGGGTCGTGAATCTTGTTTCATTGTTGATACGCCGTAAACGTGCTCGTACAGTGCATACACCCAAATATATCTAAGCTGTGGCTAAGAGTGTGCCTGAGAGAGAATCCATCAACTTCCACTCCTCATCTTTCTTAAGAATTAAATGTTTCACGCACCAGTTTACGTCAAATTTTGCGAAAAAATCTCATTATGACGTCTTACAAAATTCAATTGGTTCAAGTGTTGAAGCCTCATAACCATCAGCTTCGTTTGCGCTTCGCTAGATGAGCCAACGAGAAACTGCACGATGATGTCGATTTTGCAAAAAAAAATCATGTTTTCAGATGAAGCTCATTTTCATTTTGGTGGGTACGTTAATAAGCAAAGAGCGCCGTATTTGGGGATCACAAAAATCCCTCGCCGCATTCTAGTAATTAGTGTGTTGTCTTATTAGACGTAAAGCCAGGGTTCAAACGCCAGGCCAGACATCAAACAAAATACAAAAAGTATTTCTTCGTCGACTTTCTCTCAGCAGATTTCTGGCAAAAACTCTGAGATTAAATAAAATTGCCATGAAAAGTTTCTCAAAATACTGTCGTTCAGAGTCGACTTTAAGCTGTAGGTCCCACCACTCAAGTATAAAACTAACACAACATAAGTGGTATGAGAAACTAGGTCGTAATCCTGACTGAAGGGTTGTAATGACCAATTATATATGTATGTATGTAAAAACCCCTCGTGGTCTTACAGAAGCCAATGTACCCATTACGATTAACTGTTTGGTACGGCGTGTGGATCGGAGGCATCTTTGGCTCATATCTCTTTAAAATTGAGGACGGTGCAACCAATACGGTCAATGGAATCATCTATCGCACCATGATAACCGATTTTTTTGTAACCGCTCTTCATGGTAGTAATGTGAACGACAGTCGGTTTCAACAGGATGGCGCAACTTGCCACACATCTCATGCCCCAATATATTTATTGCGTCAAATGTTTGATGGCTGTTTAATTAGCCGAAATAGTGATGTTAATTGGCCGTCAAGTCAAGTTGCGATTTGACACTGTTGGACTATTTTCGGTGGAGCGCCATTAAAGAAACGTGTTATGCCGACAAATCAGGGACAGTTGAGCATTTGAAGGTCAACGTTCGTGATGCCATCGCCGAGATACGACCCCCATACGCTCAAAAAAATTCATGAAAATTGGTCCTATCGAATGCTGTACTGCGAGGCCTTAGCGCGGCAGCCATAAGCACAACAAAAAATAACAAACTTGACAAAATTTCAAACCGTTTTTGTTTTATTGCTTTTTTTTTAAATTTATCCATATCCTTCTAGCTTTACATTTCTTAAACAAAATTTATTATAATCTGGGGTGACAATTAGTGTTTTTAAAGCACTTTTAAATTATTTTGTTATCTTGTAATTTCAATTTATTTTAAATCTTATTCAGCAATTATATTCCTAGTAAAGCCGATTTGGAGCAATTTTACCAGCAAATGGAAAAAAATAAAATTTAAAATCTCTTTACCCCGTCATTACTTTTAAATGCCCAGTAACGTTATTACTTTTATAATGTTTTACATCCTGCTTTTTAATTACACATTAGAACGTTGTCGTGGGTAGCGACTTTGTGCTGCTTCCTATGCTCAGTTAAAGCTGTACTCCTTGAATTTTGTACGTTATGTGTAAGTTCCGACCACCACTATTCAAAAAAAAAAGAAAAGTAGCACATGATACTTGCTTTCGATGTTTATTATTTTTTACAATTTGTTTCCCCTTCACTTTTCTGTTCTATTTTGGTCTCTAACTCACGTGCTAAACAATAACAGTTGGTTGGGTGCTGCTGTTGTTTCCTTTCTGCGGCATACCGTTATCTGTCTGGGAAGCCATTAATTTTTCAAGATTGATCCGGTATGCAAATTACTCGCTGTTACACAAATACAGCAGCAGCAGCTATAATTTGCTTACACACTTAACTTTTCCAATTTTTTCTATTTTTTTGTTGTATTTTATCTACACTCCATAACAATTTTCTCATTTTCCAAGTACAAGAAGCTATTCACTTATGGTATGTGTTTCGTATTAAAAATTGAAGAAAAAAAATATTTTCTAAATCGTATGGGTTCGTAGCTTACTCGATGCCACACAACAATTTTGCCACCGCCACTGCCACAGCAACTGTTACTTGTGCTGTTTATTGTGTTGGTTTGCTAATATCCGTGGCTTATATTGTGTTTAGAACAGGAATAGCGAAATTTCGCCAACAGCAATATTATCGCATTGTTATTTACATGGAATTGTTCGAAAGACATTTCTATAGGACTTATGAAGAAGTGGGGCGAGGGGCAAGTAATCATTACCTGAAGATAAAGTGCAATGCGTGTGTACCAGAAAAGTAAAATCGTAGTAACAGTGCCAATCAAAACTGGTTTGATTGGCAGAGAACTGTCTGTATTCGTTTGCATTCGAACCTGCACGCTTGAAAACTTTGGTCAAACACTTAATTCTTTAATACGATTTTTGAACATCATTCCTACGGCTGCACAATTCATTTTCCTCACCTTCTCACTTTTCAGTTCCATGTTCTTGCATCTAAAAATGCATCTCTACCTTCTCCTCACTCTGTACTTTTTAACACTGGTTCGCTTAATGACAGGCTATAAAGCTTTCCAGATTGAGGTGTTTTCCACTTCAACTGCCTTGCGATAATTCTCAGCGTATTATTGGATTCGTTGAGCTGGATGCTCGAAACAGTTCGAAGGAAATGAGAGAGAGAGAGAACGAGAGAGAGGGAGAGATGTTGGCCCATATTCCATCAATGCCGTTAACATTAGATGGAGACCTGAAGCTTTTCTAGGGAACTTCCGAGATGTTCTTTGAAATCGCAAGCACTTGACAGTCCGCAAGGAGAGAGAAAGAGGGAGATGTCGTTAAAAATTGATGGGGATTCGGATTCTGGTTTGACAGGGTGAGTAGTTACCCATCATTGGTTTTGTTAGGCTGGATGCTCGAAACAGTTGGAAAGAAATGAGAGAGAGAGAGAGAGAGAGAGATGTTGGCCCATATTCCATCAATGTCGTTCACATTAGATGGAGATCTGAAGCTTGTCTAGTGAACTTCCGAGCTGTCCTTTATAATTGCAGCTTCTTATCTAATCTGCATTCGTAACATGACTGCGACGAAGTAAAGTCCGAGACCTCTGACGATGCGCATATCTAACAATGGACACGTACTGTTATCCACATTGTGATACTTCAAGTTAGATGTAGATGAAGCGCGATATAAGTAAGTGGCTTTATGGGCGTTGAGATATTGAAATCTGTTGCAAAATGCTATCATACATTGCGCCAAGGTAAAATGATCAGCGCCCGGTAAGCACAGTAGTCATACAGAAGCCGAATTGCCTGATAGTGAGGCAAAAGAGCTTCCTTGTCCGACCTTCATATTCATATTCGAGAAAGAGTGTGTGTAGTAGGCCGGACACTTACCGCATACATACATACATAATTGAACATTACAACCCTTCAGTTAGGATTACGGCCTAGCTTCTCAACACCACTCATGTTGTGTGCGTTAATTTTTATGCGTAAGTGGCGGGACGTACAGCTTAAAGTCGACACCGAACGATAGATTTTTGAGAAACTTTTTCACGGCAGGTTTATTTACTCTCAGAGTTTTTGCCAGAAATCTGCTGAGATGGAAATCGCCGAAAAAATATTTTTTCATATTTCGTTTTGATGTCTGACCGGGGATTTGAACTGTGGCTTTGCGTCTAATAAGCCAACACACTACCTACTAGACGACGGCGACTACTTACCGTATATGTTCTCGAATTTAAAAGGCTAAGCATCTTTATCCGCATCGTTCCGTCTGCAAGTATTACAAACTTTTGCTGTGATGGATTGCGGGAAATCTTTCTTTGACAAAAGTGAACCCAAAGGCAAGGTAGTAAAGTCTCTTACTAACCGCAAACCCGCATCCGAGTTCGTGCTTTTCCTCATGTCGTATCATGCCTGCAAAAGTGTCAAAACTAGACTGGCTTGCTCTTTTCTGTTTCCTAATGATTCCACCTCACATTGTCTTCGCGAAAGGAATTTCACAAAAGCTTTTATTGTTTTTTTTTTTAAGTTGAAGTTGCTTCATTTAGATTTTGTAGAGCTTATCGGTGTGAAAAAAGAGTCGTATACTAAATTCCGGAGAGCATGTTTTCCAGTCCAGGGTCGTGATTAGTTTTCAACAAATGACTTCGAATAATTTCTTCGGAATAACTTCGGAATGAACCCCACATTGTTCACCTTTACACAGCTCACAAAGTTTCTATTGCTTTACGATTCCATAATGGTTCTTCATATAGTTTCGCCAAGAGTTCTAGCGTCCCATTTCGTTTAATTCCCTTCTAGACTTGAACCGCGCATATATCTTTTTTCTTGATCATAGAAGTATGGTTTGAAATTAATTCCAAATTTCGCCCTTCTTTACACACACTACTGACTCAACAGCTACAGTTTTCAAGATAATTTAAAATGTACCCACTTTAATAGCTAGAATATATGGAAATATATATCCATGTAGTTATGGGTGGCAGCAGCAAAACTTTGTCATATAAAATGTGTAACAAACAGTTCTTTCGTATCTTATCAACAATATCAACACCAACCATCATGCCACTCATGAGTCTCTGTTTTGCATAACCATTGCCATTGTCAACAATATCGTCATCTTTCGTAAAACCATTGTCATCTCAGCAATTCAGCAGCTTCTCACGATACGCACTCCATTGTTCGTCACTTTAAATTCAACCAAAATGTGTTTTAATCTCCTTCCTACCCATTTGTTTTATAATCATATGAGAGAGAGTATATCCTTATTAATTTATGCTTGTATGTGTGCGTATCTTCTTGCGTTGGTGTAAATTACACATATGTACATATGTATGTGTGTAAGTATGATACGTACGAGTATAATAATGCTTGGCTTCCATATATTTCTTAGATAATTTACGTATATCCTGTTGTTTATCGTATGCATATGTGTGTGTATCGTGTGCATGCGTAATTATGTATGTATTGGCGTATACAAACGTATATCCTTATTAATTGTTTGTTATTATTGTATGCACGTGTATGTGAATGTGTGCCTTCGTTGATTGTATCATATTCATTACAGCCAAATACGCTTAGATTTGTGGCTTATGAATACGTGCGTTTATTTCCGTTTAATTATTCAATTTTAACTTCAGGCAATTAAAGTAACATTTAATTTTTTTCTTTAATTTTTATTTATTTTTTCATTCTTTTTATTTTTGTATATTTAATTAGAGTTGTTGTTGCATGTGGTAAATAATTTCTAAGAATTAGAAAGTCAATAAAGGCGTTGACGCACCAACTCAAAATTCAAGTGAAAGATACTTTAGGAAAATATTTAAAATGTTCTAGAGTTTACTTTTCCGTAACAGTCCGATATCTTGCCTTTTTTGCAAGCGATTGAGAAACCAGAAAATATTCTTCATTGGCACTGGAGATAATTTTATGCTTCACATCGTTTAATCTCCATTACAGGAGTGTGGTGTCTTGCATTAGCAGGCCTCTCTTGGCGACTGGACAGTGACATGTATCAAATACTAGTCATTCAAGCATCCTGAAGTTATTTGCGACTATCAGGATCATTGACTTGCATGCATACATACGTAATTAGACATGAAAACCCTTCAGACAGGACTAAAATCTCACATTATAATTACGACCTAGTATATACATGAGTAGCGTACAGTGATATGAAACTCATCCATTCCGGTTAAAGAGGTCTGGAGAAATGATGCAGCGCATTTCGTAAAGGACTCCGTGTAAATCACCACTGATGATACCAAACTGAAAGGAACCGTTGGTAGCGGAACCGCTCAGTGCATTAGGTTTCTGAATCACTGTAGCATTTGTCAGAAGGAAGTCTTGGCAAAAAGGCTGCCGGGATAATTATTTGGAACGCAAGTATCCCCCAGCGGGACATTACCATACTCCCTTATAGCCAAGCGGTTATCAGGACACTGATTTCCAACATGGTGAACTCCAGGACGGTGTACAGCTTTCACAGATGTGTAATTAAGGTTATGTTAGGCTAGATTAGAGGACGTGTACTTGTCAATTAAGACAAGTACAGTACCCGGAGGTCGAATTGACCCATTGTACAACGTCCTTGTTTCTCACATCACTTATGTTGTGTGTGTTAATTTTATACATGAGTGGTTGAACCTACAGTTTAAAGCCGACTCCGAACGACGGATTTTTGAGAAACTTTTTCATGGTAATTTTAATTACCCTCAGAGTTTTTGCCAAAAATCTGCTGAGAGATAGTCGCCGAAGAAATACTTTTTGTATTTTGTCATGATGTCTGGCTTGGGGCTCGAACCCTGGCTTTAGGTCTAATAAGCTAACACACTACCTACTAGACTACGGCGACTACATTATGTAATTAAGGTAGCAGAAAAATATCATATCATATGGGTACCAAGGGAAAATAATATTCTGGATAACTAAAGAGCGGATGAAATGGTCAGGCCCAACCATCGAACTCTCCGACGAATTCTTGATTTTGGGTCGACTTTGCCGATGGGTGGCTCCGGAGATGCAGAACAGCGCAGAAAATCTGACCAAAACTGGATAGAGGGCACACAGTACGACTGCTCCAAAGTAGAAGGCTCAGTGTAGTTGTCGGGATTATAACAGGGCATACCATTATACGCAAATGATTTTACTGGAAAAATGCACTATGTCAAAGTGGCTAGTGGAACCTCTCTCGTGAGTGGGAAGGATTATTTACAAACATATAGAAGTGAAAGAAAATATTGAAAGAGGTGGAGGCTGCATTAATGTAAAATGGATAGAGACAAATTGATTCATGTATCAGACTATCCAGGAATCACATAAGATTAGATTTGATAGGCTATTGTAGACTAAAAGAACACTTGCTCAGAAAGAGGATTGTTTCGAATACAATATAAATACTCTATGATACTGAATCTTCCTACCTGTGAGGCGTTAATGCATATCAAAACGAAACACCTAGATTCGTATCAGGTAGGGTACAGGGGTAGGCAACTGTTCCTCTCAGTGTTAAGTTGCATCCTGATGTTCGTCAGAGCAATAGCTTTGGAGAAGTCATTATAAGTATATGCGGAACAGTGATCAATGGCTATAGAAGCACTCTGGTAGCTTTATTCGACAAAAATAAAAATGGCAATTATGTACCTGATTTCACTTAGATAATACAGCATAAAAAACAAATATAATAGGAAGATAGGGCAGCTTTAAATGTTGGGGGAATCAATCCTCACTGCGGCGTTATTTATAGGTGAAGACAGATGGCAGTCCAATCATCCTAGGATCATGAAAATCGTATAAGAAGATTATGCTTTGTCAAACCCATATGCTTCTACAATTAAAATAAAGGGATAAAAAGGCAATATGATACGTTCTTAATATGTTAAGGGAGATGAAGAACAGATCGTAATTTTCCGCTTCACATGCCAAACATAATACGGGATTTATGAAAACAAGAATTCGTCATAAGGTCATAGTTGCAGTAAATATACTGAAGTAGACTCGTTTAATAAATGTCGAACAACCATTGAAATAAATGATAAATATGCGTTCGTATTTGATCGAAATAGTAATCTGCGTAGTTTGCTATTCCTAATGAAATAAAGTTGCAACTACACTTGGCACATTAAGACAATTGACTGGCGCCATCAACCACAAACAGTCAGCGTCTATTTTCAATATTTGGCAATATTTGGTGTGCTGTATATTGCAGCTTTCAAGTGGCACCTATGTAAAGCCATGTTTTCAGTACCTTTTCTAGTAAATGATCAAAAAGTTCTATAATGATTGTAGAGACTAAAGGTACGTTCTCTTTTATATCAATCATAACGATGAATCGATCAATCATAATTTATAATAACGACTGATATTTATTTATTTTTTTCATTTTTTTTTCAATTTTCAATTTTCAATCTTAACCCAGTGTACTTCAGGACCAATTGTAAAATAAGAAATTATATTCGTATATATTGTTACGAAAATGGAAAAATCTAGATACTGGTGTTTTGATTTTACATCGTTTAACATTAAAATTATAAACAAAAGTTACAAAAACAAGTAAACAAAAATATATCAACAAACACTACAAGAATAAATGTAAACAAAATACACAAACAATAATAATGAAACAACGATGTTTACATTTATAGAGATCTCGAGAAGGCAAAGCCGTGAACATTAGCTTTCAAGAACATTCATTAGAGTATTTACGCTGTCATATAAAACACAAGCCAAAGCAAGCAACGGAGTCAGTGAAGTTCAGTCTGTCTTGTGTGAAGACGCAGTGCGTTCGAAGAAAGTAATCGTGGTTTGAAGATCTGCGTTACAAAGATCTGTCGAACAATTGTTTAGTGATTGTTGTTATGTTACTATGCAAAGGGTAATAGAAAAGCAATTGCTGTTGTTCACATCAAGTTGTGAATAGTGGCACACAGAATTATGCGAATAAAAAAAGAATTTTAATTAAAACTAAACATAGATTTATTTTTATTTTATTTTCAACGTACAAGCTTATATTTTATACTTTTTTAAAAGGTAAAAACCTAACAATATTGTTTTTTTCCACAATTTATTACTTTTCTAAACAGTGTGTGTTAATTTTTCTATAAACAGACACATACCCTTTGGTGTGTTTTTGTGTGGTTTAAACAATTTTGAGGGCATGCAATTTTTGCACTCACACACACACATCACTACACAAAATTTAATTATACCGTTACGGTACAAAATACACCTCCAATTTAACCCAGGTTAAATTTAATTGCTTTCAAATAGCTTAATAAATAACAGCGAGCATGTAAAACTGGCTAATAAATAATGAAGTTATTTTCGTTTTCACTTTTTAAATATGCAAAGAGATATTGCATGTTAAGCTTTTTTGGTTTAATAACACTATGCGACAAAATACAAAAAATTAAGTACAACCGAGTAACTACCTAGTCTAAGTTGTTCAGTTTATTGAGTAGAACTCAAAAATACTTTTTTATTTTTCTCGAACCCTGCAAACTTGTTTTATTTGACAAAAACTGTTTTTTTTTTTGGACTTTACGCACACATTTTTTGATTACACAAACTTTTCTGTACCCGTGTCCAAAATTTAAACCTTATTAGAAAGGAGAGAGATGGGCCTTTAAAACGATGTACATATATATTTTATTTAACTAAATATGCTATGGAGTTTGATGAGGTAAACTTGACAAATGCGAATTTTTTTATATTTTTTAAAGTTTGTCAGTTCATAGCACCAAACTTTAATTAAAAAATATAAAATAGGTGATAACATTATGAAAGTGCATTATTTTGTGAAGAGATTGACACTTTGTTTGATCAAATCGGACGAAAATTACCGTAGTTATTATTTAAAGAGCCTAACAGTCGAGTTATATTTTTCTGATAGTCGTACAAACGTGAAATTGACCCATTTTGCGATAAGCAATCAAGATCCATAAAAACTTTTGAAAATTTTTGAACTGAAAGTTCATTTGATAAAATTACATATATATATATAAAATATAACTCGAATGTTAGACTCTTTAAATTATAACTACGGAAATTTTTGTCCGATTTCATCAAACAAAGTGTCAATCTCTTCACAAGGTAATGCACTTTCAGAATGACCTCACTTATTTTATATTTTTTAATTAAATTTTGCAATTAAGAATGGCTAAACTTAAAAAAATTAGAAAGTTTACCCCATCAAAACTTTGAGTTTGAACAAAACGTTAACGACTAATCTCTCCCCTTTCTAAAAAACTTTTGATTTTTAAAATAGGTTCAAACATATTTGGGTAATCAATAATATTGTACGAAAAGATTAAAAAAACCGTTTTTGTCAAATAAAACAAGTTTGGAGGGTTCGAGAAAAATAAAACAAGTATTTATGAGTTCTACTCAACCTAGTGAATAACTTATACTACGTAGTTTCTCGGGTGTATTTTCACTGTCGCACCGTGTAATGATCCCCAGTTTGATGTGTACCCTACTAAAATCTTATTTCCGAATTTTCTTAGCTTGAAAACAAATCGCTTGGGAGCAATTCGAAAATTTCCGCATGTGCTCTGTATTTTTCGTTGTTTGTCTGATAGTTATTTTCTTAGGCAACTTATTTCTTTCACTATTGTTACCTTGTCTCGTTACGAAGCATTTCATAAAACTTTTAGGGCCCAATTATAGGAGGAACTGTCTGCCATTGTATTTGCCTCCTACTTAATATTGTTTGTCTCCCATCTACTTAACTACAGTCTCCATGGCTCATATAACAATGAAAATAACTTAAACTTATCCGAGCCAAGTTATTAAGAACTGATACTCATTGTCAATGTTATATTAATGCAAGCCCGTCTCTGAAAATTATCCAAATCCAACTGAACTGTTTTCAAAAATTTATTTTTATGCAATGATCTGTGTGTGTTAATGTTAATCAATTGAAAAAAAACCATTGAATTGTTTCAATGTATCGATAACATGGACAGGATATGAGAAGCTAGGTTGTAATCCTGATTGAAACGTTGCAAAGACCAATTATTTATGTATGTAACGATAAGTAACTCCAGATGTTTTTACAACCACGCAGTATATCGTCCATAGTGAAGTTGCTGTAGCATAGTAGGTAGTATGTTGGATTACAACAAGAGGTGACGCTTCAAACCTCAGATCAGACATCTCTAATCAAACCGAAATATGATAAATATTTCTTTGGCGACTCCCTCTCAGCGGATTTCTGGTAAAAACTCTGAGAGTAAATAAAAATTGCTATGAAAAGTTTGTCAGAAGAAAGTATATCGTTCGGTGTCGACTTTAAACTGTAGGTCCTGTTACTTATGTATAAAATTAACACACACAACATAAGTAATGTGAGAAGGTAGGTCGTAGTCCTAACTGAAGGGTTGTAATGATCAATTATGTTATGTGGGTATATCGTCCACCACTACCACTGCACGGTTAGTTAGTTTGCTTCACTAGAACTTTGTTGATGTTTACTGGACTTTTTGGAACAACTTCCCATGCAAAGGCTAATAACTTCAGGCATATAACTTCAAGCAAGATGATTTTCAATTACAGTTTATGAGCGCCATAAATTACTCTGAGTACGTTTAAATGCTCAATTTTTAAGAGAGGAAATCTGCTAATATGGCTATAGTCTAGTAGGTAGTGTGTTGGCTTATTAGACATATGGCCACGATTCAAACCCCAGGAAGAACATCTCCAACAAAACCGAAATATGAAAAAATATATCTTCGGCGACTTCCTCTCTGCACTTCTCTGGCAAAAACTTTGTTGCAAAAAAATTTCCATGAAAAGTTTCTCAAAAAAAACCTACAGTTCGGAGTCGTCTTTAAACTTTAGCTGCCGCCACTTATGGATAAAAATAAAACACACACAATATAAGTGGTGTGAGATGCTAGGTTGTAATCCTGACTGTATGGTTGTAATGACCACTTGGTGCACGGTTAGTTTGCTGCACTAAAACTTTGTTCACGTTTAGTAGACTTTTTAGAACAACTTCTGATGCAAAGCGAAAGTATGTCGTGCTGATTTCTATTAAATGTTTTAAAATTACTCTGAGTATGTTTACATGCTCAGTTTTTGAGATTGGAAATCTGTCAGTTGTGACTATAGACGCGATATTTGGTTTAAAATAAATTGCAGTCGTTAACTTATTTTAATTGCGTTAAGGCCTTCTCAATCCTTAACTACGTTCTTACATACATAATTGGTCATTACAACCCTTCAGTCATAATTACGACCTAGTTTCTCACACCACTTATGTTGTTTGTGTTAATTTTATACATACAAGTCGACTCCGAACGACAGATTTTTGGGAAATTTTTCATGGCAATTTTATTTACTCTCAGAGTTTTTGCCAGAAATCCGCTGAGAGGAAGTCGCCGAAGAAATAATTTTTGTATTTCATTTTGATGCTTGGCCTGGGGCTCGAACCCTAGCTTTTCGTCTAATAAGCCAACACACTACCTACTAGACCACGGCGACTTCATTACGTTCTTAACTTAATTTTAATTTTGTATTCTAATAATGAGACGACTTTCAGCAACTGCGGGGCAAAATACTAACACAAAAAATCTTACAAATCACCCGCCCGTTTACGTTGTGCTTCTCCACATGTAACAACATCGTATTCCTTGTTAATATCCCAGAAGCCGCCCTGTGGTTATTCAGTTAATTTCTTTATAGATATTGCGCCGAAAACCCTAATTTAAATCCATAATGAAAGATATTTAATTTGTCATTTAGCCTTCTCATATTTCTCATATTATGTATATGAGTTAAGGGTAGCAGGGGTAGGCACGCTTTATAAGTATTTGTGATAAAATTAGTAAAAGCCAGTTAGTCATAGACGGAGAATGTGTTTAAATATGTGTGAATGGAATGTCAGTGTGTGAGAATGAATGTCTTTGTTATACGTTTTATTTTCTCATGCCTTTCTCTCCTCTCAAACTCTGTCTCTTTTTCTCGTTTTATTTTTAATCAGAATTTTTCTTTGTCATTTAATTTTGCATATACTCGTACGTACCATGTCATGTTGGTTTCTTTCTTTTTTATTTCCTGTATTCCCTAAACGCCACGCAATTTTCTGCTTCGTTTACGGACACAAACACATCATCATGTGTGTGTACATCCAGACAATGGGCCAAGCATGTATAGAAAAGTTCTCATACATACATACATATATGACTCAAACACACATCCTTTGTACTTAAAGTCACAATCAGCGGTGCGCTCAGTTAAATCCGCTTGTATTAAGTGACTGATTTTTAAAAAAGCTTCTCTATTTTCTTTTTCTTTTCGTGAGCTTGTGTAGGAGAATGTATTTATTAGGGAATGTGTGGCAATTCTTGTTGTTTTTTTCTATTTTCCTTTTTAACAATAGGTAGACATGCTGAGTGGTTTTATTGGAAACAAAAGTTGTTTGAGAGAAAATATTTCGTTTCTGTTTCATGATACATTTCAAGCTACAACGCTACAGCAACTATCTCCATAGTTTTCTAAAAATTTCATTTATATTACATTGCTGGAAACATCCATTGGACTCCAATTTTGAACTATCTGGCCAGCTGGAGTACAGTTCAATAATATACAGAGGACAGGCACCCGTTAGCATTATCCCTGCAGTGTAAAACTGTCCAATAACGACGCGCTAGAAGGAAGGGATCAAAGATGTCTGAGGAGGAGACGACAGAGGGGATATATTCTCCCCTAAAAGAATACTTCAACAAACCGTGAGTTGGCCCAACATACCTGGCTGACAAATTGAAGTCGCGTAGTCTAATATGTAGCATGTTGGCTTAATAGACTTAAAGCCCTGGTTCGTATGCCAGGTCAGGCATCAAAACGAAATATAAAAAATAATATTTCTTCGGCGATTTCCTCTCAGCAGATTTCTGTCAAAAACTCTGTGAGTAAATAAACCTTCCAAGAAAAAGTTTCTCAAAAATCTGTCGTTCGGAGTCGACATTAAACTGTAGGTCCCGCCACTCACGTATAAAATTAACACACTCAACATCAGTGATGTGAGAAGCTAGGCCGTAATCCTGACTGAATGTATGTCTAGTAGTGGACACCGGAAAACCCGAGGGAACTATTTGAGTTCGACAAGAGAACGGTTCGCATTCTAACAGGAATTCTAACGAGACACTGCGCTATTGTCAGCGTTTAGCTGACAAGCTAGGTCTGCCCAACCAGGATTACTGCCGAAGCCATCAGGATGTGGAGGAAACATAATCAGTACACTTTTTATGCGAGTGCACTGCACTGCAGGAAAATGTCATCGGTTTTTGGATGACAGAACGTTTGAAGATCTGGGCATGGAACGTCCCATGAAGAGAACTGCCGTGTTTCATCCGGAGCTCATGGTAGTTCAAATCCATCGCTAACGAATAATGCAAGAAGGCTTACCTAGCACAATGTGCCATATGGGCTACGAAGTGAACATGCCTGTGAACGGCTTGCTACCCGCTAACCTAACCTGATGCACTAGAGATCTGCTGCTTTTAAAACAGTTGCATTTAATAGTGAAGCCGTGAATATTGATTTACTGGAGTTAACGACCTGAATATGAGCAGGGAGATTTAACATGTAATTCATTAGAGGATATCAAAGGTATCTCATGGATCAAGGTGAATGAAATTATGGAATGCTTTTTCAAAAGAGGGACCATAATTTAACTTACGTATGTATCATGGTCACAGTAATCTAGTAGGTAGTGTGTTGGCTTATTAGACGTGAGGTCAGGGTTCAAACACCAGGTCAGACATCTCGAACTAAATACACACATAATTGGTCACTACAACCCTTCAGTCAGGATCACGACCTAGTTTCTTAATTTTATTCATGAAGTCGCCGTAGTCTAGTAGGTAGTGTGTTGGCTTATTAGACGCAAAGCCAGTCTTCGAGTCCCAGGCCAGACATCAAAACAAAATACAAAAAGTATTTCTTCGGCGACTTCCTCTCAGCAGATTTCTGGCAGAAACTAAATAAAACTAAAACTAAAAATAAATAAAAATTGCCATGAAAAGTTTCTCGAACGAAATATGAAAACAATATTTCGTCAACAACTTGCTCTCAGTAGATATTTGCCAAAAACTTTTATAGTTGTCCGTATGCATTATTACACATCACTCTGTGTTGTTAGCATTCTAAATGCTTGTGTCTGCATTATCTATACCTCTAGGGCATAGAATAAAAGGGCAAAATTTAAAATGTGTTTGTGTAAATCAAAATCCTGGGTATGAGTCTCCAGAGCTGTAAATGACAAAATCCCTATGAGTAGATTGTTTTCTTCTAAGTCCTTTGATTTGAACATCTAATTCTGCCATTGTTGCTGTTGTTGTGAAATATTAAATCGTTTGTATTCGTGGGTATATTTTACATTTCAAACAACAAACAACAACAAAAAAAGTGGTATAGAAATAATAAGAAGTTAAATGAGTGTGCATGATAAACAACATATTAAACGGTTTGCTTAATTTAATCGGGTTTGCTAAAGATATCCTTTTTATGGCTTTCTACCAGCACAATATAATTTAATTATACGAATCATTCTTCATATGAAAGTATGAGAATGTCAATTGTGCTTTGTGAAACGGGGCTAGAAAACAAACCAATCTCATGCAATTATTTTCTTTTAAAATCGGAAGATTCTAGTACTAAAAAATACCTTTAAATGATATGTTGTTTCCTATGAAGGATTGTGAACATAAATAAAAAATGATGTGAATGTCACGTTTTGGTATCATTAGGAGCTTGTTCACTAAGAGCAGTCCGCTCAGATGACGTTTGTTCTGATTCTTGTAGGAGTTATAGAGCCATGCTTCATTCATTGTCACGTATAGCCGCATAAATTCGGGGTTTTGATGGGAATAACTTCAAACACCGCTTTGGGTCATGGTTTTGATCTCGCATTATTGTGCATGTTAGGTTAGGTTAGTACCCGGAGGTCGAATTGACCCATTGTACAACGTCCTAGTCTCTCACACCACTTATGTTGTGTGTGTTAATTTTATACATGAATGGTGGAACCTACAGTTTAAAGTCGACTCCGAACGACAGATTTTTGAGAAACTTTTTTCATGGCAATTTTATTTACTCTCAGACTTTTTACCAGAAATCTGCTGAGAGGAAGTCGCCGAAGAAATAATTTTTGTATTTTGTGTTGATCGCTGGCCTGGGGCTCGAACCGTGGCTTTACGTCTAATAAGTCAACACACTACCAACTAGACTACGGCGACTTCATCTCGCACGACTATCACTTCGCAAAATTCATTAACAATATTTCCACCACGTACATTTTATAAGTTTAGAACCTCATCTATTTCATCTAGTCTGCTCAGATGACGATCGTTTCAATTCTGGTAGGAATTTATGGTTTTAGGGTGGAAAAGCTTCAAACAAGGCTCAGTGTTAAGACGACAGCTATTTCGGGCAGTTATTCGCATAAAAATATGTTCCACACGTTCATTTTATGACTTTAGTCACTCAGCCATCTCTATCAACTTCATCGGCAATTATTTTGCGGACTTTCGTTTTCAGTGCTCATTTCACCTCATTAAACTTAACTTTCGAAGACTTAAGCCAACTAAAACTTATTGGGTAGCAGCGTTATCTGGCCACTGTTCCTCACAATATATTTTAATCCAGTTTTCTTGAAACAGACCATAATTTGTGCTCCGAAAAGTTTGTTCGCTCATATCGGCCTGATGTATAAACATAGAGTAGTGCCGTTTGAAATCACGAAAGCAATTCGATCGCTGCTACAAAAGAAGGCAAAATTCAAGAGTTCAAGCGGAATTATTAAACATCAATAAGATCACATTGGATCAATTGTAGTGTAGACTAATGAGCAGGCATGCTGGTTTTGAAGGGAGCCGATCCTTCGTATATCATCCCAGTACATTGCGTGTAGCAGTGATGATGAGGCAAAACAACAATCTGTAATGAAATTCAAATTACAAAGAGCAACAAGATTACAACAGAAAGCAAATGCTTTGCAATCGTCGCGTGTTCGCTATTGTAATTACTACCTTACTGGTGTTGGGTTCACCTGTTCTTCATCTCGTCTGTAACTGCATAGGGTCATCTGTATTTCTTAAACAGCATGACTGGATTTTTGTATATGAACCGTTCTCCAACTCAAAATTGTTATATCGAGACACTTCGTTTGTCAGAAATATGTTGGTTCTAAGCACTAACTTACTAAATAACTCTTTAGCCAGGATTACGACTTAGCTTCTCACACCACCTATGTTGTTTGTGTTAATTTTATCCATTAGTGGCAGGATCTACATTTTAAAGACGACTGCGAACGACAGATTTTTGAGAAACTTTTCATGGAAGATGTGAACCAGTATTATTATTGCGGATCATTAAATTTCCCATGTGGTTCTTGGTACATGGTTTTCAAAGCAAAAAATTTACAATATTTAACACAGATTTAAAGCCTACGAGCCATGTAACGGTTGCGGAAAATGCAAATGTTCGTGAATCACTGCCCTCACAGAAAAAATCTGACCTGTAGTGAGGTACAGAAACAGGCTTTAAAAACTAGCCAATCAACAATCTATAACATCGGTAACTAACAGACGTACATAAATGTTAGTGAAAATACCGCACTTTAGGAAACTCATCACAAGAAATAGCACAGACTGGAAATGTTACGCCATCCTGCTCATACATGTTAAAAGCAAATTGATTTAGGAATAGCCGGTATTTTTAACAGCTAGGATGAAGTCGTCGCCGTAGTCTAGTAGGTAGTGTGTTGGCTTATTATACGTAAAAGCCAGGGTTCGAGCCCCAGGCCAGACATCAAAAACAAAAACACAAAAAGTATTTCTTCGGCGACTTCCTCTCAGCAGATTTCTGGCAAAAACTCTGACAGTAAATAAAAATTTGCATGAAAAGTTTTTCAAAAACTATCGTTCGGTGTCGACTTTAAACTGTAGGTCCCACCACTCATGTATAAAATTAACACACACAACATAAGTGGTGTGAGAAACTAGGTCGTAATCCTGATTGAAGGGGTGTAATGACCAATTATGTATGTATGTATGATAAAGTAGAAGCATTGTCCTGCAGTATTTTCGAAAAAAATAGGACCTATAAGTCTTTTGTGTGGAAAAATATCAATTGTTTCGTGAACAGGAAACGCAACATTTCATCTGTCATTTGTTTAAGTGCTAGAAAAAATATTGTTACGTTTTAACCTTTTATATCGCAGGGTAAACAGTTTTGAAGGCAAATGTCTTCGTCTTCTTGAAATCTCTATAAATGTAAACATATTATTTTGCATATTGTTTTCATTTATCGTTGTTTGTTGTATTTCTGTTTACATTTATTCTTGCAGTTTTTGTTGTTGCATTTTTGTTTACTTGTTTATCACTTTTTTAATGCTTGTTGGTATATGTTTGTTTATTTGTTTATCATGTAAACAAGTTCATTGTTTTTGTTTTTGTAGCTATTGTTTACATTTTCGTAACAATATGTTGATTTTGTGGCTCACGGACGGATGATCTACGGCGTATCTGCGCTTAATATTTAGTTTGAAAAAATCTTTAAAAACTAAATGACAGTCATGTATTTATACATACATACATACATAATTGGCCATTATAACCGTTCAGTCAGAATTACGGCCTATCTTCTCACACCACTCATGTTGTGTGCGTTAATTTTTATACATGAGTGGTGGGACTTACAGTTTAACGTCGACTCCGAACGACAGATTTTTGAGAAACTTTTTCATGACAATTTTATTTACTCTCAGAGTTTTTGCCAGAAATCTGTTGAGAGGAAGTCGCCGCAGAAATATATTTTTTTTATATTTCGTTTTGATGTCTGACCTGGGATACGAACGCGGGCTTTACGTCTAATAAGCCAACACACTACTATACTACGGCGACTTCTTAGTCATGTATTTATCTCCCTAAATTAATCGTCTATGTTTTGTTTTTTGTACTTTCAAAACCAAAATTATTAAACATCAACTACTAGAAAAGACCGCCAAACAGTTGCGGATTAAATTCCTATTAAACATGTCGTTATTTTTGCCCTCCCAATACCATGTACCTTCCATAAAAAAGTATGCTTTACTATACTAATTTCAAAAAGATAACCAACCACGAATTGTATTAAAAAGTGAACAACTTTTGTTGCTGCTCTCCCCACACACACGCACACACACACAAATAAACCACATTTGAAAATATAATTTAATATACCCAGACCCTACATTACCGCATTCCGAATTTTACACGTATCCTTTGAGACTCAAATATGTTTCGTTTACTGTCTGTATGAGTGTGTGTGGCTGCTTTTTGTTTTGTAATGAGATTTTGATAAGTTTTAATGCTGCAAGCAAAAGGTCTAAACACAAAATAACCAAAAATTAGAAATTATATACCAACCAAATGGTAGTAAATTTTTTGGCTGTCACTTTTTTTCTGTTGTTTTTTTTTTTGCCGCGTACAAATGGTGTCAGTTTGTATTTTACGTTGTTTTCTGTTTTTTTGTTTTTTTGTATTTTAATTTGGGTTAAAATCTGGTTAAAATGTTAAAAAGATAATACAATTTATAATTGCTACGTTCTGCCTTTAGGGTTAATGAATGCTATTCTCTCTCATTATTTCGTATGCGAGCATTCGTATAATTACTGTGTTGCAAATGATATGAAATATGCTTTTTAAACATTTTTTTTCTCAAATAAAATAAAATTTTATATTTCGCTTTCTAAGTACAAAAAAAACCAAAAAATTTAATTCTTGGAATAGTAGTTTATTTTAATGGTTTTTAGTTTTTTATCTCTAGTATATCAATATTAAAAAACAAAGGATTTAGAAAATGTTTCGGTTATTGAATATGAGCAAAATTAGTTTTATTTTTAATAAAAATTTTGTTTTACAAACGAATTTATTCATATTGTATATATGTAAAGCTATTATGGTGACAAAAATCAAGAGTATAGAAGATATTTGAATAATTAGACAGCAGATTGTGACAGCTTTGCTAAATCAAAGCTCCCTTGAGCACATATGGTGACTTGTAGTGGTACCACAATCAGCTATGTTCTGGAATTCACTTGCGCAGTTGTGCGCAAGGAGTAGGAGATGCTGGCCCACAGTCCTCCAATGTCGTTCAGGTTAGAGGGGGAACGACGGAGCTTATCAGAGAGTTGAGCGCAGAACGCTTAGGCTGTCCTTTGTGATCGCAGCTTCTTGACGTCCAGCTTTCGCAATGCACCAGGGCGCGCAGAACTCGAGGCGCTAATGCGCAATCGAAACTTGGCTGCGACAAGATAGTGGTCCGAGTCGATGTTTGGACTTCTGAACGTGCGCACATCTAGTAGACTGGATACGTGCCTTCCGTCAATCACATTATGATCAATCTGGTTGGACGTAGATCGATCGGGGGACATCCAAGAGGCCTTGTGAATATCGAGATGTTGAAACTTGGTGCTACATACTACCATGTTACGTGCGCGCGGCGAAATCGATCACCCTCATACCTTTGGGGGTAGAGTTCGCGTGGAGGCCGAACTATCCGACAGTGGGGCCAAAGATACCTTCCCACCCGACCTTCGCATTAAAATCTGCGAGGACGATTTTGGCGTCATGGGCCGGGCACTTTCGTACGCAGGCATGAACCCGGGGACAAGGTAGCGAAGTCTCTTATTAACCACAAATCCGCATCCGAATTCGTGCTTATCAACCTGGCAGCTGTAATACACATCGCAAGATAACAGTCTTTTGCATCCTTGCCCTATCCATCGCATTTCCTGAATGGCAGTTATGTCCGTCCTACATTTCATGGGGGCATCCGCCAGCTGGGCGGAAGTGCCTGCCCTGTCAAGGGTTCGGACGTTTCATGTGCCTATTCGCAAATCATTGTCCTTAAAAAGTTTGCAGTGGTCGTCAACTTTTGGGGGCATCTTTATAGAGGCTATTGTTGTGGTTTTCATTAGAGAGAATTTTTACGTGGTGGGTTTCAAGCCCTACGCCCAACCCAAATTTAACGTCCAGGAGATTGGACTTCGTTGCATGCATTAGTTAACATATAGCGGGTCCTAGAATGGCATCCAGGAGGGGCCACGAGGAGGCTGCCTGTCATCTTGAATACAGCAAGAGAAGGATCATCCGGGTGGTCGCCACAATGGCCACAGTTAGAAACTTTACCTTATTTACATTCATTCCATCCCCCCCATGAGTTGTATATGGGATTTAAACTAACCCTGGATGGTTACTGTTCGTCGAATCGACGAAGCTCATTTACTCTTTATCATATAACTCTTTTATGTTTAACCGAATTTCGCTCATTTTATCAACAACGTTAGTTGATAACGAAATATTTTTGTATGAATGTCTATGTGGACAAATAAAATGATCGAATTTGAGGCAATACCAATCCATATGAGATTCAAGAACTAACAATTAACTTTTATTGAGCTATATTGGATTAATTGGATATCAACAATATGTGGTTTCAAAATAGCAACGCTACATGCCACATAGCTCATGCCCTAAATTGGCCACCGAGATTATGCGATATGAACGCGTTAGACTCTTTATTGCGAATAAGTCATAAATCACAGCTATCCTCAAAGCTAACATAACTCTTGACATCAGTCCAATTCTGTCCCATGTATACACGAGATAGAGGATATAATGGAGATAATCAGGGGTGTCATAGAATCCAAGTCGGTTTTGCTTTTTGTCGTTTTTAAAAACCAATATTGAACTCATTTGGTGTCACAAAACCAAGTCGGTTTTGTTATTTTCGAATTGAAATAAAACCGATGTTCTAAACAGCTTTTGTTTACATTTGTGTATTTATTTACAATTTTTATTAATTTATCGGCAAAATATAAAGCGTTTTTAATAAAAAAAATATATGTTTTTAAATAAATAAATAAAAAAATAAGATTTTGTTGCTAGAGGAAGAGCGTTCAGAAAAGGTGAAAAAACAAATACTGCGAGATTGTAGCAACCCACTGGAGTTGCCGGAGGCAGCTTACCACATCAACTGAAACGAAGAGACTTGAAAGATAATTTTGCATATGTGGAATGCTGTTTGTTCCAAGCCCAAAAAATCATGTGGCCAATAAGAATATTCATTGGATGGAATCAGAAGTGTGTGATCCACTATGAACTACTAACACCGGGCCAGACTATTACGTGGAAACCTGTACAAGCAACAATTAATTCATTTGAAAAGAGCATTGACTCAATCAAAAACCATTTAAGAAACAGTGGATGAGAAGTTTTACCTCACCTACCATTGATTCCAGTTTCGGTCACTAGGAGATCATATCAGAAGATATTATTTTCCTTTAAAGGTAACTATGAGGTTTTAGTCTGAGCTTAACAGTGCGCATATGCTATGTTTCTGTTGTAATAAAGTGTGTGTCTTATGTATTTCGCGCATTCTTCTTCGCTCCACAATCTTACTCCTTTGAGTACTCTTCCGGTAAATTCCTACCACTTGATGTAGCTAACTAAAGACAGCCAGGCCATCTGGTCTCACAAAGTCCCTTATCTATCTTATTTCTTGGTACTTGGCTATACTTATATACATACTATAATACTTTTTATACATGGGCGGCTGGACATACGGTTTAAAGTAGACTCCGAACGACAGATTTTTGAGAAACTTTCAATGGCAGTTTCATTTACTCTCTTTGCCAGAAATCTGCTGAGAGAAAGTCGCCGAAGAAATATTTTTTCATATTTTCGTTTTGATGCATGACCGGGGTTTGTACCCGGGCTTTTCGTCTAATAAGCCAAAACACACTACCTACTAGACTACAACGACTTCAATGTACTTGGCTATTCTTCCCAATATTGAGAGAGACCGCTTTTGAATAGGACAGGCGAAGAAGTCTGCAGATAGTAAAATAAAACCTATTTAAAAATTAAAGTTGTTTTTATTTCATATAACAAACAGACAGCTGTTAGCTGCTTGGTTTATTTCCAATAACAAAACCGATAAAAAGACATTCTGTGACACCTAAAACCGTTACTTATTCCAGTTCGAAAACAAAACCGATAATCTTGGATTGTATGACACAAAATTGATTTTTGTGTCATTTCCAAATTCAATTCCGACATTATTGGATTCTGTGACATCCCTGAATAGCACCAAATGAATTAAAAACGTCGATGATACCCACACACACACTTTGTTTTATTTAATTTTAATTTCATGAAGGACCCTATATTTACAGTTTTTCTTAAACATCAAAATTATCGAATAATTATATTTATAGGAGCGACTCATTGTGCTTATTGTTTTCATTTTTCTCTAATTTCTGTTCTGTTAAATTCCTATTTTTTCATTTGTGTAATTCTCTATACCATACGATGTGTGTGTTTTGTTGTTTGGCTGTTTAACTTGTTACCTTATTTTCATTTATGCTAAATGCCTCTTAATTTAAGAGAGCTTGGAATACCATGCTTTCATACTCTTTGGCTGGAGTTCGGTTCTTCTGTAAAATATTTCAGTATGTACGTATATATATCAAAATAAATTCTTGAATCAATTCAGTTGTAGATATTTCGTTTATTATTGCCATTATTTTTATTTTATTTGTTTTAATATAACGTTTTTTCAATTTCCCTTTAAAAAAGAAATCGAAATATTTACCATCTTATCTGAAACGTAATATTTGTATGACAAACAGGTCCTTAAAGGCGACCTTTCCCTCTTGTGCATACACATATATTTTGTGTACGCTCAGCACTCAGTAAATAATTCGTGTAGTAAAGTGAAGTACCTAACAATCAACCACCAAGCAATTCTAAAGTAACGCCAAATTTTATGATGCGATAACAGTGGCACTTTCATTGAACGAATCTGTTTATGGATATTAAATCTGCAGTCAATGTGTCCAGTATCCAGTATCAGTTTTTTATCAATTTTTTTATTGTTACTTTTATTGTTGTATCGCTGCAAATGTATTGCTCTTTAACATGGGTCTGGGTGTGTATGTCTGCCTGGAATAGAGTGAATTTTATTGCATTCGAGTACAATTTGTTTTTATTGATTTGCTATTTTCACCCTCAATATGAGTAGAATATTGTCAATGTTTAACAAAGTTTTGTTGTTGTTGTTGTCGCTTTTTTTCTTCTATCTCTATATCTCCTAGCATTTGGAACAGCAATAGAAAATGTATTTGTCATGGATTTGCTTGTCTTGTGCTATTTTATTGGTATATCCAGTATTTTGTTTACTTTGGTGTACATTTTGCTGCCAGATTTTGTACACACGATAAACTCAATAGAACAGACAATAGTTTTTCAATGGACTCTAAACATAACACACAAGCAATAGTTGATAGAAAAGTAGCAATAAAACGGAAACGAAGATCATTACCCTCTATACACATGCCATACAGAATACCATTATAAAAGTATGTGGCCCCCTCAAGCAGTTATTGTATAACCACCACAAGCACCGCTGCCCGCCATACACACGACACACAGAGTATTGCGAGTGTATTGATATTTTATCGTTTTATATTTTACAGTTACTACCACTACCACCGCAAGTGGATTTGTCCTCAGCAGTTAAAGTACAAGTATATGCTTACTAATGCTCCTTCAAATTCATCGAATAGATTTTAAATACAAACAATTACAATAGCCAGTGGATTTATGCTCTGTTTCCTGTTTCTAGTGAAGAGTATTGATGATTTAAAAATATTGATTTACTTTTGGAATAAAGACAAAAGCAATGTATGTTTATGCGGAGTTCATATGCCCCACTTGGTCATATTGTCGAAACTTAACTTCAGGAGATAATTGTCCGTTGATCCTACTGTCCATTTTACACCCACGGGAATTAAAGCAACAGTGCCCAATTAACTACACAATTAAAAGGATTGACTTTGTTAGAATTACGTGAAATTTCTGTACAAAATTAATACAAAACTTAACATCGAGCATCTAGAAGAAAGCCGAAGTGACTTATTACAGGGTGGGTGATTTAAATGTTTAAATTTTAAAATGCAATAAAACAAAAAGGGGTTGAAATATTGGCAAATTTATTTTTTGTTCTCAAGTACAATTGTTCTGATTAGAAATGGAATATTATTTCATTCATATTACTGCCGCGACTGGACTCACAGTATTTCATTCGATTGAAACAATTTTCGTGCATTTTTTCGAGTATATGCGGTCATATCTCGGCAATGGCATCACGAAAGTTGGCCTTCGAATGCTCAATTGTCTCCGATTTGTCGGCATAACATTTTACTATAACGGCGCCCCACAGAAAATAGTCCAACGGTGTCAAATTGCAGCTCCTTGGGGGTCAATTGACATCACCATTTCGACTAATTAAATGGCCATCAAACGTTTGACGCAATAAATCAATTGCGGCATGAGATATGTGGCAAGTTGCGCCATCCTGTTGAAACCAAACACCGTTTACATTAATACCATAAAGAGTGGGTACAAAAAATCGGTTATCACTGTTCGATAAGTGTCTCCATTTACAAGCCGCACCAAAAAGTCGCTCGTAATGGGTACATTGGCTTCTGTAAGACCACGTGTGGGTTTTCTGAGGCTCAAATACGTACCAAAATGAAAATAAGCGTCATCCGAAATAATTTTTTTTTTTTTGCGAAATCGACATCATCGTGCAGTTTCTCGTTGGCCCAACTAGCGAAGCGAAAACGAAGCGTAAATCGATTCATTACGTTCAGTGGAGATAATATTCTGAATTTTGTAACAGAATAGAATGACATAAGTATTGCCAGATTCGTAATAACCGATGGTTCAAATTTAAACCGATAGATGGGGCCACCCTATATAATAGTTGAATACTTATGTCAATTTTCTCTTCCCGATGTAAGCTTTTGAGATTGAAAAAATCAGAAAAACTTGTACAATTCGAAATTACTTTACACACGAATTCTGTAATTAGCCACCAGTATTTCTTGAATGTCTCAACTGTATTGGAAAGTCGTCAAAACTCTTAAATTTATTTCGTGTCTTGAGTATTCATACTGTAACTCTAATTTAGGTGTGTGATGTTTACTGCTGCAGTAGAGTTGGATCCAAATGGAGACTCTGCAGCAAAATCACACGCTGGATCTATTCTGCAGTTATCGAACTCAACCTCCTATATGGAATCACTTTCTGGTGAACTGCTGTGAATAGACAACATAATATCAGACTTCTTGATAAGGTCAGAAGATCTACAGCTTTTTAATTCACCGGTGCTCTACATACTATTCCTACAAAACCTTGTTCGCAATGCTTAACTGACTTCTCACTGCACTTCTTGCTAAATAAGCGGCAAAACTTGCCGCGACTAGTCGCTCAATGCCTTGACCCACTGGCCTATCACTCCTTCTGACTCAATGCCTTGACTTGCTGGCGTATCATTCCCTCTGTGCATTCTTCCAGTTTGGACCGTTATCGGCTTATCCCACAGTTCCGTCTAACATCGATTATCTCCTTACATGATATTATTTGGACAGAAGTTTTAAATTACTGATTCCGAGCAAGGACGTCTGGGTCTCTAACATGATCATCTCCTCAGAATCCATGGATATGTACACTGATGGCTGCGGAATTGTTAATTGATTTGGTAACGGCGTCCACTCTGGGAAACTCTGAACATTTTCCTTAGTAAAGCGCATTTCAGGCGGAGATGATGACCATTTACCGGGCCGCATAATGGATTCTCAGCAACAGTGCTTCTTTCACCCGCGTCTCAATCTTTTCCGATAGTTAATAGATAGATCCCTCTCCAGAGTTACAAACAACTCTAAACTTGGTAGAAAGTGTCTTGTGCCGTTATCTCGATGCTCCCTCAAGGCGCTTCAGCGTCTCACTTGTCTGTGTTCCTGAGCACAGGGGATATTCCAGGCAACTGTAGGTTCAATAAGCTCGCCCGGGCAGTTTCTTTTCTTTCGAAATCCTCGACAATTGAACCCGGTATGCCACTTACCCCGGTTAAATTTGCAATTACGAGAAAACTCTTCCGGGACGCCAATCTGTCCTGGGTCAATGAGAAATCTTGTTCCACTGCCAGACTCATTTAGACCATTATAGATAAAAGGCGTACCAACTTTCCACTCAAACTTGATCACAATGTCATCTTGATCACAGTGGCCTTGCTTACAGGTCATTGCGTTACGGGAACACACGCGGAAAGAGTGCAGCTTCCATCTAAGAAGGACGAAAAACTGTTATCACCGTTCTCTGTTAATGCCCATCTCTTGCGAGGTGCATATTTGGGGTATTTGGCTCTTCATTCTTTGTTAGCTTAACGGAGTTATAATCCTTTGATATCAAGGTCATAACATCGTTTATTAAACTTTCAGGCTGGTTTCCAGCATAGTTTGGGGGAATTCGGTTACTACAGAGACTGCGTTTACCTACACCAGCCACTATTAGTGCTCAAGTAAACTTTGGTAAGCTATCACTTCAATCTACCTACCCATCTAATATATTACAATTTCCTAAAAATTTACGAAATCCTATAACAAACAGTTTAAATTAATTTGATTTCAAGTAAATAAATAATGGTGTTAGCGTAGCTTAAGGGAGGTTTTAACATTTGTAAACATAAAGGTAGCTTGGCAACACTTGTTGTAGCGACTATTGTACTCGTATATCAAATATTGTCAAGTAGTTTTCTTCTAATATATCGTATAATCACTATGATGAACATGATGACTATGATGCGTACATAAGCATAATTCTACAGACTTTGGCTTAAGCAGCACAATACACACACATACTTATGCTTACGCATGCATATACCGTAAATACAATAAAAACAATTCCTATACATACATACACACAAACGCATTCAAAAATACTTGCATACTTTTAGAAATTAAGAGAAAAAGCATAACTTTGGCCTCTTATTACTGAAACGTATGAAACATTCAGAGCATCTACATTACATACTCGTACTCGTACATACAACGTTGCTACAGATACAGGCACAGGCACAGCCACACAGTTTCTTACGCACAATTATAATAAAAATTCCCTCGTACATAAATGTGTTTGCTTGTATTCCTTAGTGGTGGTTCTGATGAATGTGCGCGCGTATGTGTGCTGTTACATGTAGTTTTCGGTTGAAGTAGTTTATTTTGTGTCAATGAAATTTTCAAAATTTGTTGTTTTTCTCTTCTCATGACTACTTTTTCTCTCTGCAAAAAAAGGAGAACAAGAAGTAAACAAAAGAATACATACGTACATGCATACATACGCATGTAACATTTAAGTATGTGGGTGTATGCTGGCATGTGTATGGGAGATAGGAATGTAGTGTTTATTGCATTAAACAACCCAATAGGCAATTCTACATATTTTTTAGTTTTGGTTTTACCAACCAATAACACAAAAAAGGCATTTCACCTATAGGAGACATGGACTGTTTGGACCGCTGTTTGGTTGTATTTCCTTTTTTCCAGGTTTTGCAGAATATTGCGAGACTCGTCTATACTCGCCTGTATTGTTGTGGAACAACGCCAAGCATTTCCATAAAGTTGATAAGCGATTGGTTTGTGGGGAATTGTTACTAAACACGGCACCCATCTTGCGGAAATCTCAAGTATACTCACTTAAATATTTAAAACTGGAAACACTGCTGTGAGGTGCCTAGGTCCCCACAATTTCTGTTACTTTTAATATTTCGTCGGCCAACACCATATACTTATGTATGTACATTCGTTATTGTCCATTGCAACTCTGTAGTCAGTATTGCTGCCTAAATTCTAACACTACGCATGCTGTGTGAGTGATTTTTGGATTGTATCGGCTGTAGAGGCTTAAAAGTGTAGGACACAGGTCGTTTGTCACATTGTTTGCTTACAAGACTACAAGGAAATTGTTTTTTTTGCCATTTCGGTGATCAACTTTGTAGGCTGAAACAGCGTTGCTTTGCGTTGCTTATGTTTGGTGGATAAGTGTGTTAACACCAAATGCCACTGCAGACTGATGAACAGAGTAACCGGGTGTTCAGCTGTCCTAAATACCAGTGGACAAATTTCCATTGAAACAAAGGGATTGTTTGCTATACTCCATTGGCTTTCCTCTGATCAACTAATGAACTAGAGGGCTGAGCTGGTAGACGTAAGGCTGCAAGCAATTAAATCATGATCCAACCTGGATTCTTAGAAGACATTGACACATTCAGAACGGCTATATGGTTATGGGACATTTGATTTCAGAATTCTAACAAGGGATTTCTGGTCTGAACATCTGAAGGTTCTTAGTGAGTTTCTTAGAATTCATATTGACGGCTCAAAAATGCAGGACAGAGTAGGCTGTACGAGTATATAGTAAGAGTTCTGAAGTTAAACTTTCGTATAGGCTATCTGATCACTCAAGCTTCCTCCAAGTGGAGATCACTAACATTTTGAAAACGGCGTAATGCTCTCTGGGTGATGCTATTTTACCTGAAAATCTGTTAATTAACTTGGAAAGTCAGACCCTCATCTCACTGTCCGTTCTCGCCTATGAATGCTAGGATTTTTTCACAGGGAAATTTCGGATCGTTCAATGATAATTCTTAGATTAATTCCAGGACATTAGGATATCGTTGAATATTCTATTGCTTTTGAACTGGCCACTGCTGGTGGTGGTATTCACAATCTTCGTGATGTTTCAGGACATACGCGTCCCGATTGTTGCAGTTAGACTAGGTATTCTCGCCTCCACTTAGTTGGTAACAAGAAGAGACATTCAATGTTGCTACATTCCTTTGGAGTCTTATGGATAACTATCACATGGTCATCCATCACACATCGTGTGTTGGCTTATTAGACGTAAGGCCACGGTCCAAACCCCAAGTCAGATATCAAAACGAAATATGAAAAAATATTTCTTCGGCGACTTCCTCAGCAGATTTCTGGCAAAAACTCTGAGAGTAAAAAAATTGCCATGAAAAGTTTCTCAAAAATCTGTCGTTTGGAGCCGACTTTAAACTGTAGGTCCCACTATTCATGTATAAAAATTAACACACACAACATCAGTGGTGTGAGAAACTAGGTCGTAATCCTGACTAAAGGGTTGTAGTGTATGTAAGGGCAGGAGGAGGAGGAATCTATTCTTCACCTCATGTGTTAGCGGCATGAGGTTTTTAAACTTTAATTTTCTGTCATCCTGGAGTGAACTGTCCAATATAAGGACTATTGTAATAACAAGATTTATTCTGGAGTTGTGCTGGACTCCTATAGGGAATCCAGGCTGAGGCTTAATTTGTTTGATGATTTTTTCGCAAGAAATATTCCATAATAAACACAATGAATCCATTTTTTTTAAATTTTTTTCCTTTAAATATCCCTCAAGTTTGCCATCAGTTGCTGCAAAATATAAAATAAATCACGCAGTTTTTTCTGATTTTTACAGAAGTGAATTGAACTTTCAGTGAAAAGGCGGAATATTAAAAAGTCGAGGAGTTATTGCTTCATCCTCAAATGTTCTGTGTTAGGCTACCTTCCAAAATGTATCAATACAAAGTTTGTATGCAGTTTTACTACTGTATATAAACTATGTAGATATGCAAAGTAACCAAACAATGCATCAACTATAAATACATTGTTCAAACACAAAGCAACTAACATTTTGGAAGGCAGTCTTATTGTTAACGAATCACGGTAGTTTTGCATTGTATTATACGTGAGTAGTGTAGTTTCACGGAATTTTATTAATTTGTTTCTTTGTAATATTTATGTAAATCAAATTTATATGTTTATTGGGTTATCAGTTAAGTAAGCCAGGCAAGGCACATTTAATTTTCATTTTTAGTACACTTTAATGCATACGACCGAGTGAATTTACGTGCATTTTAAACACAATGTTTTTTGTATGTAACTGCTGCTGCTGTAACTGCTACTAATGTAACTGCAAGTATGTAAGTGCCCTGTCAAATATTATGAAATTTATATGCATGTCTGTAACAGTGTTTAAATTACAAAATATATACTCGTATGCGTGCGTGTCTACCATACTCGCATCAGTATATGAAAATACAAATACTTGTGTCACTGGAATCCGCTTTTTTTGTTTTCTCTACATTCTGTGTGGTTTAATTTAAATTAAGTTTAGTTTTATTACAACCATGAAGATATATTATTATTGTTATTATTCTCATTAGTTTAGAGTGTGTATCAAATGTTTGAAATTTCAAAACTACTCGTAAATACTACAGCCGTATCACTACTGATATATTCAAGTGGTAAAGCAATCCGTAGTATGAATGTGTGATTAACTTTAATATGAAATTGAAAAATTTTAATTTGATGTCTTTCAAATACGTACTCGGGATTAAAAAAAAATGTGTGGTTAGAATATATTCAAAACGTAAATTTACACGCTGTTGAGTATTTTGTAAAAGTTAAACTTAAAAGTTGTTTCAGCAAATTTGAACAATTTTGTTAATAAAAATCTTACTTACTTGCCTACTTAATTGGTCATTACAATCCAGATTCTCACATGCTAACAAAATATTATCCATGAGTGCCATGACCTACAACAGCTTAATATCGATTCCGACCGAAGTTATTAGAAGCTTTTCATAGAAATTTGTATTTACTCTCAGAGCTTTTGCCACAAATCTGCTGGGAGGTAGGCGCCAAAGAAGTATGTGTTCATATTTCGTTTTATTGGAAATATCTGAGCTGGGGTTTGAACCCTGGCCTCACATCTCATAAGCCAACAATCTACCTACTAGACTTCGGCGACGGCGTTGTATTGTATTCGCCCTACAATATTAGGCTATCAATCTTATGAACGCTTGATTAAAAAATAATTGTCCTACCGTTTCAATATCCTCTCCACGCCTATACGGTTCATTGGCACAGGTTAGGCAGAATGACAATAAAGACATATTTTTCTTGCTGATCTTAGCAATCTTCAATGCTACTTCATTGTTTTCTGCCAACAGTTCATGTGGCATTTCCACCCACTTACGTAGCCTAGTTTTAAGCATTGGTTTATTGAGATTTACTTGCTTACTTACTGAATTGATCACTACAACCCTTTTAGTCAGGATTACAACTTAGCTTCTCACATCACCCATGCTGTATGTGTTAATATTATACATGAGTGGCGGAACCTAAAGTTAACGTCGTCCCTGAACGACAGATTTGAGAAACTATTCATGTCAAATTAATTATACTCACAGAGTTTTTGGCAGGAGAGTGCTGAGAGGGAGTCGCCGAAGAAATATTTCCTTCATATTTTGTTTTGTTTGAAATGTGTGACCTAGGGTTTAAACCACGTCTAATAAGCCACTACCTACTAGGCTTCAGTGACTTCCAGTTTATGTTCGGTTTTTCTTTAGCTAGGTAGATTATTTACTTCCTCACTTCTTGATGAATAGCGCCTACTATGCCTTGTGTAGAGAAATACACAGAATAGTTCATGATCTTCTCTCAATTTTGCTTCAAGAGGTAACGTTGCAAGGCCTCATATTAACACCGAACACCAGCCATTTTTGCTGCCGTCTGCTTGGGTCTGAAAAATAAAAACCAAACCCGTTAAAAAAATAATTTTGGATGATCAGATATTGAATTTGATCGAGATGGATGAGTTGATAAAGATACCAGAGAAATGTGTTGAATATATTGTGGATGAATATTTGGGTATACGGAAACTCCTTTCAAATTAATTGCTGGGCGAGCTTAGAATTAATTATGAATTGATGATTCTCAGCAGTGTTTCACCATAAAAAAACTCGAATTATTGCGGCGGATTATGAAACATGGCCAGCTTAATTCACACCAGAATAACAGCAAACGCCATCTGCATGGACAGTAAGTAGAAAACCGACTTCAAACCGTGCAAAGACGCAACAGTCGACTGTCAAATAATGGCATTAGTATTTGGGATGCACATGGCATAATAATCATCGTTTTGTTCGCGAAGTCTAGGCTGGGAATTGAACCATAGGCTTTTGTATAATATGCCAAACACACTACCTACTACACTAACTCACTTTACTATTCAAAGAAACATTTTTGATTAAATTTTTTTCCGAGAAGTCATTGATAGTAATAGTAATTAAATAAAAAACAAAAAATCGCTGAAAATAGTTTTCGAAATTTGACATACTTAGACGACGTTAAATTCAATCTCTAACGAAAAAAACAAAACAACATGGGCGGTAAGAAAAGTGATAAACGACACAATGGCCCATCTAATCTAAGTAGAGATTACGAATCTTGGAGTAAACATTGGATGGCATATAGATCGGCCGAAATTTCCAATTGAGTCGATATTTTCTTAACATGCCGAGAGTGTTACACAACAATCCTCATACATACATACTTACATAATTGGCCATTACAACCCTTCAGTCAGGATTACGGCCTAGCTTCTGACAACACTCATGTTGTGTGTGTTAATTTTATACATGAGTGGTGGGACATACAGCTTAAAGTCGATTAGAACGTCAGATTTTTTGAGAAACTTTTCATGTCAATTTTAATTACTCTCAGAGTTTTTGCCAGAAATCGGCCGTGAGAAAGTCGCCGAAAAAATATTTTTTCATTCTTTCGGTTTGATGTCTGATCTGAGGTTTGAACTCTGGCCTTACGTCTAATAAGCCAACACACTATCTACAATACCCTACGACTTCAACAATCTTCATAGACCGCCTGAAAACAAATTTAAACTTATTTCCAAATTGATGACACCCGCTCTAAACTCACACCAAACAGGGATATTTTGGAAATGAATTTAACGCACTTGGATCTCATTTACATTGGTATCGTCCTAAATTCGATAATTTTTTTTTTGTTTACGTATCTATTCATTCAGAAAGGGGACTTATTACTGAATCAGATGTTCGATGAAAATTAGTGTCAGTTGCCAGATGTTCTAGAGCCCATTCGGGGAAAACACACGTCCAACCAGTGAACTTGAATTTATCCACCACACTGTGAATAGTCCATGGTGACTTACGAAAACAGACTGAATAACTAATTTCACACAACGAGATGGTCGTTATCATTCAGGACAGTGTCTGATGATGCGGTACTGGTATTGGCAAAGACAATACCGATAGACATATTGGCGGATGGGATGAGGCAGATATACTTTCGCCGTCTCGTTTATCCGGGACAAACAGCAGCTATAAAAGCGGAGAAACCAAGGACTTCCATGTACAAACGGCAGTCACGATGGGAGAAAAGTTTAAAGGGAAGATGGACATTTCGCCATGCCCCTTATGTAACCCCTTGGATGGAGAACAAACATTGCGAGCTGAACTACTACTTGACACAGTTCCTTACTGGCCATGAATTCTTCAGGAAGTACCTGCACAGATTTGGACATGATACTTTCGCTATATGGTCAAACTGTGAAGATGAGGAGGAAGATGCGGAGCATATTCTAACATGATGCCACAGATTTAGATGGCCTGGAGAAACGAGGTTTGGACCAAATCGGCTTATGGATGAGGCGGAGAAGGATTCTATGTAGCAAATGCAGCCAGAGAAGGGCTACAGTTATGTTAGAACTCCGAAGGCTGGAGGAAAGAAGACGAAATTTGATTGAGTGTGATAAAGCCCTTCTTATTATTTTACTGCAGTCCTGCGGGGGGAGAGTGGTTGAAAAATAAAGGGGGTGGGTTTAGTGCGTAGGCAGCAGTGATGGTGAATCGCACACTCTTTTGTTGTAACGAAAGTATCTTTCGAAGATTCCCACCTCCGGCCCAAGACAAAAAAAGATGGCCGCTATCAACTTTTATAGTTCGGAAGTCCGTGCTACAAAATCCGATATAATATTTTCGCTGTCTCCTGATGCACTGATTTTTAAGTTGCCGTAGTCTAGAAGGTAGTGTTTTGGCTTATTAGATGTGACGTTCTGGTGCAAACCCCAGGTCAGACATTGGCCAACAAAATGAAATTCAAAAAAAAAATATTTCTTCGACAACTTTCTCTCATCAAATTTCTGACAGAAACTCTAAAAGTAACTAAAAATTGTCATGAAAAGTTTTCCAAAAATCAGACTTTAAACTGTATGTTCCACCACCCGTGTATAAAATTAACACACGTAACATACATGGAAATGGATGAAGCTACTTCGCAATCTTGCCTGAAGGGTTGTAATCACCAATTATGTATGTGTGTATGTATATTAGAAAGTAAGCCATACCCAGTCAGATAACACTTAAAACAGTGTTAAGACACGTTTTTAAGTGCTGCTAACACTTCTTTATATACTACGTAATTTTTTTTTTGTGTACTCTTCGAAAAAAAATAAAATAAAAATGCCTCTCCTCTGTAGTTTATAAGACATTAATGTCACTTGTTACATTCTATTGTGCGTAAATATTTAGAAAATCAATGACAAATCTACGGAACTGTCAAGTAAAAGCCAACAATTATTGACAACAAATGATGACCGTGACCGTCACAATAATGATGTTGACCATGCCGATGGTTCATGGTGTGATTGACAACGACAACGATTTTTCTTTCCCGTTAAGCTACGGTAAATAATGAAACAAATTATTAAACGTGGGTGGGGTGGGGAACGAGAAGATCCGAGATAATATTTGGGGTTAAAGGCAATGTTTTGACAGATTTATACGCATTTTATGTTTGAACAGTCGATTAAAATCTTATTTGATGCTTATGGCCAGACAATTTGTAGATGTGTTAGTGTTTGTATATTTTGTTTTACAACTTTGAATTTGGGTGTCAGATGGTGGTGAATTGTACAAAATGACAGTTAAAGAAATTGTCGATTTTTATTTTTTATTTTTGTTTCTTCGAAGGCCATGTACATACATATAAACAAGAATGAATTGTTTGCTTACAACCTGACTTAGTTTTAGTTCTTGTTTGGTAATAAGTTCTCATGGTTTATTTCTTACAACTTTTGATTAAGTTTGGTTTATACCCACCGTCGCGTAATCTTTCAAACCGTAGATGAATACGTAGTAGCAACAATTCGTACCTTTTTTAAATTGTTTAAGAAGTTTTTGAGCACAAACCTGCAAACTTGGACTTGATAAGGAATGGATTCAAGCTGTAGCAAAAACTGAGTAATTGTCTGGATTGTCTTTTGAAAACCCATCATTTGATTGAAGTCAAGTATTAGATTCAACCGAAAATGTTGAAAGAAAAAAATGTGAGCGACAAATCAGTTGGAAATTTCGCCCGATCTGTATGCCATCCAACGTTTAATCCAAGATTCTTAACCTCTACTTAGATTAGATGGGCCATTGTGTCGTTTATCGTTAGAGATTGAATTTAACGTCCTCTACGTATGTCAAATTTCAAAAACTATTTTCAGCGATTATTTGTTTTTTATTTAATTACTGGAAGACGAAAAAATAATTTTTTTTGGTATCACTTTGTTTAACATGCTCGAGCTTAATTTTGAACTCAAAGTCAATAACGTTTAGTAACCAACGGACTACTGACTAGACCACAGCTACCATTTTCAATTACTTATCGGAAGAAATGGTAATCAAAAATGTTTCTTTCAACAGTAAAGTGAGTTAGTCTAGTAGGTAGTGTGTTGGCATATTATACAAAAGCCTGTGGTTCAATTCCCAGCCTAGACATCTCGAACAAAACGATGAGTATTATGCCGTGCGCATCTCAGAATACTGATGACATTACTTGGCAGTCAACTACTGCGTGTTTGTAAGCTTTGAAGTCGGTTTTCCACTTGCAGTATATTCAGATGGCGTTTGGTTTGATTCTACTGTGAAATATTTCATCATCCGCTGAAATAATTCGCCTTTTTTATGGTTGAACACTGCTGAAAATCATCAATTCATTGTTTATTATAAGCTTGCCCAGCAATTAATTTGAAAAGAGCTTCCATATACCGAAATATTTATCCACGATATATTATACACGTTCCTTTGGTAACTTTATAGCTTTCTCTGTCTCGATCAACTTTAAATTGCGTTCAGTCCAAATTATTTTGTGGACTTTATTTTACTTTGATTTTCCACGGGCAAAACACTTTTTTCGATATCAAAATTAAAATATGGCTGGCGTTTAGTGCTAATATGCGCATATGCAATTGCAACATTACGTTTTGAAGCACAATTGCGAGAAAATCAAGAACTATTCTGTGTATTTGTCCAGACAAGGTAGTAGGTAGTAGGCCCTAGCCATCAAGAAGTCAGGAAGTAAATAATCTACTTAGAAAAGCTAAAGAAATACGGAACATAAATCTGGAAGTCATTGAAAACTAGTAGGTAGTGGCTTATTAGACGTTGTTTAAACCCTAAGTCACAGATTTCCAATAAAACGAAATATGAAGAAAATATTTCTTCGGCGACTTCCTCTCAGCAGCCTCCTGGCAAAAACTCTGTGAGTACAATTAATTTGACTTGAATAATTTCTCAAATCTGTCGTTCAGAGACGACGTTAAACTATAAGTTCCGCCACTCATGTATAAAAATTAACAAACACAACATGGGTGATATGAGAATCTAGGTTGTAATCCTGACTAAAAGGATTGTAGCGATCAATTCAGTAAGTAAGGAAGTAAATCTCAATTAACCAATGCTTTCAGCGCCTTTCAAACTAGGCTACGCAAGTGGTTAGAAAAATCACATGAACTGTTAGAAGAAAACAATGAAGTAGCATTGCAGATTGCTAAGATCAGGAAGAAAAAGATGTCCTTACTGTCATTCTGCCTAACCTGTATATATCAACCGCATAGGCGTGGTAGGTAGAAATGAATGCAGTGCTCGCTGAGACGACACATAACACTCATAATTGGCCATTACAACCCTTCAGTCAGGATTACGGCCTAGCTTCTCACACCACTCATGTTGTGCGCGTTAATTTTATACATGAGTGGATCCTGAAACGATACAACAATTATTTTTTAATTGCCCAGCGTTCGTAAGTTTGTTATCCCAATATTGTAGGGCGAATACAATACAACGCCGTCGCCGTAGTCTAGTGGGTAGTGTGTTGGCTTATTAGACGTAAGGCCATGGTTAAAACTCCACGTCGGACAATACTAGCAAAACGAAATATGAAAAAATATTTCTTCGACGACTTCCATTCAGCAGATTTCGCGCAAAAACTCTGCGAATGAATAAAAATTGCCATGAAAAGATTCTCAAAAAAAAATAATTTGTAGTTTGGTGTCGACTTTAAACTGTAGGTTCCGCCACTCATGTATAAAACTTAACACAGACAACATAAATGGTGTGAGAAACCAGATGGTAACCCTAACTAAAGGGTTGTAATGACCAATTTTATATGAAAGAATACTATACAACACATGATTCATTTTACAAGAGCGGACTGGAAAAAATTTAATAAGTTCGTAAAGGATACATATTTCGTATAAGCGGATATGAAGGCTCAGATGTATTCTGATAGGCATTAGATCTTGAACGGCTGGTCTCCTGCCCTTCAACCTTTTAAACAAAAATCTCAGTACTACATACAAAACATTTTTGTAGAAGTTTTAAAGGATTACAGACAGCATTAAACCAAATATGTTTAGTTTAACAGAAGACGTAATATTAAAACCAAAAAAAAGAGAATAAAAAATAGGGTTTGAATTGCTTTAAAAATCGAACTCAAGGTTCGTTAATATTGTCTTCAAAGATGAATTGCAACAATTTGCTGCTCAGTTTATAAATTCCCATTTATAGTAGATGGAACCCTTATTAACATCCGTACCAGTTTATTTATTTCCTTATTTTCTTGACAAATGTTGTGCAAAAGTTCATTCGTGCTCATTTGCCCCTCCTCTCCCACGTTTTTGTTGTGACCATTAATGACACACAAATGATAATAAATTTCCTGTCGATAACTAAAATTTTTTGCCATCAAAACAGTATCACGTGCCATGTTTACTATGATGGTTCAAGGAATTTGTTAAACGTATTCTGTTATATTTGCAATATACTTACCATATACCCTACACAGTCAGCAATATAGGCGGCAATATTGGATTTCTGTTGGCGTTTGCAACACTGTGAAATCCATAACATCGCACTGCAAGTGAAAAAAGTCGTATATAGTTTCGATTAGGCGTTTTATTAAGCACTTCTTGTATTAGAATTAAAATTTTTAATCGATTAGAAGACTTATTGATGTCATTATGTGTGAAACACAACATCGTTCTAATGTCCGCCACGATTTTTCAGGGTGATACGAAATAAGCAAATTTTTATAACTGTGGTACACAAATCTGACTGAATTTTACCGCTGTGGTTTGTGGCTTATTTGCATACACCTGCGACCTAACAAAACCACCGCAATGAAAAGTCTAACAGGGTCAATTCGAGCGATTTTGGTGGCCAGTTAACATCACCTCCACATGAGAAGATAATACATACATACATACATAATTGGTCATTACAACCCTTCAGTCAGGATTACGGTCTAGCTTCTCACAACACTCATGTTGTGTGCGATAATTTTATACATGAGTGGCGTGATCTACAGTTTACATCGACTCCGAACAACAGATTTTTGAGAAACTTTTTCATGGCAGGTTTATTTACCCTCAGAGTTTTTGCCAGAAATCCGCTGAGAGGAAGTCGCCGAAGAATCTCACATTTTCAGAGATGGTCTTCAAGATGATTTTTCGATGAAAATTAGGGTCAGTTGCTAACTAATGGTAGTCGCCGTAGTCTAATAGGTAGTGTGTTGACTTATTAGACGTAAGGCCACGGTTCAGACAACTCCAACAAAACGAAATATGAAAAAATTATCTCTTCGGAAGATTTCTGACAAAAACTCTGAAAGTAAATAAAATTGCCACGAAAAGTTTCTCAAAAATCTGTCTTTCGGAGTCGATTTTAAATTGTAGGTCCCTGCACTCATGTATACTTATATATGTTCCGTGAGGCCTCGAAAAGCAATTTCATTAGATAAGTAAGGCATTCGGTCGCGTTTGATCTAGGTAGGTAGAGGTGGCTGCCCATCCAAGAAAATTTTTTCTTGTTGATGGACACACTTAGGCCGCATTGGGCCCATTGTGCTACCACAGTCATCCGTTGTCCCCTAGTCTCGAAACCATTCGGAGCTCCTGATGAAGCGATTTAGGCTGCCAATGTCAATCTCTGACAGTTCCTCCAGATCATCCATGTAGTAAGTACCCAAGTAATTCCTTCTCCTTTGGCATAGAGCCGGGCATGTACCCAGCAGGTGAGAGACAGTCTCCTCTTCTTCCTCATCTCTGCAGCTTCTACAGAAGTCGTTGGCAAGGTGTCCAAGTCCAATGCGCCTCGCATGCGTACCCATAATGCAATGCCCCGTAATGACACCGACAACTGCACTGAGCGCGCCTCTTTGGAGTTTAAGTAGACTCATTGTGCGCCCCTCATCCAGCCTTGGCCAGATTTTACGAGCCGTTCTACCCGTGTCCGAGGCCGCCCACCTGTCGTTGACGGAATCGACGATCGCATTATCAATTATGAATTTGCAGGTCCTCATTGGTATGCCCAGATTCGAGAACTCAGCGGTGAGCTCGATGGTCGTGCCCTGCCTGGCAAGTTCATCAGCTCTACAGTTGCCCGGAATACCACTGTGTCCCGGTACCCATACGATATGGATGTCATATCGTTCCGCTATCTCGTCGAGATATCTGCGACAGCCGTACACCGTCTTGGAGTTCATCACGTTAGAACTCAAAGCCCTGATAGCCGCCTGGCTATCAGAAAGTATGGTAACGTTCCGCTTGGAGACCCTTCCATCCCCAATAATACTCGCCGCAGCCTGTATGGCCACCACCTCCGCCTGAAAGACACTGCAGTGGTCTGGTAGTCTTATAGACTGAGCTATTCCAACCGATTCCGAAAAAATTCCACTGCCAACCGCTCTGTTCAGCTTAGAGCCATCGGTGTAGATTTGTACGGAGTCTCTAAACAGGTGGGTCACACCACCCTTCCAGGCCGCGTTATCCGGAACCGATGTTTGATCTAAGACTGTAGGAAATTACCAAGCGTTCGTAGGTCGTATTATGTAGGCTTATATAGTTGGTCTCGTGTAGAAAGGCCCTAACTCAAAATTTTTTCGAAATTGATTTTTTTTTTTTGTGATTCCAATGCGTTTTACAGTTTCAAATATGTTTTTCCTTTCTCATGTAAAGTTTCATATACGCGAGTTAAGGCCTTTCTACATGAGACCAACGATACGTTAATGTCTTTACATTTAAATAAAAAACAGTGTTGTGAGATATGAAGTCGCAGTAGTTTAGTATGTAGTGTGTTGGATTATTAGACGTGAGGCCACGGTTCAAACAAAAAAAAAAATATTTCATCGGCTATTTACCCTCAGCAGATTTCTGAAAAAAATAAAAATTGCCAGGAAAATCCTCTCAGAAATCTGTCGGTCGGAATCGGCTTTAAACTGTAGTTCCCGGCACTCATTTATGAAATTAACACACACAAGGGAAGTGGTATGAAAAACTAGGTCGTAGTCCTGACTAAAGAACTGTAATGACCAATTATGTATGTATGTATGCCAATTCATTTCTAGACCATTCAACGATTACATGTCCTTATCTCTGACCGTTTACCTTCAGTTACGGCTTCAATTGAATTTTGAACTGGTGCAGGACCAAGTTCGTTAACTTGTGGTTTACAAAAGAAGGACATTTCTTAATCGTCTCGAACACTTTCAGTTACAGTGGCGATATTTTCAGCAGATCATGCGTTTATTCGATGTACGAGTGTTAGTCGATCGTTTACTAAACCAGTGAAATAGCTTTTAGGGACCACATTGCGAATAGTTCTCTCGGTGAGACGATTATGGCGATTGTGATTGTCTAAGCGTATGGTACGTAGCCTGAATAGAAGTTCAATTTTTTTAAAAATAATTTTATTGTTTGCACATGCTGTTGAATGCTATATCCATCCACCATGATTTTGCAAAACAGATTGAATAAATGACAACCAATTTGACAAATATAGCTTCAAGAAGATGGTCGATTGATCACCCGATATTATCATTTTAAGTTCAATTCAGATCATTAAAAAGGAAACATTCATTGCGGTGGCAAGTGTATCAGCAATTGCTCCCCTATCAACATAATTACCAAGGACTCACATAACAACAAGACAATCATTAATCTGTAATTATCATAGTGATGTAGAGTAAGATAATGCCACGAATGTCACTTACTAATGATTTAGAAAAGAAAAAATGAAAATCTACCTTGATTTACTTGCAGAGTGAATGTTTTCATTCATTTATTTCTCGTGGTGTAGTTAAATGTTGGCATATCTTTTGTTGCTTGTTTTTTTTGAGATATTAAAATAATTGAGTGTCATCATCATAGAAATGCAGCTTGACGCACAAACGCAGACCAAAGGTAGTAACCTTAGTATAACGAACAACGAACTATACATACACACATAGTTGGTCATTACAATCTTTCAGTCAGAATTACAATCTAGTTTCTCACACCACATATGTTGCGTGTGTCATTTTTATAATTGAGTGGCGTGACCTACAGTTTGAAGGTTCCGAACTACAGATTTTTAAGTAACTTTTCATGGCAATTTTATTTTTTCTCAGAGTTTTTAATAGAAATCTGCTGAGAGGAAAAGGCCGAAAAAAAAATTTTTTTAATTTCGTTTCCTTGGAGATATTTGACCTGGGGATTGAACCGTGGGCTCACGTCTAATAAGTCAACACACTATCTACTAGACTACCACGGCTTCATAATACTATGTTTAGATGTGCACTTTTATTGAGTCAATATTCGGTTAATTGAGTATAATATTTTAAGTGTTCAGGCATAGTAATATACGCAGTTAAGCTGCCTATTCAATATTCATTTGACAGCTGGTAAGCAAAACAGCTGGTTGTTTTAAAAACATTGCTTTTATTTTGCTTTGTTTTTTTTTTGTGTGTCGTTATTGACGTTTGAGTTGTCAAATATGAACAAAAAGTGTTCGGTTAATTGTAATATTCTCACTAAATATTTAAACAATTTGCGTATTTATTGCGCAATTATTAATTGAAACTTTTTATAAAATAATGAGCGCAATATGACGTTTATTGGGATTTACGCAATAAAGGTGCATATCTGAACACCGTATAAGATATGTGGCTTATCAATGTCTATTAATGACTGCGGGTTTCATAATGCAATTCGACCAAGAGATATGAACAATTTGTTTCAAGTTTTTGTTCTGAAAGTTTTCCAACATGTAGTGAATAACTTCTGAGGTCATTCTCAGCCATCTTGTTGGAGCTACATCCATCATATTATATGTCATTTATTCATTTTGTTTTGTTAAATCACCCTAGACGACCATAGAAAAAGACCTGTGTTGTGTGAGTAGCCTCTATAGCAGTTGGCAAATGACCCTAACTTTCATCGAAAAATCATGTTCAATGATGAGGCCCATTTATATATGAGTATGTGCAACCAATGTTGGACAATACTTGAAATCCAAGAGCGTACAATGCATTCGAAAAAATTCGCTATTTGTTGTGGATATTGGGCTGACGGCGTCATCGGTTCACATTGCTTTGCAAATGACTGCCAACGCGAACATTATGGGTCGATGATTATATACATAGTTGGTCACTACAACCCTTCAATCAGGATTACCATCTGGCTTCTCATACCACTTATGTTGTGCGTGTTAATTTTAAACCTGATTAGCGCGACCTACAGCTTAAAATCGACTCTGAACGACAGAATTTTTGAGAAACTTTTTCATAGCAATTTTATTTACTCTTAGAGATTTTGCTAGAAATTTACTGGGAAGAAGTTGCCGTAGAAATATTTTGTAATATTTCTTTTGTTCGAGATATCTGACCTGGGGTTTGAACCGCGGCCTCATGTCTTATAAGTCAACACAATACCTGCTAGACTACGGCGACTACAAGTCGTTGATTACCAACTTCTTTTTTGGTCTGAATTGGTGATCCGATGAATGATCCAAACAGCTGATACCATGACTATTGCAAGCGATTTAAGGGCATGGTTATCTCACGTGAAGGTGACGTAAACTAGACACTGAGATCATGCGATCTGACCCTGTTTCTCTTTTTCGTGTTAGGTCTTCATAAGTCACAGTGGCTGAGATATTGTTCGCTGGTCATATGCTTTTCGGAATATACTGAGGGGCAGGAGAAATGATTCCAAGGTTTCTCTTCTGAGTGCGGAGAACTTTGGTAGAAGCTCAATAACAGGCCATGTGTTGCAATACTTACTGACTTACTTAATTGGCCATTAATAACCCGATTAACGGATTTCGGCCTGCCGCAACACACCCTTCCAGGCGCCTCTGCTTCTTGCACGCTTATGCCAGTTGGTCTCACCAATCGATGACAGGGCTTCCTCGATTTGATTCTTCCAACGGATACAAGGTCGCTCTCTTCGCCGACTTCCGCAGATCCTCAACTTCATTCTGCATCAGCTTCGCAGGTACACCGAGCTCAGACATGGGGCTACCGCAGTCTGCCTTATAGTCGACAAAAAGATGGTGTGTGTCGACTTGTTTTTCGTCTGTCTTTTCCAGGATTTGGCGCAGTGTGAAGATCTGGTCGATAGTGGACTTGCCAGATCCGAAGCCGCACTGATAAGGTCCAATCAGTGTTTTGACGAGTGGCTTGAGTTGTTCACACAATACGCCTATAAGGACTTTATAAGCGATAGGGAGAAGGCCTATCTCATATGGCGCATATCGTATGGTCTCCCTTTTTCAGGACAGGACAGAGGACACTGAGTTTCTAATCGTTGGGCATATTTTCCTCTAGCCATATTTTGTAAATAAGCTGGTGCATGCGCCCTACTAACACACTCGGCGGAATCTCCACACCGTTATCGTCGATCGGGTTAGGAACATTCCAAAGGCGGTATTGTTGTCTTCATCACCTTGTAGCATAGTAGAGAAGTGTTTCCTCCACAAACACAGCACCCCCTGCGAATCTGTTACCAAGTTTTCATTTTCATCTGTGCAGGAAGATGTTGTGTTGCATTATAACATCCTTATTATGAATTTCTATATGGGTGTGCCGTCGTAGCATGTAGCTGTTTTAATTGGTGCGTATCGCAGTGGCAAGTTTTGTAATCTAATCATTGCATTTTTATTAAAACTTTTAATACAAAAAAAAAAAAAAAAACTAATGTAAATTATACCAAATATTTCTTGTTACTCTATTATGGAAGTGCATGTGTTAAATTTATTATTACTTTGGCATCCAAATAAGAAATGACATTACAACACAAACACGAACAAAAACACGAAAAAAAATCAAAATTGCCTCCTTAAATAGCAAAGTTTCTACATGCCACTTACAAAATACTTCAATAAAGATAAATTCTTGCAACAATACGCATACATAAGCATACCATATCATACCATACATACATACGTATATTGTATTACAAATTTTCACCATCTATGAAAAATAGGAAATTAACTCATTTCCACATAAATTTCTTATGAATTTCCTTATTACGCGTCGATTCTGATGATTAACGATGCTCTAATAAATAATAAGAATACGAATAAATGTAGGAGGTCTTCTTGTGGCATGCAACAAGAAACATACACACACAGTGGCATGCATAAAATCGAATTGAATAGATAGAGATGGAGAGAGAGAGAGGGATATACACATAAATCTAATACAATGGCAGTAAAGAATGCAAATTGTAATGAAATTATGAAAAAGACACACACAAAAAATGGACAATAAGAAGAAAAAGGAAAACCTGGACGGGGAAAGTAAGAAAAACAAACCAGAAAAATGCCATCAAAATTATATTAAAAATAAATTTTTGAAGGCGTATCACAAGGAATATAGTCTGGCAATATAAAGGCTGGACCATCTATTGGTTTAAATTTAAAAATGCAATAAAACAAAAACAGTTTGAAATTTTGGCAAATTTATTTTCTTGTTGTGAAATATAATTGTTCCGGTATCTGGTGGAATATCATTTCATTGAAATGGCTGCTTGATTAGGCCTCACAGTACCTCATTCGATCTGACCAATTTTCGTTCACTTTTTCGAATGTAAGGGGTCGTATTTCGGCAATGGCATCATGAATATTGGCCTTCAAATTGTCTCTGGTTTGTTGGCAATACATTTTTCTTTAACGACGCTCCACAGAAGAAAGTCCAACATTGTCGAATTGCAACTTCTTAGCGGTCAATTGACAACACCATTTCGGCTAATTAAACGGCCTTCAAACGTTTGACGCTATAAATCCATTGTAGTATGAGATGTGTGGCAAGTTGCACCATACTGTTGAAACCAAAGATCGTTGACATCAATGCCATAAAGAACGGGTAAAAAAAAAGGTTATCATGTCGCGATAGGTGTCTCCAGTGATCGTAATGGTGGCGCCGTCCTCTTTTTCAAAGAAATGTGAGCCAATGATGCCTCCGTTCTACAAGACGCACCAAACAGTCACTTTTAATGGGTGCATTGGCTACTGTAAAACCGCACGAGGGTTTTTTGATCCACAAATAGGACAATTTTGCTTATTAACGTACCCATCAAGAAGAAAATGAGCTCCATCCGAAAAAATCAAAAATCAACATCACGAAGGTGGTCATGTGGCTTCAACTCTTGAACCAATTGAATTTTGTAAGGCGTCATAAAGAAGTCGCCGTGGTCTAGTAGGAAGTGTGTTGGCTTATTAGACATAAGTCCACGATTCAAACCCCAGGTCAGACATCAAAACGAAAATATGAAAAAAATATTCCTTCGGCGACTTCCACTCAGCAGATTTCTGGCAAAAAATCTGAGAGTAAATAAAAATTGCCATGAAAAATTTCTCAAAAATCTGTCGTTCGGAGTCGACTTTAAACTGTAGGTCCCACCACTCATGTATAAAATTAATACACACAACATAAGTGGTGTGAGAAACTAGGTCGTAATCCTGACTGAAGGGTTGTAATGACCAATTACGTATGTATGTAAGATGAAAATGAGCTCCATCCGAAAAAAATCAAAAATCGGCATCATCGTGCAGTTTCTCGTTGGTCCATCTAGCGAGGCGAAAACGAAACGTATGGTCATTCAGCTTCAACTCTTGAACCGATTGAATTTTGTAAAGTGTCATACCGAGATCTTTTCGCAAAATTCGATGTACACGGGTGCGTGAAAAATTCAATTCTTGAAAACGATGACGAGTTGATGTTGTCAGCAACAGCTTCAATATTTGCGGGTGTACGCACTGTAAGAGCTCGCTCACGTCTTGGCGAATCAACAATGAAACTAGTTTCATGAACTTTAGCAATCAACTTACGTATACCAGGCACTGTTGGTTCTTCTTTGCGATCAAATATTGTATGACATTTTCGTGTAATTTCCGAACAATTGTCTTTGTTTTGGAAATAAATTTCTAATAAATTCCAACATTTCTTAAGCATAAGTGGATTTATTACGTGATTTAGTGGACACAATATTTTGAATTTTGTGGCAGAAGAGAATGACATAAGTATTGCCAGATTCAAAATAACCGATAGTTCAAATTTAAATCAATAAATGGCCCACCCAGTATAACCGCAGGATGTTATCACTAACGATTTATTTTTATGCTACTAAATGTAATCGAATCTGCCATATGAATAATGCGACAAACATAACAGCCTACAAATAAAGCGCTACCAATAAGACAGAAAACTTAAAATATTTCAAAACATTTCGAGACATATTCTAGAAATCAAAATTAAAGTAACATTTTCCAATAAATACTTGAATTCTCCTTTCCCTTGTAATCAATCATCATCTTAATTTTTACTTTAAAGCGATATCTGATATAAATTTTTCATCTGAAAGTAATTCCAAGCAATCACTCCCACAAAATGAAACTTTTTCATAAAAACTCGTGTATAATGTTAAACGGTTTTGCCTTAAATCTTCTAACAATAAAAGAACCTCAAAAAAAGAAAAACCATCGCATACAATGGATAAGTGTATATGTATGTACGTATGTACGTATAAAATACACAATTATTAAGTGAGTTTGTTAAATTTGGACGGCTCGATGTGTCTGACATGTCAAACTAGAAGAATAGAACAACAGAAACATACAAACAAAAGCATTCAAAAAAAGAAAAACAACAACAAAAATGTTTTGTGTTCACACACAAAACACTTGCAATAACAATTTGTTAAGCATCCTGTTAACTTGACATTGCAGCAATTGCTAACGATTGTTGTGTGAAAGACTGAAAAGAAAGTCTGAAACCAACTGTGAAACAAACACATAAAGGGGGCATTTCACAAAAAATTCCCCTTTTTTTCCTACACTTCGTTCGATTAGAATACTTTTTGTTTCTTTCGGTTTGAAAATTAAAGTTTATTAAACAAACGTTCTTCGCATATTTACAGGCAAGTTATTATCGTGTACAACTACTATCATGGCCTCCGTATAAACACTTGTTATATCGGGTGAGCATCTATCGGTCGGTTTAAATTTAAATTTATTTTATTCCGAATCTGGCAATACTTATATCATTCTATGTACAATGGGTCAATCTGACCTCCGGGTACTGTACCTGTCTTGACTGACAGGTACACGTCCTCTAACCTAACCTAACCTATATCATTCTATTCTTTTACAAAATTCAGCATATTTTCTCAACTGAACGTGATGAATCGACGAATGATTGAACAACACTGGGATTTATTGGGCCAACGAGAAACTGCTCGATGATGTCGATTTTACAAAAAAAAAAACATCTTTTCGAATGAAGCTAATTTTCAACGTGGTGGATACGTTAATAAGTAAAATTGCCGCATTTGGGGTTCAGAAAACCCACACGTGGTCTTACAGAAGTCAATGCACCCACTACGAGAGACTGTTTGGTTGGTTGGGGCTCAGAAAACCTACACGTTGTCGTAGAGAAGTCAATGCACCCATTACGAGTGACTGTTTGATGCGGAAGCATCATTTGAAAATGAGGACGGCGCTACCATTACACACATAATTGGTCATTACAACCTTTCAGTCAGTAATACGACCTAGTTTCTCACACCACTTATTTTGTGTGTGTTCATTTTATACATGAGTGGCGGGACCTACAGTTTAAAGTCGATTTCGAACGACAGATTTTTTGAGAAACTTTTCATGGCAATTTTTTATTTACTCTCAGAGTTTTTGCCAAAAAACTGCTGAGAGGAAGTCGCCGAATAAACACTTTTTGTATTTTGTTTTGATGTCTGGCCTGGGGTTTGAACCCTGGCTTTACGTCCAATAAGCCAACACTCTACCTATTAGACTACGGCGACTTAATTACGGTCCTTTACTAAAGCTCTCTGTGGAGATGCCAAAATATTTTGGAATCTTTTATTTGCTGTTATTGTATGTCATTTAAGCCTTTATTGCAGAATCCACAATAGTTCCGTCGAAATTTAATCATAAAAGCTAAAACTCGTTTGACTACCGAGAGGTATATTCGCAATAAATTTCAGTACACTGGAGCAATACATTGTACATCGACGTAGCGCAAGATCTGCTGGAAACATGGCAGCTATCCAAGAGTCCTTAAGTACTCGACCTTTCGCATGCCACAAGTTGACGAATTTTATATCGTGATTTAAGCCTGACTGTACGAAAATCATGTCAACCAGGAAATGAAGATAAACAATCACAGACATCCACGTGTCCACACTGAATGGACTCTGGAGCAGTTGGCAGTTGAAAATTCACCTTCAGCAATTTCTGGACGAATGTGGGAACAAATAAAATTGTAGAATTTAAGAGCGTTTTTGTACAATGGCTCAATTCGACCTCCGGGTACTGTACTTGTCTTAATTGACAAGTACACGTCCTCTAACCTAAGAGCGTCCACTGCACCTTTTAAAAGTCGCTGTTCGGTGTGTATATTGACGTGGAGGCGTCATCGGTCCATATTTCTTTGAGAAAAACATTGATGCCATCACTTCCAAGCAGATTAGCACTTTAGCCACCTTTTTGTGGCGTGAGTGAGGATGATCTGGATACTAACGGCATGCAGTTTCAACAGGACGACACCATGTGAAACACAGCTCGTGCCTGGCGATTCGAGGGCATAGCGATTCCTTAAGATACAAGTGTATGCGAATAAGCCACAAGCCACAGCAGTCCTCAAAGCTAACGCACTATATGTCGTCGGTAAAATTTAGTCCAATTTAGCCTTAAAATTGATGGAAAGTTAGAGATTTCAGATAAGCTAAACCCAGAGAAGCCATGGTGAACAATTGTATATTCCACACGTAACGTCATCAATAAATCTTTCAAACAAATATAAAAACTCGTTGATAGCTCAGACGCATACATACATACATAATTGGTTATTACACCCCTTTAGTCAGGATTACAACCTAGCTTCTCGCACCATTTAGCTTGTGTGTGTTAATTTTATCCATAAGTAGCGGGATCTACATTTTAAAGTCGCCTCCGTATTATAGGTCCTTGAGAACCTTTTTCATGGTAATTTTACTTACTCTGATGTGGCCGTATTCTCTTCATATTTCGTTTAGTTGGAGATGTCTGACGTGGGGTTTGAATCGAGGCCTCACGTCTAATAAGCCAACACTACTAGACTACGGCGACCTAGAGTTTAAAGTCGACTCCGAATTACAGATTTTTTGAGAAACATTTTTATTTACTTTCACAGTTTTTGCCAGAAATCAGCTGAGAGGAAGTACCCAATGAAATATTTGAATCGTGACCTCACGTCTAATAAGCCTACACACTGCCTACTAGACTACAGCGACTTCATATCTTACATAAACCGTTTTTTATTTGAATTTAAAGACGAGACGAGCTAAACATATGAGCGTACGTAATATGACATACAAACGCTTAGTAACGTCTTACAGTCTTACATCAAATGCTACCGAATGCCTTACTTATCCAATAAAATTGTTTTGCAAGACCTCAGGGATCATATGTATACAGTTTCCTGACTAGTTCTATAACCTTAACATGTCCTAGAATTTCCGTCTGAAAGACACTACATTTCGTCGGAAAAGCTACACAATTCGATAATATAGGCTCCATAGATGTAGAATTAGGTTCGCCGTCAGTAATTTGTTTGTAACCAACCGTAGCTACCAATAATTCATTTCCATAAAAGCCTCAAAATGCTGGCTCTACTATCAAATAATTCGTATATTTTCTGTAGTATATTATATCCCCCGAAAGTTTCTTTCTTTGAAACATGAAATGACCCACATATATACAATTTTGAACACGAATAGTGAAGTGAATCAAAACTGCACGCAACCAAAAACTGTAGAAAAACTCAACAAAAAAAAAAAAACAGAAACACACACAAAATATAGAAATAAAACTCGCATACACACTTTCTTACAAAACATAGTTTTATAAACACATTACGACAGCAAAACAACAACACACACGAACAGAGCCATTTAAAAAAAATGGACGAGGACATGCCAAACAAATATTAAAAAATTTTTCTTGAACACAATGTTTTCATCACACCATCATCATAGCATTTACATTGGCACGGTCATTCATTGGGCTCTCTCTCTCTTTTTTTCCTTTTCTTTGTGTTTGTTTGTTTGTTTGTTTGTTTGAGTAGGTAATAGCAACAACAACAATAATATATAATAGCAGTTACAACACCTCCAGACTCACTCACACCAGCCCAAAATGAGTTGGTGTTGCTCTCACAAAACAAAACTGGCATCCATAATGTTTTTGTTTTCCTCACAAACATCGTCTCCATCTTTTTGTTAAAGTCTCCTACTCCAGTAAATGATGGGTCTAGGTTTTGTTGTTGTTGCTTTGTTTAACAGATTGTGCATACCTTACTTTACGTTAAAACAGGGGATGATGAACATAATTTTGAAGTCTATTGTAGACACGTCATGTAATTTTTTCACACTTTTTTTATGTTCCTTTTGTTATTGGACGTCATGGTTAATGTTGTTTTATTTGTAGAATACTTAAGCCACATGGCTTTTAATAATTTGTATTTATGCTGCTTCTTGTTTTGTTTTGAATAGTTTGAAATGATGTACAACGCGTACATATATACGTATATACATACAGTACATACGATTTGAAATAAATTTTGAAATCAATTCCCTAAAGCACTGTAAGTAAACAGTATTATCTTGAAGCTTGTGCTTCTTCTTTTCTGCTATCCAAAATCGTATCTCATTACGTACGTAGAAGATTTTAAGGAACAAAATATCATCATCATGATCAATTTGCTGAGAGGCATTTCGTATTTCCTTTTGCTGAAGATGTCTGACCTGTAGTTTGAATAGTGGCTTTACATCTAATAAAACAAACCACAACCTTGTAGACTAGGGCGACTTGATTTCCCTTTTCGTCTCTAGAATTTTCAGCACAGATATCCATCCAGCAAATTTAGATTTGCGGATAAATTTTTCACAAATTCTCTGAAATTCTTTTTCATTAACTTGAGTTGACTAATCATTTATAGGGCCTGTACTCGATTTAAAGTGTAGAGACACTCAAAGTGTTAAACTTCTGTGTTTGAGGTACCTACTTAGAATAATCGATTGGGTTCTCTCAATGTGGGATCACATTTCAGTTACAAAATTTTAGGGTTTTACTATAGATTCGCGGAAGAAGACTTTGTCTTGGTATGTCATTGATAAGTCAATTGATTTCTTTGTGTGTTTAGTTTTCAAGCAAAAACTTGCTTGATATGTATTTGAGACTACCTGGATCATGGATCTATGGTTCTTAGAGAACGGCATTGTGAGGGCATGGTTATATTATGTAGAGGTAATGTGAACGGGCCATCGAGATCATGTCCCTGTAACACTTTTTCTCCTTGGGGGTCTCAGATCTTTTTGAAAAGGCAACAAATAATAGTAGTCCAACGCAGGCCACATCAGTGATCAAATTCAGCCCGATTTATACATCAGTGTCTTGAAAAATCGGTCATTGAGGATGCTATCCACCCAGAGAGACCGTGGAAGATATTTGAACGATGCTATGTTCCACACATGGATGGCATCAGTAGCTCTTTCAAACAAATGATATCCCACACACATACTTTTCAATTTAAAGACAGGCAGCGCTTAAAAAATGGACCCTACGAACCTATTTACTTCGAAGTTTCGAATGAGTTTTTCCAGCGACAATTTTTATAATTTTCCCTGTGGAGCAGTGGGAGTGGCCGATTTTTATTTAACCTGGCGTGCATCGTTCCTGCATCAATATGACAAATTTAATGTGAAAAACTCGATTTGCGTTGTAAAATTTATCTTTCTTGGCATGCAGCACATGCCACAAATATAAAGTTTTTTTTTTTACTTCGATAAGAACAGGTCAGTTTACGTTAGGTTAGGTTAGCGGTTGGTTTGCGGTTCACAGGCAGGTTTACTCGATGGCCATATGGTCCATTTTGTTAACCAGTGTGAGGTAAGCCCCTTGTAATGAATCGTTAGTAGTGGGTTTCAACCATCTCGAGCTCCGGATGAAACCGGCCAGTTCCCTTAGAGGCTCCTTCGCCCACACATGCCCAGCTCTGATGTGTAGGGCACTTGCATGAAAGATATTTAAACGATTTCGTTTCTTTCACATCATGGCAGCTTCTGCAGTAATCCTGCTGGGGCAGACCAAGCATGTCAGCGAAACTGTCAATAGCTCAGTTACAATTCTTGTTAGAATGTGAACCGTTTTCTAATCGAATTGAAGTAGTTCCCTTGTTCTCCCGCTGTCGACTGCTGCACACAGCTGTTTTAAAATTTGACAACCAGGTATGTCAGACCACTGTTTGTTCAATTCCATGCTGCTTTTTCCAATTTGGAAAAGTATTGCTGTAAAGGCGAATATATCCTCTTTATCGTCTACGTCTCTGACGTATCCGATCGGAGAAGTTGCCTATTTTTATGAAATTAATTTTTTTTATATTTAATCAATAGAACTAGCACTACTCCTTGTAATTATTGCACCTTAAGACAACGAAGTTGTCGTAGTCTAGTAGTTAGTATGTTGGCTTATTAGACGTAAGGCCCGGGTTCAAATTCCAGATCACACATCAAAACGAAAATATGAAAAAATATTCCTTCGGCGACTTCCTTTCAGCAGATTTCTGGCAAAATTTCTGAGAGTAAATGAAACTGCCATGAAAAGTTTCTCAAAAATCTGTCTTTCGAAATCGTGTGTATAAAATTAACACATAAGACATCAGTGGTGTGAGAAACTAGGTCGTAATCCTGACTGAAAGGTTGGAATGACCAATTGTGTACATATGTATGTAAGACAATGCATGTGTATAACGCACTCTTTTCCCTCCTTGCTTTTAAAGAATTGACTTTTTTACCTTAATGCGGCCCTAGCAATATTGTGTCATTAAGCATGATTATTTTTTTAAGACAAAATTTTATATTAAAAGATAACAACAACAACATGAAAACAATAATTTAAGAACCTAAAAAGAATAGAATATTACCATTAGAAAAAAATTTAAAAATATTTTTTTTTTAAATTCATGCCTCATCTATAGTATGGGGATAAGATGGTATTTTACTTTGTTTTTTCTGTTGTTGTTGTTGTTTATTTTTTTTTTATAATAAAATTGTATTTTGTATTGTATATTGTTGTTGGTCTAGATACAGGCACTCACGCAAGGAATGTCATTGTGAGGGGGTATTCTCTTAATAGCTTTGTAATTGCTTGCCTATGGTCTTTTCAGTCATTGTAACAATTTTTCAGACAGTCAGTCAGTGGTACACAAAAGAAACACTCGACATCTGGGAGCTTTAAGCACTATTGTTTTGGATTTTTATTTATACTTCTTTTCTTTATCTTCCTCTCTCTCTCACCTTCTCTATTTTTTATAATCTCAGGCAGAGAGAAAAAAATGCCGCACCACTAATAATATTTTCACTCCTGTCTAAACACTTGTAATTTACTAACACAGAAGCCCACACTCATATACACGTAGACACATACACGCATACGCACATCAGCATACTAACAAAAAAGTGAAAAGCTGGCATTAATTTTCCATTGTTTCGCTGTCTTCTGTCTTGTCTTGTGTGGACGTAAGGAAAACTTCTCTCCCCTCACCACAAACGTATTTTTATGCTTCATTTTACAACATTCTTGACAATAATTGACGAATTTGAAGGATATACGGTACGGTAGAGAGTATCAGTTTACTTCCAACAATGATGTGATAAAAATAAAGTGCTTTACTGATGGCTTTTTACACCTGAGTCAATTTATAGTGGCAGTAGGATTTGAAGCTTTGGATAAGATATACTTGATGTCGTTTTTGTTTTTTATTAGTTTTCAGTGTAACAGTTTTAAATCTTTTTTATTTTGTCTGTTATATGAGATCATATTGCCATCCAGACACTACCAAACGATTTGTTTGGGGATGAATGGATGGCTTTAAGAGTTTTAAACATAATTGTACGCTTGGCAATTGTTGCTGTTGTTCATTAATTAAAGGATTAAATGTCAATTTGTACGAGGGGGAAGTCTTTTCTGCATTTCCATTTAAAATTACTACACGCAGCTTAACCATGCTTATGAAATGCTTAAGTTTGAGAAATTATCTTCTCGCAGAGAGATTTAAGGATAGTGCTCCAGTGCCAGCCATGGCAAAGTTGTTCTTGTCCGCCAGGGTGAAGGTTTCTCACTATCCGCGTGAATGACCGTCGAATAGAGTATTGTGTTCATAATCGTTCACTACATCAATTAGAGCATATTGGTGTTATTGTATGCTGGTATCCATCAGATTTGAATGTTCAGCGGTCCAAGTCACCGTTGTCTAGTAGGTAGTGTGTTGGCTTACTAGATGTGAGGCTACGTTTCAAAGCCCAGGTCAGACATCTCCAACAAAACGAAATATGAAAACATATTTTTTCGGCGACTTCCTCTTAGCAGATCTCTGGTAAATAAACTTGCCATGAAAAGTTTCTCAAAAACCTGTAGTTCGGAGTCGACTTTAAACTATAGGTCCCGCCACTCATGTATAAAATTAGCACACAAAACATAAGTGGTGCGAGTAGTTAAGTCGTAATCCTGATTGTAGTGTTGTAATGACCAATTATGTACGTATGTCCTTGGCCGATATTAAAGAGTATAACATTGGGGATCGAAAGAAAATAAACACAACCCTGCAAATTTGGAGTTTTTTTGTGCAAATAAGATAGCTTCAGGTGTTTCCGAAGGCATTTTGCGCGCTAAACACGAATCTGGGTTCAAAAACTTTCCATCATGTCAGGTTTTCGAGAAAAAGGGCTTTGAAACCCCTAAAAATAGCGTAGTTGGCCATTTTTGAAAAATTGTAGAGCTAAACACGGACGTGCTAGAACCATTGCTATCGTCAGAAATTGATCTTTGCTCTTTAAAATGAGCCCAAAGCCAAATGATTGCATGCACCCTTAAAGTAGGTGGTGGGTTTATGTCAAGGGGTGCAAGAGAAAAAGAAACACATTACGGAGCTCCTTAAAAATTAATCAGATTTACTTGAAAATTGTTACTCAGGGGGTTTTGGGGTCGCTGATTACAGATCTTCATTCAGATTTAAAAAATTCAAAATGGTGGATCCAATATGGCGTCGAGGTTTATAAAAATTAATCAAACCATATTTGATCCGCCATTTTGACCTAACTTAATTGTCCGAATAGCCATATTACCGTTGATTCACATATACGGTGAACAACAAAAGTCTTAGTACGGCAATATATTTTGACAAAAAGTCCCCACAGGCTTAATATTCTTGCACAAAGTCCCGATATAGGTTCAAGAGAGTATTTGGGTGATCATTTGAAAGAACGGTTACGTAATCGCTAAATTTCAAACAAAAGTCAACCGAAAAACTTGCTCATGATGTCACAAGAAAACACTAAACAAAACTTGTACATTCAATGTTAAATGGGTGGAGTGCGTGACCTTTAGGGGTATTCTATTGAATATAAAGGATAACATTTTTATTTATTTGGCCTTTGAATTTTAAATTTACTCAGGGTTCTCCTTGGGGGTTACCTATGGATTCATGTGAATTTTTTCTTATTTTTCTCTTGTTTTACGAAAAATATTAAAAAATTGTTTGTTTTATAATAAAACAGAAATAAATTAATAAAAGAAATATTGAAACTATAAATTTTTATACAAACTTTTGGCTAAAATTTATGAAATTGCTAAAATATATTGCCGTACTAATACTATGTTCAGACATGTACTTTTATTGAATTAATATTCGGTTTATTGATAACAATATTTTTAGTGTTCAGACACAAAATTTATTTGACAGCTGGTAAACAAAACAGCTGATTGCTTCAACAACATTGCTTTTAATTTAATCGCGAAAATTAGTGCCAAAAAAATTTGAGAAAAATGGAAAACAACTTAACATTGGAAAAGGTCTTACTAATGATTAACCGAAATGCCGAACTGTTGCGGTTAGTAGGGAATATTTCTGACTCCAAAGTGGCTTCTCTCAGAAGGATGAGATAGAAAAATTTAATTAATACTGCATAGCTTGCAGAAAAGAAAGCTTTTGCTTATGGCACTGTTAGAGGAAAATGAAACTCAAAGGTCTTTATTTGTTAACTGCGGAATACGTCGTATTTTCAAAATATACCGGTCAGGTAACATATTTTGCATAAACCCGAGGATGAAATTGCGAGAACTGTTATAGATTATCAGTCAAGACCTAGAAGGTCAGCCATACTTGGAGAAGACAGGTAGAAAGAGAAGCTGCTTTCTTCAGAACAGCAACTGGATTCCCAGTAATATCTTAGTTCAGGGTGTTATAAATAACTTTTCGAAATAAATTAGAAATTATCATCAAACAACATTGGGATCGAAAGGGTTAAAAATTAAATACGACATCAAGTCTGTGATGTTATTAAAATTCTTTTTTATATGACATCAGTTGGAAATATTTTCTCATCCCTTGCTGCTGACCTTCCATTTTTTGTTTGTTGTTGACATTTGAGTTGTCGAATACCAATAGAAAGTATTCGGAAAATAGTAATATGCTCACAGAACGTACTTATGACAGTGCTGTATTTGAAGTTTTAATCAATATAACAATTTATGACTTTATTGAGCAATAATTAATTGACATTTTATATGAAATATTAAGATCAATAATGCCGTTTATTGCGATTTTCTCAATATACGTGCATGTCTGAACATAGTATAAGACTTTTGCTGTCCACTGTAAGTCATACTTCGGGCTTGAACTACTACTAGGACTTTATATGATAAGGTGGCTCTTTCTATCTTTCCTGTCGTATTATTACTTGACGTAGTATCATTACCAATTTGAAATCATATGGAATCCACCGGATCTAGCTTTAAGAGCTTAAGAATGAGAAAGTATTGAACTGTACTTTTTGCCACAGAAGGTCATATAAAATCTTGTATACAATTGTACAAATACAATACATACCCAAATGTATTCTTAATTTCGTTATTAACGTTCTGTTATCTTCTTTCAAATGTATTTCTTCCTTAGAATTTCAACAATTTTGAAAAATCATTTGGTTTGTATGAATCAGCGATTAAAAATTTCATGACTAGTGATGCTGTTCAAGTGTAAAGATTATTGATGAATAGTTGATGAAATGTAAGCCTTAATTACATATAAAACATGAAATTATGTAAAGTTATGGTGGTTATACATCAAATATTGCCAAAATCAAAATAAATCCCTGCATATTAGAATTCAAAAGTTATTCGTAGAAGAATGATACGGCAAAATAAAAACTTTATCTTTCAGTAATTGATAAGGCTTAAGGCAATTCGAAAATATTTCAAGTCGACTGTTTAGCACGCTACAGCTTAACTGTAAAAAAATCTACATTCAAGGCAATTTCATTACCCACCTATAGTTTGTTAGTTATTATGATTAATAGCTTGGTTAATTAGGACCAAGAGCTCGGTGAAACACCTGGGAATAGGGCTGGATCCCAGACTAAAATTTTCGTATCAGATTCAGTATTCGGCTAACAAGGCCCAGAAGATCGTTGGACAGCTCAGCAGATTAATGGCGAACATTGGAGGCCCGCTACTGGGGAGACGGAGACTCCTGATGGAGGTTGGAAACAGCATTATGCTTTATGGGAGCGAAATTTGGGCCGAAACACTAGATGTTAAGAAGCGATCAAACTCACTTGTATCGGTACAGAGAACGGCTGCATTGCTTATCGTGGCGGCATATCGTATAGTGTTCGCTCCAGCCGTACTGGTGATAACAGGTATAATCCCTGTTGATCTGCTGGCAGCGGAGCGGGTGGAAATCACATAACCGGTTACTTCAGGGAAAACACCATTTCAAAATGGCAACAACGATGGAACGAGGAAGATAGAGGAAGATGGACGGCGAGACTTATTCCGGCCATAAGGCCATGGATTGGTTGAAATTTGGAGAGGTAAATTACTACGTTACACAGGTGCTATCGGGTCACGGATATTTTAGGAAATATCTGCACAGAATGCGCAAGACCGCCTCCCCTTACTGTCTTTACGAAGAAGGGGAGGTAATTGATGACGCAGAGCACACTGTTTTCGAGTGTGCACGCTGGCAGAGCTATCACTCTGTACTGACGTCAATAGTCGGAACGATCACAGCCGCTAACATTGACCCCGAGGTCATGATTGCGAGTAGTAGAAATTGGACCTCGGTGGTGAATTACATAGGTCGCATTCTGAGACCAAAAAAGAGAGATCTTGAGGCTGCAGAACAAGTCTGCATGGTTATACTGTCACACGTACCAAGCGAATACGAAACGATGATTTAGACGAAAGGGATAGTAGAGGCGCTTATATGTCTCCTCAACTTTCGATACGCAATCCGCACGCGGATATGGACATAAAGAACTCCACTCTGAAGTAAAACCACCGTAGTTCCGGAGTGGGCACAAACAAGTCCACATGAGACGAGGGGGGATTTAGTGGGTGAGGCCCCACACACGGAGGATGTGACGACTTCCTCTAAGGTGCGGTTAGGTACATTTACCCCTCCTCAGCGTAAAAAAGATGATTAATAGCTTCGCGCTGACCAATTTTTCCAACTGTGTAGCATCATTTATAGGTACGCATACAATTTGAGTTGTGAAATCTAAATAAAGTATCCTTCCTTCTTGTAAATACATTTAACATCCATTGAGTCCAGAAGCTTAATAAAAAATAATTCACATGTCACTGTCTGCATACGAAAGAAGATCTCTCAATAAAACACCTTCTCTTAATGCCACATGCACAATGGGGTTTTGGGTATTGAAATTTGTATCATTGACTTCATTAGATTTTTTTTCTTATTACACAAATACACATACACGCATATAACATACATATACATTCATGTAGACAGTGTAACAATTGTACGAAACGTAGCAACATTTCTTATCACACGATAATAAATGACCACAGGTATTCGCCCAGAATATTAAGTAAGTTTTTATACATACAGACGAATAATCTTTTTTTTTTGGTAGAGGGGAGCGTATTGGAGTGTAGTTTTTTGCGTCAAATTTTAGACCAAATTCAACAAAAATTCGAGGTCTGTTTAGGCAATATAATTACTTTCTTTACTAAAACTACTTAAAGGAAATTTTCCCTAGGGCTTGAGGACTTAAAGTGATAATGGAAAACAGAAATGTTATTGGAAGCCAATCCTTTAATTCATTATTTCATGGCATTTCTATTTTAATTGTGATTTAACGGTACGTGCAAGGTTACATAAATAAAGCTGTATGGCATCAATTGAAGTCGCCGTAGTCTAGTAGGTAGTGTGTTGGCTTATTAAACGTAAATCCAGGGTTCGAGCCTTAGGCCAGACAACAAAACAAAATACAAAAAGTATTTTCTCGGCGACATTCTCTCAGCAGATTTCTGGCATAAACTCTGGGAGTAAATAAAAATTGCCATGGAAAGTTTCTCAAAAATCTATCGTTCGGAGTCGATATTAAATAGTAGGTCCCGCCACGCATGTATGAAATTAACACACTCAACATAAGTGGTGTGAGAAGCTAGGTTGTAATCCTGACTGAAGGTTTGTAACGACCAATTATGTTTGTATGTATGTATTATTTTTAATATTAAACGTCTCTCGAAAATTTAGTTTTACTTAGAATTTCTTGTGCTATTTTCTTACATAATTTTTGTTCATTTAGACGTGAGGCCAGCTAAAAAGCCAACACTCAACGTACTAGACTACGGAGACTTTATAATGTCGTTATTGATACATCCCAGAAGGAAATACTTGTGTGCATATCAGAATAGAGAATTGTCCTTGTTGACATTAAGCAACATCCAGTAGTTTATCAGACCAATTGGTATGAAGGACAAATAATAATGATACTCTGTATAGATTTAGGGCCGTAAAATATATCACAATGCCACCTACATATACACGATACTAACAACACAGTGTAGCGAAAGAGGCAAAATTACAGATTTGATCACAAGAAAGTCCTCCTTGCTCTTTAACAATTATAACAACAAATTTTAACAAAAATTCACACTAAGTAAGGGTATTTACTTGTCATCTAACCATGAAAAAAATTTATATTCAATTTGCCAATCAATATGCTAATAAATAAAGTTCTACCCTCGTACGTATATAATAAAGCCAACCTCTACAATAAATAAATGTTTTACAAGAGCAACCATAACACACTGAATGTACATGTGAGTGAAAATAAGGACGAGGATGAGGACGAGGATGATGATGATGATGATGATGATGATGATGTTGCTTAAAAAATATGGTGGTCATACCATTAATTTGGTCTGACCACATGTGGTGTCTCAGCATGAATGATTTTTTTTTTACAAAGGAGCCATAAAATAAAAATTGAAAAATCCAAGAGAACTTCAATTTATTCATGCTCACAAACATAAAACACAAACAGTTAAACATATTTAAGGGTTTTCTACCCATACTCGAATACTTTTTTAAATTAAAAACAAATGTTTAAAATCTGGCCAATTAAATAAGAACAAAAAAAAACTCAACAACATTTTGAGTAAAACCATTATCGAAACCAATTGAAACTACATTAAGCCGATAAGTAATGAAAAGTTTATCAAATACTACAATGGAATTATTATCACTGCTGCTCTTTGGTTTCTCTACCGAGAAATATCTGGATTTGCAAAGATAATATTTGCAACTGATTTTATTGGTTTTCATTGAAATTCAAACAGGATAGACAGGCAAATGCAAACGAAAACTTATTCTCTGTTATCTACACCCTTTTCCCAAAAGCATATCAAAAAAAGGGGAGAGAGAAAAAATGTTTGTCTACTTTGTCAAAAAAGGGCATTGACAGACAGCCAGTGTAGAATGTAGAAATTCTTCTTAAATGCCATTTTAAATTTTATTACAATCATCAAAATAGCGTAATTTATTGTGAATGTAACTTTAGTAACACCACTGCCTTCAATAATTGCTTTGACCTGATTCATTTACTCACTTGTTATCACTAGGAAGTGATAACAACAACTGAAACAGAGCTTAAGGAATATTCAAAATTGTGTTGGAATTTTATGTTATACAGTTACAGGCATGCGCTGTAACAGAAAGGATATTTACTCTTTGCAAAAGGATGTGTCTAAAGGAATGCATGCTGCATGAAACGTTTTCGAATGAAACAGAATAACATCGTGGAATTAAAACATGTTAAATTAACAGAATCGTACAGTGGCGTGTCTATCAAGAGTATTTAAATAAACATGATGTTCGAAAATTTTTTTTTTATAATTAAGTCATCAGAAGTTTCTGTATGTCCATGATTTCGTGGTTCAAACCCCAGGTCATGCATTTCGAAAAAAACGAAATATTTTTTTTGGCGACTTCCTCTCTACTGTTTACTATCAAAAACTGCGAGAGTAAATAAAATTTCCATTAAAAGTTTTTCTAAAATCTGTAGCCTTTAAACTTCCGCCACACATGAAAAGAAATTAACACACAAAACATGGTTTTAGGTTTAGGTCGGAGTGGTAGCTCTGATATCCCAAAGCTCACTTGAGCACGCATAGCGGCCCGTTGTGATGCCGCGGGTGAACGCAGTCCCTGTACTGACAAAGTTCCACCAAAATCATGGAAAAGGAAGAAGTATGTCAGCGCAAGGGCTTCACATCAAAAGCACGACTACCCTACACTGGAAAACCAACCAGAAAGTTTGACGACCGAAGCTATATCCTTGATATCAATAGATGATAGCTCCGTCAAGCTGACAAGAAATGGGGAGCCAAATAACCTATATATACACCTAGCAAGAGACGTGCACTGACAAAGAAAGCAGATAACAGTCTCCTCTTCCTCAGCGGATCTGCATCCACGGCAAAAGTCGTTAAATGGGAGCCTCATTCTTTCCGCGTGTCTACCCATAACTCAATGACCTATAAGACTGGCCACTGTGGTTGAGATGACGTCACGACCAAGACCAAATAATTGGTTGGTACGCCTTCTATCCATCAAGGGCCAGGTGAGTCTAGCGGTGGAGTAGGACTCCTCGTTGTACAGGACCACCGTGATATTTTGGCCAGTAAATTCCAATTTGATCCCAGCAAATATAATGGATATTCTGCTTGACAGTATATTTTTCACGTTGCCCATGCTTCACATATGAATGCTTGCGCTTGTAGTTGTCCTAATGTATACACTTTTTCTCTTAATTGATAAAGTAATGCAAAAATCATTTCTTTTTAAAGCGATCAAACTAAATTTCAGCCATACAAACTCGTTTTCAAACATCTCACGGCTTCAATACATAGATACATACATACATAATTGATCATTACCACCCTTCAGTCAGGATTACGACCTAGTTTCTCACGCCACTTATGTTGTGTGTGTTAATTTTATACATGAGTGGTGGGACCTACAGTTTAAAGTCGACGCCGAACGATAGATTTTTGAGAAACTTTTTCATGGCAGGCTTATTTACTCTCAGAGTTTTTGCCAGAAATCTGATGAGAGGAAGTCGCCGAAGAAATACTTTTTGTATTTAACTTTGATGTCTGGCCTGGGGTTCAAATCCTGGCTTTACGTCTAATAAGCCAACACACTACCTTCTAGACTACGGCAAACTTTAATACATGTGTCCCCTATTTCCTTGCTTTTGAATAAATTCATCTGCTTTTAGACGACATGAAATGGCTGCATGACTGGCGCCTAATGATTATGCAAGCTCTTCATTAATCTAACACGCATCTTGAGCAGCAATGTTTTCAATTTATGGTCTTCAAACTTATTTAGCTATTCAGTTATGTCATCATTGTACATAATTTTTACTGAGATCGGATCAACAATGTTTCTCACGAAGTCGTTTTTTCGGTAGTCTGAAAAATTTTTCATCGCGAAAAAATTATGATTTGTACAACCAAAGCAAACTAAACAATGTTGAAATATTTGACAGCAACTTCAAATGAAATGTATATATCTTTGATAGAAAACAAAAATACTACTTCTGAAAGAATTCCGTTTTATGACAACATTTACAGTGAAATCAATAAATGAGTCTTGCGATATCTAGTAACCCGTTGGAGCACCACCGCGCAAAACCTCAAGTGTTACATTTACAATGATGAAAATGAAAATTCAGCGTGTTTATCTCATGAAAAATTGAGTCAGAATATTTGGGCATTGTATTGTACAGTACAGCTTAGTTATTACTTTTATTACGGGGCACTGCGAGATTAAATTGCTGACAAGGATTTGGAACAGATCGCAGCCGGACTATTGCATGGTATGTTGAGATGAGGACGAACACCTCTTCTGTAACTGTCCAGCCCTTAGTAGGTTGAGGTTGAAAACCCTTGGTAGGGGTTTCTTTAAGGGTTTGAATTCTGTGTCTAGAGCTGACATAAAGGCTCTCCATGGATTCATTATCAGTTTGAGCTGGTTGAGAAGAGCTTGGGCTTCAATTGTGGTCGCGCTCTGTTGTGTGTTTTGCTAGTCTGTGTAATTTCTCTGCTTCCTTATTCTAACTTTCCTACTTCCTCTCCTTTCTCCCTATCTCCCCTATTATCCTCTCCCCTTTAGGACATTGTTTCAATGGGTCAACTGGACTTCCAGGTACTGTCTTAATTGGCAAGTACACGTCCTCTAACCTAAACCTAAACCTAAACATTCATACATATTCAGACAAACGTATGTAATTAGTTGGAAAATTCTGTTTATATTCAGAGTTTTCTCGAAATGTCTGCTCTGAACTTTTATTTGGTTGGCAGTAAAAGGAAATTTGGAAGTTAATTTTACATTTGCAAACATATGTTTTTTTTTTGAACTTTAAAATATTTTATTATACAACTATCAGGTTTCACTTAAAACAAAACCACGTGTTAAAAAAAAAACTGAATATAATTAAGAAAACCACAAACAATAAATGGAGTATAAGAATTTACCCGTTTAATAATAAAATTGATAAGCAATTACAGGTAATAATAATTTATTGACTCAATTTCCGATTTTTTGGAAATATAAGCCCACATTTTTAACAAATATTATCCACGAATTCTTTTGTATTTAGGTATTTAAAATGATTCCAAATCCACTTTAGTGAGATGGAATGAACTTTTAAGGATTTTTTGTGCAAGTGTGTCATCAGTATAATTTAATTTTAATTGTTGTTTTTGTAATAAATTGATTAAATTTTTTTAAAGCAATAATAATTAGAAATATATATACTCGTATATTGTTACGTTTTTACCTTTTAAAAAATGTTTAAAATATGAGCTCATAGATTGCAAATAAAATGAAAATTAATCTGTGTTTAGTTTTATTTAAAATTCTTTTTTATTCGTACAATTCTGTGTCCACTGTTTACAACTTTATGTATACAACAACAATTGCCTTGTTTGTTATTCCTCTGTTTACACCCTTTGCATAAATAATAACAATTACTAGACAATTGTTCGACAGATATTTGTAACGGAGATCTTCAAACCACGATTACTTGCTTCAAACGCACCGCGTCTTCACACAAGACTGACTGAAGTTTGCATGCTTTGCCTTGCCTGTTATGTGTCAACGTAAACAGTCTGATGAATGTTCTTAAAGGCAAATGTTCGCGCCTTCGCCTTCTCGAGATCCCTATAAATGTAAACATCGTTGTTTCATTATTGTTGTTTGTGTATTTTGTTTACATTTATTTTTCTAGTGTTTGTTTTTGTATTTTTGTTTACTTGTTTACCATTTTTTATGCTGGTGTTTGTTGTTATATTACGCAGTGCGATAATTTGTAAATAATCTTTACCATACTCTTACCATATGGTTTACGAATTATAATCTTTTAGCATTATTCTGTACACGCATTTCGCTGTGAAGTGCTCACATATATGATAGGACCGTACCGCTGTTATATCTTTAATGAAGTGTGATATGAGAGAAGTCGAATGTTCGTCTATCGATAAATAAAACTGTTTGATGTGATAGAAGATCGTAAAAACTGCCACTGGTCTGATCATCCACGCGTAGTTCAAATGCCGGAAGTCAACAGAGCTGCTAAAGCAAGAATTCAAGAAATTCTGGCCCGGAAAATAAATATCTTGCAAAAGCCTATGAATCTCATTCTTACATTATAATTACTTGGACTTTCTAAAACAAAGCTTAAAAATAATGGGTGGAAAAGTTTAAATATCTTTTGGTGAGGCACGCTGATAACTTGCACAGAACAATTTTGTTTGTTTTGTTTAGAATGTTTACCGTTGAGGAAACTCTTACAATCAAAATGGTAGATTGTAAACATGATCGTCTAAAAATGCATTTGAAAGAGTCATCAATCAACGTAGCTAATGGTTTGCTGGGATGTCTCTTACGAAGAGGTCGCTCACTCGCATTTCTGAGAACAAGGGCTCAAAATATTGCCAAAGTTTACCAAGAAACCATTAAGAAAGCTTTTTAAGACCACTTAACCGTACTATTTTGCCATAGCCATGTAGGTTGGGTGTTGCCTTATTAGACGTGAGGCCACTGTTTAAACCCCAAGGCAGTCATCTCCAACAAAATAAACTATGAAAAATATTTCTTAGGCGACTTTCTCTCAGCAGATTGCTGACAAAATCTCTGAGAGTAATAAAAAAGTCTGTCATTCGGAGTCGACTTTAAACTGCAGGACCCACCACTGATGTATAAAATTAGCACACACACAATATGGGTGGTGTGAGAAGCTATGTTGTAATTCTGAAGGGTTGTAATGAACAACTATGTATGTTATGTACCAAAATCTGTCGTGGACTTTCCAGCAGTATTCTGCGCCAGCTCAGCAATATCATTAGCGACTCAAACTTGCCTTTGAAATTACTTACCACCCTTGATATCATGGCCCTCTCGCAGTCCTGAGTTAACCTTCTATGATTCTGAAGGCAATTGTGGTTTATCACAAACGATACCCCAACATTGATTCAATAAAGACAGCATTGATTCGTGCTGTGGCCAATTTTTCGATTGACGAGGTACTTGCGGCCAAAATTACTTATTTCGATAGATATTCGGTAATGGTTATATAAATAAGCTAGAAGTCGCCGTAGTCTAGTAAGTAGTGTGTTGGCTTATTAAACGTAAAGCCAGGGTTCGAGCCCCAGGCCAGACATCAAGACAAAATACAAAAAATATTTCTTCGGCGACTACCTATTTGACCTCCGGATACTGTACTTGTCTTAATTGACAAGTACACTTCCTCTAACCTAACCTAACCTATCCTATGGTTTATCACAAACGATACCCCAACATTGATTCTCTAAAGACAGCATTGATTTCTGCTGTAGCCCAAGTACCTCGTCAATCGGTACTTGGGCCAAAGTCACTCATATCGATAGACATTCGATAATGGTTTTATAAATAAACTTCTAGTCGCAAAGACAAACTGATATTAGAAATTTCAAATATGTACAGTGTGGAGGAAATTGGCAAATTTATAAGGAACTAGGCATAGCTAAAGATTGTTACTGCTGTCTAGAGTAACAAAGTCTGTAGCAATGTAAGGGTGGCCAGTATGGATGAGTGATGTTGGTATTCATTTTTAAAGATGAGTAATTTCCGTACCAACTTGACATACTCGTAAAAAAAGAGAAAAAGTTCACCATAAAAAACAAAATTCAAATGGCAATGACTTTTAAAAATAACATAAAAAAATCAAGAAAAATAAAGAAAACAAAAAAAACTTGAACACAGCGATTACAAAGACACACTTTCAAAGGGAGAGAGAGACACATCCCTAAAATAAGTAAAACATCTATTTTGGCCATAAAAGATATATGAAAAGAAAGAAAAAAAAACAATTTTTTAACATTTTTTTGTTTTGAGTTGTGCTTTTATTTCTCAGTTAACGCCAAAAAACAATAAGAAAAAATAAACGAAACAAAATATTTCAATTCCATTTTATTTCAATCTGTATTTTTATTTTGTTTTTATTACCATTAAATTTTAGCCCATTTTAGAAACCGAAAGAGAGTTCAAAGGAATTTGCAAACATTTGCTAAGTTTAGTACGCCACAGACATTAAGCCAGTAGAATAGTTGTTAAGCACACGACAATTTGAAACAAAAAACCAAAAAAAAAAAAAACAAAATCAAACTCTAAAGCATATTACCCCAAAGGCAGTGTAGAAGAAGGACGACAACGAAAAGCGTTAACGTACTAATGTAAAGGAACGTATTGAAATAACGAAATTGCAACTATAAGGCGATATATGTATAAGGCGAAGACGATTTTTAATTAAATTTTATTTAAAGCGGTATCCACTACTGGCTTTCGCAGACTTACGGGCGCTGGCAAACGAATATAAACAGAAAATGAAAGAAAATGAGACACACAAGGAAATGAAAACAGGATTATTGAGCATAAAAATAGGTCGTTGACGATAAGAGCTGTTAACTGTAAGTGTAAATAATCAAAACGAAATGAAAAGAGAGTTTAAGAGAATTAATGAAACAAAGAAACGAAGCATAACAACCGAAAAAAAGACAGAGAGCGAGAGAGAGAGAGTGAATGTGAGAAAAAACGGATGCTGTAGTGTTTCATTTCCGTTAAGCCATAACTGAAGGATTTTATTGAAAACGTTATTTTATTTTGTGTTTGTGTTTGTGTTAAGTGTTAGTGTATATGTATGTTAACAAATAGACATACTGACACACTCTTTTTGGATGCTCGACTCTTGTTAACTATTATCTCATACTCTTGCGCCTTTTTTAGTAGCAAAACCAAAACAAAAAAAAAACAAAAAAAAAACACAAAAAGTCCAAATGAAAAAGAGGACAACGAGCACACAAATATTATAACGATACGATAAAAATGCTCCCTAAGAGTTTCTCTCATTTATTTTAAACAAACACTTCGTTTAGAGTCATCGTCATCGTTTTCATCACAAGTCGTCGTTTTTCTATTTTCTGTTTAACAAAACACAAAAATTTTTCACATCGTATTTGATGACGATTCGGTTCCATATTTTGTTCCATATTCTTTTCAAACGGCACGGTAACAGTGTATTCGTACATGTGTTTGTATGTATGTGTGTTTATATAGGTCCTTACTCGTATTACGCTGCTGGTAATGAGCCATACGTTAAGTCGTCACTATCTTTAGACTGTTTCAGTCGTCATTGCGTGTTGTAGGTGGTCGGGTGGTGACTCCAGCTAAAAATCCAAGAATAGAACAAAAACTCTATTGAACTGAAAAAGAAAATCTTAAATTCAAGGAAGCATAATAAAAAATAAAAAAAATCAGATGAAATAAAAAAAAATATACAAGTAAAGAAGAGTACAAAGTAACATTTCGTATAAAAAAAAATTCTAAGAAAAATTATTTTAAGGCCAGTGTTTTGGCTTTTAAATAAAACAAGAACTTGACAGTAAACGAGCAACTCCCTGAAAAGAATTCTTGGAATCCTGAACTACAACATTTATTTGACCAGTTACGAAACGTGAGTGGTGTGAACAAGATGTGTTTTTATTATTAACGTAAGCTCGTTAAAAACGTAATGAAAACAAATGCTAAAAAATAAAAGCAACGTATAAGAAAAATTTAAAACAAAAAAATTATTTGTGCAAGAAAATGTGTAACAATGAAATTAAATCTGAAAAAACCCATCAATTTTTTTTTAATTGTACTAAATGTTAAAAAAAATTAATTTTATTATATTAAGTTTTCTAAATTAAAATACTTTTAATTAATAGAAAACCCGATTAAACTTAAAAAAATTTTTTCTTTCGATTTTTTTTAATAAAAAATTCTTTTTTCCATTATTACCATTTTGAACAAATTCTATTTGTTTTATACGAGTTTAAAAAAAATATCAGAAATAAAACAGTGAATTCAAACCAGAAATGTTGACCACAACATTTGATTAAATTTCATGTCGTTGGTAAAAATTTTTATACAAAATTGTGTTTTTTTACACAAAGAGTCTGGTCGATCTTTATTAGTTTTTAGCTGTAATATCCTGCTAATCAATTATAACCATTTAATTGTATGCTCCAATACATCCATAAATTTTGCCTATACATTGAGGTTTTTGCTGGTTTTGTGGTAAGTTTAAAACATGATGAAAAAAATTAATTTAATTTTAAATAAAATACAAATAAAAATTGAGCAGAAGCTTAAAAGAATTTAATATTGAATGTGATTTGAAATTGTAATAACTTAAGAACAGCCGTATTTAAAATAAGAAAATTTTTAAATACTTTCTAAAAAAAATATGGTTACCACTACTTTAAACCAACATTAAACTGACATTAAAATTTTGTATAGTTTTAATTATGTAAAATTTTTTGTATTTTAATTAACTTGTTGTTAATATAATATTCATAATATAATATTCATTAATTCTATTATTCCGTTTAAATTGCCAACAGTTTTCACTACAATTAAGACAATATTTTACACATTTTAGTTTTCTTTTACGGTAGACACTACATACATATGTACATATGTGAATAAAAAATAACATAATATTTTGCATACCAATTTATTTACAACTGAGTTATAAATGAACTTAACAAAACTTTTTTAAAATTTCGTTTATTTTTTAAAAACACAAACATTTGTAAATTTATTAACGATTTAAAGTAGGTCTACTTGTACTTTAAATTAACATTTTAAAGTTTGTTAAATATTATTAACAAATTATTAAGTGTTAAATATAGCCACTAATCGCATAAATTTTTTTGTTTTATTTTAATGAAAATAAAAATTATTAAAAATATTATTTCAGTTAAAAAAAAAAATAATTACAAAAATTTAAACCTGCAAAGCATAAAGTGCAGCCAGGTTGTTATAAAATATATGTTAGATTTTAGCATCCCTAGGATAATGTATTATGAACTAATTCATTGAATTAATTAAACAAATTTATTTATTCATTAATTCAAATACAATTTCAAATTATATGTAACTATAACGAGCCAAGTAAATTGGATCGTATAAGCGGTGTAGTGTACAGGGGCTACAGTCCCTCGTGCGAATCGGACCTACGACCCTTACACTAATCGCCTATCACACTAGCGCTGCACCCTCAAACAAATTTATAAATGCAGTTATTAAGGAAAAAATTATTGTTCGCACTGTGTTATTCGTACTGAAGTCGAAAGAGGAACATATTTTACGGTTTTAGTATAATGTGCCTCAACTGATTTATAGTTTTCGAATAAGAATTCCTAAAACACGATTGTGAAATTTATTTATTTTATTTATTTATTATTAATCATAGAAAAACAAGATAATAATCTTATAAATGAAAGTGCTATGGGAGTACGTCAAAGAGGAAAAAGTAATAACAAATCAGTGATTATATGAGTAAGGAATTTTTTGAAGTACAGTAGAAATAAAAATGAATGTTTTAATAATTAGAAATAATAATTAATTTTTAATAAATTAGAAAAATGAAAATTATTAATCACTAATAAAAATAAAAAGTAAAAATTTATAAAACAATCAAAATATGTTAAAAACTACTTACTACCTTTTTGAACTTAGTTGCATTGCCTATGTTCTGAATAAGAGAGACAAAAGAGTCCTATGCGTTAATTTGATAATTTTCCTACCGCGGTTGGATCTAGCAAATCTAATCCTGCTAAATAAGTATATTGGCTGTTTCAAAGTAATAATCTTATGGAGGAAATTAGGCATTTAATATTTAATAGATTATCAAAATTAATACCATATATCTGATAAGAAAATTGCGATATATGGTCTCGACGTCCCATAATAAATACATATCTGGCTATGTTATTGTAAGCCAAGTTGAGTTTCCGCCTATCACCAGTATCACAGTTTGCGAAAATTTCCGATACATATAAAATAACAGGAATCAAAACGATTTGGCCAGTTGCAGGCGTATGGCAAAAGGAGTCGAATCTATAACAGGCCGTAAGTTCCTAAGCATACCGTAAACTCTACCAACGATGACATTAATGTGGTTAGACCACGTTAGCCGACCATTAAAGATAACACCCAGATTAGATGCCGATTCAACAAAATCTATTTTATTCCCCCTGATAATAATTTCCGGCACATCAAATGCTCTCTTAGTCCTGTAGAGGAATAAACATTTAGATTTAGAGGGATTTGTACAAAGTCCATTAGCACTAGCCCAGTTGTCAATTTTCCGGAAATCATCGTTGATCGAGTCTATACATAGGCTGATATTATCAATACAAGTGCTCCTATAAAGCTGAACGTCATCAGCGTACATATGTACGCTACAATTATGCAAAACATCAGGTAGGTCATTAATGTATATACAGAACAAAAGAGGCCCTAAAATTTATGCCTGAGGAATACCTCTTCCAACGTGTACCGAATTCGAGATGTTGCCGTTTAGGTAAACTCGTTGTGATCTGTTCAAGAGATAGGAACGTATAAGACTACAAGCTGAATTAAACAAATGAAGGAGGGTCTGTAGTTTCCTCAATAATATTTTGTGATCAACCGTATCAAAAACATTAGTGTGATCCAAAAGAACTAAAAACGCTATGTAATTTTCATCCAGTTTCAACCTAAGGTCATCAACTACATTGACTAAAGCAGTAGTGCAGCTCCTAGCTTTCATAAATCCCGACTGCTTATCAGTTAAAGTTAAAGTGCAAAATTACCTAACTTGTTTATTTTAGTTACATCGCGCTTTTTTGTGAATATTGATGTGAATACAAGCATAGAAAAAAATAGAAATTTTTAAAATACATACATACATGCATACATAATTGGCCATTACAATCCTTCAGTCAGGATTACGGCCTATCTTCTCGCACCACTCAGGTTGTGTGTGTTAATTTTATACGTGAGTGTGGCGGAACCTACAGTTTAAAATCGACTCCGTACTACAGATTTTTGAAAATCTTTTCATGACATATTTACCCTAAACAATTTAGGTTAGTATTTAGATAGGAAAAGTAATAGCAGGTGATAAGTCAGCCGTATCATGACACAAATTCAAGCTAGAAGCACTTCTTAGTTCCACTGCCTAGTTCATGGACAACAAAAAGCAAAATAAAACTTGACTTGTATTTAAATTAAAACCCAGTGTCCCTTGTAAACTCCTTTTTTAACAAATTTTGAAATTTTTAAATTTAAAAAGGAAATATTTTGCTGGAATTCGACGCGCTAACTGTGCTTAAAAATCTCCATAGTTTAGTAGTTAGTATGTTGGCTTATTATACGTGAGGACACAGTTTAAGCTCCAGCTCTGACATCTCCAATAGAATGAGACTACCTTATCTCAGCAGATTTCTGGCAAAAGAGTAAATGAAATTGCTATGAAAAGTTGTTCAAAAATATGGCATTCGTTATAGGCCCCGCCATTCGTATATAAAATTAACACACACAGCATAAGTGGTGTGAAAAGCTAGTTCGTAAGCCTGATTGAAGGGTTGTAACGAGCTCTTATCTATGTACTTATGTATGTAACTGTATTTAAAACTTAATTTTTATTTCAAAGATCTAATGGCAATTAAATTGCAACAATTTTAAATATTATTTTGCAATATTTAAGAAGATAACAAACAGTATGTTTTAATTATTTTAAAGTTCTGCTGTATTGTTTTCATTTCAGCCATATAATTAATATTACATGTATGCACACAATTAAAAAAAAAGAGAGTGTATATGTACATAAATAAACCTCATCATAAATTTAAATTCCATTAAACAAAAATAAAAAATCTATTTGGAGAAAATTACATTTCATTTCATTCTATTTTGAATACATACGGATATAAAATCCATGTTGCAACATCATTACATTCGTTGTTAATGTAATGAATGCGATACATATTTTTGTTTGAATAAATATTTGTGTGTAAAATAATTTAATCGCATTCTAATTCAATAAATTAGTGTGAATTTTTATTTTTATTTTTCTCAGTTTATTCCACTCAATGAATGGATGGTCGGTCGAGTCGGTCTGTTTTTGGTTGGTTGAAATTATAAACGAAATTAAGTTTTTATGATTATTTTCGTTTGTTTTGTTGGCGACGTATTCAAATAAATTAAAATGTATTTTTGCAATTTAAGGTTGTTTAATTATATATAATTGATCTATTTAATTAAAATTTGTGTGCAAATTACTTTGCATCACAGCCGCATATTCGTGTACATAAATATCTCTGTTTGTTGTTATCAAATGAATGTTTTTTGTTCAGCTAATAAATAATTTCAATAAAAATTCTTGAATAGAATTTAATTAGTAAAATTAAAAGGAAATTCTAATAAACAAATGCAAAAAAAACTACGGCTTATTATTTTTGTTTTTGTTTTTTGCATTCCATTTCATTTATGATGTAAAACTGATTTTATTTTTGAAAATATCGCGAATCTATTGTAATTCAATAGCATTGAAATGAAAATTTCAATTGAAAATCAAAGAGATTTACTTATTTTCATGTAAAGTAATGTAGAAATAAATTTTTATTTCATTAATTTCCATTGAAATCAGAAATATATGTGTTGTTAGGTATGAGATATCGTTAGTATTCCACCCAGACGGTCTATTGCATGACTCTTTCTCTATAATGACTTTCCCACGCATGTTACTCTGACATACTTCAGCAAGCTATTCAATGCTGGTAGAGACAACTCCCTGCCTAGTGCTCCAGCTCAAGTTCCATAATCATGATCTGTGACTTGTTTTGCATATGTACAGCAGATCCCATTTTGAATAAATTTTCTTTGAGTTTACAGTGAGGTCAATCAATTTCGTACAAAGATCCAAATCACATACCGATTTTCAAAGATTGTTGTCCATGCATGCTACCCATGTCGTAAGCTCATCTATCTCAGCATTAATCTTCCTCATTGTCCACATATCCCAAAACCCAGCAAATGATTCCCTATTCATTCCGCCTAATCGATTCAGTGCGCCTAAGCAGTCCCAGTTTAATCGTAACATAATATTGTTGGACTAAAGAGGTAGTCGCCGTAGTCTAGTAGGTAGTGTGTTGGCTTATTAGACGTAAAGCCCGGGTTCGTATCCCAGGTCAGACATCAAAAAGAAATATGGAAAAAAAATATTTCTTCGGCGACTTCATCTCAGCAGATTTCTGGCAAAAACTCTGAGAGTAAATAAACCTGCGATGAAAAAGTTTCTCAAAAATCTGTCGTTTGGAGTCGACTTTAAACTCTACTTCTCGCCGCTCACGTATAAAATTAACGCACACAACATGAGTGGTGTGAGAAGATAGACTGTAATCCTAACTGAAGGGTTGTAATGGCCAATTATGTAAATGTACATATATAAAGAGAAGTCGCCGTGGTCTAGTAGGTAGTGTGTTGGCTTATTAGACGAAAAGCCAGGGTTCGAGCCCCAGGCCAGACATCAAATAAAATACAAAAAGTATTTCTTCGGTGACTTCCTCTCAGCAGATTTCTGGCAAAAACTCTGAGAGTAAATAAAATTGCCATGAAAAGTTTCTCAAAAATCTGTCGTTCGGAGTCGACTTTAAACTGTAGGTCCCGCCACTCATGTATAAAATTAACACACACAACATAAGTGGTGTGAGAAACTAGGTCGTAATCCTGACTGAAGGGTTGTAATGACCAATTATGTATGTATGTATGTACATATGTAAAGAGGTAAGATGTTAAGCTGATTGACTATTAGTATTGAAATGTCCCATCTTATATGTGAGCTTCCTGCCTCAGTTTAATTGTAATTAAATTTTCGCTTGGCAAATTTGCGTTAGGTTAGGTTATTGGGTCACCCAGCGGCCCATATGGACCACTGTGTTACACGGTAGAAGGTAAGCCCTCTTCTCATGACTCGTTAGTTGCGGGTTTTAACAACCCCGAGCTCCGAATGAAACCGGCCAGTTCCCTTAGTGGCACGTTCTCTACCACGCCCTGATATTCAAATGTTCTGTCACTTAAAAGGTCGATGATGTCCGTTCTACAGTGCAGGTCACACTCATAAAAGTTGTTGTACCGATTCCATTTCCTATACGTCAAGGCAGCTTCTGCAGTAATTCTGATAAGACAGACCGAGCTTGTTTGCGAAACTGCCAATAGCGCAGTGTCCCAATCGAGTTCCTATAAAAATGCGAAACGATTTCTTGTCGTACTCAAGTAGTTCTCTGGTTTTCCTGCTGTCCACTGCAGGATACAGTCGTTTTGAAATTCGGCAACCAGATATGTTGGGTTGTTGAATTCCGTGCTACTTTTTTTCAATTTAGAAAAGTATTCTTGTAGTATTATTGTATTCTTCTATTATTTCCTTTACGGATATTAACGATCCCTTCCCAGCCAGTTTGTGTGCCTTTTCGTTTCCCTCTATACGACAGTAACTCGAAACCCAGTAGAGGCGGGCGTTGTGTCGGCGTATAAGGTGTAGAGACTCCATGCAATTCCTGACACATTTTCATTAGGTTGATTTCCGAATATTTTGCTATGAAAGCGAAAATCGCTGCTCCTACCACGCTATTTATCTTTGACTCATTCGTTTCCCACAGAGTGGTCGCTCTCTTAAAAGAGTAGTTGCTTCCAGATTATTCTAATCTACATTGGTTCTGATACGAGGTAGGTAGAGAATCAGCCAATAGATCTGTCAGGTTACGAGGCTTTCTGGCAACTGTCGTATTTTTCCTCATTACAGCATCCTTGGTCCCATTATAGGCCAGTTTATTATTGTTTCAGTCGTACCAATGAAAGACAGCCTCTATATTTAATTCAATGTGCTATTTTCAGTTTCAACGCTTTTGTGGCATCTTTGTGGCATGAATAACAATCTCAGAAATGTTCTTTATATGATACACTCATTTTAGTTTACTCCACTACACTACTACCAGATATTTTCACTTCATTTTTTCGTGAGATCAACTTACACAAGAGTCCTATATTCTTCCATTTAGGGAGTTTCTTCTATCTTGATGCTACTGAAGTTTAGCTATGGTTTGTCTTTACACCGCTACCGTGTTCCAAGAATCCCTTCAAACATGTTCCCTGATGTTGCAAATATAGCGTCTACTTAGCCTAGAAAGTTATTATATATATACAAACATACATAATTGGTGATTACAACCCTTCAGTCAGGATTACGACCTAGATTCTCACATCACTTATGTTGTGTGTGTTAATTTTATACATGAGTGGCAGGACCTACAGTTTAAAGTCGACTTCGAACGACAAATTATTGAGAAACTTTTCATGCGTTTTTTCCAGAAATCTGCTGAGAGGAATTCGCGAAAAAATATTTTTAATATTTGAACTGTGTTCGTCTAATAAGCCAACATACTACCTACCTACCACTAGACTACCGCTACGGAAGTTAATGACTCAGTTATTTCATTAAGAGCTCATCCCCATTAATCGATTTCTTATTTATGATGATATAACAGCTCAATATTTGTTCTAGTTGTTGTGTTCAAAGCCCTGTTAGTACTTTCGTGTGGAGTGTATTGGATCAGAGATCAGCTATGAGTATTCAAAAAGATGAGTAGATTCGAATCATACTTATAATTGCTAATACTTATACGCATTCATATGTATTTTAATATTATACTCATACTATTCATATTCAAAGTTTAAAGTACTCATCGTACTCATACTTAACAATACGCATGATGTTGTTGATTTCGACTATCCTTTACTCAACATTTACAAGAATCACAAAATAAATATGATTCGCGTACGAACACTACAATACCCACAAGAAGGTTGTGTGTTTGCTTTGCTTGCTGTCTTTGCCTTTGTCTTTTTCGTTCTTTTTTTTGTAAATGCAACAACAACTAAGACTGTAAATTTTGATGAATAATTCGAATCACTTGAATCATTTATGAGTACAATAAATACATTTCTAAATTTATGAATCTGAAAGGGTTTGATGTCAACTTTGTACTCATACTCATTGCAACCTGTATTGATAAATCAATGTTGTAGTGAGTACGAATGAATCAGAGGAGTTAAATTTTAATATTGTTGACTCACTTATACTAAAAACTTCATGTGTTTTTATGAGAAGCGAAAAAACTATTCATTGCTGATGTCTGGTATTGATTGTCTCGATGCCGTATGTTTGGTTAGGTCAGAGGACGCGTACTTGTCAATGAAGTCAAGTACACTACCCGGAATTCGAATTGACCCATTGTACAACGTCCTAGTTTCTCACACCACTTATGTTGTGTGTGTTAATTTTATACATGAGTCAGAAACTTTTTCATGGCAATTTTATTTACTCTCAGAGTTTTTGCCAGAAATCTGCTAAGAGAAAGTCGCCGAAGAAATACTTTTTCTATTTTGTCTTGATGTCTGTCATGGGGCTCGAACCCTAGCGTTACGTCTAATAAGCCAACACACTACCTACTAGACTACGGCAACTTCGTCTCGATGCCGTACCTCCTCCAAAAATGTGTAAATTTTTACCTTCCTAATCCTATAAGGAATCTTTAGTGGCACAAACTATATACATACATGAGTTTGACAGAAAAATTTATTTCGATCTTATGTACTAGCAGTTCAAGTTGATAAGCAGATTCCTTCTTATCCAGACACTGCAAAGCAGTCTCCACTAATTTTAAATTAAAATTGTTTTATAATGTAGGGATACAGGGTACAGTTTTAAATGCTAATAACTCGGGTTAATATAAAATTTTTACTTGGAACCCAGTATATCAGTTCTCAACCACAAATTGCCAGAAGTATTCTGTGATGTAGGGATATCCTGCAGTTGTACATGATTCACTCAATGTCTGCAATTGCTTTTCAAATACTCAATTTGGTTTCGTTTAATTATCCTGCATCTCAATTAATAAAATGAAATCCCTTGAAAATCTCTTTCTTATTAAAATATTTCCAGAGAGTGCTTATCTCTTCAATTTCTAACGCTTTTAGCCGTTGTATTGTATTAACAATTCATGTTAAATGTTGCATTTAAATTAAACAAAATAATTAAGCCAGACAAATGATTAAGGATTAAAAAGGAAATTGTTATTTATAAAAGGAACAAACAAACAAACAATCAAATACACTCACACTTCATATATAGTACTTATATGTATACATGCATACATAGGAAAACACATATAAATACTCATATGGTTAATTATCCTTAAATAAATAATACATATAAAGTATGTGTGAGAGAGAGAACCAGAGAGAAAGAGAGAGTGATGCTCATTTAGAGACAAATATTTAATGGCATTAAATCAGGATAGGAAAGTCCTTTTAATATCTTAATATAATCAAGAATCTGATAAACGAAAATAATGGGAGAAACAAAAACAAAAATAAATAAAAAATAAAAAAAAGAGAGAGAAGTGTTATAATCATAGTGTGTAGTAGTGTTTGTCTGTTTACATATGTATGTATGTATATACTATAAATCCCTTACACACATAGGATGTGTTATAAATATTGTATGGAATGGAGCATCACATTAAAAACAAATAAAATTCTAAAGGAAATTCTTTTTACGAGCCACTTAATTTAACACATTTCTGTTTAAGGAGGGCAAGCTTATTTACATTAAATGTGGAGAACTGTTTTCATTCGGGAAAGAAGTTGTTAGAAGTGAGGTAGAAAATCTCATATTGTGGGGAGTGTAGCCCACAATAAGAAGGCATTACATTGGTTTATCGAGAAGAAAGTATTTTTATAAACAACCATTCTTTTTGTGTCTGTTATTGATGTTTAGTGTGGACTTGACTATCTCTGTTGAGCTAACAAATGAGATTCTTCGCAACAAAGTCAATGTCTCATTGAAAATATCTTGATTGAGAGTACGAAAGCTTTCATGTTTAAGTATCAGCTGTCGAATATGTTCCTCTTCGTCCATCTCTTAAATCTGAAGTCGACGCTAAACTTTTAGTCTCACCACCCATAAGATGGGTTATCTGAGAAGCTTAGCAGCATTCCTCACTACACTCTAGAACTACCACGAAACTATAAAATTCTCAATCTAAATTATATGGCAAGTATTTAATGTTTTCCTGGTGTTCTGTTAATATCGCTCAAGTAAAAGCCTTCGTAAGGAAAGTGACTTCTTTTATCCTCGTAAGTTTAGGTTTAGTTTAGAGGATGTGTACTTGTCAAATGAGACAAGTACAGTACCCTGAGATCAAGTTGACCCATTGTACAAGCGTCCTTAAGATGAGAGTATAATAGAGGGTATAGGAAAAAGGAGAGGAAGTAGAAAAGGTAGAATAAGGAAGCGGAGGGCATACAAATCCTTCAGCTAAATAAAGCAGTTATGTTTGGTTACATAATACATACATAATTGGTCATTACAACCCTTCAGATAGAATTACGACCTAGCTTCTCCTGCCGCTTATGTTTTTGCATTAATTTTATACGACCGAACGACTGGTTTTTGAAAAACTTTTCATGGCAATTTTAGAATTTTTGCCAGAAATTGCCGAAGACACGACTTTTCCTATTTCGTTTTGTTGGACATGTCTGATGAAGGGTTTACAACCTAGTTTCTCACACTACTTATATTGTGTGAATTAATTGTATACATGAGTGGCGAAACCTACAGTTTAAAGTCGACTCCGAACGATATGTTTTCGAAAAACCTTTCATGGCAATTTTAAAATTTTTGCCAGAAATCGCCAAATAGACGACTTTTCATATTTCGTTTTGTTGGACATGTCTGATGTAGGGTTTACAACCTAGTTTCTCACCCCAATTGTGTGGAATGTTAATTTTATACATGACTGGCGCGACCTACAATTTAAAGTCGACTCCGGACGACAGATTTTTAAGAAATTTTTCATTCTAAATTTTCTTACTCTCAGGTTTTTTTTTTGCCAGAAATCTGCTGAGATTCGTCGAAAGAAACATGGTTTCATATTCTGCTGGGGTTTGAACCGCCTCACATCTTATAAACCACCACACTACCCTACTAGATTACGCCGACTTCAAAAGACTTGCAAAGTATAATAAGTGTCCCTGATGCTTACTCTCATATGATTTCTGGGATACAAGCATATTGAAAGTGACAACAAATCTGACACAATTTCAAATACTGATGCAACAGAAAATTCAATTGAATTCGTACGTGAATTCTACAGAGTGGCTAGCAGATGATTTCATACATATTTTAGTAATTTGTACAGGAAAGATGGGATAATAATACTGCCAAACAGATTTAATTCGATGTTTAGTGACTAAAATTTGAGTTAAACCTGAGCAGATTTTTATATGTTAGGAACGCTATGGCAATTGTAAAGGAACGTTTGCTTCTGAATTAGCATGCAGGGAGGATGGAAATAACTTACAACAGGAAGGACAAATGTCTGCAGAAGTTGTAATGACAAGGAAGAAGTAAAGACATCGATACGATATTTCTTATTGACATTTTAGAATCGATACATACATACATACATACATACATAATTGGTCATTACAACTCTTTAGTTAGGATTACGACCTAGCTTCTCATACCACTTATGTTGTGTGTGTGAATTTTATACATGAGTGGTGGGCATTGCCTACAGTTTAAAGTCGATTCCGAACGACTGATTTTTGAGTAGCTTTTCATGGCAATTTTATTAACTTTGACAGTCTTTGTCAGAAAGCTTCTGAGAGAAAGTTGCCTAAGAAATATTTGTTTATACCTCGTTTTGTTGGAGATATCTGACCTGGGGTTTGAACCATGGCCTCACGTCTAATAACTCAACGTCTAATAAATCTGAACAGATTTTTATGTTAGAAACCTTATGGCAATTGTAAACGAACGTTTGCTTCTGGAAATACTTCGAATAACTTGCTTGGCAATATCTCTCCAGAAGTTGTAATGATGAGGAGGGAGAACGTCTGTTAAGATTCTTATAAGAGAGATTCTTATAAGTTATAGAATCGATACCCTCATAAAATTATTGAAATGCAGGCTAGAGGGTTTACTTGTATGGCAGCAGAGGTACAATCGGTATTACTACAGTACCATATATGATCCAAGTAGGTTACGGTCTTTGAGGCGTCTGCCGATTTAAACTACTGGAGATCAATGCAAAATCACTTTCAACGATAATAAAATATTTGAGCCATAATGAGTCATGGCCGTAATTAATTGATTTTCCGAAAAATTCTATATCAAATTGGTTCGCCTTTAATCCCTATCACCCAACTTAAATGAAATGAAGTTAAATTGCTATTAATTTTGTCTGAGTGATGATTTCAGAATGGTTTCTTACGGTTTGTTTGTTCATAATTGAATCAAAATATTGTGAGCCTATTGCCACTCTATTTTTCTTCAATTTTCATATCACACTGCCGTACGTTAACATTTTATTTTTCCATATAAAATACCCAACAAAGGTTTACATTTGCTTTGCCTGATTACTTTAAATTCATTTCCATGTATTTTGCAAAAGCATGGTTAAATCCAAATGAATTTTATTGTTATTTTTTTTGTTTTGTTTTTGTATTCATTTAATGAGAAAATTCTTGTAGAAATACTTATGCTGACAATCATCTACATAAACTGACAACAAATGGCATGATAGCATACGATAATAAGGATATGTATTCATTCTTAATAAATTTGTAAATCTGTACGAGTGTATGCATACCATACCCACACATATATGTATGTATGGTATGCTTGTGAATTAGGCTTGTATTGGGTATTATAATTTTTATACTTGTTATTTGGTAATAAATGTATGTATGCATGTATGTATGTATGTATGTATGAGATGAGCAAAAATTAACAACACAACAATGCCAAACAAAACAAAAACATATAAAAAGTAATAAAAACAAGGGGGAAAAAAATTTTGAAATAAACCTAGAAAAATAAAAGGCATAACAACAACAAAAAAAAACAACAAGAGACCAAGAACAACAAGACAATAATAGCAGTTGCTGGTGCTGGTAGTGATGGTTTTTGGTTCGGCAACAGAGAGCCTAACAACATTGACAATAGAAGTAGGAAATCAGAAATGAGTCTCATTAAAAATCAACATGAAATGACATTAAACAAGACAGCCAAAAACCAAACAACTTAACAAAACAGTGTCAGCAAAACCAAATAATACATACACATGCATATACTTATATATACAAATATGAGTGTAACTCATACAGCTACCAAGTCAACCAGTTGGATAAACAGTCAATCGTACTGTCTTGACAACCATGAACACAGTCAGATAGTCTGACATTAGCTAAAGATTCAAAAACATTTTCATGAATGAGAGAAAAAATTAACACAAACACACTTGAATATTTAATAAAAGCATACACGCACATATACATACATATATTATATATATAAATACAAGCATAAACTGAAAGTGGGTGACAACACTGTAAATAACATTCTTAAAATCTAAACGTCTCTCCTGTGAGTTGCCATACATTAATGTGCATATTTTTACCATGTAAAAAATATGTTACTTTGTACATATGTGTACATATGCTCATTGATGATTCTTGTCAACTATAACGAACTCCATCTCCAGCATAAAAATATGTTAAAATTTTTTGTGGTATTACTTGGTGGTATGGTCAACACCTTGGTTATTTTTCCATTAGTAGCACTTTTTCATAAAAGCTGTGTTAAAGAAATTGCTTCGCAGAATTTTCTTGTTGTTTGCAGGCCTTAGTTTACAGTGTTAATGAATTTCTTCAATGCTGGCGATTATTCTCGACAAGTAGCATTTTAGGTTTAGGTCTAAACAAATGGCGTACGCCATTTCGCGGCAGGCATTCACCAGCGTGCGCTCACCGACACTAACGCTGCCATCCCATGATGAGTAATAAATAGCAATACCACATGGTTGGTCGTCCTTATGCGGTTCGACTCCATCATCCAACTTCTTTGGCCGGTGAATGGCAACATCAGCTAGCATATCCCTATCCTGAGGAAACCCCTTGGCCCCGGTCGCTCATATAGTTCAATAAAATGCAAGGATCTAGAAGTCTAAAGCGAGTTTCACAGTCTTGTCTTCAATATGGAGTTTAGAATATCTTGGGTGAGATGTAGTACACTTTTTAGCCCTCTCTGAAACTGGAGTATAGTACAACCCTGCCTATCTATAACTCATGTTTTAATATCAGGCATTATACGGTGTTCACATATGCACCATTATTGCGTAAATCGCAATTAACGTCATTATTGAGCTCAATATTTCAAATAAAGTTTCAATTAATTATTGTGCAATAAATACGCAAATTGTTATAATATTGAGTAAAACTAAAAAAATTCAGCACTGTCATAAGTATGTTCAGAGAGAATATTACAATTAACCCAACACTTTCTGTTGATATTTGACAACTCAAATGTCAACAACGACAAACATAAAAAAACAACAAAACAAAATAAAAGCAATGTTTTTGGAACAACCAGCTGTTTTGCTTACCAGCTGTCAAATGAATATTGAATAAGCAGCTGAACTACGTATATTATTATGCCTGAACACTTAAAATGTTGCATTCAATTAATAGAATATTGACACAATAAAAGTGCATATCTGAACATAGTATTAGGTATGTTTCGCCTTTAGCTACTCTGTTATCTTCCTATTTTGACTGTAAAAACAATTTATCTTAGGACTTCCGTGATTTCCTTCATCAAGTAGCATAACTTTTTTCCTCTGCCGCCATGGCTATAAGTATCGTTTCTAATAACTTATGAGTCGCTTAAGCAGTTCTCCAATATTGGCTGTATTTTTCTAGATTCCTTACCATACTGCTGAAGCTTACATTAACCAAAAATTAGTTGCCCTAATTCGTTGAAGTCGCCGTAGTCTAGTATGTAGTAGTATGTAGTTATTAGACTGGAGGTTGTGGTTCAACTCTCAGCTTAGACGAACTCTATCGAAATATGAAAAAAATATTTCTTTCGCTGCTTCTTCTCAGCAGTTTTTTTTTTTCAAAAACTCTGAGTGTAAAATAAAATTATCATGAAAAGTTTCTAAAACTTGTCTTGCGAAATCGACATTAAACAGTAGGAGCCGCCACTAATGTATAAAATTAACATACATGTTGTATGGTCGTATGAGAAGCTAGATTGCAGTCTGGACTAAAGGTTTGTAATGGCCAATTAAATAAGTAATTCCGTGACAGTGTTTTGCCTCCATATTCGCTGCTTTCTCGCATGCATAGTCTACGTGACTCTTAAAGTTAAGTCGGGAATCGTCTTTACGCTCTAACAAAGGAATGTAAAAAATACTTTCTATCTATCTTTGTATAGAACCAAGTCAGTCCAGTTTCATCAACCGCAAGTTCGAACAACCGTTTGCAATTGTAAGCTGTTTTTCCGCATCTAGTGATGCCTCGCGATTTATACTACTTTAAGACATACGAGTATTTTTAAATATTTTCCAAATTCCAATTTCAGTTCCTTTTGAAGATGGTATGATATGTATGGTGCTCTTAGTGAACTGGTTAGTTGAACATCTTCGATTTATATAGTGTTATAATGGATGCCAGTGTCCTTTATTTTTGCTGATAGGCAGTCTCACAATGACTCCAATCTGTAAAATCTGTCGAATAAAACGAAAAATTTATGAACGACTAGATGAATACTGTTGGCATAATATATGGCCAATTCACACGACTTTGTGTCGTTTATGTTGTATTGAATACACTTGGTTGTTTGTGAACGCTCAATGCTATGCTGTATTGTGTATGTCGTATTCTTCTTCATAATTTTTGGCATTCACACCATTTGATAGCATGAAACCAATACAACTTTTAAAAACATATGAAAAAAATGTGTATAAGTGTATCGGATTTTTACATGAAAATTATCAACAACTAGCATACACTGTTGTATAGTTGTCCAACAATACAATGAATACAACTATACAACGGCTTGTGTGAATTGACCAATAGATCTTTAAGTGTACCAATTATACTCCTTATGATGATCTCTCCCTGTTGATTACAGTGGTGATAAAGCACCCTCTGTAGCACTGCATTGATTACCCAATCATGGGCTTAGCAAACATTATTGTTTCGTTTGGAAACAGTCTTTACTGCAGCTGATTAGTTTAACTTGATTGCTGGGTAATTAATTACGTCGCTGATTACTTGATGTCGATCAGAAAACGTTCATGTGGCCGTCTTTATCTTAACCAATCTTTTATGGGACGGATTAGGCCATCTGGAACTCCTACGCAATGAAGTACTTTCTTGAGATGACCTCAATGAGGACTCGCTATAGCAAAGACCACTACTAGTCTGTACTCGGTTTACTCATTTTTATGATATGTTGATGTTTTATGTTGTTGTTTTATGATCAGTCGCCGTAGTCTAGTAGGTAGTGTGTCGGTCTATTAGACCTAAGGACATGGTTCAAATCACAGGTCAGACATCAAAATGAAAATATAAAGAAAATATTTCTTCGGTGACTTCCTCTCAGCAGATTTCTTGCAAAAACTCTGAGAGTAAATAAAATTGCTATGAAAAGTTTCTCATTCTTTCTTCCACTCATGTATAAATTTGACACACACAACATAAGTCTTGAGAGAAGCCAGGTCGTAATCCTGACTGAAGGGTTGTAATGAGGAATTATGTTTAGTATGTATGTATATATCTCCAATTGTAGCAATTACACTCCTTATGAAGACTCAATAGAAGCGGTGATAAGGAACTCCTCTGTAGCACTGCATTGATTACCAGTGGATTAGCAAAAATGAATGTTTTGTTTGGAAACAATCTTTACTGGGGCTCATTACTTTACCTTGATCGCCGTGTAATTAATTATGTCGCTGATTACTTGATGTGTTATATTTACGCTAATAAAGCCGACCAGAAAATGTACATACAGTAGAAGTTTTCTTGAGCAATAGTAGTTTTCTGCGCAATGAATAACTTCTTTGATCACTGGATGATATCAAATGTACTAGATATAGGAAGGCTACTAATGATCTAGACTAGCTATTGGTCAGAGTCCAGTTTATGTGCCAAGTGAAGTCTAAACCCTCTCTCTTTGTCTTTCTTTCTTTCTCTTTCACTATGTTGTTAGTGTTTATGTGCTAAAGGAAATGTATCCTCGTGTCAATTTCTGAGCATGTTTTAAAAAATCATGTTCCAGCATTCTAGTCTCTAATTACATTTTATATCCCTTCCTCGTCTTAATGTATGTACATTTTTGCTACGTACTGTAAATGCTAAAACATATAATGATTGCTTGTTTAAATTTTTTTCTCATCGTACCTAGACTCTGATGACACACATAAGGATCGTTATTGTTGTTGTTTTGTTTTGGCATGCGGGTCTAAAAATTAAAGCCTAAAGCCACATTCATATGAAAATACTTAGAAAAACATATGAAAGTCTAAGGATGTACAATAATTGTGTGTGTGTGTGTCCGTGTTGTTGTTGTTTAACTAGAAACCTTGTTTGTAAGTAACATTTGAATTTTCTTCATTGTATAGCTTTGTATGTATGTATGCATGTGTGTGTGTATTCATATTACTACTGGTATTTATGACGTGTATGTTTTTATGAGAATCATAGCCATGTCAAACAGAAGTTCTCACTTGTAATGTTTTTGTATGCGTAGCTTGTGTAAATATTTGTTAATTTTTTTGTATGCTTCAAAAAATCTGTACATGCAAATAATTACAGTGACGACAACAGCAACAATAACAACAACAACAATAATAATAAATTTGTGCAAAATTACAGTTGGTGTTAAAAGTTGACATATGATTAATAAAGCCAGGCAAGGGGAAGCAATTTAATTGAATCATAAATGTTAGCGTAACCGACTTTTGGCGACTTTAAACATTTTGAAAAAGGATTTTAAGCCATTGATGATATATTTTTTAAATAATTTCAATTTGTTTCAATAATTAAATCCAGTTTACAAATATATTCGACATCAGTGTCAAGTCGGCCCTAACGAAATGCTCTATGAAATATGGCATAACCGCGCTTCTGATGTTTGCCAACCGGTGTATGAAGAAGATTTTAAACAGTTAAGTACCCATATAATCATACAGATAGTCACAAAATAAGTTCTTCTTAGAACCAAAAGTATGGGGCACAATTGAAAGTGTTTAAAACATACACTAAAACCTGCCGCTGAAACAAATGAAAATAAAGGCCAGGCGAAATACTCAAACGACAAAAGAGAGCGAAGTGGAAAGGATAACGACGATCTGGATTGGAATCAAGCAAATATTTAACCAGAGTTTAAATTGTCAGTCATTTATATACAGGGCATCAGTGGTTGAATCAACTCTCTATACCGTATACTTTGACACAACACTGTGGCATAAATGGAAACGAAAAGGCAGACAAACTGGCACGGAAGGTATGGAAGATATCGGAGAAGGAGACGATACAGGGAATTTAGGCGCCTCAACAGCAATACGTTTCCCAATTGGAAAAAGCAGAGTGGAATTCATAAGACCGAATTTCAAAACTGCTGTGTCCAACAGAAGACAGCAGGAAAACGAAGATACTACTTGAGTTCGACAAGAGAACGGTTCACACTCTAACAGGAATTCAAACAGAACACTGCCCTATTGGCATTTTCGCTGACAAGCCCAGTCTGCCCCACAAGGATTAATGCAGAATCTGCCATGAAGTAGAAGAAACGGAATCAGTACAGCAAATGTAGTCAGACAGGACGTTCGAAGATCTAGGCATGGTGGCGAAAGTGCCACTAAATGAAGTGGCCGGTTTTATCCGTAGCTCGCCGTGGTTCAAGCCCACCACTAACGGATCATCACAAGCCGATTTACCTCACACTGTGTAACACAATGGGTGAACTTAACTATGAATGGCAAGATGCCCGCTAACTTCAGTTAACCTCACCTTATACATTTGTGATGCATGAAAGAATTGTTCTAATTCTGAAATATTACAGATTTGACAATCTTTTTAATGCAATTATATTTACTCTCAAAGTTTTTGCAAGACTACTGAGAGGAAAACCAAGAAGAAATATTTTTTTATGTTTTGATTTGTATGAGATGTCTTAACCGGGAGCTGAAGTACGGTGACTTTACCAATATACGCTAATTGACTAACTGATGGGTAAATTCGACACTTTTTTTTAGTTTGAGTGCAGTTCTTAGACGATGCCGATCAGTTACCATTTACTGTGAATATCACCAAATTTTGTTGATGTTGAGAAACTCAATGGTTTTCCTTATATCGACTATCAAATGATGGTACATGAAGCGCTCAAGTCTTGCATGTAAATTATTCGAATAATATCAGACGCCGTAGTATGGCAGGCAGCATGTTGGTTTATAAGAAGTGAGGCCACGGTTCATACCTCAGGTCAGACATCCGCAGCAAAATGAAATATGAAAAAAATTTCTACGGCGACTTTCTCTCGGTAGGTTTCTGGCAAAAACTCTGAGAATAAATAAAATAGTTTCTCAACTATCTGTCGTTTGGAGTCAGCAAACTGTAGGCCCGGCCATTCATGTATAAAATAAAGATGAACAACATAAGCCTTGTGAGAAGCTACGTTGTAATCCTGACTGTATTGACAAATTATGTATATATGAAACATCAGACTTTGTAGGATGATTAGAATGACTGAAACATCAGCTTGTTAGAGAACTTTAATTATTTCTCGTATAAAACCCGAACACATAAATTCTTTCAACTTTCAACGTGGCCTAGAAGAAATAAAACGAAAAATATACGAAGAAACAAAATAATTTTTTTAAGAAAATAAAAATAAACTCAAACTTGACATACCTTGTAATTTGTATATAAATAAAATAAATCTTAAATTAACTTTTAAATGTTTAATTAAATTTCATGTTTGTCGTTGTTTTTTTTTTTGATTTTTTTTGTAGTGTGCGATTTCCACCTCCTGGCGTATGAGTAATAATTAATTAATTTCGTAAAAAATATTAAACATACGCAATGCCTGCAGCATTTGATTTTAATTTGTTTGCAAACAACAAAAAAAATTTTATTTGTATTAAATTTATAAAATTATGTTTAACTTTGTGGTTTAAATTAATAACATGAGCCAGATTTCCTGTTTAAAATAAAACAAATTTATTCAATTATTAATTAAAAATTTTATGTTTTTTAATGAAAAACATACTGGGCTGTTGGTGCAAAACCAAGGAAGAAAATTAAAAAATAAAAATTTTTTTATATCTGCTATAAAATGATCAATTAATAAATATTTAATAAATTTATAATAAATTTAATACGGTTTAATATGGTATTATTTCTAGCAGACAGAGTTTTAAGATAGTTTACATGTAGTCGTGTGAGATAAGCCCCCTTGTCATGATACGTTTGGTGTGTTTGAGCCACCCAGAGCTCCGAATGAAAGTGGCCAGTTCCCTTAATGACACGTTCGCTACCATGCCTATTCTTTCAAACTTTCTGTCACCCAAAAACCGATAACCAATGCCCTGAAATGCAGGCCATTCGCATAAAAGGTGTTGTACCGATTCTGTTTCCTTCACATCCTGGCAGCTTCTTCAGTAATTCTGGTGAGGCAGACCAAACACTGTCAACGAAACTGCAGCGTCTCGTTAGACTTCCTGTTAGAATGCAAACCATTCTCTTATCGAAATGAAGTAGTTCCCTGATTCTACCATTGTCTACTGCTGGACATAGCAGTTTCAAAATTCGCAAGTAGGTATGTTGGACCACCCACGAATTGTTGAGTTCCATGATGATTTTTCCAAACTCCTCTGAAGTCTCCATTTCAAACATCTCCGTTGCCTTCAGTATCAATTCGTTCGCCTTTTCGTTTCCATCTAGTAGATGCCGGTGTTGTGTCGACGTATGCGGTGTAGAGAGTACACGCACCTCCTGATGCCTTATAATTTGGCAATATTGAATACCAGCGCTTTGAATGCGCTCAAGTTCGAAGAAGGTAGGTAACCGCAACTATACCTGCAACTTGCTCAGTAGCAAAAATCTCCGCCTGAAAGGAAGACCGTATACATGGGTACAAATTGATCATTTAACCAAAAATATGGCCTAGATTCGCACAACATGTTTTGTGTGGAAATATTTGGCCTTTAATGGCGGAACCTTCAATGCAACATCGAATCCGTATATCACATTTTGAAAGCCTTTTTAGGCTTTTGCCATAAAACTACCGAGTGAAGTTCATCCACAGAAATTTGTTAACATATTCAGGTTTTTTCTAAGAATAGTTTCAAACTCTCAAACTCACTTCGTCTAGTCAACACGTTGGCCTCAACATCTATTATTCACTTATACTATGGAAAAATAACAACAATTAAAAAAAAAATTAACATACATTCGTATGTTTATGACACAAATTTATGTACAACTCGAGCCGCCTATATTTTACAAAAATGAACACTTTGGGTGTGTTTTTTGTCTCCAAAAAGAATTTGCTTTTAAAATGTGTAGGTTTTTAACAAGAAATGTATTTCGAAGAATTTGTTCTGCAAAAGAGGATATGATGGCTTTTATTTCTTGAAATTATTAGACAAGAAATCAATGTGAATGAAAAGTAATATCATTAAAGGATTGCCTTTGACATTGCCTAAATATTCTTGAAGTTATATTAAGAACTCCTGGAAATATATTTTTAGATTCAATAGAAAAGACAATTTTGTCTCAGGTTTCTTCTTGCGAATTTTAATAAAATGTCCTGAGTTTTATTTTGATTCAATAAAGATATTTGAATTTAGACTAATGATTAACCAGTGCCGGATATAATTTTTTAATGCTTTACGAGACATTAACGAGACTAATTTTTTTTCTCTTACATACATACATACCAGAGATCAGCAATGAGCAAATACTAATAATTTCTGACACTTATACGCATTCACACTTATTATAATATAATGGAACTTCTACTCATATTCAAAGTTTAAAGCACTCATCATACTCATACTTAACAACATGACTCAACATTTACAGGAATCACAAAATAAGTATGATTCACGTACGAACACTACAATACATACTAGAAGGTTGTGTGTTTGCTTTGCTTGCTGTCTTTGTGTTTTTCTTTCTTCTTTTTTTTTGTAAATGCAACAACAACTAAGACTGAATATTTTGATGAATGATTCGAATCACTCGAATCATTTATGAGTATTATAAGTATGAATGAGTAGGCGTATGAATCAAATATATTTCGAATGTTATGAGTTTGATAAGTCGCCGTAGTCTAATAGGTAGCGTGGAGGCTTATTAGACGTAAAGCCCAGGTCAGGCATCAAAACGAAATATAAAAAAAAATATAGTTCTTCTTAGATGTTCTCTCAGCAGATTTCTGGCAAAAACTTTGAGAGTAAATAAACTTGCCATGAAAAAGTTGCTCAAAAATCTGTCGTTCGGAGTCGATTTTAAACTGTAGGACCCACCACTCTCGTATGAAATTAACGCACACAACATGAGTGGTGTGAGAAGCTAGTCCATTATCCTGACTGAAGGATTTTAGTTGCCAATTATGTATGTAAGTATGTATGTATGAGTTTGATGTAAACGTTGTATGCCTGTACTTATAAATCACTGCTGTAGTGAGTACGAATGAATCAGAGTAGTTAAATTTCAATATTTTTGAGTCACTTATATTCAATTATATTTTCATGAGTGCTTATGAGTGGAGAAAAAAAACGATTCCTTGCTGATCTCTAATACATACATATTTGGTCATTACAATCCCTATCGCCGGGATACAACCTAGTTCTTCTTACTACTTATGTATTATGTATTAATTTTATATATCAGTGGCGGGCTCTCAGTCTACTTCTAAAGACAGATTTTTTAAGAAACTTTTTCATGGCAATTTTATTAACTCTCAGAGTGTTTGCCAGAAATCTGCTGGGCGGAAGCCGCCGAAGAAATATTTTTTTAAATTTTAATTTAGTGTGAGATCCCTAGAGAACCCTAGTGTAAGAACCGTGGCCTCACGTCTAATAAGCCAACACACTACCTACTAGACTACGGCGACTTCTAGCAACTGCTGGTATCATCTTGGTTTATCTTCACTTACCGTCTATTCTGTTTAAGTTGATTGCTTTACAGCTTCCGATAAATGCTATACTTTCGTTGAGATGCTTATATTGTGTGCGTTTAAAGTTGACTCCGAACGACATATTTTTGAGAAACTTTTCACGACAATTTTATTTGATCCCAAAGTTTTTGCCAGAAATCTGCTGAGAGGAAGCCGCCGAAGAAATATTTTTATTTTTTCGTTTTGATATCTGACCTGGGGTTGGAACCGTGGTCTCATGTCTAATTAGCCAACACACTACCTACTAGACTACGGCGACTTCTTCTGCTGGTTGTTGTCATTTTAAATGGAATTTTATAGGTATGTTCTTTCACTTCCTTTTTATAACATTTGCTATCCCACTTCTACTAAATCAGACTCTGTTAGGATTTTCTTGTGGTTAGTCCTAGTTTAAGTTTATTTTAATAAAAAATAATGTCCAGAAGCTTTTAAAGGACCCTAATTTCAGTTGTTGTTGCAACTACGTAAGATACCAATGCTTGCTTAAATTGAAATGCTCTTTAAAAATTATTTTCCATTGTCTAATAGAGGCACAATAATACTCTTAACAATAATCCTCCTTTAATGAAATTACAAAAATTAGAAATTAAGCCAACAGAAAATTAAATTTATTTATTATTATTCGGTTTCGGTTGTTTTTTATTGTTATTGTTGTATTAATGGTATTAAGCAACGACGTCTTTAACCTTTTTGATGAACAAATAGATAAACAATACAACAACAAACAATAAACAACAAACAACATACATGATTATGTGCTACTGTCCCCATAAGAGGAGTATTCCAAGAGGGGTGTTTGGCTCGAAAGTGAAGTGGACAGATTGGGTTAGGAAAAGTAGAGTCATAAAATTCATTCAACCATTAACAAGTAGACTGAAAACATGGCAAATAAGGAATGTTTTGATTACAAATTTTACGTCAATTTTTTTTCTCTTGGATTGCTAGGGCAGTTTAAGGTCTCCAGCAGTATGGTAGGAGATAGAAGGGGGATAGCAAAACTAATAAAATTCACAACAAATTACAAATACACAAAAACAAGGATGATACTCTTAATAGAGGTCTATACGTAGTATATGTTTCAATTTTCAGTGTGCTATGTGTCAGTCATCAGAGATGGGAAATATGTCTGTGTGTATATATTTATTGTTGTGTAATAAAATTTTAAGCCTAAACAAATTAACAAAAACCCAAAACTAAATAGTAAAAATAAACAAATAAAAATGATATAAAATTGGTATGAGGGGAAGAAAAAAAAAGCAAATATTTTTTCCTTTTTCTCATATAAAAAGTCACATAAAAATAAATTTTCCTAATCACAAACACACACATGATAAATAAATAAAATATATGAACTAAAATGTATGATCATATGTATATTCATCTGTACATACATATTTATATGAGTATACATTGTATATGAATTTAACCATAGCATTTAAGTGTTTATGTATGTATACTAAAGAAGTTTAATAGCATTTCACTAGAATAATTCCAAAATCCATGTGTTATCAAGTTTAATTGTAGATTTGCATAAGAGCATCCTCTATATATTTGACAATGTTGCCAGAAAAACCTTAATCAAATAAAATGAAATTTTGTTGTCGCCATCACCAAGAAATTTTCTTTTTTATTTTCAAATACAAATACAAAACAAAACTCAACTGATTAAATCTATTTTCACAATTTGTTGTATAATAATAGCTAGATTGTCTAATATCTACACAAATGATTTAACAGTAGATTCTAAGTAGTCGTACCACTACAACACATGACTGTCGCAATGACTTTCTTAAACAGAAAATTCCATTTTTAATGAAACTTAAATAACATTTTATGTAATATAATAATTTCATCTTTCTTCCTTCTTTTTATTTTCTTCTGTAGTTTATGACTTTGTTCAAGTCACAAACACAGTAACGTACAAAGTAGGCCGATGGTATTGCCTGGGGATTGTTACAAGTGACGTCCTGGACTATCGTTTGTAAATGGGTGGAAAGTTCCCATGTAGCGAAGTTAGACTTAGAAGACTGCGGGAGCCATTGAGCACTAGCTTCAGTCGGGTAGGGCGTTCTTGTCTACTTAGGTCTAACCTAATAATTACATAAAAATTATTATAGACTCCCTGATAGGTATGGAACTAGCTTAACCAGATAGCCATACTTTGGAAAATCCTCCGTATGGTTACCCTTGGAAATGACGAAAAGAAAAACGCTATGGAAATGATTAGTTAAGATCAGCAGAAAGATTCCGAGGTGGTATTAGAATCAACGCCTCTTTACCCACCCTAACCTATATTCCCTTTGGCGCATAAATGTTCTACAGGAACCCAAAATTACTTCTATCTAATGTTTCGAATGTATATATGTACATATGTGATATAGAGCATACATTCATCCATAATTCGTCTTTACAACTCTTCACTCAGGATTAAGACCTAGCTTCTCACATCATTTATCCTATGTGTGCCCCGAGTTTTATACATGAGTAGCAGGACCTCCAGTTAAAATCGACTCAGAACAGCAGATTTTTTTGAGAAGTTTTATTTACACCCAAAGTTTTTGCCAGAAATCCGCTGAGAGGTAGTCGTAGTTCATATTTCATCTTGTTCAAGATGTCTGAGCTCAGGTCGATCCTGCCGGTTCCCATCTAATAAGCCAATACTATATCCACTAAATTACTGCGACTTCATAAAAAGTTCTCCAGAGGCGTTAAGTCGGACGAATGAGGTGGCTTCTGGAAAGCAAATCATCACCGAATTGATTTTAATAAATCAATTGCTAAGCACTTCTTAGCACTAATTGTCGTTGACGTTTAGCGGCTTAATTTTTCTAAACTATCAGGATGGGTCGATAGCTCTTGCCACTCACTGTAACGGCAGCTTGATCATTTTGGAATGATCTTTATCACTAAACACAACTCTTTAATAGAAGCTGCTCATCTTCAGCAAGTATTAAATGAGCACAACCAACAAAAAATGTGACGCCTGCTCAAAGGATCAATCACAGAACGAATTCCATAGTCACTAGGCCGTTTATGAAAAATGGACAATAACCTTCTGCTTCAAGAATGTTATACCATACATTCATCACACTGATTTTGTGGACATATAAAAAGGCAAGACAAAGCAGACGACCAGTCGGTAAGAATTCAGGTAGTCTTGTCTGAAGACACGTTGCGTGTGAAGATAACAGTCGTGGTTTGAAGATCGCCGTTGAAAAGATCTGCGTTGTAAGCAAATAATAATAGCGAATAAACAAGTTGTTGATGTATCGTCAGGCTGTATACGGTGACACACAAAAGTAGTGCGAACAATAAAGAGTTTAATTGAAACTAAACACATATTTCTTTTTATTTTGTTTGCAATCAACGAACTCATATTCTAAACGTTTTTAAAAAGGTAAAAACGTAACAATATGTACATAATTGGTCATTACAACCCTTCAGTCACGATTATGGCCTAGCTTCTTATAACACTTACATATGTCGTGTGTGTTAATTGTATACATGAGCAGTGAGACCTACTGTTTTTGAGAAACTTTTCATGGCAATTTTATTTATTCTTGACAGTAATTTACTGAGAGGAATTGTCGAAGTAAACTTTTTCCACATTTCGTTTTGTTGGAGATATCTGATCTGGGGTGTGAACCGTAGCCTCGCGTCTAATAAGCCAACACACTATCTACTAGACTATGGCAACGTCGACAACTCTTAGGACGAGCAACTTCTTCGATGAGTTTGATAGAATTTGATCAGTACAGGGACTGAGCTTGAGTACAGGGACTGATGTCACAACGTGAATTTCATATCAAAGTGTTGGACCACCTGCCTCTATACCTCTAAAGGAAAGTGTTTGTTCAAACAAACTTATTTTTTGGTTTTAAATTAAAAACTTATGCTCATCGAACATAATTGTTTTTGCTTCAGGTGAAATTACGGTTACGGATTATTAAGCCACGGGAAACAAGGCATTGAGGAAAGCAAAATTAACCCAAGAAACGGTTGCTTAAATGTTAAACAAATCACAGCAACTTTGGTGATTTTAAAACAGAACCGAACAGAATAGTTGTGCCAATTCATTGTTTACAATGTTTGAGTTGATAGCGTCCTGAATACCATTTAAGAGTTAAATTCGAAATTAAAGCACAAAGAAAAATTGAACGAATAAAAAAAAATAACAAACTGCTGTTAAAACGTTTAAAAAGCTACAAAAACTTTGAAAGAAAGAAAGAAGGGAGAAGAAAAAAATAACTTCAGTTCATAATACAAGTCTTAAATGTTTTTACTTCAACTGTCAGTGTCTTACAAGAGCAAAAAGCAAAAAAAAGATAAAAAAACAAAACACCAGTGATGGAAGAAAACTGCACAAAAAAACTGTTTAAACGTTTTTCTGGGTTTAACGAAAACAAAACACAACAACAAATAGCGCATAGGGATGGTATACACCAACTATGAAATACATACATACATATTTACATACATACATATGTATATAAAACCAGATAAATGAATTTGTTAGTTACTGTGTCAATGTGTGACTGTGAGTGAGAGACTGAGTGAGTGACTGAGTTAGTTTGTTTGTTATTGCATGGCGCTGGAGAGAGCATACAAAGTGAATGGCATGGGTTTGTTTGGTTGACTGGTTATTATTTGATTATATGGAGTGTATGAAATTGTGTCAGAAGTGGAAAACAGTGCTAAACATCGTTTTTACTTACACAAACAGACTCATAAACATGTTCTAAAATAGAAAATTAATCGTAGATATATTTACTAAAAGTTAAAACAACAACAACAACACTATTAAGGGAAAACTAATTTATAAACATACATTTATGGTTGAACAAGAACGATAGCAAACTGTCTTCAAGCCAAAAAAGAAAAAAAACGAAAATAAAAGAGAACGAAAGCAGAAATAAATGAAAGCGTCAAAGAAAGAGGAAAGAAAACCAAAATGAGCTCCAAGTAAATTACTTTTAATTGCGAGTGTTTAATTATGTACTTGTTAAATTTTATAGCTTTGTGGTTTTAATTTCCCTTTGTAGGGGTAAAACAGTGTTTTACTTTGGCAACAATACAATACACTGTATACACTGTGCACAATTTTTGGGGGAAACTAATTTCCAGGCATGCAATTATTTCTGCTGAATTTAATACACAATTTACGTAAATAGTTTTAAATGGTTTAAAGATTTGTAGTAAACTTCAACAAACTTCAAACAACCCTGCACACATGACAAGACTCTCCAAGACGATGTTGCGATTCAGATTTCGGCAATCATTTCATCAACTCCTAAAGCTTCAAATTTTTTTCAGTGTGCTTACGAATATCTAATGTGTTTATTTTTTTTAGTTTTACATCCAGTTTATGAGTTTATTTCTATTTGTTTTGTCTTTATCCTTTAAGGATATTCGTTGTTGTTACACCATAATTTTTAACTTTTTCTCCTTTGTTTTCATGATGATTTTATAGTTAGTGGAGCTTAAGGAAGTGCTGATGAATAGTAAAATTTCATTTGCCTCAAACTCGTTTTTCCGCTTTAATAGAAGAATTTTTGTTATCTCTTGTATTTGTTGTGTAATATACTGCGATATACAGAAATTTGTATAATTTTTACAATGTTGCAGACAATAATGAACATTCGTTAGCTAAGAAAATAAAACTAATTCAAAAAGATTATAAGGAAACGAAAGGGGAAAACATTTGGAAAACATTTTACTCGTCATCTGAACAAAATTTATTCATAAGAAACAAACTCTTGTCTTCATAATATTGCCACGATGCTAACAAACGAGGCAATGCAAAGTGATAACGATAAAACTCTTGCATAAGGTTAGGTTAGGCTAGCGGGTGGCCGTAGTCTATTAGGTAGTATGTTGGCTTATTAGATATGAGGACGCGTTTCAAACCCCAGGTCCAACATCTCCAACAAAACCAAATATTTTTTCGGTAGCTTTCTCTCAACATATTTGTGTCAACAACTCTGAGAGTAAATAAAATTGCCATGAAAAATTTCTTAAGAATCTGTAGTTTGATATCGACTTTAAACTATAGGTCCTGCCACTCATATTTAAAATTAACACACAAAACATGAAAAGCTAGTTCAAGAGCCTGACTGAAGGGTTGTAATGACTAATTATATATGTGTGTATGTTAGCGGGTAGCTTGCCCTTCACAGGCAAGTTCACTCGGTGGCTCATATAACCCTTTACGTTACCCAGGATGAGGTAAGTCTCCATATCATGATCCTTTAGTGGGGGGTTTCGCACCACCCCGAGCTGCAAATGAACCCGGCCAGTTCCTCTAGTGCCACGTTCGCCAACATGACTAGATCTTCAAACTTTCCTTCACCCTGTACCTATTCCATGCCGTTCACATCATAGCTGCTTCTGCTATAATTCTGTTTGGCCAAACCTAGCTTGTCAGCGAAATTGCCGATAACGCAGTGTTCCGTCAGAATTTCTTGTTGACTGCGAACCTTCCTCTTGTCAAACTCAAGAAGTTCCTTGGTTCTCCTAGCGTCTACTGTTGGACACAGCAGTTTTGAAATTCAGTAACCAGGTATGTTGGAGCACCCACCTACATACATACGTACATAATTAGTCGTAATTCAGTCAGGATTACGACCAAATGTCTCACACCACTTAGGATGTGTGTGTTAATTTTTATGCATGACTGGCGGGAGCTACACTTTAAAGTCGATTCCGAAACACAGATTTTTGAGAAACGACATTTTTATTTACTTGCAGAATTTATGGCAGAAATTTGCTGAGAGATAGTCCGCAGAGAAATATTTCTTCTTATTTTGGTTTGTCCAAAATGTCTCAGCTGGGGTTCGAACCATGGACTCGCATGTTATAAGCCAACATACTATCTACTTGACTATAACGATTTCTTATCATCCCTGAATCTGAAATCCTATTATAAGAACACATACTTGGGTTATAAATTTCAAACCTACATACATAATTAGCCATTACAACCCTTCAGTCAGGATTACGGCCTGGCTTCTCTCATCACTAATGTTGTGTGCGTTAATTTAATACGTGAGTGGCGGGACCTACAGTGTAACGTCGACTCCGAACGACAGATTTTTGGGAAACTTTTTCATGGCATGTTTATTTACTCTCAGATTTTTGCCAGAAATCTGCTGAGAGGAAAATAGCCGAAGAAATTTTTTTTATATTTCGTTTTGATGTCTGACCTGGGATATGAACCCGGACTTTACGTGTAATAAGCCAACACACTAGCTACTAGAATACGGTGACTTTAATGCAACCTACAAAGAAACAAATAAATGCTTATGGGATGCTGGACAAAGAATTTTTTATTTTGAAGGCAAATTTATAGGAGTACTCTGCTCTCTCTCTCTAGATTGATGGCAGTACAATAGATCGTATGGTCTTAGTAGTATGATAAATCTTTCACTATTATAACAATAAAGATGATTGTGATTAAAAGATGCTTATGTTTTTATTTTAGAGGCTAGGTCTGTCTTCAAATTATTACTGTGCAAGGCAATAACTCACATACGGAAACCTGTGAAAGTTTGCAATAAGAATTAGTAATTTAAAGAGGGCTAATGACCAAAATTTTATTGATTTGACCCGTATGAAGTCATTCTAGCCTCCTTAGCAAACAACAGTTGACATTGTTAAGCGATTGTTCTAAATTTTTAAATAAATTGATGTTTTTAAAAGTAAATAAAACAAATTTCTTAATTGATTTAAGGCTTTTCTAAATTGCTATATATGTACATACACTCTTTATTTTCTTTATCAGTGAAATATTTATGGATATGAGAACAATGAAAAGAAATAAGTTATATTCACATTGTATTATTGAGCAACGCTTACGTATTTCTATAGAATTTCAGTATATGGCAATCACATGTATTAAATAAATTCTCTTGTTATTCCCAAATAAACTTGTAATTTATTTAAATGCTACAAATTCTAATTGAATTTTTCATTATGAATTATGAATCACTACCAAAACTATTTGTAATAAAAACAAAAAAATTCATTTTATGTTTCAAGCATCAGTAAATAAATTTAAATGAATTCATAAATTCATTGCGTATGATTTTATTAAATAAATAACAAAAACAAAAAAAAAAACAAAAGTTTCCTCTAAAGCGTATGATTGATATTTTCTGCTCATAAAAAATTTATTTGAATTACTTGACACTCATACGCACTGTAGTAGGCACTTGAACATACACTCACTCATAGCAAGAGAGCAGTACTTAAAACAGAAGTATTATTATGTACTCAAGTAAAAAACTTAAATTGATAAAAGTTTCAAATGAAATTATGATTTAATAGGCGTATATTAAATATGAGAGTCATTAGTAAATTTAATAAAAATTTTGAATTCAATGAGAATTTTTCATGAGAAAACATAACAAACATAAAACAGATTTTAAATGAAATTACAACACAGATCTTTAAGGCATATTCAATTATTTTTTGTATATATGTACTGAAGTCGCCGTAATCTAGTAGGTAGTGTGTTGGCTTATTAGACGTAAAGCCCGGTTTCGTATCCCAGGCTAGACATCAAAAAACGAAATATGAAAAAAAAATATTTCTTCGACGACTTCCTCTCAGCAGATATCTGGCAAAAATTCTGAGAGTAAATAAACCTACCATGAAAAAGTTTCTCAAAAATCTGTCGTTCGGAATCGACTTTAAACTGCAGGTCCCCCCACTCATGTATAAAATTAACGCACACAACATGAGTGATGTTAGAAGCCAGGCCGTAATCATGACTGAAGGGTTGTAATGGCCAATTATGTATGTGTATGTATATGAAGCTATTACTAAAAGAAAAAGTCGCCGTAGTGTACGTAGAGTATTGGCTTATTAGACGAAAGGCCGTAGTTCAAGCCTCAGCTTAGACATTAACAAAACGAAACATAAAAACTTTGTTTTTCCGAAGATTTTCTCTCAGCAGTCTTCTGATAAAAATAAAATTGCCATGAGAAGTTTCCGAAAAAATGCTTCGCTCGAAGTCGTCTCTAAAATGTAGGTCACGCCAGTCATGTATAAAATTAAAACACACAACATGAATGTTATGAGAAGCTATGTCATAATTCTGACTGACTGAATGAAAAAATTAGTCAAAATTGAAAAATAAATTCATGTTTAAAAACTTTTAAGCGTTCTTTAAGTTCAATTTAAAAGTAACGTTCTTATAGTAGCATTTGGTCAAATGTTTCCTATTTATCACTAAGGAGACGATACGTCAACCAAGTATTCAGTGATGGACTCAGATCAAGCAAAAAAGTTGAATTTGGAATCATTTCAGAACAAATTGAATTAATTGATAGAATTTAAAAATTGGCGCTTTATCAGATTTCATCATATCATAAATTGGTATCAAATTTACCAAAAGTAAGGCTGACGAACTGGCACATAAGCGATCGAAGATGTTTTTGAAATTAGTAACATCAACATGGAATTCAATAAACCGTAGTCACCATAGGCTAGTGCGTACTGTGTGGACTTATTAGACGTTAGGCCATGGTTTAAGTCCCTAGTCAGACATCTCGAACAAAACGAAATTTTGCTCTGTGTCAGCCTCGCAGGAGAATTCTGGCAAAAACTCGGAGAGTAAATAAAATTGCCATAAAAATTTACTCAAAAATCTGTCCTTCAGAATCGACTTTAAACTCTATTTCTCGCCACTCATGTACATAAATTAACACACACACATCATAAGTGGTGTGAAAACCTAGGTCGTAACTCTGACTGAAGGGTTTTAATGACTAATTATATATGTTTTCTAAAATGCAAGACTCCTTAAAGGAACTAAGGCAACAATCATAAAAAAATCGAGCGCTATGGATTTGTTGCTAAAACAATTTGGTGAAAACTTTCTTTGCAGAAGTCGATGTGTAGCCAAACCGTTCCGTTCGTCTCATTGAATGCCTTTTGTTTTCTATTTATGGGGCAATGTTAAGTCATTATTGGGTTTATGCCATTAATTAGGAATTCTAGAAGTCAATATTATTAGCCAAATTTATGGCAAAAACTAGTCAAAAATTGAAGTCACCGTAGTCTAGGAAGAAGTATTTTGGCTTCTTAGATGCAATATCGTGTTACAAACCCCAGGCCAGATATCTCCAACAAGGCATAATATGAAGAAATATTTCTTCGGCAACTTCCTCTCAGCAAATTACTGGTAAAACTCTGAGAGTGAAATAAAATTGCCATGAAAAGTTAATCAAAAATCTGTCGTTCAGAGACGAGTTTAAACTGCAGGATCCGCTGCTCACCCTAACATGGGTGACGTGAGAAGCTAAGTTGTAATCATGTCTAGAGGCTTATACACATAATTGGTCATTACAAACCGACAGAATTACGGCCAAGTTTTCCACATTACTTATGTTGTGTATGTTAATTTTATACATAAGTGGCGTTTCCGAAAGACAGATTTTTAAAAACTTTTTTCATGGCAATTTTATATACTCTGAGAGGAATTCGCCGAAGAAATATTTTCTCATATTTCGTTGTGTCCAAGATATCTGAACTGAGGTTTGAACCGTGGCCTTACATCTCATAAGTCAACACACTACCTACTAGACTACGGGGACTTCCAGACGGTTATGGTGACCAAAGTAAGTAAGCAAAGTAGGTAAGCATTCAAAAATTGGGCATATGCTGGTTATATGGTCTAAAATATAACTGCAATTTATAACAAAAAAATTCATTCCAAAACTGATAGGTTAGGTTAGGTTAGAGGAAATGTACTTGTCAATAAAGACAAGTACAGTACCACGAGCTCGAATTGACCCATTGTACAACGTTCTTACAGAGGGAAGGATAATTTAGATACTAAAAAGGTGAGGATGTAGGAAAGGGGAGAATAGAAAGTGGAGGAATTACACAGATAAGACACAACAAAAAGAGGAGGGCGCGACTACACTAATGAAGCCCTAGCACCTCTCAACCAGCCTAAGCCACTAATGAATCTGTGGAGAGCCTTGATGTCGGCTCTCGACACAGAATTCAAACCCTCAAAGGAGGCCCTGCTAATGGCCCTCAACCTCATTCTACCAAGGGCTGGGCAGTTACAGAGGAGGTGTTCGATAGTCTCCAACTCCTCCTCAGTGCAACATGCCCAGCAATAGTCCGGCTGGGATCTGTTCCAGATCCCTTTCAAAACTATTAACTTAGGATCTTTAATGAACGCTCTGTTTATTAAAAAAATATGTTTAATTTTTCATAATAAAAATAAGTACGTCTTAGTTCAATAACTTCTATTTCTTATGATTGAATGACCCATAAACTTTTGTTAAACTTTTTGAATAGCTATTCTATCATTACTTTCTACGATTTATTTTATTTTTTTTCTTAAATAGTTTACCTTTAAATAAAAAAGAAATAATAATAATAATAATAATAATAAAAAATCAATAGAAAACTATAACAATAACTGTCTTCTGTACATATTTTAATGAGAATTGGTAAACAAAATTTCATCCGACTGAACAAAATCATTTTCATCACAGTAAATAATTCTTACCAGCAATAATTAAAATGAAAAAAATAAAATAAAAAACTAAACAGTATATATACATACACTATACAGACATACATATTTAGGACAGCACAACTAAAAAGTATATAATTTTTGTTTTTATTTTCTGTATATTTTCTAGAGAAACATTTCATTCGTATATATACCAGACTGTAAGAGAAAATAGTAATTTTTGTTGCTGCTGTGTTCATGCTGTTGATGAAGAAAAACAAAATAAACAAAGACAGCTGACAGCACGTACATACATACAGTGAATGTAAAAGAAATAAATTTTACACATACATTCTTTACATTTGCAAAAAACAAAAAAATTAAATATGAATTGTATCCATATATACACACAGTTGTTTACAGCTTGCCACACATGTCCTACACCATTAAAACGCGCTTGCAACATACAAAGAAAACAATTTTTTTTTCTACTGACTCAACGTTGTTGTCTAGGTTTTAGAAAAAAGAGAAAATATACAGTGAAGCAAACACTTTCTGAAGTTTAATGTCGCAACCCTTAATAAATATACCACAGTCCATACTGTCACTCATCTTTAAGGCATTAGTAAATATAAACTTCAAGGGTTTTATTGGGAACCTCCAGATCTTCAGACCTCGAAAGGTATTCACGTGAATTTTTCAGAGTCCCAGATGACTCTGGTGGGCCATATAAAAGTTTAAATTTCAAAATGCAATAAAACAAAAACCGTTTGAAATTTTGCCAAATTTATGCTTCTGTTGTATGAAGTCGCCGTAGTCTAGTAGGTAGTGTGTTGGCTTATTAGACGTAAAGCCAGGGTTCGAGCCCCAGGATAGACATCAAAATAAAATATGAAAATGGTTTCTTCGGCGACTTCCTCTCAGCAGATTTCTTGCAAAAACTCTGAAGGTAAATAAAAAATTGCCATGAGAAGTTTCTTAAAAATCTGTCGTTCGGAATCGACTTTAAACTGTAGGTCCCACCACTTATATATCAAATTAACACACAACATAAGTGGTGTGAGAAACGACGTCGTAATCCTGACTAAAGGATTGTAATGACCAATTATGTGTATGTTTCTGCTGTGAAGTACAATTTTTCCGGTTAGAAATGGATTATTATTTCAATCAAATGGCTCCTTCGGCTGGCCTCACAGTACCTCATTCGATTGGATAAATTTTCGTGTCCTTTTTTGAAAGTGAGGGGCCGAATCGCGGCAATGGCATCACGAATGTTGACCTTCAATTCTCAATTGTCTCTGGTTTGTTGGCATAGCACTTTTCTTTAACAGCGAGCGACAGAAAATAGTCCAACGGTGTCAAATTGCAGTTTCTTGGCAGCCAATTGACATCAACGTTTTGGGTAATTAAACGGCCATCAAACGTTTGACTTAATAAATCGATTGAGGAATGAGATGTGTGGCAAGTTGCACCATCCTGTTGAAACCAAACATCGTTTACATCAATACCATGAAGAGCAATTACAAAAAAAAAAATCGATTATCATCATGAGATATGTGTCTCCATTGACCGGAATGAAGGCAACCATTCATTTTTAAAGAAATATGGGCCAATTATGTCTCCGCTCGAAAAGCCGCATCAAACAGTAACTCGTAATGGGTGCTTTGGCTTCACGTGGGGGTTTTCTGAGCTCCAAATACGGCAATTTGGCTTATTAATGTACCCACTAAAAGAAAATGAGCTTCATCCTAAGAGATTGTATTTTTTTTTTTTTTTGCAAAATCGACATCATTGTGCAGTTTCCCTTGGCATAATAAATCCCAACGCTGCTCAAACGTAAATCGATCCATTACCGAATAGAATGACATAAGTATTACCAGATTCGAAACAACCGTTTTTCTAGATGGATTCTGTTTGCCTTTTAAAAATTGGTGGGGTCAGTTGTATGTCCATGAGGAAGAGAACGTTAGGTTAGGTTAGGTTAGATGAGGTCGAATTGACCCATTGTATAACGTCCTAGTTTCTCACACCGCTTATGTTGTGTGTATTCATTTCCTACAGTTTAAAGTCGACTCCAAACGACAGATTTTTGATAAAATTTTCATGGCAATTTTATTTACTCTCAGCGTATTTGCCAGAAATCTGCTGAGAGGAAATCGCAGAAGAAATACTTTTGGTATTTTGTCTGGATGTCTGGCCTGGGGCTCGAACCTTGGCTTTACGTCTAATAAGCCAGCACACTACCTACTAGACTACTGCGACTTCTATGAGCAAGAGAAAGTCACAACTAAAATTTATAGAACAACATGGCTTACATTACCCTTAAATGATTTCATTACGTCTGCTTTAAAGAAAGTCATAATTCAGGGGACAATAAGTAATTTATTTGTACTACTTTTAGTTAAATTATTTTCAATTCGCTCCACTGTGCCAAACTCTAGTCGCCTATATATCATATGCAGTGGACAGCAAAAGTCTTAATACGGCAATATGTATATTTTGACAAAAAAAAGTCCCTACTGGCTTAATACTCTTGCACAGAGTCCCGATATGACATCAAGTGAGTATTCAGGAGATCATTTGAAAGAACGGTTACGTAATCGCTAAACCTCAAACAAAAGTCAACCGAAAAACTTGCTCCTGGTGCCACCAGAAAACACTAAACAAAACTTGTATATTCAGTTCTAAATGGGTTAAATGGAATGCTTGAACTTAAGGGATATTCTAGTAAATACAAGGGATAACATTTTCATATATTAGGCGCTTGAATTTTAAATTTATTCAGGGTTCTCCTAGGGAGTACCTATGGAGTCATTTGAAACTTTTCCTTTTTTTCTCTTGTTTTATGAAGAACATTAAAAAATTTTTTGTTTTATAATAAAATAGAAATAAATTAATAAAATAAATATATAAACCTTAAATTTTTATACAAACTTTCGGCTAAAATATATATATATATATATATAGACTTTTGCTCTCCACTGTATAATATACTCGTAAGTTCAAACATATACATATCTTAGTTAAATAATGTAAATAATGTACTTCTTTGTTACATAACTGTATTTATTTTGTTAACATCCATACATATATGTACATGAAGTAGAAGTGTATACAAGAAACTACAATAAAAAGAAAAATCTGAACAAATTTTAGTTGCAAAGGAATTGCAACTTCTGCAAATCCAAAAAAAGACATTTTTAACAGTCATTAACCATATTCACTCGTAACAAATGCATTCATGGCAAAGGAGTTGTGCAAGATCTCTTTATAAATTACAACAAAAGAGTCAAATTACTGTAGACAAGTATTGTAAGTTTGTTTTATTTTAAATTCAAAGATATTTTACTGGATAATATGGATCGAAATATACAGGAATTTTAATTGCAACTGAACTATAACGTGACATATAGTCTGACTGATTAACTAGCTATAAGTAGATTTTGTGAACCACACAGTAATCTTGTAGGTAGTATGTTGGCTTATTAAACGAGAGCCTGTGTAAAAAAATATTTCTTACGACAACTTCCTTTCAGCAGTCTTCTGCCAAATACTGCGAAAGTAAAAATAAAAAATCTTTTGGTCGGAGTAGACCTTAAACAGTAGATTCCACCACTTATGAATGGAATTGATACACCTAACATGGATGACGTGAGAAGCAACTTCGTAATCCTAACTAAAGCGTTGTAATGACCAATTAGGTAAGAAAGTAAGTAAGCTTCACTTGTATGTTGAGAAAAATCCCAGCTTTAAACAGTGGTGAAAGCGAACAAATTTTCTTCATAGTCTTCAAACCAAAAACACGACAAAAGTCGATGTTTCCATATTCAATGGCTTTCTCATAATCACTTCGAGTTGCTCCCCTTATGTGACAATTTCCTTCTTGACATTATACACCAAATGGGAAAAGAGTTTAATTGCTACAGAAGACATTGTTCGAAGGAATCAGAACTGAAGGCACTGTTCAGTAACCAGTAACACTTGTGTGTGTTAATTTTATACAGAGTTTTTGCCAGAGGAAGTCGCCGAAGAAATACTTTTTTTATTTTTGTTTTGATGTCTGGCTTGGGACTCGAACCCTGGCTTTACATCTAATAAGCCAACACACTACCTACTAGACTACGGCGACTTGGTAATAAATTAGCATAGATATGGCTTTATGAATAATTAGTCGGCTTTAATATTCGCATTAGTGGATCTAAAATAAAACCAAATTTCTGAGAAGGCCATGAAGGTAAGCTTTACACGTTAAGGCATGCATACATAACAGGTCATTACAACCTAGCTTCTTGCACCACCTATGTTGTGTGTGTTTATTTTATCCATAACTAGCGGGACCAACAGTTTAAAGGCGACTCCGGACGACAGATTTTTTTTTGAGAAACTTTTCATGACAATTATATTTAATCTCAGAGGTTTTGCCAGAAATCTGCTGCGAGGCAGTCGCCGAGATATATTTTTTTCTTATTTCGTTTTGTTCGAGATGTCTGAACTGGGATTTCAAACGTGGCTTCATGTCGAATAAGCCAACACACTACCAACTAGACTACAATCTTTTAACAAATTTACGTATAAAAATACTATGATATGATAGATGCCTTCAAGCAAACATGTCATACATTATATTCGACAATAGAGCAGTTACTAGCAGCATTTACCTGTCCTAAAAATGTATGATACACAGCAATTGCTAAGCTCTTAGTAGGGTCTCTTTGAAGTTGCCGTAGTCTAATAGTTAGTGTGTTGGGGTCTTAGACGAAAAACCAGGGTTCGAGCCCCAGGCCAGACATCAAAACAAAATACAAAAAATATTTCTTCGGCGACTTCCATCCAGCAGATTTCTGGCAAAAATTCGACTTTAAACCACTCATGTATAAAAATTAACACACACAACATAAGTGGTGTGAGAAACTAGGTCGTAATGTTGACATAATATAATAATTATGTATGAAGCTGAGTATTGGATCCTTTTCTATTATTAACTAGTATTCTAATATTAACTCCAACAGCCAAGCGGAAGCAATCTTCAGGTTTAATATGACTTGTCTGTATCGTGATACTCTTCATCGATTCTCACGGAAATTTTATGTCAGTCGTATATGCCTAAACTGGATTGAAAGCGTACCAATTAACAATGCTAAACTGGATCACAAATCCCTGTCAGTAATGGGGAGGCATATTGTCAGACTCACTTAATATACTTGAGCGATCGCAACTTGAATTCTTATAAGAAAATATTGCTTTTTAAATTGTTTAAATTATTAAAGCTTTTACATTTCTAAGAACTATCTTGCAATCTGGTTTAACCATCAAAGAGCACATCATATTTCATTTGAAATTGAAGACTCCTTGACGCCACAATAATCCTGCAATACAATTCACTACCCAACATTTACTTTTACCTACCAATTTTATTTTATTTATTTGCCTTAAATTTCCTTAACTGGCCATAATTAAAAATTATAACACAATTCCAAAGAACACTAAAAATTCACACGAAAGTATTAATTTTAAATTCAGATGACATCGTAGCATTTCAGACATTTCAACGAGACAATTAAAATGAAATTTATAGACGACGACATTTATTTCAATAGAAATTTAATTTCAGTCTTCTGTCTCACCAAAAAAAAGGGTGTGGCTGTTTGCAAAACAAATTCACAGATACACAGCCTCAAGTTGAAAACTCAAATATAATACTCAGTGCTACATACTCATTCATTCTCATTCATTCGTTTATGTACTCTCATTCATTCACTTGTTGTTTTTTTTTTGTCCTTCGTTTATTCATTCATTTAGTTTTCATATAATAAATCTCATTCTGTTTGAGACAATTCAGCCAAGTTTGTTGCTTAAGTATTACGCTAAATAAGCATTAAGCCTTTGTTTGTTGTTGCAGCTGCTTTTATTGTTGTTCTCATTGTTATTGTTGTTGTGTTTGTGGTGCTCTTAACTAACATTAAAGTAATGGCAGTTTTAGCGGAAGTAATAATACAAAGCAGAAAGCAAAAAAAAAGAGTGAAACACAAAAAAAATAAATTCATTGTTGCCGTAAATCTTATTGTAGTTGGCGTTATTATTATTATTGTACTCATCATCACCATTACAAACATCATCATAATCATCTTCATCATTACTATTGTCATGAACAACAGCTTTAATAGTTTTTACTTTCGCAAAATCATGCTTAATCCTCTATTCTACTCGTTTCTTTGTACTCTACTGACTGATATTTATTAAAAAATTTAACGTAAACTGGGTGAAAAAGTAGGAGAAGAATACTCGTAGAATGATAATATATCCACAAAACGAGGCAATATCTGAGGGATGATTTTAAATACTAGAAAAGCAGGTTTATGCCGGAATTTTTAGTCAATATTTTCGAGTCCGGAAAAAGACATAAAAGGACGAGCCAGGCAGTGCATTTCTTGAGGAAAAGTGTAAGATTAAAATTAAAATTATAGACTCCAACATTTATTTCAATAGAAATTTAATTCCATTTCCGGGGCATATCTCGTGGCTTGTGGAAAAAATATGGCGACAAACGTGTTATTGATACTCCCATTACTGGGATGGTTTTCTATGGTATTGCTGTCGTTGCTGCCATGGCAGGTTTGCGTCCCATTTGAGAGTTCATAACATTCAATTTCTCCATGCAAGCCATTGATCAAGTTATCAATTCTGCTGGCAAAAAATTTTACATGTCTGCCGGTGAAGTTAATATACCAATTGTATTCCTTGGCCCCAATGGCGCTGCTATGGGTGTCGCTGCCCAACATTCACAATGTTTTGCCGCTTGGTATGCCAATTGTCCTGGTTTGAAGGTCATATCACCTTACGATTCCGAAGATGCCAGAGGTCTAAAGCTGCCATTCGTGATCCCGATAGAGTTGTATTTTTAGAAAATGAAGTTTGGTATGGTTCATCTTATCCCATTGATCCAAAGTTTTGGACAAAGACTTTTTAGAAACCTGGCAAAGATATCACCATTGTTGCTCATTCCAGAGCAGTGGAAACTGGTCTTCTCGCTGCTGCAGAATTGGCAAAGAAATGTATTGACGCTAAAGTCATTAACCTGCGTTTAATTCGTCCTTTGGATATGGAAACTGTTTTCAATTCCGTTAGAAAAACTCATCATTTGCTTTCAGTGGGACAAGGATGGCCCCAAAAATGGTGTTGAAATTTGTGCTCGTCTTATGGAGGATGAGACATTTTTCCATTTAGATGCTCCCGTGTGGCGTGTTTGTGGTGTTGATGTACTCATGCCATATGCTAAGACATTAGAAGCAAATGCACTGCCTCAGCCTAAAGATGTTATTGAAGCTGTAACTAAAATTTTAGGAAGCAAAAAGTAATAATCATCGCTCTTCATACACACCCGATCCCACACTTTTGTACAGCAAATTGTACCATACAATTTATAACACCGCCATCTCTAGAACACTCGTAACTAATTAAGATTTATTAGTCAATCTTGAAAATCATCTTAAGTGAATAAGAAAATATTGCAAAATATCCTTTTGCGATAAATACAAGATCAAGATACGTACATACATACATAATAGTTTCTCACACCACTTTTGTTGTGTGTGTTAATTTTACACATGAGTGGCGGCACCTACAGTTTAAAGTCAATTCCGAACGACAGATTTTTTGAGAAACTTTTCATATCAACTTTTTATTTACCCTCAAAGTTTTTGCAAGAAATCTGCTAAGAGGAAGTTGCCAAAGAAAAATTTTTTATATTTCGTTTTGATGTCTGACCTGGGACTTGAAGCCTGGCTTTACGTCTAATAAGCCAACACACTGCCTACTAGACTACGGCGACTTTATATACAATTAATCCTCACAATTGCTCCTCTAAAGCTATTATCCTGACAATCAACAGAATGTTGCTCTGTGTTAACAAGGACCCTTCTCTGCTTAGCACCTCATAGGTACCTCCGAGTTTCGGTCTGATATACTAAATTAACGCTTCACAGGTTGTACATATGTCTTCTCATAAGTCATTTTCTTCATTATAGAATGTATATTTGTTTAACTAATCGTTGAAAGGCAATAACGAAACTTATTAGAACATCAATTAATGGTTTTGCTCAGTCTATTCATATATTCCTTTAAAATTTTACACGACTTTAAATTAAATTTTCTTTAAAATTGTTTCCCTCTTCTATTTGTTATCTCGCCCATATTGTTTGTATTAAATTTTTCGTCTCTTTTCAAGTATTAGGTTCCTTTCTTTTTTTCTGTACTTTATTTTATTAATACAAACAACGTTGTGCATAAAGATTTTCACTTTTTAAAATATTTACTTTACTTTTTATCATCTACTTTAACCACTTCACGCAACAGTATAACCAGCTCGTCGTCATTTTTTTGCCACAGGCGTAACACTGTGTTAGTTTATCCTTTTATTATTATTCCACGTTTTTATTTCTTTTATTTTTTGTCTTCTCTTTTTTCTTATTCGTTCTCTTTTTATATGAAATAATATTTTAGCAATTAATTTTATACTGCAAGGCATTCGTTCATTACATTACATTATGCCCAGACCCAGAAGCAGCGCATAGTGGCGTAGTAAAGAAATACAAACAAGCCCTGCACCGTTCTCACTCACTTTCATATCCTGCAATTGACTGGAATGCTGTAGAAGACGATGACTTTAAAGTAAATGGCACAAACGAAGATGATGGTAATGATGAAGAAGAGGTATAAGCAGCCACTACGATGAAAATAGTTTTTAATGAGTAACATGGCATGTTCTTCTCATCATTTTCTTTAGTTTTGGGTTTCTTGCTGGTATTTTTAGTTGTTTTTTTCTTGCTCTTGTTTTTGATTCTGGTTGTTTTTCGTCGTCTTTTTCTTTTTATTTTTTTTAAATGGAACCACTTAAGTGGCTGTAAGTGTTTGAGCGGCTTTTCACATTTCATTATGTAACACGTTGAGCACGTTAACGAGTAAATCAACGACCAAGCCTGACATTCGCTGTTACGCTTAATAAAATCTTACAAATATTGTGTTGAATTTTCTTTTTTACAACATGTTTTAACACGTTTGCAAGTCAAACTTAAACATACAAATACTTTGGCTAAGTGTCTGTTTGTGTGTGTGTGTGTCTGTATATAAGAATTAAAGTGGAAATTTCCATAAATAAGAAAATTAAGTTTTAATAACGATATTCCAAGTGAAATGTATTCAAAACCATGAAAATGAAAAGACTATTCGTTACCTATTAAGTACATGCCCAGCACTAAGGCGGAGAGGTATAAGGCATCTTGGTGTCTACCAATATCACGCAAAGACATTGGCAGTCTAAATTCTCTCCGATATGGGAGAAAATTAAGAACCGTGTCCATACAATTTCTTTTTAGGTAGACAGCCACCTCTATTTGCATACCTATCAGTCTTCACATATAGCAGGCAGCGGGAACCTCTGGAGATATAAAGTGAAGGGTTAAGAAGACTACCCGTTTATCCTAGCCGCGAAACCATACGGAGCTTTTGACTAAACGACTTGGATTCCTAATTTCCACTACCAATGGATCATTAAGATGGTCGAAAAGTTAAATGAAAAAAATCTTTCTTTGACACAGCTGAATCTGACAACAAAAAACTCTCTTTCCGGAATGGATGTTCAGAACTTTCAGAATATTAACTTTGGATATCTTTTAACTCCGCAGTTAAGTATCCCACTTGAAGAGAAAATAACCTTTGTGCAGTTTTCTCCAGTGGGCACAACAAACAAACTGTGAAATCCCTCTAAGGACCTACAAGTTTATAATTGACAATGTAGTCATGGATTCCGTAAATTCGGGATGGCCTCCTGAGCAAGCAAAACGGTGCACAAAATCTGGCCGAACTACTTACACTTCAAAGAAGCAGGCTCAGTATGCTTGTCGTAGCCAATAAGAAGGCTTTGCAATATAGTCGCATAAATAGGCACCTTGCAGATGATTTCCTCGGAAGCTACAGAAATGAGGAAGAAGTGAAGACTGTTCATCACATATTGGGTAACGACATAATTCGTTATTATAGCCGTTCAGTCAGGATTACGACCCAGCTTTTCATACCACTTATGTGGTCTGCTTTAATTTTAACCTTAACCCTTTCGCATCTATTGGGACATATGTGTCCCACTGAATGATAGCAGACTCCTATTTTTGAAATTGTTACTGTAAAATGATTCAAAGTTGTCTCATTTAGTCATTTAGAGGCTAAAGAACAGTTACATATTTTCATAACACAGAAAAATTGCGTATTTTCATAACACAGGCTGTTTAGTCATATGAAGACTGCAGTGGTATCAAGTTTTTGCTGTGCTTTTTTCTACTAAAAATCGTTATTACAAATGTGGATGAGATGTGATTCTCTCAGTGGGTACGTATATGATTTTAACATCTACTGCGGTAGAGAAGAATTACCTACCATTGGCACTCTAGGAGAACGTGTAGTAAATAATCTTACCAAGACCAAGACCCAGTCATTACGCTTTGCTTTGATCGTTTTTTTACTAGTGTTTATCTACTTGAAACTTTGAATTTTCCGGCATTAGTCACTACCGTAGACTAATAGAAAGAACTTGCCAAACTGTCAAAAATTACCGAAGGGTGAAGCTATTTTCAAATCGTGTAGTTCTGGAATTATGTATACAAAATGGCACGACACGAAGGAAGTAGCAGCTATTAGCAATTGTCATGGTGCTACAATGGTATCAATAAACAAAAAGCAACATAATGGTGAAATTCAAGTTGTGCAGTGTCCGGAAATGATTAAATTTTACAGCAATATAATGGGAGGCGTAGACCGAGCTGATCAGTTATGCGGAATGTACGAACTGGACCGTAAATCACAGAAATGGTGGAAGAAAGTTTTTTATAGACTATTGATGATGTCAGCTGTAAATTCGTGGATCATTTATATGAATTTATATCGTAAGAAGGAACCATTTCTTGACTTTTTAGTACTGCTAGCAGAAGGTCTCATTGCAGAAGGACAGAAAACTGCGGCCGTTAGGAGAAGCCTTCCTCATGGTGGTTACCATTCCAAAAATAAGAAAATGTATGCTCAATCTGCTACTCACTTACCAATTGAAGGACCTACAAGACGTCGATGTGCAGGTTGCCAAAAAAATAAAATTGAAAAACGGACTATAACTTTATGTCAAGAATGTCAACTTCCATTGTGCAAGGATTGTTTTGCGCAGTTTCACAAATAATTTTAAATATTTACATTTCATATATTTATTTTTCTTTAATGTACAAAACGAATTTTGAAAGAATAAATAAAATTTCATAAATCTTACAAAAACAGATATTGATTTACTATATGCGTTTTTATAGGTTTAGGCCTAATGGGACTTATATGTCCCATGCCAAACTCCTGATGGGACATATATATCCCGTGCCCTAAATCCCTTCCTAGGGTAGGGGCACTACCAAAAAAGCTATGTATATGTTTAATAAGCATATCTATGCTAACCTACCCTTTTATAGTATTTGTAAACTAACTAATCGTCTCCCGTACCGAAAGGGTTAAGTGGCGGAACCTACAGATTTTTGAGAAACTTGTCATTGTAATTTTATTTATTCTCAGGGTTTTTCTGCTGAGAGACGAACACCGAAGAAATACGTTTGTTTTTCGTATTTCATTTTGTTGAAGATATCTGACCTGGGGCCTGACGTCTAACAAGCCAACATACTACGTAGACTTCAACTGTCTGACATATGTACACACGAAATTCATTTAAACGTGCTTGAAAAGCTTACCTAGTCTAATATATCTTTAGTTATCTTTACAATTGTTGCGTTAACTAATCTCAGAGTACTATATGGTGTCAACCAACTGTTTCCATTTAAAATATGTTGATGACGGATTTCACATATATTTCACACCTATTGGGTATATGTACTGAACTATTTCGGACGATGTTTGAAGTCTATGTCGCATTATCAGAAGATCTGAGTGGTTCGGGGAATAGGGGATAACTAAAAATTGTGGTACTAAAAACTCATCATGTGAACAAAATGTGTCTATACAACTTCTTTTTTGGGTAGACAATCACCTTTACCTATCACTTATCTACCAGTGTGCACAGATTAAGAGTAGTGGGAATCCCAGTAGATATAAAGTGAAAGAGAGAAAGGCAAGTATAAATGTCTGTCCAACGAAAATGTGTAGCTGCATTTAAAAAAAGGAGGATAAACTTAAAAAAACTCTTAAAGCCTTTATTATAACTCCTTGCTAAAGTTGGGTTTAGTTAAAGGTAACTTTGGTCTAGTAGGTAGTGTGTTGACTTATTAGACGAAAAGCCAGGCTTCACGCCCCAGGCTAGACATCAAAATAAAAAACAAAAAGTATTTCTTCCTCTCAGCAGATTTCTGACAAAAACTCTGAGAGTAAATAAAATTGCCATTAAAAGTTTCTCAAAAAAAATCTGTGGTTCGGAGTCGACTTTAAACTGTAGGTCCCGCCACTTACGTATAAAATTAACACACACAACATAAGTGGTGTGAGAAACTAGGTCGTAATCCTGACTGAAGGGTTGTAATGACCAATTATGTTATGTATGTAACTTTAGCTAAAGTAAACTTTAAAGTCAAGTTTAACTTTTTTTCGTTATTACAACCTAATGATAAAATAAAATTAACTTTTTCAAAAATATGATAGTGCCGGAGCAATGTCGATAGCTTTGCTGAATTAAATAAGTTTTATTTTTCTAAATGCAGTGACAACTCATTTTGTTTATTTATGAAGCTGCCATATTGAAAATAATATATAATATGGCTAGTTCAAGCATAAACTTAACTTTAAAAGTTACCGTTAGGATGAACCTCCCTTTAGTTTAACGCTCACTTCTATCTTATTGTTGACTTATAATAATGAAAAATAATTTATTTGCCTATTAAAATCCACCCTTTAGTTAATGGCAAGTTGTAATAATGGCCCTTCAAGTATCTGTAACTGGTTATTAAATTCCAATAAAATTTAATTTGTTGTTTGCTGGATCTCTTCAACAAAAATAAATAAATAAATAAATTAAAACAGAAAATAAAATATTTTATTAAAAATGCATACATTCCATGAATAAGTATTTAAAAATATTTTTCATTTAAATACTCGTTTATTTCGAGCACAATAATTTAAATGCAACAACAATACAACATTTATTCAGGCGTTTAATTTTACAAAAATATAAAAAATTAAAGTTTTTTTTTTTAAATTTGTTATGAAAAGTTTTGGTCTGTCGGCCTAATATTTTATGCTGCTCTTAATTAAAGAGCCATTATGGTGGAAATATTTTTAGTTTTAATTATAATACGGTTTTTAAAAATTCCTGCTTTTTTTTTTGCTTTTCTTTTTGTTTTAATAACATATGAGTGGAAATAGTAGATGAACTTATAGCCAATTAAAATTATTGTTTTTTTGCCTTTTCCGTAATATATGTATTTATGCATATGAGGATATAATTTTTTATTTTTTTTTTATTTATTATCATCATACATCGAGTTGAGTTATTTATTCATAAAAAAAAAAAAATTGTTTGCCAAATAAAAAACTGCCGTTATTTTATATGCACATATTGTTTTGCAAATTTTCTCTACTTTTTCTTTTGTTTAAATAATATTTGCATAATTCCTATTTTGCATTGACGTGTGTTTCATACAAATAAAGCAGGCAGGAAAGGCAAAATCGTGTACACACTTCCAGGACATTATAAATATTTGCTGTTGGCACCATATTTACAAAAAAAAATTTTAAATCAAATAAAAAACTAACGTATAAAAAATCAGAAAAAAAGCGAGTAGAAAAACTATACCACAAATAAAAAATATGTATGAAAATAATGTATGGAAAAAAAATATTTCTGTATGTAAATACAGTTCATTCAATTACTGGAAACAAAAAAAAAACATAAAAAAATTTTGGTTTTTTGAAACGAAAAAAAAACTAATTTTTCAAAACCAATTGGCACTTTAGCCATTTAAAACGATACGCCTGAAAAACTTTAAACAACCAAAAAAAAAAAACCTAAAAAAATTGGCAAATAAAAGTTATAAAACTCAAATACGTGCAGTTGTACTAAATAAAAGTATTAAAAAAACTTTCCATAGCGACTATTTTCATAGAGATTTACATTTTTTAGCTTTAAATATAAAATATTTCGAATATTTAATAACAAACCGAAAAACAACACAAAAAAAAAAAGAATTGAAATTAATTTCAAATAACAAATAAAATCATACTGATATGCATACCAGTCTATAAGTCTCTTTTCACGTACTTTTTTTTATTCTAAAATGGCTTTTATTTTGCTCCTCTTTTTTAGTTCTTTAGTATTTGTTTTTAAATTACCACAAATTTTGATCATAATTCAAATTCTCATATATTGGCGGCTGTTCTAAGATAGGTCCCATCTATCATATTATCGCGAAGACACATACATACATAACATACAACTGGTCATTACAACCCTTCAGTCAGAATTACGACCTAGTTTCTCACACCACTTATGTTGTGTGTGTTAATTTTATACATGAGTAGTGGGACCTACAGTTTAAAGTCGACTCCGAACGACAGATTTTTGAGAAACTTTTCATAGCAATTTTATTTACTCTCAGAGTTTTTGCCAGAAATCTGTTGAGAGAAAGTCACCGAAGAAATACTTTTTGTATTTTGTTTTGATGTCTGACCTGGGGCTCAACCCCTGGCTTTACGTCTAATAAGCCAGCACACTACCTACTAAACTACGGCGACTTTATATACAATTAATCCTCACAATTGCTCCTCTAAAGCTATTATCCTGACAAGCAACAGAATGTTGCTCTGTGTTACAAGGACCATTCTCTCTCTGCTTAGCATCTCATATGTACCCCCGAGTTTCGGTCTGATATACTAAATTAATACTTCACAGGTTGTATATACTAGTATGTCTTCTGATAACTCATTTTCATCATCACAGAATATAAATTTGGTTAACTAATCGTTGAAGGGCAATAATTAAACTTATTAGAACACCAATTAATGGTTTTTTTTAGCCTATTCATAAATTCCTTTAAAATTTTACACGAGGATTTAAAATAAATTTTCTTTAAAAATGTTCCCCTCTTCTACTTGTTACCTCGCCATTATTGTTTGTATTAAATTTTTCGCTTCTTTTGAAGTATTTGGTATCGCGACGACATACTAAACTCTATTAAAGGAACAAAAAAAAAAAACAAATAACATAACATAACACCAAAAAGAATACGTTCGAATTCCGAACGACAGATTTTAGAGGAACTTTTCATGCCCAGTTTCTTTACTCTTAGATTTAGATTTGCCAGAAGACTGCTGAGAGGAAGATGCTAAAAAATTTTTTTTTCATATTTCATTATGTGCGAGATGTCTGAGCCAAGAATTCAGCCTCGTCTAATAAGTGAACATGCTATCTACTACACTCCGACGGCTTCAAAGAAATAATTAACACTAGATTTACCGCGCCAGTCAAAATGACTGGTTTTGCCTTATTAGCCTTAAATATTGACTTTGTATGAATATTTTTTTCCAAAACTATTATATGACTTTTATAACGACAACTAAATACAATTAATTTGATAACTTATTTTGATCTTGTGTCCACAATAAAAAAAATAATTTTTGTTTTTGGTACTTATACCGGTACCAGTCATTTTGACTGGTATGTTTTTCTATGGCAGAAGACAGTGTTCCTTTGCATAATATACAAAAACGAGTGTGTATGCGGTTTCCTTCTAGTTCTGAAGAGGATAATGAAAACGTGGAAGATACACAACTTGAGGTTTCTGTAAGTGGAACTATGTGGAAAAAAATAAAAGAAGGAGGTCTTGCTGGAAGGTTACCAACTCATTGCAAATTCAAAGATTTATCTAGGCCTACAGCATATGCTAGAAGAAATATTATGGAAGAGAAGCCAAGCAGTGCCTTTTTAGTATTGATTGACCACCATACATTAGAGCATATCAAAACTTGCACCGAATTAGAAGCCTCTAGAGTTTTAGGGAAGAAATGGACACTTTTACAAGATAAATTGAAAGCTTTCATTGGAATACTGTTTGCACGAGGTACATACAGTGGTGCATACAGAATTCAAAGGGTTGCAGCTGTCGTATTTATAGAACAAAAAATGGGGTCCTGAATTTTTTCTAAAACTATGAGTATACTATGACTTTACAGAAATTCTACGTTCTATTCGTCTCGATAAAAGAAATGAAAGGAGTCAACGCTTGCAAACTGATAAATTTGTGTAAGTGTCAACTGTTCGGAACAAATTTATTGTCAACGGCCAAAACTGTTTCAAACCAGGAGCAAATATTACAAAGCCAGATGTAGGTTTACACAGTATATGCCCAACAAATCAGACAAGTTTGGAATAAAATTCTAGCTGGCTTCTGACGCTGAAACGAAGTACGTTGTAAATGGCTTTCCTCATCTAGGAAAAGATGAAACACGAAATTTGGCAACACCTCTTAGTGAATTTGTAGTAATGAGACTACTGGAGCTTTATATCATGAAAGGTAGGACTGTAATAACCGACAACTTATTTACCAGTGTTTCTTTAGCTTCTAAATTATTAGCCAAAAACAATACGTTGGTTGGTACCGTACGTTCGAACAAACGAAACCTTCCAAAAATTTGTAAGGAAAGGAGGGATAGTATGGCTTGTTTTTCAACATTACTATGTGCAACAAATGAATGTACACTTACAGTTTATAAGAGTAAGCCCAACAAAAAAGTTGTTTTGTTGCGTGCTATACACAAAATTGACCAAATACCGACAGCAAGAAACTAATTGAAACTGTGTCTTTTTATAATAAAGCTAAATTGGTGTCGACGGTACAGATCAAATGGCACGATATGGCTAATGACATATATTGTGAAATCAGGATCTAGGAGATGGCCGCTTCAAGTATTTTTTAATATTTTAGATTTTGTCTGAATAAATTCCTGGATTTTGTATAAAAACACAATTGTAAAGAATATTTCAAGAAAGGATTTTTTGTTTCGTTTGGCTGAAGAACTCACTTTTGATCATCAGTCATCAGGTCAAGAGATAAGCTGACTGTCCAACAACTCCTCTTCCAAAAACATTTTATTATTATTTTATTAATATTGTTTATTAATTCTATAAAGCATTATAGAACATACAAAATTTACACACTCAAAACGTTATTTTTGAATACCAGTCATTTTGACTGGTGTTGGTAAAAATGGGTATGAACATTTCTTGGTAAATCTAGTGTTAATAACAACAAATCAACACTACGGCTTAAGAGTTGCCAGATCGAAAATTAATTCAGTATAAACATGTAAAACACTACGTTGCCTTCAAAAGGAACGGAGTAATCATAAAGCATATAAAATAGAAGTAATCTTCGACAGAGTGAGGAAGAGATAAAAGAAATAAAAAGAAAAGACCAAAAATTAAATTAATGGAACGAAAAAGAAAGGAAAATTAAAAGAATAAAATATGGGAACTGAAATCTCCCATAACCACACCCCAGTGTAATATAATTTCTTATTGAAACGTATTTTGTTTCTATATAGTAGGCCATCTATGGGTTTAAATTTGAACCATCGGTTATTTCGAATCTGGCAATAGTCATGCCCTTCTATTCGCAAATTTCAGTATATTATCACCACTGCACGTAATGAATTGATTTACATTTGAGCTACGTTGGAATTTATTAGAAATTTATTTCGAAAACAAAGACAATTGGTCGGAAATTATACGAAAATGTCATACAAAATTTGATCGCAAAGAAAGCCTAACAGTGTCCGGTATACGCAAGTTTATTGCTAAAGTTCGTGAAACTGTTTTCGTTGTTGATGCGCAAAGACGTGAGCGAGCTCGTCCATACAACTGAAAATTTCGGAGCTGTAGCTGAGAGTGTAGGTGGGAATCAATCAACATCAACTCGTTATCGTTCACAAGAATTGAACATTCCACGCACCACTTTAAGTTGAATTATGACGCCTTTCAAAATTCAATTGGTTCAAGAGTTAAAGCCGCATAACCATCCGCTTCGTTTTCGCCTCCCTAGATGGGCCAAAGAGAAACTGTGCGATGATGACGATTTTTGATTTTTTCGGATGGAGCTTATTTTCATCTTGGTTTGTACATTAATACAATGAGGTACTTGAGGCTCAGAAAACCCTTACGTGGTCTTACAGAAGCCAATGCACTCATTACGAGTGACTGTTTGGTGCGGCTTGTAGAGCGGTGTCACCATTAACCCATATCTCTTTAAATATGAAGGCGGCACAACCATTACGGCCAATGGATATATCCATCAATTTGTTTCTACATGATAATCGATACTTTTTATGTGCTCTTCATGGTGTTGATGTGAACTATGTTTTGTTTCTACAGGATGAGGCAACTTGCGACACATCTCATACCACAATCGATTTATTGCGTCAAACGTTTGAGGCCAAAATTCGTGATGCCATTGCGGAGATACTATTCCATGCACTCGAAAAAGTGCACGAAAATTGGTCCGATCAAATGAGGTACTACAAGACCAGCCGCGGCATTTCCATTTGTAACAGGAACAATTGTTTCTCCACAACAAAAAAAAAATAATAATAATTTTGGCAAAATTTCAAACTGTTTTTGTTTTATTGCATTTTTAAATTTAAGCTTTTAATGTTCCACCCTATACATATGTTGCATCCGTTGATACAATGCCTAAAGAAGCTATTTGCACTCATCTCCCGCTATTAGGATAGTTTTGTGCCTGTAGGTCTTTGCATGATTAACATCAGCAATCAAAATGCCATATAATTATTACGGACTCAAGCCATGTAGACAACATAACTGTGCCATACATTGTGAATTCTGCATTTTTAAATTACAAACCTAAACGAATTCTATTAAATTTTTAATTTTTAAATTTTCTATGTCCCTTTAACTTCTTAGAATTTAAAAAATGCTACTAATTCTGTATACTTTATCAATACACTTCAAACTTTAATTTATTACAATTCTTTGTTCACAACTATAAAATTGCCAACAAAATAAAAAAAATTCGAAAAAATTCTGTTTTTTTATATAAATTTAGCCGAAGGCTCTATTTATATAAAAAACTATACAAAATACCACATAAAATACAAATAAATATGCTCAACGTTAGTTTTATTAACCATAGTTTTATATAGTTTTTCTTTTTTCTTTTTCCTTATTTTTTCTCCCTCTCTCTCTCTTTATCTGTCTATACAATCGCGACAAGCGAAATGCCACCCATTTCTACTAGCCTTGGGCATAGGAGATACTGCCTGTCACATTCAAAATTTGTACACAACATCACACCTGTCAAATGGTTTTGTTATAAATAAATATGAATTTTCATCCCCTGGCCCCTAGCTTGCCTTTCTATTTCTCTTTCTTTCGTTATTGTAGTTTGCGTTTTTTAATATTTTTTTATTTTTTTCTTGTTATGGCTGTATAAATTTATATTTTCTATCGTTCTCATATTGTGTATTTTAGCTGCGGGTGTTATTCTTCTCAATAAATATAAATATGAAAATATACGAGGGTTGTTCTAAAAAAACTGGTAATTAATAGCTGTATTTATTTTCACGTAAACAGTAGTACTCCGATATTCATTTTAGGCATGCAAAGTGGTCTCAATACCATACATATGGTTTACTTAACGGTCATTACAATCCTTTAGTATGGATTACAACCAGAGGTCAGCAATAAGTATTCAAAACGATCAGTAGATTCGAATCATATTTATAATCTCTGACACTTATACGCATTCATAGTTATTTGAATGTCATACTCATACTGCTCATATTCAAAGTATGAAGTACTCATCATTCTCATACTTAACAACACAACGCTAATGTTGTTGATTTTGACTCTCCATGACTCATCGTGTATACGAATCACAAAATAAATATGATTCGCGTACGAACACTACATACTCACAAGACGGTTGTGTGTTTGCTTTGCTTGCTGTCTTTGTCTTTTTCTTTTTTCTTTTTCTGTAAATGCAACAACAACAAATGCTGTAAATTTTGATGAATGATTCGAATCACTCGAATCATTTATACGTATTATAAGTAGTTTTCTAAATTTATAAATCTGAATGAGTAGGCGTATGAATAAAACATATTTCGAATGTTATGAGTTTGATGTCAACGTTGTACTTATACTCATTGCAACTTGTACTTATGAATCAATGTTCTACTGAGTACGAATGAACCAGATTAGTTGGATTTCAATTCTGTTGACTCACTCATACTCAAAATTTCAAGAGTACTTATGAGTAGCGAAAAAGCGCTTCATTGCTGATCTCTGATTACAACCCAGCTGCTCACACCACTTATGTTGAGTATGTTAATTTTACACATGTGTGCCTTGACCTATTGTTTAATGTTTACTTCGAACCACAGATTATGGAGAAACTTTTCATGGCAATTTTATTTTATTCTCGAAGTTTTTACCACAAGACTTCTGAGAAAGAAGTCGTTGAAAGCAATATTGTTTTCATATTTCGTTTTGTTGAAAAGATCTGAGCCAATGTTTCAACCTGGCACCACGTATAATAAGCCAATACACAACTACATAACAGAAGACATAACCAACTGAGGCAACGCAATCTCAAAAAATTGATTCCTGATAGAAACTTACAATCCACTAAAGTTTTGCCGGGTATCGGGCGAGTCAACGACCTGATTCTCTGCACTGTTAATGCTACAATAGGACTCTTGGTTATGTCTATAAACTGTGCTGCGTGTTCATCTTCTTCAGCAATTTCTTCGCAGAGAAGCCGAATTGACATGAGAACCCCTCAAATTATTGCTTTTTTCACAACACCGATCTTTAAAAAATGATTAAAGCCCTCTTAGACCAGCCGGCATTCCATCGAATATGAAGCTATTGCTGTCAATGAGACAAATAGAATTTATACCAGCTTGAATGACACGCCGCTATTTGTACTCAGGTGCAGTCTTCGATATAAGAATTCCTCGCTTATAAGCACTGTTATGCTATCATTTTTGAAAGTGCTTCTATGCGCGGAATACTGTATAATAGAGGATATCGATAATTTAATGTAGTTAAGCAATCTAAAAGCGGAAACTTACATTGATTATATGAATATTAAGGACGCAATATTTATAATGGCCTGACCAAATTAGACTTCGTAATGTAGTGGGTACTGAACTAGACTGTCAGTGAGAAGGTTGTGCACTCGAATATCACCAAATAATCTTGTCTCAGACGATTTCCGTCAAAAACTCTGAGAGTAAATAAAAAATTACCATGAAAAGTTTTTCAATAAAAATCTGTCGTACGGTGTCGACTTTAAACTGTAAGTTCTGCCGCTCATTTATAAAATTAACGGACACAACATAAGTGGCATGAGAAGCTAGGTCGTAATACTGACTGCAAGGTAGTAATGATCAATTATATATGTATGTTTGTATATAATCTTGTCTGCTAGACTACAACGTCGTTATACAACTAAAAACTTTACTCTGCTCTAGGCTATGTTGGTCTACGATGTATCGAGAAATAAATGGCTTCTGGGAGAATCTTGTATTGACTGGTTGAGGAAACTATTACAGTGTTTGTAAAATCTTTACTTATTTATTTATTTATTAATTACAATACAATTACAAATTATATTCTAATTACATACGAGCAGAGTAACTTGACCATATGCTCGGTATAGTGTCACAGGCCAGAGTCTCTGGTGGGAATCGAACCCCCGACCCTCACGCTAATAGTCTAGCACACTACCCACTAGACTACCAGGGAACCCCTTATACAATTTTTTTCTCAAGGCTACCGATATGAGTTTGAAGTTTGTTTATACCGCTCTAGAATAGTGGCAAGTTTATTCAAATTTCTTGAACACAAACATTGATTGGAACATTTGTTATTATTTTGATATTTCATGCGTGTAAATGCTTTCCGATCACATACATAATATATATAATTTGTCCTTACAACTCTACAGTCAGGGTTACGTCCTGGTTTCTCATACCACTCATGTTGTATGTTGTATGTCTTAATTTTATACATGATTGGCGGAACCTACAATTTATAGACGACTCCAAACGACAGATTTTTATTGAGAAACTTTTCATTGCAATTTTTTATTTGCTCTCAGAGTTTTTGATATAAATCTGCTAAGACAAGATAATTTGGTGACATTCGAGTTCACAACCTTCTCACTGACAGTCTAGTTCAGTACCCACTACATTACAAAGCCTAATTTCGATGACTTTGTGTTAATAAATGGTCAGGCCATTATAAATATTGCGTCCTTAAGATTTATACATTCAATTTAAGTTTCCGCATTTAGACTGCTTAAATACATTAAATTATAAATATTCTCTATTACATAGTATTCCAAGGATATAAGCACTTTCAATTCATAGACGACTCCGAGCTACAGATGTTTGAGAAACTTTTCATGGCAAATTTTATGTGACTTTCAGCGATTTTCAGAAATCTGCTGAGAAGAAGTAGCCGAAGAAATATTTTTCCAAATTTCGTTTCGTTGGAGGTGTTTGGCCTGTGGTTTGAAAGACTTGCTGTGTTGTGTCACTCGCTCTTTCTCAAATACTTTTAAAATATGACAGGATTTTATGTAAACATTTCGACCCCAAATAAATTAAACTTTTGCTTATTCTTTTAATTTTCATTTTCTTTTAATTTTCAAATATTTTTTATTAAAAAAAAAAACAAATAAAAAATCAGCTGACAAATCTAAATAAATCCATTATTTATCATCATTATTTCAAATTTTATCAGCATTTTTTTTTACTTTTTTCTTCGAATTTATTTTGATATACTTTAGGTTTGGTTTTTCGGCTCTTTAATATTTATTTACGTATTTCGTTGGATTTCTTTTTTTTTTGATTTATTGGTATGCTTTTGGTTTATCTAAATGTTGTTTTTTCTATTTTTCTATTTTTTTTATAATAAATTTATTTTAAGGTTTGGTTCACCTAAAAACAATGTTTAGTATTCACGTGATGTATGTGATGACGTTAAAAAAAATATTTTTTTTCCATGTTGCCTTTGATTTAATGTTTCCACTACATCAGCAGCAGGGCTGGCTTTCATTTTCGTTTTCATTTTCATTTATTTGATATGGTCTACAACAAGAACAAAAAAAAAAAGAACAACAAAATATGTGTCTAATGTGAGGAAATTTATTTTGTCATATTATGTCATAAACTTAATAGAATATATTTTATAGATTATAATAAATGAATGGCTATAAATTTAATTCCAATGTTTTTTTTCTCTTTTCTTCTTTTTCTTTTCTAATTTATTTGCAGTGAACTGTAAGGTTTACACCGGAATGGATTTTCATTTATTTTTGCAAACAAGTAAGTATTTTGTGCCTACGAAAGGGAATGTGTTGACGTGAATAGTAAAAATGATTGAATATGCTTTCCTAGGGTTTTCATAGGTTTATTTTTTTTTTTTGGGTAGAAATAAAATTGTTTATTTGCTGAATTTTCTGTTTTTCGTTTCATAACAAGTTAAGTCTTAAATAAGCTTATTAAATAAACATATGATTAGAAATTAACCGTAGATCGAGCCTTAAAAAAACTTCATAATTCAAGCTTATGTAACACTTTTGATACATACCTGTAGTACATGGAATTGCCACGATTATTGATAGATTTTGTTAAAAAAAAATTTAATATTTTAATTCATTTTAATAAAACTATTTATTTACTAGTAGTACATTACATTTTATTGAAATTATGTAATTTGCGCCAACATTTTTGACATGATGTACATTTACATAAAAATCAAACACTTCATGTCAGCTTGGTTTTATTTCTTTCTAAATGGTACCAATTTGACATCTAGCACACTTGCCTTGTGGCGATTTATAAATTTCCAATTGCTTAGATAGGACAGCTTATTGTCACTGAAACCTGATGGTACAAACCTGATGTGATTCGTTAGAAATATTTGTTGTCAACGTCATGTGAGGTAAAAAAGTTGCCCGTTGCAACAGAACATCGATTATGTATACCAAATACTGCTGTAAGTAGTTGCTACGCACGTAGCACGTACTTGAATCTAAAACTGCCAATTCGACTTCGGTGGACCACGAAATTTATAACGTCCATCAAATTCAATTAGTTAATAATCCACAGTGACACAATTAAATATGAGTTGAAAAGGTAATAAAATAAAACAAAAGGAAAGAAAACATAAACCAATACGAGGCATTACTCCGTAAATCTCTTTATGAAGCTTGATCTATACAAATATCCTTAAATTAATTTCCCTAACAATCCCTGTATGTATTCCATCATTAAGTATCAAATTTCAATTAAAATCGCTGGAGGTAATTTTCATTTTCCACAATAAAACTAAAAAGTTTTTGAATTCTGTTGCTAAAAACTTTAATTTCAGATGAAAATATACCCAAAAGCAACATAAAAATAGAAGTATCACTATTTAAATATATTTTCTTTAATTTTCTTATCTTTGAGGCGAACAAAAAATTAAATTTTTAAAAATCTTAAAAAAGGATATATGGGCTGCTCTGAAAGTATGATAGCTAATCCCAAACTATTTATACAGTATTATTTCTTACATAAAACTACAAGTTGTGTGATAAAAATTTTATGACAATGGTTAAAATTTTCTAACAAAAAATTAAGATAAATATATTTTTTTTAGAAAAAAAATCCTTTTCATTCGAATTTCAAAAAAAAGGCTTTAAGCATGATTATTAAAGGCTGCAAGACTTTCGGCTTATTTTTCGAAAAGGCGTAATAGGTGTAAATATATCATTATTAAAGCGAATTATTTTGTTATCTCATACATACGTACGTAGTTGACCGAAATAGTATCATCTGTAATAAAACATGGGACGAAACACATTTTTCTAATGTTTGTCTGTCACGTGAGATAAAGAGGAGAAGAGCAGTAAGAAAGACTCTACAAGATTTCAGGAAACAGCTACTAGCAATCTGTGTGAAAATTGGTAATATTTTTTCATCCCAAACTACTAAAGGCAGTTTGTTCTGTTCCAAGTATTACCATCTTTGGCGACAAACATCCTGTTCTCATGTTAATTGCTGCCAATACTTTCTTCAATTCATAAGACGAGCTTCTATTTTATTCTTCTCCAAAGTCTTTAGCAGCAGATTTGAAACGTGGCCTTACGCCTAATAATACTTACTAGTCTACGGCGACTTCTACTTAAGTGTAACCCTTAGTATACTATAGTGCAACTCTTCAGTCGGTATTGCGATCTAGTTTCTCACACCATTTGTTTTTATCAATAAGTCGTGGGACCTACAGTTTAAAGTCACTCCTAATGACAGATTTTTTGAGTAACATTTCATGTCGTTTTATTTACTCTCAGAGTTTTTTTCCTAGAAATCTGTTGAGAGGAATTCGCCAAATAAATATTTTCTTCATATTTCGTTTCATTCGAAATGTCTGACTTGAGGTTTGAACCGCAGCCACACGTCTAATAAGCCAATACACTAACTACTAGGCCATGGCGACTAGAATAATACATTACTCCGTAAAAATAAAGTTGCCTCTCTTAATAAATGTAATACAATATCATTACTTATACATATAATCTCAATAGCTATTAAGCTATGAGTCTCATCGTTGCATCAATCAAGTCAAAATTTAAGGTATTGAACCATTATTGTTGTAGTGAAGATGTGTCATAGCATTGCGAACATACCATCTATTGTATTGCCCTCAATCTAAATGGCGAATATCTCTAATGTCATCATTTTGTGTTCGAGACGATCTCCTTTCTAAACAATTGTTCTTTAAATCTTCAGTTCCCTGTTAAAAAATAAACTTATTAAATGTCGCGTCGGTTATTGCTGGTGCAGAACTCAAATTTCTTTATCTATTCTTATGCAACACCATTTTTTTCTTTACCCTTCTTGGGACCATATTTCTTCCACAAAGCATTTTCCATCTAATCCGGTTGGCTGTCATTCTGCCTTGTTTTCATTTCGTTGATTTACTGTTGTTCCATAATAATAATTCATAATTGGTCTGGTGCAGCAGGTACTATGAAATGGTGCCGCCATCTAGGTTGGGTTAGGTTAGGTTAGAGGACGTGTACTAGTCAATAAATACAAGTGCAGTACCCGGAGGTCGAATTGACCCATTGTGCAACGTCCTTTCATAGGGAAGGATAATAGAAGGATTCAAAAGGAGAGGATGTAGGAAAGGGGAGGTGCTGCCATCTATCCTTTCTTAAAAAAAACATCCTCAAGTATGTGATGTAGTTGGTGGGAACTTTTCTAATAATAAAGTACTAAAATTAAGTCGAAATCAATGAGTAACTGAAGGAATTGCTTGTCTTCATGGCCAGTATGTCCACGATATAAATTTCGCGAATGAACTTATTTGTTTTAATAGTTTTCCGCAATTTGACAACGTTGTTCTAGACAATCACAATTCATGGTGACTTTTCAAATCTTGCTAAACAGATATGTCAACATAGTTTGACATTTTAGCTGTCAAACCGCAATATTATATTGACAGCACTTGGTCGTAAACGACATGTTCTAATGGCTTAAATTAGTAGACATTCAAATTTATAAGAAAGATGTTTCAATTAAAGGATATAAGTAAAGTTTTAAAGATGCATACATACATTCCCAAAGTAAAAAATAAAAAAATTTAAAAATCAATATATTGTGGCAAGACTGACGAGTGCAGAAAAACTAAACTGTTGCACGTATATTTAAAATATTTCTAAACATGCTGCTCTAACATCTTCTTGTTGTTGTTTTATCAATTTTTTATTTCCCTGATAGTCTAACATCTGTATGAGTAATTTAATTATAAAGTTTTGCATCATTAATTTAAAGTTTAAGCAACTATTGGCGCAGTTACAACAGCTGCCACTGTTGCCATATTATTTTACGACTTTTCAGTATAACAACAACAACAGCAGCAGTGGCAGCAGCAGTAGTAGAAGCAGTAGAAGCAAATTGATAAAATATCGAAATACTAAGAAATACTCAAGTAGTTTCATATAATAACTCTCTCTCACTTCAACACTACCACAATCATACATTCACAGCTACTCACTGTGTGTCTGTCATGTATTCTATCACACGGTATACAAATATATACATACTCATGCCACATCAAAAACGTAACAGAGAATACCTAACACGTGCTTCCATAATAAATTTTTAAGGGCACACGCTTGTATGGAACACAAACACATTTTTGCTTTCTACACAAATATCATCTAAACTTATAGGTACACACACACACAAACACTACGATATGTGTATGTATATGTGTATATGTGCATAACTGATGTAATCATTTGCTGTGTGTGTCATGTCTAAAATTGTGCTCTTAAATTTATTGGGAAACAGAACGTCTAAATGAGAAAATGGAGAACTTTAAAAGCCTGTTTGTGTGTTCCTTTCACGAAAATAAAAGAAAAAAAAGAACGAAAATATTTTAAAAGGATATGTTGTGCACAGAAAGAGTACTTTGCTGCCTTTTATTTATACGTTCTCGTTGAAAAATGACTATAACCAGGAATGGGGGGAAGGTAAATAATAATAAAAAATATTATACCATTAAAATGTATTCGTTTTTTTCTCTCTCTCTTTTTCTGGTTATTTTAGTTTATTGAAAACATACAAAATATGAACAACTTAAAGCCATTTTATTTTTTGTGGCTTAATTGGTCTTTAATGCGGATTTATTTTTTGCAGTTGAGTACAGAATTTAATAATTTAAAAAATTTTTTTTGTATTAAAAAATATTGTTTTAATGCTCAGATTTTTATATCCATAGAATGTTATATTATGGGCATATGGGTTAATAATTTTATTAAGTCCGGAAAAAAATATTTATGTTTAATATTTGCAATAAATAAAGCCAATACTTTGGTTAATTTAACACCATTATAATGAAGCCTCAATAGATAACAGTGAAAGAGAAAGTTCTGCCACCAAAGAGGATATATTTCACGAAGCTTATTACATACATAAATAATTGGTCATTACAACCCTTCAGTCAGGACTACGGCCTAGCTTCTTACACCAATTTGTTGTGTTAATTCTATACAAATGTTAATTTTATACACGGGAAGCGACAGTTTTTTTGGGAAAAATTTTCATGGCAATTTTATTTACTCTCAGAGCTTTTGGTAGAAATCTGCTGAGCTTATATATACGTCTAATAAGCCAACACACTACTTAGTAGACTACGGTGACTTAACGTTTGTTACGTTAACCCAAAATGTAGGTTCTTTAAGGAACTCAAGGACAACTTAATTGAAAGCACAGCACTGTCATAGAGGTGGTGAATACGTAATCTACCCAGTACACAATAATCAGAAGAAAGTATTTTGTATCACTTACATAATACATATACGATGATCTCTGTGGGTCCAATTCTGTTCAAGTGGTATATTCGCCGTAGTCTAGTAGGTAGTGTGTTGGCTTATTAGACGTAAAGCCAGGGTTCGAGCCCCAGGCCAGACATAAAAAACAAAAATGCAAAAAGTATTTCTTCGGCGACTTCCTCTCATCATATTTCTGGCAAAAACTCTGAGAGCAAATAAAATTGCCATGAAAAGTTTGTCAAAAATCTGTCATTCAGAGCCGACTTTAAGTTGAAGATTCCGCCACTCATGTATGAAATTAACACATACAACTTAAGCGGTGTTAGAAGCTGTTTCTAAATTCTGACTGAAGAGTTGTAATGACCAATTATGTATGTATGTATGGTATATTCAATGTTATGAAGATTAATCCTACTCTACTTAGATTTCCAAATACGCATAATAAGCCGTTTGAACTAATGCTGGTCAGTTGGGGATTTTTCTTGACCCCAAACTCTCATCAAGGTATGATATAATTGAGAAAGTAAAGAGTGCAACCACAGCTCTTTGCATCTCTATATGGGTTTTGTTTAAGATTTAGGAGCTTAGACCTTTAAAACTATCTGACAATCTTGCTTTACATTTTTTGGATGGCGTGCAAACATCATTATCACTGCAGAATGAAATGTAGCGTACTACTGTCAGCTGTTCTAAGACCAGTGCACTCTATTCTATTTTCATTTATTAATTCCTTTACTCAATTGCTGCATTATAAGCTTCTATTAAAGCCAAAAAATTCTATACAATCCAAAGTCCTGGCCCAACCTGGACTATGGGTCTTCTACGAAGTCATATGCGCATCGTAATCGATTGTATGGTTCTTTATAACTTTAACCAGGGGCCTCTGTTTTAAAACTGCGGAGAATCCTAGTGGTACAGTAAATGTTTTTACTGACGTAAAGAAATGCTTAACAAAGTAGGTAGTCATGGTAACCATTATAACTAAGGGTTCTGAATGAAACTTTTGTATGGACTGCTTGATTACTACAGTGTTTTTCAAGAGAAGTAAGGGTCATTCTGAAGGCGATGTGGTAGGCGACGTAGCTTCTGCTGAATATCTCATAATTTTTTCGGACGGCCAGGTGGCTAATAAGTCTCTAACTAATCTTTGTCTCTTTGATGTTCATTTTATATATGAATGCCAGAGATTTTTTAGTAAAATTTTTAATCAATCCAATCTATGCATTGCTAGGGCAGGTACGGAGCTTAGAGTCTTTGCTATATATCAGGGAAATATGCTCCGCTACGATTGCTTCTTTTAAAATATATATTCTCGTTTTATAGACAGGCTTAACTTCTTTGGCAGCAGGAAATTTCGTGAATTTTCTAGGGTTTGCTGGTTTAAAAAGACTTTTTTTAGATTTTCTTTAAATCGCATAGCCATCCACCGAATAATTGTCATTCTCCTATTGTAAAGCCGACAGAGTTAGTATTCCCCAAAAATTGTCAGTAGGAGTTATGGATTTTAGGAGAAGGAACCGACAATTTGCACACCATACGTCAGTGCCGTGCTATTGGTATGAAGATGATGGGGCTTATTACCTCTCATCTGTTGTTATCCTTAACTGAACTCTGTAATATAAAAATGGGATTGGTTTTCTATAAGAAATGTTTGACCATAGGTCAGACATCTCCAACAAAATCGAAATATAAAAAAATATTTCTTCGGCGACTTTCCCTCAGCAGATTTCTGGCAGAAACTATAGTAAATAAAATTCCCATGAAAAGTTTCTTAAAAATCTGTCCTTCAGAGCTAATGTATAAAATTAACACATACAACATAAGTGATGTTCGAAGCTAGGTTTAAATACTGACTGAAGAGTTGTAATGGCTAATTATGTCTGTATGTATGTAATATTTCATCAACGGATTGGATACCAATTTTGTTATATCAATCAATCTCATGAAGTCGCCGTAGTCTAGTAGTAGCCTATTAGACAGACATCAAAACAAAATACAAAAAGTATTTCATGAAAAGTTTCTCAAATATCTGTCGTTCGGAGTCGACTTTAAACTGTAGGTCCCGGCACTCATGCATAAAATTCACACACAACATAAATGGTGTGAGAAACTAGGTCGTAATCCTGACTGAAGGGTTGTAATGATCAATTATGTGTGTATTTATCTTAATCAACCTAAACTTTAGTTAAAGTCCGCATAACCTGTTTGTATAAAGTTATTTGATACCTCCTTCTTCCAGCTAAGTATTTTATTTTATTTGTTTGGATTCTTGGAAAATTTAAGCTTCTTAAAAATCAACGTAAATCCCTGAATAATCACAATTGCTAAACCCATGCCTTCTTTAAATCAACAGCACTTATGGTATGAACTTATGACCTGGCATTTACCATAACATATTTAATAAAATATGAAAATGTTTACCATATTTATTGAAAAATCATCATAATTTAATAACTCGTCTTTGTCTATCTTGTCTATATTTAATGCACCATTTCACAAACAATTTTTGCCAAAAGACAAACGATCTTAAATAACCCCAAAGAAACTTTGTCGAACTTTCTTTTATGTTCTCCATCCCGCTCTCTCTCTCTCTCTCTCTCTTTCGCTCGCTCTTATCCGTTTAGAACAATTTAAGATGCGTTAAAATTATATTCTAATAAAAAGAGAAACAAATACTCGTACTCTGGCAAAAGAAAAACCAACTGCATCAGCAATATGGCTTAAAGTGACAGATTGAAAACACTGCAACAAACATGCTGATGGCTTGCCAACCAGAACTTTTTGCAACTCAAACTCAAACAGAACAACAACAATAAGAACAACAACAATAACAAATGAACAACGAAAAGTTTATTTTTTTAAACAACTTTTGAAGTGCCAGAAGAAGTGAAGAACTTTGTGCCACCCAGATGATAAGACAATAAATGTTAAATCAAGAGAACCCTTCAACCTCGAATGAAATCACTGGTAAAAGTGATGACTTATAACCGTTATAAATGACAAAAATGTAACGGGATTTTATAAGCGAAAGGAATAGCAATTGTTTCTTTGGAAACAATAATGGAAACGACTAAACGACTATGAAATATGCCTGACATGCTATGTTTAAAGTAATTATGCCCCCTACACTAGCATGGTTTCTTTGTTACGATATTTGTTACGATATTTCTTATGATATTGACTGCATGTAAATGACATCCCCTCCAGTTGTATGTTTATTTTTTATAATCTGTGGTATGGTGGTTTGCTAAAGATGTTAAATCATTTGGAGGTTTTGAATTCTAGAGAAGGCTGCTGAAAATTCTTGACTGGGGTCATATGGTTCCAATGTTTAGACTCTATTGGCGTGGAAATGCAAATCGTTCTCTTCCACAGGTCCTTCTAATAACGATTACTCTGGCGATCAAGAAATTTTTGTGTATCCATCATCCATCAGTTAAAATAATCTTGTTTCAAATTAGTCTTGGGGCTTTTCCCCGGCAGAAGATTATTAGGTTCAGAAAGTTTCCTTCAGTATGCTTGACTATTGGAATTGCGCGGAAAGTATTACACAATCTTTTATCTGCCAGAAGACCAGCAAAACTCAGTGATGATTAAGCATTAGTTGCTTTATAAGAGGATGTATGCAGAGTGCTTCTGATTATATTTTGAAACCAAAAAATAGGTACCCAAAGTGGGGTTGAATGTAATTTCTATAAAATGGATTGAAACCGCATCATTAAAAAGACATGTATCCTCAACTATCCGGTTTATTTGGGTTAAATTGAAAAATTCCCAAGCTAGAGCTGACCTTGATAAGATCTATCATCCTATTTAAGTAACTCCACATGAGCTATAAAAGTGTTTCTTTTTTCTTTCGGAACTTATCGTAATGATGTCGACTGTCTCTGATTGAATTAGAATGGGTTACAGACCAACAGACCAACCACGCGTAAAGCGCAACGTAATTTTGTGCGCAGCTCCTGTGCTGTAAAGGGTAACTTAACCCTTTGCGACCGTATGTCTGCTCTCAGCCACCTAAACTTTTTTACCATTCCAGTCGTATATCTGCTCTCAGCCACCAAAGCTTTATTACCGATCTAGTCGTATGTCTGCTCTCAATCGATAAGCTTTCGAAATTTGTTGAAATCTAATGATATTTTATAAGTTGTGTTAGACTTAGATTTGGCGATATCGCTCCTTAAAATATTTCAAAATGATACTCTAATAAAATGGCAAACCGAAATTTACTGAAAGAAGCTTTCCGTGAACTTGAAAGTAGCGATGACGAATTTTATTTTGACTCTTTCAACACTGACTTTGATAAAGAAAGTGATAACATTTGTTCTGAAAATATTTCCACTAGTGATTCTGATAGTGACATAGTAGGGAACGAAACGAAAATTAATTCCGACCAGCATGACACCCTTATATAAAATTAATACGGTCGCAAAGGGTTCAATAAAAGCGCCAACTTTGTGCTAAGAATAGTAACGTTTACTTATCATGGCTTGAAAACAGCTAAGTTAACAAAACAGGAACAGTTGGCTTGCAACTAACTTCACTTCTTTACGCGCCAGAGTTAAACTTAATCAGCGTCTGTTTAAGAAATACAATAACAATAATAAGGGAACATTAGCCGTATTTATACACAGCTAAAGGCTGATAATACCTCAAGAGGAGTACAGAATATCATTCCTGTTATTGTTCGGCACTTGGGAGCCTGATACAAACAGCAGAACGTGTCAAGCCAAAAGTGATTTGGATTGAATTCAATAAAACTATAGTGTTAGCTGATAGGTGTTCCTTTCACCGTATCTCAATGTTTTCTGATAGTCAGGCTGCCATAAGATCTCTGTCGAACGTTGTGGGATTGTCAGGGAATGTCGCCACTGTCTCAACCTTCTTTTTGGGCGCCTCAGTGCCACTCTTATATGGGTCCCCGGGTACGGTGACTTTCCGGGAAACTTTAGAGCCGACGAGCTCGCTAAGGCTGATGCTCTACTTCCGGATCCTCTTCAATCGACTTAAGAATGTCACTTACCTCTTTCAAGCTGGCCATCGCGCATAAATTCTTTCGAGACGCCAGCCTATCCTGGGTCAATGAGGAGTCCTGCTCCACCGCTAGGCTCACTTGGCCCTCAATGGATACGAGGCGCACCAACCAGTTACTTGGACTTGGTCGTAACATCATCTCGATCACAGTGGCCGTGCTTACAGGTCATTGTGTGAGAGAATGCAGCTCCCATTTAGTGACTTCTGCCGTGGGTGCAGATCCGCTGAGGAAGAGGGCACTGTTATCCACTTTCTTTGTCAATGTCCCTCTCTTGCGAGGATATAGGTTATTTGGTTCTCCAATCCTTGTCAGCTTGACGGAGCTATCGCCCATTGATGTCAAGGATATAGCTTTGTTTATCCAAGTTTCGAGCTGTTTTTCCAGCTTGGGGTAGTCGTTCTTTGAATGAGTTTAGATAAGCCCCGTGCTATTGTAGTGCATCCGGGTAATGCCATGGTTTTCTGGACAGATTGGGGACCAAATGGTGTCACTTGGCCCAATGGTTTGACGATTGACTATCCCAGCCGAAAATTGTACTGGGCCGATGCTAAGCAACATGCCATAGAATGTTCCAATTTGGATTGGACAGAGCGTGTGAAAATCCTTAGCCCTCATCTACCTCATCTCTTTGCCATGACCATTTTCGAGGACACCATGTATTGGACGGATTGGAATACGAAAACTGTTTCGGCTGCCAATAAAATCACTGGCAAAGGTTTTCGTTCGATACATGAAGATTTCCATTTTCCTATGGACATCCATGCTTATCATCCAGCCAGACAACCGGACTATGAAGATCATTGTCAGAAGGATAGGAGAGGCTTGAGGGGATGCTGTTCTCATTTATGTTTGCCCAATAAAAATTTCAGACGCTGTGGCTGTCCTATAGGTTTGACTCTAAAAGAGGACAGCAAGACATGTAAAAGTGCCCCAGAAGAACTTATACTAGTTGCTAGACGTAAAGACATACGCCTGTGGCAATTGAATAATAAACCCAACCGCTCAACAGATGTGGATATGATAACATAAAACATGCCGTTGCATTGGATTGGTGTAGCGATACGGATACAATATATTGGACGGATGTGGAGAGAAGCTATATAAACAAGGCCCATTTGAATGGCAGTTACCAACAAAAGGTTATTCACTCGATTTTGCGCTGACCAACTTCTTCCTCCCTGGTTTGGAAGAAGTAAGGAACAATAGTCGACGTAGTCTAGTAGTCAGCGTGTTGAGGCCACGGTGCATATCCTGGGTCAGACATCTTTAACAAATCGAACCACTCAGCAGATTTCTGGCGAAAACTCTGAACGTAAATAAAATTGCTATGAAAAGATTTCCCAAAAATCTGTCGTTCGGAGTCGACTTTAAACTGCAGCCCCTTATGGAAGAAATTAACACAAACAAGATAAAGTGGTGTGACTGACTGAAGTGTTGCAATGTCCGATTATGTGTCGATAGCTTTGATTGATCCAAGATTTAACTGCATTGAGCCCTACTGCAACCAGCTCAAACCTCTGCTTCAAAAGAAGATGAGAAAGGTGCCTCAGTTGGATTGGGGAGTGAAGCAGAGAGAACTTAATTGCAAACATTGTTAACAAGAAAAAACATTAATGACTACGTACGTCATTCATTTCATCATTTTTTCGTGTTTTACAAAACTGTAGGATATCATCTAGTCAGACTCGATTGTATAGATTCTTCTTCACAATTTCTTTCTTTATGAGTTAAGAGTTTTTTGAAAACTTTGCCTTCTTAATATCAAAACCATGGCAATCAGCAATATTGCTAAGCGTACAAACGTTTTTTGCTGACTATTACGCCTGTGTGTGTATATAAATAGAGCAACAGCATATGTTGCTTGATAACAAAAACATTTCTGTGGAAAACAAAAGAAAAAAAAAAATACTAATGAGCATAAACAAAAAGCAAATGTTACCAATAAAAATAAAAATAATAAAAAAATAAAACAACAACAGAATGACATTCCACTTTTTACAGAACTCAATGCGGGACACATACATACATTCCCATGAATAGAGGGTATACAGAAGATACCTATTATATTACATTATAAACTATAAAATAAATTCATTAAAAAAATAATAAAAACTTTTTAGTTCATTAAAATAAAAAAAAAAATAAAAAAAAAAATGCTTTTCATGATGCATCATTATATGTATAGGCGGCTGCCTTACTTTTACTGGGTATAAAATGAAGCATAAAATATACGACATAAGCTGACTTAAAATATTAAAGAGTTATACTTGTATGTGTATCAGTCAGCTGTAGCTAAAAGTTTACTATTAACAAAAACAACAACAACAACATCAACAACGACAGCAGCAAATCTGTTACCTAAAAGTTTTTTCATATTCCCCATACCACACGGGGGCCATCATTATAACTTTTCATGATGGCAGCAGCAAACTAAAAATAAAAATGGAGGGAGAGAGGCAAAGCAAAAAAACAAAAACAAAATGAAAAGTAAAGTAATATAAAAAAAATTTTATAATTATAGCTTAAAAAAGCGTTGAAGATGCACAGCACAACTCAGGCGAAAGCAATATAGCAGCAAAAGCAGCAGCAGCACCAGCATTATAAATGAAATTTCTGCAACTTCATCAGTTGCTACAATATGTTGCAAAGTATACAAATTTCAGACATAAATATTAATAAATATGATATATGATGCTGGAATTTTTATTAAATCTATAAAAAAAAACGTAACAAAATATTTTCTGTTTTTTGGAAAAAGCACAGTGAATAGTCAGAGGAAGAAGTATAGCTTACAGAAAGAATATAACTCAAGTTTTCGTTGCAATATAAGTATCAGATTTGACGTGATATTTTACACAGGAGATGCATATAAAAATAGCAAAGTTTTATTGGGGTTTTTTCAGGAGTTTGAGAACTTAAAGCTTTATCATAAGATTGAAATTTTTTTGGTAATCTACAGAACAATTATTTTGCATTTGTTTCTTAAATATGATTTCGAGCAGAAGTCTACGAATTAAATGCACCTTTAGATCAATAAATTTTGCTGTATTATGTCAATCAAGTCGCCATAGTCTAGTAGCTAGTGCGTTGGCTTCTTAGACGTAAGGCCACGGTTCAAACCCCAGGTCAGACGCCAAAACGAAATATGAAAAAAAATGTCTTTGGCGACTTTATTTCTGGCAAAAAATCTGAGAGTAAATAAACGTGCCATGAAAAAGTTTCTCAAAAATCTGTCCTTCGGAGTCGACGTAAACTGTAGGTCCTGCCACTCATGTATAAAATTAACGCAGACAACATGAGTGGACTAACTGAAGGGTTGTAATATCCAATTAAGTATGTACATATGTATGTACGCGCTCAATTAAAACCATATGGCTTTATTTATAAATAAATTGATTTCTACATGTCAATTTTAACAAGTCATTCCCCATTTTTAAAAGCTATGGAAAATTTCTAAAAATTTAATTCATTTCTCATAATACAATCCCAAGCTAAACTTTTTCAAAAGTGTTGACAACTCATTAAAAATTCATTTAAAGTGACAACACCATACAAAAAGAAAACCTTCAATCAAATTGTCACAATTGCTGGGCCACCATCATCTGTTTGCGTTGACATCCACATTAACCAACCTAAAGGGGGTAACATTCAGCTAGTGGATGAGGCTTTATGTATAAAAAGAAAGCGACAACATTAATCATGGTTTGCTTTGACCGAAAACTAAAAAAAACAAAAACAAAATTCAAAAGAAGAAGAAAGTTGCAAAAAAAGGTCTACAACGTAACGTAGGTTATTTTTGCTTTATTTTCAGGCCAAATAATGAGGGCTTGAATGCACAACAAAATACAAAAGTTAGACAGACAGACAAATGACATCAATAATGAACATTGAATTGAAAGTGAATACAAATTCAAAAAGAACATACAAGAGCAAACGGATGTGTTATCCTTTGAGTGTTATCGATATGGATTAGTCTCTATCATTCGATTATTTTGCCTTTTCGTTTACGCTGTCATTGGAAATAAATTATTATGTGATGCGATAATTTGTAAAACATCAGAGAAATTTTATGAAAATGTAAAGCAAAGTTTGACTTTTACTAACAGACAACAAAGAATACATTGTATTGCAAATGAGCAATTGTGGCCAGCAAAAGAACTCTATTAACATTACCTATGTTCAACCATACTTCTAAAGAGCCTTCCACCAATTACTTTGACAGGACAGATAAGGGCCATCGAAACTGAGTTTGTCAAATTATTTGAAAATTTTTTAACCGATTTCGAAAATTAAAAGAGATTAACACTTCGTTTAATAAAATCATACAAAACTTACCGTAGTAGTCGTGTAAATGTAAAATTTTATATTTTTGTTGCCTTGTTGTTGAGTACACATTCACATATTAATACATAATTGGCCTTAACAACCCTGTAGTCAGAATTACGACGTAGAACCCGGACTTTACGTCTAAGAAGCCAACACACTACCTACTAGACTACGGCGACGTCATTTGGGCACGTTTCAAAGTATTAAGCATATGTACCTATGTATGTACATTACTGGCCCTTACAACACTAAAGTCAGGATTACAACCAAGCTTCTCTTACCAAACATGTTGTGTGCAATAATTTTATTCATGTTAGACGGAACCTAGAGTGTAATCTCGAAGCCGAAAGATAGATTTGGAAAGCTTTTTCAAGGTAATTAGTTGTTAACCTCGGAACTTATACCCGTATACTGCATATGGAAATCGTTTTGATACCCTTGGCATGGTGAGGTCCTTAATATTAAAAGCAAAGTGAAGTTTCAATTAATTTACCAGTCCTAGGCGAACACACTCTATGATATTCTTGGAAAATGGCCATAAAAACAGCATACATATTTGGTTATTACAACCCTTTTCACAGGATTACGACATAGTTTTTCACACCATTTATGATGGGTGTGTATTAATTTTATATATGAGTAGCGGCATCTAAAGACAGATTTTTGAGAAACTTTTCATGGCAATTTTATCTCAACCTCAGGGTTTTTGTAAGAATATTTTGCTTTATTTCGACTTGTTGGAGATTTCTGAACTAGAATTTGAACCGTAGCCTCACATTATCTACTAGACTACGATGACCTTAATACCATTTCCTCCTATTATTATTAATTAAAGTGTTTCTCTACAACATGAATCTTTTAATTTTTGTTTAATTTTTTTTAAATTTTATGAAATTTATTAACAATAATATTTAATTATTAGCTTAAATTTGTTTCCCTTTTTCTTTTGTTTATTGTAATCTATTATTTACATTTTTTCTTTGTTTTTTTTCGATTCCTTTTATTGTAAATGTGCAATTATTGATGATTTTTTAATTACATTCCGACTAATTCATTAACTAGTTTAAAGCCTAATTGATAGTAAAATTTATAAAATATTAATTAAAATGCATATTAGTTGGAAGTAAATAAATTAAATTTATTCTGTCATATTAATTAAACGTTAAATTAACAAAAAAAAAAAAACTTTGTCTATATGATAAGCTACTTAATTATTAATTTTTTTTGTGTAAAATTTAATTTTAATTTTAAATTTCAAACATTAGAGGGCGTTTCAATACGGTCTTTATCAGGCATGTCACAGATTCCGAATTGAATGGTTTTGATTTCGTATATGCAATTCCGATCGATTTCGTTTTAGGTTCATCAGATTCCGAACGACTTTGTTCATTTCCAAAAATTATAAAATTACTGATTTTAAAATAAAGTATGGCAGTGAAGTGCATGACAAAAGAAATAAAAAAACATAATTAATGAATAAAAAACAGAACAAAACAAATGAAGAAAACTTTTCTCTCTTTCCTTTGAGTAGTTTTTGAGTCTCCACATCATTTAAGTGTCTATCTTTTAAAAAGTTTCCTCATCTTTTTGCTCTGGCTGCTTAATTCATTACGTAGTACTTCCATCAGCTTAATAATGAATTTTAAATGCTTGTTTTCTTCAAATAGAAGCTTATTTAAATCAGGCTTTGATGCAGTATGGGAAGTGCATGGTGTATTTACGTTTAAACTCCAGCGATTGTGTTGGATTCAGTCGTTTCTTTGAAATAGTGGATTTTTTGCTGCTTATTTCATTTTTATTTTTTTTCATTTGCTTTTAAAGCATTTTTAGATCCTGAAGGTACTGAGTCAAGAAGGCATTGAGCGTTTTCGTCGTTGGAATCGCTGGAGAAAACTATATTGGAATCAATTTCGGCAAAATATCTGGTGCCAGTAGTATCTTCAACGGATCTAAAAATTCCGCTTAACCGTGCCACTGATTCGTCTACATCAGACAAAATGTATTTGATGAACTCGCCAACTCCGGTTTTTAAGCTTTCTCTTTTGTTGTGGGTCAATTTATAACGTGGCAATACTTCGATGAAAAAAAAAATTAACTTAGTTTTGTTCTTCTCAGCAAGTTTACAAAATTAAATTTCTTCAGCATAAATATTAACTAAATACTTAGAAAACCAATGTAATAATAAAACATACCATTTTGTCTTTCAGTTTGACTAAGTTTTATTAATACATACATACATCCATACATACATACATACATGCATACATAATTGGTCATTACAACCCTTCAGTCAGGATTACAAACTTGTTTCTCACACCACTTATGTTGTGTGTGTTAATTTTATACATGAGTGGTGGGACCTACAGTTTAAGTCGACTCCGAACGACAGATTTTTGAGAAACTTTTTCATGGCAATTTTTATTTACTCTCAGAGTTTTTGCCAGAAATCTGCTGAGAGGAATTCGACGAAGAAACACTTTTTGTATTTTGTTTTGATGTCTGGCCTGGGGCTCGAACCCTGGCTTTACGTCTAATAAGCCAACACACTACCTACTAGACTACGGAGACATTTATTAATAAATTTCTTTAATAGATCATGAAAAAAATCAAAACCACGTTGAAAATTTGAAGTGGTTTCTTTCCGAAGATATTTTTCGTTTCTCGTTTTCCAAAGACTCGACTTTCACAAATGAAACCACTTTCGATCGAAAATGTGTGGCATGCCTGTATATTATTTTTCTACTTTATTTAAATCTATACGTGTAAGAATTTATTGAGGTTTGGTTAATATTTTACCGATAGTCAGTTAACAGAAGTAGTGTAGCCCTCCCAGATAAGTTGTAATAAATTTAAAAAGCCATGGACTCTGCTGGTCCAAAGGGGCAACGTCTAGTTGTGCCGACCTTTATTAATTTGCAGATCGTGTGTACCAGAGATCAGCAATGAGCATTCAAAAAGATGAGTATAATCGAATCGTATTCATAATTTCTGTTACTTATACGCATTCATACTTATTTTAATATCACACTCATACTACTACTCATATTCAAAGTTTGAAGTACTCATCATATTCATACTCAACAGCACATATGATGTTGTTGATTTTAACTCTCCATGACTCAACTTTTACAAGAATCACAAAATAAGTATGATTCGCATACAATACTCACTAGAAGGTTGTGCGTTTGCTTTCTTTTTTTCTTTTTTGTGTAAATGCAACAACAACTAAAACTGTAACTTTTGATGAATGATTCGAGTCACTTGAATAATTTATGAGTATTACAAGCATGTTTCTAAAGTTATGATTCTGAATGAGTAGGCTTATGAATCAAACATATTTTGAATGGTATGAGTTTGATGTCAACGCTGTAAGTCGACGTAGTCTAGTAGGTCGTGTGATGGCCACGGTTCAAACAAAACGAAAATATGGAAATATTTCAACGGCGACTTCCTCTCAGCAGATTTCCGGCAAAAACTCTGAGAGTAAATAAAATTTGTCATGAAAAGTTTCTCAAAAATCTGTCTTTCGGAGTCGACTTTAAACTGTAGGTCCCGCCACTCATGTATAAAATGAAGACACACAACATAAGTGGAGTGAGAAGCTAGGTCGTAATCGTGACTGAAGGGTTGTAATGACCAATTATGTATGTATGTTGTACGCATACTCATTGCAACCTGTACTTAGAAATCAATATATTTTGCTTGCTGTCCTTGCCTTTTATCAGTCAACTGAGACTGTAAATTTTTATGAATGATTCGAGTCACTCCAATCATTTATAAATATTATAAATATTTTTCTAAAGTTATGAATCTAAATGAGTAGGCGTATGAATCAAACACGTTTCGAATGGTATGAGTTTAATGTCAACATTGTACTCATACTCATTGCAATCTGTACTTATAAATCAACGTAGTAGTGAGTACGAATGAATCAGAGTGGTTAACTTTCAATATTGTTGACTCACTCATATTCAAAATTTCATGAGTGCTTATAAGTAGCGAAAAAACGATTCATTGCTGAGCTCTGGTGTGTACCATACAGGACGTCCATCTGGATATTATGACTTATGCCAAAATAATATTTATTTGCAGTTGTGTTAGTAATGTATATATTATTCATAAGAAAATTAAAATAAATTTTTAATGAATTTAATTACAAAAACTTTTCATATGACATGATTTAAATGCTTTTTGTGTCATCTTAACAAGCGTAGGTGTTCTTATGTTTTTCTGCATGCACTGTGAAAATGCTATAACATACAAAAACAGGCAAAATAAACAAATTCCAATTATTATAATTAAAAAATGTTTTCAAAAGACATAACTTTTTTCCAATCCCCCACTCTTTTTCTGCATTCTCAACATTTTCTCTCAATTTTCTTTTGTTATGCCATTTTTCCGTTAATAATTATTTTCCGTATTTTTGTTTGTATGTCTTCTTGTCTTCATTATCATTGATAAAAATGTAAATGAAAACATAAAAATACCGAAACCTGAAAGAACATTTTCGTTCGCTTTGAATTATTCAACAATTTTCATAAGAAATTCACACAAATATTGTTGAACTGAAAGAAAACATTGAAAGACAGTTGAGAATAACAGAAAATGTCAGTGGAAAATAGGATTTTTTTTCCATGAATAAATATGTTCATATTATTGTATGCATTAATGCCGGTATATTGTATGGAGAGTTTTGCAGTAAATAGAATAGAATAGAATAGATTTCGTAAGCAGATAAACGTCGACAGATATGGAAATTGTAATGAAAAAAAAAAACTTTTTAAAGAATAAATGTACAGCGGAACACGGATAAAAGCACACCGTTCCATTTCCAAAAATCGCATGACTGCAAATAAATATTTTTTCTTAAATTTTTTAATAAAAACAAAAACAACGTAACAGTCTCTTTGATATGGTCTTTCTCGGTATACCGGGTTTTCCGATAAACGCTTTCAATCTTTAAATTTACATAAAACAAAATTTCTAGCGTGTATCATCGAATCACTAATGACATTATGTGTGGAATATAACATCCTTGAAATGTTTGCCACGACTTCATTGTGTAAGTGAAGTACATTCACTTTTCTATGATACTTAACCCTGGACGGTAACTCTTCATTTTTGTAAATTAAGGTTACTCTTCGTTGAATTGGCGAATACTTTAACGCTAGTTGGTTACTGTTCGTCGAATCAACGGAGCTCATTTACTCTTTATCATATAATTCTCTTATGTTTGATCAAATTTCGCTCTTTTTTATCAACAATGTTGGTTGATAACGAAAGCTTATAGTGAGTAAACGTACCCTAGCCACCCATTTTTTAATCCTTAATGGTCATTTTTGTACAGTAAGGTTACTCTTCGTTGAATCGAAGAACAAAAAATTTTTTTTTTCGTCTACTGACTGCAAGCTTTAATTATCAACTAAAGTTGTTGAAAAAAGAGCGAAATTTGGTCAAACAAGAAAGAAAGAATTAAATGATAAAGAGTAAATGAGCTTCGTCGATTCGACGAACGCACTATGTGGCATTTACCTTGAAAAGCTGGCCAAAAAGGCAAAAATGAATTTAAAGAAATTTAAGAAACTGAGTATGCAGTTCAATCACTAACAATATCAAAAAATTCCAGCCATTAACTCATAAAACACTTCTATTAATTTTGGCCAGGTTTTCGGGTAAAATGCCACATAGTAGAACGTCCAGAGTTAAACCTAAATCAGGTTGAATTTAACTGATGACATAGGTTAGGTTTTGTTTTGATAATCGCTGGGACTTAAGAAAACCTTTCAAGAAAAAGTCTAACATGATGAAATCTTATGATATCGGTAGCCTGTTCACATCACTTCCTGCAAAACGCTCGAAGAGGATATGCATACATACTTACATTTATAATTACAACCCTTCAGTCCTACTACTACTACTGATACTAAATATTTTTTTATAATTCGGTTTGTTAGAGATGTCTAACCATGGGATTTAAACCATGGCCTCACGTCTAATGAGCCAACACTCTACCTACTACTTTACGTCGATATGTTCTCATTCATCATCTTGTAGAATATCCTCATTTCGAATAGATACACAAAAATTGTGATTATTAGCCTAGCCATCTATCCAGAAACGATCTTCATTACTAAACACGTTTCTATATTTAAAATACTCTTTTCAAACTGTTTCAAGTGAGTCCAGTTGAACTCAATCAAGCTGTCTTCTAAAGGCACATAAGCCAACACCGTCATATGCCAGGTTATTACCGCAAATTCCTACATAATCTGCCACCCAGCAAAGGGTAATCAATCCATATTTCTCAGATAATTCGATACTATTCGAGATAACCTCATAACAGCTCGAATGGAGGTCTGAATGTGAAATAGTTTTGCTATGTCATGAGCTTCGTAGCTTCTGTTGAAGTTGAATTGAGCAAGGCGAAGTATAGTCATTTGGTTTCAATTCTTTAATGAGATGTATTTTGTAGTTACATACGTAAGCAAAGACCCCTGAAGTCGCTGTAGTTTAGTAGTTGGCTTATTAGATATAAGACCACGGTTCAAACTCCAGGCTAGACACACATTTTGAATAAACCGAAATTTAAAATAATATTTCCTCAACTACTTCCATTCCGAAAATGTTTGGCAAAAACTCTGAGAATAAATAGATTTGCCATGAAAAGTTTCTTAAAAATCTGCCGTTCGGAATCGACTTTAAACTGTAGGTCCTGCACACCTATGGACAAGACACACACAACATAAGTGACTAAAAGGTCTGCAATGACCAATTAAGTACATAAGTAAACCCTGTAGTCGAAGGCCAAAATGCATTGAATTCACACATAACCTGGTGCCCACCAGGGGGAATCTCTATCCCCCATTCCAAGCTAATTCGGTTATCCCAGATAATTCCTTACTATTATCGAGATATTGTGCTATGCCTTTACAATTTTCTAATGATTATCACTTTCTATAGACCAATACTAACCTCACTTTTTTCAGTACAAAATATGAAATACCCCATACAATATGCTTGTAATAGTAATATATCTGCCTTACGAATTATACAAATTAAATTATCGATAATATAAAACGTTTTTCATACTCATAAGAAATCACATGCAGCTGCACAAATGCATTGAGACAGTCTTATTGAAAGGAAACTGCCTCCATTAGTCAGCCAACCAGAACAGGGTTGTTAAAAAATTTTTTTTATACTTTTTGTTAATGCAACACAAATTTGAAGAACTCTTTAATTTCCATTTTTTAAATTTTTTATGGTTTTTTCTTCTTCTTATTAAAGGTATGGTATGTTGCCTCAAATATGACATCATGGCTTAAATAAATTATTTTCATTTTTCTTATTGCCAGAGGAGTAGTAAAGTGTGCATCAATTAAATAAAAAATTTAATATTAAATTGACTGTTAGACATTGAGTCTACTTAAGAGTAATTTTTATCTCTTTAGTCGTTATCAGAGGTCAGCAATGAGTATTCAAAAAGATGAGTAGAATCGAATCATACTCATAATTTGCGATACTTGTACGCATTCATACTTATTTTAATATCATGGAACCTCTACTCATATTCAAAGTTTGAAGTACTTATCATATTCGTACTTAACAACACGTATGATGTTGTTGGTTTCGACTCTCCATGGCTCAACAATAACAAGAATCTCAAAATAAGTATGATTCGCGTACGAACACTGAAATACTCACTAGAAGGTTGTGTGTTTACTTTACTTGCTGTACTTGTCTTTTATCAGTCAGCTAAGACTGTAAATTTTGATGAATGATTCGAGTCACTCGAATTAGCATCTTTATAGATTTTAATTGTTTACTATTTACGTCAGCAAATATACGACATCATATTCAATGTCTCCACCTTAGCGATATTATAAAATATTTTTTAATAAATTTATTATAACATACATACATACGTTATAAAAAGAGTATGTTTATCTCTAGTATTCCTACTAAAATAGTACACTTGAGATGTCAAAAATAGAAGATGTTGTCTCTTCTATACTTCACACCCTCATCGAATATTTTTTTCTTGTGGGTTATATTTTTTTTAAAAAGGTGAATGAAATGCCAATTTCAATGCCTTTAAGTGTGGGCTTTAACAGACAATATATTTATTGAAATTAACCTAATGAAATACATAAGTAAAGTTATGCAAAATATTAACATTTTGTTTTCCTTAATACTAAAATATGAATTTTATTATTCTTTTTTCTCTTTCAGGTCACACCAGAAGCATATTAGAAGGTACGGTTTCTTTGCAATTAAAATCTTAATTTTAAAAACATGACAGAGCAAATGCGTATGGTAATAATTTATTAAATTTATTTAAAAACATAAGAAACGTCAGAACCTTAACTAAAGAATACAGAATATATTAATAACTTTAGAGTTTTGAAATTTTCAAAGCGTTATGAAATAGAATTCGCTAAGGATTAGACAAATTTTGTGTCCTATATTCTGATGTGAGTCAAGGAAATAGAGTTCTTGCCAGAAGAATGCACAGTGGAAGGTTATGTTAGCTTAGGTTGGACTAGCGGGTTGTCTGCCGCTCACTGGCAAGTTTACCCGGTGGCCCATATGGCGCATTGTGTTACCCAGCGTGAGGTAGACATCCTTGTCAAGATCCCTTAGTGGTGAGTTTGAACCACCCCAGTTCTTGATCAAACCGGCCAGTTTATTTAGTGTCACATTCGCCACCATCTCTAGATCTTCAAATTTTTTGTCACCCAAAAACCAATGACGTTTATTCTGTAGTGCATGACACTTGCATAGAAAGTATTTTACCGATTCTGTTTCCTCCATCCTGGTAGGGCAGACCAAGTAGGGCTCTGTGGAAGTTGCTGAAAAAATATATTTTCATATTTCGTTTTGTTCGAGAAGTCTGAACTGAAGTATGAACTATGACAACACGCTACCTATTAAACTATGACGACTTTATCAACAACACAAATATTTCCATATTCTAGCAACATAGTATCTAAGCTGACTGAAATACAAAATTAATCCAAACGTGTTCAATACGGAGCATACGACATGTATACATCAATTGAGACGACTCACCAACCAGCTGCTCTAACGCTTTAAAGCAAAAGTTATGTCTATGGGAAGCAGACTACAGGCTTTGTCGTGATAAATTAAGTGACAGAGAGAGTTCAGTCCTGCTGAACAGAGTTAACAACACTTATATTTTAAAATCAGGTTTAAAAGCTGCATACTCTCTTAAGAAATTCGTCTATTCAGTCGTATACGAATGAGCCAAAGATTTGTAGTGGAAGGAGCCAAAAATTTAAAGATTTGAAGTTGGATGGGAGTGGGGGTAGTTGGGACCCAGAATGGAGAAGCTTGCAGATATTTTCCAAGTAAGAGTTTTTGTCACCGAAAGACAAATTCAACTGTGCGATTACATAGTGCAACCGCTATCCAGGCACTTACATACATACATAATTGGTCATTACAACCCTTGAGCCAGCGGGACCTGCAATTTAAAGTCGATTCCGAACGACAGATTTTTGAGAAACTTTTCATGGCAATTTTGTTTACCGTCAGAGTTACTGCCAGGAATCGGCTGAAAGGAAGTCGGCGAAAAAATGTTTCTTCATATTTCATTTTATTTGAGATATCTGACCTGGGGTTTGAACCGTGGCGTCTTGTCTACTAAGCTAACACGCTACCTATTTGACTGCGGCAACTTCAAAGTGTACTTAGCTTTTGCGAATTTGATTCTAAATGGTATGGACTGTCTAGAAAAGCTGAATCAATATGCCAGCAGGGAAAAAAATCACCGTCAATCTACAGTCACAATCGACAGTTCTGACAACTTAAGCTCTTGTTGAGCAATTATAGTGAGAATGGGGTTGAATCTTGCACCAGACTCTTAAGAAAATAGGATGAGGGTAGTAGGCGGCATTTAGGCTAGACATTAGACAGTCGTAGACTATTTGTGCAGAATTATACCGCCCACTATATAAACGTGAAGTGAAGAAATCATCGGACACTCATACACTCATACACTCTGAGCCTGTATGCCATTAAAGCATTTCAGATGGAAAAACTTGGAACTTTATTATATACCAAGCGGGAAGTTACTTTCGCTGACGGTGGATTTTCACCGTGGTTCGTAAGTTTGAATTATAAGAACAGGCATTACAACATATCATCATCAATATATCTGAATCAATAATAATGCCTGTCTGTTATCGAAATATGAATATTCTTTAGATCTTCAAAGTACGTCTAAATATTTAGAAATTTAATGTTAAGTTCAGCAATTTATTATCTGTTCAGTAAAACTCATTTTATTTATCAAATTAAATACTGTTCTACTCAAGCCCTTTTTGAAATAAATTAAACCCCTGATGATATCCTCAACACACATTCATGTCTGTACAAACGTGTATGATTACAGTTACGACTATGCTTGTCATTGCAAGCAAGTAACGAATGATGTTGCATTACAAATGCCACAATGACACACAATATATTGTTATTTATACACCTATGTACATACATACATATACATACATATACATCCTTTACATCCTGTGAGTATAAGTAAAATGCCAATTTTGCTACATGATACTGATACTGATACTCTAGAGTCAAAGTATACAATTTATTACAAATTTCGACATGAGTTGCGATGATGTATTGTGTGTTGCAAAGTAAATACTTCAGCAAAAAAAATGTAAAAAAATTATGTAAAAACGTTATTCAAAAACGGTTTTTTGTTATCAATTTTACAAAAGCGTACTTTCTGCAAATGTAAACGTACGAGTTCATATAAAAAAAATTCGGTTTTTGTTGCAGTTTAAGTGTTTCCATTTGCGATTTCAAAATGCCTGAATAAACTTAATTATTTTCGTAATACATACATACATACACTCGTACCATATTTCTAAATGTTTTCGAGTATTTTACACTTGGTGCTCACAAGTGCATTTCTAATGATGCTGTTGTGGCAACAATTGTTGATAGATTACATGCAGGTGTAATAATGATAATACACTTGCAACACTATCGTTACCAGTACTAGCGTTGTCATCATTATTGCTGGTACGTTTATATGATGTCTCATTGGTGTTACCAAATAATTGAGAAATTTTGTTATCTCCTGTATACTTGCATTTGCTGAACAAAGGCCACATTCACGTTGCTAAATTACCAATTGAAGTGAGCCTTTGCTCTAAGCTATGGAACGATTTAATAAAGTAACCCAGTCAAATTTACATTCTGAAGAATTTTAAAGGAAGAAAAAGAAAATCGAAATCGAATTCATAGTATGCTTCACCAAAAGATGTTTGAGTTTCTGCAGCCCAAAATCATGTTTAAAAAATAATTTTTGGTCTATGGCTCTAATTTAGCTGAAATCTTGATGGCTAGTCTAGTAAAGGGTCCCCCAAATAATTTTTTTTGAAAATGCTTTAAAAAAAACTACTGAATATTTTCTCAAATTTCTTTTTTTATTCGAAAGTACAATCCTTCCGGTTAATAATTGAAAATAATTTCATTCAAATGGCTGCCTCGGCTGGCCATGCAGTAGCCTAACTTCAGTTAGTGTGTGGGCTTATTAGACGTGAGGACACTGTTCCAAACCCAGGTCAGACATCTTTAACAAAACGAAATATAAAAAAAATATTTTTCTTCGGTGACTTCAACACAACAGATTTTTGCAAAAACTCTGAGAGTAAATAAAAATTGCCACGAAAAAGTTACTAAAACAACTTTAAACTGTTGGTATTGCCACTCGCATATAATTAACACACACAACATAAGTGGTGTGAAAAGCTAGGTAGTAATCCTGGGTGAAGGGTTGTAATAACCAATTATGTTATGTATGTAAGTACCAGATCAGCAATGAATTGTTTTTTTGCTACTGATAAGCACTCATGAAATTTTGAATATAAGTGAGTCAACAATATTGAAATTTAACTACTCTGATTCATTCGTACTCACTACAACGATGATTTATAAGTACAGGTTGCAATAGGTTTGCCAAATTCCGATTCGCAAAAAGCTGGTCATTGCGTTTTAAAAAGCTGGACAAAACAAAAAAGCTGGACATAAAAAATACTGAGAAAATGTTAGTTTTGGTTTTGTCTAAATAATTTTTACTAAAATATAAATTGTTATCAACATATATACATATGTATTATTATTTAAAAATATTACAATTAAATAAATTCATTGCATTCTTTAAAATTTATTTAACTAAACTTAAATTTTTTCGGTTCAGTCCGTCACATACATATTTGCATATGCATAGTAGGAATTAAAATTAAATACTAAAAACAAAACAATACAAAATAACAGTTCAGTCTAGTTTGATTTTGTTTATAGTAGTTTGCACTTTGGTGAAAAAAAACGTTTGTAATAAACTAATGATTTGACAAAGATAACATGAAAATTATTGCCCAAGTTACTGCAGTGTACTAAAAAAATTTCTGTTTAGCTGGACAAATTAAATTTTAGCTTGAAACTGGACAAGCATCAAAAAAGCTGGACAATCCAGCCAAGTCCAGCCAGGCTGGCAACCCTAGGTTGCAATCAGTTCGTTGACATCGAACTCATACCATTAGAAATATATTTGATTCATAAGCCTACTCATTTAGATTCATAACTTTAGAATAATACTTATAATACTCATAAATAATTCGAATGACTCGAATCATTCCTCAAAATTTACAGTCTTAGTGGTTATTGCATTTACAAAAAAAAAAAAAAGAAAAACAAAGACAGCAAGCAAAACAAACACACAACCTTCTAGTGAGTATTGTAGTGTTCGTATGCGAATCATACTTATTTTGTGATTCTTGTAAATGTTGAGTCACGGAGAGTCGTAATCAACAACACATACGTGTTCTTAAGTATGAGTATGATGAGTACTTCAAACTTTGAATATGAGTAGAGGGTCCATGATATTAAAATAGGTATGTATGCGTTTAAGAATCAGAAATTATGAGTATGTTTCGATTCTATTCATCTTTTTGAATACTCATTGCTGATCTCTGTCACGTACCCATTAAATCAAAGACGACAACAATGTAGTTCTTTGAGTTTAGATTGACTGTCTATGCGCCTATTACTTAGGTTAGGTCAGATTCCTGATAGTCATGCTCGATTAATGAAATCTTTTAATATTTTGACAACCAGTACTTGTAATGCTAAATAGAGAAAAACAAGTTCTTTCTTTACCTCATGTCTAGCCACCATGACATTTATTTTGACAACATGAAATCTCTTTTGAAAACCTAGTTTTTTTTCCAGTTACCTGGCTTAGCGAAAACTTACCAGCATCATTGTTGATCCTTTTTCTTTTTCTAATAAAATCGGAAGTCACTGTGGTTAGGCTGTTTTCATATAGGAAGAGAGCTTGTGAGTTCAAACCTCACTTTTGACATTTCGATCATAACAAATATTTGAAAAGGATGTGTTTAGGATCGTTGATAGGAAATCCCCATTTGTTTCTTAGAGTAATTCAAATATTTTCAATGGGATTTAAGGAGGCTAGCCTGAGAAAAACACTATTGTAGGATGGCTAAGAAAACCCTGCTGACAACACTCGTTATATTAGCTTTAATTGGGAAATCGTTGGGGATTTGTAATAAGAATCATTAAACTAGCTTTGCATAACCTTAAAATCTGCAAAGTTGCTAAAAAAATGTATTAGAATCTGCTTAGCAACAATTAGAATGGTTTTGCTTTGCTAGTGAACTGATATTGACATAATTGCTACTGCTGATGTGGTTTCGTGTAACGAGTACGGGATAAATTGAATGCTGCCTTATACCTATGCTGTATCTGTCTTTCTTACATTTAACCATGATGTATGGTTCAACATACCTGGTTGCCGAATTTCAAAACTGCTGTGTCCAAGGAAAACCAGCAAACTACTTGAGTTCGACAGGAGAACGATTCGCACTCTAAAAGGAATTCTAATGGGACACAAAGCTATCGATTGATTCCCTGACAAGCTCGATCTGCCCCACCAGAATTACTCCAGAAGCTGGCATGATGTAGAGAAAACGGAATTAGTTCAACACCTTTTATGCGAGTGCCTTGCATTTCAGAAAAGTTTTCATTGGTTTTTGGGTGACAGAACATTTAAAAATCTGTTCACTGGCAGGTTTCATCTGAAGCTCGGGGTTGTTTAAACCCAACACTAATGCACCATGACAAGGGACCTTACCTCACACTGGGTAACACAATGGGCCATATGACCTCCAAGTGAACTTGCAAGCTAACCGCTAACCCAACCTAACATAATTAAGTTGTTAGTAGCGCCCTAAAATCTGTTTGGCAACTTCTAGACTACGTTCAAAGAGAGAGGCTGTCTTGAAGTATAGCCTGCTTTTTAATGACCCTCTAGAATACATTGCAATGTGTACTGGACAGACATCAAAATAAAATACAAAAAGTATTTCTTTGGCGACTTCCTCTCAGCAGATTTCTGGCAAAAACTCTAAGGGTAAATAAAAACGCCATGAAAAGTTTCTCAAAAATCTGTCGTTCGGAGTCGACTTTAAACTGTAGGTCCCGCCACTCATGTATAAAATTAACACACATAACATAAGTGGTGTGAGAAACTAGGTCGTAATCCTGACTGAAGGGTTGTAATGACCAATTATGTATGTTATGTATGTGTACTGGAGGTATAAGACAATTGCATGAATAAAGTGGTCAAGTGGGCAGTAGATTAGAGACAAATTGGAAAAAAAATGATTTTACATCTGTATACATGTGATATCCTTCGAATAAATAGGTAAACACATAAACTTTTTCGCGCCTCTCACAATCTAATTCCAACAATAAGGAGTGGTCAGTGTTTCTGTTCGTATTGCAGCACTCTATTCATTATCTCCCCTAAGTAAACAAACCTCCATTTAGACAAATAAATCTCATTGGGTTATTACGTATAAAATACTCACATTGGACTCGTACAATAATAATCAGCCACAATTGCATCATCCTTCATTTCGATAGTACATAACCATACCCAAATACTGGCATTTCTGTTCAACAAAATAATCCACTAAAAGATTTATGGGCTATTGGTCTGCTAAAGATAACATACATATAACGACACTATCTTGTAGTTTCCCTTGTCCTTGCCATCCACACTTTGGACATTTTATAATTGAATTTAGATGAAGCTCCTTAAATAGAATCATTTGAACAGTCTTTACATGAAAATTTGTTTTTTTGTTTTTCTCAAACCCGCTATGGTTTACCTCTAAAGAAATGCTATCGAAGGGGTTTATTCTATTGTGGGTTGCTTAGAAAAGGGACATCAATTTGTTAGGTTAGTTGTTATTATTATTGTTGTTCAGTCATTGTATAAGATTGATATCCTTTTATATAGACGCACACGCACACACACATACAACCTGGTTGTCATAGATAAATCTGAACATAAACGAGAACTGTCTTACTGATTACTTTTATTATGAACAAGAAGTAGTTGTGTGTATGTGTGTATTATTGCGAGTGTGTGTGTGTGAGTTTATTAGTAGATATTTAGTTTTGTTTCAACACTTTTCCAACATAATATTGACTTCTAAATCTGACATTTCTTCTCTCCATAATTGACGTGTGTATTGTAACTGAAATGTATAAGGGTAAATATGTCCTTTTGTGCTGTGCTTTTGTGTCTGTGTGTCTATATGTCTGCGGCAACATCACTGTAATAAAAGAGAAAATTAATTTTTCGTTTAAGTGTAATGTACGTAGGTACACACACAATTGTTATTGACAGATTAAAATTAATATTTTGTTAATTAAACACTTACTGATGGCAAATTCTTAGTTTTACACTCTTTGCCTAGCTGTAAATGTTATCGTTTTAATTAATTTATTTTCATAACAACACTGATTTAATGAAGTGTTGTTGATTAAGGCTTAAGTAACTTTAATTGGGTCACAAGCGATTGTTTGCAATTTTTTAAAATTTCTTTAATGTTCCTTTGAGTGTAATTTTCTATGTTCTGTGGAACTTAAATACAGACCACCAGCATAGAAAAGGACCTCTCTATCACTTTTAATTCAAGTGATTCAAATTTATGCTCTTCTGAGAATACATATACAATCGCAAACATTGACTCTCCAGTCTAGATCTGTAGTACTTACCTACATAATTGGCCATTACAACCCTTTAGTCAGTATTATAGATGAGCGATGGGACCTACAGTTTAAAGTTGACTTGTCGAGAAACTTATCATGGCAATTTTTCGTTTCACAATTTCTATTTTCTGCCACAAATCTGCTGAGAGGAAGTCAACGAAGAAATATTTTTTAAAATTTCGTTTCTGTTCGAGATGTCGACCTGGGGTTTGAATCGTTGCCTCACATCCAAAAAGCCAACCCACTACCTACTAGATGAGTAGTGTTTGGTAAAAAAAGCGAGCCAACTCGAACAGCATGTAACTGATTCACGCACTAACTGCCTTGCTAAAGTGGAGACTCATCGCTTATGTAATATTTAATTGGCCATTAACAACCCGATAATTGGATTTCAGCCTGCTTTAGCTTATTCTTCCAGGCGCCTCTGCTTTTTGCGCGTTTTCGCCAGGTCACACCAATCGATGACAGGGCTTCCTTCACTTGGTCCTTCTTCGCCGATGTACGCAAATCTCCGCTTCAAATACTCATCTCTCAGGAGCTTCCTCATCCATTCGAACGACATGGTAGAGCCAGCTCAGTCGCTGGATGTTAATACGCTGCACAATGTCCATGTAGTTAAGGAGCTCATACAGCTTATTGTTGAATCAAACTTGCACTGGACTGAAGATCTTACGTTGGACTTTTTCTCTCAGATACTCTCAAGGCTGTTGCATCAGTTCTTAATAGTATCCATTCTCCTGCACCGTAAAGGAGTTAAGTAAGCATGTAGCTAGGTTGGAGTGGTAGCCCACATGTGCACACATAATGGCCCATTATAAAGCCACTGGTAGGAGCAGTCCCTGTACTAACCGAATATCACCAAACTCAGTCGAAAACCAGGCTGGAAGTTTAATAAACGAAGCTATATCCCTGACACCAATGAATGATAACTCAGTTAAGCTGACAAGGCATGGAGAACCAAATAACCCAAATTTACAGCTCGCAAAAGATGGGTATTGAACAAAAAAGTGGATAACAGTAGACTGATGTTAGATGGGAGTTGCAGTCTTTCTCTATGTCTGCCCATAATGCAATAATCTGCAAGAATTGGCCACTGTGACATTCTTATCAATTTTAAGTAGTTGGTGCGCCTTCTATTTATCGTGGTCCAAGTCAGTCTTGTTGGCGTCCCGAAAATATTTTTGCTCAATGGTTAATTTAATTGAGGTGTCATACCCAATTTCATTCACGAGGGTTCCGGAACGTGTGCTCCAGCTCTGGCCAGCTCGTCGGTCCTGCAGTTGCGTGGAATGTCCCTGTGTCCAGGATCCCAGACAAGTGAGAAATATTTCATAGCTTGAAATACAAAATAATTTAAACACGGAGTTATTACATTTTCTGTCTTTAACAGAGAAAAAAACTGTTACCAAGTAGGCTCCCTATTTACTTTAATGTCGCATAAATAAATACCAAAAAACATTACCCAACGTTCCAATATCGCATACCATTTATTTCCACTCACCAAAAGAGAAGAAAAAGTGTCAATAGGATTGAAAAAAGGATACAAAAAGAAGAAATCCTGTATAGAGGCGAATAGAAAAATTGCAACAAATAGAGTCAATAACGAAGAAAACTCCGTATGGCAATCAGAGATGGCTTCTTTAGAATTTAACAAATGCATTGAATAAACCGGGTTTTTTTTTCTTGCCTGCTTCTATTTATGGGGGAATAAACCTAAAAGGGAAACGGAAATTTGTGAATCAATCACCATGAACCAGGGATGTAGACAAAAACAATAAAGAAAAAAAAGCTGATGCTGCTGCAATAGAAAAAAATAGAAAAAAATAAAGTAACAGAACGAAGATATCCATTAAAACTATTTTTATTTCGTATTTCAGACTTTACGCTTGAAATACTTTTTTAAAGAACATAAAAAAATTGTTAATAAAATGAAAAAAAAAATAAAAAAAATTAAGTACAGTTACACAGCCAATGGTAAATAAATAAACAGAGAATGTTTGGATTCTCTTACAATACTTGACTTTAGGATTTCAAAAAAAAAAAAAAAAAAATTTTCAAGTCAATTTTTATTTGTCAAAAGGAGCACAGTCAAAGGAATATGTGTATGTATTTTCCAAAAAAAAATGTTTCTTTTAAAATTTATTTTATTGAATTGCTTGTACATTTTAACTTTATAAAATTAACTCATGTGTGTGAGTAAATAAAATATATCGGGTGGGCCATTTATCGGTTTAAATTTGAAGCATTGGTTATTTCGACTGTGGCAATGCTTATGTCAATCTCTTCTCCGACAAAATTCAAAATAATGGGTGATTTTTTAAGAGCTATAGGAAAATTTGTCAAAAAGAAAAACACATAAAATTCAGAAGAATGCATGGAATTTTTATTTGAATCGATAGTACGGTCCATATAATTTAATGTTTGAAGATTATTTCATGCAAACGTTGACCGCGACTGCGCCTCAAATGGTCCATCCGCTTAGTCCAATTTTGGCATACTCTTTCCAACATTTCGGCCGGTATCTCACGAACAAATGCTTCAATCTTGTCTTCCAATGCGTCAGTTGAAGCGGGCTTGTCTGTATAGACATGAGCTTTAACATAGCCCCACAAAAAATAGTCTAAAGGCGTTAAATCGCACGTTCTAGGCGGCCAACGTGAAATAAAATGTTCACCGAACTCGCCTCTCAATAAGTCCATTGTTACGCGTGCTGTGTGGAATGTGGCACCGTCTTGTTCAAACCACATGTCATGCAAGTCAAGCTCTTGCATTTTGGGCAAAAAAAAAGTTGGATATCATCTCATGGTAGCGCTCACCATTCACAGTTATGTTACGATTCGATTGCTGCGAACGGCGACGAATCGATAATTGATGGTCATCATTAACGCTGGTCGATACAGCTGCAATATTTTCTTCAGTTCGCACTCTACGTAAGCGTGTTGGTGGTTTAATGTCCAAAAATGTAAATTTGGTGCGAAATTTAGTCACAATAGTCCGAATAGCCGCTTCAGTGGTCGATTACACTGACCATAAAATGGAAGAAACGCGCGATGAACTTTCTTAACAGAGCACGCATTTTGATAATAAAATTCAATGATTTGCAAGCGTTGTTCGGTTATAAGACGATTCATGGTTAAATTATAGACCAAACTGAAGATGTTTGGCAGTGAAAAAAAAAACACGAAACGTGTGTGAGCTGTTTAAACCAGTGTTGCCAAAAAAATAATAGGAAAAAAATCACCCGTTATTATCTCCACTGAAAGAATCGATTTACACTTGAGCAACATTTATTGGAAATTTATTTCCAAAACAAAGATAGTTGGTCGGAAATTATACGAAACTGTCGTACTAAATTTGGTTGCAGAGAAGGATCAATAGTGCCCGCTATACTCAAATATATTGCTAAAGTGCGTGAAACTGTTTTCATTGTTGATGCGCCAAGACGTAAGCGTGCTAGTATAGTTTGTCACCCGAAAATATTGAAGCTGTCATCGTTCAACTAGTCCCGGTTCTCAGGAATTGATAATTTCACTCACCAGTTTATGTCGAATTTTGCGAAAAGATCTCGGTATGACGCCAGACAAAGTTCAATTGTTTCAAAAGTTGAAGCCGCATGACCATCTGTTTTGTTTTCGCTTCGCTAGATGAGCCAAAGAGAAACTGCACGATTTTGCCAAAAGAAAAAAACAGCTTATTAGATGAAGCTCATTTTCATCTTAATGGGTACATTAATAAGCAAAAAATGCCATATTTGAGGAGTAGAAATCCCAAACGTGGTCTTACAAAAGCCAATACACCCATTACTAGTAACTATTTGGTGTGTCTTGTGTAGCGGAAGTACCATATTTCTTTGGAAATAAGGACGGCACAACCACTACGGTCAATGGAGACACCTATTGCACCATAATAACCGATTTTTTGTACCCGCTCTTCAAGACATTGATGTGAACGATGTTTGGTTTCAATAGGCTGGTGCAATTTGCCACACATCTCATGCCACAATCGATTTATTGAGTCAAAACGTGTAATTAGCCGAAATGGTGATGTCAATTGGCGGCCAAGAATCTGCGATATGACACCGTTGAATTTTTCTGTGTATGGCCGTTGCTGAGCTGCGACCCCATACACTCGAAAAAGTCACAAAAATTGCTTCGATAGAATGAGGTACTGTGAGGCCAGCCACGGCTGCTATATGAATGCAATAATATTAAATTTCTAACCGGAACAATTGTACTCCGTATTTGTTTTACTGTATTTTTAAACTGTATTTTAAAACTTTTAAATGGCCCACCCTTTAATATATAAATAGTATATATTTCCTGTATATATTGTAACAAATACGACAGTATATTTATTACACAGAATAATTTTTATATTTTTTTTCAATATGTTCCTCTCTTAACAAATCCAAATCTTTACATGGCTCTTTACATGGCCCTCCTCATATCTATTGCTTGCAAATGAAATATATACCCTGAGTTTATTCAGTTGAAAGTTCTTGATCTTCTACGGCAGCACTTGAAGACTTTATGTATGAGTGTTGTATGCCATACAAATAATTTGCAACATTTTTCTTTATCAATATATTTGTAGTTAAGGAAACATACTGAAATACATATATGCAGTTGCGTTCATAATAATAGCATTAAAGCAAGAAATGGAATTTTTTTTTAAAGAAAATTTATAGAAGGCGCCAAGTGTCGCATGGACTTTCTACACAGTATACGTCGTCACAACACGCGCCTCTATTGGGTTGTGGGCAGCTGTGGTATAGTGAGAAACGAAAAGGCGGACAAAATGGCACGAAAGGGATCGGAGATGTCTGAGGAAGAAGCAAGAATGCTTTTGCAAATTGGAAATAGCCGCATGCAATTCAAAAAAGGTTTTCAAAACCAACAGTGGATAGCGGGAGAACAAGGGAACCACTAGTGTTCGACAAGAAAACGGTTCGCATTCTAACGAGACACTGGGCAGTTTCGCTGACAAGCTCGGTCTGCTCCACTAAGATTACTGCATGATGTGGATTAAACGGAATCGCACCTTTTGTGTTAGTGCTCTGCACTTCAGGACAGACGTCATCAGTTTATGATGACCTAAGATGATTTGGTTGACATCAACCATACCCTATCCAGCGAAATTTGCATAAATCAAAGAAAAGTTTTTATTTTGAAAAATTACGTTTCTATTCAGCGTGGCCTTACGTCTAATAAGCCAACAGGTAGTGACCTACTAGACTACGGCGACTTCCGATCGCTTTCTGCCAATACTCAAACCATTCAATCAGGATTACAACATAAACTTACCCAACACAAATACAGCATGTGTTTATTTAATCCATTAGCCACCTGAGGAACCTACAGTTTAATGTCGACTTCGAATGACGGATTTAAGAAACTTTTCATGGTAATCTTATTTATTCTTAGAAATTACCAGAATATTGCTGAGACGAAGTCATCTCTGAAATGTTTTTCATATTTCGTTTTGTTTCTCACCCTTTTGACTACAGAATTGCTCTGTCTTATGCTATTATTTTGACCGCAATTGCATACATATCTGTATTTGTATATTTCAAAATACTTTTTTGTATACTTCCTCAAATAAATAAAAATAAAAATAACAACAAATTCGTTATTTCTTACTCTGCAATATTTTTATTTGTACATAAAATACTGTATTTAAGTGAAGAAGTCATATTTTTTTTTATTTCAATTTACTCTCTCTGAACTTATTTTCATTCATATTGCATTAGTCTTGCAAATAAAAGAAAATGAAAAACTTACCCAATAAATAATTATTTGAAATATATTTTTAGAATTTGTGAAATTTTCTCATTTTTGGTTTCGCAAAGTATTTTTTTTAAGTATTCACAAAGATACACAATTTTTTGATGAACTGAAAGTCAATTTGAAATATTTAGAAAACTTACTTATTTAATTAATTAGTCATTACAATCTTTAAGCAAGTCTTACAACCTAGCTTCTCACACCACTCATGTTGTGTGCGTTAATTTTATACGTGAGTGGTGGGATCTACTGTTTAACGTCGACTCCAAACAACAGATTTTTGAGAAACTTTTTCATGGCAATTTTATTTACTCTTAGAGTTTTTGCCAGAAATCTGCTGAGAGGAAGTCGTAGAAGAAATATTTTTTTTCACATTTCGTTTTGATGCCTGACCTGGGATACGAACCCGGGCTTTACGTCTAATAAGCCAACACACTACCTATTATACTACGGTGACTTCATCAGATTGCACCAGGAGCAATCTCATAATTTTCTGAAGGATTTTTTCTTACTTAACTGGTATTTACCAACCTTTAGTCACGATAGCTGCTCACATCATCCAAGCCGTGTATGTTTATTTTATTCAGGACCTACAGTTTAAAATCGACTTTGAATGACAGATTTTTTTCAAGAAACTTTTATTTACGTTCAAAATATTTGCCAGAAATCTGCTGAGAAGAAGACGCCAAAGAAATATTTTTTCATGTTTCGTTCGAGATGTCTGACCTGTTGTTTGAACCATGGCCTTACCATGCCATGAGCCAACATACCACCTACTAGACTACAACGAAAACGGCTTGTTTGTTTTTCGCAACCTAATTGATGAAGTTTTCCTTCTAGATGTCTGACCTGGGACATGAAACGTGGCCTCAAGTCTAATAAGCTAACACGCTATGTACTAGGTTACAGTGACTTTTAAAGAAATCTTTAAAATAATCTTTATTGATCCTGAATAATATTAACTTACCGTTGTTTTATTATTTTTTAATATTTCTTTCGATTTCAATTTTTCTTCAATTTTTTTCACATTTTGTTTTGCTGAAAACTGAATTTTTTAGATACAATGAAAAGTAAATGTTTAAACATTTATTTTATAAACAGAGAAATTCTTTTTTCTTTTTTTTTATACGCTTTTCGACTTTAATCAAACCGAATACCTATAAATCATATGAAAGTGTCAAAAAGGTGTGCTCTGGCAGTAAAACATTAATCTTCTCGTAGTAAATTTCAAATGATGTATTGCTCTGAAGTTTATTTTTTTAACTTCACTCAACAATATATCGTACAAGTACAAGTACGAGTATATTGTAGATACTGAGTTTATGTAAATATATAAAATATGTATTTATGTATGTATGCATATGAATATAGAATTCTTCTTCTAGATACTCAACTGTTTGCATCTGCAATGTAAAGTTTACTTACAACGAAAGACTTCCTACGGAGGTAAATTATTGCAGAGATAAAGTAAAAAGAGAAAAAAAATTATTATTGAACATACATTCTATTGGAATATGCAAATAAATGAAAATATAATGGGAAATTGCTATAAAAAACAGAAAAAAAAGAATCTTTTCCTATACAAACGACAATATTTAAGAGGCAAATATTATTCTTCTCAGGGTCTCAGCTGTTGATATTGGCACAAAAAATTAATGGAAATTTGAGATGGAAAATCTAAAAATTCAAAATAGTATATGTTGGTGCAGGAGGGCAAATAAAAGAGCAAGCCATAGGTTGCCGGTGTTCATTTTTGCTCTTAAGACAAATACTTGTTTGGTTATGCCACAGTCTGTCTTTAAATGCAAAATCAAAAATGCCAATAAAGTTCATAAGAATTGTGTTGTGAAAATATCTAATACTGGTATGCACTTTTATTAAGTCAATATTCGGTTTATTGAGTATAATATTTTAAGTGTTGTAACTACACGTTTCTGGGGTAGTTCAGCGGCGTCCAGTGGTTACATAAAAAAACACTTCTTTGGAAATTCTATGCTATTTATTATCAATAAGTAAAATAACTTACGTACTAAACTACATAAAAAGAAAAATTAAGTTAAATATTATATAATAAGCCCTAGGCTGGCCAAATAACGGTTGGTCAAGTCACAGTGCCGAAGGCGTGAAGGGGAGTTGAGTCAGAACAACAGTCAAACGGTATGCACCCTGGATGACTGTGGTTTCTACTGGTCCTTGCTATTACCCCGGCACGGTCAGTCAAGTCCACCAAAGGAGGATGTCAGAGCAACAAACAGACGGCCTACGCATAGGATGATTGTGGCTCCAAGATCTCCCTTTGTTCGTCCAGTCAGTCAAATTACCCGGAGGAGGATGTCAGAACGACAATCAAACGGCCTACGAACAGGATAATTGTGGTTCTGAGCTCTCCGGTGTCCGTCCAGTCACAGTTGCCGATGTTTTGCTGGCTCTAAATCTCTTACTAGTGGGGACAACCACACCACTTGTGATTTGATAATTTTTTTTAACAACAGCCGATGTCATAACATCGGCTTGCCTTACCAGCAACTCATCACCAACTGCCCTGACTGTCACGAATCAGATCAAACATGATCGAACATCAAACATGTTGTGTCCTACTCTACAACTTACCAATGTGAGAGCAAGCACCGACTGAATTCAGCAGAGAGTTCTTGTACGGTCGTACTTGTAAGTCGTACGACAACCGTTATAAAGAATAATAACATTTCTAAAAATAGATCATAAGAGCTTAACAAACATTAATTTAAATATTTTAGGCACAGTGGGGCCTGTGATAAAATTATACTAAAATATTTACAATAATTTTATTTACAAAAATTCATCAGCAAAAATATGAAAGAAAATGAAAAATACATGAAATTATAAATATCATCCAGTGATATGGTGTGGGCAAAAACAAGGTCCCCGCCTTTTGTCGTCACAGTGTTCAGAAATAATATTATACGCAGATCAGCTGCTTATTCAATATTGATTTGACAGCTGGTAAACAAAACAACAACATTGTTTCTATTTTTTTTGTCATTGTTGACATTTTACTTGCCAAATATCAACAGAACGTGTTCGGATAATTGTAATATGCTTACTGAACATACTTATGACAGTGCTGCATTTTAAGTTGTATTCAATATTATAACAATTTGCATATTTATTGCACAATAATTAATTGAAACTTTATATGAAATATTGTGCTCAATAATGGCGATTATTGCGATTTACGCAATAAAGGTGCATATCTGAATACCGTGTAAGAGGTTAATTTTAATGTGACATTAAAACTTATAATATAATTTAAATTAATATAGAATATAGCCCAGTATTCAAATATTGACCTTCTTTACAGTTTATGGATTAAAAGCGAAGATCAGTTCACGTTTTCAAAGCAAAAAATTAGAAAATATGCTGTCGTGTTAGTTCAACTTCAGTCAGTGACTTATAGGGTGTTGCTTAAAGAGCTTGAGAAGGTAAAATGTTAAAAGAAACGAAAGTATTATTGAAAAAAAAAACAAAAACTTCTATTATATTCTAGTAAAGTCGTAGTCTAGTAGGAAGAGTGTTGGCTTCTTAGACAAGAGCTCGTTCATAATGAAATATGAAAAAAATATATATTTTGGCAACTTGCTCTTACCAGCCTTCTAGCAGAATTTCTGAAAGTAAATAAAATTGTAATCAAAATTTTCAGAAATTTGTCATTCAAAGTCAACTTTAAATTTTACGTCCCACCATTCATAGATAAAATTTACTCACACAACATGGGTGCTATGAGAAACTAGGTTCCATGAATACCGGCATACATGTACATATATATACCACATGATATGCAGGATCCATTCGATGAGTAAAATTTTAAACAATTTTTTTTCTTGGCTGTTTGGCATCCAATTTTTCAAGAGTTTATGGTTTGTCGATCCAAACGAGAACTCTTAAGTCTCTTAATATAGAGGAGTTACATCCCACGAAAGGGGGGGCGGCAAGTCAGTAAAAAGGATACTTTTTGAAAAGAAAGTTGTCTTAACAAGTTGATAAATTTTGAACAAAAAAAAAAATTTTCAGTCAGCACAACTCGATTGCTCACGCTATTCGCATTTGCACACACATTTCTTGGACACAATTCCTTGATAAAAATATGCACCTTCGGTAAGTTTGAAATGAGTCACGTCAGCAAGAATGCGATGAAAACGATATTATTTGGATTGATTTGAATTCTGGTACGAGTTGTATTCAAGAGGCTCAGAGGCAGTATCTTTGTTAAGACCACGTCAGAAATATCGTCTTCGATATGCACATTTCTATGTTTTGTTGATGGCTTTGAATTGAGAAGAGTGACTGCTCACTAGGCCAATTATGTTGACACCGTACAATCTTTCAACTTTTCGAACACGTTTATCTTCTTTAAAGTACGTTTCCATAATTGGAAACGCAATGTTGTGGCGCTGATTCAAGCTGATTTCAAGCTGATTCAAATGTATTATTCTGTAGACATCAAGTTTGTAAAATTTCAAAACTTGTTTGCCTTCGCATAATGTAACTCTAAATCCCCTATTCTAGCATATTTTAATTACAGGCCGTTCTTTAAAAACTGAGCTCTTGTATTTAAATATTATCGTGTATAAATGTCATAGTAGAGGTTTATCTCATCCAAGCCTTGACAAGCTTCAGGTTGCTGCTCGGTGTCAATATGGCAACTGATTACATCTCATAGTTCCCAATTGTTGAATTGCATTAATACATCACAGGCTCCTTGTTTGTGTGCTGATGAATTATTCTCATTATCATATGATTTACATATTGGTTTCGAGACGATCAACATTCTACGCACGTGTGCTTCATGTCTACCTTCCCCTTTCAAAATTTCGATTTCTATTAATAGCTGGCCATATTCTCATTAATGTCGTTCAAAATCATGCTAAATAACTTCTTGACAATCTGTGGAGTTAGCATTCAGCATTATTTCTTTGATACGTGACTAAACTCTCCTTCAATTATAAATAATCAACAAAAGTTAAAATTGCCTCAAAGACATTTGCTTTCAGAAGAGTCTCTTCCCAGCTCTTTCGTTGAGTATATACATTTCTTTTCACTCCCCTCTCTGCTCAATTTATTAAATATCCACATAATCTCTTACCTAGCAGTGAGAACCTCATTTCCCCTACATAGATAATTCAAATAATCCAGCATTATATGATTATGCCATATCTGATCTTTAATTCTCTCCGTGAAAATTTACAATTCAGTGACATTCCAAGATATTTTACTCCCATTCTCTGAGGATATTATCTCACTTAGCAGACTAATGTTAGATATCTTATTATAAATTTTCCATCGTAATTACTCGTGCAGAATATGTAATGTAAAATGGGTTTTGTGGCAGTTCGCGCAATCATTGTTGAGGTCAAAGGAAGTTGGTAATCGTTAATCTCACCATTGACCGTAATGCCCTGGCTAATGTCGTTCTAACAGAAACATGGACCTATAATGCCGCTAGTCTAAAATCCACAACCACACAGTAACTTTTTCGGAATCGAATGGACGCTTAGAAAAGGGTGTAAATTTTAAACATGAGTGGCGGTACCTACAGTTTAAAGTCGACTCCGAATGACAGATGAAGAAACTTTTCATGGCAATTTTTTACATACTTTCAGAGACTTTGCCAAAAATCTGCTGAGAGCAAGTCACCGAAGTTATATTTTTTTTCATATTTCGTTTTTGTTTGAGATATCAAACCTGGGGTTTGTACCGTGACCTCACGTCTAATAAGCCACCACACTATCTACTAGACTACGACGATTTCTGAAGATAACAGGTCAGTGAAAATTATGTTCATTTGCCAACTGATCCACAGTTCATTTATCCAACACACGGGTCACCCATGGTCATTAGCAAAGCAGACTGAATAAGTTAAAACTAATTCGCCATAGTCTAGTGGGTAGTGTGTTGGCTTACAGACGTAAAGCCACGGTTCAAACCCCAGGCCAGACATCAAAACAAAATACAAAAAGTATTTCTTCGACGACTTCCTCTTAGCAGATTTCTGGTAAAAGCTCTGAGAGTAAATAAAAATTGTCATAAAAAAGTTTCTCAAAAATCTGTCGTTCGGAGTCGACTTTAAATTGTAGGTCCCGCCACTGATGTATAAAAAAAATTAACGCACACAACATAAGTAGTGTGAGAAACTAGATCGTAATCTTGACTAAAGGGTTGTAATGACCAATTACGTATGTATGTATGCATATATGTAATTTGTCAATTACATAAGAAGTCGCCGTGGTCTAGTAAGTAGTGTGTTGGCTTATCAGACGTATGGCCTCGGTTCAAACCCAAGGTCAGGCATCTCCAACTGAACGAAATATGAAAATATATTTCTTCGGCGACTTCCTCTCAGCAGATTTCTGGCAAAAATTGTGAGAGTAAATAAAATTGTCATGAAAAGTTTCTCAACAATCTGTCGTTCGGAATAGACTTTAAATTGTAGGTCCCGCCACTCTTGTATGAAATTAACACACACAACATAAGTGGTGTGAGAAACTATGTCGTAATACTAACTAAAAGGTTGTAATGACCAATTATGTATTTATGTTATGTAATTATGTTTGCATGCATATATGTAATTTGATAATTAGATACGACAAAATTAAATAAACTTCAAGAAGATGACTGTTAAAGTTTGAAAGTTCCTGTTAAAATACCATGTTCTATTCCATCAAGGAACTTTTCTGTTTTTTATGAATAGTACGCTTAACCTTGCTGATAAGCACCATATCTCAAGTGCGTTGTATTTTGTTTGATCGTGGATGGATATCTCAACTAGTTTTGTATATAAGTAGTCCGCACCTTCTATACATTCAGGAGTACTGATTTTTGTTATAAAATGTATCATTTTGAGAGTCTAGGAGTATACACACGTAAATAGTGGCATAAGAACTGTGGTAATGAAATATTGCATATGTATTCATTTTTACACACTACTTTATCATTTTAATTTTCTAAAGAACTCAGATACTATTTGCCTATTAATTTATTCTGTTTTATTGTTTCAAATTGGTTTTCTATTTTGTTTGAATACTTTTAACTTTTCATATTTAAAAATCATTATTTATTATACTGTGCAGCATTTATTTTTAGACTCTTATTTGCATGGTAATTGAAATAAGAAATTATTTTTTTTTTTTTGCTTTATGTGCGTATATTTTTTTAATCAAATGTAAATTTATCCATAAGCCATAAAATATGAATGTATGTACATTTTAAAAATTGGAAATTTTGTATTTTACTTATCATTTTATTTCTTACATTTTAGAAAATGAATTGAAATACATGCCAGAATTGAAATGTAAATTTCCTATCTCTGGCCAATTTCTTATAGAAAAATGCAAAAATAAAAAAAATATATAAGTCTTCCTATTCATTATTGGCAAATAATATTTCATAATGAAAAAGAAAACATAACAGGAACATGTATAAATAGATAGAAAACTAATACAAATGAATATGTAAAGAATTTATTGATGAAAGATTGCAAATGCATGAATTGAAAAAAAAATATTTTTTTTAATTGAATGAAGTTCTTCTCCTATGCGAAGGAAACATATCTTAAATCTGGACATATTTTATAATGGAAATGATTAAAATTTAAAATAATTGGTAAGAAATTCTTAATATCATATTTGTTACAAAATTTGATTTCAATTACACAAATTAATATCAGATCTTGCTGTAAATTATTAAAGTTATGAATTGTTTTCAAGTAAACCTACATACATGGTGTTAATTAAAGCCAAATGAAGCTGAAGCAGTTTGAATTTTAGGTCTTTCAAGTTCAAGTTTCTATTTAAATAGCAGCGAGTCTCTTTGATATCGATTTTCTTTACCACACGGCTGGTATCAAGTGAAAAAATTTGTCAAAAATATTTAAAGGAGGGGCCACATCAGCCATCGAGTGAAACTGCCTGTGAACAACAAGCTATGAGCTATGGTTTTGTAAGAGGATGTTGGTTTTTTTTTGTTAGGTGCGGATTGTACGCACTAAATGTCGTTTATTCAATGATTGATTTTTGAGGGAAAATGTTCCTTCTTTTATACTAAATTTTGGCTGATTTAGCATTTCTGAATCAACCTCTTAATTCTAATACATTTCTTATATTTACTTAATGCTTTAACAATTCTTTGTATGTATATTCTATATTAAATAATATTGGTTTGTCTGTGTACTATTCATGTGACAAGTGGGTGCAATATGACACGCGCCCATTGCTCATATAAAAATAATAATTCCCACGGTAAAGTGTGAAGAGAGCCACGCATGATCACTAGCAATGCAATACATCAACAACACACATTGTGCATATTATATGCAAACCAATGCAGCCGGCGGCCTGACATCAAAGTATCAAATGATAGCCGCATGTGCGCATTACTATTGTGGCGTTATACGCTGTAGCGATGGTCAGCAACATTGAGTCAAGTGGTCGCTGCTCATATGCAATTGGATATTCTTTTGTATATGCACATGAAATGTTGTGTTGGTATTGACGACTGTAAAATCATGCTACAGTTTGTAGTCGCCGTAGTTTATTAGGTAGTGTGAGGCGACGGTTCAAACACCATAATTAAATCTCTTCTAGGTTGGCAGAAGTGACAATTCCTAATCATTTTGACAAAAAAAATTACACTTATGTGCCGCTACATACGTGTTTGCGTCGCTATGTGAAGTTTTCAGAATCTTCCTGGAAACTGGAGCACTTCCATCACTTTTTTTTTTGTGTTATGTGATGAAACTGTAACAGCCTTATACTGTGTTCAGATATGCACCTTTATTGCGTAAATCGCAATAAACGCCATTGTTGAGCTCAATATTTCATATTAAGTTTGAATTAATAATTGCGCAATAAATACGCAAATTGTTATAACATTGATTAAAACTTTAAATGCAGCACTGTCAGAAGTGTGTTTAGTGAGCATATTATATTAACCGAACACTTTTTGTTGATATTTGACAACTCAAATGTCAACAACGACAAACAAAACAAAAAACCAAAATAAAAACAATGTTGTTGAAATCATCAGCTGTTTTGTATACCAGCTGTCAAATGAATATTGAATAAGCAGCTGAACTGCGTATATTATTATGCCTGAAAATATAAATTTTGTACTCAATAAACCGAATATTGACTCAATAAAAGTGCATATCTGAACATAGTATTAGCCTAGTAGTTAGTATGTTGGCCTATTAGATGTAATTTCACGCTTTAAACTATAGGTCAGACATCACTACCAAATACGAAAAATATTTCTTCTGTGACGAATTGCTCTCAGCAGATTTTTGACAAAGCCCTCTGAGAGTAAGTAAAAAATTGCCTTAAAAAATTTCTGAAAAAACCTGTCGTAAGTAATCGAATTTAAACTGTTTAAACCGCTCATGTATAAAATTAACACAAGCAACATAAGTGGTTTGGGAAGCTAGGTCGTAGTCCTGACTGAAGGGTTGTTATGACTAATTACGTATTTATGTACATATATATGTATGTTTGCATCAGAGGTCAGCAATGAGTATTCAAAACAATGAGTAGATTCGAATCATACTTATAATTTCTGATACTTATACGCATTCATACTTATTTTAATGTCATACTCATACTACTTATATTCAAAGTTTGAAATACTCATGGTACTTATACTTAACAATACGCATGATGTTATTGATTTCGACTCTCCGTGACTCATCGTATACACGAATCACAAACTAAGTATGATTCGCGTACGAACACTACTATACTCAAAAGAAGGTTGGGTGTTTGCTCTGCTTGCAGTCTTTGGCTTTTTTGTTTATGTGTCTTTCTTCTCTCTTTGTAAATACCACAACAACTAAGACTGTAACTTTTGATGAATGATTCGAGTCACTCGAGCGTTTTTCTAAAGTTATGAATCTAAAGGAGGAGGCTTATGAATCAAAAATATTTCGAATGGCATGAGTTTGATACCAACGTTGTAAGCATACTCATTGCAACCTGGACTTATAAATCAACATTGTAGTCAGTACGAATGAATCCGAGTAGTTAAATTTCAATATTGTTGACTCACTTATATTAAGAATTTCATGAGTGCTTATGAGTAGCGAAAAAGAGATTCATTGCTGATCTGTGGTATGCATGTATGTATGTGTGTGTAAATGTAAATGGAATTTAGTAAAATCTTCTTCAAACCAAATAATTGGAATTGGAAAAATTGGGATTTTTCTGATTTTTTTGCCGTTATTTAATCGAAATGTTCGTCATATTTATAACAAAATATTCTACAGGTTCTTAATCTAAACAAATTCCTTAAAGTTAAAAAAAAAAACTATACAAACTACATTCACATTTTAGTTTAAATCAACAGAATCAAAAAATTTAAACACACAGTAAAAAATAATATAATTTTTGGGTCATAGCCCTCCATTAAAAATGCACACATTCCGGCATTGCTATTACTGCAGTCAATAGCTTCCATGGAATAACAACGAAGACAAACATTTCGTTCCATTTCGTTCATTGTGATGCTTATGATGTTATTGATTCAATATCTCTCTCTCTCTTATGGCCATTAGCAATCACATACAGATTTGAATATTGAAAATTGAAATGAATGAATCGAGAAAAAATCAACAAAAAAAATTCACATAAAATACAACAACAATGTATATGTGTAAGTAAAACTTACAATAACAAACCGGCTACATTCAATTGCTTCATCCATTTTTATTTTATGAATATGTAGAGCAGAGACACATATGTATTTTAGCCACACTCACTTATTTGGGCAGAGAGACAGAGAGAGAGAAGGAGATGAGCACACATAAAACGAAATCGCTGATGGACCTGACGACAGTTGAATTGTTTTCAGGACAATTTACGCCAATACGTATTAAATATCAAAAACTATGCGATATGAGACTTAACGGCAATATCTGAATACGTTATTGTATGTGAGTGTTAGTAAAAGTGTTTGTTTTTTCCATGAAACAATAGAAAAAGTTTCAATAAAAACTGAACATTTTCGATGGAAATGAAAAAAAAAATTTTCCTCTTTTTTGGTCATTGCATGCAAAAGTATTGTCAAATTGAACTCTTATCCATTTGCTCTAGAAAATTTCAATGTAAATTTAGTAGAGACTTTAGAAAAAAAAAAGTAGGAGAACAATGAAATTACCCTCGTGTACATTTAGTACATTTCATAACAACAAGGCTGACCTCCGTCGCCTTTACCAGTTTTTCAGAAAAAAAATAAATGACTGAGTTTCACGCGGAAACTCGAAAATTTCTCACAAGATTTTCGAAATGTAAGGAAAACTAGAACATCTGGAAAGATAAGGTTAGGTTAGAGGAAGAGTACTTGTCAATTAAGACCAGAGACAAGTACAGTAGCCGGTACATTATCAAATTGACCCTTTGTTCAACGTCGTTAAAGAGGGAATAGGATAAAAAGGAGAGGATGTAGGAAAGGGGAGAATGGGAAGCGGAGGAAAGACCTGAAAAGATTAGCATGTAATTTTGAAATTGAAATCAATATTAAGTATACTTAGGCCATGAAAGTAAAAAATTTAAGCACAGTGAACATTCTGCCAAAAGGCCAAGCAACTGTTACATTAGCAGTACAGTGACAACGAATGTGGTCGCAAAAGTTGACAGAAGCAGCAGGCATAACAAAATCAGATTAACATCAGCAATATTCAAATCATTATGCCGCAACTTAAAAAGTCTACAGATTAGCCAAGCTTGGTCAACTATGTCCTTGAGCACAGTATTTTTGCAGACCATAAGGCAGGATTCGACAAACCAATAAGGAGTCGCTCTTTTCCCACAATTTCTATTCTTTGTATTCCTGTGATCGCTTCTTTACATGCATACTCGTACATAATTGGTCATTACAAAACTTTAGCCAGCATTACGACCTAGTTTCTCACACTACTTATGTTGTGTGCGTTAATTTTATACATGAGTGGCTGGACATACAGTTTAAAGTCGACTCCAAACGACAAATTTTTGAGAAACTTTTTCATGGCAGGCTTATTTACTCTCAAAGTTTTTGCCAGTAATCTACTGAGAGAAAGTCGCCGAAGAAATTTTTTTTTATATTTGGTTTAGTGAGATGTCTTCTGAATATGTGATATATAGTAAGACCCCGCTTAACGCGGGGAATACGTTCCAATAAGTTCCAGCGCTAAACGAAACATCGTTAAACGAGGCAACTTAACACGTACATATGTATACACTTAGTAACGTTGGTGACAACTAATAAATCAACTGTGACGCAGGCAAGATGCGTTTGTACAGTGATTGCGACTTCGGAAAATACAGTTGGAATCTTTATTCTGATAGACTAACAAAAGAGCGTTGAAAAAGATACATGGTATACACCGGCGCTAATAGTGCATTGCCTTTGGCTAGTGCATGGCCGTTTCATTTACTGAAGTAATACTGAAACAACGTTAAGCGGAGCAGCGTTAAGCGGGGTCTTACTGTACAGATTACATACATACATACATAATTGGCTATTACAACCCTTCAGTCAGGATTACGGCCTAGTTTATCACACCTCTCATGTTGTGTGTGTTAATTTTATATATGAGTGGCGGGACCTACAGTTTAAAGTCGACTCCGAACGACAGATTTTTGAGAAACTTTTCATGGCAATTTTATTTAATCTCAGACTTTTTGCTAGAAATCTGCTGAGAGTAAGTCGTCGAAGAAATACTTTTTGTATTCTTGTTTTGATGTCTGGCCTGGGGCTCGAACCCTGGCTTTACGTCTAGTAAGCCAACACACCACCTACTAGACTACTGCAACTTCTTTACTGTACAGATTAAGTGCCATGAAATTAAGCTGTATTCTAGGTAGCCAGCCCACTGCAGTGTCTTGTCCTGAAATGGTCACTATAGTGTTTTCTAGACGAAGGTCATTGTTAGTAAAGGACCAGAATAATTATTCTTGAGTGATCGGACTTTAGCTGAAATTCTCTTGGGCAGCCCAAAATCAGTTAAGTTCATAACGATAGTTACATCGTCCACAATATTTCGAATCGTTCAAAAGTAACTCTTATATGGATTACTAGACATGAGGATATTATTATTGCATTAAGCTGGCTGCCGGGGTCGGTTGGATGCACACAATCTTCGTCATGTTATAAGCCATAAGTGTTTCGATTGTATCAGATAAACTAGCTATCCTCAGCTCGTTCTACAGGGAAACTTACTATCCATGATCACCCATTATTAGAATTGCAATTCTCACAAGCCAATGTCCTGTTGGGACGCATGTCGACAGACACGACACTCTCAAAGGAGGAGAAAGGTACTTTAATTATTTTTACTATTGACGTGATGTACGTTTCAGGAGGAAGAAAAAAATCCTATTCTTTACTCAAAATACTTGTATATCTCTACTGTTTTTTGTCATGAACATGTAGATATTCTTAACTTCTTATTTCCTGTCATTCGTGACTGAACTCTGCAATACAATGCTGTCTGTCCACTTTGGATTCGGGTTGGAATTTGTAAGCTCCGACTTAGATATTATTTACAACATCAATAAGCCTAAGTGTGACATTACTCGCCACTTAATCTAAAATAGCTTATCTGGTCTTGTCTGTGAAAAAAGTGTACGGAGCTCAAACGCAACTGTGTTTTCTTGAAAAACTTGAAAGACTAACTCTGCTTAAGGATGGAAATTTCTTGCTCTTGATATACGATGGATGGATGAATTTCGAAATAGTTTTTTAAATGTTCTTTTAGGGTCTGAAATGATCAGTTTTCTTGTTAACAATTCAATTGGAATGAGATTAACCAGTAGACATAAGCAAGAGGAAGAAGAAGCATTGGTATACACATTATAGGTCAGAAATCGAATCGTACTTATACGCATTCATACTTATTTTAATGTCATACTCATACTACTCATATTCAAAGTTTGAAATACTCATGGTATTCATACTTAACAATACGCATGATGTTATTGATTTCGACTCTCCATGACTTATCGTATACACGATATGATTCGCGTACGAACACTACAATACTCAAAAGAAGGTTGTGTGTTTGCGCTGTTTGCTGTCTTTCTTCTTTTTTGCAAATGCAACAACAACTAAGACTGTAAATTTTGACGAATGATTCCAATCACTCGAATCATATTATTTTTCTAAATTTAGGAATCTAAATGAGTAGGCATATGAATCAAACTTAGTTAGAATGTTATGAATTTGATTTCAATGTTGTATTCATACTCAGTGCAACTTGTATTTATAAATCAACATTGTAGTGACTACGAATGAATCAGAGTAGTTTGATTTCAATACTGTTGACTCTCTCATACTCAAAATTTCATGAGTATTTATGAGTACCGAAAAAGCGATTCATTGCTGAGCTCTGATACACATGTATATTTTCGTGTGATTTTTATTGTTGATAGGTAGCCTTTGGCTTAATAAACAGCTCAGACATCGCGCGCTTCTACGAAATGTGAAAGAATATATCTTTTTGAGACTTTTCCCTCAGGAGTCCTCTAGCAAAAATCTGAGAAAGAAATAATAATGCAATGAAAAGTTTCTCGGAAATCCGTAAACGAAGTCGACTTTAAGCTGTAGATCCTGCCATTCATGGATAATATTAACCCACACAAAATGGCTGGTGGAAGAAGCTAGGTCGTAATCGTGATTAAAGGCTTGTAATGACCAATCAACTAGACATGTATGTAAGCGATAGTAAACGAATTAAACGTTTGGTGGGATATAAGACTCATGATATTCTGTCGCTGATGAAATATTTTTATATAAATTATCACAACTCTCTTTGGTTTTTTACTCCCCATTAGCGCCCTATGAGCGCATTACTCGGGTTTTTTTAATGACAGTATACCGTGGTCTAGTAGGTACTGTGTTGGCTTACTAGACGAAAAGCCAGGGTTCGAGCTCTAGGATAGACATCAAAAAAATAAAAAAAAAATACAAAAAGTATTTCTTCTGCGACTTCCTCTCAGCAGATTTCTGGCAAAAACTCTGAGAGTAAATAAAATTGTCATGAAAAGTTCCTCAAAAATCTGTCGTTCGGAGTCGACTTTATACTGTAGGTCCCACCACTCATGTATAAAATTAGCACACACAACATAAATGGTGTGAGAAACTAAGTCGTAATCCTGACTGAAGGGTTGCAATGACAAATTATGTATGTATGTATAATGTAGCAAAATAAACTCAACTGCTGTGAAATTTTTAGAATTGCCTCCAGCAGTAAATAATTGAGGAAGAGACTGCCTAGCATAGAACGTGCATGGATTTTTTATAAAGAGAAATAAATCACAGTAATAAAAAAGCGTACATTTTTCTACTACAAAACTGGTCATTAATATATGACATGACATTTTTAATAACCAAGATTGCTTCCTGTTTTCACAAATAAATTACATTTCAAGAACTTAAACTCATATAAAATAATATTCCTTTCCTTATTCTATTTACAGCATTTGTGAATTCAAATCTTAATACTGGTAAGTTCATTAAATATTCTGCAAGCTGATGTTGTTTTTTTTTCATCGTTTAAAATACATTATTTCAGTTCAAAGTTTGTTTGCCTACAAAACATTTAAAGTCACATCAAAATTTTTGCTCTACATATTAATGAAACTAAACATTATTAAAAACCATAAATAAATACATATACTCCTTCGTTGATACGTTCGTTCAATCATGCAGTCAGTCAGTCATGAACTTAAATAAACAAAAATTTTAACAAATGCTGGCCAGCTAGATGCTTGACTTTATACACAGTGGGCGTTTGTGGGTGCATGAACTGGATATTAAAATCTTTAGCATTTTCAATATAAGAAAAGAAAGAAAACAATTCATTGACAAACAATCAATTCCCATTTCGTTCAGTCAAGCAGTCAGCCAGTTAGTTGTTAAAGTATTCAATCATTCTCACATATTTGTTGTTAAGCAAATAATGATGAGGAAATAAACAGAATAACAGCTGCAGTCAACAATGTGGTTGGTCTTCTAGTCCTTTGGCTCTTTGCACAAATAAAACACATAATACATATGGACATTACGCACACATACCAATAAACAATCAAAAATTAAAAATCGCAATAAAAAGGAATCAATATTAGAAACAAATAAATAGAATTTCTTTAAAGCAAAGCAAATATGCCATGACGTGTGACCATAAAATACCCTGCATAAGAGGGAAGTTTCTAGAATACAGGCAAGCATTCTATAGTCGGGTAGCTATGTTTCTAAAAGTGTAGTATTGTCTACATGTATTAATTTATACGTAAAATTTTTAATCATGTAAGTTTAATGTATTATTCAAGCATCAATCATTTAATATTAAAAAGTGAAGTGAAGTTCCTACTCGAAATAATTTTAGTTAGCAAACCTAATTCAATTTTGAGTTTTTTAACTTCTAGTAAAGCTATGTAACAATATTAAGTTATTTTTGAAGTATAATAGGAAATATTAAAAAGAAATTGTTACACTAGATTGCTGCAATCAAGTCAAAGTTTCTAAGAGCCAATGGCATACTGTTATTATGTGAGTACGATTCTTATTTAACCGTAGATCGAGCCTTAAAAAAACTTCATAATTCTTGCTTATGTATCTCTTTTGATACATACTTGTAGTACATGAAAATTGTCACGATTATTGTTAGATTTTGTTAAAAATTTTAATATTTTTATCTGTTTTAATTCATTTTAATAAAACTATTTGTTTACTATTATTACATTTTATTATCACTTTTATGAAATTTGCGCCAAAATTTTTGACATGACGTACATTGGCATGGTTTTTTACATAAAAATCAAGCACTGGTTTTATTTCTTTCTAAATGGTAAGAATTTGACGTCTGGCACCCTGCTTTAGGACAGCTTATTGTCACTCCCATCAGTAACGCTCTCAGTTGTGGGCTGGCTGAAACCTGATGGTACAACCCATTCTTGTGATTCGTTAGAAATATTTGTGTCAACGTCATGTGAGGCAAAAAAGTTTCCCGTTGCAATAGAACATCACCAAATACTTGAATCTAAAACAGCCAATTCGACTTCGGTCGGCCATGAAATTTATAACGGCCATCAAATTCAATTAGTTACTAATCTACAGCGACAAAATTAAATATGAGTTGAAAAGATAATAAAACAAAACAAAAGGAAAGAAAACCTATTGGTATCAATACCATGCATTGCTCCGTAAATCTCTTTATGAAGCTTAGTTTATATAAATATCCTTAAATTAATTTCCCTAACAATCACTGTATTCCATCATTAAGTATCAAATTTCAATTAAAATCACTGGAGGTAATTTTCATTTTCCACAATTAAATTCTTTGAATTCTGTGGCTAAAAACGTTAATTTGAGATAAAAATATACCAAAAACGAACATAAAAACATAAGCATCATTATTTAAATATAAAAAAAAAATTATAAAAATATAACAAAAAATTAAATTTTTAAAAATCTTAAAAAAAGGATATATGGGCTGCTCTGAAAGTATGATAGCTAATCCCAAACTATTTACACAGTATTATTTCTTACATAAAACTACAAGTTGTGTGATAAAAGGTTTATGAAAATGGTTAAAATTTTCTAACAAAAAATTAAGATAAATATATTTTTTTTAGAAAAGAAAAAAATCCTTTTCATTCGAATTTCCAAAAAAAGGCTTTAAGCATGATTATTAAAGGCTGCTAGACTTTCAGCTTATTTTTCGAAAAGACGTAATAGGTGTAAATATATATATCATTATCAAAGCGAATGATTCTGTTATCTCATACAAACGTACTTAGTTGACCGAAATATTATCATCTGTAATAAAGCATGAAATATGAAAAAAAAAATATATTTCTTCGGCGACTTCCACTGAGCAGATTTCTGTCAAAAACTCTGAGAGTAAATAAACCTGCCATGAAAAAGTTTCTCAAAAATCTGTCGTTCGGAGTCGACGTTAAACTATAGGTCCCGCCATAAAATTAACGCAAAAAACATGAGTGGTGTGAGAAGCTAGTCCGTAATCCTGACTGAAGGGTTGTAATGACCAATTATGTATGTATGTATGTATTGGCTTATTAGAGCAGGATTACGCGATTCAAACCCCAGGTCAGCTATCTCCAAAACTCGAAATATGAAAAACATATCATCGGCGTCTTCATCTCAGCAGATTTCTGGTAAAAATTCTGAGAGTAAATAAAATTGTCATGAAAAGTTTCTCAAAAATCTGTCGTTCAGAGTCGAGTTTAAATTGTAGCTCCCGTCACTCATGCATAAAATTAACACACACAATATAAATAGTGTGAGAAGCTAGGTCGAAATCTTGGCTAAAGTGTTGTAATGACCAATTATGTACGAGTATGTATGTAAAGAAACGATCAGAGGAATACAAAGAATAGAAATTGTATGAAAAGTGCGACTCCTTATTGGTTTGTCGAATCCTGCCTTATGGTCTGTAAAAATGCGTTGCTCACACTGACTTATCTTTCATGGTTTTTGTTCTAGAATGTGGACTAAACAACATACAATCAGGGAGTCACTTCAGTCATTCATAAAATTCGTTCGCAAGGACCTTATGTTCAATAGGGTGATGGTTTATATCTCCTATAAATAGCGCATTATCATGAAGTCTTACTTTTCAGGACAAGACAACGGCTACAAACACTAGGCATTCATCCTTCCTATATTGTTTAAAAAAGTTGGTGTATACGCTGTACCAAATCATTAATTTCGACCCCAAATAACTCAACGTGCAGGATAGTATTGACAAGATCCATTTAGAGAGTGGCTTTAGACGTTTACACAATACGTTCGCAAGAACATTATGTGCAACAGGGTGAATGTTTATATCCTCTGTAATCATGAAGTCCTTAGTGATAGCAGTTTTGTTGTTTTTAAGTCATAGAGCCGTGACTGCTACCATGTCATCATTGATTGGAGTCTGTAAAACGTCTGCTCTAATTAGATAAATGTTGTTATCGTTGCCTCTTAGTAGCGTAGAGAAGTGTTGTCCCCACAACCTCAGGACATTTTTCAAAACTGTAGTCATGTTTCTGTTTCCACTCTTATAGAAAATACTACATTCAGATAGTCGAGTCTTTTATAAAACTTTAGAACATTATTCTCACTTTCGTTGAATGCAATCTTCTTACGGTCCCGCCTTTTTTGTTTACCGTCAGTCACAATGTGGTCGATAAGGTTGGCTGTGGAAATATGGTCGTTACAACCCTTTAGGCAGAATTATGACCTAACTTCTTACACCACCAATGTTCGGGTTGTTAATTTTATCCATAAACGCCATCATCTCAAACTTAATAAAGACTTCGAATCGATTTCGATTGAGATTGTGTAAGAAACTTTTCTTGGCAATATTATTTACTAGCTGGGGTTTTGCTACACGACTGCTGAAAGTCGCTGAAAGAATTATTTTTCATATTAATTTTTGGTCAAGAAATCTGATCTGAGGTTTGATCTGTGGTCTCGCGTTTAATAAGCCGACACACTACCTTCTAACTATGACGATTTCTGAAGAGAATATTTCAGAATCCATTCAGCGAACACACGTCCTTATCTATGCTTGTTGTTTGAGATGTCTGAACACGGGTTTGAAATACATGCTCACGTCTAATAATCTAATACACTATCTGTCAGACTACGGTGAATTCAACTGTACGAAAGTGCGTTTAAATTGGAGGTCTGCAGTGAGTATTCAAAACGATGAGTAGATTCAAATCATACTTATAATTTCTGATACTTGTACGCATTCATACTTATTTTAATGTCGTACTCATACTACTCATATTCACAGTTTGAAATACCCATGGTACTAATACTTAACAATACGTATGATGTTATTGATTTCGACTCTCCATGACTCATCGTATACACGAATCACAAAATAAGTATGATTCGCGTATGAACACTAAAATACTCACAAGAAGGTTGTGTGTTTGCTCTGCTTGCTGTCTTTGTGTTTTTTGTTTATGTGTCTTTCTTCTTTCTTTGTAAATGCAACAACGACTAAGACTGTAAATTTTGACGAATGATTCAAATCACTCGAATCATTTATGAGTATTATAAGTATATTTCTAAATTTATGAATCTGAATGAGTAGGCGTATGAATCAAACATATTTCGATTGTCATGAGTTTGATGTCAACGTTGTACTCATACTTTTTGCAACTTGTACTTATAAATCAATGTTGCACTGAGTACGAATGAATCAGAGTAGTTAAATTTCAATACTGTTGACTCACACATACTTAAAATTTCATGAGTACTTATGAGTAGCGAAAAAGCGATTCATTGCTGATCTCTGGCTTAAATATTTCTCCTTGCCTGACTTTTGCTTTAAAATCCCACAAAATCGTCTTAAAATCATGGGCCTGGCATTTATCGTATATTTCTTTGCATTGCTTTTTTCTTCTTTCGGTAATGGCACCTGCAGTATATGATGCTTGCTGTTGCTTTTCATCAATCACACTTTTCTGAAAGGCAGTGATGTACGTTTCTTGAGGGCATTCGACAGTTGAGCAGAAACGTTTTTCTGTAATATATATGTACGTTTCCTGTGCATATATTGAAATCGCAGATATACAGATACAGAGATCGTCAAGTTTTTAAAGTATCACGTAGAAGAATAACCAAAAGCGCAAACCAAATTCTATCGAATTGAACCCGAAAATAGAGGGCGCTAGTGTACATGGAGGCTCAGTCAAGTCAACTTTAATACAGCAGTTCAAGGATCGATGGTTACTTGGAACTTTCGTTCAAGTTAAGTTAGCGAAACCTTCTTCTAAATCGCAGTTTTCAGAAACGATTTTAGAAAATATTATTATAGGGACTAGGGTACACGGTGGCATTTTTTTGATTGTATCTTCTAAAGTTAATTGTCAAGCAACACTAGCAACTTCAAGCAGGAATAAGTATTGTCCCGACTTAAAATCAATTTACTTTATTTTTATTAATTATTTTTTTCCTTAGAATGACCCACATAATCTATAGTCTCTGTATTTCTTAGCGTCCTAGGCACCATAAACACATACATACATATACAATAACCCCGTTAGGAAAATATGTAAACACGATCAGTGTTTTCTTGCTGGTAATTATTGTTGTTGGCAATTGAATGTTATTTCTAGAAAAATATGAACAACAGCATGAAAAGTTAAAAAAAAATGAAACGGATACTGACATTGAAGGATATTGCACGTACAACGTTCTTATACATGTTGCAAGTTGTTATACGTTTATTTTTTTTGTAATTTTTTCCATAGTCGTTGTAAAAATAATAACAGTTATGAAAACAAAAACAAAAACCATCTATTTAAGGCCAACACTAAATTGTCTTAGCCTTACAGAGAGACAATTGGAGCGTATGTACACATACATATAAGTGTACTTCCATGTATGCGTAAGCGTCTGTATCCTGTACCGGATATCAAACAGTGTACATTGCATAGAAAAATAAAGATGTTTTCAACACATTTGTAGCACAGTTATGAGAATACAGTAACAACAACAACAACACAAAAGCAACACAACCATAATGAAGACGATAATAATTATAATGATACTGAAAATAATTCTGTTGATTACGACAACACACTCGTACTCATACTCACTCTCCAATGCACATAATCCTTGTGGTTGTTTTAAACCGTTATAATCATTATGGCTTGGTTGTTGGTTGATATCTGACTGCTGACTGTTGCCCTGTGCTTGATGCTGCTGCTCTGAAAACGAATTATATTGTCGGTTGCTAATGATGATGATGATGACGACGTTTGCGATATTGATGTTGTTGTAAGTCAAGGAGACGTAGTGAATATAAGAAATTGTAAACGATTAAAAAAATTGTTGTGGACATGTCTTTATATGTTCAGCGTTTTGTGTGTGTTTGTGTTTCTACTCTTCGATTAATTTTTTTTTTTGCAATTTATTATCAATTTTTTGCAGCACAATAAGAAGTTTAAATATTTCTAAGGACACGATAAGCAATTATAATGAATGTGTGTCTGTTTTAAATTTTTCATTTAAAATTGTTTACAGTAAGCATTAGAACTAGAAATTACAAAAAAAAAAAGAAATATAGAAAGCAAACTATCAGATTTTTATAGTTCTTAAAGCCATCCTGTTGAATCTGAAATCAGAAATGAATCGTTTTTTTCGGTGCTCATAAGCACTCATGAAGTTTTCAATATAAGTGAGTCAACAATTTTGGAATTTAACTATGTACTCTGATTAATTCGTATGCACTACAATGGTGATTTATAAGTACAGGTTGCAATGAGTATGATCACAATCCGTGATATCGTGAATCCGAATGTTCCTTCTTCCAATATTACTGAATTAAATAGTATTAATTTATATCCTAATGTAAGCAATCCTCCACAATCTATAAATATTAATCCTCCCGGATCCATAAATAGTGATTCCAGGTATATTCCTCTCCGAGCAGTTCCTCCAAAAAAGACAATTTTCATTCATTATTCCTTTGTTCAAATCAGGAAATCTGATCTGATCGCATCTGATGTTACAAATTATTGTGGTATTGCAGAACTGAGTATAATTCCAAAACTGTTTGAAAAAATGGTTACTGATGATTTATGTTATCAAATTTCTAACTTGATATCTCCTTATCAGCATGGTTTTAGAAAAAAGTGTTCTACTACAACAAACCTGCTTCATCTCTCAACAGTTGTTTATCGAGGATTTTTTCATCAGCAACAAACAGACGTTATCTAAGCGGATTTCAGCAAGGCCTTCGATAAAGTCAATTATGTACTTTTGAGGAAGAAACTTTATTTAATGGGATTTTCGGACCTTAGTCTAAAATGGATTTACTCGTATTTAACTAACAGAAAACAAACCGTACTTTTTAAAATCTGCTGCTCCAGAAGTATTGATGTCCTTTCTGGTGTACCTCAGGGTAGCCATCTTGGACCGCTTCTGCTTTCATTGTTTATTAACGACTTACCGGATATGATTCACTATTTCAATATCCTAATGTACGCTGATGACGTAAAAATTTGCATTAGTTATCGCCAAATTTCAGATCAGAAACTTTTTCAAAATGACCTAAATTCGTTTCATTTATGGTGTACTTTAAATCTAATGCAGCATAATCTCAAAAAATGTAAACACATGAGATTTGTAAGAAAGAATCCGGTTCCTGCAAACTATGCTTTTGATGGATACGAGCTTGAGCTTGCTGATAACTTCCTGGATCAAGGAGCTCTACTTGATCCCAAACTAAATTTTTTTCCGCATGACAGTAAATAAAGCTAGAAGCGTACTTGGTTTTATAAAACGTTGGGCAAAAGAATTTAACGATCCTTATGTTACTAAATCGCTCAACACATCTCTTGTAAGGCCTATACTCGAGTATGGATCCATAATATGGGATCGTCTATATAAAAAATATTCCGACCTTATCGAATCTGTACAAAAGCAATTTCTGATGTTTTGTCTCCGAGGACTGAATTTTAATCCCACAAGTTTACCTTCTTATTCTGCCAGACTAGCATTAATCAAACTTCCGACACTTAAAAGCCGCAGAACTATGTTAAATATCTCGTTCATATTCAATGTAATTACTGGTGATATAGGCTCCAGTTTTGTAATCCATAATATCACGTTTAATGTTCCTCAACGTGCGTCACGTCATTTTTCCCATTATCAATACAATTTTTTAGATCCAACTACGCTGGTGCTGATCCAATAAGGAGAATGTGTAAAGAATTTAATAAATTGTATATGCTAATAGATTTTTCTTCATCGAATAATGTTATAAAAAATAATGTAATTATATATTTAAATTCATAGTTTTTTAAAATTTGATATTTTGTAACATTACTAAATTGCCTGCAAGGAATTTCCATAGGCAAATAAAATAAAATAAATAAAAACAACGTTGACATCAAACTCATAACATTCGAAATATTTTTGATTCATAAGCCTACTCATTTAAATTCATAACTTTAGAAAAATACTCGAGTGACTCGAATCATTCATCAAACTTTACAGTCTTAGTTGCAAAAAAAAAATATAACAGAGCAGCAAGCAAAGCAAAAACACAACCTTCTGGTAAGTATTTTAGTGTTCGTAGGAGAATCATACTTATTTTGGGATTCTTGTAAATTTTGGGCCATGGAGAGTCGAGATCAACAACATCATACGTGTTGTTAAGTATGAATATGATGAGTACTTCAAACTTTGAATATAAGTAGTATGAGTATAATATTAAAATAAATGTTAATGCGTTAATAATTAAGTATCAAAAATTATGAGTATAATTCAATTGTACTCATCTTTTTGAATAATCATTGCTGATCTCTGATCTGTATCTGTTAAATCAGTTCTCATTTATTCAGTATGTTCTGCCAAATTACCACAGATGGTTACTGTATTCAACAACAAATAGCTTCTCACGCCACTTAGGTTGTTTGAGTTATTTTTATGCATTATTATCGGGACGTTCAGTTGAATGTCGACTGCGAACTACAGATTTTTGAGAAGTATTAAAGAGTGTACATCGTATATTCGTTTTTTTAATCTTATTTCTAGCTTGCCAGAAATAAAAATCAATATATTGTAGCAAGATTTCCTTTCCAAAAATTAAGCATGCCCTGCAGTTAAAAAAATTCAACTTTTTCATTTTCTTGGTTTTTATTGGAAAATTTTTAAAATTTTCTTTTCCTTTTTTCTCTCTCTCTCTCTCTGCCTTTCTCTTTTAATTGTGAAAAAGAGAAAACATAGAAGACAGTGGTTTTTCTAATTCGCTTTTTCATTTAACAACCTAAAGCTATTGTAATAAACGCTGCATAAAGGGTTCAATTACTGTCTTCCTTTAAGCATTTATTTTTCTATTTGCGCGTTTCTTTTTTTCTTTTTTTTTGGGTGGCGTAGGATTAAGTTCATTGATTGGAGATAAAACGCAGTAATTTAGCAGTTTAAAAGCAGTTTAGTTTTTTAAATACTAAGAAGAATCAGTTCAATAAACTTGTTCGTGTTTAATATTAATGATAATATCGGGTCTTTTATTAAATTTTATTTAAACAACGTTTTTCATTTGCTTATAATACCTATTAATGCCATTATGTGTTGAATGTAACATTTTAAATATTCGCCACGTTTTCTTTAAGCGGAAGACATCCGGAATGTAAAAGTTTCTATTAATCTGAAGCATAAATTAGGGTGTATTTCACCAATGACAAAAGTTATGTTGGCTTTAAGCGCTGCTGTTGTTTGTTGAAGTCGTCGTAGTCTAGTACGTAGTGTGTTGGCTTATTAGATGTGAGGCATCGGGTCCAATATCAGGTCAGACATCAAAACGAAAAATGTGAAAAAAATATTCTGCGACTTCCTCTCAGCAGATTTCTAACAAAAACTCTGAGAGTAAGTATACAATTGTCATTAAAAATCTCTCAAAAAAGAAAAAATCTGTTGTTCGGAATCGACTCTAAAATTATAAAATTAACCTGGCTAAGGGTTGTAATGACCAATTATGTATGTATGTATGTACGTGTTGTTTGTAGCTAATTTGCTTATACCTGCGACTTAAGAAAACTCTACAAGACAAAGTTTAGCGAAATGGTGTTCAAGATAATTGTAGTTTGTAGTTCATTCGCATAAACCTGCTACGTAAGGAAACGACACAGCAAAGAGTCCAACAGAGTCAAATCGCATAATGTCGATAGCTAGTTCATATCATCTCCACATGATCATGCCATCAAATCGTTCGTACGGATTATCAAATGTGTACTGAATTGTGTGGCAGTATCACGGCCCTGATAACATCATTGTCGTTCACTTCAGGCTAAAAGAAGTTGGTAGCTGGCGCTGTTAACAGTAACTCTCTTGATCCTCATTTTGGATTGGTATCATCCCGAATTTCTTAATATTGTTTATTCCCGTAAATATTCATAGAGGAGATGCTTTTTCGATGACAATTATGGTCAATTACCAATTGATCTAGAACCCATTCAAGGAACACACTTTTTTGTTTATTATCGTTTGCATTTAATTCCTGGATCAGTTGATTTTTGTACGAGTGCAGATCTAAAACATACATAAATAACTGGTCACTACAATGACTTATGTTGTGTTTGTTAATTTTATTTCTGAGTGGCAGGACTTACAGTTCAAAGTCGTCTTCGAACGACATGGCAATTTTATTTACACTCAGGACTTTTGCAAGAAATCTGCTGAGAGGAAGTCGCCGAAGAATATTTTTTATATTTCGTTTTGTTGGTTATGTCCGACCTGGGGTTTGAACCGTGGCCTCACGTCTAATAAGGCAAAACACTACCTTCTAGACTAGGACGATTTCAAAACCCAAGACACAACACAAAATTCAGCAAGTCGTGATCTGCGAAAAGTCAAGTTCTAGCAAGCTACGCGATCTCCTGTGCCTCGGCTTCTACACACTTACTTGGATAGGGCGAATGTTCTAAGCTGATCTTGTGTTTTAACAACTTGCAGGCGTTAAAATCAATCGTGTGCTGAATCAGTTGACTCTAAACGTTACACTGCGTAAAGTCTTAATTACGCAAAGCCCTCTCGGTACAACGTTGCGAGAACTGAAGACTTATTTTGATGAAACAATTATTAGCAGGTGTTTATCCGTGCTATATCTCTCTATGGACTACATGATACATACATAATTGGTCATTACAACCCTTCAGTCAGAATTACGACCTAGTTTCTCACACGACATATTTTCATATTTTATTTGAACCGCGGCATTACGTCTAATAAGCCAATACACTACCTACTAGACTACGGCGACTTCATGGACTACATGATAATATATTTAATTTTGAAGGAAGTCAGTTTTTTGTACTGTTTGGCTACAACTATCATGTTAATTTTATTCAGAAGAATATCGTACTATCCTCACAAGGAAAAGTAATTTGTTAAGTAATCTTAAATTTAAATCCCCTTTTAAAGACTTTTAACTTATTTGTCAAAAAAGAAAAATGTCTACACAAATGGAAAATTTGTCATTATGGCCAAATGATATATTCAAGTCTTGCATCCAAGCAAGCAAGCAAAATGTCGGCAACCAAAAAAAATTCCAGTCCTAATGATGCATTGATGGTAACGAAAAAAAAACGAAACGAAATATCATCCATGTTGCTGATCTAAATTTAAATTTGATTTTTTTTTATACAGTGGCATATAAAAATAATTAAACGCCTTTGAATTTGTGGCAATTTTAGAAACTAAACTTATTACTTGACGTCGGTTCCAAGAGAAAAACTACAGAAATCCTACCGTCATCTTCGAAAACTTTAAGATTTGAATTGATCCGTATGTTAGGATGTAAAAATTATTTGTTACTGACGTAAGAGTAATAAAAACTAAAGATAATCTGTAATACAGAATATTATTTTATAGACACAAACTGCTTTTGGTGTGGTATACTGTTTTACTACAAATCCAAGCATTCCACTTTAGAGGACAAGGGAAAGAGCGTTTATTCGAATATTAAAACATAGAATAGTGTTCATTCATCCCTAATAACCTATCCAGAGAAGCCCTGTATACTGGGATTTACTAGAGCAGACCTGAAACAAGGTAATGAAAAAATGAAGAACAAGTAAGATGTTTTGTGGAAATCCTATGCTCCTTATGAGGAACTAAAAGAACTTTTAAACGGAAGCATGGTTGACACGACTAATACAAATTGCAACCACTGAACATAATGAATTGGTTTACGCTTGAGCAACGTTGGGATTTATTAGAAATTTATTTCCAAAACAAAGGCCATTGGTATGAAATTTCTCGAAAATGTCGTACAAAATTTGGTCGCAGAAAAGGACCAACAGTGCCGCAATATACACTTTACTTAGGGCTCAGAAAACCCACATGTGGTCTTACAGAAACCAATGCAGCTATTACGAGGGACTGTTTGGTGCGGCTCGTAGGGCAAAGGCATCATTGAGCCCTATTTCTTTGAAAATCAGGACGGCGCAATCATTACGGATAAAGGAGCCACCTATATCACCATGATACCCAATTATTTTGTACCCACTCTTTGTGGTATTGTTGTAAAAGATGTTTGGTTTCAACAGGATGGTGTAACTTGCCTCGCACCTCATGCCACATTCATGGCGCAAATCTTGTAATTTTTCTGACAATATCGCTATACACCACATACAATTTGGTTTTTTGAGCGATTGGTTTCCTAAAACGCCGCACAAGTTGTCCTTGTACCCAAGTGGATTGTAAGTATTTACCTATAATTCATTTTCTGCCCCTCGTTTGTTATCTACTGTGACTGTAGGATTGTGGCAATAGTTTTCATTTCTTTTGGCAACCTCATGAGTTCAAGCTTTCTGTGTTACTAACAGACGGCCTTAAAATGTTTTAAAATAAACTTCAAGAATTCACAAGTCGCCGTAGTCTAGTAGGTGATGTGTTGGCTGATTAGGTTTCGGCTTAGGTTAGAGGACGTGTACTTGCCAATTGAGACAAGTACAGTACCCGGAGGTCTAATTGACCCATTGTACAACGTCCTAAAGTTGAGAGGATAATAGGGGAGATAAGGAAAAAGAAGAGGAAGTAGGAAAGGAAGAATAAGGAATCAGAGGAATTACACAGGCTAACAAGCACACAAGAGAGCGCGACCTCACTATTGAAGCCCTAGCACCTCTCAACAAGCTCAAACTAATAATGAATCTATGGAGAGCCTTTACGTCGGCTCTCGACACAGAATTCAAACATTTAACCCTGGACGGTTACTTTTCATTTTAGTACATTAAGGTTACTCTTCGTTGAATCGACGAACACTTTAACCCTAATTGGTTACTGTTACTCATTTACTCTTTATCATATAATCCTTTGATGTTTTACCAAATTTCGCTCTTTTTATCAACAATCTTGGCTGATAACGAAAGCTTGCAGTGAGTAAACGTACCCTGGCCACCTATTTTTTTAATCCTGGATGGTCATTTTTGTACAGTAAGGTTACTGTTCGTTGAATCGACGAACAGAAAAAAGATTTTTTTTCGTGTTCTGACTGAGGTGTTCGATAGCCTCCAACTCCTCATCTTTGCAATAGTCCGGCTGGGATCTGTTCCAGATCCTTGTCAGTGACCTAATCTTGCAGTGCCCCGTAGTGACCCAACTTATTTGATTCTGTGGTTTTTTAAACCTTGAGCAAAACGAAGTATGAAAAACATTTCCTCTCAGCAGTCTTTTGAGAAAAACTCTGAGAGTAAATAAAATTGCCATGGAAAGCATCACAAAAATTTGTCGTTCGGAATTAACTTTAAACGATAGGTCCCGCAACTTATGGATAAGATTAATCCACACCACGATGTTTTTGTGAGAAGCTAGATTGTAATCCTGTCCAAATAGTTTTAATGACAAAATTAAGTAAGTAGGTTAGGTAGTAAGTAAGTAATTTAAGAATTCCGATACTTTCTTAATAACTTTTTCTGTTCTGTGTTCAAGATGAGAAAATTAAACTTCTTCGGAATTCGCCGTAGTCTAGCAGATAGTGTGTTAGCTTATTAGAAGTAAAGCCAGGGATCGAGCCTCAGGCCAGACATCAAGACATAACACAAAAAGTATTTCCTCTCAGCAGATTTCTGACAAAAACTCTGAGAGTGAATAAAAATTGCCATGAAAAAGTTTCTAAAAAATCTGTATAAAATTAACACACACAACATAAGTGGTGTGAGAAACTCGGACGTTGTACAATGGGTCCCTTCGAGCTCCGGGTACTGTGTTTGTCTTAATTGACAAGTACACGTTCTCTAACCTAACCTAACCTAACCTTGCCTCAGTCTTCTTTAAAAGCCCCAAAAGTGTCTTCTAAAAATAAAACATTTTTTATAAAATAAATACAAACATAATTTCTATATTTTTAACTCCCACTGTAAACTCCATTTTATTTATCATCATATATATATATATATAAATATATATGTGTGTGCATGTGTATGACATTTGGTATGGCCTGTAAACGACAACATCTGTGATTCGAAGGAAATTGAATTTTTATTGAAGGAAAATATTTTTTTTCTCTTTTTTCTTGCATTTCTTGTTACTTTTCCAATATTGTAGACGTGTTTTAGAAATTTTCTTCTTCATATTTTTTTTTGCTCAATCAGTATTACGCTACTGATTGAATTTCCTTTTACTGTGTGCACATTTTTATATTCGTTTTTTTTCCCTTTTATATTTTATTTTATAACCCTTTTTTTTCTGTGGAGTAACAACACAAATAAAAAGTTTAAATGAAAAAATAAAATATTTTTCTTTTCTGTGGATTAAAGTAAATAAAAAAATTCTTTTAAAATTTACAGCTCCGTTCATTTTATTTATTTTCTTTTTTCTTTACAATTTCTTGTTAATGTGAAATTTATCCCTCATTTTTTGTTGTTTCGTTCGCTTCTTTTTATTTGACTTCCTTTCGATCTATTTAATGGCAATAAATGTCGTTTTATTTTCTTTTCTTTTTTTCTTTTTTTATTATGGTTTCTAATTCATTATTTGGGGATCACAAAAACAAAAACAAAAACAATAATAAAAAAAAGAAAAAAACGAAAATAACATCGTCATTGGTATGCGGGTAATTAAATTTTCTTTAATTGTTTACATGTTTGGCATTTAAGTTGTAAAACAATTTGTAAAATAACAAGAATTACAACAAAAAACGAAAAGAGAAAAAGTGTTTCCTTATTTTTCTTTTTCTTCTTCTTGTTTCCTTTAATTGCAAGTTTTGTCCTGCTGTTTGGGCCGACAAGGCAAAAAAAAATATGAAGCGCAAGGATATTTAATTGTCTGTAAAGAAAATCGTTGATTGCCAATGTATTTGGCGTTAAAGTTTCTTATGTTTCTTGAAGAAAAACGCTTAAGAATGTTTGGGCGGATTTTATTTTTATGAGTATAAAAAGAAATTAAATTGAAATGTTAGGTTATGTTTCAATTGGGACATTAAAAATACTAATCCTTGTAATTGAATTTTCTGAAGAAATTTTATTATAAACACACAAGTTGCTGTGATTGGCTTTTTTAAGAGCGTAGTGATATTAAGAGTAGAAATCTTAGTCTACCGAAGCACACTTTCAATATAACTTCAAGGATTCTGAAATCCCTGTTAAAACTTCCATTCCAATAGGTCTTAAAATAGACTGAATTGATGATTGAATATTTGAATTGAATTTAAAAAACTTTAAAGCATAAAAACTTTTAAAAACTATAAAAAAAAGTTTGGTGTGTTGGCCTGAGTAGTCGCAATTAAATTGCAAGTAAAGGGTATGATGGTGGTCAAATTGCAACGGCGCGAAACAAATATGAACGAAATCAATAGTGAAAATCGAAAATGTTTTGCAGAACATTTGGTTGCATTGGTAGAAAAGCTACCTTATAGTCAAACTCTTAACTCGATTCCAATACTCCATATTTGGTCTTTTGCATACAGAATTGGCCATTACAACCATTCAGTCAGAATTTCGACATACCTTCTTACACCACTTATTTTGTGTGTGTTAATTTTATACATGAGTGGCGGGAACGACAGATTTTTGAGAAACTTTTTATTATATTTTATTTACTCTCAGAGTTATTGGCAGAAATCTGCTGAGAGGAAGTCGCCGAAGAAATACTTTTTGTATTTTGTTTTCATGTCTGGCCTATGCCGCGAACCCCGGCTTCACGTGTAATAAGCAAACACACTATCTACTAGACTACGGCGACTTCTTGGACTTAATAGTTGTAATTAAAATGCAAAAATATCGTATGATGGCGTTCGAATTGTAGCGAGCCGCAACAAATATTTATGAAATCAATAGCGGCAATCGGAAATGTTTTGCAGGTCATTTGGTTGCATCTTATCTTTTGATGTGATAAGATCTCTGTCCAGCATCGTAAATAACTTCAGAATCGTTAGGGAAAGTCGCCGCTGTCTTAACCTTCCCTCTGGGCTGTTCCGTGTCTCAATTGTCTGGGTCCCTGGGCACAGCAGCATTCCGGGAAACTGCAGGGCCGATGAGCTCACAAGGGTGCACTCATTCCGGAAACCTCTTCAATCGACTTGGGTATGCCGCTTACCTCGATTAAGTTGGCCATTGCGCGATTATTCTTTCGGGACGCTAACATATCCTCAATGTTGTTGTCAATGAGGAGTCCTAAACCACTGCTAGACTTACTTGTTTCTTGATGGATAGAAGGCGCACCAACCAGTTACTTGGACTTTGTCGTAACATCAGCTCTATCACAGTGGCCATGCTTACAGGTCATTGTGTTATGGGAAGACACGCGGAAAGAATGCAACTCCCATTAACGACTTCTGCCGTGGTTGCAGATTCGCTGAGCAAGAGAAGACTGTTATCCATTTTCTTTGTCAATGCCCGCCTCTTCCGAGGTGCAGATTTGGGTTATTTGGCTGTCCAATCCTTGTCAGCTAGACGGAGCTATCATCCATTGATGTCAAGGATATAGCTTTGCTTATCAAACGTTCGGGCTGGTTCTCTAGCATTCTTCTTCTTCCCTGGTTTGGTGGAAATTGGTCATTACAGGGACAACGCGCCGCTATGCGCGCTCAAGTGAGCTTTTGGTATCAAAGCTACCACTACAACCTACCTACATACCTTATGGCCAAACTCATAACAACATTTCAATATTCCACAAGTGGGCTTTTACACATCTAATTGGCCATTACAATCCTTCAGTCAGGATTATGATTAAGGTTTTCACATCACATGTATTGTGCGTGTGTTAATTTTATAAATGAGTGGCGTAACCTACAGTTTAAAGTCGACTCCGAACGATTGATTTTTGAGAAACTTTTCATGGAAATTTAATTTCCTCTTAGAGTTTGTGCCAGAAATCTGCTGAAGGTTCCACTTAGGAAAGCACTAAGGACCATTGTGATACCACAATCAATTCTACCGGGGGATCCAACATTGCCTACAGCAAACCAATCGTAGGTCAAAATATATCCTGACATTGCAGCAATCTTTAGAGAGCACGGTCAGAGATATCAGAAAGTGAGAAGTCCAAATCATCCATCTCTTCAGTGACAGCAGGTTACTGACACATGAGGTCAGTCCTCAGATCCACAGATACCGCAGATATCATTTACCGGATTGCCGAGTCTTTCGACATGGCCCCCAAAAGGATAGCAGCCCGTAAGAATTGCATAGCCATGTGATGTAATCCTCGTGTTATTGCACGCATCCTCTTGCACTTACTCTCTTGTACGTACTCTTGGTCATTACAACCCTTCAGTCAGGATTACGACCTAGTTTCTCACACCACTTATGTTGTGTGTGTTAATTTTATACATGAGTGGTGGGCGTTGCCTACAGTTTAAAGTCGACTCCGAACGACAGATTTTTTTAAAAACTTTTCATGGCAATTTTATTTTACTCTCAGAGTTTTTGCCAGAAATCTGCTGAGAGGAAGTCGCCAACGAAATACTTTTGGTATTTTTTTAGATGTCTGGCCCGGGGCTCGAACCCTGGCTTTACGTCTAATAAGCCAACACAATACCTACTAGACTACGGCGATTTCAACGACATTGAGCTTCTCTAAAATTAGTGTGGGTAAAATCCAGGTTACTATGCCCTGTAACATGTCGAAGATTGCGAGCTCTGTACCGGCTCTGGCTCCGGCTCCAACGATATCCTTATGTTCCGCAAACCATATAAGTTTTACCTTTAAATGATCTCTCTGAGAAATCATGAACAAGGACAGACTTTCAAACTACGTTCGTTAAGGACTTAATTGCAGCCTAGCTGTCCGAGTAAATAAATGGAGAGAAAGATTTTCAGGGAAAATTCCGCCACCCAACAAATCTTGAGGCATCGATCAAAAGCAATTGGGCATCATTGGGAAATCATTGTTGAGCATTTTGGTCATGAAGTTCCAGATGTTCCTTTACAACCGTAGATTTCCAATTGCGAATAATTTATGACCAAGCCACTCGAAATCTCTATCGTGATGAATACAACTTTTCTTTGCAAATCATCTTGAGCGACCAGGCCCGTTACCACCTTTGATGATACGGGAAAAAGGGAATTATCGCTTGTTTGCCATAGAATATCAGTATGCATAGCAAGTAAGTAGCATTATATACATACATAATTAGTCTTTATAATCCTTCAGTCAATATTACGACCTAGCTTCTCACACCACTTATGTTGTGTTAATTTTATACATGAGTGGAGGAACCTACAGTTTAAAGTCGACTCCGAATGACAGAAATAGCAATATACACACTCTAGCTTATAATATGATGAATGGTCGCAAATTCTAGTGGCAGCTAGGCCAACTCTATACAATCTAAAACGAAAGAAAATACGAGAAGCGTGCTGTCACAACTTTCAACATAGTGCTTACAGATTGTAGAGTTGTCTGCTGGAGGAATCTGACAACTGCACTTACATACGTCATTTGTTATTCCATACACAGGTTCTACGACTTCCGCTTTGAACCCTCACTTTTAGCTAAGAGAATCCGCATAATCACATGACTAGGATTCTTCTTTTACTTTTTTGGGATATAGAGAAAAACCCCTCTATAGTAAAAACAGCCCCATTAATATTCGAGCAAATTAATCACAAGAATAATTTTTTTTGTTATTCTGTTTTTACAACGTACAACGCTTTTAAACGTTCTTTTATCTTCAATTCAATATTTTTCGTAAATTACTATCACTTAAAATAATTTGTTCTGTATTTTCACAAAATGAATGAAAAAATCGTAAATCTTAAAAATATTGCATTATTTTGCCCTTAACAATACATGTAGCAAATAAAGGAAATGTCCTTTGTTATCAAAATAATACGTGCAAATAAAATATCAGCCAAAGGGAAACAAAATGAGGAACAAAAGAAAGCGTTTAAAAGCGATTGCAATGCCGTCATAATTTTTTTTTTTGCTATTTTGTTGGATAAAGAGACTTATAAGGCCTTAATATTTGATAGAAAAGATTTATATATGTATACCATGGCGTCGTCTGTCTAAATTTCATTAAGAAATATATTGACCAGGCCAGACCATCACTGTCAACGAGCGCTATAGGCCCTTGATTACCAATGTCTTTCTTCTGAAATGGATGATGTGGGCAACAGCGACATTTAGTTTCAACAGGATGGCATTGCATGATGCACAATTCATGCCACACAGTATATTATGCATGAACAATGTGAGAATATGAAGTCGCCGCAGTGTAGTGTCCCGAACAAAACGAAATAGGAAACCAATTTCTTGAGGAATTTCCTCTCAGTAGTCTTCTTACAAAAACACCCCACATGTCATGTTCTCCAAAATCCGTCGTTCGGAATCGACTTTAAAAACTGTGGGTAACACCACACATGTATAAAATTACCCCTCACAACATGAGTGGTGTCAGAAACTAGGTTGCAATCCTGACTGAAGGTTTATAATGACCAATCAAGTAAGGAAAGATTTGTCGGAATGCTCACCCCATATGGCTGTAATGTGATCTTATCACCGAGATTGTACGATTTAACCCCGTTTAACTTTTTCTGGTAGGGTTTTTTGAAGTGCTAGGTGTATGCGAATGAGTCACAAGCCACTATCGGTCAATTCAGCCTGATTTATGTGCCAGAATCATGGAAAGTGGAACAGTTTGAGCGTATGATCCAACCAGAGAAGACCACATGAAGTGTCTTTAGGTCTTTCAAACGAATAACAAATTTCGATGTTATCTCACACAGGACGCTCTTACTGAAAGATCCTGTATTCTTAATGTTTCAAAATGATGATGTTGATCTTGGCATTGCAAACGAGAACCAAATCAAAATGTTTACCGTCACAACAAGTTCAAGACCAATTTAAGGTTAATGTAGCCTTTTAGGTCTATGTAGTCAAGTAGGTTGTGTGTTGGCTCATTAAACGAGGGCCTGTGGTTCAGCCCCTGACTCAGACATTATTATGAAAAAAAATATTTCTTTCTGCAAATTCCTCGCAAAAACTCTTAGGGCCATTATTACAACTTACCGTTAACTAAGGGGAGGATTTTAACGGGCAGATAAATTGTTTTTCATTATTATAAGTCAACAGTAAGATAGAAGTGAGCGTTAAGATAAAGGGATTATCATCCTACCTTTAAATCTTAAAGTTAAGTTGAATTTGTCATATTTTATATTATTTTCAATATGGCAACTTCAAATATAAACAAAATGAGCAGATACAACAAAATATAATACATTGTTATCGACATAGCTCCGGCACTGCCATATTTTTGAAAAAGTTAACTTTATTTTATCATTACGCTTTAATAACGAAAAGAAGTTAAAGGTGACTAAGCCCTATTTTAACGGCAAGTTAAATTTGCCACTAGCGGCAAATGGTTTCAACAGAACGACGCTACGTGTCACGTTGGATATCATGCACAAGCAATTTGAAGGCACGTTAATCTCACGTGGAGGTGACCTTAGCTAGCTTGAGGAGTTTTCTTGAGTTGCAGTTGTATGCGAATAAGCCGCAGACTACATAAAATAAAACTTGGCCTGATATCATGGAAAATTAGACGTTTTGAATGCGATCCACCCAGACAAAAGTCTGTCGTGGTCTTTTAAACGATGTTATATTCCACACATAATTGATATTTCAAATGAATAAAAAATATCAGTGATATCCAACATACACTTTCCTTTATTTAAACTAAATAGGAAGCGTTTGGAAATGAGACTGTATAGCTTTGTGAATGAATATTCATTAGATTGGAAGATGGATAGCCACCGGCAGCATATTCACTTCTGACATGAGACCATTAGACCCCCTGGACCATTTAAAAGCTTATATTTAAAAACGCAATAAACCAAAAACGGTTTAAAATTTTGCCAAATTAATTTTTTTGTTGTGAAGATGTTCAAGATACAGATTATGAAGATACAGGTCATGATGTATTACCTACATACTAGAATATAGCCTGGAATTGCATAGAATCGTAAAATCATTCAGCTTAATTCCAAATTTATGGGATATACTTTCGTTTTGATTGTATTTGAACTACATTACTCATACGCATCATACATATTACATGTACTGCAGTAGTTACCCTGAAAAGTATGCAATAAAAAAATTCGATTTTGTCATGTATGAAACTAATGGAATTAAATATAACTCATACGTCACATATGTTCTCTGCATTATGAATTTTGCATACATTCATATTAAATATGAGTTTAAAATTTAAAAATGTAATAAAACAAAAATAGTTTAAAATTTTGAGAAATTTGTTGTTTTGCTGTGAACTACAACTGGTCCGGTTGGAAATGGATTTTTATTTCATTTATTTGGCTGCCGCGGTTGGCCTCACAATCATAGCTCCCAGATTTATGCCCTTATTTTGAAGATTTTTAAAAATTAAAAATTTACATCATATTCTTTACATCAGTACATTAAAAGCCACTTTTAAGCTTTGTATTTACTTTGGAATTGTTACTATTGGAAATTTATGTTAGTTAGTAAAAACAAGGAGTAAAGTATTATATTTTTAAGTTACTTTCGAATACCAGTGATGATTTTTCTGTGTTTTATTCCTTCGTACACACTTAAAAGCTGAAAAATTACAACTTTTTTTTGTACTACCAACACTTAGGGGATGTATGGCATTGAGTTTGGATCTATGTTATGAGAAGAAGGAAAGAGAGAACAGTGTTTATGGACACTAGGCTTGTATATTTTTATACCATAAGTAACAGGATAGACCTCTGTAGGAATTGAGTTCCATATACCGATACAGTCCGACTAAAAACCGTATTTTTACTGTAATGCAGTGTGCGATCCACTGGCCAATCTACCACATACGGATGTGCTAGCCGAAAAAGACGAGTGTTATGTAGGAATATATGATTTTCGAGAACAAAACCCCTTATTTCGTTCAAGCAAAACCATTTTATAGTAGCGACAGAACAGTCAAAAACAAACCACATTGCAACGATGCTCCAATGATTCAATGGAGTTGGCCTCCCCTGTACACCGTAGAGAAACCACAAAATAGACGTTGAAGCACCAACCCATACATGAGAGTCGTATTCCATTCTATGTCAGTTATAAACGGTGTAAATGGTATGATCGGATGATAAGAACTTAAGAAGGAATTGAAAAATGTATCAGAATTACACTGAATTTTCACGCTCAGAACATCAAAAGCTTCTGACTCACTAATATATACACCGCCCATAGATATAACTAGTAGATGATGTAATATTATTTCTGCGCTTATGTGTCAGTAAACAACGCTGACGTAGATTGTTTAAAACTTAAACAAGTTTTTCCTGAAAATGATACAAAATTTCTCCATTTTTGGAAAAAAAAAATATTAAATGAAGATGAGGTAGGCCAGCTTTTAATATCCAATAAATTCTTTGTTAAAAGTTTTACTTTTGAACTCAGATAGGTAGATACATTGACTTTATATGTTTTACTACAATAGCAATAATTTTGGTCTCTAAATAATTTTAATTTATTTATTTATATTTTCTGACGATTTTTTCTCAAATATTTGACGATTTGGTACCTCACTTATCTGGCAGCTATGGTTGCAGCACTCACGAGTATAAAATTAACATACACAAGTTGGGTGGTGCGCAAATCTGAATTGTAATCCTGACTAATGGGTTGTTATGAGCAGTTATGTAAGTACGTACACAGCTTTTATGCACATCCCATTATAAACCGTCGTTTTTGCAGAGATTCGTTTGCGTTGAATTTAAGACCTAAAAAAATTATACTTCAACTGTCAAACCACATTGACTATAAAAAGCGTTTAGTTGTTAAATTTGTTAAAGAAAGTAATGATTTTGATTCAAACAAATGCCAAAAGTATTATATTTTCGTATTCCTTAGAAATTTTTCTAAGAAATATTTCTGGGAGTTTTTTCCCTTGTCTATTTTATTAATAAATATCCTTCACAACTTTTAAAGACAAATTATGCAAAAGTAGCCAACAAATGTCAAATTAGCATATAATGACAATGGCAAATTTACAAAAGAAAGAAGAAAAGAAATAAATAAGCAAAGAAAAGTAAAAGAAAAACAATTTTTTATTATGCTTAGAAGCCATTGCCATCATCTGGGGATTATTTTGCTTATAATTTTGTATTGGATTTATGACACTATAAATAAACTATTTGCGGTTTCTAATGGGCGACCACAATACTAATGCCGCATTATGAGTTTTCCTCCATAAATGTTTATTTTAACTGCCATAAATTTACAAATCGACCAACAAAGTTTGGCTGCCAATAAAATTGAATTCATTTGAATCTCTTATAGTATTTCTTTGCTTAGTTTTTGGTTTGATTTTGAATTTCATAGACATCGTAAATAAATTAGAAAAGTTTACGGGCGCCATTTATAAAATTTATTTATATTTTATTGTCAGATAGGCAGTAAAAATAGGAGACACCTTTGTTCCAACAAAAAAAAACAGACAAATAAAATAAATATTATAAAAAAAAAAACAAAAAAGAAAACCATAAATAAAATATATTTTAGGTTGTTATTGCAAAGTTGCTGAATCGTTGACAATAAGATACGTATAAGTAATATAGTTGTTTTCCTTTACATGACATCTCTGCTTTCCATAGTTGTGGTTGTTTATTATTTCCAAGTACTTATTAAGAAAAGTTAGGTTATATTGGTACGTCACATAGGTTACAGTTTTCTGGTCGTAATCGATTTGCAATCATCCTTAGTATATTTAATAAATATGTGGACCATAATTTTTTGTAGTCACCGTAGCCTAATGGGTAGTGGGTTGATTTTTTAGACGTGATACCTGACTAAATGGTTGTAAAAACATTGGCAACTGACTGGGAAGCCTGTACGGCAATTGTTCTGTGCGTATGTATGCCGTGTAATTGTTGTCCTGGGATATCTTCCTGAGGACGGACACCTAGGGCCTAGGAACCACAATCATACTGTGCGTATGCCGTTTGATTGTCGTTCTGATATCCTCCTTTGGTATTTTGACGTCTGTGCGGGGGAAATTTCATCGGGCCAGTAGGAATCGCCTTCATTCGGAGCGTATACCTTTGATTGTTGTTCTGACCCCCCCTTTGACGCTTTCGGCACTGTTACTTGTCGTCTTAGGGTTTTTAATTAATTCCAAACTTTTTTTTCTTTCTTTAGTTTTAACTTAGCTTAGCACGTAAGTTATTTCAGTTATTGTTAATAAATAGCTTCAAAACTTCAACGAACTGTTTTTTATGTAACCACTGGACACCGCTGATCTACCCCAGCACCCAAGCGGAAACCTGTCGTTACATTTTATGTACGTGGATCTTAGTCAATTAGATTCGAATAGAAAGTTTTGTCGATAATTTCAGATTGACTGTGTAGCTTGACAATAAGAGACATGATGTTTAGTGGTTTTGTTCTCCTTTCCTAATATTACAGTTTTACCAAAAGCCCTTAATGAGGCGTTCTGAATCTGAATGTTTAGGCACTCGTACCCTGAACGACTCCTGTGAGATTCTTGATATGTATTGTAGATATGTTAACTACAGGTTGTGGCTAGATTGCACGTAACATGCGTGTAAAGAGGCGTGTTCAATAGAGAGAGAGAGTTTCCAATCTCATGTTTGAATTCTCTTTTATATAAATAATACAAGTAAGTGATGAAGTCACCGTGGTCTAGTAGGTTGTGTGCTGGCTTATTAGACGTGAGACTGTGGTTTAAAATTCAGCGCCCATACATCTTGAACAAACCAAAATATTAAAAAAAAATTTCTTTGGCGTTTTCCTCTCAGAGTCTTTTGGCAAACAATGTAAGAATAAATAAAATTGCCAGAAGTCGCCGTAGTCTAGTAGGTAGTGTGTTGGCTTATTAGACGCAGGCCGGACATAAAAGACAAAATACAAACAAAGTATTTCTTTGGCGACTTACTCTCAGCAGATTTCTGGCAAAAACTCTGAGAGTAAATCAAATTGATATGAAAAAGTTTCTCAAAAATCTGTCGTTCGGAGTCGACTTTAAACTGTATGTCCCACCACTCATGTATAAAATTAACACACACAACATAAGTGGTGTGAGAAACTAGGCCGTTGTATAATGGGTCAATTCGACCTCCTGGTACTGTACTTGTGTTAATTGACAAGTACACGTCATATAACCTAATCTAACCTAACCTAAATAAAATTGCCATGCAAATTTTCTTGAAAATCGGTCTGCTCGGGCGAACACACAACACAGCTGGTGTGAGAAACTAGGTTGTAATCCTGACTAAACTGTTGCATAGACTAATTAAGTTAAGCACGTTGTACTAGCTTTCGTAAATGGTGCAGCTTTGTAGTAACCCTTAACTACCATGCATTTAGTGACTCTCATAAGGATAACAGACAGAAAGAAGCCTTTCAAACTCATTTTGAATTAAAGCGCCAATGAAATAAAATTGCAAAAGAAAAAATCGATAGAAACCAGATCAGATTAGGCATGCGGCCGCTAAGAATCTTTTGTCATGCGGAGAAGTAAATTAAAAACTTTATCTTTCTCTTACTATGAGATCAATCGTCCTTGTTTAAAAACGCAAAACCACCGACTAAAATCAAACAAAAAAAATTAACAGCAATCGACGTCCTAAATTTACTCAATCCCATATGTCAGTAATAAGTGAATGAAAGACGTTGTGTTCTCCGCTGAAAAACTTTTAATTTAGATGATTCAGTGTACCAGCTGTTATACGATCCAAGCAAAATTTTAGTGTAATAAGGTGTTCAGATATGTACCTTTATTGCGTAAATCACAGTGAACGCCATTATTGAGCTCAATATTTCATATTAAGTTTTAATTAATAATTGCGCAATAAATACGCATATTGTTATAATATTGAGAAAAACTTAAAATGCAACACTGTCATAAGTATGTTCAGTGAGCATATTGCAGTTAAACGAACACTTTTTGTTGATATTTGACAACTCATATGTCAACAACGACAAACAAAATAAAAACAATGTTGTTGAAACAAGCAACTGTTTTGTTTACCAGCTGTCAAATGAATATTGAATAAGCAGCTGAACTGCGTATATTATTCAGCCTGAGCACTTAAAATAGTGTACTCAATTAACTGAATATTGACTCAATAAAAGTGCATATCTGAACATAGTATAACTTACTTCACTAAAACTGGAGGTGATACACACCATAACTAAGCACCATTTGTTAAACTATATTGCGATGATTTTTTAAAATATGATTTCTGTGTGGGTACTGAAACGAAGAGGATGCTTATGCTTATAGAAATGGATTAATTTCTCGGTTTATTATTAATAATATATCCTATTTGTCTCGTATATAAATTTTTAATGCATCTCACGTCTTTTCATCAGTCTGTTTTCAAATATTATAGTCTAGTAGGTAGTGTCTCGGCTTATTAGACCTAAGGCCAGAGTTCAAATCCCAGGTCAGACATCAAAACGAAAATATGAAAAAAAATATTTCTTAGGTGACTGCCTCTCAGCAGATTTCTGGCAAAAACTCTGAGAGTAAATGAAATTGCCATGAAAAGTTTCTCAAAAAATCTGTCGTTCGGAGTCGACGTTCAACTGTAGGTCCCGCCACTCATGTATAAAATTAACACACACAATATGAGTGGTGTGAGAAGCTAGGCCGTAATCCTTACTGAAGGGCTGTAATGACCAATTATGTATGTATGTATGTATGTTTTCAAATATTAATTAACTTCTCAGTTTGCATCCTATCGAATGCAATGTAACATAAGAGCACATCGTTTTCAATATCATGATAGTTTTCAAGAATAACGAGGATACTAAACACTGCCTGTTACTTTGTGGTATTATTCTTAAAAATATTTTTCTTACAAATTGCAAGTGAATTACTTACTAACTTAACAGGCTGTTGCAATCATTTTAGTCAGGATTACAACCTAGCTTCTCATGCCATTTATGTTGTGTGTGTTAATTCTTCTATAAACGGCGGGACCTACAAATTAAAGTCGACTCCGAACGACAATTTTTTTTTAGAAACTTTTCATGGCAAATTTTATTTACTCTCAGAATCTCATTGTCGAAGAAATATTTTTTATATTTTGGTTTGTTAGAAGTCGCCGTAGTCTAGTAGGTAGAGTGTCGGATTATTAGACGTAAAGCCAGGGTTCGAGCTCCAGGCCAAACATCAAGACAAAATACAAAAAGTATTTCTTCTGCGACTTCCTCTCAGCAGATTTCTGGCAAAAACTCTGAGAGTAAATAAAATTGCCATGAAAAAATTTCTCAAAAATCTGTCGTTCGGAGTCGACTTTAAACCGTAGGTCCCACTACTCACAATGGGTCAATTCGACCTCCGGGTAGTTTACTTGTCTTAATTGACAAGTACACATCCTCTAACCTTGGTTTGTTGCAGATATCTGATCTGAGGTTTGAACCATGGCTTCACGTATAATAAGCCGAAACATTGCTTGCTAGACTACCTACCTCGTACTACCAATTACCTCTCGAAAATTTAAAAAAAAAAAAATTATTAATGGCTCGAAATTCCTAAGGAACTGAAACCTTAGGGAATATTATAGAAAAAAAAATATTTAATAGTTTAATTAATTAAATTAAAATTATTTCCTTAAACAAAATGTCAAAATCTTATTTGCCAAACAAAATTTGAAAAGTTAAGAAAAACTCCCAAAAAAAAAAACAAAAAGATGGAAATCAAAGCAAGAAAACATAAATTATTTACAAAAGGGCTTTTGATATTAAGGAACTCTATGGTAACAAATACTTTTAAATGTAATTAAACATCAGCAAAACAACAAGAACAGAAACAAAAACATAAAAAAAATATTTTTTTTTTTGCTTTTTTTCAGACATCTATCTCCTCTTATATAATTATGAATTGGTCAAAAAAAAACCAAGAAAACAAAGTTTTGTAACGTTTTGTTTTGTTTCCTTTTTAGGTTTCTAGTTCCTGTTGTTGGAAACAGAAATTAAGGCAGGCATTTGGTTTCATTTTGAAACTTTATACTGTTTTCTTTTTTTTTTCTTGAGAAAGATTTTGAAACAAATATTAAGAAATAAACAAGAAGAAGAGGAAGAAGAACAGACACTAAGTCTCAAAATCCCCAAGATAAACGTATAACCTTACAAACTAAAAGAATCAAAAAAAGAGAAAGAAAAATAATAAACAAAGTTATGTATCATTTAGAGAAGAAATTCGGTTTCGTTTGTCGGCATCTTTTGCCATATTTTTGAGGGAAACAAATACTGGTACGGGCACTAACTGGTTGGGTGGATGGGTATATGTATTTAAGCTGGTACAGTGCTCATAAAAAAATTCCCAGTTGGATATTATTTTTTAATCAATTAAGACTGTCAAAATACTCTACATGTTATGAAAGTAAATAAACAAATAAAAACTAAACACAATCACATGTTTATACATCTCATACATACATACATAAATATATACTTAACACGCGTACACATATTTTCAATGAAATACATTGTAAGTGTGTATCGCAATATTACTTAATAATGATGTATTTGTAGAAGTAGTACAACCAGTAAATTAGAAAATATGTTTTCAACAAGAACAACAAAAACCAAAAACAACAAGAAAGGAAAAGAAAAACAAAAAGAAAAATTCTTTTAGTACGTGATACTTTACATTGCGTAAATAACTTGTGTAAATAACTCAGTCCATTATTTTTATTGTTTGACCGTAGCCGAATAGCAAAATAGTTTTCAATTTTATTTCCTTTACTTATTACAGTTGATTGTGGTTTACTTTTTACTGACAGTTATAAGCTTTTAGCATTAACAGGCCTTAAATGACAGTACATGTGCTGCTGATATTATTTCTTGGAAAAAAAACACTTAAACGGACGAGTATTATACATACATTTGCTACGCACTCTCTATAATAAGATAAACTTTCGTATTTACTAGGAAAGGGAAAGCAGGTTATAAGTTGTTTTATGGAAATAGATTTCGAAAAGATGATGAGTTCTAAAAATGTATAGTGATGTTGAGCAATGGTCAAATTGAAATCAGGAAGTTTTTATCATGTCTTACTTTTCCTAAAGTCACTGTAGGCTAGGCCGTTAGTACTGTGTTGGCTTATTAGACATGAGGCCACGATTCAAACTCCAGGTCAGACATCTCCAACAAAACGAAATATGAAATAATATTTGTTCGGTGACTTCCTCTCAGTTCCTCAAAAACTCTATAAAATTAAAATACATACATACATACATACATACGTAATTGGTCATTACAAGCCTTCAGTCAGGATTACGACTCACACCACTTATGTTGTGTGTGTTAATTTTATACATGAGTGGTGGGACCTACAGTTTGAAGTCGACTCCGAACGACAGATTTTTGAGAAACTTTACAAGGCAATTTTATTTTTACTCTCAGAGTTTTTGCCAGAAATCTACTGAGAGAAAGTCGCCGAAGAAATCATTTTTGTATTTTGTTTTGATGTCTGGCATGGGGCTCGAACCCTGGCTTTAAGTCTAATAAGCTAACACACTACCTACTAGACCACGGCGTCTTTATAAAAATTAAAATATTGTTACGAAAATGAAAACATCGTTTAACATTAACGATAAACCAAATTTACACTAACAAATACAACGAACTTGGTTGCATATACCAACAACAACAGTGTGAAAAAAAGGAGACAGACAAGTAAGAAAGAACGCAACAACAAACAAAGTCAACAAAATACACAAACAACAATACAGTCGCGATAGAACTCTCGCGAAGACGAAAACAAGAACTTTCTGTCTCAAGAACGTTCAACAGACTGATTTTGTGGACATATAAAAAGGCAAGACAAAGCAGACAACGATCAGTAATAATTCAGTCGGTCTTGTGTGGAGACACGTTGCGTTAAAAGTAAACAGTCCTGGTTTGAGGATCGCTATTGTGAAGATCTACTGAAGAGTTGTTAGTGTTTGCGCGGACAGAAGTGTGCAATAGAATAGTGAACAAGCAATTATTGTTAATCCGTCAAGTTGTATACGGTGGTACACAAAAGTAGTGTGAACAATAAAGAGTTTAATTGAAACTGAACACAAATTTGTTTTTTATTTGCAATCAACGAACTCACATTCTAAACGTTTTTAAAAAGGTAAAAACGTAACAATATGTTAAGAATTAACACACACAACATAAGTGGTATGAGAAGCTAGGTCGTAATCCTGACTAAAGGTTTGTAATGATAAATTATGTTTGTGTATGGAAATCATTAGAATATCGTTACTATGTTGCTTGCGTTTATCTTCACTACTTCAACAGAACGTTTTCGATAAGATTTAAAAGACTTTTTTCCGTAAACCGCATATTTCTACGCAATACATAACTGTCAACAGCTACTTCTACTTTTGAACAATTTCCAAGCGACAAAATAATGAAGCCAAATCTGTCAAAAAATTTGTTATTTATTCCTTATTTCAAAAATTCACCATGGGCGACTGTAGATAACGGCGTGTGTTCACTGAAAGGGCTGTAGACAATCGGCAACTGATTCTAATTTTTATGGAAATCATGTTCATTGCTGAGACCCATTTGTGAACGAATGAATGCATAAACAATCCACATCAGACCCCGAACGTCCACTGAATCTCTAAAAAGTCGATGATTGGTGTGGATTGTAGGTTCGCGGCATCGTCCAGGCTATCACTTTCAACAGCAAGTACTATAGGTTGTTGATTACCAACGTCTTTTGGCCTGAATTTGGATGATCAGGAAACCAATGACATGCATTTTAAGTATAACAATGCTAAGTGCCACAGATTGTATGCCACTGTAGATATTCTGCATGAGCAATTTGAGTTCGAGGTAATCTTACGTGAAGGTGACCCTGTTAAACTTGTGGGGATTTCTTACGTCGCTGGTGCATGCGAATAAGCCAGAAGCCACAATAATCCTCTGAGCTAATGTAACCTTTCAAATTCAATCTGATTTATGCGCTAGAGTACTAGAACATTGGACTCTTCCTATGCACGCCACCCAGCGAAGTCGTAACGGATATTTGACTGCATATATTGGCATCCACAGGACAGGAATAAAAAATTTCTCTTTTACTTAAATTTAAAGCTAAAAACCCGCTAACGAAAGACCCTATAGCCAGCATTCATTCGTTATCGTTTGGCCCGTGGATAGCCCAGCGCATTATAGAGGGAATACGATTTTTAGTCGCTTTAGGCTTATGAGCAACTCTCTTACTGTGCTGCCACTTACTATATCAAGAGGTTTAAATCTAATATCCATGACAATGACTTGCTTTTTTCTTCCCTTCCATAAGATATCTACCTAGTTATATGCTTACACTGCATAAATAAGAGCTGTAAGTAAAGAACGAAACACAAAAGCTAAGATGGCCTGATAATGTGCTAAACTATTAGCGGATTTGATTCCCACCAGAGACTCTGAGTGCTTGTGATTGTCTGATTGTTTGTCTGCCATATTATATGCGATGACTCACAATGGAAAAAGAAAATGAGAATTATTACTAAAATGCAATTCTCAAAACAAAAAAGGTATACACATACACAGGTCATTAAAAAAATTTCACACGCTATACTTTCTTTTCTTTTTTCTATAAACTAGATCTCCTAACACAATGTACTGCATGAACAGGGGTCATCTCCTGAATGTTGATCTTAAGAAAAAAATGACATGGGATCGGAAACACTTTGCATAAATTGTATTGAATGTACTAAGGATGATTGAAGTTACCGTAGTGTGTAGGAGAATCAGGGGCACAGAAGATAGGGTAGCATGCTAGAACTCGGCTTTTCGCAGATCACGACTTGCTGAATTTTGCGTTGTGTCTTGGGAAGTCGTCGTAGTCTAGTGTGTTGGCTTATTAGACGTGAGGGCACGGTTCAAACTCCAGGTCAGACATCTCCAACATAACGAAACACGAACAAACATTTCTTCGGTGGCTCTCTGAGAGTAAATAAAATTGCCATGACAAGATTCTCAAAAATCTGTCTTTCGGAGTCAACTTTAAACTGTAGATCCCGCCACTCATGTATTAAATTAACACTCAGAATGTGAGTGATGCAAGAAGTTAGGTGGTCAAGCTGGCCATTGCGCGAAAATTCTTTCTAGACGCCAACCTATCCTGGGCCAATGAGGAGTCCTGCACCACCGCGAAACTCACCTGGCCCCTGATGGATAGAAGGCGTACCAACCAGTTACTTGGACTTGGTAAATGATGCCACAGTGGCCATTCTTACAAGTCATTGCGTTATGGATAGACACGCGGAAAGGATGTGTCTCCCATTTAACGAATTCTGCCGTGGATGCAGATCCGCTGAGGAAGAGGAGACTGTTATCCACTTTCTTTGTCAGTGCCCATCTCTTGCGAGGTGCAGATATAGATTGTTTGGCTTTCCATTTCTTGTCACCTTGACGGAGCTATCATCTATTGATGTCAGGGATATAGCTTCGTTCATCAAACTTTCTGGCTGGTTTTCCAGGGTGGGTAATCTTGCTTTGCTGTGCAACCCCTGCGCTGACCAAGTTCTCTTCCCTGATTTTGGTGGAACTTGGTCAGTACAGAGACTGCGTTCACTCGTGGCATCACAATGGGCCGCTATGCGTGCTCAAGTGAGTTCTTTGATATCAGAGCTACCACTTCGACCTAACCTAACCTAACCTAAGAAGTTAGGTCGTAATCCTGAAGGGTTGGAATGAACAATTATGTATGTACATATGTAAGAATAATTCCTGTTAATCCAGAAAAATTTATTTCTAACAGGGAAATTCATTTACATCCACTTGATTTGATAAGTATCGATTGAAGCAGCTTAAAATATCCCAAGTTTTCAATTGAAGACGATCGAAATTAATACATACTCCTGATAGCAACACAATATAATTCGTGGCCACCATACCACAAAAATTTTCTTTCTTACAAATTGAGGGGTATTACCAAGTATTACTTACACTTGCAGATATTCTTACTAACTGGAAAGCTAAGGATTTCTTTAATATTTTTTTTTGCTTTTTTTATTAAAATCCCCGTTTTAATATCGCGTTTCATACACTCGCTTACAATTTTTTATAGTTTTTCGTATGTCAGATTGTGAATTTTGTTTTTACAATATTTACTTGGATTCATTCAGTTTTTATTTCTTTATTTATACGCTGCTGTTTGCATTGCATTCCATATACGCGTTTACTTTAAATTAAAAAGCAGATAATGTCGTAAATAACCAGAGAGTATATTTTATGCAACAGAGAGGGGGAAAAAATAACAACGACAACAACAACAACAAAATAGAATTTTAATATCTAAAAATGTGATGCCATACGAGATGCAATGCATTGTGATGCTCTGACAGTCAGTGCAATAAATATTCACACAATAACATCGTTTTCCATCGTTTATTTTATAAACTTACGGCTGTGTCCATGTATTTATCTCTGTGAGAGTGTGTGTGTATGTGTGAGTAACATTAAATATAATATTTATTTTATTTTTATTTTATTTTCTGTCTGTTAAAATACGTTGAGATAAACGCAGATGTTGTATGCTGTTATTTATGCAATTTAATTGTACAGTGATGGATGAAATTGAGACACCTTTTTTATATTAAAATTGTTTTCAATTACAATTTAATTTTTAAGTGTTTAATTGTGAAGATATTGTCTTACATAAAATTTGTTTTTGTCTTTTGCAGATTCAACACCCACATGTTTTACAGCACGTTGATATCTCTAAAGGTAAGTGATAATTTTAAAAAACTTTAATTAAATTAAAAATTTAAATATCATTTAAATTAATAATTTATTCAACATAACCAAAGAGTTCAGAACTTTTGAAATAAATTTCTAAAATTTAATTATTTACATATGTAAGAGGCAAATTTGGCATTTGTCTGCTGTCATGGTGCAAGACTAAAGCTAATGTAAACGATGTGGCAGTAGTAACTATAGTTAAAGATCCAAAGATACTAACTAAGATTACTATGGCAATGTTACAATAAATATTTGCCAATACAGATTTAATACCACTTACATAGAATTAAAAAATCTTTTATTTCGCGACCCTACCTAGCGTCTACGCAGTAGATCTGACTTTGGCTTAATAACGCCAAATATTTTGAAACCATATTATTTTCAAACTGGACTCTAAATATTTAAAACAATTCAAATGCTAAGTATTGCTAAACAATAAGTTCTACATTTCCTACCTATAACAATAGGACTACGTTTATTAAGTTCCACATGAAGGCATCTAATGTTGAGCCTTGCGGAACGCCTAACATTAGAGAAAGTTTTTCAAAGCAATTGTTTTATCTTAGAGCTTTTACCTTTTGGAGATCTTCGATAGAATATGTTGTTACACTATCACTATCACTATTTTTTTTTTTTGGACACTACACCACGATGGATTCAGACTGATGCTTTGAAGTTTATTTGGGACTGGACAATCGAATATAATAGAGGGCAAAGTTGCTCATAACTGACGGTAATATATTGATACATACATACAAAACATTTCAGCCAGGATTACGACTTAGCTTCTCACAGCAGTTACGTTGTGTGTGTCAATTTTATACATGAGTGGCGGGACCTACAGTTTAAAATCGACTCCAGCGACAGATTTTTAAGAAACATTTCATGGCAATTTTATTTACTCTCTGGCTTTTTGCCAGAAATCTGTTGGAAAGAAGTTTTTTTTATAATTCGTTATGTTAGAGATGTGTGATTTGAGCTTTGAACCATGGCCTTGCGTCTAATAAGACACACTACCTACTAGACTACGGCGCTTTCAACTGACCAACAGTGCGTAATATATTCAACTGAATTATTTCACTAGAGTACCAAGCCAATGTGGTGTTAATTGCATTGTGCTCTCTTTACTTCAATGCATTTTGCTCTTTTGGAATAAGAAAACTTGTCCCAGAAATTAAAAATTTTTGGGTATTTAATTGTCTTATTTGTGGAGAACATCCATTTGTATGCAAACGCTATAAACACTACATCCTCCTACAACCCATTTTCCTAGTTTCAACACAATGAACTACAGAATAGGGAACATTCCCTGAGTGTTTATTATTCATAAAAAATTTTCTGATTTTTTCTTTGCATTTTTCTTCGTAAAATAATGTAAGTTCTCAATGGTAGCTACACTGCTCAAAAATCTGGTTCCGCAGTGTCAATGGTGGCTTGAATATTGACATCCAATGCTGCATAACACAAGCCCATAAAAAGTAATCCAAAGGTTTTAAATTACATAAACCATGGACCCACAAATTAGAAAAAGAAAGTTCTCACCAAATTTATTTTGCATTAAATCTACACAATCGATTTCAGTTCAGTTTGGAAACAGAAAGCTACTTGCTTAGCAGCTATTTGCTAATTTTAAAAGAAAAAATGTCCGATTATGCCGTCAGTATGTAAGTCGTACCTAAAAATCTATTTCAAAAAGGTGGTGACTTAAAGGCTTGTAGCTTTTCTTCGCTTCAAGTATCTCAATTTTGTTTTTTGAAGAACACAATTCGTTAATAAAAACTTTTATTTACAGACAAAATCAAATGAGCACAAAACAACGATCATTTGCCTTCACTTTTTGTACGTATTGTATTCTACAGTCATGTAAACCATGATTCGTCCTTAAATTTTCCAAGTATTAAAGTAGAACGAAAATGAAGTGACATTTTGGCGTCTTCTTCCAGACAACGCACTACAACAGCAATGTTATCTTCGCTGCCCGAAAGTCTAGTTAATGGTTTAGCATTGAATAGAATAAAATTTGTGTGAAAGTGATCATTAACTTGCTTCCCAGAGCAATTAAATTGACTGTGAAATGGACAAAGTGCTCTATGAACTTCGTGAACAGATTTTTTTTATTTTAAAACAACATTTCATGATGACGTGCCCAACTTTACTAAACTAACTTTTCAATATAATCTTGACAATTTCTGCTGACAAGCGATATTTATCGATATCGATAATTCATCCAATATGTAATATGCAAATATTATTAAGGGATATACCCTTTGTCTCTCAAGTGTCGACAGATCTCCATTCTTTTATTGAATTTAAATTCAATGAATATTGTTATCGTATCTAATTTGATCAGAAATATAAATACCGTTAATGGCTGATGTTTGAAAGTACAACAACAAAATGCATTAACCTAAGTCATACATACATAAACATAATGTAATAAGGAAGCAATGTAAACACCAACATCCCTTAAATATATATTCCTCAATTATCTTTCGAATTTACGTCAAACAATTTTCATAGCGATAAAAGTCGCCGTGGTCTAGTACGTAGTGTGTTGGCTTATTAGCAAGGAAAAGCCAGGGTTGGAGCCCCAGGCCAGACATCAAAATAAAATACAAAAAATATTTCTTCGGCGACTTCCTCTCAGCAGATTTCAGGCAAAAACTCTGAGAGTAAATAAAATTGCCATGAAAAGTTTCTCAAAAAATCTGTCGTTCGGAGTCGACTTTAAACTGTAGGTCCCGCCACTGATGTATAAAATTAACACACACAACATAAGTGGTGTGGGAAACTATGTCGTAATCCTGATGAAGGGTTGTAATGACCAATTATGTATGTATGTATGTAATTTTCGTAGCGATATATACTGTGTAGTGGATGAACACTTTCTAAAGGTTTTTTAAGTGCCTTTATATAAGTCACCCTAGTCTAGTAGGTAGTGTGTTGGCTCATTAGACGTAAGGCCATGGTTCGAATCCCAGGTCAAATATCGCTAACAGAACGAAATATGAACAAATATTTCTTCAATGACTTCCACTCAGCAGGATTCCGGTAAAAACTCTGACAGTAAATAAAATTGCAATGAAAAGTTTCTCAAAAATAAGCCCGTCGTTCGACATTAAGGTGTAGTGGTGTGAGAAACTAGGTCGTAATCCCAACTGAAGGGTTGTAATGACCAATTATGTATGTATGTAAGTAAAAGTTAAGTTATTCTATTTTGTTCTACACTGTTAAAGTGAAATATACTATTCGTTGCAATTTATTATTCCAAATATTCATTCAGTTTTTTTTTTTTTTTTTTTTTTTTTGTATAAGAGAACAAATAACATGTAAATTTATTATTATTTTATGTGTATGTAGTTGTAGTTGTAACATTTTACTACCAACGGTAATATTATTATTGTCATTGACTGCAATACATATGCATGTATGCAACAGCCAGCCATACCGACATGTAGTATTCACACATACTAATGCTAACACAAATACTAAAACATGTGTTTATTTTACATTTGCAACATATACTTACATATTAGTGTTACAACACCAACAACAACACAAAATGCAACAAGCTAAAAACGTGTCCATACACTATGCTATGCTGGTATAAAGTTATCGTTATGCCCACATATAAGCATATTTTTCATACGCATATGAATGTTTGCATTCCCCCTTGCACATATGTACATATGTATGTGTATAAATATTGATTGTAACAGTTATTGTTAATGCAACATATGATACTTTATAACAACGCAGTAAAAGAGACAAGATGAACACAATAACACACCATTGCTGGCACATAAACATTCACCCTCTTATCCTTGGGGAAAGAAAAAAATTTTATGATTGCGTCAATATAAACCCCTCCATATCAGATGGATGTGTGAATTGCGAGTATCAAGCACAATACACGGGGCAGGGATTGTAGTAAAATTGCAGCATTAATGCTGTTGCTTCCAACCAAACGTAATGTAGTTGTTGTGCCCTCCATTGGGAAACAATTTGAGAATATATTTTATGACAATAAGGTTGACAATTTTGATGATGATGATACTGAATATTGTCGGGGTAATTTTCGACAATTTTTATGAGCTCCAATAAACGACACACTGAATAAGCGGGAAAAATTGCGAATATTAAATTCACTCATACATCGAAGCATATTACGTACGCACTCTCATACATATGTATATAATGTTTTTAAATGTGCCATAAATTTTTTTTATTTTTTTTATTTTTATGTTGCTAGAGTATGTTGGGAAAAAAATTTATTTTATTTTATTTTTGTTGTTAATATTTTAGCGCATAAATAAATTGTAAAAATATTATTTCAAATACATTCTCACATATTTCATGCAATTTTATGATAAAAAAAATAAAGAAAAAAATTGTGTAGCAAATGTCGCTGTTTTACTTTCTATAAAAAGTCACGTGCCAGAAGGGTTATTAAAATAAAATTAAAAACGAAAAAACAAAAAAATATAACGATATTGCAAATGTGAAATGCTTAAATGAATACGAAACGAGTACATGGCAACGTAATAAAATAAAATAAAAAAATAAAATATTGATTTTCCTTTAAATTTCCAATACCCACAGATCATGAATAGAAAAGTTTTGTGCATATATACTCGTATATGAGAAAGGCATTGGCGGTGGAGAAGTGCGTCATATATCCCTATTATGAGAGTCGCTGGCTCTTCTGTCAGTAGTCGCATTTCAGTTAAATTCTGTGAATATATACAGTGAGTGCCATAAATGAGTCAACACCCACTATAATTTTAAATTTTCTATTATGTTCTTAAGTATAAAAAAAAGTTCCTTTATCATGAATTGTTGTTTTTGATTTAACATTTTATAAGTAATAGATAAACGTTTTTATTTTTGGAAATTTATTCGACTATTCTCATTTACTTTTCTAGCTATCCTAAGAAAATGAATTATTTCAGTGGTGTTTACTCACTTTTGACTCACTTTTGGGGAACGAGAACACTCACATGTTGACAATTTTTCTACAAAGGAAAATCATCTTTGCGGATGAAGTTTATTTTTATCTTGGTGGGTACGTCAATAGGTAAAATTGCCGTATTTGGGACTCAGAAAACTCACAAGTGGATTCACAGAAGCCAATGCACCCATTACGAGTGAATGTTTGGTGCGGCTTGTTGAGGAGAGGCATCATTGACCCACATTTTTTGAAAAAGAGTAACATTCTAACAGATTTTCTTGTACCTACTCTTCATGGTATTAATGTGAACGATTTTTAATTTCAACAGGATAGTGCAACTTGCTACACATCTCGTGCCACAATCGATTTATTGCGTCGTTTAATTAGAAGAAATGGTGATGTCAATTGGGCGCCAAGAAGCTGGAATTTGGCACCGTTGGACTATTTTCTGTTAGGCTCCGTTAAAGAAAATTGTGATGCGGACAAACCAGAGACAATTAAACATTTAAAGAGTAACATTTGTGATGCCATTGCTCAATACACTCGAAAAAGTGCAAAAAATTGGTTCGATTGAATAAGGTACTGTGAGGCTAGCCACGGCAGCCATATGAATGAAATCATATTTCATTTCAAAGCGGAACAATTGTACTCCACAACAAGAAAAAAAAATTAATTTGGCAAAATTTTAAACTGTTTTTGTTTTGTTGGATTAATTAGATTAATAGTCTAGAATTCCCCTTCAGAAGATCATTTACTATCTTCCAGTTATTCCCTGATTGTTTGATTCAAATTGTCTAGAAAAATCTTTGGTTGCCTCAACCTTATCTGGATTAAAAAATCTCCTCTTCCCTTTTGTACAGTATACTCCTTATGCAATATTTATTTATTTTATTAATTACATTACAATTACAAATTATTATTTTATTGAGCGGAGTAACTTGACCATATGATCGGTGTAGTGTCACAGACCAGTCTCTGGTGGGAATCGAATCCACGACCTTCACGCAAATAGTTTGCCACACTACTTAGTAAACTATCAGGGCACCCTTATGCAATATGTTCTTCAACAATAGAACGGAAGCATGAGCGTTTGTCACCTTAATATTCGAAAACTGAGAATGATAAGGCTTAATACTTGAACACAATGTGCATGCCCTGATGGCATACAGTTCAACTGTAACATCCGGCAAATATTTTCTTAGTTAATGTATTGGTAGTAGACAATTGGTCAGACATCAAAACGAAAATATGAAAAAATATTTATTTGCCGACTTCGTCTCAGCAGATTTCGGGCAAAAACTCTGCGGGTAAATAAAATTGCCATGAAAAATTTTCTCAAAAATCTATCGTTCGGAGTCGACTTTAAACTGTAGGTCCCGCCACTCATGTGTAAAATTAACACACACAACATAAGTGGTGTGAGAAACTAGGCCGTAATCCTGACTGAAGGGTTGTAATGACCAATTATGTATGTATGTTATGTAGTAGATTTGAATTTACTCTGTTCGAGTGTAATCCTACCAACTAGTTTTTGTTTTTAAAACAATTTTAAGGGAATTTCAATTGGTTATCCAAAGTAATATGTACCAAAAAAAAAAAAACAAAAATTAAAAATCGAACTTGATAGACACTTTACCTGTAACTACATTACCCGAACAATACATGTGTATTTAAATTTACCTTTTCTATCATTTTTTTTCGTTTTTTTTTCGAACTTTTCACGGGTAAAAGATTTGTTGCCAGCATATGTTGTCCCTTGTATTTCTTCCAATTTTTCTTTTTTTTTGTATATAAAATAACGTATACAATTGTATATAAATATGTATGTATGTATGCGTGTATGTGAGTAGAATGCCTGAAGAGTAGATGTCACATGAATAATGATATTATAAGGCAACACAAACTGACAGACTTGACATTTTACGCAGAATGATAATGCCATTGTATTAAATGAATAAAAAAAGTTATATATACACACACATACATACATACATACATATATGGATATGTATATATAAATATACAAATACAAAGAATATATAAAAATTCATCATACTGAAACTTTGTACGTGTATGTGTGTTTGATGATGCTATTCTTTTTAATATGCATACGATAATCTTTACCTTACATTGCCATACCAAACATATAAATTTATAAATTTTGTTGTTGTTGGTTTCATATATATTTTTTTTTTTTTTGCAAGATTGTTGTTTTTCATTTTTTGGATTCTTTTCCATTTTTTTTAAGTTTTATAGTCTTTACAGGCCTTGCCATATAGACACACGGCAACGCCTATTTTTTTATGATACTCATGAAAGCCGAAAGGACCCACATATTAAAGAATGAAAGAAATACGTTTTATTTTATTTTTTTTTTTTGTTCTTCCATTCATTGGTATATTAAAGTTTATACGTGCAACAATAGATAATAGGTATCAGTTAACAATATTCCTATCTTGTTATTATTGTTGTTGTTGTTACTTTTCTTTTATAGCAAAATTGTGTATAAAGATGCTACTCTAGCCTTCCAAATAGTTACTCAACCTGTATGTGAATGACATTTTATCACGTTTCTGTAACATGACCTTTTAAATCATGTGTCATGTGAAGAAAGCGTAACATTAATGGAGAAAGAATATATTATTTGGCGTATATTGTGTATATTGGCTTAAAAGGATCTGAATGATATTTGCGTACTTATCAAAAAATGCATGACAAATTCGTAAATACATTAAAGATGGCAACGCTTGTTGAATTTTATCGGAAAGTTTTAAATTTCAAAATTTTTTTTTGCAAAGTTTTAAGGGACGTTGTTTTAGTCCTCATTTCTTACTATATTAACACAAAGTTTCCCTGGCATTCTTGTGAAATTTTAAAATAATGTTTATACTATAGGGTGCACCATTTAAAAATTTAAATTTAAAAACACAATAAAACAAAAACGGGTTGCAGTTGCCAGTGTAGTGGCTAGTGTGCTAGACTTTTAGCGTGAGAGTCGTGGGTTCGATTCCCACCAGAGACTCTGGTCTGTGACACTACATCGAGCATATATATGGTCCAGTCACTCCGCCCGTATATAATTAAAATATAATTTGTAATTGTATTGTCAATTTTTTTTTTTTGTGGAGTTCCGTTTAGAAATGGAATATGATTTCATTCATATGGCTGCCGCGGCTAGCCTCACAGTACCTCATTTGATCGAACCAATTTTCAAGCACTTTATCGTATGTATGGGGTCATAACGAATGTTGGCCTTCAAATGCACAGTTGTCTCTGGTTTGTCGGCCTAAAATACTTTTCTTTAAAGGCCCCCCTACAGAAGAAGTCCAACATTGTCAAATTGCAGCTTGGTGACCAATTGACAAAACCATTTCGTCTAATTAAATGGCACTCAAATGTCTGATGCAATAAATCGATTGTGGCACGAGATGTGTGGCAAGCTGGACCATCCTATTGAAATCAAACACCGTTCACATCAATACCATGAAAAGTGGGTACAAAAAAATCGGTTATCATGTTGCAATTTTGAAGTCGCCGTAGTCTAGTAGGTAGTGTGTTGGCCCCAGGCCAGACGTCAAACACAAAATACAAAAAGTATTTTTCGAGGACTTCCTCTCACCAGATTTCTGGCAAAAACTCTGAAAGTAAATAAAATTGCCATGAAAAAGTTCCTCAAAAGTCTGTTGTTCGGAGTCAACTTTAAACTGTAGGTCCCACCACTCATGTATAAAATGAACACACACAACATAAGTGGTGTGAGAAACTAGGACGTTGTGCAATGGGTCATTCGACCTTCGGGTACTGTACTTGTCTTAATTGACAAGTACACGTCCTCTAACCTAACCTATGTTGCAATAGGTATCTCTGTTGAATGTAATGGTTGTGCCGTTCTTATTTTCAAAGAAATATGGGGCAGTGATGCCTCCGCTTCACAAGATGCACCAAACAGACACTCGTAATGGCTGCATTGGCTTCTGTAAGACCACGTGTGGGTTTCTGAGCCCCAAATATGATAAATATACTTATCAAATTGCCCACCCACAGCTTCATCCGAAAAGACGTTTTTTTTGTAAAATCCACATCATGGTGTAGATACTCGTTGGTCCATCTAGCGAGGCGCAAACGAAGCGGATGGTCATGCGGCTTCAACTCTTGAACAAATTAAACTTTGTATTGCATCATACCGAGATCTAATCGCAAAATGCAATCTAAACTGGTGTGTGAAATGTTCAATTTTTGAGAACGACGATGAGTTGGTATTTTTGATATTTTCGGGTATACGCAGTGTACGAGAACGCTCTCGTCTTGTCACATCAACAATGGAACCAGTTTCACAAACTTTAGCAATAAACTTGCTTATACCGTACGTAGACTGTTGGCCCTTCTCTGTAACCAAATTTTGTATGACATTTTCGTGCAATTCCCCACCAATTGTCTTTGTTTTGGAAATAAATTTCCAATAAGTTTTAACGTTGCTCAAGCGTCAATCAATTCATACATTCAGTGGAGAGAATATTTTGAATTTTATGACAGAATAGAAGGACATAACTATTGCCAGATTCGAAATTACCAATGTCCAAATTGAAACCGCTAAATGGCCCACCTGATACTATGCTTGAAACACAATTATTATGGATTATTTAAAGCTTTTAAATAGCCAATCCCCTTATTAAAAATTAAAATTTTCATAAATTTTTAAAATAAAGTTGAAAAAGTTATTTTAAAGTCAATACATTCTTATAAAAATACGTAACAAGCATTAACAACAATAACAAAATTTATCCCACAAAAGAGATAGAAAATGAAAAACAAAATGTAAAAAAACTGAATAAAAATGTCTAACTTGCCAGGCCATTCTACCGGAAAAAAACAATAAAAAAGAAAACAAGAAAAAGAAAAAGAAATGGAAAAACTTGATTGATGGTTTGATTGATTAATCAACGTAAAACGTGTATTAGTTTTGTAAACATTTACAAGGAATTTATTATGATGAGCGCAGCTTTTCAAATTATAAGAATATAATCTGTTTAAAAACTTTCACTGGTATTTGGGGTTATTTAATATCAGGAAGAACTGACGTATAAAATGAAGCATCTGGTGGGGCAGATAATGTTGAGTCTGGTTGTAAAACGAATATATTGTGTTGGCTTATTAGACATAGAATCCCAGCCAAAACGGAATTTACAAACAAGTTTCTTCGCCTTGAGAAGTGGTGTGAGAAGCTAGGCTGAAGGCTGAAGGGTTGTAATGAATAATTATGTGTGTATGTTTGCTGCAATATTGAAAATCCTTACAAATCATAATGTCATCACGAGAATATTTTCTAATTCCGTTCAAACTTAATTTTAGTTTCGTTACACATTTTAAAATACATTTTTTTGGTTTACTGTAGCTACAGTAGTTGGTTGACTGCTAAATTAAGCATTGCAGATTTCAATACAGCAAATAGCAAAGAATTTTACATTCTGGGTTCCTTTAATTATTAAAAATTAGGAGCCTCCTTTTCCTCTCCAAATAATACATTGAGAACCAGGTAGCTTTCAGCCCCAAGAGAATACATATGTACATACATATGTATATAATGAGTCATTACAAGAGTCATAACCTAGTTTCTCATACCACCTATGTTGTGTGCATTAATTTTTATACATGAGTGGTGGGACCTACAGTTTAAAGACGACTCCGAACGACAGATTTTTGAGAAGCTTTTCATAGCAATTTCATTTTACTCTCAGAGTTTTTGCCAGAAATCTGTTGAGAGGAAGTCGACGAAAAATATTTTGTAACATTTCGTTTAGTTGGAGATGCATGACCTGGGGTTTGAACCGAGGCCCGCAGCCTACCTACTAGTCCACGATCCCAAGATAATACTATCAAGAAATAACAGTCTCTTAGGAAGGAGCATGTTTTAATAACAACATTTTTCTCTGCCATCCTATCATCCCTGAATACAAAATGTTTCTGAAAATTTACGTTTGAGTTCGAAATTAAACTATAGGCTTCGACACTCATAGTTAAAATTAACACTCACAGCATGGGTGGAGCACAAAGCTAAGTTGTAATCCATTCTATAGGGTTGTAATGATCAATTAACAAATTAAGTACCTATGCTGTCATACAACTCCTGGCTGACATTTCTCAGTCATACCGATAACTTCATGAAGGTGTAGATTTTATCCGAATCTCAATTAGATAGACTTTTGTACAATAAGCAAATTCGACCTGCGGGTACTGTACTTGTGTTTATTGACAAGTACCGTCTTCTAACCTAGATAAACACTGTTTGCATACGAATTCTGTGTGCCCAAGAACGAATTCTAAAGGATGGTCGAAAACAGAGACGAACTTCCTTTTCCTTGTCATTACAGTTTCTGTAGAAATACATGTACGTGCACTCGGGTCTCACCACAACTCCTATGAGGTTCCTGATATGAATTCGGACCACACATTTTGTTCTGCAATGGTCTACATTATGTAATCCAAGAGTAACTCGATCTTAATTGTGAATCAATCTCTTAAATAATGAATCTAGCATTTCCTTAGTTTGGATATCAGCAGGCAAGGCTTTGATGTCTGTGGAAGCTTTCACCTTCTGTTCTAGCATTTGTTTTTCAGACAAGAAGAAATTTGAAAATTTTTCTGTAGCAGAGTACAACACAACTGCCGTTTTTTCTAGTTCTATGCTAAATTAAACTCTCTACTGTCTCATGGCAGTACAGTGAAACTTATCTGTCTGTTCTGTCTGCAAGAAGATTCTGTATTTCATCTTTTATTACGAATTTGTGTTGAAATGACAATCTCTCCTAAAAATTCAATTGAACTTTCCATTGCAACGGCCTTTAACAATGCAGCGGTTTTTTTTTCTAAATTCAATGTTCCCATATCCAGGGGACAGTCATCAAATGCATCGCTATCACCTTAAGCAACAAGCGTCATTCATGGACAATCCTAGATAATGGCATACACTACCTCTAGGGATCTTATGGCCACTCTATTGTTAGTTAATAAGCATATTTCCACTCGACATGCTTTGCTATCGAATTCGCACAGCGGCAGCCTGACTATAAAGGCTACACAAAAGTAATTTTGTAGTACCAGGTTCAACCTGAGCTTAAACTGTATTGAAAATTTCCACGTCATCCGGTAAAACAATATGTTCGAAATGTATTTGTGTTGATACCAGAGGTCAGCAATGAGTATTCAAAACGATGAGTAGATTCGAATCATACTTATAATTTCTGATACTTATACGCATTCATACTTATTTTAATGTCATACTCATACTACTCATACTCAAAGTTTGAAATACTCATTGTACTCATACTTAACAATACTCATGATGTTATTGATTTCGACTCTCAATGACTCATCGTATATACGAATCACAAAATAAGTATGATTCGCGTACGAACACTGCAATACTCACAAGAAGGTTGTGTGTTTGCTCTGCTTGCTGTCTTTGTCTTTTTTGTTCATGTGTCTTTCTTCTTTCTTTGTAAATACAACAACAACTAAGACTGTGAATTTTAACAAATGATTCGAATCGCTCGAATCATTTATGAGTATTATAAGTATTTTTCCAAATTTATGAATCTGAATGAGTAGGCGTGTGAATCAAACATATTTCGAATGTTATGAGTTTGATGTTAACGTTGTACTCATACTCATTGCAACTTGTAGTTATAAATCAAATGTTGTACTGAATACGAATGAATCAGAGTAGTTGGATTTCAATACTGTTGACTCACTCATAATCAAAATTTCAAGAGTACTTATGAGTAGCGAAAAAGCCATTCATTGCTAATCTCTGGTTGGTACACTGTGTAGTCTATAACAACGAAGGCTTATATAGAAAACTATAGTAATTATGTTTTCTTTTTCAACTCACATCTGATTACTCTTTTACATGTCATTAATTCAACAGAAAAAAATGAAAACTACTGCCATTGACTTCCAATTTTAATTGCTTAATTTAAACGTATTAAATATTTACGAAGTCAAAGTAAAAGCTCATGTACTATACATATGCACATAGCATCGTATAACACCGCACGTATAAGCGATATTAATTCGCTTCATATATTACGTATACGCAGCACTGGTTAAACTTCAATTAAAATCATGAAATTTTAATTTCTTTAACAAGAAAATATAAAAAAAATTAAAAAAAAAAACGGTTGAAACCATAAAAAAAACAAGAACAAGCTGTTAACCGAATAAAAGGGAAATTTTCACTTCCCATGAAATGGATGGGGGGACTAAATAAACATTTTTAAATATTTAAATGTTTCTATTAAAGCGTAACTCTGTTAAAAACAATTTTTACACAGTATAGCTGTATTTTTCAACAACAACAAAAAACAAAAAAAAAACAATTTGTTTTTCACTGTCGTTATTTTCATAGAGCTTGTAATGGAAAGAAAAATAAACTGGAGAAATATGAACAAAATAGTGCAGCAAAAAAAAACAACAGAATAAATAAATGGCTTAAACGTTTACTGTAGCTGATGACGGTATCTTCCAATATACATACTATATATTGTATACATACGTACATACATATATATACATATATACAATATATATATGGATACGTATATTTACTGTTTGGTTTCACATGGTGCTATTATAATCGGTTTTGCTACTCTCTTGTTATATTGAAATAATAGAAGACAGTGAAGTTAAAAATTTTAGAAACGTTATTCCACGAACATTGTATGAGTTTTTTGAAAAACGGAAATTATCATAATTTATCGATAAATATTATATCGCATCGTTTTTACAAAAACGTATATTTGCTTATGATCTTTTCTTAAATAATCTCATTCAAGAATAGTTTTTTTAAACAAAATTTATATTACAGTTGGGTTGAAAAGAGCGTAAGTTTGGTTAGGTTAGGTTAGAGGACGTGCACTTGTCAATTAAGATAAGTACAGTAAACGGAGGTCGAATTGGCCCATTGTACAACGTCCTAGTTTCTCACACCACTTATATTGTGTGTGTTAATTTTATACATGAGTGGTGGGACCTACCGATTTTTGAGAAACTTTGAGAAACAGAAGAAATACTTTCTTGTATTTTTTCTTGATGTATGGCCTGGGGCTCGAAGCGTGGCGCTACGTCTAATAAGCCAACACACTACCTACTAGAATACAGCGACTTCAAGAGCGTAGGTTAAAATGCATAAAAATGTACAAATTTTACAGCAATCAGACCATTAGTTTGTCAAACAAAACATTTTGAGTGGAACACCTTCTGTTGCGCACAAAAACCACTGTTTTTGCAAAATCTTGACTTGCTAAATATTATTCTGACTGCACTTGTACATCTTAACCAGAAGTGGTTTGCAAAGTTAAAACAAGACTCAAAGAGAACCGAGGACTATGTATTTTCTAGACACTCCAAAGAGACTGTTATCGACGAAAAATAAGAAAAAAAAACTACACAAAATAAATTTAGTTGAGCCTCAAAAGATATCACAAGAAATGTTGGCCAAAGTTAATATCGCCCAAATACACGATCGTCCCAAATCTGCAACGACTTCATAATTCTGAACAGTCTTTGATGCTGTTGCACAACACAAATGTCCATTTTTTTACCGTAGATGCAACATAACCTATATTTCCACATTAGAATCTAGCTGATCGTCATTTTAGACTGTAATGGTGAGACGACATCAAAGCTTGCAAAGTCTCAGCATTCGATTGGCAATGTTATGGCAACAAGATTTTTTTGGATGTGCGTGATATGTTAGCCTAAGTTAATAGTATTTTATGACAGCATTGCAGAGGCTTCGAAGCATAATTTAAAAATTAGTATTGAATCATCGGCTGGTATACCATCTTGACATGTGATCCGCAAGGTATAGAAGCAGTAAACGTTTGTGTGCATCCTGGTATGAACTTGTTATTGGCGAAAATGAAAAAAAACTTAGCTTTCGTACACAGAAACAAAGCAAGCTGGATAATTTATGTTCATAGTTTCTCTGAACACACTAAGTATAGTTAGGTAAACAAAAATAAAATTTGTTGTTAGTATAAAAATATACATGTTAGTGGAAATTGTGTTCAAACTATGTTATATGGAGTCGTTCTTGTACGTGTAAGCATTACGCTTAGACAAGCTGTCTATCTGCCAGAACTTAATGCACGTTGATAAGAGTGCTCTAACTCCTTAATTTTTTGAAAGAACTTCTTTAGCTTTAACGTCAGTCACCAATAAATTGATGGATAGTAAGTGAATTTGAAAGGACATAGAAACCCTTTTAACATAATAAGAAATTTTTATTACTTACCTAATAGTTTTCAGGAGACTTTGGCATTGTATTTAAACAACGTCGTCTGTTAAGCTTATTTTCTTAGAGGCGGTTCTGGTTGATATGCAAATAAAGTTTGTTGTTGATATGGAAAATTTGTTACCGAAATGAATTCGGCTTTTTTGATTGAAGAAGATAAACTGAACAGCACGTTGTTCCAGCAAGACGGGGAAGCGAGCAATATAACCGATTTGAGCTTTAGTGCGCGAGAAGTTTCCAGTGGAAGTAATTCTTTGTGGTCTACCTTAATTCTCCACTAATATCATAAGTTTTTAATACTAATGAAATTACCTCCGGAATATCACTTATAATGTTAAAAAGTAGTAGTATTAGTAGTATTAGTATTTATCAATAACATTCATTGCTACAACCATCCCAAATGCTGTCATTTTAAAGTTTCTCCGCAACCATAGAATTAAATGTAATTTAACTTTACTTTTGTAACTGAAAGTTGTATAACCATTTATTTATCTGTATTTAAAACACCCAAAAGCGCAACACCTTTTTTGCAAGTCATCGGTTTTTAGGTGACAGAATATTTGAAGATCTAGGCATGATGGCGAATCAGCCAATATGGGAACTGGCTGGTTTCATCCAGATCTCACGGTAGTTGAATCCCACCACTAACGGATCATAACAAGAGGGGGCTTACCTCATATTGGGTAACGCAATGGACCACATGAGCCACCGTGTAAACTTGCCTGTAAACTGCAAATTACCCACCAACCTAACCTAACCACATTTTTATCTCAAGTAATGACTCAATAAGTGCTGATTATACCACTTTTGTATATTTTTACTTTTGAATGTCAAAATTTACAGATAAAATTATCAAATTGCATAAAAATAACACTAATACTGTTTCAATCTCACGAATCTTACTAACACTGCCAACAATTAGTCTAACATATGTATCTTAATTAAGAGAAAAATGATGTTATATGCACCTTTATTGAATACTTCGCAATAAACGCCATTATTGAACAGAATATTTCACATAAAGTTTCTATTAATTATTGCGCAATAAATACGCAAATTGTTATAATATTGAGTAAAACTTAAAATACAAAACTGCCATAAGTATGTTTAGTGAGCATATTACTATTAACCGAAAACTTTCTGTTGATATTTGACAACTCAAATGTCAACAACGACAAACAAACAAAAAAAAAATAATGTTGTTGAAACAATCAGCTGTTTTGTTTACCAGCTTTCAAATGAATATTGAATAAGCAGCTGAAGTGCGTATATTATTATGCCGGAACACTTAAAATATTGCACTAAATAAATCGAATATTGACTCAATAAAAGTGCATATCGTTGTTTGGAATTTTTTTTAATCAGGTTTTCGATGTCTCAATCTGATGTTCAAGTCCTTTTGTGTCATTTAGGTTCGTATCAAAATGAGCATTTAAATCATAGTTTTTGAATAAGATTTAAAGAGTACTAAAACAGTATTTCTGTCCATGATAAAGTGCAACTCATTATTAAAAACTTTACTAACATTTCAGTCACCACTTTAGATGCAATTTTATGCTGGCAATCATCAACTTTCCGGTTTTTGTTTTATTTTTTGTTCTCATTTTTAGTATATTTTTGCAATACATACATATGTACATATTTACTGTGTTGTATAGTGCATTGTTATAATGGTTACCAAACCAGTATCCAATGTACTCATATTTGCTCAGACTTGAAGGTGAAATGCTTTCATACTGATTGCATGGGTGTGAGAGACGCATATGGATTAACCAAATTTGGCACGACGGAAGCCAGAAATTTAAACTTCTACACTATGTTAGTCGCCGTCGTCTAGTAGGTAGTGTGTTGGCTTATTAGACGAAAAGCCAGGGTTCGAGCCCCAGGCCAAACATCAAATAAAACACAAAAAGTATTTTTTCTGCGACTTCGTCTCAGCAGATTTCTGGCAAAAACTCTGAGAGTAAATAAAATTGCCATGAAAAGTTTCTCAAAAAAATCTGTCGTTCGGAGTCGACTTTAAACTGTAGGTCCCACCACTCATGTATAAAATTAACACAAACAACATAAGTGGTGTGAGAAACTAGGTCGTAATCCTGACTGAAGGGTTGTAATGACCAATTATGTATGTTATGCACTATGTTAGTGGGCTAAGGTTGCTTATCAGCCAACGTTTATTAACCTACCTTGGCGAAGACGCCAAATTCGTGTATACATTAAAGAGCAACTGTAGTTCGAATCTATGAGGAGGAGATCAAAGAATTTCATAATGGATTTCGAAGTTTAAGAATTCATGTTAGGAAGATAGAGCAGAAATCAATGGTAAGCCTGAAAAACCTATAACAAACGCTATTCTTTTGATTCATAATTGGTTATATTACAAACCTTTAGTCAGGATTACGACCTAGCTTCTCATACCATATATGTTGTGTGTGCTAATTTTATACATGAGTGGCGGGACTTGCAGTTTAATGTAGACTCCGATGCCAATTTTTTAATTATTCGCAGAGTTCTTGCAAGAAATCTGTTAAGGAGAATTCGCCGCAGAAATATTTTTTTCTTTTTTCATTTTGTTCGATATTTTTGACCTGAGGTTTGAACCGTGGCCTCACGTCTACTAAGGCAACACACTACCTACTATACTACAGTAAGCCTGAGTGCGTTTTTATAAACTGCAAATACCAATACTAACTTAAAATACCGCAACTTCGTACGCAGTTGCTGTACAGTAAAACTACAACAACAAAACTGTAGTTGTTCTTTTTTGTTATAAACGAACACATTCTATGTACAAAAAAAAACATTTTCATGAAAATTGTGTTTCTCTATAAGCGTATCTGAGTGTGTATTTGTTTTATCTTTCAAGGGAATATGAGTATGAGCATGTGTATGCACGAATGTATGAGTTTTTGTTTTGTTTTTTTTTACTATTTTCATGCACCAGCTGTAAGTTAATGTTGCACTTGGAAATTGAAAATATAACAATAACATGGAAACATACATATATTTTTACTTATTTTTTTTGTTTCCATTATTTTGCTAAAAGTTACCTGTATATTTTACTGAAGCATTTGCCAATTGATTGAAAATAGGTTTTTTCTATTGAAATGAAAAATAGAAATGAATGTTCGATTTTCTTTTTTTGTATTATTCTCTTTGATACACAAAGTATAGTAAATATATGTTGAAATTGTAGTACAAAAATAAGTTTTTATATTTAAATCGGCTTTTTAGTTATCTTGTTATCGACTAACTAATGAAAATAACAAATATTTTGCCAGTAATTGTAGGTGTTCAGAAATGAATACGAAATTTCTCTTCTGTTGATATTTAAAATCCTATTTTTGCACAAATCATAAGTTTTATAAAAAAAAATTTAAAAAAGAAAATATTAAAAGAATAGAAAATCTTTTTACAAGATAGAAAGAAAAAAGAACAAGTAAAACCATAAAAAGAAAACAAGAAAAAAAGTTACGTAATACTATGTTCAGACATGCACTTATATTGAGAAAATTGCAATAAACGGCATTATTGATATCAATATTTCATATAAAATGTCAATTAATTATTGCTCAATAAATTCATAAATTGTTATAATATTGATTAAAATTACAAATACATGCACTGTCATAAGTACGTTCAGTGAGCATATTACTATTTTCCGAACACTTTCTATTGATATTTGACAACTCAAATGTCAACAACAAATAAAAACAAAACAACGACAAACAAAAATGGAAGGTCAGCAGAAAGTGATGAGAAAATATTTCCAACTGATGTCATATAAAAAAGGATTTTAATAACATCACAGACTTGATGTCGTATTTAATTTTTAACCCTTTCGATCCCAATGTTGTTTTGATGAAAATTTCTAATTTATTTCGAAAAGTTATTTATAATACCCTGAATTGAGATATTACTGGGAATCCAGTTCCTGCTCTGAAGAAATCAGCTTCTGTTTCTACCTGTCTTCTACAAGTATGGCTGACCTTCTAGGTCTTGACTGATAATCTATAAAAGTTCTCGCAATTTCATCCTCGGGTTTATGCAGAACATGTTAACTGACCGGTATATTTTGAAAGTTCGACGTATTCAGCAATTAACAAATAAAGGCCTTTGAGTTTCGTTTTCCTCCAACAGTGCCAAAAGCAAAAGCTTTCTTTTCTGCAAGCTATGCAGTATTAATTAAATTTTTCTTTCTCATCCTTCTGAGAGAAGACACTTTGGAGTCAGAAATATTACCTACTAACCGCAACAGCTTGGCGTTTCGGTTAATCATTAGTAAGACCTTTTCCAATGTTAAATTGTTTTCCATTTTTTTCTCAAATTTTTTTGGCACTTATTTTTGCGATTAAATTAAAAGCAATGTTGTTGAAGCAATCAGCTGTTTTGTTTAACAGCTGTCAAATAAATTTTGTGTCTGAACACTAAAAATATTGTTATCAATAAACCGAATATTAATTAAATGAAAGTACATGTCTGAACATAGTATTATAGTGTATTACAATAACTAAACGACAAAGAAATTACGACTACAGATCAAATTACAATAGCAAAACTACATAGAAATATTAATGTTCTCGAAGTTGCCAGCGGGAAAATAACTGAAATATATAAAGATCGAGTAGTAATATCATCAGTCGGTAATTGGTATGTTAAATACTGATTCAGTAGAATTTAGTATTCGTAGTGCAATTATGTAATATTTGACAGAGCATTGTTATCAATGTTGTATGTTGTTAAATTATATTATAAAAAATAGCAGGCTATGGCAAATTGAATCCACTTGAAAATGAAAAAGGCAAATCAATTCGGAAATTGCTGCAATGAAAATGCAATCGGAATATGTTCCCTTAACAATGAAAACCATAGAAGAGGACGTCCAGCCTATACGTGAAAACGGCAAATCGATTTGGAAATAGTTGCAATGAAGAAATCTGAATATGTACAGTCAACGATTATGTCCTTGAGACATGCTGTCGAAATTATATGTCGCATGCTCGTAGTGGAATGGCTGAACAATAAGGATGAAAATTTACATCTCCAGTCACTGTTTGCTCTTGCTGGAATGCACTCAATTAAATAGAATGGAAAAATCTCGTTCCTAGAAACTCTCTGATGAAATCGAATCTCAGATCTGAAATCGGGAAATATTCTTTAGCTTTGTAAATTAAATATATTGATTAGGATCTCGAGGTATCACAGTGGACCTAGGTGTCTTATTGCATCAAATTAATTACCTAAACTAGTCCTTCGGCATTTCTATAGTAGTTTATATTCATCAGGAATAGTCACCGTAGTCTAATAAGTTTAGGTTTAGGTTTAGGTCGGAGTAGTAGCTCTGATATCACAAAGCTCACTTGAGCACGCATAGCGGCCCGTTGTGATGCCACGGATGAACGCACTCCCTGTACTGACCAAGTTCCACCAAAATCAGGGAAGAAGAAGTTGGTCAGCACGACTACCCTAGACTGGAAAACCGGCCAGAAAGTTTGATGGACGAAGCTATATCCTTGATATCAATAGATGATAACTCCGTGAAGCTGACAAGTAATGGGGAGCCAAATAACCTATATCTACACCTAGCAAGAGACGGCAACTGACAAAGGAAGTGGATAACAGTCTTTTCTTCCTCAACGGATCTGTATCCACGGCAGAAGTCGTTAAATGGGAGCCTCATTCTTTCCGCGTGTCTACCCATAATGCAATGACCTGTAAGCCTGGCCACTGTGGTTGAAATGACGTCACTACTAAGACCAAGTAATTGGTTGGTACGCCTTCCATCCATCAAGGGCCAGGTGAGTCTAGCAGTGGAGCAGGACTGCTCATTGAACCAGGATGGGTTGGCGTCCCGAAAGATTTCCGCGCAATATCCAACTTGACCTAGGCAGGTGGCATTCCCAATTCAATTGAAGAGGATTCCGGAAGGAGCGCACCAGCTCTAGTGAGCTCGTCGGCCCTACAGTTTCCCGGAATGTTACTGTGCCCGGGGACCTACACCAGTGAGACACTGGTGAAGTGCCCAGAAAGAAGATCGAGACAGCAGCGACATTCCCTAACGATCCTTGAGTTATTCACGAAACCCAATAGAGATCTTATCGCGGCCTGATTATCAGAAAAGACCGAGACGCGAGTGAAAGGAGCACTGTTGACGAGGATCCATTGAGCGGATCCTGTCTAATAGGTAATCTGTTGGCTTATTAGACAAGAAAACACGGTTCAAACCCCAGGTCAAATATGAACAAATATTTCTTCGACGACTACCGCTCTGCAGATGACTGGCAAACATTCTGAGAGTAAATAAAATTACCATGAAAAGTTTCTCAAAAATCTGTCGTTCGGAGTTTACTTTGAACTGTAGGTCCTGCCACTCATATATAAAATTAGTACACACAACATAAGCGGCATGAGAAGCTAGGTTGTAATCCTGACTGAAGGATTGTAACGACTAATTATGCATATATGTATCGAGCTCAATAGTACTAAAATTTTGAATTTAAAAGAAAAAACATCGCAACGAATTTTATTTTTGTGGGCAACAATATCCTTAAAATTCCTAGAAAATTTTATAAAACACTAGTAGTAGTTTTTCCCGTAGCCGTTTATAGTAAAAATATTACAAGAAAATAAATTTTTTTAAGGTTTTTATATGGGAGAAATGACAATTTTTTTAATATAAATTTTGAATAAAAACTCCTATAAGCGCATATCAAGGAAAATAACAGAAGAAACAATTTCATAAATCAATAGCATTAGGGTTGTTGATAAAACAAAGAATAATAAACGATGCCAATAATATACATTCCTTACTACCTTATTTACCATAAAAAAACATTGAGTGAAATATATGCACACACACATAAAGTACAATGTCAATAAGTATGGTTTGGTAAAAAGAATGGCATCAACTCGCTCTTTACACAAAGCACTTTAATGTTACAAAGAGTCTTAAAGGCAATGGAAAATATTTACCAACTCAAATATGTGTACGTAATAAGCTGTATCTGATAGAGAGAAGAGAAGCGAAACCAAATTGAAAATCGTTTGTAAAGAAGAGAGAGAAAGAGTGAGAGAGAGAGATAAGAGAATAAAAAGGAATTGTGCTTTAAGCTTAAAATGTGGAAAATATGCTTTATGTTTGGCAAACAATACGGATACGAATACAATTTTACATGCATACTCATACTTAACCAACACAAACGTATTATTTTCATATATTCTCATATTTTTGCACATGTATGTATGTGTATGTGTATGTGTATATAAATTCCTGTGTGTGTAACTGTAACTACACTGTTATAAAATTGTTAACAACTAATTCTTTAGTATGCGTAAGTGTTTTAATACTCTTATGCTTGTTTGTATTGGTAGATTGCAACAAAAGCGTTTAAATAAAGGAATAAAAAGCATTACAAAGAGCACATAAAAAAGGAGAGAAGAAATGTATTAAGTACTCGCAGTGTTGCTTGGCAGCACAGAGAAAATATAAAATATGCTGTAATATTAACAGCATAACGGGAATACATTACCCGTATCTTGATCACTTGAAAACGTATGCACTTAATGCAACACCTGTATTATAGGGTCTTGCATTAAGTGCTTCTTACCTTTAAATTTAAAGAAAGTGCAGTGTGTGTGTAAGATATCATTGAAGTTATTTATTCTATTGATGCCATTACTTGTGAAATCTCAGCCACTGATTCTCTGGATAGAGCGCACCCGAAATGTTCACTGTTCCATGACTCTGGCTTAAAAATTACACTGTCATGCTAGTTTTGAGGAACTCTGAGGCTTGTGCTTATTCGCAACTTAAGAAAACCACACATTAAATAGTCTAATGTGGTCAAATCTCACTACCTCCGTGACCACATCACAACACCTATACGTGAGAGTGCTATGCCTTTGAATCGCTCGTGCAGATTATTCAAGGTGGCATAAGTTGTATGGCACATAGCGCCGTCTTTTCGAAGCCACATGTAGTTGTTATACTAATCATCAAATACAGGTCAAAAGAAGGCACTAATTATCAAGCTTTAGCGGCTGTTATTAATTACTTACTTACTTACTTAATTGGCCATTAACAACCCGATTAATGGATTTCGGCTTACCGCAACACATCCTTCCAGGCGCATATGCCTCTTGCGCGCCTACGCCAGTTGGTCACACCAATCGATGAAAGGGCTTCCTCGATTTGGTCCTTCCAAAGGATACAAGGTCGTCCTCTTCGCCGAATTCTGCAGATCCCCGCATCAAATACCCGTCTCGCTGGAGCATCATCCTCCATTCGAAAGACATGGCCGTGCCAGCGCAGCCGCTGGATGTTAATACGCTGCACAACGTCCATGTCGTTGAAGAGCTCGTACAGCTCACTATTGTATCGGATGCGGTAATCATCGCCAACTCGCACTGGACTGAATATCTTACCCAGTACTTTTCTCTCGAACACTCTCAAGGCTGCTGCATCAGTGCGTAATAAGGTCCATGCTTCTGCGCCATAAAGAAGCACGGGGTGGATGAGCGTCTTGTCGAGTGTTAGTTTTGTCGTACGAGAAAGGTCTCTGCTACTCAATTGCCTATTGAGACCATAGTAGCACCTGTTTTTTGCAAGTATGATCCTGCGCTTGATCTTCAGACTGACATCATTTTTGGTGGTAACGGCGGATCCAAGATAAACAAATTCTTGGCTGTATCAAAAGTATAGTTATCGGCCGTAATCTGAGAATCATTTACTGCCAGACCCATCTTAGTAGTAGTATGCTGTTATTAATAGTGATGGCTTAATCAACGTTGCTCTAAAAGAAACATGAACCGATGACGCCGGTGAAAAATCCACACCAAACAGTGACTTTTTGTGTTGAACGGACTTGGATCTCATGTGGATTAATAACGACGCAAATTCTATAATTTTGTTGTTTATGATTGAACCTCCAAACTTTAACAATTGACAGCGGCCATCTTGTTGAAGCTACATCTGTCAAATTACATTCATACATACATACATACATTACAACCCATCAGTCCGGATTACGAGCTTGTTTCTCACACCACTCATGCTGTGCGTGCTAATTTTTTTAAACATTAGTGGTGAGACCTACAGTTTAAAGTTGATACCGAGCTACAGATATTTGAGAATTTTTTACGGCGATTTGATTAACTCTCAGATTTTTTATCAGAAATCTGCTGGTATAGGGTTTTAACCATGGCCACACGTCTAATAAGTCTACGGCGATTACAATCTGTAAAAAAAGCTGTTATTTATTCAGTCAGTCAGTCAGTTCAGTATTGCCAAATCACCATGGACGGATAGAATATTCACCAACACGTGCAAATAACAAATTTTTTAATCCAGATAGGTATTCTACTCACTTGTGCTTTTTATCATAAAATCATCTTCAGAGATGAGGCCCATTTCTAGATGAATACGTCCGGGAAAATACAAAATTGTCAAAATTGGGACGATGCCAATTTACATGGATCAAAGAGCTCTGAATACATCCAGAATAGATCACGGTTTGCTATGGATTTTGTGCTGTCGAACGTCATTGGTTAATGTTGCTTTGAGATCGCCATTTGTCAGGTCATTAATGTCAACGACAAGAACTAATGGTCTATGATTACTAACTTTTTTTCTTGACTCCAAAAATATGTAGATGCGCAACTTACCAAACCAAGCAAGCAATGTTAACGGCGAGCTGTATATTGTCTTTAATTTTATGATCTGTACACACACTAAAGACATGGAGGGAGCTGCGTGCTATACCGCTTAAGGTGCGCAATCTATTTGAGGAAATGATGTGAACTGGCCACCGAGATCATGCAATTTTACCCCATTAAACTTGTTCTTCTAGGATTTTCTACACACGATGGTGTATGTGAATAAACCACAAACCACAGCTGTTTTCTGAGGCAACATATCCCATACCATCGTTCTTTTCAGGCAGATTTATGTGCCAGAACTTTGGAATTTTTAAGATAAGAAGCTTTAACTGTAAGACTCATCAGAAGCAAAGTTATCAGAAATGAACATCGATTGTTACTAGAATCTCAGGTCAATACAACCCTGTAGTCAGGATTACGACCTATCTTCTCATACCACTTATGTTGTGTGCGTTAATTTTGATATATGAGTGGTTGGACCTACAGTTTAAAGTCGACTCCGAACGACAGATTTTTTTTTGAGAAACTTTTCATGGCAATTTTATTTACTCTCAGAGTTTTTGCCAGAAATCTACTGAAAGGAAGTCGCCGAAGAAATATTTTGTCATATTTCGTTTAACTGGAGATGCTTGACCTATGGTTTGAACCGAGGCCTCGCGTCTAATAACCCAACACACTACCTACTAGACCACAGTGCATATAACACAAATTTTATTAAAGTGAATATACTATGAATATGTTTACTACCTTTTCTTTAAATCGATAGCAGTTGTAAAAACATAAGAATAATTCAATGATTTCTTATTTATTTAACAAATCACGTATTTAAATCCATAGGAAATAAATGTTAGTTTGCATTACATTTGAAATTTATTTTTCATTTTACGTAACCTATAATTACTGCAATTGTATTCCAATGTCATGTCAAAATCCTTGCATTCAACTTCCATTTTAAATGGATAAAAACAATAGCATCGTAAACGGAAGCAACAAACTTTATATATGAAATTAAAATAAAATATGTTTTATTTTACAATACAAAGTAAATAAAAAAAGCAACAACAACAACAACTACGACAGTAAACAAAAAAAGTAATAATGACAGTAAATACGTAAAAACAAAATATATTCATTATTGTCTGATGTTGTTTTATCGTTTTGATTTCCGTTTCCTGTAAAACAAATGCTCAGCATACAAATACGAAATAACATACAAACACAAAAGTCAAACGTGATTTACTGTAAAAGGATTTAATCAGTGACAAAAGGTCCATAAGCCATTATGTCAAGGCAGATAAAATTGTAGAAAATATATTTGAATTTGAAAAAAAAACAAATCGTATGAAATGATAATTAATTTTAAATTATTTAGCTTCAGGTAAAGCTATTGTAATATGTATGCTAAGTAGACCGAAGTGATAATTTCTCGTTAGAAACTGCAATTACACTATCGAACCATACTGACTGCAATTTTTCCTTACAATGGTTCGATCAAGATAGCTCAAGTTGCTGTACAGCACGCGTATCAATTTGTTTATGGGAAAATCAATTTGGTTGCGGCTTTCTTCCTAGCTCTCTCACCTAATGCTATGGTTGCTTTGGTTTACGCCGACCAACTCCTTAAGCAGTGTGAGCCAATATTTAAGATACCATTGAAGCCATATGGCCAGATAAAAAAAAATGACATGAATTGACAACCACAATTCACATCACCTCCACGTGAAATGACCAATTCCTTATCCCAATGTGGTATGAGCTGTGTAGCATGTAGCGCTGTCTTGATGGAAGCACATTTCCTTGGTGGCCAGATCATCCAACACAGTTCAAAGGAAGATCAACCTATAGTGCTCGGTGTGACAGTGATGACCTGTCTTACTCCGTTCTCAAACAAATATGATCCTCGTATATACTTATCTAAAAAAGCGGCTCACCGCTCCACAGCATATTAGATGAATATACGTTGCCGTCTGTAGTTATTCATGGTCATTTAAGAGACCAAACTGAAGCAATGACAACACTAGTTTCACAGATGTAGCTTCAATAAAATGGACTTTATCAAATATTAAATTTCGGAAGTCCTTTTTGGAGGAACCTCTTTGCTGTTTACAGCAATTGCATCCAACCGACAGTCATACATGGACTACGTTTCGCATTCTTTTTCGAACCTGCAAAGAGTAAAGGAACTAATCATGACTGTAAAGTATCGAAAAAAATAATTCAAAGTGAAAGCGCTGTCGCAACATAGATTGTATTTCACATTTTTATTACTAATTCAGTAGAATGTGCTTTAAGGAAATAAAGGGTCTTGTTTCCAGAAATCGTAACATTTTACTTAGAAAGCAATTTCTACATAGAGTACATCCATAAGTTTTCGATTGGCCAATGGATCACTTAATGAATTGTACGGGTCTTTCTTAATACTATTCGTACGTGGAATACTGTTTTTAATGCAAATTTTCTTGTTACTTACAGATAAATTGATTCTAATCTAATATTCATATTTCCTTTGCAACGGCTTCTTCTTCTCTTTGTCTAACATACTTATTTTCTAAGATTCAAGAAAACTGAAACACTTGAGTATGGGCCATCCCTTAAACATAATATATGAATTTAAGCTTCCACTCTACACTCAAGAGTAGCAATACTACATCAAATTTCGTATATAAAAAGTAAAATCCTTCCAGTTTTTTTGCCGGTCTAGGTTCCTTATTACAAAAACCTCTTATATTTTAAGCAATAAGTATTATCCTTAATTAATATCACCCAACCTATCATAAACATTAACGTTAATACCAACGTGACTCATTGATTGTTTCTCAAAATCAATATCTTTGTTCAAGTCACCTTTAAGAAATTGAATCCGAAAAAAGACGTTTTTTTTAATACTCGCCGCAGTCTAGGGCAGTGTGTAGAGTGTTGGCTTATAAGACATGAGGCCATGATTCAAACTCCAGGTCAGACATATCTAACTAAACGAAATCTGAAGAAATATTTCTTCTTGTGAGTATTGTAGTGTTCGTATGCGCATCATACTTATTTTGTGATTCTTGTAAATGTTGAGTCATAGAGAGTCGAAATCAACAATATCATATGTGTTGTTAGGTATGAGTATGGTGAGTACTTCAAAGTTTGAACGTGAGTAGTATGAGTATAATATTAAAATAAGTACGAATGAGTATAAGTATCAGAAATTATGAGTATGATTCCATTCTACTCATCTTTCTGAATACTCATTGCTGATCTCTGATGTGGATTTTTAATATGTTGACTACAGATTGTAGCTAGATTTTCCTGTTCTCTTTAGAAGCCAGATCAGTAGCTTACGTTTCCAGAGAGAGAGAGAGAGAGAGAGAGATAGGGAGAGTTGCCAATCTCATGTTTGAATTCCCTTCAATAAATAGTTGATATGCAATACTCTTCTGGTGAAAGTAAATAAAATTGTCATGATATGTCTCACAACGTTAAACTGTAGATGTATGTATGTGTGTATGTGTGTTATGCAATACAATAATTCATGGGCTTGACGTCAATGTAGTCATATTTTGCAATATGTTTTCACCAATTTTGGAGCATTTGGAGAAAATTTCTTATCTCTGCGTATAATGTTACTTAGGTAATCTGCGACTGTCTACAATTGGTTTTGGAAAATTCGAATTATTGTCTGATCTTATTGATCAGTGTATTACTTTTTAGAACTTCTCTATAAGATTTATTTTATCTTCCTAGATTTGAATATGATATGTCGAACTTAAAGTTGGTGTCTTTTTCATTTACAGCACTTGGTGCTGTTAATATTGATAGCAAAATTGTTTCTAATTACAATGCTTAAATACCTTCAGTTTAATTGATATCTTAATGAAATTGAATATAATCTTTCAATATGAATGTATAAATTTTAAATTAAAATTTTAATACAGATTATTACGCTATACATACGCCCCAAAATGCAAATGGCTCTTAGGAATATGGATCAATTTAAATTCCATAATTTTAATTCAACCTCATCCACGTTGTTATCCTCCCCCCTTTTAAAATATTTCTAAGAAAATATTCACTTTGAGGATTTTGCGCTACTATTCGCTGTGACAGTCTTTAGTGTGGATGCCTTTCTCCCCTTTATTGTTGTTTGCTTGCCATGGTTTTTGCTCCCAAAGTTTTTCAATCTTTAGTAGTTTATAGTTTGAAATTGCTGTTCTGTTATTCGTATTATTTTCTTCTTTGACATCATAATTGTTGTTATGGAGTCGTTTGTTTGGTATTTCATAATATTTTCTTATGTGGTACCCTACTTTGTCACTGCTGGTGACATTCGATTGTGTTGACATTGGAGTTTTGTTTTCGTTCATAGTCGATTTTAAACTGTAGGTCCCGCCACTTATGCATACAATTAACACACACAACATGATTGGTGTGAGAAGCTAGGTCGTATTCCTAGCTAAAGGGTTGTAATGGCCAATTGGTTGTAGGTGGTCCAACATATCTTGAAAAGTGCTGAGTACAGCAATGGATAGCAGATACTTGAGTTAAACAAGAGAGCTGTTTAAACTCTAATAGGAATTCCAACGGGACACTGGACTATTGACAGTTTCGCTGACAAACTCGATCTACCCCACCAGGAGTGCTGCACAAGCTGCCAGGATAAGGAAGAAATGGAATCGATACAACATCTTTTATGAGAATGCCCTGTACTTTAAGACAGGCGTCATCGGTTTCTGGGTCACAGAACGTTTGAAGATCTGAGCTTCGTGGCGAACGTGCCGCTAAATGAACTGACTGGTTTCATATGTAAGACGGCATGGTTCAAACCCATCACAAACGCATCATGACAAAGTCATCTCTGGCATAATACAATGGGCCTGATGGGCCACCGAGTTAACTTTCCCGTGAATGCCAAGCTTCATAACATACATAATTGGCCATTACAACCCTTCAGTCAGGATTACGGCCTAGCTTTTCAACGCCACTCATAATGCGTGTGTTAATTTTAGACATGAGTGGTGGGACCTACAGTTTAAAGTCGACTCCGAACGACAGATTTTTGAGAAACTTTTCATGGCAATTTCAGAGTTTTTGCCAGAAATCTGCTGAGAGGAAGTCGCCGAAGAATTATTTTTTCATATTTTCGTTTTGATGTCTGACCAAGAGTTTGAACCGTGGCCTCACGTCTAATAAGCCAACATACTAACTACTAGACTACGGCGACTTTGCGGGCTTTACTTTTTCATTCCATATTTCTTACTCAAATATTTTAGCAGAAGAAATCTCAGATCAATATTAAGAAGAGGTCCCTACTGCCTCAATGCATTGTGTTGGAACTGAGGGCAATAGATTATGGCAGGCAGAGAAGATGGAGTAGTGTTTGTGGATATTAGATCTGAATCTATTATAAGTGACAGGAAGGAAATATGTTCCACATACGAATAATGCGGTTATAGAACAAAATCCCTGTGTAATGTATTGTGCCCAACAATTTTCAATCGATCAAGAACGGATAGGCTCTTCGTGTCAGGCGTGTTTTGTGTAAAAATATAAAATATTCGGAAACAATTCCATTTACTTTCCTTTAACACATTCCGTTGAAGTTGCTATAAAATGTCAACGCACAAGTCACAATGCAGCAGTTCTCTAATGAATCAATAGAGTTGACCCCACCGACTGTAGGTTGAATGTGAGTGGGTCACTCACATTTCGTCTCAATCCTAAAGGCTTGGTTAACTGTCAAAGCAATAAGAATGATAAATAACACCGTCATCTGCAAGAGGGTAAACAGAATTACAAATTAAAGGGAAAAGGTCATTGAGAACTTTAGGAAATAGAGTTGAAGACAGAGCGTAATTTAACAGTATCACGAATGGAATCCTTTCTATGCAAACCCGTATGGTGCGATCTTTGAGAAACAAATCAAGAGAACTGACAAATAACACTGAAAGCTGGAAGTTTATAAGCATTTCGAGCTTTTGCCAGAGGAATATTTTTATTTCTGATGTTGAAAAACCTTATTATTGTGTGATGTGAACAAAACTGTGTCACATGCCATATGGAATGGATACATCATACATTATTGGTCATTACAATCCTTTAATCAGTATTACGACCTAGTTTCTCACACCACTTATGTTGTGTGTGTTAATTTTATCTATAAGGGGCGGAACCTACAGTTTTGAGTCAATTGCCAACTAAAGACTTTTTGAGCAACTTTTCGTTGAAATGATATTTTATTTATTCTCCGAGTTTTTGCCAGAAATCTGTTGAGAAGAAGTAGGCGAAGAAATAGTTTTTTTTTTTGTTATAGATGTCAGACCTGGGATTTGAACCATGGCCTCATGTCTAGTAAGTCAACACACTACCTGATACACTACGGTGGCTTGGCAGTGGGTACCATAAGCATATTGGGTGGCAATTTTGGTGAGCAATCAGTCAACTCTTCTGGACTATTTTTTGTCTCGAATACAAGGAGAGTTCAGGTACAGTTTTAGCTCTGGAAACTTTTGAAGTCGCCGTAGTCTAGTAGGTAGTGTGTTGGCTTATTAGACGTAAAAGCCAGGGTCCGTGCCCCACACCAGACATCAGGACAAAATACAAAAAGTATTTCTTCGGCGACTTCCTCTCAGCATTTCTGGCAGAAACTCTGAGAGTAAATAAAATTGCCATGAAAAAGTTTCTCCAAAATCTGTCGTTCGGAGTCGACTTTAAACTGTATGTCCAACCACTCATGTATAAAATTAACACACACAACATAAGTGGTGTGAGAGGACGTTGTACAATGGGTCAATTCGACTTCCGGGTACTGTACTTGTCTTAATTGACAAGTACACGTCCTCTAACATAACCTAACCTAGCTCTGGCAAACAACATTATCAATGACAACATTTATGAAGAACCGAAAAAAAGAAAAACGAAGAAATTTAAGAAAATTTAAAACTAAATGACAGACCTTTCATTCAAAACTCTTTAAACGCCTACAACATTGGAAAACGTGTTAAGCCACTTGAATGCAAAGTAAATTTAGTTACTCTATACAACTGGAGTCTGGTTGTTCGGTTCATAATCTTTCAGAGCTTTCTATTCTGTAGCCTACGAAATAGTCGCTGTTGATTGAATTTTTCTTTCCTACTTCTTTGTTGTTGTATTTTTTTTCTGGCTCTACAATTTCTGGTCTTGTAATTCCACTAATATCAGTACTTTAGTGTTTGCAGTAATTACTTTGAAATTAGTTTCGTCACAGAACTTTTTGAATATTACAGTTAAAAGGAAAACATCTTGTTTAATAGTTTGCTAACACACACACACATACATACATATATTTCCATTATATAAAAAAAACTACTATAACGGTAGTTATTCAAAGAAGTCTACATACATACATACATACTATATATTGTATATCAGGAATAAACTAGTGCACGTATACCATGTGAAAGTTGTACTTTTATGCCATTATTTGCCTCTCTTATGCCTCTTTGTATTGTGTTTTCAAGTATTTTCATAACGATTTTCAGTTTCGGTAAACTTTATGCCTCATGGCGGTGTTTTATTCTAAAAAGTCAAAAGAAGAACATAAGCTAACAAACACAAATACATGCATCACATACAAGTATGTATACACACACATTTGCTTACATATGCAGATACATACATATGTTTATATTAATATCCTAGGATATGGAAATATTATAAATGCTTTGTAAATATACTCATACCGAGTAGACACGTGAGTGTATGAAAGCAGCTCATATGGCACACACACACAGATACAGCGTTTGTTAAAAAGTTATAAAGATATAAAAGGCAACAAAGGAGTTTTAAAACAAAAGGTTCATTAGTGTTTAATACAACGTTGAAAGTGGTATTGGTAAGCTTGTGTGTGTGACTGTGTAGGTATGTTTTTATGCCAAAAGATGCTTAAATATTGGCATAAAATATAGGCTTCCGTTTGAATTTTTGTTCTTTTTTTTCTTCTACTCGTTCGTATGTTCATGTTAAAGTTTTTAAATGTCTCCTGGCATTTTAAATTTCCCAAACACACTACATTTTATAGTTTTAATACGAATTTAAATAGGCTGCCTAAATGGCATTAAAATACAATATTTTATAAACATATTTGGTCATATAAAAAGTATACCCAGTTCGTTTATTCCTTATTGAAAATCAACTTTTGAACGAGTACAATCAGAGAGATTTTTAAGAATGGTATTTGCCAGAGATGAAGTCCCCGCCAAAAAATTTTTATATTTCGTTTTGTTGGAGATGTCTGACCTAAGGTTTGATCCGAGGCCTTACATCTAAAAAGCCAACAATCTACTTACTAGACTACAGCAGCTTCAACATAACATAACCTCATTTAAATATTATCCATCACGGCTTCTCTGGGTGTAGAACAATCAAAATGTCCAATTTTCCATAACACGGTGCATAAATCAATCCGAATTAGACCGATGGCATGGGTCACGTTGGCTGTAAGAACTGCAGAGATTCGTTACTTACTCGCATACACTTGCGACATAAGAAAACCTCTTTGAAAATAGTCTAACCGGGTCAAATCGCATGAACTCGTTGGCCAGTTTACATTACCTCCATGTAAGATGGTCATGTCCTCAGTGTGTCATGTGGCACACCCCATCATATTGAAACCACATGTCTTTCGTATCTACATACATACATACATAATTGGCCATTACAACCCTTCAGTCAGGATACGACTTAGCTTCTCACACCACTTATGTTATGTGTGTTAATTTTATATGTACATGAGTGGCGGGACCTACAGTTTAAAGTCGACTCCGAACGACAGATTTTTGAGAAAGTTTACATGACAATTTTATTTACTGTCAGAGTTTTTGCCAGAAATCTGCTGAGAGGAAGTCGCCGAAGAAATACTTTTTATATTTTGTTTTGTTGTCTGGCCTGGGGCTCGGACCCTGGCTTTTCGTCTAATAAGCCATGGCGTATCTAGATCATTCAATTCAGCCCAAAGAAGTTAGTAGTCATATACCCTTAGAGCCAGCCAATGCTTTTCCTCAAAAATATGGACCTATGACACCTACATAGCAAAATTCACGCCAAACAGTGAAAATTTTTTTTGATATCCGGACCTTCAGGCAAGCAGTTGGCAATCATCGACTTACAGTGATCGCCATTGACCTGTTTAGCCTCGTTCTCAAATAAGTATGGACCAATGATGCTGCCCTTCCAAAATACACATCAAGCAATGGGAAATTAAGTACGCAGTCGAAGCTCTTCGATGTCATGTAGACTGGCATCATCCAAAATACGACAATTTTGTTTGTTCACGTACCCATACAGATACAGAATTGATCTCATCACTGAAGTGATTCTGAGTTATAATTGGGGGCATGTTCCAACTGTTCCACAACTCCTTCAGCAAACCTAATTCTATGTCTAGGGGCAGTTTCCAAGTGTTCCATAACACATTCAGCAAAACCTCCTTCGTTGTCTATAATCGTCGATAGCGATTTGGGAAAACAGACTGAAAAACTGACACTTTGGTTGAGAGTTGTACCTTTAACAGATTGGCCGTTATCAACTGTCATAGTTCGGAAGACCCTCTTTAGAGACCCTGTATGTGTTCCAAAAGCTGGCGATTTCGTTGGAAGGCAGCTTGTACGCACAATCTGCGACCTGTTACAGGACAAAGTTGGTCCGACTGTTTTAAACAAACCGGGTAGTCCCCGCTCGGTTCACAGAGAAGCCAGCAGGAATATACCTAAAATAGTGTAAAATAGACTAGACTTGCTAGACTTGTAAGGATAAGAAGAGAAGTGGTTGTCCTATATCCTCATTCCATCCTCCACATGATTGCTATTTTCATTAGCTACTGTTCTATTGACATTTGCTTAAACGATTTTTACAGGAGTTATGGGTTTTAAGTTCTCCTGAACGATACTAATTTTCAGCTTAAATGACGGTAACAAACTCTGGCCATAAAGGAGCGGAGGTTTAAAATCTCATAATTTTTTCCATCCTTGAATGAACATTTTAAAATAAAGATCAGCAGTATGGCTGAATGAAGTAGCCGAAGTCTGGTAGGAAGTGTGTCGGCTTATTAGCCGTGAGGCCGTTGTTCAAACCCTAGTCTAGACATGTGGATCAAAACTAAATATGAAGAAACACTTCTTTGGGCGACATCCTCTCAGTTTTTTTTTCTGAAAAAAAATCTGAAAGTAAATGAAATTGTTATGAAAAAATTCTAAAATTCGTCATTTGGAGTTCGCTTGAAACTTTAGGTTTCGCCACTTGTGGATCAACTTAACTTTCCATATTGTGGTGGTGTGAGAAGCTGAGTCGTAATCCTGACTAAAGGATTGCAGTGCCCTATTAAGTTAAGTAAGTATAGCTGAAGTTTAGTCGCCGTAGTCTAGTTGGCTTATTAGACGTAAAGGCCACGGTTCGTGCCCCAGACCAGACATCAAAACGAAAATATGAAAAAATATTTCTTCGGCGGCTTCTTTTCAGCAGATTTCTGGCAAAAATTCTGAGAGTGAAAAAAATTGCCATGAAAAAGTTGCTCAAAAAAAATGTCATTTGGAGTCGACTTTACACTGTAGGACCCACCACTCATGTATAAAAATTAACACACACAACATGAGTGGTGTTGAGAAGCTAGGCCGTAATCCTGACTGAAGGATTGTAATGGCTAATTATGTATGTATTAATGTAAGTATAGCTGAATGGTTGTTCCCCTGGTTGGATATAAATTGCGGTATTACAGTGGCCCTAAATAATTTCCTAAATGTGACCTTACCTTTCAAGGACGTGCCGCCACATAACCTAACCTTACCTAGCATACACAAATATTTTTTATGTGCCATTATTTTATCACAATCAGTTTTGAACTTTATCTTACGTTTGTGGTAATACTTCCTGTATACGTTACATGTCAACTTTATCCCACTGTAGTCTGCAAAGCATCATACCTAAAAAGTATTATTTTTAATTAAACTTCATTTTGTTTTTTTGTTATTCCAACGGTAAAAGAAAAGACATTTTAATTAACATGAATAATTATTTTTATTGCCTTAATGGGTAACTGATGTGTGTTTTGGGATTAATTTTCAACACATTAAGTTTTCAAAAGTATACATACACACGCATAGACACACACAAATGTTTTTTTACATGAAAAGTTTATATTATAAATCACTTAAATAATTAACATATATACACATACATACATATGTATGTATATATATGTTATGTGAGTGTATGGGTAAATTTTAATTGTATTTATAATTGTAATAAAGTTCTACTAAAAACTGATTTATTACGTTCACATTACAACAACAATGTTTGTATTTAAATTAACTACAAACCGAACCAAACAAAAAAAAAAAAACAAGAAACAGAGAAATAAAGAAAAGAAAAGAAATATTATGAATACAATACAACACAATTACTGTAATGAGATGAGAAAATATTTGAAGAATGAATCTAATTATTGTAATTAGAAAATGATTAGAAATAGTATATGTATGAATGGTATGTATTCGTCAACATATGCTTATTAATCATACACACACGCCCAAGTTCTATAATTTCCATGTAATTAAGTTTTTAATCTAACTGTAGTTATTAAATGAATTTCTAATTAAAAAAAAAAAATATATATTTTTTTTAAATTAAAGTAACTTAAATTAAATGGCGTTAAAATACTACATTTGCAGAAAGTGCTTTACTAACCTCAGCCCCTTAAATAGACCCCCAAATTAACATAAAATTCGCTTATAAATATACTTTAGGGTGCCCTGCTAGTCTAGTGGATAGTGTGCTAGACTTTTAGCGTGTTCGATTCCCACCAGAGACTCTGGTCTGTGACACTACACCGAGCATATAGTCAAGTTACTCCGCTCGTATATAATTAGAATATAATTTGTAATTTTATTGTATTTAATAAGTAAATAAATAAATAGATATCCTTTAATAGAGAAAAACCTTTTCACTGAAGAAAAGAAGAAAAGTTATAGTGCAACGGTACGTACGATATGTGTTCCTAGTCATCATAGATTTATTGGAAATGAGGAAGGGAATATTCAGGATAACATAGCTAGTTTATTCCATGCCATAAGCTTGCATAACCCAATACCTTTCTGTGCATTCAAGACCAAGCTGAGAAAGCAAGCGAAAATATCATTTCAACTATTGTGAACAAAATGACCATAATGTGGGGAATACCACGAGCATTTTGAAACTCAATAAAGGCGACTTAAGCATGCCTATTAGTGTACTTACGGTAAACTTCGCCTTACATATACACATAAACCTTATTGTTGTAGTGAAAAAGATGAACACAGGGCATGCTGTGAAGACATCGCAACATGTGTGTTGATTAAAAACTTAAAGTCGACTCCGAACAAGAGATTTTTTGAGAAAGTTTTCATGGCAATTTTATTTTTTTTTCAGAGATTTTTCCTGAAATCTGCTGAGAGAAAGTCGCCGAAGAACTATTTTTTCATATTTTCGTTTTGATGTCTGATCCGGGGTTTGAACCGTGGCCTTTACGTCTAATAAGCCAACACAATACCTACTAGACTACGGCGACTACAATTATGACATTGTAATGTTAAATGCAGTTAAATTAGTCGCCGTAATCTAGTAGGTATTGTGTTGGCTTATTATGCGTGAGACCGCATGGTTCAGATATCCAATGACAATGACCACCAATGGATCAGATATCTAGAACAAAATGAAATATGAAACGATATATTTCTTCGGCGACTTCCGCTCAGACAATTTCTGGCAAAAACTCTGAGAGTAAATAAAATTGCAATGAAAAGGTTTCTCAAAAATCTGTTGTGCAGAGGCGACTTTAAATTGTAGGTTTCGCCATTTGTGTTTTTCTTTTTTTTTCCTGCTGAGGAGGAGTAAATGTACCTAACCGCACCAAGGGGAAGTCGTCACTATCCCCACTGTGTGGTGCCCTCATCCACTAAATCTCCCCCTCCTCTTTTGAACTCTTTGTACCCACTCCGGAACTACCGTGGTATTACTTCGAAGTTTAGTCCGTCTGGCCATTTGGCCCCTTCATATTCATATTGAATATTTCCGGATTGCGCAACAAAATCTGAGGTGTTCAACCATCCGTTCTAATTCTCTCATTCAAATCAAATTTCTTAGATTTTAGCAAGGCCTCAGTGTAACTGGCCATTCTTTTCCAATTTTCCTCGCTCCTCAGAAGTACATCGCAGAAATTCTCGAGAGAACGGACGCCGAGTTTGTCCTCAAGATTCCTTCTTTCTGAACTAGAATTCTCAAAATGAAAGAGGGTGTGTTCCGCATTATCAATCGACGCATCATCATAAATGCAATTTGGTCGTGTCTTTTTTCTTCATTTTGAACAGATATTTACAAAAATAACCGTTTCCGGATAACAGTTGTGTTAAATAATAATTAACCTCACCAAATTTCCTCTCAATCCAGCGAGAAATATATGGGAGAAGTTTTGCCGTCCTCTACCACTTGATTTAGTGTTCCATTTCTCTTGCCATTGTTGTATGGTTTGAGAGACATTCAATGTCTCTCCGTACAAGTTTTTAGTCTCACACACTCTCTTCCGCTTGCTTGCCTGTAGACCTATAGGTATTACACCACTGATTACTAGTATTGCTGACTTAGATACAGTCCTATATGCCGATGCCACTCTAAGAACCATTTGTGTTTATAATTAACACACACAATAGGAGTGCTGTGAGAAACTAGGACCTGACTGAAGGGTTTTAATGACCAATTATGTATGTATGTATGTAATGTTAATTTCTATTGACAGAGAGAAATAAACTTCATTTAACAATTCATCTCGTTATTTAGAGCATTACGTATGTATTAATTATGTGGTCACTATGGCTTTGTTTGTAAACATGAACGAATATATTAATTTGTTTAAATTCATTCATTTGTTTTGTTTTTTGTTCATTGCATTCATGTAATTATAATTAAATGGTAATAATGTTGCGGTTAAGCTGACATGAGGGCAAAACTTTGATGTGAAACGAATTAATATTTATTGAAACTGCAATTGCAATTAAATTAATACCAAGTTTTTTTTTCTTTTCTCTACAATTGTTATTAGTTTTTTAGCAAAAAGAAATATTAAAATCAAATGAATTTAATTTGAATTGGAATTATTAAAGAACAAATTAATAAAATTAACTTAAAATTTAAAACAAAAAACCAGCTTTAACTCATTAAAAAACTTTACTTCATTTTTATTTATTCGTTCCTTTGATATTAGTTTTCACAAATCTACCATGAAATAAGTTGCTTGAAAATAAAAAACTTTTCCCATTTCTTTTATGGTGGGACACCAAGCATCATTCCCCAAAACCATTCACTAAATGCGTTCGTTTTTCATTTTTTAATGACTCATTTCGTTTTCGCAACTAACGCGAAATTATTTGTTAAGGTAATTTAGAGCATACCGACCGACCAACTAAAGGAAACGAACGAAACTAAAGGAACGAACTTTAAAGGAAAGTGGAAGAAAATATTTCATTTTAAACTATTCCTTGGGGAAAGGCAAGGGCAGAAAACTTTTCAAATTAAATACTAAAGTTTTTCTATCAAATGCAAAAAGTTTTTATTTTTTTTTTTAAACATTGTCTCCTAGAAAGGGAACATTTGCTCAAAAGCACTTAAGTAATGTTTGCTTAGCCATCACTTAAAGCAAAATAAATTCCAAAATTGTTGTAGAATTATTGGCTTATTATTCTTATCGTCGCAAAGGAATTAATCGTACAGAAGTTGAACCTTAGAAGTCACCGTAGTCTCGTAGATAGTGTGTTGGCTTATTAGACAAAAAGCCAAGGTTTAAACCCCACGTCAGACATCTCCACCTAAGCGAAGTATGAAAAAAAATATTTCTTTCTGCAGTCTTCTGGCAAAAACTCTGGGAGTAAAATAAAATTGCCATGAAAAGATCAAAAATTTGTCATCCGGAGTCGACCGTAAGTCACCTCACTCCTGAAGATTACATCTTATATATAAAATGAATGTGTGTTTATTTGCTTGTGGGTTTGTTTGTCTATAGTGGGTTTGTTTGTCGGCTGGACCGATTTTCTTGAAATTTTCACAGTATCTTCCTGTATGTCTGGAAGGAGTTATAGGCTACTTTTTATTTTAAAATTTAAAGTAGGCGAGGTGCCACGCCCACATACCCAATATGTATTTAAAGTCGCATATCTCATAAACTACAACAGCTAGAGTCCTCAAATTTTGTATGGACGACGTTGACGTATATATGAACAAAATGGGCGGATTGGCTATCGTGGGTGTGTCACCTCCCATAGTCTATATATATACAAATTAATGTCTGTTTGTATATGCCTTACAGAATCGTAAACTATGATATGATCTTCAGCAAAGTTGTTGCGCATGAGCCGACGAAGGTTTCTAAGTTGGTACGACCAATGTCCGATAGGTGGCGCCACTGAAAATTACTCAAAATGGGTTAATTCGTTACTGTGCATTTGATCATGTTATGATCTTTAGCAAAGTTGTTTCGTATGAGCCGACGAAGGTTTTTAAGTTAATATGACCCATTTCCGACAGGCGGTGCCACTGAAAAATTTCTTAAAATGAATTAAATCGTAAACTGTGCATTCTTTAACAAAGTTGTTGCGCATGAGTTGGCGGAGGTTGGTGCGATTAATTTCCGATGGATGGCGTTACTGAAAATTATTCAAAATTAATAACAAGCAATTGGTCGACCTACACCTCAAGCACGGAAGAAAAGAGCATTACGATGCTCAGAGTCAGACGAGCATTGAGACTGGAAAATCTCCTAGTATATGCCGCTGAGACCCGTTCGCTGGAACCACTTGAACAACGAGAAGTGAGATTAGAAACTGATCGAATGCATACTACTCAGGCCCGTTCATCTGAATCATCAAGACAACGGGAAACAAAGTCAATAAAATTATTCTAAATTAATTGGACATTTTGTTTGTAATGTCTTTCCTTCAAATTTATTTTAGTTGGTGGCGCAGCAACACGCGCAGTGTACAGCTAGTTAATTTATAAAATTAACATGCACAATACAAGGGGTGTGAGATCCTGACTGAAAGGTTATATCCTCTCAGGCGCCTCTCCTTTTTGCACGTCTTCGCCAGTTGGTTATACCAATCAGTGACATGCTTCCTCTATTTGGTCCTTCCAACGCAAACAAGATCGTCTTCTTTGACGACGCCGAAAATCCACCCATCAAATTGTGCTGATAAATACCCTATTGGTTATTAAAACCCTTCAATTGCCTATTGATTATGACCTAACTTCTCCTACCATTAATGCTGTGCGTTATTTTTATGCGTGAGTGGTGGGACCTACAGTATTAATTCAATTCCAAATGACAGATTTTTGAGAAACTTTTCATGGCAAGTTTATTTACTCTCAGAGTTTTTGCCAGAAATCTGCTGACAGGAAGTCTTCGAAGAAATATTTTTTGTATTTCATTTTTCTGAAGCTTGGCTTCACCCCTAATAAGTCAACGCACTACCTACTAGATTACGGCCACTTTAATGCCTGCCCTTTCCATAAAGAGGAGAAAATTCTTAAAATCTCCTTTCCTGTCATTCTTGTCTAAACTCTGCAATACAAACTGCTGGAATAGCAAAATCATTTTGGAACCTATAGGGAATGTTTGATATCCGTGTTGTATATCAATTGCAGGTTCACAAAGGGCCTAAGCGCTGGCTCAAGTAGGATTTTGAACATCAATCATCTTTTGCCATCAAATCTATCATTTGTTATCAGCAGACATTTGAGTCAATTGTTTGAACAGAAAACTTCAGGAATTTGAGTTTTTATAAATTATTGGAATATATATACGAGAGAAAAAAACCAAAGAAGTCAAATGAACGTAAACAAAAAATATGTGAAGTCGTTGTAGTTTAGTCAATGTAGGTTATTAGACGTGAGGCCAATGGTTCAAACCCCAGGTCAGATATCTCCAACAAAACGAAATATGAAGAAAATATTACTTTGGCGACTTACTCTCAGCAGATTTCTGGTAAAAACTCTGAGGATAAATAAAATTGAAAAGTTCCAAAAAAAATCTGTCCCACCACTCATGTATAAAATAACACTCACAACATAAGTGGTGTAGGAAGCTAGGTTGTAATCCTGACTGAAGGGTTGTAATGACCAATTATTGTATTTAAAAACATGTGATCCGTCGAGTTTAGACGAATGAGTTTTTGTCGAAGGGAAGTAAGGAAGAAAAGTAATGGTTTTGTAGACAATAATTTTTTTGCAGATTTGGAAATACCCATCCCAGATAGAACGAAATATTGTGTAATTGGAAATGGTTCAAAGTGAGTGAGACTTTCTAATTTATTCCTTATCAATAAACCAACAACTAGCAATACGTTATGAACAATGTCTTAAAGCCTTAAAAGTCCTGAGAAAAAATATTTTGTATTACCATATGCTTACTTTGAATATTTTGTTATGCCACTCACGAATCGATTTAAAATTATCGTATATGACGTGCTGTAGTTTAGTAGGTATTGGATTGGCTTACTAGACCGTGAGGCCAGGGTTCAAATTCCTGGTCAGACATCAAAACGAAAATATGAAAAAAATATTTCTTCGGCGACTTCCTCTCAGCAGATTTCTGGGAAAAACTCTGAGAATAAATAAAATTGCTATGAAATGTTTCTCAAAAATCTGTCGTTTGGAGTCGACATTAAATTGTAGGTCCCGCCACTCACGTATAAAATTAACATGCACAACATGAGTGGTGTGAGAAGCTAGGTCGTAATCCTGGCTGAAGGGTTGTAATAACCAATTATGTATGTAAGTATATAATCAATTAGCAATGCGTTTTAAACCATGCTTTAAAGGTCTTGGGAAAACTATTTTGTATTTCCATATGCTTACTTTGAATATTTTGTTATGCCACCAATGCATCCATTAAAATTATCCTTTACGTGACTTGGTGTTCTTTATTTTGGAATGTTGCTGACATTTAATCCTTCGCCACGAAATTAAAGAACATATTGCCTGTTTGAGAGTAATTACATTAATCTTAAGCAACTTTAATTTTCTGGTACACACTTCTATTGAAACAATTTAATGGTTTCATGAAAATTTCATTCTGAGCAAGTCTACCACTAATTTGCAAATTACTCTTATAGATTGGATTACATGTACAGATAATAAAGAAAAAAATGTCTTAAAAATAACGAAACTAACACTTAAGCTCTGAATTTTCTTAAATCATTTTCTCGCTTCCATGCATAGAATCCTTTTAATTAACTCATCAATATGCCGCCTAATTATATATTAATAGAACGCTTGCCTGCCAGTGCAACTTAATGTGTACAACTCTAAAGCCTGAAAATAAGAACTTGATCCCATCCATAACATGGCTGGCATCAGTGTTATACACTTAACATATGTTTTTTATGCTAATTTATTAGACCATGTATGTTCAGACTGTGTAAACAGTTTGTAGTTGGAAAATATTGAAGGCACAAACACAAACACACAAACAAAAAATGAATGGAACTATGAAGAGTAAGGAAAAAAAACCCGGAAAATATAAGAGAAAATGCAAAATCCATAAATTCTCTGGCATGCATTAACTACTGAAGTTTATTACAATTGCAAAAAACCCTAAGAAAAGAGAAAGAGAGAAAGAGAAACAAAAAACAACAGAAAACCGAAAGAGAAAATTGCAAAAATTATTTCTGGCTCTGAACCTCACATTTTAAACATCTGTCGACAACATGTGACATGAACTTTATTTCCCATACAACATGCATGCAGCAACAGCAACAGCAACGCCAACGGCAACGGCATTACGACTTGTTTCCAGCCACAAGTAATAAACGATACAACAATTGAGCAGCAGCAAAAGAAAATGAAGAAGCATACAAAGTGGATAATGTTTTCTTCTGGTTGTACAGACATTCTTAAAAACTTTAAGCAACAAATGCAAACGTACATACGACTATATGCAATTGTATACGCAACAACAAGAATTTTTCTTTTCCGAGGTCATAGAGGAGGCAATTCTGTTACTCAAGAAGATGTGTAAAAAGAAAATTGCAAAATGTATGGACCACAACATGTCACATAAAAAATTTTCATTTCCAACCGAGTGTGCTTGTGTTATCCCTTAATTTTTTTTGTGTACCATGTTGTAGCCTACTTTTATGGTTATATGGTACGTTCTCATTGTTCTTGCCACAACAGCAGTGTCACCTACATTAACAGTTGAGCCTGTAAAAAGTATCTGTATGGGGTTACAATAAATAAAGTAAGAAAAAAAGGAGACCAAAAGTGCCCGAGAAAATTTTTATAAGATTCTGTATCTGCACCATAAAGGGGTCAACAATTAATTCTTACTATTATTGTAGGCCCTGTTAAGGTTCATATGAATGTAGCACAATAACAATATTACAGTGGAGTTAAATAAAAGATTCAGATTTATAGGTGGAACAAAACAAAAAGTAAATGAACGGATAGCATAGAATTTGATACAATTCAATTCGTAACAATTTTGTATTCAATCTTAGTGCCATGAAAATCATGAGATTTTGGAATCACATAAGATTTCTTTAGGTCCTAATACGAAAGAATAGAACGAAAAGGTCGATAATTTTTATTTTTTTATCAAATATAGTTGATTTTGATTGCACAAGCAAAAGCACACGAAGCAGCAAGCTGACTCTTTAAATTTAATCCCGAACTTAGAAATGGTATTCATTCGTTCATACATATTATAAATAAATTTCATTAAGATGATATCCAAGCCATGTATATATTTCAACGTTGTCCTCTTGTTGGTTTAAAATATTTTAATCAAATAATTTTTTTCCTACTTGTATTACATCTTCCAGTCTAATCCTTAAATAGATACCAATAATCCTATATCGTTTAAAAACAATCTCAAAAATATGGAACATCATCCACAGATCAGCAATGAGTATTAAAACATATGAGTAGAATCGAATCGTACTCATAACTTCTAATACTTATACGCACTCATACTTATTTTAATATTATACTCATACTACTCATATTCAAAGTTTGAAGTACTCATCATACTCATACTTAACAACACGAATGATGTTGTTGATTTCGAATCTCCATAACTCAACATTTACAAGAAACACAAAATAAGTATGATACGCGTACGAACACTACAATACTCACTAGAAGGTTGTGTGTTTGCAGCTTGTTAGCTGTCTTTCCCTTTTTCTATCTTCTTTTTTTGTAAATGCAACAACAACTAAGACTGTAAATTTTGATGAATGATTCGAATCACTCGAATCATTTATGAGTATTATATGTATTTTTCTAAATTTATGAATCTGAAAGAGTAGGCGTATGAATCAAATATATTTCAAATGGTATGAGTCGATGTCAACGTTGTACTCATACGCATACTTATAAATCATCGTGGTAGTGAGTACGAATAAATCAAAGTAGTTAAATTTCAATATTGTTGACTCACTTATATTCAAAATCTCATGAGTGCTTTTGAGTAGCGAAAAAATTATGCATTGCTGATCTCTGAACACAGCCTAAAAAACTACAGAAAGAATATGCTGAATGATTATTGCTTATGTAGGCACTGTGGCAGTAGCAACTGAAGGCAAAATTGCAAAATGAATTTCTGAAATTCTAGAATCAATATATTACCCCTAACATAAATGGTGTAGCTCTCACTCACTCATACATACATAATTGGTCATTACAGTCCTTCAGTCAATATTACGACCTAGTTTCTCACACCACTTGTGTTGTGTGCGTTTATTCAGAAGTGGCGGGACCTACAGTTTAAAGTCGACTCCGAACGACAGATTTTTGAGAAACTTTCATAACATACTTCGTTTAGTACAATACACTACCTACTAGACTATGGCGACTTCATTCAATAACGTCAAATATTTTGGAAACGTATTTGAGAACAAAATAAACTGAAACTCTTAAGGGAGCAACTGGACTTTATTGTTGTCAGAGAGTAATTGGCCTAAACTGGGGTATTATCCCTAAACTATTATAATACTAGAGTTACGTGGCCCTTAGATCCCTAGAGAGTGTTCATATCCCATCTAAGATCATACGAGAAGGGTGGGAGCAGATTGTGACACATTCCTTTATGCTTTCCTGTACAATGCGTCAATCCAACCTCCGGGTACTGTTCTTACCTTAATTGACAAGTACACGTCCTCTAACCTTTTATGCTTTCCTGGTCACAGTGACATTAAATACCGATATGACAGAAAATTCTAATGTATTCGTATAATAGGTTGGCTTTTGTCTTTACACAAACTTCACTCATTTACAAAGGAAAGGTGAGATAATGAACCCACTTTGTAATAACCTGTGCTTTTGTTGACTAATAATGCCAACATGAATGCCTTCAAGACCATCCAAATATTTTTTAAGTCCAACGATGGTCTGTTCCGTTTTCTGCATTCTTGAAGGCTTATTTTATTTTTCTTTTGAATGGACCTTTGTCTTTGAGATCAAAGTTTTCAGAGACTAACGTTTTTACATCTAAGTAAAATATTTTAAGTTGCATCAGGCCGCTCGATAAAGAGTGTTGTCGTTCTCTTTGAGCGCTAAAGTGTCTCACTTGCCTGGATTCGTGGTCAAAGGGACTTTCCATGAGCTGGCCAGAGCAGGTGTACTAATTCCGGAACCCAATCGAAATGGGTATGCCACTTACATACATATATACATAATTGGATATTAAAACCCTTTAGTCAGGATTACGACGTAGTTTCTCACACCACTCATGTTGTGTGCGTTAATTTTATACATGAGTCGCGGGACCTACAGTTTAAAGTCAACACCGAACGACAGATTTTTGAGAAACTTTACATGACAATTTTATGTATTTACTCTCAGAGTTTTTGCCAGAAATCTGCTGAGAGGAAGTCACCAAAGAAATATTTTGTCATACTTCGTTTAGTTGGACATACCTGACCTAGTGTTTGAACACAGGCGTCACGTCTAATAAGCTAACACGCTACCAACTAGACCACGGCGACAAGGGTATTCCACTTACCTCGGTTATGTTGGTAATTAGGCGAACATTCTTTCGGGACGCCAACTTATACTGGATCAATTACGAATCTTGCTCCACTGCCAACTACACTTCAGCCATGATAGATGGAAGTCGCATCAACCAACTACTCAAACTTGATCGCAATGTCAGCTCGATCACAGTGCCATAGCGTTATGGGAAGCAGGCGTAAAGACTGCAACTCCCATCAAACGACTTTTGCCGTATTTGTGGGCCAGCCGAAGAGGAGGCAACTGTTAGCCACTTCCTATGTCAATGCCCAACTCTTGCGAGGTGCAGATTTAGGTTATTTGGCTCTCCGTTCCTTGTCAGCTTAACTCAATTGTCATCCAGTGACATCAAGGATATAGCTTTGTTTATTGAACTTTGAGGCTGGATTCCAGGCAGATTGGTAGATGGTAGATTTCAGCCAGTAAATGGTATTACAAAGGGCCGGTATGCAAGCTAAAGTGTGATTTGGTAATCAACGCTACCACTTCGACCTAACTTAACCTACATAAGGTTGACAATAATTCTCAGTTGTCTGTATTAAGAGAAAACGATGAATACACCGAAAACCGTATTAGAGTTTATAGAGTATAGAACAATAGAATAGATCTTAAAACAAATGCTTACAACTGTAGTAGAGTCAATTTTCATTTATTTTTCATGGTTTTCTACTCACCCGATTACATTCATGTGAAGAAAAGTGTGTCTGCCTATCGCATATTGATCTGCGTTTGTAAGAAATTAGTTTCTCACTCTTCAAAGTACCAAACATTTGGTTCCAATTTTTTTTCTTCCTTTCACAAATTCTTTTAAAACAGTTGTAATACAAATTCCTTACTTTTATCACTGACTGTATATTCATGCAAATGGCAAATTGCAAATTATATGCTCATGTTGCTGCATATTTATTTAAAATTTTCCATTTTTTTCATCTGTTTTGTCCATAGTTTCTCTGGCAATAATACATTCTCTCAATTATTCCAAACCATTGTGTATAATAAAATCCATGGGAGATTTTAAAAAAAACAAGAGCAGCAAAAAAATATTTTATCCTTTATTTGTTGTTGTCCATTTCCATGTCTATCGTATGTTGTATGTTTTAGTCATGGCTAATAGAGAAAAGGCTTATTGTTGTTTATGCCAATGTCCTGAGAGCCAAGGCTCTCAATATTCCCCATACGTAAATGTATACATAAGTACATGTATTTGGTATTGTTTATGTACGAGAATCTGTGCCTGATAGTCTATATCATATAAATAGAATCTTCATTAAGGGTACTTTAGATGATCCTTAGAGTAGTAGTAGCTGTTGCAGTAGCAGTAACAATAATAATAATGAATGCAAGCGTTGCACAGTGTAACGAAAAATAATACAAACACTAAGCAAATATCATAAAAAGTGTGTTGAAAGTCATTATATTTAAAAATAAAAATAAGAACAATGAATTCCCAAACTCGGCAATTACATACACACATACATAGTTAGCCATTACAACCCTTAAGACAGGATTACGGCCTACCTTCTCTCACCACTTATGTTATGTGTGTTAATTTTATACGGCAGTGTGGTGGCCTTAAAGTTGACTCCGAACAACAGTTTTTTTTAGAAACTTCTCATGGCAATTTTAGAGTTTTCTTTAGAGTTTTTGCCTTAGTATGCTAAGAGGATGTCGCCGAAGAAATATATTTTTTCTATTTCAGTTTGTTGGAGATATCCGACCTGGCACTTGAACCGTGGCATGATGTGTAATAAGTTTACCCACTAGACTACTGCGATTTAAGGGATTACACCAAAACATTTAAGGCATTACTGGCTTACTACTAATTATGTTGAGAGAAGCACGATGGAGCTACAACATTTGAGCGTACTTAACTAGACTCATTTTACTTGAAACCTCCTTACTGGAAAGCCTTCTACTAGAAGAAATGTGAAATGCAAATTTGCCATGACTCTGGCGCATATGTATTTCAAAATGGAACTTTGTGGTGTTTGGCTTATTAGACGAAAAGCTAGGGTTCAAACCCCAGGCCAGACATTAAAACAAAAACAAAAAGTATTTCTTCGGTGACTTCCTCTCAGCAGATTTCTGGCAAAAACTCTGAGAGTGAATAAAAATTGCCACGGAAAGTTTCTCAAAAATCTGTCGTTCGGAATCGCTTTTAAACTGTAGGTCCCGACACTCATGTATAAAAAAATTAACACACACAACATAAGTGGTGTGAGAAACTAGGTCGTAATCCTGACTGAAGGATTGTAATGACCAATTATGTATGTATGTATGTATGTACGTACACCTAAATCTTAAGAAAATCAAACAAGAAAAAGTCTATGTAATGGGATCAAATCGCACGATGTCGTTGGCCAGTTTACATCACCTCCACTTGAGAAGATCATGTCCTGAAATCGATCGTATGAAATGTCCACGAAGTAGGGCCGAACTGTTGAAACCATATGTCTCCTTGGTGTTCAGATCATCCAATCCGGATCAGACTAAAATACGTCCGTAATCGCTGCAAAACCAAAAACCCCGCCAAACTGTGACTTTTTCAGAATACATTGGACGCTCTTGGGTCTAAGATGGATTGGTATCGTCTGAAATTCGAAAATGTTGTTTGTTCACGTAGCCAGTTATACAGAAATGGGCATCATTGTTGAAGATTTTTCACTAAGTACGTTACCGGAATTAATCATCTATTTTGAGAAAAAAAATTTTTATTATTTGCACGTGTCTTTGAGTACCATGGTTATTTGGCAGAATAGACTGAAGAAATGAAAACAAGTTTGACAAATATAGTCTACTGTAGAATCGGATTGATTGAGGAAAAGATTGTTTCCGTTATTTACAAGATATTAGAGAGAGGTGGCAATGAAAGAAACAAATTTAACTAGGATATGCTACTGTCTATCGAAAATCATTAAATACATATGTACATACGTATGTAAATAATTGGTCATAACAACCCTTCAGTCAGTATTACAACCTAACTTCTCACAGCACTTATGTTGCGTGTGTTAATTTTATACATGAGTGGCTGGACCTGCAGTTTAAAGTCGACTCCGGAAGACAGATTTTTGTCAATTTTATTTACTCACAGACTTTTAGAGAGTCACCTAAGAAATATTTGTTTAAACTTTCCTTTGAAAATCATTTAATTACTGTCAGTTTAACTTGATATAAACTAAGAAAGGGTGTGCTAACGCAAGAGGTATTTGGTTTAATTATATGACTGGCGTTGAAAATTCCTAGAAATTTATTGTTACCCTCATAAATATGATAATAAAGAAACTTTTACCCTTTTCTAGAGAAGGTTAAATAAGTTAAATAGGCAATCAAATTGTTACTTATTTCTAAAAATTACAGAAGATTTAAAGAAGCCACCTTCCACGCTTTATTTACACTGGGTTTATGGTAAGTGTGGGAACTTCTAGAACTTTATTGTTGATTTGTTGTTATTTTATTTTGTTTATATATGGTCTTGTTATTATAATTTGACACAGAACACATAACTTATTTTATGTCAGGCTTATGGACCTTCAGTCAGGATTATGGACCTAGTTTGTCACACCACTTATGTTGTGTGTGTTAATTTAATACATGAGTGGCGGGACGACCTACAGTTTAAAGTCGACTCCGAACGACAGATTTTTGAAAAAGTTTTCATGACAATTTCATTTACTCTCAGAGTTTTTGCTAGAAATCTGCTGAGAAGAAGTCGCCGAAGAAATATTTTTTCATATTTTCGTTTTGATGTCTGACCTGGGGTTTGAATCGTGGCCTTACGTCTACCTACTACCTACTAGACTAAGGCGACTTCATACATGACGCACGCTTTAAATAAGAGCCACAACATAACTATTATTTGTACACGAAAAAATATCCTTCATAACTAAAAAACTCAAGACACTTCTAGAACCGAATATACCTACATTCCTTATTGCCATATTATTGTTGTCTTTATTTCTCAACACATTGTAGTATATACATACGTGTACTACATAGCTCTGTTGTACATGCCCAATTATTATTGTTTTTTTTTCTGTTGGTATTTTTGTCTTTCACCCTGAATTACCAATATTATCCGTAAATTCGTTTAAAGTATTTAATTTATTTACATGCAGTGCAAGTGCTAGTGACTGCCTGTATTCATTCGATGACCTTTAGGTTCCTAGTAAGATTTGCTTGCAAAATTCGATTTTATTTTAAAAATTTATTATTTACTGTCTTGCATTATATGTAAATGTAATGGATATAAAAATCTGCTAAAACAAATTCTGATTTATTGGATTTTATTTAAGATTATTGCAGATTTAAATTTCTTTTTTGAAATGTTTGATTACGGTATTCTAAGTCTCCAATAAGACTTGGGATTACATTATTTAACAGAGTAAATCTTATTAAAAAATATTTAAAAAAAACAAATGAAAAGAAAATTAGTTTGTTTCTATTTTTATGGAAGATAAGTGAAGTAAATAGTAACACGTTCGTATGAAATTTTAATTTTAACATGCAAAAAAAAATCCATCATAGCTGTAATGAGTTAGAATAATAAAAACAAAATATTCAGTAGGTCGTTTAACCTGCTAAGTCTGTTTTATAATAATTCGTTACCCTATTCTATCATTCATCCGAGTAAATAATACTACTGGTACCGACCAGAGATCAGCAATGAATCGTTTTTTTGCTACTCATAAGCACTCATGAAATTTTGAATATAAGTGTTGTCAACAATATTGAAATTTAACTACGCTGATTCATTCATACTGACTACAACGTTGATTTATAAGTATGAGTACAATGAGTATGAGTACAACGTTGACATCAAACTCATACCATTCGAAATATGTTTGATTCATATGCCTACTCATTTAGATTCACGACTTTAGAAAAAAATACTTATAATACATATAAATGATTGTAGTGTTCGTATGCGAATCATACTTATTTTGTGATTCTTGTAAATGGTGAGTCATAGAGAGTCGAAATCAACAACATCACTGTTATGTTGTTAAGTTTGATGAGTTTAATATGATGAGTACTTGAAACTTTGAATATGAGTAGTATAAGTTTAATATTAAAATAAGTATGAATGCGTATAAGTATCGGAAATTATGAGTATGATTCGAATATACTCATCTTTTACTCATTGCAATGAGGCAGGAAATCACTTAAAAAATTCTTCTCTAACTCTATAGTAAATTCAACAATCGATTTCAGGTTTTAAAGAGAAATCTTCTTGATTAGTCATATTGTGTGTTAATTTTATCCATGAGTATTAGAACCTATAGGTTAAAGTCAACTCCGAAACATGTTGATGGTAATTTTATTTACTCTCGGAATTTTTACCAAAAGACTTCTGAGAGGAAGTAGCCTGGTTTGAATCCCTTAAAAGGCATTTGTTCATCCAGGTTTATTTTTTCAATTTCTTTAACCCTATTGTTAAATTATTTTCTTCCCTATTTTCAATAATTTCTTAATTACTAGGTACACATATAATACATTAAGCAATGCATTCAGAAATTGTTACCCAAGTCAATTCTTTATTTCCACCTATGAAGTGAACATCAAGAGGCAAATGTCTTCATAGGAAACATTTATTGTAGACTAGCCTTAACTGTTTTATTTTTATTTTTTATTTTTTATTTTTGTTGGCGATGACATCTCCCAAACTTATCCAGTGAACAAACAACATATTTTTTCATCGTATTAAAGACGGCTGGTTTTGTACCAGAAAATGATGATTTGCGTAAAGCAATAACTTTTTGTTTTTTATTTCAAGTCAAATGCAGAAGCAACGATTTTGTTGTGAGAAATGAAGAACGTGAAAAACCTTAAAAAAAAGTTAGGTTACGCCGATTTGCAAACAATATTGGATGATGACAACATTTTTGGTCAGAAACAAATTCCCGAAATGTTCAGATCGTTTATAAACTGCCTTCAAAATGGGTGCCACTTGATTTGAGTGATGGACAGAAAAATTTCAAAAATCACTCGTGAATTTTCGCTTAAAAGATAATATATCCATCAAAGGCAATATATCTCTCACAATCCCAAACGGAAAAAATAGGGGTTAATTCGGGAAAGCCATCAATATCTGCTGCAAAATCAGATTGATTCGGTAGGAAGACAGTGTTGCGTGTCTGGTGGAACCAGAAAGGTAAGGCGTACCATGGGTTCATTAAAACTTAGTGAAATCTTCAATTTAATAATTAATTTGAACCACCAGAATGGGCCAAAAGACACGCAAGGTAATTTGACAACACAAAGAAAAACCAGTTCAAAGTATTAAGCTTGAATCTACTAAACCACCCACCCTATTCACCAGATTTGGTTCCTTCGGACTACTATTTGTTTTCATCGATGTGACACACATTGGCTGAGCAGTACTTCAATGCCTGCAAAATTGGTTTGTGTCAAAAGATGAGCAGTTTTATTGGCGTGGAATCCAAAAATTGCCCGAAAGATGGAAATAAATTGTGTGGACAGCTATGGTCAATACTTTGAATGATGATGATGTTTTTTCCATCCCATTAAAAGTTCATGTTTTATTATCACTGATAGGGTTGTCATCTATCGTTGTATAAAAACTACGTTTATGTGAAAATATATTCGAAATATTCGAATATTGTGGTGCTTAACTTTGTTTATTTTTATAATTTTGTTTCATTGTGCTTTGTCACGAGTTCTTGGGGAGTTAAGGTTAAGGAAGTTAAGTTAAGAGTTAAGTTAAGTTAAGGGGAGCCGGAATACATAAAATACAAATACAAATACCAGATCATTCTAGTCTAGTAGGTAGTCTGATGGCTTATTACACGCGAGGCCACGGTTCAAACCTCAGGTCAGACATAAAAACGAAAATATGAAAGAATATTTCTTCGGCAACTTGCTCTCAGCAGATTTCTGAGAAAATAAACGTGCCATGAAAAGTTTATCAAATAGAATCTGTCGTTCGGAAACCACCACAAACTGTAGGTCCGGCCACTCATGTATACAATTAACATACACAACATAAGTTTTGCGAGAAGCTAGGTCGTAATCCTGACTGAAGGGTTGTGATGACTAATTATGTATGTATGTTTACTTCTAATGTTTGTCACTACTACCCACAAGTAACGTGTTCAGACAGATTTCTGAATAGATTACATGGAGCCAAATGCAGGTCTTATACTTTATGAAATACAAAAACCCTGATGGAAATTTTTTATACTTTGCTCAAGTCTTTAAGGCTCAAGTTTTAGGTCAAACAGTTTTATCTCTAAACTTCTACTCTTCTCAATTAAATTTATACGATGCCAACTGCTTATATTGGACTAACAGATCAATGCTATCTTTTGATGCATCTTTATTTTTAAATTTACCATTGTATTTCATAAGATATTTTAAATCAAATAGAATCGAATTTAAAGCATAACATTTCTAAACCACCAAAAACAACATTCCAAAGAGTAAATCTGTGGGAATTATACGCTGTAACATCACAGAAAACAAGTTCTGCTCGTTGCTGAAAACTTTTGAGTAAAAAAAAAATTACAATTCATTATAGCTGAAGGCTATTGCTTTACGTTTGAACCACGAGTCCTATGAACATTAACAAACACTAATTACCTGCAGCATATTACAAACCTTTTGAATGCTTTTCACCAAAAGGATTCAAAAAAATTCCTTTCAATTTTAATGCGTTTTCAGCAAAACACGATTCGCAGTTGATACGTTAATTAATGTTTTCATTAAAAATTCCTTCTACTCATTCGGGGGCCATTTTTCATCTTCTTTGTTTTTCACAAACAACACTTAATAGAGGCACAATAAATCGAAGCTTTTTGGTTTTAAAATTTATCTACGCTATCACACTTAGCCACCACCATCACAATCCGACCATTTGTTATTAGCGTTAAAGACCAAGCTCAGCCAGAAAAACTATACGAAACACAGAAAATCTTGGCCATAAATATCATTTTTTTTTGTTCGGTGTGCAATGTATTTTTGCCATTACAATGCGCAGCAACATATTTGTTGTTGTTTGTTTTTAATGTAAATGATGTTGCCAACAAAAACAAGAAAAGGGAAATATTTATGAAGCAAACAAAACAAAACGTAAAACTGAAACTAATAATTACAGAAAAAATAGGGAGGGGGGTAGGTCATGTATTCGCTGTTAAACACATCTGTGCTGTAAAGAAAATTATTCCCAGCTTTTATGTTTCAACAGAAAGGAGATACAATTTAAAAGCAACAACGAATGCGAACGAATCTACACATTTCCATAAATAATAGCTCTCGCATAGAATTTTTTTTTAAACGATCCCAAAACACATACAGTGAGCGTCAAAAGGAAATGTATACTAAAAAAAATATATACATTAACAAATTACCGTTATTTTTATTTTAAAATTGTTTCATTACCAGTTTTTAAAATTAAAATAAAAAATTTCGAAATATTGTTAAATTTTTTCGGGCACTCTCCTTAAGTGGTAAAAGTTGAGTTTGGTGATTGTTAGAATTTTATCCATAGTGTAGAGTTTTTTTTATGCTCACTGTAAATGCAACACAGGAGTAAAAGTGAGGAATATGTATGGGATTTAAGGTAACCTTAATTGCTGGGGAGTGTCAGTAAAAAGTTGGAAGTGCGTGTTATAAAATCTAAGAGATCAGATTAATGGATTCTGTACTTATAGTATATAAATTCGAAATATTGTTAAGAAATTTTTAATTTGTTTGAGAAAGTGATATGCAAGCCGAAGGCCCAAGTCTAATAAGCCAACACACTACCTATTAGAGTATACGAGAGAAAAATCGACTTCTAATTGAATCACCATCACTTACTTAATTGGTCATTAACAACTCGCTTATCGGATTTCAAAATGCTTCAGCACCTTCTTTCAGGCGCTTCTGCTTCTTGCGAGCCTTTGCCAGTTGGCTACACCAATCGATGACAAGACCTCCTCGACTTGGTGCCTCCAACGCAAACAAGAACGTCGTCTTCGCCGACTTCCGCATTAAATACCCGTCTCGCTGCAGCATCCTCAGCCATTCGAACGACGTGTCCAACGCGGCTCACACTACCTACTAGTATGCGACTTCTAATCGAATTACCGTTACTCACTTAATTGGCCATTAACAACCCGATTATCGGATTTTGGCCTGCTTCAGCAAATCCTTCCAGGAGCCTCTGATTTTTGCGCGCTTTCGCCAGTTGGGTATACCAAACAATGACAGGGCTTCCTCGACTTGGTCCTTCCAACGCAAACAAGGTTGCCCCCTCCTTTGACTTCTGCATCAAATACCAGAGCATCCTTATTCATTTGAACGACATGGCCGAGCAAGCGCAGCCGTGTGGAAATCTTCGCCTACTCACATCGGACCGATGATCTAATGTAGGATTTTGCTCTCGCATACTCAAAGGCTGCTGCATGGAATCGCTGAGAGGTGCCAACCCGGAGTTATACTTGTATGAAGAAAAATGTAATATCGGGGTTATAACAGGACTTTATAATCCGTTAAGCTCTTTTAGGCGACTATCAACCGCACCTAAATGGTACTTTATCTCGGATAAATTCTTTATTAATAATATTGTCTGGATTACAACGTGACTTCTCAATAAAAATTTAAGAGATATGAATGAAAAAAAAAATAACAATAATTTATTAAACGACCCTCGTTGGCTTTTATATCGCACAGGTATTTATTGGTCGTAAATTTAACGCAACATCAATTAAATACACCGAAGTAATAATAAATAAACAACAGCAACAACACCAACAACAACAACTGTAATCAAGCCAACAATACCAACAGCCAAGTACCATCAGCATTCAAGTTACTGCACTTGCCAGGTTCATTGTGGAAAAAAATTTTAAACACGGAAAAAAAGTTCTTCCCTCACTTCCGTGGCTTAAGCGATTATTGGAAAATGTTTTTTAATGTTTTTAATATTTTTTCTTTTTTTTTAAATTCTCACTGGCGTTAATTTGCTTATGTACGTTTGTAATGCAGCGGTTTTTTCCTCTTTTTTCTGAATTTTGTTGACCTTTAATTTCAAATGTTGCACAATTTTCCACTCCTTTACCCAAAGATTGTTTTTTTGCGCTTTAATGACGACGCTATTCGTATGCGTGCATTGAAGGTGAATGACGTTTTTGAAGCACTGATTCAAAAAATGCAATTTCATTTAAATTTTGTAACGATTTTGTAGTTCTTATACTCGATTAAGTCTATAAATTTTTTGTCCTACTTGCTCATGAAAGTAATTACTATAGAGTTTGCAGTGGACAGGATTTAATGAATCACAAGTGGACGTGACCACAGTTATAAAATAAAAACTTTTTATTGCTGCTTAAATGGTGGTGTAATTGAAAATAAAAAATAAAAAATATTAAAATTCACACGTTGGAAGTCGCCGTAGTCTAATAGGTAGTGTGTTGGCTTATTAGACGTAAAGCCCGGGTTCGTATCCCAGGTCAGCGATTTCTGGCAAAAACTCTGAGGTTAAATAAACCTGCCAGGAAAAAGTTTCTCAAAAATCTGTCGTTTATAGTCGACGTTAAACTGTAGGTCCCGCCACTCACGTATAATATTAACGCAAGCAACATGAGTGGTGTGAGAAGCTAGGCCTAGGCCTGACTGAAGGGTTGTAATGGACAATTATGTGTATATAAGCAAGTCAAGAATGCCTAGATGCCTTGGATGTTTATTGCGTGTAATGGTTTCTGATAACGCCGTAGTCTATTAGGTAGAGTGATAGCTTATCTGACAAGACCTCGTGTATCAATCCATAGCTCAGACATCTCGAACAAATTGAAATATAAAAAAATTTCTACGGCATCCTTCCTTCATCTGTCTTCCTTCCCTCAACAGTCTTCTGGCAAAAACTCTGAGGTGAAAATAAAATTGCCAAGAGAAATTTCTCGAAACTTTGTCGTTCGGGGACGATTTCAAACTAGATTTCATGTAGGAAATTAACACACCCAACATGGGTGGGGTGAGAAGTTAGATCACAATCCTTATTAAAGGATTTTAATGATCAATTAAGAACGTATGTAAGTCAGTAAAAGGGACGAATTAGCAAAAAAAATACTTTTCGCCCTAGACAGAAACATAATCATTTCAAGACGGATCTGGACTGTAAGGCAGCTATATTATTAAACATACAAAATGTCAAATGTATTGTTAAGAAAATAGAAACGTTGTAGTATCATTCCACATTAAACCAATAAACAAAAGCCACACAAACACATACACCGAATTTGTTACAAGTAAACCAACAAAGACCATGAGTAAGAAAGAGAAAAGTATAGGTAACGAATCACAAAGTAAGCGAGCGCAACAACAAGCAGTGTGAACAAAATACACAAACAACAATGCAGTCGCTATAGAATTCTCGGGAAGGCGAGAACAAGAATCTTCTACTTCAAGAACATTCATCAGACTGATCCTGTGGACATATAAAAGGGCAAGACAAAGCAGACAACAGTCAGTAAGAATTCAATCAATCTTGTGTGAAGACACGTTGCGTGCAAAGTAGTGGTTTGAAGATCGCCGTCTCGAAGTTCTACCGAACAGTTTTTAGTGCTTACGCAAGCAGAAGTGCAAAGAAGAATAGTGAACAAGCAATTAATGTTGTTGTAACGTCAAGTTGTATACGGTGGCACACAAAAGTAGTGTGAACAATTAAGTTTAATTGAAACTGAACACAAATTTGTTTTTAATTTGTTTGCAATCAACGAATTCATATTCTAAACGTTTTTAAAAAGCTAAAAACGTTACAGTAAGTATGTTATCGATGTATATGATTTGGAATTATCTGGACAAAATCTATTTCGAATCTTATTGGTATGGTCACACTGTCTAATTATTGACAGGATTGTAATACGAGTTTCGGCACCGACTCTTAGCAGAACACTTCATGGTTATGCCATTACACACGAACAAATTTTCGATATCGTCAATTTTGGCTTCATCATCTTTTACTTCAGTACACCGTAACTATACCACGATATTTATTTTGAATCAACCCAATACTACCAGCAAACTGCTGAGAGTAAGTACGCAATGAAATATTTTTTAATAATTCTGTTTTGTTTAAGATGTCTGAAATATTTGAACCACAGCCTTACGTCAATTTTTCTTTTTTTTTCGTTCAAACTTTGAAGCAAATTATCATATCCTTGTTGTATAAAACAAACCAAATAACACCGAAATCTTATTCTAAAACATGAAAACCATTCTAAATTTGAACTGACCAAAGCCATTCAGTACAGTATGGTTCTGTAAACAATGGGTTAAGCAAAAATAAAAAAATAGCAACAACAACTATAACAATAATAATATTATAATAGCAATTAAATTCGTTATTGACACGAAAAATTGTGTGAATTTAATTAAAATAAATATTAAAGCCAAAGAAAACGAGCAACAAATTGGAAAGATGAAGAAGACAAAAACTACATTTCTTTTTTTGTTGGATTATTGCAATTCAGTTTTCACAAAGCAATTAAAATTTTTTATTTCAATACACACAGTGATAGGAATTATGCTACCATTCACAAGAGGAGTATACAGTGTGCCACGAAAGTGTGTCTTCTTCCAAATTATTGTTACAATTTTAAAGAACATTCACAATGAATTGAAAATTGTTTATAAAATTTTCCTAAATTGCCAACCATTGATGGTTCACCATGTACATTTAAGCAATTCGCTTTTGCTATATTTGCATGTATTAACAGAAAAATAAAAAGTACTGTTACCACACGGACAAAAATGTTGACAGAGAAAAAGGTAAAAAAGTATATACCAGGGACAACATGGTGAAAAAAATTTTATTTTACATGCAATAAATATATATACATATGTACATATATACATATGTATATGAGTATAATAGATACACCAAAAAGGGAAGGAAACATCAATAGCAACAAACTCAATTAAAAGTGTATGAATACACCGTGAATTGTGAATATTGTCGTACCCTTACATATACACTCAAACTAGGGATGCCAATCGGGAAATCCCGAATCACAAAATCCCGAGATTTTCGGGATTCCCAAATCCCGAATCCCGGGATTTTTTAAAACTTATCCCGGGAATTTTCGGGATTGTAAATTCATACATATACACTTTATAAAGTAAGAAACAAATTGAGTCTGCGGCATTATTTTTTTATTTAATATTACATTAAATAATACTCATGTAGTTTTTCAAGTGTATCATGTAACAATAAAGTGAATATTCTATATCACTCGACATCGAACTGAATATGAACCCGACTTCCATTGTTAAAGTTAAAACCCTCGAAGTCCAATAAAATCTGGTAATACAGCTGATGGTTTAGACAATCAATTTTCTAAAGAAATAGATTTGATTGAATCACGAGGTATGAGAGGTGAAAAGTTTACTTTGCATATAGCTATCTTGAAACCATTTTGCCCACAAGTGTAGATTGCGAAAAATGTTTTTCAAGGAAAGGATTTTTGTTTGCATCAAAATTAAGGTTCTTCGATGAAATTTTAGAGTCTTTGACCTTTTTAGAAAATTACTTAAAACAATGAATATAATTAATATATACATATATTTTGGACACTAAATAGTGTTCTTAAAATGGTAGGTATTTGTTTCTTCACTGATATGTTTATACATATGTATATGTATGTATGGAGATACAGATGAATTATTTTTATTTTTGTTACTCCTTGTTCGGTTTTTATTTTATTTTATAACATGTGTATTGTTATAAAGATCAAAAATTAATAAAAAAATTTATAAAACAATTGTTTTTAGCTTTTTCACTAAGAGAAAATCCCGAAATCCCGGGATATTTCGAGAAATCCCGGTATATTTCGGGATTTTGCGATCCCAAATTGTCCCGAAAAATCCCGGGATTTCGGGATCGGGATTTCAAAATCCCGAATCCCGGGATTTTTAAAAATCAATCCCGTTTGGCATCCCTAACTCAAACATATCCTGCTGTACACCGTTACATAATAAAAGCATCGTAAATATATCTCGTAATAGATGTACCATCACTTACACAGACATGATTGGATATGCCCTTGCATGCAAATGTTTTACTTGTATAATGCGTGTTGAAAAACATAATTTACCTCCATTAACACGCAACATAAATGGCGGGAGACATGAAGTCAGAAAAAAAGTATACAAGACAGCATGAAATAACCTTTAAAATGGGCTACGTAAAGCACAGATTTGTTGATTTTCATAATAGGTTTTGATTTCAAGCAATTTTACCAACGAGAAAAATGTTCCAAGGTCTCATGCTACAAATAAATGCAGCAAAACTAAGCGTTGCAGAAGCATGGACCCTATTAAGCACTGATTCAGCAGCCTTGAGAGTGTTCGAGAGAAAAGTCCTACGTAAGATCTTCGGTCCAGTGTGTGTGATCAACTGGCGCGCAAGAAGCAGAGGCGCTTGTGAGCATGTGTTGCGGCAGTCCAAAATCCGTCGGACTGTTAATGGCTAATTAAGTAAAAAGTATGTAAGTATGCGAGGCGTATTGGTCTCAGACATCTTGCAAATGATGATAATTGTATATTTTCTTAAGGGACCCTGGCCAATTATGGACCGACCATAACAAAACTTAGTAATATGATTTAGATTTACAAAACACACTTTCATACCAAATTTCACCACGATACCGATGTTTTTAAACCATTTATAAGCGCAAACGTGATTTTCTAAAGGGGACTTTATATGGAGACTAGGGTCAAATGTGATCCGATTTTCCCAAGCTTTGCACCATGATTTCTTAGGGCACAGAACTGATCCATGCTAAATTTTATCATGATTGTTGCATAATTACCATAATTATGTGTAAATAAGTGCAATTTCGAGGGGAATTTGTATGGGGGCTAGGTGAAATCACTGACCGATTTGTCCCAAAATCAGTTGGGTTCATCCTTGGGCCTAATTGTCACCAACACTATCAAAAATTCCAGCCATTAACTCATAAAATAATTCTATTAATTTTGGCTAGGTTTTCAGGCAAAATGCCCCTCTGTGCGACGTACATCAGAAGACGAATATCTATGTCTGTTTCAAAATTCAAAAAAATATTGGTTTGTTTTCATCTCTAAATAATAAAAATTTCCTGATAATTCAAAGTGTATACAACAAGCATAATGCGGCGATCACGCATCACTATTCATTAAACCTTTATAATGTTCTTGAAGGCGAATGTTCCTGGCTTCACTTTCTCGAAATCTCTATAAATGTAAACATCGTTGTTTCCATTCATTATTGTTGTTTGTGTATTTTGTTTACATTTATTCTTATAGCGTTGTTGGTATATTCTCGTTTACTTGTTTACCATTTTTTTTGTGCTGATGTTTGGTGTTCTATTGTTGTTTATAATTTTATTGTTAAGCGATGTAGAAGCAAAACACCAGTATCTTGATTATTCATTTTCGTAACAATATGGTAAACATAATGGTCCAAATATCTCTTGGACTCACTGTAAGTTGGTTCATCAAAATAGGAAGTATAGAGTATATTTTGCCAATTTGAATCTAAAATTAAAATGAAACACATAAAAAGATTATAAGGTTTATTTAACTTATTTTTCTCTTTGCAGATCCCTACTGTTTAAATATTAAAATAAGGTATGTACCATATAATCAAACAATATTAACACATAAATAACCTGTTAATTTATAATTTAAATAAACGAGCACTAAACTTTATAATTATAATTAAATAACGAGCTCATAAACTTTTTTTGTGTTACAAATAAAATTAAAAACTTACATTTATGGAAGTGTCTAGCAATTCATAACTGATGATAATTTGCATTAGCCTGTAATAGGATACTAAAAAAAAGTGTTGCAATTAAAATTTTTTAATTAAAACTTCCATCATTTCATCAGCCGTGTGGCTGTCAACATCATCATTCAGCCTTGACCAACATATTCACTCTTACCACAGCTTTTTCCTTCATCTCTTTGCTTTTGTGGTTAAATGAAATAGTAGAAGCAAGGTTTTTATAAGAATTGCTGACGTCTTTATCATACTAACAGGGAATAATTTCAAGAAAAATTAAATACTTAATGTTTATTTAGTTTAAAACAATTTAAAAAAAATTAAAATAAACTCCGATAAATACACATGTCATTAACCAAATGAAAAAAAAATACAGATTGAATGCGTATCAAATTTATTAGCATGGAATCAAATTCTTTCCTTCATAATTGAAAACCAAAGTTTTTTATTTTTCAAATAGAAAATGAAACACACGTGAATCACAACTTTCAGCCAAATTCTTTATGGATAAGGGCAGAATGACGTCACCGTAGTCTAGTAGGCAGTGTGTTGGCCTATTAGACGTAAAGCCAGGCTTCGAGCCACAGGTCAGACATCAATACAAAATACAAAAAGTATTTCTTCGGCGACTTCCTCTCAGCAGATTTCTGGTAAAAACTTTAAAAGTAAATAAAATTGCCATGAAAAAAGTTTCCCAAAAATCTGTTGTTCGGAGTCGACTTCAAACTGTAGGTTCCATCACTCATGTATAAAATTAACACACACAACATAAGTGGTGTGAGAAACTAGGACCTTGTACAATGGATCAATTCGACCTCCGGGTACTGTACTTGTCCTCTAACACGTCCTCTAACCTAACTTAACCTAAGGCAGAATGCAACCACCAAAATAGGTAGATAAGTAGGTAGGAGGTTAAAGTACAGAAAACCTACCAAAGGTTTCATGCCTATCGACATATATTTAAGCCATGATGTAGGCTTGTCGTTCGGTCACAATTTAGAAATACATCCTTACTTTCTATAGGAGGTCTGTATCTTGTAAAAATTGTAATCTGTAATCTTGCTTATGAAAGCTGGACTATGACACAAAAAGTGCTGCATCGTTTCGATGTCTTCATCACATTCATCATCGCATTTATGATTTCCCACCACGACAATACGGTTTATGTGTGCATGCCAGGCAGATTATCCCATGAGTATGTTTCAAATATACTCATGTTTCTCCCCTTTATTTTTGTAATTCTTCCTTCTGTCTACATTAGTCGACACAACGTTTCCGCCTACTTTGCCAGCCTTGGTCTTAATGTACTGAAAGGCATTAGGTTATCCAAGCTTATGGTATGGCTTTATTAGCCAGGATATTCGTTTTCTCCTTTCCAAACACACTATGATGACTAGATACCGTTATAATGTATATCGCTCTAGGCCTGGAGTAATTGTTAATGGTCTTTTTACAATCATGGTCGGTCTTCCTGGATACAAGCATTTGGCATCACATTATATCGGGTTAGGATTGCATTGTGAATTAGTAGCTTACAATTCAAATGCAGTAAAGAGTTTCTGTCAATAAATTTCGAAGAATTTCAGTTTGAATTAAACTGATTGTCCTTCTTTATAAAAACTCCAACTTGTTTATTTATCCGAACACGGTGATAGGATTCCTCTCGCTCACATGAATGTTACGTGAACAATTTTTGTTCATTCACTTTAATTCTTTAGATCTCTAAGTATTTCTCCAGTTGCCATATTCGTTCTCTAAGATTATAATACTTATACTTCCCAAGGATTTCCATACATGCAAGTCATAAAAATTTCATAAGCAAAGGCAAAAGTGTACAGATGAAAAACTTGCGAAATAGTTTGAATTCACATTCAAACACAGTATTATAAATTAAGTACACACATACTTGCTTAATTGGGCATTACAACCCTTCAATTAGGATTACGACCTAGTTCATCACACCACCCATGTTGTGTGTGTTAATTTTATTCCATAAGTGGAGGGACCACTCGATTCCAAACGACAGATTTTTGAGAGTGTTTTCATGGTCAGATTATTTACTTGCAGAGTTTTTACAAGAAGACTGCTGAGAGGAAGGCGCCATAGATATATTTCCTCATATCACGTTATGTTCGAGATACCCTAGCCAAGGGTTGAACCATGGACCCTCGTCTAACACTTCAACACACTATCTACTAGACTATGGCAAGTTTAAAATATTAAAAGGAAAATTTAATTCGAGATCATGAAATAAACTTTCGCGCCCTACTTTGTTGAATTCTTGAAAAAGTCGACAAAATAGTGGAGAAGTATTTCTTGTTATCAAATGGCCTTCTTGTAAGTTGACTCGAGGCCAAGGAACTATACAATACATACATACATACATACATATATAATTGGCCATTACAACACTTCAGTTAGGATTACGGCCTAGATTCTCACACCACTTATGTTGTGTGCGTTAATTTTATATATGAATGGCGGGACCTACAGTTTAAACTCGTCTCCGAGCGACAGATTCTTGAGAAACTTTTCATTGCAATTTAATTTACTCTCAGAGTTTTTGCCAGAAATCTACTGAGAGGAAGTCGTCGAATAAATATTTTTTCATATTTCGTTTTGATGTCTGACCTAGGGTTTGAACCGTGGCCTTACATCTAATAAGCCAACACGCTACCTACTAGGCTACCTACGATTTCTACTCCCTCTAATTCCACCAGAAATCTGAGTATATGTTGATGCATTTATTTTATTTACAAAAAAAGGTCTTTACTTATGTAAAAGAATACAAATAAAACCACTTTTGCTGTAAATTGCTGCTTAACCTATTAAATATTAATGACTTTAGCAATATTTCTAGTTTGAAATTTATTTTATCACTCGAACCACGTATTTTCTCCAACCCATCCAACCATCCATCCATCCATTATTTTCCTAATGTTAAGGGCCATCGGGTTGTTAAGAATTCTCAAAACTCTCAAACAATAAAAACATAAAAATTCTCTGTGACCGCAAAATATTTTAAAGTTTTTTTGAATATGCTGTTACATTTGTGTCTGTGTGTACACTTGCATGCATAAAATAGTTGTTGTACATGTCCTTATTCAAGGATATGGACAAAATGTTTGTGCATACACACAATCATAAAACGTAGTGAGTGAGTCGCGTGAAGTGGAGGTGAAGATGTGTAATTTGTAGAGCAAAGTGCATTTATTTTAATGGTACAAATGGAAAATAGTTTGCATCACTGACTAAAGTGCAACTAGTGGAAGTTTTCTCTGTTTTCTTTTTTTTCTATTTTTTATTTTTCCTTGGTTGATAAGAAGAAAAAAATGAAAGAAAAAAGAGAAGAGAAAATGGTTTTAAAGTTTAGCTTTTGTGGTCTAAAAGACCGAGAGTATTATTTTTTTTCTTTTCTTTTTGCTTTGGCCTTCGCATGAAATGACTCTACATTCGTTTTCTTAGCAAATGTGTTTAAAAACAGTTGAAATACGAAATTAATGGCAACTTGTTATACCCTACAATTGAGGTAGTCGTAAGATTACTTTTGGCACTACTATCCTAAACATTTTGAAGGCATTTGATGGAATATAGCAAGTTATTGGTTTTTAAGTCGTTCATAACCTTCCACGATTTTTATGTGTCCCGCACAAAAAGAGTACAAGTCAGTTAAGATTCGAATGTAGCACAAGATTTTGAAGAGCAGCTTTTGTGATTCATATTCCTATGACTATAATCATAGCCTCTGTAGATTCAGGTTGCCTATTGCTAATCTCCATAAGATGTCATATAATTGAGTTTAGTTTTTGTGCTTGTAATTGCAAGGTCCAGTACTGTTTGTTGACTAACAAGCGTGTTATTAGTCATCTGTTACTATGGACTACTATGGCTAATATAAATATTTAGTAACCGTAGTCGAGAAGATAGTATGTAGGCTTATTAGAAGATACCTCATGAGTTCAAACCCCAGCTCTAATATCTTGAGCAAAACGAAATATGAAAAAAACATTTTTTTGGCGACTTGCCCGTAGTAGTTTTCTGGAAAAAAAAATTGGAAAGTAAATAAAATTGCAATAAAAAGCTGCTCAAATCTATTCTATAAAATGCAGGTCCTGACTCTACACAATTTGTGTGGTGTGAGACGCTATGTTGTAATCCTAACTAACCAAATCGTGAAGACCAATTAAGAAAGTAAGCAAATACATAATTTAGAAGCTCTAGAGTTTTTAGGCTGGAACCCGCTTTTAATTCATTATTCCAGTGTCGTGGATTCTCTCTTTATACCATTTGATCTCCTTAAGTTAGGTTATGTTAAAAAGACAGCCATCGTATAGTTTATGACTTACAAGAGTCCTCTAAAGTTCTGTTGTTATAACGACACACAAGTACAAGTATAGGTATTGCTCAACTATTCCGATCGTCTTGTGAAAGTGTGACTTCTATTCGAAACCTTTGGTGAGATACGTTCTGTCAATAAATTCTGGTTATCTAAGAAACTTTCGTGTCAGATTCGTGTTAGTACTAAGAAATGACAGAGAATATGTTCCTGAGATCAGTTGTTTCTACATAAGTCGTTGTGAATACGCCCAGAGGTCGACGAGTGCTCCCAGAGTTCAACAATAACCGCTTTGAGCTTCCTGCAATGGACTCTGGTCGGGTTTAATACAAATTTTGTTCTATATATCGATTCAGATCTGTCTAGACTCCCTACAAGTGGGTTTGTTATGCCAATAACAATAATTGAGTACTCAATAATTGAGTAACGCTTATGCGAAATCGTTTGCTTACCCATCTATAAAGTAAGGTAAGCATTCTGCAGTCTGAGCCTTTGCAAATGGATTAGTTTTGTTTTTATCTTCATACCCCCGATTCCAGAAAAACACAAGAGCGTAACCATCGTATGTTTCGTTACTATTTCAGAGACATCCGGCATTTTTTGACAATTTTAGGTAGTGTCTACAGCCTCTTTCTGGCTATCTAAGTTAGTGTTAGTGTCATTATGTAAGTATGTGTATATTACCAACCGATATACGTTTGATACTGAATTCTCAGAGGCAATCCATCAATAAAGACTGGAATGAAATGCTCATATATTTGATATTTTCGTGAAATAAGTAACATCCAAGAATCCAGTGCTAACTCCTGTATAGCTAGTATAATCAATGGATTAGAAAGAGATACAATTCTATACAACTCGAAAGTACACAACCAGACCACTCATCATTTGCTTAAAATGGAAGTTTCCTTAGCTTCATACCACCATCAGCATATTGTGTAAGCCATCCCATAAGCCACAAATAGTGCACTTATTTGTTTGAGCAGAAAAGTCATGCTTTTATTAGAATAAATTTCAAGGATATGTTTAATATGCTTAAACGTTTAAATTAAAAACAAATTTAAAATAACAAAATTAACATCAAATTTTAATTAAAACATGCAAATAAAGGCAAACGATTCTGTTGATTAATGCAAGCTCACACATGTGGTCTTTCTTTCTTCTTGGAATTCGTTTAAATATTTGAAATAATTTAAAAAAGAAGAAATTGAATTTAAAATAAGGAATATAAACATTTGTATTATGAAAATACATTTAGCATATAATATATCTCCTTACATACAAATAATTTCGTAATAAAATCTATCACTATAAGAATAACGTGAAGACGCCGTGGTTTAGTAGGTAGTGTGTTGGCTTATTAGATGTGAGGCCTCGGTTCATACCCCAGGTCAGACATCAAAACGAAATATGAAAAAATATTTCTTCGGTGACTTCCTCTCAGCAGATTTCTGGCAAAAACTCTGAGAGTAAATAAACCTGCCATGAAGAAGTTTCTCAAAATCTATCGTTCGGAGTCGACTTTAAACTGTAGGTGCCGCTACTTAGAGTACGTGGCTTATTCGTATAAAACTTTAATTTGGTCAAACAGCACGATTACAATGGCCAGTTCACACCATCTCTACGTCTTATAACCAAGACTTTAAATTGCTTCTGCAGAATATTCAACAAAGCATGAGCTGTGTGACACGTTGGATACCATCGACCTGTAGATTTCCTCGTCAGCGTTCTCTGACCAACGTCGTTGTCAAATTGTGACTTTTTCAGGATCCATTGGATGTTATTGAATCTCATGCCAAAACACACATGAAGAAATGTGTGTTTAGGGACGCATTGACTTCTTTTGGATTGCATTTGGATTCGCATTCGAATTCGATAATTTTGTTTGTTCACGTACTCATTTATCCAGAAATTGTCCTCCTTGCTGAATATGACTTTTGTATAAAAATTAGGAACAGTTGCCAAAAGCTCTAGAGATCACATGTCACTGTTTATGGTCGTTCATAGTTATTTGATAAAAACGACTGCCTAACTGCTGAATAATTTGACAGACGTAGCTTCAAAAAAAAAGAACTCAGAAAGTACCTGTTGGAAGACATGAGATTAAAAAATCTCCAGGACCACGTTCTTAAGAAATAGTTTTACCGCAAACATTTTTTAACACGCTATTAGTGTCTGCTATCACCATAATCCATGATATTAGTTGTCAGGTGCAACCTGATTTATGGTCATAGAAATTTGTGTACATAGCATGCCCAGAAAAGCAATGGCCGTCATTCGAGCGGTATTATATTTCGAACATAATGGCATCAATACATATATACATAATTGGTCATTACAACCCTTAATTCAGGATTACGACCCAGCTTCTCACACCACTTATATGGTGTGCATTAACTTCATACATAAGCGGTGGAACCTACAGTTTAAAGTCGACTCCGAGCAACAGATTTTTGAGAAACTTTTTCATGGTAATTTTATTTCTCTCAGAGTTATTTCCAGAAATTTGCTGAGAGGAAGCTACCGAAAAAATATTCTTTCATATTTCGTTTTGATGTCTGACCTGGGGTATGAACCAGAAATCAACAATGAGTATTCAAAAAGATGAGTAGATTCGAATCATACTCATAATTTCTGATACTTATACGCATTCATACTTATTTTAATGTCATACTCATACTACTCATTTTCAAAGTTTGAAGTACTCATACTTAACAATACGCATGATGTTATTGATTTCGACTCTCCTTTACTCAACATTTACAAGAATCACAAAATCTGTATGATTCGCGTACGAACACTACAATACTCATAAGGAGGTTGTGTGTTTGCTCTGCTTGCTGTCTTTGGCTTTTTCTTTTTTCTTTTTTTTTTGTGCAAATGCAACAACAACTAAGACTGTAAATTTTGATGAACTATTCGAATCACTCGAAATGAGTATTATAAGTAGTATTATAAGTTATGAATGTGAATGAGTAGGCATATGAATCAAACATATTTCGAATGTTATGAGTTTGATTTCAACGTTGTACTCATACTCATTGCAATCTGTACTTATAAATCAATGTTGTAGTGAGTATGAATGAATCAGAGCAGTTAAATTTCAATATTGTTGACTCACTTATACTTGAAATTTTATGAGTACTTATGAATAGCGAAAAAACGATTTATCGCTGATATCTGGTAAGAACTATGGCCTTACGTCTAATAAGCCAACCCATTACCTGCTAGACTAAGGCGACTTCAATAATTATAGGTATAACGTTTATATGAACATTTTTAAAATTCTTTTGTTTTTTTTTAAATTCTATTAAGTTTTGAAATTAATTTTCAATTCACTGTCCTGACGTTCTGAGTTTTTGAATTATTTTTTAATTAAAATTAAACTAGCGAGACATGTACAGAAAAAATAAAAAAGTTAGAATTTAAATTTGAATGCAAAATAATATTCTTCTTCTATATTTTCCATTTATTTTCATTTCAAAAAAGACAAGAAAAAATTGTTTTACTTTTTGTTCTTTGTTCCACTTGACTAGTTCGCTAAGAAATTTGTTGTTTGTTTATTTGGTTGTAACGTTTGCAGCAGTAGCAGAAGCAATGACAACAGTATTGTAAAATACGAATGAAAATGAAAATTCTTCGCTTATGCTGTTTTCTATTTTCTATTTTACTGACCCAGTTTGTTGCAAATTTTATTCGCAAATTTTCTGTTTTTTCCAACTTGTCACTGCTTAAACAAGAAATGGGGTCACTGAACATGAACAAATTTGAAAAAAAAAAAAATTAAATATCCAGAGAAACTAATTTTAACGAAATAGTTTTTGTGTTTTTTTCGGTTTTTAGAAAAACTATTTTTTTTTCTGGAAAAATATTTATCAATAGAAAAAAAAATAATTTCGAAGTCGCTGCAGTATAGTAGGTAGGGTGTTGGCTTCTTAGACGTGATACCATGTTTCAAACCCCAGATCAGTTATTTTCGCCAAAACGAAATGTGAAAAATAATTATTTGGCTTCGGCTTCCTCTCAGCAGATAACTGCTAAAAATAGACGTAAGAGTGATATTTGGTAGCGTGCTTTCTCTTGCAAGTTCATGGTCTACACAGTTACACTCAACAGGCCTGTAAGCAGTTGAAATTGACACCAGAATGCTTTTTAATACGGTCAATGAATCTCTGCAGATACAAATCCCTTTAGAGATAAAAACTGTACTCGTAGTATATCTGATTGTGGTTTCGCGGTAGGAGATAGGCAGTAGGAGAGCTCTTACACAGTATTGAACGCGCCTACCTATGTAAAGGGTCCGACAAATAACTTTTTTGTTTTTGAAAATGCTTTAAAAAAACTACTGAATATTTTCCCAAATTTCTTCTTTTTTATTGAAAGTACAATCCTTCCGGTTAATAATGGAAAATAATTTCATTCAAATGGCTGCCTCGGCTGGCCATGCAGTAGCCTACACCAGAAGATGCCGATTTTGGCAAAATAATCATCTTTTCAGATGAATCTCATTTTGATCTTGTCGGTTATGAAAACAAGCAAAATTGTCGCGTTTGGGGCACAGAAAACCCGCACGCATACACTGAAAAGCCGACGCACCCAAAAGGAGTCACTGTTTGGTGCGGATGTTGGTCCAGAGGCATAATTGGGCAATTTTTCTTCGAAATTGAGCAAGGAGTGGCCGTTACAGTCAATGGTGATCGTTATCGGGCCATGTTGAACGAATTTTTGTTCACAAAAATTGAAGAGGAGGATATTGGCAACATTTGGTTTCAACAGGATGGCGCTACGTGCCACACAGCCGAAGCTACACTCGATGTTTTGCGCCCTGTTTTTGAAGATCGCATTATCAGCCGCAGAGCTGATGTCGTTTGGCCACCTCGGAGCTGCGATTTGACACCTTTGGATTATTATTTGTGGGGTGCCGTCAAAGATAAGTGTTACGCCGACAAGCCAGAAACAATTGACGCTCTAAAGGACAATATTCGTGAAGCCATTGGTGAAATACAGCTGCAAACAATCGATAATGTGCTGAAAAATTGGACCGATCGTATAGGCTACTCCATGGCCAGCCGAGGCAGCCATTTGAATGAAATTATTTTCCATTATTAATCGGAAGGACTGTACTTTCAAATAAAAAAATAAATTTTAGAAAATATTCAGTAGTTTTTTTATGCATTTTGAAAAAAAAAGTTATTTGGCGGACCCTTTAGCATAACATACATAATTGGTCATTTCAACCGTTTAGTCAGGAGTATGACCTAGTTTCTCATGAAAAGTTTGCCATAAAAAGTTTCTCAATAATCTGTCGTTCGGAGTCGTAGGTTCCGCCACTCATTTATAAAATTAACACACGCAACATAAGTTGTGTGAGAAACTAGGTCGTAAACCTATGTAACTACAAAGGAAGAAATAACCAACAGAGATTTAAGAAGCAGTTCAACAAACTTTAACATCTTAAGTATGGAACAATCGAGTCAGAGAAAACGTGGATAATAAATGCAAGGTAGTCCACTCTCTAGTACTCTAGTACTCTAGTAAAGGGTTGATCGAATTTCCAATATAAACCTTAAGACATATTTTCAATTCGTCTACAGTCATTTGGTTTCGTAAGTGATGCTTTTCTAGACTTGGAATAAACAACGCCTTAGTAACTTCCAACTCAATGGAACCAAATAAAAAACAGGCAATATACCTAGCCAATGGCCAGGGATTATAACTTGACAGTAATTGCAGAAAGAAGCTCAAGTAAGTACTTGACCCCTAAAAAAAACCTGCACGGGAAGTCAAGTAGGCCAAACCTTTCAGTGACTGATGTAGACCATCGATAATAAGCTCTCTAAATACAGTAGCTTACGAAGACGATTGGCGTTAGTAGATGATCCAACGCAAGAATTCGTCCATCAAGTTCTTTCTTCCCATGTAATATCATGTATGAGCTATTTATTCCTGTCCTATAAAGGTTCCAGACTCCAATTGAAGGGCTTGATACTACAGCGGGAAAAATTCTCAATTTCGTGTTTACCGCATAGCGACTTAGACTTATGCTAGCTATCCCAGACGATTATTAAAACGTATGTTAAAATTTCTCTACTCCTGCTGCTACATAGTCGGAAGCTTTACAATCAGTTGAACCATGAAGATGACTTTTTTAAATAAGACGTCCTGTAGATTCTTTTCGTGAGTAATAAAATTTACGTCTTGATTTGCATAATTGATTTGAATTTGTGTTAATTTGTTTTAACCACGTATTATTGTGGAATGTTATACTGAGACTCTTTGTATTGTATTCTGTTTACCATACTAACACTAGGCATCTGATATCAACCCAATAAAACTGATCGTCCTTTAAGTAAATCAATTCAAGACACAACTTCCGACTTCCTCGTATGAATCAAATCATCGGAAGGAAGGTAATGGAAGTCGCCGTAGTCTAGTAGGTAGTGTGTTATTAGACGTAAAGCCAGGGTACGAGCTCTAGGCCAGACATCAAAACAAAATACAAAAAGTATTTCTTCGGCGACTTCCTCTGGCAAAACCTCTGGTAAATAAAAAATTGCCTTGAATATTTTCTCAAAAAATCTGTCATTCGGAATCGACTTTAAACTGTAGGTCACACCACTCATTTATAAAATTAACACACACAACATAAGTGGTGTGAGAAATTTGGTCGTAATCCTGACTGAAGGGTTGTAATGACCAATTATGTATATACGTATGTCGTCGGAAGGAGCCAAGTCTAGTGAATACGGCGGATAGGGTAGAAGCTTCCGGTGTAATGCTTTGATTCTGAACGGGTTTTGCTTTGTGTGCACGTGCTTATTGTGCCTTGTGGCCTATTGAAGATATTTTTTGCTCAAGGAATGGTTCAAATTGATCATTTATTGTCGGTAGCAATCTGTGTTAATGGTTTCACTAGGTTTTAGGAACTCATGATACACCACATCTTTCTGGTCCCACCAGACACACAGCATTGTCTTTCTGCCAAATCCAATTTTCATCGGTAGTAACAATACGATGCAACACTGATTTCCTATCGTGTATTTAAAGAAAAGTGTCACAAGATGTTTTTCGCTTTTCCATCTATTTGTTATTCAATTCATGTCGAACCCATTTTGCAATCTTTCGGATCTTTCCCACAGCTTTTAAACGGTCAGAAATTGTTTGTTGGGCAACATTTAACATTTCTGCCATTTGTTTCTGACTTACAGCATCATCTTCATGCAACGTTGTTTGTAAATCGGCGTCTTCAAACTTTTTTGGGTTGTCTTCCATGTTCTTAATATCTTACATCAAAATCGTTATGTTCTGCATGTTGCTTCTGATAGAGCATGATCACACCATAAGCATTGACAAGCAATCGATGCGACTTTCCAGTAATTTTCTTCAAATGAAAACAAAAATTAATGCTTTCCGCAATGCTTTCATTACATACTGTTGTGGTTTTAAAGTTAAAGGCGATCAATATGTCACAATGCTAGCCAATTGGGACTCTAATCCTTAAATTGCTTTGTACTTATGATTCTACATTTAATTGTTTTCTCCCAACTCTTGGTTTTCAATTCCACATCAAAATTCTTTTGTTTATTTTCTCTCTTACTAATCACAACCTAATCCCTAATTGGAAATTTTTTGCTGCACTTAAGGGTAAATGCCTTTAATTACGAATTGTTTTAGAAATTTCTTTAAATTTGACCAAGAATTTCTTTTAAAACACAATTGCTTCGCACAAGAAATCCACCCGTTGGCAAATCTAAAGCAAATAGAAAAACTTTTAAATCAAAAACAAACTTTAAAAATACTCGTATGTTGCACTAAACCAAATAACAACAAGAACGTATAACAATAGTTGTTGGTAACTTTGCCAACAACTACTACTCATAGTTTTCTTCAGTTGCATAAACAAACTTTCGATGCAAATTTCAACATTTCATATACAAAACAAATTGTGAATGCAAACACCACACACACACTCGTTCTAATATTCGTACTTCAATGCATAGCCAAGCGTATGTATACATACATATGTTTGCATACATATGTTTGCACATTATTTTAGAAGAAGAACAAAAGGGGCATAAATGGCAAAAATTTTTCGAGTATTATAAGGAGCAGCGGTCCATGTGGTGGATTTTAGATTACCATTAAATATTGCAAGTTTTGTGCGCAGAGATAGAGACAATGGGCTCCAAATGGCTCGAATGGCTTTCTTGGTACCGATCGAGAACTCCTTTCCACAGGCACCTAAGCTGAGAACTTGTTCGTTGGCAGACTTTTTGGGAAAGGCATCAAATTTCTTCATGCCTCAAAGCTGGTATCACTCTGACTGAAATCCTTCTAGTAATTATCTTGGCAATCACTCGATCAATCATACAAAGCAGAGTAATAGTGCGCAAGTTTTTAGAATCTGTGATGTCACCCCTTTTTCGATATGTTAAAAATAATATCTTCAACTAGTTGACTTGGCAAATATTCGTTCTCCTACATATTCTGTATTCTAGGGAGTATTATTTGAGCATTCGTGACTGGTTTTCGCTTTAATAAGTTCGCTGCAATCCCGTGGATACATGTTTCACAAAAGGTTGTTAACTGGATCTGAAATCTACTGCATACTGCGACAATTAAAATCGATCTGGGGGGTTTTCATGTGCGATTTCCATATATATATATATATATATATATACAGCCAATACGAGAACCCCTGGTTTAAACCCCAGCTCAGATATCTGGAATAAAACGAAATAAATTTGCAAAGAAAAGTTTCTTAAAGATGTCGTTCGACTTTGACATTCAACTGTAGATCCCGTCACTCATGGATAAAATTAATTCCCATAATGTGGTTGTTGCGAAAAACTAGGTTGTAATCCCGACTACAGAGTTGTAATGACGATTTAAGTAAGTGTGATGTAGGACATTCTGGGCAACCTGGCGTTCCCCTTTCGAAAGCCAACCAAACGATCTCACCCGGAATCATTCACAAGAAAACGATGGACAAATAAACCTGACAGTTTGAGTGATCACAGTCTGAGTGATCGAGAAACACGATTTGTATTGAAACTCCCTGGTATAAGCCTGGGCTGTTTATGTCTTCTTCTACGAGAAAGAAGAGGCGTCGGCTATGTCACTTCGCAGCCATTGTCCGGTATTTAGGGCAAGCAACCAAACGACCACAACTGGCCTAATTCACAAGAAAACTTGTACATCGTTTTCTAGAAACCTGACTGACAGTTTGAGGAATCGAGGAACACAACTTGCATTGAGTCTATCTGGAATATGGGTATACATGACCTAAAGCATGAAAACATCTTTCCAAGTCTTTTGCAGAAGATGTAATGCCAAGAAAGAGGAGAACTGCACTTCAAATTTTCTTAGTCATTACCCGGCTTTTGGGGACCTGAAACAAAAGATTTTTAAGCACTTAGAGGCTGAATTGAATAAAATTCACGGCTTATCAAATTTAATGCGTGAGAGTTTCCTACACAGGAACAACATGATCTTAAATATCACTCAAGTGAGGCAACTGCCATTTAACCTACCCTAGCCTCAATGCCATGTGTAATCGAACTGTAAACACAAACACAAGTAATTTTATCAAAAAGAAGCGCCCTTGTATCAGTGCAGCAGATTTAATTTTAGAACGGATAAATGCGACAGAAGAATCGCAAGTAATACGATATTGAATGTCTAATTGTCGATCAATTTTCCTACTTTTGTTCTCTTCTGTAGTTGCTAAAGAGGCCTTAAATAAGGCTTTGATGCAACCATCAGCAAATGTATGCTGTTTTCGATTGGATAAAGGAGATTCGATTAAATGTAAAGATTTTTGTTCTTTTCTAAAATCTGAGGCAGTTGAGGGTATATTTCGATATGTGGAACATTCAATTGGTTTCTCTCACCTAGTGAGCCAGAGATCAGCACTGAAATGTTAATTTTAACATGTCGTACTGCAGCAGCTACACAAAAAATCCATCATATCTGTAACGAATTAGAATAATAAAAACAAAATAATTAATCGGTCGTTTAACCAGCTAAGTCTGTTTTATAATAATTCGTTACCCTATTCTATCATCCTTCCGAGTAAATAGTACTACAGATACCGACAAGAGATCACCAATGAATCGTTTTTTGTTACTCATAAGCACTAATGAAATTTTGAATATAAGTGAGTCAACAATATTGAAATTTAACTATGTTCTCTGATTCATTTGAACTCACTACAACGTTGATTTATAAGTATGAGTACAATGAGTATGAGTACAACGTTGACATCAAACTCATAACATTCGAAATATGTTTGATTCATACGCCTACTCATTCAGATTCATAAATTTAAAAAAATACTTATACTCATAAATGATTCGAGTGATTAGAATCATTCATCAAACTTTATAGGCTTAGTTGTTGTTGCATTTACAAAAATATAAGAAAGAAAAAGACAAAGACAGCAAGCAAAACAAACACACAACCTTCTAGTGAGTATTGTAGTATTCGTACGCGAATCATACTTATTTTTTGATTCTCGTAAATGTTGACTAAAAGAGAGACGAAATGAAGAACATCGTGCGTATTGTTAAGTATGAGTACGATGAGTACTTCCAACTTTGAATATGAGTAGTATGAGTATAATATTATAATAAGTATGATTGCGTATAAGTATCAGAAATTATGAGTGTGATTCGATTCTACTCATCTTTTTTAAAAGCTCATTGCTGATCTCTGTGGTGAGCTCAACTTTAACACAGTGACATTCTCATAAACTGTTAGAACAGTTTAGATTTCATTTTTTGCAATCAAATACTTAAATTATCTCTGATCGAAAAACAAACAAAAAATCCATTTGTGCCTTTTTTGCCTTTAACGAGATCTTTTACAAATTGTTCATTCAAAATTTTATTACAATACACTTCAACATATGTTAGCTAAATAAACAACTACAACTACTGTAACAAAGACAACAACAAGAACAACAACAACAATAATAGACGAGGAAGTATGTAAATGTTACACTTCGGTTGCCAGTCATTGTCTGTTGACCATAGAATTTTGAACATGAAGATGAACAAGTGGCAGAAGATGCTCAAATTCTCTACGAAAGTGTTTTCGAAGGCTGTTGTTTTGTCCACTTTTTTTCTTGTTTCTTGTTTTTGCTTTTTTCTTTAATTTTTGCATGAAATTTTAAACCCGAAACAGTACAAGAAAATCTTCTCTGTTCTGCTGGAACTTTGTTGTTTATTTTGGTAACAGATTTTAAGTAGTTTTTGTTTAGAAACTTGAAAAATATCAAGGAAATTACATTTTAAAATACATTTTGAAATTATAATATGGTCTTACAAGTTTGGGTTTATTTTTATTAAATCTGTATTACCAGATCTGAAGTTATCGAATGGCTTGCTAACAAATAGCAGGGCTTTCATATCGGTTTATTACCTAATAGTAGTATATTATCACTCCCCGGAATTGTGTCGTCTTTGTAAATGGTTTGTTGACGTCTTGATCGGGTTTATGCGCAACCCTGTTGACATGTGTGATCGAGTTAAGATTTTGAAGGATATAACAACGAGTTTCGGCAAATACTCCTTTAGCCATCAGAAGTATATCAGCTTCATACACTTAACAGTCAATGCCCGCTCCTGATAATTTCAGATCAGAGTCGATCCACAACTAAACTTAGTGGTGTTGGAATCACGCTCCATTATCAACCTAAGATTGTGCTGATTTTTGTCATCATATAATCTACACATTTATCTCTAGACGAGCACAGATAATCACTTCCTTCACGTTCAAGGATTCCTAAATGGCTCCTACTAAATCTAGAGGAGTCAACTTAGTATATCTGCCTCCAACACGTGTTACACTCTTGGAATGAGCACAAGCTTTCCTCCTGTCCAGGCTCTTGGTACATGTATGCAGTTTGAGGGGTCTTCATTATAAAGGTGCAATCTCAACAAACTAAAAATGTTCTCAATTATTTATTATATTGGTCAGGCAAACACATAGGTCAGTACGGACGCATGTTCCTCCTGGAAAATCAGTTATCCATTGATGGATACCTTCAAGAAAGTATCAACGTATTCTACAGAATTCATTCGACAACTGTCATAACATAATTGGTCATTACAACCATTCAGTTAGGTTTACTACCCAGCTTCTCATACCACCATGTGGTGTGTTCATGAGCGATGTTTAAATTCGACTTCTAATGGCAGATGTGATAGACATGACATATTTACTCTCAGAGTTTTTGCAAGAAATCTGCTGAGAGAAAGTCGCCTCAGAAATATTTTTTCATATTTCGGTTTGTTCGAGTTGTTTGACCCAGGCGTTGTAAACGTGGCCTAACGTCTAATAAGGACAACTAAGAAATGCCAAATATATCATACATATATACATAATTGGTCATTACAACCCTTCAGTCAGGATTACGACCTAGTTTCTCACACGACTTATGTTGTGTGTGTTAATTTATACATGAGTGGTGGGACATACAGTTTAAAGTCGACTCCGAAAGACAGATTTTTGAGAAACTTTTCATGGCAATTTTATTTACTTCTCAGAGTTTTTGCCAGAAATCTACTCAGAGAAAGTCGCCGAAGAAATACTTTTTTTGTATTTTGTTTTGATGTCTGGCCTGGGGCTCGAACCCTGGCTTTACGTCTAATAAGCCAACACACTACCTACTAGAGTACGGCAATCATACAATCGTTAAAAATTTCTAGCAAAAATTATGTGAGTCTGGAGATCAAGTATGGGATTATCCCTGCTAACATGTGGTAGTATGGTCTAAATAGACAATTTAGTTGCAGAGACCTCGCTCGTATGATGAAACAAGTTGCTCATCCTAATCGTTCTTTTTTATGGCACAGAAGCGTGGAACCTTTTAGATACCGATGCAGCCATCTTGAAAGTAAGATCTTAAGTTCAGTGAGAGCTGTCGATAATTTCCGCATCCAATCCAATAATGCGCTGTATGAGCTCTTCAACGACATGGGCGTAGTAAAGCACATTAACATCTAACATCCAAGCTGACTCGTTGATGTTGTTCGGAAGGAAGCAGTCAGTGTAGAGGACATCCCTGTCTGGGCTGAAAGGACCAAATCGAGAAAGGTTACCGATTGGTTTAACCAATTGCTGAAGAAGCGCAAGAGCAAAGGCAGACCGAAATCCGATAAACGGATTGTTTTAACGGTTAATTAAATAAGTAAGCCGACTACTTTAACTAAAACTAATCTAGTAGAAGTCGCCGTGGTCTAGTAGGTAGTGTATTGGCTTATTAAATAAAAATAAATATAATAATAAATAAAAACTGCCATGAAAAGTCCCGCCACTCACGTATAAAATTAACGCACACAACATGAGTGGGTTGAGAAGCTAGGCCGTAATCCTGACTGAAGGGTTGTAATGACCATTTATGTATGTATGTATGTAATCTAGTAGGTAGTGTGTTGGTTTATGACACGCAATGCCACGATTTCTTCAGCGACTTTCTCTCAACAGGTTTCTGGCAAAATCTCTGAGAGTAAATAAAATTGTCATGTTAAAGTTTTCCAAAATTTATCGTTCGGAGTCGACTTTAAACTATAGGTTCCGCCACTCATGTATAAAAATTAATATACAATACATAACATAAGTGGTGTGAAAAGCTAGGTCGTAATCCGAACTGAATGGTTGTAAATTTTCGACTACCAACTTCCAGATTTTCTGGTAACTGAAAATCTAAAACTATATCCTTTTCCATTTCCGAAAAATGATACACTTTTTCAAAAAAATAATGCCTATATTCATAGTTTTGTCTCCCACTGTACTTGTTATTATTCGTATAAATTTGACTTGTGTTTTTAAATTGAAACTAAACAAATCCTAAAAATATGTACGTATATATACATATATGTGGTGTATACATATGCAATTGCCGACTTGATTTGATAGATTAAAATGTCTTATATAGAGTCATACAAGGCTTCAAGGATAGTTTCTCAAATTGTTTGATTGAGAGAGAGAAAAAAACAAAACAACAATAATAATTATAATAAAATATTATGAATTTTAATAAGTATTATTTAATTGAAAATATTTCTTAGTGTCCCCCTTACATGCATGTACGAGTATGTAGTACATGTTGCATATGTAATGTCACATGTTTACATATGAAAAATTACATACACTCTGAGTGACAGGTAAATTGGTTACAATACGTGTTTTGGGGATTACAACAACTATTGGACCCAAATAAAGAGTTATTAGTAGTTGTTAAACAAACCTCAAGAAACAACAATTTGATGTTAATCATGTTTTGCTTCTTAAAATTAAGACACAATCAAGATGATTTCTTTTGCCAACATGCTTGACTGCATGAAATGTTTTAAGGAACACATGATTTGTAACATGAGAATGTGTACACAGCATGTAACTGACAATGTTTTACTTATCAAATGAGTCTTATCAAAAGTGTTTAATAATGGTTTATTAATCAAATATTAGTAAGGAAATCAAGTTCTACGGTACGTATGAGCATTTTATTTCGAATTAATAATTATACGAGTAATAATATACGTTTGCCAGAAAATGTCATCGAAGTATTCACTAAAGAATATACAGTGGACAGCAAAAGTCTTAGTACGGCAATATATTTTGACAAAAAAAAGTCCCCACAGGATTAATACTCTTGCACAGAGCCGATATGACTTCAAGAGAATATTTAGGAGATGTTTTGAAAGAACGGTTCCGTAATCGCTAAACCTCAAACAAAAGTCAACCGAAAAACTTGCTCATGATGCCACCAGAAAACATTAAACAAAACTTCTACATTCAATTCCAAATGAGTTAAATTGAGTGCTTGACCTTAAGAGATATTCTACTAAATACAAGGGATAACATTTTCATACATTAGGCCTTTGAATTTTAAATTTATTCAGTGTTCTCCTTGGGGGTACCTATGGAGTCATCTGAAACTTATCCTTATTTTCCTATTGTTTTATGAGAAACATTAAAAAATTTTTTGTTTTATAATAAAACAGAAATAAATTAATGAAATCAATATAGAAACTATAAATTTTTATACAAACTTTTGGCTAAATTTCATGAAATTGCTGAAATATATTGCCGTACTAAGACTTTTGCTGTCCACTGTAGATAACGTGAGAAGGTTTGTGGTGGAATATATGTACAGTTGAATCTTATATTGTCATTGCCCTGCTCTATCCTCCTACTGACTCTAACGCAGTGGGCGAACCAGATGTAAGATCGTCCAAGAATTTCGATCCTCCGGAGGAAGGTAATTCTTGCATACATATGTACATATGTGTGGATTTCTGGACATGGGGACAATATAAATAACAACAAAACTGATCCACCTAGGAAAATAGCACCTATAAGAATTCAAAGGAAGAAAATATGTGAAATTAGCATTCCCCTGCAGAGGAGCAAGTAATTTGTGTCATGAGAGCCCCACTTGTTTGTCCAAAAAAATGGGATAATGGGATAAAGGCTTCAGACAGATCTGGCCGGATAGGGATACATTTGAGTTAAGCTTGGCCAGAGCAACGTGATATAAGCAAAAAAAGTATTATATTTAAATCGGTCAAAATTGGTTATTTAACAGAATGGTGGCGGAAACGGACCCGGTGGGCTAGAGAGCTCTAATATCAAGCATTCCAAAACAATTTTTGTTACTGTTGGGCATTGAGCAACTTGATGTGAGCTAAAAAAGTATTCTATATAAATCGGTCAAAATTGTGTAAATAATAGAATGGAAACGGAACTAGTGGGCTAAATAGCTCTAGTATCAAGAATTCTAAAAACAGTTTTTGTTATTGTTGGGCATTACTTAATATCGCTGATATCGCAGACAAAGTTAACATAGGCGCTAAAGTTAATATCTTTACTATCTACCAAAAAATGCATATTATCGATTAGAAAAATTCAAGTTATCGACCTGAAAAATTCAAATCATTGACCAAAAATGCAAGTCATCGAAAATACAAGTTATCTACCAATAAAAAGGCATGCCATCAACCCAAAAATCCAAGTCATTGCGCAGAAAAATATAAGCAATCGATAAAAAGTGCAAGTTATCGAGAAAAAGTACAGAACTTCGATAATTTTGACCGATTTATACAGCCAACTTTCTTTTAATCATTTGAAGAAAACAATTAGTTTCGTAGCTTATTTCTCCAGTTTCAACTAACGCCCAGCCCACTAGCTCGTTTTAGCCGCTAGGTTTATTTTTTATCGGAACTAGACCACTTTATATAGTGCACTTTTTTGCTAATTTCGTAGACTATATCTCCGGTTTTATATTCCTGTAGTGAGAAACTAGGTCGTAATCCTTACTAAAAGAGTTGTAATGATCAATTATTTATGTACGTATATCTCCGGTTTTAAATAACGACCGACTGCAAAGGTATCTTATATTTGTATAAGAAACAAAACAACAAAAAAATATTATGAATGCAAGAGTGAATTGTGAAAACAATTTTTTTTAAATAATTTCTTACTAGGATAGGTAGCTAACTTTCATAGTTTTGTGTCTTTTAATACTCCTATCAATAGGCATCAGTTAGTTAGCTCCTGTTACCAATTCGACTAGTTGTGTCTGTAATTTTATTATCGAGAACTAGAGAGACTAGATACCAGAATTATCATACAAATTGCTTTCTCTACCGCCCTATTCATCAAATTTACCACCAAATGGTATATTTCTCGTTGTCAACTATTTCTTTGCCTTCGATAACGAACGACAGATTCTCGAGAAACTTTTCATGACAATTTCATTTGCCTACAAAGTTTTTGCCAGAAATCTGCTAAGAGGAAGTCAGCGAGGAAATATTTCTTCATATATTGTTTTGTTCGAGAGGTTTGACCTGGGGCTACTAGACGGCGATTACGAGGACATATGAATGATAATTTCAAAGAAATAAACGGCATGACAATATTTCTTAAACTCTTAACAAAAACGCTATATTCCTTATTCTCCCATTACTACTTCCTCTCCTTTTTTCCTATCTCCCCTATTATCCTCTCCCCTTTAGGACGTTGTACAATGGGTCAACTGGACATCCGGGTACTGTACTTGTCTCAGTTGGCAAGTACACGTCCTCTAACCTAAACCTAACAAAAATTCTACATACGAAATCTATCGATGGATCTTATGTGATGAAAGACATATTTAAGAGGAAAGTATCGAAAGCCTATGACACTCATAGTACTCAACACCTTCTAGAATAGAGAAGTGTATGTTAACACTTTGAAATTTTTTTATGCTTAAGAAAGAAAATGGAAAGAAGCGAATACAATTACACATTTTACTACAACCAATTAAAAACGAATAACACTTCAATTACTAATAATTTTCCGTTGTAATAATATAAAACATAAATCGTTTTATTCACATCCCTAGACATGAAAACATTAACACACAGAAGCACATTGAAACAGCAGACGACAGCAACAAATCGACGCGTAATTTAAAATGTAATGACGCATTTTACGGAACTAATGTTTCATTCATGACTGAATAAAATCCAAAGAAATGAAAGAAATGGTGGCGACGACAAAATTATAAGGTAACATAAAAAACAAGAAATAAAAGGAAAACAGAAATCGTAAAAGCTTCAGCACATATTGTGCAAACGGCAGCAGAAATGTCATGCGATATAAAAGGAAAATGTTTAAGAAAAATTTGATTTTTTTAAATAAAAAAAAATAAAAATAAACATTATCTGTCTGCGTAAATAGTAGTTTAGTTGGACAACGCTCATCCCTTAGTTTCCATTTACAAGATGTGTATGCTATTGGTAATGTAATGCCGTTTTGAGATAAAAACATAGTAAAGAAGTAAAGATTTCCTTGTATATTTTCCAAGATTTATGTCGACTGTCTCTGACACTGACTTCTTTATATTTGAAGTTTTATTTTCATTCTCGTTTAGGGGTCACACCCAGAACATCAATTTCCAAACAAACAACTTTATGAAGCAGACAATGTTTAGAAAAATTAAGAAAAAAATAAAGAAAATATTTTCTGTTGTTGAGTTCCATAATATCTTAATATGGGTCGTTTAGCTTTGAACGACATAATCTTGTACAAAGAGCAATATCTGTAGCCACCCTTATTCCTTATATTTCTAAATAATAAATCTGTTGTAAGTGTGTGTGATGTTAGTTGGGCTCTACATACATATGTACATAAATCACTGTACTTGTTTTGTGTTAACAATCCTCGCCCCCTTTGTATTTTTTTTCATTTTTTTCGTTACGATTTTAATATTTTATGGCCTTGTTTTTTTGTCCCAGTTTCTTTTTTAAGGAATATTTCTGTTAAATCATAATCCAATATGAAATCACATAAAAAATTCCTTTTTTTATTGATTTTTTTCAAGCTTTAAAATATAAAAATTTTTGTTTAAAAGTTTCGCTAATTTAAGCTTTTCATACATACAACCGCTTTTAAAAGATTTTCGGGTGCCCTTGTAGTATAGTGGGTAGTGTGCTAGGCTATTAGCGTGAGAGTCGTGGGCTCGATTCCCACCAGAGTCTCTGGTCTGTGATACTACACCGAGCATATGGTGAAATTACTCAGCTCGTATATAATTAGAATATAATTTGTAATTGTATTGTAATTAATAAAATAAATAAATAAGAGATTTTTACAAACAATGTAGTTCCAAACTGTAGATGATAGATAGTGGTTAGGAACTAAATCCTAAAACCAATTTTTATCCTACAATTCGATTTAGAATTACTTCATAAGCAGTCGTAGTCTAGTAAATAGTGTGTTGTCTTATTAAATGCGAGGCCAAGGATCAATTCCCAGGTTAGAGATCTCCCACAAAACGAAATATGAAAAAATATTTCTTCGGCAACTACCTCTCTCAGCAGATTTCTGGTAAAACTCTGAGAGTAAATAAACATGCCTGAGAGTAAATAAAATCTGTCATTCGGAATCGACTTTAAACTCTAGGTCCCGCCACCCGTGGATAAAATTAACACACACAACATGAGTGGTGTGAGAATCTAGGCCGTAATCCTGACTGAAGGGTTGTAATAACCAATTATTTATGTATGCCCTCATAGTCCAAGCGATAAGTCTACTATTTTTTCAAATATATCTGGGAGTATGTCGTCAAGTGTTTGTTGGTTTGCCTACATATACTAAGGAGTTAACATTCGCATCTGGAAATAAAATGTCTTGTTACCAAGAATACAAAATGGTATCGAGAAACCAAGTATGTTGTGTATGCAGTCTGTTCACAACTTTTTTTTTATAAAAATTCATTCTTAAACAAATGATTCGAATAAATTATAAATAATTCAACCAGTTTCGAACTACTTTCTTCCAAAATTTTAAGAATTTTTAAAAAAAGACGTGAGACTATGAAGGTATTTCTTAGACAGAAAGACTAGCATGTAGAACCTAAAATCCGGCTAAGTAAAGTAGATAGATAGGTTGAAGGATCTTTCTGTCGCCATACACCTAAGCTATCAGCATTTCAAAATACGAAACCTACTTACTAAAGGAAGTCTGTATCTTGTATAAAATTTCTCAGTTTCTTTCAGTCCAAGTCCAAGTTATGTCTGATCTAGTATCTTCGCAAAACTTTTGTGATCTTAAGGTCAAAAAGCTGGATGCCAGGTCAGACATCTCCAACCAAACGCAATATGACAAAATATTTCTTCGGCGACTTCCTCTCAGCAGCCTGGCTGGCAAAAACTCAGAGACTAAATAAAATTGCTATGAAAAGTTTCATAAAAATCTGTTGTTGGGAGTGGACTTTAAACAGTAGGTCCCACCACTCATGTATAAAATTAACACACACAACATAAGTGATGTGAGAAGCTAGGTCGTAATCATGACTGAAGGGTTGTAATGACCAATTATATGAATATGTATGTATTTAGGGACATATAAAGTGTTCCATGTTCAGCATTCATTATTATATACAGCTTTTATCCACTTTAGGTTTACACGCAAAGTGGAATGTGCCGTATGTGACTTTTTGGTATGCAGTATATCTGGCTCTATTATCAAGAGTATTCACTTCATCATTGCCGATCACTTTTTGATGACTTTGTTCCCTTATAATATGTATCGTTTTATACCCGTAGCAATTGTTAATACAATCATACGTATATAATAATACGTTTAATAATACAATAACAAAAATTTCCGCTCCAAATAGGCTGGCATGACTAGGTTTTCTGCATGATGACAGCTTATGGGAATACCTAAGATTTAGTTTCATATTTCCATCGGCGAAGAATCTTTATATCACCGTCACCGATGACAGTTTCAGCAACCCATTCTTCTTGTCTGAGAATGTGAGTTTTGTACGCTTGTCCGAAAACAATCTCTGGAACAATTTCGATGCATTTAAAACCCATGAGATTCGATTCTACTTCTGGCAGTAATGAAGCGTGCCCCACTGTCATGACCTAAATATATGTTTGAGAACTTGAGCCTCAGTACAGTTCTAGCAGCCATGTTTTGGAGGAAGATGTCCAAAAAAAAGACATGCTGACATTGAGTCTAGCCTGCGGTGTGGACTTCAAAGAAGCTGTGATACCCAAGTATGCTAACTTCTGTACTTTGTTTTGCATACGTCAATAAGTTTTTACAATTTTTACCAATGTTCACTTGAAAGCAATTGAATTGAAGATCTCGAACTCGTCTTTAGTGTAAATAGCAACTCTCTATTTAGAATCAACGAACTTCTTCTTCATTTACGTCTACTTAGCATGTATATCTACTGGATCTCCATATATTGAATTGAACGCAATAATGGGTTTTTAAATCAAACTAAATTGGACCGTACAGGGCTATATAATGATATATAATGGCTATAGTATGACACCTTTCAGAATATGTTTAAAATTAAAACAATTTATTAAATTTGATTTCGGCAATTACGAAATAAAATTTTCATATTCCAACGAAAATATTTGCTTTTAAATCCCTCGAAATTATTAAAAATTTTTTGTATACAAAAGCATTTGTATGTTAAGCCTTAATTACAATCTGTATTCAGTTGTTTTATACAAATCCTTTTAAAATTCTGTTTTTTTCTAACGTTTTTAAATAATTTTTTTTGTTTGTTAAATTTTAACTTTAAAACTCTTTACACTTATTATCAGTTTTAATACTCTACACAAACACACACATACATTTTGATAGTTTAGCTAAACAAATGTTAGTAATTGTATATGTATGAGTGTGTATATAAATGTGTAAGCTTGTAAATTATATTTATTTTTTGTCTTATGAAACAATAACAAAAAAGAAAAAAAACCAAATGCAATACAACAAAGCAAAAATGTTAGAGAAAAACATGTTACATCCGTTTCCTGTTCCTTTACTTAGACGAAGAAAAACAGCATTTACAAATTCTTTAAAGAAATATAAAGAAAGGGAAAGAAAAGGAGAAAAGGACTAAAATTACAGTAAGAAATACGGCAAACTGTATATTATAATTGAGATTAAAACAGGGTGGAACTTATAAGCTGGTATGAAAGAAGAATTTTTAAGGATTTTTAAAATCTGTGCTAGTTTTTTTTTTTTTTTTTTTTTTTTTTTTTTTTTTTTTCACGCCGAGGAGGGGTAAATGTACCTAACCGCACCATAGAGGAAGTCGTCACATCCTCCGTGTGTGGGGCACTCACCCACTAAATCCCCCCCTCGTCTCATGGACTTGTTGTGCCCACTCCGGAACTACGGTGGTATTACTTCGGAGTGGAGTCCCTTTGGCTCTTTGGCCCCTGCATGTTAATATCCGCGTCCGGATTGCGTGTTGAAAGTTGAAGAGACATCTAAGCGTCTCCACTATTCCTTTCCTCCAGATCTTTACTTCGAATTTCGATTGACACGTGTGCCAGTTTCATCTATTAAAATCTGTGCTAGTAAGATGTGAATATATGAAGGTAGGTACGAGTATGCAAGTAGAGTTTGCTCTCAACTCAAGATGTTGAGATAGATATACTTCGGCCATATAAAACCCATTGTAAAACCCATAGTAGATGTAGATTTGTTGTTTTGAAATTTTGATAGCTTAGGTGTATGCCGATAGAGGGAGCCTTGGTTGGTATCGTTTCGTTTAACACGCCAATCTACTTAACCGGGTTTTAGGTTCTAAATGCTAGTTTTTATGTCTAAGAAATACCTTCATACTCTCACGTCTCTGTGTTAAAATTCTTAAAATTTTGGAAGAAAGTAGTTCGCAACTGGTTGAATTATCAATAATTTATTCGAATCATTTGTTCAAGAATGAATTTTTATAAAAAAAAGTTGTGAACAGACTGCACGCACGACATACTTGGTTTCTTGATACCATTTTATATTTTTGGTAACAAGAAATTTTATTTCCTGATATACAGTGAGCGCCATAATTGAGTCAACACTTTTGTTTTTAAGTATAAAACAGTTTTGTCCTTAAGTATAAAAAAGTTCCTTTATAAGTAATAAATAAACGTTTTTATTTTTGGAAATTAATTCGACTATTCTCATTTACTTTTCTCGCTATCCTAAGAAAATGAATTATTTCAGTGGTGTTTACTCACTTTTGGCGCTCAGTGTATGTAGGCAACCCAACAAATCTGAAATTATTGAAAGCCGATATTCAAGCCACTATTGACGACATACTCCCAGCTATATTTGAGAAAATAGTAGACTTATCGCTTGGACAATGATGACATACATACATAATTGGTTATTACAACGACTCTCGTCAGGATTACGACCTAGTTACTCACACCACTTATGATATGTGTGTTAAATTTAAACAAGAGCGGCAGGCCCTGCAGTTTAAAGTCGACTATGAACGAAAGATTTTTGAGAAATTTTTCATGGCAATTTTATTTTACCGTATTCTATTAGGTAGTGTTTTGGCTTATTATACGTGAGGCTCATGTTTAAAATTAATACACACAACATAAGTGGTGTGAGAAGCTCGGTCGTAATCATAACTGAAGTGTTGCAATGATCAATTATGTAGGTCTGTAAGATTCACACATACAGCTACACTATAAATAAATAGCTTAAGAGTGTAAATAATCAAGACCAGTCGACAGATGTGTACTGGACACGTTTTCGAAGCAGCCCGAAAGGGCTTCTTCTTCTTCATAGAAGTTCAACCTGGTATCCAATATGCTACTCAGATTTCGTACATGCTTTTAAATCTTTTATGAACTTTAATATTGTGTAAACAACCATTAAAATATATTTGTATCTCGCACTTTGAAAAAAAAAAAATTGAAAAAATTATGGAATGACATAGGCCCGAATCATATGTATAAAAATAAATTCCATGATTTTTGATCTGACAGATTATTATTCGAACAACATTTCAGTCTTACGATATTATTTGAAGGTCTCAAACTCTCAAAAAAAATTTTTTTAGTTTTACTGAGTTATATTCCGATATTCAGTTTCATTATCCTACAATGTGTACTTAAAATAATACGGTACTTTAGTTTGAAAAACATAACATGGTTTTCATTTCTTAATAATATTTTAATGACAATCTAGAGCATTGTCTCATGCAACAGAATGTGATTCCACAGCTCTTAGCTTGATATACCATACATGTTTATAGAGCCCAGACACAAAGAAAAGTGGTGATATGGTGGCGCACATTTTCCTGCAATTCTGCTGTTATTACTGCGCTTTCCAATCTAAAGACCCAATTCAGGCTATAGTTTAGTTATTAAATGTTCAATAAATAGTTTGAAAACTTTTAAACAATTGCTTGATATCGCCGTAGTCTATTGGGACTGTGTGTTGGCTTATTAGACAAGAACCTCTGGTTTAAAACTTGGCTTGGCATGAAATATGGAAAAAAATATTACTTCTACCACTTCCTCTGAGAGTAAAATAAATTTTTGGATGAAAACTTCCTCAAGAAATTTGTCGTTCGGAGTCGAAATTAAAGAGTAGGTTCCGCTTTTTATGTATGATATGAACACACACAACATAAGTGGTGTGAGAAGCTAGGTTGTTATCCTAACTAAAGGGTTGTAATAAGCAATTAAGTAAGTGAAGGCTCTAATAACACATAAAAATAGATTCTGTGTTATGCACATCCACAGCTCAACTACACGCAGATTTTAACTTTTAAACTAAAATTCAGTCGATACCCTGTATTTTAATTTTATTTTATAATAATTTTGTGTACGTATATGTGCATACATATGTAAGTACTGGTATGCTACGTGTTTATTTTCTTGTAATATTATTACGAATGTTAAAAGAAACAAGAAGAAGAAACAAACAAAAAGAAAATGCTGAAAAAAAAGAAACAAATGTTGTAATCCTTAAATACTTTAATAACACTTTGGGGCTACTCTTGTTAAAATATCTGTTTGTGTTGTTTTTATCTTTCGCATACATACATATTTCTTTTCTGGTATATGCATGTATGTCTCCTTAAATACATAAAAAATTATGTATGTGCACATGTACATATGTATTCATTTTTAACAATCTTATGTACTCAGACACTGCTGGCATTACGTTTTTTTTCTTTTTCTTCTTGTGATTCCTTCTTCCATTATTCAGAAATATTTTTATTGCAGAATTTTTTTTTTTTTTTTGTTTTATTTCGTATTTAAGTTTTAAAATGTAAAACTAGAAACTAAAGTCTTGAATAAGAAATATTCTGCAATCCTTAATTCGTTTTGAAATTTGCTTAAGTGATACTAAAAACAAATACAAGAGATTTGTTTGTTAAAACCTCAGCAACTATTGATGTATTTAAATTAAAGGCGAGTGTTTTTTATTTTCTTAAAACTACAAGAATTCTAAAGTTCTTGAAGTTCAATGCTGGAATAGTAAAACTAATCATATAGGGGTGGTGATATGAAAATAATGAAACGGCATTATAATCAATAACTAGGTAAACAGTTGTGGTTAGATAATGTTACATAGGACAGCGTATTACAGTATTAGCACAAGTAATTATTCACTCGGAGCCCCAGTCATTCCATTGTGAAAGAGTCCTTCAGAAAAAACTACTACGAACGACAAAAAATAGTATAAAACTAAAATCAAAACTTGTCGGAAGAAGGATTTCTAATGAGGCAAGGAAAGCTAAAAAGAACAAAAAAAGAGTCGCCTATCCAAAATGCATAATGACACCTGATTATTGAGACTGATGAGACTGATGAGTCTTTTATTTTCATCACACTGGAATGAAACAATTCAGACGATATTTACAGATCAATACATGAACTTTATATCGCTTGTATTGTGTATATTACCGCCGTACTACCTGGCAAATATATACTGGATAGCAAAAGTCTTAGTACTCCAATATATTTCGACAATTTCATGAATTTTAGCCAAAAGTTTGTATCAAAATTTTTAGTTTATTGTATATTTATTTTATTAATTTATTTCTGTTTTATTATAAAAACAAAAAATTTTTTAATATTTTTCATAAAACAATAGAAACATAAGGAAAAGTTTCAGATGACTCCCTAGGTACCCCCAAGGAGAACCATGAGTAAATTTGAAATTCAAAGGCTTAATATATGAAAATGTCATTTCTTGTATTTAGTAGAATATCCCCTAAGATCAAGCACTCCATTTACTCCATTTGGAATTTAATGTACAATTTTTGTTTAGTGTTTTCTAGTGGCACCATGAGCAAGTTTTTCGGTTGACTTTTGTTTGAGGTTTAACGATTACGTAACCGTTCTTTCAAAAGATCTCCTCAATACTCTCTTGAAGTCATATCGGAGCTTTGTGCAAGAGTATTAAGTCTGTGGGGACTTTTTTTGACAAAATATATTGCCGTATTAAGACTTTTGTTGTCCACTGTATATCCCTATAACTACGTCAAACGTTTTTACAAATACTTTTAGATTCTAAAGCGTACAGTTCTTCAGATATATCAGTTGCTTAATAACTTCCATGAGTAGACACATCTACATACGTACCATAAAATATAATATTCAATTTACATATGTACATATATGCGCATATAGTAAATAATTTGGTAATTACAACCCTCCAGTCAGGATTACGACTTAGCTTCTCATATAACCTATGTTGTGTATATTAATTCTATACATGAGTGGCAGGACCTACAGTTTAAAGTCTACTCCGAACAACAGAAACTTTTCATGGCAATCTCATTTACTCTCAGAGTTTTTACTAGAAATCTGCTGAGAGGAAGTCGCCGAAAAAATACTTTTTCATATTTCGTGTTTTTTGAAATATGTGACCTGGGGGTTTGAACTGTGAACTCACGCCTAATACGCCAACACAGTACCTACTAGACTACGACATCTTTACCTAACCTATAGAAATCAAAAATTTTCCTGTTTTACCTACTAATCCTATAACTGAAAACCATTCCTCAGTAATATTATGAAAATACCTCTATTAAAGATTAGTATCGTATCTACAGGTTTGAGCTTTCGTGGTCGTAGTGAGTGAATCGAACCTTTGCTCAAAAATTAGAAGGAAGAGTCCAAAGCTGACACTGATCTCACTAGTCGATCTGTAACTTCTTTACAAGTAATATCAAAATGACCAGATATTGAGTACGCAATGCTATTCGATAATCTGACATAAGGTGGCGCAGCTAAGTAAGACATAAAAGTTTGGACACTTTAAAGCTTTATCATGCTGTCCAGCATAAATTGTTACTACTGACCTCTTTTGTATATTTTTCCTAATTAGTCACGTGACCTTAACAACTCCTAGAATTTTCGACTGAAGGAAAATTATTCGATTCCTTGATATTGGTTCCATAGAACCATAGAAAGGAGCTTTCTATTTCTTCAATGACTTCCTCTCAGCAGATTTCTGGCAAAAATTCTGAGAGTAAATCAAATTGCCATGTAAAGTTCCTCAAAACTTCGCCGTTCAGAGTCGACTTTAAACTGTAGGTCCCTCCACGCATGTGTAAAAATGAATACACACAACATAAGTGGTGTGAGCAACTAGATTATAATCCTGACTGAAGGTTTGTAATGACCAATTGTGTACGATGTATGTATGGAAGTGTTTATCCCAACATATTTAATATTATTACACTCGGCGTATCACAAAAGTAAACATTACAAAGCATTTAATCCGTTATTCCGACAGCAGAAATGACTAAACCGCCAGTTTAGTATCATCAGTAGAACTACGGGGCATACCCTCCACAAACTCACTACATCTAAATCATTCAGTTCAAAAAGGCTTTAACCCGCTATCTTCTTTACATTTTCCGCAAATAGCAGTAATTTCATCCGACCTAAGTTGGTATCACAGTTTTCACTTATTTGAATATAATGCTATCACTTCGGCGTGAATTAGTTGATTGAACATCTACGACAAGTGGTCTTAACAGGACAGCGTTACTTGCCACACAACTTGTGGTGTTACTTGCCGCACAGCACTTTCTTAAAGAAATATGGATAGATGACGCGGCCAGCCCAAAAGTCCACACCAAACAGTGACCTTTTCAGAATGTATTGGACATTCTAGTCTAGTAGGTTATGTGTTGGCTTATAAGACGTGAGGGGCCTAGGTTCAAACCGAAGGTCAGACATTGCTAACGAAATGAACTACCAAAAAATATTTCTACTCAGCAGATTTCTGGCAAAAACTCTGAGAGTAAAATAAAATTGCAAAGGAGAGTTTCTGAAAATTTCGTCGTTCGGAGTCGACTTTAAACTGAAGGTCCTTCCACTCATGTGTAAAAATGAACAAACACAGCATAAGTGGTGTGAGAATTTAGATTTTAATCCTGACTGGAGAGTTGTAATAACCAATTATATATGTATTGTACGCTCATGGATCTCACGTGGATTGGAGACGTCCCAAATTCGGCCATTTTGATAGTTCACGCACCCATTTATCTAGAAAGGGGCCTCATCGTTGAGGTACTTAGCTCGAGCATATACAGCCATTTTAATGAAACAATTTTATTATTTACTCATGTTGTTGAAGACTATAATCGCTCATGTAATTTGTTAAAACCATACTGAATAAATTACAACTAATTTGACCGATACAGCTTCTACAAAATGGTCCCTATCACGTGCAAAAGTTCGAATTTCTTTGTTCCAAAGATACCAATAATAACCTGAGCTATTTCTACACACTTGTTACTATTTAAACACACCTCGTATACGAGTATGTTTAAGTATGGGATGTACAAATATTTTCATTTATTTTTATTCGTATCCCCTTGGTATACCAAAGTAAAGGAAACTGTTTGATTCATATTAATTTTAATATGATTTCTTCTTTGAATTTTCTTTTTGAAACTCCGGAAATCTTAATATTCTTTGGTGTTGTTTTGTTGTTGTTTGAGAAATTATTTTCTCTGCATGTTATTTTTTAAACAAATTTGGTTTTTTAATTCTACAGAGAATTAGTGTTGAAGTTGTTTGCCTTGCCTTGCCTCGCCTTGCCTTGAAATATATTCATGTGGCTTCATTTGCATTCTATTAATGAAATACAAATATTCTTCAGAGAATATAAATTTAGTTTATGGCATACATATGTACAGACATATATATATGACCAGAAATAATATTTTATATTTGATTATTGCAAATATTTGCTTAAATTAAGGATTTTCATTTTTTTTTTCATTTTATTCTTCAGTAAAGACTTAAAGGAATTTATTGGAGAATTGAGAAGACAATAAATAATAAATATTTCATTAAAAGAGATTTTATTAACTCGAATTCAAGTATGCGTATGAATTATTTATTTGAAAAAATATTTATTTAAACTTCTTTCTATCAATCACTGTGACAAATGCACCAATGAGCATTTGTCGTACATAGAGTTGACCGGCCATACATCAAATAATGGATCAAATTAAACTTTTTAGTTATTTTCTTTGGGTAAATTTAATCAGTTAAATTTGATAAGCCGCCATGGACTTTAACGTTCAAATCGGATGCAATATCCCAAAACCAAATTTTAAAATCATAAAGAATAGCCACACACTTCAAAAACCATTGCCTTAATCTACATACATACATACATTTGTACATAATTGGCCATTATGATTACGACATAGCTTCTGACACTACTCATGTTGTGTGTGTTACTTCTATACACGAGTGGCGGGATCTGCAGTTTAAAGTCAGATTTTTGAGCAACTTTACATGGCAATTTTATTTTACTCTCAGAGTTTTTGTCAGAAATCTGCTGAGAGGAAGTCGCCGAAAAAATATTTTCATATTTTCGTTTAATGTTTGACCTGGGGTTTGAACCTTAGCCTTACGTCTACTAAGTTAGCACACTACCTTGACTGCCTTAATCTGCTTAACAAAATTAAACGAATTTTTCTCTTATTACACTCTGTAAGGCCATTTTTAAAATTTTTAATAGAATCAAGGAAATATTCTTCTGTGTGAGTGTTTCTTACAATCGCCTGAATTAATATTTTTTGCATTTCATCCACATTCTTTGCCCGTAAAAACTGGCTTTATTTCATGCCTTGGAAATCGGTCGTATGCCTGGTCCTTCTCTCGCCTTAAACATTAGTTGATTTAGATATCTTCCTAATAGGTTGCAGGCATTTGGACTTTATATATAGATTAATACACATACATGCAAACGTACACACATACATAATTGGTCATTACAACCATTCAGCCAGGATTACAACCTAGTTTCTCACACCACTTATGTTGTGTACATTAATTTTATATATGAGTGGCGGGACCTACAATTTAAAGTCGACTTCGAATGACAGATTTTTGTGATAAACTTTTCATGGCAAATTTTTTATTTAATCTCAGAGTTTTTGCCAAAAATTTGCTGAGAGGAAGTTGCCAAAGAAATATTTTTTCATATTTCGTTATGTTCTAGATGTCTGACCTGGGGTTTGAATCGTGGCCTCACCTCTTGTAAGCCAACACACTACCTACTAGATTACAGCAACTTCTTATGACTTGACTATCATATTCATGCAAATTATACATTTCAGATGCGTTGCATCCTGAGAAAGCGCGCAGGACATTTTGAATGATGGCCACACATATTCTGATTTGAAACGTTAAAAAATTCCAATGCAACATATCTATTCCCTGTAACATGTAGGAAATTTTGTGGGGGACTACAGTAGTCGTATAAAGAATTTTATTTATCTTGTAATTTGTTCAGCATAGTCAAGATAGTCTTTACTGTTTCAAAATTAAATCTCAAAACAATGTATGGCCTATAAAATATAAAATATTGTAAGGAAAACTGCCACATCTAAGTTTAAATTTCGAAAAATATCGTTCAAAAATCGACCTCATAATAAAGTTTCTGGTTGTCCAATAAATCCCAACATTGCTCAAGCCTGAAGCGGTGAAGTCGCCGTAGTCTAGTAGGTAGTGTATTGGCTTATTAGACGTAAGGCCCGGGTTCAAATCCCGGGTCAGACATCAAAATGAAAATATGGAAAAAAAATATTTTTTCGGCGACTTCCTTTCAGCCGATTTCTGCCAAAAACACTGGAGGTAAATAAAATTGCCATGAAAAGTTTCTCAAAAATATGTCATTCGGAGTCGACTTTAAACTGTAGGGCCCGCCACTCATGTATAAAATTAACACACACAACATGAATGGTGTAAGTAGCTAGGCCGTAAGCCTGAGTGAAGTGTTGTACTGGCCAATTATGTATGTATGTATGTTGCTCAAGCGTGAATTCATTACATTCAGTGGAGCTAATGTACTGAGTTTTGTGACAGAATAGAATGACAGAAGTACTGCCAGATTCGAAGTAACCAATCGTTCAAATTTAAGCCAATATATGGCCCACACTCTATATAAATCAGTTTGTTATCTTATTCCTTTTTAATACTTTTATATGAAGTTTATAGAAAATAAGAAATCCTACTTAATGCCATATAAACTTAATACCTCTCCAGAAATAAAATTTAGTTCTTAAATCACATACACTCTCACACACGTACTCAATTCATTTCAACAATACAGCTTAAATTGTTTTATTTGTTTTAAATTATCTTCTCTTTCATCTCAAATTTCAAGTATAAATTACTTTATTTCAAGATGTTTGTATATACGAGTATGTACAGTGAGTGTCAAAAGAAAGTATAAAATTCTAACCAAAATTCCGCACCAAAGTCAAGATTTAACACTTAAGGTGAGTACCCGAAAAAATTTTTAGGATTTTTTTTGTATTATTTTTTAAATTAAATTTTAAAATAAAAATAACGGTTATGTTTTAATGTATTTTTTTATTGAATGTGCATTTTCTTTTGACTTTCACTGTATGTGTGTATTCCATCTTTTAATTTATTTTCGTATTGACGATGATGACTACTTCATTTACTCTTTCATTTATACTTTCAATAACATTATCTGAGTAGTGCTGGTGTTGGTGTTGGTGTTGGCGTTCTATTTTATTTTATGTGGACTCAATTCAGTATACCATGGTACAGTTCAGTTCAGTTCTCGCTCAATAATATTGAGAAAATACATTTTAATCAGTCCTAAATAAACAATTCCTTAATAGACCAATTAATACGAAATGAACTCTTATAGTATAGAGAAAGAGAGAGAGAGAGAGAAGGAGTAACACGTACAAGTAGAGCCATTTATATGTGTGCTATGAACATATAAATTGTACGTACCAAAAACATTTATTGAGTACTTTTCAATGGAAATTTGTTTGTTTGTTCGAATGTATGAAACGGGTGTGTGTCTGGGTGGGTTTTATGTTGCATTAAAGTGTTTGCAATGCTTTACATGATGAAAAGTAAAAATAAATATTAACAGCAACACTACAGCTGTAGTGCAGTGTAGAATAAAGTAAAGTAGCGTTTGAGTAGAAAAACCACGAGTATAAAATCCTTTTTTATTTTCTTTGTTTATCGAAAATATTCATACAGTGTTTAATAAATATTCATGCCCACTTAAGAATCTATTAAAATGTTGAACATAAATAAATATTAATGAATTTCAATATATGTATGTATGTATGTATGTACTATAAACAGAAAAACATCATCATCATCCATATCAGTCAATATCATCACAGGATTCAGGAAAAAAGCTTTTGTGAATGACTCTTCAATTCATTTCAATGTTATGGCAATGGATGATGATCATCGTGATGATAATTTTTTATGCATTTATACACTGCATAAGGACACTTATCTTTACTTTACTACTTTAATAGTGTTGCCTGAAGATTATTTTTTTTTGTTTTACATGAAGTGCAGGAACAACAAAAAAAGCAGTTTCCATTATAAAATTTATTGTTTATCGATTTGTTTAAAACAATTTAGTATGCAATCAAGTTTATGAAGTTTTATTTTCAATATAAATTCAATTAATAGAGTTAACATTTGTTTAAAATAAAAATAAAATAAAACATATGAATTCGCATAAAATGTATTAAGAATGCTTTTAATAACTCAATGTAAACAAAACATAGTTTTGATAATAATTTTCTTGAAGTATTTAGTTTCAATCTCTGTGTTATAAACGGCTCTTTAAGTAATTTTCATATTTAAATATAAACAAAATAAAGTGTGAGGTCATTACTACCCTTCAGTCAGGATTACAACCTAGCTTCTCACACCACATATGATGTGTGCATGTTAATTGTATACTCGTACATGAGTGGCGAGTCATACTGTTTAATGTCGACTCCGAACGATAGATTTTTGAGAAATTTTTCATGATTAATTTATTTACTCTCAGATTTTTGCTAGAAATCTCCTGAGAGTCAGTCGCTGAAATAATATGTTCTTCATATTTCATTATTTTGGAAATATCTGACCTGGTTCTTGAAGCATGGCTTCATGTCCAATAAGCCAACACACTACCTACTAGACTACAGCGACTTCAAATACGACGACATCACATATACCGACGGCTTAAGAAAACTTCACAGTGAAATATCTAATGGCACAAAATCGAACAATTTCAATGGCCAGTTCCCATCCCTTCTACGTAGGATTACCATGCCCTCAAATTGCTCGTGCGGAGTATCCAATGTGGTACGTATTGTCGTCCTATTAAAACCTTATGTTGTTCGCGTTCAGATCATCAAACTTAAACCAAAAGACGATGGTATTCAATGTCAAATAGTGGTCTTAAGTTGAGTTTCGTTAGAGGACGCGTACTTGTCAATTAAGGCAAGTACAGTACCCGTAGGTCGAATTGATCCATTGTACAATGTCCTTAACGAGGGAAGGATAATAGAGGGAATAAGATAAAAAAAGAAAGGATGTAGGAAAGGGGTGAATGGGAAGCGGAGGCATTACACAGACCAGACACAACAAAAAGGGAGAGCGCGACTACACTGATGAAACCCTAGCACCACTCAACCAGCTCAAGCCACTAATGAATCTGTGGAGAGCCTTGATGTCGGCTGTCGACACAGAATTCAAACTCTCAAAAAAGTCCCTGCCAAGGGTCCTCATCCTAAACCTACCAAGGGCTGGGGAGTTATAGAGGAGTTGTTCGATAGTCTCCAACTCCTCCTCATCGCAACATTCCCTGCAATAGTTCGGCTGGGATCTGTTCCAGGTTCCCGTCAGCGACCTAATCTCGCAGTGCCCCGTGATAAAACCGACAACCAACCTTAAGCTAGCCTTATCCAATCCCAGCAGCCAACCTGCTCTCCTACTGTCCGCAGCAGGCCATAGACATCTAGAGACAAGACAACCCTCTGCTCTTCCTCCCTGACCCATCCATTGATGAGGCCGTAGAGTTGTCAGCCTGGGGGGTCAGGATCAACTATCAAATCGGCTTTTTTGCTTCAGGTTTAGCGATTACGTAACCGTTCTTTCAAAAGATCTGCTAAATACTCTCTTGAAGTCATATCGGGAATTTGTGCAAGAGTTTTAAGCCTGTGGGGACTTTTTTTGTCAAAGTATATTGCTGCACTAAGATTTTTGCTGCCCACTGTATATCATTTTTGAATTTACAATTGAGCATTAGAAATGCCAATCGTCTTGAGTCACGCTAAATATTTAATAAATTTAAATACAAAATTAAATTTTACTTTATGTTTTATGCACTAATTAGGGGTCATATTCTAAAGACATAATTTTGCCTCTTTCCCCATTCCTTTAATACAAAATTGTCCCATAAACGTAGTGTTATAAATGCCATACGTGGCCATTATTAATTACCCTCAATTAGTTGGTTTCTTAATTACAACTACAGTTGTAATTACAATATTTGTTTTACTAAAAGTCATTTATTACATGACATAATTTGCATTTTGTTCTTGGCTTCCAAGAACAAAAAATGCACACAACAGAATGACTTCACATATTACCGGCATATAAGGCGGGTATGCCTTATATGGTGTATGCGTGCCAGTAAATTAAATTGTTTAAATTGCTTATTTGACAATAAAAATATGCAATAATTAATCGTGTTGAAGAGTTAATAAACAAGAACATACTAAATATGTATGTAACAACGTTTAACCAACAATTAAAATGTAAGAGTTTCTAATTTATAGCCTATAGAATCGGGGGCTAAATGTGTGAGTGTGTAATAAATGGAAGAAAATATTGTTTATACGTATCAGAGATCAACGAGTATGTGTATGTATTTATGAGTATTCAAAAAGATCAGTAAAATCGAATCATACTCATAATTATTTCTGATACTTATACGCATTCATACTTATTTTAATATTATACTCATACTACTCATACTCATACTTAACAACACATATCGACGCCTCTCGTTCTTGCATTTTTAAATTCTACGTTCTCTAACTTAAATACTGTCAAAATTTGGTTAAGATGCGCCGATCCGTTCCGAAGTTATAGGGAAAAATCTACTTAGAATACACATATAATCGTATCGCTTTGAGAACTCATAACTCAAAATACACTTTTTCGACTTAGAATGTTATAGAATGGAGGCGTCGATATGATGTTGTTGATTTCGACTCTCCATGACTCAACATTTACAAGAATCACAAAATAAGTGTGATAAATGTACGAACACTACAATACTCACTAGAAGGTTGTGTATCATACTCATTGTACTCATATTTATAAATCAACGTTGTACTGAGTAAGAATGACTCAGTATAGTTATATTTCAATATTATTGACTCAATTATATTCAAAATTTCATGAGAGCTTATGAGTATATCCATATTTCTAAATTATATTGTAGTTTTCAAGTCGCCGTGGTCTAGTAGGTAGTGTGTTGCTATGTTAGACATGAGGCCTCGGTTCAATCCCCAGGTCAGACATCTCCAACTGAACGAAATATGAAAAAATATTTCTTTGGCAACTTCCTCTCAGCAGATTTCTGGCAAAAATCTGAGAGTAAATAAAATTGCCATGTAAAGTTTCTCAAAAAAATCTGTCGTTCGGAGTTGACTTTAAACTGTAGGTCCCGCCACGTACTAAACCCATCGCCTATATTTTTCAACCACTTTCCCCCCGGGGGACTGCCGTAAGGTATTCATTCGCAGAGGGCTAGTTAGCTTTAAATCTTTCTCACATTTAATGAAATTTCGTCTGCATATCTCCAACATTCGGAGTTCGAACATAACCTCGGCCATTCTCTGACTATATTGGCCGCATATAATTCCAAAATTAAACACATCTCCCATAAGCCGGTTTGGCCCAAAACTCATTTCCACGGACCATCTAGATTTGGGGCAGCATATTAGAATATGCTCTGCATCTTCCTCCTCATCTACACAGTTTGGGCATACAAGGGAGGTATCATGTCCAAATCTTTTCAGGTACTTCCTAAAGCATCCGCGACCAGTTAGGAACTGGTGCTCCCATCGTGACTACCATTTGTGCATGGAAGTCGTCCGAAGCATCCGAGACCGGTTAGGAACTGGATCACGTAGAAGTTCAGCTCGTTCTCCACCGAAGAAACATGGCGAAATGCCCATCTCTCCTTTAAACTGTTCTCCCATTGTGACTACCATTTGTGTATGGAGTTGTCCGAAGCATAAGTGACCATTTAGGAACTGGGTCGCGTAGGAGTTCAGATCGCAATGTTTGTTCTCCGCCGAAGAGGTAATATTAGGGACATGGTGAAAAGTCAATCTTGCCTTTAACCCATTCTCCCATCGTGACTACCATTTATGCATGGAGTCGCCCGAAGCATCCGTGACCAGTTAGGGACTGGGTCGCGTAGAAGTTCAGTTCGCAATGTTCGTTCTCCGAGGTCGTCCGCTTTTATAGCTGCTGTTTGTTCTGGGTACTTGAGGCGGCGAAAGTATATCCGCCTCAACTCGTCCGCCAATATGTCTATCGATATTGTTATCGTCAATATCAGTACCGCTTCATCAGGCACTGCCACTTATCTGTCTAATCGCTCTTAGACGACACACCGAGGACAGTTACCTCCTCGTCGTCCCCACGGAGAGTGCTTTCGACCATATTGCTTCCGACGTATAACATTCTCGATTTTATAACCCTCGATATTATCCTCCTCTTAGGTGAATATTGTCCTCCAATATTTGGCATCATACTCGTCAGTGCTCCTTGGGTTACAGATGCCTTTTAAATACATATATAAATTATATATATAAGTACATATGTTTGATATAAATTTAAGTGAGACGGCTTATATCTCTCTTTTAGATGACAAAGAAGATTTAGAGAAACAATCTTTAAACTCAGCTTCAAAAAATCTTCTGCTTAAGATTGGTTGTCTAATTGGGTAGCAAAAACGGATTCGCCTGGAGCCCATTAGAAGTTTTGGTGGTATAATCATCGTATAAAAATATTTCCATAATTTCTTTAAAGTTAACTTACTCACTCTAAAAGGCAATCCATTTTTTCCCATTTCTCTAGGATGTATGAGGTGTTTGGAATATGAAATTCCATTGACATTTATTTCCAACAAGGTTTTGAAAAGTATTCATAAGTTGTTTAAAGCCAGAACAACTCTCATGGAATGTGGAAATATTATCACGTCCATAGAGCATAGTCGCCATAGTGTAGTCGATAGTGTCTTTGCTTATTAGGAGAGAGCTTGTGATTCAAACCTTAGCTGAGACAGTTCTAATAAAACGGAAAACTATTCTCCGCCTAATGAGAGTAAAATAAAATTCCCATGAAAAGTTTCCCAAAAATCAATCGTTCAGAGTCGACTTTAAACTGTAGCTCCCACCACTCATGTATAAAAATTAATGCACACAACAGGAGTGGTGCGAAAACCTAGGTCATACTCTTGACTGAAGCATGGTAATGACCAATTAAGTGAATCAGCAAGATTGACAATACCCTGCACCGAGGCTTGATCTCACACAAACTCTTACACAGAAAGTTGACAGACACTTTTTGAGTAACCCGACAAATCTGATCCAATATAAGTGTAAGCAGAATAAGACCTAAAGTCGCCGTAGTCTAGTAGATAGTGTGTTGGCTTATTAGATGGGAGGCCGCGGTTCAAACCCCAAGTCAGACATCTCCAAACGGAAACGGAATCTAAAATATATATTTCTTCGATGAATTCCTGCCAGCAGTTGTCGGGCAAAAACTCGGGGAGTGAGAAAAAATTTCCATTTAAAGTTTCAGAGTACATCAACATTAGACTTAATATGCACCGGAGGTCAGCAATGAGTATTCAAAACGATGAGTAGATTCGAATAATACTTATAATTTCTGATACTTATACGCATTCATACTTATTTTAATATCATACTCATACTACTCATATTCAAAGTTTGAAATACTCATGGTACTCATACTTAACAATACGCATGATGTTGTTGACTTCGACTCTCCATGACTCATTGTATACACGAATCACAAAATAAGTATGTTTCGCGTACGAACACTACAATACTCACAAGAAGGTCGTGTGTTTGCTATGCTTGCTGTCTTTTTGCCTTTTTTGTTTATGTGTCTTTCTTCTTTCGTCGTAAATGCAACAACAACTAAGACTGTAAATTTTGATGAATGATTCGAATCACTCGAATCATTTATGAGTATTATAAGTATTTTTCTAAAGTTATGAATCTGAATGAGTAGGCGCATGATTCAAACATTGTTCGAATGTTATGAGTTTGATGTCAACGTTGTACTCATACTCATTGCAACTTGTACTTACAAATAAACGTGGTAGTGAGTACGAATGAATCAGAGTAGTTGGATTTCAATACTGTTGACTCACTCATACTCAAAATTTCATGAGTACTTATGAGTAGCGAAAAAGCGATTCATTGCTGATCTCTGATATGCACACTGGGCTGGGAATACTTTACAACAAGTTCTGTAGAAGAATTTAATGTCAAAACGTGTAAAGACAAGAGTGGTTTGTATTGGGAATGGCTAAGAGATGTCAACCATAAGTTAGAACTCTAAGATTGAATAAGAATAATCGTGTGTTATAAAGGAATCCAAGTAAACTATACTTCTTGTGGCAGCTAACAATTTAATGTAACTTTATGAAAAGGAAATCGAGTTCACAGTACCTCAGCAATTCCGGCAATATTTCTGTAACACTTTTGATTTAACATTCATTAATAATTTTTTTTATAACTTATTAATGAAAAAAAAAACTGTAATTAGCATTCTAAAACCTCTTATAGTTTCAATTCCAGTTGAGAAAACAGCTTTGCTTTTACACTTCAATTATTCCTGAGTAAAAAATTTCTGTTAAAAGCTTTCAGATTACTTCTGTGTTTTATTCATTCACTGTTTACAATCATAAAATTTTATATTATTAGTCCAAGTACGTGTTGCGCTACTAACTCTGCAACCCCTCAGGTTGTATATTCTTTAAAATTATTTGCATTTTATTATGCAAAATAAAAAATACAAACCAGAGAATGTACTCGTATGTTTAAAGTTACAGTCACCGCAATGTGCCAAGACGCAATAGCAGGGTAAAATTTGATTTTAAAATGAACCTGGTGAAAATGTTAAAGAAAATTGTGATTTTGCTTTTTGTGAAAAACAAAAATTTACATTTAATTTGCATATGTTAGTTAAGCAAAATCTTGTTATTTTTATAGATTACGTGTCCACATCAAGTCATGGTAATTTGTGGTATTTTACTTTGATTGGAAAATTTATTTCAGAGTGAAAAAAAAGAAGTCAGAATAAGTGTCAATAAAATTTGTTTAAGATGTGCAGATGGGTACAGAGAGCAGTTAATTGTAGATGTTAACAAAAAAAATAAAGAGAATCGATTTTAGGTTTAAAGTGTTACTTAAACCACCTTATAAAATGTATCAATACAAAGTTTGTATGCAGTTCTACTACTGTATATAAACTGTGTAGATATGCAAAGTAACCAAACAATGCACCAACTATAAATCCGATGCCCGATTGCTTTTTGACTGCGTTAAAAATACACATTGACGACGTTTTGAAATAGAATACAATATATATATTTTGTACAGCGGCTTTCTTACACACGATACTTTGTTCAAACACAAAGCATCTAACATTTTGGAAGACAGCCTTAATTTACTGGCCTTAACAAGTCTTTCTATAGTGTTACTGGTTACCTTCTCACAGTACCCAGGTTATTTGTTTTAATTTTATCCGTGTGACTCATTGCAATCTGAAAGTTCATGAGTACAGCTCTGTTGATGAGAAACATATCGTACCCTTTTCATTAAATAATCAAACTGCGGTTAATTGGTGGAGGAATGGGTACACGAATAAGCAAAATTATTAAATATACAACGATTCCAATCCGTATAAGATACAAGAATGTCCAATGCATCCCGAAGAAATCACCCTATGATGTGAATTTTGAGCTGACACCGTCTTCAGTCTATATTCCTTTGAAAACTGCATAGGCCAGGCCCAATACAGTCAATGGCAAACTCTATAGGTCGATGAATAACAACTTCTTTTGGCATTTGAATGCCAATTCACATAAGATTCGAGAACATCGAATGCATCTCGAAAAAAATCACTTTTTACTGTAGATTTTGGACTGACCATTGCGCCTGATACAGATTTTTTTGAACAAACATTTGAGGTCCTCAAAACCAACATAACTAATGCCAAATAAAAAAAAACTTTCGTAATAGTTTTCGAATTTTAAAATTAAGTGGCGTCACCCCCCTCCAATACACTACAGTTAAGAAACCTGGAAATAAAAAAACGATAACATCACACAAAGGTGAGGCAGTGTCGCCACATACAGGGAAAAAGAGATAGAAATCAACTATCAGCAAGATACCCCCCACTACATCAATTTCGCGGAGGGCGTTGTTTTTGGCAACGATAGAATGCAGCCTAGAACTTGCTACACCAGCTTAGATCGAACAGCAAAAGTAGGAGGAAGAAATGGAAACAAAATAGAAATGTTTTGTGGAAGCTATATGCTCCGAAGAGGGGTATTGGAAAAAAACTCCATGCCAACGGTCATATTTAGCCTGATTTATGTGCCAGAGTCATGGAACATTGGACATTTAGGACATGCTTCACCCGGAGAAGTCGTGATGATGTATTATATTCCACACATAATGGTATCAATAGGTTTTTAAAATGAATTAAAATTTCGATGATATCACAACTGTATGGTAAGTGTCCGTAAGCCAAGACCTTTACGTAAAATTTTCCAGGTAGTCGAAGCAACCAATCGATATTTCGGTATCTTCCTCAAGACTTCGCGCTAGTCTGGCAATATTTTCTTTGGTATACAAATTGCTTTTTCTTTGTTGTTGATTGTTATGAATCGAGAAGCGTGATATTTGTGGGAAAACAATCGATAACTGGGTGGATTATACATACATACATACAGAATTGGTTATTACAACCCTTCAATCAGGATTACGACCAAGTTCTTCACACAACTTATGATAATTTTATGCTTGAGTAGCGGAACCTACAGTTGAAAGACAACTCTGAATGACAGATTTTGGAGAAATTTTTTCATGGCAATTTTTTGACTCTCAGCAGTTTTCTGACAAAAACTCTGAGAGTCAATGAATTGCAGTTTTCTGACAAAAACTCTGAGAGAAAGTTGCCGAAGAAATATTTTTTTGGTAATTTCATTTTGTTCAAAATGTCTGAGTTGGGGTTTGAACCGTGGCCTCACTTCCAATAAGCCACCACACTACCTACTAAACTACGGCGACTACAACTGGCTGGATAACGTTGACCGTAAAATGCATGAAGTGCTCTTTAAAGTTCGTGAACGTATTTATATTTTCAATGTAGGTTTCCACCAAATGGAAACGTTTTTCTAGCGTTAAACGATTCATGGTGACTTGTCATTGATATTGTTACATTTTTACCTTTTAAAAACGTTTAAAATATGAACTCGTAGATTGCAAATAAAATGAAAATAAATCTGTGTTTAGTTTTATTTAAAATCCTTGATTATTCGCACAATTGTGTGTGCCACTGTTCAAAACTTGATGTAACAACAATTGCTTTGTTTATTATTCCTTTGTTTACACCCTTTGCATAAACAATAACAATTACTAGACAATTGTTCGACAGACCTTTTTAACGGAGATCTTCAAACCATTATTCTATTCAAAAACACCGCGTCTTCACACAAGACTGATTGAACTTGTACTAACTCCGTTGCCTGCTTTGTCTTGCCTTTTATATGGCAACGTAAACATCTGATGAATGTTCTTGAAGGCAAATGTTCGTGGCTTCGCCTTCTCGAGGTCACTATAAATGTAAACTTCCTTGTTTCCTTATTGTTCTTTGTGTATTTGGTTTACATTTATTCTTGTAATGTTTGTTGGCATATTTTTGTTTACTTCTTTACCATTCTTTTAGGCTGGTGTTTGTTGTTATAATACTTAGTGCGATAATTTGTAAACAAGTTCATTGTTTTTGTTTTTGAAGCTTTTATTTATAATTTTAATTTTAAACGATTTAAAAGCTAAACACCATTAACTAGAATCTTCCATTTTCGTCCTGATAAAGACTTAAATTATATTTTTAAACTTGTGATTACAAAAACTTTTCAACAATCTTAACAACTTTAATATTTTATTAATCCTCTTAAATTTAGTTTCAAACAAATCCATACTAAATCTTATAAAAATAAATTTTTTTTGTTAAATTTTTTTGCAGATAAGGTCTTCTAAGTTTTCCATCATACATCGTGTATATACCGTGAACACACACACACACATACCAAATGATAAATTGAATGAGCAACAAGCAACAATGTAAACAAATTTAAAAACTGTGCAACAGGGGACATCAGTCATTCGAGTGACATTTATTTATGAAACTGAGTGATAAACAAAAAACAAAAAAAGGAAAAAGAAGAAAAACAAAACTTAAACATGAACATGAAAAGAGCAAAATATTTCACAAGTATTTGTATAAAGAAACTAAAAAAACACGAATGAAAATGAAAGAAATATGCAAAGTTTACTACTCTGCACAAAATAGAGGACATCTTCAACAATTTTTATGTTTTGAATTGTACAAAACTAACAACAATAACAACAATTTCAAAGTAAGTACGTAAGTAGATTTAGCAAAATAAGATTTAGAAAATTGTCAAAAGAAAAAACTAAAAGACTTTAAATAAAAACAAGAAAGAAAAAAATTCTGTTTGCAAATTATAGAATTGAAGCAGAAACCAATAACAAACACAATGGTCACCCTAGTTAAAATTGTAAAAAAAATATTTTTATTTAAAATAATTTTATTTCAAATATTCCTATTCATTTTCCATTTTCTACCAAATTTAATCAAGATGCTTTGAGAAAGACATTGGCCAGGGCAGCACTGTCAACGGCCAGCACTGTCAATGTCCAGCACTGTGGCTCTAAGACAGTTGATAAGTTGACCATGTTTTTGAGGCTTAATCTGTCAAAATAGTTGTCATTTATTTGGTATGTTTTTCCAAATCAGCGTGGACTGATTACGAATTGTTTTATCATTATGGGAGTGGGCTTAGGGCTGACACATTTTTCTTTAAAAACTGCATTAGCAAAGGAGAGCACTTTAGGTCGATGATAATCAATTTCTGACCAGAATTGGATGCTCTGAACTGTCGTTGGTGTTGTGGTTTCAATAGGAAATCGCTACAAGTAACACAGCTCATAGGTTAGGCTAGGTTAGAGGATGTGTACCTGACAATTAAGCCAAGTACAGTACCCGGAGGTCGAATTGACGCATTGTACAACGTCCTAGTTTCTCACGCCACGTATGTTGTGTGTGTTAATTTTATACATGAGTGGTGGGACCTACAGTTTAAAGTCGACTCCGAACGACAGATTTTTGAGAAACTTTTTCATTGTATTTTTATTTACTCTCAGATTTTTTGCCAGAAATCTGCTGAGAGGAAGTCGCCGAAGAAATACTTTTTGTATTTTGTCTTGATATCTGGCCTGGGGCGTGAACCCTGGCTTTACGTCCAATAAGCCAACACACTAGCCAGGAATTGTAGAAATATTGCAACGAGATCTGATAGCTGCAAAGGAAGTTAATATTTTTTAGGGCAGGAGACAAATTAATCTAACCTAACCATAAAACTCAGTTATCGGTCATATTCTGTCAATAACACTTTTCTCTCTTTGAGAATTGGCCATCTGGTTTCTCTGATACGGGTTTCCCCAAATACTGTTGTAAGTAGTTGCTACGCACGTAGCATGTTCTTGAATCTAAAACTGCCAATTCGACTTCGGTGGACCACGAAATTTATAACGATCATCAAATTCAATTAGTTACTAGCCTACAGCGACAAAATTAAATATGAGTTGAAAAGTTAATAAAACAAAACAAACGGAAGGAAAACATAAATCAAACCAAGCATTCATTACTCCGTAAATCTCTTTATGAAGCTTGATTTATACAAATATACTTAAATTAATTTCCCTTACAATCACTTTAAGTATTTCATCATTAAGTATCGAATTTCAATTAAAATCGCTGGAGGTAATTTTCATTTTCCACAATAAAACTAAAAAGTTTTTGAATTCTATTTCCAAAAACTTTAATTTGAGATGAAAATATCCTAAAAAGGAACATAAAAACATAAGCATCACTGTTTAAATATATTTTCTTTAATTTTCTTACCTTTTAGGCGATCAAAAAATTAAATTTTTAAAAATCGTAACAAAGGATATATGGGCTGCGCTGAAAGTATGATAGCTAATCCCAAACTATTTATACAGTATTATTTCCTACATAAAACTACAAGTTGTGTGATAAAAGTTTTATGAATATGGTTAAAATTTTCCAAAAAAAAAAATTATGATAATATATTTTTTTTTAGAAAAATTTTTTTTATTCGAATTTCAAAAAAAGGCGTTAAGCATGGTTATTAAATGCTGCAAGACACTCGGCTTATTTGTCGAAAAGGCGTAATAGGTGTAAATATATTACTATCAAAGCGAATGATTATGTTATCTCATACGTACGTAGTTGACTGAAATATTATCATCTGTAATAAAACATGGGACGAAACACATTTTTCTAATGTTTATCTGTCACGTGAGATAAATATGGGAAGAGCAGTAAGAGAGACTCTACAACATTTCCGGAAACAGCTACTAGCAATCTGCGTGAAAATTGGTAATATTTTTTCGTCCCAAACTACTAAAGGCAGTTTGTTCTGTTCCAAGTAGTACCATCTTTGGCGATAAACATCCTGTTATCATGTTTGTTGCTGCCAATAATTCCTTCAGTTCATAAGATGAGCTTCTATCATCTAACTTTTTCTGAATTAAAGTTATATGAAATGAAAAATTTAAATGTATCATTTTTGATACAAACTTCGATCTGCGGTTAAATTGATACCGAGACATCGCTAAAGAATCTTGTATATACAATTATTTGAAACATTCTAATGCTAATGATACATATTCCTTCAGCCCTGGTAGCTAACATCATGCTAATGTACATGACGTACTATTTGGTAAAAGTTTCCATTTGAATTGTCATTACATGCCCGAAAAATAATAAGTAAAGTTGATTTCAATACTAATAAACATGTCTTACCACTTACCTATTGCGTTAAGTTTGGCAAATGGTCCTCATTTACAAGTATTAACTTTATATGCAAGAAAAACTGGTCATTTGAATCTATTCATGCGTTCTTGTGCAAATTGTATTACGAAAGTAACTTTGCATGTTTACTTGTTTACATAAAGAAAGAAATTTTAACATAAGCATTAGGTTTCTATCATTAAGAGTTTTACCATAATTTACTCAATCGTTCCTACATTTTATTATTTGAACTTCATGACAAAGTTTTAGCATTATGTTGACTACAATAAAAAGGTAGGATAGGTGTATTAGATTTGAAAAGAAAAATGTTTGACAAACATGAACAAATAGTTTGTAAGGTGATCCTAAATTCGAAAATATCTGATAAAACAATATCTCTGTGTCGCATATTTGAATTAGCAGAGCATTCCTTCGATTGAGAAGGCAAATATTGGTGGAGTAGCAATTTTCCTATTGGAACATTTTTACCTGCGACATCTCCTCAATAGGCTTTGTCTTCTGGATGTTACGGAATTCTCTGCTAGGAGGAGATTATCAATTAGATCAGCAGATTTATTTGACTTCATACAAAATGTAGAACTTGCATGGGTTTCGGCATGCCTTTTCATAATTGGGAAACATTTGCGTACAACCACTATACCAATGGTCAAATTTCATACACAGTTTGCACTGATAGTTGCATGGTGAGTTCTGTTAGCTCAATATGCCTACCATTGGTCAGCCTCGTGTGTATAATAATTTGGATTGCTACCTGTCCATATAAGACCCAAGAGCGTCCAATACATACCAAAAGAGTCACTATTTGGTGTGGATTTTGGACTGGCGGCGGCTACATCTGTCAATATGTCTTTAAAAACAACCCTAGCCAGGGAGAGCCAGGTTAATGTTGAACAACTTATGGCCTGAATTTAATAAACTGGATACTAAAGAAATGTGATTTCATTTGCCACACAGATCATGTCATATTTAATACTCTGTACGAGCGATTTAAGGATGAAAATCGAAAACCGAAATCGTGCGATTTGACCAAGTTAAACTTTTTCTTGTAGAGTTTCCTTAGGTACATATATGCGAATAAGCTACAAACCACAGCAGTCATCACAGCCAGCATAACCTATGACGGCGGTCAAATTTAGCCTGATTTATGCGCCAGAGTCAAGGCAAATTGGACATTTCGGATGTGATCAGCCAGAGAAGCCGTGATGAACATTTGATCGATATTATATTGCTCTCATATTGAAATTTATTGAAAGGAGCTTCATTTGGAGCGATGTATGGGAGCCAAATAACATCACCTCCACGTCAGGTGACCATGCGCTCAAATCGCTCGTGCAAAGTTTCTAATGAGGCATGAGCTGTATGTTACGTTCTGTTTATACGACATGTCGTTGTCCACAAATTCCGGCCAAAAGTTGGTAATCATCGTTTTTAAAGAAATGTGGGCAGGTCAACAGAAGCTGGTAGGCAAGACCGTTGACAGTGTTGGCCTGGACAACGTCTTTCTCAAAGTAATATTGAACGACAAGACCGCCAAACCAAATTCCAAGTCCAAAAGAGTGTCCTTTTCAGGTTGCATTGGATACTCTTGGCTTTCATGTCAATGAGTATGTTTCCACATTCAACAATTTTGTTTGTGCACATTGCCTTTTATCCAGAAATGGGTCTCAAGGCTGAAGATGGTTTTTCAATGAAAATTGGCGTCAGTTGTCAAGTGCTTCAATGCCCATTCAACGAACACATATCATTGTCTAATTTCGTCCGCGGTGATTTAAAAAAAACAGACTTAATAAATGACAACTAGTCCGATGTAGCTTCAACAAAATGGCCGTTATCAGCTGTCAAATTTCGGAATACCCGATACTATAATATCCGTATAGACTTTTAATAGAGAATAAGGAACTTAGGAGACCCTTGGTTAACATTTGTCTTATTTTTGAAGAATATACGGCAGGCCATAATCGAATTGCAAACGTAAAGAATTTGGTATACTTTTTTTAATAATTTCAATTTAAAAGTCTTTGACTCTTCACAAAATGGAAATTGTCCTACCTAAGGCACTGCTGAAATAGTAGAATCACAAAGGAAACACAAAGGCAGCGATTAGATAACAAAATACAAATCCATTGCTTTAAACTGTTGGAATCCTTTTTTTCAATTTTTTTTTTTTTGGGTTTTGTCTTCTGCTTTAAGTTTGTAGATTTTTAAAGCTTTCTTACTCATGTTATGTTCCAGAGTAACAAACCATAAGATATCTTATGTCCAACAATATCTAGTATACTATGTTAGGGTAAATGTAATAAAGAAATGGATTGAAAACATCATACATACACATACATACATACATAAGCACAAGTACGATTTAAACAATTTTGTAAGTAGTCAAGTATATCTTATGTCACTGGGTATGTAAAGATTTTGTGATTGTAACTTCTGAGCTTGTAGTGGTAGTAGTAGTGTGGTTGGATTTTGTGGCATATTGTTGTCCAAGCGTATTGAACTTTGCGTGTTTTCCATTGATTACACAAACGTGAATAAGCTTCTTTATTGGGATTTTCTGATTGTGTGTGTTTGTGTGTGCTGCCAAAAGATTTTCTTCTATTACTAGTTCAACCATGATCTGTTATTTTGTTACTTTTGTATTACAATATCCTGTGTGCAACAATCTACTCCATTTTCTTTTGCTCTTTTTGAAATTATTTCTTCCATTCAACCTTAATTTCAATAGCTTTACGAATTACAACAAGTAAAACATTTTCTTAGTATAGAGACACATTTTTTGTTTATGCATTCACTCACCACACACATATACACACTAATACACACATGTACAAGTATTGAGTAATGGAAGTAATAAAGAAGTAATTTTCATCTCTCTAGTGTTCATTGGCAGTCAGGTTACAAGGATGATGAATATTTACTGTATACATCACTACTATGAGGACGTGAAAAATGTGTCAAAAAATAAGGAGAAAATTAGGAAAACTTTGGAAGCTATCAATATGCTAAGCTATAGAGATTTAGGAGGAGAAAAATTATTGCCATAAAACATGAAAAACAAAATTTTTGTTACACAAACTGGTTCACTGTAATCAACTGCCATTGCCATCAGGCATGGCAGCGAAACAGGCAAATAAGGATACAACAATGAAACTGAATGCCATCAGGATATGGATACATGGATACATAGAAGCTATGGTCATACAAAAGTACAGATTCATATGGATTTCTCTACTAATTATTCGATATTTTAACATGCTTTCGACCCTGGGTTTTTAATCGGAAAGATTAGTACTAGTACTAGCACTAGACTAGTACAACAATGACTACGCCCTGTACAGAAAATGCTACAAGTATTCAGTGAACAATCTAGACTGCAATGAAAAGCTTGATTCTAGGATTGTTTAGGTCTGTTAAATCTTACATTGTTGCTTAAACTTATTGATTCTTGTATCGGATCTCTTGATCGGATCTCCAAACTTTGACACTTGATAACATGTTGTCAAACTAGTTGTCATTTATACAGTCGGTTTTGACAAATCGCTACGGACGTATGTATATGGGGTTCAACAACAAGTGAAAATTATAATTTTTTTTTTATCAAAACCGAGAAGACTATGTGGTCGACGAAGTGGAGTCCACTGGTTCTGTAAACGATTTACCATAACAAGTAGATAAAGTAGATATTCTAGTAGAACAAAATATTTGCCAAAAACATCGCTGCTGTTCCTGAAAGTGTGCAGGATAATCCAAGGCACTCGGGTTTTCTAAGACCACAATTTGCATAATTGGTTTGCATCTTGATTTGGGCAGAAAGTAAACGTCCACGGACAACGTTATGTAATCGCTGAAGGGGCTCTGGAGCAGTATGCAAATGACCACAATTTTCATCGAAATATCATCTTCAGTTATGAGGTTAATTTCTGGAGAAATGGGTTCGTGAACAAATTAAACTGTCGAATATGGGACGATACCAATCTACATAAGACCAAGGGCGACGAATGCGTTCCTAATCACCCATTGCATGATGAGAGTTTTGGCCGGCAGCATCTTCGGTCAATATTCCTTTGAGAACGAGACATGGAAGGGTATCACTGTCAATGGCGATCCTTACAAGTGGATAATTGCCACCTGCTTGTTCTTGCCTGAATTGGATGATATGAACAACATCGACAAGTGATTATAACAGGATGGCCCTATGAGCAATACGGCTCATTCTCTACTGGATATCCTGCACTAGCGATTTGAGGGCATAGCCTAGGCTAGTAGTTAGTAGTAGTTAGTAGTTTATTAGATGTGAGGCCCCGATTCACATTCAAGTTCAGACATCTCCAACAAAACGAAGTACGAGAGAATATTTTTTCGGCGAATGCCTCTCAGCAGATATCTGGCAAAAGTTATAAGAGCGAATAAAATAAAATTGCCATGAAAAATTTTCTCAAACGTCTGTCGTTCGGAGACGACTTTAAACTGTAGCTCTCACCACTCATGTAGAAAATTAGCACACAGAACTTAAGTGGCATGAGAAGCAAGGTCGTAATCCTGACTGACTGTTTAAATAATGTGAACTGCCCATTTAGATTGTGCAATTTACCCTGTTATACCCTTTGTTATGGGGTTTTCTTAACTCGCTTGTATATGCGAATAAGACACAAAACACGGATGACCTCAAAGCCAACATAATCCATGTCATCGGAGAAATTCAGTGTGATATATGCGACGTAGTCATGGAAAATGTGATTTTTTTTGTTTTTGTTGGGTTTTGCTGCCAATATTAAGTTTCATAAATTTGATGTAAGGATCAAGAAGATATTTAGTAAAGTACAGATATCGTCTGCATAATTGAAATCATTTGGGCGGTAAATAAATATTACCCCAAGTCCTTTTCGGGGGTTTTTAACGAAATCCACCGTCATGCTCAGTAGTTTACCGTGATTAATTTTCCACAATGCTTTGCGTAAAGCGTAAGAGAGGTTTTTTTACATGACAGTTCGCTTTAGGCGACATTGCGACTCACTTTACCGAAGGCATTCTCAATATAAAATGTCGACACAGTGGTGAGCATTACTCCACAGACCTTTCCACTAGAATACGACAACTGTTTCTGCGTTTAATAGTAAACTTCTGCGGAAGGCAAAAGCTTTTTACCACCTCATAGTTGGTGTAATCCTATCTTAGATTCTTCTGGCAACACTTCCTTAATCACTCAGATAGAGCGCCTGTTGTTAGGATCGTCCTTCAGTTCAGTTCAGTGTGTTCGTTCTTCCAAAAAGCCCTGACCAAAGGGAGTAGTGTTTGTGAACTTGTGACTTGTTTGCACTTCAATGACACTGTTGATATGCCGAAGACATTTGAAGTATTTTTTTCCCTGTACTGGGACATGTTAAATCAATGTGGGGCAAATAACTGCATTACTCTGTAAGCTAAGTCCTGGTTTTGTAGCATCGCTCTCCAGAGATTTTAGTTCGACGAATATTGAGTAAAATCTGAGCGATAAGAAGCGAATATCTGAGGCACATTCTGAACTTTTCAAATGCTGGTCCAAATGTTGTCGAGAGTCTCATGGCTCTGATGATAAAGGGGCACTTATAGCATGATTGTCTGTCTGAATACACTTTAAGGCAAATAATTGCTAATTGCTTATTAGACGTGAGGCCAGGTCAGACATCGCCACCAAAACGAAATATGAAAAAATATTTCTACGGCGACTGCCTTTCAGCAGATTTCTGCCAAGTACTCTGAGAGAAAATAAAATTGCCATGAAAAGTTGCTCAAAAATCTGTTGTTCGGAGTCGACTTTAAACTGTAGGTTCCACCATTCATGTATATAATTAAGACACACAACATAATTGCTGTTAGAACCTAGGTCGTAATCCTGATTGGAGGGTTGTAATGATCAATTATGTATGTTATGTGTATGTGAATATGTAGAAAAAACTCCTCGATAAGAGGAAAATACCTTAGTAAAGTTCTAAACTTTACAAAATTTCTTAAATGCTCGCCTTATGGCTCTGAGCAGTTATAGTACGATTATCTGTCTGAATGTATTTTATGTTTTAAAAGGAAATAAATAATATAAAATAATAAAAAAATTTGCCATTTTGTCTAGAAATGTTTGTTGCACTTACCCAATATTACACTGAAGTATCAATATGGACTCAAGGCTAAACAGTATTGATCACTTGGATGAATACATTTAAGAGTAGATTTACAAAACTACAGATGAAGTATAAGTATTTACGTTTGTATGTGTGTATGTATAGTGTATGAAAACCTTTCCAACATTTCTTCACTTCACTTTTTTTCTTTCACTATTAATGTTTAGTCAGCAGTAGTTATAGAAAAAACTACAGACACAGCTTTTGCAACATCATTATCAGCAAAAGTAATCTTATTGGAATACATTTACTTACACAGATGCCAACATATTACAAATTATCTCTATCCACTCTATATTTTGTAATTTATTTCCTCATATTTTTTTTTCTTTCTTCTCTTTTTATTTTTCGATTTTCTTTCAATATTTTCCAAATCACAGTGATTTAGACAATCCTCTCAAAGTATTTTTGATGAAAAATCCATTATACATTGGCATGTTTGAGCATACACACACACACACTACCAGAGATCCAACTACTAAATCATGTGTATGTATATATACATATGTATGGGTATGTGAAGATTTGTAAGTATTTTGAAAAATAATTTTTTGAAAATATTTTCCATTTCATATTAGCATGTACAGTGAGCGTCAAAAGCAATTGTACACTAAGGATAAAATTCTAACAACCACTTAGCTCAGTTAGTACTCGCCGTAGTCTAGTAGATAGTGTGTTGGCTTATTAGAGGTAAAGACGGGGTTCGAGCCTCAGGCCAGACATCAAGACAAAATAAAAAAAAATATTTCTTTGGTGACTTTATCTCAGCAGATTTCTGGCAAAAAATCTGAGTGTAAATAAAATTGCCATTAAAAAGTTTCTGAAATATCTGTCGTACGAAATCAACTTTAAACTGTAGGTCCCACCACTCATGGATAAAATTAACACACACAACATAAGTGGTGTGAGAAACTAGGACGTTGTACAATAGGCCATTTCAACCTCCGAGTACTGTACTTGTCTTAATTCACAAGTACACGTCCTCTAACCTAACCTAACCTAGCTCAGCCTTTACCACATAAGTAGAGCGCCCGAAAATATTTTGAAATTTTTTGTAATTTTTGTTTGTTTCTCTACTTTAAAACTGGCCATGAAACAATTTTAAAATAAAAATAACGGTAGTTTTTTAATGTATATTTTATTTTAATGTACAGTTTCTTTTGATGCTCACTGTACGAAAGATATATGGCAGATATTATGGAGGGTGTGTACAGCCAAGAGATTGATAACACATGCTTAACAGATTCATCATGTTTTTCTAATTGAATTTTTGCTTTGAACGAAACGTTTTCAAATAAAATGTATGCGAGCAATGGAAATTAATAATTAATGTCTATCCGCCAAAAGAGCGAGAGAGAGAAAAGAGAACGGAATATTCTAGACTGAAATCCAAGTATTATTTCAACAAAATTTGAAATTCCTTTTATTGATTATAAAATCTTTATAAATTATTCTGATTTAATCTTTTGAATTTTATTTATTATTTAAATACTCGTATGCATACACGAATACATACCTACATACATAAAAAAAGAATTTAAAACGTCCCATATCATACGTCCCTAATCATTTTTGTTATGCAAATTATTTCCGTTCCCCAAGCCGAACTGCTTCTGTGTGTTCATTAACGTTTCTAAAGAATTTTCATGAAATATTTCGTACAAGAAAAATTCTTTTTCCTTGACACACCTTTTAAATTTTGTTAACTATACGGATGTATACGTTTAAATGTCTTCAAGGCATTAAGTAGATAGAAAAAAAAATGTTTTTTAAAATTCCAATCATTAGAAGAAAATAAAAAAAGAAAAATGTAGAAAGAAAGAAAGAGAAAAGAAAACGAATTTATTTGCACTTTGCATGTTTGTGACATTAGATTTAGAAGAGGCAAAATAAAATACGGGAAAAATGTTTCTTGTGGCACATAAACTAACGCCCAAATACGACCATATTTATTCGCATTCTAATTGAGAAATTTTATTTAAAGGAATTTATTTATAAAAACAAAATGGAAAATAAGAAATAAATTCAAATTAAATTCTACAGAAAATTTTTGTTTTGTTGGCCAATAGCTATGCTTTTGACTAAATTGGCAACCGACCAGAAGAGCATAACTTACTTGGGTGCTAATAACACCCTAGGTTAGGTTAGGTTAGAGGACGTGTACCTGTCAATTAAGACAAGTACAGTAACCGGAGGTCGAATTGACCCATTGTACAACGTCCTAGTTTCTCACGCCACTTACGTTGTGTGTGTTAATTTTATACATGAGTGGTGGGACCTACAGTTCAAAGTTGACTCCGAACTACAGATTTTTGAGAAAATTTTTTATGGCAATTTTATTTACTGTCAGAGATTTTGCCAGAAATCTGCTGAGAGAAGTCGCCGAAGAAATACTTTTTGTATTTTTGTCTTGATGTCTGGCCTGGGGCTCGAACCCTGGCTTTTCGTCTAATACGCCAAAACACTACATACTAGACTACGGCGATTCTAATAATACTCTACAAAGTGCCTAATTTTTTATATAACTATAACTTTTGGTTGGCATCCCTCAGCCCTTGAATAGTACCGGCCAAGTACCGACCTGTGATAGAGAAGATGTGATAAGTTCTGTGTCCTGTTCTGTCTTGCCAATACAGCTTCTGCAGAAAGCATACATACATACATACACAGCTGATCATTACAACCCTTCAGTCAGTATTACGACCTAGTTTGTCATACCACTTACATACATATATTGTATATTTTAACTTTTATACATGAGTCGAAATACCTATAGCTTAAACTCGATTCCAAACGACAAATTTTTGAGAAAAAGTTGCCGGAGGAATATTTTTTCATATTTCGTTTTATTGGCCTTGGGTTTGAACCTTGGCTTCACGCATAATAAGTCAACAGAATACCTACCAGACTACGACAACTGCAGAAAGTACTGTGAGATATATCCAGCACCCAAGCGTTTATCCAAAGGCTCATAAGATTGACTGGGTTTAATATAAATTTTGTTCTGCACATATCCATACATATCAATCCAGAACGGTCTGGTTTCTTTACAAATGCGTTCATTATCCCATCTTTATTTTGGGCATCAGAATAAGTTTATAGTTTTTGTAAGCTCTATATCTGTATACATATATGAGTTTAACCATAATATTTCTTCGTCGTTTTCCTCTCAGCAGATTTCTGGCAAAAAATCTAAGAGTGAATAAAATTGCCATGAAAAGTTTCTCAAAAATCTGTCGTTCGGAAACGACTTTAAACTGACGGGACACGCCACTCATGTGTAACATACACAACATAAGTGGTGTGAGAAACTATGTCGTAATCCGGGCTAAAGGGTTGTACGGACCAATTACGTAAATCATCTGCGAGATCCCTAGAGTGTATGTACACCTTATATAACAAAACAATACATAACTTGACAAGAATGTCACGAGTGTCTGGAGGAGAAAGTGTTATGTCGTTTTAATGGAGATATCTGGCCTGGGGTTTGAACCGTGGCCTCTCCTCTAATAAGCCAACATACTGCCTATTAGACTACGGCAACTAATATCAGCAGATATGCGTTTACCGTAATATATCCACTCTATGTACTGTGATATAAAATTCATACAGACTGAATCGTAGTACAGCAATCGGTATAAGGCACAATCTAAGACTCAACTATTCTGAAAAGATTTCGCTCTGGAACATTATCTGGATCCATTTGTGAGTACTTTGATGACCTTGCTTGGAAGGTATAAACTGTTATCAGTATACTTATACATTTGCTCACCAATGTCCACGAACTCATCCAGTCTCGTTTACCGGTTGATCCCATAAGGTAGTTACAGATTGAATTCGTTTTCTTAACAGATGAAAATATAAATTCCGTAAGCATTACATGTATTCAATCATTAGAGAGTTACAAAAGCACAGAAGTGCAATAAGCAAGGGTAATAAATATCGATTGATAATTGTCCTAAGGCTGTTCGAACGAGTTATGTACTTGAGTACTTTATTTCATTACGTACTGTACTGTACCTACTGTATATATTGTGTACCATAGACTCAACGGCACTCTATGTTTTTGAGAAATTGTTCATTTCGAGACTTAGTAACAAAGGATTTAAGAAGTAACCCAGAGGCTATATAACTGTAAAAAAGGAAACCATTCATAAATTTGCTCACCAATGTCCACGAACTCATCCAGTCTCCTTTACCGGTTGATCCCATAAGGTAGTTACAGATTGAATTCGTTTTCTTAGCAGATGAAAATATAAATTCCGTAAGCATTACATGTATTCAATCATTAGAGAGTTCCAAAAGCACAGAAGTGCAATAAGCAAGGGTAATAAATATCGATTGATAATTGTCCTAAGGCTGTTCGAACGAGTTGTGTACTTGAGTACTTTATTTCATTACGTACTGTACTGTACCTACTGTATATATTGTGTACCATAGACTCAACGGCACTCTATGTTTTTGAGAAATTGTTCATTTCGAGACTTAGTAACAAAGGATTTAAGAAGTAACCCAGAGGCTATATAACTGTAAAAAAGGAAACCATTCTGAGGTCTACGGATGAGTCGAGAACAGTAACCTGAATAAGAACGGCCGTTTTTGATCCCAGAAACAATTATTTCGCGCTCATATGAGAACTCGTGGATATTTTCTAAGCGAAAATCTATGCCATCGAAACATGATATGGCTATCTGACAGTCATACTTAAGAGACATTATTATAAAAAATTAATCTGGTTTGATACATTTTATTTTAGAAAGTTTATTAGTACCATAATATAAACCCTCGTCCCCATTTGTAAAAAATTTTCGAAATTAACTTTCACAAGTTTCTACTAAAACGATCGAGGAACATGATTGTTCAACATAGAGCTGAAAAATTGGTAGCGGTAGTCTCGAAGGTACTGTGTTGGTTTATTAGAAGCGAGAGCAAGGTTCATTCCCTTGCTCAGCCATGGCACACAAAACGAAAATTTGAAAAATATTTCTTTCGCCAACTTCCTCTCAGCAGTCTTCTGGCAAAAACTCTGAGAGTAAAATAAAATTGCCAGGAAAGGTACTTCAAAAATCTGTTGTTTGATGTCGACATGAAAGAGTAGGTTCCACCATTTATGGATAAAATTAGAACAATTTACAACAATTTAATGCGATTTAGTTCCATGTCAAAGATTTTCCATGTCAAGTCGCAAGTGCCTCAATTTCATGAATAAGTGCCTTCTATTTCAGAAATGGAGGGAGAAGGAAGGACCTTTTTTTAATCTGAAAAGTGATAAATTTTCTCGAATGTTTAAAAACCTCTCTTTATGGAAAGCAAATTATAGGACGTGGAAACACCCACATCTTTATTATTATATTTCATCTTTTTTGCCTCTTAAGTGCTACAAAAAATTACTTGTCTACTGTATTGCTTAAGCTAGGTCGAAATCCTGTCTGAAAGGTTGTAACGACCAATTAAGTAAGTGTATTGCCATTAAACATTTTCAAAATTTCTGAACCTTAAGGGATTGTTTCACTTTTTTCTACATTCTTTAAGTGAAGCCATGTCATGATTTAATTGCTTGAAGGCTCTGTTAAAATTAATGCAATAAAAATGATTTTGTTTTTTTTTTTGGTTTCAAATCAGAATTTAAACAAGAACAAGAAACACATGTTTCCAATTCAAAAAGAAACAAAATAAGAGAGAGAGGAAAAATAAGTGAGGCTTTAAGCTTAGGTGCCATATAACATTGGACGTATTCAAATAAGCATTGAAAGGCACAAAGGAATAAGGATATACACAGAAAACAGCACTCATACCATATACTCATATAAAATTGTTAAATTATGCAATAAAAGAACACAGTGTTTTAGCAAAAACACACACACACACAAAATTATACAAAAGACTTGAATACGAAGTGAAATAAAAACAAACTTGAAAGGCCTTAAGAACAGAAAAAAAATAAAAAATTCAAATGTTTGAAATCAAAATCAGATGGAATCTTATTAAATTACAGTATAATGTGAACAAGCAAAAGAAAGCAAACAAAAAATTTAAAACAAAAGAAAAGAACAAAATGAAAACGCTTTAACAAAAAAAGAAATAATATTTGTTAGCAAAATATGCAGACTTGGCACTCAAACAGCCAGCCATAGTGGGGTAATTCATAAAGCAAACACAGAATTTAAAGCAAGTTTTCTTATGTTTTTTAAGCTTTTATTCATATACACGAACTTAAATACATGACTTCATCTACGAGGTGTATTAAAATATATGGTTTATGGTTATGGTTGATTTTAGGGGAGTCAAAGTTAATGATCCTTAGGCCAATATTCTATGAAAGTTTGGCTGATTAATTAGTGGAATAAATAGTATGTATAAGAGATGCAGCTCCAGCCATACTTTTAATTCCAAGGTACATGGTACTATCAAAACCCGTGGAAGTGAGAGCTTTCAACAACTTTTGAGAAAAAATTTGACTCATTTTCAACCGATGTCTAGTAGGTAGACGTGAAGTTACGGTACAAATCCCAGGTCAGACACCAGCAACAAAACGAACTACGAAAAAATATTTCTTCGGCGACTTCCTCTCAGCAGATTTCTGGCAAAAACTCTAAGAGTAAATAAAAATTGCCATGAACAGTTTCTCAAAAATGTGTCGTTCGGAATCGACTTTAAACTGTAGATCCCGCCTCTCATGTATAAAATTAACACACACAACATAGGTGGTGTGAGAAGCTTGGTAGGCATCCTGACTGAAGTGTTGTAATGACCAATTATGACCTTTGTTAGGAGGTTCTTATATACCTCTTCTATTTTTCAGGTTTATCACAAAATTATTACGACCTATTCGAATCGAAACGAATAGTGTTTTTTGTTGTGAAAAAAGTCCGCGTAAATATTGTGATTGCTAAGTTTAACATTAAAATGGTGCAATGAACGTGAACTGGAAGTTAGCTCAACCAGGTCAGACTTAGATACGAGAGATACAGCTTTCCTTGAATTGCTAACCCAAGTATGTTGCCGTGGCCCCATATATCATATTGAACTGCAACATGAATACACAAACACTGTCCTCTAAAACGGAAACTACCTCTTCCTTGTCTTAAGAGAACATAAAACCTAAACTGGAGAAATGCCCTAAAAATTTATGCTGGTTACACGGTTTTATAATCAAATCAAATCTATCCTAGAGAACTGCAGTTTGGTGTTGGAGAAAAGCGATCATCAAATTCTGTTTGAGTTTATTATGAGAATTGTGGAGATCATTATAACAGATGTACTTAAAACTACATTATCTATAATGTTTGTATCTACTATATTTAACTAGGTACCACAACACATGTAGGCGAAACAAATTGCTTCGACTGTGGCTATCAGCAGATCCACAAGGTCAAGGAAGCGTGGTAGCAAAGATCATGCTAAATTTTTTATAACAATTGATCGATTACACGATTCCACGAATTTACTTTCGATGCTGGTTTTACAACGAAGATACCAGATAGAACGTGTTATAATGTTGGTTCACATCTCCCTGAGAACGTTATCCAAGTAGTTGCTGATGGATCTAGATTACGCGACAAAGTTGAATGTGAAATCATTCAGATTGTATCGATTATTTATTATTATCCAGGCACAAATAAAGTCTATTAAGTTTGTCGTTGTGAGCAATCGGTAACAGAGTATATCGAACGATGATGTACGCATATTTATTGGCACTAAAGCGGTCATATTTATTGGCATATTTATCGCCCAAGTCGCCGTAGTCCAGTAGGTATTGAGTTGGCTTAGTAGACGTAAGGACAAGGTTCATATCCCAGGTCCGACATCAAAACGAAAATATGAAAAAAATATTTCTTCGGTGACTTCCCCTGAAAGTAAATAAAATTGCCATGAAAAGTTTCTCACAAGTTTGTCGTTCGGAGTCGACCTTAAACTGTAGGTCTCCACACTCATGTATAAAATTAACACACACAACAGGGGTGTAATTCTGACTAAAGGGTTGTAATCCAATTATGTATGTATGTTATGTACGTACAAGTATGCCCATGGGGTTGTCGTAATAAATCTAGTTTTCGTCGCCAATAACAATTGTATGTAAAAATGATTTCTTTTTAAGGCTATTAAACAGCATTTCAGACATAAAAAATCATATTTCAACGTCTTTCGGCTTCAGTTTTGCTTTTGAATGACTTCTGTTGCTTTTAAAGGTTTTGAAATGGTTGTGTGGATTACGTCAAATAATTGTGCAAGTTCTTCTTGCATCTGACACTAATCTTGTTAGAGTAATGAAAGCAATTTATCGTCCTTTCCGTAAACTGGACATACGTGTATATCGTATGTGTAGAATGTACTCAAGTTGCTTGATGTGAACATTTCTCAGTAGTTGCATCAATCAACCATCAATCATTATATCAATCTGTGATTGGCGCTATCGCTTAATTAAAAGCAGTTGTTTGTCTATGAAATTAAAAAAATATTGGTATCTATTAAGTTTCTAAAACTAAACATACGTGTACATCGTATGTGTAGAATATACTCAAGTTGCTTGATCTGAATATTTCTGAGAAGATGCATCAATCATTATATCAATCTGTGATTGCCGCTATTGCTTAATTAAAAGCAGCTGTTTGCTTGTAAAATTAAAAAATGATTGGTATCCATTAAATTTCTACTTCTTTCCAAGACAGTTTTTGTAGATAAAATCTTAAAATTTAAATTTCAAAAATTTTCTTTTTGGAAAATAATTTTTTCAGAATTTCTTTTTGGCAGTTATTCCACTTCTTTAAGCACAATTATTTTAATTGTTTCCAATTTTGAAAGGAAAGAAGATTTAAAACATACAAAAATACAGAAAAGAAAACAACAAAGAAAGCAAAAAAAAAGAAGATAGAAAATGATTTCCTCTCAGTATCAGTATGCTTAACAAGCTCAATAAGACAATCTATCGTCTTGTACTACGTGCCGTATATAATTTCCAACATTTACCACACACACAACACATATACCAACTTACTTGCACTTAAACATACGCAAGTATGTATGTATGACTGGCTTTATTGGTGTGCATGTGTTTGTATGGATGCGTTGGTGTGTATGGATTTTAAAGTATTTTTGCGTTTATATTGATATAAATTGCTGGACTACTAAACCGACCATGTTTGATTACCGGCAATTGCAACCAGACATTTACGGAAACCAATTGTTATACGAACAGTAGTATCTGCTTGGTTTCAGTGATTTCCTGTACGATTTTTGTCTTCATTTTTTTTCTTTTTTCGTTCGTTCGTTAGTTGGTTGGTTGGTTGTATTCTGCTTTTATTACAATTTATTTTCAATTCAAAGCATTTTCCATTTATTCTCCACATAGAAAACGATATCAGACAACTAGAAAGAGCTGGAAGCAGCAAAAAAAAATAAAGAGATTAATCGACATCATACGCAACCAATAGAAGCCATAATAAGTAAAGAGAGTGAAAGAGAGAGAGAGAGAGAGAGAGAAACAAAAAGGACCCCAATAAAGTAAGACCACAAAATAACCCTTATGGTTAGAGACGGTAATATACTGTGTTTAGTTGGCCAGAGTTGGCCAGAGAGTTCTTATTGTCTTTAACCATTTCCGTTTTGGTTGTCATGAATAATTATTAATTCCGTAAATTAAGTTTTAAAAACATGACATTTAAATAAATTTAATTAAGCATTACCTTACAATGCTGGTGATGGTGGTGGTAGTGTTGGTTTTCCTTTCTCTTTCAATAGCCATAAGTAGCTGAAATCCTTAGAAAAAAACTAAATGCGACAGAATGTTCAGAGAGTTTACGGAGATGAAATGTTAGCTCAACAATAAATCACCTTGAACTTTATGGAAATGTTGTTAATGTTGAATAAATTTTATTACCATTATCTAGCAAATTAACTTAAAGGAAGGCAAACCAGTAACAGTTTTGAATGAAAAGTTGTTGAATACATATCTATGAATTTATTTTGAATCATTAATGGCATGATAAACATTAATTATCAGGAAAAGTTTTCAATTTATCTCTTTAAATTGATAATTATTTACTACCATAATGTGATATATTTTCACTAATTTGGCTTCTCTTAGATTAAGATTTATTATGCCACAGGGAATGCTTTCATTTTATGTCACATAAGTTTTCTTTAAAAATTTTAATTTTAAAACTATTCTTTAATGATTTGAATTCAAAGAAATACAAAACAATACAGGATTACAACCTAAAATCCACCACTTATATTGTGTGGGAGTTAATTTTCTAAATGTGTGGCGGGATCTACAGGTTAAAGTCGACTCCGAGCCATAGATTTTAGAGAAACTTTTCATGACAATTTTATTTACTCTCAGGGTTTTTGCCAGAAGACTTCTGAGATGAAGTCACCGTAACCTATATTTGGTTCTGTTCGAGATGTCTAACTTGTGGGTTTTTAACACGTATTCTCGTATACTACTTACTAGACTGCGGTGAATTCAAACGCTTTTCATGAAAAACTAATATACAGCCAAGTTTTGTCAATAAATTCTATGAGGCCAAATAATTCTTGCTATCAGCTCGTATCAGTGCGTGTCTATAGCCGAAAAGATGTTCTGTAATGTTCACTTTTACCTTACGGACGTGTGCATGCAGTGGTCAGAGTTTGGTTATAAATTCTATGAGGTTTCTAAGAGCTCTGATCAGAGCTGAAAAGCAACATAAGCAAAACTGAAGCCGAGAGACGTTGAAATACGTTTTTTAAGTCTGAAATGTTGTTTGAAAGGTTTTAAAAGAAATCAATTTTGTATCCAAGTAATACAGCTAACGAAGACTATTACGAAGACATTATTACAACTCTAAGTGCAAGAAATTATATGAGGAAAATTTACAGCCAAGCAGAATATCCACTGCGTTAAGGTAATGTATGAGATCAGAAAGGTATGAGGTTGGTAAGCTGCAGTGCATTTGGGTTAAAAAACCTTCTTAATATGAAACTAGACTTGAGGCTATAATTTTCCACCATGACAACTCTCAACCACGCACTGCGCTATCAGTCAAAAAGCATTTCGATAACAGTGGATAGGAAGTTTCATCTCACCTTCTATATAGACCAAATCGTGCCTCTTCTGATTACTATTTGTTCCGATCGATGTAGAATACTCTCACTGGAATTCGCCTCACTTCAGAGCAGTCTAGTAGGTAGTGTGTTGGCTTATTAGACGCAAAGCCAGGGTTCGAGCCCTAGGCAAGACATCAAGACAAAATACAAAAAGTATTCCTTCGGCGACTTCCTCTCAACAGATTTCTGGCAAAAACTCTGAGAGTAAATAAAATTGCCATGAAAAGTTTCTCAAAAATCTGTCGTTCGGAGTCGACTTTAAACTGTAGGTCCCACCACTCATGTTTAAAATTAACACACACAACACATAAGTGGTGTGAGAAACTAGGACGTTGTAGAATGGGTCAATTTGATCTCCGGGTACTGTACTTGACTTAATTGACAAGTACACGTCCTCTAACCTAACCTAGCCTAATGTCTACCCAACGAGCACTCTACCGTAGTAGACACTGTCAATGTATATTTAGATGAGAAATACAATAAATTGTCTTATCCTTCTTCGATTAAAATTCGGCGACTTTAATTTGGCGTTGAATAGGAATATTTACTTAAGCAGTGGATTTTATTTCTAATTTCGGTTATAAGCGCAGCAGTTAACGGGTAGTTGTAAGCAGTGCTTGTTGCTGCTATTTCAGCCGTGATACCATATTTGGTATGCCCTAGAAGGAATAGTTGGCAATCAAAAACGAGCTATCATTATTCTGTTGATAGAAAAATAATTAAATGGCTTCTTCTTCTTTGTTTAATCATATACACGAGCTAAGTAACTTTGGTCATATGCTCAGTGTAGTGTTACAGACCAGAGCCTCTGGTAGGAATCGAACCCATTACCCTTACGCTAATAGTCTAGCACACCACCCACTAGACTACCAGGGCACCCTAATGTCTTTCTACATTATTTTTGTTTTTCCAAATCGGTCTGTATTAAAAAATTCTTCTCAAACATATCAAGTTTAAGAAACTATTGTCTTTATCATTAAATCAGTAACACTAAGAGTTTTGTAAATGAAAAAAGAGAGAGCAAAAGAGAGAGCAAAAGAGAGAGCAAAAGAGACATTCTAACACACAAAGCCTATGTCACTTATGTTCCATAGATAAAGACGTTCTTCCAACATTTATTGTAAAACGATAATTTAAAGGGATACAAACAAAGCCTTTCTTTAGTTTCCTTCTTTCTCAACCGATATCTTTATCATCAATTCCTTTGCCTTGATTTTTGTTTTCATATTTTCTCTTTTGCCTACTTTGTCTCAGTCTCTATTAATTTCAACTTGACTTTAAAAGCTGACTTCAAAGGATGCAAAAAAGTTTTGAATTACAAAGAAACAAGACTACCGAAGGTTTGATGGCAGGGGAGATGGCAGATAAAAAGAAAAAAAGAAGAGAATCACCAGCATCAAAATAACCACAAAATGCAAAGAAGAAACACCTCCATTGTTTGGTTTTTATTGCTGCTGTTGTTGGTTTTTAAGGTCAGAAAAGTGGTTTTTATTTAGATTTTTCCCTTGTGCTTCTATACTTTCTTAAGTTTTTTTTCATTTGCATTTTTCGTTTTTTTAAATTTTGCCTTGACTTTAAGACTTTATGGTGTTGATGTTCATCATGTTTAGCATATCTTTCTTTCTTTTTTCTTATGACGTCAAGTTTTCTATTTTTCCTTTTTGATGGCCATTATAATTCTTGGGTTTTTGTTGTTGTTATCTGTTATTTGTGACTCTTTTTTGCAGAAGCAAAACATATTTTATATCCTCCATGGGGTCGACAGGTGTTATATTCAGGACATCGAAAGAAATAATTGAAGTGTAGAAGAAAAATTCTTCATGGGATAAAATGACATTGAAATTTACTTGAACTGATTTTAAACATTATCGCTGCTTTTCGCTGCTTAAAATCAAGAGATTTTAATACAGTATAAATGGTGACGGTTCAAACCCCAGGTCAGACATCAATATGAAAGAATATTTCTTCGGCGACTTCCTCTCAGCAGATTACTGGCAAAAGCTCTGACGAAAATTAAAAATGCCATGAAAAAGTTTCTAAAAAATCTGTCGTTCGGAGTCGACTTTAAACTGTAGCTCCCACCACTCATGTACAAAATTAACACACACAACATAAATGGTGTGAGAAACTAGGACGTTGTACAATGGGTCAATTCGACATCCGGGTACTGTACTTGTCTTAATTGACGCCCTCTAACCTAACATAACCTAACCTAGAATGCTGAATCTGCACAAAATCGAGTTATTTTCGGAGTTTTTTAAAGACCAGAGAAATTTTTGATTTTTGTAAAGCATATCCCTGAAGTAGCCACAGTCTAGTAGGTACTGTGTTGGCTTATTAGACGTGAGGTCCGGGGTTGAAACCCCAGGTCAGACTTCTTCAATCAAATGAAATATGAAAAAATATTTCTTCGGCAACAGCCTCTCTGTAAATTTCTGGCAAAAACTCTCAGAGAGTAAATAAAATTGACATGAAAAGTTTCTCAAAATGTCTGTCGTTCGGATTCGACTTTAAACTGTAGGTCCCGCCACTTATGTATAAAATTAACACACAACATAAGTGATGAGAGAAGCTACATTGTAATACTGACTGAAGGATTGTATAATGGCCAATTAAGTATATCCCCCATTACCACTTTTTTGTGGTATCTTCCCCTAATTCTAATCTTCAGCACGTATACGTGTGGTTTCTTAATTCCTTTTTTGGTACGTTTATTGCTGCACTTTCTTTAGCCAAAAAATTGTTATAACAACTGCTGCTGCAATTGCTTTAAATGTTGGTTTTATAACCGCCTCCAGCTGTGCTTTTATTATGCTACCGCTTAAAAATAATTTTTGCTTCTTTTGTTAGTAGCGGAAGTAGATCGTCATGTTTCTTTTTGCTGCTGCTGTTTTTCAAAAATAGTTGGACGTTCACTTGGTTGTTCCTGTTCCTGAATTCAGTTTCGTTTTCTTTTTTCTTCTTCTTTATTTTTATTTGTGTTTTTGCTGTTGCCTTTGCCTACATCTCTCAAAAGTGGTTGGCCACAGAATTGCAACGTGCTGTTTATGCTGTTACTTCTTCTTTTTTGAAATGTAATGGTGGTGCGGTATTTTTCTCTACAATTATTTCAACAATTTTGTTTGTTTTTTTGGAAGTTAAGAATTTTTTTTTAATTTTTTTATAAAAAAATAAAATAAAAAGAGGGGAAAATAGATATTTTTATCTTTATTTTTTTTTAAATGTTGGGGTGTTTTGGTTAGTGGTGTTAGCCATAAATTATTCATTATATCCGTATAACAAATAAACTGCAATTGCAGTAACGAAAAACTGACGGATAAGAAAAAGAAAAACTGGAAAATTACTATGTGTTTGCAATGGTTAAAACAAATAATATGTATGTGTATGTATGCATCTGAGTATGACTGTAATACTATAAGAGAAGTGTAGTTCGTTTAAAGACTTGAGGGTGTTCAAATAATATCATTGGTTTAATCGGATAGTATTGTGTTCCATTTTTCTTTTAAAGGAAATGCCGATGTATGTGCTATAGGGTGAGTCATTTAAAGGTTCAAATTTAAAAATGCAATAAAACAAAAACGGTTTGAAATTTTGTAAAATTTACTTTTTAGTTGTGGACTGCAGTTGTTACGGTTTGAAATGGAATGTTATTTCATTCTTATGGCTGCCGCGCTAATGCCTCACAGTACCTCATTCGATCGAATCAATTTTCATGCACTTTTTACTAAGTGTATGGGGTCGTATGAAGTCGCCGTAGTCTAGTAGGTAGTGTGTTGGCTTATCAGACGTAAAGCCAGGGTTCAAGCCCCAGGTCAGACATCAAAACGAAATATGAAAAAATATTTCTTCGGTAACTTCCTCTCTCAGCAGATTTCTGGCAAAAACTCTGAGAGTAAATAGAAAATTTCCATGAAAAGTTTCTCAAAAATCTGTCGTTTAGAGTCGAATTTAAACCGTAGGTGCCACCACTCATGCATAAAAATTAACACACACAACATAAGTGGTGTGAGAAACTAGGACGTAATCCTGACTGTAGGGTTGTAATGACCAATTATGTATGTATGTATGTATGGGGTCGTATCTCGGCAATGGCATCACGAATTTTGGCCTACAAATGCTTAATAGTCTCAGAAAATAGTCCAACCTTGTCAAAGCGCAGTTTCTTGGCGGCCAATTGACAACACCATTTCGGCTAATTAAAAGGCCATCAAACGTTTGACACAATAAATCGACTGTGGCACCAGAGATGTGTGGCAAGTTGCACCATCCTGTTGAAACCAAGCATCGTTTATTCAATACCATGATAAACGGGATACAATCAAACAGTCACTCGTAATGCGTGCATTGGCTTCTGTAAGACTACTTGTAAGTTTTCTGAGCCCCAAATTTGGCAAATTTGCTTATTAACGTAACCACCAAGATCAAAATGAGCTTCATTCGAACCATTACAACACTTCAGTCAGCATTACGGGTTACCTTCTCACACCACTTATGTTGTGTGTGTTAATTTTATACATGAGTGGCGGGACCTACCGTTTAAAGTCGACTCTGAACGACAGATTTTTGAGGAACTTTTCAAGGCAATTTTATTTACTCTCAGAGAGGAAGACGCCTTAGAAATATTTTTCATATTTTCGTTTTGATGTCTGGCCTGGGGCTCGAACCGTGGCCTTGCGTCTAATAAGACAACACTCTACCTACTAGACTAAATCAACATCATCGTGCAGTTTCTCGTTGGCCTAATAAATCCCAACGTTGCTCAAGCGTAGATCGACACATTACGTGCAGTGGGATAGAATAGAATAGCATAAGTACTGCCGGATTCGAAATAACCGATGGTTCAAATTTAAACCGATAGATATCCCACCCTATATATTTACTAAAGAAAATTCCATACATATATTTTACATAATCTTGAAACGTTGAAAGTACCCACATTTAGATGGATGGTCAGCTGGCCGGAATGGGTTGTTAAAACACTTTAATGGAATGAAAAAAAATTTTGAAGTTAGTTTTACTTTTTCACTGGAAGCATTTTTATTACGCTTGTTTCTGTTTCTGTTTTTTTTTTGTCTATAAATTGCTCTTTGTTTTTGTGCAATTTGTTAAAGTAAAAGCAATTGAATATTTATTTTATGAGCAGAGTATTTACTTTTCGTACGCAAGTGATTTGAAGAGTATAAAGCTTTTAAATAAATTTACAGCACTGAAGATGGATAAGACAACACATGTATTTCGTTTATACTATTTTTCAAATACATGAACATTTATTTGTTTACCTCTTAAGATTAATTTAAATGATGAATTAAAAAGCTTTAGACACTCCATTTAATAGCATATATATCATGGAAATATTGTATTGAAGTTTAAAATATTTTATAAAAATGCATTGAAATTAAGCATTCAATGGGGCAGAGGCCGGAATATCAATAAAGTTAGAAAATATAACCACGGTTCTTACAATTAATTTTCATGTAGGCTGCATGAATACTAAAGTTGGGCAATTCACACAAGCTCTTGTATTGTATTGTATTGTATGGCGTGTGTTGTTGGACGTATATACAACAGTGTATGCTTGTTGTTGATAATTTTGATATAAAAATCCGATGCACTTATACACATTTTTCTCATACGTTTTTAAAAGTTGTATTGGTTTCATGCTATCAGTTTATGTAAATGCCAGTAATCAAGAAGAAGAATTAAAATACAAAATATTTTCTATGCAGCCTGAGTCAACAATTGACATTTCAAAATTATTTTTTCGCACAGATAATTATTTAATTTATTTTCTTCCACAATATTTTTCATTTTGCTACTTGAAAATCAATTTATTAATAATGTTATTCTTCTTCTTATCGCTTTTTGACGTTGGGAATACGAAATACACAATACAACGTAACATTGAGCGTTCACAAGCAAAAAGTGTATTCAATACAACATACACGATACAAAGTCGTGTGAATTGCCCAAGTATTTTCTAGGCGGAGTTCATAACGATTTTGAAAGCAACGTAATGTTTATTGGGTAGAAGATTTAAATTGAAAATCTCTTTATTGAACTGAAGTTCCTAACGAAAGTTATGTCAACACCGCCGTCGTCCATTATTGCCTTTAATTTCTCAGGGAAAGTCGGATCATTCAAAGATTCCAGGACATTGTATTGCTCATGAAGTAATCAGAGCTTCTATGGAGCTCACAATTTCCGACATATTACAGGGTGTATAGGTATTCTGATTGCCCCAGTTTAAATAATTATTTCCTGCATGGTAGACATTGAAGCTCTACTTCGTTGGCAGCAAAAACTACTTGGAATACTACTAGACTTACATCCTAGCTTCTCACATTACTTATGTTTAGTGTGCTAATTTTTATATATAAGTGGCGAGATCTAAAGTTTGCCCTACGCCATCTAAACTAACCCTCCTAATGAAAACCTACATAATATACATAACATAATCAGTCATTACAACCCTTCAGCGTGTGTTAATTTTTGTGCATGAGTGGTGGGACCTACAGTCTAAAGTCGACTACGAATGACAGATTTTTGAGAAACTTTTTCATTGCAATTTTTTTCACTCTTAGAAATTTTGCCAGAAATCTGCACAGGGTTAGACGCCAAAGAAATATTTTTACATATTTCGTTGCTGTTGGAGATGTTTGATCTGGGGTTTGAACCGTGGTTTCTTGTCTAATAAGCCAACTCATTACTTACTGGACTACGGTGATTATTAATGAGAACCGACTTAAAGTAATTGGCTGATATATTGATATATTGTCTACTGCATCTGTGTCGGTCAATATCGGTTCAATATCGGTTTAATATTGATTTTTCCTCCTCAAATGAGAGGCGTTTCTAAACTCTCTCCCTTTTAAAACTAATTACCAAAAATATTTCGAAGTCGCCGTAGTCTAGTAGGTAGTGTACTACTTTATTAGACGTAGGGCCACAGTTCAAACCCCAGGTCAGACATAAAAACGAAATATGAAAAAAACATTTCTTCGGCGACTTCCTCTCAGCAGATTTCTGGCAAAAACTCTGAAAGTAAATAAAAATTGCCAATGAAAAGTTTCTCAAAAGTCTGCTGTTTGGAATGGACTTTAAACTGTAGGTCCCGCCACTTATGTACAAAATTAACGCACACAACATAAGTGATGTGAGAAGCTAGATCGAAGGCTTGTGATGACTAATGTATGTAAACTTGATTTGATTATTGGTTTGTAAGCATAATGATAATATTCACTTTATTAGAGTGAATATGTACAGTGAGCGTCAAAAGAAAGTGTACATACATACATAATTGGTCATTACAACCCTTCAAACAGGATTACGACCTAGTTTCTCACACCACTTATGTTGTGTGTGTTAATTTTATACATGAGTGGCGGGACCTGCAGTTTAAAGTCGAGTTAAAGAGTTTTTGGCAGAAATCTGCTGAGAGGAAGTCGCCGAAGAAATAATTTTGTATTTTAATTTGATGTCTGGCCTGGGGCTCGAACCCTGGCTTTTCGTCTAATAAGCCAACACACTACCTACTAGAGTACATTAAAAAAATATATATTTATAAATTACCGTTATTTTCATGGCCAGATTTTAAAATTAAAACAAAATAAAAATTACAAAAAATTGCAAAATATTGTCAAATTTTTTCGGGCACTCTCCTTAAGGGGTAACAGTTGTGTTTGGTGATTGTTAGAAGTTTATCCATAGCGTAAAGTTTCTTTTGAGGCTCACTGTACTTCATTTCTTTGTGACTTAACAAATTCTGGATTAAAATTTCATTTAACAATCCACTAGGAAACAATGATTGTTTCATGTTTTGCTGTACTTGTAACATATCTTTTGCGGAATTGTATTTTTTCTCAAACCAATACCAGCCAGTAAGCCAGCGTGCTAGTAAAGTTAATCTTTAACAAGTCATGATTTATTTAAATACCACAGAATTATAAATTTTTTATATACGAAATAATTCCAACTAATGCCAGCGACAGAGAAAGAGAGAGAGAGTAAATGAAACACAGCTGTCAACAGGATTTGTTTGACAATCAACAACAATAACGACGAATAACAACTAAAACAACGAACAACTTTAAATATTCATGCCGTACAAAAACAAGAGACATAATGTCAGTTGTTTTGCGTTTGTCTTTTTGCCTCGTTTTTGTTCATTTTTTTTTTTTGGCAATTCATGGTGTTCTTCAATGTGTTTTAGCTTTTATGTATTTATTTCTGTTTTCTTTTTTTTTGTCTGCTATTATCCCTTGAAACTTATTTTAATTTTAATGTATTAAATAAAAACTTTGCCATTTCACAGAGACTTTTCTCATCTTTTTTTTTGGCTAGCAAAATGGCCGAATAAACTCAAAAGCTAGTAAAAACGGCCATCAAACGAAATACAGAAAAAGCATTGCGCTGTGAATACCCAGAACCCCCTTCTATTTTGTTTTGCAAAAGTATCACTTGCTGTAGAATACTTATGTATTTGTGATACAGCAAATAATGCTTTGGATACATAAATAAACAAACGAACCAGAGAGAGAATATTGTTTCTGTAGTATTTTTGTCTTGGGTGTCAATGAATAACGTTCTTTCGAGTTTTATACACGAAATGCAAAGAATAAGAAACTTTATGCCAGTTAAGCTGCTATAAAAAGAAGAGAGTTTAAGTTAGATTTGCAAGACAGTTAAAAAATGTTCAGTTACTCTGGCTATGTGTAAATGTGTGCATTGAAATGTATTTGTATATCTCCTTACTTTCTTACAAATTTGTTCAATTTTTTTTCTCGTTTCTTTTTTTTGATAAAGGATCCTGATTGTTTAAGACAAAAAGGTTTTTATTGATGTTCAGATATTCGTAATAGCATTTGACTTACATTGCATAGATATTTTTAAAGGATTTATACTGCAACATTGACTTTTTAAAAGTTTATAAAATTTGAATATTTTTTTTTTGTTGTTCCTAGCAGATATTCAAAATCGAATTTGGACAAGGGTACAAAGGCTTATAAGGACTGTAATGCTATCGCTTGCTTTAAATTTTTGGAAAAAGAATTGCTTGTCTTTGCTAGAATTCTATAATGATGTAAGGTTTGTTTCTTTTAAAATAATTTGGCTTAGGAATACTTTTTTCAAGGGCTTGAAAACTAAAACCAATTAAAACAAAATGGAAATATTGTTGGTATGAAATTTTTTTGAAGTCGCCATAGTCTAGTAGGTTGTGTGTTGGCTTTTTAGACGTAAAGCCAGGGCTCAATCTCCAGGCCAGAAATCAAGACAAAATACAAAAAGTATTTCTTCGGCGACTTCCTCTCAGCAGATTTCTGGCAAAAACTCTGATAGTAAATAAACCTGCCATGAAAAAAGTTCCTCAAAAATCTGTAGTTCGGAGTCGACTTTAAAATGTAGGTCCCACCATTCATGTATAAAAATTAACGCACACAACATAAGTGGAAACTAAGTTGTAATCCCGACTAAAGGATTGTAATGACCAATTACGAACGTACGTTCAGCATGCTGCGCAATTTGTTGGAACCAAATGTCAATGAAATCGTTGTAGTCTAATAGGTAATACGCTACCTTATTTGGTTGGTTGTTGATTCAACCCGCAAACCATTAACCCCCGAAATATAAAAAAAAAATACTTACAGAGACTTTAAATCACATGCACAATGGGGCCGTTTAACAGGACCACACTTAAAGCAAGTTATTTACAAATTAACTTTGTATTGTTCGGCATGCTGTACAGCAAGTTGCGTCATTTGTTAGAAGCAATAGTCGTTGCAGACCTCGTAATGTGGTAGATACTGTGTTGGCTTATTTGCTTGGTTGTTGACTCAAACCCTAGGTCCGACATCTCGAGTAAAACGAAATATGAAAAAATATTCCTTCGGCGACTTTATCACGCCAGTCTTCTGCAAAAAAAAAAAAACTCTGAGAGTAAGATAAAAATTGCCATGAAAGGTTTCTTAAATCAGTTGATCGAAGGCGACTTTAAATTGTAGGTCCCGCCACTCACTCATGAACACAGAGAACAGAAGAAGCCAGGTTGTAATCCTGACTAATTGTTGTAATAACAATGTCGTTGGTACTTAGCCGAAGAAATACTTCTTGTATTTTGTTTTGATGTCTGACCTGGGGTTTGAACTGTGGCCTTACGTCTAATAAGCCAACACACTACCTACTAGACTACGGCGACTTCAGCTAAATAACACCTGATGTAAATTGAAACTAAAATCACTCCAGACCATCATTTTAAAGCATTTTCTGCCTTTACTGGTGGAATTGAGCTCATATGTATGTAGTCATCCAAAAACTTGATTTTTGCAGGGTACCCTAAAGACTTACTCTGTGCAATAGCAAAATAGAAAAGGAATATAATTCCAAGGGGTTCATGTCTTAACAGATGGATCCAAGATGAATTTGATTTTGAAAATTTTATCAACTTTGCAGAACCTTTTACATTATCGGAGGCCTTTAACATATCTTAAGTGGAATTTTTGCAAAGTAGTTTATGGTTCTATACATGCATACACTATGTTGTGTGTTAATTTTACACATGAGTAGCGGGTCCCACAGTTTAAATTCGACTCTAAGCGACATAATTTTGAGAAACTTTTCATAGGAATTTTATTAACTCTCAGAATTTTTGCCAGAAATCTGCTGAGAAGAAGTCGCTGAGGAAAGATTTTTTCATATTTGGAGATGACTGACCAGGGGTTTGAGCCGTCTGCGGCGACTTAATGGTTGTATAGGTAGAACTAAAATGTTGTCTCAAATTTAAATTGCTCTTAGCTTGCCAAACAGGCAATGCTTGATAGCATGATTCTCCGCTGTAAGAGCGTGAATCCTTAAGTAATAACTTTACTTAACTTTATTTATTGAGCCATAAGCTTTCTTTGCAAATCCAACTATTTTCGGGTTTTTTTTCTCTTCTCGATTTACTCGTATTTACTCAAATATTTGTTGAAATTGTTTTTCACATCCCATTTCTTAATGCATTTTTGTTTACGCATTAATTTTCTTCTTTCTGTGTTGTTTTTTTTTTTTTTGAGCAGTTTTTAGTTAAATTTGGCTTATCTTTGTTGCCTGATAATAATACTGCAGTTTCGTTAGCCTTTTCACTTTACTTACTCCAAAATGAAAAACATTTGCTTCATGCCCTGCACATTTCAACTTTTTCTCTTCCGATTTTATTTCGTTTTTTTTTTTTTTTTTTTGCTAAAGTACTGTTGCTTCCTTCCAGCAATTCATCAAGACTTGTAAACAAGAAAAAAAATAAGAAAAAAACTGAAGGGAGAAATGAAAATAAAATACTGCATCTAATGAAATTTATTATGGAACATAAAAACAAAAAAATACCTAAAAAAATAATCCAAAAAAAGAGAGAATGTGGTTCTAACTTTCGTAAAAAGTTAGAAGAAAATAAATTATTTTTGTTTTGTTTTTATTATTCACTGTCTATCCTGTAAGAAAAAAACATCAAAAAATGGAAAGACAAGTATTTGTTGTTCTTGTTGTATTTTTTTAACTTTTTTGTATGCGGTATTCCTTCTTAATTGCTTTACTAATTTATAAGGATCCTAAATTATCTGAGTAGTTGTTTTTTTTTCCTTTTTATAGTCTCTTGTTTTTTTTATTTTCTGGCAATGGGTGAACTTTAAAGACCATGGAAAAACAAAAGAAAATTTACATACAAATTTTTCTTAAGAACCCAACATAATGATAACAGCCATCTTGTTGCATCTGAATCTGTCAAATTAGCTGTCATTTATTCAGTGTGTTTCGTCATATCACCATGGACAAGCATAGGCAAGGCAGTAATATGTTTGCAGAATGGCGATTGGTAACTGAGCCTAGTTTTCATTGAAAAATTATCTTTCGGCAATGTTGGCTTATTAGACGCCAGGCCTCGGTTCGGTTAGGCAACTAAACGAAATATTTTTTTTTTATTATTATTGAATCTTACGTAATGAAATTTACAATAGTTTTTCAAATATTAAAGCTAGTTTTGAAGGTTAATAGTTAGCACCAGCGTGTTAACTATATATTGTATTCAAATCTTATAATAATACTACATTAAAAGTTAGGGTCAGTGCAGCCGTCAAGCGAGGCTCATTGTGTCACTTCGTTTTAACCTCTGATGGCTGTCGAATTGAAGCAGGTTCCTTGCCAATGCGTTGGGGTGAATCGTTAGTTTACTGACGTATTTTATGGCGAATTTTTTAATTTCTTCCTGAATTGTAGGAATAGTGAGATCTCTATGGATATTGTCGTTACGAATATACCATGGAGCGCAGACAATTTGTCGTAAAAGCTTGGACTGTCTTCTTTGTAATTTCAAAACGTTTCAAACTGCCACAAAGCTGAATGCCGTAGGTCATATTGGCTTTATAATGCATTTGTATAAAAGAACCTTGTATTCAAAGTATAGTGTTGAACTTGAACCAATAATCCAGCGCATTTGAGCGGATTTCAGCTTAATGGCCGATGGGGCGGGACCATGTTAGACGCCGGTCTAAGTGGACTCCCAGGTATTTGAAGTGATTTTCAACAGTGACATCAATATTATTTTTATTTGTGGGCACTCTTGTCTTCTGAGTGTGAAGGATACATGAGCACACTTGGATGGATTCAACTTTATTCTTCACTTTTCAAACTATTTTTCCAAATCGTATATGTGCGACTGCACCTTCGGGTCCTTGTTGACTCTTATAAATGCGATGTCGTCTAAATATGTTGATGTGTATGTGTTAGGATTTGTGGGCATGTCTGATGTATAAATTAAATATAGAATAGGGCCTAGTATGCCCTACAACGAAATATGAAAAAATATTTCTTTGGCGACTTCGTCTCAGCAGATTTCTGGCAAAAACTCTGAGAGTAAATAAAATTGCCATGAAAAGCTTCTCAAAAATCTGTCACTCGGAGTCGACTTTAATTATATGCCCCGTTCGTCACATAGAAAATAAACACACACAACATGAGTGATGTGAGAAGCTAGGTCGTAAACCTGCCCGAGGGGTTGTAATGCCCAATTTTGTATGTATGTATGTATGGATATCAACGACATGGCAGTTTTAACAGCGTGGCTTTAGTTGCCACACTCCGCATGACACATGGATTATTCTGCACAAGTAATTTGAGGATATGGTCATCTCATGTGAAGATGAAGTTAACCCCATCAGACATATTCCGGCCGCTACAGTTTCTCTGAATGGAGTGCATCTAAATTGTCCAATTTTTCATGACGTTGAAACATAAATCATGCCAAATTAACCAATGGCATGAGATATATTGGCTTTAAGGGCTGCTGTGGTTTACGGTTTACGGTTTACTTACTTACACCAGCTACTTAAGAAACCTCACAAGAAAAAACCGAACCTGATAAAATCGCATGGAAGTCGCAGTAGTCTAGTAGGTAGTGTGTTGGCTTATTAGACGTAAAGCCACGGTTCAAACCCCAGGTCAGACATCAAAATGAAATATGAAAAAATACTTCTTCGGCGACTTCCTCTCAACAGATTTCTGGCAAAAACTCTCTGAGAATAAATAAAATTGCCATGAAAAAGTTTCTCAAAAAATTTGTCGTTCGGAGCCGACTTTAAACTGTAGGTCCCGCCACTCATGTATAAAATTAACACACACAACATGAGTGGTATGAGAAGCTAGGCCGTGATCCTGACTGATTCTGAATCCTGATCAAATCGCATGATCCCTGTGTGTAGTTTACATCACGTCTTCATGCAATGACCTTGCGCTCAAATTGCTCATACAAAGTATTCAGTGTAGCATGAAGCCTGTTGAAATGCATGCCGTTGGTGTTTAGGTCATCCAATTCAGTTTAAAAAAAGGTCGTCGATCTATTGTGCTCGCCGATGACAATGATGTATTTTCCAAGCTTAAGCTTTTGCCATCGTAAGATGTGCTCAATTCAACTTGGAAAGGAGATACACAAAAGTCATGGCAGTGCAGTACTATACGACTGGTAGGCCACCAATCGAGCACTCAACTTTTATGTGGTGTTATAGGCTGATTATTGTTGTTCCATGTAATTCTATCTTGTACAGGAGGGCAATATGCATCAAGGCGCCTTTTAGACAAACAAATGTTAAAGGCACATACCATAACATCTTCTCAAGAAGAATAATTTGATTAAAATTTTAAAATTTCCCTGCAATACTAGACTACGAATGCTTGTCTTGTTATTAAGTTATTCCAATAAAGCCTTTAATCAAGTACTTTGTAAAGAATTTATAAATTACCCAGAGCAGGCTTATTTGCTTTCTGAAATGTTGTAAAATCGTATTCTTCCCTTGAACGCTACGAGTTTCGTTTAGTGCCTGTAATTAAGAAAATTTCATCGAAAATAATTTTCCACTGCAATCAGCAAAGAAATCTTCTCAATATCCTTTAAAAAAACAAAGTATTTTAATTTATGTTTTAACAGTTTTTTTCTTTCTTTGCCTTTAATTATTATCCTTTGCTTCCTTTAATTGTTCTTTTGAAAGAAAAATTTTTACAATAATTGTTATTGCATTTATGTGTGCGTCAGTATGCGTCAGTGTGCGTCAGGGCGCGTTTTATTGTATGCAATTGTGGTAATCTGAATACAGGTTGGTTGGTGTGGACTTACATGGCATTTTTGCATGTTTAATGAAACCACAATGTTAAATAGTGGTTGATTGCAATACAAGTTCTCAGTTTTTTTATAAACTGTAATTCATTATACACTCGGGTTAATGTTGTTTTCTTTTTTTGTCCATGCATAGCACTTAATTCATGTTCATTTGTCAATCACTGCTTTTAACACTTTTTGTGCTGTTGGCATAATCGTTCTGTTTTTTATTGCCTTCGCTGTTGCATAGTGTTTGTTTTTTTTTATGTAAATAAGCCGGAGTGTAGCAGTTATAACCCGTTTTTTTTAATTTAAAGCTTAATTTTAAAGCCAGTTTTTTATTTACAGTTTAAGTTTTGATGTCTGAGGCGTTTTTCGAACTGTCAGATTCAGACAAATGTTCGCTGTGATTGGAATCAGTGGTTTTAAATACAATCACTACCATAACAGTTGATGGCATGTTGCAGTTGTAAAGTGCTTAAAAAAAAAAACAAAAGAATGACAAATAAACTGAGAAATATTTATTTGCATAACATTTGTAATGATACACAGAACAGAAACAATCTTCTGGACCAAGTTTTCAAGTAAATGAATGAAATGCTTAATGGAAACAAACGCATTTTAAACTAAATGGAAGATAATCATAAGACTTATACTACAATACATCAAAAATTTGCACTTATAAGTTTTATTCAATTCAATATCACTCATACGCAACATGGTCTACAGCAAAAGATATGCCTCAGGGATGGAAAAGTTGGTACAATTGTACTTTTTTTAGCACTATTTAGAAGTCAAAAACACCATAGCACCTCAATGACTTATTTTGCACTATTTAAAAAGTTTCCCTACTTTATTACATTACTCAATTATTCTTTCTCATCACTTCTCCAAATTTCAAGAATATTTTTGTACGTCATTTTGGCTGTCCCGTGAAGAAGTAATTAACAGAATTTTGGAACATTGGCAGCCACTTCAATATTATTTTACACTCAACGATTTTGAAGCTGATTTGCAAGACGGTAGAATTAATTCAATTTTATCCGGACTTTCAAATCCACTTTATAAAATGATATTTTTATTTTTACAATATGTCCTTAAAATTATTAACAATATTAATTTAGAAATGCAATCCGAGGACGCCAGAATGCATATTTTTCAGACCGCTTAAAATTTTTGTTCAGTCAAATAGCTCGCAATTTTATACAAAAGGATGCATTATATGAAAATGATACATTAAAAATCAATAGCAATGAAAACCATATTCCTATTGGCGAAATATATTGTGGAACAGAAATTGATGTATACATATCAATAAATAACACAGTATTATTTTGGAGCTTAAAGAAATAGCAAAAAAAAATCTATTTAAAGTTTTAAAAGCAAAAGTTGATTTAAATAATGAAATGTTACTATAGTTCTAAGAATTTACACTAGAAAACGTTGTTTCAGGTAAAACTCTAAGTGTTGTACCGTTTATATTAAAAATGTTTCCCATTGAAATTAAGAATATTGAATCAATAAATAACCAATTTCAGGCGCTTTCGGACTTAGAAACTATTAAAGCTTTAAAAAATGAGAACATATGTACCTTTTGGTCGAGGGTATCTGAAATAAAAAATGAACTAAATGAACCAATTTTCAATGACATTTCAAGAGTTATAAAAGGAATATTATCCATTCCACATTCATCTACAAATGTAGAAAGAATATTTTCGTACCTAAATTTAATAAAAGGGAGAAATAGACTGTTTGCTTCGACTGTCTTCAATTTAATCCAAACAAGGTATTTATTGAAGTCATTTAATTCGTGTTGCTACAATTTTGAAATAACAAATAGTTTGGTAGCAAAAAATTTATCATAAATAATGATTTAAAATTTAGATCTCAAAAACTTTTGTTTTTCTTCATAGTTAAGTATTAAAGAAAGTTGTTAAGTTTACCTATTATATATACAAGTGCTTAGTACAAAGAAACTGCAATGTACCTTTTTGTTAATTTTTATGTTTTTCTACACACATATATACATACAGTGGTGGCCACGAATTTAAGACACGACATTTTACTTATACATTTGTGATAATTTTTACATCTTATCAAAAATATTTTAGGTCCATGATATTTTTCTTAAGATTTTAGTAATATTAGAAAGAAAAATTAATAATATTTTGCTACCTATGTATATTTGGTTAAGAAATTTTATTTACATATTATATAGATCAAGACAGATTGCTAGTCGGAATTTGATATTTTTTTGACACAAGTAGTTTACGTTGTGCAATACACCCACGCAAGTTTTTTCATTTAATCATCTTATTGCCCTAGACGAAATATCAATACCAAAATCCAATGCAATTTAATTTTTATATTACTTGAGCTCGTGAAAGAGTTATTAGCAGCTACTTTATGGTTTAGTTTTTCGGGCTCTAGGTTGCTGTTTGACATTTTTGGTGGGACCATGTTGCTTGATGTGTTCCAGCGCGTTGTAAATCTTGCATTTATAATATTTAAGCAGCTTGGATATCTCCATTATTATTTTTCCATCAAATTTTAGTTGTTGGATCAGTTTTCGCGCGGTATCGGTATTCCAGGTACCTCTGACCATTTATAATTAAATATTTCTATGTATTCCAACATAAAATAAAATAAAACATTCGTTGCTCATCGTTTAGTTTCAAAAAACACCAAAAAATCACTTAAAAACCAGGTATTTCTGAAATGTCTTAAATTCGTGGCCAATTTCAAATAAACGTTTTTACAATAATATGATCAAAAAGCAACAAAATGTAAAAAGAAATAAAATAAAATAATGGTACTTTTTCTTAATATTACAGAGTACATAGAAGAATAAAGAATATCAATTTTGATATTACAGGATTGTAAATATTATCACAACTAAGTTAGTCATATGTCGTGTCTTAAATTCGTGGCCACCACTGTATGTACATAAATATATGTATGTAAAATGAATTGTCATTTATATTTTTATTTAATTTTTAACAAAAAAAGTTTAAAAAAGAAAAAAAGTGAATTTAGTACAATCGGGCTGAAAAAAGTACAATTTTCTGTGAAAGTTGGTAAAATCTGCTAAGATCAATTTCCCATCCCTGATATGCCTATATGGATACACAAGCATGTTTGATTTACAACGCAAGGGCATAATAATCCAAATCAATTTAAATAACGAAATATAATTGAATAGAGAGTCTTATTCTTCCAACAGAGACTGTAATAATAAAAGTAGTTGTCATTTTTTTTGTTTCTTTTGCCAAATCATGTTGAACGGATATAGCATTTAGCAACACAAGCAAATAATAAAAAATTGTTTCATTAAAATAGGTGTTCCTTTGATGTAACGTACCATGCGCTCTTGAATGAAAAATCTTCTTCTGCGATTTCTGTTTGAATGAATTGACAAACAAAGATGATGATACTAGTCTACATGAGATTCAACAGTGTCCCATATATCCCGAAAAAGTCAATGTTCGTTGTGGTTAGCGGCCTCATCGATTCATATTTTTTGAGAACGACGTTAATTAGACCACACCTAATGCACCTAAACACCTAATAACAGTCGAGTGCTTGATTGGTGGCCTACCAGTTAGACAGTATTGTACTGTCATGGTTTTTTTGTGCCTCCTTTCCAAGTTGAATTGAGCATATCTTACGATGGCATCGCACCTAGATGTGATGTAAACCAGTCAAAGAGAACAATCGATTTGATAAGGTTCGGTTTTTTCTTGTGAGGTTTCAAAGTCAAAGCCAAGATAACTCATGCCATTGGTTAAATTCGGCATGATTTATGCTTCAGCGTCATGATAAATTGGACATTTTAGGTTCACTCCATCCTGAGAAACACAGAATAAATTTATTAGACCTCATGTCTAATAAGCCAACAAACACCCTACAAGACTGTTGTGACTATGAATACATACATACATACATAATTTGCCATTACAACCCTTCAGTCAGGATTAGGGATTAGCTTCTCACACCACTCACACACAAAATCTGCTGAGAGGAAGTCGCCGAAGAAATATCTTTTCATGTTTCGTTTTGAGACAGAGTTGACATACAAACAACCAGTATGACCGCAGCATCCTACAAAAAGCAAGATTTCCGTCCTTGTGAATTCGAAAGAATTATACATAAAACAGTTTAAAGCCTACGTTTTTAGGCGAACTCCACCCATTAAAATCACATTGATGTATAGCAGAACATTAAGTACATCAGAAGGCCATCCCGAGCTGTATCAAACATCATGTTCACTACAGTTATGTTGCATGTACACGCTTATCCTTCCGGAAACGTACGCCCAGATAGTTTTCAGCGTAGTGTTTCCTTCAGTTATTGCAGTGCTACGTATTATCTCTCGATTGTATTGGGTCTGCACCAACCTTGTCTAGCGAACCGTTGCCACACATTCCATTTGCCTCTCGATTGTCAAAATTGATAAATCAGATTTAAGCCGTTGGCATGCAGCCAATCTGAATCTGTCGCGCTCAAAAGTTATATGTTCCACTGTTTCGATTTCACGCGAAAAATTTGGACTCATAGACTATCATGTCAGCTGAAATAAATGCAAATCTTTTTTCGGGAACATCTAGGACATCCTAGTCCTAGGAACATAGGTTCGTCCCGTCGCCGTAGTCTAGTAGGTAGTGTGTTCGTTTATTAGACATGAGTCCACAGTTCAATCCCCAGGTCAGACATCTCCATCAGAATGAAATATGAAAAATTATTCCTCCGCCGTCTAACTCTCAACAGATTTCTGACAAAAATTCTGAGAGTAAATAAAATTCCCATGAAAAAGTTTCTCAAAAAAATCTGTCGTTCGCAGTCGACTTTAAACTGTAGGTCCCACCACTCATGCATAAAATTAATACCCACGACATTAGGGGTGTCAGAAGCTAGGTCGCAATCCTGACTGAAGAGTATGAACATGTTACATCTAAAGATTGTAAGCCCTTCTCTGATTTCATTTCTTGGAACGGTGTTGTACCATGTGTTTTTTTTTTAATCGGCTCAGCTCTCTCTAACGATTGACACCTTGGATGCTATGTTATACAGGCAGAAGACTTTTAAGGCACAGCTTCTTCCTTAATTAGTTATTAAAACATTTTAGTCAGGATTACAACCTAGCTTGTCCCACCATTCATACTGGATGTGTTTTATCTATGAGTGGCGAGGATTCTTGCATAATATCGAGATTTGAGGAACTTTTCATGTCAATTTTGCCTGAGGACTACTGAGAGAAAGTTGCCGAATTTTTTTTTAATTTTTCGAGTTTTCCTCAAGTTTTCTGAGCCTGGCGTTGAATCATGGGTTCTCGTTTTTTAAGCTAAGACACTACCTGCTAGACTAAGGCAACGAGAATAGAAGTGTATTATCAGATATTACGATCAGACCTTTTTTACATGGCATTTATCATTAGCAAGTTAAAGAACTTATTGTTCAGATATTAACTATCGTAATAAATTTGTATTCAATTTATTTATTTAATTTTTATTTGAATGGATATGAGATTCAATTCTAAGGCGCTTATGATATAAAGAATCAATTGCGATTTATTTCAAGAAAACTTCGTTTAAAAATTTTATTTCCAATATTTAATTACAAACCTGAAATAAAATCTTATTTTTAATGAAATTCGAAATTATATTTTTGAAATTTTATTTAATTTTTGTTCTTGGCTGCAATACATGATTTCAATTAAAAATAAATGTACTTCCTCTCCCACACTTATACTGTATAAGAAACTTGACTGCAGTTGAAAGACAAACACAACACAAATCAAAGAGAAACTCTTTGTCAATGTCCTGCACAACATGAGGTATTTTTAATTAATTTTTAAAAATCATTTACTGACACTCATACAAATTGATAAAGACACTACTAATATATGTATAATATCACATATAGTAATGCACACATACTGTTGCAGAGACCTTAAGGGCGTAAAAGAGGAAGTGGAAGTGATGGCACTTAATTGAAATCATGTTCATTATTTGCAGTTTATAGATGATATTGTAGAAGCAAAAAATAAAAAAAGGGAAAACAGAATTCAAACATCAGTGGCATATAATAAGTATAGATGTTCAGTTTCAGTGCATCGAGAGAAATAAATTACAGAAAAAGATTTTGCTATTCGGTAGATCATTGTGATGGAATTAAATGGGGAATACAAGAGAGAAACATAAAGTGATAAATAATTTCATGGAATTTATTTTTTAAATATGATTTCCGGCATATGTTTGCAACGATTACTTATATTTTCCATTCGATCAGTTGACTAATTGTTGCACTCAATCTAGCCGTATGGTGTTAATAGTAGCATGAATATTAGATTTCCAATGTTTCAAAAGCTACTGCTTTGATAGCCTTAATCAATACTTAACACAATACTTTGAAAGAAAGTTGACACCAAATTGATTTTGCAATTAATCGTGTGTTTACCATTTGTATAGCAACTTTCGCCATTTCGTTACAGCCAAACGACTGACGTACTGACGTATAGCTGATTCAGTTTTTCAAAGAAAACTTCACTTAGCATGACTCAATAGCCTTTGCAATTCCTTGCTCATTTCGAAAACAGCAAATTTTTACTTCAAACTTGACAATTTCACCATAAATGTACTTCATCGCTCAACAAAATAGTCTCAAGCATCACAAGTTCCACGTAAAGCTGATTGATTGAATTCTTGTACGAGCATGATTTAATAGGCAGCAGGCAAAATTGAAAAGACGTTTCGACTTCTATTAGACCTTGTCCTACAGCAGGAATATTCTCTGCTGCACACACACTTCTTTTAATTGTTGATGAACTTAGAATGACTTCCGCGTAAGATAACCATGCCTTTAAATTACTCTTGCAGACTAATAAGGCAGGAGCTGGAGGGCACATTGTGATGTTATGTTGAAACTACTTGTCGTTGGTGTAAAAAGCGAAAAATTTATTCGACAACTGAAGAGAAGCCAGATGGCCCCTTTTGGGAGCATCGTGGTGGCTGTGGTTTGAATCCAAATCGCGGGCAGAGTCTAGTGAGTAGGCTCGGTGTGGAGTTGCATTCTCAACCGGGTGCCGTGAACCAAAGATCGGAAGGAGTTTTAGATAGGCTCCGCTCCTAACCAAGTCATGTCCAAATACATGGCTTCGAATTGGTGTAGCAGTCTGTTACATTTGGGGGCGTTGGTAGACGCATTGTATTTCACTCTGTGCGAAGAGCACCGTGGGATTATGTCCACGCGGACGGGTACCCACGTTAAATCAATCGTCGTTGCCGTTGGTGTCCTGGTCATCCAGCACAGGCCAAAAGGAATTTGGTAATCACCGACCCATAGTAGTCACCGTTAACCGATGGCACTACCAATTTAAAATCTACACCAAACAGGGACTTTTTCGGAATGCATTGGACAATCTTGCATTCATATGGCTTAGTATAGTCCTAAATTCATAAATTTCGATTACTTAATCATTCAGAAATGAGCCTCACGCTGATGGTGGTTTTCGATGAATCTAATGTACATGGCGATTAGGTGCTGTAGACTGAATAAATGATGACTAATATGGCAGTAGGCATTCCCAACTGTCAAAATTCGATTATCGATACCGAAATTTCCTCTATTTTATGATTTTGATTATTACTTTCAAACACTTTTGTAAAGTTCCACTCAACCATAGCTTTTTGTATGATACCAGTGGATGTGGATCTACATCCAGTAAAGTGCTTTATTCTCTAAGCACTTGATTGCCATTAGAACTGCTTTTTGTGTGGTTTCTATTTACCGACAGCCATTGATATTATCGATGTCGTTTGGCAACCCTAGCTTATGTCAGCAATTATATTAAAATTGTTGCGAACTGTAATTGATCTAACAGGATTAAAAAAATCAAAAGAGTATATGCTCTAAAACACTGTTCCACTCTCTACAAGTTCTGGAAGGTATAGAATTCTATCTAAGCTATTACGATTCTTTTTCAAATCTCTTCCACAAAATTTGAAAAGAAAACAATTGCATACAATCGCATAATAATGACGATACGTGCCTCTATGGAAAATTTGCCATCTTCTTCAGAAATCGGAGCCATACCAATTCTTTGAAATCGCAAGTTGAAGGCGTTATCATGTCCTTAAAGCCTGCACTTAAAATCCATGCCATCCGCTTGCACTTATCGCCTGTGTCATCTACCGCCATCACATATGAACCGTATATCCACAATTCTTATAAGTCGTCACCAACTTCTAATAACTCTCATATTAGCAACCTGCAATGTAGTTCATAGTTGTCCACAAATTCAGGAATTTCAGGATCGAATACAGCAGAAGGCAAACAATATTTTGTTATGTTAAAAAATTAATACGATATAGTCCGTCTTGTATTAATTCATCCATATGCCTGCCGAGAGAGCACAACATCAATACATACACATACATAATAGGTCATTACAAACCTTGAGAAACTTTTCATGGCAATTTTTGACATCTGACCTAGGGCTCGGACCCTGGCTTTACGTATAATAAGCCAACACACTACCTACTAGACTACGGCGACTTCAACAACATCAATAACGAACTCGAAATAGGAAGGTCAAACAACAGCAATGTTCCTGTATAATAACTCAGTTGTGCATTGTACCTACAGAATGCGAATTACCGGTTAAACTAGAAAAAATTAATTGAACTAAATACAAGCACAAAATTTACAGTAGTCTAGCAGCTATATGTTGTAAGGCCACGGTTCAAACCACTCTAACCACTCAGACATCTCCTAAACGAAATTCGAAAAATATTTTCTCGCCATCCTCCTCTCATCAGTCGTCTGTCTGGTAAGGACTCAGAGAGTAAATATAATTGCCATGAAAATTTTTAAATTGTGGGTCTCGCTCATTATGGATGAAATTAACACACACGACATAAGTGATGTGAGAAGCTACGTCATAATTCTGACTAATATATTAAGTAAGTTAAAGCACAGAGAAAAAGGGAAACGGATAAGAACTTGCAGATGTCTTGCAATAGTTATATGCTTAGAGGACCTAATTGATTAATAATAATAAATTTCACCTAAACCTGCTACACATGCTATTTTATCTTAACTTAGCTTAAACTGTATGCTATGAAATCAGTGTTTCATTCATAGATTCCTTAGACGGCATTATCGATTCCTTCTTTGCATGTTACCGTCGCATGTGATACATTTTCTAAACTTTTTTATGGAATTATTTTAATTTCGCTGCAGTCAGAAGCTGCAGTGTATTAAATACGTATTTTAGTTCCAAATAAAAATCCTTTCAAAATACAAAATTCTAGCCGCAGTGGCAAACATAAAAACACATCGAGTTCGTTTGACCCATTAGTGAGCCCTAGAAAAGGGAAAAAAGTGTGGAAATGCTCAATACTGTTAATGAAAGAAAAAAAAGCTGATAATAACTAAAAGGAATCAACTACACCCATTGCAAACTACAAGAGAGCCTGAGTATCAGTTCTAGTTATTAAGCCCTCAAAGAAATCATCTACCGGGGTAATCAACATTCACAGCGGAGTTGCTCTGTTCTTACTAGTGCTTCCTCATCTCCAGAAATCTATCTGCAGTCTGTCTCACTTTATTGAATTCCAACGACTTATTCTTTCAAAATCATTCCCCAAAGAAGCCAAAATGATAGCCGATTAGAAAAGTAGGTCATACTTACTTAACTTACTTAATTGATCATTACAACTCTTTAGTTAAGATAACAAACTCGCTTCTCACACTAACCACGTTGTATGTTTTAATTTTATACACGAGCGGCGGAACCTAAACTCTATATTTCGATTGGGACGACAGATTTTTAAGAAATTTTTCACGGCAATTTTATTTATGGCTTTTCGGACGCATATTAGGCCATCAGTTCGAATACGGCAGTTGATCTTTTATTAATCGCATTAGTTCCATTGGTCTTGCCACGACCAAGAGATTCGAAAGCGTCAATAATTATCAGATGTTCGACAAAAAAGTTTGATTAAAGTTGACAACACTTTTAATGCATGGATAGGTTTGAAATCATAAGGAAAAATAATAAAAGTTCTATTGTAGAACTATTTCTAGGCCAGGGTTTAAACCACATCTCAGACATCTCGAACATAACGAAATATAAAAAGCTAGGTCGTATTCCTGACTGGAGGGTTGTAATGACCAATTATGTAGGTATGTACGAATAAAGTCAGAATTTTACTCTACAAGTTTAAGAGTTTTGCCGAATGCTATGAAATTTGACGCTGTCCCTTAATTCACCCAACTTACCTGGCATATTTAAAGTATCAAAGCGTATATAATACAACTGCAAGTTTATTTTCTATCGTCCCACTTACTTAAGGATATTAACTTTCATTTCTTTAATCTTCTCTGACATTGACATCGTAAATTCATATCCTTTTGAAAACCACAAAATGTCTTTCAGTGTATTACCATGATTCATTGGCTACATTGAAGAAAAAATTTTCCAATAAACGTCTGTTGCATATAAAGTGCTTAAATTATAATTAATTTCTTACCCCCAAAACCAATAATAATTTCATCAACAAAAAAAAAAGGAAAAAAAAAATAAAGAAAAAAAACTTGAAGAAATTCTATCGTAACCTTAACACATTTGAACATTTCTGACAGTAATCTCACGTTCTGTTCACGTTTAAAGGGGAAAAGAAGAGAATCCCAAGAGTATTTGTTGGCAGGATATTGTAGTTGATGTCTGTTTTAACAATTTCAGTTTTTTTTGTCTTTTTTTTTGTTATTTCGTGTTCATATGCCTGGTCTGGTGGTTGTATTGGACTGGTGTTAATAATGCTACGTGAGCTGTCACTTTGATATACCAAAAGAACATTGTACTTAAAGTATGAAGCAAGACATACACAAATAAGGAGACAGACATTTGTGTAATTTTATGGAAGACTAGAATACTGAAATTCTGCAGAATTGTTTTTCTTTTTTTTTTTAATTAAACACTAACTAGGGAAACAATTAACAGAGTTGTTGCAAACGATTTTTATTTTTAATTAAATTTTTTTTTTGTTGCTAATTTAATACAGCGACAAATCTGACTCATTATAAGCAACTTAATTTACCCATCTTCCGTTAATTAGACTCTAATGCTTTAAAATCAAAAAAATTCATTTTAAGTATCATTAAAGTTCCATAATATCCTTTAACGCTTGACTCAAAAAAGCATATTTTTTTATACGCCCATCTGTTCAACTGTGTTCGCACACACTCACAGATTTTCATTTCCTACGCTGTCAGCAGTTTCAACATGACATTGCGTGTGAACAGATGATTCAGCAGAGCACAACACAACACCAGCAATTCATGTAGATCAACCGCAAATACAATTCAACCGAGCAAACAATTTCAACCCAATTCCAACCCAACCCAACCCAACCAACTACAACCAAACGACCACATAACCAAATGGCCAAACCCTGATGTAACCAAAGCATGAACAGACTCATCATCAGATATAAAATGTATATAAAAAAAAACAGACAACAACAACAAAAGAGGCAACAACAAATATAAGTGCAAAAAGAAACAAAACTATTGACATTGTCAAGACACACACAACATTTGGATTTCAACGCGAACGTGCCATGGGTGGCAGAACCTACAAATGTAGGTGATGTTTAAAACTCACAACTGCAACAAAATCAAATACATTTCAGTGAAGCATTTTGTTTTTTCTCTTTCTTCCGCCTTTTGTTCGTTTCATTCTTCTATTATTTATTTAGAGCTTCATTTTACAAAACTACAAAAGGGTAAAAGACAAGCTGGGTCAACATACCGTACGCCAAAGTATAGTCGAGGGCACAAAATTTTCACCGGAGTAAATAATAGAAAAATTAAAAGAATGTCGTGTTTTTTTATTTACTTTCATTACTGTTGCAACTACACAGTCAGCTTTGTAAAAGAAACACACAAAAAATTATTTGAAAAGGACAGCAAAATTTTTTTAACAAACATTTTTTAAGATGGAAAATTATTAGCAGTTAAATGGAGAACAACCTGAAACTAATTTACACAAATCGTTGTAAATGAATTTTTTTAATTACGTAAAGATACACGGGTAAAATATTCACTAAACTATCATATGTGAAGATGGACATACATAATGTTCGCTTTAAACTTTACTAATCTGTCGAAGTCGCCGTAGTATAGTAGGTAGCGTGTTGGCTTATTAGACGTGAGTTTATGCTTCAAACCCCTTCAAACAAAACGAAATATGAAAAAAATATTTCTCCAGCCAACAGTTCTTAGTAACCATAGAGAAGTCTATACGACGTATTGAAAACACACCACGATACTCTCTATGCGGTGGTCTGATATGATATATTCCAACAAAACGAAATACGAATAAATATTTCTGCGCCGACTTCTCAGCAGATTTCTGGCAAAAACTCTGAAAGTAAATAAAATTGCCATGCATCTAAGTCCTGGAGATTTTATCTCAACGAATATGTAATAAAAACTGTGTGATAAGAGGAGAATATCTGAGGCACATTCTAAACTTTCAAAATGCTGGTTAAATCCTCTCCACAAGGCTCTGATGATTATAAAGGGACACTTATAATACGATTGTCTTTCTGAATAAGACAAATAATTACATACATAACATAATTGGTCATTACAACCCTTCAGTCAGGATTACGACCTAGTTTCTCACACCACTTATGTTGTGTGTGTTAAATTTTATACATCAGTGGCGGGACCTACAGTCGACTCCGAACGACATATTTTTGAGAAACGTTTCATGGCAATTTTTATTTACTCTCAGAGTTTTTGCCAGAAATTTGATGAGAGGAAGTCGCCAAATGAATACTTTTTGTAATTTGTTTTGATGTCTTTCCTGGGGCAGACAAATAATTGCTAATTGCTTATTAGACGTAAAGCCATAGTCCAAACCCCAGGTCATTTCTTCGGCGACTGCATAAACTGCATCTCCATCTTTGTCTCCCTTTTCATATACTGATTGGCGTTTTTCAGTCAATACTGCCTCAGTATAAGGATTTCGTAGCATATGGTAAATCCATTATCATTGCCGCCATAAAATTTCGGACTGTTTCTGGATATGTTTAACGATCTCTTATAGACTTTAGTTGCTTTCGGTGTTTGGCTGCAATACGTTAAGTATTCTTCTCAGGCCAAAAACACCTCGTATTTCAAGCTTCACATGCATACAGTAGTACAGATTACACACAGGTGTTGAATATTTTGGATTTTGTGGAAAAGTCACCGTAGTCTAGTAGGTAGCGTGTTGGTTTTCTTATTATACCTGAGGCCAAGTCCCAGGTCAGAGATCTCCAACAAAGCGAAATGCGAAAAAATATATCTTCGGCTTCGACTGCTTTTCATCAGATTTCGGGCAAAAACTCTTCTATATTTTTTCTATTGTCATGATAATTTTCTAAAAAATCCGTTGACTTTAAACTGCATGTATGGTAATGAACATATGCCTTGATTTCCATATCAAATTGAATTGACCGAATGTCTGATCAGCTTAATATAGCCTGCAGTGCATGTCATTGTGACCATTTAAGGGAGAGCTTATGTCCCCTGTCTGTTCGATATGGTTATTCATCAAACTAATATGATTAGCTTGATTTAAAATTGAAAGAATTCAGAAAGAACGGCCGATAATGGAAAATTATTGCTTCAAAATATTTATTCCTGGAGAATTCCATATGAGAGCGTTTTCAAGGGTTGTAGTCCCTAGTTGTTTGATTTATCTTCAAAAACCAAAATATTCTAATAAAAAAACGGTTGTAAACGATACGTTATAATTAATTATTGCTTTAATTTTAATTTTTTTTGTAAATTTTAATTATGACGTCACCTACACGTTGCATAAAAAATAAAAATATTTTGATGGTATCAGGAAAAAAATAGCACAACACAACTCTTCTTTTTACCTTTTATCCAGAAATCTTGTATAGAACACTATTGCCTTCACTTAATGTTAATTTAATTGGAAATTACAAATGACAACCAGAACAACAAGAACAGCAAGAACAACAACAGCAATAGCAAAACTTTGCAAAATGTAAACACAAACAGCAGAAACAGCTAAAATTACAACGTTAAGGAGTAGTTTAAACACATTTTACACTCATAACACTGACATACATACATGCACATATACACACAAATATGTACATATGTGTACGATTACAAATGTGTATACTTACAGTGGACAGCAAAAGTCTTAGTACGGCAATATACTTTGACAAAAAAAGTTCAAACTGGCTTAATACTCTTGCACAAAGTCCCGATATGTTTTCAAGAGAGTATTGAGGAGATCTTTGGAAAGAACGGTTACGTAATCGCTAAACCTGAAACAAAAGACAAGCGAAAAACTTGCTCATGATGCCACCAGAAAACACTAAACAAAACTTGTACATTCAATTCCACATGGATTAAATGGATTGCTTGACCTTAAGGGATATTCTACTAAATACAAACGATAAAATTTTCATATATTTTTGAATTTGAAAATTTACTCAGGGTTCTCCTTGGGGATACCTATGGAGTCATTTGAAACTTTTCCTTTTTTCTTTTGTTTTATGAAAAACATTAAAAATTATTTGTTTTTATAATAAAACAGAAATAAATTAATAAAATAAATATAAAAACTATACATTTTTATACAAACTTTTGGCTAAAATTTATGAAATGGCTATAATATATTACCGTAGTAGGACTTTTGCTGTTCACTGTATATGCAGGAGTATATTGTTTGTATTCATTTAATATTACATGGTCATGTTGTTGTATGTAGAAAGGATCTCCTACTAGTGTACATACACACATATAGGTATGTACATATGTTATGTTTGTTTACATTGTAGGTGTTAAATATTGGTCAACGTCTGTACAATTAACATGTTGGTATTTTCAATTAGCCGTGATGGCTTCCTTTTTCGTTTTGTTTATTTACGTGGATGTTTCTATGTTTCAATAGGAATATTTTTCTATTTGTATTGTTGTATTTATGTTTGTATGGTGATTATTGTTATTTAGTGGGTTCGAATTTTGTTCGGATTCCAGTAAACTTTCCAACAATAAACAATTGAAAAGTGTTAATAATGTGAAGAGTGTACAATTGTTTTTATACACTGAAGTCAAAAATAATATGGACACTAGTTTGTCGCTGTTGTCTAGTTGACTTATTAAACGCGATCCCATAGTTCAATCCCTGGCTCGGATATATGAAGCAAAACGAAATATAAAAATATTTCTTTTGGCGATATCCTCTCAGCAGACTCCTGGCAAAAATTATGAGAGTAAATAAAATTGCCATGAAATGCTTCTCTAAAAAATCTGTCGTTTGGAGTCGAGATCGAATTGTTGATAGTAGGGTATAGTCCTGGCTAAAAGGTTGTAATGATAATAATTAAGTAAGTAATGTGTGGAACTATTCATTGGTTAGACCAGCCACATACTGAATACTGAAATACTGAAAGGATACATATTCTATCAGGCCATTTATTAAGTGCTTATTACCTTTAATTTAAATAAAAGTGTGTGCGCGATTTTTTCAATCAATTGATTGTCTAGCGTGGGGCTTTACGTCTAATAAGCCAACACACTACCTACTAGACTACGGCGACTTCAGGTATACGTTTTCATGTTTGGTCTTGTGCTTCGCAGATAGCAAGGCCACACACTGCCACACCGAAATGTGTGGCCTTTTGCTGGAATCATGGCCTCATAGCTAGTAAGCCCACATACAACCAATTAGACTATGGACATCCTACTTTTCACTTATAAAAATTAGAAAAAAAATTATATTTTTGGCTTAAAGTAAAACTAAAATCTTAAATTTATTGTTTTATTTTCAGAAATATTACTTAAAACAAAGAATTTTAATTCCAATCCCAAATACAAGGTAAGAAATATTTAAACTTTGCTTCGATTCATTCCTTCTTTCTTTTCCCTTTTTCGTTTAAAAATAGTTTTAAATATTTATGGCATTTAAATACAGCAGCCTTTTTGGTGCAAAGCAGTATATGTAGTCATAAATATGTTAAATTTGTTTGTAATTTATTTAAATTTATGTTTTTTTTATTTAAAAGGCAACACGAAACAACACAACACAAACTTTGTTTCAACAAAAAACTATTTTTTTAAGAGCAACCAAAACTTAAATATTTGCATAAAAATTCTTTTTAGAAAAAAGCGAAGGGTTTTCCATGTTCTTTTTAGTTATTTGTGTGGAAAATAATTTAAAGAGTTTTCTCCTCTCCCTCCCTACACTCACAACAAACTTGTTTTACACTATTTTTAAGTTCTGTGCCGCATAATACTCAACCCATTTGTTTTATTGTGTTGATAAAAATAAAAAACGAAAAATGAAAATAAAAAGAAAAACAAATGGAAAATCAAGAAGAATAAGAAAAAAACATTTTTCATCTCATTTTTATGCTAAATAAAGGCTTGCAGTAGTAGCAGAAGAAGAAGAAGAAAAAAGGACCAAAAAACCTGTAACAAAACAAACAAAAAATGAAAGAAAAACTATGTTAAGCAAAAGAAGAAAATATGAATACAATGTAATTTAAAACTTTAGCCCCCAGGGACTCTACCTTTCTTTTTTATTTTTATTTTTATTTTTATTTTATTTCGTTAATGGAAATATAGTTTCTTCCTCTTACTTTTATTTGCAAAGTTAATTTAAATAAAATCGTATGTATGCAGCTTAAATTTCATGCAAAAACTTAGCGAAGTTAATCCTACAGCCATACATACAGGCATAAAAATTCTGGAAATATTTTCTGTTTTTCTTAGTTTCTATACGTTATAATTTGAAAGTCAATCAATAACTAAAAAAAAGCAACCAATCAACCAATTTATTTATTTATTAATCTTTTTTTTTACTTTAGTTAAATGAGGCAATAAAAAATGGAAATAAAACTTCAATGGAAGGATAGGATAGAATAGGATAGGACAAATTACAAGACATTTATATGTAAATTATATACGACATTTGCAGATCCAATTTACTTTCATTAAAATGATACGAATCACAACAGATTTTCCTTGATAACTTGTTACTATTTTGAAGAATACATACACACTTACATAATTGGTCATTACAACCCTTCAGTCAGAAATACGCTCTAGCTTCTCACATCACTTATGTTGTGTGCGGTAATTTGGTATCTACAGCTTAAAGTCAATTCCGAATTACAGATTTTTGAGAAACATTTCATGGCAATTTTATTTACTCCCAGTGTCTGGCAGACGATGCAGAACTTTTTTTCATATTTCGTTTTCTTGGAGAAGTCTGACATGGGGTTTAAACAGTAGACTCATGTCTAATAAGCCAACACGCTACCTAGAGTTCATATGGGAAATGCACTATTCAATATAGAGACATACCCAGCACAAACAGATCTTCTCTACGGTACAAGATAATACAACGTAGAAATAAGCAATCTTGGCTAACAAATAAATTTATTTCCAGCCACGAACTTCTGGCAAGAAGGTTTAAAATGTAATTCGAGGCTCATAAATAAATTAATTTATTGTTGGATATACCTGCTTACCTACGAAATTGGCCATTAAAAACCTTTAGACAGTATTACGACCTAGCTTCTCATACCACGTATGATGTGTTAATTATAAACATGAGTGTAAAGTCAACTTCGAACGACGGAAATTTGAGAAAATTTTCGTGGATATCTTATTTACTTTAACAGTTTTTGCTAGAAGACAACTGAGAGTCACCAAAGAAATATATTCAATATTTCGTTTTGCTTGAGATGACTATGCTATGCAGGTGCCTCAAGTCCTGATGTCTAATAAGCGAACACACTACCTACTAAACTATCTACTTCGCTCCGACATACAGTGGCATACAGCTTGTTTTGAGAGCACCTTTAGAAAAACAATCTCGTTTAATTTCGAAACAAAATTTTAAAAAATTGAATAAAAGTGTAAACATATAACAAAATTAAAAAAAAAATTATATTTAGGTTGCTTGCGGACGCTGAGAACATTGTGGACACTTTTGTAGAAAATAGTGCCATTACGATCAACTCCATTCTTCCGCAGAGCACTCTTCATGACGAATTTGAAGAGCTCTGAAACCTTGCACAGTTTTAATAAGTTTGGAGAGCTCATTTTCTACCTTCATGCAGCTGCAACAGTTGCTCACCGTTATTCTGAATAGCCTTATCAGCTTCGCAAGAATACTCAGCTTAGACATTGTAAATTTGTAATCGAATGCCAGATAAATATAAATAAATCAATTAACAACCATTACAATAGTTAATGACGCTATAACTATAATCATTGCCCTGAGTTGGGGAATCCTTGGTATTTGCCGCCCAATTTTATTCGTTTTCATGTCACCATTTTTGCAGGTCATCATTACTTCATCTTATCTTATATTCTTCTGTTATTTTCAAATATTTATTAAACAAATTTGAATTGATATGAGGATTCTAATTTTTTTTTGCCTGTATTGCCCAAAGAAACCGCATTGTGTATTGTATCGTAGTACAACCCTTAAAGTATGCACTAACATACATAACCTAATACGTATACTTTATATTTAACATTTTCGAATTTTACTGAATTAAGTATTTATTATACGCTACCAGCTAAGAAGCCAAATAAGGTCCAATATGTGCTTTGGCAAGTGGCTTCAGTCGTTCTCACAAAACGCTCTTAAGAACCTAATTTGCTACACACGGAAGGCTTAAATTCCTGTAGTTGATGCATATAAAGGGTATTCCAATTTCATAATAACACAGGATACTAGGATCCAATCGTTTTGCATGCTTTCCTTTAGCCATATTCTATTAATTAGATGGTATCATCAGCAAAAACTCTCAAGGAATCAAGACGTGATATCGATAATACACTGGTGGCCTTATAATTAGAAACGACTTAGCAACATGTATGTTTGTTAATTTGTTTTACAGTTTTCACTGTGTACCTGGGATCAAAGGCTTTGTTTGGAGGACGTCTGACATACGTTTTTCCATGAGATTGGGGCAAATTAAACTTAGATTCGTCTCTCCAAAGAACTCTGTTCCAGAAACATGGTTTCTAATTATAAGGCCACTGTATGTGGTCGTTTTGTAATGTTTTTTTTTTCATAGATATGTAGAAAACTCTTATAGCGTCGCAAGTCGTCCCAGTTTAGTAGCAGGTGTGTTGGCTTATTAGACATGAGTCCGTGTCCCTTACCCAGAAATCTCGAATAAATAGAAATATGCAAAAATAATTATTTGGCGACTTCCTCTAAGCAGTCTACTGGCATGTACACAGAGAGTAAATAAGATTTCCATGAAAAGTTTCTCAAAAATCTGTCGTTCTTAAAATTTAGGTGCAGCCACTGCTGTGAGAAGCTAGGTTGTAATCCTGATTAAAGGGTTATAATGACCAATTAAATTAAGTTCAGTCTTAATTGTTGTCTCATGATAGTGTGTTTTAGCAGCACATAATGGATCCCTTCTGATCGAACGAAATGCAGAGCATTACCTAGACGCAGTGAATATTTTGCTTTGCCGTAGGTTTTTTTCGTTCTCCGCAATTTACTTGTGCTGGGGGTCGTTTGTTCATCGTCGCCAACTACAATTCGATGTAAAAACTATTTGTTTGCTTTTCAACTAGCTTTTGATCAGTGCTCCAATATGTGAGAGAGTGTTGCCATGATGGACGTTGTGTCTGCATGCTGCATACATGGCATGATGACTTCACACATATTAACTGTTGTCTGAACAGGTATTTCATGATAGTGTGTTTTAGCACCACATAATGGATCACACCCGTCTGATCACACAACAGGCAGAGCATTACTTTGACGAGTTGGATATTCTGCTTGGCCGTAGATTTACTTCGTTGTCCGTGTCTTCTTTATATTGTGCTTGGAGTCGTCGTAACGATTCTTTTCTCATCGTCATCGCCAATTCGGCAACAAAAATGATTTGTTCTCAAACAGTATTCCAAATAGAAAAAGTTTCTCAAAAAAATAAAACCGTAGGTCCCGCCACACATGTATAAAATAAACACACACAACATAAGTAGTGTGAGAAACTGGATCCAAAATCCTGACTGAAGGGTTGTAATGGCCAATTATGTTTGTATATATGTAAGTCTTAATGGAGGCTTTTTTATGGAAACCCGAAGTATAGAAGAAGTGTTCTTATATTAAATTTTACCCAGAGACCGTTTCTTTATACATCATACACTTTTTTTCCTCTGAGGCCAACACTCGGAGGTGACTTCTCTTCATACATTGCATTGTATGGGAGTACTTGAAAGAAAGGATTCTCGAAAATTACTTTGAAATAATTCTCACTTTCAATTTTTCTATTCTGGTTAATCAAAAATTTTTCGTATTTCATTTTGTTTCAGATGTCTGGAGATTTTAGGTCCAATAAAACTTATGAGCAAAATTGATAAGTAACATGATAAACTTCTGCAGGCATACTGATAGTGCGACTAAGCAAAGAATTCCCTCTCGTAATACACTGTGCAACCTGTCAAGAACAAAGAGATATTCGCTCAAGGCAAGAGAATACAACCTAGAAATAACAGATGTAAGCTAACAAATAAACAAACTACTAGCAAGAAGGCTTAAAATACAATTCGAGGACCATAAATAATATTATTTACGGTTGGATATACTTGCTCACTTACTGAATTCGTTATTACAAACCTTTAGTTAGTATTACGATCTAGTTTTTCACGCCACCCATGTTGGGAATGGTGGGACTAGAGCAAACGCCGTTTTAGGGATTAGCTTTATAGTAAATAAGCAGACATTCATTATTACAGTAGAGATGGATCCAGCATTGTTATTTACTATTATAGTGAGTGATCAAAAGCTCTTCTACTCCCTGCAACTTGATTACCACTGACCTTAACACCCTGTATGTTGGATATCGGCCAGCGTTAACGCTTTCACCCAGTTGCCTCAACCACATGCTCGTCTTCATCAGTTAATCGCACCAATCATTGACAGAACTTCGTTAAGGTCAAATTCGTCCTTTACTCCGACTTCCATGTCAAATACTCGTCTCGCCGGAACATGGCCGATTCAGGGTAGCCGTTAGATGTTAATGAGCTGAATCGTCGAGGGGGTGGAGCATCGATTTCGTTACAAGAGAGAGGTATCTGCTACTCAATTCCTCATTGAGACCATAATAACACGTGCTGGCAAGATTTATTTTACTTTTGGTCTCAGACTGACATATTCATTTGATAATAACAGGCGTGGATAGAAATATTTACTAACAACATCGAAAAGCTGCAATAACTTTTCATTTGACACACCCAATGATGTCAATGTGTCTGAGGATATGCAAGAAAAAAGAAAACACTTTTGTAGAAAATAGTTTCATTGTGATCAAATCCCGTCTTGGGCAGAATACATTCCATAACAAAGCTTAAGATGTGGCTTGATAAGAGATTGCCTTATCTCAAACCGTGCATGATATCATAAATTTCGGAGAGGTCCTTACCTACGTTGATGGAGCTGCAATAGTTGCACAATTCATTCTGCACACCCACATCAGCTTTTTGTAAGAACAATTAGCTAAGGCATCGGGCTGTCTTATTAAAGACAAAATATATTGTGTGTGTTGACTTGGTTTTCATAGGTCTTCTCCAGAATTTGGCGTAATGTGAATAGCTCGTCGATAGTGGACTTATCAACCCTGAAAATGCACTGATAACGCCCACTAAGTGTGCCTTGGCGAGTGACTTCGGCCGTTCACACAAAGTTTACTTAAGGATCGTATATGCGATAGGCAGAAAGCTTAAATTCCTGTAGCTTACGCATATCATAGGCTGTTCCCTTTTCATTTAGATCATAGTTTACTTTCGTTCCAACAGTTTGGCATACTTATCTTACTTTACATATTGTTTGCCTTTTTAAAGGAGTTATGAACCTTCAAAGCACCAATAGCAACAACACTCAAGGTATCTAGGCGTGATATTGTTAATTGCCTGTAATATTTGTTTTTCCTAGATTTATAAATTGATTGATTTGCTGGTATTGGTACACAATTTTATTGCATATGTACATAGCAAGCCTTTTCTTTTATTAACGTTCTAAAATTCCCATTTTAGATATTCAAACAAACAACATATGTCTTTTTGCAATCAGTGTACTTTTAAACCAGCTACACTGTGCGTAAGCAAACTCAAAACTCATCAGTATTGCTTAAGAGGGAACATCTTAAATTGGAAAACATAGTCACTACAGTCATGTTCCAACTTTGAAGGAAAGAAAGAAATTATTTCTGATCGAACCATATTTGATACAAGTTTGATATCAAGGACTATAATTTTATGTGTGTTATCTAATTGAACAGAAATTTTGGTTGAATTTAATACAAAGCTTTTTTGTTCTTCTTCTTTTGCAATCAATTTTAAATTCTATTTCCTTCATCTCTTTAACGCTTTGCGCTACAGTTTAAATATTTTTTAAAGAGCAAATATCCTAATTAAACTTTCAATTCCATTTTTAAAAAGAAAGAATTACAACACAACTTAACGTAGAAGTGGCATGTGTGTTAAGTGGCACTTTTGAATACTTTGTTAAGAATATTTACTAGTAACAGACGTATACATATGGCAAGTGTTTTCGTATCTTAAAGATCTATGGTTAACAAAAAAATCAGCGTCTGCAAGTATAAAAAGCTAAATAAGACAAGTTCTCATCCATTCATCCAAAAATTCAATTGCTGCTTACAAGACCGTTTTGTTTTTAAAATACCCTGTATACCTTGTATATGAGTTATGCTGTTGCATTTCTACTTTCTCTTCTAAAAGTTGTTGAGTTTCTCACATTACTCAACACAACTCAACACAATCTAACTCAACTCAATAAGTCTAAAAACAATAACAAAAAATTATTCTCCTCTCTTATCTTTTTGGTTTTTTCCATGGAGAATTGCAGAAATATGACAACCGGATGGTCCCAAAAGTATTTCTATTTCGTTTTCAATGCATGCCTTTGTTATTGTTGTTCCCGCTCTCTTTCTTTTAAAAAGGTATGATGACATTAACGGTGACATCTACTTTATGCATTTTGTTGTTGTTTTTTTCTCGTTGTTAAAGTTTCTATTTATTTTAGCTGTAGAGTCTCCTTAAGGAATTAATGTCAACAAAAATTGTTTCACTTTTTCTTTAAATTTTCTTTGTTATCCTTTGTATTCAAAAATGTAAAAAAAGAATCGCATGAAACGTATGTACATATGTATGTCTACTAAAACAAACACTCCACAACAATACATGCATAAAAACAAACACAAATGTTTATTTCTACTCTCTCCAAATCTGCAGGGAGACAAAAATGCTTAAACACTTGACTTTAAGTACGAGGGCATACAATACATAGACCCCATATACATTCGTATTTATGTAACAACCTGGTCCTAGACTTTTTGGTTTTGAAATGTTTTTTATTGTTAGAATTTAAATATTATGACTATTGTTGTGTCATTGTAAGTGTAGAGACAAAAAGGAAAAGAACTACCACAACCAACCAACTGCAAAGTGCGAAAAGTTTCAGGGATTTCATAAGGCGCTTCCTATCTTTAAGTTTAAATAGAACAAACTTGATGTGATATTGTCCACAAATGCAACAGTCTTGCACGATTTCCAAAGAAAAGTCCTACGTAAGATCTTCGTTCCAGTGCGAGTTGGCGATGATTTCCGTATTCGATCCAACAATGTGCTGTATGAGCTCCTCAACAATGTGGACGTTGTGCAGCGTATCATTCAGCACTGTGCTGGCTCGACCATGTCATTCGAATGGGTGAGGATACTCCGGCGAGACGGGTATTTGGTTCAGGGCATTTGAAGAAGTCAGCGAATAGGACGACATTATTTGCGTTGGATTGGTGTGATCAACTGACGAAGGCACGCACGGCGCAGAGACGCTTGGTAGGATATGCTTAAGCAGGCCAAAATATGATAAGGGGGTTGTTAATGGCCAATTCAGTAAGTGAGTAAGTGGTGGGATATCATCTAAAAATTTTTGTTCTTTTGAAAGACCTATTCGCCGTAGTCTAGTAGGTAAGTGTAGGCTTATTAGACGTAAGGCCACGGTTCAAACCCCAGGTCAGACATCAAAACGAAAATATGAAAAATTATTTCTTCGGCGGCTGCCTCTAAGCGGATAAAATTGCCATGAAGAGTTTCTCAAAAATCTGTCGTTTGGAGCCGACTTGAAAACTGTAGGTCCCGCCACTCATGTATTAATTAACACACACAACATAAGTGGTATGAGAAGCTAGGTCGTAATCCTGTCTGAAGGGTTGTAATGACCAATTATGTATGTATTGATGTTTGAAAGACCCACTGACTGTATGTTTAGAATATAACTTCGTTCAAACGTCTGTCAAGGTTTCTCTGGTTGGACCGCATATGGCTAAATTTAATCGAAAGGATGGGCTTTGTTGGCCTTCAGAACCTCATGCAACTTAAAAAATTCTGTCAAAAAAAAGTCAAACGGAGCCAAACCACACGATACGTGCAAAATAGCAAATACGACATGAGTTGTGTAGCACTTAGCGCCGTCCTGTTGAAACTGCATGTCGTTGCTGAACAAATCCTTTAATTCAGGCTAAGAGAAGTTGCACTCGCCGTGGGCAATGATAGTCTGAAAAGCATTCGCCGCCTGTCCTAATTGGACAACAAACAGTGACCTGAGATGCACTTGTTTGTTATCGTCCCAAAATTCGACAATGTTGTTTGTGCACGTAACCATTGAAACGGATGTAGGCTGCAGCGCTGAAGATAATTTTACGATGTAAAATCAGAGTCAACTACTAACTGCTCGAAAGCTCATTCATTATCTGTGGTTGTTTGCCTTCACTTCCTGGGTCAGTTGAATTTTGTACAGGTTCTCGCTCAAATCATGAAGCAAAATTCACCAAATTGTTGTCTACAAAAGGCCAAGTTCATGTGAGAAAAGCGAAATCGACGGCCTAGGATTCTTTTGCAACTCTCACTGAGAACGCCTATATTTTCTACAGATCTTGTATTTCATTGACGTACTGGTGTTGGCCGATCGTTTACTGTACCAGTGGACTCGAATTTAACGCACTATTACGACGATTGTAACATGGACGAAGCGTATGCGTGTTGGTTGATCGTCTACTGAACCAGTCGACTCAAATTTATCGCACGATTATAATGACAGATGTAGCGTACATATTGGAAGAACTGATACAATGAAATGGTCTGAGATTTTTTTTTACTAACACATTCACATGTGTTTCAATAAATTTCTTCTGTATGCTAAAAGACAGAAAAGGTTGAGTTGTACCTTCATACACACTCTTAAGCTCTTCAGTTATAAGATTCTTGTTAAAAGATTTTTTCTCTTGTTATTCTTACTTTCTTTATTATTGTATAACACATGTAAACGTTTCATTTTTTAATAGTTTTCATATCATTTTTTTACTCCTATTTTTCTATTTTTATGTCTTTATTTATCTTAAAGTGTTTAATTTTTCTTATTGTTGTAAACGTTTATGGTAAACTGTTAAATAAATAAGTGTTTTTAATAGATCTTATCAGTTCGATAGTCTTTTATAATATATCTGAAATCTATCTGCGTATACTAAAAGCTTCGTATTTTAGGTATTTTGCAACAATTGTCAACGCACTGTCAAAGTCAGCATATGACTTCCACAAAAATTCCTGAGATGATATTTTCTGAGCCACCCTGACTTTTTTGAACCATTGAGATTACCATCCGTTGTCGTCCTTGTGATATAATGGGGCTTCCAATATGAACGACCATTCATACATTTTATACATACTCGTATACATACATACGTAATTGGTCATTAAACTCAAATAACCTTAAGATGGGGGCTTCTTAGGGACGATTGTTGTAGACTGTCTAATGGTGAAGGTATAGCACTGGCCACTATATAGTCACCTAGCAGCAACTCGTTTCCTTGCCGTTCGCATCTTGAGTTCAAATCAAATGTCCACAAACAGTACTCCATCTTTCCACCTTCCTATAACCTATTTTCCTAAACCTGCACAATGCACTGCATGAGTAGGGGCCATCCCCTGAGTGCTAATTTTACCAAAAAAAAAATTATAACCCCTCAGTCAGGATTACGACCTAGCTTCTCACTCCACTTAAGTTGTTGGTGTTATTTTATATATCAATGGCAACATATTTTTGAGAACTCTTTTTTACACTCAGAAGTTTTGTCAGAAATCTGCTAAGACCTGGGGTTTAAACCGCGTAATCAGCCAACACACTACCTACTACACTGCTGGTGTTACTATCAATCTTATGATGTTCTTGATAGCCGATCTAGAAATTTAGGATGCGTTCATTAGGACACTATACTGCAAGTGTCGTTTGAAATGCTTCCTCTTTATATTATGTTGGCCATTACAACCCTTCAGTCGGGATTACGGCCTAGCTTCTGACCAAGGGCGCGGTTCAAACCCCCAGGTCATAAAACGAAATATCTTGGCATACCGACTTGACATTTATGAATCGCTACTCGTACGGCGTTTTTCGTTACGTATTGCTGGAGTATAGTAGTTTCCCTCTCATGTGCATGAACAACTACATTTCCATTTCAGTTTATTGCCAACTTTCTATATCAGCTCCACTCTTACTTTAAAACTTTGATAACAAAATTGAAGTTCAACCCTTTCATTATGGCCACAAGAAGTCAATAATTGTCGCTGTTGCTGACCGTAACGTTGCGATTTTTATTATTCTTGAAGAAGAATGCTTCAGTAATTCTATCGGCCCATAAGCTGAGCACCAAGCAGTGGTGACAGTGACAGTGACAGTGTTCTGCATCGCTTGAAAGTAATGTTAGTCAGAAGTGTCAAGATCTATGTTACACGGCGAATGAGTTAAGACCTGCCATCCACTGCTTTCCAACTAGTTATTGGCCAGAGCCCCACTATGGAAACGAGCGTTGTCATAATGGAAAATTACAACGTACTGACTGTAACGTTACGATTTTTATTATTCTTGAAGAAGAACGCTTCAGTAATTCTATCGGCCCATAAGCCAAACACCAAGCAGTGAATTATGAGCACTTGAACTGACTCCCTCTAGTTGCTCTTCACGTCAATTTTGCGTTTCTAGACTTCGCTAAGGACAATTTTGCAATATGCGTTTCTCATAACGCACCAAACTTAAAAAGTCACCCTTTAAACAAAATAACACATCATTTCAGACCCAAAGTCATACACCTTTATAGAGGACCGTGAAAAATATCAAAAAATCTTTCATTGCTAACAAGGTATATCGCTTTAATGCTTACACTAGAGAGGGGAACCTTTTTCAGAAACTAATGCTGGCACATTAAATTATAATTTTTTATTCATTAAGTCATCATAAATAATTTAATTATAATTTTTTCTTTCCTTCCCTTTTGCGTTACGTAGTAACTCTATTTTAAATTAATTCATTATAACTACATTTAAAATCAAGACGAATATGTATACGATTTACATAAAGGACCTTCACTCTAACGCTCACCAAGAAGAAGGTAAATGCCGGATATCCTTAAACTTGTTTATTTCCATATTTATTTTTTTCTTATTTTTTTCTTATTTTTTTCTTATTTTTTTCTGTTTTTTTGTTCTTTCATTAGCCTAGGGTAGATTTTCATTTGCCATCCTTGTTCTATTTATTTTAATTAAGCACTGACCATACATATTCTCAGATCACCCCCAGTTTGCGTTTTTTCTTATCTTTTATTTTAATTTTTTCCTACACTAAGTCTGCTAAATTAGATTTTTTTTAAACAGACTTCTAAAAAGAAAACAAGATAAAGAAAAAAAAAACTACAAAACAAAAAAAGGAAACTAAGAACGTGGCAAATACTCAAAACCGACTATAAGCAACCCTTCACCATAAAGCATTTCCCTTTCCTAAAGGAGAATACATTCTTAGAGAAGTATTCTGATGCCTGTAATCTTTCAACGCAAAAGCTTTGCAATTTTAATTAAGTTTTCTGAGTAAAATAGGAGCATTCACGATAACGACCAAGAGACCGTTACTATGCCAATTAAAACCTGGTCCTTATTTAGAGTATTATTGCAGCAACAAAAAAGTGTGCTACTACACTTGTATTAGTGTACCCCAAGGAAATGACTAATAGGTTACTTACTTGCTTATTTGGTCAGCCAGGATTAGATCCTAGGTTCTTACACCATTTCAAGTTGTGTGTGTTAATTTCATACATGAGTGGCGAGACCCACTATTTAAAGCCGTTTTCGAACGACAGATTTTTGAGCAACTCCTCATCGCATTTTTATTGAATGTCAGAATTTTTGCCAGACAACTGATGAAAGAAAATCGCCTCGACCACTACCTAAACTACGACGACAAAAAATTCACAAGCTTAAGTACTTGATTTGGCCGATATTATAGCCTAGAGTAATAGAGCCCGAGTAATACTAAATCGAATTAAACAATGTTTCGTCATGATGAAAGGCACTAGTTAGCTTCAATCCCCTCCATAAATAGTGCATCCAGAAGACCTCAAATTCCAGATATTTTTATAGAAACATATTGTCTTTTTTATTTGTTTCTTATGTCAAAACGTTAAAATTTTTAATTATTTGAAAGTCTTATTGAAGCCATTATATATTATATTGAAGCCATTATATATTATATTGAAGCCATTATATATTATATTGAAGCCATTATAAATGTCCAACACAGCTTCTCTGGGTGGAGCTTGTCCGAAATGTTAAATTTCCCATGAGTCTGGCGCATAAATCAGGCTGAATTTTTCAGAAGGCAGGGGTAATGTTGACTCTGAAGACTGATGTGATTTGTCGCTTACTGGCGTATAACTCCTACTTAAGAAAACCACAAGAAGAAGTATACATACATACCTACATAATTGGTCATTACAACCCTTCAGTCAGGATTCCGACCTTGTTTCTCACACCACTTATGTTGTGTTTGTGTTAATTATATAAATGAGTGGTGGGACCTACAGTTTAAAGTCGACTCCGAACGACAGGTTTTTGAGAAACTTTTCATGGCAATTTTATTTAGAAGAAGTATAAGGAATTTAAATCGCATGATTTTTGCGGTCACCTCCATGTTGTATTACTGTGTCCTCAATTCGACCATTTAACTCAGGCCAAAAGAAATTAGTATTCAACGACTTATAGAGCACCCATTGACAATGAGGGCCTGTCTAACGGCGTTATCAAAGAAATATGGACCAATAACGCCGCAAGCCCAATGTTCACATAAACAGTGACTTTTTCGGAACGTATAGAATGCTCAGGCATGTCATGTAGATTGGTGTCGTACCAAATTCGACAATTTTGTTGGTTGACGCATCCATTCATGCACAAATTTTCCTCACGGCTGAAGACGATTTTCTATGATAATTAGGATCAGTTGCCAAGTGCTCTCGAGCTTATTTAGTGGACACACATGGTTGTCGGTGGAGCATGGTAATTTGGCAAAATAGACTGAATAAATGAAAACTAATTCGACGGATATGGCTTCAACCAGATAGTAGTTATCAATTGTTAAAATTTGGAAGTCCATGTTGGAAAACTATGCATATAGTAGCGCCTTGTGGTACAAACTTAAACCTGATTATCGTATTCGGTTGACACCAAATAGGTGCCTGGGTAGCTTAGCAGTTAGCTGAGAAGCATATTTCTAAATCAGTTTAAAAGAATATTTTTCTGTTGATTCCGCGATTAATAAACTCACTATACACCACCACTAGTAATTTAGACCTTGAGACATGCCTTAAATATTTCATTTTTTCTGTTGCTTTGGAGTTCCTCATCCATTCTTATCACTGCTGCACAATGGAGCAACAAAATAAATTAAATGGAAAATTGTCTCTTAATTTTCATCTCTACATTAAACAGGAAAATGAGTTAATTTATAAAAAGAAAACTACAAAAAAAAAACAAAAAGAAAAAAAATAAAGAAAAAATTAGCAAATGAAAGAAACTGAAGAAAATAGAAGGAATGTATAAATAAAAACAACGTTAATCACTTTTCTACTAAATATAACTGTCAAGAACAATGTCTTTTCATATAAATTTTAATTTTTTTCCTTTCCTTCATCATCCTTGAAAGAGCACAGAAAAACAGAATAAAAATGCTCTTGACTTCCTTTTTTATCTGCATTTGTATATGGATTGGTATGTATGTGTGTACAGTACAGAATCTCTTTGAATCTGGGACAGAAATTTCTTGATTTTTTCTTTCCGTTTTTTAATTCGCCTTCTTTTTTATAATAAGTCAACTTAAATTGTGTATATATTGCCTCAATTAACCATTTCACTGTAGAGAAGTTTTTCTATGCCCTACACCGTCACAAGGGGTGGTATACGAATTTAGTTTCAGTTTGAATTAAACTGCATAAATACATACATACATACGTACATACATAATTGATCATTACAAACTTGCAGTCTGGACTACGACTTAGCTTTTCACACCACTTATATTGTGTGTGTTAATTTCATACATGAGTGGCGGGTCCTACAGTATGAAGTCGATTCCGACCGATAGATTTTTTTGAGAAACCGAAGAGGTATTCTTTCATATTTCTAACCTGGGGATAGAACCGTGACTATACTTCTAACAAGCCAACGCATTACATACTTGACTACGGCATCTTAATTTAATTAAACTGACCAAGGAAATTACAGAAACTATGCTCATAAGCTGGTAGTCCAGGATATAAATGCCAAAAATTCCGGGTGGTTTAAGCTATTTCACTGCTACATACATACATACATAATTGGTCATTACAACCCTTCAGTCAGGGTAACGACCTAGTTTCTCACACCACTTTTCTTTTCTCACTTATGTTGTGTGTCCGTATGCTCCATATCCAAACAATAATTGGGTATGACAACGAAGTTGCAAATAGAAATGCTCCATTCGGGAGCAAAAACAAATTTTTTTAATATTTTTGGCATGGCAGCTCACCAAAGTGCGCATCCAAAATGCCCAACTTTCCATGACTCTGGCACGTAAAGCAGCCTGAATTTTGACCTCTGTACACAATTAAAGACATCTCCAAGAGAAAATCTCTGACATAAAAAGTATTCCATCATTTTGATGTCATTTCCGCATGCCCTACATCCAGTACTATATAGTACGTTTATGGGATTTAATTGTACTTTACATACCTAAAAATGCATCCGGATCGTTTCAGAGTATCTACAATGATGACTTAAATAGAAATGTTTTTTATTTTAAATAAAAGCTTTATTAAGATCCTTTCTGAAAATATATGGGCCATTATTACAACTTGCCATTAATTAAAGGGAGGATTTTAACTGGCAGATAAATTGTTTTTCATTATTACTAGTGGACGATAATGTAGAAGTGAGCGTTAAGCTAAAGCGAAGATCATCCTGCCGTCAACTTTTAAAGTTAAGTTCATGTTCAAACTTGCCATATTATATTATTATTTTCAATATGGCAACTTCAAATATAAACAAAGCGAGTATATACAACAAAAAAACAAGCTCATCGTTGCCACTGCGTTTAAAACATAAACTTGTTTAATTTGAGCAGTGTTATCGATATAGTTCCGCCACAGCCATATTTTTGAAAAAGTAAACTTTATTTTATCTATAAGTTGTAATAACGAAAATAAGTTAAAGGTGACTTTAAAGTTCACTTTAGCTAAAGGTACCTTTAACTAAATCCAAGTTTAACGGCACGTTGTAATAAGGGCCCTATGTCATTCAAAATATTGTCAATCGGAAGATTCGAATATTTTTCACAGTTTATGGATTACATCACAAAAACAACGCTTGTCTTTAGAGGCCAAGAAAGAATTGAGTCAATTTATTTCCAGCTTTAAAGTGAGACATACTCAAGTGACGTTGTTCTGCACCAATGGAAACTGATGGTAGTCAGAAGTGTCAAGATCTTTGCTTCACAGCGAATGAGTTAAGGCTTGCCATCCACTGCTTTCCAACTAGTTATTGGCCAGAGTCCCATTATATGAACTAGCGTTGTCATAATTGAAAATTACTACGTCATATTTGGCTGCATATTCAGGGCAAACTCACTTCAAACGAATTAATTGTTGTCCCTTGATAGCGTGTTTTAGCAGTACATAATGGATACCTTCTGATCGCACTAAATACAGAGCATTACCTAGACGCAGTGAATATTCTGTTTTGCCTTACATTTTGTTTGTTCTCCGTGTTTTACTGGTGCTTGAGACCGTTCTCCAACTACAATTCGATGTAAACACGATTTGTTTACTTTCCAACTAGTTTTTATATGTGAACGAGTGCTGCCATGATCGAAAATTACGACGTTGTGTCTGCATGCTTACTCGTGGCATGCTGACTTCAAACGAAATCATTTTTTTCTGAACAGGACTACCATGATAGTGTGTTTTTTTTTGGCAGCACACCCATTTGATCACACCAAATACCATGAAGCAATAGGCCGTAGATTTACTTCGTTGTCCGAGCTTTACTTATGATATCTTGTGTTTGGGGTCGTCGCAATGAATCCGTTTTTCGTGGCCGGCGAAAATTTGATACAAAAATGAGTTGTTTTCAAATAGTATTTCAAACAGAAAAAGTTTCTCAAAAATCTCTCATTCGGAGCCGACTTTAAACTGATAGTCGCGTTACTCATGTATAAAATTAAGACACACAACATAAGGGGTTGAAAAGCTAGGTAGTAAATCTGACTAAAGGGTTGTAACGACCAATTATGTACGTATGTATCTATGTAGGCGCAGACAGATTATAGGCAAAAACTCTGAGAGTTAATGGAATTGTCATGAAAAGTTTCTCAAAAAAATCTGTCGTTCGAAAGCAACTTTATACTGTAACTTCCGCCACTAATGCATAAAATTAACACGCACAACATAAATAGTATGGGAAGCTAGGTCGTAATCGTGACTTAAGGTTTGTAATGACTAGTTATCAATATGTATGTATGTATGAATACTACAAGCAGTATAAATATAACTTCTGGTTAGCATCTCACCGACCTCTCTATGACAAGGAAGCTGTGAGAAGTTTTGTCTTCTATTCTTTCTTGTCATTACAGCTTCTACAAGATATTCTCACGACTCATGTGTGTATCCAGAGGCTATAGAGTTGTATGGCTTAAGGGTTGTAATGTAAGACTTCATACTTGAGAAATCGTCTTTCAACATCTATCGGCTTCAGTTCATGTGACGCCTAATTCTTATTTTTTTTAATGACTCCTGCTGCTTTTAAATGCTTTGAAATGGCTGAATGAGCCACGCCTAAAAATTGTTCAAGCTCTTGATCGTGGAATTCTGGCAATTTATGGTCGTAAATTTTTTTGCTGTCCCCTTTTGCTTCTGATAGAGGGAGCCCTAACAAAATGTCCCGTAAATGCTGTTTCCATTTGGGCAGCTTGAAATATTTTCCATCGTGAGGAAGAAGTTATGCTGTGCATAACCAAATACAAAAAATTTTAACAGATTTTGGCAAGACAAGAATTGCTCCTTCAAGTGGCACCCTCCCTAATCTCAATGAACAGATTTTAAGTTAAGCGAGCAATAGCGTAGAATTACGTAAATCTAATTAACTGAGCGCAAAAAATTATATTGAAATTGTTTAATCTCAATTCATACGTTTAAGTTTTAGAAAAATTATATTTTTGTATAAATTTTTCATTAATTTTTGAAAAAAAAACTATTTTGATGAGAAACAGAAATTATTTAAGCTTCTTATGTACTCACACAACATATTTAAAAATTCACCCTGCAAACAATTTAAGCCGAGCTTTTTTTCTCAGTTTTTTTTTTAATTTATTTGAGGGGATCTTCACAAGTCCAACAACAAGTAATCCGCTTTGAGCAATTTTCGCAAAATAATTTTTGTTTTAATAATTAACGAAAGGAATTTCCAAAACAAAATGAATGAAATTCAGACACACAGAGAGAAAATTTATTGGCCACAGTTAAATCCTTTTCTTATTTTTCTGCTTCACTTCCCCTTTTTCTTCCTTTTTTTCTTGCCGTTTTTTGTACAAGCAAAACTAAATCATATTTGTTGTTGGATGGTGTTGGTTTTTTCCTAAAGCTTTCCTTTTTTTTTATTTTTTTGTGTTCATTTTAATTTAAGCCATGTCGAAAATTTAATTATAACCAATAGCAACAACAACAAATGGCTTAAATACAACAATCAACATTCATATCTTTCAGTTGCTCTCTCTCTCCTAGTCAAGTGGCAGCCAACACTGGTTAGGATGGGCAGCCAACGCAAACAAATAATCCTCTTCAGCTCAACAATATTGAGTGGCCGTTCAGGGAGAGAGAGAGAGATAGAGAGTGCGAGTGCGAGTGCTAGAGTGCCATGAAAGGCTGCAAGCACTCTAAGAGAGAGTGAAGAGTTGTTAAGCTGATTATTAGAGAAGATGCTTTGAAGAATGGAACATTTTCCTTTTTCCTTGTACTTGTTCTTGTTTTCTTCAGCATTTCATTTGCAATCCCTTTAGTTTTCATTTTTTTTTTCTTCAACGTTTTAATTTTTTCTTGTTTAATGTTCTCATTTGTATTCCCTTTTGCTTTTCTTAATGACGTCGTCGTCGTTATCGTTGTTTTTGTTGTTGCTGCTGTTGCTAATGATGATTGTGTAAATTATTGTTTGTAGCATAATTAACCTGAGAATACTGCGAGAGTCGTATTATTTTTATTATACCACTTGGTGCTGTTGCTGCCGCTGTTTTTATTGGATTTTTTTGTTGTTTTCTTCTCAAATGTTTCTTGCTGACTTTGTCACTTGTTGTTGGTGTTGTTGTTGTTGTCTTTGTTACTTTATAAGTCATGAGATAAGTCCGGAAAATGCCACTACAAGAACAAACGAAAGGGGTTAAAAAAGAAAAACAAAAAAAACATTAAAAAAGGAATTCAGATGGCAAGTGTTTGATAAGAGTGATTTAATGTTGCTACTACTTAGTAAGAAAAGAGCTCTACAACTGAGAAAGCTGAATTATATACTTAAAGATAAAGGGGAGACCTTTTGAAATTGAAATAGTAAAGTATGAAAAACAATTTTCTTTTGTAATGTCATAATTTCGAAGTCCTTGCAATATTCATTTCATTGTTTTCATTATTTCAAGCCTAATCATCAAAATAAATAGAAAATTTTGAGACATTAAAAAAGTATATTTAAACTATGTTCGCGAGTGTAAGTGAAATTGCAAAAAAAAAAAATATGAATCGTTAAGCAACGCTGTATGTAGCTGGTTGACATCGGGTCAGATGTGTTATTAATTTTGAATTTGGTCCCCTTCAACCAGCTGTAGCAGTGGTTGGTATCAGCCTAATAAATCAAATACAAACAATTTAAGTGAAAAATAAATGCAAAGTTTAATTAAGATTTTTAAATCGAAATATGTGAACGACTCCAAGAGACGGTAATTCAAAAAAAAAAAAAAAATTTGAGGGATATACTAAAAGATTCACTGAAATCGTTAAATTTCAATTTTATTCAATTCATTCATAGCATAGGGTGGGCCATCTATCGTTTTAAATTTGAACCATCGGTTATTTCGATTCTGGCAATACTTATAATATCATTCCATTCTGTAACAAAGTTCAGTATATGATCTCCACTGAAAGTAATAAATCGATGTACGCTTGAGCAACTGCACGATGATGTCGATTTTGCCAAAAAAAACAGCTTTTCGGATGAAGCTCATATTCACAGTTAAAAAACAAACTGCCGTTTTTGAGAAACAGAAAACCCACACGTGGTCTTACAGAAACCAATGCAACCATTACAAGTGACTGTTTGGTGCAGTTTGTTCAGCGGAGGCATCATTGGCCCATATGGTCAATCTTGACACTTATCGCACCATGATAACCGATTTTTATATACCCGCTCTTCATGGTATTGATTTAAACGATGTTTGGTTTCAACAGAATGATGCAACTTACCACAGATCTCATGCCACAATCGGTTTATTGCTGCAAACTTTTAATAGCCGTTTAATTAGACGTAATGATGATGCCAATCGACCGCCAAGAATCTGATTTGGCACATCTTTTCTGTAGGACGCAGTTAAAGAAAAGTGTTATCCCGACAAACCATCTACAATTGTGCATTTGAAGGCCAACATTCGTGATGCCATTGCAGAGATACGATCCCATACACCCGAAAAAGTGCACGAAAATTGGTCTGATCGAATGCGGTACTGTGAGGCTAGCCACGACAGCCACATGAATGAAATCATATGCCATTTCTAACCGGAATAATTGTACATACATAATTGGTCATTACAACCCTTCAGTCAGGATTACGACCTAGTTTCTCACACCACTTATGTTGTGTGTTAATTTTATACATGAGCGGCGGGACCTATAACTTAAAGTCGACTCCGAACGACAGATTTTTGAGAAACTTTTCATGGCAATTTTATTTACTCTCAGAGTTTTTGCTAGAAATCTGCTGAGAGGAAGTCGCCGAAGAAATACTTTTACTTTTTTGGCTTTACGTCTAATAAACCAACCCACTACCTACTAGACTACGGCGACTTCAATAATTATACATCACAACAAAAACGAAATAAATTTAGCAAAATTTCAAACCGTTTCTGTTTTATTGGATTTTTAAATTTAAACCTTTAAATCACAAACCCTCTATTATTCATTGTACCGGGCAACCAAAAACCTTAAACCACTTGTATATTTAAGCCTCTGGTACTAAAATCTACTGTTGGAGACGTAATGCTGTCAATAGAAACTTCTTTCTTGCTTAAATTTGTATAATGACACAAGCGACTTTACCATCTGCTATTGTGTGTACCTTCATTAGTACCCTTAAGGTTTAAGTGATTAGGAAGCCAAGAACATTATTGCTGGAATCACCAAGAAGAAAACTGTCCAACATTGTTTTATGCTAATCTTACTTGGATATTTAATTGGCCATTACAATTCTTCAGTTAGGAGTACAGCCTAGCTTATCACACAACCTAGGTTAGGTTAGGTTAGGTTAGAGGAAGTGTACTTGTCAATTTAGACAAGTACAGTACACGGAGATGGATTTGACCCATTGTACATAACGTCCTTAAGAAGGAAGGATAAAAGAGGCGATAGGAAAAAGGAGCGGAAATAAGAAGGGATAATGGGAAGCGAAGAAAGTCACACCACCTATGTTGTGTTTTTTTTATTCAAAAGTAGCATGGACTAGGCTTTAAAAGTCCGAAAGACAGATTTGATTTGTATTTACTCTTAGATTTAGAAGAAGACTTCTGAGTGGAACCTGGAAAAGATCTTACAACAGCGGAGTCTTACTGGCCAACAGTGTCGAAACTGTTTGGCAAACTCCTGATGTCTAAGCTAACAATAATATGAAATCAGAACAGTTGTATTCTGAACAATTCTGAAAAAATAACAAATACAATAAGGGCAATCGAGATGCCGCTGGTCATTTAGTATAAAAGATTCTTTCAGAGTGTTTGGCATTATAAGTACAACGTTTTGAGTTTTGCTTTTTGCTTTCAAACAAATGATATCACTTTCAGGAGCACTCATTAAAAACCTACACCAAGCATAATGATTCTGGCAATAATTCGGAGAGTAAATAAAATTGCCATGAAAAGTTTCTCAAAAATCTGTCGTTCTGAAGCGATTTTAAACTGTAGGTTCCATTACTCATATATCAAAATTAACGTACACAACATAAGTGGCGTGAGAAGCTAGGTCGTAATCCTGGCTAAAGGGTTGTAATGACCAATTTTGTATGTGAATCAGATGTCAGCAATGAGTATTCAAAACGATGTGTAGATTCGAATCATACTTATAATTTCTGATACTTATACCCATTCATACTTACTTTAATGTCATACTCATACTACTCACATTTAAAGTTTGAAGTACTCATCGTACTCATACTTAACAATACGTATGCTGTTGTTGACTTCGATTCTCCATGACTCAACATTTACAAGAATTACAAATACAAATTATGCGAATCATATATAACAAAATAAGCATGATTCGCGTAAGAACACTACAATACTCACTAAAAGGTTATTGTTTGCTTCGCTTGCTGTCTTTGGCTTTCTTCTTTTTTTTTTGTAAATGCAACAACAACTAACACTGTAAATTTTGATGAATGTATCGAGTCACTCGAAGAATTTATAAGTATTATAAGTATTTTTCTAAAGTTATGAATCTAAATGAGTAGGCTTATGAATCAAAAATATTTCGAATGATATGAGTTTGATGTCAACGTTGTACTCATACTCATTGCAACCTGTACTTATAAATCAATGTTGTACTGAGTACGAATGAATCAGAGTACATAGTTAAATTTCAATATTGTTGACTCACTCATACTCAAAATTTCATGAGTACTTATGAGTAGCGAAAAAGCGATTAATTGCTGATCTCTGGTCGTAATCCTGACTGAAGTGTTGTTATGAACAATTATGCAGGTGATTGTATGTAAACATCACGACACTAGCTAGAGAAGTTGTATCGGGTCCGCATTTAACGTTTTTTTTTTTCAACTAGTGCTTATTTCGTGAATGGTAACACTTAGCTCATGTCTGATTTGACAGATAATTAGTTTTATCCTTCCGCTGAACGAATATGGTTGTGTATCTGCTTGAACAACGCTGGGAAATATAGCGACATTACTTTGAAAATCATGGTAATGTTGCAGAATGTGTGCGAAAATTGCGTACGGATTTTGGAAGAAGAGAAGCACCGTCAGCTCCGTATGTTCGTCATCTTGTAAAAAAAGTGAAAGAAACTGACATCCTCATCGATAAACCAAAGCGTGAAAAGCAACAGTGCGTACACCCGAGAATATTGCTGATGTGGCAGAAAGTGTGCGAGAAGCGCCATCAACATTAATTCACTGTCGTTCTCAACATCTGAACATTTCGGAGACATCATCGAGACGAATTTTGCATAAAGACCTTGGTATGACGCCATACAAAGTCCAATTGGTTCAGGAGTTGAAGCCAATTGACCATCCAATGCGTTTTCGCTTCGCTAAGTGTGCCTGCGATCGACTTACAGAAGATGCCGATTTTGGCAAAAAATCATCTTTTCAGATGAAGCTCATTTTGATATCTGCGGGTATGTAAACAAACAAAATTGTAGCATTTGGGGCACAGAAAACCCGCACGCATACATTGAAAAGCCGACGCACCCAAAACGAGTCACTGTTTATTGCGGATTTTAGTCCAGAGGCATAAATGGGCCATTTTTCTTCGAAAATGAGTAAGGAGTGGCCGTTACAGTCAATGGCGATCGTTATCGGGCCAGGTTGAACGAATTTTTGTTCACAAAAATTTAAGAGGAGGATATTGGCAACATTTGATTTCAACAGAACGTCGCTGCATGCCACACAGCCGAAGCTACACTCGATGTTTTTCGCCCTGTTTTTGAAGATCGCATTATCAGCCGCAGAGCTGATGTTGTTTGGCCACCTCGGAGCTGCGATTTGACACCGTTGGACTATTATTTGTGGGGTGCCGTGTCAAAGATAAGTGTTACGCCGACAAGCTAGAGACAATTGACGCTTTAAAGGACAATATTCGTGAAGCCATTGGTGAAATACAGCTGCAAACAATCGATAATGTGCTTAAAAATTGGACCGATCGTGTAGGCTACTGCATGACCAGCCGAGGCAGCCATTTGAATGAAATTATTTTCCATTATTAACCGGAAGGATTGTGCTTTCAAATAAAAAAAGAAATTTGAGAAAATATTCAGCAGTTGTTTTTAAAGCATTTTCAGAAAAAAGTTATTTGGCGGACCCTTTATTTAAGACGGTCGCCAGGCGGCTAGAAATACCTTACATAGGTTTCGGCAGAAGTTGTAACGACGAGGAAGAAAAGGAACACACAGGACATCCACGCGGCTCTAGGGAAACATAGAATCAAAACTCTTGATGGCTAAGATATGCCAACCAGGAGTTATAATTGTACGTCGGAACAGGTATTACAAAGAGACCTTATAGGATCGCTATACTGCTTGTAATTTTAATTAAAATTTGTCAAAGAAAAACAAAAAACATATTTCAGATATTCGTTTAAGTGAAAAACTATTTTATTTTCAAATAATTCTGCATGCCATACAAAATGGCCAAATGGCGACAAAACCTTGCAAATAAAATCCTCGTTTAATATGTGTCAACATAAACATTTATTTTAAAACAAATACAGTCACAGTTGCTATTTCAATTAATTCAAACTATTTTTATAGAAAATTATCGCTTTTTTCCATAACATTTATCACTGTGCTGAATTTTAGTTTTTACTTGAATAAGTGTGCGGTTGGAGGTTAATTGCTATACGAGTGTATCATGAAAATTGAATTTTTGTTTTTTGTTGTTGTTCTTGTTTTTGTTTTATTGTATATTTACTATGCCATTAACACTTCGTCATTATAAAATGACAATTTGCTCGGCGATAATACAGGACACGTATTTTTGGCTCCACTGCAGGGGGCAAGCGTATTCAACCAGAGTTTATTAATTTTTAAAAGCACATTCCATAGTGTTGCTACTCTCTCTCATGCCTCTATATCTGTATCTGGTAATGATTCGTTTAAATACCGCTCAACTAGTTGTCATTAATTTTGTACAGCTAATAATGACATCGTTGACACACAACCACCACCACCAACACCACCACCAACACCACCACCACCACCACTATAGCTGTGCCAATTTCCTTTACCATTCGCCCAGAACGGGAGAACGGTTTATAATTTTGAAACAGCCAGCCAGGCCACAAACATTAAACAAACATCCATAAAATGCTTATAGTTTAGCGCCAGTTTTAAAACTAAAAAAATAAGTTTTCAATTTTTTTTTTATTTTTAACCCAAATGAGAGAATGTCACTGAAAGAGTCATTAATTACGAAATGGTTGGTTGAAATTCTCATTTTTCCCTTGTTTTGTTTTTCATTTTTCATAAAAATAGGAAAAACTTCAAACATTAATTTAACGATGCGTTAATATGTTGACAATTCAAGGATCATTTTAGTGGAGTATTTAAAAACGTACATATTTTTTTCTAATAAAAGTTTTTTGCGAATGTTAAACAATTCGAATAAAAATTAATTTGAAATTTTTTTGCCCTGAAACCATTTGCTTATGTGACAGTTGGGATCAAAAGTGATAGTACCATACAGATCTTACTGCATGTAATGTGTGAAAGAGTTACGCCACACAACCGCTCAGAATTAAAGCATGGTCTGAAAACATTTCCTTGTTGAATGATATTTCGTCCAGACTTTGCCAATGGCATCTATTGTAAAATGTATTTGAACTGGATACTTTTAATATTGTTACGAAAATGAAAATTCTAGATACTGGTGTTTTGCTTTTACATCGCTTAACATTAAAATTATAAAAAAAAATGGTAAATAAGTAAACAAAAATACACAAACAACACTGCAAGAATAAATGTAAGCAAAATTCACCAACAACACTGCAATAACAAAGGTAAACAACGATTTCGAGAAGGCGATCATGAACATTCGCCTTCAAGAACATTCATCAGACTGTTTACTCTGCCATATAAAAGACAAGGCTAAGATGGCGTCTGAGTGAGAGACGTTCAGTCAGTCTTGTGTGAAGACGCTGTGTGTTTAAAGAGAGTAATTGTGGTTTAAAGATCTCCGTCACAAACATCTGTCAAATAATTGTCTAGTAAATGTTATTGTTTATGCTAAAGGTATAAACAGAAGAATAACAAAAAGGCGTTATAAGACAAAACAAGAGAGGCAAAATCAATAAAAAAAAAGTACAAAAAATTTATATGTTGTTACTTTTCCAGAAGGAAAGTTAGTCCGGTGGCGAGAGCACTGTCATGAAACGCTGAACCAATTTAATAATGAAACTGTGGCAGCGAATGTAAGCTTATTTATCTACTCATCTACTTATCCGCCAACCTTTTTCGAACTCAATATGGCAAGTGCTAAACGTTAAAACAGTAGGTTTCGTTCAGCTACCAACTAATTCTACAATAAGTACGGATACTTTGTATCCTTTATTTAAGGAAATGCGGTAACACGAGAAAATGCTCCCAGAATGAAAGAAAAGCTGAATAATAAAAATTCGAAAAAAGGGACATGTAGGAATGCTACAACCGAATTATTGATCCCACTGTTGAACGATTATGGTAAGAGCAAGGAAGGGTTCGAAAATTAGAAAAGACCTCTAAAATCTCAGTGTTGTGCACTAGCCCCTTCAACATTAGAAGCACCCGCCATCGAAAATGTCAAAAAATTTTGATACCAGAACAGAATCATAAAACTTTACTTAGCAGATGTGATAAGTCAAATAAGCACAGCAAGAAAAGCTATTAATCTGCTTGATAATGTCTAGAATTAATAGAAGATGGACACTACTCATGCAGTGCATTGAGTTTTATCTAGGAGAATAGATTGAAAATGAGAGGAAGAAAGGAGTACTGTGAATGGACGTTAGATTTGAATATATCGATGTGGTAGGCAAAAGGAAAATTTCTTCCAGAAACAGTGTTGCACTCATGGTCCTGTAAAAGAACGAATTTTCTTTGTACTTCATTGTGTGTTCTACTAGCTAAATGACTACAAATGTACAAGTTCTATAAAAAAGACGAGTAATGCGTAAAAATATATGATTCTCAGCAATAATTTCCTTTATTTCATCATTGTAGTGGTGAAAGAACGGTGAAACATATGCCACATTGTGATGGTGTTCCAATGAAACAATAAGAGTTAGATACCCTAATGAAAACTGTTCAAAAGCCTTAAAATATACTACGAGGCAGCAGTCCATACATAAAAGTTGTATTCCATTTGCGGTCACATATCATATGTAACCATATCAGTGGAAAAGATGTATGTTTCTTTCAAAACTTGAAAAATATGCTGGTTCCAGCACACGTCTTATTGAATTCTTATCAACTGGACATCAATACTTATAATTACTGATGACATAGTGTTGTGCTAATGAGTTCATAAGTCGCCGTGGTCTAGTAGGTAGTGTGTTGGCTTATTAGACGAGAAGCCAGTGTTCGAGCCCCAGGTCAGGCATCAAAAATAAATACAAAAAGTATTTCTTCGGCGACTTACTCTCAGCAGATTTCTGGCAAAAACTGTGAGAGTAAATAAAATTGCCATGAAAAGTTTCTCAAAAATCTGTCGTTCGGAGTCGACTTTAAACTGTATGTCCCACCACTCATGTATAAAATTAACACACACAACACAAGTGGTGTGAGAAACTAGATCGTAATCCTGACTGAAGGGTTGTAATGACCAATTATGTATGTATGTAATGAGTTCATAAACGAAAATGAGTCTTTCGCTCATTAAAATTACGACCTCAATAGGAGTTACTCAATTTACAGTCAAGACAATACTTAGTTGACTGACTACTATAGATACAACCCTTTAGTCAGGATTACAACCCAGCTTCACAATATTCCACTTGCTTGTGTTGATTTTTATCTCAAAGTAGCAGGAAATAAAGCTTCAAGTCATCAAAGAACGACTTAAGACTCTGCTCACGGCATTTTTCTTACTCTCAGAGTAAGTTACATAATTGGCCATTACAACCCTATTGTCAGGATTACAACCTAGCTTCTCACACCACTTATGTTGTGTTTGTTAATTTTATACATGAGTAAATGGACCTACAAATTAAAGTCGATTCCGAACGATGGATTTTTGAGAAGCTTTTCATCGCAATTTTTTATTTACTCACAGAGCTTTTGCCAGAAATCTGCAGAGCTCGGGTTTGAATTCGCAAGTTTACGTCAGAAAGCCAACACACTAACTACAAGACTACCGCGCTCAAAACAGTAGCAAATATCCAGGAGAAAATAGAGTAGAAATCGAGTAGTGATCGAGAACAGATTATTGTGTTACACCTGAATTTAGAATGAACTCTTTGGTTGACATTTTAATACCAAACGAAGTTAAATTCGTGCACAGAGCCAGTTGGTTCTCCACAATAATTGTTAATAGTGCTACCAATATTATCTTTGGTGAAATGAAAAACGGTCCTTCTTAAGTTTCATACAATTACCTATTGTTACGAAAATTAAATATTTAGATACTGATGTTTTACTTTTATATCGCTTAACAAACAAAATCTTCAAAAACAACACCAAGAACTTGTTTACAAATTATCGATATGCTTAATATAACAACAAACACCAGCATAAAAAATGATAAATAAGCGAACAAAAGTATATCAACAAAACTACAATAAACGTAAACAACGATGTGATTAACATTCGCCTCCAAGAACATTCATCAGACTGTTTACTTTGCCATACAAAAGGCAATGCAAAGCAGGAGACTGAGTTAGTAAAGGTCCAGTCAGTCTTGTGTGGAGACGCTGTGTGTCGTAGTTTAAAGATCTCCGTTACAAAGATCTGTCGAACGATTGTCTAATAATTGTTATTGTTTATGCAAAGATGAAGCAGTTGTTGCTGTTTACCTCAAGTTGTGAACAGTGGCACACAGAATTGTGTGAATAATAAAGAATCTTAATTAAAACTAAACACAAATTTATTTTTATTTTATTTGCAATCTACGAGCTCAAATTTTAAACGTTTTTAAAAGGTAAAAACGTAACATTATTAAACAGCAAATTCTTGAACCGATACGTACGTATGTAACATTATAGTCCAAATTAAATAAATGAATAAAATTTACGATTGGAAAATCAATAGAAAAACGTATGTATAGCGTGTTTAAATTCATTTAAATCGCATCGATGGTACGTTGTATATTCGCTTAAGTCATCACAAAGTTTAATAGAATGACACACACATTGAACACACGCATATTCCAAGGCCAACGTATAAATTTGCAGCCTGTTATTAATGACTTGGTGAGCCCAAAAAAAAGGAAAAACAGAAAAAATTTAAACAGAAAAAGAAGAAACAAAATCAATAAAAATAAATTTTGTGAACAAATTGAAATACAAATCAATGAAATGCCATTTTTTGTTGTTGTTATTATTGTTGTTGGTTCCTACTCATTTGGTAGTAATTTTTTATTGCTTATCTTTGTGTGAGTTTGTTTTTTTATATGAGCGCCTATGGCAGAACACAGAAAAAAAAGCCGAAATTATTTCATTTTTTTTTGACTCATGTATACACATACATATACAGATAAAAACATTCATTCATATCCGTTAAATACAATTGTATTTAAAGAACGAAATATTTAAAAAAAACTACATACAGACATATATAATTGTATGTATATATAAGTAAGTAAACAAATGCATTTATATACACACATATACAAGGATATTAAACAAAACCGTAAAAAATTACGTTCATTTATCAAAATTCTCTACAGTCGATAGCACGGTCTACCATCACTTGCTATTTCGTGTGTGTCCCACACGGAAAATATTTGCAACAAACACAGCGTACGAGAGACAAACAACGAAGTAATGATGAGGTATAACGAGAATTGTTCTGCATTTCAAAAGTCCCTCCCGATGTGGCATATATCGTTTAGAAATGTATTTGTATTTGACAGACTTCGTGCGAAATTTTTCATTTCAAGGGCGGTTGGGCCTGATAATCTGCCCATTGTGTTCCTTAAGGTCGAAGGTAACAAGTATGTATCAGCATATTTGCAGGATATACTTCGGATAAACATCGGTATCCTCTACCGTGTTCTTAAAGAGGGGTTTTCTTCCATCCTATCGCATAAAAGATTTTTATAAACACTAAGCCACACACACACACTCCTATAGAAACATACCATTTTTTTTTTGATTACAAAGCAGTATTTGATGTCTGAAGACGGTATTGCAGGCAAATTCACAAGGCTGTGTAGTATAGTACCGTGCAAGGTTTCAGACAAAGCAACCAAGGCGATAAGTCCATGAGACCTTTTGAATTGGACACGAAGTTGCTTGCGTACGCCGATGACATCGGCCTCATTAGCCGTAGTGTTAAAGCACGAATGTGTGTCAAAAGAACTTTATTACAAAAGGAGGACAAAACGAAGTAAATGCCAAAGACACCAAAAAGTAAAATTTTCGGAATGCATTGAACGCTTTCGGATCACAATGTGAACTGCTATCGTCTCTAATGCGGCAATTTCGTTTGTTTACATACCATTTCATGCAGAATTGGGCTTTCAGAATGGTTCTTAAAGGAATAGGGATCAGCGAAGCTAACAGGCCAAATTCCGCACAGAAACATGACTGCATTGTACGCTCTCTCTGTTTACAATACTAATTGGTTTCGTTCCAAATGCGGCAATCTTGTTTGTTCACTTACCAGTTCATGCAGAACCCTCAGAATGGGTCTCAAAGAAACATGAACTAGTGACGTTGCCAGTATGCATTGAACGCTCTTGGATCACAATGTGGATTACGACCTAGTTTCAAATTGAAGCAGATTTTACCAATGAATTTTTTCAACCTATTCCAAAAATATGTTATCGATCGAAATTTCATAATTAAAGAAGGAGATTTTTTAAGTTGATCTCAACTTATAAATGCTGGCGTTCCACAAGGCAGTATCCTGGACTAATTTTATATTTGTTATACACCGCAGATATGCCAACAAGCAGTATTACACACACATCAACTTTTGCTGCCTTTTTCGGCTTTTCTTTGCACCCACAAAAATTCAAAAGATGTCTCAAGTCAATTACAGCACCATACTACCCAGGTGGAGATATGGGCTAATCAGTGGGAAATTAAAATCAATGAACAAAAATGCGTCCACATCATCTTTACCCTACGGAAAGAAACATGTCCGGCCATCAGTATTAACAACCAGAGGGTGCCGCAACATACTCATGTAAAATATCTCGGTATTCACCTTGATAGACGTCTCACATGGAAATATCACATCGATGCAAAATTGACCCAAATGAAACTGAAAGCAGTCCAGTCAATTGGCTTGTCGGCAGAAATTCCGTTCTTAGCCTCGATTGCTATACAAATCTATATTGAAGCCAATATGGAGTTATGGTATCCAGTTATGGGGCACGGCTTCTGCGTTTAATATTGAAAAAATACAACGCCGTCAAAATAAAAGCCTACGAATGATAACTGCCGCTCCTGGGTATATTAAAGACAGCAATATTCATAAAGACCTTTACGTCCCACTGGTCAAAAGCGAAATTTCAAAATATGCGACCAAATAAGAAGCTGGAAATACTTCCAAATCCTCCCGCTCGAAACATCCTTCAACATCGTGGACATACCCGCTTGAGAAGGAGGGACACCATCGAACTCAGATGATTTCTTCACAAATTATGCATTATATTATTTTTTTATTAACATTTGAAAATTAGAATTTTTGTCTGGCACTGGCTGGACATCAATATAAACTTTAAACTTAAGATTTGAACACTTATTGTTAGTTCATAAAAATGAAGATACAATAAAAACTATCGCAAGAAAAAAAATGTTTCTCACACCACTTAAGTTGTTTGTGTTAATTTATACATGAATGACGCGACCTGCGGTTTAAAGTCGACTCCGAACGACAGGAAGAACTTCTTCATGGCAATTTTTATTTACTGTCAAAGAGTTTTTACGAGAAAGTAATCGAAGAAATATATTTTCATATTTCGTTTTATTGGAGATGTCTGACCTGGCGTTTGAATCGGTGCCTCTCGTCTCATAAGCAACGCACTACCTACTAGACTACGTTGACCCTATCTTAGAGGATAATTTTTCGATAAATAACAGTGTCAGTTGTCAAATGAATATGATCGTTGATGATGATTTGATAAAATAGACTGAATATATAACAACTAATTTTACGGATGAATCATTAACAAGATGGCTGTCAGAGTTTGAAATTTAGTGTTAGCAGGCTCTATAATAAGGACCGTAGTAGAAAAACATGGCACCCGAATTCTTTTTTTTTTTGCTCTTAAAAGCATGCTGACACCCCTTATACATAGTTACCGATGACAAACGTTTTAATCGTTAAAATTAACTTTCATTTCAAATGCTAGTAATAATACAAGTTTTTTAGGAAAAACCCTAGCTTTTTAAATAAAAAAGAAGAAATATAGAAATTAATAAGAAATCAAGCCCTCCTTGACGAACCATCTTTTACCACAAAATATTACTCAGTATACTTCGTATCCTTTACCGTGTAGCTTTTATTTAAATTCACTTACTATCGTTACTTTGACTTTATCCGCTCAAAATAAAAGGCTCTTAATATCGATAATTTTTCTTTTCCCTCTTTCAACGTTTTATTCGTTTTGTTGAATACTCGTTTTTGCCGCTTCCACTCTTACTTTTTACTTCCCAGCTGAGAGACCACAGCAATCAAACCAAAGCAACATTTCATCTCAACCGCTACCATCATTAATTATGGCATCGAAAACGTCACTGAGTTGAAGCTAATTACTTACACTGGCATTTATTACCATTAAGCTGAGCGCGGGTGTATTGAAAAACCTTAAATAAGAAGCCATTTACACTCGTTCTTCTGCCAGGCTTACTTCGCTTATATGACCACATAAAAGCTTAAATAATGCCCATGCACATGTATACTTTACAAGTGTGTATGTAATGTATGTATATTGTACGTCGAAGTAAATATATGGCATACGTAAGTAAGTAAGTAAGAGGAGAACATTTCTCGATTGATGTTTCTTAAGCAAAGTATTCGCCTGCACGTATATGGTGAGGCATTGGAAATATTAAATGATGTTGCATTCACCATCCTTTTATTTTATTTTCAAAAACTATTTCTTAACGTTTGAAGTTTGTTAGTGGTCTTCTGTCGATGTTGTATTTAATTGCTAATAATGAGGTTAATAAACGCACTTAAATGCGTGGAGTAGTGGATCAAACCGCAGAGTTACATATAAAAAGGCTGTTACTGTAGGGGACAGATTTATTTATATTTTTAATCTTTAATAATGGTACCAGAGAGAGGGAGAGTCTTCTAATAAGGATTAACAATGTGTTGGCTTATTAGACGTGAGGCCACGGTTCCAACCCCAGGTTAGACAGCTCCAACAAACCGAAATATGAAATATTTCTTCGGCGACTTCCTCTCAGCAGATTTCTGGCAAAGACTTTGAGGATAAAATAAAATTGCCATGAAAAAGTTCTCAAAAATCTGTTGCTGCCAATCATGTATAAAAAATTAACATACACAACATCAGTGGTGTGAGAAGATAGGTCGTAATCCTGACTGAAAAGTTATAATGACGAATTATGTATGTATTCAGTCTGTTTTGCCAAATCACAATAGGTAACCACAAGCAACGATGTATTGGGTGATTTTTTAAGAGCTATAGGAAAATTTAAAAAAAAATCACATAAAATTCAGAAAAATGCATGAAATCTTTATTTGAATCGATATTACGGTCCATATAATTTAATGTTTGAAGATTATTTCATGCAAATGTTGAACGAGACTGCGCCTCAAATGGTCCATCCGCTTAGTCCAATTTTGACATACTCTTTCCAACATTTCGGCCGGTATCTCACGAATAAATGCTTCAATTTTGTCTTCCAATGCGTCAATTGAAGCGGCCTTGCTTGTATAGACATGAGCTTTAACATATCCCCACAAAAAATAGTCTAAAGCAGTTAAATCGCACGATCTAGCCGGCTAATTGACCGGTCCCAAACGTGAAATAAAATGTTCACCGAACTCGCCTCTCAATTAGTTCATTGTTACGCGTGCTATGTGGCATGTGGCACCGTCTTGTTGTAACCACATGTCATGCAAGTCAAGTTCTTGCATTTTGGGCAAAAAAAAAGTTGGATATCATCTCACGGTAGCGCTCACCATTCACAGTTACGTTACGATTCGCAGCATCTTTGAAGAAGTACGGTCCAATGATGACACCAGCCCATAAACCTCACCAAAATGTGACTTTTTCTGGATGCATTGGTAGCTTTTGCAATGCTTCTGGCTGATCTTCACTCCAAAATCGTCAATTCTGCTTATTTACGTATCCATTGATCCAAAAATGAGCTCCGTCGCTGAACACAATTTTTCGATAAAGAAGTGGATCTTCGGCCAACTTTCCAAGAGCCCATTCACCAAAAATTATGCGTTTCGGTAGGTCGTTCGACTTCAATTCTTGCACCAGCTGTATTTTGAAAGGCTTCACACCTAAATTCTTCCGCAAAATTTTCTACGTTGTTGAGTAACAGGGGCCCAATTGCTGCGAACGGCGACGAATCGATAATTGATGGTCATCATTAACACTGGCCGATACAGCTGCGATATTTTCTTTAGTTCGCACTCTACGTAAGCGTGTTGATGGTTTAATGTCCAACAATGTAAATTTGGTGCGAAATTTAGTCACAATAGCCCGAATAGCCGCTTCAGTGGGTCGATTAAACTGACCATAAAATTGAAGAAGCGCGCGATGAACTTTCTTAACAGAGCACGCATTTTGATAATAAAATTCAATGATTTGCAAGCGTTGTTCGTTTGTAAGACGATTCATGGTTAAATTATAGACCAAACTGAAGATATTTGACAGTGAAACAAAACACGAAACGTGCGTGAGCTATTTAAACCAGTGTTGCCAAAAAGATAATAGCTAAAAAATCACCCGTTACATATGTTAGCAGAATGGTCTCCGGAGCAGTTGGCAAGTGACCCTAATTTTCATCGAGAAATCATCTTCAGCGATGAGGCCCATTTCTATAGAAATTTTCTAATTTGGGATGACATCAATCGCCATGGACCTCATTTCTGCATGAATGGATATGTTAACAAACAAAATTGTTTACTTACATCAGATCGAAGAGCATCCAATACATCCCGAAAAAATCGCAGTTTGTTATGGATGTTGGGTTGGCGACGTCATAGCTACATATTTCTTTGAGGACGAAGTTGTCCAGGCCATCACTGTCAACAGCGTACACTATAGATAGTGGTTACCAACTTCTTTTGGCCCGAAAGATCGTCTAATCTTTACACCATCGACATTTGGTTTTAGGAGCACTGTGTTACGTGGCACACAGCTCATGCCACTCAGGATATTCTGTACGAGGTATTTCAAGGGCATGCTCATTCCATATGCAGATGATTTAAACTGATCACCAAGATCATAGGATTTGATCCTGTTCTAGTTTTTCTTTTGAGCTTTTCTTAAGTCACATGTGTAAGCGAATAAGGCACAACGTAACTCAAGTAAATTCTGCTTGATTTATGCACCACAGTAACGGAAAGTTGCTAGTTTTCATTGGATACTGTTTTTATATGGTGAGTTCCAAGACCTACGCTAAACCCATATTTGAAGTCCAGTGAATTGGACTACAGTGCACGTATTAGTCAATATCTAGCGGGTGCTAGAATGCAATCCAGGAGGGGCCACGATGAGGCTGCGTGTCAACTTTGATACAACAAGACAATGATCATTCTGGTGGTTGCCATATTGCCCACAATCAGAAATTTTACATTTTTTTGCATGTATCCCATCCCATACCAATCATCGTTTGCTGTGACCAACTGGCGAAGACGCGCAAGAAGCAGAGGTGCTTGGAAGGATGTGCCTAAGCAGGCCGAAATCCAATAATCGGGTTATTAATTGCCAATTGAGTAAGTAAGTCACGGAAAGCTGAATATTTCGTAGGTACTCTACACAATGAAGCGTTGGTGATATCTCACCCTCGCTTCGTTTTATTCAAATTTAAATATAGAAAGCGCTTAAAAACATTCCCTATAAATAAATTACCTGTAATTTCCCTCAACTTAAAATTAAGGCCACTCAAAATAACAGATTTAATTCAAATTTCATTGTAATGGCCTTCACTGTCATCATCTTAAATGTCATTAAGGCCGCTTGCTGCCTGTAGGCAATTTTAGAGATTTTACTCCTAAACACAGAGAGGAAAATTAGAGGAGGTATGCCATCGTTGACTTTCACGAAATATTACTTAATCACGGTTTATATAAAGCAACAATTGGGCTAAAAACTTCGTAGGTTAACATATACGTAAATGGCGCTATTAAAATGAAAATCATACGATTTTCATGTTGCGCTCATCATCGTAAGCAACTTGTGCAAATTTAACAGTTGTTGGAGATTACAGTTGCTGGTTGGGATAGAGCATTCTGAGTGAAGTGAGTGTTAGTTTAGAGAGTTTGTATGAAAAGTACTTCAAGTACTGATAAAGCATTCCTTTGTGGTGAAAAAAAAATTATGCAGAAGCGAAGGCTTTGTTTGATAAATATTATTCAAGCTGAAATGAGCATTAAGATTAATGCACTCTGTGGACACCCCAAGAAGATTTACGTGAAGGCGATTGACTCTGTTGAGGTTCTTAAGAAATTATGTGTATTTGAAATGTGTTTAAATGTGTAAGACAACAACTCATTAAATGATTCTGAGCATTGTTTGAAACCCTGCCATTATAAAAAACCCGAATTTATGTAACAATATGTGACAATAACAATATGTTGACATCGCCATAGTCTAGTAGGTAATGTGTTGGCTTACTTGGCGAATGCCTCGGTTCAAACACCAGGTCAGACATCAATACGAAAAATATGGAAAAATATATATTCGGCGACTTCCTCTCAGCAGATTTCTGGCAAAAATTCTGAGAGTAAATAAAATTGCCATGAAAAAGTTTCTCTATGTATGTATATGTGACAATAGAACACAGTATCAAACAAATAGTCATCTGTGTAGACAACGCGTGTTACACCGATAACAAAACGTGCGAGGACGCAATAGTAGGCTTGCAGTGTAATGATATTACAGTCATAACAGGGATGCGCTTGATATAATACAGGGTGGTCTATTAAGAAGTTTAAAAATAAAAATGCAATTAAACAACAACGATTTGAAATTTTGCCAAATTTATTTTTTTGTTGTGAAGTACAATTGTACCGTTTAGAAATAGAATATTATTGCATTCATATGACTGCAAAGGCTTGCGTCACAGTACCTCATTCGATCGGACCAATTTTCGTGTACTTTATCAAGTGTATGGGGTCGTATCTCGGCAATGGCATCACGTTGGCCTTCAACTGTTCAGCTATCTTTGGTTTATCGGCATAACACTTTTCTTTAAAGGCGCTCCACATAAAATAGTCTCACAGTATCAAATCGCAGCTTCTTGGCGGCCAATTGACATCATAATTTTGGCTAATTAAACGGCAATCAAACGTTTGACGCAATAAATCGATTGTGGCATGATGTGTGTAGCGAGTTGCACCATCCAGTTGAAAGGAAACATCGTTCACATCAATACCAAGAAGAGTGGGTACAAAAAAATCGGTTATCATGGTGCAATAGGCATCTACATTGACCGTAATGGTTGCGCTGTCCTTGTTTTCAAAGGAATATGGGCCAATGATGCCTTCGCCCTACAAGCGGCACCAAACAGTCACTCGAAAGAACACGTATGGGTTTTCGGAGCCACAAATGCGGTAGTTTTTCTTATTACCGTACCCACCATGATCCGAAAAGGTGATTGTTTTGGCAAAATTGACATTATCAAGCAGGTTCTTTCCTGTTGGCCCATCTATTCCAATGAATCTCAACGTTGTTCAAGCGTAAATCGATTCATTACCTTCAATGGAGATAATATACTGAATTTTGTAACAGAATAGAGTAACAAAGGATTGTCAGATAACCACTTGTTTTAAATTTAACCAAATAGATGTCCCACTCGCTATTAAATGCTTATCTTGGAAATAAAAAAACCTATTAACGGCAACTATTACATACACACTTACTTACTTAATTGGCTATAACAACTCGATTAACGGATTTCGGCCTGCCGCAACACATCCTTCCAGGCGCCCCTGCTTCTTGCATGCCTACGGCAGTTGGTCACACCAATCGATGGCAGGGCTTCCTCAATTTGGTTCTTCCAACGGATACAAGGTCGTCCTCTTCGCCGCAGATCCCTGCATCAAATACCCGCCTCGCCGTAGTATCCTCCTCTATTCGAACGACATGGCCGATCCAGCGCTGCCGCTGGATATTAATACGCTGCAGAACGTCTATGTCGTTAAGGAGCTCATACAGCTCACTGGTGGATCGGATGCGGAAATTATCGCTAACTCGTACTGGACCGAAGATCTTACGAAGTACTTTTCACTCGCGCACTCTCAAGGCTGCTGCATCAGTGCTTAATACGGTCCAGGCCTCTGCGCCATAAACAAGCACGGGTAGGATGAGCGTCATGTAGAGTATTAGTTTTGTCGTACGAGAGAGGTCTCTGCTACTCAATTGCCTATTGAGACCATAGTAGCACTTGTTGGCAAGAGTGATCCTGCGCTTGATCTGCAGACTGACATTATTTCTGGTGGTAACAGCGTAGCCAAGATAGATGAATTCCTTGACCGTATCAAAAGTATAGTTATCGGCCGTAATCTGAGAATCAATACGCCGCACGTCTCTACTTGTCGATAACATACACTTTGTTTTGTTCTCATTTACTGTCAATCCCATCTTAGTAGATTTTCGTTCAATAACACTAAAGGCACATGCATACATAATTGGTAATTACAATCCTTCAGTCGGGATCACAATTTACGGGACCTTCAGTTTAAAGTGGACTCCGAACGACAGTTTTTTGAAAAACTTTTCCATGGCAATTTTATTTTACTCTCAGAGTGTTTGCCAGAAATCTGCTGAAAGGAAGGCGCCGTAGAAATATTTTTTCATATTTCGTTTTGTTAGGGTGTCTGGCCTGAGGCCACGTCTAATGAACCAACGCACTACCTATTAGACTACGGAGACTTCATATAGCATGTTAGCCTATGTTTCTATGTTAGTTAGGCTGAAAGATTTTTCTCTTAAAGTTTACTTTGTTTTCAGTTAAGTATACCATTTGAAATTGAAGATAAAACGATGAAAAACCTCTCTGAAATGACAGTCAAATAATGAAAGTATTTAAACAGGAGATTGTTAGTTTTCGTTGTCGTCGTAATTTAGTTTATCTAATACATTATGTATGTATTTCAATTTATTTTCTACCTATCGCAACGTACGTACATATTTATATTTCATTCTTATCAGATGTTTTCTATTTTTCTTTCATTTGTTTTCCTATTTCAATTTCTTATTTTTTTCCATTTCAATGACATTGTAAAATTTGACATACTCAGTCGTATTAACATTTGACTGTTTTCTGCTCTTTAGACCCTTTATTTCCGTTTTGTTTTTATTACAATGCTTCGCAAACGATATGAAAAGGAAGTTGAATAGAATTTCATTTAATTTCTTCTTCTTTTTTACTTTTTTTTTGCTGTTTTGTTGCTCATTGTTGACCCAAATTTATAATGGAAAAATTCCATTTTAATTTAAGCCAACATCTTCAAAAAAAAAAAAGAAGAAAAAAAGGAAAACTTTTTCAAATAAGGAAAGAGAAATAAGAAAAGAAATGCAAGAAAAAGGAACAGAAAGAGAGAAAAAAAATAATTTTATATTAGCTACTCCAGTTACATGCTACGGAAACGCTCTAGAAATACAAGCAGACAAAAGCCTCTGGCGATATTTATTTTCTCATCTTCTTTTGGCCACCACGACATATTAGTGTGGCATTGGTAAGAAACTAAAACTACAAATACTCATACTCATACTCATACTCATACCACTCATAACAAACACAGTAAAACTAAAAAACAAAATAAAGAAAAATCTTTAAGTTTTCTTTTGTTTTCATTTTCGTTTTCCTTTTTCCATTTACTTTTTTTCTATTTTTTCCCCGTTTCTTTTTCCGTTTTACTGGCAAATAAATCATCGAACCTGAATTAAATTTTGTCCTTTAGCTCATGAATAAATTTCAAATTAAAAAGGAAACCGTCGCACTGGTAGAAAAAGCCAGAAATCTCAGTCGCATATTTTTGGCAAAAGAAATCTCTTTCAGTATCAACGAAAATAGAAAATTTTTTTAAAGGATTGGTCTACAGCGACTTGTGAACGCCATAAGCTTTAAATAATTCTACTAACGATACTACTGACAATATGAAGCAAATTCAACTCTAGTTCTGTTGAAATTTGCAACCAACATTTCTTTTTAAATTTTGTTGATATTTTGTAGTCCTTTTTTATATTGTTACGTTTTTACCTTTTTAAAAACGTTTAAATATGAGTTCGTTAATTGCAAACAAAGTAAAAACAAATATGCGTTTAGTTCTTCTTAAACTCTCTTTATTATTCACACTACGCTTGTGCCACTGTTCACACTTAATGATACAACAATAATTTGCTTGTACACTATTCTATTTCACACTTCTGTCCGCGATAACACTAACAACTGTTCGTTAGATCTTCTCTGCTTACAACCTTTTTGCAAGCAATGCCGCTTGTACGTTCGAACCGCAACACGTCTTCACACAAGACTGCCTGAATTAACTCTAACTGACTGCTGATCTTATTGCCCTTTTATATACGCACGCACGTAATCAGTATGATGAACGTTCTCGATGTGGAAGGTTCTTGCTCTCGCCTTCTCGAGAATTCTATTGCTAGTACATTGTTGTTTGTGTACTTTGCTTATGTTGTCTATTACATATTTGTCGTAGCTGGTTTATTTCATTTTATGTTGTTGTTGGTACCAGGCGTAACCAGCTTCGTCATACATATGTGTGTGTACAGCTTTAGATAATCAACACGTTCATTGTATTCCTTGCGTTAGTGTGTATTTGTATCGTGTGGCTTTTGTTGGTGTAGCTGGTAGCTTTTGTTTATCGTTTTTATTGATAAACGATATTAAGTCGTTTCGATTTGCGTAACAATATTCATTTCTCTCAGGAACATAGAGCTGTTACAAAACTTGTTCCTCATTTTCTATTTTAGTTTTATTAATCAAGTATTTTGAGTTAACAGGCGTTTAGAGTAGTAGGTCCTAGGATAACGTGGTTGCAAGACCCATTGCATAGAAACAACGTCCTCCGAAACTTGTATTGGTATTCGTTATTAATGGTATTCTCTCTAAAGGTTTATTGATCCTGTGTAGAGGTACCATAGTACTGCTTTCATTCGATTATTGTATCGCCCCAATTCCTTCTAACTCTGTTGTATTATAGTATAGAATGTCGCCTCTTATACCTGATTTTTATCGATTTCACTAGACTTTAAAAACATCGATAACTGATAACGGCAATCTTGTTGAAGCTAGATCTGTCAAATTTACTGTTATTTATTCAGTGTGTGTTGCCAAATCACTATTTATGACAATTCACAACGATGTATCTGTTAAACGGCTCTGACCTTAATTTTTATCAAAAAATGATTTTCAGCCATGAGGCACATTTCTAAATGAATAGGTATGAGTTTGAGATGATACTAGTCAAGATGAGATCCAAAAGCGTCCAATTCATTCCGAAAAGGACAATAAATAAATATTTCTTATAAATATTTCTTATATAACGACGTTGGTAATGGCAAGCTAGCACTTTAGGTTGATGATCACCTACTTCCGTTGGCCTAATCTGGATTGGATGATCTGGACTCCAACGACTTGTGGTTTCAACAGGACAGTACGCTACGTACCACACAGCTCATGCAAGTGTATACGAACAAGTCATAAAACACAGCTGTCATCAAAGCCAATATAACACATGCGATCGGTCAAATCCACCCTGAAAACCCTTGCTACTCTGTGGGAATTATTTTATGTTTCCCTCTGCAAATTTTAATCTACATTATAGACCGTATTTTTAATTGTGCGTTTATTGGAAATTTCTTGAAAGAGTTACTTATCTAAGAGTAGGCGTCTGCGACGATTTTCTATCCCAGCGATTGTGTGTTTATAAAAAATCAGAGACACTTAAAGATTGAAAATATAATATGCGGCTTAAGGCTGCCAAGATAGAGTCACAATCATGCTGACATGACATTGAAAACCTCACTAAAGGTATCGGTGCGTATAAGTATCTCCTCAAGACGTTTATTACATATTTCCACTCATTCATGACTTACTTGAATCCTATAAGACCTCGTGGTAATGCCAGTATTATCTATTCTGTCATACAATTACAACCCCATGGTCACATCTATCAGTTTTATAAGAGTGTGGATTCTATTCAAATCATCTTTTATAAGACGAATTCTCTCAGCAAACTACAACTCCTTCGTCTCAAAATCCCCTCTCTATTTGTTTGTCCAGTGACCGTACATAGAAATTCTTTTTTAATCGTTTCGGATGTAAGATGAAAATTATTTTTATTAAGCTTCAGTTGATAAATACTTGAAAATTCTCCAGGTTTTTGTTGGCAACTTCCGCTCCCATCCGTGAAGTAACACCAACTTCATTAAATAATCTGTAAGGCGTAGATTTTCAAAGGAATTGAACACAGTTCGGCATATGTTGATTCGGAATTTGTTAACTTAAGGAGTTCCACGTTTGGTAGATAAGATAGCATAATGAATCCACACTCTTTATTGAGCACAACATACTTTTGGATGTTGTTCATCATACATAACATATGCGTGTTCTTTACCTAATGTCCCCATGGAATGTTTGTGTACCGCGGGACGTATGCCGTACCAGGTGAAAAAACTAACGGCGAAAGTACAGGGCCCAGGCGAATAACTTCCCCTTTTTTTGAGGTGTTTTCGCCAGGAATTGTCTTCAATTACTACCTCAAGATTTCGTCGTGACAACAGCACTGCTCATTTCGACATACTATCGTCTCCTCCTAAGACATCTTCGATTCCTTCCGTGACAGTTCGTCCGCCTTTTCGTTTCTCCCTATGCCACAGTGGCCCGAAACCCAATAGATGCGGGTGTTGTATCGACGTCTATAGTGTAGGGTATCAATACAACTCCTGACATTCTTTGAAATACGCCTGAATTATGCAGGCTTGGGTAAGAAATGAGACATCGGTGAAGATCATTGTATCACCGTCACCGATGACAGGATCAGCAACCCATTCTTTCCGTGTGAGTGTGTATGTTCATGTAGTCATATCTACATCTACTTCATATAGTATCGAAGCGAGGCCCACCGTACATGGCCTATATAACTTAAGCCTTACTGCAGTTCTAGCAGCCACGTTTCAGAGTAAGGTGTCCAGTATTGTAGATACAAGACGACTTCGTAGAGACATGACGTGATGCCCAAGCGTGCCAACCTCTGTACCCTATTGAGCGTGGTGAGATAGGTCCTGATTTATCCATGAGAAGCATTATATCGAAAAAACATCGATGTTTCCAACACTAATCTGCGAGTGTCTCTACTGCCCCAAATATACCCTGATAATACGATTTGAGACTTCAGTTGATCCATTTTCCAGCAATGTTCCGGTTTTATATGCCGTAAGAATGAAAAAAGAGATATGAAGAGATACGCAAATATTTCGTCTCATGTATAACAAAGTATGTCTCAAATCTTTCATAAATTTCATTATTTCGGCAAAATTTTAAAAATGTTCCACCTTTATAGTGTAGCGCCAAGATTTTAGAGTCAAATTCAATTTCAAATTGTTGGTAACTGCAATCTCTAACGTGGAAACAACAACAACAATAGCACACATACTCTCTAATATATCCTCTATCTTCAACAAAACACTCATACACATAAATGTAGACAAGAAAAAATATGGCAAATTATGCCGTTTTTTTTCAACTTTTATTGTATTTTTTTTCCATTTTTAATGTTTTTGTGTGCAAGAGTTTTAAATCTTAAAATATATTCTCATGCGAAACAAAAAAAAAAAGAGAAATGACAGAATAAATACGAGCAAGTGAAATAAAAAAAGGGACATTACCTTGTTCTATAAATGCGAATACCAGACCATAACAGATTTTTATATAAGATGACTGCAGTAATTCAATTCGTTTCAAAAACGTTTTACATTTTCATATGGCTTGCAAACTTGCATACACATAAACACACACACACTGGCAAATAAACATTAAAGGATACAAGAGAAACCCAAAAAAAAGAGAAGAGAAGAGAAAAGAATGATTGTCATTATTTTTCTACGAATAGAGGTTTTTGTGTTGACATTGCCGTAATAAGTAATTTTAAAGGATGATCATAAAAATTCTTCTACAACGTTCTTTTTTTTAATGTGTTTCATATTAAAATTGAAAAAAGACGAATACACAAATACAGGGTCTTTAAAGTTCATTGGTCATTACAACCGTTCAGCCAGAATTACGATCTAGCTTCTTACACCACTTATGTTGGGTGTGTTAATTTTATACAAGAGTAGTGGGACCTACAGTTTAAAGTCATTTCCATGTCAATTTTTTATTTACTCTCAGAGTTTTTCCCAGAAATCTGCTGAGACTAAGTCGCCGAAGAAGTATTTCCTTTATATTTCGTTTTGTTTGCAATGTCTGACCTGATGTTTGAACCAAGGCCTCATGTTTAATAAGCCAACACAGTACCTACTACACTACAGCGACTTAAAATAGTTCTGTTCAATCCAAAACAGTGATACAAAATATTGTTACGTTTTTAAATTTTAAAAACGTTTAAAATATGAGCTCATAGATTGCAAATAAAATTAAAATAATATTGTGTTTATTTTTTTTTTTTTATTCGAACGTCCCCGGCCTCACACTAACCCACCCTCACCCGACCGTGGAGGGCTCATCCCCATTACGTAGGGACACGTACACACTACAGTCCGGAGTGTAGCGGGTAAGGTAAAAGTAGTGGCAGCGAGAACATAAATCAGCTACAGAACTTAATCACAAGCTGAATAAAGTAACAATAAACAGGAAGTACATACCTACTACAAGAACGAATATACATTTTTATATAATAATTTACAAATTAATGCCAGCATATAAGCTACGTTTTATATTACAAACACTACAATTAAAATCGATAAAACAGCCCTTCTACGTTCTAAAGTTGGTAGTTTTATCAAACCTAATCTAGCCTCATATGACGGGAACCCATTGGCACAATCCCATCCTAAGCCACGTAAAGAGAATAATAAAAACTGCTTCTGCACAGACTCTATTGAATCACTATGACAACGATAGTATGGATTCCAAATAATAGACGCATACTCCAAAATAGGTCTAACAAGTGAAATGTATAGCAGTCTCGTTATATAAGGATCAATGAATTTCCTAGCCCATCTTTTTACAAAACCAAGAACAGCCCGAGCTTTGCCCATCATCATACTAATATGATCAATAAAAGACAGTTTCATATCCAATAATACTCCCAAATCAAGAAATGTAGTCACAGTTTCCAAAGGGCAAGAAACAATCACATAAATGGACGAAATTAGGCCCCTGCGAGAGAAAACCATGCATTTACATTTCTTCAAGTTAAGATCCAATAAATTAATTCTGCACCAAGTTATAAACAAATCAATATTTCGCTGAAGAACAGCCTGACCATGATCATCATCAAAAGTATAAAATAATTTTACGTCGTCAGCATACATCAGAATATTACAATCAGAAATAGCACAAGGAAGATCATTAAAAAACAATAAAAACAGTAAAGGACCCAAATGGATACCCTGCAGAACACCAGGAGTAACATATACAGTCTTAGACAATACATTCCTAAACAATACCCTCTGAGTCCTAAGGGAAAGGTAGGTGTCTAGCCAACGATGAATAATACCAGGAATACCTATTAATGAAAGTTTATGAAGCAAAATTCTATGATCAACCCTATCAAAAGCTTTACTGAAATCAGTATAAATTACATCAGTCCGAGCTCTGGCAAGAAAACCCCTGAAAGCATGTGTAGTAAATTCAAGAAGATTAGTGACAGTCGACCACCTTTTAAAAAACCATGATGGAAAGGGGATATTAAACATCTCGTATTAAAAGAGATAATCCGTCACCAGTTCTGATGTCTGACCTGGGGGTTTGAACCCTGGCCTTACGTCTAATAAGCCAACACACCACCTACTAGACTACGGCAACAAATATCAACCGAAAAACACATTCTGGTAGTTCGCTGCCTAAGAAAACTATCCGATTCTATACAGAAACTATCGGATATTAGGCAGAAATCAAACAAACCCATAAAATAACCAAAATTAAGTGCTTGTACGACAATTGTGGTCACGCTTAAACTTCTTTGCAGTTCTAATGAAAAATAAAATCCTGCCATCGTTTATGGCCCCTGGATCAACTAAGCTGTACAGATGTATATGTATGGAAAGCTTTCTACCTTCAAAGGCGGCGTAGGCTAGTAACATAAAAAAATCCATAACACAGTTGTGTCTTATGGACCTGCAGTTTACACGACAAATCTGTGAATTCTATTCAAAGAGAATTTAGAAATGTACCGCCCAATTTGCCTCAGTTTAAAGTGAGAAAAAGTTGAAGCTAATCATGTCGTCAACGTCAATTATCGGTAGCCTATTCTAACTAGTCTATCATTTTAAATTAACCTTATGTCAGTATATTTGGAACATCGCTTTGTCTTGACAGAGATATTAAAGGTATTTTAATCAAAACGGCTGTCTTATAAGTACATCCAACGCTTTCAGAACTGTTAAGCTATACGAAAGTATCATACGCTAGGAACACTTTAGACAGCTGACATCCCAGTGGATTGTATAAACTTTGACTCTTGTCCACCAGTATGATAGCCATGCCGCTGATGTATAAGATTTTTCAACAGGAAGCTACTGAACTTTGACAGTTCGTAACGGCCCTCTTGTCAAAGTAATAAAATTTATTTATAAAAATGGGATTGACAAGTGACCCTAATTTTCAACAAAAAGTCATCTTCAGAGACAAGGCCCATTTCTCGATAAATGGGTGCGTAAATCGGCAAAATTGTCAAATTATGAATGATTTTTAACTGACAGCGTCATCGCTTGAACTTTCTTTGAAGACGACATTGGCCAGACCATCAGTGTCAAGGGCGATTACTATGGGCGGATGATTATCAAGTTCTTTCGAAATGTGATTTCAACAAGGCGCCCCTACGTGCCTCATTGAGTATTCTGCACTAACGATTTTTAGAAACGTAGTCTCACGTGGAGGTGATGTTAACCGGTCACCGAGATCGTGTAATTTGACCACGTTGTTCTAATGGGATTTTCTGAACAACATTTCTCCAAGTTAAAGGTCAGATTTAGACTGATTAATGCACCAGAATTATTGAAAACTTGGCGGATATTTGAACGTTATATTCCATATATAATGGCATAATCGTTATTCAAACAAATAATATTTTAGGCACACTTTATTTTTTATTTTTTAGAGATAGGAAGGTATTATGTAGCGACTCCTGCCAAACTTTTACCAAATGACGGCTTAGGTTTATTCTTGGATCTATCCAGACCACACGTTTTGAAATGCGTCGATAGGAGTATAATCCAGGGATTTGTGGAAAGAAACTCGAACTTGAAAAACTCTGCTTTTGTAGAAACACCTATATACATACAAATGTGATAAAACACATTTAAATGGCATGACAATTTTAAAGCAAAAAGGATTATGTTAATGCTAAACGAGAATATTCTCTCTCGCAGCTCTCGTTTATCCATGAACAATATGACTGGCATTGGAGAACAAAAAATTGAATCTGCTTTGGCTTAAGTAGAGTTGCCTTTTTTTGTGGCCATAGTTGCAATAATTTAGAATGCAATTTGGGTTTTTGTTTGCAACAAAATGTGTTTTTTTTTTGTTCTAATGGCGACACATGTCAATATGTATTAAGGAGTTTATAGCAGCCGAAGTTCGTCTATGTAATACGCTACACTTAATGTATGTATCTTGTTCAACTATAGGTTTCATTAATCGAAATTAAGGAACTAAGTGTAGATTGTTTGCTATCCATGCTCGATCTGTCTATGAGTATTGATTTCATTGGGTTACATCAATTTTGTAATCATCGTTCTACGGCTACCAAACACGAACACCATTTCTCCACGAGATATTCAGAAGCTACGGTTATTTTGCGAATCAAAATAATAATAATCTGCAAAATAACTTTCCCATTTTTATAAAATTGAATTAAAAATAACAAATATTTGGCCGAATCCGCACAATGCTATTTTCATTTGATGTTAGGAAACGTAAGGGAAACATTCACACATAATTGGCCATTATAACCCTTCAATAAGGATTACGGCCTAGCTTCTCACATCACTTATGTTGTGTGCGTTAATTTTATACATGAGTGGCGGGACCAACAGTTTAAAGTCAACTTCAAACAACAGATTGTTTGAGAAACCTTTCATGGCAATTTTAATTTTTCTGCCAGAAATCTGCTGAGAGGAAATCGCCGAAGAAATATTTCTTGTCATATTTCGTTTTGATGTCTGTCCTGAGATTTGAACCCTGGCCTTACGTCTAATAAGCCAACACACTACCTACTAGTCTACGGCAACTTCTAGACGTAAGAGTAAACGAATCGAATATTTCTACGCAGATCACAATCGGCTTTAATCTGCTGTACTATAGTAGAAGCATATATGTGCTATGTACTATAGTAGAAGTATATATGGAGATGTCACATTGACATTGAAATTGCAAAGATAAGTAGGAGTTGTAGCAAAATAAAATTCTCTTTCCAAGATAGAATGTGTTAGCTGAGGCTCTGCACTCCTTATATGAATCACGGGAACTTATCTAGAAATCAGAAGAACTTATCAGTTACAAATTAGAGAAAACTCAAAGACCTTTTTTTAATATTTGAAACGTTTTCATTCATTACCGTAGAGTTTCTGGATTGTCTTATTTTTTATGGTTTGGCATTCTAACAGTGAACCACAAAACTTTTTATGTAAATCATTTCTTGCTCACTTTCAGCAATTGTTGTCAATAGAGATTACAGTCAGTCGTTTGACTAGCTTGTAGCTGCCGATAATAACAAAAAAACTCCCTTTAAGTCCCAGCATGTTCTTAGAACTACCTTTCTTGGTGTCTCTTCTGACTTTGTCACCATCTGTGAAACGTCGCCTTGCTTCATCCAAGATCACTTCCCACATGATTCACACAGAATTCTTAACTCACAGGTGCCAGCCAGCTATGTTGACAAGGTCAGTTGTTGCGAATATGGCAATGAGGCTAAACGTTATGAATACATGGAAGTATAGAACATATGGTCAAAATCTTGATCAACTATACGATCTATCTTATATATTCTGTAGTTGATATATCTCTTTACTTTACGACATCTGAACTCGATTTCGATTCAAGTTTTTCGACAGAAATACCGCATATAATAAAGGTTTACACTTTACATGTCACTTTACTATTCACTTAAATAAATAGAAAATGAAATGAAAGTGAATCTTAGATTGTACCTTGAACTACCCGATTAGTGTAGTACCATTCAGAATGAAATAATAGGTGTGGCGACTACCGCTGGTATCAGAATATATTCAATGAGAATGCGATACGGATATTTAATGTGATCCCTAGAGAGCCCATATCTCAACACATAAATGTAATAAATTACTGGTATTTCTAGAGGGGATAGAGAGACATTCGACGCTAATCCTGGTACATTGAAGGTAACAACAAAGTAAATGAGCAAAAACTGGTAAAACAGAAAATTCAAATGAATTCATAAGCGAAACTGGTGTTTTGCTTATACATCGTTTAACACTAAAGTTATAAACAAAAGCTACAAAAGCAAAACAATGAACTTATTTACAAATCAATGCACTGCGTAATATAACAACAAACACCAGCGTAAAAAATGGTGAACAAGTAAACAAAAATATACCACCAAACACCAGCATAAAAAACATAATACACAAACAACAATAACGAAACAATGATATTTACTTTTATAGTGATCTCGAGAAGGCGAAGCCACGAACATTCACATTCAAGAACATTCATCAGACTATTTACTCTGCCATATAAACGGCAAGGCAAAGCAGGCGACTGAGTCAGTGAAGTTCAGTCAATCAGGAGATGCGGTGTGTTTGAAGAGAGTAATAGTAGTTTGAGAATCTCCGTTACAAAGATCTGTTGAATAATTGCCTAGTAATTGTTATTGTTTATGCAAAGGGTGTAAGCAGAGTAATAACAAACAAAGCAATTGTTGTTGTTTACATAAAGTTGTGAACAGTGGCACACAGAATTGTGCGAATAATAAAGAATTTTAAATAAAATTAAACACAAATTTATTTTAATTTTATTTGCAATCTACGAGCTTATATTTTAAATGTTTTTAAAAGGTACATAATTGGATTACAACCCTTCAATCAGGATTAGGGCATAGCTTCTCACACTACTTACGTTGTATGTGTTTACTTTACACATGAATGGCGGTACCTACAGTTTAAATTCAACTTCGAACAACAGATTGTTTGAGAAACTTTTTCATGGCAATTTTATTTACTCTCAGAGAGTTTTTGTCAGAAATTTGCTGAAAGGAATATAGTTGCATGTGTTGTTTTGCTGGAACAAAACCGAGGCCTCGCGGCTAATAAGCCAATCTTCTAGACTATCTTCCAAACTTCCACGACTTCAAGTTAATCTTTTTGTGCATATTTTCAGGGCGTATTTACTAACAGAAGAGTAAAGGAAAAGAAAACTTAACAAAATTTCCCCTGAAATTAAAAGAGTTGCCGTTATTTTTGAACATAATTTCCACAAACTGTGTCTGGTATTGGAAACTAAATAAATTCCTTAAAAATTGTGTTGAACTAACCAGTCTTTGAGTATCGTTGAAAAGCAGTAGTCTGTAAATATTTCGAATATATTCCCCCTGTTTTGTCCCCAAATTTTTTCTTTTTTTTTGGGTTTCCAACAAATTGCGAATTTATTTGCCATCCATCAGTAAATCTAATGTATATTATCACATGATTGATGTTTTAACTGACAAAAAACAAAAAAAAGGATTTCAAATTGTGAAATAAATTGAAATGAAATGTGAAAAACAAAAAAAAAAGAAGCAATAGATGACAAAAATTTTTGTTTTGGTAACTGTCAAGTCACACATTATTAACAAGGGTTAATTTCGTTTTATATCATTCATCCGGTATTCAAATGGACAGGAAACAATTAAAACTCATTATTTGAGTTTTGACATCAGTTGTTGTGTGTTTATGCTGATTATAAAAAAAGGAAACAACAACAAAGAAACAAAATATCACAATTGAAATCGTTTTGAATATTGACAGACATGTGGAAATTTTTTTGTTTAGAAAAATTTAAATTTTTCTGGAAAATTGCTTTTTAAAAAACTTTAAACTAAACTCACCGTAGTGATGTAATTTTTGGATGACTTTGCTAAAACTAGTACAGCAAAATAATAGTAGTCGTAGTCTAGTAAGCAGTAGGTTGGCTTATTAGATGTGAAAACACAGTTCAAAGTCCAGGTCAGATATCTCCAACAAAACAAAAAATTAAAACTATTTCTTAGGCGACTTCCTCCCAGCAGATTTCTGTCAAAAACTCTAAGAAGTAAATCAAATTGAAATGAAAAAATTTCTCAAAATATCTGTCGTTCGGAATCGACTTTAAACTGTAAGTCCCGCCACTCATGCATAAAATTAACGCACACAACATCAGTGATGTGAGAAGCTAGCTCTTAATCCTTACTAAAGGCTTGTAATGACCAATTATGTTTGTATGTTGTGTATGAGAACCTAGGCTGTAATCCGGAAAAAGAGTTGTAATGACTAATTATCTATGCATATATATGTATCAGAGATCAGCAATGAATCGTTTTTCTCTACTCGTAAGTACCGGGTTATCCATTTCGTGGTTTCAAAAGTAAACGTAAATAAAACACATATAAAATATTTATTTCATGATATTTCTTTTTTATTGTAAAGTTTGAACGTTGACATTATATGTGAAACACCACATCATTTAAATGACCTCCACACGAAGTGTTGCAAGCATTGATTCTTTTGAGGTAATTTTCGACCACTTTTTGACATGTATTGGGCGGTATCTCAGCCATAACTTGACGAATGTTGGTTTTTAAGTGGTCAAGAGTTGAAGGTTTATCTGCATAAACACGGTCTTTCGCGTAGTCTCACAAAAAAGTCTAATGGTGTCAAATCGCAAGATCTTGGTAGCCAGTTGATATCGCTACGACAAGAAATTACGCGGCCTTGAAATGTCTCCTGCAATAAAGCCATATTCACTCGAGTTATGTAGCATGTGGCACCGTCTTGTTGAAACCACATAATCTCCAAGTAGTATTCTTCAATAGCAGGCAAAAAACAAGTCGGTTATCATATGACCATAACGCTCCGAATTGACGGTGACAGTCGTTCCATCGTCGTTTTCGAAGGAGTAAGGTTGAATAACACCTTCGGACCAAAGAGCGCACCAAACAGTGACTTTTTGTGGATGTAATGGCCTCTCTTCAATTACTTGAGGATTCTCAGAACCTCAAATTATATACTTATTAAAATAAGTATGAATGTGTATAAGTATCAGAAATTGTGAGTATGATTCGAATCTACTCATCTTTTTGAATACTCATTGCATTGTATGTATGTATGATACCGCAAAAGAACATTTTCCAATTTTCTTATTTATTTATAGAAAAATGAAACAAAATTAATAACTTTTTAAAATTCAACAATTTTTCATGCTAAGAATCGCAATAACGACAAATATCAAACCCGGACAAATTGTTGCAGCTTTGTTTCGTGCTTATATTATTGCTGTAAAGTATCATTTAACACTTTGCAAAAAAAAATTCCATTCGCCAATGACAAGTTTCAGTGTCACTTGTACGTTATTTGTGTTATCAAACGAAAGAAAAATTAAAAAAAGAAAATAAAATTAAATTCACCAATAGACGTCGACGTTGCGAACAAAATTATAAAAATAAAAGCGGAAAAAAGATGTTTCAGTTGTATTAGTAAAAAAAAGAAAGAAAAATATCTACTCCACTGGACACTGATTCGAAAATAATTGAATGCAAATGCTTAAAACATTTGCTTCAACATACAATTACGTCTCGTTATTTTTATATAAAAATTTCATTCCTTTTTTCTTTTCTTTTCGCGCTCCACACAAAAAAAGAGATGACTTCAGAATAGATGGGGAGTATAAAATAGAACAACAGTTAACGCCATGGTGCAAATTATCGCTTTAAAACAAAATAAAACAAAAACTGAAAATGTAAGGAAATTATAGTCAGAGAAGTAGTAATGGATGATACCCTGCACCAAAATGAATTTTGATTGTGGGTTTATTAAAGCATTTTTGATGTAGAATTCGGTCAACTAAGGCAAAAAACATACATAATTGATCATTACAACCCCTCAGTCAGGATTACGACCTAGCTTCTCAAGCCACTTTATGTTGTGTGTGCTATTTGTATACATAAGTGACGGACCCTTCAGTTTAAGGTCGACTTCGAACGACAGATTTTTGAGAAGCTTTTCATGACAATTTTTTATTTAGGTTAGGTTAGGTTAGAGGACGTGTACTTTTCAATTCATACAAGTACAGTACCCGGAGGTCGAATTGACCCATTGTACAACGTCCTAGTTTCTCACACCACTAATGTTATGTGTGTTAATTTTATACATGACTGGTGGGACCTACAGTTTAAAGTCGACCCCGAACGACAGATTTTTGAGAAACTTTTCATGGCAATTTTATTTACTCCCAGAGTTTCTGCCAGAAATCTGCTGAGAGGAAGACGCCGAAGAAATACATTTTGTATTTTGTTTTGATATCTGACCTGGGCTTTGAACACTGGCTTTAAGTCTAATAAGCCAATACACTACCTACTAAACTGCGGCGACTTCATTAAAACATTGTTCACATAAAATCCGGTCAACTAAGCTTTATCGAACCATAATTTGTTAGACAACATCAATAGACAAGTAGTAGGCGTTCATTTAGCAACTAGTCCCCAAGGAGCAAAATTTGTGCTCGACTGCCGATCCCAATATCAGTGTTATGCAATTTGTTTCCTTTTCAATATCCCACTCTGATGCTTATACTCTTCCAAGTCCTCCAATATATCTTGATGAAAATGAATAATCTCTTCCATAGTTTGGAGCAAATACTTTCTTCACAATCGGATTTAAACTTTGCCTACTCGGACCTTTGCCAAAACCATAGTTAATGTTGATTTCAATGCAACTTTGAACATACATACATAATTGGCCATTACAACCCTTCAGTCAGGATTACGACCTAGTTGCTTAACACCACTTATGTTGTGTGTGTTAATTTTATGCATGAGTGGTGGGACCTACAGTTTGAATTGGACTCCTAATTACAGATTTTTAAGAAACTTTTGAAGGCAATTTTAATTACTTTTAGATATTTATCCAGAAATCTGTTGAAAGCAAGTCGCCACAGAAATATTTTTTTACATTCCGTCTTTAAGTCTTTCAAAAGAGACTTTTGACAGTTTATAAGGACCAGCAAGATAAAGCTTCTTCTGTTACTATTTGTTTAAATCTATTTTACAAAATCACTATATATGAGCACAGACAAAGACGTGTATTCAATGTATGAGCTCTGGAGCAGTCGTCGATTGGCCGCAATTCTCATCCAAAAATCGCAGTCAACTATGAGGCCAATTTCTGGATGAATGGGTACGAAGGGTAGCGGTGGTCTGGTAGGTATTGTGTTTTCATATTAGACGTGAAGCCACGGTTATACCCCAGGCTAGACATCTCCACCAAAACAAATTATTAAAAAATATTTTTCCGGCGACTTTCTCTCAGCAGATTTCTGGCAGAAATTCTGAGGGTAAATAAAAAATTGCAAAGAAAAGTTTCTCAAAAATCTGTTGTTCGTAATCGACTTTTAACTTTAGGTCCCGCCTCTCATGTATAAAATTAACACACACAACACACACATCTCAGATTGCTACGTTGGATATACTCTACGAAAGATTTGACAGCATGGAAATGAAGTCCACTAAGATCGAGGGATTAGAGCCGCTCCACTTTTTCTTATTGGTTCGCAGGCGTATATGGGTCCAACGTCCACGCCATTCTTCAAATTTAGCCTGATTTATACCCCAGATTCAGGGAAAATTGAAAGTTTCCTTATGTCTTAAAACTGAAAGTACAAATTTGGAGAATTCTAATAAATTTCCTGTCCCAGCTGTATACTGCGTCCGTCGAAACCACTCCTAACGAGCGAAAGAATCTGTATTTAGGTTAGGCTTTGTTAGCGGGTAACTTGCCGTTCACAGGCATGTTTACTAGGTGCCCCATATCCCTCATTATGTTACCCAGTGTGAGGTAAACACCCTTGCCATGATCCGTTAGTTAGTGATAGGTTTGCAGCATTCCGAGCTGCGTATGAAACCGTCCATTTCCCTTAGTGGAATGTTGGCCACTCTCGTGTAACACCAGTGCCTCCAATTCAATTTTAGTGCTTCTGCACTGCATTGCGGATAGGGTGAAATTGCTACACAGCTCTGTTGATACAATGAATCTCCATTGCAATGCGGCTTGTGCTTTATTTTCTTTTCTTATGCAATTTGCTATAGAATATGATCAATTGAAATGAAGAAAATCGTTGCCAAAATCAAATTTTTAGGTAGTCTGTCGATCATAGCCATTCGTATACCATTGGTTGGTTAAGCTTTCTTTACATTACGTTTAAGTTTAGGTCGGTGTGGTAGCTTTGATACCAACAGCTCACTTGAGCACTCATAAGCGGCCCGTTGTGACGTAGCAGGTGAACGCATTCTCTGTTCTGACCCAGTTCTACCAATACCAGGGAAGAGGAAAAAGTTGGTCAGCGCAAGGGCTGCACATTAAAAGCACGACTACCCTACGCTGGAAAACCAGCCAGAAAGTTTGATAAACGAAGTTATATCCTTGACATTAATAGACTATAGCTCCGTCAAGCTGACAATAAATGGAGAGCCAAATAACCTATATTTGCACCTCGCAAGAGATGAGCATGGACAAAGAAAGTGAATAGCGTTTGACCACAGCATTACCATTATCTTCAGCTTTGCAATTCTTAAAATATTTCGAAGGATCTGGATCTACACAGCAGTGAATAGACCTATCTTGACCTATGGATGCCTATTATGGTGGGAATCCTTGGATAGGACAACTAATTTCTACCAACTAATCTGCACCCACGGCAGAAGTCGTTAAATGGGTGCCGCGTCCTTTCCGGGTGTCTACCCATAACACAATGACCTGTAAGCATGTCCACTGTCATTGAGATGATGCCACTGCCAAGCCCAAATAACTGGTTGGTACGCCTTCTATTCATCAAAGGCCAAAGGAGTCTAGTGGTGAAGCAGAACTCCTCATTGGTCTAGGATTAGCATCTCGAAAGAATTCCCGCGCAATGGCCAACCTGATTGAGGCAAGTGGCATACCCAAGTCGATTGAAGAGGATTCCGGAAGGAGTGCACCACCATTGGGCGAGCTCGTTGGCCCTGCAGTTTCCCGGAATGTTACTGTGCCCGGGGACCCAGATACTTTACATTACAAGAAGAATTCGTTTGTAGCTTACGCTTCCTACTGGGGTCCTTAAGTATATAAATGATATTCTTTTTTAGTTTTCTTTCAAAGTTCTCCTAGTTCTCCTAGTTTTAACACAATCCACTGCAAAAGTAGGTGTCATACCCGTACATTTTAAAAACCTCTGTTCCATTGACAGATACAATCATAATTTTTGTTTTATTTTGAGGTTGATGATGCATTTTTAAAGTCTTTTAACAACATTTTTTATTATAGAGTGCTTAAAAGGTGAAGGTGGTAATGATGGTGTTATAAGTTCTCCTTTATTTGGTTTCCTTTTTTTTACTTTTTTTTTTTGTTTTTGCAAACTTAACTGTCGTATCCTTTATTCAATACGTTCCACTTTATTTCATGCTGCAAATGCAAAATTGTATATGTGAGTGACAATAATTTATTTCGTTTGTTCGTTGGCCAGTGGTCCAGCAATTCTTTCCAGTACAATGTCAGTCAGTCAGTAGCCAAACAACAAATTAATCAACATCATCATATTTTACTGAATACGTTTTAATGGGATGCCTCTTATAGCAAAATGAATGCAAAAATGAATGAATGAATGACTGAATGACTGAATGAATGAATGACTGAGCGTTTGACTGACTTACCAAGCAACGGAGTGAATAAGTGAAGAACGTATCGGCCTTTCGCCAGTCTAAAGTCATAGTCGAATGGAATCTAACAGCATGGAAAACAAAAACTTTTTATTTTTTTTGCGCTTCGCCACTCTTTGTCAGTCAGTCAGCACAATTTGCTTTTAAATACATTTCATTTCCAACACCACCATCTTTTTATTTCCATTTTTCTAGTTTTCCTTCGATTTTTTCAGCTCAGCTGTGCTGTACAAAATTTAGCCAAAGTGTTGATGAGGTTTGTGAAAGAGCATGGGGGCGCTGGTGGATCTTTGGGAAACACAGGAAAAAATGAAATATTTTTTTTGTTTTTGCAAAATTTTCTTAATGATTTAATTTGAATTCGAAAATGAAAATGAAAAGTTTAAATGAAATTGTGAAAATAGTGAAATAAAATAAGAAAGGAAGAAAACTAAAATGCAAATTAGCTTTTAATTTTATAATGAAATATTTCTATACAATCAAGCGTTAATCGCCGTATGATAGTTAGAAGTGTTGTTAGTGTTATTGGAAAAGTTATGGAGAGTGAAAATATTTCATACACAGTTTAACTTTTAAAAAATGAGGGTAAATATTAAGCGATTATTATTAAGTAGTTAAGCAATACATACATATTTATCAGGAATTAATTTTAAACATGAATTAAAATTTTCATCGAAAACTTTAATAAACGGGTATGAATTAAACGCCACTACAAGCACCAATAAATTTACACATCATTGTAGTTAAGTTGAGAAGTTTATTTCGGTGAAGACTATCCACAGTTCAAGCAATATTTTAATGCTTGTTTTAGTACCTTTAGCTGTTTGATGATGGAAAAGTAGTATAAAAACAAATATTATTTTATTTATTTATTTCATATTAATATTATCTAATATTAATCTTATAAATGAGAGTCCTATGGGAGTTCACCAAAAAAGTAATAAAAAAACATTGATAAAATAAATAACAAAATATAAGGATTAATGTAAAGGGTGTTTTTTATAGAGGTATAGAACTTTAAGTTGCTGTCGAGTGATTTATTCTCAGTTTGGTTTGGCAATTTATTATGAATAGACTCACGCCTGAACAACGCTTGTAAATAGTGCAATTTTATTTCGAAAATAATGGTTCTTGTGCGGAAGACGTATCGCGCACTACGTCCATTTTATCGTCGACAAAATCGTCCATCAGAGCAGTTAATTCGATTAACCATGGAACGTTTTCGCACCACGTTTACTCTTATTGATAACTCGCATCCCCAGAGACGCTGTACGGTGCGTACAGAAGAAGCTATTGCTGCTGTAGAGCGTAGCATTGAGGAAGACCCGAATGAGTCCATCCGCCATCGAGCACAGAAATTGGATCTGTGTCCATCCACTTTATGGAAGATTTTGCGGAAGGATCTTGGTTTGCGTGCTTACAAAATCCAACTCGTGCAAGATTTGAAACCAAACGATCATCAAGTAAGGCGTAGATTCGTCGAATGGGCCCAAAACGAGATTACCGTTGTTCCCGCTTTTCATAAGCGAATTTAGTTTAGCGATGAAGCGCACTTCTTTTTGAATGGCTACGTCAACAAACAAAACTGCCGCATTTGGAGTGAAGGTAATCCTCAAGTGTATGTGGAAACACAGTTACATCCAGAAAAACTGACTGTTTGGTGCGCTTTATGGGCTGGTGGAATCATTGGTCAGTACTTTTTCAAAAACGATGGTGGCCAGAACGTTACAGTCAATGGTGATCGGTATAGAGCCATGATTACTAACTTTTTCATTCCTGAATTGAATAACCATGATGTCCAGGAGATGTGGTTTCAACAAGACGGCGCAACATGTCACACAGCTCGTGCCACAATAGATTTATTGAAAGACACGTTTGGTGACCGCATAATTTCACATTTTGGACCTGTGAATTGGCCTCCAAGATCTTGTGATTTAACACCGCTAGACTACTTTCTGTGGGGCTATGTAAAGTCATTGGTCTATGCGGTAAAGCCACAAACGCTTGACCATTTGGAAGACAACATTCGCCGTATTATTGCCGATATACGGCCACAAATGTTGTAAAAAGTCATCGAAAATTGGACGTCCAGATTGGACTACATCCGCGCCAGCCGTGGCGGCCATATGCCAGAAATCATATTTGAAATGTAATGCCACAAGATTATCTTTCGGATAAATAAAATTCATGTCAATCGAATAATACATCGTTATTTTATTGCAACTTAAAGTTCTATACCTCTATAAAAAACACCCTTAGAATTAGAAATGAATTAGAACATGTTATAATATCAAAAAATATAGCAATCGAAGAAAAATTTAGGATAATAAAGAAAATATAGTTAAAAAATATAGGAGGAAAAATACGAATAACAGTATGTATCAATATCAAGAAATATACACAAACAAAGAAAAATAAATAAATAGAGAATCAATAAAAAATTTAAAGACTAAATTAGGAAAATGAAAATTGAAAAATATTGCTAATAAAAATAGAAAGTAAAAATTTACAAAATAATTAAAATATGTTAAAGACTACTTAAATAAATTGTATAACTCCTTCTTGAAAATAATTGCATTGCCTATGTTTTGAATATAATTAGGTAAAGTATTCCAAAGACTGATGGTGTATATAAAATCTGGCATTGTGACAGAAGAGTCCTATGCCTATGCTGGATAATTTTCATACCGCGGTTGGATCTAGCAAATGGAATTTTACTAAATAAGTATACTGGCTGCTTTAAACTAATAATCTTATGGAGGAGAATAAGGCATTTAATATTTCAAAGACTATCAAAATTAACTCCAAATATCTGGTAAGAAAATTGAGATATACGGTCTCGACACCCCTTAATAAATACATATCTGGTTATATTATTATAAGTCAAATTGAGTTTCCGCTTATCATCAGTATCACAGTTTGTGAAAATTTCAGATCCGTATAAGAGGACAGGAATCAAATAGGTTTAGCCAGTTGCATACGCATGGCAAAGGGAGTCGAATCTATAACAGCCCATAAGTTTCGAAGCATACCGTAAACTTTACCAACGATGACATTAATGTGGCTAGACCACGTTAGCCGACCATTAAAAATGATACCGAAATTGGATGCAGATTCAACAAAATCAATTTTATTCCCCCTGATAATAATATCCGGCACAGCAAGTGTTCTCCTAGTTCTGGAGAGTAGTAAACTTTTTGACTTAGAGGGACTCAAAACAAAGTTTATTGGCCCTAGCCCAGTCATCAATTCTCTGTAAATCACAGTTGATGGTGTCTATGCATAGATGGATATCCTATTAAAAACTTAAACACAAATTGGTGACACAAAATCGACCCATCAATGTAATAAAAAGTTTTACAAATACTTTCTCAAAAGCAGATCAGATTTAGACAAATGAGGTAGAGAGATTGAGTTGATCGCGGCATTAAGAACGTCTGTAGGCTCTATTAGATTTAGGGGAGTAAGGATCAGAACCATTGGCACCATTACAACCCTATAGTCAGGATTACAACATAGTTTCTCTCACCACAACTGTTCACATGCTTAATTGGTCACTACAACCCTTTAGTCAGGATTACGAAATAGATTCTCACATCACTTATGAGTGGTGGGACCTACAGCAGATTTCTGGCAAAAACTCTGAGAGTAAATAAGAATTGCCATGAAAAAGTTTCTCAAAAATCTGTCGTTCGGAGTCGACTTTAAACTGTAGGTCCCGGCACTCATGTATCAAATTAACACACACAGCATGAGTGATGTGATAAGTTAGGCCGTAATCCTGACTGAAGGATTGATATGTATGTGCACAATCGAGAGAAGCTGCATCAGTCTTTTGAACGATTTTATATTCTACATGTAATGCCATCAATAGGTCTCGAATAAAAAACTTCGTTAATATATTACACGGACTTCGGCCACCGAGTGAACGGCAAGCTACCCGCTAACCTAACCTGCAGAGACTTTGTTTTATTAAAATTTAAAGATAGAAAGCAGTTAATGAAGGATCTGGTAGTTCTCGTTTTACCTCTCATCCTTGATTTAAGGTTTTTTAACTCTGATATGGATTATTTAGTTAGAAACATACCATGGAATTGCTGGCATTTCACACCAGTTGAGTCCTAAGCGTAGAGATTTTCTCTGTGGTTTCTTCACGTATTAAAACATACTTTTCTAAGGAAAACATAAATTTCTTAAACTTTAAAAATATTTGATTTGTTTTAAATTATGGTCTGAATGAATTTTTTACGAGCTCAGTAAAATTTACGTTATTGGAGATTGCCTTAGTAAATATGGTAAAAGCACGAGTGGATAGTTTCGGTGGAGGAGAGAAGCTTATGTAATTTGACTGAGCTGATTGAACTTTTGTTTCATGATTATAGATTGAATAATGTGCGATGCTTTAATTATAAAGGGTGGGCCATTTAAAAGTTTGAAATTAAAAATGCAATAAAACAAAAACGATTTGAAATTTTGCCAAATTTATTTTTTTGTTGTGATGTGCAATTGTTCCGGTTAGACATGGAATATTATTTCATTAATATGGCTGCCGCGGCTGGCCTCAGAGTACCCTATTCGATCGGACCAATTTCCGTGCACTTTTTAGAGTGTATACGGACGTATCTCGGCAATGTCATCACGAATGTTGACCCTCAGTTTTTTCGGCATAACACTTTCCTTTAAAAGCGCTGCACAAAATTTGCCTAACGATGTCAAATCCCAGCTTCTTGGCGCCCAATTGACATCATCATTTGGAGAAATTAAACGGCCATCAAAAGTTTGATGCAATAAATCGATTGTGGCATAAAATGTTTGGCAAGTCGCACCATCATATCAATACCATGAAGAGCGGGTACACAAAAAAACGGTTATCATGGTGCAATAGGTGTCTGTATTGACAGTAATGGTTGCGCCGTTCTCATTTTCGATGAAACATGGGTCAATGATGTCTTCTCTACAAGCCACATTAAATAGTCACTCGTAATCAGTGCATTGGCTTCCGTTAGATCACTTGTGGGTTTTCTGTGCCTCAAATACGGCAATTTGTTTATTAACGTACCCAGAAAGATGAAAATGAGATTCATCCGAAGAGATGATTTTTTTTAGAGAAAAATCGACATTATGGTGCAATTGGCCCAAATTTCAAAAAAATCCAAACGTTGCTCAATCCTAATCGATTCATTACATTCAGTGGAGATAATATTGTTACACAAATCGAAACGACCTAATATCGTTAAACAATAAAAACGATAAACAAAAGCCACCAGCTAAACCAACACAATACACACGACACAAATACACACTAATGAACGTGTTGATTATCTAAAGCTGCACATACACATATATACAACGAACCTGGTTGCACCTGGTACCAACAGCAATATGAAATGAAAACCAGCTACGACAAATATGTGATAGACAACATAAGCAAAGTGCACAAACAATAATGTACTAGCAATAGAGCTTTCGAGAAGGCGAGAACACGAACCTTCCACTTCAAGAATGTTCGTTAGACTGGTTGTGTCGGACTATAAAAGGGCAAGACAAAGCAGGCTGCAGTCAATTATAATTCAGTCAGAAGCGTTGCGGTTTGAACGTACAAGTGGTATTGCTTGCAAAAAGGTTGTAAGCAGAGAAGATCTAACGAACAGTTGTTAGTGTTAACGCGGACAGAAGTGTGACATAGAATAGTGTACAAGCAAATTATTGTTGTATCGTTAAGTTGTCTACGGTGGCACACAAAAGTAGTGTAAAGAATAAAGAGAGTTCAAGAGGAAATAAACACATATTTGTTTTTACTTGGTTTGCAATTAACGAACTCATATTTTTAAAAAGATAAAAACGTAACAATATTTTCAATTTTGTGACCGAATAGAATGACATAAGTATTAGCAGTTTCCAAGTAACTGATTGTTCAAAATTAAACCAATAGATGACCCACCCGTTAGATGAGACTATTGGCAAAAAGTTATCAAATATCTTCGAACGTAAATCTATGACAGGAGTGTAAGAAAGCAAAGCCTTCAGGGCAATGCTTTCGAGAAACGTATGCTGGCTTAAGCGCATTTAGAATAACAATCCCTTTATGTTTGTAATAAATAAAATGCCAGTGAAAATAATTTAAAAACCGATGAAATTGGCAAGAATTGAGGAACTGACTAACCTGAATACTACGTAACATTAAATGAAAGTCGCTTAAAAGAATTGCTTCCAAGGTATGTTGCTATTATGAAAGTTTTTTTTACTTTTTTAAGGAAAGTAATGCTCAGTAAAAAATAAGTTTATTGTTAATAATTATTTAAATAAATGGGCAATAATAATTCCAGTTTAAAAACATTATTTATGGAACTTAACTTTTGACGTAAATATATGTACTCGCACTGTGTGTATGTGTGTAAAATGCATGGTGGGGGGTCATATGCTGTATACATTTTATATGCAAATATGGCTGCCTGCGTGAAATATAAGATTTTACGTTCATATTCAATTCTATGTAAGTAACCAAATATGGTATGTATGTACGTAGATGGTAGATGGTAGATCGTATAATACTTGCAACACTCTTGTATATCAAACATATATATTTTAAGTACTGTGGCAGCATCATAAAAAACATTTTAATATCATTTTACGCATAATGAAGTAAAGGGACTTTTAATGGCCATAAGAGACTATTATTTTGCATGTTTTATATAAAACGTGGGTTGTTTCACCAGGTTATTGCAGTGCGATTATTTAAAATGTTTACTCAGTAATTGTTATAGAATTTCTTTAGTTTTCTTTTAAATTTACTGCAAATGCAAAATTTATCAAACAATCCACGTACTTAAGCATGTGTCAGCACAATACTTTATACGTATTTTTATTATATATACACACACACACATACCATATTTATTCAGACATTCATTCATGCAGTCATTCGCCCATAGATGTATTATTAAATTTGCATAATGTGTACGATTTTAGTCTTTATGCAATAATGTGGTAAATTACATTCCAAAGTAATTATATACTTATACATACATACATATATACATACAAACCTACCGTACATATATCCATGTATGCATGTATTTAAGTCTATAACATCATATGAATGAAAGAATGTCTGTCTACAATGAAATATTTGAGTTGAAAACTACCATCTAGCAGATACCACCTCTAAAATCATTAAAAGTAGAATATAACTTAACCCTTCACTAACTAATACACACTTTACAACACGGACTTAAACTTTTGTTTTTTTTTTCTTTTTAAATTACTAGGGTAGCAGAAAGTAATTGATAAGGTGTACACATATGATACACTGCACGTCAATATAGGCGATTCACCACAATACAACATTAAAGTTGCCTACACAGTAATTAATTGATCTTAACTGAGTTTAAATGTAGTTGTCTTGACTTTAATGAAACAATGTTTTTATTTAATTCGTTTGTTTATTGAAATTTGACTTTGAACTAACAATACTTCAAAGCAATCAAATCTACAAATTCAAGCATCGCTGGAAAGAATTCGTCAGAAGACTAACAATTTTTCTTAACGATTGAAAATTAGGCAGATAGGCATGTAGACGTGGCTGCCCATTGTGATACTACAGTGTTTTCCCTAGTTCTGGAACAATTCAGACCTTCTGATTAAGTGACTCAGGCTGCCAGGCTGACAATGCTTTATCATACATGTAGTAGTCACCAAGATGTCTTTACTTTATTCGACATAGTACCGCGTATTTTTCCATTCTCATTCTCTTACTCAACTCTGCAGCTTTTGCATACATATCACTTATGAGATGCCCTAAACCAATGCCTTTGCGCATGCGTGCCCATAATGCAAAGCCCTATTATTACCGTGCTTCTTTTGTACTTAAGCGGCCTTATCGTGCGCCCAAAACCTGCCTTGTCTGAAGCCTGTAGTTTACAGAATCGATGACCGCATTGCCAATTATAAGGTTACAGGTGCTTAGAGGGTTACAGGTGCCTAAAGTTAAGAATTCGTCGGAGAGTTCGATGGTTGTGCCACGCCTGGCCAGTTCATTAGCTCTACAGTTACCTGGAATATCATGGTGTCCTGGTACCCATCAGAGATCAACAATGAAACTTTTTTTCGCTAGCCATAAGCACTCATGAAATTTTGAATATAAGTGAGTCAACAATATTGAAATTTAACTATGTACACTGATTCATTCGTACTCACTACAATATTGATTTATAAGTACAGGTTGCAATGAGTATGAGTACAACGTTTACATCGAACTCATACCATTCAAAATTTGCTTGATTCATAAGCCTACTCATTTAGATTCATGACTTTAGAAAAATACTTATAATACTTATAAATAAATGATTGGAGTGACTCGAATCATTCATAAAAATTGACAGTCAGTTGACTGATAAAAGACAATGACAGCAAGCAAAGTATATTGATTTATAAGTACAGGTTGCAATGAGTATACGTACAACATACACACATAATTGGTCACTACAACCCTTCAGTCATGATTACGACCTAGCTTCTCACACCACATATGTTGTGTGTCTTAATTTTTTACATGATTGGCGGGACCTACTGTTTAAAGTCGACTCCGAACGACAGATTTTTGAGAAACTTCATGGCAATTTTATTTACTCTCAGAGTTTTTGCCAGAAGTCTGCTGAGAGGAAGTCGCCGAAGAAATATTTTCATATTTTCGTTTTGCTTGAACCGTGGCCTTATGTCTAATAAGCCAACACACTACCTACTAGACTACGGCGACTTACAACATTGACATCAAACTCATACCATTCGAAATATGTTTGATTCATAAGCCTACTCATTCAGATTCATAAATCTAGAAAAATACTTATAATACTCATAAATGATTGGAGTGACTCGATTCATTCATCAAAATTTACGGTCTTAGTTATGTGGTTGCATTTACAAAAAAAGAAAACAGACACATAAGCAAAAATGACAGAGCAAATACACAACCTTTTAGTGAGTATTTTTGTGTTCGTACGCAAATCATACTTATTCAGTGATTCTTGTAAATGTTGAGAGAGAGAGAGAGTTGAAATCAACAACATTATACATGTTGTTAAGTATGAATATGATGAGTATTTTCAACTTTGATATTAAAATAAGTATGAATGCGTATAAGTATCAGAAATTATGAGTATGATTCGATTCTACTCATCTTTTTGAATACTGATTGCTGACCTCTGGTACCCATATGATATGGATATCATATCGATCCCACTTAGATATCGCGACAGTTGAACACTGTCCTGGAGTCCATCACGCTGAAACTCTATGTGCTAATAACGTCTGATTATAGCAAAGTATGGTAATATCGCGCTTGGAGATATTTGCGTCCCTAATAGTTTTCACCATCCCTAATAGTATTTCCGCTTGAAAGATGTTGCAGGTATTTGGCAATCTTATGAAATTCGACAATCCATGAAAATTTACGCGGAGTTTCTAACGAAATGCGCAACACCATTTTCCTTCACCTCTTTAACCGGAATGGAAGTGCTGAATCTCATGGAGAAGTAGTATCACGTGATCATGCAGTCAATGTTCCCAATAGTCCCAAATTCCCTTAGGATTCTAGAGTGGCCCGTATATGTTCCATGACATTATCTAATCGCCTAGAAGCGCCCGCTAATCCTAGCGACCATGCCCATACAATAGACATCAAACGGTCAGGAGTGTTGCGCAAAGCACCACTAACAATATACAGGCAGATCATTGACCTGCCTTGAAGTTGGTACAAATTAGTTGGCCTATCCAAGGATTCCCACCATACTAGGCATCCATAGGTCAAGATAGGTCTGATCACTGCTGTGTAGAACCAGATCCTTTGAAATATTTTATAAGAGTTACAAAGGTGAAGGTAACGGTAGAAATTTTATAATGCTGTGGTCAAACGTTATCCATTTTGCTTGTCAATGCCCATCGCTTGCGAGTTGCTGATATAGGTTATATGGCTCTACATTTCTTGCCAGCTTGACGGAACTATCATTTATTGATGTCTAGGATATATCTCAATTTCTCAAACTTTGGGGCTGGTTTTCCAGCTAAGGGTAGTCGTGCTTTTTGATGTGCAGCCCTTGCTTCTTCCCTAGTTTTGAAGAACTAGGTCAGTACAGATACTTTCAACTGTGGCATCACAACGGGCCGCTATGCGTGATCAAGTAAGTTTTTGGTATCAAAGCTACCACTCCGACCTAACCTAACCTGTGGTCGAACGTGATCCACTTGATCCATTAAGAATTTTGTTCCACTTTAAGATTGAACTGCCCGTTAAAATTCAACATAAAGCATCTTTGTGTAACTAGCATTCGTCAAATGGTTGCCACCCGTGTAATGATGAATGCTTAGCTCTCCAAGCTGGTTATGTGCATGATGCATTTTTAAGAAATCTAAATCAGGCAGAGTGAAAGAAGTGAAAACTGAACTCATAAGCGAAAAATAAAGAATCTATAGAGATAGAGAAAGCAGGCGGCTTATATCTGAGCAAATACTTCGGCAAGATTCAGCAGTTTATAAGAAAACCTAGACAGAGTAAACAAGTTATAATTATTAAGGATAACTAACTAAGTTTAACTACATATATGGGCTATGGTTATGGGTTCAGTGCTGAACAAACCTCAGCAAAAAAATTGTTTGTTGCCTTATGAGAAAAAGAATTTAATCGAGTAGCATCAGATAGTTTTCTTGTGAAGAACTAACACGTATGAGTCGTCCAAAAATGTTATCATTTTTATTAAATGTAGTTTAAAATCTTATTGACTGAAATACAGCTTACATTACCAAAAGTCCTGCATAATATTGCATACAACAGTTGTGTAGGGCACCAGAGATATTTTCCAAACACAATTAACCAGAGTCGTTTTTTTTTCTTCTTGTACAATGAATTTTTTTTTTGCAGTAATGTGCACAAATTACGTTTATTTAAATGGTTACTGGCATACATATGTACATATGTATGTGTTGCAGTTGACCCAATTTCTTATAGATACACAGTATTTTTTGAGGTTTAATTTTAGTTTTAGGAGCAGGCAGGCATCATTAAGAAAACGAGAGATAAAAAATTAATTAAAAAGATAAAATAAAAAAAAAAAAATAAAACTAACAAAAGTTCCTTTAAAAAATATTTGATTATTCGTATGCAATGTAGAGGTAGGCATCTAGCCTGTTAACTTTACTATACTATACTATATTCTAAATCTATAGAAAGAATGGAAAGTTGCCGTAGTCTAGTAGGTAATGTGTTGGCTTTTTAGGCGTAAAGCCAGGGTTCAAACCCCAGGTCCGGCATCAAAACGAAATACAAAAAAGTATTTCTTCGGCGACTTCCTCTCAGAAGATTTCTGGATAAAAATCTAAAAGTAATAAAAATCTGTCTTTCGGAATCAACTTTAAAATGTAGGTCCCGCCACTCATGTATATTTTTTCTACGCTGAGGAGGAGTAAATGTATCTAACCGCACCATAGGGGTAGTCGTCACTATCCCCCGTGTGTGGGGCGCTGACCCATTAAATATCCCCTCCTCTTTTGGACTCCTTATGCCCACTCAGGAACTACTGTGGTATTACTTCGAAGTGGAGTCCGTCTGGCCATTTGGTCCCTTCATATCCATATCCCCGTCCGGATTGCGTACCGAATTCCGAGAAGGTGTTCAAACATCAATTCTACTTCTCTTATCCAAGTCAATTTTCTTAGATTTCAGTAAGTCTTCAGCGTATCTGACTATACTATTCCAATTCTCCTCACTGTTCAGAATTACATCACAGAATTTCTCAACAGTACAGACGCCGACTTTGGCCTCAAGACTCCTTCTTAGCAGTCTCCATCTCTCATAATGAAAGAAAGTGTGTTCCGCATCATCAATCGACGCATCGTCACAGATGCAATTTGGTCGTGTCATCTTCCCCATTTTAAATAGGTACTTACAAATATAACCGTGTCCAGATAACAGTTGTGTCATATAGTAGTTAACCTCACCAAATTTCCTCTCCATCAGCGGGTAATATCTGGGAGAAGTTTTGCCGTCCATCTACCACTCATCTCAGTGTTCCATTCCTCTTGCCATTGTTAGAGCCCTATACGTCGATGCCACTCTAAGTGCAGCGGTTCGTTGTACCGATGATAAGATTTTCCTTCTACAGTCGACCTTCAATGCCTCCGCCCAGATCTCACTGCCGTAAAGAAGAATAGAGTCCGTTATTGCCATCATCAATGTGTGTCTACTCTGTATAGGACCACCAATATTGGCCATAAGCCCGCCAAGTAAGGAGGTAACCTTTGCTGCCTTGGTTGCAGCGTGTTGTATCTGAGCCCAGACGTCAGTCTAGGGTCCAGTCGAATACCAAGGTAGTTGACCACTTTCCGCGTCGTCAGAGTGGTGTCGCATGTCGTGATGTCGATTTCCAGCGGTATACACTTCCTCGTAAGAAGTATCAACTCCGTTTTCTCCGTTGCGAGTTTGAGTCCTCTGTCCTCATGTCTAAAATTAACACACACAACATAAGTGGTATGAGAAATTAGGTCGTAATCCTGATGTAATTAGATGCAAACTCGTGGTTCAAAGCACAGCTCAGACATCTCGACAAAAAAAAATGTGACAAAAATATTTCTTCCGACGACTTCTTCTTAGCAGTCTTCTAGCAAAAACTCTGAGAGTAAAAAAAATTGACTTGAAAAGTTTCCCCAGAATCTGTCGTTCGGTGTCGATATTAAACTGTTGGTCCAGCCATTTAGGATTAAAATTGACACACAGCAGGGGTGGTGTTAGTTAGCGTTACTTGATACTCAAGCGATGACTCGATTTGTTTTTTGCTTGTTTTTCATTATTGGTCTTTGTCAGCTACATATTCCCCAGGGATACCATTATAGTGTAGCGATGTAGCCCGCGATATGTTTGTTCCAGTTTGTTGCAAACAGGACGGAAATGGTTTGACTCGACTAACAATCTAGCAATGCGGAATAAGACCTTAAATTCCATGTACAATAAAATAATATATTTCTTATTACTACACCTTGTTGTAAAAGTTGAGATGCATTATATACACACATAATTGGTCATTACAATCCTTCAGTCAGATTACAACCTAGTTTTTCAAACCACTTATGTTGTGTGCGTTGATTTTTTATACATGAGTGGCGGGACCTACAGTTTAAAGCCGACTCAGATTTTTGAGAAACTCTTCAAGGAAATTTTGTCTTTACCCTCAGAGTTTTTGCCAGAAATCTATTGAGAGGAAGTTGCCGAAGAAATACTTTTATTTGTATTTCGTTTTGATATCTGACCTGGGTTTTTAAACCCAGGCTCCACGTCCAATAAGCCAACACACTACCTACTAGACTACGGCGACGTTGAGAAACATTACTTAATTGAAATGAAGATAACAAATCTTTTAAATACAATAAAAAATATGTTTTTAAAGTAGTTAATATTTTCCCATAATAAATTTACATTATCTTTCAGTTTAAAAGGTGTTTCTTTTTTTAATAAAAACTTTTTTATCATTTCATGTAAGCCTACGTGTAATTAAAATAAGAAAAAAAATAAAAATAAAATAAAATTCAAAAAGTAATTCCACGTCCATATAAATCATGTGTTGCCTTTAAAACGCTATTCAGACCATTTACATCTGCTCTCTCTGTCATGATGTCATTACTTTTCGTTGAGAAGAACGTGTTATTTGAAAAGCACTCAACGCTTATTTTTATGCTTTTTTGCGTTTTTTTGTTTAACTTTTTGCAAATAATTTTAATTTGGTTAATATGTAATTATGCGATATTTTACGGAATATCCTGCATACAATAACAACAACAGCAACAACAACCATTAAGTCAAGTTTAATCGGTGAAACAATAAAGGCAGTGGCTAAAGGAATTGGATTGGGAACATCATTTTAAAAGCATCACAGCGAAAGTCAATGTTAAGATAATGTCTTGTAATACAAACACTTAACGCCTTGAAAATCATCATTAAATAGAAGGTGGCATAGAAATTTTTATAAATTTTGATTAATGCAAGGTATTGTAAAATATCTACAGAGCAAGGTTAGTTTTTAATAACGACCTTAACTACTGAGGTAAACTACTTGAAACACCCTGTAACCAAAGGTATAACAATTACTGCAATCGTTGATCCGTTCAGAGGATACAAATGCGTTTGCATGCTATGCATGGCTATGGAAGCTGCTGCTGCTGTTCAACTATACAATTACATGAACGTTAAACTCGTTATTTGTGTATGTAAATAGTAATTAAGAAACACTATGACCACGTTGTACGCTTTAAGCGCAACTTTGCTTGTGATATTTTGCAAATATATTCGAGAAATTATTTCAGACACTACGAATATATAACAGATGATTGTCCCTATCACCCTTTTTATTCAATATATGCTACGAACGCATACTTCAACTACATTAAATACAGGATGAAACTACGATTTTAGCAGCTAGTTTATATGCGCTTCAATAGCTGCTGTATTAGTGACGCTTTGGATATCTCAATGCATATCAAATGCCAGGAAAGAACGGTGACATCGGTCGTAAGTTTAAGAAAATTCTTACAAATCCAGACTTCGTTTAAAGTTTAAAACTGAGTCTCTACTATGCAGATACATACATACATACATAATTGGCCATTATAACCCTTCAGTCAGGATAACGGCCTAGCTTCTCACACCACTCATGTTGTGTGCGTTCGGGACCTACAGTTTAACGTCGACTCCGAACGACAGATTTTTAAGAAACTTTTTCATGGCAGGTTTATTTACTCTCAGAGCTTTTGCCAGCAATCTGCTTAGAAGAAATCGTTTTCGTTTTAATGTCTGACCTGGGTTAGGAACCTAGGCTTTACGTCTAATAAGCTAACACACTACCTACTAGACTACGGCGACTTCATAATGCAGATATGTATGTTATATTAAAAATAATCGACTATGAAAGAGAAACAACCACAGGAGTTAATCGAAGAATTGTCATCGTTTCAAATAAAAAACTAGAAACACCTTATTGACTCTTTTAATGCCGAATGAAGTGTTGGCTGCCTTCCAAAATGTATCAAGACAAAGTTTGTATGCAGTTCTACTACTATATATAAACTATGTAGATATGCAAAGTAACCAAACAATGCATCAACTATAAATCCGATGCCTGATTGCTTTTTGTCTGCGTTAAAAATACACATTGACGACGTTTTGAAATATAATACATTTTATATATTTTGTACAGCGGCATTATGAAACACTATACTTTGTTCAAACACAAAGCTACTAACATTTTGGAAGGCATCCATTCTATGAACTTAAAAATTCAATGTGCTGTATAACAAAAAAAAGAAAAAAGGACTCGTAAGTCACTATTGGTCTGACCAGTACATCCAGTACATGACTCGTACATCCAGTGAACAAAGCTTAATGAGGTCAGCGTGTTATGAAATGTAGAGTCTGTCAGGGTCTGTCAGAATTTCAACAGTTTATAACGCTCATTTTGTTAAGCCTACATCTGTCAAATTCATTGTTTTGTATTCTGCCGGCTTTGCCAAATCACCTGGGCGACCACAGACGGCAACATGTGAAACTGAATAGTCTTTGAAGTAATTGAACATCTTGTAGAGGCTACATCTGTCAAATTCATTGTCCTGCATTCTAGATTGCATTAACTTCGACGTGTGAGCGTTAAATGAGCTCTGGAGCTTTCGGCAACTGAACTTAATTTTTATGGAAAAATCATCTTAAAAGATGACGTCCATTTCTTGATAAAAGTCTTGAAAATTGTTGAATTTAGGTGGATAGAACGTGAGATCAAAGCGCATCCAATATGTCCCTGAAAAATTCACTGTTTGGTATAGATTTTGAACTGTCGACATCAAAAAAAAGTTTTTTAAAACGAGGATGACCAGGCTATCATTGTAAACGGCGAGCACTATAAGTCGATGATTACCGACTTCTTTTAATATGATCTGTATTTGGCCACCAACTACACGTATGGTTCGAAGAGGACTGCGCCTACAGCATACACTGCATTGGGTATTCTGCATGAGAGATTTGAGAGCACGGTCAACTCTCGTGGGCATTGTGTAAACTGGTCACCCAGTTTGTGTCAGTTGCTTCCAGATTCCACTTTTCTTGTGGGATTTTTCTAAGTCTGAAGTGTTGTGCTGCACACAACACAGCAGTTCTTAAAGCCAATGTAACTTATGCCATCGATCAAATAGAGCTTGAATTACATACCAAAGTTGCGGAAAATGTAACATTTCGGTTTCGGATTGCAATCAGAGAAACCATAGCAGACATTAGAACGATGTTATACTCCACATATAATGGCATCAAGAAGTATTTAAAACGAATATAAAGTTTTTATGATATCTTATATACATTTTGTTTTATTTGAATTTATAAAGAGAAAGGGATTAAACATACAGAAATGTATACATAATTAGTCATTACGACCCTTCAGTCACGACTACGACCGAGTTTCTCACAATACTTATGTTGTGTGGATTAATTTGTATTCATAAGTGGCGGCACCTATAGTTTAAAGTCGACTCCGAACGACAGAGTTTTGAGAAATTTTTCATGGCAAATTTTATATACTCTCAGAGTTTTTGCCAGAAATCTGCTGAGAGGAAGTCGCCGAAGAAATATTAAATTTTGTTTTATTGGACTAACCTGGGATTTGAACCGTGAGCTCACATCTAATAAGCCAACACACTACCTACTAGACTAAGGCGGCTTAAACAAAGTGCTAAAAATTTAATAAAATGCCATACTGTACTGCGTTGCATTTTCTTTTATTTTTTGCACTCATCTGTTCAGCCAATAGGCTTTAGAAAAATATTCTCGTAGGCGCCGTTAATGAATCCTCAGTGTGTGTATATGCAAATTGTATATATTTATCTCAACATAAATATGCATTTGTATGTCACGTACATACGACTGTATATTGTAAGCGGACGTACAAATTTTCTACCGTCAGTGCTCATATAATATTATTATTGCGCATTTTTCATCATTGTAATAAATTATTTTAATTATTTAATGTTGTGCATTGCAAAATATTACATTAACATTCATTCATTAATGAAAATAGATTTTAAATGAAAGTCTACCAAAAATAATTTAAATTAACGAAAAAAATTACAAAATATAACAAAAAAATAAAGCAAAGTAAATAACATTTAAAAAAAAAACTGAAATGTTGAAATATTGAAATGTTTTAATGGTATGCGTGCGAACTTCTTAATTAAGAAAATAATAATTTTTGAAAATTACTGAAGCGGCCGCCATTGGCGAATGGCAGTAATGTTTACAGATGCTCTCTTTTTTAAAGTAATAAATTTAAGGTTTAACTTAAAAGTTAACTGTGATTAAAATTACCCATGTGTTATTACAACAAACTTGGGTGATGCAAAAGTATCAAACATAAATACTGGCTTTTTTGAGAAACTTTTTATGGCAATTTTTATTTACTCTCAGAGTTTTTGACAGAAATCGGCTGAGAGGAAGTCTTCGCAGAAATATTTTTTCTGATCAGGGGTTTCAACGAAGACTGCACGTTTAATTTGTCAACACACTACTTACTTAATTACATAGACTTAACGTATAAGGATTGTTTAAAAAAAATCGAATCTGTATACCTAAGACGTATACTTTATATTTTTGCCCTCATATTGATGGCATAACGTATACGGCAAAGTGCTTATGCAGAATAATACGAACTCAAGAGTTACATTGTACGTATGAAAATTCGACGTCACTTAATTTTCTTTTTTTTTTTGATTTGCAATAAAAATAAAAATTTTAAAATTATTTTTATTTGATTAAGTTTTCAGTAAAGTCTGTATTAAAATTCTTTGGGTATAGTTTTCTTAATTTTGTTTATTAAACTTTAATCAATAAGTATGTACGAAATAGCTACAGCAATATGGTGACACTTAATGTTAAGCTAATTAACAATATATCCTATGATTAAATTACAATTTCATTAATTTTAAACAGAGTTGTTCAATTTCAAATGAGATCATAATGTAAAGTCATAGTTTCTGGTGGTTTGAGTGTTCGACAATAAATATGAGCAATTTAGCTTCAGATCCGTAAACAGATGAAGAAATATCCCAGGTGGTTTAGCAATTTATAAAATTAAAAGACTCCAAGGAGTCGCCGTAGTCTAGTAGGTAGTGTGTTGGCTTATCAGACGTAAAGCCTGGCAAAAACTCTAAGAGTAAATAAAATTGCCATGACAAGTTTCTCAAAAATCTGTCGTTCGGAGTCGACTTTAAACTGTAGGTCCCACCACTCATGTATAAAATTAATGCACACAATATGGGTGGTGTTAAAAGCTAAGCCGTATTCCTGAGTTAAGGGTTGTATTCGCCAATTATGTATGTAATGCGAATGCTATACATCACTGCAGAACGATTATACTTACATACTTAATTTTTTAATTGGCCATTACAACAATTTAGTCAGTAGCTGGCTTCTAACGCCATCCATGATGTGTGTGTTACTTTTATCCGACAATAGCAGGACCTACAGTCGACTGCAAACGACAGATTTTTTAAAAACTTGTCATGGCAATTTTATTTACTCTCAGAATTTTTGCCAGAAGGCTGCTGAGAAGAAGTCGCCGAAGAAATAACTTGTTCATGCATAAGATATCTGGGCTAGGGTTAGAACCAAGAACTCACATCTGAGAAGCCAACACAGTACCTATTAGACCATTATGTTGACGGTAAAATAGACAAGTTTCGCGAACATATTTATTCTTTCCAAGAAAAGCCCAGTAAATAAAGGCGTTGTTCTGTTGTTAAACAATTCATGATGACTTGTCTAACCTTACTGAAAAGAAAAATCAGCACAGTTTGGCGTTCTCGTAGTTGTTGATTATTGAACTCGCCGTAGTCAAGTAGGAAGTGTGTTGGTTTATTAGACATGAAGCCTTTGTTCATTCCCCAGGTTAGATTTCTCTAACAAAACGAAATATTTCCGTGTCAAATATGAACGAAATTTTTTATTCTTTTGACAGATCTATTGATGACATTAAGTGTGGAATATAATACCTCTGGGTTGAGCACATCCGAAATGTAAAATTTTCCATGACTTTTGCAGGCTGAATTTGATCGATGATCAAAGTTACGTTGGCTTTGAGGACCGCTGTGGTTTTTGAAACATTGCGTAGATTTTCGTCTTAATAAAACACCATAAGAGAAAAGTCTGCTTCGCATCACCTTCACTCGAGATTACTATGCACTCATACCGCTCATGAGAAGTGTGGCACGTAGAGCCATCCTGTTAAAACCTCATGACATTGGTGTCCAGATTATCAATTTCATACCCAAAAATTCATAATTTCTTGGGCGACTTCTCAGCAGACTATTGGTAGAAATACTGAGAGTAAATAAAATTGCCATGAAAAGTTTCTTAAAAATCTGTCGTTCGGAGTCGACTTTAAACTGTATGTGCCGCCACTCATGTATAAAATTAACAGACACAACATAAGTGGTGTGGGAAGCTAGGACGTAATCCTGTCTGAAGGGCTGTAATAACCAATTATGTATGTATGTATGTAGTTATTGATATCCATAATTCTTATGGCACTAGAAAAACCGTCGATACACTATTATTAATAAACTTGATGAAATCTAGGTACGTTTTAATTTCTCAACAATAGACCAGTAACAATTTTGGTAACCTTTCAATTACTCTTATCTCACTAGCAGATTTAACTGAAACATAATTGCCTCCTGGTAGTTGAAGGGGCAGAAGCCCTCTATTTTAAATTTATATACAATAGCACACAATAGAAATAAAAAATATTGCGAGTCATCTGAACAGAACTCTTAAAAATTGTTTCCTACACGTTCGATTTTCTCAATTCTTCTTTAACAATTGCGGCAACAATAAAAAAAAGAAAAAGGAAATGACATCAGAAATCCTTACAAATAAGGTAAATGAAATACATGTGCGCTGGCATGGTATAGATTGTATTGATGCGAGTACATTTGTAAATCATACCAATGGGAATTTGTTTTTCTTTAAAAAAAATTTCTGTTTCTCTTGCTTTTTCAATTTCATCCTGATTGAAATGAAATCCATATTACAAGTAATATTTACTGCAACATACAACAACAAACGGGTTAGAAGCGGACCAAGCAACAACACCAACAACATGTGGTTAAAGAAAGTAAAAAAGAAAGACACAAACAACACTAACAACGAAGACATGACATTCAACTGATTGTATCAATTGAAGCTTACAACGACAACGGCGACGACGATACCACAAACAACCATAACAGCAACAGTATAATCCAATACAGTTATAAATAAAGACATACACGCACTCACATACACATACTTTTGTAGCTACAAAGAAAGAATGAAAAGGGAGAGAGAACAGCTCACGTATTTCCGGTTGCTTCATCAACAGTATTCCCGTCATCAACATTGTCACCGCCAGTGCCATCACTATCGCCTACGATAGCGCCAACGTAATAATCATCAAACAGTACCCATCGTTACTATTTTGTTTTCATTTCATTTTGTTTCTTTTCATTTCTTTTGTTGGTATTTCTTTTGTTGGTATTTCTTTTGACCAATTTCACGACTATAGTCTCTTTCCCATGCCCCCCTCCATATAGACAGCAATAATGCAGTTACAATCCCTACAGTTTTACGAAATTTATTTGTTGTTCTGTTTCGTCTAAAGAAACGAAAAAATCTTATTTCTTCTAAATTTGCTTCCCTTTTTTTTTTGGTGGGGACTCTTAAAAATATATTTACGAGTGAATAAAAAAAAGAGAGGACGAGAAACGAAACATCTTGAACAAATATTTCTTATTTCGAGTTTAAACGAATTTTAGTAAATCAAATTACAAATTAGCAGAGAATAGTTTCAGATTTATTGCAGCTGAATTCTTTCTTTGTGAGCAGCTAAATCAATGAAAATTATAAACAAGGAAGTAAATCGCTTCGTCGAGTTGGGCTTTCTGATGCTTTACAATATGAAGATAAGTTAAGAAACGATTTTAACTAAAGTAGTGCCACTGTTGAGAAATAGTAATTTAGGAAAAATTTCTTCTCGGTTAGGATGCAGTAAAGTTATCAGCGACTTAAACCCCATGTTTTATCTATAGCGGGCTTTGATATGTAGATCCATTCAAAATTACTTATATGCAACAAATTTTGTCTCAACTTGAATTAAATTAAATAATTCACACCTGGCTGATTAGAGGATAGCCTCATTTCCGGCATGAGATATCTCGAACATAAGGAAATATGAAAAAAATATATTTTTTAGGCGACTTCCTCTCAGCAGATTTCTGACAAAAATTCTTAAAGTAAATAAAAATTGCCATGGAAAGTTTCTTAAAAAATCTATCGTTCGGAGTGGACTTTAAACTGTAGGTCCCTGCACTTATGGAAAAAATTAAAACGCAAAAGAGGACGGGTAGTAATACTAATAGAAGGGTTGTAATGGCCAATTAAGTAATGGCCAATGGTAGGTAGTGTGTTGACTATTTGACGAGAGCCCTTGATTCAATCCGTTGCTCAAACATTTTGAGAATGTCGAAGTGTGACAAAAATATTTCTTTTGGCGATTACCTCTCAACAAATTTCTGGCAAAAACTCTATCATTCGGGCCGACTTTAAACTGAATAAACATGAATAAAATTAACATACACAAGATGGGTGTTGTTACAAGCTAGATTTTAATCCTGGCTAAAGGGTTGTAATGCCCAATTAAGTACATAAGTAAGAAGTCGCCGTAGTCTAGTAGGTAGTGTGTTGGCTTATTAGATGTAAAGCCAGGGTTCGAGCACCAGTCCAGACATCAAAACAAAATAACAAAATACAAAAAGTATTTCTTCGACGACTTCCTCTCAGCAGATTTCTCTGATAAAAACTCTGATAGTAAATAAAAAATTGCCATGAAAAGTTTTTCAAAATTCTGTCGTTCGGAGTCGACTTTAAACTGTAGGTCCCGCCACTCATGTATAAAATTAAAACGCACAACATAAGTGGTGTTAGAAGCTAGATCGTAATCCTGACTGAAGTTATGTAATGGCCAGTTATGTATGTATGTTATATATGTAAAGTAAATTTTTTTAAAGAAATTTTCAAATACAAATCTCTCTCTTACCTCTCAAGGAGTCAATTTCAAAAATCAAAAATATTCAACTTCAGGGATCAATAACTATAGAATTCTAGAAAATCCTCTTAAATCCTTTTTAAGTTTTTGGAGCAGTTATCTTAAGCCTTATGATTCACATAATAGTGAAGACCAAAGTCTAAGATGAAATTCATTAAAGGATTTCGTGACCTGAGGAAGCAAATGTCTGAAAACTTCCTACTTAAGTTTTCCCCTGGAAAGAAGCTATGATTTTAGGATTCGAGACGGGAAGTCGCTAGAAATCTGCTGAGAGGAAGTCGCCGAAGAAGTGTTTTTATTTTGGTTTTGATGCCTTACCCTGGACTTGAACCGAGGCCTTACGTCTAACGTACGTCTAACACCTTACGTCTAACACCTTACGGCTAACACAATACCTACTAGACTACGGCGAATAGTAGTGCACGATTTTTTAAATCAACTCCTAACCACACTTAAGGTGGCGTTCCCAGTTTTTCGCCCCCTGTTGGTTCACCTGCTTAATCTATTCCTTTTTTCTTTTTCAGTTCTTCTCTGAACTGTTTTAGTTATTTTTCTAAAAAATGTTCGGATTCCTAGACAATTTGTTGTACCTTTTATGAATCCATTTCCACTTTTCTGTACTAATATTTGTAACTCATTGACTCACCTCTAATTTTACTATTCATTACGAAATACAGTCGCCGTGGTCTAGTAGGTAGTGTGTTGGCTTATTAGACGTAATTTCAAGTTTCAAACCCCAGGTCACACATCTCCAACTAAATGAAATATGAACAAGTATTTCTTCGACGACTTCCTCTCAGCAGATTTCTGGCAAAAACTCTGAGAGCAATGACCGATTAGGTATGTATGTATGATTCGCAAAGGGATTTAGTAACAAATGGACTGAAAGGACTAAACTGGGCGGTGCATACTCTCTAAAAGAAGGAGCTATTTTGATAATCTATACAGGTGGATTAAGAACGTATCTTAGGACAGATAGAGCGGGAGGTTTTAATGTCATAGGGAAACTCGGAGGTATCTTCTAAACGGAAGTCTTTCACATCGAAAAATGTTCTTAATTCAATTTGTGTAAGAGGAACAAAAGAGAGCGCATAGAATACTATCTAGCAGTCAAACGATCATCCGAGTACACAGCTCTTAGAGGTTAAATTGAAGATACTATTGAAGGACTATCTCAAGAAACAGAATCATCTCGGTAGGCAGTTAATTTTAATGGATGTAATGCTGATTCCTTAATGGCTTGAGGATTTTATTCGCTCTAAGTACCGCAATTTTACATATTGTCGTAGCCATTTAACAAGAAAAGAGTTTAATCACTGGACATTATTCATACATACATACATATATACTCGTACATACATAATCTATCATTACAATCCTACAATCAGGATAACGACGTAGCTTCTTACACCACTTACGCTGTGTGTGTTAATTTTTCACATGAATGGCCGGACTTACTGTTTAAAGTCGCCTCCGAACGTCAGATTTTTGAGAAATTTTACTATTTGATTTGTTGGAGATGTCTGGCCTGGTGTTTGAATCGAGGCCATACGTCTAATAAGCTAACACACTATCTACTAGACTACGACAACTTTTGAACATAATTTTGAGATGAAAATTCTTATGTTCAGTGAGTTGCACATGAGTCTACTCAGTAAAAATGAGAGTCAAACCATTGTCCTTTGGATTTAATTCTAGTATTCTGTTGACACGCAACCTAAGATCGTTAATTGAATGTAGTTGAGAGAAACCTCGCATTAACATCTTTCCGTCTTTGTCAAGAGTAGAGTAACGTTACTGCAGCACTATTCTCTTCGGTACAAACATTTCTGTGACCTATTGATGGTTTTGAATTGAGAACACTTAAGTTATTCTTTTCATCTCGGATTCTCAAGTATCGGACAATGATACAGAAGATGTGCTGTGGTTCTCCTATGCTTTCTTGTGATGTTTACTTTTGCAGAAGTCGTTGTAAGGTATTCTTCCTGGCTTGCGGATATTTCCACGCAAGGATAAATATCACGTCATAACGGCCATGAGAACTCTGTTCGTGTTTAATGGAAATTTTGTTGGGTACATATTCCTATCGGACTAGATCTGTCTGGTCTCTCTAAAAGTTGGCTCATTATCCTCATCCCATAGCTCATTAGGCTCATCTTTGCTTTGCAAATGAATGCGGGAGAGAGCTGAACCATTTATTCAGCACTCTGCTGAGAAATGTCAACCTCACGTATGCATTCATTTGAATTTTCTATTGTACCAGCATTAGGAAGTGCGTCAATTTTATTGTTATATTAAGTGCTCGTATGTCCCGCAATCGACTACTCTCATAGGCGTTAAATGTCCCGTTATCTCCCCTTGAGACCTACGTCGTTCTTGAACAGTCTTGTATGTGATGTAAACACTCTCTATGGCTCTAATATTCTGGAAATTTTTCCTTTATTTTTTAGAAAGCATCGATCTTTAATTGTACGAGTATAACAGAAGAAAATATAGTTTTCTGTAGGAGAATCCTTTCTTGTTATTGCCTTTGTTTTATACTTTCAAATTATTTAAATGTTATGGCAAAAAGGTAATCCAATAGTCAGCTTTGTCCATTTCATTTTAGTGTTACTTTTAGATTTCTATCGGGTTACACTTCTCTGCAACCTTTTTTTTCTGTAAAATTCTTCTCCTTGCAGTAGCTATAAATTTTATTCGCCAACTATTGGCGTTTTTTTTCCTTCGCCTCAAAGACAGTTTATTTCATTGATTGCTCAAAAAGAAACTGTTGTTGAAAAGAATTACGATTTCGTTTTTATTGAGATTTATTGCAATACAATTCCGAAATATGTTTCTCAATAAAATAAAGTTTTTATTTCATTTGCGCAAATAGAAATTAAATTCGATTTCAGTGCCATTAAAAAAGTATTCCTTTAACAGGAATTTTCTTTTCATCATTTCGTTGCAAACATAATAAAATTGCTAATCATTTAAGAGTGGTTATTTTCGTTTCATTGCAGTTTAATGTAGACGAAGTTAAGGAAACTTCAGCTGGTGTAAGCTTATCAGCATAGAATTTGATTTCCAATAGGTTTCGGTGCGTTACGTTATTGAAACTTATTAGAGTATATCGCTTTAGAGAACCAGACAAGTAGAGATCTATAAAAACGAAGTGAAATACTTTGCGGAGTCTCTTAGAATTTCATTTCCATTTCAATACAACCCTACCATATGCCATTACTTGAGATTATTCTACGTTTAGTTACTCCTTTAAACTCACAGTACCAGTCTAATATCAATTAAGATTGTATTCCTTTGGTATCGTACTACAGAGCAATAAAATTTTAAAATCTGTTCTGTTTTGGAACGTAATCACCAGCGTTAATCTCTCATTTTTCCTACTTTCAGATTTTTTCGTATTTTTCCAATAAATTCCTCCATGAAACTTCATACCTCTTGGTTCGAAAAGTGTATTATTGTTACAATAGTTGCTTCAAAGTTGTGCATCTTCTTCTACCTTTTTGACGAAAAAAAACGACAGTGCTTAAATCGATAATTGGAAGGAGACAAGTCTGGTGAAGACGACGGGTGTAATTGCAGCTCCAACCATAAGGCTTTGAAAGTATCCTGAACCGATTTTACTTCGTGTGCAGCTGCATTGTCATATTGCAAAATTTTCTTGCCGTGTCGTGTTGCTCATGTTGATCATTTTTCGATCAATGCATGGCTCAAATTGATCTCTTTGTCGGTAGCGATCTGTATTAACGGTTTTACCTAGTTTTAGCAGCATCATAAGTTTCTTCTCCCACCAGACACACAACATTGTCTTTTTGCTGAATCGATATAGTTTTGCAGCCGCCGTTGATGGTTGTCCCAGATGAACTCATGATTTTTTCCCTTTAGGATTCTGAAAATAAATCCAATTTTCTACGTCAGTAATAATTCGATTCAACATTGATTTTCTATCATGTTTTTCTAGTAAAATTCCACACACGGTTTTTCAATTATCCATCTGTCTGTCATTCAATTCATATGGCACCCATTTTCCAGACTTATTGATTTTTTCCACAGCTTTTAAGCGGTCAATAATTGTTTGTTGTGCAAGATTTACTATTTCTTCATCCAGTATTGTACGGAATTCGACGTCTTCAAACTTGTTTTGGTGGTCTTCCACATTCTTCATTTCTCACATCAAAATCGTTATCTCTGAACCGTCGAAAACGTCTGCATGCTCGACTCTCCGGAACTTTACTAAAAATGAAAATCAAAAATGATTGTTTTCCACAATTCATAATTTTCTGGTACAAAATTCGTAATATTTCTCTTCGATTTGATGTATACTGTATAGGTTTAACAGATGACATCGCCAACACAATAAATGTTCCCTACGGAGACATTTGTTTCTTGATGCTCACTCGGTACACCTGGTAAAAGGGCTTAAATATTGGCTTCAAATTCTTCAGGAGTTGCTGTTGCCAATGGCTTAACATAGACAAACACGAAGCAATATAGAGGCCAATTCTTGAAAGAAGTTGTGCCGACTTGTTGGAACTGAAATTCTTCATGTTTGTCTGATTAATTTTTGGAAACAAGTCAGCATTACCCGATATCTTTCGCGTGTAATTGATGCCAGTGTGAAATCGCATTAAACAGACGATTTTAATAAATGTATTGGTGGTTCGTTAACTTCTTTGGTAATAGACAGAAATGAGCTTAATCACTAACACACAATTGTCGAATAAAAACGAACGTCTTCAGTTGATTCCAATGGCACTGGGCTTATTAAGTCGACTAAAGAATGCGCTAAGAACAGATGTATTCTTTTATTCAAAGTAATTCGATCTAATATGGAGGGAGATCAGTAAATGGTCTGGGAAATCTCATTTAATTATTGTACAACACACTCTTCCAATTTTTTAATCAGATTATAGTGATTGTAGTCACGACTTTATCTCTTTTAATAGCTCAGGGGATTTGTTAACTATTTGAGTGCCCTTTGTTCTAAATGAATGCATTGTGGAGGCAAAGATATGTTAGGCTTGAAGAGAAACCTCAACCTTCATATACCGTTTTATTTCGTTTCATATACCGTACCGGTTTTTGATGAGAGGTAGAGTACCGGTTGTTTTATAATTTTGCAAAACTTTGACTTCAGTGGAAGTCGCCGTAGTCTAGTAGGTAGTGTGTTGGCTTATTAGACGCAAAAGCCTGGGTTCGAGCCCCAGACAAGGAATCAAAGACAAAAATACAAAAAGTATTTTTTCGGCGACTTCCCATGAAAAGTTTCTCAATAAATAAAAATCTGTCGTTCGGAGTCGACTTTAAACTGTAGGTCCCACCAATCATGTATAAAATTAACACACACAACATAACTGGTGTGAGAAACTAGGACGTTGTACAATGGGTCAATTCGACCTCCGGGTACTGTACTTGTCTTAATTGACAAGTACACGTCCTCTAACCCAACCTAACCTCGACTTCAGTGGGAAGAAGTCGTCATAGTCTAGTGTGTTAGATTACTGGGCGTGAGGCCACGGTTCAAACTGCAGGTCAGACATCTACAACAAAATCAAAATATCAAAAATATTTCAACGGTGTAGGTCCACCCAAACATGTGTGAAATTAAGACACACAACATAAGTAGCATGAGAATGTAAGTCGTAATCCTGACTGAAGAGTTGTAATGACCAATTATGTATGTATGTATGTAACTTCTGTGGAACTCTTAATGTTCTTTAGGTATTTAGAATACGTTTTACAGAATGGTACTCTACAATCGCGCTTTAATATGATACTTTACCTGTATCAAATAATGTTTGTAAAATAAGTTGTGCTATCAACAATCAAATGATTAAATATCGAATTGTTGACGAAAGCCTGTCATAATAAATAAATTTTATTTGGCGTTCATCCAATTGCAATACGTTCTTTTTCAATCATTTTCCACAATGGCTTTACGTTCCTAATATTTAAGATACATTTTTTAACACGTTTATGCTTTTTATTTCCTTCAATTTTATTATCAAAAAAGTGTCGAAAATATTTTCCGTTTTTTGTCTACAATTTTTAGACCATATTGAACATTTGCCATCGGCACTCTAACTGCAGTCCCTAAGGACATAAAATGTATTTCATACTCGTCATTTTCTATTTCCATTTTTTTTTTTTTGTTTTCTTACTTTTCCTTTATAGTAACTCATTTAAAAGGAGGAGGAAACAAATAAAAATAATAGTGCGATAGAGAAAAGAAGAAAAACCTACGAGAGCGTTCTCTTCATGATGCTGATGAAGAAAAGGAAATCATGGAAGAGAAAAAGGACATTCTCTACTTTAATTCATTTTATCAACAACATTGAAAACGTGATTAGGGCTAAAAGGAGCTAAAGTTCGATTTTTTGGTCTTTCTTTGATTTCATTTTGTTTTATTTTTTGTCAAATAGAATATTTTGTCAATTTTGTGGATGAAAATTGAATAAACGAATCGAGCAATACAAAGACTACAACAACAAAATGAAGGAATATTAAAATCTGAGTACGAGGGCGGTCGAAAATTTTACCAATCAACCATACAGATTTCTGCAGAGCTTGTAGATCTTTCCTGATAGTTTAGCTGTGCAATCGTTATGTCAAACCGATCGCTGGATTCATTAAATTTTGAATTGAAAATACCTCATCTGATGCTACTTAACCAAGCTTAAGTGGCAGTTAATGCAAATGTTCCTTACGGTGTATATGAAGCAAAAATGTTCACAACTAAATGAAGCTGTTTAAATGAGGAAAACGAAGTCGCCGTAGTCTAGTAGGTAGTGTGTTAGCTTATTAGACGTAAAGCCAGGGTTCGAGCCCCGGGCCAGACATCAAAACAAAATATAAAAAGTATTTCTTCGGCGACTTCCCCTCATCAGATTTCTGGCAAAAACTCTGAGAGTAAATAAAATTGCCATGAAAAGTTTCTCAAAAATCTATCGTTCGGAGTCGACTTTAAAACTGTAGGTCCCGCCACTCATAACACACATACCATGCGTGGTGTGAGAAGCTAGGCCGTAATCCTAACTAAAGGGTTGTAATGGCAAATTATGTATGTTATGTATGTGCGAATCAATAACGACGTTACAACGATCAAAGTTTTCAAAAAAATTTCTGCACAACGGTTTGCATTCTAGTAGGAATTCTAACAGGACACTTCGCTATTGGCGGTTATGCTAACAAGCTGGGTCTACCATGATGTGGAGGAAACGGAATCGGTACAACACATTTTATGCGAGTACCCTCTACTTCAGAACATACATCATCGGATTTTGAGTGGGCATGCTGGCGAGCGTGATACTAAGGGAACTGGTCGGTTTCATTTGGAGATCGTGGTGGCTCAAAGCCATCACTAAAGGATCATGGCAAGGGAGGTTACCTTAACTTAAGACAAAAAAATTTCTACAAAACTGCTGTTAGCCAATTAGAATGACGATAAGAAAGATACGCTAAAGAAAATTATCTTCAACAAAATTAGTTCACTTCCCGATATATTAAATATTTCCTTTGGAATTGTTGAGACCTTAATAGCAAATACACCCAATAAAATCGAGACTCTTATTATATGCAACATCCATCTTCAATCTTTCAAAATCCACTGTGAACCTTACATACTTGAGACTACATGGAATGGACCGGGTCGGTGAAACGGGAAAGTAGTATCTGAACTCAAGTGTGTGCACAACTAGAACACTTAAATCTATTTAAGCATTATGTACTACCACTTCTATAATTCTGAAGAAGATTTCCTATAGTAGTGAATAGGCCCAAGTGAACGAATTTTGCCTTTTGAGTAAAATTTCTGATAACAAACGACAAGGTCTAGATTAGTACTAAACATCTCAATGTCCTGACAAATGCTGACAACATTGCGTTGACTTCCATGGCGCGAAACCACATACAGTAAAGATATGTGCTTAAAAATGCAGGCAAACAATTCACGCCACAAAACACATCCTTTCTGATTATGGGCCTGTTGAAAAAGTACTAAATTTTAACTACCTTGGCAGCCAATTCATTCCATATGGTGCTGATAAAAAGGCAAAAGGTATTTGCGTATCTACAAAAATTATGACGGTGTATCCAACCGAATCACACATATTCGATGTGAATATGAAATCTGTATTGCTTTAATGAAGGCAAACAGGCCTGATGTCAGTGGAAACATTGCAAAAACTGCAAGCTATCATCAATCGTCATATGAAAAGTATCATTTGATTGTTATGGTCCAACATTTACACTTCCAATGCCATTGTACTGGACATCAAATTGCAAAAATGATGCTGGATTGGCCACACATTGTGGAAGCTGGCATTCACAAGAACAAGCGGCCGTAGTCTGGTAGGTAGTGTGAGCTATGGTTCAACCCCTAGTTCGACTCTATACATCTCGAACAAAAAGAAAATATGAAAAAAATATTTCATCGGGAGACTTTCTCTCAGTAGTCTTCTGGCAAAAACTCGGAGAGTAAATAAAATTGACATGAAAAATTTCTTAAATCTGTTGTTCGGAGTCGACATTAAACTGTAGTTTCCACCCCTCATGGAAAAAATGAACATACATAACATGAGTGGTGTGAGGAGCTCGTTTGTAATCCTGACTGAAGGATTGTAATAAACGATTACGTAAGACAAATGTGACAAAAAAGCTTTTTAGATGAGATAAAAGCTGTTGATGAAGGTCTAAGCTGGACTCAGATCAAAAGTTTGGCTTGAAACCGTAAGGAATTCGAATAAATTTTCTGCAATCAATCATAATTGTTTAAGTAATTAATATAGTATACCAAGCAAATCAAATATAGATCAGCAATCAACTTTGCTGTTTTCGAGCTATAATAAATGCGACATGTGCTGCTTAGCAAAACATAATACATTCTGGAAATGTATGCATGGATCATTGCTTTAAATTCAACATACCCTTTTTGACGATAAGTTCTGTTATGTCCAGTGTTCGTGCTGACTCATGGCTATTCGATCATACATACACAACATAATTGGCCATTACAACCTTTCAGTCAGGGTTACGACATAACTGGTGTGAGAATCACTTATGTTGCATGTGTTTTAAACATGAGTGCCGGCAATTTAAGTGGATTAGAACGTCAAATTTTTTTGAAAAACTTTTCATGACAATTTTTATTTACTCTCAGTGTTTTTGCCGAAAATCTGCTGAGAGTCGCTGAAGAAATATTTTTTCACATTGCGTTGCAGATGTCTGACCTGGACTTTGAAGAGTGGCCTCACGCACTATAATCTAACACTTAATAAACTAAACTTTAAGTCGCCGTAGTCTAGCAGGTAGTGTGTTGGCTTATTAGACGTAAGGCCGCGGTTCAAACCCCAGCTCAGACATCAAAACGAAATATGAAAAATATTTCTGGCAAAAACTCTGAGAGTAAATAAAATTGCCATGAAAAGTTTGTCAAAATTCTGTAGTTCGGAGTCGACTATAAACTGTAGGTCACACCATTCATGTACAAAATTAACACGCACAACATGAGTGGTGTGAAAGCTAGGCCGTAATCCTGACTGAAGAGTTGTAATAGCCAATTATGTATGTATGTAGTCCTTCGGCATTTCTATAGTAGTTTATACTCATCAGAAATAGTCACCGTAGTCTAATAGGTTTAGGTTTAGGTTTAGGTCGGAGTAGTAGCTCTGATATCACAAAGCTCACTTGAGCACGCATAGCGGCCCGTTGTGATGCCACGGGTTAACGCAGTCCCTTTACTGACCAAGTTTCACCAAAATCAGGGAAGAGGAAGAAGTTGGTCAGCGTAAGGGCTGCACATCAAAAGCACGACTACCCTACACTCGAAAACCAGCCAGAAAGTCTGATGAACGAAGCTATATTCTTGACATCAATAGATGATAGCTCCGTCAAGCTGACAAGAAATGGGGAGCCAAATAACATACATATATCTACACCTAGCAAGAGACGGGCACTGACAAAGAAAGTGGATAACAGTCTCCTCTTCCTCAGCGGATCTGTATCCACGGCAGAAGTCGTTAAATGTGAGCCTCATTTTTTCCGCGTGTCTACCCATAACGCAATGAGCTGTAAGTGTACATCAGGCCCACCAAAGTTAACAAATTTCAGAAATTTTTTAACCAAGACCGTCTTAAAATCGGGGAAAGTTGTCAGACAATTATAAAGATTTACAACGAAAACGGATTAGTTAAAAAAATTTCTGAAATTTGTTATCCGTATGTATACTTCTGTGGCTATGTGTATGTTACTAAACTACAACGACTTCATACTTCTCCATGCAATGGTACTTAAAATAAAACATAACCTTCCTGATAATCATGATATGTCCAGTATCTCGTCGATACTCGATCACTGCCATTTTGCTTGCAGGTGGTCTTATTTCATTATTAATTAATATTACTGACTGTCCAGTAAATATCAATTTTATTTAACTTTTTACAACAGTAACTGCAACAAATTATTGTTAATATTTTGTACACTAAATTAACAATAATGGAGAGCCCAAAGAGAAGATGAATTCATTGCCCTACATTTTAAAACAGTTGCCTTCAAAGCATTTTATCTGCTTTCTACTGTATATATTTCTCTTTCTGGACGGTTTCTTCATCCTCTTTCCGATATACCATATCCACCAACAGCTGTCCCTTTAGCAAGCATAACCAATACTATTACATTGTATATGGTATGGTATGGTACGGGTATGGTAATATTGTTAAACGTTAATAAATTTATAATTTTCATTAACGTCAGTCAGTCAGTCTCCTTTGATGAAATTTATAATGATTTAATAATATTTAATGGCGGGTCATTTGCAGCAATTTTATGCATCCAATTTAACATTAAAATGTAAAAGTGAACAGAGAAAAAAAAGAAACAAAAAGAAACGCAATTTTAATGAACGACAACTGACTCACTGAGCGTATAAATCAGGGAGAGAGAGAGAGAGCGAGTGAAAGTATGATGGTGAATATAGTCGAATGCGATTAACAAAAATGCAACAATTACCGAAGGACATTAAAGAAAAAATAAATTAAAATAAATTAATCGAATAAAAAATAATTACAATAACAAAAAAAAAGCGAATAATAAAATTCGAATAATAATAATCAGGTAAAATAAAATAAATAAAGTTTTTCGAAAATATTGCACAAAACATATGGCAAAGGATGGCAAATTAAAAAAAAAAACAAAATATATGCCACATGCCGTTGCAATTGTGTGCAATGGCCAAGAGGATAAGCAAACAGAAACATAAATATGTCACGGCTCTCCAAGTAGTTGCGGATAGGAAAGTCCTGTGAAATGCATGAAACAAAAAAAAAAACTTAAAACACAACGTGGGATAATGACGCAGATGACATTATGAACAAATAAAGTAAATAAAAAATATATTTTATGTTGCATTTAATCAGAGGCATATGAATTGTTATCAGGTGTATTATTGAATTTCCTTTTTTTGTTGTTGTTGTAATATTTTTATATTAAAGACCAACACTTTGTTTGCCGCTGGAATTCATGATACAATCGATAAAATGCGTTAAACTTTATATTCGAAAATTAATGTTGCATACTGAGTGAGAAATACCAAGTTTGAAGTACAATGAGCACTAAAATTAAAACCTTGAATTGGTACTAAATATGATACACTTTTTTCACGGGTGTGAAACAACTAGTAATCCCAACTTATAAGACAACAGCTTCACAATAACCTAAATTGTATGCCCAACCCAGGCACATAAAGCAGCTTTTGCTACGTACTACTATAGTACGACAAGGTACTTTGTCTTGGTCGGATTCGCTGAATTTGCATCCATCATAAAGTCTCCGTGGTCTAGTAGGTAGTGTGTTGGCTTATTAGCAAGGGTTCGAGTATTTCTTCGGCGACTTCCTCTCAGCAGATTTCTGGCAAAAACTCTGAGAGTAAATAAAAATTGCCATGAAAAGTTTCTCAAAAAATCTGTCGTTCGGAGTCTACTTTAAACTGTAGGTCCCGTCACTCATGTATAAAATTAACACACAAAACATAAGTGGTGCGAGAAACTAGGTCGTAATCCTGACTGAAGGGTTGTAATGACCAATTATGTATGTATGCATTCATCATATAGAGATGTCATAAAACTGTGAACAAACGATCTACTGTGCTGTGCTTAATCTATTGCTCTAATGCTCAGTGTCATCAAGGACACTGTTGTGTTTAGCATCTGAAATGCGCCCAGTTGTTTAATTTTGAAATGAATAAAATGCCTCACAAGTTCGTCGTTGTATAGCAGGTAGTGTGTTAGCTTATTAAACGTGAGGCCACTATTAAAACCTCTGGTCAGAAATCTTCAATAATACGAAATCTGAAAAAATATTTCTTAGGCGACTTCCCTTGAGAATAAAAAAAAAATTTCATTAAAAATTTCTCAAAAATCTGTCACTTGGAGTCAGCCTTAAGCTGTAGGCTTCAACACTCGTGTATAAAATTAACACACACAACATAACTGGCATGAGAAGCTGGATCGAAATCCTGACTGAAAGGTTGTAATAATATGTAGAGCAATAGAGCTGCTACTAACCTTAGGTTATGCTTTCATAGTCCGATGGACGACTTAAGTCTCTTACTACTGTTGAGATTGCCTCGAACTTATTTGGTTTGAGAAGAGTCCCTGTGTATACTGTTCCAAATGTATTTTCTCAATCCCCAAAAAGTTTGGGATCCCATCAGTTACATGCAAGTTCACCTCGTTGTAGTTCTTGTGGCTGCTTATTGACCTGGGACTGAGTAGATGGTATCTTTATTTTCCCTACCTACTTGTTTCAGCTTTCTCAGATATTCTGTACTATCTTCGAGTTAACTTCATAAAAATCGAGTCTCTTTTACGTAATGTAAGTTGGCTTCCACCGAGATTACTTGTCTGACAATATTATGCGCTTATCGCAATGCAACTTAATGCCTGTCATGCTGGAACAATACCCTCGCTTAGCACTTCTTTAAGATATCTGAGGTAGGGAATTTTGTACTAGACTGGCTCTCTAACAAGGTGACCACACGACTACTTACTTGAGAATTATGTAGGCTGTGAAATCGGATATCTTTCGAGCGCAAACTTCAGGTCTATACATTCATACATAACTGCTCATTATAACCTTCAGTTAGAATTACATCCTAGCATCACCCAGCACTTATGTTGTGTGCATTAATTTTATACATGAGTTGCAGGTCCTACAGTTTAATGTCGATTCCGAACGACAAATTATTAAGAAGCGTTTTCATGGTAATTCAGTTCTATACTGGTAAGAATCTGGCACTACTCTCTTGATTGACTCTATAGGCCATTGTGTGTTATCGAGTAATTGGGTAATCGTTGTACCTGCTACAGCAAACACAATTTCACAGATTTTTAGCAGACAAAGATGTTTATGGTCTGTTGACAAATTCGTGGCTTTGCTTCATTTACGGACTAACCTGGTCGAAATTGGGTCAGGACCAGAGATCAGCAATGAATCGCTCATGAAATTTTGGATATGACTGAGTCAACAGTATTGAAATCCTCTGATTCATTCGTACTGATTTATAAGTACAGGTTGCAATGAGTATGAGTACAACGTTGACATCGAACTCATAACATTCGAACTATGTTTGATTCATACGCCTACTGATTAAAATCATAAATTTAGAAAAATACTTATAATGAATATATAAATGAATATATATGAATATATTATAATGAATATAAATGATTCAGGTGACTTATACTTATTTTGTGATTCGTGTATACGATGAGTCGTGGAGAGTCGAAATCAATAACATCATGCGTATTGTGAAGTATGAGTACCATGAGTATTTCAAACTTTGTATATGAGTAATATGAGTATGACATTAAAATAAGTATGAATGCGTATAAGTATCAGAAATTATAAGCATGATTCGAATCTACTCATCGTTTTAAATACTCATTGCTGACCTCTGGTCAGGACACGAACCTACTTGGGTCTTCTTTGTCTCATTATACATGTTTCTATATATATACACTGTATTTATGTCTCATCGATTATTAGATTCTCTGAACTCTCAAGCTGGTTTTCAGATCGGTTCCCAGCCAGTCATGCTTATTAGATTTTAAGCTTTAACACTACCTATAGAGTAGCGTTTAGTAGGGCATTACAACAGGCCGTTATGTGTGTTCAATTGAACTGAAGCTGCCACTTCCTCGCCATTGCACTTCCTCCGACATACATATTTCATTTTATTAAATTTCTTTGAGTGTAAAATAACTTTTATGGTGTAATTGTACATAACATACACATATGTACATACATACATATGTATAGTATGAAGTAACGATGATAATAATGGAAATAATTTAAGTTATTGGATTTTAATGAGATTACATTCTGCATTACATGTTGGACAATTATAATGTTCGAAAGTAAATGTTGTAAGTTAAAGTGGCATTTGTTTGAAACGCATAAAATATGCAATAATGACAATATTTATATGACTTGAGCATTAATAAAAAATAAAAATTAAGCTTTATTCAATTTATGCTTGGTCTTACATGGCATTACAAGTAGAAATTTATGAAAAAAATAAGTACCAAACTATTCATATGACAATTGCACTTACAGCAAAAATTGCTGGGATTTGTAATGAAACTTTTGTTGTGTTAAACATTTTAAATAAATATTGAAATTATAAATTCGTTACATAAATTTAAAGTTTTTTATGAAAATAAAAAAAATCTAGAATACTGGTGTTTTGGTTTTACTTCGTTTAACATTAAAATTATAAAAAAAAAAACTACAAAAACAACACAATGAACTTGTTTACAAATTATCGCACTGCTTAATATAACAACAAACACCAGCACAAAAAAATGTTAAACAAGTAGACAAAAATATACCAACTTCAGTACAATAAAAAACGTCAACAACGATGTTTACATTTATAGAGATTTCGAGAAGGCGAAGTCATGAACGTTCCCCTTCAAGAACATTCATCAGAATGTTTACTTTGCCATATAAAAGGCAAGGTAAAGCAGGCGTCTTAGTAAGTAAAAGTTCAATCAGTCTTGTGTTAAGACGCTTTGCGTTTGAAGATCTCCGTTACAAAGATCTTTCCAACTATTGTCTAGTAATTGTTATTGTTTATGCAAAGGATGTAAACAGAGAAATAACAAACAAAGCAATTGTTGTTGTTACATCAAGTTGTGAACAGTGGCAGACAGAATTTTAGAATTTTAATTAAAATTAAACACAAATTTATTTTTATTTTATTTGCAATCTACGAGCTCGCATTTTAAACGTTTTTAAAAGGTAAAACAATATTTTATTTCGAAACGGTTGTAAAAGACGGACTCATTCTGACTAAACCTGTACTGTTTTGCCAAGTAATTAACTGCTCTTTAAATGTTATTTAAATTGCAAGTTTCATAAACTTCTAGTTTTACCAACAAACCAGTTACCTTTTCATAGATAGGCCCAGGCCCAGACTGCTAAATGAATGCTTAAAAAGTCTTGAGCAAAGCTCTCGAAGTTCTTCAATATATAATTTGCCAGTATAGCAATGGACATGTGGCAACACCAAAACTGTTAAGAGAGGTTTGACATATAGCTACGAATAGGCTAACAAACGAACAAAGTATTGCAGCGTTTTTTGTTCTTTTTTACCAAAATGAAAATATTGAATATTGAAATTTTAACGAGCTACTTGAAGATTGTAGAGGTGGCAACTGGATGACATTTTTATAATAATTATCGAATTTTTAAAATTAAGAGACTTCAAACAACAGATAACGTCATAGGAAGGTCAGGTATCGCAACCTCTTAAGAAAGAGTAAGATTTAGTCAGCAAAAAGTTTCTGCTACCAACAGGACGTGTTTACAGAGGGAGTGGTTCGAAACGACAGATGCCAACTTATCATCAGGTGGTTTTCCTATAGTAAACCAATAAACCTACTTACCATATCCGAAAAAACTTGATTAACAACAGTAAGAATAAAGCAAAGAAAATTATCAGAAACAATATGCGCATGAATTATTAATTAAAAAAGCCATCCATTGGCAATTGGTTTTTCTAAATTTATATTAAAAGAATAGGAGCTGTATGAAGTCGTTATATTCTGGTAGATAGTATGGTGGCTTATTAGACGAGATACCGTGGCCTAAACTCTCGAACGAAACGAAATGTGAACAAAAAATTTAGGCGACTCATTCTCAACAGCCTTTTGACAAAAACGCAGAGAGTTTTTCATGTAATCTTTTGCTCGGAGTCGATGGTAAACTGTAGGTCACACCACTCATGGATAAAAATTATCATATTAAACAAATGTAGTGTAATAATCTAGGTTATAATCCTAAGTAAGTGACCAATTAATTAACAAATGGCTGTATTTAGACAATACCTAATGATTGAACCAAGTGAAATTAAAATTTTTCGTATTTTTTTATTTTATTTAGAGGCTTGTGGTATGACTCACTCATTACTAATGAAAATGGTGAAGATTTGCAGTACATAAAAAACCAAAAAGTTTTTCCCTTCGCTTGCCTAGTGCTCTGAAATGTAATCAAACATATAATAAGGTTTAGCACATCTGAGATACTACTTAAATTTTTTGGACATAGGCTCATCAGACCTTTTATGTTCCCAAATCAACTGAAAATCAAAACAAATTAGTTGCAAATATTGCAGATGGGAATTTTAAAAACATTTTTTGAACTAAACTGCCTTTTATATGATCCGTAATAAAGTGGTTGTTGATGGACACAGTCGCTGAAAACGTCTTTAAATTTAAAAATTTTTATTCTTCTGAATTTTTCCTCTACAGTTGGGATCTTTTCAGTTGCTTTAATTATTTTTCACCTCGCATGTCCTCAACACTCTTTTTTTCGTTTAACTTTCTAGGCTAGCCACAATTTAACGATAGTAAATGATGCTAAGCTTAGTTTCACAGGTCCAACTATGTATGTCGCTTGATCAAATGACATATGTTATCTGAAATTTTTAAAAGTTCAACAAAAATTGTAAACCATTTAAAATTACTGCCTATTAAACCGACTTTGTTAAAATTAATTTTGAAATGTTGTTTCTTATTTATTCTTTACTTTATTTGAAATAAAAATTATACTGCCTAGTGTAGAGTGCATGCCAAAAAATTCATTCTTTAATATTTTTATCCAACACAAAACTAATAAATGAAATTAAACTAAGCCAAATGGCAAATAAAAATTTTTACGAAGAACACAGGATATTAAAAAGTTATTTCAAATTTTGCACACATATATGGGTCTTTCCGCGTGTAAGAATAAGGACACTCCCTTAATATTATAATCCTTTTTTGGTTTTGTTTTTTCATCATATTTACTTAAGGCCATTATTAAAACTTATCGTTAAAGTTGGGTTTAACTAAAGGTAACTTTAGATAAAGTGAACTTTAAAATCAATTTTAACTTCTTTTCGTTATTACAACTTACAGATAAAATAAAGTTAATTTTTTCAAAAATATGGCAGTGCCGGAGCAATGCCGATAACACTCCTCGATTAAACAAGTTTTTTAAACGCAGTGGCAACGACGGGCTTCGTTTTTTATGGCAAGTTGAAGTTCATAAACTTAACTTTAAAAGTTACCGGTAAGATGATCCTCCCTTTAGCTTAACGCTCACTTCCACCTTATTGTTCACATATAATAATGAAAAACAATTTATCTGCCCGTTAAAATCATCCCTTTAGTTAACGTCAATTTGTAATAATGGCCCTTAAAGTAATTCTAATTTGATTAAACAATAACAAAAACATCTTAAAAAAATATGTCCAATCCAGAACGATATTGAATTTTATTCCGGCTGTTTTTTACAGGAGTTTTTTTCAAGCATTTCAAGTATTTTCTCTCTTTTTACTCAAGGTCTTAAGAGATATTTTTTTACAGTATTCAAGTCCTTGATATAAAACTACCTAAATCGTACATAAGGCCTCGTTTACAACTTTTTGAGTATTTTTCTATACGTAAAAATTAACAGAGTTGCCGAGCTTTCAGTACTTTGCAGAAGTCTTTGACGTTTTTCAACCACTAAATTATCGAATGTTTGTCCTATTTTGGAGGTGAATCCGCATCATCAAATAATGTCATGGTGAACATCTATTGGGATACACGCGGTGTAATCTATATTGACTGCCTTCAAAATGGGGAAAATAGCCAGCTTCTTGGGTCAATTTAATGAGGATTTGTAAATGAAGTAAGCTTTTGTGTGATTTCCGACAAGTACCCACAGGTCACCTTGTCAGAGAAAAAAATTCCCTACCTCCGATATATTAAAGAAGTGCTAAGCGAGAGCATTGTTCCAGCATGACAGGCATTAAGTTGCATTGCAATAAGCGGGTAATATTGTCAGACAAGTAATATCCGTGGAAGCCAACTTAGCATTACAAAACGAGACTCGACTCTAAGATAGTATAGAACGTGTGAGAAAGCCGAACCAAGTAGGTAGGGGAAAAAGGATACTATTTGCTTAGTCCCAGGTCAAAAAGCAGCCGCAAGAACTTTCAACAAGGTGAACTTTCATGTAACTGATGGCATATCAACCTTTTTGAGCAACCTTTAAGAGCACAGGTGCAGAAATTGCTCATTGATCTTATTCTCTGTGTTTAGACACGAGTAACGTTTTCGTATTTCTAAACCTGAAGAAATACATCGGCGGAATGGTAGTCAAATCTCTTTGACGATGAAATCAAGTCAAAAAGTTTTATTTGTTGTAAGAAGTTTTGCTGAGACAATATTTCTTCCAGAAACTTTAGGGCATATTGATAAAATTGTTGTACTTTTACTTGCTTTACAATAATCATTTTCTTCTTCAACTTCCAAGTTTCCTTTTAATATTACAAAGCTCTTTACATTTTTCGCATACAGTTCGTCAGCAATAGTCATGCGTTTTGACGAACGAATTGAGTTTTTTTTTCTGACAATTCTAATTATTTTCCTACGAACTTAAGTTCGATGTTGAATTTTTAAAATACTAACTTTGTTATACAAATAAATCTTTAACCTGTTCACTAAAACAGATGATTAACAAAAGCCTGATGACGATAATTACTTTCGAAGCCGCCGTAAGTTGTGCGTTATCTTATTAGACATTAAGCCACGGTTCAAACCCCAGCTCAGATATCAAGAACAAAATGAAATAAGAAAAATTACTTCCTCTGCGACTTAATCTCAGAAGATTTCTGGCAAAAATTCTGAGAGTAAATGAAAATTGGCATGAAAAGTTTCTCAAAAATTTGTCGTTCGAAGTTGACTGCTGCTTTAAATGGATAATGTGGATAAATTTAACACACACAATATAAGTGATGTGTGAAGTTTGGTAGTAATCCTGACTAAAAGGTTTTAATTATCTATTATGTATGTATGTATGTACAGTATTGATAGCACATCCATCAATAACTCTTTAAGAACTGCAGCATAATGTGTGTAGAGCTTAAAGGAGACTGTTTAAAAGAAAATGATTTTTTTCCCTAAGCCTCACAAGCTTAGTACCCAACAAGAATTTCTTGTACAATATTACACACTCAGACAAGAATATTTTAAAAATATTTATTTTAAAAATATGCTTTAATGTGAAATGTCCCATATATAAATATTAATTTCTGTGTGCGATAAATTTTAGTGTGCGAAAAACGCACATTCATATCTCATTAGGCATAAGAGGCTTAAGCTCAATAAATTTTGTCAAAAAGTCAGACTCAGACAAATACTTTACACACTCTGGGACAACATGCTGGATTCCAAAGCCAACAACAATGAAAAAAATTTACAAATAACGAATAGAACTGTCACACCCAAAAGAGAGAAAGAACAACAAAAAAATTTGAATAAAAAGACACTCAACAAACACACTCGTACGAAAACAAACAAAAAAATGAAAACGAAAACGTTTAAGTCTAAACAATCGAAGCATTTCTCTAGAAATGCATACATGGAACGCACAACAATGTGGTACGTGGTATGTCAGGTTCGGGGTTTTATTTAAAAAAAATCTGTATGTAGACTAAGAGACTAGAGAATAAGTAGGTAATATTCAACTTAGTTGTGCAACTGAAAATAATGGAAACCATCTGAAGACTATGGCCAGACCATGTGGCTTTGGAGAGGAGTAAATGAACAATTGCTGGTTTAAAAGCCTTTAAGTCTCCGAGACTAGCCCTTCTCTAAAATATGAGACTGCAGTTCGTCTTAGGCAAATTATGTAATGTTGGGATGATTTCATACCAAAAGAGGAGCTGAATAGCCAGATCACACCTAAGGATTATAAACAACTTTTTTTAAAGACTGTGGAGAGGATCATAAATATCAGTATACGCCATGGTCAAGGATAGCAATTGACATCCAAGAGACAACGTGCATATAGTAAGGAAAGATCGACCGATACAGTCATACATACCCTAAAGTCAGAGAATGTTAGACAATTTGCTAGGACGATAGAAATATACCTTGACTGTTTTCTAGAATATGGAGGCGATCATCAATAAAGTTGGATTGGATGTCATAAAGAGCACACTGACGTGATTAAGTGTACAGGTGGACACATACATAATTAGCCATTATAACCCTTCAGTCAGGATTACGTCGTAGCTTCTCACACCTCTCATGTTGTGTGTGAATTTTATACATGAGTGGCGGGACCTACAGTTTTAAAATCGACTCCGAACGACAGAATTTTGAGAAACTTTTCATGGCAATTTTATTTACTCTCAGAGTTTTTGCCAGGTGGAATAATTTGCGAAAGGAAAATCTATCCAGTAATCTAATATTTCAATCTAGTTCACAAGGATCCCACTAGACGGGGTGATTTCCCCTTTTCTATGAAATCTTTTCATGAACGAGTTGCTAGTAACTTTGAAACAAGTCAGCTGTAAGATGACGTATACAATTTCAGATAGAGTTGTAGATCCTATTAGAGAATGTTTTCAGAATGTTAAAAGGTGGTTGTAATTCTAGCGATGTCAATAACGTAAATACGAAGGTGGTACTTAGGTACAATCCACCACCTCATCGCCCATTGAGGCTGTATGGAACGAATTTTTGGATTCTGAAATGAGGCACACTTTCTGCTGTTGATTTTGAATTAGAAATAGTCCTGTAAGAATTCATTGATCACTATGCACTGTGGCCCAAAATCCCAATCTAGCCGGACAAAAGTCATTTTTTAAAATATTTAAAAAGTAAATTTTTTGTGTGATAATATGTTGACAAGTGTCTGAAGTACATAACGGCATATTTTTTTTCTTTAAACAGCTACACTACCATTGATATATTGCTTCAAATACAAGTAATTGCTTGTTGGCTAAAAAATTAATATCTCAAGTGACATTTAACAGTGCGCGTGAAATTGTCGTGAAAATATAATAGGAACAATTAAAAAAAATTTTTTCGTTTAATTATTATAACAAAGGTATGAGTAACAAAATACTATTTAAATTTTTCATAAAATATGTTTTCTTTATAAATAAAATGCAATTATGTACATGTGTGTTTTAAATGTGAAATTTTTGTTTAATGTCCGAATTCAATTAGAATTTCAAATGGTAATTTATCGTACTTAAACTTTAGTTTTTATGTGGTCGTCATCTATATATATGTAGCTTTTTAATGTTTAAAAAATTACTTGCCGGATTTTGCCCAAACGATTTTTATTTCATTTAGAGTTTAACATGTCCATTACAAGAAAAGAGCTGTATAATACTTGGCGTAATGAAAAACAATTAACTAAGAAAACTGATGCTGTTGTTAAATACGTTGTTGCTAAGATTGGTATTAAGAATGATGTAACGGATAGCTGTTACAGAAAAGTAAGGCAATCTGCTCGAATGTTTGTATGCATTTGAACGAAAAAGTTGGCAGAAGCCAGTCGAACAAGGCTCTCGTTCGAAGATAAAAATAAATATTGGTTAGAAGGGTATTTTAATATTCCACCTAAATTTTCTCCATCATCTCGTGTTGAAGGATGCTTGAATGGACCTTCAACCTCCAATTATGGCAGGCCTTCTAAGGAATTTTTATGTAAAACTGAGAGAACAAAGCGTAGAAATGTTGCTCCTTTATTAGAGACTTGGTCGGCAGAATAACTGACTTTTGCTGCTGGAACAAGCAGCAAAACTATAAATTATTCTCCCTCTAAAGCATTAGAAATAAAAAATGAGCTTTTCTCCTCCACAACCGATCCTTTAGACAAATGAGGAGGCGTTAGCTTTGTATGTCGATTCTATCTGTTGCAGTTTCCATGATATAAGACTTTTAATACTTAATTCTTAAGGTAGGGGTGGCACTTCATCCATTTAAAACTTTTGAATAATTTTGAAAAATGTGAAAATTTTAGGATAATCGGTTCAGTCGTTTTGTCGTCTTTAGGCTTCAAACAGACTCGCAAAAAACAAATTTACATACATACACACATTCATACACACAAATATACATTTGATTTTTTCTCTCCAATTATTTATATTGATGAAATCTATAAATGTACAAAGTTTCAAGTCGGTACGGCTTTGCAAAAGCGAGTTATAACTTTTGTCCGGCTAGATTGAGCATTTGGATCACTGTGCTATGCTTAGAAAAATAGGATTTCGGGCTTAGGTTGACTCATTGGATATACAGATCAGTAGTGAAACCTATTTTGCCTTTCGGGTGCCTGGTATAGTGGAAACCCGTTGATATGAAAACTTAAGTAAATTCTTGCGGCGAATACAAAGATACGGCTGCATCATTTAGACTGTTGCACTACGGACTGCATCTGCGTAGGCGTAAGACACAATTTTACGCTTCTCTTCCCGCTGAACCTTTGTGGTAAAGGCGCGAATCGAATACTAGGAGAATTGGAATTTCAAAAGGAAGTTTAGACGATCCATTCCAGTTAGAGGAAAATAGTATAACGGACCTCGTGAACTACCTTCTGAACACTTTACAAACGAGCTTGTAAACGAAATAACTGAATGATTCAGGGTATAATATTGTTGAGGGAAATTACAAAATGGAAGAGTTGATCAGTTCAGATGCAAAAATTTAATTTTGAATGAGTTTCCTACATAAGGAATTTTTTTTTGGGAATCCTGCCAACTTTACGTTTCATGGGTAACTTTGGATACGGAACAGATACCTTTGCAACTCTGTACAAAACTAGATTAAGAGCACAAGGAAAGACTGCTGAAACTTCAGAGAAACACGCTTAGTGTGGTTGTCGAAATCATTACTGGCCATTACATTGTGAGTACATTGCTCGCTGAATTCGTAGTGGCCATATGGTCATTACTTATCGACTCCGAGGTGTATAACTTTCAAAAGTTACAAACTTCAAATCAATGAAACTGGTTAATTGATAAAACAAAAAAGTCTGTGATATTACAATGAGCCATACGTGATCTCAGTGTGTTTATTCTCTTGGGATTTCAACAACTTCTACATACCTACGGGAAGTCAAGGAGGTCTATAGAAAAGCGTTACTTAAGGCTTGCTGCACATTTTGCTGAGACGACGTTTCTTCCAGAAACTTTAGGGTATTTTGATGAAACATTTTGTTGTTTTATTTGCTTTACTGTGATCTGCTAATCCTTCAACATTAATGTTTTCTTTCGATATTCAAAAGATCTTTACATTTTTCGCAAAGAGTTTGTCAGCAATAGACACCTACGAGGTTGGCCATTGATTTTGGTGAAAGAATTGAATTTTTGTTGATAATTTTAATTATTTTCCTATGCGCTTAACCCTGGACGGTTACTCTTCATTTTTGTACATTAAGGTTACTCTTGGTTGAATCGACGAACATTTTAATCCTGGATAGTTACTGTTCGTCGAATCGACGAAGCTCATTTACTCTTTATCATATAATTCTTTTAAGTTTACCAAACTTCGGTCTCTTTATCAACAAGCTTAATTGATCTACGAAAGCTTGCTTGAGTAAACTTACTCTGGCCAAAAATGGGTGGCCTAGATGGTCATTTTTGTACAGTAAGATTACTCTTCGCTGAGGAACAATCAAAAATTAAAAAAAAATGGGGATAAAAAAGCGAAATTTGGTCAAACATAAACGAGTTATATGATAAAGAGTAAATGAGCTTCGTCGATTCGACGAACAGTAACCATCCGAGGTTAAGTTCGATGTTAAATTTTGAAAACAGATGATTCAGGCTGAAACAAAAGCCTGGTGACGATAATTACTCTTGAAGCCGCCATAGATTGTGTGTTATCTATTAAACATTAAAGCACGGTTCAAACCCCAGTGCAGACATCGAGAACAAAACGAAAAAAGAAAAATTACCTCTTCTGCGACGAAAAATTTCCACGAAAAGTTTCGCCACTTGTGGATAAATTTAACCTTCACAACATAAGTAATGTGAGAAGTTAGGTTGTAATCCTGACTAAAGGATTGTAATGATCAATTATGTATGTATGTATGTACATCCATCAATTCACTCTTTAATTCAATTTCGACTGTATTGCCAGATGTTCTATAATTTTAGAATTTGAACTTGAAATACCCTGTATATTGCTCATCTTATACACAGAGGCAAAAAGAAAACAAAAAATGAAAAACCAAGCATGCAACCACAACATGACAGATAGATGGCTTTAACCAACAACAACAACAACAGCAGCAACTTTCAAAAAAACAAACAAAAAAAACTCTAAAATACCACTAGAAATGCAATGTATCTTCGTTAATGTGTAAAGTTGAGGACATCAGTTCAAAAATACCGCAAAAACAAAAAACCAACTGAATATACGGGGGAAAAAAGCCAAAAACAAAATTTTAGGCAAAGGATGCAATACAATAGAAGTGGAACCAGAAGTGGAAGTAGAAGAGATGAAAGAAAATGAAAGGAAAGGAGGAACACATTTTTGTTTAGGCATGATTTATGGTTAAATTATTTAAAGAAATAGAAAAATTATAGTTACGCAAAAGTTCCTTCTTCTACTTCTTCTTGTTCCTGTTCTTCCTTTTTATGCCTTCCTCTTTACATTTTTACGCTGTTGTATTTGGCAAACGTTTTATCAAAAAACGTAGGAAATATTAACGCACATAAGCACAGCTATATATGGAGACAGCTGAAGAAATATTTACACTTGGAATACACCATAAATAAATCGTTTTATGTATTAAAGGATAATAAATAAAAAGCTCTGAACGTAAGCTGAGGATGTGTTTGTTTGTTTGTCTGTTTGTTTCAGAACTTTTTTTGCACAACATTGTTTACGAAACTTTTAAACTCTGATGAATTTATTTGAAATTTTTGTGGCTTTCTTTTAGTTTCTTTTTGTTTTTTTGTTATATTTTTGTAAGAAGATTATACGTAATAATTTTAAGCTTAAGATGCAAAATAAATATGTATTAATGTTAACTAACATTGCCTTGGTTAAGGGTTTTGTTTTCTTTGCCTTCTTTTGTTTTTTTCTCCAAATGTAAAGTCTTCTATATTTGTCACATAGAAATTCTTAGCAAACGTATCAATTATGCTATTAAAACTGAAAATCATTTATCATCATCAATAATATTTTAAAATATCTTTAAGATACGTATATGAGACAAAATAATTAATCCAAAAATACTTTGATTAATCATAAGGTAAAACCACAAAAACAAATTTTAAGTAAAATGTGAACACATGTGTATCCGGAAAAGTAAAGCAACAAATAGACATCGTAAATACTTTGGTTATCTAACTAAATAGTTTTATATTTTTTTCGAACTTCACCGGCCTCACACTAACCCACCCTCACCCGACCGCGGAGGGCTCGTCCCCATAACGTAGGGACACGTACACACTATAGTCCGGACTGTAGCGGGTAAGGGAAAAGTAATGGCAACGAGAACATAAATCAGCTACAGAACTTAATCACAAGCTGAATAAAGAAACAATAAACAGGAACTACCTATGACAAGAGCGAAAATACATTTTTATATAATAATTTACAAATTAATGCCAGCATATAAGCTACGTTTTATATTACAAACACTACAATTAAAAACAACAAAATCATAATATAAGTTAAAATCATTACATAATCTACGAAAAGGAAAATTACATCCATAGTTCGTTCTATAAAAATCTAAAGAAAGAGGACGATAGTGCCGTGAAAATCTTGCTGGAAATCTTTGCTGGTTACAAAGCAAAAACTCAGAATCGATATCCCCTTTAACCAGATTAAAAACAAAACAAATCCCTAAAACAGCCCTTCTACGTTCTAAAGTTGAAAGTTTTATCAAACCTAATCTAGCCTCATATGACGGAAACCCATTGGCACAATCCCATCCTAAGCCACGTAAACAGAATAATAAAAACTGCTTCTGCACAGACTCTATTGAATCACTATGACAACGATAGTATGGATTCCAAATAATAGACGCATACTCCAAAATAGGTCTAACAAGTGAAATGTATAGCAGTCTTGTTATATAAGGATCAATTAATTCCCTAACCCATCTTTTCACAAAACCAAGGACAGCCCGAGCTTTGCCAATCATCATACTAATATGATCAATAAAAGAGAGTTTCATATCCAATAGTACTCCCAAAAGTTTCCAAAAGGCAAGAATTAATCACATAAGTGGACGAAATTACGCCCCCGCGAGAGAAAACCATGCATTTACATTTTTTCAAGTTAAGATCCATTAAATTAATTCTGCACCAAGTTACAAACAAATCAATATTTCGCTGAAGAACAGCCTGACCATGATCATCATCAAAAGTATAAAATAATTTAACGCCGTCAGCATACATCAGAATATTACAATCAGAAATAGCACAAGGAAGATCATTAAGAAACAATAAAAGCAGTAAAGGACTATAAAAACCCTGGTGTGTTTTATATAGCTAAATGTCCATTACAACCATTTAGTCAGGATTACGACCTAGTTTCTCACACCACTTATGTTGTGTGCGTTAATTTTTATACATGAGTGGCGGTACCCACAGTTTAGAGTCGACACCGATCGACTTTTGACAAACTTTTCATGGCAATTTTACTTACTCTCATAGTTTTTTCCAGAAATCTGGTGAGAGGATTTCGCTAAAGAAATATTTTTTCATATTTCGTTTAGTTAGAACTGCCTAGGATTTGATTCGGGGCCTCACGTCTAATACGCCAACACAGTACCTACTAGACCGCGGCGGCTTCATGTTGTGTATGTTAATTTCATACATCATTGGCGACTCCCCTCAGCAAATTACTGACAAAAATTCTGAGAGTAAATAAAATTCCCATGAAAAGTTTTCCAAAAAAACCTGTCATTTTAAATCATCTTTAAACTATTGTTCTCACCACGTGTGAATAAAATTAATGCACGGAGCATAGGTGGTGTGAGAAGCTAGGTCGCAGTCCTGACTGAAGGGTTGTAATAATCAATTAGGCTATGTATGTAACAGAGGTCAGCAACGAGTATTCAAAACGATGAGTAGATTCAAATCATACTTATAATTGCTGATACTTATACGCATTCATACTTATTTTAATGTCATACTCATACTACTCATATTCAAAGTTTGAAATAGTCATGGTACTCATACTTAACAATACGCATGATGTTGTTGATTTCGACTCTCCGTGACTCATCGTATACACGAATCACAAAATAAGTATGATTCGCGTACGAACACTGCAGTACTCACAAGAAGGTTGTGTGTTTGCTCTGCTTGCTGTCTTTGTCTTTTTTGTTTATGTGTCTTTCTTCTTTCTTTGTAAATGCAACAAGTAAGACTGTAAATTTTGATGAATGATTCGAGTCACTCGTGCCATTTATGAGTATTATAAGTATTTTTCTAAATTTATGAATGTGAACCAGTAGGCGTATGAATCAAACATATTCCGAATGTTATGAGTTTGATGTCAACGTTGTCCGCATACTCATTGCAACTTGTACTTACAAGTCAATGTTGTACTGAGTACGAATGAATCAGACTAGTTGGACTATTGACTCACTCATACTCAAAATTTCATGAGTACTTATGAGTAGCGAAAAAGCGATTCATTGCTGATCTCTGGTATGTAAACATAACACTTCACTTTACAATACACTTCTCCGAAAGCGTTCTTTAAGTATAGTATCTAACTGATTTTCATAAAGTATAAGACGTATATGACAGTTTCTCGAGCAGCTTATATAGGGTGGATGATTTAAAACTGCAATAATACAAAAACGATTTGAAATATTGCCAAATTTTAATTAGAAATGGAATGTTATTTCATTGAGATGGCTGCCTCGGCTAAGGCCTCAGAGTACGTCATTCGATCGGATAAATTTCCATGTATTGTTTCGAGTGTATGGGATCGTATCTCGGCAATGGTATCACGAATGCTGGGCTACAAATGCCCAATTGTTTTTGGTTTGTCGGCATAACACTTTTCTTCAACGACGCCCAACAGAAATCAGTCCCACGGTGTAAAATTGCAGCTTCTTAGCGCCCAATTGACATAACGATTTCGGCTAATTAAGCGGAAATCACATGTTCGACGCAATAAATTGATTGTGCCATTATATTTGTGGCAAGTTGCGCCGTCCTGTTCAAACCAAACATCGTTCACATCAATACAATGAAGAGCGGGTGCAAAAAAATCGGTTATTATGGTTGCGCCGTCCTCATATTTAAAGAAAATTGGCTACGCTCCACAAGCCACACCAAACAGTCACTCGCAATGGGTGCATTAGCATTTGTAAGACCACGTGTAGGTTTTCTGAGTACCTAATATGGCAATTTTGCTTATTAACGTACCCACCAGGATGAAAATGGTGATTTCTTTTGGCAAAATCGACATCATCGTGCAGTTTCTCGTTGACTCAACGTTACTCAAGCCTAAATTGATTCATTACATTCAGTGGAGATAGTATTTTGAATTGTGTGACAGAATAGAATGACATAAGTGTTGCCAGAATCGAAATAACCGATGATTAAAATTTAAAACAATAGATGGCACCCTATACTTCTTCTTCGCCTTCCTCTCAGCAGCTTTTTGGCAAAAACTCTGAGAGTAAATAAAATTGCCATGAAAAGTTTTTCAAAAATCTATCGTTCGGAGTCGGCTTTAAGGTCCCTCCACTCATGTATAAAATTAAAATTAGTCGTAGTCCTGACTGAAGGGTTGTAATGGTCAATTATGTGTGTAAACGTGCTCTCTAATACCGTCTTGTTGTCTCCAGATGCTTTCTATTATAGTTAATGATTAATGATGATAATAACGGGCTCTGTTCTGCTTTACGGCAGTGAGATCTGGGCGGACGTATTCAAGGCCGACTGTAGAAGGAAAATCTTATCATCGGTACAACGAACCGCCACTTAGAGTGGCATCGGCGTATAGGTCTGTATCTAAGTCAGCAATACTGGTAATCAGTGGTGTGATACCTATAGGTCTGCAAGCAAGCGAACGGAAGAAAGTGTGGGAGACTAAAAACGTGCACGGAGAGACAGTAAATGTCGACGACGCCAGAAAGCGAACCATGCAACAATGGCAAGAGGAATGGAACACTGAGACGAGTGGTAGATGGACGGAAAAACTTCTCCCAGATATTACCCGCTGAATGGAGAGGAAATTTGTTGAGGTTAACTACTATCTGACACAACTGTTATCTGGACACGGTTATTTTTGTAAGTACCTATTTAAAATGGGGCAAATAACACCACCAAATTGCATCTATGATGACGCATCGATTGATGGTGCGGAACACACTTTCTTTAATTGTGAGAGATGGAGACTGCAAAGAAGGAGTCTTGAGGCCAAAGTCGGCGTCTGTACTGTCGAGAACTTCTGCGATGTAATTCTGAACAGTGAGGAGAACTGGAATAGTATAGTCAGATACGCTGAAGACTTACTGAAATCTAAGAAAATTTACTTGGATGAGAGAAGAAGAATGGACGTTGTTACACCTTCTCGGAATTCGGTACGCAATCCGGACGCGGATATGGATATGAAGGGACCAAATGGCCAGACGGACTCCACTTCGAAGTAATACCACAGTAGTTCCGGAGTGGGCATAAGGAGTCCAAAAGAGGAGGGGGAGGTTTAGTGGGTGAGGGGCCAACACTCGGGGTTTAGTGACGACTGCCCCTATGGTGCGGTTAGGTATAGCTAATGCACATGCAGCTTACCTGAGGCTGCAGTTACAAAATTGTTGTACTTGCTGCGTTGCGTCTATTGTGTTTATAGCATTACATGTGTTGTCTGCCAAAAGACCTTCGTTATCAAAATTAATTCTAGATGAGGGCCTAAGAAAATATCGAAGACAAACATATACATACTAATTAATCAATTGCTTTAAAAATTGAGTTTCCCTAGTTAATATGATACAATAGAAAGGAATTAAAAACAACTTATGTATCAATTTTATTTTCTTTTTTTTTCCTCAACACTCAAAGAATATCAAACATATCTCCGCTTAACATCAAGTCAATCGGAATTCATTTTAAAATTTAATTTTGTCGGTATTGGTTCTCAGAAAAAAGTTCATTTTAATATTCGATTTTCCAGCTTGGGCTGTGCATTGATGAAACAGTCATTGTGTCAGTCATTAATGAAGCCCCTTTTAAAAGGCATATAAATTTCTAAAAATCATTTTGTATGGCAACAAGTTAGAAAATGTTTGGTTATAGCAATCCCATAACGGTTGCCTTTGGTAAGTGAATTATGGTCATCATCATATTTTCGGTTTCACATCATTAAATTGAGAAAAATTCATCAACTAATGGCCTCAATAACGTTAATATTGACCACGCTGACATTGTTTTGCCACATACAGTGGTGGTCTAATAATTAGAAACGACTTAGCAACATGTATGTTTGTTCATTTGTTTTACAGTTTTCACTGCGTACCTGGGATCAAAGGCTTTGTTTGGGGGACGTCTTACATACGTTTTTCCATCAGATTGGGACAAATTAAACTTAGATTCGTCACTCCAGAGAACTCTGTTCCAGAAGCATCGTTTCTAATTATAAGGCCACCACTGTATATGCCTAGTTTCCGTGGCTTCAGTGCATCATTAATTGTCATGCGTACAGAGGTGCATGCATTACGTAAATATGATGGTGATTTGGAAAATCAAAAGAATGACAATTGCCAACGGATGATTACATGAATGTTTAACTGCAGCATTATTGGCATCAGCGGATAAAATGTAACGACCAGAGGAGACATTTAACATGTTTATAATTTTTGCAAGGATGACAAAAATCATCACAAGAAAATTCAATGTAAGAGGCGTTTTATGGTAATGTACTCACGTTCAACCATGTAATATAACGCCCTGTTTTTTCTAGTTTTTTTTCTCTCGTTTTTCATTTGTGCAATTCAATATTCTTTCTTTGCCATACCAACCGCAATTTCTTAGGCAAAAATCTCTCACATACAATTGCAAAAAGAACAACAAGTCAATGCAAACAAACACATGCCTGGGGATTACAATTTCCATTTTTTATTTCAAAAAAAAAAAAGGAAAAGAAGAAAATTTGCTACACTGACACAAACAAAAAGCCATGAATAAGGATTTGTAGTGTGCAACATACTAGTTATTGTTGAATACAATACAGATGATAAGGTAGTCAAGTCAGCTCAATGAAATCGCATTCGATTCAATTGAAGCTGAAATTATTGATTGAATTCATGCCAATTTTCAGCTCAAACTTTGCCAATGCTTATGCATTTGTAAGCAGCATATGAATGTACATATTACCACCATCACCATCACCACCACCACCACCAGCAGCAGCAGTAATCACGTACATACACACACACTGCATGGAATGAATATTGTATTGTGCCCACATATACAACACAGTGGTAGTTGCATTTACAGGGTTTTTCAAGTTGTAGTTTCTTTTTGAATGAAGTTTTATTGCTGTTGACTAAGGTTAGGTTAGGTTAGAGGACGTGTACTTCCAATTAAGACAAGTACAGTACCCAGAGGTCAAATTGACCCATAATACAACGTCATAGTTTCTCACACCAGTTATGTTGTGTGTATTAATTTTGTACATGAGTGGTGGAGACCAACAGTTTAAAGTTGACTCCGAACGACAGATGTTTGAGAAACTTTACATGGCAATTTTATTTGCTATCAGAGTTTTTGCCAGAAATATGCTGAGAGGAAGTCGCCGAAGAAATACTTTTTGTATTTTGTCTTGATGTCTGGCCTGGGGCTCGAACCCTGGCTTTACGTCTAATAAGCCAGCACAGTACTAGACTATGGCGACTTCAAAGCTGTTGACTAATATTTCTCTTGTTTTTCATTCAGCAGGTGTCATACAAAGGGAAGTGTATCAATTCAAATTAACAAATGAAAACCTAGGCTCAGTAAAGTAATCCAGAGCGCTTCAATCGTATAAACAAGGAATACAGTGTAGAGTACCACTTCTAGAAAAGAGTTGACTCGAAAATTTTTTGAAAGAAAACAATTGCTAAGCTCGATGTATAATATGAGCTCATGTCGAGAAAAATGAGGGCTGAATGCATGCGAAAAAGTGAATTTCAATCGATTTAATGTTGATTCATTAACAGCTTTATTATTGCGTTCGCTCGATATACAGTAGCTTTGCATATGAAACAGGAGTTAATATAACCATTAACCATGGTTCTTCGATAAAATAAATAATCTTCGGCCAGTTTCAAGCCAGTAAAAATTCGTCATTAAAGGTGATCGTTTGGCTTCAACTCTTGTACGAGTTGTATTTGGCAAGCCAAGTTTTTACTTAAAATGTTTTACGCAGTAGAAGGACACAGACAACAAATTGAAAACAACGCCGATATGATATTTCGAGATCTTCTTCAAGACTTCATATTACAGCAGCAATGTTCTCTTCGGAACACACATTTTTGTTTGGTAGATTATTTTCAATGAGTGCCGAAATGAAACTGCACCAATTGTTTGCTAACTAAGTCCATTATATTAATCGTACAATAGACGGGAAACAATTTATTTTATTCAAAATAAATTTCTACAATTTGTTCTGGTAACTTGCCAAACCTTGGTGAACATAAATGTCAATACATGCAGCTATCTAGAAATGGAGAACTGAAACTCTATATATTAGAATTTAGAGGACCGCTCAGTTCCAAAAACACTATTTCATGTTTGTCGTTTCGCTCAAGATAATATGCTGCTGTAGGGTTGTGAGCTACTATGAGTGGTGTTACCGTACTGACGCTGAACATTACCCTGACAATTGTCAGCACAACAGAGTTGTCTGATAAATTATAGAGAAACTCCATTGAGATCGGAGGCAGTACTGTACTGCAGTAAGTTTATACAATAATAAGGGACAAGATAGGTGGTAATCAATGGAGAAGTTCGGGACCGGTACCGGACTACCGAAAATTCCGGTAATTATAAGGGCGGTAATTATAAGAATAATTAGGTTAATAATTAAACTACAATAATTTTGAAAACATGGTCACTGTACAGTTAGAACGAAAATCTCTTTTTTATAAACAGTTTCAAAAATGTGAAACGACACAAAACCACAAAGACCAAAAAAATTGCGAAGACGCTTCGTAATTGATTAACGGAGCTGCACTGCACCTGAATTTGTTGTGACAGCTGAGACTAGCAGGTCGCTAATTATTTCCGAACAATACCGAGCGCTTCCGGATGATCCCGAACTACCCCGAACACTTCCGATAGCTCTCTAGAGTTTTTATTTGCTTTAAAGACATACTTTTGGAGGAAACCAAAATTTTCACAATTTTCCGGAGCAATGCCGGACTATCGGGCATTCCGGACTATTGGATGCCGGACAAATGGACTTCTACTGTATATGTCCGTCAATACATGCAATAGCTGACGCAATAGCTTACAAAACAATAAATTTATTGCCAATGAAATTGCAGGTCCGAAAAATTTTACGAAACTTAACCTAAGCTAAACATTTCTAATATGTTCATACGTTTTTATAAACTTTACGCACCACACACAATAGAGCTTAAACGACGTGCATTTCACTGGCAACGTTGCATTTCGTTCTATTTACACTTTATTCAATATCGGTCTGGCAACTCTCTGAATTTAAAAGTTGAGTTGTTATTGTTATTTTTTCACTTTCGTGAAATTTCTTCTGTAATTTTGTTTTCTTTTTTTTTTTCTTCATGTCTCCAGAAAACACTGTGAATAAATACCTTAGCAATGAAATATTTCCATCGAATTTATAAAGAGAGAGGACCTCTGTAAACCCTGTGACTGTATGCTTAATTTGTGTTAAAGCCTTTACTTTTTTCAAGCTCTTGGAAATACTGACTATTTCGGATTCAGTCCAGAGATTCAATCCATAGCAATATCTTTTAGTATAATTTTCAAGAAGTTAAATAATCGAGAGCCATTTATTCACCCTCATTTTATTCAGTAAGCCTGAAAATATGACCTTGTTCGCCTCTACAGAAGTTAAGTGGTTGTCCAGAACTCTTTATTAGAAGACTCGTGGAATCCTGCAATATGTTCGTTTTAAAAAAAATTATTTTTCTGCATATCGTTTATCCAAATAAATCATAAAATTGATGAAACAATGCCACAAAAAGGGACGGAAAGTTTATGAAAATTTTAATAAGAACGATATCGTTAAATGCTCATTGAATGACAAACTTGAAAGACCCTGTAATAAGAAACAGAAACATACGGATGTACATCAGCGTTTTGGTTAAATGAATTTACCAGCTCAGCCGAAAATCACTACTCGGGGCACGTAGTACTTACTCTATGTTTAGCACCGAAATACTACTCCACATTTACGACTGACAATAAACGTGTACCAAAAACATTCATAAACATGAAATTTTTTTTAGTTAAAAAGAAATGTAAAGGAATATTTTCTTCTTTTATGGAGTTGTAGAATAAAATATGTACATGACAATGCTTGTCGAAATTTAATGAAAATTTTAAAAACCCATATGTAGATAATTACTTTTGTCTGTTGTATTGCAAATAATGATTTCCTTCTTTTAAAGGTCTTGCGATCATAGTATTGCATCATAATATGCTTTCGTTATTGATTTGATTGAAGGTAATATATTGATGAGATACACTTGCACACAGTAGAATAGTTTCCATTCATTTCGTTGAGTATAGCAGGGGCAATAGAATTTGAAAATAAATTCACAAAATTATCCGTGTTATTTGTAAAAGATTTTTGAAACCATAGGAAGCTGCCTTCATATTATACCGATGCTAAAGTGATCACTAGAATAGTGGAAGTACGACCGATAAGGAATTTAGCAAAATTTTTGACGCGCTTGTTAGGTATGAGTCTTTCAAAAGTTTGTTTATGAGCAAGCAGTACTTTGTAGAAGCGATGCGAATGGTCGATAAAAATATCAATTTTTATCAACAGTAGTAGAGATTATACTTGGGCCCAGTCAAAGAAATACGGACTCATTAGTTAGTGCTACTACCGGCCAAGCAGATGTTTTCAATCAACCGCAGGATCCAGATTGTTATCAGTATGGATAGCTCCTTGTCTACTAGTTGGTACGCCTGGTTATAAGTACATTTTCTGGTGAATTAATCTGTCCTTCACAGAACCCACATGTTGGACTGAAAGTGATCCCTATTCTAAACAAGTTTTCATTGAGTCCGCATGATGGTAAGTAACTATTTTCAGGCTACAGTCTGGAAAGGCTGCTGCATGGCTTAAATCTCTTCCCACATAAATCATCCAGTAAAAGTTTAGATGGTAATATACTCGTCTGACTAGAGCAGAGCCTCCTTCTTCTTCTATCTTCCTTTTGCCGAGAATACCCTCCCCCTCCCCTTTGGGAATAAATGCTAATCTCAGATCAATCTCTGGCAGTCCTAATTCGCACACAATTTGTTATGCTTCGAGCTCTGTTAAATTGACCGCTTTTCAATGGTGCTACTAATCACAAGGCCATTATATGTGATGTTACAAAAGATCTCTTAAAACTTTCCTTTATATTGGCAGTAAATGCCCGAAACCATTAAAACGAATTCAAATTTTTTTTGAACAACGATCGTGGCATACAGAACTTGAACTGATCATAAACCAAGACTGGAGAAGCTAAAAATACTAGAAAAAACTCCCGAATGTATGGAAAATAATTCATGTTTTTCGTATCGCGGTATTTTACAAATGCTTATTTAACCCACACATACATAATTGTCCATTACAACCCTTACGGATTACGACCTAGCTTCTCACACCATATGTTGTGTGCGTTAATTTTATACATGAGTGGCGGAACCTACAGTTTAACGTCCGCTCCGAACGACAGATTTTTGAGAAACTTCTCATGGAAATTTTATTTACTCTCAGAGCTTTAGCAAGAAATATACTGAGAGGAAGTCGCCGAAAAATATTTTTTTAATATTTTCGTTTTGATGTCTGACCTGTCGTTTGAACCGTGGCCTGAATATTTTATAACAACAGCCATAGACTAGTGTGCAGTGTGTTGCCCTACTAGACGTGAGCACGTGGTTTTTCTATTACTGCTGTGAGTAGGTCTAGATCTATACAGAGTATTCTTACAATGCTCGTATTGTCCAGATAAACTTCAGGTTGCTATTCGGTGTAACCAAAAATAATTCCTTGCCCAGCACATGATATGTTCTCAGGCGTTTCCTCCAGAGCATGTATTAGTGACAGAATTTCTTCTGATGCATTCTCGTTATCACAGGATCTACATATCGGTTTCGAAACGATCCCCATTCTGAATATGTCTCCTTGGGTATCCTATCATAAAACTGGTTATAAACCTCACCTTATTTCTTGATAGTCTGATGAATGACTCAGATTTCATCTGATTGTAATTTTCTAATAAAATCGTTTATTGCCTCAAGCCCATTTAATGTGGAAGAGTATTTGCCTCTCTGTATCTTCCCTTTCGTTGAGCATATCTTTCCAAATATCTACCCTCACGACTCAAAAAGATTCTGCCTTATTAGTAGCGTGGAAGCTCCTCTTTTCTCAAGCTTATCAGCCAGCTAATTGCCGTAAATTCTCAGGTGACGCAGAGGTCCAGCTGCCTATCTAAACCAGTTTCTCCAGACAGTTCCATATTATATTCGATTACAGCTCATAGGAGACTTGTACTTGGATGCTGGCCTGACTATTAAATATTATTTGTACCTTTTATTCCACCTGAATTAATATTTCCACTTGAAAAATACCCTTGAATTTATACATGGTTCGAAATATTTCATTCTAATACAAAAGAGTTTTACACCTGTGACCAGATTTGTTCTTGACCCATCTGTATACCACACAATAGTCCCTCTTTTAAATAAGTACGTAGGCTTCTTGACTGCTCCATTCACTTTTATTACTCTAAGGGCCATTATTACAACTTCCCGTTAAAGTTGTGTTTAGTTAAAGCTAACTTTAGATAAAGTGAAATTTAAAGTCAACTTTAATTTCTTTTCGTTATTACAACCTAATGATAAAATAATGTTAACTTTTTCAAAAATATGGCAGTGCCGAAGCAATGTCGATAACACTGCTCAATTAAACAAGTTTATGTTTTAAACGCTGTGGCAATCAGGGGTTCTTTTTTTTTTGTTGTATTTGCTCATTTTGTTTATATTTGAAGTTTCCATATTGAAAATAATATATAATATGGCAAGTTCTAACACAAACTTAACTTTAAAAGTTACCGGTAGGATGATCCTCCCTTTAGCTCACTTCTACCATATTGTCCATTTCCAATAATGGAAAACAATTTATCTGCCCTTTAAAATCCTCCGTTTGGTTAACGGCAACTTGAAATAATGGTTCTAAGTATCGTTTGCGTTTTTCTGTTACATTAAACAAGTTTTCAAGCGAAGCCAAGGACTATTGTAGCAGGTTATAGGATGAGAGAGTTTCCAATTTCCGTCCTTTGTGAAAATGATTTGAGTTGTGTGTTAAATTTTTTTCGAGAGATAATGCTGGCTGACTATTCTAAATTTTACGTTGTTGATGTTACCATGGAGGCCTTTTTCTAGCTGGCTTGAGGATCCTTAATACATTCATACATACATAATTGATTATTACAACACTTCAGTATGAATTAAGACCTTGCTTCTCACACTAATTATGTTGTGTGTGCTAATTTTATACATGAGTGGCGGGATCTACAGTTTCAAGTCGTTTCAAAACGATAGATTTTTGAGAAACTTCTCAAGAGAATTTAATTTACTCTCAGTGTGTTTGCCAGAAATCTGCTGAGAGCAAGTCGCCGAAGAAATATTTTTTTCATATTTCGTTTTGCTAGAGATATGTGACCTGGGGTTTGAACCGTCTAATAAGAGGTACGAATATTCGATACATATATCAAATTGGAACCCACAGTCAAGGTTAGGTTAGGTTAGGTTAGAGGACGTGTACTTGTCAATTAAGACAAGTACAGTACCCGGAGGTCGATTTAACCCATTGTACAACGTCCTAGTTACTCACACCACTTATGTTGTGTGTGTTAATTTTTATACATGAGTGGTGGGACCTATAGTTTAAAGTCGACTCCAAACTACAGATTTTTGAGAAACATTTTTATGGCAATTTTATTTACTCTGAGTTTTTGCCAGAAATCTGCTGGGAGAAAGTCGCCGAAGAAAATACTTTTTGTATTTTGTTTTGATATCTGATCTGGGGCTCGAACCCTGGCTTTACGCCTAATAAGCCAACACACTACCTATTAGACTACGGTGACTACGACCAACAGTCAAAGTCAGAGAAATATTGCCTCATTGATGTTGCCATATACATAGATGTTGCCAACCAATTGCAGAATGCTGATTGGTATCAGTATGTATAACTCCTTGCTTACTATTTGATAAGCCTCAAGGTTTTTCCTTCAGAAATGCATTAAGATTTCTATGTACATGCACTGAAAGTATTCCCTTTTCTGAACAGCTTTACTTCCTCAGGCTGTAGCAAGATAGTCTGCTGCAAGACTTAAATCTCTTACGACTAAAATCACACAGTATACGTTACCAGCTAAACGTCTACCAGCTACTCGTCTACATGGAGAAGAGTCTTCGTGCTTTTCTGTGCATCTTCCCTTCGCTTAGAATACTCCGCCCAGCGCAGTAAATACGAATCTCAGATCAATCTCATAGGCGACATAATTGTCATACAGTTTGTTATTTATTCCCTGAGTTTTTGCCAGAAATCTGCTGAGAGCAAGTCGCTGAAGAAATATTTTTTTCATATTTCGTTTTGCTAGAGATATCTGACCTGGGGCTTTAACCGTGGCATCACATATAATAAGAGATACGAATATTCGATCCAAACATCAATTTGGAACCAACAGTCAAAGTCAGAGAAAAATTGCTCATTGACTATTGACCATATAGATGTTGCCAATCAACCGCAGAATGCTGATTGGTATCAATATGGATAATTCCTTGTCTACTACTTGATAAGTCCCAAGGCTTTCCCTTCAGAAATGCATTAAGATTTCTAAGTACATGCACTAAAAGTATCCCCTTTTCTGAACAGATTTTCTTCCTCAGACTATAGCAAGATAGTCTGCTGCAAGACTTAAATCTCATCCGATTAAAATCACACAGTATACTCGTATACTCGGCTGACTGGAGATGAGTCTTCGTGCTTTTCTGTGTATCTTTCCTTCGCCTAGAATACTCCGCCCAGCGGAGTAACTACGAATCTCAGATCAATCTCATAGACGGCATAATTGTCATACAGTTTGTTATTTATCTACATGCATACATAGTTGGTGATTACAACCCTTCAGTCAGGATTACGACCTAGTTTCTCACACCACTTATGTTGCGTGTGTTAATTTTATACATGAGTGGCGGGACCTACAGTTTAAAGTCGACTCCGAACGACAGATTTTTGAGAAACTTTTCATGGCAATTTTATTTATTGTCAGAGCTTTTGCCAGAAATCTGCTGAGTGGAAGTCGCCGAAAAAATACTTTTTGTATTTTGTTTATGTCTGGCCTGGGGCTCGAACTCTGGATTTACGTCTAATAAGCCAGCACACTACCTACTAGACTACAGCGACTTCGAGGTCCCCTAATATTTAACATAAAATTCGAAATACATGGAGAAAAAAAAATTCTTTTTCTCCCATTTTCAAATTTGGATTTTTATCAGTGTAATAAGCCCAACATGGGGCTATGAATTGTTTTATTACTCCATACAACAAGAGTATATTAACACTCCTGCATCAATTTTCTTAGACAGAAATGGCAACCCCAACTAAGTTTTTTTTAAATTCTCCAAAAACATAATCAGAATGCAAGCGTTTTTATTTTGTATATTTTTTTTTTTTTGTATGGTAATCCCATGAATTGCAAATACAAACAAAATCTAAAACTGCAAATATTTTGTATGTTCGAATAAATATAAGAAATAAATATTCTTGTTTTTTTTTGCTCTGTTTTTCAACAATCCATTGGTAAATATTATTTTGGTTTTTGAGGTATTTTTTCGTACACACATCCGTACATTTGAGGTTATTTTATTATTTCTACTTTTTTGTTTTTTTTTGTTTGTGTGTTGCTCCTACGTGGCTTTCACATGAAATCAGTTCTTTTTTTTCTCCCCATTTTATTATAATATTTTGGTTGGTTTTGTTATGTTGTTGCTGGTAATAATAACTAACAAAGCTCAGCAGAAATTTCATTAAAATCTGTTTTACGTGCCATACACAAAATTAGTCTAAATGAGGAGGAAAAAGATGAAAAAAAATATTTTATTTTCACCATCCAATTCAATCCCAAATAATTTTATAAGAGAAAGAATTGTTTGCCAACCAACATAAACAAAAAAAACATGGAAAATAGAAAACTTATAATATTTGTAGAAAAGCTAAGCAAGAAAATAAACATTTTTCTTCGTACGAAATTATGAAGGCAATCAAAATTATAAGTTATTTACAGGGCCAAATTACTGGATTCGATAGTGAATGAAATTTCATAAAAATTTCAAAACTATTTACAAAGAAAATTGTACACAATATTGTTGTATGGCAAGCAATGTAAGCCATTGTATGCCATAAATTGGTTAAAAAAAATATTTGATTGAACAATAAAATAATGTTTACAATAATAATTCAAATTGAAAAGATGTGTAAGCATATGTTTCTGGAAAACCTTTTGTTCAATGACGTCTGTCTGCTTTTTAATATTTTCATAGCATTTAAAGAATAATCTTTTAGTTAAACGATAAATACTTCATTTTACTTTGCAAGAGGGCCATTTCCCTTATTTTTAGGGTTTAATGACAGAACTTCTGCAATCTAATGACCATTTGGTTAAGAGGTGAAAGTCACCGTAGTCTATCGATGAATCTATCAATGAATCGCTCTTTCGCGACTGATAAGTACTCATGAAGTGTTTTGAGTATGAGTGAGTCAACAGTATTGAAATCCAACTACTTTGATTCATTCGCATTCAGTACAACATTGATTTATAAGTACAAGTTGTAATGAGTATGAGTACAACGTTGACATCAAACTCATAACATTCGAAATATGTTCGATTCATAAGTCTACTCATTCAGATTCATAAATTTAGAAAAATACTTATAATACTTATAAATTATAAGAGTGACTCGATACATTCATCAAAATGTACAGTGTTATTTGTTGTTGCATTTACAAAGAAAAAAGAAAGACAAATAAACAAAAAAGACAAAGACAGCAAGGACATAAGACAAAGACATACTTATTTTGTGATTCGTGTCTACGATGAGTCATGGAGAGTCGAAATCAATAACATCATACGTATTGTTAAGTATGAGTATCATGAGTATTTCAAACTTTGAGTATGAGTAGTATGAGTATGACATTAAAATAAGTATGAATGCGTATAAGTATCAAAAATTATAAGTATGATTCGAATCTACTCATCGTTTTGAATACTTATTGCTGACCTCTGGTCCAAACCCCAGCCCAGATATTTTGAATATTTAGAGTAGTACCGCTACAAGACGAATTATTGCAGATAGTGTCCTGTATCCCTTCAAACTATATAAGCTGGCATCCTCAATCCTGCTGGCATAGTTCAGGAAACTATTCAAACAACACCTTGCTTATTACTTGACAAATACTCAGTTCCCTTTGCAGATTCATATTAAATTTTTGTTCTGGTGATTAATTACCTTATCACAAAGTCTACATATTGTCTAAAACAAGCGTTCTTGTAGTCTGCGACGATCAGTATAGTTCTAGCTACTATCTTCTCAGTTTCTCAAAAAAATCTGTCGTTCGGAGTCGACTTTAAACTGTAGGTCCCGCCACTAATGTATAAAATTTACAAGCACAACGTAAGTGGCGTGAGAAGCTAAGTCGTAATCCTGACTGAAAGGTTGTAATACTACCCCACCGAAAAGTTTTGGTTTCATCACCCGAGTGGAAACTCCCCTCCTAGATATCTTTTCCTACTGCTCATTTCCGCAAATTCACACAGGATCTAGGCCAACACTACATTGCTGCCCATTCCGATCTGGAATCAACTTATAGGAGTTAAGTGTAATAATGGCGGCCTGACTGTTAATTATTATTATTAAGTTTGTTTGACCTTAAATTTTTTGTGCCTGGTCTACACTTACAATGATTAATTGTGTATGTATGTATGTATGTATGTAGTTAACGTTCCAATTCTGACCAAACTGAGCTTCATACAATATACATAACAACAGTCAGGATTACGACCTATCTCTTTTGTTAACTTCATACATGAGTGGCGTGACCTACATACAGTTCATAAAGTCGACTCCTAACGCTAGACTTTTGAGAAAGTTTTCATGACAAAATTTATTTATTCTCAGAGTTTTTGCCAGGAATCTGCTGAGAGGAAGTCGCCATAAAAATATTTCCTTTTTTATTGACGAGGTCTGGCCTGATTGTTTGAACCGTGGCCTTACGTCTAATAAGCCAACACACTACCTACCAGACTAGGGCGATTATTGAGATTCAATTGCTCCGAAACAGTTAAGTCTATAACATGATCTGAGCTCCGGTAGGTGTACATTTTTATCATGAAGAGAAATATGCGTTGAAGAACCATGATCAAAAGTGGGTTCAAGTATTATGTCTGTTCAGATCAAGTGCACCAAATTTTATCACTAACAGAGCTTAATAACTTCAATACATTAATAGAGTTCAGTATCATTGCCGTGTTAAGGATGATATTTAGTGGGCAGCTTGTGATATTTCTTAATGAATAGTAAGGCATACCACGCGATAAGCTGACAAGAAATAATGAGGGACCGTATACCGTATAGTACTTTCCCTCATAAGGGAGCACATTGGAGATAAAGAACCGCGGAATTCGATGTCATTAAAATGCTACAGGCTGAGGATTTGATCTGAAAATCGGCTGTTCAAACCCCAGGTCAAACACCTCGAACAAAACGAAACAAAAAAAAATTATTTCTTCGGCGACTTCCTCTCAGCAGATTTCTGACAAAAACTCTGAAAGTAAATCAGTCGTTAAGAATCGAATTTAAAAACTGTAAATCCCCCCACTCATTTATAAAATTAACACACACAATATAAGTGGCGTGAAAAGCTAGGTCGTAGCCTTACGTCTAATGAGACCACGCACTTCCTAATAGACTATCACGACTTCATAAGCTGAGTTTTATAGCTGAGTTTCATAGCTGAGAATAATTTTCAAATTCTCTAATTTGCTTAGGCCTCTCACTCAACTATTTTGTATTGAAAAAATTAAACAGAAAAAAATTTCTCGTTTCTTCGTTACTTCTCCTGAAGTGTTAGGCTGTAGTGGCGGCTGTGATTACCAAAGCACACTTGAGCACAATTAGCGGACCATTGTGATAAAGTGTTACTATCAAAATATATTGCAATATTTTCTGCAAAAACCTCAACATGTTAAACATTTTTTTATTGTAAAAAAGATTTCTTTTGGTAAATTGTTTCAAAATCTTCATACATATCTACCCATCAATTCTATCAACCAAAAATTTCTAATTAAATTATACGGAAATTTCATATCCGTTAACAAATAAAATGGCCTCCGACGATGAATCATAACAAGTTTATGGATTTTAAATCCTTTCATTCCTTTTAAAGAAATTCTCATACATGAACCCCTATTTTTATGCCACAAATAAAACATAATTCCGGGATGGAAATTTTTCCAATTGCTAAATATCAAATTATCATCATTTTATTGCCTACAAACACACACGCACACACATACATACATAAATAGGAAAAGTTTTATGGAAACTGGCAGATAACGAAAATCATTGAGAAAATCTAAAGTTAAGCCAAAATATTCAAATAAAACCCGAAAAGTTTTTTTGGTTTTTTTTTATGTTAAAGACCAAAATAAAATAAATACATACACACAATGTAATCACAATAATAAATTTATGTAAATTAGATTCATCAAATTATATGTATGAGCATACATACATACATACATACATACATATATATATGTTTTTTATTATAATACAACTGTTCCAAATACGTCAGCCATTAGCCTTAAATTTACATAAAAACTCAATGGAAGGATGATATTAAGTCTGAACCTATAGACAATTGGTATGATATTTGTATGTATGTTTGTGAAATAATTTATTTAGTTTTTGTTTTTATATCATATTTGTAAGTTTGCAATTATAATTGGGGAAATTTTTTATAAGTTTCATTACAATTTATTCATAGTGGGAGTATATTGTGTTTATATTCATGTCTGTAGCATATTTGAAAGAACCCCAGCGGTCGTATCAAAAAAATATAAATTATTTTCGTAGAGTGCAACATGATTTATTTCTAAATGAAACAAAATTTTGAATTAATTTTACCCACTGCCGTACAGAGACCTCCGCCAAACAAAGGCTCTCTTGGTATTATAAAGAACTTTACATGAAAACTATCAGCAACAACCAGTATTATTATAAAAGGCTTCAGCAGTATTCTACCAGATGATCTATTGTACTGATCTCGTCCTCTATTGAGTTACCCAACAATATTGTTAAATTTTTACCTTTTAAAGACGTTTAAAATATGATCTTGTAGCTTGCGTTTCATTTTAATTAAAATTCTTTATTATTCGCACAATTCTGTCTGCCACTGTTCACTTCTTGATGTAAACAACAACAATTGTCTAATAAGCCAACACATTACATTATTACTAGACCACGGCGACTTCATGTTTACAACATGGGTAACAAATATGCATGGAACCTAGTCCAGACGTTTCGTATAAATGAAAAATGTTATCGATTAAATCTTCCTCTGCCTCCCTTAGAAACAAAATCATGTGGTGGAGAAGGCTCATATTTATTTTTCTGCATATTTTGTTTATCAGTTTATTTTTGTATGAATTATTCAAATTTTTATACATTTTTACGCCTTTAAACACAAAATATCTACATATTCTCCTATTGAAAAATAAAAAACAAGGGCCCTTTCTTATTTATATGGTACCTAAAAAATATGAAACATAAATTTGATTAGACTGTATATGCCATACCATAAACGTACCATAAATGTTGTAGTTTTTTAACATCATCATAGAAAATCTAAATATTTTTCTACATGTCTAACTATATATCAGGATATGTTAGGATATGTGTAGAATATGTATGCATACATGAATATGCATGAGGGTAGAGAGATGTTCATTTTGCGGTCAGTGCTAATAAAATTTACATTTTAAATTAAAATCCATAAAAACTTAAGGAAACTTGATAGAACAAGAATAAAAATAAATAAAAAAATGAAATGAAATAAAAAATATTTCATGGTTATGACCACATTAAACGTTGAAATGTTTCTCTGTTTTTATGAGATTTCTTTAATATTTGAATGGTCAAAAAATAGATGGCCTAGTTATCGCTTTTAAATTTAAAAAAATTTTTTAATTTTGTATGAAAAGTTTATCTTTTTAAATAATTTTCCAACCTAACCACGGCTAATATTAAACATTTTTATATTCGTTTCATAATTTTCCTCTCATTTCTATTAAAATCCGAAAACTGTATTACAATTTATTAGTTGTACGCTACAGTAGTGTAAAGTAGATATGTTATAATTATTGATACGTATAAACATACATACATTATGACCTTTCAGTCAGGATTACGACTTCACAATTAACTCAAACCACTAATGTAAGTGGTGCGACCTCATTTTAAAGTCGACTCCGAACGACAGTTCCTTGAGAAACTTTTTCATGGTAATTTTATTTTTCTCTCAGAGATTTTGCCAGAAATCTGATGAGAGAAAGTCGCTGAAGGAATGTTTTTAATATTTCGTTTTGATGGAGATGTCTGATCTGGGGTTTCAAACGTAGCCTTCTTACGTCTAATAAGCCAACAGACTACCTACTACGGGTTGCCTTTTGTCGTGGTGAAGAGTGAACGGTCCTCGGCGGTTGGTTTTCCTGATTACTTGGAAGACAACTGGCAAACAAATGGTTGTGTACCACTCCGAATTGACTGTTCTATGTCGTTCTAGTGGTACGATTGCGACCTGTCCAGGTTTTTCGAAAAAACAGGCGATCATTTGCTTGGAATAGCTTCGTGCGCGAGCAACTTTTGTTGGATTTGGCTCATCTTGAAACACCCATACAGTCGACTGCTGTTTACTTTCGGGCTCATAAGCGTAAATCCCCGATGTCATAGACGTGTTTCGAAGCACCGCGATCATATTTTTGGAGCATTTCTTTTAACTAATCGACACGAGCCTTTTTTTTGAGCGATTGACAAATTGCGTGGGATCCAAAGCGAACAAATTTTTTTGACAGTCAAATGTATGCTGGTCCCACTAATGCCTAAGGTTGTCTCAATCTCACGATAGGTCCCATGACGATCTTGCAATATCAGTTGGAGCACAGCATCAATGGATCAACAACTGATTTTGAGCTTCATCGCCAAAAATTGAATTTAGTTCATTGATGCACTGTTGTTGAGTTAATCCACGTCGAAAGTTGTAAAAAATAATCGCACGAAAATGTTCACGATTTAATTCCATTTTTTGGGCGAGATGAATCTTTTAAGTTACTATAAACAACACAAATAGCGCTCCTATGTCAAAACGTTCTGAGTACGTATAACCTCAAAAATGTCAAGCTTTACGATAGACCTGTCAGTTGGCAGATTGCAACACTAGGGTTGCCAAATCCCGAAATATAAAAGGCAACCCTCGCATACTACGGCGACTACTGAGATTAAACTATTCCGAAAAAGTTCCAGATTCGACTCTATCACATGATCTGAACACGCCAGAAATATTTGGACAATCTCCGGCATGAAGGGAAATATCCCTTTGAAAAACAATGATCAAAAACTGGTTCAAGTATTATATCTGTTCAGATCAACTGCAACAAATTTTATCACTAACAGAGCTTCATAACTTCAATACATTAGTAGAGATCAGTATCATTCACGTGTTAAGAATGATATTTAATGGACAGCTTTTGCTATTTATTGCATAAGATTGGTAATAGAGCACGTCTACGATGGAATTCCTAATGAATAGTAAGGCATGCCACGCGATAACAGTAAGTCTTCATGGAAGTGAATAAATAAGCTGACAATAAATAATGAGGCACCATATACCGGATAGTAGTTTCCCTCTTAAGGGAGCATGCTACCTGAACAAGAAATCTTAGTTTTTAGTCTGACATTGGAGATAAAGAACCCTGGTATTGGATGTCATTAAAACGCTACAGGCTGAGGACACATACATATATACAATCAATCCTTTAATCAGGATTACGACCTAGATTCTCACACCACTCATTTTGTGTGTGTTAATTTTATACATGAGTGGCGGGACCTTAAGTTTAAAGTCGACTCCGAACGACAGATTTTTGAGGAACTTCTCAGGACAATTTTATTTACTCTCAGAGTTTTTTTGCCAGAATTCTGCTGAGAGGAAGTCGCGAAATATTTTTCATATTTTTCGTTTTGATGTCTGAGCTGGGATTCGAACCGTGGCCTTACGTTTAATAAGCCAACACACTTCCTACTAGACTACGGCGACTTGAGGATTTGATCTGAAAATCGGCTGTATTTCTAGCAACAAGAACTTTGAACACTAAGGTCGTTGATTGACGCAATTCATTACTGCGGAAAGAAGGCATATCGCAGCATATCTGTGGCGGTGGAATGGACCTGAGTACCTGAGTCGATTGTCATGAACTTGTAATGAATGGTAATTAATTGTACTTCTTTAAGCCAGAAGCTGCTCAAAGTTATGTGCTAGGACTGCGGTCTTTTATACTCGAACATTCATGAAGAATTGTGTAATTTGCCGATGATCTCTCGTTTATTGTATAATTAATACACTCGGAAGTGTGCGTAATATAGTATGTACTGTATGTTGACTTATTAGACGTGAGGTCACAGTTCAAACCCCAGTTCAAACACCTCGAACAAAAGGAAATAAAAAATTTATTTCTGGAACGAATTCCTATAAGCAGGAAAGAATGCGGCTTCCATTTAACGACATCTGCCGTGGGTCCAGATCTGCTGAGGAAGAGGAGACTGTTATCCACTTTCTTTGTCAATGCCCATCTCTTGCGAGGCTCTCCAAACCTTGTCAGCTTGACGGAGTTATCGTCCATTGATGTCAAGGATATAGCCTCGTTTATCAAACGTTCGGGCTGGTTTTTCAGCGTCTGGTAGTGGTGCTTTAAATGTGCAGCCCTTGCGCTGACCACCTTCTACCTCCTTGGTTCGCAAGAACTTGGTCAGTACAGAGGCTGCTTTCACCTGTGGCATCACAACGGGCCGCTATGAGTGCTCAAGTGAGCTTTTGATATCAAAGCTACCACACTCACCTAACCTATGCTACCAGCAGAGTTCTGGCAAAAACTCTGAATGGAAATAAATTTGTCATGAAAAGTTTCTCCAAAAATCTGTCGTTTACACAACATAAGTGTTGTGAGAAACTGGGGCGTAATCCTGACTGAAGGGTTGTAATGACTAATTATGTATGTATGTATGTAATACACTCCTAAAATGTGAAAGTTTTTTCAACGTTTTTTAGACAAGGCCATAATGTCGATATATAGTTCGTAGGTCACGAAACAGTTGGCCTTGACTAACACTATTTTTCTTACTTGTTTTCTGAATATTTTCGAAAGAGTGAAAACATAGGGAACCACACATGACAAAATATTTATGTTTATGAGTGTTATTTGTAGTTCATGCAGACAAAGAGGCAACTGTAGAAATTTCTACGCCAAGGACTGCATCAGCAGATGTTTTCATATGCAACATTGCATGCAACATACGTACAACATATTTGTTGTTGTTGTTATTGTTGCAAAAGTTTTTGCATTTATCTGGAGAACGAAAATATGTTTTTTGCCAACAAATGCTCCTCAAATAAATCTTACTTAAGCGTAGATAAACGATTTTAAGCTTTTCTTAAATTTATTTAATGGTTTTGGATTCTACGAGAGTTAAAGTGAGTTGGGTATGGTTAAGACACTCATAAGAAATCTAAAAAATAATAAAAAAAAGGGAGGAGAAAACATACTTATTTCTGTTTTGGTACTAATAAATAATAAAGTAGGAAATATTTGTTACTATTACGTTTCGGTTACAATAAAGAAAAATGGAATCGTAATTAAAGTTGGTTTTACAACAATGGATGACACCCTATCTCTCTCTCTCTCTGGCTCTCTGTTATGCGATTGTGTAAAGTAACAAAATGTTTAACTAAATCCAGATTAGTTTAACCACAACTATTAAAAACTTCTTAAATAATAAGCCATAATCTTATTAACAAATTAAGAAAATATTGTAACTGGAATGGAATATATTTTAAGAAAACAAAAATTTTCTTTCAGAGATGTATAGCAGATGCTGTAAGCCAATTAATATTATTCTAAAAAATTATTTTCTTTATATTTTTATAATATTTTAGTAAAGGGTTTAAAAATTAGAACAATATGTTATTTCTAATCTGGCAATACTTATATTATTCTGCTCTATCACAAAATTTGGTATATTATATCCACTGTACGTAATGAATCGATTTACGCTGGAGCAACGCTGGCATTTATTGGAAATTTATATCTCCAAAACGAAAACAATTGGTCGGAAATTGCACGAAAACGGTCGCAAAGCAGTACCAACCAGAGATCAGCAATGAATCGCTTTTTCGCTACTCATAAGTACTCATGAAATTTTGAGTATGAGTATTGAAATCCAACTACTCTGATTCATTCGTACTCAGTACAACATTGATTTATTAGTAAAAGTTGCAATGAGTATGAGTACAACGTTGACATCAAACTCATAGCATTCGAAATATGTTTGATTCATACGCCTACTCATTTAGATTCATAACTTTAGGAAAATACTTATAATACTTATAAATGATCCGAGTGATTCGAATCATTCGTCAAAATTTAGTTGTTGTTGCATTTAAAAAGAAAGAAGAAAGACACATAAACAAAACATACAAAGCACAGCAAGAAGAGCAAACACACAACCTTGTTGTGAATATGTAGTGTTCGTGCGCGAATCATACTTATTTTGTGATTCGTGTATACGATGAGCCATGGAGAGTCGAAATCAATAACATCATGCGTATTGTTAAGTATGAGTACCATGAGTATTTCAAACTTTGCATATGAGTAGTATGAGTATGACATTAAAATAAGTATGAATGCGTATAAGTATCAGAAATTATAAGTATGATTCGAATCTACTCATCGTTTTGAATACTCATTGCTGACCTCTGGTACCAACACTGCTCGGCATACGCAAGTTTACTGCTACAGTTGTGATTGTTGATGCGTACAGTGCGTACACCCTAAAATATCGAATCTGTAACTCAGAGCATCAACTCGTCATCGTTCTCAAGAATTGAACATTTCACGTACCAGTTTACGTCGAATTTTGCGAAAAGATCTCATTATGTCGTCTTACAAAGTTCAATTGATTCAAGAGTTGAAGCCGCATGACCATTCGCTGTTTTCATTTCGCTGGATGGGCCAAAGAAAAATGAAGCTCATTTTTATTTTGTTGAGCCGTATTTGGGGTTCAAAAAATCCACACGTGGTCTTACAAAAGCCAATGGACCCATTGCGAGTGACTGTTTGGTGCGGCCCATATTCCATTGAAAATAAGGACCGGGCCAACCATTACGGTGAATGGAAATATCTATCGCACCATGATAACCAATTTTTTAGTGGCCTTATCAAACGCCAAGTTTAACAGGGATTGTTGGAATATTGCAGTCGCCGTAGTCTAGTAGGTAGTGTGTTGGCTGATTAGACGTAAAGCCAAACAAAATACAAAAAGTATTTCTTCGGCGACTTCCTCTCAGCAGATTTCTGGCAAAAATTCGGAGAATAAATAAAATTGCCATGAAAAGTTTCTCAAAATCTGTCGTTCGGAATCTACTTTAAACTGCAGGCCCCGCAACTCATGTACAAAATTGACACACACAACGTAAGTGGTTTGAGAAACAAGGTCGTAATCCTAAATGGGGGGTGTAATGACCAATTATGTTCTGTTATGTGTTCGAATATCGACATCTCGCTTTTGTGTACAATGCCTTAGTTATGTCAACTCACAGAGAAGCTGCCCAACGAGCTAACACTTTCAAAAGCGCCATTTAAACTAGGGTATCAATGACTTTTCAGAATCTATAAAAGCAAGATGAAGCATTTTGGAATCAGATGTACTATTCTACCCAATGTTACACGTACATTAAACAAGATCTGGAACGACGACCTAGTAGACTCTTGACTCAGGCATCCATGTATCTGTATTTTCTGCAGCATATAGTGAATATTTGAATGTACCCATATGGTGCTGCATAAAATGCATCTGTATTAAGATTTGCATATATTCTCAGGCTTAACACCAATTGTTTTCAAGTGCCATTTAATACTTAAGCTCGCATGATTAATGCCTTATGTGAAATTATCGCGTGTCCAACAATATTACATTGCAGTCATTATCTGTGCGTAGTTATTAGTACCGCTTTCATTTTTTGTACACCTAATTCGATGCCATCTCCTTATTCTGGCTATAGCACCTTCATGTGTGAGGGTCGTGGATGCTTACCTCGCCAGAGACTCTGGTGCTTTACACTATACCTGATATAAGCACCCGTTTACCACTTTTAAACTGTCCCATTGCGCACAGTATGCTTTTGTAAGAGGACCTTCTGTGGATATCTCATTTCTGGTAGGCCGTTTGTCCTCTTCCTTAGCTGCAATAATCTTCGGAAATATTGGGTCAGTTGGTCTTAGTTACTTATCGCGTAATGAGGGAAACACATATATACCTAATTGGTCATTCCAACCGTTCAGGCAGGATTACTACTTAGCTTCTCATACGATGTCTGCGTTAATTTTGGCCATGAGTGACGGGACCAACAATTTAAAGTTGACTCTGGACGACAGATTTTTGAGAAACTTTTAATGGCAATTTGATTTATTTCTCAGAGTTTTTGCCAGAAATCTGCTGAGAGGAAGTCGCCGCAGAAATATTTTTACATTTTCGTTTTGTTGGAGATGTCTGATCTGTGGTTTGAGCCAAGGCCTCACATCTAATAAGCCAACACACTACAGCCTGGACTACGGTAACTTCAAGGGAGAGAATTATGTCCCAGAAATTTACATTCAAACTTAAAAATACGTTACTAAATTTAAACTATTAAAATGATTTTGCCATAAACGACATTTAACACAACAATAAATTCCATGCAAAATGAATGAGTGTGTCCTTCCACCCTCAGGCACAAGATTCTGTGTGGCACATTTCCTTATCACTCATAAACATACATTGAATTTGCAAATGAACCTCAAAAAGATATGAGAATTCATAAATATTTTAAAGCTTAAGATGGGAAAAGGAAGTATTTTCCCCATACATACACATGTGCACACACACACACACACTATATGTGTGCATGTTGGAAAATATAGAAGAAGGAAAAAGGCAATATCACAAGTACTTACAAAATAAGGTGGTAATTCAGAAAGAGAGAAAGAAATAATCGTATGCACATAAATACACTTAGACACACACGTACACATGAAGAAAGATTTTCTTTAAGAAACGTTCACATGCTGGACAATGCAGGACATTCAATGAAACTTGCGGAAAAGTCAAGTTATGCTAGAAATCAAGCAAAAAATAATATAAGACGAGAAAAAAAAATTGAAAGAAAATATTGTGTCTTGTAGTAGAATTCATGATAAAGATTGCAAATATTTACCAATGCTTTGCATGCAAGCTTGCCACAAACACATTTCACATGAGACAATGATAATGGAATGGTAGTGTATGTGTGTGTAAAAGCCAACGCAGACAGAAACGCTTGATGTTTTCAAAAAGTAATAAATGGTGTATGAACATCACAATTGGTATGTATAGTTTACATTTGCATCTCAGCATGTTTACATTTTGCATTGAGTACCAACTCTGTCCGTCCTCATCTTTTGTTATCTCCCTCGTCTCTTTCCCTAGAGCTGTTCCACTTTGCCCTTGAGAATATAATGTCCATACAGTAAGTAGTAGAAGAAGAATAAAAAAAAGTCATTTGATTACTTTCAACATGTATGCCAGCCACAAGCAGCAGCAGCAACACTACAACCAATGTATGCTCAAGTTTAAAAATGTTTTAATAGTTTATTACCCAATACAAGTTATGGAGTTGCCAACAGATAAGATAATAAAAATAGCAGCAAAGGAGTATTTTATTAGTACCGCTTCCTTGCCATTCAAATTAAATCTTTCGAAGTTTTACTGGGTGGAACGCATTCGAACGCATATCCAATTTTGAACGACTTTGATTAATACATCATTGTACAATGGGTCAATCTGACCTCCGTACCTGTACCTCTGTACCTGTCTTGACTGATAGGTACACGTCCTCTAACCTTGATTCATAAATGAAACGCTTCTAACAGGAATTCTAATGGGACACTGCGTTATTGGCAGTTTCGCTGACAAGCTCGGTCTGCCCCATCTGGATTTCTGCAGAATGAAACGGAATCGATGCAACACTTTTCATGTGAATGTCCTACACTTCAGAACAGACGTCATCGGTTTTTGGGTGACAGAACGTTTGAAGATCTGGGAATAGTGGCCGGTTTCATCCGGAGCTCTTGGTAATTCAAGCCCACCGCTAACGGATCATGCTAAGGAGCTTACCAAACACTTGATAACCCAACGGGCCATAGGGGCCGCGAGTGAACTTGCGTGTGAACGGCAAGGTACCCGCTAAACTAACCTAACCTTGAAGTATAAACACATAATTGGTCATTACAACCCTTCAGTCAGGATTACGACCTAGTTTCTCACACCACTTATGTGTGTGTTAATTTTATACATGAGTGATGGGACCTACAGTGACTTACAGTTCAAAGTCGACTCTCACAGTTTTTGCCAGAAATCTGCTGAGATGAAGTCGCCGAAGAAATACTTTTTGTATTTTGTTTTGATGTCTAGCCTCGGGCTCGAACCCTGGCTTTACGTCTAATACGCCAACACACTACGTACTAGACTACGGCGACTTCAACCTTGAAGTATAAAATCGACTAAAGTTGACCGATGTCATGACATGGGTTATGCTGGTTTTGATGACTACTGTGGTTTGCGGCTTATTCGAATGCACCTGCAACTTAATAAAACCCCACCAGAAATCGTCGGGCAGGGTTAAATCGCGCTATCTCGGTAACATCATCTTCTACGTGAGATGACCATGACCTTAAATTGTTCGTACAGAATATTCAATGTGGCATGAGCTGTGTGGCACATAGCACTGTCCTAGGAAAATCACAATTGGCAATTTTATTTTTCTCTGCTGAGAGAAAGGCGACTAAGAAATATTTTTTTATATTTCGTTTCGTCACAGATGTTTAAGCTGGGATTTGAACCGTGGCCTCTTGTCTAATAAGCTAGCACACTATTTACTAGACTATGACGACTTTATACCACCTATGTCAACTGGAAATATCTGGTAAAGTTCCATTAAGTTTCTACCATTCTGTTAGTAATTATACAATCATGGTTACCAATGTCAGTTCGAATGTATGTGATGGCGTCTTCTTTCTTCCTGAGTGAATTATTATTAGTTAAGGAATGAAACCTTGGAATTAAAATTCGAAATCCATGATGAAAAGTTTTTTCGCATTTTCGCTGGCCAACGAAATGTAAGTTATGAAATATTTTTAAAACTATTTTACAGATCACTTCTAAGCATATAGGAGGGCAATTTTTTTTTAAATACAACAGCATGTACTCGTATAGTATGTTTGTTTATATGAAATGCAAGTAAGTACTTCATATACATACACTTGAGAATACATATTCATTTATCTAAATTTTCTAATGTCTATAAGCCACATGCAACGACAACAACAAAAAAAGAGAACAAAGTATGGGAGAAAACGTAAGAAGAATCTGAAACGTGAAACCCCATTTTATCAAAAGGGAAAATGCAGAGCAAAAATTTAGAAATATTATGAAATAAAACAAAAACAAGAATATTTATACACAAGACGAATAAGTCGAATTAATTGAGCACTTTTAGTTTGAGGGACTTAAAAATACTTTCAAAATAAGCATTCTGTCCGGGAAACCCAACGCGCGAAACATCAGTTTCAGGAATGAGGATCATTTCTGAATACCGATATTGGGAGATCCAAGAGATCCAAGGGCGTCAAATGCATTCCGAAAAAGTTATTGTTTGGTAAATACTTTGGGCTGACGGCATATCTGAATAAAAACGATATTTGGTTTCAACTGGACGACGCTAAGTACCATACAGCTTACTTATTTACTTACTTGACCATAACAACCCGATTAACGGATTTCGGCCTGCCGCAACACATCGTTCCAGGCGCCTTTGCTTCTTGCACGCCCACGCCAATGGATCACACCAATCGATGACAGAGCTTCCTCGATTTGGTCCTTCCAACAAATACAAGGTAGCCCTCTTCGCCGACTTCCGCAGATACCCCCATCAAATACCCGTCTCGCTGGAGCATCCTCCTCCATTCGAACGACATGGCCGAGCCAGCGCAGCCGCTGAATATTAATACGCTGCACAATGTCTACGTCGTTGAGGAGCTCATACAGCTCACTGTTGAATCGGATGCGGACTCGTACAGGACAGAAGATTTTACGTAGTACTCTTCTCCCGAACACTCTCAAGGCTGCTGCATCAGTCCTTAATAGAGTCCATGTCTCTGCGCCATAAAGAAGCACGGGTAGGATGAGCGTCTTGTAGAGCATTAGTTCTGTCGTACGAGAGAGGTTTCTGCTACTAAATTGCCTACTGAGCTTATGCCACAATATATATTTTGTACGAGCGATTTGAGGGCATGATCATCTCACGTGAGGATGATGTGAACTGGCCAACGAGATTATGGCATATGACCTTCCCTTGTGAGAGTTTCAAACTACTGCGGTTCTCCAAGGAAACATAAACGATATCTGTAGAATTTATGAGCCAGAGTCATGGAAATTTGAATATTTCTCATGCTCTCCAGCCAGAGAAGTTGAGGCAGATATTTGAACGATGTTATCTACCACACATAATGACATCCTTCGGTTTTTCAAACGAATACGAAATTTAGATGATATCTGACACACACGTTCTTTTATTCAACTTTACAAATAAGAAGCCTTTAAAAGAAGTACCCTATACCTTTAGATGCTTAAAAAAGTGTGGATTTTACACTTTCATACCTAACATGTGATTTTTTAATCGTTTGGGTTTTTCACATTGAAAGAAATACAGAAAAATTTGAGTAGGTAATGTGTTGACTTATTGGCCACGGTTCAAGCGACTGCCTATCAGCAGATTTCTGGCAGATTTTCTGAGTGTAAATAAAATTGCCATGAAAAAGTTGCTCAAGAGTCCGTAATTCGCTATCGACTATAAGCTGTAGGTCCCGCTACTCATGTATAAAATTACCACGCACCATAAGTGGTATGAGAAGCTAGGTCGTAATCCTCTTTGAAGGTTTGTATGATATATTTGACTTGGATGATATATTTGACTGAATTTCTTATTCACATAGCCAACACTCTAGGTTAGATTATGTTATGGAAGATGACGGACCTTCTTTAAAGGGCGAGGTCCCACTTACACCAGCATTCAGGACCTTTGTGGTATCACAACTAAAATTTAACACCGACAGCAAAGATTTCCTATATCCGCGGTGTCTACGCCTCTATTGGCCTATTCCTATGCAATTTTTGTGCAATTTTTCGAACATTTCAACTGAAATGTCATCTATGGCTGCAGTAATATTGGTTTCTGGGACAGGAATTGTGGATAGTTTATCTCTGTACACTAGAGTCTGCACTGTATCTGCACAAAAATTATTCTAACAGCATCAAATAGCATCCTCTTGGCTATCAATACAAGGCGTGAGATTATTTCCTCCTCAGATTGGCTCCTCCAAATGTTCATAAAACCGTAAAACGTGTGGTATGTGGCGGAATCATGTCCACCAAGTGCGATTTTAACATTTTGGGTAATCAAACCATAGAGCATATTAGAGGCTCTATTGACCGCCACGTTGTGACTGACATAGTTCTTGAACAAGTACAGTGTGCCTTTCTTTAGCAATTTTTAAACTACGTCTCGCTGCTCTTCACATCAAATTCGCCAACATATGTACATCGTTGATCTTAAACGATTATAATCGCTATATCAGAACGAAATTATTTTATTTTTGGATTTCTCAAACGCTTAAACAAATTTAATTATTTTACAAATAGCGTAGACTGTAAAGATAGACTCCCAAAGATAAAAAATTAAAGCAAAATATTCATAAGGACAGGAGAGATATAAAAGGAACCCATAACTACAAAGACATGCACCCTTAATAGCAAATGCCACAATCTGGGGGAATGTATGTATTATAATTGTATTTGTTTACGTATGTATATGTACATGTATGTATATTAGGGTTGTACTAAGGTTAGGTTAGGTTAGAGGACGTGTACTTGTCAATTAAGACAAGTACAGTACCCGGAGTCACCCATCCTACAACGTCCTAGTGTCTCATACCACTTATGTTGTGTGTGTTAGTTTGTATACATAAGTGGTGGGACCAACAGTTTAAATTCGACTCCGAACGACATTTTTTTGAGAAACTCTTCATGGCAATTTTTATTTACTCTCAGAGTTTTTGCCAGAACTCTGCTGAGAGTAAGTCGCCGAAGAAATACTTTTTCATATTTAGTTTTGATGTTTGGCCTGGGGCTCGAACCCTGGCTTTACGTCTAATAAGACAACACACTACCTACTAGACTACGGCTACTTCAGTGTTGCACTAAACTTGTAAACCAATTGAAACAAAACCCATTATATCCCTAAAGAACCATATTTATTTTGTCTCCATGTAAACGAAATGATATCCCATATTTTTGAAGTCGCCGTAGTCGAGTAGTTAGTATGTTGGCTTATTAGACGTAAAGCCAGGGGTTCGAGCCCTAGGCCAGACATCAAGACAAACTACAAAAAGTATTTCTTCGGCGACTTCCTCTCAACAGAATTCTGGCAAAAACTCTGTGAATAAATAAAATTGCCATAAAAAAGTTTCTCAAAAATCAGTCGTTCGGAGTCGACTTTAACTGTAGGTCCCACCACTCATGTAAAAAATTAATACACACAACATAAGTGATGTAAGAAATTTGGACGTTGTACAATGGGTTAATTCGACCTCCGACCCTCCTGAAGTTTATGTGACGTTAGCCCCTCAAGAAAGGGGCTTTGTTTCTTTGAGGAACTTCAACCTGCTACCAAACATATCCTCATCTTGTTATTATTTTTGTCGCTCCATTTAAACAAGTATTTCCATTTAAACAGTCTGTAAGTAGCACGTCCTAAATTTAAAGTGTCGTTGCTTAGAAACAACATCATCTCAGTTAGCGTTCATTAGATGTAATGGTGGGTTCTACTCTGTCTGAATTATTCCTACTCTATCCCGGTTGGTTGCGCTACTAACCTTCCTCCGATACTTGTTGTCGATCACTCAGCAGGAAATCAAAAATCTTTCTTGATGTATTAATTGGAGACGATTGAAAACCATAAAAAACATTTTTTGCCTTCTCCGTGCATTTATCTAGCATTACTCAGGTTTACAGCTGAGCGCTTTAAGCACTACACAACGCCACCCCGAGAGAGGAATGCGAATCAGCTACGTTACTAACTTCTATGTTCGAGAATCCCAATCGAGAGGATAAGTGCCAAATGTTGTGCTAATTCTAAATATGATCTTTTGCTAATTGATGTATCATTGTAATTTCTTCTGTAATAAAAAAAGTTTCGTGACGTGTGCCTGAGGTATTGACACACGTAGACGTATGAAAGTTTCTCGAAAATTTGTCGTTCGGAGTCGGCTTTTAACTGTAGGTCCCGCCACTCATGTAAAATTAACGCAAACAATATAAGTGGTGTGAGAAACTAGGTCGTAATGCTAACTTAATGTAATGACCAATTGTGTATTTATGTATGTATGGATGGACCAATTACTGATGAGCAGGCAATATTTACATGAAATAATGCCAGGCAAAAATCTGACGGTCGAAGTCGACTTTAAACTGTCCCGCCACTCATGTATAAAAATTAACGCACACAACATAAGAGGTGTGAGAAACTAGGTCGTAATCCTGACTAAATGGTTGCAATGACCAATTATGTATGTCTGTATGTAATGTCAGGCATTCATTTATTGACTCCACATAAGTATTTTATACGTTCTTTCATATTTCCAAAACCCATACCAATAACACACTATCTTATACAATTTATGTTCGAGTTGTATAAGGAGTTATAGTTTTCACTAGTTTTTTTATATAAAACAGTTCCACCCTAATATGATTATATTTCTTTGTATGATATGATAAATATATATCATACTACATACACATACCACCACACCACTACTTCGATAGTATATTTTTATAATTTATAGTTAACACTTGCTCTTGGAACAGACCTTAGCTTATGACATGCATTAAATAAGTTCTCATCTTTTGTGTGTGTGTATATGTGTGTGTGTGTTACGTTATTATTATTTTGTAGAAAATTCTCATTCTAATACACAATTACTCTCAAACACATACACATACATACATGCATACATACATATGCATAGTGCAACAAAATATGAATTTGCATTCGATATGTTTGTAGTACATAAAAATCACATGCCACACAGATACATACATTATAACACACACATACACTTTCATTAGGTCATACCATATACATACTATGCATGTACGGATGGATGGTAAATTTTAATAAATCTGAATGTAAATTCTCTTAAATGAAAAATAATATTATTTTGTACGAAGAGAAAAAATGGATTTTTTTTCTTTCTATTTTTATAATTTATTTTTATTTTTTTAGTTTTTATTTTTGTTGTTTTAAGAAATTTATGTTTATGTGTTAATGTGTATGTAAAATACATGTGAGTACCATTATAAATAACCGAAAATGCAATATCCGTTCATTCGTCCAGAGTTAACATGAGAATTTACATGCCTTTTCTGTATAAATAAAAATCAAAAATAAATTTAAACACACGCACACAAACTCAACTATGGTATACAAATTTAATCAATTTAATGATTTGTTTTGTTTCTATTCAATTCAATAAATACTTTTCATTATATTTTGTTTTCAAATCTTTTTTCCTTTTTTTTAAATGACAATGTTTATTATACTGTGAATGGATTTGTTTTTTTTTTACTGGGGTTTCTCTTAACCACACAATTCAATTGGTGAACTGCCAAAGAATTTCAAGTCTTGAGAAAACCAAATTCAAATGTACTCAACATTTGTAAGAAAAGCTTATTATTGTGTGATTATTCATATACGTACATACATATACAGTAGTTTTTCGCTTTAACGAACATTCGATTCAGTGAACATCGCTTTGAAGTCGCCGTAGTCTACTAGGTTGTGTTGGCTTATTAGACGTAAAGCCAGGGTTCGAGCCCCAGGCCAGACATCAAAACAAAATACAAAAAGTATTACTTCGGCAACTTCCTCTCAGCAGATTTCTGGCAAAAACTCTGAGATTAAATAAAAATTGCCATGAAGAGTTTCTCAAAAATATGTCGTTCGAAGTCGACTTTAAGTTGTAGGTCCCGCCACTCTTGCATAAAATTTAGCACACACAACATAAGTGGTTGAGAAACTAGGTCGTAATCCTGACAAAAGGGTTGTAATGACTAATTATGTATGTATGTGAACATCGCCTTTAACGAACACTTAAAATATACTCAGTACCTCGTATAAGGAACAAAAGTTTTATTTTGTTCTCGGTATAACGAACAAAATGTAAGAATTAAAATAAACACAACGAAGGTAAAGAATTGAATGGAAGTGAATGAAATTCAGGAGCCTAAAATAATACACGAAGATGTCTGAAGTCGGCTTGGTCTAGTAGGTCAGACATCTCCAACAAAACAAAATATTTCTTCGGCAACTTCCTCTCAGCCGTCTCAGTCTCTGAAAATAAAATAAAATTTCCATGAAAATTGTCTCAAAAACTGTAGGTCCCGCCACTCATGTATAAAATTAACACACGCAACATGAGTGGTATCAGAGTGGGAGTTTTTGATTCCAGATCGGAAAATTACGAAATCCACCCGGGAAACTCGCAGGTATCTTCCTAGCGGAAGTATATGCCATAGAAAAATGTATTCTGATCAACTTGCATAGGAGGGAAAAACGGCAGGAAATGACAATACTTTCTGATAGTCAAGCAGCCAATCGGGCACTCGGTTCTTATGAGTTCAAAATGAAGATGTCTGAGGAAGCTGAATCAGTATGGTTGGCAGATAAGGTTACCCCCGGTAGGGTCCCAGGTATTGCGGAAATTTTCGGCAATGGGCATCTGCCGATTTTCCAAGCAGGGGAGCTCCCACGCTATTAATGACGCAAGAAACCTTTTGTGAAGTAGGGCGGAAGCGAAAAAGTATAAAAACTAAAGGAAAGATGAAGAAACTCGATCAAAACATTTATAAGCGTTTGAGACGATCAGAACCTTTGAGGAGATTTTTGTCATCTGGGGTAGATAACCGATCTTTTAACAGGGCCATGAAGTCCGAAATCATACTTATTCAGAATAGTTGTTGTCTCAAACTCTACATCGGAATGAGAGATCAGCAAAGAGTATTCAAAAAGTTGAGTTGAATCGAATCATACTCATAATTTCTGATACTTATACGCATTCATACTTATTTTAATATCATGGACCATCTACTCATATTTAAAGTTTGAAGTACTCATCGTAATCACACTTAACAACACGTATGATGTTGTTGATTTCGACTCTCCATGACTCAAAATTTACAAGAATCACAAATACAAATTACGCGAATCATAAATTACAAAATAAGTATTAAGGTTATGTGTTTGCTTCGCTTGCTGTCATTGTCTTTTTCTTTATCCTTTTTTTTTTGTAAATACAACAACAACTAAGACTGCAAATTATGAAGAATGTATCGAGTCACTTGAATCATTTATAAGTTTTATAAGTATTTTTCAAAAGTTATGAATTTAAATGAGTATGCTTATGAATCAAATATATTTCGAATGGTATGAGTTTGATGCCAACGTTGTACGCATACACATTGCAACCTGTACTTATAAATCAACATTGTAGTGAGTACGAATGAATCAGAATAGTCAAATTTAAATTTTGTTGACTCACTTATATTTAAAATTTCATGAGTGCTTCTGAGTAGCGAAAAAACGATTCATTGCTGATCTCTGATCGGAACATATTGTTGGAAAGTGTAGAGCATTAATGCTTCCCAGCGAGAAATATATTTTTCTTTTTTTTTTTTTTTTGATACCAACACTCAGGAGATGACCCCTATTAATGCAGTGCAGTGTTTGGGAATAAAGGAATGCTGGTTCATAGGAAAAAGGTATGAGGAGATAATATGCTCCTTTGATATATTTGGCCACACTTTATTTTTTTTTTCAACAAATTTAAATGCAAACGAACCATTTAAACATTTTTTCCATTGCTGTGAACCATCTCACATGAACAAACTCTGTCTAGCCGCATTTATAAATAGAACGAATGGATTTTAAACAATATTGCCTGATGGCCACTTGTTCCAAAGTAAATACCATTAAAATAAATTCGAACGTTTTCTTAAATTACATTTGAAAAGCAGAAGGAAAACGAACAAAAAAAAGAAGAAGCAAATAAACGAACCCAATCAAAATGGCAAAAAGGAGATGAAATACTTAAAATTTCTCATGCTGGCAATCCAACGAATATAATTTTGAAAATTTGAATAGAAACACAAATTTAATACTTGAGAAAATGTTGAGCATGAACAACAGCAGCAGTAGTAGAGATGACACTTTTAGCAAGAATATAAATTCAAAAATTTTCATAATCATTATGATTATCAACACATCTCTTTGGCAGCAATAACATACACACACACACAGTTTCAACAACAAATGAAAAGAAAAACTGCCAGAAAAGCTGTTGCCACTACGACTGAGGAGGATGCGATTGCTGCTTGTGGCGGCAAACAGCCAAAGTACGAGTACTTATACTCTCGTAGTGTTGGAGTAAATACTGACAGTCAATGTGGTTGTTATAAAAAAGCGACAAAAAAGAATCGAAACGGTAAAGAATGGCATGAAAAACTTAAGATGGAATCACATACAACTAAATTTTCCAGAGTACTTCACAAGGCAAACAATAATGCACGAAATTGATTTTCCAACATGAAGCACCCTTAACGTTCAACTTTAACGTGCAGCAGCAAACGCTATAATATTGACACTCACTACACTCAACTGCTCAGCTTGGCACACTACAAAATTTAGTTCAATTTAAAGCGAAATTTTTGTTTTTTTCTGGCTTTCATTCTTAATTTTTCCTTTTTTTCCGTGTTTTTTGTAGATTTTACGACTCATGAAATGACAGGATATTAAAGGCAGTCAAATACGACTTAGTTGGGTGTTGATGATAAGGCTGTGTATGTAGTTGTAGTTGTAATGTCATGCCTGCCCCAAAATAACAGAAGGTATTCAAGCAGAAAACCCAAAACCAAATACAGAAGGTAACCCAGCATTATAAAGGTGTTGCTTTACTACACATGTTGTTCATGCAGTTCACAATCATTTGAACATCATTAGATTTGAAAACAGAAGACAAACAATCAACTCCACACCTCTCCCTCTCGCTCCAATAATTGTGATACTCTGGTATTATTTTGGTAAAGCAACAGCTACAACGAATGTTATTATCAAACGTTCACACTAAAGTACATAAAGTTTGCAAGTGTGACACAATGATGTCATTAATACCAGCCAAAGGAAAAAGTTTTCTTAATGATGGGCCAAAAAAAAAACGAAACGAATTAAAGTTAATCATAAGAAACTGGTAGCAAAAGTAATGAGAAAAAAGTGCAAACAATTTTGAAATTCATATTCAATTTCCTCAATGACGATGGTCTTTGGAAAATCTGTTAAGCTACACGTAATCACAACTTGTTCAAGTTGTCAGTTGGAAATTTTGCCAATAATGGACGAGAGATTGTTGTTATAAATGTATGTTGAATGCAAATTAAACGTGTATAAAAATTGTTCAGAATTTTAAGAAATCTAATGACTTTAACCGTAGATCGAGCTTTGTAACAAAAATGATACATTTCAATTTTTTAGACGATATAATTTTAATTCAGAAAAAGTTTGATGCCTGATATTTTTATAATTCGTTAGTGTTGTTATCGCTATTATTTTAAACCAAATAAAAAAGGAAATTTCAAACAGGGCTTAAAAAATTCAAAAACTTTATAATTCTGGCTTGTGTATAATTTTTGATACATACAACTTTTCTAGTGATTTTTTGGTGATGTGTTTGAAATTTTTTTAAGTTTTCAAAAGATTTTGTGAAGTTTTATCGTAAATAATACAATATTTATGGTTTTTGAGAAAGAATTGAAAGTTAAGTGTGGGACGAAAGTGAAATTATGAATTTTCTATTCCTGATATGTTCTTGATATTGATTGTAGTAGTCGTAGTCTAGTATGTAGCGTGTTACCTTATTAGACGTCAGACCAAGATTCAAACCTCAGGTCAGACATTTACAATTTATAACGAAATGTTGTAATGACCGATTATATATGAATTCCTGCTGCTAAATTCTTTGAAGAAGAAGAAAGCAGAAGCTCGTCTTATAAACTGAAGAAAAAATGGTACTACGTGGAACAGAACAAACTGCCTTTAGTAGTTTGGGATGAAGAAATATTACCAATTTTCACGCAGATTGCTAGTAGCTGTTTCCTGAAATCTTGTAGGATCTTTCTTTCTCTCGCTCTTCTCATATTTATCTCACGTGACGGACAAACATTAGAAAAATGTGTTTTGTCCCATGTTTTATTATAGATGATAATATTTCGGTCAACTACGTACATATGAGATAAAAGAATCATTGGTTTTGATAATGATATATTTACACCTATTACGCTTTTTCGAAAAATGAGCGGACAGTCTTGCAGCCCTTTAATAATCATGATTAAAGCCTTTTTTTGAAATTCGAATCAACAGGATTTTTTTCTAAAAAAAATATACATATTTATCTTAATTTTTTGTTAGAAAATTTTAACCATTTCCATAAAACCTTTATCACACAACTTGTAGTTTTATGTAAGAAATAATACTTTATAAATAGTTTGGCATTAGCTTTCATACTTTCAGAGCAGCCCATATATCCTTTTTTTAAGATTTTTAAAAATTTAATTCTTTGTTCGCCTGAAAGGTAAGAAAATTAAAGAAAATATATTTAAATAATGATGCTAATGTTTTTATGTTCCTTTTTGATATATTTTCATATCAAATTATAGTTTTTTTTTTGGAAAACATGAAAAGAGTTCCTTCGGCGACTTCCTCTCAGCAGATTTCTGGCAAAAACTCTGAGAGTAACTAGAATTGTTTCTCAAAAAATATCTGTCGTTCAGAATTAACATTAAACTGCAAGAACCGCCACTCTTGTATGAAATTAACACACACAACATCCGCGTTGTGAGAAACTAGGTTGTAATCCTGGGTTGTAATGACCAATTATGTATGCGCTGAAATACAGGGTGGACCATCTATCGGTTTAAAATAGAACCATCGGTTATTTCAAATCTGACAATGCCTTATGTCATTCTATTCTGTCACAAAATTCAGTATATTATCACCACTGCACGTAATGAACAATGAGCGGATTTATTGGCCCAACGAGAAAATGCACGCTGATCTCGAAATTCATCTTTTTTTTTTGATGAAAAAAGCAAAATTGCCGTATTTGGGGCTCAGAAAACTCCCACGTGGTGTTACAGAAGCCAATGCTCATATTATGAGTGACTGTGTTGTTTGGCTTGTGGAGCGGAGGCATTATTGGCCATTATTTGTTTGATAATGAGGATGGAGCAACCATTGCGGTCAATTGAGACACCTATTGCACCATGCTAACCGATTTTTTTTTTGTACCCGCTCTTCATGGTATTGATGTGAACGATGTTTGATTTCAACAGCATGGTGCAACTTGCCACACATCTCATGCCACAATCGTCAAAAGTTTTATAGCCGATGTATGTATAGGCTCCGAGCATATCTTCTGGATGTCAGCTATAAAGAATTTTCAATTTTTCCTTAAGCAACCCTCACTCATTACTCTTCCAAGGCGAATCAATAAAAACACACACTTCTCCAGGTTATAACATTTTTGTGGATAACCGAGTGTGGGGTTTGGAGAATGAAGAGTTTTAAAATTCTTCGCTTTTACAGAACTCCTCACTATAAACTGTCATGTTTGTAGTTATTAATCAACACAACGAATTTCTACAAAATACGCTGAATTTCCAAAATAAAAATAAATAACTGTGTTAATTAAATAATATTTTTTGTTTATAATTTTATAAATAACTCAAGTTTATATAGAATGCATAATATGCATGGTATGTGACATATGTATGTACATACATACATTCATACATGTGCATAAAATAATTTAAATTAGTTTTATTAGAAGCGAACATAAATTGGGAGGGTTTAGACGAAAATATAATAGAAGGACAGAATTATTTTTGTTTTATTTTTTTTATTATACTTGGGCTCATTATAAAAGGGCACCCACTATAATTTGCTTTCATTTTAAATAAAATGAGAATTGGTGGGTTGTTGCAGCATAAACAAAAACAGCATGAATGAAAGCATAAAGCGGAACTTTATTACAGATTCAAAATTAACATAGACAAGGAAGCTTGAGAAGTATGAGACAGAGATCAGCAATGAATCGTTTTTTCGCTACTCATAAGCACTCATGAAATATATGTGAGTCAATAATATTGAAGTTTAATTACTCTGATTCATTCATACTCACTACAACGTTGATTTATAAGTACAGGTCGCAATGAGTATGCGTACAATTCATACCATTCGAAATATTTTTGATTCATAAGCATACTCATATAGATTCGTAACTCATATAGATTCGTAACTTTAGAAATATACTTATAATACTTATAAATGATTCCAGTGACTGGAATAATTCATCAAAATTTACAGTCTTAGTTGTTGTTGCATTTACAAAAAAAGGACGAAGACACATAAGCAAAAAAGCCAGAGCAGTAAGCAAAGCAGTGCCCGTCTCTTGCTAGGTGTAGATATAGGTTATTTGGCTCCCCATTTCTTGTCTGCTTAACGGAGCTATCATCTATTGATATCAAGGATATAGCTTCGTTCATCAAACTTTCTGGCTGCTTTTCCAGTGTAGGGTAGTCGTGATTTTGATGTGCAGCCCTTGCGTTGACCAACATCTTCCTCTTCCTTGATTTTGGTGGAACTTGGTCAGTGCAGGGACTGCGTTCACCCGTGGCATCACAACGAGCAGATATGCGTGCTCAAGTGAGCTTTGTGATATCAGAGCTACCACTCCGACCTAAACAAATACCATGTGACACATATAATTAACCAACAAATGCAATCGGCGGAAACAGCTCAAGTGATTGAATGCGAATACAGAGACCAACCTGCACTTGCATTATCGTGGCAATGACAATCAGCCCTCTAACGAGGCTTGAGACTCTTTTGAATTTAAGTCTGTTGCAGATCCATGGAGACTATACATACATAATTGGCCATAAAAACCCTTCAGTCGGAATTTTTTTGGTGGAACTTGGTCAGTGCAGGGACTGCGTTCACCTTTGGCATCACAACGGTCCGCTATGCATGCTCAAGTGAGCTTTGTGATATCAGAGCTATCACTCCGACCTGAACCTGAACCTGAAGCAAAGCAAAAACACAACATTTTAATGAGTATTTTAGTGTTCGTACGCGAATCATACTTATTTTGTGATTCGTGTATATGCTGAGCTATGGAGAGTCGAAATCAACAACATTATACGTGTTGTTGAGTATGAATATGATGAGTACTTGAAACATTGAATATGAGTAGAGGTTCCATGATATTAAAATAAGTATAAATGCGTATAATTGTCGGAAATTATGAGCATGATTCGATTCTACTCCTCTTTTTTGAATACTCATTGCTGATCTCTGGTATGAGAAGCAAAAAAAGTCGCAAGATTTTGTATTACTTCCAGCGGAATTTAGAAGAATAAAAATTATGGATATGCTTACACTGTATAAACTCACATATGGGCTAAGTTGCATCAGCATCCAAGTGTGAGTCCTGATCACATACATACATACATAATTGGTCATTACAACCCCTCAGTCAGGATTACGACCTAGTTTCTCACACCACTCATGTTGTGTGTGTTAATTTTGTACATGAGTTGCGGAACCTACAGTTTAAAGTCGACTCCGAACGACAGATTTTTTGAGAAACTTTTTCATGGCAAATTTTATTTGCTCTCAGAGTTTTTGCCAGAAATCTGCTGAGAGGAAGTCGCCGAAGGAATACTTTTTATATTTTGTCTTGATGTCTGGCCTGGACCTCGAACCCTGGCTTTACGTCTAATAAGCCAATACACTACCTACTAGACTACGGCGACTTCAGTCTGATCATGATAATGTAATTCAGATAAGCAGTGGGATGTATAAGTAAGTAATCAATAAATTCCAGCTTAAGTCGATAATAACATTATTGGATAATGTCCCCAACTCTTTAAAAATGACACAGGCCGGCAAAATTACCAAAAAAAAAAGAGTAAATAACCCAGGAACCAGACCATAGTTTCGTAAAGCTTTTCTGAATTGAAGTCGCGGTAGTCTGATAGGCAGTGTGTTGGCTTTTTAAACATGAGGCCATGGTACAAGCCACAGGCCAGACATCTCGACCAATTTCCTCTCTGCAGATTTCTACCAAAAACTAAGAGAATAGTCTTCTACAAAGTTTTTCAAAAAAATCTGTCGTTTCTAGTCCAGTTTAAACTGTAGGTCCTGCAACTCATGGATAAAATAAAAAAAGACACAACATGGGTGGTGTGATAAGCTAGGTCGTAACCCAAACTGACAGGTTGTAATGACTAATTAAGTATGTTTCTGAGTATGTGTATGAGTATGTTTCGAGATATCATTCCGGACCATTAGCCACATATAAGGCATACTGTGATACCAAAGTTATCTATTTCCTTAAACATAGCAGCGATACTCCTGATGTGGCATCTTATACTCTTTAGGAGCATTACCGGTAGATCGCCTTAATAGTAGAATCATAGTGGCTCTGATGTAGCATCCTGTATTATTAACGGCTAATAGCAGTAGTTTATTTAGTTCGTCTTCATAGTATAATTCTTTTGCCTTCTCTGACATAGCAATCGGCATGTACCCAATAGGTGAAGAATAGTTTTCTGCACTTCGAGCAATGCGTTTCGAAAGAGTGACTGTAAGGCAATGTTCACTGTTGTCGCCAAAAACCATACTGAGCGAGATCCTTTAGAGTTTGCACAAACTTTCCGTGTACCCTCTATCCACGTTTGGCCAAATACGTTTTACTATTCTGCTCGTATCTGATGCAGAGATCGTAGTATTAACAGAATCCATAAACTGGTGCCGAATGTAGAAATTTTGATGGCTTTGTCAGGTCTGGCCTCTCTAAAGAATTCCCTTGATCTGGTAGATATACAGAGTCAGCTATGAATGTCAAATTCGTAAAAATTCCAACACCTACAGTTTCATTTGATTTCAAATGAATTCGTTAACGATGTACGTTACATTATTTTCTAAACTCTCTTTGCGGAATTGATGTCCGACAATTTCTTGAGAAATCACAGTGTTGTATGGAGTAGTCAATACTCGTTATAGTCCAAATACCATCTTTTGAAATCGGACTTACATAGTCGCCGTAGTATAGCAAATAGTGAGTCGACTTATTGGACGTAAGGACACGGTTCAAACCCCAGGTCAAACATCTCCAACAAAACGAATAATGACAAAACATTTCTTCGGCGACTGCCTATCAGCAGATTTGTGACAAAAACTGTCAAAAAGCTGTCAAACGCTACTTGAAATTATAGGTCCCACCACCCATGTATAAATATCAACACACACAGCGTAAGTGATGTAAGAATCTAGGCCGTAATCCTGACTTAAGTGTTGTAATGACCAATTATGGATGTATGTTTGTCTACATCAGCAATCCAACAGCAAGCGTTGAGAAATTAAGACATTGTATAAATCACTTTTCCTTCATAAAGTTATCCTCTTGTCACTAATCACCGTAATCTAGTAGGTAGCGTATTGGCTTATTAGACGTAAAGCCAGGGTTCAAAACCCAGGTCCGACATCAAAACGGAATACAAAAAAAGTATTTCTTCGGTGACTTCCTCTCAGCAGATTTCTGGCAAAAACTCTGAGGGTAAATAAAAAATTGCCATGAAAATTTTCTCAAAAATCTGTCGTTCGGAAACGACTTTAACCAGTAGGTCCCACCACTCATGTATAAAAGTTAACACACACAGCATAAGTGATGTAAGAATCTAGGTCGTAATCCTGACTGAAGGGTTGTAATGACCAATTATGTATGTATGTTGACTATGTCACTAACTCAGCTCTTTTTGACTTCCCTAAACTTCTACAACAAGCCCACGCACTTGAAAATTAATTCAACCAACCAAAATCGTCAGCATGTGCACATAAAATTAAAATATTTATCACCAGTTTTCACATTCACACAAAGAAAGGAAGAAGTATGGGGCACACAAAAAAAACAAAAACAACACAAAAATAATTATAATGATTCAAATTCATGTTGCTGCTGTCGTAGAATCCTTAGAGGACATTTATCTTATTATCTAAAGCTGTGTTTAGTCTTAATGAAAACGCCAGCTAAACTAAACAGAACAGAACAGAGTAGAACAGAACACAACTGAAGTGAACTAAAGGAGAGTAATTCCCATTGCATGGCTGGAATAATGATAATAATGGAAATAACTAAAGGACTCTCAACCACAAAACACGGTACCAACCAAACATGTCAAACAACACAACATGGGTAACCGAAAAAAAAGCATTTCCCCCCACCTATTATAAATGAGTCCTTATGAGGAGTGATGGTGAAACAATACAACAGCAGCTGAGTGCACATTATCAGGGTATGTTGTAATGGCTTTGTTGCATATGCAGGGAAATAATAATAAATGTTGCAAAAATGTTAAATAAAACCATTTGCAACGTTTAAGACAACAAGTCAAAATGAAAACAAACAAACAAACAAATGACCACAGCTGGTCAAAGGGTGTTGGTTGGCTGTTAGGTTGGTTGGTTGGTCGGTTATACCAAAAAATATGATGATGACACAAAAACTATAAAACAAAAGAATTAAAACCCCCAGTAAAATCTCTTGTATGCATTTAAAAGCATTTGCTTTATCTTGTACGTTTATTTGCATATTTTTATTTGTTTTTGTTTTTGTTTTATTTTTGTGGTATGGGCGTAAGTTTTTGGGTATTTAAGCATTTCACCTCCTTTTTTTTAAATTTAATCCTTTAACAAAATCTACAAATAGGTGGTGCAACATGAAATTATTTGAACACAAATCTTAAGAAGAAAATTGAAGTTGTTGTTAACGTGATAAATAATATATGCAAAGGACTTGATGATGGTTATAATGGAGTTGCCGACATTTATTAAGATTTTTCTAAAGCTTTTGATCTTGTAGAACACAAAATCCTCATAGAGAAACTAGCTTACTATGGAGTCGAGATAGAGGCGATAAAACTATTGGAAAGTTATTTGACAAATAGAAAGCAGTATGTTGAGACAAACAATCAGTTCTGTTGGAACTGTTGAGTACGGAGTTCCACAAGGAAGTGTATTGGGCCCTCTACTTTTTACGGTTTATATCAACGATATTAAAAATCTACAGCTTTTTGGAAAATTGGTAATGTTTGCTAATGATATACAGGTTGGCTGATATGTATTGCAACCAACTTCAGGTTGTTATAATTTGTAAACCGCTCGTCTGACAGCTGACAGATTTATTCCAGTGACAGTTCATTTTATTATTTACAAGCTTACAAAAGCATTTTGATCTATTGCATTCAGAAAAAAAGTTATTCGTGATGGAATTCAAGCGTGATAGTGTGATTGCTTTATATTTGGCTGGAAAACCACAGGTGGCTATCGTTAGAGCCATCCAGCATTTAAATGTGAATAAATCTTTTGTTTCTCGTACCATTGCTCATTACCGTGATACTGGCAGTGTTGCATCGCGTCCAAAAAGTGGACGAAATAAAACGGTAACAACACCAGAAATGATCCGAAAAGTGAAGGCCAGATTTGATCGAAATCCACGCCGCAGTGGTAGAAAAATTGCTCGTGAGCTGAACATATCGCGAGAACGGATGCAACACATATTGAAAATGAGCTTGGACTAAAGCCATTGAAGTTCCAAAAAGTGCAAGAGCTCACCGATGGACAAAAAAAAGTTAGACTGGAAAGAGCCAAGGAGTTAGCACATAAGAAACGTTAAGCAAAAGGTCTCTTCTGCAACAGAACTGATTTATAAATTCAGGAGTAAATTTAACACACAAACTAATCTACTAATATACAAATGTTTGATTCATAGTCATTTTAATTATTTAGCTATTGTATATGCATTGAACAAAGGCAATGAACTCAGATCGCTCCGACGCTCCAAAAATAAGGCACTGAAAGCAGTTCTTAATCTCCCATTGTCTACTTCAACTTTAGTTTTATACAGAGACATAACAAAAACAATACTGCCCATAAAGGGTTTATATAAACTTCAGCTTTTGCTTTATGTATACAAATCTTTGCATAATATCGGACACCGTACTGTTTCATTTGCCAGAAATCAAAATGCTTTCAATATGCATGTAATGCAAGTAACTTGAGGATAGCACTGTGTAGACTAGAGAAAACAAAGCAAAGAGTGCAGCACGTTGGTAGTTTAGAATATAACAACTTACAGAAAATTTGAGAAACGTTCCTATATTCTTAATCTTTAAAAATGCTCTTAAAGAACATTTAATTAATAACATTGAAATGCTTCTTATGTAGTAAATCTGAACAGAATATGTAAATTGATTGCAATATTTATTGTTATTAAAATAACGCTTTAAAGTTTATTAAACACACATCTTATTTATATACATATACATATTGTTAAATTAATTTTTTTTCTTCTTGTATAAACACTGCGGTTCATCAGGATAGAACCAACATATTTTAAATTAAAAAAACTGTATAATTTGCAAATACAGATAGAATAAAAAAATTTTGTTTTGCAGAAATATAGTTAATACTGTAAATGATAATTTTAACACAAAAAATAGTATAAAAATGAATTATAACAGTACTTTTTCACTTTCTTTGTAGTCAAGTATTAAATTTTTCATTTATTTTTTGGTTCAACAGAATAGAACCACGTACATTTTTAACTTAAATCAGCAGGCGGTTGTAATAAAGCTTTATAAAAACCAAATAAAATTAAAGTCACAGTTTGTGACTGCAGTTATCTAAATTAATATGTGAAGAAAGAGTCCTTTAAATTCGTCGGAAATGGTAAAAATTGATGTTTACCATTCTGAAAACTATTCTTATCGCGAAATCGGTAGAAAAATCGGACAAAGTCATAATGTAGTAATGAATTACATAAAACATCGTGAACCATATAATAAAAATTACAAAGGAGGTACTTAGACAGCTCTAACACCACAGGGCAAGCGAAAAATTCTTCGAATTGCCTCAAATTCAGCCCATTCTACCTCTAAAATTAATCATTTTCAGGAGTTAAAGCAAGTAAATCAACAGTTATTCGCGCTATTTTAAGCAGTGAACATTTACAAGTCCGAAAACTAAAGGAAAAACCTCCATTAAATGCAATCCGACAACAACAGCGCCCTCAGTTTGCCAAAGATCATATGGCATGGAATGTTCAAAGACTATTAAGCGATAACGATTGGCGAAAAGTAATTTTTTTCTGATAAAAAAATTTAATTTGGATGGCTATAACTTTTATTTTCACGATATGCGTAAGGACGAAAAATTTCTGAGCCGCCATCACAGCATAACGCTCCCTATGTAATTGAACATCCAATGCCATATGATCTTTGGCAAACTGAGGGCGTTGTTGTTGTCGGATTGCATTTAATGGAGGTTTTTCCTTTTTTCTTTCCAGAAATCCTGATCCAAAAGTAGAAAATTTAAAAATAAGATATCAAGCTGAGTATCCATTATTTTCGCGTGTACCTATGTTGAATTTCACTAGTTCTCGGAGGAACGTACGTTTCCAAAAATTTTTTTACCAGCCACGTCTCTATGATTGTGGTTTGCAGTCTATTGCAATCCTCGTTATATTACCAGTATTCTTTCTGAGCAATTAGGCCAATCCACCTTCATTTCATATGTCTTACATACTTATTTACTTAATTGGCCATTAACAATCCGATTAAAGGATTTCAGCACGTTCTTACAGGCGCCTCTGCTTCTCGCGGATCTTCGCCTGTTGGTCACATCAATCGATTACAAGTTTCCTCGACTTGGTCCTTCCAGAGCCGACAAGTTTGACCTCTTCGCTCCCGCCGGAGTACAATCTTCCATTCAAACAAAATCGCCGCGCTAGCACAGCCGATGGATGTTAATACCCTGTACAACGTCCATGTCGATGAGGAACTCATAAAGCTCATTTTTAGATCGAATACGGAAATCATCGCCAACTCTCATTAGACAGAAGATCTTATGTAGAATTATTCTCTAAAATGCTTTCAAACCTACTGCATTAATGCTTAATAGTGTCCATGCTTCTGCGACATAAAGAATCACGAGATTAGGATCACAATAGCACCTGTTGACAAGAGTAATCCTACGCTTGAATACCAGACCGACATCATCGGTGTTAATAGCGGAGCCAAGATATGTTTTATCTTCATTGGCAAGTCTCCAACGATGCATGTTGCTGTTGTTCCGAGACAACAATATACTGCGTATGAGCTATTGTATATAAACATTGTTCGCCGGAATTTTTGCGAGTTTCTCGTACCAATTATGTATAACCGTTCGTAATCTGTCATTGCTTATTAGGTCTGCTATTTACGTCTGTTTCTGAGCATCCACATGTTGCCTATAGATAACAGAAGCTATCGACGTAGTTCAGTGCGTAGCCTTGTAACATGATGTTTTGGATGATTAGGTTGTTAGTTTTTGATCTTTTTGATTGCAGACAGAGCCCAATGGCGACTGAGGCCAAAGGGCTCTCTTATATACAGCCAATAGACAATCTTCGAAAGGGATCTTGCGAATTCGATTTTAAGTGCGGCGATAGCATTACATTATCGGTAACTACAAGTGTGTAATTGTTAATATTCATTGAAGTGTTCGTTAGAACCAGGTCAAAAGAAATACTCAACTGCCTCGATTTCTGAATACAATACAAGAAATGCTCCACTCCATCATATCGCTACGAAAATTTAATAAAACTCTCATATATTGAGCGTTGCCTCGAGATCTATTTTAAAGCTTCTCGAATAAGTACCGGAAAAGTGGGCATTAATAATGGCAGGCAATTTAACTCTATTGATTCAATGGTAGAAGTCGAATCGCCGTAGTATACTGGGTAATGTGTTGGCTTATCAGACTTAAAGCCAGGGTTCGTATCCCAGGTCAGACATCAAAACGAAATATGAAAAAAAATATTTCTTCGGCTTCTTCCTCTCAGCAGATTTCTGGAAAAAATTCTGAGAGTAAATAAAAATGCCATGAAAAAGTTTCTTAAAAATGTGTCGTTCGTTTACGTATAAAATTAACACACACAACATGAGTGGTGTGAGAAGCTAGGCCGTAATCTTGACTGAAGGGTTGTAATAGCCAATTATGTATGTATGTATGATTCAATGGAATGTCGTCGCAATGTGACTTGTATTTCATTGTTCTATCGCTACTACAACGGAGTGTGATCACACATTATATCGTGGAGCTTATCTGTTTGTGGTAAAAAAAATTCATTCTTTAGCCACACTATGCGTATGTGGAACGCTATTCCTGTATAATTTTTAATGTTACTATCGAAAACGGTGGTTGCAAATCCAATAACCATAAACACCATTCCTTCTATTCTCTCTCCCACAACTTATTTTCCTAAGTGAAACGTAATACATTGCAAAAACTAGGCACCATCCACTGACTGTTGGTTGTACAATAAAGACAAACAAAAACAAAACGAATTCAAAGCAACTCTTAACTAAATCCACAATAGAGTCCTTACTAGGCTGTGGCATACAAACAAAAATCCTTAAGCATTTATAAGCCGTTTGGGCAAATCGCAAACAAATTTTTTATCGAACATTTTTATAAAAACTTAAGAATTCACCCACCTGCAGATATAAACAAAACGAAAATTTTCTTTCCTTTTCTATCCTGGGCCAAGAGCTTATAACTCCATTTCCGTATTTTCGTTTCCTTCTTTTTTTTTTGACACTTGCTATGGAGGCATTTGTAATTTTTGTTAAGATCCTTTTAAGCTTCTTTATTCTCACCTATTTACTTACATACATATGCACATGTAGGCATACTTATTCCACTCACTCTCTCTCTCTCACACTCCTTCACATTTTTTTATTTTGTTATTGCATTTAAACCACATACTCTCTCACACACTTATGCGCATAAAATCCTAAGTGCTTATATACAATATATATATATGTGTGTATGTATGTTTGCATTTGTAATCTTGTAAAATTTACGAACTACAAGAGTTCGGTAAATACAGTTAAAATTCAACTTTACATGTAGTTTTATTTTAATTGATTAAAATTATTGTGTTGGTATTGCTGGTGTTCGTATTGGTGTTGGTGTTGGTGTTGATGTTTATTCTTCTCACTCTCTCTCTCTCTCTATCTCTCTTTCACATTCTAGCTATTACTGTGTGTTTTGTTTGGGATTACACATGAAATTTTACGAGTACGAATTAAATTGTTTCTGCAAGTATTGGTTTTAAAGTTGTTTTCAAATCTTTTTATTTTTTCTTTCTGTCATAATGGTAAATGCTTTCAATTTGTTATTGTTGTTTTGTATGGTTTTCGGGTAAAGCGTTTTCTAAAATGTTAATTGTTGCAAACTTTAAAAATGTTTACTTGGCTTCTACAAAAGATTTCCCACAGTTTTTGGGTTTCTCTATTTAGTATAAAACATAAATCAAAGTATCCTGATTACAAATAATTTTATAAATTATTTAACATAATATTTATTCCCATTTTTATTTATTTAATTTAGTAGTGGACGATATACATCGATGTTTTAAAAATGTTCGATGGTTCCTATAAATGCATCGAAATAATTCGATGTTTTTTATTGATCATCATCGACAAAGCTTCAATGTTTAACCTTCAATGCATAGAATATAAAATCTTAATGTAAACAATTCTACAAATACTATGTGACACACATAATTAACCAACAAATGCTACGAAACGTAAATACAATTGGAGGAAACAGCTGAAGTGATCGCATGCGAATACAAAGACCAACCTGCACTAGCATTATCGTGGAAATGACATTTAGCAGTCTAACGAGGCTTGAGGATCTTTTGAATTTAAGTCTGTTGCTGATCCCTGGAGACTATACATACATAATTGGCCATAACAACCCTTCAGTCAGAATTACAACCTAGCTTCTCACACCACTTATGTTGTGTGCGTTAATTTTATATACATGAGTGGCGGGATCTACAGTTTAAAGTCGACTCCGAACGACTGATTTTGCATGCCAATTTTATTTATTCTCAGATTTTTTGCCAGAAATCTGGTGAAAAGACGTCGCCGAAAGAAATATTTCTGTTTTTATTGTATTTCGTTTAATTGGAAATGACCTGGGGTTTGAACGGAGACCTCACGTCTAATAAGATAACACACTACCTACTAGACTACATGAAGACTACAGTTACGATACTTAGAGGCAAATTTGACGCGATAGATTAAGGGTATCTTAAGACCCAGAGAGAAATATTTAGACCCCAAGTTTCTTACAAACTAAGTTTACGCTATCGAAGGATATGCTCAACTTGAACAGAAAGTATAGAGAATGATAGTCAGGTTATGATACGATTTAAAGCCATGATCATCTCAACTGGAGGTGATGAGAACTGGCCATCGAAATTATGTTATTTGATTCTGTTAAACTCTTTCTTCTAGAGTTTTTTTTTAAGACAAAGGTGTACATAAAGGAACCACAAACTACAGCGGACCTCAAACAACATAGCCAAGAGTCATGGGAAATTATTTATTTTGGAGAAACTGTGGCGAACATTTGTACGATATTGTATTTCAAATGTAAAGGCCTCCATAGCTGTTTCAAAGGAATAAAAAATTAGGATGATATCTCACACACATATGTACATATACATACATAATTGTTTATTACAACTTTTCAGCCAGGTTTACGACCAAGATTCTCACACCACTTTTGTTGTGTGTGTTAATTTTATACATGAGTGGTGGGACCTACATTTTACAGTCGACTCCGAGCGACAGATTTTTGAGAAACTTTTTCATGGCAGGTTTATTTACTATCAGAGTTTTTGCCAGAAAGCTGCTGAGAGGAAGACGTCGATGAAATATTTGTGCATATGTCGTTTAGTTGAAGTTGCCGTAGTCTAGTAGGTATTATGTTGGCTTATTAGACGTAAAGCCAGGGTTCGAGCCCCAGGCCAGACATCAAAACAAAATACAAAAACTATTCCTTCGGCGACTTCCTCTCAGCAGATTTCTGGCAAAAACTCTGAGAGCAAATAAAGTTGTAATGTAAAAAAGTTTCTCAAAAAATCTGTTGTTCAATTCGACTTTAAACTGCAGGTCCGCCGTTACTTTTGTATAAAATTAACACACACAACATAAGTGGTGTGAGAAACTAGGTCGTAATCCAGACTGAAGGGTTATAATGACATATTATGTGTTTCGTTTTGTTGGAGATGTATGGCCTGGGATTTGAACCGCGGCCTAACGTCTAATAAGCCAACTAGACTACGACGACACACACATACTTTGCTTGATTTCAATTTAAAATGATGAAAGACACATATTTACACATTCCTTTCATACTGCAATGTGGATTTTGGTATTGAATTATTCCGAAACCTTAAATGAGGGACTTTAACTTATTGGGAACATACCATTGTAACAAACAAACGCCTTTTCGAAGTTTTTGAATGCTGAGGACGGAGAAGACCTTCAGTCTATTGAATGTTTTACAATCACTATTTTACTATAGAAGTCCAGTTGAAGTTGTCGTGGTCTAGTAGATAGTGTGCTGGCTTCAAACCCCAGGTCAAACATCTGCAATGAAATGAAATACGAAAAAATATTTCTTCAGCGACTTCCTCTCAGCAGGCTTCTGGCAAAAACTCTGAAAATAAAAAAAATTCTCTTGGAAACCCCTCCTAAGTCTGTGGTTTGGAGTCGACTTTAAATTGTAGGTTTCGCCACTCATGTATAAAATTAGCACACACAATATAAGTGGCATGACAAGCCAAGTCGTAATCTTGCTTGAAGGGTTGTATGTATGAAGTTTCAACGTATCATGCCGAATTGTTGTTGGATTATTATTACGTTGTTGGTAGTATGTTTTTGTTTTTTTAAACAGTGTTTTTGAAAGCCGAAAGAGAAAAGGGATACTAAACTAAGTACAGAACATTTAGAATAAAAAAATTCGTTTTTATTTTAAATTTTATTGCAGTTTTGATAATTTAGTATCAATATTTAATTTTAAACAACAAAAATCTCTACAAAACAAATAATTTTTCTCTATACATACATACGTACATACATATATAGGCCGCTGCACAGCCTTTTGAAAGTATAGAATTTAAATTGAAAAACGAGAAAAACTAAACCGGGCAACATGCGAGTAAAAAAAAATCGTATAAAAAGTGCTTGTAATTTAAAGTCATGGGTTTTTGCGGTGAATTGAACATGGCAGCGTGTAGTTCTAAATACGTACAGCAACTAAGAAACATGATACACGAACGAACATTGATAACAGCAACTGAAACTAGAATGAACAGAAAAAAACCATTCACACACAAACACACAAAAATTGGCAACCAAACGTGCGAGTATGTGGTAGTGGTTGTCGTTGTTGTTGATGATGGTTGTTGTATTGGTCGAAATATTCATATTCTTAGTGTTGTTGCTGTTGTTGTTGTTTTTACTAATGGCATATATATGGCGTACATTGTGTTATGTTTTGTAATCATTTTCGTCTGTTGTAGTTGTTAGTTTTGGCATTTTTATTTGGTTTACAAGTTTGGCGCCAATATTTAAAATTGTAACGCGCTTTAATTTACGCTCTCACAAACGCGCACATACACAATGGCATCTAAGCATTCGTTTTTATTTACTACACCAACACTAACACACAGAGAAACAGGCAGATGTACGAGCATGAACAGTTGGACAGACAGACAGCTGGGCACCCACAAAGCATGGGACAGTGCCGAAGCCAATACCATTAACAAATACTCGTGTGTGCACCCATGAATTCCCCTTGACCAAGTTTTGTTTATGACCAAATACACACGCTCGTTCTGTTGGTCTTCTATTTATTTTTTCTGTTTTTTTTCGGTTGATTTTTCGTTTACGCCAACATCGATACAAAATTCTTTGCAATCAAGGCCTATGTTAGCGAATTACACCATTTCCGAGAAAGCAAAACAAATTTGAAGAATAATTTTAAAATTCTAAAGACAGGAGTAAAAGGTAATACATTTCTTGTGGTCCTGGAAGCATTCGAAGTTTCAGATGAAGTAGTTAAGAAACCTTATGTCCATTACCAGAAGTCGCCGTAGTCTAGTAGGTAGTGTGTTGGCTTATTAGACGTAAAGCCCGGGTTCGTATCCCAGGTCAGACATCAAAACGAAATATCAAAAAAAATATTTCTTCGGCGACTTCCTCTCAGCAGATTTCTGGCAAAAACTCTGAGAGTAAATAAACCTGCCATGAAAAAGTTTTACAAAAATCTATCGTTTGGAGTCGACGTTAAACTGTAGGTCCCGCCACTCGCGTATAAAATTAACGCACACAATATGAGTGGTGTGAGAAGCTAGGCCGTAATCCTGGCTGAAAGGTTATAATGGCCCATTACCTAGATTGTCTTCATAAAACACATCTTTTTCTTCTATTATATAGCCCTGGGCATTACTTCTCTTCCTGGTTTCTAGAGCCACAGTAGAAGTCGAAGAAGTAGAAGAACGTCCTATGCTTCTCCAATAATATATCCAGTTATAACCGCAACAACCACAATAAACATTATATTTGCAGTTTAGACTTCTTCAGTTTAGTTTCTATACGCATAGCCTGCCTATCCAGCCTTGGCAGACCAAATTTCTTATTTTTTATTTATAGAAAAATCTGGCTAGTTCATCCACTCTACAGTTACTTAGAAATACCCGGTACACATCAGAGATCAGCAATGAGTATTCAAAAAGATGAGTAGATTCGTACCACACTCATTATTTCTGATACTTATACGCATTCATACTTATTTTAATATCATACTCTTACTACTCATATTCAAAGCTGAAAGCACTCATCGTACTCATAATTAACAATACGTACGATGTTGTTGATTTCGACTCTCAATTACTCAACATATACACAAATCACAAAATAAGTATGATTCGCATACGAACACTACAGTACTCACATGAAGGTTGTGTGTTTGCTCTCCTTGCTGTCTTTTTCTTTTTTGTTTATGTGTCTTTCTTCTTTCTTTGTAAATGCAACAAAAACTAAGACTGTAATTTTCTAAATTTGTGAATCTGAATGAGTAGGCGTGTGAATCAAACATATTTCGAATGTTATGAGTTTGATGCCAACGTTATACTCATACTCATTACAACATGTACTTAAAAATCAACGTTGTAGTGAGTTTGAGTGAATCAGAGTACTTGAATTTCAATACTGTTGACTCACTCAGACTCAAAATTTCATGAGTACTTATGAGTACCGAAAAAACGATTCATTGCTAATCTCTGGTACACATATGAAATGAATGTGTTATCACTCTGCGATATTATATGGAGCGAGTTGCAATAGCCAGAAATGAATTTAGGGTGCGTTATGTTAGAACCCATTTCTCTAACAGTCGCCTGGCTAACAGAAAGAAATGTTTTTAAGCCTAATAATCCTAATTATACCCTGCATGGTCGGCCTGTGCGCCTGAAAGACGCTGCAGTGATCCGGTAGCCTTATGGAGTGTACTATGTCCACAGATTCCCGAATAATTTCATCAGCTACAGTGCCATTCCCCATCGAATCATCAATGGAAATTTCTACTCAGAACTCTTGATATGGCAGAGGCTTAACTTGACAGACGCTTAACGTAACAGACGTTTAACGTGCCAGACGCTTAACGTACCAGACAGTTTAACTAAAAAATAGTGACCATAGTTATCTCATGGCCCTTGCGCTGATCAAGTTCCTCCGATCCAAGGAGTACAGTACAGAGGCTGCGTTCACCCGTGGCATCAGAACGGGCCGCTATGCGTGCTCAAGTGAGCTTTGTAAAATCAGAGCTACCACTCAGACCTAACCTAATCTAACCAATTCATGGTTATTCATAAAATTAAGACATTTCCATCCCCTGCAAGTAATGACTTAGAAAGATTATTGTCCTCAGGGATGAAAATACCAACCGATAAGGGGAGTGTGAAGATTTGGCAGCATCACATCTTAAGGAAACCAGGACTCCATCAGTAAAAGTTCCTCAAAACGACATCAAATAAATATCGTTATTCCTAGGCAACGTCAGATGCAGCTGCTACGTCCTGCTAATGTACGCCAGTTTAGGTGGACGGTTTCAGTGGGAGCCATTCTGGAATTCTTGAACGACGAGGAGGTGACTATCTGCGTTTATCTTAATATAGACAGTCATAGATAGGGCCTTACATAGAAAGGATAGATTAGGTTAGATTAAGTTTGAGGACGTGTAATTGCTGTTAGGTTCAAAATAACGCATTGTAAATGCGTCCTAGAGTAGAGAGAGAGAGAGAGAAAAGTGAAAAATATAAATTAGGAAAAGGGAGGATATAGGAAATGGAGGAAAAATATGAACCACAAGCAAGAACAAACCAGAGACCGCGACTATAACCTTGATGCCCTAGCACTGCTCAACCAGCCCAAGCTACTTAGAAATCTATGGAGCACCCTGATGTCGACTTTCGACAGAGAGTCTAAGCCTTGAAAATAAGGGTATAGGTCCTAAATAGCCACAATGATGTCAGTGAATCAATAAGGATCAGCCCACCAAAGATTGCTCATAGAGCGGGATTATTTCACCACTAACGTGTAGCTTGGAGCTCTGCATGAACTCTTAATGAAACTATCTGACGCAGGTATTGATAACAAATGATAAATGATTTAATGGCTGAAGAAATAATTGAACACACCTTAGGTCTTTAGGCTGTAATTCGGTAGTGCATATCAGTGGGTTTCAAGATAATCCCAGACAATACGGAAACACCATTTATTTTTTTTTCGAACGTCCCCGGCCTCACACTAACCCACCCTCACCCGACCGCGGAGGGCTCGTCCCCATTCCTCATTACGTAGGGACACGTAGCGGGTAAGGGAAAAGTAGTGGCAACGAGAACATAAATCAGCTACAGAACTTAATCACAAGCTGAATAAAGTAACAATAAACAGGAACTACCTATGACAAGAAGGAAAATACATTTTTATATAATAATTTACAAATTAATGCCAGCATATAAGCTACGTTCTATATTACAAACACTACAATTAAAATCAATAAAATCATAATATAAGTTAAAATCGTTACATAATCTACGAAAAGCAAAATTAAATCCATAGTTCGTTCTATAAAAGTCTAAAGAAAGAGGACGATAGTGCCGTGAAAATCTTGCTAGAATACTGAAATTCAGGTTACAAAGCAAAAACTCAGAATCGATATCCCCTTTAACCAGATTAAAAACAAAACAAATCCCTAAAACAGCCCTTCTACGTTCTAAAGTTGGAAGTTTTATCAAACCTAATCTAGCCTCATAGGACGGAAACCCATTGGCACAATCCCATCCTAAGCCACGTAATCAGAATAATAAAAACTGCTTCTGCACAGACTCTATTGAATCACTATGACAACGATAGTATGGATTCCAAATAATAGACGCATACTCCAAAATAGGCCTAACAAGTGGAATGTATAGCAGTCTCGTTATATAAGGATCAATGAATTCCCTAGTCCATCTTTTTACAAAACCAAGAACAGCCCGAGCCTTGTCAATCATCATACTAATATGATCAATAAAAGACAGTTTCATATCCAATAATACTCCCAAATCAAGAAATGTAGTCACAGTTTCCAAAGGGCAAGAATTAATCACATAAGTGGACGAAATTACGCCCCCGCGAGAGAAAACCATGCATTTACATTTCTTCAAGTTAAGATCCATTAAATTAATTCTGCACCAAGTTACAAACAAATCAATATTTCGCTGAAGAACAGCCTGAACATGATCATCATCAAAAGTATAAAATAATTTAACGTCGTCAGCATACATCAGAATATTACAATCAGAAATAGCACAAGGAAGATCATTAAGAAACAATAAGAACAGTAAAGGACCCAAATGGCTACCCAGAAGTAACATATACAGTCTTAGACAATACATTCCTAAACATTACCCTCTGAGTCCTAAGGGAGAGGTAGGAGTCTAGCCAACGATGAATAATATCAGAAATACCGATTAATGAAAGTTTAAGAAGCAAAATTCTATGATCAACCCTATCAAAAGCTTTGCTGAAATCAGTATAAATAACATCAGTCCTTACTCTGGCAAGAAAACCCCTGAGAACATGTGTAGTAAATTCAAGAAGATTAGTGACAGTCGACCTACCTTTTAAAAAACCATGCTGGAAAGGGGATATTAAAGATCTCGTATTAAAAAAGGGATAATCATGAGAAGGGAAAACTTCCTAAATGGATAAATATTCGGGGTAAGATTATACACAGAAACTGAATGTATATTGTCTATGAAGCTTTAGTCAGAATTACGACCTAGTTTCTCACACCACTTATGTTGTGTGCGTTAATTTTTATACATTAAAGTCGACTCCGAACAACAGATTTTTGAGTAACTTTTTCATGACAATTTTATTTATTCTCAGAGTTTTTGCTAGAAATCTGCTGATCACTGTAAATCGATTATTTCAGAAAAGGATGGACCCGCCATTAGGTTATGCACTGGATTTATACCACGATGGTTAGTCCAAAAGTGGTGTATGAATCCATTGGTTGGGTAGGCAGAACAAATCTAAAAGCAGCTCAAATAGAATTGGACAGGATAGGCAGACTAGCATGTGTTGGTAAAACTGGGTCAATGCTTATGCAAATAAGATAACCGTCTTTCTAAGCTTCTAAACAGGAGTTAGATTCTACACAAGATATTGACACAATTGACTCTAAGTCCACCTGAACCTCTCGATTTCTCAAAAATTTCATACGTTTACGGTGTATTCTGCACTAATAGCTGAAGCAATGTATTTGTCATTGCAATAGTATATGTAAGTTTGTATGTATTTGTGTATCTGTAACCATTTAGGCGTACTCGTTATGGTATCCAACCACAATTTGCAAATACCCAAGGCAACTTGTATGAGCGGTTTTTTGTTTTTTCTTTTTCTCTCTCACTCTCGATGGTCTTCATTTCCGGTAAACGTACGCTGCTGTACCATGCAAGTGCATCCGTGTGTATTTGCTACTGATGTAGCTGCTGCTGTTGTTGTTTATGGCGTGGGTGTCTAAATTGTTGTATTTTATGTTTTTTACAGTTAAAGGTTAAATTTACAGTCGATAACAGCAATAAAAAAAGAAATAATGAAAAAGAAAATACTGTTGTGAACAAGAGAATTGCCGTTGACAACGTTTAAGTTATAGCGCTCCACCATTTATGTATTGATTTTTAATGCTTTAAATTGTTTTGAATTCGTTGATGATATGTATTGGGTCTGCAGGAATAATACGGCGGAAATGCTTATGTCTACGGGAAAACAAATTTTAGGTCTGACACTAGGGTTTTGTGAAAGTTTAATACGATGAACATAATATTTGATTACAGTTCATAGAAATCAGAATTAGAAAAAACAATGGAACTGGATTTAGCTTCTCACAATGCCCATGTTGTGCATATTGATGTTTGTCCATAAGTGGCGGGACGTACACTTTAAAATCAATTCGGAACAACAGATTTTTTTGAGACACTTATCATGGCAATTTTTATTTCCTATCAAAGCTTTTGCCAGAAATCTGCTGAGAGAAATTCGCCGAAGAAATATTTTTTTCATATTTTGTTTTTTGCAGATGTCTGACCTGACGTTTGAACCGCGGTCTCACGTCTAATAAGCCAACACACACGTAGTAGACTACGACGACTTCGGTTGCTCATTGCTTACTGAATATATTGAGACTTCCAATAAGGGCTTACGAATTTTAACAGTTGACAATTGTCATCTTGTTGAAGCTCCTTTCGTCAAATTAGTTGACTTTTATTTAGTTTATTTTGCCAAATTTTCATTAACGACCATAGACAACGACATGTGTTCACTGAAGCAGCTGATGACGGCCACTAGCGTTCATCGAATAGTCACCGACAGCGAAAAGGTCCATTTCTGAAGGGGTGGATGGGCGTCCTGTTGTGGAGCAAATGATAATAATTTCCGCCAAAAAATTATCTTCAACGATGAGGAACATATCTGGATGAATTGCTAAGGGGCCAAACAAAATTGTTGAATTTAGGAAGAAACCAATCCACATCAAATCCAAAAGTGTCCACTACATTCCAAAAAAGTCATTATTTAGAGTGGATTTTTGGGCTGGCGGCCTCTTCGGTTCATATTTCTTTAAAATCGTCATTAACGTCACTGTCAACGACGAACACTACAAGTAGATGAGCATCAACTTCTTTTGCCATGAATTAGATGCTATGGACAACAACGAAATGTGGTTTTAACAGGATGGCGCTGAACTCATGCTAGTTTAGATAATCTGCAAAAGCGACTTGAAGTCGTAGACATCACACTAGGAGATGTGAATGGCCAAAGAAATCGTGCAATTTGGCCCTGTTAAAGTGTTTTTTGTGGGTATTTTTTTAAGTCAGGTACATGCGAAGACTAGTAGGTAGTGTGTTGGCTTATTAGACGTAAAGCCAGAGTTCAAACTCCAGGCCAGACATCAAAACAAAATACAAAAAGTATTTCTACGGCGACTTCCTCTCAGCAGATTTCTAGCAAAAACTCTGAGAGTAAATAAAATTGCCATAAAAAGTTTGACTTTAAACTGTAGGTCCCGCCACTCATGTGTAAAATTAACACACACAACATAAGTAGTTAGAGTAGTGAGAAACTAGGTCGTAATACTGACTAAAAGGTTGTAATGACCAATTATATATTATGTACAGGGTGGCTGATATATAATGCAACAAAGTAAAGCGCTATGTTTTTTAATTTTTTTTTTTAATTTTATTGTTTAGAAGCAAAAAATGTTGGAAATAACATAAAATTTTAGTATCAGTTTAGATTTGTTCGAATAGGCCACCTTTGGTACGAATTATGCCATTAAGCCATCACAGGCTGCACGAAAGTGGCTCTGCGGTATTTTGGCCCATTCCCGGCGAAGCGCCGTCTTGAGATGATCGACACTTTGGTATATTTTAGTAAGAACCTTACTCTCCAAAATGCCCCAGGCGCAAAAGTCCAACGGATCGAGATCCGGAGATTTTGGTGGCCATTAGGCTGTAGAAATGAAGCGAGGAACCTCCTTTTTTAGCCATTCTTGGTTGACGCATGCTGAGTGCGGTGGTGCTGAGCCCTGTTGTTATGTCCATGGTCTGCGGCCGAAATGTTTGTCTGCCCAGGGTTTCAATACTGTCTTTAAGACATTTTCCCGATAATATTCGGCATTTATTTTGACCCCACGGTCGATGAATACGAGCGGGGAGCGACCATCGGACGTTACGGCGGCCCACACCATTACCATCGGCGGCGCTTGAGGTCTGGTGGCCAATCGCAGGTGTAAATTTTTAGCTGACCTCTTTGGAAAGTAAACCCGATCATTTTGTTTGTTCACAAACTGCTCAATTTGGAATGGCTTCTCATCGGAGAAAAAATTCGGTAACTGGCCACTTTCGTGCAAGCGAAGTAACTCCTTGTCTCTTTCCAGTCTAACTTTTTTTGTCCATCGGTGAGCTCTTGCACTTTTTGGAACTTCAATGGCTTTAGTACAACCTCATTTTCAATATGTGTTGCATCCGTTCTCGCGATATGTTCAGCTCACGAGCAATTTTTCTACCACTGCGGCGTGGACTTCGATCAAATCTGACCTTCACTTTTCGGATAATTTCTGGTGTTGTTACTGTTTTTTTTCGTCCACTTTTTGGGCGCGATGCAACACTGCCAGTATCACGGTAACGAGCAATGGTACGAGAAACAAAAGATTTATTTACATTTAAATGCTGGAGGGCTCTAACGGTAGCCGCCTGTGGTTTTCCAGACAAATATAAAGCAATCACACTATCACGCTTGAATTCCATAACAAATAACTTTTTTTCTGAATGCAATAGATCAAAATGCTTTTGTAAGCTTGTAAATAATAAAATGAACTGTCACTGGAATAAATCTGTCAGCTGTCAGACGAACGGTTTACAAATGATAACAACCTGAAGTTGGTTGCAATACATATCAGCCACCCTGTATGTATGTGAATAAACAATAAATCACATTTGTCCTCAAAGCCATCATAACCCTTGCTATCGATCAAATTTAGCATGTTTTATGCGCTTGAGTCAGGGATAATTTTACATTTCGGATGCACTCCGCCCAAGAAGCCGTTCGAACATTTCGTTTATATTCCATATACACTGACAAACGAACAACATATTTCAATGCCATCTTATACACATTTTATTTTATTTAAATTTTAATTTAAAAACTCCCCATACGAAACATATTTGAAAAGATTTTTAATCTCAGGAAACACCTTTTCCTAAAAGATATTCGGAGCAGCTTAATATTACAGTATTTAGTTGCACAGTAAAATCGTCGTTGTCTAGTAGGTAGTCTGTTGGTTTATTAGGCGTGAGGCAATGGTTCAAACCCCAGCTCTGATAACTTCAACAAAACGAAATATGAAGAAATATTTCTTCGGCGACTTCCTCAGCAGATAGCTGGCAAGCAAACACTCTGCGAAAAGAAATTAACATGAAAAGTTTCTCAAAAATCTGCCATTCGGAGTAGACTTTAAACTGTAGATCACGCCACTTATGTATAAAATTAACACACAAAACTTAAGTGGTGTGAAAAGCTAGGTTGTAATCCTTACTGAATGGTTGTAACGACTTATTATGTGTGCATGATATGACAGTAGATTCGTCATTTAGTCTACTGTTCAGAGACATGCTCTATATAAACCACTTTTAAGAAATTCTGTTTTTTGTTAGACGATAAATAAGGCAATAAAGTCTTATTTATTAATTGCTTGCCACATTTTATTTTTGAGTTTTTAGAAATCTGCCTGAAAGAAGCTACCGTTGAAGACAGTATGAGTAACAAGATGGTTATGAAGCAGTCCTGCAGAGCCATGATGATTTTCTTTTTAATTTTTAATGCTCTTTAGCGATTTGAATATTTCATTGCAAAATGAAATGTTGTTCCAGTAAAAATAATACCTAAACCAGGCATAAAAATGACAACCAACTTATTGCCACTCTACCAGTCGAGTCGTCATTCCTTGTACAATTGAAATGCTTGTCGTATGCGATGCTTTAATATTTACTTTCACTTTCATTTAGGAACATTCGAAAACCAAATCTCCGCATTGAAACACGCAACACACTTCATATAAACACAGGAATTGAACATGAAAGATACAATTCCGTTATGTGACAGAAGAGGGTGTCTGTGTGGTAAGTTCCTTTTAAAAATATTTATTTCCGGTTATTATTGTTTATTTCTACCAATTCAAACACTTTTAGTGGTTCTCAATGAAAACTTAAAACACTAGTTACACGTATTAATAACAGGAACAACTACACCAATAAAATTACGCTATTGTTGTACGTAATTGTTGTTGTCGATTTGCATTGTAGGGGAAGCTTACAATTTAGCACAAATCAAATACGGTTTTGATACGTTTTGTAGGCCTCTTTTAGGCGAAACACATTTCGTTGGAATTAAAATTGACAACGATTCGTCACAATTTGAGGTCAACCAAAAACAGGACATACCGATACACAGCAATTGACAATTGCCAGCAATGGCTAACGGCAGGTATAATAAAAGAACACAACAGACAATGTGTGTAGGCGTAAAACTTTAACGTGAGATCTCGTATACCCTGCGTCATTCGAATAGGATCACGTAATAAATTTTGTAAGAAAAATTTTGGATTTTTTAAAATAATAGTTTTCTACTTAGACTGGCAATATTTGTTTAATTTTTTAAATTCATAAAATTATTTCGTGCTATATTTCGTACATAAATAATTAGTCATTACAACCCTCTAGTCAGGATTACGACCTAGTTTCTCACACCACTTATATTGTGCGCGTTAATTTTTATACATGAGTGGCGGAATCTAGAGTTTAAAGTCGACTCCGAACGACAGATTTTTGAGAGACTTTTCATGGCAATTTTATTTACTCTCGGAGTTTTTGCCAGAAATCTGCTGAGAGGAAGTCACCGAAGAAATATTTTTTCATATTTCGTACAGTTAGAGATGCCTGGCCTGGGGTTTAAACTGAGGCCTCACGTCTAATAATGCAACACACTACCTACTAGACCACGGCGACTGTATTTCGTAATGAATGGTAAAATTAAAGGTAAGTAAATGAGAATATTAGTACAAAAAAGTGGAAAAAAGTGGTACAGATTCTCTGGTTTCCAAGTGCTTCTTGTCAGGCAGATCCAGAATTTATTGACAAAACATGTGTAGCCAAAAGTGATGTTATGTTGAATTTGGTGAATGGCTGAACTGTGCCAAACAAATGTATGGCAGAGTAGGTAGTAGCGATGTTACAATGTGTTCTTAAGGTGGCTGCCAAATTAAACGAACCTAACCTATATATGTACAGGGTGGCTGATATATAATGCAACAAAGTAAAGCGCTATGTTTTTTAATTTTTTTTTTTAATTTTATTGTTTAGAAGCAAAAAATGTTGGAAATAACATAAAATTTTAGTATCAGTTTAGATTTGTTCGAATAGGCCACCTTTGGTACGAATTATGCCATTAAGCCATCACAGGCTGCACGAAAGTGGCTCTGCGGTATTTTGGCCCATTCCCGGCGAAGCGCCGTCTTGAGATGATCGACACTTTGGTATATTTTAGTAAGAACCTTACTCTCCAAAATGCCCCAGGCGCAAAAGTCCAACGGATCGAGATCCGGAGATTTTGGTGGCCATTAGGCTGTAGAAATGAAGCGAGGAACCTCCTTTTTTAGCCATTCTTGGTTGACGCATGCTGAGTGCGGTGGTGCTGAGCCCTGTTGTTATGTCCATGGTCTGCGGCCGAAATGTTTGTCTGCCCAGGGTTTCAATACTGTCTTTAAGACATTTTCCCGATAATATTCGGCATTTATTTTGACCCCACGGTCGATGAATACGAGCGGGGAGCGACCATCGGACGTTACGGCGGCCCACACCATTACCATCGGCGGCGCTTGAGGTCTGGTGGCCAATCGCAGGTGTAAATTTTTAGCTGACCTCTTTGGAAAGTAAACCCGATCATTTTGTTTGTTCACAAACTGCTCAATTTGGAATGGCTTCTCATCGGAGAAAAAATTCGGTAACTGGCCACTTTCGTGCAAGCGAAGTAACTCCTTGTCTCTTTCCAGTCTAACTTTTTTTGTCCATCGGTGAGCTCTTGCACTTTTTGGAACTTCAATGGCTTTAGTACAACCTCATTTTCAATATGTGTTGCATCCGTTCTCGCGATATGTTCAGCTCACGAGCAATTTTTCTACCACTGCGGCGTGGACTTCGATCAAATCTGACCTTCACTTTTCGGATAATTTCTGGTGTTGTTACTGTTTTTTTTCGTCCACTTTTTGGGCGCGATGCAACACTGCCAGTATCACGGTAACGAGCAATGGTACGAGAAACAAAAGATTTATTTACATTTAAATGCTGGAGGGCTCTAACGGTAGCCGCCTGTGGTTTTCCAGACAAATATAAAGCAATCACACTATCACGCTTGAATTCCATAACAAATAACTTTTTTTCTGAATGCAATAGATCAAAATGCTTTTGTAAGCTTGTAAATAATAAAATGAACTGTCACTGGAATAAATCTGTCAGCTGTCAGACGAACGGTTTACAAATGATAACAACCTGAAGTTGGTTGCAATACATATCAGCCACCCTGTATGTATGTGAATAAACAATAAATCACATTTGTCCTCAAAGCCATCATAACCCTTGCTATCGATCAAATTTAGCATGTTTTATGCGCTTGAGTCAGGGATAATTTTACATTTCGGATGCACTCCGCCCAAGAAGCCGTTCGAACATTTCGTTTATATTCCATATACACTGACAAACGAACAACATATTTCAATGCCATCTTATACACATTTTATTTTATTTAAATTTTAATTTAAAAACTCCCCATACGAAACATATTTGAAAAGATTTTTAATCTCAGGAAACACCTTTTCCTAAAAGATATTCGGAGCAGCTTAATATTACAGTATTTAGTTGCACAGTAAAATCGTCGTTGTCTAGTAGGTAGTCTGTTGGTTTATTAGGCGTGAGGCAATGGTTCAAACCCCAGCTCTGATAACTTCAACAAAACGAAATATGAAGAAATATTTCTTCGGCGACTTCCTCAGCAGATAGCTGGCAAGCAAACACTCTGCGAAAAGAAATTAACATGAAAAGTTTCTCAAAAATCTGCCATTCGGAGTAGACTTTAAACTGTAGATCACGCCACTTATGTATAAAATTAACACACAAAACTTAAGTGGTGTGAAAAGCTAGGTTGTAATCCTTACTGAATGGTTGTAACGACTTATTATGTGTGCATGATATGACAGTAGATTCGTCATTTAGTCTACTGTTCAGAGACATGCTCTATATAAACCACTTTTAAGAAATTCTGTTTTTTGTTAGACGATAAATAAGGCAATAAAGTCTTATTTATTAATTGCTTGCCACATTTTATTTTTGAGTTTTTAGAAATCTGCCTGAAAGAAGCTACCGTTGAAGACAGTATGAGTAACAAGATGGTTATGAAGCAGTCCTGCAGAGCCATGATGATTTTCTTTTTAATTTTTAATGCTCTTTAGCGATTTGAATATTTCATTGCAAAATGAAATGTTGTTCCAGTAAAAATAATACCTAAACCAGGCATAAAAATGACAACCAACTTATTGCCACTCTACCAGTCGAGTCGTCATTCCTTGTACAATTGAAATGCTTGTCGTATGCGATGCTTTAATATTTACTTTCACTTTCATTTAGGAACATTCGAAAACCAAATCTCCGCATTGAAACACGCAACACACTTCATATAAACACAGGAATTGAACATGAAAGATACAATTCCGTTATGTGACAGAAGAGGGTGTCTGTGTGGTAAGTTCCTTTTAAAAATATTTATTTCCGGTTATTATTGTTTATTTCTACCAATTCAAACACTTTTAGTGGTTCTCAATGAAAACTTAAAACACTAGTTACACGTATTAATAACAGGAACAACTACACCAATAAAATTACGCTATTGTTGTACGTAATTGTTGTTGTCGATTTGCATTGTAGGGGAAGCTTACAATTTAGCACAAATCAAATACGGTTTTGATACGTTTTGTAGGCCTCTTTTAGGCGAAACACATTTCGTTGGAATTAAAATTGACAACGATTCGTCACAATTTGAGGTCAACCAAAAACAGGACATACCGATACACAGCAATTGACAATTGCCAGCAATGGCTAACGGCAGGTATAATAAAAGAACACAACAGACAATGTGTGTAGGCGTAAAACTTTAACGTGAGATCTCGTATACCCTGCGTCATTCGAATAGGATCACGTAATAAATTTTGTAAGAAAAATTTTGGATTTTTTAAAATAATAGTTTTCTACTTAGACTGGCAATATTTGTTTAATTTTTTAAATTCATAAAATTATTTCGTGCTATATTTCGTACATAAATAATTAGTCATTACAACCCTCTAGTCAGGATTACGACCTAGTTTCTCACACCACTTATATTGTGCGCGTTAATTTTTATACATGAGTGGCGGAATCTAGAGTTTAAAGTCGACTCCGAACGACAGATTTTTGAGAGACTTTTCATGGCAATTTTATTTACTCTCGGAGTTTTTGCCAGAAATCTGCTGAGAGGAAGTCACCGAAGAAATATTTTTTCATATTTCGTACAGTTAGAGATGCCTGGCCTGGGGTTTAAACTGAGGCCTCACGTCTAATAATGCAACACACTACCTACTAGACCACGGCGACTGTATTTCGTAATGAATGGTAAAATTAAAGGTAAGTAAATGAGAATATTAGTACAAAAAAGTGGAAAAAAGTGGTACAGATTCTCTGGTTTCCAAGTGCTTCTTGTCAGGCAGATCCAGAATTTATTGACAAAACATGTGTAGCCAAAAGTGATGTTATGTTGAATTTGGTGAATGGCTGAACTGTGCCAAACAAATGTATGGCAGAGTAGGTAGTAGCGATGTTACAATGTGTTCTTAAGGTGGCTGCCAAATTAAACGAACCTAACCTAACTCTAAGACGCCTTTTGCACGTACAAAGTGCTTTGCAAAGTACTTTGGAAAGTGTTGAGATTGTAGGAAATAAGGGAAAAACGAGCGGGGGTGAGTTTACCCGTCGTTTACCGAAATATCAAGAGTTTGTCAAAATTCTTTGCAAAGTTCTTTGAACGTACAAAAACGAAACAAATTTTACAAGAAATTGTAAAAGTTTGCCAAAATGCATCGCAAAGTATTTTTAAAGTGTAAAAGACGTCTAAATTAAGATCATTTTTCTATATACCTTCATGTACTGTACGAACCTTAAATGAAATTTCCGTCAATTAAGAACGGAACTCCTTTTGAATGGGTTACACGTCACTAGTGGTTATCCAACACACCCCCAAAAGCGTTTGGTAATATAGGCTATAGAAGGTTTGTTTAAATGTAAACTGCAACGTAAATTCCAAATAAAAAAAATCGAAATTATTTTTAATAATTTTTATTCGTCAGATTTGTTTTCTTTTATTCTAACTTTTCTTGGAGCTTCTTCTTCTAAAATACCGTCGAAATATGATTTTTCCCTAAATGTGAAGAAAAATAATGTTGTTGTGTGAAAACTGTGAAATGAAAATTTGTAAGTTCTTTAAACAAACCGTATTTGGCGGAAGAAATTTATACGTTTCCTAGCCTCACTAGGTTTAGAGATGTGATCATCCATAAATTTGCCCGGAGCCCAGGGTAATGTATAAAAATCATTTACCGGCCGACGATTAAATAGTGGATCAACATTATCGTCTAAAGTCAATTTTGGTGGACATTTAGCAGGGTAAGGTGCATCGAAATCACGCATATAACTGCTCGTTGAGAATCCCTTTTTTGCGATGCTTCGTTTAAATTCATCTATTCGATTAACCTTTTCAACTCTGAAATATTTTTTGTTTTTTTTTTATTTGTTTGGTCATTAGCAGCTACCCCGTGAAAGCATAATTAAATTACTTACTCCCCTTTACTGCGTTGGAAAAAATCGTCACGATGCTTAGCCTTTCTCTTACGAGGGCTAATAACTTTACTGCCTAATAGCAATGTTTCATGCGTTTCCGATATGGGTGTAGGCAGTGTTGGGTGCGTGTAAAACCAATCTGCTTTTAAACTCATTACGTAGATTTCTGTTTTCTTACTTGAAATGGATTTTTATTAGACTTTAAAAAGATTTTGAAGATATTCAAATGAACTGTTATTGCTCAACCGAAGAAAATAATAATAATTGTCATCAGTTAAGTCAAAATTTTGCCTCTGCCTTCTTTTGTTATTTATAAGGTTTCATCTCATAATGAAGACAAGAACCTTAAAACTTTTTCTTATTAAATTTGGCAGCACTTGTGACACAGTGATGGCTAATATAATTTAAAACGAATGGTTGTTGTCTTCGATAAGCCGGACATAATTGCCAAGGACATTGACAGTTAATAACGGCCATTTTGTTGAAGCTACATCTGTCAAACTAGCTGTCATTTAATCACTTTGTCTTTCCAAATCACCATGGGCGGATGTAGTATTCAACAACACGTGTTGCCTGTTGGCAACTGATTTTAATTTTCATTTAAAAATCATCCTCAGAAAAAGGACCTTTTTTTGTGTGAATTTGTACGCGAACAAATAAAATTGTAGAATTTAAGGCAGTAACAATCCACACCACCACCCAAGAATGTTTAGTGCATTTCGAAAAAAACACACGGCGTCTACGGTCTATATATCCTTGAGAACGACGTTGGCATTTACAACAGTCCAATGGCTATAAACTTCTTTTTAACTGAATTGAATGACATGAACACTAACAACCCATCGTTTTAAACACACATACATACATACATAATTGACTATTACAATCCATCAGTCAGGATTACGAACTAGTTTCTCACACGGCTTATATTGTGTGTGTTAATTTTACACATGAGTGGCGGAACCTACAGTTTAGAGTCAACTCCGAACGACAGATTTTTGGAGAAAATTTTCATGACAATTTTATTTACTCTCTCAGTTTTTGCCAGAACTCCGCTGAGGGGAAGTCGCCTAAGAAATATTGCGTTTTAATGGAGATGTCTGACCTGGGGTTTGAAGCTTGGCCTCACGTTGGATATGTCAACACAACACCTACTAAAACTACGGCAACTCGTCGTTACAAAACATGGTTCAAATTAACTCGCTCAGCATGGGTGGTGTGAGAAGATAGTTCAGTATCCTAACAATAGGATTTTAAGGGCCAATCCAATCAGGACTGGAAGGATTATAAGCTTCAAAGCTTTTCATTAGCCATGTTCATGTTGTGCTATCTTCGATTTATTATTTCATATCCCGAAAACGAAGCAGCGAGAAAAGTGCGCCTGGATGTCCAGAAATAATTATGTCGTAGAAAAAAATTTCGTGAATGGGAAAAAATTAAGAAAATTAATATTTCGGTCAGTGCTTTACGCATTTAACCATGACTTTCGAATCCTATTGCAAGTAAATGGTCATGATCTTGAAGACGTTTTAGGAGCTGATAATCTAAATAAACTTTCCACGGCTGGTTGAGCTATTTACGTATGTTTGTGTTAAGATTAGAAACGATTTTTGAAACATTGTAATTACCACCAGCATCAAAACAAAGCGTTTAACTGTAGCAATTACTCCCGAATAAAACCTCTGTTGTATTAACTCAGTGACATGATTCCCCGGTTATACTGACCGAATTTCCTTCAACCCAATTATAGTCATTAAGATTCATTTCGTTTGTATAAAAAAAGTTATTCTAAACCTTTTTATTAAAGTTATTAACATAACAAGCTTATCAAAATCGAATTCTCTCTAAGTGAATTCTTGCCTTTATGCTAAAGGATGATGTTGGTTCCTGTAATTATACACAGAATCATACATACAAGCCATTGCACTGCCACAACATTCTGTACAACTTACCTGATTTGCCTTAAGAAATTAACTCGCTTACGTTGTTCAGTTATATTGATCAAATGATCATCCATGAACATAAATTCCGACGTAGTTATACGTTCCTTTCCGAAATCATTTAATGGTTTACGATTCCAAAAACTATCGGGAATATTTTCTTTGGCCATTGTTGGTATTTTACAACGATTTTCATATGGTTGACCGTAATCACGCTGATATGATGTGGACATCAACCATTCCTTGCCATGTTCTATTGCCATATTTTCAAAGCGAAAACTGTAAATATTATTGCATTCGTATTCAACATTCTTTTGTAAAAAAACGTCTTTCTATTCACATTGTCTTACTCATTTAAGGGATAAGTTTGAAAATTCAGAAGTTTCTTGCAAACTGTACAGATAATTCTTTGTCTTTTCCGGCCCCTTTCAAGCATCTCATGTGTGGTAGATTGTGGGATAGTTTTATTGGTTTCCATATAGAACCAATCCGCTGTGTTTTTTGGCTTAAACATTTCAATTTGCAAAAATATATTATTGTGCCCCTAAGTTGGTTTTCATTAACAAAAAACAAAAATAAAAAAATTAAATAAAAATAAAACAATATTGACTCCTGAGTTATGAGCTGACTGACTATGAAAGTCAGTTTGGAGAATGAGTTGCCATGACAATATTTATTCAATTTGATGCAGTGTTATGGTTGCCACCTTTTCGATTCAAGTTCAGTTTAGGAATAAAACTAAAGGCTGATCTATTAACAGTTTAAAGTACCAATTTTTATTTTTATCCAATATTTCGACCGGTATTTCACCAATGGCTAGTTTTATATGGCCTTCCAGGGCTGGAATTGTAGATGTATACGTACATTTATACGAGAGACATTGTGTATTCACACAAAAAATTGTCCCGAGGAGTCAAACAGCATAATCTTGGCGATTAATGGGCTCCTGAGAAATGTGAAATCACATTACTGCTCACCAAATGGGGAAACTGGATCTGAACATTTCTCCCACTGCCGGACTATTCAATGTTCTCTGATAGTCAGGCCGCCATAAGATCTCTGTCGTGTGTTGTAAATAACCCCAGGTTTGTTAGGGAATGTCGCCACTGTCTCGACCTTCTTTCAGTGCGCTTCAGTATCTCACTTATCTGGTCCCTGGACACAGTATCATTCCGGGAAACTGCAGGGCCGACGAGCTCGCCAAGGCCTCTTCAATCAACTTGGGTATACCACTTACCACGGTCAAGTTGGCCATTGGGAGGAAATTCTTTAGGGACGCCAACCTATCCTGGGTCAATGGGGAGTCCTGCTCCACCGCTTGACTCACTTGGCCCGTGATGGATAGAAGGTGCACCAACCAGTTACTCGGACTTGGTCGTAACATCATCTCAAGCACAGTGGCCATGCTTACAGGTCATTGTGTTATGGGAAGCCAAGCGGAAAGAATGCAGCTCCCATTTAACGACTTATGTAGTGGGTACAGATCAGCTGCGGAAGAGGAGACTGTTATCCATTTTCTTTGTCAATGCCCGTCTCTTGCGAGGTGCAGATATGGGTTATTTGGCTCTTCAATCCTTGTCAGCTTGACAAAGCTTTTGGGGTGCATTGACACAGGAATATCGATAATAAAATTTAATAATATGCAGTCATTGTTAATTTATTAAGACGTGCCACGCATCAGATAAGTGTAAATCATTATTTGGCTGGAAACCATTTAGTCCGTGACTTATGTTCATTGAACACTACACCATGAATAAGTTTCTCAAAGATTATGGTTTTTCGAGTTCGTCTAAATATTTTAAGTTTAAAATTTTAAGAGTTTTCAATTGTGTCCGGTGGAAATTCATGACACTTGCAATGTCTTCTATAAAAAAGAATTCAAACGATTAAGATTGGTATTCCTTTACAGAGGGGCAAATAAATGAAATCCATGAACTTTACTCATTTGCAAAGGCAAGATCCGATAATGAGCCCACTTGTAGAAAGACCAGACCGATCAGATTAAGGTCTTCTAATAGAAGCCTTTCGAAACATTAGCCTCTGAGTACATACAACCGGCATATCCAGATTTTGTTGTATGGTTTGGATAGAATCCACACTTTCATAAAAATATCAGGAGAGAAATGCATTTCAGAAATTGTTATGATGGATATTACAACCAAATTATTCTAAGGTTCTGAAAGCAGAAAGTAGTCGCCGTGGTCTAGTAGGTAGTTTGACGACTTATTAGACGCAAGGCCACGGTTCAAACCCAATATCAGGCATTTACGAACAGGAACGAACGAAATATGAAAATAATAAATATGAATAATGGTCGTTTGGCTTCAATTCTCGAACAAGCTGGAACATAAGCCAAAATCCATACGTAATAGTTACAAAAAAAGGACAAAGGCCAACAAATTCACACAATGTCAAATTAATATTTCGTTGTCAACTTAAAGATTTCGCTCTCCAGATGCAAGATATTCTTTGTCCTGATGATGTTTTGTAATCGAGAAAAATAAAACTAATGCGTATGCTATAGGAGTCACCGTAATGTAGTAGTTAGTGTGTTGGTTTATTAGACATAAGGCCACTGTTCAAACCCCAGATCAGACATCACAAGGAAATATGAAAAAATATTTCTTCGGCGACTGCCTCCCAGCAGCTTTCTGGCGAAAACTCTGAGGTTAAATAAAAGTTGCCATGAAGAGTTTCTCAGAAATCTATCTTTTGGAATCGACTTTAAACTGTAGGTCCCGCCACTTATGAATAAAATTAACTTACACAATAGAAGTGGTTGAGAAGCTCGGTCGTAATCCTGACTGAAATGTTGTAATGACCAATTATGTAAGTATGTCTAAAAGCAGCTGAGATGTTTGTTGGGTCACGCAATTTTCCCTGAAAATATTTTATTTTACTTGGACAGCCAAGCTGTTTTTTATGGCTTTAACGAATGTATTTTAAACTTCAGTGTCTGTTCGTGAATGCCGGGGATTTCACAGTGTAATTTTGTATCATTCAGAGATAATTCTAGGTTACGAGACATAGGAATGTCGTTGGAAATTGCATTGCTGAACGAAATGAGCACGTACGAAGTTCGCAATCTCCGACATGTTACAGGGCATTCGCATTCCAATTGCAATACAATGTTGGTAGACTCTGCTTGATACGTATGTATATAAAGAAAATCAACTCACTTCTACACTCAAACCGCATAGCCATCAATTGCACAATACCGATTGTTATGTGGTCACCGTTCTTTTTGGTAGGCATGTATACATCCATAATTTGTCCTTACAACCCTTCAGTTAGGATTATGTCCTAGCCTCTCACACCAATTATGTTGTGTGTTTTTTATACATGAGTGTCGGGACATACAGTTTAAAGTTTTTTAAAGTTTCACAGTTTTTCATGTGCAATTTTCTACTTACATTCAGAATTTTTGCCAGAAATCTGCTGAGAGGAAGTCGTCGAAGATATATTTTTTTCAAAGCCATTTTTTATTCCCCGTTGAATGTTGATTATGGTATAACAATAGTTCTTTCTTCCAGGAGCATCAGTCAACTTATTTAGCCTTATTCTTTGGCCACTGCAAAAGATGTGGTCTAGGTTCAAGGGAATATGATATGATAACAGAACTTACTGGTAATTTTTTTTAAGTTGCCGTAGTCTACTAGGTAGTGTGTTGGCTTATTAGACGTAAAGCCAGGGTTCGAGCCTCAGGCCAGACATCTAGACAAAATACAAAAAAGTATTTCTTCGGCGACTTCCTCTCAACAGATTTCTGGCAAAAAAAATCTGAGAGTAAATAAAATTGCCATGAAAAAGTTTCTCAAAAAAATCTGTCGTTTGAAGTCGACTTTAAACTGAATGTCCCACTAACATAACACATACAACATAAGTGGTGTGAAAAACTAGGACGTTGTAATACGGATCAATTCGACCTCCGGGTACTGTACTTGTCTTAATTGATAAGTACACGTCCTCTAACTTAACCTAACTTACTGGTAATTTACAAAATCTTGGCCATAGACAAATATAAAAAAATTAAAACAATTTTTATATTTTATAAGAATTTTTTTTATTCATTTTATTGAAAAAAAAAAGAAATAAATATAATTTTTTTTTTAACATATTGTTTTATGGAATAAAAATGTTTTATTTTCTTTAAACTTTTAAGCCTTCGAAGAGAAATTAAAATAAAACTGTAGGTAGCAAATATTTATTATTTTTAATAATTTTTTTTTATTTTTTTCTTTTATTTTTGTATTAAATATAAATTAGTTTAGTTTACTAAAAAGGTGAACTTAAATAGAATGTATTTTACATAACAGGAGAAGAGGTTTTTGATAAACTTATTCAAAAATGAAATTTATGTATTTTAAATAATAATCATAATAAAGTATTTTTTGTATTAAATTTATTTAATTCTTAATAATTTTATTTATTTCGTGCCTAGTTTTGTGTATTAATTTTAATTTATTTTTATTTTTAAAGAATTTTTATTTTTAATTTTATTTTATAATATTATGTTATATTTTTTGTTTTTATTTCTTTTGCAATGCTTAAAAAAATAATTGCAATTATGAAAATAGCTGGAAAAAAGTATATTTTTTGTTTTTATTTTTAGTATTTATTTTTAATAAAGAGCTTATATTTCTTTCTTTTTCTTCTTTTGTTGTTTGTTTTTATTTTTATTTTTTTGTTGCTTTAGTTTTGTCTAAGATTTTTTATTTTTTTTATTTTATTTGTTTCGTTTTTTCCTTTTTCTTTAACAATTAAAATTTGAAAAAAAGAATACTTTTAGTATTTCTGCTATAAAAATTTTTTTATTTTTATTTTATTTCATTGGAAAAGAAAAAATTCAATTTTATTTCATATATTTTGTAATTATTTTTTATTTATTTATTTTTTTGTTGCTATGCTATGTTTAATTATAATCAATTATATTTTATTTTTTTCTTAAGGACATTCTTTATTTAATTTTAAATAAGTTCATCTGTTTGTTTTTGTTAAAGTTTAGTTTATTTTTTTTTATTTTTGCTTAAAATTCTTTTTTTTAATAATTTTTTTTTTTTTTTTTCGTTAAATACTTTAATTAAATTTTTATTTTTTGAAATACTTATTTTATATTCTTTCTTTTTTATGAATGCATTTCGTTTTTAAATTTAAATATTAAATTTTATTATATTGTATAGCATTAAACAAAAAAATTAAATTTGTTTTTATTTTTTTTCTTTAATTTATTTCTGTTTCATTCATAATCTATTTTTATTTCATTCTTATATTTTAATAAAGCATTTTAAAAATATGCATTAATTATATTAATTTACACATTTCATAAGAAACTAGAAATTATGTGCTAATTTACGCACAGAAAGTTTTCTTGTTGAAAGTTTTATAAAAAAAGAAACAAATAAACAATCAATACAAGATTTACATAAAATTGTTAAAATTTAAACATGTTTGGTCCTTTTTTTATAATTAAACGAAGTGTTTTGGATCACACAGCACTTATTGAGACAAGTGATGTGATATTGGCTGCCTATCAAAAAGTTAATTGCTTTGTGTTTGAACAAAGTATCGTGTTTCATGATGCCGCTGTACAAAATATATACAATGTCTAATATTTCAAAACGTCGTCAATGTGTATTTTTAACGCAGTCAACAAGCAATCAGGCATTGGATTTATAGTTGATGCATTGATTGGTTACTTTGCATATCTACATAGTTTATATACAGTAGAACTGCATACAAACTTTGTACTGATACATTTTGGAAGGCAGCCATTATTTTCTTCATTATTTTTAAAGCATTTACAGACGACCTTTAACATTTTATTCAGACTAGCCGTTACAACATGTGGATAGGACTGACCTGAGCTTCTACATAGACAAACCAGAAATTAAACTTTTCCTACATCTACAGGACCATTATAAGGTTTTTCAAGTGTAAATATACATACATACAGTGGACAGCAAAAGTCTTAATACGGCAATATATTTTAGCAATTTCATGAATTTTAGTCCAAAGTTTGTATAAAAATTAATAGTTTTTATATTTATTTTATTAATTTATTTCCATTTTATTATAAAAACAAATAATTTTTTAATGTTTTTCATAAAACAATAGAAAAATAAGGAAAAGTTTCAGATGACTCCATAGGTACCCCCAAGGAGAATCCTGAGTAAATTTAAAATTCAAATGAAAATGTTATCCCTTAAGTTCAAGCATTCCATTTAACCCATTTAGAATTGAATGTACAAGTTTTGTTTAGTGTTTTCTGGTGGCACCATGAACAAGTTTTTCGGTTGACTTTTGTTTGAGGTTTAGCGCTTACATAACCGTTTTTTCAAATGATCTCCTAAGTACTCTCTTAAAGCCATATCGGGACTTTGTGCACGAGTATTAAGCCTGTGGGGACTTTTATTTTTGTCAAAATATATTGAAGTACTAAGACTTTTGTTGTCCACTTTATATCTTTTTAAATTAATAAATAAATATAATTACAGAGTGGATTGGAGAAATTTAAGAAAGTTTGCAAAAAAAAAATCGTGTAGAAAGTCAATAGCATTTTTAAATGGTGGGAGCACAACAAGCCTACATAATGGCTTAGCTGTATATCGATAGGCAAGAGGTTCTTGATTGATCTTTTCTCCTTTAACCAATCTACGTAATAATTTCTCATATTGAAAAATATTTCACATACATGTTACCTTCCTCCAATACAGTTTTTAATAACACAGTACCGCTCAAATAAATTTAGAAATTCCTAAAAGTTCCTGTCAAAGAACTAGAAAATTAAAATCACGATACATAAATACAATCGAATACATTGATAGTTTCTGTAATCTAGGTAGTATGTTGGTATTCTGACAATTGTAATCAGTATGGAGCAGCTCCTTGGAACCAAACAAAACAAATTTATGTAAAATTTAAACAAAATTTAAAAGAAAATGTAAAAAGGCTTTGTCAGGCTGCGAGGTGATCGTAAATATGTTCTCACTTTCATAAGAATATAATCAACCATGAGCGAATTCATATTTTCTCATTGATCCATAAATGCCCTGTTAAAAGACGTGATATAAAGATTTTGTTTGCTGTTTTCTGTACATATACGATTAGAAGTGATTTTGGAATTTCAGCGCTTAACGAGTGAAATCAACAACCTTCAATTCTTTAAAATTTATTAGGTCAAGAATAGGTTCGGAATATAGATTCACGGAATTGCCAAAAAATAATTTAACCAAGTATAGTAGTCGCTCATAAATTAGAACCGCTTTGTTTTTGAGGCAATCCTAATTTCTGAATTATTCTAATTCCTGGACGCTCTTTTTTCGAATAAAAAATAAAGAATTAAACAGAATTAAACGTGTGTTTCTTAAATTTGGAAAACCATCCATCACTTGCAAGGAATGCATTTTCATCTTTATCGGGATATTCCTCCCTAAATATTTGTTTAGCTTTCTCTTTAAGTATGGGCGCAGTCAGTATACACTTTTTTCTCGTTGATTTAAAAACCACTCATACAGCAGAATTTCCATTTTTGGATATTCAGCGCTGTGCAAAGATTTATTGCTTGCCTCCTGATATGTGTTTGAAACAGTATTTAATATTGAAGTTCTATGTGATTTGATGTAGATGATTGAAGATGCTGACACATTAAAATGTAAGACTAACCGGTTCCCTTGAACGCCTTTGTCAAGCTTATATAATATTTTGGCTTTAGCTTCCAACGATAAAGTTTTTTTTTTACGTTTATTTGACATTCCTAATGATACACTTTCACTTTTGATAGAGATCTTGGCAGTACATGTACACGCGTATAAAATTTCACAAATAAACTATCCACAAAATACATAAATACAACAAAAAAAAAACATAAAATACGGGAAAACGTATATTATTTGGTGATTCCCCTTTTAAGCTTTACAGAATAAAAAGAATTTGGGGTTTCTTGTGTTAAGATAGCAAAAAAAAACAAAAAGCTCAGAAATTAGAATTTTAAATTCGAATTTTAGAGCGTATAATGTATTGCAAGCTCTGATTCTAATTTCTGGAATTTCTAATTACTGGGGGTTCTAATTTGTGAGCCTCTACTGTAGTTAATTGGCTGCCCTAAGATGATGGCGATAAGGTTCAATGCACATAAATTTTGGACTAAGGGCAATTTTGAAAAACCAGATGCATCAGGGTCAATTATATGGTTCCTTAGTTCTGATAAAGGACATTTATTTTTAGAAGTCCAATTAAACCTTGAGGTTTATACCGATGCCTCGAAAATGTTCGATAAAGTGGGTTCTGATATCAAACTTTTGCATGAATAATCCAGTTTTTCCGAACAGATGATAACGTCCATCTTGTTGAAGCCGCATCCATTAAATGAATTGCCATTTATTCAGCATAGATTACCAAATCATCCTGGACGGATAAAACATTCAACAACAGTCGCAAATAACAAAATTTTCTTTGTATAAATAGATGTTCTGTTCGGATAATATACCGATTGAAAAATCACATTCTGCAATTAGGCCCCTTTCTGTATGAAGCGATACACGAACAAATAAAATGGTGAATTTGGGATGATAACAATGCACATGACATCCAAAGTATCCCGAAAAAGTCACTGCGTGGTAAGGATTATGTGCTGGCGGCACGAATGGTCCCAATTTCTGGGAGAACGACGTTGATCCAGGCATCACTGCCGACGACAAGTATTCTAAGTTCATGATTATCAATTTATTTTGGCCAAATCTGGATCAACACAGATGTTGTTCTAAAAGAATAAACATTTTCGATGATATATCATACACTTTGTTTTATTTTAATATAAAGATAGGAAGGGCCTATTAAAAGACCCATTTCAAACTGAATATTATAAAAATCTGAACAAGAGAGAAGTGAACATATGTATTCATTTATTGAATTTTAGAAATTTATGGAACTAAATGCAAAGAAGAAGTCGCAGTAGTCTAGTGGGTGGCGTGTTGGCTTAATAGACGTGAGGCCTGGGTTCAAACACCCGGTCATCGCTAATAAAACAAAATATATACAAATATTTGTACGGCGACTAATTCTCATCTGATTTCTCGGAAAAACTCTGAAAGTAAATAATATTGCCATGGAAAAATCTGTCTTTAGGAATTGGTTTCAAACTGTAGATCCCTGCCGCCACTCACGTATAAAATTAACACGTACAACATAAGTGGTGTGAGAAGCTAGGTCGTAATTCTGAGTGAAGGTTTGTAATAACCAATTATGTTATGTATGTAAGTATCTCTTAATCCATTTGGACTATTTTGTTTTCAAATTTTTTACATTTGGACTACGATTTCAAATTGAAAACTTTCGACAAGAAAAAGAAATTTTGTTGAAAGAAGCTTAAATATGTCTTCAGATTTTTAAGCATTGTTTTCTTTTTTTTTTTTATTTCGATTATTATTATAAAATATATCGTTTGTTTGTTTGAATATTTTACAAAAATATTACATACAATTTTTAATGAAAATCTAAAACAAATTTTTAAAAAATTCAAACTTTATCTCTTAAGCATTACATATACAAACAACAAACACAAAAAAAATTAAAAAAAAAAACAAATAGTAAATCAATATACAATACATATGCATAGTACAGGGGGTTTTATTAAATTAAACTTAGCGATCGCTTTGAATACAGCACACGTTAGTTTAAAATTAGTTTTGCAATGATGTTGTAGGAAACGTGTTGAATTCTTACAGCGATTGGAATTGTAAAAGACTGCTTGCCAGGATAGAATCAGATCAACGGTTAATAAATATTTATTCGGTATTCTAGCACTTCTAACACTACAATATGATACAATGCCTTAAGCATTTATGAAATTACACACTGGCTGTGGCGATAATGAAATTTATTGTGGTTTACGCTTTAAGAATGACATGACCTAGAATCGATTGTGATGGTAAGTGATGGAAAATATGTACGTATTATTAGTGTTAAATCATCCGTTAGCATATTTAATTTAATACTTAACAGTTACAAATACATACGTTTACAATATAAAAATTGTATATTAAACAGTTATTAAAATTTTAGGGTGACCAAAGCAAATTAACTATGAGTTTAGCTATTCATTAAGTAAGCAATAAAATTTTTTAATATTTTATTTCATAATCAAAATTATAATTCAAGAATAAATATTTCAAATAATGGTAAATAGCCTATGAATATTTATACTAAAGCTTAGCAATTATTAGCTTTCGATTACAGTGGGCTTACACAAAACCAAAAAAGGTGAAATTCATTTGTATTAATTCTATTGTCCGTGTTCAACATCAGTTATTAGTTCTTCAGTTATTAATTATTCATTAAAAACTTACCTTTGAATACAAGACAACGTTAGTTGTGAAATCTTTTCAGAATAGTTGAGTCTTAGATATCCCTTGTATTGCCCGTATACTATAACACCGTTCAGGCTAAAATAATGGCTATTAAGACTAACACTTTCTGAATCCACTATCAGACAATATTGAATGGAATTTTATGCATATTTACTGACAGTAAAGTGGCCATTAAATCTCTACACAAATCTAAGATTGTCCATTTATACAGGTTTTCACCAGCAGATATGGATTCCTACAAGAGATCAGCAATGAGTATTCAAAAAGATGAGTATAATCAAATCGTACTCATAAATTCTGATACTTATGCGCATTCATACTTATTTTAATATCATGGAACCTCTACTCATATTCAAAGTTTGAAGTACTCATCATATTCATACTTAACAACACATATGATGTTGTTGATTTCGACTCTCCTTTACTCATCATTTAGAAGAATCACAAAATAAGTATGATTCGCGTACGAACACTATACAATACTCAGTAGAAGGTTTTGTGTTTGCTTTGCAACGACAACTAAGACGGTAAACTTTGATGAATGTTTCGAATCACTCGAATGAAAGGTTTTTAGGCATACGGAGTTTGCTGTTTGGTGCACCCTACGAATCATAAGGCCATTAAGTCTGGCATAAAAATTGAAAAAGCCTGCATCTGAATTAGTGCTTTGACGTCCTTGATGTGGCATGAGAGCTTACACTGCGAGAACTTATCTAACCGTACTTATGAAGAGCAATCAGCTCTCTGAGAATGTCCCGATGAAAATTTTTCTTCTAATTGGACAAAGATATTGTGAGAATCATGCTAAGAATCACCAGTTAAATGGGGATTCTTTAGATAACTCATTATATAATAGCTTCCATCAGTTCTGTCATAAAAAAAAACTGAAGTAGAACTGAAGCGTATTAATTAGAACTTGCCCGAATATGATATTAGCTCTGTGATGACAGTCCACGAGGTACAGTAACGAGATAAGTAACACAGCAGTGAATACAAAAGAGGAGATTAAACACAATTGAAAAATCATCCACGGAATAAAAATTACCCAAAAACGTAATTGCAATATAGGCTACACGAGCAAAGACAGTATTATACTATATATTTGTGTGGTCGAAACATCTATGCTAGCTATGCGGCATTCAATAGAGTTCGAAACATAATTAACATTACTGGTGGGTCTACAATTTGAGCTTCTGAATCAATTAACAATGCACTGTAAAAAGAACTCAATGGAGCAGGCTATAGACAGCTAGCAGGCTATAGAACAAAGCTCTAAAGAGGCAAGAAAAGCGGCAGTGAAGCACAGGTTTAAAATAGGAAGTTATGGCTCACCTAGTTAATGGACGTTGAAAAGGAGTAACAGAGTCATTACACCTTCGTAAAGGTCTGAATTTAAGAAACAAAACCGCCAAGATAGCTCTTTCAAAGTTTATAGTGAATTGGCGGAAGAGACTGCAAGCATGTGGATGTGTCCAGGACAATAAAGATGGCAATGCTGACTGTACAATAAGACTATATAGATTTGCTTATCCGTCACTCATTGCAAGCACTTCTGTCACTTATAACCAAGGCATGATATTGATCCAAAACCATGACACTATCAATATACGAAACTGTAACAGTATGCTTATAAGAAAATATATTTACTAGTTTAGTCTTACCGAATTTGTAACGAATAAAGTTAATCTCTATAATGGTTCTGATTGACATTAAGGACTGCACGCAGGTTATTATGGTGTTCTTGACATATTTTCCTGGACACTAAGCCTCATCGTCCCCGGCAGAAATACCTCGACTAGTGGAAATGTGTGGTAATGAAAAATTGAATATTCAGAATCCCTAGGAAACTTGAGGGTATTTTCCAAGCAACATTTTAAAACATCGGCAGATGTATTCATTTCAACTCTAACAGAGGGCATAGCAATATCTACTGTAAACGGCAAGCAGGCCTCCATCCGAGCACAGGAACTATGCAAAATGATTTGTGTAACTGTCAAATACAAGATAAATCGTGAAGGCAATGAATTTCCCAGTCCGTAAGGAAATTCCGAGCAATGTGGGGACAGTTTAGTTCGCTAGAATTTAAACTTCCGCACCGATGAATGAATCAACACTCATTGTGGAATAAGAAGAGCAATGTTTAAAGGATATGCTTGACAACAAAGGCGATAGAAAAGAGTTTTGTTCTGTTTGGATTAAACTGGAAAGAAATTTCACTTTTACATTTGGCCGGGCATTAAAGATACAAAGAAATTTTTTTTCAGCACAGATATCGCTTCAGGCTAAACATGTAGAGCCTGCGATGAGGAGGGCAAAACACAAGAACATATATATTTTGAGGGGTTATTTCATTTCAGAAGGAAATGGTGTTTATATTTAAGGGGTAATTAGATGATCACACAAGTTGTTCAACATATCAAGTTCTTATGTTGAAGAGAGTGAACTGTATCATGTACACTGGATTTGTAATGAAAGCATTCGACATTTAGAGAAAATATAGGTGGAAATCTCTGTTAATTTTCTAAAATTTTTCAAAAATCCATTACACTTCATTAAATCTGGGAAGTCGTCGTCAAGTAGGTAGCGCGTTAGCTTCTTAGACGTGAGATCACAGTTCCAACCCCAGATCAGATATATCCAGCCTAACGAAATATGAAAAAATATATCTTCGCCGACTTTCTCTCAGCAGATTTCTGGCAAAGGCTTTGAGAGTAAATAAAAATTGTCATGAGAAGTTTCTCGAAAATATAGCGTTAGCAGTCGACATTAAAGTTTAAACTGTAGATTGCGCCATACATGTATAAAATTAACACACACAACATATGTAAGTAGTGTGAGAAACTAGGTCGTAATCCTGACTGAAGGGTTGTAATAACCAATTTTGTATATACTGTTACGAGAATGGAAATGGTGTTTTGCTTTCACTTCGTTTAAACTGTAAACAAAAGCTAAAAAAACAATGAACTTGTTTACATGATAAGCAAGTAAACAAATATATACCATTCAAACAATTGTATAAAAGAAGTGATAAACAAGTGAACAAAAATATAACAACAATGTAATGTAAAGAATGTAAAGAACATGTTTAGGTTAGGTTAGGTTAGAGGACGTGTACTTGTCAATTAAGACAAGTAGAGTACCCAGAGGTCGAATTGACCCATTATACAACGTCCTAGTTTCTCACACCACTTATGTTGTGTGTGTGAATTTTGTACATGAGTGGTGATACCTACAGTTTAAAGTCGACTCCGAACGACAGATTTTTGAGAACCTTTTTCATGGCAATTTTATTTACTCTCAGAGTTTTTGCCAGAAATCTGCTGAGAGGAAGTCGCCGAAGAAATACCTTTTATATTTTGTCTTGATGTTTGGCCTGGGGCTCGAATCCTGGCTTTACGTCTAATAAAGCAACACACTACCTACTAGACTACGTCGACTTCTAAAGAACATGTTTATATTTATAGAGATTTTGAGAAGGCGAAGTCATTCGCCTTCAAAAGCATTCATCTAACTGTTTACCCTGCGCATACATATAAAAAGCAAGACAAAGAAGCCAACGGAGTCAGTAAAAGTTCAGTCAGTCTTGTGTGAAGACGCAGTGTTTTAAGAGAATAACCGTGGTTTGAAGATCTCCGTAATAAAGATCTGTCGAACAATTGTTATTGTTTACGGAAAGAAGTATAAAGAGGAATAATAAACAAAACAATTTGTTGTTGTTAACATCAAGTTGTGAACAGAGGCATACAGAATTGTGCGAACAATTAAGAATTTAATTAAAACCAAACACAAATTTATTTTTATTTTATTTGCAATCTACGAGCTCAAACGTTTATAAAAGGTAAAAATGTAACAACACGTTTGTCATAACACCAGGAAAACATTCATTTTATATTGTTTTAGTATTTTGTTTATCGTTTAAAAGTAAAAAACGTCTGTCGTAAGATTTCTACTCTCATGTTTAAAATATAAATGGAATTTTGTACTATTTCCCTTTGAGTTTACATGCGCATACGCTTATCGTGTAAATAGGCGTTTACTGGCACCATATACTATGTTTAACGTTCATATTTAAAGGCAACAGTACAGTAGAACGTAATTCAGTATATCTGCACAACAAAAATAAATAGTAAGACCACCAAAGAAATTATAATTTTGAAATGTGTTCGCTTACGCTTGCCGTAAGGTTAAGTTTAAAAACGAGTAATTTAAAACTGGCCACCCTAAACTACAAAATTTTAAAAGTTTTGTTATATTTAAGCTATAAAATATATTTAAAATATAAATTTCAATTTAATTTAATTTAATTTAAGTATAGTGATAGAAAATTAAACTAAAATTTTAAAATTATTATGATTTATTTTTTTTTTTTTGTAAAACTAAACGAATTAATTATTAAAGAGATTTCATGAAATTGTTTGAGATAAAAACAATTAAAAAATAATTCAATTAATTTAGATTATGATAAAATTAAATAAAATTGTGCATTATAAATGTGTTTACAAAATGGCAAAAAAATAATTTCATTTTGCTTTTAGAAAAAGTTTTATGTACAACAAGATATCATTTGTATTAAATTTTAATGTTTTTAGTTTTGAATTTTTTTTGTTTTAAAGTTTAGCTTAACGATCGAGTGTTTAGTAAATTTAGCCTTATAAATTACAAAGTATTTAATTTATGGTAGTTTAAGTATATTGGCAATAGGCTTAAACTGTTATCAATTTTATTTTATTTTTTTGAGTGTTTTTTTTTGTTGTTGTTGGTAATTTATCATAATGTTGTTAATCGTATAGATCATATATATAGATTTTAATTAATTTATATATTTAACTATTTATTATTAAAATATTAAAGCTGACACTTAACCAGTACACCACATGGTTTTATTTTTTTAATTATTTTTTTTTTATTTGTTAGCCATTTTTAGTTTATTTTATATTTTTATTATAAATTTAATTTTTTTTTATAAATTTATGCAAAAATTTTACAAAACTTGCAACCAAATTTTAACCGGAAAATGGTTAAATGGTTGTTTAAAAAATATTCTTTTTTTAATTTTTTAAAAAATAAAATAAAATTTTTAAATATTTTTTTAAATTATTTTTATTTGTTATTTCAAATTTATACAGTTAAAGTATTTATCTTTGTTTTCAATTATTTTATTTTCATTTAATATATTTTAGCTAAAATTTAAGACACATTAGGCTTGTTAGCATTATATTTTTCATTTTAATTTAAATTAAATTTTTATGTTTTTGAATTTCAATTAAACTTTAGTTTTATTTCAAAAATTAAAAAAAAAATAAACTTCAAAATAAATTTTTTAGCATTGTTTGGTTTTATTTTGGATTGTAGTTATAAAGTGGAGGGGGGCATTTTATAATTTTTTTTTAATTTTTAAATTTTAATTTAATATTTTCCATGGTTTTTTTATATTTTCTTAATTCCTATTTAATTTATAAAGTTTTGTTGTGGTTTGTTTGAAAATTATTTCAATTTTTTTTTTCGTAAAGAAACCGAAAATTCTTTGAATGTTTTTTTATTTTTTAAATTTTTTCTTTTTTTAAATTTACGTTTTATGTCTTATGCGTTCCAAAATGAAATAAAAACCCAAAAGAAATATTTAATAATGCGGTAAAATATCGAGTATTTCTTTTTTTGGCACTTTAAAAATGCGTTTTTGTTTAGAAAAAATAAATATTTTTGTTTTTATTGTTTATTTATTTATTTTTATATTTGTTGCATTTTGATGATTGTTTTCACATGTTAAATAAATTTAAATTTCAATATATTTGTTCTTTCAGTGTAGTCAGTATGGGCGATGGAAAAGAAAAATAATTTTGAAGAGAGAAACAGAGGCATGATATGAACCAAGCAATCGTTGTAAGGTTGAAATGTAAATTTAGCATTATCATAACACTTCAAACTTCCAGTTTGCTTCATATTTGGAACTTCTAGAACACTTCCTAACCACAAAATTCTGAATATTACTCTGTATTCCAATCAGATAATAGGGCTGTACATGATAAGCAAAGGAATGATTTTCTTAAAAAATAAAAAAATTTATTTATTTTCATGTCCGGCACTTAAAATCCCATCGAAAACTGAAGGTAAATTCTTATCGCTAAAATATCCCCATAGGAAAAGCAGATTTTGACTGCAAGCGATCTAATAAAAGTCAGCATTTTGCAGTTTTCAATGGAAGAAGAAGGTAATTCCGGCTATCTTCATATTCTTACTGAAACCAAACGAATTTATTATAAAAATCCTACGACTTTTATTTGTTTTTTCTTATATTCCCCGATTATGCATGTTTTCTTTATTATAAAATCTGAAAACTTTTGCTGGGACACGAAAAATTTTATGTGGAAAAATAGATTTGAATTGTAAGGACGGTGAGCGATGAACTTCCAAATTTATTTTACTTAATGAAACTTTACTTACTTAATGAAACCAAATGAATTTATTATAAAAATCCTACGACTTTTATTTGTCTTTTCTTCTATTCCCCGATTATGCATCTTTTCTTTATTATAAAATGTGAAAACTTTTGCTGGGATACGAAAAATTTTAGGTGAAAAAATAGATTTGAATTGTATGAACGGTGCCCATTAAATTTTTTTGTAATATAATCAATAGAACGCTCATATTCATCTCTTAAGAACTGCTTATATGATATATGACGTCATGTGTCCCATTAATGCAGTGCACTCGATTAGAAATATCAGAATGTCCAATAAAGGCCAGCCTGTTAAAGCTAAATCCGTCAAATTAGTTGTAATTTATTTAGTCTGTATTACTAAATCACCATGGGCGGACATGGTATTCAGCCACAAATTAAAATGAGAGTATTCTGTTCGCGGTCCTTTCGACCGCAACGCTCTTTTTACGATTCGCTGAATGGGTTCGGAAACAGTTGGCAATTGACCCTAAATTTCAACGAAAAATCATTTTCAACGATAAGGCCTACCCTTGGATCAGGGTGCACGTGAAAAAACACGTCTTCCGAAATTGGAACGATACGAAACCACGATATTATCCAAGACCGTTTACTGTATCCCTGTTTGATGTAATTTTTGGCTGACATCGTCAGCGGTTCATATTTCTTTCAGGAAGACTTTAAAAAATTATTGTTGTCTTAAATGGGCGGCGCTGCGCTCTTGCTACACTGAATATTCTGCACGAGCGATTTGAAAGCATAGACATATCAAGTTGAGATGATGTTAACTGACCACGAAGATAGTACGATTTGACTCCGTCATACTTTTTCTTGTGTGGCTTTCTTAGGTTGCGAATAAGCGACAAACTACAGCGCTCTTCAAAAACAACAAATCACATGCCATCGGTCAAATTTAGGCCATCCAGAAAAGCTGAGGTGTATATTTGATATTCCACAAGTAGTAGCTTCGATAAAATAAATATTTCAAACGAACAAAAAATTTTGATGAAAGTATGAACCTTACCTATGAGGCTTTGTCAGTAGGTTTCCATACACTTCCTTGTTTTAAGAAATTATATGAAAGCGGAAATTGTTTTCAATCCACCAACGTTCAAATCTTCTCTGAACTAAAAGTACCTGAAAACTGCAGGATCAAAAGTCTTCCTTTTCTCTCTGTCTCTCACCCTCTCTCTCTCTCTCTCTCTTTATTCTCTGTTTTCTTAACATGATTGTTTGTTTAATTCTTATTTATTAAACTTTAACTTCAAATGTTATTTGAAGAGAATAATTTGTATTGAAAAAGAAAAAATTACAAAAAAAAAAAACAAAAAATAATCAAAAATAATAGTATCGATAACGATAACGTTAACGGTGATAATTAAAAAAAAATTTTATGATTTATGTAATCACATGAAATCTCTTTAATATAAATAGTTATTATCACTGCTCAATATATCCTCTTCGTCCTCTTCTACGATAACTTTATTGCGTATGGCATTGGTCAGATCATCGACATTCGTGAATGACGATGTGGCATAATCGATTTTATCAGCGCCTGTCATATCCTCTTTGTGCCGTCCCCTAAGCATTTGGTAGTGTTGCTGTTGTTGCGGTTGACTCTGCAGTGATTTCATCGTCAATGTTATTGGCGTGGTCGTAGCTGCATTGCCTAACGAATTGGATGATGATGATGATTGTAGTGGTAGTTGTGTTGTTGTTATTGTTGTTGATGGTGGTGGTGGTGGTAGTGGTTGTTGTGATGTTGTTGTATTGGAGGAATGTGCTTGATCGATATGATGAAGATGAAAGATATCCGTTTTATCTTGCATTGGCATGGGTGATGGCATATTGGATGTGGACGATGATGCAATGACATCTGATACAGATGTTGCACTGGGCGGTGGTGACATGGCATTGATTGAGTGATGAGACGTGAAACGATTATGTGATATTTTGTTACGTCTACTACTACTACTACTACTACAACTGCTGCCTTGTGGTTCGACGGAGGTAGATATTGAGGAGGACAATAAACGTGATGATTTTGTGGTGGATTGTTGTTGTTGATGTTGTTGTTGTTGCTGTTGTTTATTTGTTTGTGTGGCTAGAAGATGGTCTTGGTGATGATGATGATATTGGCGATCGATATTACTAGAACTACTACATGGTATTTCCTTGTGCTCTCTAACCCTTGACGTTGAGGCTGCAGCAGCGCCAGCCATCATCGTCGGTCCCTTGTTATCGATCTGATCCCACCCCTATATCCACGATTCCTACATGGCATTCAGCATTCTCCTACTACTCCCACCACCTCGGTGCGGACTGTATTCATCGCGATCGACCACCGGAGCGCCGCGTCTTGTTGTCGGCGCCGAAGGTGGCAAATCACGCGGATCAATGACACGAGCCGTAGCTCCGGCCGAATAACGTCCTCCTCTCAGATCGTCGCGTTCGTGCAATAGGTCAGCATCATCCATAACCAAACGGCTACCACGCGATAAATGACCATGCGGACCACCAACTACAGCACCGCCTCCTACTGCTCCTCTGTGCGGTGGATAGTCGGCAGCATAGTTGCGTTCGTCTAACAATTCCTCACTATTGAGATCGTAATGCATGAGATCACGTTCGCGTGCATGCAGTCGTTCTCTCTCACGCTCACGCTCGTAACGATCTCGTTCGCGTTCTCTCTCCATGCGATCACGTTCATAGCCGACACCAACGCGATCATGATGGCGGCCAGAGGCTGGACGTCGATTTTGCGGATAGGAAGCACCTCCTGTAAATTACACAACGAATATGAAATTAATAACGTTCTGTTGGAAATAGAATATCTTTCAGAAGATAAAACACAAATTGCTGGGTTATTTAAAAAAAATTTTTTTTGGTATTTTTTTTTTGTTTGTTTAATTTCTTGTTTAAAAACAGAATTCAAGCATTATTTTGAAAAACAATTTTTATTTTTGTTTTTGTAGTTTATTTAAGTAATTAATAAGGAAGGAAACGTAACAAAACTTAACTCAAACATTTAAATGTTAAAAGTTAAAAAAAAAAAAAATAAGTAACAGTAACAGTTAATAATAATAATTAAATAAAATTGAACAAATTAAATAAATATTTAACAAAACTTCTAGCATAAGGGGTTTTTAAATAATTTTTATTTATTTAATGTTGAACTGGTGGGGATTGTTTCAAACAGCACTGTTTTGAATGGCTTTGGGCGGATTAAGAAAACTTTGTTTTTGTTTTTTTTATAATTTTGTGTTAGTAAAACTATCGAAGCGTTAAAATGTGCCAATGATGTTTAGATAATGACGTTTTAACGAGGACTGTATATACGTTTATAAATGCATTACTTGTGAGTGCTAAATAATGTTGAACTGCAAAAGTTTTTAAAGGAGATAATGTAAGAAAAGGGAAATGATATGTTTGTATGTCGCTCATGTAAATTTAGTTGTCTCTTCAATGCTATCAGAACTGCGTTTGATAGTTGGGCAATGAAATATCAAATATTGGGTGAGCCATCTATCGATTTAAATTTGAATCATCACTTTTTCGACTGTGGCCATACTTATGTCATTCTATTCTGTCACAAAATTTAAAATATTATCCCCACAGTACGCGTGATGAATCGATTTACACTTGAGCAACGTTGGGATTTGGCAAGTAGTCGGAAATTGCACGAAAATGTCGTAGAAAATTTGATTGCAGAGAAGAACCAACAGTGCCCGGTATACGCAAGTTTATTCCTAAAGTTCGTGAAACTGGTGTTATTGTTGCGGCGCCAAGACATGTGCTTACTGGCACAGTGCGTACATCCGAAAATATCGAATGCTGAGAGTGTGCGTGAGAGTCATCAACTCGCCATCGTTCACGCACCAGTTTACGAAAAGATCACGGTATGCCGCCCTACAAAGTTCAATTGGTTCAAGAATTAAAGCCGCATGACCATCTGCTTTGTTTTCGCTTCGCTAGATGGGTCAACGAGAAACTGCACGATTATGTCGATTTTGCCAAAAAAAAAATAATCTTTTCGGTTGAAGCTCATTTTCATCCTGCTGGGTACGTTTCTAAGCTTAAAATGCCGTATTTGGGGCTCAAAAACCCCTCACGTGGTCTTACAGAAGCCAATGCATTGGCCCATATTTCTTTGAAAATGAGGATAGTGCAACCATTCCGATCAATGGATACACCTATCACACCATGATAACCGATTTTTTTGCACCCGCTCTTCATGATATTGATGTGAACGATGTTTACTTTCAACTGGATGGTGCAACTTGCTACACATACCATGCCACAATCGATTTATGGCGTCAAACATTTGATGGCCATTTAATTAGCAGAAATGGTAATGACAATTGGCCGCCAAGAAGCTGCAATCTGACACTGTTGGACTATTTTCTCTGTGGAGCGCCTTTAAAGGAAAGTGTTATGCCAATAAAATTGAAAGCCAACATTCGTGATGCCATTGCCGAGATACGTCCTCCCATACACTGGAAAAAGTGCACGAAATTTGTCTGATCGAATGAGATACTGTGAGGCCAGCTGCGTTAGCCATATGAATGAAATAATATTCCATTTCTAACCGAAACAATTGTATTTCGCAACACAAGAATAAATTTGTGGAAAATTTCTAGCCAGTTTTGTTTTATCGCATCTTTAAATTTAGACTTTTAAATGGTACACCCTATATTATTAGAAGAAATGTAAGAAATTTTCTAATGAAGCATAGTGTAGATGAATCTTCTCTTACTTTCTTTAAAACGAGAAGGAAAGAAGATATAACTTATCCCCTAAATGGCTTTAATTTGTTTAAAATAAGTCAGAATAAATGATGGAGATTGTTTGCTATTCATCTCAAGTTATATTTGAAAGCCGGAATGGACCCAACTGTTTTTTATGCTTGAAAAAGAACAATATATGCAGACATGCACATGGATATCAACCCTAAAAATGGAAGAATGTATACTGACTGTAGAACTTTGCTGAAATCGCTGTAGTCTAGCAGGTAGTATGTTAGCTGATGAGACATGAGGCCACGGTCAGACAAAGCCCAGGTCAGACATCTCCAATAAACCGAAATATGAAAAATTATTTCCTCGAGGACTTCCTCTCAGCAGATTTCTGGAAAAAATTGTGACAGCAAATAAAAAATTGTCATGAAAACGTTTCTCAAAAATCTGTCGTTTGGGATCGACTTTAAACTGTAGGTCCCGCAACTCATATATAAAATTAACATACACAACATAAGTGGCGCCCATCACTTTGTTATCAAACCAACTCTATTCTATGAGTTGGAGTTACATGGTTGGCTTTCGATAAAAGAAGTTAATTAAACTTGATCACCACATGCTCAAATTTGTTTCTGTTAATATACCATCCAAGGGCACTGCTTACTTATCCGTATTGGACTACCATCAGAAAGGTGGCCGTAAATACACCTATAATACATATACGCTTTAAATACATATTGTGATGCAAAAAACTACGGTATAGTAATCGAGATAGGCCTACACACTACCTAAACTTGCTTTTGATCAAGGTTTTTTTATGATAACGATTTACACTTTCCAGGGAATTCTATTTAAGTATTCAGTGACGGATAAAGACAAAGAATCTTTTAAAAACAGTTTAATCTCAGATTGTTCCTTGAACAGCCGGGTACATTAGCAGTATTTTGGCTGAAATTTTAGGCCAAGCTTTCCACTGTTTAAATCCGCTAACAGACTATATCGAACTGGAATGCAAAGAGTATGGGTACAACAGATTATTGTCGCCGTTGTCTTGTTGGTAGTTTGTTGGCTTATTAGACGTGAGGTTACGGTCAAACATTTCGATCAAAACGAAATAAGAAAAAAATACTTCTTCGTTGACTTGTTCTCAGTAGATTTCTGACAAAAACCCTGAGAGTAAATAAAAGCCTTATCAAAAATATGTCATACGGAGTGGATATTAAACTGTTGGTCCCGCCACTCATACAATTGACACAAGCAACATAAGGATTTGTGTGAAGATAGGTCGTAATCCTGACTGAAGAACTGCAGTGACCAAATATGTATGCATATATGTATGTGTACACCACATCTAGATAGATAATATCCGACAGCTACTGTCATATGGGTTTCTTGACACTGCAGCATTAAAGCTAAGCACAATACCAAAACACATGCAAAGGCTAGAACGATAAAAAATTCAATTGAAATGAGACATGAGAGTGACATTCCTCTGCAGAGGAGCAAACAGATAATTTCACACAATCTTTACTTAGATGCACTTTGCTTTAAAGCTCATCACTATTTATATTGGCGACCTCATAACAGATATTACGAGACACTGCTCGATGAGTACACTCACATGGAGACTGAAATTTGTCAGGTAAAAACTTCTACAGAAGCTGAAACGAAGAGGAAAAAAAGAAACCATAGAACAACGTCTTGTTTATTGGCCGACTATTTCAAATCTGAAACGAAGGATTATTGCGTAGCCAAAGTCTAATGATAGAAACTGTCTAGAAGTCGCCGTTGGCCAGTAGGTAGTGTGTTGGCTTATTACACGTAAAGCCCGGGTTCGTATCAAAGGTCAGACATCAAAACGAAATATGAAAAATATTTCTTCGGCGACTTCCTCTTAGCAGATCTCTGGCAAAAACTCTGAGAGTAAATAAAATTGCCATGAAGAGTTTCTCAAAAATTTGTCGTTCGGAGTCGATATTAAACTGTAGGTCCCGTATAAAATGAATGCACACAACATGAGTGGTGTGAGAAGCTAGGCCGTAATCCTGACTGAAGAGTTGTAATGGCCAATTAAGTAAAATAAGTAAGTAAGTAACTGTCTAGTTAAAGTCCTCCATAAAATTATTGGAATGGCTGAGAGATGCCAACCAAGACATATAATTGTATGAAGGAATAAATAATGTGGGTTTTACAGTGGGAGTTTATTCAACCGCAAGTAAGCTATACTATTCGAGGCGGCTGCCTACTTAGCTAAACCTGTCTTCGAAATAGAAAACCTTTACCTGATTGCATGTGCATACAAGTAGTTGAAGAAGACAAATGACAAGTTGCCCTATAGCAAAACTAAACAAATAGAATCGGCCTTGAAAATGACAGAAAATGTGTGTGAAGCGTGTGTGTTTTGAAATGTTAACCATTATGTGTGAATTAAAATATTAAAAAAAATTAATGCATTGTAATGATTAAGACACTTAAAAACAACACTTTTTAATAACCATTTATAGTAGAAAAATAAAGGAAATCGATTACAAATATCACACAGTTAATGATGGTTTGGTTTTTTTAACATTCCTTAGGAGATGGGATAAAAAAGGTTGTCAAAATTAAAAACTTCAAACGCAAGGGGAAAATAGAAATTCAACATTATTTTACTCACTAATTAAAACATTTATAAATACGATAACGATACGATAACGATAACGATACGATAACGATAACGTACAAAACAAATATTATGATGATTAATTATTATTTCATAATTTTTATTTAATTTTTCTTAAATGTTGTAAATATTTTTGGAAAAATACAAAAACATATACACAATACGTATATAAACAGGATAATGATTTTTGTTGGAGAAAATTGAACAAAATTAGAAACAAAAAAATTGTTTTTTTTCATTTTTGACGACAAATTTAAGATGATGAAGAGCAAATAATAAATTTTAATTTAAAATTGAACACGTACTACAGTTCCCGGTGAAACTGAAAATAAAATTTAAATTTTTTTTAAATAATAAAGATACACAATAAAATATTAAAATAATGCAATGTAATGAATTTAATGAAATATTCATGAAATGATAAAAACACGTACTCTTTAATGAACTATTTTTTTCTTTAATTTAACCGTAGATCGAGCTTTGTATCAAAAATGATGGATTTCAATTTTTGAGACGATATAACTTTAATACAGAAAAAGTTAGATGCCTGATATTTTTATAATTCGTTAGTATTGTTATCGGCATTATTTTAAACCAAATAAAAAAAGAAAATTTCAAACAGGAATTAAAAAATTTTAAAACTTTGTAATTCTGACTTATGTTTGGTGTTGTGTTTGAAATTTTTTAAAGTTATCAAAGATCTTGTGAAGTTTTATCATAAATAATGTAATATTTATTTGTTTTGAGAAAGAATTGAAAGTTAACGAATTGAACGATGAAAGTGAAAGTGTTACCTTATTAGACGTCAGACCAAGGTTCAAACCTCAGGTCAGACATTTCCAATTTATAACGAAAGGTTGTAATGACCGATTATATATGACTTCCTGCTGCTAAAGACTTTGAAGAAGAAGAAAACAGAAGCTCGTCTTATGAACTGAAAAAGTATTGGCAGCAACAAACATGACAACAGGATGTTTATCGAAAAAGATGGTACTACTTGGAACAGAACGAACTGCCTTTAGTAGTTCGGGATGAAAACATATTACAAATTATCACGCAGATTGCTAGCAGCTGTTTCCTGAAATGTTGTAGAATCTTTCTTACTACTCTTCTCATATTTATCTCACGTGACAGACAAACATTAGAAAAATGTGTTTTGTCCCATGTTTTATTACAGATGATAATATTTCGGTCAACTACGTACATATGAGATAATAATCATTGGCTTTGATAATGATATATTTACACTTATTACGCCTTTTCGTAAAATGAGCTGCAAGTCTTCCAGCCTTTAATAATCATGCTTAAAGCCTTTTTTTTTAAATTCGAATGAAAAGGATATTTTTTTCTAAAAAAAAAATATATATATCTTAATTTTTTGTTAGAAAATTTTAACAATTTTCATAAAACTTTTATCACACAACTTGTAGTTTTATGTAAGAAATAATACTTTATAAATAGTTTGGGATTAGCTATCATAGTTTCAGAGCAGCCCATATATCCTTTTTTAAGATTTTTAAAAATTTAATTTTTTGTTCGCCTAAAAGGTAAGAAAATTAAAGAAAATATATTTAAATAGTGATGCTTATGTTTTTATGTTCCTTTTTGATATATTTTCATCTCAAATTAAAGTTTTTAGCAACACAATTCAGAAACTTCTTAGTTTTATTGTCGAAAATGAAAATTACCTCCAGCGATTTTAATTGAAATTTGATATTTAATGATGGAATACTTACAGTGATTGTTAGGGAAATTAATTTAAGGATATTTGTATAATTCAAGCTTCATAAAGAGATTTACGAAGTAATGCTTGGTATTGATTTATGTTTTCTTTCCTTTTGTTTTGTTATATTACAACTCATACATTTAATTTTGTCGCTGTAGATTAGTAACTAATTGAAATTTATGATCGTTATAAATTTCGTGGTCCATCGAAATCGAATTGGCAGTTTTAGATTCAAGTACATGCTACGTGCGTAGCAACTACTTACAGCAGTATTTGGGGAAACCAGAGAGGAATCAAAGAGAGAAAATTGTTATTGACATAATCGATGCTCTATTGCAACGGGAAACTTGCCAATGTACATCATCATGTCAAAAATTTTGGCACAAATTTCATAAAATGGAATAATAGTAAATAATTAGTTGTATTAAAATAAATAAAAATATTAAAATTTTTAACAAAATCTATCAATAATCGTGACAATTCCATGTACTACAAGTATGTATCAAAAGTGATACATAAGCTAGAATTATGAAGTTTTTTTAAGGCTCGATCTACGGTTAAATTTATATAAAGACCTTCAAATGAAAGAATATTTCTGCCTCGTTTAAATCATAATAAAACAAAGAAATTTTTAATATCAATAAAGGGTAGCTTGTTGGACAGATGCTGTGACAGCCACGACTAATGCTTATAAGGCGCAATTTGGAATATCAAATTTCGCTAATAACTTTTCGAACCTTAAATTCAAGGAGTTCTCTAAATTATCGTCGTAGACAAGTGATTTTATATGAACCCTAAGAAAATAAACCCATGGCATTAAATCGCGTGATCTTTGTGGCCAATTCATTAGGCCATCGAGTGAAATTACTCTTCTCATCACAAGTTTCTTTGATTAAATCAAAAGTAGCACAAGCTACTCGTCGCCGTAGTCTGTTGTAGTGTATTGGCTTATTAGACGTAAAGCCAGGGTTCGAGCCACAGGCCAGACATCAAAACAAAATACAAAACGTATTTTTCTCAGCAGATTTCTGGCAAAAAAAATTGCCAAGAAAAGTTTCCCAAAAATCTGTCGTTCAGGGTCAACTTTAAAGTGTAGGCCCCGTAGGTGTGAGAAACTAGGTCATAATCCTTACTGAAGGGTTGTAATGACCAATTATGTATGTATGTATGTGAAGCATAAGCTGTGTGGTATATGGGTTGGTTCTGTTCGAAATATATATCAGCAAGATTAATGACCCTATACCCTTCACTATTTTTCACTATTGACCAATATTGTTTTCGCAGACACATGGAGAAGTGATCCCACCAGCCCATAAAGCACTCTAAACAGTATTTTTTTTATTGATATAATGATGTTTGAAGTCGCCGTAGTCTAGTAGTGTGTTGGCTTGTTAGACGAAAGGCCTCGGTTCAAACCCCTGGTCAGACATCAATACGAAAATATATGTATATTCTTCTTAGGCGACTTCCTCTCAGCAGATTTCTGGCGAAAACCCTGAGAGTAAATAAAAATGCCATGAAAAGTTTCTCAAACACCTGTCGTTTGGAGTCGACTTTAAACTATAGGTGCCGCTACTCATGATGAAATTAACACACACAACATAAGTGGTGGAAGAAACTAGCTCGTAATTCTGACTGACAGCATATGTCTTGTAATAAATTTTCAAGTGGGAAACTTGTCGAAACGAAGAAAATATATTTAAGACTACAGGAATATAGAAGGAATAAAACAATAACAGAATGATTGAAATGGAAACAAATCGCCGTAGTCTAGTAGGTAGTGTGTTGGCATAATAGTCATGAGGCCTTGATTCAAACAAAAACGAAATATGAAAAAATATTACTCTTCTAAGAGCAAGTAAAAAAATTTTAAATAATAATTTTTCAAAAAATTCTGTCGTTTGTAGTCGCCTTTAAACTCTAAGTCCAGCCGCTCATATATAAAATTACAACACACAGAACAAGTGGTGTGAGAGCGTAGGTTGTAATCTGGACTAAAGGGTTGTAATGATCAATTATGTACGTGTGTCTTGTTTCTAAAGTTCTCGGTATGGCTGGGGAACGCCAGCCTGGAATTCTTATTGTTCCAAGGAATGATACGACAGGACTTTATAGGATCCAAGTAAGCTATGTACTTCAAGGCGTCTACCAATTTAACCTAACTTATCACGCTAAAAATTAATTTTTTTAAAACATATTGAAAACAATAAATTATTAGTTCGATGATGAGCAATTAATGTTTAGTAAGAGAAATTAGTTTTGTTTACATAGGATGAATAGGATTTTAGTAAATTAATGAAACTAAATAACATGGTAAGTAAAAAAAAAGAACAGGGAACTCATTAAACAAAAGACTTGTTAGTAAAACTTAAAGAAAAAGAAGAAGAAAACTTATATTGAAAATAAAATCGTACTCATTTACGGGGGCGTATTGATCAATGATGATGTATAAGATATTAAAAGAGAAAAACTCAAAGAAAGGAACAACTGCCTTAATAGGTCGGCCGCTTCATACTTTTAAAAGATAATAAAGAACGTTTGTTAAAGTAAATAAATATGAAAAGATTTGTAGATGGAGAAGGATTTTTTTTTGGATAGTTTTTGTTTTTTGGAAAATTAAACGTATGACGAAAAGGCACCAAATGATGTGTAGGCTAAAAAAAAAATATTTAAACAGAAAAAATTATGTTTAAAAAGCTTATTTATGAACTATATAAGGTATGTATGTATATATGTATGTATAAAAACATCTATTTTTTTAAAATTAAAGGAACCATAAAACGCTATGTATTGATTTGTTTTTTTTTTAAGGAGAAGTACGAACGAGTATTTAAAAAGTAAATATGTTTTGAATAAAACAAAGCCTTTCTAAATATGTATGTATGTATAGTAGGTAAGATAATAAGTTTGTAATTTTAAGTTTAATTTTAAGCTTCCAAGCTTAATACTAAAATTTTTAATAATTTTTTTTTTAATTCAGCGGAAGTACTTAAAAAACCATTTTTTTTTGTTTTGTAGTTGGAAGTATAATTTATTTGTTAACAAATATTAAGAAATTAAATGAAAAAACAAAATAACAAATTTGTTTTATAAAGTTAATATCATATATGTGGTTAATGTTTACCTTGGTCCCAATCGAATTCTCTATCCCAATCTCTTTCTCGTTCTCTTTCCCATTCCCTTGCCCGCTCGCGTTCCCACTCTAAATCACGTTGACGCTCACGCGGTGTACGACGACCCTTGGAGAACTCATTATCCCAAAATTCACGTTCATAATCAGCTTCTCGACTTGTATCGCGTTCACGTGCTAAATCTCTATCACGACTACCCTCACGCTCTATAGAACTCATGCGATAATCTCTAGGGTCCTCTCCCCCATCCACTGACGATGCAAGCGTTAAGCAAAGGGAATTTTTCATATTTTTTTTTACATTTTTTTTTTTTTTTTGGTAATTTCAGAACGAGAAAGTTTACCCATTCGATTGTTAGTTTATTTGTTATTTTTATTGTTATTGTATATAATTTTTTTTTAATTAATTTTTTTTTATTTTCCAATTATTTTTCCAAAAAAAAACAAACAAAGTAAGTGAAAAAGTAGAATAAACATAATTTACAAAAATTTGTTAAAAAGGTGTCCAGTATATTTTGTTTTTTTTTTCTTCAATAAAAAACAAAATAAAAAATATTGTATGTATGAAATGATACTTAAAAGTCTCAACATAACAAAAGTTCAAGTAAATCATACCAAAATAATACTTTGTATGTACGGTGTTGAATACATTTTTAATTAAAATTTTCTAAATCTTAATTTCATCATGAGTTTATTCCTAATGAATATAATTTCAAACTCCTAAGCATATTATGATAATGATTTCCACGATGTTGAAATATTTTTAAACTCAATGATAGCGAAATAAAATTTATTTTTTTTAAATTGTTAGCAACCAATATCTAACTTACCGGGTGGCGTGGGACCCATACGGGCCTGTTCTGTTGTGGGTGAAACTTCCTGAGGTAATGGTCTAGGTATGGCAGCAGCCGCATTAATATCTGGATGAGTGGCTCTCCAATAGGTCTAAGAATTATAAAACAAAACAAAATTTAATTTTAAACAGGAATTTTAATTAAAATAAAGAGGTTTTAATTAATTTTTTAAGAATCATAATATGTAGACATAGTCTCAATGCGGTTTGTAAAAGTCTCAGTTCAGAGGTTTTATTTTTTTTATAGGGCGCACAGCATATTTCAATAAAAATCTATTTCACGAAGATTAATTGAAAAGTATTCTATAGTATGGGCCATCTATCGCTTTATTTATTAATTATTTATTTATTTTATATATTTTATATTTATTTTATTTTTTATTATTTATTAATTGCAATACAATTACAAATTATATTTTAATTATATACGAGCGGAGTAACTTGACCATATGCTCGGTGTAGTGTCGAACCCAGGACCCTCACGCTAATAGTCTAGCACACCAGGGCACCCATATCTATCAATTTAAATTTAAATTATCGCTTATTTCGGATCTGGCAATAATTATGTTATTCTATTCTGTCACAAAATTCAAAATATTATCTCCACTGAATGTAATAAATCGATTTACGTTACGATGGGCCAACGAAGTCGCCGTAATCTAGTAGGTAGTGTGTTGGCTTATTAGACGTAAAGCCAGGGTTCGAGCCCCAGGCCAGACATCAAAACAAAATACAAAAAGTATTTCTTCGGCGACTTCCTCTCAGCAGATTTCTGTCAAAAAAAACTCTGAGAGTAAATAAAATTGCCATGAAAAGTTTCACAAAAATCTGTCGTTCTTAGTCGATTTTAAACTGTAGGTCCCACCACTCATGTATAAAATTAACACACACAACATAAGTGGTGTGAGAAACTAGGTCGTAATCCTGACTAAAGGGTTATAATAACCAATTATGTATGTATGTAGATGGGCCACCGAGTAACTACATGATGATGTCGATTTTGTAAAAAAAAACATGTTTTCGGATCAAGCTAATTTTCACTTTGGTGGGTAAGTTAATATGTAAAATTTGCCGTATTTAAGTTTTTACATTTTAAAAACGTTTAAAATTTGAGCTAGTAGATTACAAATAAAATAAAAAAAAAATTGTGTTTAATTTTAATTAAAATTCTTTATTATTCACACAATTCTGTGTGCCACTGTTGACAACTTTATGTAAACAACAACAATTGCCTTCGTACTTTGTTATTCCTATGTTTATACCCTTTGCATAAACAACAACAATTACAAGACAATTATTCGACAGATGTTTGTAACGGAGATCTTCAAACCACGATTACTCTCTTCAAAGACACCGCGTATTCACACAAGACTGACAGCTACAATAAATTTTCCACACGGGGTCTTTCAGAAGACAATGCAACCATTACAAGTGACTGTTCGGTGCGGCTTGTGGAGCGGAGGCATCATTGGCTCATTACGGTCAATGGAGACTATTGCACCATGATAATCGATTTTTTTTGTACACGCTCTTCATGGTATTGATGTGAACGATGTTTGGTTTCAACAGAATATTGCAACTTGCCACACATCTAATGTAACAATCGATTTATTGCACCAAATGTATGATGGCCGTTTGATTGGCCGCCAAGAAGCTGCGATATGACACTGGTGGACTATTTTCAGTGGGGCACTGCCAAAGAAAAGTGTTATGCCGGCAAACCAGAGGCAATTGAGTATTTATAGGCCAACATTTGTGATGCCAAACAAACACTCCCCCATACACTCTAAAGACTACATGAAAATTGGTCCGATGGAATGAGATACTGTGAGGCCAGCCGCGTCAGCCATATGAATGAAATAACATTCCATTTCTAATCTGAACAACTGTACTGCACAACAAAAACTCAAATTTGGCAAAATTTCAAACCGTTTTTCTATTGCATTTTAAAATTTAAAACTTTAAATATCCCACCCTATGTAAACTTTCGTTAGCATACCCCAATATATATTTCCGTTGCGAATTATATGCATGAGGAATGATAACAAGAGTTTATAAAATGCTTTACTAGCGGAGAGATAATGTTTAAAAAAGTATATTTGTATCGGGTCTTCCAGAAGAGCCTTCCGAACTTTAGCAGTTGAGAATGGTCAAATTGTTGAAGCTACCATTTATCCAGTCTGTTTAGCCAAATTACCACGGACGGATGTTGCATCCAATAACACTTACATACTTACATAATTGGCCATTACAACCCATCAGTCAGGATTACGGCCTACCTTCTCACACCACTCATGTTGTGTGCGTTAATTTTATACGTGAGTGGCGGGACCTACAGTTTAACGCCTACTCCGAACGACAGATTTTTGAGAAACTTTTTCATGGCAGGTTTATTTACTCCCAGAGTTTTTGCCAGAAATCAGCTGAGAGGAAATCGCCGAAGAAATAATTTTTTCATATTTCGTTTCGATGTCTGACCTGGGATACGAACCCGGTCTTTACGTCTAATAAGCCAAGACACTACCTATTAGACTACGGCGACTATTCAACAACACTTGCAAATAATAAAACTGTTTTATCAAAGTGAGGGTTTAGCTGACCCTACTTTTTATGAAAAAATAATATTCAGCGATGATGTCCATCTCTGGATGAATGGGTACGTGATCAAACAAAATTGCCTAATTTGGGATGATACCAATCCACATGAAATCAAAGAGCGCACAATGCATCCACTATTTGGTATGGATTTGGGGCTGACTACATCGATCTATACTTTTTTGAGAACGGTGGTTCATGACTGTGACGCTATGATTAGCAACTTCTTTTGGTCTGAAGTGAATTATCTAAAAACACCAAGAACATGTGGTTTCAACAGGAAGGCATTGCGCGCATTTCATTGTACATTCTGGATATTCTTCACGAACGATTTAAAAACATGTTCATCTCATATCGTGTTGACATATACTGGCCACCGAAGCAATGCGGTTTGACCCTGTTAGACTTTTTTGAGCTTTTCTTTAGTCGCAAGTCAATGCTATTCAACTACAAACTACAGCGGACCTAAAAGTCAACATAATCCATGTCATCGGACGAATTTAAACTGACTTATACGCCTGACTGAAGTCGCCATAGTCTAGTAGGTAGTGTGTCGTAAGGCCACGGTTCAAACCCCAGGTCAGACAACAAAACGAAATTGAAAAAATATTTCATCGGCGACTTCCTCTCAGCAGATTTCTGGAAAAAACTCTGAGAGTAAATAAAATTGCCATTAAAAGTTTCTCAAAAAAATCTGTCGTTCGGAATCGACTTTAAACTGCAGGTCCCGCCACTATTGTATAAAATTAACACACACAGCATGAGTGGTGTGAGAATCTAGGCCGTAATCCTGACTGAAGGGTTGCAATGGCCAGCTATGTACGTTATGTATGTATGTATACGCCAGAGTCAGTCAGAAAGTTGGTCAAGCCGTGGCAAATTCTTGAACGAAATTGTACTGCACAGATGATGACCTCAACAAGTTTTCAAAAGAGTTACACACATGCATTGGTGCATTTTCTGACAAAGAGACGAGAGATGAATATAAGTATTCTGTACTTCTTTAAGGAAGTCTTTATGAACGATGAATAATAAACCGTATAGAAAAAAGATTGCGCTCCATAAAAGCTAGATCTTATGGCGATTAACCCATTTGGCGCCGCCGTACCCAATTGAGTACAGGTAATCATTAGGCGAATTTTTTTTAAATTTGAAAGTTTTTGTAATTTTTTTGCGTTTTTAGCATAAAAGAAACATATTCTCTGTTAAAATAATAAACAAATCTGGCAATATATATGTATATCGACTGTCACAAAATTGACTCTTAAACTTATACAAAATTGGTGTGGTCAGATAAGCACAGACTTTACCATTTTTTAGCTTTTTCAGTTTTGTTAATTTCTTTTTTATTTTAATTTTCTAAAAGCAAGCATTTCTGTTTATAAAATATGTAAAAACAAATGGTCTGCAATTTACTTTTACAAAGTTGTGCTTATTTAAATACAACTGTACTCAATTGAGTACAGCGGCGGAATCCATATACAAAATGTGGATTTGGTTTTAAGGACTGGGTAGCAGCTAGTTCCACTGGATATTGCTACACTTTCGATTTTTATTGTGGAAAATCGGAGGAAATTTCTACTGATCCCCTAGGGTCAAGAGTAGTAAACAAATTGCTTGAGAAAATAGAGACTAACTCAGCATCGTATGAAGTATTTTTTGATAACTTGTTTACTAGCTATAATCTATTGGTGGATCTCAAAGAGAAAGGATTTCGTTCTACTGGAACAATTAGAGAGAATAGAACAAAAAAGTGTCCATTACGAAGTTCGAAAGAAATGAAAAAAGAAGAGCGGGCCTCATATGACTATATGTTTGACAAGCAAAATGAAATTCTTTTGGTGAAATGGAAAGACAATAGCGTCTGTACAATGGCAATCAACTATGACACAATAGAACCATTAGGAGCAGTAAAACGTTGGTCTTCTACACAACGACAAAAAATTGATATCAATATACCAAAAGTGTTTCAGTCATATAACAAACATATGGGAGGAGCAGATGAGCTGGACCAGTCTATTGCACTCTACAGAATTGCCATTCGTGGTAAGAAATGGTGGTGGGCATTGTTTACCTATATAATAGATATGGCCATTGCAAACGCTTGGCGGTGATATGTAATGAGTCATAGCGATAGCATAGATCAACTTTTATTCCGACGTTCAATTGCAAGGTACTATTTACGTCAAAACGCCCAAAATAAAGCTCGACTTTCATCATCATTGGTCCTAGGGTTACCCCAAGATGGTATATGCCACTACCCCAAAAAGTTGGAAAAGCATTAAAATGTGCTTTATGTTATGCAAGAGTTCGCTGGCAATGCAAGAAATGTTTAAAAACATTATGCATTGAAAAACAATGTTTTGAAATTTTTCACCTATAACCCGCCGCTGTACTCAGTTGAGTACACCCTCCATACTCCACCCCTTTACTACTTTTTTAAATTTTTTCATACTTTTATATTAATTGTGTGTACAATGAATTAAAAAATAAACTTTTTTGTTAATTATCGCTTCTGGATTTATTTTGGCGGTTAATGGGTTAATTCAACACAACCAGTGTTTTTATAGAACGACTATTACAGCATCCATCTCAAGTATGACATTGAGTAAAGGTATCTCTGGGCTTATTGTATAGAAAACATACATAATAGTCGGCTGCTCATTACACCGCATGCGCCAACCCCCATCAGGGATATAATAGAGTTTTTTCTGTGGAAATTGAATAGCTAGTTGTCGAAACAGAAATCCCAACAACATTAAAATTTAGGGAATCCACAATACAACCAAAAACTTGAACAGGCTAAGGGCCTAAACGTAGGCCAACAGTCCAATATAATACCTCCTACAAGTATTGATGAAAGTCGGATTTATTTCTGGTGATGACCCGGCATAAACAAATATTTTTCGATTTAAAATTCGATTTTCTCCGTTGTCTGTATATTCCATGAAAATAAATGGGGGATCTCAAAACGTAATCATAACTAAAAAAAGAAGTTAAAAAACAAACAAGCATACGGTACCTCTAAATATTCAGCAATATGTTCACAGGCATCTTCTAATTGATTTTCATCTAGGATAACATCAAACATTTCCGGTGGACATTGAGCCAATTTTTCAGCGGCTACCATTTGTACGGAAAGATTTTTAGCCTGTGATTTACCACGTGATTTGATTAAACGCTGTAATACCTATGTACATATAAAAACAGATAACAAAAGAAAGATATTCTCAAACGTTATCTGATGGTACATGATATTCGATAGCTTTTGCACTTACCTTACTACTACTAATTTTAAGATAAACTATTGTTGGTGCTAATGAAGTTTTTGCTAGTTGTGACGGATGATTGATTGTATCACAATCGAGTACGACTAATTGTAACGTTCGCGCCAATTCGAATATTCGTTCAATTTCCTCTTGGACTTTGCTTAGACAATCGGAACGACTGCTCGATCGCTCCATGATGGCACGCTTTGAGGGATTATTCATGATGGAACGTTTCGCAAGCGATATATCCGCCATGACTCGTGTTATTATGATACGACCTTCGAAACGATGTTTCAGGAAGTCGAATAAAGCCTTTTGCATCATATCGGTTACTTCGTAACCCTTTAGACTTGGACCCACTAAGACAACGGGACGCATCGATGGCACGACATCGTAGGGTGATGCGGTCTCCTGTTTCTTAAAGAACGGCTTACGTTTCTCCTTGTTGGGCGGTGTGGCCAGTGTTGCTTTGCCACGTCCTGGTCCCATAGAATCTGATTCGTCACCTGATTAGTTAGTATCATCGAAAAACAAGCAAGTGGGCGAAAAAAAAAACAGGAAAAAGAAAACGAAAAAAGAAGACGTATGGAGATTCGAATGAGCGAGTTTATGGCATCTACATGAGAATGTTTAATAATTGTTGTTGTTGGTTGTTATTATTGTTGCTTTTTTGTTGTTGTTGTTTTTATTAATTATTGTGATTGTTGTTGATTGATTTGAATAACATTGTATTGAACACTAACGTGAATATGGGTGTGTGAATATTTTTGGTGGGTAAAATTGACGATTTTTTTGGTTTTTTCATTGATTTTGTGAAGTGATTGTAAATTTAAAATGTAAATTTAAAGTTTAGAATTTATTAATGTATGTAATGCATTGTATAATATTAAAAGTATTGTAGAAACAGTCATTATTATAGAGATTTTAAGCAATTTTTTTGTATCAAAATTTTGTTTCCTCAGCAATTTTATTTAAGGGTGTCGTCAAAAGCGTGACATATAGACCGATAGCAGGTTCAATTCTAGGGGAGAGCTACGAATCTTAGCAGCAATCATACACAGATTGACTTCGACTGTACATCACATGAAGTACGTAAAATGTATGCTACTTGGAAATACGGTTTTAACCGTAGATCGTGCTTTGTATCAAAAATGATACAATTTTTGAGACGATATAACTTTAATTCAGAAAAAATTAGATGCCTGATATTTTTATAATTTGTTCGTATTGTTATCGCCATTATTTTAAAACAAATAAAAAAGAAAATTTCAAACAGGAATTAAAAAATTCAAAAACTTCATAATTCTGGCTTGTGTATCATTTTTGATACATACGAACTTTCCTAGAGATTTTTTGGTGTCGTGTATGTATTTTTTTAAGATTTCAAAGATTTTGTGAAGTTTTATCATAAATAATGCAATATTTGTGGTTTTTGAGAAAGAATTGAAAGTTAACGAATTGAACGACGAAAGTGAAAAGGTTGAATTTTCTATTCCTGATACGTTCTTGATATTGATTGAAGTAGTCGTAGTCTAGTATGTAGCGTGTTATCTTATTAGACGTCAGACCACGGTTCAAACCTCAGGTCAGACATTTCCAATTTATAACGAAAGGTTGTAATGAGCGATTATATATGAATTATATATGTAATATTCCTGCTGCTAAAGACTTTGAAGAAGAAGAAAATAGAAGCTCGTCTTAAGAACTGAAGAAAGTATTGGCAGCAACAAATATGACAACAGGATGTTTATCGCCAAAGATGGTACTACTTGGCACAGAACAAACTGCCTTTAGTAGTATGGGATGAAAACATATTACCAATTATCACGCAGATTGCTAGCAGCTGTTTCCTGAAATGTTGTAGAGTCTTTCTTACTCTTCCTCTTCTCATATTTATCTCACGTGACAGACAAACATTAGAAAAATGTGTTTCATCCCATGTTTTATTACAGAAGATAATATTTCGGTCAACTACGTACGTATGAGATAATAAAATCATTGGCTTTGATAATGATATATTTACACCTATCACGCCTTTTCGTAAAATGAGCTGAATATAATCATGCTTAAAGACTTTTTTTTTGAAATTCAAATAAAAAGGATTTTTTTTCTAACAATTTTTTTTTTTAAAAAATTTTACTCATTTTCATAAAACTTTTATCACACATCGTGTAGTTTTATGTAAGAAATAATACTGTATAAATAGTTTGGAACTAGCTATCATACTTTCAGAGCAGCCCATATATCCTTTTTTTACTAATTTTAAAAATTTAATTTTTTGTTCGCCTGAAAGGTAAGAAAATTAAAGAAAATATATTTAAATAATGAAGCTTATGTTTATATGGTTCGAAAATATAATATTCCAAACCAGTGGGAAAGTCTATGCCATCGAAATATTTGCTCAACTTGACCATCTAGGTAATCGCGTCAAATAAGGTTACAACGAAAAACTATGGGAGTGTCTAGGGAAGCTGAATTAGCTAAGTAGAGAAAATATGGTTAACCTCTACTATGAATTTGCGGCAATGATTACGTACATTAAGGGAAGAGAAGTTAAGACACGTTTGAATGGGTAGACTCAGCAAAAAGAAAGGTGGAGAGAGCCAGTGACTGTTCGTAAATCGAATGGGTTTTGAGACAAGCGAAAGTTTGACTGACTCCCTAAATGTTATTTGCTTTATGTTTGAACAAAGTATCGCATTTCAAAATGCCGCTGTACAAAATATATACAATGTACTATATTTCAAAACGTCGTCAATGGGTATTTTGAACGCAGTCAAAAAGCAATCAGGCATCGGATTTATAATTGATGCATTGTTTGGTTACTTTGCATATCTACATAGTTTATATACAGTAGTAGAACTGCATACAAACTTTGTATTGATACATTTTGGAAGGCAGTCTTTTGTTGAGTAATACAGTAGAAACAGATTTGCGCCATGCATTGAAGTCGACTTTAAACTATAGTTACCGCGCCTCAAGGATAAAAGTAATGTGCACACCATGAGGAGTGTAAGAAACGAGATCGTAAGCATGTCTAAAGGATTTAATGATTTAATAAGTAAGTAAGTAAGAATCTGTCAATGCAGAAATAACATAGTATTCGGTCTTTAGACAGACCTCTGCAGAATAAAGGAATAAATATTCATAATAGGGATTGTGTCGTATATGAAGATTTAGTAAAGATGAGAATAAACCATCAAAACACATTCTAGTGGCCTAAAAGGAAAAATCTATCAGAGATCAGCAATGAGTATTCAAAACGATGAGTAGATTCGAATCATACTTATAATTTCTGATACTTATACGCATTCATACTTATTTTAATGTCATACTCATACTACTCATATTTAAAGTTTGAAGTACTCATCGTACTCTTACTTAACAATACGCATGATGTTATTGATTTCGACTCTCCATGACTCATCGTATACACGAATCACAAAATAAGTATGATTTACGTACGAACACTACAATACTCACAAGAAGGTTGTGTGTTAGCTCTGCTTGCTGCTCCGTCTTTTTTCTCTTTTTGTGAATGCAACAACAACTATTGATGAATGATTCGAATATTTTTCTAAATTTATGAATCTGAATGAGTAGACTAATGAATCGAACATATTTCGAATGTTATGAGTTTGATGTCAACGTTGTACTCATACTCATTGCAACCTGCACTTATAAATCAATGTTGTAGGGAGTAGGAATGCATCAGAGTAGTTGGATTTCAATACAGTTGACTCACTTATATTCAAAATTTCATGAGTACTTATGAGTAGCGAAAAACGATTCATTACATATCTGTGGTACATATGTATCGGGTCCTCTTTAACACCGAATAACATTCTAAACTTTGTTAGGGCAATAGGTTGATAAGGATTAAAAACGATCTCTGCATGACGACAATAAAAAAACGTGGGATATCTTATAATGAAGTAAAATTAATTATTTAGTGGCTGATAAATATTTATATTTTAAAATCTTTATAATAACGAAGGCATTTTAAAGAATTGCAGTTGGTTTTTGTTTGGTGAATTCCCTTCAATTAATTTCTGTTCGTAAATTTTTAAATGAGAGTTTCTGCATAGATTTTTCACATCACGTGTACAATGTTTATTTCAAAATGTAAGTGTAACTTTTGTGAACGTTTTTCTTAAAGAAATAATGGAGAATAAAAGCTGAACTAAAACTAAAACTCTAATAAGCATAAATTAATGAACGAAAACAAAAGAAAGAACAAAAACAAAAATTTAAGGAAAAAACAGGCAGGCCAGTGAATTTAATTTGAATTGAACTGAACTGAACTGAGCGAACGATTTTCAAAATGTTTCATTGCGAAGGAGAAGATCAGGCGAGCGATAAGAGAGAAAATGTTTTGTATGGAAAACGCGACGGTGAACATAAATTAACAGAAAAAAAAGATTCTAAAAACTAATTTGTTTTTTTATAAAAATATTTGAAATTGTTTAAGTGTGCATGTGTATGTATATATTTTAAAGGTGTTTTTGTATTTATTTTGAATTTGTTTAGCTTGCAAGACTGTTTCTAGCCAATCTATAGCTCTAGAGCTAGTACACCAATAATGCTATCGAACGCTATGAAAGGAAACTTTGAAACTAGAAATCATAGACTACGTAGAGAGTGCTTTGTATAGAGACAGAGACAGTTTTAAGAGAAATTAAAGGAAAAAAATAGAAAGAAAGAAAAAAATGATAGAAAAGTAGACAAAGACAACAAACCTGTTTTTTTCTTTCGAGGTGTTGTACTATAAGGATCTTGTGGTACAATATTGTGTAGTTTTGTTGTTGTTGGTATTTTTTTTATGTTCAGTTTTTAAAGAGTTTTTTTATATATATACAGTGTTGTGCATAAGTTTTTATACAATTTGAAATTTTTTTTGTAAGTTGAGTTTTGTTGGTTTTGTTACAGTTTTTTCACAAAGAAATTTAATTAAAGTGCAAAATGATTAGAATTGGCTTTTCATTTAAAGTTTTTTTTTTTTGGTATTGTATTCAGAAACCATTATAATCTAAAGAAAAATTTCTAGAAAAACAAAAACAAGCTAAGTTTTGTTCTAAAAAAGAAGCCGAGAACTAAAAATCATGCAAATCAACGCAATTTTTGTTTTACTAGTTAACGGGTAAACACAGTAATTTGGATTGTATTATTCATTTCATTTTTTTTTTATAGTTATTGATTGATTGATTGATTGATTTCTCTAACAAGGGGGAGTTTTTTTGTATTAATTTTGATGGCTGATGATTAAAATAAAAAATAACAAAAAAAGTAATAAAAAAAATTAAAATTAAAACAACCTAAAGTCTATCTAATTCTATAACCATTATTTGCTTTACTTTTTAACTCATAATACTTCACCTAGGCTGTGTTCCATTTTAAGTTAAATTATCATTTCCATTTGCTGCCCTTAGTATCAAAGGAGTAACTCTCACTTTATCTAATTACGTCAGATATTTGGAAATGCTATTCGTCAGTAAACTATACTATACAATACAGAACACCTAAGGCGGCGCTCTTTAGAATATTACTTCATCCATTTGAAGTTCAATTATATTTAATTCGATATGTCAGATTTTCCATTTGCTGCCCTTACAATCAACTCTCACTTTCAGGCATGTTCTAACAATCGCACGATTTGAAATCGCAAGTGATTTTAAAAACGTTAAATTTATTTCAGGGTGTTCTGAAACTCACGCGTTTTACTTGCGATCTTCGATTTTTCGAAGTTGTTTACAAAAAAAATGAAACGTAGGTTATAGAATTACAAATAAAAATCAAAACTAAAAAAATAAAGAGCAAAACTCCCTACATTTTTCTTTTCAAGCATAATTTATATAAAAAAGCTGCAAAACAGAAAATAAAGATTTTAAAAAACACGTCCTGAGAGATTATTCTAACTCATTAGACGTTCCGGAGCAGGCGTAAGTACAAACATATCTACATATAAAGGAGTAATTTATATGAAGGTTTTGTGTTAAGTTTTATAGCGCTTTACCGGCTGAATAAAACTGGATTTAGGATGGTTTATGAAGAAACTATTGGTCATACATTCCAGACACTATACGTTTGCTGAGCGCTTTAAGATTTCTGACGGTCGGTTCCTTCCAAGGAACATAAATCTCAGCGTGGGACGTTCTATATTGTGTAAACTGTTATGGGATGTACTTAATGTTTTTGCAGAAAGACTATCCCTTCTTCGGATCGATTTAGGCATTACAGATGAAGAAACGAAAGCATTAAAAATGCAAAAAATCAAAGTGATTGCTATGAATGTAGATTTGTAACCACCAAACGAAGATACGAGCTGTTGACGCATCTAGACCTGGTTCATGTCACGATGCTTTTGTGTGAAATTTAAGTAACGCCAGTGAATTTTACTTAGAAAAATATTCCAATTAGGACCGTGGTTATTGGTAGCTGGTCGATTCAGCATATGCCCTACAGCCGTATGTTTTAGTACCGTACGTTCGTTGAAATCGCCAATGACACAAAAAATTGTTTAAAAATAAAGCAAGTTTTTAGCCTGTTGTTTTTCTTTAGAAAAGTGTAAAATTGTTATCATTTTTTGTTAAGAAGTTCTGCTTGAACATATTTTTCATCAGTTCACTGCAATATACTCTTTTGATTTGAAATCGCAAATTTTAAACGTTAAGCATATTCCAGAACAACTATTTAGCGATTTCGAATCGTATACAATTTTTTTTAGCGATTTACGCCCGCCAGAAAATCCTCTTGGCGTTTTTAAAAAATTAAAAAATTAAACGCAAAATTTAAGCGATATGCGTTTTTCAGAACATGCCCGTTTATGTAAAAACCACTAAGGCGGCAACGACTTTGTAATCAAACCAACTTTACGCGAAATTGTAGTATATATATGGTCACCTCAAAATCCTTAGTATAGTTGATATGGTTATATTATATTGACTACACAATAGCTGAGCCCGCTTTCGATACTAATTATACAAAGAAAAATACCGGCTACATCCTGTTATCATAATGATTTACATTGCCTTGCGCAGGTGCTGCAAGTATATACTGGAGGATCCAGAGCATGCAACAAGTGCGGATATTGAAGCTTAGATTGTTCCTTGCACTGCCCGATTACTGTACTGTACTGTTGCTGTTCGATTCCGGTAGCAAAGTATATCAAATGGAGAATATGCACGTTTGCCGACAGGCTATAGCTGTTTGAATGCAGTAGCAAAGTATACCAACATTAAAAAGGTCATTAGATATCAAATAAATCCCACTTAATATGATTCAAGAATGCCGAACCGGTGTAATATTCAACGGTTTCCTTCATATGGGTCCCTGGACACGGCGACAATGAAAGTAACAACAAAACTGATTGACTGCATATTTAAATAAATCATACGTGATTGAAGTCGCCGTAGACTAGTACGTGGGCTTATTAGACGTAAAGCCAGGGTTCAAACCCCAGGCCAGACATCAAAACAAAACACAAAAAGTATTCCTTCGGCCACTTCCTCTCAGCAGATTTCTGGAAAAAACTCTGAGAGTAAATAAAATTGCCATGTAAAGTTTCTCTAAAAATCTGTCATTCGGAGTCGACTTTAAATTGTAGGTCCCGCCACTCATGTATATAATTAACACACACAACATAAGTGGTGTGAGAAACTAGGTCGTAATCCTGACTGAAGGGTTGTAATGACCAATTATGTATGTATGTATGTACTGCTCAAAAATTTAACAATCTTCAGACAGAAGGCTCTTTCTAATACAACTCCCAACTATATTCCCAATAATGTACTGCCGAGTTATGGTGTCCGCAGAAATATCAGAATAATTCTGCCGATGCTTTTAATACAAATTTGCTTTACAATCGCCGTAGTCCAGTAGGTAGTTTGTTGACTTACCAGACATGAGGCCGTGGTTTAACCTCTGGATCAGATATGTCCAACAAAATGAAGTATAAAAAATATTTTTTATTTAGCTACTTCCTCCCGGCAGTCTTCTGGTATAAGCTCTGAGAGTAAAATAAAATTGGCATGTAAAGTTTTTCAAAAATCTGTCATTTGGATTTCGACATTAAACTGTAGGTCCCACAGCTTGTGAGTAAAATTTACACACCAGAGGTCAGCAATAAGTATTCAAAACGATGAGTAGATTCGAATCATACTTATAATTGCTGATGCGTATAAGTGCATTCATACTTATTTTACTGTCATACTCATACTACTCATACTCAAAGTTTGAAATACCCGTAGTACTCATACATAACAATAAGCATGATGTTATTGATTTCGACTCTCCACGACTCATCGTATACACGAATCACAAAATAAGTATGATTCGCGTACGAACACTACAATACTCACAAGAATTTGTGAATCTGAATGAGTAGGCGTATGAATCAAACATATTGCAAATATTATGAGTTTGATGTCAACGTTGTACTCATACTCATTGTAACCTCTACTTATAAATCAGCGTTGTATTGAGTACGAATGAATCAGAGTAGTTTTATTTCAATACTGTTGACTCACTCATACTCAAAATTTCTCGAGTACTTATGAGTAGCGAGAAAGCGATTCATTGCTGATCTCTGTTACACACACATGAGTGGTGTAAGAAACTAGGTTATAATCCTGACTAAAGGGTAAACCGACTAAATTCTAACTCTGATTTATCATGTTTCCCTTTCACTCTGTTCAAAGATTTTTGTAAAAATAATAAGAAATAAAGCATAAGAAATAAAATTCACTTTCGTTTTTTTTTTTTGGTTATACACTTACAATATTGAAGAAGAATTAAGAGAGAAAGTTTTTTTTGGTAAATTAAATAAAATCAAAAGAGATTAAAAGAAAGAGAAAATTACGAATACAAACGTATACAATTTACTCCAAAAAATTACACCCCATTTATTACACGATATTTTTTTTAAAGGAATTTCAGAAAAAGAAAATTAAGAAGAAGAATTGAAGTCTTGGTAGATTTTTCCTTCGAATTACAAAAAAAAAGAGTCACAACATCAAATTGGTAGAAAAGATATAAAAATTTCAAATTATTTTTTAAAACGAAAAATCAAAAAAAAGAAACCAAAATAAAAAAGAAAAACTAAGAAATTAAAAGAGTAACATGAACATGTGTGTCATACCAGGTGTAGGGGGTGTGCTACCTCGTGATGGCTCCGCACCTGCTTGACCGCCGCCTAAATTCCCGCTTGATGAACCTTTTGTACCATACAGTCTTGAGGGTCGATTTTGATTCTGAAATGAAAGAATGAAATTGAATGCGATTTATAATACAGAAAATAATGAGAAACTAACCTGCACTCGTATATGTTCTAGCTTAACGGGGCTGGGTATGAATCCCACATCACAGCCTTCTTTAACCAAACGACCGATCCACCAGTTATGATCATATTTCTCTTTAATGTGTAGAAATTCCCGTACATCGAACGACACCGCATTACCCTGTACGGGTGAATCATCATCGATTGTACCATCGTAGGCAACATTTGTTCGCACAGCGAATGCAACTGGTTTACTCTGGCCATGCATAATGTGTGTAAAAATAAATTTAGAAACGTATTGTTTGCAGAAATTTTAATTGACTTACTCTCGCTTTGTCCAACTGGCTTAAGGCCTGGCGTTCCTTATCTCGCCGAAGCGATTCTTTTTCCTCGTCTAGCGACAGATCGGATGACGGTTGTGAATAATTGGAGTCGGCAGAACCCTGAAATAAAAACAGAACGTAAGAAAATTTGTGAATACGAATGGTAGGTAAAAAATTGTGTAAAAAATTGCATTTCATTACAGTTTTTTTATTTATAAATTTCAAAGGCTGATCAAAGTGTCAGCCATTGAACTTTTCACAGTCACTAAAATGCTGACCTTACTGTTATGTTAATCAAAAAGTCAAGTTTCGTATAATTTATGACGACAATGAGTCTTATTGCAAATACTCATTGGCATCCATTTCTAGTGCAAACATATTTTTCTCTTTACAAATACTTTCATAGGAAAGTTGTAAAAATAAAGAAGAATTTTTTGTTTCTTTTGTAGTATTATTGTACGTAATATAACTCATACTTAGTCTATAAAATAGTGAATATTAGTATGTAGACCGTATGCAAATTAAATTTAAAAATATTTCGTATTAATGAAAAATTTTCCAAGCTCATCTTACAATCTGGTACTCCAGCAATCCTTATGAATATACGATATCTATATTCAGTGCCTTAAAATAGCTTTCCCATTTTTCAGTTTTGCTAGCTAAGCAACTGATTTGGCTTGTAAACCACTTCCTAGAGTTATGGAACTATCTTCTATTTTTACCTAAAGACAACTCTTTGCATGAAAATTCATGACTCTTCCTTTCTGTTCTTGACTCCAGACTCCATGGTTGATTTTGTCTTCTCTGGAAGATCAGTGGACTACTATTTAGAGGTGGACGACACATATCGATATTTCAAAAAACACTCGATACGTCGAATTCGATTCTTTTTATTCGATACATTAAAGTTATAAACTTAATACAAATACTTAACCTCATATTTAAGCTAATCTATGCACCAGAGTCATGGAAAATTTAGCATTTTGGATGAATTACACCTAGCGCTCATTCGAACTGAGCGCGTTAAATTTAGTGAGAACCGTTAAAGTAAGGTTACTTGCATTGCATTTAGAACATTAATTAAAGGGATTGATAATCTAATACTTGATATAGTAACCAACATTTCTTGATATTGATACACCCTGTGCTCATTCGAACACACATACATACATAATTGGTAATTACAACCCTTCGGTTAGGATTACAACCAAAGGTCAGCAATGAGTGTTTAAAAAGATACTCATTCATACTTATTTTAATGTCATACTCATACTACTCATATTCAAAGTTTGAAATACTCATGGTACTCATACTTAACAATACACATGATGTTATTGATTTCGACTCTCCATGACTCATCGTATACACAAATCATAAAATAAGTGTGATTTGCGTACGAACACTACAATACTCACAAGAAGGTAGTGTGTTTGCTCTACTTGTTGTCTATTTCTTTTTTGTTTATGTGTCTTTCTTCTTTCTTTGTAAATGCAACAACAACTAAGACAGTAAATTTTGACGAATGATTCGAGTCACTCGAATCATTTATGAGTATTATAAGTATTTTTCTAAATTTATGAATCTGAATGAGTAGGCGTATGAATCAAACATATTTCAAATGTTATGAGTTTGATGTCAACGTTGTATTCATACTCATTGCAATCTGTACTTATAAATCAATGTTGTAGTGAGTACAAATGAATCAGAGTAGTTGGATTTCTATACTGTTGACTCACTCATACTCAAAATTTCATGAGTACTTATGAGTAGCGAAAAAGCGATTCATTGCTGATCTCTGATCACAACCTAGCTTCTCACATCACTTTATGTTATGTGTGCTAATTTTATAAATGAGTGGCGAGACCTACAGTTTAAAGTCAACTCATACGACAGATTTTCGAGAAACTTTTTCATGGCAATTTTCTTTTACTCTTAGAGTTTTAGCCAGAAATCTGCTGAGAGGAAGTCACCGAAGAAATATTTTTTTTATATTTCGCCTTGTTGGAGATGTCTGACCTTGTGTTCTGTACCCAGTACCTATTACGGGGGCCCCAAATACTTATATATACACAATACAACATACATGAGTAGATGGCGACCAAAAGAAGACATGCTCCCAGTAAACGATTTTTTTTTTTATTTTTTTTTCAGGATCTCCAAGTACACACTATGAAGCCAGGAATTACTTTCATTTAAAACCAGTCCTATTTAACCTTAAAAAAGAACGACAAAGCCAGACACGTCCATTAACAGAACAATTAACAAATAACCAGCCAATGCCTGAAAAAACAAAAATTTATGTTCAAGGTTTGATAAAATTTTCCTGTGCGAAGAAAGAAAACTCCTAGTTAGTCTCTATCTAGTCAGTTCAGTTATTTGTCTGTCCTATAAAAACAGATAAAGGGACTGGTCTGGTGCCTCATATAATCGACCCATAAATGTAGTCAAGCATATTGTAAATACTTTCTTGAAAACAGTTCAGATGGAGTTCGATAAGAGATGAGCTTGCATTGGTATGGAATGGGAATAAGAATTTGCAGGCACATTGCATATGATAGTGAGTATCAGAGCCATTGAGACTATAGTTAGGAATCCCGCTTAAATGTGCCCTAGACAATACCAATAAACTTATTGTTTTGGATAAACGTTTCGCCACGAAAATGAGTTATGAAAGAAATAATTCAGTTGCTACATGCTCTTCTCGCCTAAGTCTACTTTTCTCTCGAAGTCGCCGTAGTCTAGTAGGTAGACCAAGTCAAACATCAAAACGAAATATGAAAAATTATATCTTCGGAGACTTCCTCTCAGCAGATTTCTGGCAAAAACTCTGAGAGTAAATAAAATTGCCATGAAAAGTTTCACAAAAAACTGTCGTTCGGAATCGACTTTAAACTGTAGGTCCCGCCATTCATGTTGATGGCTTGCTATTCATCTCAAGCCTGAAAAAGAGCAATATATGCAAACATGCACTTATATATTATAGGATATTAACCCTAAAAATGGACAAATTTATTCTGACTGTAGGACTTTGCTGAAATCTCGGTAGTGTAGCAGGTAGTATGTTAGCTTATGAGACATGAGGCCACGGTCAGAAAAACCCCAATGTCAGACATCTGCAATCAACCGAAATATGACAAATTATTTCCTCGGCGACATCCTCTCAGCAGATTTCTGGAAAAACCTGTGACAAAAATCTGTCGTTCGGACTTGACTTTAAACTGTAGATCCCGCCACCCATGTCGATGGCTTGATATTCATCTCAAGTTATACTCAATTTTTTATGCCTGAAAAAGAGCAATATATGCAGACATGCATTTGGATATTAACCCCAAAAATGGAAAAATTTATACTGACTGTAGAACTTTGCTGAAATCGCCGTAGTCTAGCAGGTAGTATGTTAGCTTATAAGACATGAGGCCACGGTCAGACAAACCCCAATGTCAGACATCTCCAATGAACCGAAATATGACAAATTATTTCCACGGCAACATCCTCTCAGCAGATTTATGCATAAAACTGTGACTACAAATAAAAAATTGCCTGCCATGAACAGTTTCTCGAAATTCTGTCGTTCGGAGTCGACTTTAAACTGTAGGCCCCACCACTCACGTATAAAATAAACACACACAACATAAGTGGTGTGAGAAGCTAGGTCGTAATCCTGGCTGAAGGCTTGTAATGACCAATTATGTATGGATGTATATACTCTTCTAAGAAAGTAACCAAGAACGGAGTAAAGCATTCAGAGCCCTTGAGGAAACTATCGCCTTGCGTTCAAGCGCAAGTTAACGCCATCAAAACTCAATCAACTTAAACGGGAAGTGCAAAGGATGGAGCAGAGCTATACTAATTAGAAAAGAGTGGATCGATCAATTTAATTCAACGACGTTATAATTCAGACGGTGGCCTGTTCTTCAAGCATATGCTTCGATATTTACATGATACTCTGTTTATAGGTATAATATATAGCAAACTACTATAGAGCTGGTTATCAATAATTGGCATAAAAATTTTTATTAAATTTACATTCCAAAAATATTTAACAAAAATTGTTCAGAATTTTCGAATATCATGAGAATTGAAACGAATGTTAAACATTCCAAAATTTATTCAAATCAATAATTGTGTGAAAATATATTTAAAAGTTTAATGTTTATAATAATCATTTAATTATTTTCATATAAATTTAACATCTGGCAAATGGCCAATTTGCATAACACATTAAAATTTTGTTTTTATAATTGAAAAGAAAAAATAATCAGGAATTCAATTTCATGGTTTTGTTTTTTTCAATAGAATTAACAGAGTATTTTTCATTGAATTATTGGGGTTATTAAACTACTTATTCGCCATATTATTTATACATATATTACACCTCTACCGATTATGGAGGAATACATATATTTGTATTGGTGTATGTTAATTGTTATGAAATAGGCCTTCAATTGAGTTTGATTAAATAGAATTTTTTTTTTTTGTTGACCAAAGTAAACTTTTGTGCAATGGGTCAACTTGACCTCCGGGTACTGTACTCTTAATTGAGAAGTACACGTCCTCTAACCTTAAGGGAACTGTCTATTAGTTGAGGATAAATTTTGGCACTACAGATCATAACGCTTTTGAATAGAATCGGCATGTATTTTCAGAAATCTCTCTTGCAAATGTATATTTTAAGAAGTAATTTTTAAATCTATTTTAGAAAAAAAGCATTCTTACGAATTATATTTTTCTTTACTTTTGACAACTGTTTGCAGGTCTAGTCCTACCTGCCATACAAATTACGCAAAAATTTATGCATCTGCCCCGCGAGGTGGGTTAAGAACACCTTGAGAACTTAAAATCACAAATACAAATATTGCAGGAAATGAAATTTTTTCATTATAATCCAACAAATAATTTCAAGGCAATTATTTTTAAAATCTAATTTCCAGCATATACACTCAGCCACAAAAGTATACATACGGTTAACAAATTTCAGAAATTTTTTAACCAATCCGTTTTCGTTGAAAATCTTTATAATTCTCTTTCTTCGATTTAAAGACGGTCTTTTGCATTGGTTCAGAAATTTGTGAAATTTGTTAATCGAATGTATACTTTTGTGGGCCTGTGCAGGGCCACAATTCAGTTCAATTTCAGAAATTTTTTAACCAATGTAAAAGACCGTCTTAAAATCGAGGAAACTATAAAGATTTTCAACGAAAACGGATTGGTTAAAAAATTTCTGAAATTTGTTAACCGTATGTATACTTTAGTAACGGTGTGTATCTGCTACATGGTCTATTCGATCAGAAAAATTTTCAATAAATCTGTTGTAGGGCTTTTCAAATATTCGTTTCGAAAACTTCAAGAATGTAACCTAGAGGCAGTAAATAACACTGAACCTGACCTGATTTTTAATATTCGATTCATGATTCACAAAAAAAGTCAGCACTTCTTGTTAACGCTTGGCATTTACCATAACTTGAAGTCGCCTTAGTGTAGTAGGTAGTGCGTTGACGTAAAGCCATTTTTCGAGCTCTAGGCCAGAGGTCGAAACAAAATACAAAAAGTATTTCTTACTCTTACTTAACTCTGATAGTAAATAAAAGTGCCATGAAAAGTTTCTCAAAAATCTGTCGTTCGGAGTCGACCTTAAACTCTAGGTCCCGTCGCTCATGTATAAAATTAACACACACAACATGAGTGGTTTGAGAAACTAGGTTGTAATACTGACTGAATGGTTGTAATGACCAATTATGTTATGTGCATTTAACATTACTGCAGCTTCTTGCTTATTCCGTAAGAAATAATAACCGATGATGCCGTCAGCGTGTGGTGTACACCAAACAGTCAATTGTAATAGATGTGGTAGTGTGTAGTTATTTTATGAAGCTCATTTCTGGTTAAATGGCTACATCCTTAATCATCTTCGGCTAGCTTCAAATAAGCACAAAACGCATAAAAGCAGCATAAAGACGACGCTATAGTCATTGGACATCAATTCTTGTACAAGCTGAGTTTTATTAGGCACGTAAGCCAAAATTCAAAAATCTGTCGTTCAGAGTCGACTTTAAACTGTAGATCCCGCCACTCATGTCTAAAATTAGCACACACAACATAAGCGGTGTGAGAAACTAGGTTGTAATCCTGACTGAAGGGTTGTAATGACCAATTATGTATGTAAGACAAAAATCTGACGTAAACTTTTCTATACTGTCGAAGGTCAGAGGCTAACAAGTTGACAACGATGATGAATTAATATTTCAGGGTCATCTTCAAGAACTAGCGCTTTAGTAACTATGTTCTCATGGGTGCTCTTTATGGACCGAGCGAACGGTTTTTTTTAAGTAAATTTCTAGAATGTGAAATCATTCACGATGATTGAACAAAAAATATGTGAACACAGTTTGACATTCTCACTTCTTAAAATATAGTTATCGATATCGATAGTTCTCATGCAACTAAAAAATACTCTTTCAACCATTTGAGGACTTGAAAAATTTTAAAAAAATGGCAACAGTTAATAAAAAAAATTTGTTTGGATTGATAATAATTCCTGTTACTTACTTTTTCAAGATTAGCTCTAATTTTTGATAATTTTTTTTCATCATTTGGAACAGTATTCTCACCAATGTAATCGGTATTATGAAATGGAAGTTTGGTAGGCTAAGACTTCACGTATGGAGTAGTACCAAATCGCATGAACTTGGCGTCGAATGTTACAAAAGTGAAGTTTATTTCTCATCAAACTAGCCTTTCAATGGCTTAATGGTGTCACGTACCGTACGACATGTACATACTTACATTAATGGTCATTGCAACACTTCAGCCAGGATTATGATCTAGTTTTTCACACCACATATCGACGCCTCCATTCTATAACGTTCTAAGTATACTTAGAACGTTTTTAATATTCTTGCATTTTTAAATTCTATGTTCTCTAACTTAAATAATATAAAAATATTCTTAGAATACACATATAGTCGTATGTCGCGTGAAAACTTTGAGAGCTCATAACTCAAAACACACTTTTTCGTCTTAGAATGTTATAGAACGGAGGCGTCGATATGTTGTGTGTTTTAATTTTATACATGAGTGGCAGAACCTACAGTTTAAAGTCGATTCCAAAGGACAGATTTGTGAGAATCTTTTTATTGCAATTTTTTATTTAATCTCAGAATTTTTGCCAGAAACATGCTGAAAGGAAGTCGCTGAAGAAATATTTTTCTAAATTTCTTTTTGTTATATTACCTGGGCCTCACGTCTAATACCCAAATAAACTACCTACTAGACTAAAGCATGTGTTAAGGTCTTATTGAGACCCCAGGTCAACCAGGACAAATTTTTCGATTTTAGGGCAAATTACGATACTTTTCAATCGAATATAACGTTGCAATTGTCATCGTTTAATACGAAGTACGCTCTATGATACACCAAATAGTGCATTTTTCGGGATGCATTGGCTGATTTCGCACTGAAGTTAGAAATACTATGTGTTGACATACCATTTGATACAAAATTAAGCTTCGGGCTTTAAAATAATATTTCGTTGGAAATACATTTCAAAAACTGCACAAATTTGGTTACTACAATTCAATAAATTGCATAGTCTAGTAGGTAGTTTGTTGGCTTATTAGATGAGAGCTACTGATGCAGACCAGAGCCCAGACATCTCGAACAGAAGCTAAATAAACACATACACTCAGCCACAAAAGTATACATACTGATAACAAATTTCAGAAATTTTTAACTAATCCGTTTGCGCTGAAAATCTTTGTAATTGTCTGACATCTTTCTTCGATTTTAAGACGGTCTTTTGCATTGGTTCGGAAGTTTGTGAAATTTGTAAGTCGAATGCATACTTTAGTGGGCCTGTGCAGGGCCACAATTCAGTTCAATTTCAGATATTTTTTAACAAATGCAAATGCAAGGCAATTACAAAGATTTTCAACGAAAACGGATTAGTTTAAAAATTTCGGCAATTTTTTAACCGTACGTATAATTTATTAACTGTGTGCATTTCTTCTGGCGACTACTTCTCAGGAAACTTCTGGCAAAAACTATGAGAGCAAATAGAAGAGTTTCTCAAATCTCTTGTCCGAAATCGATGTTAAACTACAAGTCCTGCCACTCATGGATAAATTTAACACGCACAATAAGAAAGGTGTGAGTTGTTCGACTGTAATCCTAGCTAAAGGTTTGTAACATAATTGGTCATTACATTTTGAGAAAAAAATGTCGAAGACGTTTATTGAAATCGTCTAAAAATCGTCAGAAAAAATAAATAAATTAATTAAAAGTTTTTAAATCCAAAATTATTTCTATTGTAGTAAAACATATGAATGTAAACAATGTAAAACTATGAATATGTAAATATCTGAGTTCAAAAACAAAACATTTAAAAAAAATTTTTTTAAAATTAAAAGCTAGCCTCCCTCATATTCATTTATTTTGAATCATTTTCAGAAAAAAATTGTTTAAGGCTTAAAAAATCTATCCCAGTGTTATTTATTGACACATAAGGGTAGCAATAATATTGCATCATCTTAATCTATGGGTGGTGTAAATATTAAAGAGTCAGAAGCTCTTGACATTCTAAGCATGAAAATTCAGTGTAATGTTGGCTACAACCGGCACATTTTTCAGTTCCTTCAGTTCCTTCTTAAGATTTTATTTATTCTATTTATGAGGTCGGTGCTTCAACGTCTATTTTGAGGTTTCTCGACCGCGTACAGGAGAAGCCATAGTAGCTCGTTAATGATGGTAGTGTATCCAACTCCATTGAATCATTGGTGCATCGTTGCAACGTGGTTTGTGTTTCACTGTTCTATCACTACTCCAAAAGGAATTTGCTCACACTGCCTCTTTCTCGGCCAGGACAACCGTATGTGGTCGATTAGCCGGTGGATCGCACACTGCATTACAGAAAAAGTACGTTTTTTAGTCGGACTATTCGTATGTGGAACTCAATTCCTGCAGAGGTCTTTCCTGTTACTTATGGTACAAAAATATACAAGCCTAGTGTCCATAAACGCTGTTCTCTCTTTCCTTCTTCCCATAACATATTTTCATAGTTCCAAGCACAACGCCATTCATCCCCTGAGTGTTGGTCGTAAAAATAATGGCGCTTGCCTTTGTTCTTCCGATGGTAATATTAGAAACTATACTCGAATTTTTAAAATTGTCTGCAACGACAAGTGATAAATTATCCTCAACTATGAGGTTATTTAGGAGTTGTAATTTTTTGGCTTTTAAGGTATTAAAAAGGAATAAAATACAGAAAAATCATCACAGGTATTCGAAAGTATCTTAAAGATGTAGTATTTAAAGTGGATTAAAGTGGCTTTTAATGTCCTAAAGTTAGGAATATGATGTAAATTTTTAATTTCTAAAAATCGTCAAAATAAGGGCATAATTCGTCAAATCGTCAATATGATATTTTTGGAGCTCAAAATCGTCAAAATGACGATAAATCGTCAAATCTGGTAGCTATGGTTGTGTGCGTTAATTTTATACATGAGTGGCAGGACCAACAGTTTAAATTTACTCTCCGAGTTTTTGCTACAAATCTGCTGAGAGGAAGTCGGCGAAAAAAAAATTATTTTTTTAAATTTTCGTTTTGAACCGTGGTCTTACGTCTAATAAGCCGACACACTACCTAATAGACTACGGCGAACATAGTGACTAACTCAATAATTAATTGTAGGCATTATTCGTTTGTTAGATCGTCTTTGTCATTGTAACATGCCACGACTCTCTTTTTTATACAGTAAAAAATTTCCACTGAAAAACAAAATGTAAAAAAATATCATCCGTTTTCAAAAAGTTCGATTTGGCTTGAGGGTATAATTTAGTCGATTTTGACTGCCAACAAATTTCTTATTTGTTTATGTTTATTGTTATTTTGTGTTAATTAAACTGAATTATAGGTGTTTATAATACATTTTGTTGTTTAAAATTTAATAGCGGCTATAAACAAAACATATCATAAATATGTATTTAGCAAAAAAAAACAAAAAAATAATTTATTTTAAAATTTTTCACGCTTTGTTTTTAATTTTTATTGAAAATTTTAAATTGAACCAAAAAAAGTAGGCTAAAGAGCACAGCAGCTGTGAAAAGGAAATAAGTTTTGAATGCAGTAGTCTAATGCCTACATTCAGACACACACATATACATGTACATATGCACTTAAGTTAACTACACTTGTAAGATTTGTTTCTATAAAAAAAATATGGCTCTGATGTGTGTTAGAATCTGTTAAAGTGTGTGTATGTGCGTATTACTCTATCTCTCAATCTCTTCTCCATCTAGTGTTTTTATGTGTTTAAGTTTTTGTTTTTGTTTTTGCAGTGTAAATCATTATTCAAGTCATAATTCATCCCATTTGCTAAGCACATTAGGATGCATATACACACAAACATATACACACATGTATGTATATACATACATGTAGACTTTCATATAAATGTGTGTATATTAAATGACCCTTTTATTATTGCCTTTAATCCCTATACAAATGTTTTCGTAAATGTATCGGAGTATGTATGTATGTATGTATGTGTGTGTTGTAGCTGTATATTAAAGCAACACACACTAATGCTAGCAGTTAAATGGATGACGACGGTATATGAATGAACAACCAATCCTTTATTTTAGTTTAGCCGTTTGTTTCTTCTTCATCAATGTTGTTGCTTTTACTGTTGCTGTTACTGTTCTTGTGCTTGTTGTTGTTGTTTAATTCTTCTTCTTCTCACTTTTTTTTGGTTCATCATTTTGAATTTCTCGTATAAATTTTACTAACAAACTCAGTGTTAAAGCGCATCCACTTGAATGAATCCATTATTATGATGTATTTTGTTTTTTCATATTTTTTCCTTCGTTTTATTTTGTTTTTTCGTTGTTGTTGAAGTTCTTGTTATTGATGTTGTTGTTGTTGTTGTTTTTTTTTTTCACTTCAAACAATATGAGAGAAATATAGTGCAGTTGAGTATGTAATTATATCAGAAAGGAAAAATAATGAATTTTTAAGTTTAATGGTTTTTATGCCCATGGATAAAGCGGAGATTTAATAATTAACTTAGCAAATAATTAAAATGTATTCTTAAGTACTTTAAATTATTAAAAACTTATGATGGTACATTAAATTTAAGTCTTTATTAAGCAAAGCCTTTTAGGAAGATTTCAATATTCAAAGGATTCAAAAATCAAAATCAATTGAATGAGAAGGTCTTTCATCAGTATACTCATTAATTGGTATACAGACCAGAGATCAGCATACTCATAAGCACTCATGAAATTTTGAATATAAGTGAGTCAGCAATATTGAAATTTAACTATGTACTCTGATTCATTCGTACTGACTACAACGTTAATTTATAAGTACAGGTTGCAATGAGTATGCGTACAATGCTGACATCAAACTCATATCATTAGAAATATGTTTGATTCATAAGCCTACTCATTTAGATTCATAACTTTAGAAAAATACTTATAATACTCATAAATGGTTCCAGTGAATCACAGTTTTAGTTGTTGTTACATTGACAAAAAAAAAAGGCGCATAAGACAAAGACAGAAAGCAGAGCAAATACACAACCTTTTAGTGAGTATTTTAGTGTTCGTACGCAAATTATACTTATTTTGTGATTCTTGTATATGTTGAGTTATGGAGAGTCGAAATCAACGTCATAAGTGTTGTTAAGTATGAATATTATAAGTACTTCTAACTTTGGATATGAGTAGAGGTTCCTTGATATTAAAATAGGTGTGAATGCGTATAAGTATCAGAAATTATGAGTATAATGGCCGACTTCCAAAATGTTAGTCGCTTTGTTCTTGAACAAAGTATAGTGTTTCATAAAGCCGCTGTACTAAATATATGGGCAATTTCGTGTCGTGTGACCCAATTTTTAAAATCGATGTCTTCCGCTTTGGATGAAATTTGTACCAAGGTTAGCACTATTGGATAGTAGGCCAGACACAAATTTTCAGCTCTATCAGTCAAGAACTGCCAGAGTTAGAGGGGGCCAAATTTGGACATTTTAGTCATACAGGGTTTTTTTAAAATGTGTGTAACTTTTCACCTATTGGTCTTAGCAAAAATTTTCAAAAGGATATTAGATAGCTATTTCTTCAATTTTTTTTTTTTGGTCAAAAGAAAGCTTATACAATTTCCTTTAAGGCCTTTATAATCGCTTAATGGGATGCGAGTGGGATATGTATCAAAAAAATTATTTTGTAACTCAAGAAAAAGATTTTTCAATATTTGGCATAAAAACGTACTACCTAAATGATCTTAAAAAAGGAGAATTAAGGAGAATTTAATGAATGTATTGATGAGATAGAATTTGAATCTTGGCTTCAGACTGAAAGATGTACCTTAAAAACAGTAATTTTAAATGTGGATGATTTTGTGAAAGAAATATGCAAAGGTTTGCTACATTTGAGAACTTGACTGATTACTTTTGAGTCAAACAGCAATGATCATTTTTGAATGATTTGAAGACACATTTGAAGTCTGGTGAATTCGTGATTCATATGATTTCGCAGAGAACTATAAATATGTTATTCAGGATGCATGGTATTGAGCTGTACCATCAATTGTTACAGCAGCGTCGAATCTACTCTTCAATGTTTTTAATGTTTCCTCATGATCATTTTTGCTACTAAAAACTATTTCAGTTTCTTTACCCATCGGAATAAAGCGTTCGCATCTAAGATGCGATCTTGATGAGAGCACTGCAGGCTATACATTTCTGCATTTCTTTTGAGATTTGCGCCTATGCCATGTGCAGTTGGATGAAAATGCCATTCAGCTGGAATTCCAAAACCTTTTTGGTGCAAATTTCATCCAAATCAGAAGACATCAATTTTAAAAATTGGGTCACTTCACACGAAATTGCCCATATACAATGTATTCTATTTCAAAACGTCGTCAATGTGTATTTTTAACGCAGTCAAAAAGCAATCAGGCATCGGATTTATAGTTGATGATTTGTTTGGTAACTTTGCATATCTACATAATTTATATACCGTAGTAGAACTGCATACAAACTTTGTATTGATTCAATTTGTATTTGATTCAATTCTACTAATCTTTTTGAAAACTTTTTGTTGATCTCTGGTCTGCACTATTTAATTGCTGACGTAGCATTCAACACAACTGTAAGTGAATGTTCAGTGTTCAGTGCACATGAGATATATTATTAAAGATTTTAAATTTATGTATCATTGTTGTTTATAAATACAAAAATATATATTTATATTGCATATACATACAGATATACATATACATACAGACATATACAAATAATTTATATAATGTGTCATCCACAGACATTCATCTCTTTCAATGTCATGTTGTTGTTGTATTTTTGTATTAAATTGCTCAAACATTTAGATAAATTACTGCATTTCAATATCCTTCCATTGGAAAAGAACTATTATGGAACGGATTAAGTTTGAGATTCTATCGCATGCACCACAAATAACCTGTATCCTCTTAACCTTCGATTGCAACTCAACTCAAAAGCAACATTTATTTTTTTAATATGTTAACAATAATTTCTCCTTCTTTTTTTGTCGTTCCTTAATTATTAATAGAAAAAAACGTACTTTTGTTTCAAGTAAAATGTTGCAAGAAAAATTGTGCTCTTTTTGAATTGTTCAAAAGGAATAGAAACAGAAAAATAAAAATGAAAATGGAAATAAAAATGAAAGACCTGTTGATTTAGTGTTAATAAATGTCACTTTAAATTATGTTCTCTTTTGCTTTTGTTTTTTTGCTTTGAAATTTTTTTCTCGTTTTCATCGCACATGAAGAGATGACTGTCACAAATGAATGATTTGTGTGGCACATAAAAGAGGCAGTTGGTCATGACCACAATAGGTTTTTACATTTGACATCATTTTCATTAGGGAAATAGTTTTATTGAAACCATAATAATAATAAAAAAAAACAAAAAGGAAATTATAAATTAAAAGAAAAATGCTTAAAAAGGTTAATAAAATGTAAAATGGCAAACAGTTACAGCCGCAGGAGAAAATGTTGGAACTAAAAATTTGAATTTAATTTTCGAAAGAAATTTTATTTTTAGTGAATCAAATAAACATAAATAAGTAACAATAATTAGAAGTCTTCGTAATCTAGTAGATAGTTTGTTGGCTTATTTGAAGTAAGGCCAAACTCGGTTTGAAACTCCAGGTCAGATATTTCCTACAAAACAAAATATGAAAAAATATTCCTTCGGAGGAGCTATGTCGTAATCAGACATCAGTAATGAGTATTCAAAAATATGAGTAGAATCGAATTATACCCATAATTTCTGATACTTCTCCGCATTCACAATTATTTTAATACCATTGAACCGCTACTCATACTCAAAGTTTTAAGAACTCATCATATTCATGCTTAACAACACGTATGATGTTGTTGATTTCGACTCTCCATGACTCAACATCTACAAGAATCACAAAACAAGTATGATTCGAGTACGAACACTAAAATGCTCACTGAAAGGTTGTATGTTTGCCCTGCTTGCTGCTCTGTCTTGTTTGCTTATCTGTATTTTTCTTTTTTTTTAAGTCGTTGTAGTCTATTAGGTGGTGGGCTGCCTTATTAAACGTAAGCCTCGGTTCAAACCCCAGGTCAGGCATCTCCACCTAAACGAAATTTCTCAAAAAAATCAGACGTTCGGAGTCAACTTTAAACTGTAGGTCCCGCCACTCATGTATAAAATTAACACACACAACATGAGTGGTGTGAGAAGCTAGGCCATAATCCTAACTGAACTATTGTAAGGTATGTATGTATTTTTTCTTTTTCTGTAAAGCTGAAAGACCGTAAATTTTGATGAATGAATCGAGTCACTCGAATCATTTATAAGTATTATAAGTACTTTTTTAAAGTTATGAATCTAAATGAATAGGAGTGTGAATCAAACATACATATTTCGATTGGTATGGGTCTGATGTCAAGCTTGTACTCATACACATTGCAACCTGTAATTATAAATCAACATTGTACTGAGTATGAATGAATCAGAGTAGTTGGATTTCAATACTGTTGACTTACTTATATTCAAAATTTTATGAGTGGTTATGAGTAGCGAAAAACCGATTCATTGCTGATCTATTGTTGAAACTCCAGGTCAGATATTTCCTACAAAACTAAATGAAAAAAATATTTCTTCGGCTACTTCTTCTCAATAGATTTGTGACAAAAACTCTCGGAGAAAACCTGTCGTTCGAAGTCGTCTTTAAACTGTAGGTCCCGCCACTCATGGATAAAAGTAACACACATAACATAAGTGGTGTGAGAAGTTTTGTCGTAATCCTGTCTGAAGGATTGTAGTGCCTAATTATATATGTACTCGTATGTAACAGTATTTATTATTTATTTAGATTTGCAATTTAAGAATGAAAAAATGGCAAACTTAAACTCAGTAATGACACAAATATAAGCAACAAGACACTTATAGAATTGGTTCTTCTCTTTATTTTCAAAGCAATCTTAGCTGTCGTTAAAGCGATTCTTAAGCGTAGCAAGGATCATATGAAAGAGAAACCATACACGCCAATAAAGATAAAAACCAACAAGATAAAAACTGTTTCTAAAACAGTTGATGTCTAAACTAATGCCAATTTTAAATGCAAGAGATGGGATATCACAGCCTCTATTCAGTGATGTCTCTATGATTCAATTTACTTGCTAGATCCGCTTCGAAGTCGCCGTAGTCTAATAGGTAGTGTATTGGCTTATTAGGCGTAAAGCCCGCGTTCGTATCCCAGGTCAGGTATCAAAACGAAATATGAAAAAAAATATTTCTTCGGCGATTTCCTCTTAGCAGATTTCTGGCAAAAACTCTGCCACGAAAAAGTTTCTCAAAAATCTGTCGTTCGGAGTCGACGTTAAACTGTAGGTCCCTCCACTCATGTATAAAATTAACACACACAACATGAGTGGTGTGAGAAGCTATGGCGTAATCCTGACTGAAGGATTGTAATGGCCAATTATGTATGTATGTATGATCCGCTTCGTATCCAATTTATGCCACTTCAGTATCCAAATAAAGCAAGGTTCTTACTCAGTGTAAAATTTTGCAGCAGCCAATAATTACGTTTGCCTACTGGACAACGCAACGCCGATATTTAAATTGCTTTTGGCAGAGGTGTGCCTGTTTGGTGAGTTCATTATCTTATAATATTTTAATAAACACTAGATTACCCTATCATAGTTTATGACATTATTAATATCAGGCAGTGGTTAGTTGTTTTCTGGCAATAGGGAACTACTTTTGAAAATCTAAACCAAAAAAGAGAAGCTAGGTAGTATTCCTTGGGTTATAATGACCAATTATGTACGCTCAGTGAATACGACTGAATGTTTTATAACAACAGGAACTTCCATTGTGCCCTCTAGTTTAAATGAATGTCCAGAGTAGTCTTACTTCTATAAGGAAATGATCGCATATACTATAGAACGTGTTGCTTATACAGAACTTGGGCGTTTCTTAGTATTGCAGCACGTGAAGTTCTAACCCCCTTCTATTCCATACGTTTCAAAAGTGGCCATTTATTCAGTCTGTTGGCAAATTACCATCGACGAATATAGCGTTCAAGAACACGTTCAAGTAATAATATTATTTTATCAAAATGGGTGTTCTATTCGGACTCTAACTTTTCTCAAAAAATTATCTTTAGCTATGAGGACCATTTCTAAATAAAAACAGATAAAAGTTGTTAAATGTAATACACCTCTAATCCACATGAGATAAAAGAACGTCCAATGCAATCCGAAAAATTCACTGTTTGGTGTGGTTTTAGGCATCCTGTGTCATTGGTTCATATGTCTTTGGGAACAACGTTACCAATATTCTTTAACAACGGAGAGCACTTTACGTAGATATTTTTCTATTGATTTCAGCCTTGACTGGATGATGTGGCCTTCAACGATATTTGGTTTTAACAGGACGGAGCTACGTGCCCTACAGTTCATGCCAAATTAAATATTCTGGACGAGCAATTTGAGGATGTGGAGCTGACGTGAACTGGCCAGCGCCATTTGACCGCAATAGAATTTTACTTGTAGAGCTTTGTTAAGTTGAAAGTGTATGACAATAAGCCACAAACCTCAGTGACCGTCAGTTTGGTTTATGCTCCAGAGTCATGAATAATTGGACATTTCAAATGTACACCACCCAGAGAAATAGTGTTGTATTCTATTCATAATGGCATCAATAGATCTTTCAAATGAATAAAATATTTCTTTAAATTTAAAGATAGTAACGCTTGATCAAAGACCCGAAAACAAGCAATTTACGAGGTGGGAAGCATTTTTCTATTGCGGAATAAATGTAGAGTTTAGGGATCGACATTGCCTAAAAGCAACTTAAATATTCAGAGGTTTTTTAGCAGCAACAATCAATATCGATGACAGCTGAGAATGTCAAACTGTAAATGTAAATACATTTCTATTTAGTAAGGTTTGACAACACAGCATAGATTGCCACAACATACGCACGTAAATGGTCATTACAACCCTTCAGTCAGGATTACGACCTAGTTTCTCACACCACTTATGTTGTGTGTGTTAATTTTGATACATGAGTGGTGGGACCTACAGGTTAAAGTCGACTCCGAACGACAGATTTTTGAGAAACTTTTCATGGCAATATTTATTTACTCTTAGAGTTTTTGCCAGAAATCTGCTGAGAAGAAATCGCCGAAGAAATATTTTCTTTTTTCATATTTCCTTTTGATGCCTGACCTGGGATACGAACCCGGGCTTTCGTCTTATAAGCCAACACACTACCTACTAGACCACGGCGCCGCAACACCTTTACATCATTTAAAATTAACCGTTTGGTCAAATATTTCTCTGGTCCTCAATTCTTCCGTAGTGAGCAAGAAGCTTCCATTATAGTGAAAAGCGACCGCTTTTTTGATGAAAAACTACTTCGATGATACCTATGTGAATATTACTGCCATAGCGCCGAAATATCAATTCATCATCGTACTCAATTGGCCTTTGTGGAAAAATGATCAAAAATTGAGGCCAAACGGCCATCGTATCGTAGCCACCAGAAGTTGGCTAATGTTTGCTCCACGCAAAATAATAATATTTGCGAAAACCGGAAATATTAGACGACTTTTGGTAGTCGTTCAAACGTGCAAAGAGCAAATCCTCAGGTAAACAATCAAGATCCATTAAAGAAATTTTTGAAATAAAAGTTCATTCGATAGGATGACATACGCACAGTTACTAAATTATACATACGGTTAAAAAATTGCCGAAATTTTTTAACTAATCCGTTTTCGTTGAAAATCTTTATAGTTTCCTTGATGTTAAGCCGATCTTTTGCATTGGTTAAAAAATTTCTGAAATTGAACTGAATTGTGGCCTTGCAATGTATACATTCGATCAACAAATTTCACAAATTTCTGAACCAATATAGAAGACCGTCTTAAAATCGAAGAAAGATGTCAGACAATTATAAATGTTAAAAAAAAACGGATTGGTTAAAAAATTTCTGAAATTTGTTAATTTTTGTGGGCCTGCACAGGAGGAAAGTTGTCAGAGAATTACAAAGATTTTCAACGAAAACGGATTAGTTAAAAAAATTTCTGAAATTTGTTATCCGTATGTACATATATTTCTGTGGCTATGTATGTGTACATATATAAAAAATATAACATGACTGTTATACTCTTTAAATAATAATTTTATCAAACGAAGTGTCAAACTCTTGACAAGAAAATGCACTTTAAGAATGTCTCCTCTTATTTCATATTTTTTAATTAAATTTTGCAATTAAGAATGGCCAAACTTGAAAAATTAAGAAAAAATAATATTTTCCATTTCATCGAAACTCATAACATACAAGTTTGATCAAAATGGTTATGTATACCATTTTAAAGGCTAATCTCTCATCTTTCTAAAAAACAAGGGATTTTTAAAATAGGTTCAAACATATATGGGTAAACAATAATTTCGTGTGAAAAGATCAAAAAAAACGTTTTTGTCAAATAAAACAGATTTGGAGGGTTCGAGAAAAAAAATATTTTTGAGTTCTACTCAACTAACTGAACCACTTAGACTAGGTAGTTACTCGGGTGTATTTTGCCGCATAGTGTAAGTAATCCTACAGGATAGTGCAACTTGTCATACAGCGCATTTAACATTGATTTACTGCAAACTCAATTTATTTAATTTTGATTTGAATATGATTTAACGACTCTGGATTGCTTTTTATGAGGCTTTTTATGTTATGAGCATAGCTGCCAGATAAATGAGGCACCATAATCGTCAAATATTTGAGAGAAATCGTCAAAATCGTCAAAATCGTCAAACACGTTTATTGAAATCCTCAGAAAAAAATATAAATAAATTAAAAGTTTTTAAAAACCATAATTATTTCTATTGTAGTAAAACATATAAAGTCAATATATGTACATATCTCAGTTCAAAAATAAAACATTTAAAAAATTTCGTTAGAAATTAAAAGCAAGCGTCCCTCATCTTCATTTATTAATTTTTTTCCAAAAACGAAGAAATTTTATATCATTTTCAGGAAAAAATTGTTTAAGGTTTAAACAATCTATCCCAGTGTTGTTTATTGACACATAAGGGCAGCAATAATATTACATCATCTATATCTATGGCCGGTGTAGATATTAGGGAGTCAGAAGGTTTTGATGTTGTGAGCATGAAAATTCAGTGTAATGTTGGTTGCAACCTACACATTTTCAGTTCCTTCAGTACCTTCTTAAGATTTTATTTATACTATTTATGAGGTCGGTGCTTCAACATCTATTTTGAAGTTTCTCAATCGTGTACAGGAGAGGCCGTAGTAGCTCGTTAATGACGGTAGTGTATCCAACTCCATTGGTGCATCGTTGCAATGTGGTTTGTGTTTCACTGTTCTATCGCTACTACAAAAGGATTTTGCTCGATCGAAATAAGGGGACTTGTTTCCGAAAATCATATATTCCTACGTAACGCTCGTCTTTCTCGGCCACCACTTACGTATGTGGTCGATTGGCCAGTGGATCGCCCACTGTATTACAGAAAAAATACGTTTTTTAGTAGGACTATTCGTATGTGGAACTGAATTCCTACATAGGTCTTTCCTGTTAATTATGGTATAAAAATATACAAGCCTAGTGTCCATAAACGCGGTTCTCTCTTTCCTTCTTCACATAACATATTTTCATAGTTCCAAACAAAATGCCATCCATCCCCTGAGTGTTGGTCGTACGAACAAAAAAAAAACGGCGCTTGCCCTTGTTCTTCCGATGGTAATATTAGAAGCTATACTGGAATTTTTAAAATAGTCTGCAACAACAAGTACTAAATTATTCTCAACAACAAGGTTATTTAGGAGTCAATATCGTCAATATGATATTTTTGGAGCTCAAAATCGTCAAAATGACGATAAATCGTCAAATATGGCAGCTATTTTTATGAGGCAGTTTATGTCGACATACTAGCAATTCTTGATGAATTGGAAGCCGAAAATTCAGGCCTGCACTGATGTCATACTGCCAGAATTTCTAGAAAATGTAATTAAAAATAGGATAGATCGAGAGCACCATGTACCCCGTAGACCGGGCGGACATATGCCCGAAAAATATTTTAAAAAAATAATTTCTTGAAATTACCAGCCAGATTATAATAAAAAAAACGGTTTCATGCCAAAAACACTTGTGTTTTTGTTATCATTTTAACTCAAACTCTTTAAAAACAACACCCTACAAACATAATTTTCATTGTACTCGTATACCTCTTCGTTTATTTTATTATTAACGATTAATTGCAAATACATAAACGGTTAGTCACTCTTAGTGTTTTGGGAATGACTTCCCCCAAGGGTGACCACATAGTCTGTCTTTAATTATTCGTTATGGGCATATTTAAATATTAACAGAACAGAACACAACAACAACAAAAAGAAATAGAAAACAGTGTGACCAACCTGTGTAAATAATTTATTGTATCCACTTTGATATGATGAATAACCGAGGCCAAATCGAGATTCTCGATGGCCACCAGATACGGAGGGAACATCTGAGGATGATGCACGTTGCACCATGGGCCGATCAGCCCGATAATCTTCTTCGAACGAAGATATTTTGCTGCTGTTGACGCAAACAGTTTTAAAAAACGAATTGTGCGTTCGACACTATTAATCGTTCTTTACTATTTCTTTTGCTTCTTTTTTATTGCCTTACGTTAGCAAGGATAACGTTTGAAAGCTTTTAATGTGTTGGGTTTTAACAATTGGCGACAATAAAGCGCCAATTGCCTACAATTTAATGTTTTTTGTTAATTTTTTCTTTTCTCTTCTTCTCTTTCTTTTTTATTATTAAATTTCTTTTTTTTTTTGTTTTTTATGTTTCTTGTTTTTTATGTGTAATACAATGACGTTTGGTTTTTGTTGTTGTTGTTATTTTTTATAGTGTTTACGCTAAGAGAGTAATTATATGAGTGAATAACAAGGAACAACTGTAAATGGTTTTGAGTATGTATGTGTGTGTGTGTGTGTGTATTTGCAAAACAAATAATGTTTGAAATTTAGGTAAGTATGACACCAAGTAACTCGAGGGAACACTAACAAAAACAACAACAAAAACAAGAAAAAAAAAAGCTTAAGAACATAGAAGAGAAGAGTGGTAAAAGAAAACTTTAAGAAATTAAAGCTAAAAACAATAAAAACAAAAACAACAAAATAAAATGAAACACACATCCCCATACTAAACGGAGAATGGTAATATTAATAGGCAAACATAAGAAGCACGCACACACACACATACTGTTTGAATTAGAAAAGTTTTAGTATTTTACACTGAACGCACAGCAGGTTGTCGTTTTAATGGCAGACTTTTAATTTAATGGCTGTGTGTGAAGGTTTCTGTTTTTCTTTTTTATTTATTTTTCTAAGTGTAGTGCGTAAATAAATTTGTAATATTTTTTGATTTCTTTTTTTTTCCTCTTTTTTAAAAAAAATGGCAAGTTTCTTAAAAATTTTTTTGATATAAAAATTCAATTATTTTCCCGTTTTAAAGTTTAAAAAAACTATTTAAACCGCAACATCAGCAGCAACAGCAGTAAATTAAAGATTTTTGTGCGTTATTTTTGGGGTTGTTGGTCCACTTTGTGTAACTATATATGTACATACATATATATTCGTAATTCGTATAACTTTTCTTATATATTTTTTTATATTTTTTTTTTTGAAATTTTTTTTGTAAATTTTTTTAATTCGTATTTTAATTATAAAGTATGTGTGTTACTATTTATAGGCATGGAACATTTTTTTTTCTTTAACGGAACACTTGAACTAAAAACGACACAGAAATTAATTTGCATTTCTAACTGCTGGCTGTTCTTCTCTCTGCAATTGTTTGCTATTTTAAGCATTTTTTCAACACTTCACTTGCAAAGGGTTTGTATTTGTATTTGTAGCTTAAAAGGAAGGCACAGTTTTCATGTTGAAACATGTTCTTCTCTAATGGTTGATTTAAACACGACCAACTTAACCTCAAAAGAAGGAAGAACAAAAAAAAAAGAAACATAAAAAACAGACACACGCAAAAATAAAAAAAAAATCTAAAAGGAGACAAGGCATAAATAAGGAAACTGAAGTAAAAAAAATAGGCAAGATTCACATGAAAAACAACAACACCGACAACCTTAATTGGAAATAAAAATTTTAAAAAAATTTTTTAAATTGAAAAAAAAACTCCGTGCTCGAGATTTAACATACAAGATTGCCATTATCAACTTTTTTTATGTTGTTTTTTTTCACAAAGAATTTTATTTTCTTCCTTTTTTTATAAAAAAAAAAAAGAAGAAAAAGAATATGTTTCAATTTATCCATTGGCTGTCTGCCTTCACTTGACAAATTCAAACCCTTTTTCATTTCATTTCGAAAACTTTACATTACTTTTTGTACTGTTTTCCTTTAAATATTAATTGATTTCATTATTAATTCTTTAATTGTACAAAATAAAACAGAATTTTTAATTAATTTCCAGTTTTTTTCTTTTCAATTATTTTTCACTTTTTTTGTTGTTCTCCATTCGATTTTAACTTTTCTTACTTATCTCTGCACTCGAACTAACGAATCCAAAAAAAAAGAAGAATGCTTTTCATTCTTTTCTGTATTTGGAAAATGTATTAAAATATGTTGTTTTCTTCTCAATTTGCTTTTATACTCTCATTCTTGTCTTCCGTTATCATCTCATAAACTCTCAATATACCCTACCACCTCCTGCGTCCGTACAAAACATTTTTGCTCAACAAATTTTGACAGGTTCAAATACTTTGTGTAGAGTTTAACGGGAAACAAATACAAATCCACATGTACGTGTGCATATATGTATGTGTATATGTATTTGTCAAAGCATTCCAGTGCGTAAAAACAGATGTTGTATTTTAAATGTAGTAGAGTAACCAGCTGAGTGTAAGTACATAGATTAACAGATAAACTGTAGAAATGCTAATGAGACAAACTAATTTTTGAAGATATATGTATATGTGAAGGTTTATGTATATGTGAAGGTATATGTATATGTATATATGCATGTTTTATTTTACATATTCATAACTTTGAGTTGGCAGCACGGATTTATATGACAACGAATCAAAATGCTAAAGTTGCCCGACCACACATCAAACAACGGATCAAACTTAAATTTTTTGTGTTGATAAATAATACTCAGGCCGAGGTGAGTTTGAAGAATATCAAAACACTTTTCATTAGCTTTTGTTACAAACACATGCTAACTTGATTAGTTAAATTTGAGGTGTCGCCATGCGCCATAATAGTGCTTTTTGTTTAGTTTGGTTTGACATTTCTCATAATAGATTTAAACCAGAGCACCGCTACCAATTGTTTTTAACAAAATAGTGGTTCCGTTCGTCAAACTTGTGCTGCATATCGCCCATTTTTTTAATTCAAATAAAAATGGATCGTTTTCTTACAGTGGTTTGTAGAAACTGTGAATACTGCACATGTAAACACTGAAGAAAATCCAAATCAAGCAATGCGTCGCCGTTCACAGCAACTGGGATTGTGTCCATCCGCTTTATAGAACATAGTACGAAACGATTTTGACTTAAAAGCTTTAAAGATTAAGCTTGTTCAGGAATCATGGTATGGGCCGCCAATTCGGCAAATAGTCTGATAAATTGATGAAAAGTTTTGTGTTCCGATAAAGCAATGTCACCGTAGTCTAGTGGGTAGTGTGTTGGCTTATTAGACGTGAGCCCTGGATTCAAACCCCAGGTCAGACTTCTGCAACAAAACAACGACTTCGTCTCAGCAGATTTCAGGCAAAAACTCTAAGAATAAAATAAAATTGCCATGAATATTTTCTCAAAAGTCTGTCGTTCGTAGTCGACTGTAAACTGCAGATTCCGCCACTCATATATAAAATTAACACACACAACATAAATGGTGCTAGATGCTGGATCGTAATCCTGACTAAAGCTTTGTAAAGATCAATTATGTGTGTATGTATATAGGTGCCGATGAAGCTCATTTCGGATTAAATGGGTAAATAACCAAATCGTTTTGTAGACCATAAATTTGGTTGTATATCAACTGCAACTTAGTTCGGGTCTTCGGTATCAAAAAACAAAAATTAAAGGAAGTGCCTTCGTTCTGCTTTCGGTGACTCTCATTAAGAAATCAGTTGCGTCATCATTAGATATGAACAGGGTGAGAAACACATTCGACTATTTGAAAAGAGTGTGATCTTTATCTAACATTATTAGGTTAGGTTAGCGGTTTTAGCTTTAATTTGCCAAAGAGCTCACTTGTGCACGCATAGCGGCCCGTTGTGATGCCATAGGTGAACGCAGCCACTCTACTGACAAAGTTCCTCCGATCCAAGGAGGGGGAAGTTGGTCATATTGCTAATGAAGAAACTTCTCAAAACACTCAATTCAAGAAAAGTCTATTCTACGATATCTATGGAAGCGAAGCATGGAATATGGCACTAATTGACACAAATAGATTGCATAGTAGTGTCAAACAGTAGATATGAGAAGTTTTGCGGGCATTAGTTAGTCTCATTATCAATAAATGCCAGCAGACCATCCTGCGCGTCTTCTGGTCAACGATGATGTCGAACACTAAACTTAGTATACAGTATAAAAGTATAGTATACTGCCACAAGAAGTTTAAGAACTACAAATGCACCTCAAAAGATAAGCTGCGTGGTTGGCTGGCGACATCATCAACATGGAACCGTACAGCATAGAGTACTGATTTTATACATAATAATTGGTCGTTACAATCCTTCAGTCAGGATTACGACCTAGTTTCTCACACCGCTTATGTTGTGTGTGTTAATTTTTATACATGAGTGGTGGGACCTATAGTTTAATCAGTCGACTCCGAACGACAGATTTTTGAGAAGCCTTTCATGGCAATTTTATTTACTCTCGGAGTTTTTGCCAGAAATCTGCTGAGAGGATGTCGCCGAAGAGATACTTTTTGTATTTTTGTTTTGATGTCTGGCCTGGGGCTCGAACTCTGGCTTTATGTCTAATAAGCCAGCACACTACCTACTAGACTACGGCGACCTCAGAGAACTGATTTTATGTTGTTCAAAATTCCTTGACATGTAACTCAAACTAGACAAAGCCACAATGCATGCAAGAGGGCTGTCAGAAATCGTTTCGATGTTTACAGGAACACAGTTTCTCGCTAGGAAAGTGATTAAATCTGTAGTGAATTAACGTAAATGAAATTCTGCAACTTTCACGCTACGAAGAGAAACGTGCTCGTCCTTACGAATGAATAACGTATGATGTTAAATTACAGATAGAATCAAAATTTACTCAAATTAAATTAAAACTGTTGGAAATACATTGGTAAAGTAAAGGATTTTAGATTGTAAAATCTCATGGTACAATTTACTTCTAAAACCAATATGAGATACTGCTTGTGTATCACACATGAAAAACGTTCGAAAAAATCAGCAGGAGCTATTCCTTTTTCTGGTCTGCTCTGTTCACTATGTTAGTGCGGAAATGGTGTTTAGTGTGGTTGACTCAAAGGTAGTGTGGCAGGAGAAGACGCATAACTTTTTATCACCGCTTCTGAATTTTTCAAATGAACATCAACTTTTGAGAAAAAGTCGAATGTAATAATGAGAAGGATTACATCCAAGACTTCCTCAAAAAGGGCGATAATTCAAGGCAAAGTATCACTAAGACCTGATTAGACTAAAAAACTTTATCTAAATAACAGAAGGCAAAATGAAAACGAACATGATTTAGAATATACGAACTGTTTGTGAAATACCAAAGTTTACTTAACTTTAAAATCGATTAAGATCGTACAACATGAAAAGCTTATGTAGAAGACAAATTATAATATTTTAATGAAAAAATAGTAATATTGGTGATGGACTGAAACTTTAATTACTTACTACTTTCAAACATGAAAGCATAAGTTACTAAATTACTTACTTTATATTGGCTGACTTCCAAAGATGGTAGTTGCTTTGTGTTTGAACAAAGTATCGTGTTTCATAAAGCCGCTGTACAAAATATATACAATGTATTCTATTTCAAAACGTAGTCAATGTGTATTTTTAACGCAGTCAAAAAGCAATCAGGCATCGGATTTATAGTTGATGAATTGTTTGGTTACTTTTCATATCTACATAGTTTATATACCCTAGTAGAACTGCATACAAACTTTGTATTGATACATTTTGGAAGTCAGTCATTACCATAGTACAGTATTATAACCCATAAAAGGACTCCAAATTCTAAAAAGGCTGTATTCTACGCACAAGAAATAAGTACACTCAACGATATTCGAAGAAGAGATGCCATTATACTCGTAGATTATTTTAACGGGAAGATAGGAGCTGAAAACACGAATACTCGACTTAAATAAATGCTTAATCGATCTTAGAAAATTAGGAATAAATAAGAAACAAATGATATCAAGGTTCTGTTGTAGTGTCAAAGAGTCAATCGGTACAGGAAAAAAGAAAAAGAAAGCACTTACAGTACTTCCGAAATAAATCAACTTAGAACCCGTTAGTAGTGGCAATTCTCGAAGAATGGCGATTTAAGAAGAATATGCAATTTTTTAATTCTCTACTATAATCCTTTAGTCAAGATTATGGACTAGCTTCTTACACCAGCCATGTTTTGTGCGTGGATTTTATTCAGAAGTGAATTGTATTCGTCGAGAGAAGCATCTTTTTTCTATACTTTAGGGCTGAGGTTTGAACTCACCAGTTCTGGTCGAACAAGCCTACACCCTACCTACTAGACTACGGCGACTTCATTACCATAATAACTTACAATAAAGCGCAACCACAGAGATAATTTTGAATATCGGACAGAACTTAACCAAAGAGAAACCCAAGGACGTCTTTAGAGTGGAACGCGCGAAGCTTAGGAAGTCAAATAACCGAAGTTTTATGATCCTCTTTGAAGAGCTTGAAGCGAAGATAATCCCCAAGCCGTTAACAAAGAACTACTTCTGTAAAACTTTTTCTATATCATAAAGATGTTGAAGGGATGGTGAATGGAGTGAGCTATTATGTAATTGGACAGCTAAATCGAAAAGACGACGAATATTGCCAATTTCAAAATCTTGCGCTTAATTTGGAAATCAATTTCGAGTCAATTTTCCTTTAAGAAGTGGTCCTGTTCATTGGTTCCCTATTTCTTAGAATGGACCTGGATACATACATACATAATTAGTCATTACAACCCTTCAGTCAGGATTACGTACTAGCTTCTCACGCCACTTATATTGTGTGCTAATTATATACATGAATGGCGGAACCTATAGTTTGTAGTCGACTCTGAATGACACGATTTTTGGGAAGCTTTTCATGGACCCTGATATTATATTTAAAAAAATAATAAAAAATAATTCGTTCCATCAATACTTCTGTTATTTGTGTTATGATTTTAAGTTAATTTTTTTGACAGTTCAACAGTACCACCTGGTCACCTTAATACATCTCCTCAGTATTACAATGGCATAAACAATATGAGAACGTGAAATAAACAATGCTGTGTCAATGGAGAAAACCATTTGTGTGTGTGTGTGTGTGTTTTATTCTTTCATTATGATTTCTCTTCCTCTTGTTATTATTTTGTTTTCATTCCAATCTCCACTTGTGCTTTTCAAAAATGTAAACAAAACTGAAGGAAAGGAATTTATTTTGCAATGCCTCAAATTCAATTTTGAATAAAAATTGTTAGAAAAGCAAAAGAGCACAGCGATGATAACAGGAAATATTTGAAATTCATGAATGAATTTTTCTAAAAATAATACAATTTTATAATCGAAATAAGAACAACAACAAAGAGTAAAAAAGTATAAAATTTGTTCTATTTTTACTACAAGTTGGGATGAACCAAATAAAAAAATTCCCATTCATAGAAGAAAGGCATGATGTCTACAATTGAAATTGACAACAAAAAAAAAACAGAAAAACCATGAGAAAATTAAAGCGCAGACGCTAAAAATATTTTTATTTCTTTTTTATTTTCTGCTTTTTCACAATTTTTCATGTTTTATTGTGATTTCTTTTGTAATTATTATTCGTTGCTTTGTTGTCTCTGGTTAACGAATGTCAAATGAAAAGAAAACAACGGTTTTTAGAATTGCAATTTACGGTAAACACAGGGTTGTTATTTTGGAATTTTATTTTCATTTGTTTCTTTTGTTGTGCACATTTTTTTTTTGTTTTTTTTTTTGTTTATTTTTTTAACAAATTTTTATTAGTTGTTGCAACGTAGTGAACTTGAATGCTCCAATTGTTTTTAAATTTTCTTTTCCTATACTTTTCAGCCCACTTTTACTCTTCTCTTCCATTCTTTGTCCACGGTTTTTTTTGTTTTTATTTATTCACATGTTTTCTTTTACTATTTAGTCTTTTGTTATTTCAATAAATATTTTCTTTAATTATTTTTGGCCATGTGTTCTTATAATTTTTTTTTTTCATTTTATTTTTGCCATACGCTGACTAATTTTTGTCCGATTTGGTAATGGAGAGGCCAAGGGTTCTAGCTGTGGCAGCAAGTTTGAATTCACAAGCAACTGATTTTGTTTACGCAGAAATTTTTTATGATTTATTAAGTACGAGTAGAATTGCTTGGTTCCGTTTCTATTTATTTTGATTTAAATTTGAAATTTTTTTTCTGTTCCTAAATGGTTGAATGATAGAACATAAATAAATAATTGAAATTACGTTAATGAAATATTTTTAGTTTGTTGTTCTTATCAGCAATTGATTACCAAGAGTAAATAATATCTGATTGAACAATATTTTTTAATGAGAATAATAAAATTATTTATTTAAATTTCTGTTATTTAATGTGCCCATAAATTATTTGGAAACATATTTGCAGTCACCGTAATTTAGTATGTAATGTGTTGGCTTATTAGACATGAGGCCACGGTTCAAACCCCAGGACAGACATCTCAAATAAAACGAAATATGAACAAATATTTTTTCGGCGACTTCCTCTCAGCAGATTTCTGGCAATAACTCAAATATCTGTCGTTAGGAGCCGACTTTAAACGCCGCTCATGCATAAAATTAACACACACAATATAAGTGGTGTGAGAAGCTAGGACGTAATCCTGACTAAAGTGATGAATAATGACTAATTATGTATGTATGTATCAGAGATCAGCAACGAATCGCTTTTTCGCTGCTCATAAGTACTCACAAAATTTTGAGTATGAGTGAGTCAACAGTATTGAAATCCAACTATTCTGATTCATTCGTACTCAGCATAGCATTTATTTATAAGTACAAGTTGCAATGAGTATGAGTACAACGTTGACATCAAACTCATAACATTCGAATTATGTTTGATTCATCAGCCTACTCATTCAGATTCATAAATGAAATGAAAAATACTTATAATACTTATAAATGATTGGAGTGACTGGAATCATTCGTCAACATTTACAGTATTAGTTGTTGTTTCACTTACAAACAAGGAAGAAAGGCACATAAACAAAAAAGACAAAGACAGCAAGGAGAGCAAACACACAACCTTCATGTGAGTATTGTAGTGTTCGCACGCGAATCATACTTATTTTGTGATTCGTGTATACGATGAGTCGTGGAGAGTCGAAATCAATAACATCATGCGTATTGTTAAGTATGAGTACCATGAGTATTTCAAACTTTGAGTACGAGTTGTATGAGTATGAATGCGTATAAGTACCAAAAATTACAAGCATGATTCGAATTTACTCATCATTTTGAATACTCATTGCTGACCTCTGGTATGTATGTAAGTCGCCGCAGTCTAGTAGGTAGTGTGTTGGCTAATTAGACGTAAAGCCAGTGTTCAAACCCCAGGCCAGACATCAAACAAAATTCAAAAAGTATTTCTTCGGCGACTTCCTCTCAGCAGATTTCTGGCAAAAACTCTGAGAGTAAACAAAATTGCCATGAAAAGTTTCTCAAAAATCTGTCGTTCGGAGTCGACTTTAAACTGTAGGTCCCGCCACTCATGTATAAAATTAACACACACAACATGGGTGGTATGAGAGGCTAGGTCGTACTCCTGACTGAAGGGTTGTAGTGGCCAAATTCTGTAAAATTATGTATGCAATGGAGCTCATTTGTTGTTAAATGAGGAATAGAATCAAAGCCAATCTTCTAGTCGTTAAAGACAAATGCGGCTTATTCGCATCGATCTGACAATACTGCCGGTACGGTAAATAACTGGAGTTATCTTGCCATGTAGTCTGAATTTTTAATCGTGTACACAACAAGGACATTTCGATTCAGAAAGAACGATGAACCTTATCATAGAGTGCTGACACCTTTCTTTGAGAAGCGTTCCTGTTCATTGACCCCCTAGCTATGTTAATTGATTGGCTTAAGCCGGCAAATTAGCAATTATTTAAGCATTGGTAGCATCAATGTCATAAAGGTATTTATTTGAAGTCAAAAATTGCACTGACCGAAGAGACAACATAGCACGTAGCTATTGCAGGCAAATTATATCAAATATCTGTCGTTCGAAGCCGACTTTAAACGCCACTCATGCATAAAATTAACACACACAATATAAGTGGTGTGAGAAGCTAGGACGTAATCCTGACTAAAGTGTTGAATAATGACTAGATATGTATGTATGCACGTATATTTGAAATATATGAAGAAAACTATTATAATTTTGCTTCATATGAAAGAATTTCAATATCGTGATAACTAAACTATTTCGATTAAATGATAGAATTGAACATGGGAGCAATTATAATCGTTAAAATCGACTCTATTCGCATAACACCTTTCGGAGATGGAGTATGCGATATCAGTGAGGCAAATGTATTAAGCCATTCTGTTTCATTTTCCAATCTTAATCTTTGTCTAGACTGTCAAAAGAGTAGCCAGTGTTAGAAGCTGAACAGAGAAGATCGTTAAAAATAAGGAACAGAGCTTTGGATAGAATAACTGCAGCAGCCTTAATTTTAGCCTGAACACACTGATCTTGGGATTTAGCGTTACACTACCAACTTTTGTGCAATTTTAGCTAATGCACGAGCGAGTATCAAAGAACGACGCAGGATACATGTTGATGTTGACATCGAATAGTGAAGCATATACTTGCATATGTACAATTGGGCACAAATATTTTTTCATACCTACACAGACCGTGTGTTAGCGGATTAGAATTCTACCACAGTGGTTCCCTGCTTGTTGTAAAGGGAGACTAAATGGGAGGGCAGAGGTAGAGGATGCGGATGAAATGTCTGGCATATACCCAATGACACTGATGCTTCGAAGCGAAACAATGCTATTGAACGACCGTGTTATCACGGTAACACTGTGAGAATCACAAACCAGCATGCGTGTAATCGTAGAGGCTTCAGAATTGACACAAGTAAGGTTCTGATTATAGTACACTGGACTACACTGAAATATTTGGATTTGATAACATGGGCTGGCTGATGGGGTATTCTGTTACTAATATGGGCTAGAGTAAAATCTGGTCCAAATGTTGGCTATTTTCCCCTAGTCCAGGAACCACTCGAAGCCTCCGATGAAACCTCTCAGACTGCCAATATCAATGTGTGACTCCATATAGTAGGCATCCAGGTTCCTCTTTCTCCTACAATCGAATGCCAGACAAGTACACAGTAGGTGAAGAACAGTCTCATACTCCCCCTTATCTCCATAGCTTCTGCGGAAATCATTTGCAAGATGTCTGAGACCAATACGCCTCGCATACTTATAAACTTTTTAATTAATTAGCCATTAACAACCCGATTAACGGATTTCGGACTGCCGCAACACGTTCTTCCAGGCGCCGGTTGATTACACTAATCGATAACAGGGCTTCCTCGATTTGGTCCTTCCAACGCAAACAAGGTCGTCCTCTTCGCCGACTACCGCAGATCTCCGCATCAAATACTCGTCTCGCCGAAGAATCCTCCTCCATTCGAACGATATGCTCGAGCCAGCGGCTGCACAACGTCTATGTCGTTGATGAGTTCATAGAGCTCACTGTTGGATCGTATGCGGAAATCATTGCCAACTCGCAATAGACCGAAGATCTGTCTTTTCTCTCGAATACTCTCAAGGCTGCTACATCAGTGCTTAATAGTGTCCATGTTTTTGCGCTATAAAGAAGCAAAAGAGAGACATCTCTGCTACTTAATTGCCTATGGAGACCATAGCAGCATCTGTTGGCAAGAGTGATCCTGCGCTTGATCTCCAGACTCACATCCATTTTGGTGGTAACGGAATGGGATGCATGCCAACAAGGTAAAGTTTCTGACTTCGGTCAACGTGGCGACCTCCAGGACGATCCTTGTTTTGCTATATTGAAGCTGACACGCAGCCTCCTCGTGGCCCCTCCTGGCTTCGAAACGTTTGCGTTATGGATAATATTGTTTGAAATATTTAAATTCTAAATCATTAAAGCTTCATTCATATTTTTCTTATTTTCACTTTAAAAAAATTATATTTTTTGCACTTTTTTTATGAATAATACATATGCGGTATTCGCAGTAGTCTATTAGGTAGTGTTTTGGCTTATTACACATGAGGCCTCAGGTCAGACATCTTTAATATTTCTTCGGCAACTTCCTCTCAGCAGATTTTTGGCAAAAACTGTGAGAATAAATAAAATTTCTATGGAAAGTTTCCCAAAAATCTGTCGTTCGGCGTCGAGCTTAAACTGTAGGTCTCGCAGCTCATGTATTAACACACACAACATAAGTGGTGTGAGAAACTAGGTTGTAATCCTGGCTAAAGAGTTGTAATGACCAATTATGCATATATGTATACGGAAACGTTAATTATTTTTATTGTCTAGCAACTCAAACCGTGTTACTCTAGTTGTATCATAGAAATGAAATAAATAATAACACAGGCCTGCGATGGTTTTCCGCTTAAAAAACTAATTAGCAATTTGGATACGTATTAGATACTAAGCTACGAAAAAATACTAAAAAAAATCCATCACGTAAATTTTCTAAGAAAATTACTTTTTTAATATTTCCTAGTATTTCCCCGTATTACTAGTGTTAATTTAAAATTTCTTAATTGGATACGTTCCATAGATTCTTCTAAACGAAGTCTTAAAGCAGTATTACTGCATAATGGTAACAATTATGCTTCTTTGTCGGTCGGTCATTCCATTCATTTGAAAGAATATTATGAAAATTTTGAATTCATATTAACAATAATAAAGTACTCGGATCTTGGTTGGACTATATGTGGCATTCTAAAAATATTGAATATGCTTCTTGGTCAACAAGGAAGGTATACAAAATATTCCTGCTTCCTTTGTGAATGGGATAGTAGAAATAGAGCACAACATTGGATCAAAGAAGTCTGGCCAAAAAGAGCGTCATTAACCCCTGAAAATAAAAACGTTATGAAAGAGGCGCTAGTTGATCCGTTAAAAATTCAGCTACCTCCACTTCACATTAAATTAGAAATTATGAAGCAATTTGTGAAGGCACTACCTAAAGATGGTCCCTGTTTCATGTATCTGTGATAAATTTAAGTATTAATCGGATGGAAAAATTAAAGAAGGCATTTTTGTCGGGCCTGAGATAAGGAAGTTAATGCAAGACGATAAATTTAAAAAAAGCATGAATAAAACCAAATGGAACGTTTGGAAATCATTTAAAGAGGTAGTGAAACATTTTTTAGGAAATAGAATAAGCCCAGACTATGAAAATATTGTCGTTGCAATATGAGTATAAAGTTGCATTATGTGCTAGACTTCTTTCTTGAGAATCTTGGTGCCGTAAGTGAAGAACAAGGTGAGCGTTTCCACCAAGATATTATGGTTATGGAGTGCAGATACCAAGTAAGGTGGAACGCAAACATGATGGCAGACTACTGCCGGATATTGAAGAGAGATGAACCGGATAGAAATCATAATAAAGAAAGATATTGAAGAGGAGTTTTGAGGGATGCAGAATAAAATACCCTAAATAATTTTGATTTATTTAGCGTATTAGGCATTATGTTCAAATAGTACTGTTCATTTTTTAAGTAAAACTTTTATTTTAAATCCTTTAACTTTTGTAATTTCATGAAAATCTTTAAAAAAAATTCTAAAACACACATGTCATCAATAAAAAAAAATTCGATGTGCTAGAAAAAAACAAAGTTGCTCTTTAATTTAACGTACCTAGATAGTTAAGAAAATAACATAATTATTGGAAGGGGAAAATAAAAGTAGAATTTCGTAGGCCTGTGTAATTTTTCTTCAAAAAAAAAATTATAATTCTTAAAACATAATTTGTAAATTTTCTTGTTGCTGTTTGAAGTCAATATAAACTATTTAATATTTTTTATAAAAAAAATATAAAACCAAAAGCAATTTTGTATGTTTTTTTAATTCCAATCAACTTGAGACAGCCATAAGTGAGTGTGTGATAAAAAGGCCATTCAGAAAAATTTAAGAAAGAAAACATTTTCGAAAAAATTTAGTAAAAATATATGAAGAAACAATAACAACAAAAACATTAACAAAAAGAGATAATAAAAGAATAAACATGATGTAGAGTTAAAAATATCTTTTCATTTGGACCTGACAATTCCCCAACAATTGGTCAAAAGGCAAAACAAATGCAAATGTTTTTGCTTCGAGGGCAGGGGGAGCGAAGAAAACACACAATAATGAGAAACAAAAAATAGGCAAATGATTTACTGAGATAAGCTAAAAAATGTTTTAAACAACAAATTCTATTAAAAAAATAATTTGATTTACAACATTCTCTATTACTAGAGAGAAACATGTTTAAAAAAAAGAAACGAATAAATTTTAAAGGGCTTACCCGACGATTTTTAGTTTTAAACGGTTTATACGTTTTGGCCTTGTGTTTGGCACCACCCAAGTGAAGTTTCTTCATGGTGACACAAAATTCAATTCACTTCAATATTTTCAACAACAACAACAAAACTTTTAATTATGCAATTAAGCAGTAATTTAAGAACACTTTAATTATATTTGCTTTAAGTTGCACAAATAAATTTGAAATAATTTATTTTTTAATTTTTATTTTGATTTTATAGAACAGGCCTTGGATTTTTTTTTCTGCTTCTTAAAAATACATTTTTTTTTTCTTTTCTCTTTACTTAAGTAATTTTATTAAAAACCACTTTCTTTTATTTTTTTTTTTGCATTTATTTTTTCCCAATTTCTTAGTAATTTTTCTTAAATTCTATACAAAATTATTTCAGACAAAACCCCCCTTGGAAAAACGGATAAAAACAAAAGAAACGCACACAACCGATTTCCGTCAGACAAAAATTTCAACTGATTTGATATTTTTAAGTCAAAACGATGCGACAGAGACAAAATTTTATTTGATTCTGTAGTTTTTTTTTCTAATTTTATTTTCAAATATTCAATTCGCAACATCATCATGAGCATCATCATCAACGCCAGTACCATTAATAATAAAGAAATAGAAAAACAATGTTTTTCTTGTTGATATTGTTATTCTTGTATTATAGTTGGCGTTTTTTCAATTTTTTTTTCAAAATTTTTGTATCTTGTTTGAAATTTTATTTGTTTTCAAATACGTATTCGAATAAGTATTCAAAATCGTAAAATGTTTTGTTTTTCCAAAAACTTTTGTTGTAGTTGTGTAGTATTTTACATATGAATTGTTTAATTTCGTTTTTATTTAGACGTCTATGACGTTTTAGATGCTGGTAATTGTTTAAGGAGGAGGATTTTCCAAGAAAAAAAAAGATTATTTAAAAAAATATTGAAATGATGAGAAATATTTAAAAAAATAATTTTTGAAAAAACTTACAAAGGCGTCTGGTCAGAACATCTGCCATTTAGTGGAAAAATAAAAAAGCTGGAATTTCAGCAATTTACAGTTCGTTTGTGTCCACAATACATACAACACAGCCCTGCAAATTTGGACTTTTTTGTGCAAATAAAATGGCGGATCCAATATGGCGGTCAAGTAAATCTGATTAATTTTTATAAACCTCGATCGCCATATTGGATCCGCCATTTTGAATTTTTTAAATCTGAATGAAGATCTGTAATCAACGACTCCAAAAACCCCTGAGTAACAATTTTCAAGTAAATCTGATTAATTTTTAAGGACCTCCGTAATTGTTTCTTTTTCTCTTGCAGTCCTTGACATAAACCCACCCTCTACTTTGAGGGGTAAATGCAAACAATTTGGCTTTGGGCACATTTTAAACAGCAAAGATCAATTGTCAATTTCTGATAATAGCGATGGTTCTAGCACGTCAGTGTTTAGCTCTACAATTTTTCAAAAATGGCCAAAAACGCTCTTTTTCTCGAAAACCTGACGTGATGGTAAGTTGTTGAAACCAGATTCGTGTTCAGCGCCCAAACTGCCTTCGGAAACACCTGGAGCCATCTTATTTGCAAAACCAATGCAGGGCTGTGTAATTAGTCATTACAACCCTTCAGTAAGGATTGCAACCTACCTTCACACACCACCAATGTTGTGTGCGTTAATTTTATACATGAGTGGCGAGACCTACAGTTTAAAGCCGAATCCGAGTGACAGATTTTTGACAAACTTTTTATGGCAATTTTATTTGTTCTCAGAGTTTCTGCCATAAATCTGCTGAGAGGAAGTCGCCGAAGAAATATTTTCCTATTTTCGTTTTGATGTCTGAACTGGAGTTTGAACAGTGGCCTTACGTCTAATAAGCCAGCACACTACCAACTAGACTACGGCAACTTCAATGGAGATTGTTATGATACTCTCTTCATAGATCGACCACAATGGAGATTGTTATTATACTCTCCACCTCAAAAAGACGAAACCTTAGCACACACACTTACTTGATTGCAAATTTCAAAGTACAGACTCCATAGCTTATCATATTAGATCATTTCATAGCTCATTCCATCTCGATTTTTCACAGCAATAAATTCTCCTATTACAGAACCATTTCGTTTAACTCGATTAATTTTTTTTTTCTTTTTTATAAGCATTTTTGCCGTAGGCCTTCTATTGCATCTGTCCACCAAAACAAAAGTGCTTTGACTTCTCTTACCGATGGTTACGACATTAAGGGCCATTATTACAACTTACCGTTAAACTTGGATTTAGTTAAAGGTACCTTTAGCTAAAGAGAACTGTAAAGTTACCTTTAACTTATTTTCGTTATTACAACTTACAAATAAAATTTTTCTAAAAATATGGCAGTGCCGGAGCAATGTCGATAAAACTGCTCAATTATACAAGTTTTTTTTTAACGCAGTGGCAACCGCGGCCTGCGTTTTTTTTTTTTTTTGTTGTATATGCTCATTTTATTTAAATTTGAAGTTGCCATAATGAAAATAATATATAATATGGCAAGTTCAAACATAAAGCGACCTTTAAATGTTAAAGGTCCCTTTAGCTTAAGGATCACTTCTATCTTTAATGGGGACGCATAATAACGAAAAACAATTTATCTCCCCGTTAAAATACTCCCTTTAGTTAACGACAAATTGTAATAATGGCCCTAAATGTTATGTATGGTCAGACTTCCAACGCGCAGCTGAAATATGCAATACGAGTAAAAAGTTACAAACGTTTGAAATACGGATATAAAGAAGAGTGTTGGAAATATCATGTACCGATTAATTTCAAAAAAGCAAGAAACTAGGAGATTGTACTCCAAAAACGATATAGATTGAAGGGGAATACGTTGATTCAAAAATATTCCACAAAATATAAAACTACGAAAAGAATGCATTCGTGTAGCTTGTATATTCCGAATAATACCATACATACAGATATTACTATCTAAAACTGGTTTAAATTGTTGTCGGAAAGAGTTGTGTGAAAGAGGAATAAAGAATGTAACTTAGATTCATATTTTAAGACCCAGAAAGACTTCTGAAGAAAGGGCTTTTCTCAAAGTATCCAGTATCATGGTGTACTTTTACAGAAAGTTATGCGTGGTTAACGTTCCCCTGTAGGGGGCATACAAACAATATCACGCAAACTTCACTCATGTAAAAGAATATTGGCAAAATTGACCCAATTCTACAGACAACAGACAGATCTCGCCCGACATGAATATATGCAGAATAAAATTGGACCAGAATTTATCTTAAGATGCTCTTAACCCCTTGGTTAAACACTTCCAAAGACTTAGAATAGGTAGAAAGAAAAGAAGTCTACAGTAAATCTTCTCAATCATTATACGGCTTTTGAAACCCCTAGTTGAAGGACTCTTAAACACTCTGGATTTACTGACTGAACTACACTTTCATAATACTTTAATCAATTTGAAGAATGCGCAATATTTGCTAGTTGGCGTGAATTTCAATGAAAATCTCTTAATTTACGCGGACAACCAGACTGGGATTAAGTGTTTAAAGAACATATTCAACGACAATGAATTCTTGTCCATGAATGCCAAGGATTTCTGAAGGAAATTTCCAATTAATCAAAGGAAACTTTTATATGAGTTCTGGGATATGGGAATACATACATACATACATACACGATTCGTTATTACAACCCTTTTGTGAGGATTACGACCTAGTTTCTCACACCACTTATGTTGTGTGTGTTAATTTTATACATGAGTGGCGGGATCTACAGTTAAAAGTCGACTCCGAACGACAGATTTTTGGGAAACTTTTTCATGGCAATTTTATTTACTCTCAGATTTTTTGCCAGAAATCTGCTGAGAGGAAGTCTCCGATAAAATATTTTTTTTCATGTTTCATTTTGTTGGAGATGTTTGACCAAGGGTTTGAAACGAGGAATCATGTCTAATAAGGCAACAAACTACCTAAGGCGACTGGGATATGGGAATATCGTTGGAAATTGAATTGCTGATGCGATGGCCAGGGCGGGAAAAGAGCTCGAAATTTCCCCTATGTTACAGAGTATATGTATTCTCATTACCTCAATCAAAAGGGCAGCAAAAGGGTACGTGGTATATTGCTAGACTGTACGAGACAGGAATGGAAAAGGGGAATATCGAATGTCGTGAAGTTACGGGTTATTCTTAAGATGAATATTCCAGGTACTCACACATGCATAACACACATAATTGACCATTACAACCCTTCAGTCAGGATTACGGCCTAGCTTCTCACACCACTCATTTTGTGTGCATTAATTTTGTACATGAGCGGCCGGACCTACAGTTTAAAGTCCACTCCGAACTACAGATTTTTGAGAAACTTTGCATGGCAAAGGGAGTTTTTGCTCTCAGAGTTTTTGCCTGAAATTTGCTGAGAAGAAATTGCCAAAGAAATATTTTCCTATTTTCGTTTTGATGTCTGACCTGGGGTTTGAACCGTGGCCTGACGCCTAACAAGCCAACACACTACCTACTAGATTACGGCGAACACAATATTCATAATATTCATATTAGTCTGGTTATAATGTGTTACATACTAATCGTGAATCTTTTCTTCATTTTCCCTTTCGATAACTGAGTCTTTAAATAAGTTTCTTTAAATTGTCGTTAACTACATGGGTAAACGAAACCACTTTTTTTTTACAAAAACTTGATTTTATTTGAAAACTATTAGGACTCTATTGGATTTCAATAGCTGTAGTTTTTTCACGTGCTGTCTTCACGCATTTTTTAAAAATCTACCTCGTACCCTAGTTTACAATACACATTAAAAGTTTCCATATGACAATACAATGTAAAATATTTCATAACTAAAGAAAAGAAAAATTTATTCGAATATAAAAAAAAAACGAATCGCTTTTAATATTGAACAACAGTTACTATACTTTATTCGAAAGTGCTTACCTTTGAAGAAAATATAACAAAAAATAAAAACGATGACCCAATGTCTTAATTTAACTCGTAATTATTAAGTTAGAATTCATATAAAAACCTTACTCTATAGACAACTTATAATCAGTTCAGTTCAACGCATTTCATATTGCAAACCACGAGCAACAATCAACAATTCAACATGAAAACTATCGCCGTACTTTTGGTCGTTTTAGCTGTCTGTGCTGCTGTATCTGCTCACAATTATTATAATGGCAATGGCAAACCCGATGACAATGGCAAAGGTTCTGTAATTCCTGCTCCTCCCTGTCCTAAGAACTATTTGTTTAGTTGCCAGCCTAATTTGGCGCCTGTTCCTTGTGCTCCATCCTCAAGCGGCGGCGGTGGTGCTTATAATTATGCGGGTGCCCATTCCGAATATGTGCCAACAATTGCAAATGCTCCCCATAATTATCATGGATTGACACAGAATCTATTGCAATACCCCAACTATTATCATCACCATCACTGAAGACCGGTATTGAGTGGATATTATTCGTTGATTGTCATTGTTTGTTATTTGGCTTATGATTTGATTGTTAATATAAAAAAATTATTAAAAATATTCAAAAGAAAAATAAAAAATAAACAATTTTAAGCATCAAAAACTTAAAATTTTTGGTGTAAAAAAATTATTTGAAAGGAGTCGAATATTGTTTTATGGAAAATGTTACAATGCTGGATGTGATTCTATTGTGCACTATGGGGAGACATCCACTGCGTTTATGTTGTTCTCTTTAATATTCATTCGATTTTAGAATTCCAAAAAGGGACTTCTAGTATGAAGATCAGGAAATTCTCGGTAACACCTTTGTCAATTACATCGACTCCTCTAAAATCATGAACAGCGTAGGATGTGGCACATATACTCAGCCACAAATGTATACATACGGATAACAAATTTCAGAAATTTTTTAACTAATCCGTTCTCGTTGAAAATCTTTGTAATTGTCTGACAACTTTCGTCGATTTTAAGACGGTCTTCGTTAAAAAAGTTCTGAAATTTGTTAACCAATCTGTTTTCGTGGAAAATATTTGCATTGGTTCATAAATTTGTGAAATTTGTAAATCGGATGTATACCTTTGTGGGCCTGTGCAGGGCCACAATTCAGTTCAATTTCAGAAATTTTTTAACCAATGCAAAAGACCGTCTTAACTTAAGGAAACTATAAAGATTTTCAACGAAAACGGATTAGTTAAAAAATTTCTGAAATTTTTTACCCGTATGTATACTTTAGTAACTGTGTGTACATATATATATTTGAGGTTCTGACGTTAAACTTTCTTATAAGCTACCCTACCACTGTACTGCTTTTCAGACTAGTGTCTTTGCCACTTTGAAAGCTTCGCAATGTTTGTTGGGTGGTATAATATTCACTAATACAATATAACTGCTATCAAGCCCTTAAAAGCTTTGCCTCGACCTCTGTCTTTGTTTATGAATGCCGAGGAAATTTCAGATCAATTAAAGGTAACTCTGATATGGATTTTAGGAAACACGGATATCATTAGGAGTTGTATTGCTGATGTAGTCGTCGTAGTATATTAGGTAGTATGTTGGCTTATTAGACGTACGTCCGCGGTTCTAACCCCAGATTTTAAAAAATATTTCTTCGGCGACTTCCTCTCAGTAGATATCTGCCAAAAACTCTGAGAGAAAATAAAAGTGCCATGAAAAGTTTTTCAAGAATTTGTCGTTGGCTTTTAATAGTTATAAAAATTAACACACACAACCTAAGTGGTGTAAGAAGCTATGTCGTAAAGCTATAACGGGAAGCCTACAGTCTCCAACATTATAAAGCTCATAGGTGTTTCGATTGCTTCAGGTATTGTCAGATCATTTTTAAAGGGAAACTTCAAACCTCTCTTGCAACATAAACCTACTAGACCCTGTTAGACTGATGTCGAAAAGAAGAGAACTGATATTCCTCTGTTGCATAACTTTTCATACTTCTCATAACTTCACAGTCCATTGTTCTGTTGGAAGATATGCCGATTGACTTGGCATTCTTCTTCAAACTTCTGCATTAACTGTGCCTCTGAAGTCTAGAACAAAAATTGTTTTTCAACTGTTGTGCCAATAAACAGCTCTGCAACGAGGAGGCAGAGTTACGTAAGTTATCAAGATTATGAAGCCTCCGATTAAGATTCTATTGAATTCCGACTGTTACATCCTTATTGATTTCAACCTCTTACAAAAGTATTGGCGAGAGCACATAGCTCTGGCATACACTTGATCGTAAAGCATGAACTACTGGATGTCTCATAATTACTGGGTGAAACTAATTACATGCTTGTTGAAAGTAGCAAATGCTCTTTTATAGCATATGAAAAGTAAAAATAGTAATGAGTTCCATTCGACCTATTGCTGTAGAATTATGTGGAACTAGTTTACTTGATCAACACAACTTATATCATGTCTGCTGGTTTATATATCAGCGATGTTTTCATTGTTGAAAATTGCTTTGCAATATAATGAGAGACAGTATCTTTCGGATGGTGTTTACTAATGATACTCCTTACTAATTAGCTAATTCACTGAAATAATATGTATTAATTTGCTACATCCATAACACTTGTTGGCTTCAAGATATCAAATGGAATATTGAAATTCCCGTCTGCTTTGTCGTTCTTGAGACTTGATGGAAGGAAAATATAATTTTCAGATCATTCAGTTTTCTTTCGAATGTTTATGAGTAGACGATTTGGTCTATTAGAAACCATGTAAGTCATGCACTAATACTCCCGACAGTTTCATGTAATTTCTAGCATTCAATGCATTCATACAAAATACAGAAAACTCCACAAGTTATCACATAATTGAATCCTCTTGGACTATTCTCTTTATCTGTTATTCGAGGTTGTAAAATATTATCAAGTCTGCTACCAGTAGTTTTCATTTGTCAATGCAATTATTGACCAGGTGCCTTCTCTTATCTTATTCGGCACGGTGATGTTTGCTAATAACATTAGTGCGGTTCTGTATAGCTCACGTGTTCAGATCTTAGGCGTAATCTTAATTCGTAATAACATCCTGGTAACAGACCTAAGTTAGAAGACTTCAAATTAAAAATTTCCCAAAGAATATATTGAATACTGAAAGAAATCTTTCAGTCAGAATTATAAACTAGTTTCTCAAACCATATATCTCGCGTGTGTTTATTTAATACATGAGTGGAGGGATTTGCAGTTTAAAGGCGACTCCGAACGACAGATTCTTGAGCAACTTTTCATCGCAATTTTATTTACTCTCAAAGAGTTTTTGCTAGAAATCTGCTGAGAAGAAGTCGTCGAAGAAATGTTTTTTCATATTTCGTTTTGTTGAAGATGTCTGGGCTGGGGTTTGAAACATTTTTTTTTCTTTTCATTTTTTTTTATTGAATCTTCATTAATAATGAACTAACAATAATTATTCAAATCTTAAAACTACAAAGACAATCTTAAAACTAAAAGAAAATCTTGAAATCAAAACAAAAATTATATATTTATTTAGCCATTGCCAAATAAAATAAAATATTCAAAAATAAAATTCAATAATAATAATAATAAATAAAATATTCAAAAATAAAGTATCATGTCCCTCATCTTCGGCCGAGCGCAAGAGTATCCTTTCTCTTTAAACGAATATGGCCAGTGTGACGTAAAATACCACGGACTAATGGATTTATGTGGCCATCTAGATTATCTAAATACTTTTCAGCACATCTTGTAATTTCCATTTTAACCAGCGGGACGTCCAGATCTTTGTGAATATTCGAGTTTTTGATATACCAAGGGGCGGCAGTGATCATTCGTAAAATTTTATTTTGGCGCCTCTGAATTTTCTCCACGTTTGAAGCTGAGGCAGTACCCCATAGCTGTACTCCATAACAGCAGGGCAGGTCTCTCTTCGCAATGTAAAGGTTACGTGGGAGCATTTTTGTTCGTTAACCTTTATCCTCCATTTCTTCAACCATTCTTCCAGTAGGGATACTTGTTCCTGTAAGAACTGCGATGCAATCTGTGGGTTCATATGTACGCTTAAAAATGCAGTGTCGTCAGCAAATGTGGAAGTATGTATGTTTTCACTTATCGGCATGTCAGCTGTAAATATCAGGTATAAAACAGGACCTAGTATGCTACCCTGAGGAACACCGGAGTTAATTTTTTAAGGGGATCTTAAAAAATTACCTTGTTTAATTACAAATTTTCTATCACTTAAATAGCTCTTCAATATTTCATATATATTTTCAGGGAATATTTGCTTCACCACATCTTATCGAAAGCTTGAGAGACATCAATGAAGAGTGCAGAACAATGACCACAGGTCTAATAAGCCAGCACACTATTTTCTAGATCACAATGACTTTATGCATACATACATAATTCGCCATTACAACCCTTCAGTCGGGATTACGGTCTAGCTTGGTTCAAAAATCTGTCTTTCGGAGTCGACTTTAAACTGTAGGTCCCACCACTCATGTATAAAAAATTAACACACACAACATAAGTGGTGTGAGAAAGTAGGACGTTATACAATGGGTCAATTCGACCTCCGGGTACTGTACTTATCTTAATTGTCAAGTACACGTCCTCTAACCTAACGTAACCTAAGCTCCTGACAAATTCATATTTGACTGACGAAGCGCATTTTTGGCTCAATGCGTACATCAGCATACGAAATTGCCGAATTTAGTATGAAGCCTTTCCAAAGGTAGTTCATTATCGGTTAATAATTCCTGAGAGATACACTGTTTGGCGTGGGTTGTAGATAGAAGCATACTTGAACTTTGTGAACTTTTTCTAGATCGAAGAAAATCGCAACGTTACCATTAATGAAGGAACACATCATGTGATGATTGCTGATCCAAGAACTATACTACAGTCCTCGATAGTCCTATAGGATATCATGCTTTTACGGCAATATCTGAGTTCGGTATTCCTGTGAAGCTAATACGGCTGTACAGAATGACGTTCAGCAACTCCTGCAGTTCCGTTAGAACCTTTTGATATCATGTGAGATTTCAGACAAAGTTAGCCCTTATCACCCGGTTCTTTAACTTCGTCATGAAGAGATTTTTATAGAAAGCAGTAGTGCATCGTATTAGCACTATTTCCCGCAGAAATGTACAGTTGCTGGCGTACGCAAGCTACATTTACATCATTCAATTGCCTTCAGCGGGAGTCTATCAAGATGAGCCTGGAAGAGAATGAAACAAAAACGGAGTATATGTTGTCAACAAGTGGCGACATGTGGTATATCAGATCCTAGATTACGGCCGATAGCGATGCTCCCGATGTTGTCAGTTGATTTGTTGGCCATACGTCTATTAAGCCAACACACTACCTACCAGATTACGGCGACCTCTAGTAGGTATTCGTATTCACATTCTTCCATTTTGACTAAATGTTGAATTGGCACTATCCGTGAGGAAGGCTGTCTGGCAGCCTTTAGGGGACTGAAGGTGCTTCTGATGTTTATTCGACAGCGACTTCATGAAGGTTCTATTTGCGGAATTTAATAAAACAATTCTATTGAAAATGTGAACCAAATTTGACAGTTAGCTCGATTTAAATTTTTAAAGATTTAAAGGATTCCCATACAAACATACTCGGTCATTACAAACCTTCAGTCAGGATTACGACCTAGCTTCTGATATCACTTATGTTATGTGTGCTCCTATACAAAACCATTTCAAAAATAAGAGAAAAAAAATATTTTCAAAATTTTAAATTTTATTTGTTTACATCCTTTTGCTAACAAGAAAAATTATATTCTGAAGCAAGTCGACTAACAATCGACTAAAGCCTAGTTTTCATTAGCGATATGTCCATAAAAATTGTGATATTCATCCAAAGGCTGCTGTAATTCCTGATAGCCATAGTGAGTGTTAAGAATTATGGGTACATTTTCAGAATAGGCACCAGTGCCACTATCAATGGTAGAAGAGACACATGGAACAGGCTCTAAATTTGGTTGACAACTAAACAAATAGTTCTTGGGGCAAAGTACAGCTGGAATATTCGAACCAACATCTCCATCACAACCACCGGGTTTGCCACATCCAGGAGGCTCGCCATAAAAACCCCCAGACACAACAGTTAAGATGGTAGAGATAGCACATATAGCTGCAATGATTTTCATAATGAAAATTTGACGAACAATCTTAAGAAAAATTTTCAATTTGAGATTAAAATCAACTGATGCTTTGTAGTTGAACAGAAGAGTTTTTATAGAAATTTTAATTTTCTTAAACTTTGTTTCCTATTCTGTAAATAAATCACTCTTTGATTTGTTGTTGTACATTTTTTTAAAATTTTTCTGTACCATCTTCAAAATTGGTGGTAAACGATTCATTTAATGTTAAACTATTTACATAAGTGCTCATCATCATTTTCGTTAAAAAAAAAAATTAAATAAAATAATTTAAAAATTTTTGACCTCATTTCATGCAATTATTGTCTTTTGCTGAATAGTATTTAATTTAACATTTATTGTAATTAAAAATACGTTGCTAAAAATTAAATATTTTCAAAATACTTGTTTAACATTCTTTAAGCGCCAATCGACAATTTTTTTTATTTTTATATAAATTTTTTTCATAAAATTTATATTTTTTATAATTTTTTTTATTTTTAAGAAATTAAGGGGACTTTAGCAATTAATGCTGAATACAACATGTTCCTTCATACTTAAAATAAAGGGTTTGTTTCTGACATACTGGATAGAAATTCTGGGATTTTACAAATTTGTTAATTTTTTCAGGGAAACATACTATCCTAAGGGGAGATTTTTAATAAAGTTGTGGGTCTAATCAAAAACACTGAACATCCGCACAAGTGAAGAAATTATTTATAATTTATTTTCCAACAATTCGCTAAAGATCTCACCAATGGCAGTTATTAGGTTTTAGGCTTCTAGGGCTGAAATTAATTGTTGATGCCTTGTACCAGTATACGAGAAGCTTTACGTGACATAAAACTTGATATAATGTTGTCAAATAGTATGTCCGTGGAGTCAATCGCACTGCTTTAAAAGGTATGATTAATTGTTTACAAAACTCGTGGGTTAAAGAACTGAGGGCCGCGTGGCATATGCCACAATGTTATTGAAAGCACATGGTAACAAAGTCTTATTCTTCCACAATACAGTGAACGTCAAAAGAAACGATACACTATGGATAAAACTCTAACAATCACCAAACTCAACCTTTACCACTTTAGGAGAGTATATACATACATACATACATAATTGGTCATTACAACCCTTCAGTCAGGATTACGACCTAGATTCTCACACCACTTATGTTGTGTGCGCTAATACATGAGTGGCGGGACCAACAGTTTAAAGTCGACTCCGAAAGACAGATTTTTGAGAAAATTTTCATGGCAATTTTATTTACTCAGAGAGCTTTTTTGCCAGAAATCTGCTGAGAGGAAGTCGCCGAAGAAATATATTTTCATACTCCGTTTTGATTGAGATGTTTGACCTGGGCCTCACGTCTAATAAGCCAACATACTACCATCGTGTAAAAGTTATTTTGGCAATTGCAGTGTCCAAATTTTAAATCTGAAGCATAAATCAAGCTGAATTGGATCGATGATATTATTTATGTTGGCTTAGATAGTGGCTTATTTGCACGAACCTGCGTCCTAAGAAACTCCCTGTCAGAAAAAGTGTAACGGTGTCAAATCACCCAGTTCACACCACCATAGCTTGTATGTATGTATGTGATTGCGAAACCATGGCAGATATTTAACGAAGTTATATTCCACAAATAGCAGCAATAGGCTTTTCGAACAAATAAAATTGGTACGGATTTTGTTTTATTTAAATTTCAAAATAGGAAGAGCTTAAGCCTAGAGCCTTTATTTGTCCAAACATCTGTAACTAGATCCAATAATTTATTGGTAATCATGTCATATTGGTAAAAAGTTGGTAACATTTTGAGTCTAAGTAGGCTATTTATTAAAAAAAAGGAGAATGCGGATAGGTCGACTGAATACTTTGTATATTTATTGTATAGGTAGTATGCGATAAAATTATATAAAAAAAACATCAAAAAATTAAACAATTTCATACGAAATATTTGTTTAAAATACACCAGAAACTTTTTAACTTAAGTGTTAATAAAATAATTAAATTTGTTTAAACATTTTCCTTATAATTTTTATTTTTTGTATGTTTTAAAATTTGAAAAAAATTCACCACGGCTGTATTAAAAAATTATCATTCGAACGTTTTGTAATGTAAAGCTCTAAATATGAAATACACCACTTTAACGCCTGCATTTTTATTTTAAAATTGCTTCCACAATCCTCCTATCGTTTATTTAACAAAATAAATTAATACTGGGTTTGTGCATTTGCTAAGCATGGTTATTCATTTGACTACTAGATGGCACAGAAATATGCTTGTTACGTATATCTTTCCATAAGAAATTAAACTTTTATATACGCCATTAGAATGAATTGCCAACTGACGAGAAAGAATGTTTATGTTCAAGTTCCAACTGCAAACACGTTTGTGGAAACATAATCCACAGTGGATGAAACATTTTGAGGTGTGGGGAACATTCTGTGTAGATTTTCAGCATAGCAGACTATGACTGATGGTGAATTTAATGTATAGTACACCACACATTTTGATTTTAACCCTGGACGGTTACTCTTCGTTGAATCGACGAACACTTTAACCCCAATTGGTTACTGTTTGTCGAATCGACGAAGCTCATTTACTCTTTATCATATAACTCTTTTATGTTTGACTAAATTTCGCTCTTTTTATCAACAATGTTGGTTGATAACGACAGCTTATAGTGAGTAAATGTACCCTGGCCACCCATTTTTTAATACTGGATGGTCATATTTGTAAAAAGAGAGAAATTTGGTTAAACATAAAGGTGTTATATGATAAAGAGTAAATGAGCTTCGTCGATTCGACGAGCAGTAACCAATTAGGGTTAATAAATACATTCCCAGATGGCCATTTATTAAAAACGAAAAGGAACGGCTCCCGTAGCATTGCAAGTTTTATAAAGACAGACAGTGCTTTCTAGATAAATCCAAGCTCTTTGTTAAGCCACATAAAAGTCTCTGTAACCGGAAAATGGTCGAACACTGATAAAATTCAGAGACAGAATTCAAAAAGATACAGGGAAGGGTATGCGTTAATGTAACCGTAGTAATGAGAACTTGTACTTTTTAATCGTGTTGAATATGGTAGTGAGGAACAGAGCCATGGTGAGTATGGTTAGGATAATGGTAGACAGGTTTAAAGCAAAATTTATCAAACGTTGTTTGCAGTCTTATTAGACGTGAGGTCACGGTTCAAGCCTTAGGTCAGACATCTCCAACAAAACGGCGACTGCATCTCAGCAAATTTGTGAAGGAAACTCAGAGTAAATAAAATTGTCATGAAGAAGTTTCTTAAAAATCTGCCATTCGGAGTCGATTTTAACACTTTCACACCCACGTTTTAATTCATGTTTGTCGCCTATGTCGGTATATAAGACGTTATTAATTATAATTGTTATTAAAAATAAATGCTTTTAAGAGAACGTGACTCTCAGGTATTTTCTTTCGACAGTTGAAGTGTTAAAGATTTAAATATTTGGTATTACGTATCGTCTAATATCATGATCAAATGCAGCCTAGTGCCACCAGTGGTACGAATCACCCGATAAGGCATAATAGTGCAGGCCGGCGTGAACGTGCCGCCATCCATGTATAAAGTTAACACGCACAAATTAAGTGTTGTGTGAACCTAAGTCGTAATCCTGACTGAAGGGTTATAATGGCCAATTTTGTTTGTATGTATGTCATGATCTGAATGATCTGATCTAGAATGCCGGACAGTTAACTGTAAGGTAGACAGTACTCATAAACTTTATGAATATGGGAAATACTTGGCAATGGCGACTGAGTTACTAGAACAAATGGAACTATTTGGTTGCCACCTGCTTCTTTATAAGAGGGGCCATTCTGTGATATACAAGTGGGTCAAGGATAAGTACACATTCGTCTCTGGCCCACAGTGAAATATTTAGAGTGCATAGGGAAACTCCTGAGTTTCTTTCAAGTGAAAGTTTACACCATCGAAAGATGTCATCAATTTAACTTGTACAAGAGGCACAGGGGATAAGACATGAATATACTATGTCACAGTGATAAACAGACTCGTGTGAAATGCGAAAGGAAATATGAAAATTGTTCTCAAATCAAATTGGTTTGAGACAATTTAAACTATTGTCGGATAATTACAATAGAAAGTGATTACAGTTATGCATCAGACCATCCACAAATAGCCTGAGGATATTATTGGCATTTTAGTGGCCACTGTAGACTTAAAAAATATTTGTTTTAGAATAGATAACGAAACAAACCTATTGTAGACCCCGAAATGAGGAAAATGAATCACCAGAACAAATACTTGGAACCTATGCGAAATACATACATACATAATTGGTCATTGCAATCCTTATATCAGGATTACAACCTAGCTTCTCAAACTACTTATGTTGTGTGTGCTAAATATTACACATGAGTGGCGGAACTTACAATTTAAAGTTGACTACGAACCACAAATTTTTTGAGAAGCTTTTCAGGGCAATTTTATTTACTCTCAGAGATTTCAGAAAAACGCTGATAGGAGTTCGCCGAAGAAATACTTTTTTCATATTCAGTTTTGTTGGAGATGTCTGGCCTGTGGATTGAACCGTGTCCTCACACCACATACTAGACTACGACGACTGTTAACCTCAACTTGGAGAATAAATATTTAAGTATGAAACTTAGCAGAAAATACCTGAGTGTTTATCAAGTAATAGGCAGAGAGTTGTCCTTACTGGGACAAGGGCATCAATATTAGGGAATACATCTCAAACGATACGGTACATAGTTGAGGGAAATATAAGAAATATTTACCATTATGCGCCAATGACAAAAAGCATTAAAAAAAATAAAAAAAAAACTTTAAATTCAAATGAAATTTGTATCAATTTTTAATGCCATTTTAATTTGTTTGCCACTATAATTGAAAAGACACACGTACATCATGTATAATGGCAGACTACCGATTGATTGCTGGTATTACCATCACCATCATTATCAGCAGCATCACTGTTGTATGACGACGATACACTCTTCGTCTACTGCAATAACTATACACGACTTATGACTCCAGGTCATGTCTGCTCAATACAGTCAAACAAATACCGTTATTGGTTTATATTGAAAAAAAAAAACACGAAGAATCTTTAACACATTTTTTTTTGCTTCCATATAAAACCCTTAATACCCATACCCTAATAAAATAAAAACAACAAATTTGTATGTATGTGTGTATGTATTGATCTAAATTTGTTTTCGCTTAATTCGAGGAATAAGAAAAACAATAACAACAACAATATTGATACATACGCAAACGTCAAATAGTTAATTTTCATTCCTTTTTTTATTGCTTTTGGTTTCCAAAGTAGATTAACTGTGAGTTTGACCGTGAGTAATTTTTTTTTTGATTCATAGTTAAAGTTCGTCGTTGTTGGAGTATGAAATTTTTGAAAAAATAAAAAAATCTGGTTTTTTTTTATATGAAACCCATCATTAAATTAAGACACACCGCATCGCATGTGTATAATTATCTTAAAAAATTTGATTTGATTTGATTTACTTTATGGTACAAAAGTACACAAATGTATGTATGTATGTACATATGTAGCCATAGATAGTCTGTTTATAAATCAATACACACATGAAAATGTATTAGAAGGTACATACGTGGATACGTTTATTCGATTGCATTAGTATTTCGTTTACGTACATTGTTTTTGGAGGAAATTATTCCATGCCATTGCGTTTAAACACACATCGTGTGGACTTTAGAATTAGAAATATTATGGACATTCACTTCAAATACTCAATAATATTTAAATAATCTTAAACTAAAAACCAAGATTTAATAGAGTCTCATTGTACTTCTGAAGTCCCCTTAGTCTACAAGGTAATGTGTTGGCTTATTAGACCTGAATCGTCAGTTCAAACCCCAGGTCAGATATCTCCAACCAAACGAAATACGAGAAAATATTTCTTCAGCGACTTCCTCTCAGCAGATTTCTGGTAAAAACTCTGAGAGTAAATAAAATTGCCATGAAAAGGTTTCTCAGAAAATCTGTCGTTCGGCATCGACTTTAAACTGTATTTCCCGCCACTCATATAAAATTAACACACACAACATAAGTGGTGTGAGAAGCTAGGTCGTAATCTTGACATACAATGACCAATTTTGTATGTATGTATGTAGGTTATGTTAGAGGACCTGTACTTGGCAATTAAGACAAGTACAGTACCCGGAGGCCGAATTGGCCCATTGTACATGTATGTATGTACGTTATTGTATTTTTATTTTTAATTCCTTTGTTGCTAAATTTTCGAAACCAAACTGCTTATATCGGCTCCTCCAAAACGGACCTTCAAATTTTGACAGTTGCTAACGGCCATCTTGTTGAAGCTACATCTGTCAAATTAGTTGTCATTTGTTCAGTCTGTTTTGTCAAATTACATGTGCAAATAATAAAATTGTTTTATCAAAATGGATATTCTGTTCGAGCAATGTTTTTAATAAATTCGGGTCCACTGGTTCAACGTAACAGAAATTCTCGGCCTTCACTGGCCACAACTTACAGAATTTTGCATCGTGACTTTTTCCTGCTCGGAGCTGCGATTTGACACCGTTGGACTATTATTTGTGGGGTGCCGTCAAAAATAAGTGTTACGCCGACAAGCCAGAGACAATTGACGCTTTAAAGGACAATATTCGTGAAGCCATTGGTGAAATACAGCTGCACACAATCGATAATGTGCTTAAAAATTGGACCGATCGTGTAGGCTCCTGCATGGCCAGCCATAGACAATAACGTGTGTTCGCTGAATGGGCTCTGGAGTGTAATTTTCATCGTAAAATTATCTTAAGCGAGAGAGATCTATTTCTGGATAAATAGATTCCTGAATAAATAAACTTTTCGAATTTACAATGATACCAATCCACATGTGATCCAAGATCGTCCAATACATCACGAAAAAGTCACAGTTTAGTTAGGATTTTGGACTGCCATTCTTTGAGAATGATGTTGGCAAGGGTATTACTGTCAGAGAGGAGCACCAAAGGTCGATGGTTACGAACTTCTTTTGTTCTAATCTGAATTCGAAAATCTGGGAAGGCGATACGTGCCACATAGCTCATGCCACATTTAATATCCTTCACGTGAGATTTGAAATCATTGGTATTTCACGTGGAGGTGATGTGAACTGACCACCGAGATCGTGCGATTTGGCCACGTTAGATTCTTTCTTGTGGGGTTTTCTTAAGTCGCAGGAATGTTCGACGAAGCCAAAAACCACTATGCTTCCAAAAAGCACACATAACTGACTTACGCGCTATAGTCATGAAAAATTGGGCATATCGACTTCGTTCTACTTAGGAAAGTCGTGGCGAATATTTTAACGATTTTATTCCACACATAATGGCATCAATTGCCTATTTCGAGTATCACCGAATTGAGAAGGAGTTGTCAAAGGCTACATTTTGCTCTACCTGACACCGCTTGGTTTATATGTCAAGCAACGTAAGCGTCTGAGGGAGTCAGACCGCTGGAGAAAGCACTCAATAGGACAAACAGGTATTTTAAATGCCCTATTTCCAGAAGGGGAATGTGAGGTATTTCAGGGGTAGAAAGAAATTCGAAATTGAATAGAGGCACAGAGGTTGCAATTTCTGTACGGATTTCGGACTTCAATTTCATTTTAGGTAAGATCAGGACTACTGGACCCCGGGACTTAGTGGTATACCCAGAAACGATACGGCTGAGGCTCTTGCTAAATAGAATTCACTTTCTGATGGCGAAGCCAATCTGCCTCTTCTACGAACTTGTAGGAAAATGGCTAAGGGAGAAGGAAGAAATGCTTTGGCGATGGATCGGATTGTTATGTGTCTAGGAGTCTAATTTATACCACATCAGAGTCTAAATAGTACTAAAACAACTTTGATGCGTTTGCCGGGTTTCTCAGGGGGTACTGACTAGTCGCTGATAAGGATCTGTATTCCAGCCATTACAACTCTTCAGTCAGGATTACGGCTTAGCTTCTCACATCGCTTTTGTTATGTGTGTTAATTTTATTGATAAGTGGCGGTATCAACAGTTTAAAGTGGACTGTGAATGACAGATTTTTTGAGAAACTTTTGCAGTAAAATTTTTTTATTTATCTACAGAGAGGCAGTCGCCAAAGAAATATTTTTTAAATTTTTGTTTTTGTTTGAGATATCTGGACTTGCGTTTGATCCGTGCCCTTTCGTTTAATAGGCTAACACACTATCTGGTATGTATTCTATGTACTCTAAAGTCAAAAACCTATCATCGAAATCACTTTACCTGAATACCCATATTACTACGCTCTAAACAATACTTGGTATTTTGCTTTCCACATAATCCCTTGGTGTGTACAATACGAGTTTTTGATTTATTTTCAAGGCTTTATTATTAAAAACAGTTAAAATTGCTGTTTCGCAAACTAACTAAGGAGAGACTGAAATGTTTAATGTTTTAAGGGGAACACAAATTTTTAAATTGATTGTTAATAGATTTGCATGAGTTTTTTTTGTTGTTTTGTTTCTCAACTATTTTAAATAAAAATGAAATAAAATCCCTTTTTGATTCGCATATAAATTTTTGAATCCTGTTTCGTTGTTTGTCTTGCCAAACCTTTAAATAAATTTTTTGTAGAATTTCTTACGATAATTTGATTTCCAAATAATTTTCTTCCTGTTGCTTTTACACTTTCAATGACATGTTGAAATATCGTAAAGGGTGGTCTTTCTCGCTCTCTCTCTCTATTCAATTAATGCGCTCAAATTCATTTGGAGGATATGCTATTTGCAATTCGTTTTTATTTATTTTTATTTCAGTTTGTTACTGCAGTTTATGATTATTTTTTTTTTTGCCTTCTGTTTCTTCGTAAAATTGTCATGTTTTTCTTTCAATATTTTTGTAAGCTTTTTTTGATTTTTATTTGATTTACTTTTGTGGCCAATTTTGTTGCTTCTGATGTGAGTAGGAATGGTCAAGTAAATTAAGCAAATTGAGTTATTACCGACAAATGGTTTTTTGAGTGGCATATTGTTTTTGAATCAGAAATAATATTTTTGCATTTTGCTTGCGTCATTTGTCACAGCATAAGTTTTTTTTTCTTTTTTTTAATCAATTCAATTTCAATATTTTGTTGTATGGATTTTAGTAAAAGTTTTATTGTGTTTTAATCTTCTAAATTGATTAGTTGGTGGTCACACAATTATAGGCATGTACTTGAGCGCTAATATGTGAAGAAAAAAGTTAAATTTTTGTTTTCAAATGGAAAAAGGGCTTTCTTCTTCAATAAGGCCAATATATGGTAAGGTAATGAACCATTTTCCCTCTGTTTCTCATCTCTACAGCTTCTGCAGAAGTCATTTGCCATGTGTCCAAGATCGATATGCGTTGCATGAGCGCTTCTAATCCAAAGACCAATAATGACTTAGAAAACCTTACTCAGTTGGCTTTTTAAAATTTTAATCTGACTTTCCGTGAGCTTTCTATCTAGTTTTTGCCCTCTTCTGTCTATATCTAAAGCCGACCACCTTGCGTTAAAGCAGTCCATAATTGCGTTCTCAATTATAAGCCTGTAGGTAAAGACCTGCCCCTATGAAAGGCATTCCCAAGAAAAAAAGAAGAAAAAAAAAGAAAGTCTCAGAGACTTTAATGGTTGTGTCACATTTGGCCAGTTCATCCGTTCTGCAGTCGATATGTCCCGGTACCCACATAATATGAACGCCAACCAACCAATTCGCTCCTTCGTTGAGATGTTAGCGACTGCTATATACCAACTTAGAGTTCATTAGCACGGAGCCGAGTACTATAACTGCCGCCTGGCTATCAGAAAGTATGGCAATATATTTTCCGGAGATATTACTGACTTACTTAACTAGCCATTAACAACCCGATTATCGGATATTTAAATCCATCCAGGCGCCTCTGCTTCATGAGCGCCTTTGCCAAACTGACCACACCAATCGATGTCAGGGCTTCCTCGACTTGATCCTACCAACGCAAACAAGGTCGAATCAAATTTTCGTTTCTCCGGAGAATCCCCATCCATCTAAAAGACATGGCTGAGCCTGCCCAGCCGCTGGATGTTAATACGCTGCACAACGTCCACATCGTTGAGTAACTCATGCAGCTCATTGTTGGATTGGATGAGGAAATCATCGCCAACTCCCACTGGACCGAAGATCTTTTCTCCTGAATACTTTCAAGACTGCTGCATAACTGCTTAATAGTGTCCATGCTTCTGTGCCATAAGAACAGAAGGGGGAGGATCAGCGTCTTGTATCTTACACTCCCTAGATGATAGCGTTTTTTATAATACTCGTCCACACTTCCGACTGGCAGACGCAGCAGTGCTCCAGTAACCTTTGTATTCAGTAATGCCCACCGACTAAGAAAAAATACCCCCAACCACAGGTCCACCTAATTTGATGCCGTCAGTAAAAATCGGAATCAAATCGTTAACGATGTGTCCACTGCGCCATTTTGCCAAATCTCTCTATTGGGATTAAATGTTCCGAATTTCCCGGAGAAGTCATATCATGACATCATATAATCAATACTTCTCACAACCTCGAATTCGTTCAGCAAATGCCGTTACCAATTTTAAATCAAGCCACTCCCCACTGGACAGAGAGCGGCTTACTAATATTAGCCGCTAAGTTCCTACAATAAAGGTTAGGCGGAAGGAGAGAATAAAATAATTCCAGAGCTAACGTAGGTGTAATGTCGCCATAGTCTACTAGGTAGTGTGTTGGTTTATTAGATTAGTATGGCCACGGTTCAATTTCATGGTCAGACAATTCGAACAATAGAAATATGAAGAAATATTTCTTCGGCGACTTCCTCTCAGCAGATTTCTAGTAAAAATTCTGAGAATAAATAAAACAACCATGAAAACTTTCTCAAAAACTTGTCGTTCAGAATCGGTTTTAAACTGTGGGCTCCGCCACTCATGTATAAAATTAACAGACACAACATAAGTGATATGGGAAACTAGGTTGTAATCCTGACTGAAGGTTTGTAATGCCCAATTATGTATGTATGTAACGTTTTTATGGTATGCATGGCACCACTAGTGATGAAACATTCAGATTTTTGTATCCGCCATATCAAGTACAAGTCAGTTGTCCTATCAAAAGATTCCCACCTTACGAGGCACCTATAAGTTAAGATAGATTTTGCAACTTCTTTATAAGAGCACTGCTGGGGATAAGCAGTCACTATTCATAGACCCATTTTTTCCCCCGAACTAAAAAATTTAATCATGCTGGTTACACAGAAATCAACAATTCACGAATAAAATATTTCACTTCCCTTCGCTTAGCTATGATCCTGAGTTTAAAAGTTTATGACAGGAAATTGTTCTCTTTTTGTTTTCACATTTCCAATGTGCCTCAGTAGACTAGCACTTATTCAAACATACTTGCATACACTCACTCACTGCTCGCTCACTACGACTATTCAAACATTTCATTTGTGAGTTAGTGAGTGAATGCCATAAATGCTCTCATAAAGTACAATCGACCAATTAAACGGCAATCGTGACATACAATTGAGAGAGAGAAAATACATATTTTTTTTCCATAATTTTTTATGTCGTCTTTTGAGTTTTTGGTGTTTGGGGAAATGTTTAACAGAGACACAACGACAATCACGCGCTTGCTAAAGTGTTGTTGTTTGTGCATAATAGCTGTGGAAATTTATGTGTCATAATACTCGTATACTGACGACAACAAGTTATCACACACTCATAAACTTTCAAGTTATTGAAAATAAAACATCTGTGAGACTTAACTTACCACATAGAAAAACAGAAAGTGGAAAATAAATTCAAATGTTTCCATAAAATTTGTGTGGCATGAAAACTTTTGTAAATCACTGTATTATTCACGGATTTGCAATTTTTAAGTGCATAATTCATAAATAGACAGAAAGTGTCAATTTATTTTTGAAAATAAAAACTTAACTGTTGGCTTAATAGTCGGAAATTATTAGAAGAGAATAATAAGACTAATTGTTTAATTAAGAAAGTAAAAGTTATTAAACAAGGATGTCGGAAAACTTTCAAGAGAATTTATTTGAAAAAATTTTTTTTAAGTTAGAAATTTAAGTAGGTTTCATATGAAAAATTCTTCATAAAATCATGCCACTGCAGTGGCAATGAGTGCCATTTGCGATATGTAATGATATGCAGTAAGCTTGAATGGAATTATTAGGTATGTAACCCAAGAATTATGACCTGGATGTATACCATGATGGATAGAACAAAACTGAAAGAAGCATGATGCATAAACAAGTGTGGGGCAATTAAAACCTGACCTTTAGCGGAGTTCGAAGCTCTGTTAGATCCAAGTCCAAGAAGAAGAATGGGACACAAGTCTAATTTGCACTTCATCAGGGGGGTTTCGTGATTTAATGACAGTTGACAGCTCCCGCCTTCGCTGTTCCCTGAATGGAGTTAGTCGACTCTTGGGAAATGCTTTGCAACAAGACTTAGTAACAAAAATGATTATAGTAATCTAGAAATAGACGCTGTATCTAGTCGGCTTATTAGACGTGAGGCCACGGTTCAAACCCCAAGTCTGACATCTCCAACGAAACAAAATATGAAAAAATTTTCGGCGACTCCTATCAGCATATTTATGGCAAACACTCTTGAGAGTAAAAGAATTGCCAGGAAAAGTTTCTCTGTCGTTTGGAGTCAACTTTAAAATGTAGGTCCCACCACTAATGCATAAATTTAAGACACACAATATAAATGTTGTAAGAAGCTATGTCGTAATCCGGACTAAAGGGTTGTAATGAACGCTTATGTATGTATACACGGCTGTGATCCAGTTACTTACCGGAAACTAGTAAGTTCTCTGTGAAAACCTCAGTAGATAGTCTCACGTTGGCTTTCTTTAAACGCAGAAGCACGCTTGTTTGAGCACTTATATACTTCCTTATATAGCACAACATAGGCTCCTATATAACAACCTGATCCACCCCTAAACGCTTCTTTCCTTCACCCTGTCCCCTTTTCCAACAAGGTCGTAGTAGAGGCAAATTGGACGCTTAGGACCAGCTATTAAATCGCTCTCAGAAAGCGAATTCAATTTAGCAAGAGCTTCTGCTGTCTCTTTTCCGATTTTGCTGTAATTCCTGCCACTCATGTATAAAGTTAACACACACAACATGAGTAGTGTGAGAATCTAGGGTTGTAACGACCAATTACGTATGTAATATGTATGTAATCTAGAAGCTAAATATTCTTTTAAAAGAACAACTATGTTGTGTTATACACATAAGTGAAGAACAGATCTTGGGACAGGAATGGGAGTTTTTGGTTTCAGGATGAGATTTTCCGAGTTCATGGGGCAACTCGTGGATAGAGAGTTCAAAGGACTTGCGATAGCAATATTATCTGCTAGCCAGGCTTCCAGACGAGTATCACACTTTACAAGGTTAAATCGCGGACAATATGGGACTAACTGGGGAAGCTAAGCTATTCAGATAGGAAAAAAAGTTTACCTACCACTTTGTTCCAGGGTCAAGTGTGAATTCATGACTTGAGCAGAAAGATTAGTTCGCCAGGAGGGAAGCTTTCATGCTACCTATGGTGCCAGAAGCTTTCAGTGAAAGGAACACTCAATGAAAGGGAAAATACACCGAAGCAAAAACTCTTCTCAAGCTAATTAAGTTCCTGATAATCTGAACTTATGTTAGAAAGTTTCAAGTCCAAGTCACTGTTTGTTGTGGATTTTAGGCTGGCGTTAAGAGAGACGTTGACCAGGCTAGCACTGTCAGTGGTGAGTTATATACGTCGATGATTATTAACTTTTTTTGGCCTGAATTGAATGACCTGGACACTAACAACGATGTGATTACCCAAGAACGGCCCTACGTGCCATAGAGCTAATGTCACATTGAATATTTTGAGTGAGAGATTTGAGGGCATGGTCATCTATCGTGTTGGTGATGTGAACCGTTTATCGAGAATGTGCGATTTGACTTTGTTTTTCATGTGGGTTTCCCTCAGTAGCAGTGTGCAAATAATCCCCAAACTACGTGGGTTCTCAAAGCTGGCAAGCCAATGCCATTGGTCAAATTCAGCCTGACTTATCCGCCATAGTGGTGGACATTTGAACATTTCAGATGCATTCCGTTCAGAGTAGCCGTGTTGTAAAGGGTCCGCCAAATAACTTTTCCTTTGAAAATGCTTTAAAAAAAAAACTATTGAATATTTTCTCAAATTTCTTTTTTTATTCGAAAGTACAATCCTTCGGGTTAATAATGGAAAATAATTTCATTGAAATGGCTGCCTCGGCTGGCCATGCGGTAGTCTACACCAGAAGATGCCGATATTGGCAAAAAAAAATCATCTTTCTTTTGTCTTCACTGCAAACACAGCAATTTTGCTTATTGACGACATAGTCATTTAACCAATAATGACCTTCACTACTAAGCACAATACCATGATAAAAATTCTCACCTTCGGTCATGTCCGTTAGCCCAATTATGAAAAATGCGTCGTTTGCTTTCAATATCCTTACGTAAAACTTTTCACGTAGTTGAGGGACAAAGGCCAACAAGTTTGACGACTATTAAGTTTGACGACTTTCAGTTCTCATTCAAAACTTTACACATTTTGTTCTGTACGTACATTTATCTGCGTAGTTGAGGGTTTTGTAGTAGAAGAGGAGTAAAAAAAGCGAGAACGATCAGTAACTGCACAAATAGCCGATTATGTCGGGCGTCATAAAGACGTAAAACTTTATGAAGAAAAAAACCGTTGAAACATTGTCCTGGCATTAAACGTTTCATGATGTCTTGCCTATACTTACAAACCATAACGGTCAACACAGTTTCACACAGTTTCTATCTGTCAAATCACAGTTATCGATTCGTAAAGGATGTTTTTCGAGTCGTTTGAGAGCTATTGATAACTTTGATTTGCAGCTGAGAATGTCACACTGTGTTGACAAACTGTGTTGACGTTCTCAGGTGTCAAATCGATACGTGAAGTTTGTTTTTCGAGTCATTTTATAGCTAAGAATGTCAAACTGTGTTGACCGTTTTTGATACGTGATTCTTTCATGAATTAAGTTCCTTTGCCTGCAAGTGATGTTTAAATTGTTAAATTTTACAAGATTTTGTAAAAAAACAAATCCTCCATTAATTTCGTTACATTTCTTATCAAATTTTCAAACGAAATTTTCAAACACTTATCGCATAAATTAATTGGTTTTGGGTTTGAACTTGACTTAGCTGCTGCTTTACTTAAAGGGCCGATTATTTATGTTCAAATAACTCGTGCCCAAAATGAAAAAAATGAGAAAAAAGAGCTGTCAAGACAGCTGTGTCTGGCTGTGATAAAACAACTCCAAATGTCCAAGAGCCGCAAAACAAAAAACTTATGAAACAAAAACGGGAGAAAAAGCATCCTGTTTAGCCTTAAGTTTAGCATGTGCCAAAACAATGGTTAGACACACCGTGAAAGACAAGATCGAATTCACAGACAATTTTTCAAAGCATACGGGAATTATTATCCTTTTTGTGCCTGTTAGCGGTAAATTTTTTCGCAGATTTTTTTCTTTTTTTCGTATTTTAGTTTCATTAGTTTGTGCTCGTAAGAAAACAGGTGGTTTTGTTTTTAGAAACTATTCGCGTTTGATCCCAAAGGAAGTAGAAGCTTAACTTGAAAATAATAAGTAACAGGATCAGTATGTTAGAATAATTTATGAAAAAAAAAAACAAAAGAGAAGAGCAGATAAAGGATACTTAGAATTAAATTTTCTGAAATTGTTTGCTTAGTTTGGTTAACGCAATTGGGTATGATTTTTGAAATGATCATTAAAATGTAATTTTTTTGGCTTGGCTTAGGCTGGGTTTTATTTGAACACTTAAGCTTTGTTTAAGTTTTAGTAGGTGCTTGTGGTTTTTAAAGTTCTTGGCCTTTTTTTGTATTTCAAAAAAACCATAAATACACCACCTGCCTGGCATGTCGCGACCATGAACGATCGCCAGACAAATATTTTAAACAACCCTAAATAACCATAGAACCCAACACAAGCCCTTGTTTATGGTGATCTTCATTATCATCATTATCATCATGCCATTTGACTCTTCTTCTTCGTACACAAAGTTGCAAGACGGAAACATTTGAAAAATATTATGGCACAGTGGGATAAAAGTAACGTCTTTTATTACTTAAATTTTGTATAAAAAAGATTCAGCAACAGACAGTATATCTGCCATAAAGCTTTCTACTAGCAACCTGTTGTCATTACTTTCAGAACGATGGACACAGTCATCCATTAATCTTGTTGATAACAAGACGTTTCCGAAACATTTGACAACGGCACGGTATACTTCTCTCGAAACTTGTTGCTTATGGTGTTGCTAGTTACTCCTCTCGTTTTTATAAAGCCCTCTCACGTAGCGCAATATAAGGATTATTACAGACGGCATACCATCACATTAGTTCAGACAAAAATCAAACACAAAATGCTGTTCTATTCCAAAGATCGACTCTATTAACTTTTACTGGTTTAATTTGGTGCCCCGATATTTATTTTGAGGTTTTTCTGTGTCTTACAGGAGAGGGTGAAGGTATTCATAAGTTATAGCAGGCCATTACAATCCTTTAGCGAAGATTACGACCTAGCTTCTCTCACTACCCATGTTGTGTGTGTTAATTTTATTCAGGTACAGCGGGACATACAGTTTAAAGTCGACTCCGAATGACAAATTTTTGCCAAACTTTCCGTGCCATTTATACTCAATCTCAGAGTTTTTTGGCCATCTATCGGTTTAAATTTGAACCATTGGTTATTTCCAATCTGGCAATACTTATGTCATTCTCTTCTGTCACAAAATTCAGTATATTATCTCCACTGAACGTAATGAATCGATTTACGCTTGAGCAACGTTGGGATTTGTTGGAATTTTATTTCTAAAACAAAGACAAGTGGTCGGAAATTGCACGAAAATGTCGTAGAAAATTTGGTCTCAGAGAAGGATCAACTGTGACCGGTATACGCAAGTTTATTCCTAAAGTTCGTGAAACTGGTGTTATTGTTGCGGTGCCATGACATGTGCGTACTTGTACAGTGCGTTCACCCGAAGATATCGGAGGCTGAGAGTGTGCGTGAGAATCATCAACATCAACTCGCCATCGTTCACTCACCAGTTTGCGAAAAGACCTCGGTATGACGCCTTACAAAGTTCAATTGGTTCAAGAGTTAAAGCAGCATGACCATCCGCTTCGTTTTCGCTTCGCTAGATGGATCAATGAGAGACTAAACGATTATGTCGATTTGCCAAAAAAAAAATCGTCTTTTCGGATGAAGCTCATTTTCATCTTGATGGGTACGTTAATAAGCAAAATTACCGTGTTTGGTGCTCAGGTGAGGGTTGTCTTATAGAGGCTAATGCACCCATTACGAGGCATCATTGGCCTATTACGGTCAATGGAGACACCTATCGCACCATGATAATCGATTTTTTAAACCCGGTATTGATGTGAACGATGTTTGGTTTCAACAGGATGGTGCAACTTGCCATACATCTTATGCCACAATCGATTTATTGCGTCAAACGTTTGATGACCGTTTGATTAGCCGAAATGATGATGTCAATTGGACGCCAAGAAGCTGCGATTTGACACCGTTGGATTATTTTTCGTGGGGCACCTTTAAAGAAAAGTGTTATGCCGACAAACCAGAGAAAATTGAGCATTTGAAGGCCAACATTCGTGATGCCTTTGCCAAGATACGACACCATACACTCGAAAATATGCACGACAATTGGTTCGATTGAATGAGCTATTGTGAGGCCAGCTGCGCCAGCCATATGAATGAAATAATATTCCATTTCTAACCGGAATAGTTGTACTTCACAACAAAAAGGAATATATTTGACAAAATTTTAAATTGTTTTTGTTTTATTACATTTTTAAATTTAAACTTTTAAACGGTCCACCCTTTCCAATAGGAGAAGAGTTCAATTATTAATCAGACTACAAAAAATTACATACATACATAGTTGGTCATTACAACCCCTTTAGCCAGGATTATGGACCTAGTTTCTCATACCACTTATGTTGTGTGTGATAATTATATACATGAGTGGTGGGACCTACAGTTTAAAGTCGACTCCGAACGACAAATTTTTTGAGAAACTCTTCATGTCAATTGTCTCTGGCTTGTCGGCGTAACAGTTATCTTTGACGGCACCCCACAAATAATATTCCAACGGTGTCAAATCGCAGCTCCGAGGTGGCCAAACCACATCAGCTCTGCGGCTGATAATGCGATCTTCAAAAACAGGGCCCAAAACATCGAGTGTAGCTTCGGCTGTGTGGCACGTAGCGCCTTCCTGTGAAACCAAATGTTGCCAATATGCTCCTCTTCAATTTTTGTGAACAAAAATTCGTTCAACATGGCCCGATAACGATCGCCATTGACTATAACGGCCACTCCTTGCTCATTTTCGAAGAAAAATGTCCCAATTATGCCTCTGGACCAAAATCCGCACCAAACAGTGACTCGTTTTGGGTGCGTCGGTTTTTCAATGTATGAGTGCGAGTTTTCTGTGCTTGTTTACATACAAGCATCATCTGAAAAGATAATTTTTTTTTTGCCAAAATCGGCATCTTCTGGTGTAGGCTACTGCATGGCCAGCCGAGCCAGCCATTTGAATAAAATTATTTTCCATTATTAACCGGAAGGATTATACTTTCAAATAAAAAAAGAAATTTGAGAAAATATTCACTAGTTTTTTTTAAAGCATTTTCAAAAAAAAAAAAGTTATTTGGCAGACCCTTTAAATGGATATCCTATAGATTAGAGGAGCAGTACAATAGAAAATAATTCGTATAACTTTTGATACACTTCTGGCCGACTGTGCAGCATTTATATGCAACTAAACTACTTCTAAGTAAACCAGCAGCAATAATAATAAAAAACTGCCCGTTTGGCTCATAGCAAAAAAGAGAAAATAAAAATTATTTTCGGGCAATATACGGTTCACTTTACCTTAAGGTTAAATGAGCACACTAAACAATAAAAATGTATTAAAAAGTAACAGACACATCCTTTAAGGATACATTAGTGCTGGATACATACGGTTATACAAAATTGGAATAAATTAACAATTTAATAGTAAACAATAAAAATTGCCAAAAAACGAAAGGTTTTTATTACTCGTATCAGTTGTTAAATGTACAAGTAGCCATGAATTATGCAGTATTCAAGGAATATTTTTATTGTTTTTGCAATAAGAAGTAAAAAAAATTAAAAAAAAATTCTAAGAATTGAAATGCTTAAGACTAAGTAAGTAAGATAAGACTTAAATGTTTGCCAAAATATCATTTGAACCAATTAATTAATTAACTTGAATGCAATGAATGAATTTTGTTGCATTTATATTTGGATTGGTTTGAATTTGATTTTAAAGATGATTTTAAAGTTCTAAGAAATATAATTAAGAAATACCTGTTGGTTCTGCAAAGTTTCTCTGAGTGTATATGGTTTTTAATTTTTTATCTTTTGCTTTGGTTGGTTTAATTTAATTATTTACGTTCTTTTGTTAATTATTTTATTTTAATTTATTATTTTAATTTGTTATTATTATTATTATTTTTCTTTTTTTTAACTTTCCTAAATATCACCTTCTTTTTTTTTAATGATAACTTTGTATTTGAAATTATTTGTATTTGTCTTTGTATTTTTGTATGTTTAAGAAAAACTAATAGTTGTCCTCATTTATCTTGATTATCTGTAAATAAACAATAAAATTATAATAATAATAATGAAATTATATTGAACAAACTAAATAAATATAAATGAATAAATGATAATAAAATGTAGTTAAAATCAAATAAATTTAATTGAATTGAATTGAAAAATAAATAAAACTATTGCTTGACATGCTTCTTGCTAGCATTGCTTGTATATAAGTAAGTATATGGGTTGTTGTCTAGGCTAAGGCATATGATAATGATTTTTTTTTTAAATATGCAATAATACAATGGCTGTCATAAATAAATAAATATTATTCTTAAAATCTAAATATAAGCAATAGTCTTTAAAAAACCCAAAAACATTTTCTTTATAAAGAGAAAAACAACATTAGCTCTGGTGTAACTATATACCATTACTTTATTAATAATGGTACGTTTTTAACTTTTAAAAACGTTTAAAATATGAGCTCGTAAATTGCAAATAAAATAAAAATAAATTTGTGTTTAGTTTTAATTAAAATTCTTTATTATTCGCACAATTCTGTCTGCCACTATTCACAACTTTATGTATACAACAACAGTTGCTTTGTTTGTTATTCCTCTGTTCACACCCTTTGCATAAACAATAACAATTACTATACAATTGTTCGACTGATCGTTGTAACGAAGATCTTCGAACCACGATTACTCCCTTCAAACACACCGCGTCTTCACAAAAGATTGACTGAACTTTTGCTAACTCACTCGCCTGCTTTGCCTTGCCTTTTATATGGCAGAGTAACAGCCTGATGAATGTACTTGAAGGCGAATGCTCGTGGCTTCGCCTTCTCGAGATATCTTTAAATGTAAACATCGTTGTTTCATTATTGTTGTTTGTGTATTTTGTTTACATTTATTCTTGTAATGTTTGTTGTTATATTATTGTTTACTTGTTTACCATTTTTATGCTGGTGTTTGTTGGTATATTTTTGTTTAACATTTTTCAATGCTGGTGTTTGTTGTTATATCACGCAGTGCGATAATTTCTAAACAAGTTCATTGTTTTGTTTTTGTAGGTTTTGTTTATAATTTTAATGTTAGACGATGTACAAACAAACTACTAGTATCTAGACTGTTTTCATTTTCTTAACAATAAATTAAATAAAATAAAAGCCAAACATTCAAGGTGTTTTTAATAAGTAAATTGGAGGAGTCCCCTTTTCGAAACTTCATCGATCTAAATGTTGTTATACCGAGCACTTATGTTTTGAAATCATATTTTCCGTTTAATGTCTACTCTGAACTGACAGACTGAGAAGATTTCGTGGGAATTTTATTTGCATTCAATGCTTTTGTTAGAACACTGCTAAGGGGAAGGCACCTAAAGAAAAGTTTGTTGAACTGAGGTTTCAACATACACGATTTCAATTACTATGCCAACACACTACCTACCTACCTTCGAACATTTTGTTGCAAGTTGTTGTTATCAATTGTTGAATTTATTTATTATTAATTATAATACAATTACAAATTATATTCTAATTATATACGAGCGGAGTAACTTGACCATGTGTTCGGTGTAGTGTCACAGACCAGAGTCTCTGGTGGGAATCAAACCCACGACCATCACGCCAATAGTCTAGCACACTACCCACTAAACTACCAGGGCACCCAGCTTTGAATTTATTATGAACTATAATTCAGCTTTACTAAAACGTCATCAAAATAGCTCACATATGCAGCCTGTATTTGGACAAGAATAACCTACTTTTGGCTTTAGAACAGAAAATCTTTGCAATAAAATTTTTGCAAATTCTTATAAAAATCTTCTTCATCGTTAATCTTGTCTTCTTAGCAGTTTATCACAATTTTGTCTAAAGTTGTTTTAAGTGAAACATTTCATAAATAGGCTCATTTTGTTACAATGCTCTTCAGGTTAATCCTTTAGCCACGTTTACAAGCCAGTTTCTCACACTATTCATGTTGTGTGTGAAACCTACAGGTTAATGTCCACTCTGAACAATAGATTTGAAAAAGTTTTCATGGCAATGTTTTTTACTCCGAGATTTTGCCAGTACACTACTGAGAGGAAGCCAGCGAAGAAAATATTTTTTCATATTTTGTTCCAGATATATAGGCTCGGAGGCTACAAACTACCAACGGCAACTTCTATTGAACTTCTTCAACTAACATTGAACTTATTTTCGTAACTAGATTTGTGCAAGTAACTCCAATAGATTTTTTGTGTCATGTTTAGTTTCTAGACAGAAGTCGCCGTAGTCTAGTAGGTAGTAGTGTGAGGCCACGATTCAAACCCCTGGTCAGATATCTCCAACAAAACGAAGTATGAAAAAATATTTCTTCGGGACTTCCACTCAACAGATTTTTGGCAACAACTCTGGTAGTAAATAAAATTGCCATGAAACAACAAATCAAAAATCTGTTGTTCAGAGTCGAGTCTAAACTGTAGATTCCGCCACTCATGTATAAAAATTAACACACCCAACATAGGTGATGTGAGAAGCCAGGTCGTAATCCTGACTGAAGGGTTGTAACCACCAATTCTGTATGTATGGATAGACAGTTTATGTTTTATATTCACCTCTTGACCTTTATGTACTTTAGAACCAAGCAATTACGGTATCAATTGTCGCGATGCAGCTTTAGTTATACAACACAAGATGCGTACAAGTTTCTTAAGTCGCCTATTAGGAAAACCATAGATTTCTATTTACGTTATCTTACACACACATAGCTGTAAATGTTAATACCGTTTGAAAAAATTCGATAAACTAAAGTGAAAGCAATTTTGGCTGAGCGTTTAAAGTTGCAAATATTTATGTTACAAACGATGTGAATCGAATATTTTGTTTAATTTATACGTCATTAATTAGTTCATTTGAAAAATACCAACAAATAAAAAACAAAAAGGAGAGAAATAATTATTAAAAATTGTTGTTTTTATTATTCTGTTTAGATTTTTAAATGCTTTCAACGTTTCGTTAAACTTAATGAAACTTTGAAAAAAAAAACACCAGAAACTCCCGTCTTCAGTTATTTCTTCAACTAAATATTGCGGGGCCGTTAATGCGAGCGAAAATAAAGTCAATGATGTGTCGGTGTATGGTTGTCATTTGCTATATATACGTATGTGTGTGTTTATTAGTTGTGCTAGTATTTAATGTTGTTGCTATTGCCATTGCTGTTGCTGTTATTGCACAAAACAATTTTCAAAGTCAAGGTTAAGTTATAAAACGTATCCCCATAGTTTGTTTATTTTTTGTAATTTATTCTCTTTCCTTCACTTCTATAGTATTTGTTGTTTTTAGTAGTAGTAGTAGTTGTTGTTGTTGTTGCTGCTGTTGTTTATTTGTATTTTTTAGCTTTCAGTGCAGAAAACTTAACCAATTGTATGAATATTTGTGGCCATAAGTGTAATAGTATAAGTATGTAGACATACCGTGTAGATGGAGGAGGAGGTAAAGAGAAACGCTTGAAGCATAGGAAGTAGAGTATGGTGTTTGAATTTGAAATGAGAAAAATAAAACAACACATTTTTTTTGCAAGCCACCAAATAATATTAACAACAACAATATCAATAATATCGATGGCAGTAACATCAACAAGAACAAAAACAAAACCAAAAAAGTAATCATAATAAAAACTTCGCACGGAGGCAATTGAGTTATTGTACACGGAGAGTTTACGAGATAGAACTATTTTATGTGCTGCTATAAAATCGGCTTCATAGATGTTCTGAAAGTGTTGTCAATACCTATAATTAATGTATTACTTAATTTTAAAGTTGGTTTAGTATAGAAGTCGCCGTAGTCTAGTAGGTAGTGTGTTGGCTTATTAGACGTAAAGACAGGGTTCGAGCCCCAGGCCAGACATCAAAACAAAATACGAAAAGTATTTCTTCGGCGACTTTCTCTCAGCAGATTTCTGGCAAAAACTCTGAGAGTAAATAAAATTGCCATGTAAAGTTTCTGAAAAATCTGTCGTTCGGTGTCGACTTTCAACTGTAGGTCCCACCACTCATGTATAAAATTAACACACACAACATAAGTAGTGTGAGAAACTAGGTCGTAATCCTGACTGAAGGGTTGTAATGACCAATTATGTATGTATGTTAGTATAGAATAGTAAGCACCATCTTTTTTGCCTGTAGGCTGCTCCATATATGTTTCATCATATGTTTGCCTTGTATCGTATAAGGAACATACATTTACATTTTGATTGCACTTGCCTGGCGAGAGTTCCCACTTGTTGCATTGTAACTAGCGTACTACCCTCACTTATCTCTATTTTATACTCTCTGCGGATCCTTAGGCTCTGATAGATATTGACTATAACTGATCTGAACCCAAAAAAGTGCAAGTTATCGGCTAAAACATGCAATTAAGCAACCAAAATTGTAAGTTATCGGCCAAAAAAGTGCAAGTTGTCGGCTAAAAAATACAAGTCATTGCTAAAAAGTGCAAATAATCGATAAAAAAAAAACTTTAAATCATTGAGCAAAAAATGCAAGTCGTGTACCAAAAAAGAATGCAAGTTATCGACACAAGAAATGGATGCCATCCACAAAAAAAGCAAGCCTGCAATGCGATAATTTTGCCCGATTTTATAGAAAACTCTTGTTGCTCAGTTGAAGAAACCAATTAGCTTGGTGTCAAGTAACACCCGACAGTAAGGAAACCTGTTTTGAAAGCCTTAATGCCATGGCTATTCAGAACACTAGGTCTATTACCCCCACAAGTCCATTTTTTCGATTCAGACCGATTTATACAGAACACCTTTTTTGCTCATTTGAAGAAAACAATTATCTTTGTCGCCTATATCTCTGGTGTCAAGTATCGTCCTACAGTAAGGGCACTTGTTTTGAAATCCTTTTTGCAAAAAATAATATCTCCATCAATTGCTTAGGTCAGTTTGTTCCTGTTTATTTAGCAGCTTGACGATAAAGCCTTACAAAAACTACTCGAGTAGTTCCTTTTTAGTTTAGATGCCTCTAAGTTGTGGGGTTATGTGATCCTTGTGATATGTTCTAGTTGGATTTACAAAGATTATTTTATGCTCTGGTACATACAAGGACTACCCGAATGCGAAGGAATAAAAACATATAAAGCGTCTTCTGTTGACAGATCTTGCTTCAGAAGAATGTAAATTAAAATATCTGTGACATCGTTTATTTAGGTGATTTATTCATCTCAGAAATATAGTGAAAATGATTCCGTGTCAATGAGTTTGATGATCACAAAAACGCCTCCAATATATTTATATATTTACACAGAATTTCTTTCAGTGTATGTAAACAAATTTTTATATTTGTCGTATGCTTTTTAAAATAACGATTGCCAAATGAAATAAAAATAAAAAAAAAAAATTAAACGAAAATGTATATTTTTAAGTACAAGTACTCAAAAACCTTAAAATTCCCTAAAAAGTGCAAATGCTGGAATAAATGAAAAGCAAAAACAAAAACAAAAAAACACATGAGACTCAACACAAATGGACGTCATATGTTGCAAGTCTGGAACAGAGCATAAACATAATGATAGCGTGTTAGCATAATACGAGAACTTTGAATAGGGAACAAACAATGTTTGTTAAAATTCTGTATACATTGCAAGTGGCGGTAGAGATTTCTAAATAAAATCTCTTTCTCATACAAATAGGACAAGGTAAATAGCATTCGTGACGTTACTTGAAGGAAAGTGAATTGTCATTGTACGTCATTAGAAGAAAATAATGATGCGTTATCAATAAATCAAGGAACTATCAGACAAATTTTGATTGTGTCCTAATGAACAAATAAATTCCATTTGATCAGTAAAGAACTGCTTCTTCAACTTCTGCGTGCGATCAGAGGACTTTGCATTTTCGATAGAATAAAGACTTGGTGGGGTAAACTAAGTCCTGCAAATTGTAAAGAACAGAATATACTTGAACGCTGCTTATGAATTGTAATTGATTTTGGTGTTGCCATCTTGCACTGTCACAAACAATGCCATGTGTGCACTATTGGGTTTTGTGTTTAGGAAGTATGATTGACTGTAGAAATTTTCTTAAGAGCTGGCGCTGCTTGATCTCTTACCATTTTGATTTTAAACGGTCTAGGAAGGCCGGGAGCCAGTGGCGTTTTAGAAAGATTTTTCATAGAGAATGGAAACGTCTTGAAATCAAGCTGTGACTGTAATGACGAACAAATAGAGACCTCAGAATATCTTCTGTTATTGTCCGGAACTTACTTACTTACTTAATTGGCCATAACAACCCGTTTAACGGATTTCGGCCTGCCGCAACACATCCTTCCAGGCGCCTCTGCTTCTTGCGCGCCTACGCCAGTTGCTCACACCAATGGATGACAGGGCTTCCTCGATTTATTCCTTCCAACGGATAAAAGGTCGTCCTCTTCGCCGACCTCCGCAGATTCCTGCTTCAAATATCCGTCTCGCCGGAGCATCCTCCGGAACCTGGGGACCTTTTATGAAGGATTCTTGGAACCCCGGAATATATTCACAGAACTCGTCCTTTTAGGTTTTATGAGGCGATAAGCCACACCTTCATGAAACTGTTGAGAATGTTAAGTATGCCAACCAGGAGCTATAATTGTGTTGTGTTGGAGGTGTATAACGGAATGGATAATATCAGCATTACGAAGGGATCTTGCATACATGCATAATCTGTCATTACAACCCTTCAGTCAGAATTACGGCCTAGCTTCTTACACCACTTATGTTGTATGTGTGTTAATTTCATACATGAGTGGCGGTGGCCACAGTTTAAAGCCGATTCTGAACAACAAATTTTTGAGAGACTTTTTCATGGCAATTGTTTATTTACTCTCAGAGTTTTTGCCAGAAATCTGTTGAAAGGAAATGTACGAAGAAATATTTCTGGATATGCTGGAGATGTATGAACTGGGGTTTGAACCAAGGCCTCATGTCAATAAGCCAACACATTACCTAAGACTACGATGACTGCACAAAGGAATCTTACTAGACCCAAACAATCTATGCTCTTTGAGGCAGCTGTAAACTTAACTGAATAAAGGGCTGTCATTGTATGAGGCACAGCTCCATAAGAAATGTTTCATGCCCTTTCAATTACTTTTCCTGGAAAGAAAACTTTATTGCGATTTTTCTGTTGTAGCATGAAGCCTTTTTTGTTTAATATTAAGCATCGGACAAAAGCAAATCAGTTAAGGCACATGGCAAAAATTCTCTCCTTTGAAGCTTATTAAGAGTTGCAGGTCAAACTAAATCATGATTTATATAACCCACAGCCATATTGTGGATTGTTACTAGAGTTTCCAGTTGATATAACGAAAAAGCCTTTTAATCCGTCTTTTAAATTGGTTGGACTTGTATTTCAAAATTCTTACCTTGAACAAATAACTCACAGGGTCAGTGCTAATTTCGCGTTTTAGGTTGTTTCTAAAGTCTTTTTTTTTGTATTATTTTTCGCTTGTCTCACTTTTTTGTGAACATTTTTTTTCGGGTACAAAAAACATTTGCAATCGTACCCATGGAATAAAATAAAAAAAAATAAACGAATAAAATTTATATTATTTGTCACATTGTTGTTGGCACTGCAGACATTTATCAGACAGTGTCGGAGACGCAGACGGTAAAGATGTCGATTAAATGTGGCAAAACAACTTAAAATTTCATTTGTTTCTTGCATGTTTTCAATTCAAGTTTTTTTTTCTTCATGTTTTTTTTCTTCTTTTTGCGAAAAGTACTGGGGCTCAAACTATTACTCAAAGAAGAGTGCCTCAAATGTACGCATGAAATATTTCGATTGCTGCAGAAATGCAATGTTATAATGAGAATGAATAAGTAAGTAAGCCTTTCTTTAAGGTAATGATGTGTAAATTTGAGTTTTTCAAAAACATTCAAACGTCCCATTTGGAAAACAGAAATTTCTATGAATTTTTAATAGGTATGTTAGAGATCGTTTAAACGAAATTAACTGACCTTTAAGCCATTAATTTGTTGCCATAATCGAAATTCTATTTGATTTGCAGAAAATTTAATCTCACATCGTTTCCAACAAAACAAAAAAATTGCAGCCACGAAAGGTATTATGCAGACAAAACTCTTCTTAGCCCTAGTCCTACACGCCTTAATCCTCCACACTAATAAATAGCGTGCACACATAGTAGTCTCGTACTTCCTAGAAGAAGTTCCACTGAGTTTTAGTTATTTTGTCACTCACTTGACTAGAGGGATTCATGGAAGGCTGCTCAATGAAAAATGTATTCCGTATTTGTAGACTCGGATATGCTGAATACTCTGTTTAAACGTGCATTTAGATTTCATCGTAAGCAAGGCATATAGATCGACCTACAGTGGACAGCAAAAGTCTTAGTACGGCAATATATTTTAACAATTTCATGAATTTTAGCCAAAAGTTTTTATAAAAATTCATAGTTTTTATATTGATTTTATTAATTTATTTCTGTTTTATAATAAAAAAAAACAATTTTTTAATGTTTTTCATAAAACAAGAGAAAAATAAGGAAAAGTTTCAGATGACTCCATAGGTACCCCCAAGGGGAACCCTGAATAAATTTAAAATTCAAAGGCCTAATATATGAAAATGTTATCCCTTGTATTTAGTAGAATATCCCTTAAGGACAAGCATTCCATTTAACCCATTTGGAATTGAATGTATAAGTTTTTTAAGTGTTTTCTGGTGGCACCATCAGCAAGTTTTTCGGTTCACTTTTGTTTGACGTTTAGCGATTACGTAACCGTTCTTTCAAGTGATCTACTAAATACTCTCTGGAAGTCATATCGGGACTTATCTGTGCAATATCATTAAGCCGGTGGGAAATTTTTTTTATCAAAATATATTGTCATACTAAGACTTTTGCTGTCCAATGTATGTATTTCCATTTATCGCGTTAATTCTTTGGAAGTAATAAAAGTGGAAAAGATAGATCATTTTCAGAAATCTGATTATTTCTATTTGAATTCTCTTAAAGCTAATGTGTGCTGCACTATTGTAGGAATATTATCAACAATACAACTTTATTGGAACTTATTTATTCTGGTGCCTGTAGTCGTCGTTGTTTTGTAGACCTTATTAGACATGAGGCCATGGTTCAAATCCCAGTTCAGACATCTTCAACCATACGATATTTGGAAAAATATTTCTTCGGTGACTGCCTCTCAGCCATGAAAAGTTTCTCAAAAATCTGTCATTCAGAGTCGACTTTAAACTGTAGGTCCCACCATTCATGTATAAAATTAACACACACAACATGGTGTGAGTAGCTAGGTTGTAATCCTGACTGAAGACTTGTAATGATCAAATAATGTATATATGTATTGGGCATGTAAGAGGGCGATCATACTCATTAGTCGTATTTCTTTGGTCTTAGTGCACTCATGGGTTTCCTCCAACCAAGTTCATCCCAAAGTATCTTTGCAAGTTTGTCGACCGTGTGGTTTAAATGCATGGTTTAAAATGCTTTACAAAAAGTATTGTTCAAGTTCTATAATCCCTTAGCTTTATTGGGTTAATTATTCGCCACTCCTTGGTAACGAGGAACCCATTCTGTTGGTCCGGTTGTTATTTGACGATCTGTGAAGATAATTAAATATTTTTAAATCAAGTCTCTGATCGTTCGTACCTACGCTTGGCAAACCTTATTATGGTCCGGAAGTCGGAGGTATAGGTTGGTATAATCAGAATTGGAAACTAATGCAGCATTCATCATTCATTTAATAGATTTGCTGCTGGCAGCATTATACAATTTTAAATTTTAATTTCATTACATTTTAGAGTTTACACAGTCATTCACTTACAGCTCCTTTAAGCCGAAATAAATTTGAATGGAAAGAGCAATTCATTGCACATGAAATACTATTTTTGAAATTGTTTCCAATGTTTCATGTTTACAGCAGAGATCAGTAATGAGTATTCAAAAAGATGAGTAGAATCGAATCATACTCATAATTTCTGATATTTATACGCATTCATAGTTATTATAATATATAGAGGTTCCATCTAGTCCTATTCAAAGTTTTAAGTAATGATGAGTACTTAACAATACGTATGATGTTGTTGATTTCGACTCTCCACAACTCAACATATACAAGAATTACAAAATTAATATTATTTGCGTATGAACACTGAAATACTTACTAAAAGGTTGTATGTTTGCTCTGCTTGCTGCTCTGCCTTGTTTGCTTATGTGTCTTTTTCCTTTTTTGCAAATGCAATAACAACTAAGACTGTAAATTTGAAGTCGAATTCGAGTCACTCGAATCATTTATAAGTATTATAAGTATTTTTCTAAAGTTATGAATCTAAATGAGTAGGCTTATGAATCAAACATATTTCAAACGGTATGAGTTTGATGTCAATGTTGTACGCATACTCATTGCAACCTGTGCTTATAAATCACCGTTGTAGTGAGTATGAATGAATCACATACACAATTGGTCATTACAGCCCTTTAAATTACGACCTAGTTTCTCACACCATTTGTGTTGCGTGCGTTATTTCTGTTTATACATTAGTGGCGGGACTTATAGTTCAAAGTCGATTTCGGACGATAGATTTTTTGAGAAACTTTTCATGGCAATTTTATTTACTCTCAGAGATTGCTAGAAATCTGCTGAGATGAAGTCGCCGAAGAAATATTTTATTATATTTCGTTTTGTTGGAAAGGCCTGACCTGGGGTTTGAACCAGGGCCTCACATCTAATAACCTAACACACTACCTACTAGACCACGGCGACTTTAATAAGTACGAATGAGTATGAATGCATCAGAGCATGTAGTTAAATTTCAATATTGTTGACTCACTTATATTCAAAATTTCATGAGTGCTTATGCAGTTGAACAGTATTTCGATTTAATCGATTTAAATTTTATAATCCGTTAAACAAAGAACAAGAAGACGAAGAAGAATTGTCCATAAAGAAAGACTTAAAGCAGTTAGCTTGGTTGGTTGGTTGGTTGGTGATCAGTTATGAATTCATTGCACATCGTCACAAATTAAATGTCAATAATTGTCAATGAAAGTAATAAATAATTAGACCGCGCCATCGGTTAATTGGAATATTAAGCAGGTGCTTAAATGCTTAAATGTTGATATTGTTTTGGGGCTGGTTGTATGGTTGGCTCGTTCACTGTTGAATATTTTTTATATATTTTTACTTGCGTCAACGAAGAACTTGCGTTCTTTTTCTTCTTTTTTACAATTAAAAAATTTTCGTTTCTTGGTTTTCTTTTTTTTTTGCTAAGAATTAAAAAAAATTAACAAAATATTGCAAAATATTTTCGTTTAATTTGAAATAAAATTTTTAGAAAATAATTTCGTTTTATTTTTGAGCAAATTTATTAGAAAATTTTTTTGTTTTTTAAGTTCTCTTTCAACATAACATTACTTATGTTCGTTATTCTGGTTTTGTATGTCGAACACGTTGATTTTATATGCTGGGTGTTGCATTAATAAACCATTTCATGACTTGTCCAAAGTATTTATGATGTGTGTTCATAAATTGTATGATTAGTGGCGTATCGTTCTGCGGATTTTTATGTTTTTTTTTTCATTTCGTTGTTATGGCCACATAATGTTAGCGTTGTTGGTGTTGTTAAAAAAAAATAAATTAAATTTAATAAATTTGTTTATATTTTTTAAATAATTTTAAGAATATTTTTTTTATTATATTAGAATACCCGTACATAACAATACATTAAGAAAATTACAAGGTCTTTCGAAGCATTGAAAACTGAATTTGTTGGATAGGACACTATGGGAAAAATTACCAGGTAATCTCTATCTACCCAGATACATAACATAATTAGTCATTACAACCCTTCAGTCAGGATTATGACCTAGTTTCTCACACCACTCATGTTGTTAATTTCAAATCATGGTGTTAATTTTGTTCATGAGTGGTCCCGCCACTTTAAAGTCGACTCCGAACGACAGGTTTTTGAACAACTTTTTATGTTAATTTTTATTTACTCTCAGAGTTTTTGCCAGAAATCTGCTGAGAGGAAATAGCCGAAGAAATACTTTTTGTATTTCGTTTTTTGATGTCTGGCTTGGGGCTCGAACCCTGGCTTTACGTCTAATAAGCCAACACACTACCTACTAGACTACTAGACCCAGATATTAAACATAACATTGGAGATATTAAGCCTGAATAAAGGAGATCTGAGCATGTTGATAAAAAGTCTTGAATGGCTGTCAACTATCCGATATATTATTGCTGCATTGGTACGGCAAAGAACACCAATGCAGGTGTTGTGAAAAGGAACCTTTTATATCATGGCCCAACTTTTGGTCCAGAGATCGTTTTGGTCGGTTCTTCGCTACTCATAAGCACTCATGAAATTTTGAATATAAGTGAGTTAACATTATTGAAACTTAACTACTCTGATTCATTCATACTCAAAACAATTTTGGTTTATAAGTACAGGTAGCAATGAGTATGAGTACAGCGTTGACATCAAACTCATACCATTCGAAACATATTTGATTCATAGGCCTACTAATTTAGATTCAGTACTTTAGAAAAAAACTTATAAATGATTCAAGTGACTCGAAAAAAATTTAAGGAGTACGTACGCGATAAGGAATTTCGCCGGGTTGATTTTCCAACCAATTTTTTTTTTGCCATTTTTAAAATTAATTTCTTACTTTTGAACTGTCTGGACAAAAGCCTTATCGGAATACGTTTTACATGCCTTTGCGAAGAGAATAAAAATTACCAAATGAAGCTCCAATATCCGGGCTATATGGTTGATGCATCATAGTATCAAGTTCTCTCCAGTTTCTGTAGGTTCAATAAACTTTTCTGTTAATCAATTGTGGCCGTTTTAATTGTTCTTGGTATACAGTTACTCAAACAATTTAATACGTTTACGAATGTTCGATATTCATATGTTTACATAACATAACGTAATCGGTCATTACAGCCATTACACGTGATCAATTGTTTGAGTACAAAACACAATATTACTTTGCTAGGTGTCAAGCCTAGCATTACCACTGTCCATAAAGCTTCACCTTACTACGTCCAGTATCTTTTTAGTGAATTATGATACAACTAATCCGCATTCTCTTCAATATTGGTTCCATTAGAGCAGTAAATTGTAAATGAAAATTTTTATTACATACCCGCCTATCCACGTTGTGTGTGTTAATTTTTCAAGCGAGTCAGGGGGAGACCTACAGGTTAAATTCGATACCAAACGCCGTATTTACGAATATATTTCATGACTTTATTTTACCAGGAAGTTGATGAGAGGAGCTCTCCGAAAAACGGATTTTTTTTTAAAGGTATCTGAGCTGAGGTTTGAACTCCCGAGCTCTCTTGTTGTTAGCTAATACATTATCTCCACACACACATCCACACTGTTTATGTGGGGGTTTTTATAATTTTGTGTGTGGTTTCATGGATATTTTTGTAGTAATTAGCCTACCAAAACGAATTGCAACTTTAAAATCAAAGTTGTTAAATCGAAAAGGAACTTGATTTTCTTTTTTCTTGCTTTTCTAAATCCATAACAGAATTGGTCATTATAACCCTTCAGTCAGGATTACGACCTAGCCTCTCAAACCACTTATGTTGTGTGTTAATTTTATACAGGAGTGGCGGGACTTACAGTTTAAAGTCGGCTCCGGACGATAGACTTTTTGAGAAAATTTTCTCCCAGATTTTTTGCCAAAAATTGGCTTGTTGGAGATGTCTGACTTGGGGTTTGAAGGGTGGCCTCATGTCTAATAAGTCAACGCTCTACCAACTAGACTACGGTGATTACAATTTCGATCTAATAATATTCGAGCTGAGTAACTTTTACTATATGCTCGGTATAGAGTCATAGACCAGAGTCTCTGGTGGGAATCGAACACACGGCTCTCACACTAACACTAACTCTACACACTACCCAGTATACTGTCAGGGCACCGTATTTCTGTGATATCAGGTCGAAAAGGAATTTGATTTTCCAAATACTTGCTAATATTTTGTATTAAAAAGAATAATGACGGGTAAGAACGAATTTTCTATAATTTTTTAAAGAAAACTATACGCGAATGTTAATAATATGTTAATAAAAATGTATTTTGTCTTGATGTCTAGCCTGGGGCTCGAACCCTGGCTTTTACGTCTAATAAGCCAACACACTACCTACTAGACTACAGCGACTTCATCAATGTTCTAATCTCAACCAAGAATTTGCCAATAATTCTTAGACTCCTCTTGCACAGTCAAAGAAAAAAGTCTGCATACACCACTCCCGCTAGTTTATAACATAGAAATTATTGGGAAAAAATATAAAAATTAACGTGAACACCACTGTATGTAGACTGCTTCTTGTAGCAGAATTGTTTGTCATACGCTCAAGGTCATGAAGTATATTTCTTAGTCATTTAAACATGACCAACATGAATGAATGTCTGAAATTAAAATACATTTCCAAGAACGCATATCTGGCGGCATATTTTTCTCTGTAAATATTGTCATATTATTGACACTTACAAGCAAATTTTACAATAAAAGGATTTGTGCCAATCAATTTGAGGTGAAAATAAAATTTAAACAACAACAACAATGATGATAAGGCCGATAATTTCTTTTAATAGGGTACGGTCGGTATCTGTTTAATCAAATCAAAACATAAAATATTCAATAATTCACTTTCAATTTCCTGTCATTTTGCAAACAACAACTACTACCAGCACTTCCTTTGTGAATGAATTAAAAAAAACTAAAGAAGCGGATAGAATTGCTAGAAACAATAAATTACACTGAAGTATTGAATTGAATTTCATATTAAACAACAACAACAATGAAAAACATTAAAAAAAAATAATAACAAAAACAAACATATATATTTTAATGAAACGTAACAACAACAGCAACAAGAACGAATGGACAGAAGCAGCATATTGTTTCGTATGTTTAATAATAAATTATAAGTATGTATTCCTAATAAACTTCACATGTCATACACGTTCTTACACTAACTCACTCGCTTAGTAATGGCAACAACAAAATATTGAGAAAAAAACAAAAAAAAACACAATTTTTTCTGTTTAAATTCAAAGAAACCCTAACATCTTTAGCCTTGGAATGCATGAACACAGTCCATTACCGATTTATTGTTGCTGCAACATTTTTTTTTTATAATATTTATTGTTGATGTTTTGCGTATTTTAATGAAATTCATATTTTATGTGCGATAACAGTACAGTAAAAACGAGTACTTCTTTGGCTGAGTTGTGTGTCTTTGGATGACATCAACCAACATACACACTTGGTGACAGCAGCAGCAACAGCAATTATTTGAATGACAAACAACTCAAAAACGGCATAGAAAAATATTGTAATTTTTGTACCAAACACACAACAATATTGTTGACAATATTATTGGCGCTTTCTGGTGTCCCTGATATTATTTTTGCACATCCGCACGCTCATAATAATTGAAAACCAAAAAGGGTTTCTGTTGACATTGAAAATGAACAGAAGAAAAAACCGAGAAAAATAAAAGAAAAATTAAAAGAAAAAATAATGCAAGTATTTTAATAAAAATTATTGTTTTACGCCCAAGATGCATATTTGAAATGCAGTTATAGCTATGGAAGTTTTATACACCCTACATGGAAGAAGTCGAGGTAGTAGTGTGTTGGCTTATCACACGTGAGGCCACGGTTCGAACCCCAGTTCAGACATCTTCAACAAAATGGAATATGAACACGCAATATTTCTTCGGCAACTTCCTCTCAGCAGGTTTCTGGCAAAAACTCTCTGAGAGTAATAAAATTTTCACGAAAAGTTTCATAAAAATCTCTATTTCGGGGTCGACTTTAAACTGTAGGTTGCGCCACTCATGTATAAAATTAACACACACAACGTAAATGGTGTGAGAAACTAGATTGTAATCTTGACTGAAGGATTGTAATGACCTATTATGTATGCATGCATGTAAAGGGTCCGCCAAATAACTTTTTTTTTTGAAAATGCTTTAAAAAAACTACTGAATATTTTCTCAAATTTCTTTTTTTATTTGAAAGTACAATCCTTCCGGTTAATAATGGAAAATAATTTCATTCAAATGGCTGCCTCGGCTGGCCATGCAGTAGCCTACACCAGAAGATGCCGATTTTGGCAAAAAAAAATCATCTTTTCAGATGAAGCTCATTTTGATCTTGGCGGGTATGTAAACAAGCAAAATTGTCACATTTGGGGCACAGAAAACCCGCACGCATTGAAAAGCCGACGCACCCAAAACGAGTCACTGTTTGTTGCGGATTTTGGTCCAAAGGCATAATAGGGCCATTTTTCTTCGAAAATGAGCAAGGAGTGGCAGTTACATACAGTCAATGGCGATCGTTATCGGGCCATGTTGAACGAATTTTTGTTCACAAAAATTGAAGAAGAGGACATTGGCAACATTTGGTTTCAACAGGACGGCGCTACGTGTCACACAGCCGAAGCCAAACTCGATGTTTTGCGCCCTGTTTTTGAAGATCGCATTATCAGCCGCAAAGCTGATGTCGTTTGGCCACCTCGGAGCTGCGATTTGACACCGTTGGACTATTATTTTTGGGGCGCCGTCAAAGATAAGTGTTACGCCGACAAGCCAGAGACAATTGACGCTTTAACGGACAATATTCGTGAAGCCATTGGTGAAATACAGCTGCAAACAATCGATAATGTGCTTAAAAATTGGACCGATCGTGTAGGCTACCGCATGGCCAGCCGAGGCAGCCATTTGAATGAAATTATTTTCCATTATTAACCGGAAGGATTGTATTTTCAAATAAAAAAAGAAATTTGAGAAAATATTCAGTATTTTTTTAAAGCATTTTAGACGTGAGGCCACAGTTCAAAACCCAATTCAGACATCTCCAACAAAACAAAATAAGAAACGCAATATTTCTTCGGCAACTTCCTCACAGCAGATTTCTGGCAAAAACTCTGAGAATGTGTAAAATTTCCACGAAAAGTTTCTTAAAAATCTGTAGTTCGTAGTCGACTTTAAGCTATAGGTCCCGCCACGCTTAATACACACAACATAAGTGGTGTGAGAAACTAGGTTGTTGTCCTGACTGAAGAATTGTAATAACCAATTATGTATGTATGTATGTATGTATGTGGAGACATCGGCTAAAATTGCTTTGAGAAAGACCAGGCCACTATCAACCGCAAGCATTATACGTCGATCATTGTCAACATCTTTAGAACTCCATTGGATAACCTTAACGCAAAAAACATGTGGTTTCAACACAGTTCAAGTTGCATTGGCTATTCTGCACGAGCGTTTGAAGGGCATGGTAATCTCACTTAGATGCCATCTCACGTAGGTGATGTGAACTAGCCATCCGGATTGTGTGTTTTAACTTCTTTATATTTCTTTCGAGGTTTTCTTAAGTCTCAAATGTGTGTCAATAAAACACAATCTAAAGCGCTCCTCAAAGTTAACACTACACATGCCATCGCTGAAATTCAGCCTGATACAGACAATTGAATATTTCGGAAGCACCTTTCCCAAAGAAGACGTGATGGCCATTTAAACGATGTTATATTCAATACATAGTGGATTTAATAGGCGTTTGTACTACTAATTATACTGGTAAACCACTGATTAATGAATCTATTTGTACAACCTTAGATTCCAAGTAGAAAGTTCTTTACTTAGCTGAACAGAAAATCTCCACGACATAGGAGATAATCTGTTCCCCAATCATTTTCTTTGTTACCACGGCTCGCGCAATTAGTACAGGCCCATGTTTTTCGCATATAATAGGGGACAGATTCCAGTTATTCTTCTAACAATATATGCAACATGAAATGACAGATTCTTAATCAATTCATTTCTCCCCTGAACTCCTCTTTATTGGAGTTCAACACATGAATTTTTTTATTTTTCACAGGTAAATTGGAAGCGTATAGAACTGAGAATTAATCATCAGTTTATCATTTCTTTACTATTTTTTGGTTTCCTTTTCAATCAATTTCTAGTTAAGCAAGGTTGCCATTTTTTTGCATAATACGGTGTTCAGATATGCACCTATATTGCGTAAATAGCAATAAACGCAATTATTGAGCTCAATATTTCATATAAGGTTTCAATTAATTATTGCGCAATAAATACGCAAATTGTTATAATATTGAGTAAAACTTAAAATGTAGCACTATTATAAGTATGTTCAGTGCGCATATTACAATTATCCGAATACTTTCTGTTGATATTTCAAAAGTCAACAACGACAAACAAAAAAATAAAATAAACTGAATATTGACTCAATAAAAGTGCATATCTGAACATAGTATAAGCATACTTACATTATTCGTCACTACAACACTTTATTCTTTGGCTTCATTACAAGGGACAGCGATATTAGATTGCTGACAAGGATCTGGAACAGATCCCAGTCGGACTATTGCAGCCTGCGTTGGGATGGGGAGATGAGGAGGGGTTGCAAACTATCGAAGATCTATTCTGCAACTGTCCAGTCCTTAGTAAGTTGAGGTTGTTGACTCTGCCCAGGCGCTTCTTCCAAGGTTTGGAGCTAACATTAGGGCTCTCTATAGAGTCATAAATAGGTTGAGCTGGTTGAGAAGTGCTAGGGCATCAAGGTTGTAGTCACGCTCTCATGTGTGTTTGTGGTCAATCTTTTTTCCTCCGTCTCCTATTTCCTACCTCTTCTCCTTTTACAATTTACTTATCTCCTTCACTATCCTCTCTCTCTCTCTCCTCTAGGGCGTCTTTACGATGGTTCATTTTGATCTCTGCATACTGTACTTGTCCCAATTACAAGTACACGTTCTCAAACCTAACCTAACCTAACGCTTCATTCATTATTACAACCTAGCTTCTTACAGCAGCATTGTGTCTGTGTGTTAATTTTATACACGAGTAGGGAGACCTACAGTTTAATGTCGAATGACAGATTAAAGAATCAGAGTTTTTACCAGAAGACTCCTGAGAGCAAGTCTCAACATGCTACTCATAAGACTATGGTGACAACATATGTTACATTGGGTTTGAGAATGTGTACTTGTCTTTGGGACAATTACAATACTCAGAGGTCAAAATGACCTATTGTTAATACGTTCTAGAGGAGAGAGAGAGAGAGAGTATAGTGTAGGAGATAGCAAAAATTGGAAAAGGAGAAGAGGTAGGAAAGGGCTTCTATATGGAAGACTATTTCAAACACAGAAGTCGTCGTGGTCCAGAATGTAGTGTGTTGGCTTATTAGACGAAAAGCCAGGGTTCGAGCCCCAGGCCAGATATCAAAACGAAATACAAAAAGTATTTCTTCGGCGACTTCCTCTCAGCAGATTTCTGGATTACTCAGAGAGTAAATAAAATTGCCATGAAAAGTTTCTCAAAAATTTGTCGTTCGGAGTCGACTTTAAACTATAGGTCCCACCACTCATGTATAACAATTAACACACACAACATAAGTGGTGGTAGAAACTAGGTCGCAATCCTGACTGAAGGATTGTAAAGCCCAGTTGTGTATGTATGTATGTATTTCAAACACAATAATGAAGTTGTTTGTAGAGAAATAAATTTTTGTCATCGTTTTTGATATTTTCTTAAAAACATCAATTTTTCAATTACAGACATAAGGCCTTATTCTTACATATGGTATGTATGTATGTAAGAATCTTTATTAAAAGGATTAAGAGCGCCATTAAATAAAGTCATAAAAATAATTAAAATTTTATCCTGCAACTATTGGCCTTGGTTGCGAATCTCTTTTAAATTTAATTTATTTAACGAATGTCAACGAAATGTTGCTGCTTTAAACACTGTAAACACGGCTTTCGAGTGGCTGTTAATGGTATCGATTAACTTGATTGAGTTTTATCGGTGAAAAGCAAAAATTATCTTGAAAAATATTGAAGATGTGGTAATAATTTTCGTTTTATGGTAGAGTACAACAACAACAACAACAAAAACAACAAAATTCCGAACTTGTACTTGACAAAAGTATCCTTTTTTTACTCTACTGAAAGGAAATCAATGAAAATGTGAGTCACACACAAATGAACAGACAGACAATAATACAGGGGAGGAGAGAAATGATATGAAGTAAAGAAAGAAATAACGAACGAAATACAAAAAAACAAAAAAAAGGGAAACAATAAATGAATTAAAATTTTATGCAACTCACAAATAATGAAAATGAACGCAACTCATTAACGGTCAAAAAGTGAAGCTGGCTGATGGTTTTTATGTGGAGGACAGCCAGCCAGCCAGCTAGCCAGCCATCTACAGGATACTTAAAGCTTGAATACACCCGTACACAGATACCAACAAATTGGTAAGAAACCAAAAAAACACAACAACAAAAAGAAAAAAATTATAAGAAGAAGAAAAGGTATCGAGTATGAGTTTGTCTTTTTACTTAATGGGACTGAATAAATAAAAATTAAGAAGAACGTATTGTTGTACCTAAAATCGCAACAAAACATATATGAAAAGATACTTTAAGTCCAATTTTTATATTTGTTGTTGTTGTTGTTTTTTTATTCATGTATCTGTTTATCGGTTTATAAAGTATATTTCATTGCAGTCATTAAGTACAACATTTATTTAAACTGAAATCTGTTTGTTGGTTCAACAGACTGAGACTTGTCTTGACTTGACTTGGCATGGCTTGGCTTGGCTGGGATAAATAAATGACTGACTTGACTCACTGACTGACTGAATGAATGTTTCTTTCTTTTTACTTCGATTGTAGGAATAAAGTGTCTTCAAAAAGAAAAAAAAACAAAAAAGAAACGAAAACTTTAAAACGAAAAATAAATTTTTCAAAAACCATTACATTCGCCGTGCAACTGAAGAGAACTTGATCGTAAAGTGCTGTTGTTTGAAATAAAAGTGCAAAAAGGCTGCTTTTTTTATTCGTATTTGCAAAAATAATAAAAATCTTTGCTTCTCCTTTTTATGCATTTGGTGTGTGAAAAAGTCAGCATAAAAATGTATAAATCGCCGTGTGTGTGTGTGCTTAAAATCATTTTCCTTTTATTGAATTCTTATGATTCTTGTTGGTTGGCAATGGGCAACCTTAGCATAATCGAATGCCACAAGGAGTTAAAAGTTTAGTATTTACAAGAAGCCAACTATTATTAAAATTTGTTGAGAGGAGGACATTTGATTTTAGTTTGAAGGTTCCCTAAGAAACTCTTGAAGCTTATGCCGATCGTTTCAAAATACTAGACAGAGTAGGCTGCTCTTTATATTAACTGTTCTCATATCAAACTTTTGTATAAGTTGCCTAAGTAAGCGCCGTAGTCTAGTAACTAGTGTGTTGGCTTATTAGACATGAGGCCACGGTTCAAGCCCCAGGTCAGGCATCTCCAACAAAACTAAATATGAAAAAATACTTCTTCGGCGACTTTCTCTCATCAGATTTCTGGCAAAAACTCTGAAAGTAAATAAAATTGCCATGGAAAGTCGACTTTAAACTGTAGGTCCCGCCACTCATGTATAAAATTAACACACACAACATAAGTGGTGTGAGAAACTATATCGTAATCCTGACTGAAGCGTTGTAATGATCAATTATGTGCGTATGTAGGCTGCTCTCTATATTAACGGTTCTCATATTAAACTTTTGTATAAGCTGCCTAAGTAAGCGTCGTAGTCTAGTATCTAGTGTGTTGGGTTATTAGACATGAAGCCACGGTTCAAGCCCCAGGTCAGACTTATCCAACAAAACGAAACATGAAAAAAAATTTTCTTCGGCGACTTCCTCTCATCAGATTTCAGGCAAAAACTCTGAAAGTAAATAAAATTGTTATGAAAAGCCGGTTTGGTCACTCGTCTATAAAATTAACACACACAACATATGTGGTGTGAGAAACTAGGTCGTAATCCTGACTGAAGGATGGTAATGACCAATTATGTATGTACGTAGGCTGCTCTCTATATTAACGGTTCTCATATTAAACTTTTGTATCAGCTGCCTAAGTAGTCGCAGTAGTCTAGTATGTAGTGCGTTGGCTTATTAGACGTGTTGCCACGGTTCAAACCCCAGGTCAGACATTTCCAACAAAACGACGGCGACTTCTTCTCAGAAGATTTCTGGCAGAAACTCTAAGAGTAAATTAAATTGCCATGAAAAGTTTCTCGAGAAATCTGTAGGTTCCGGCACTCATGTATAAAATTAACACACACACAACATAGGACGTGGTATGACAAGCTAGGTCGTAATCCTGACTGAGGGGTTGTAATGATAGTATTTTACGAACGAAGGTAGGGTGGTGGTATCTCACTGAAAACCTTTTTTCTACACAAAAAGTCATGATACGATTAGGTTCTTGACAAACATAACCACGACGTTCGATCTCGTCGATAAATGTCGAAGATTTCTTAGGCTGTTCTTGGTTTTGTGAAAAGATGGACTTCATTGATCCTTATATAACAAAATTGCTATACATTTCACTTGTTAGGCCTATTTTGGAGTATGCGTCTATTATTTGGAATCCATATTTGACGTTGTCATAGTGATTCAATAGAGTCTGTGCAGAAGCAGTTTTTATTATTCTGTTTACGTGGCTTAGGATGGGATTGTGCCAATGGGTTTCCGTCATATGAGGCTAGATTATGTTTGATAAAACTTTCAACTTTAGAACGTAGAAGGACTGTTTTATGGGTTTGTTTTGTTTTTAATCTGATTAAAGGTGATATCGATTCTGAGTTTTTGCTTTGTAACCTGAATTTCAGTATTCCAGCAAGATTTTCACGGCACTATCGTCCTCTTTCTTTAGATTTTTATAGAACGAACTATGGATGTAATTTTCCTTTTCGTAGATTATTTAATGATTTTAACTTATATTATGATCTTATTGATTTTAATAGTAGTATTTGTAATATAAAACGTAGCTTATATGCTGGCATTAATTTGTAAATTATTATATAAAAATGTATTTTCCTTCCTGTCATAGGTAGTTCATGTTTATTGTTACTTTATTCAGCTTGTGATTAAGTTCTGTAGCTGATTTATGTTCTCGTTGCCATTACTTTTCCCTTACCCGCTACAGTCCGGACTGTAGTGTGTACGTGTTCCTACGTAATGGGGATGAGCCCTCTACGGTCGGTTGAGGGTGGGTTAGCGTGAGGCCGGGGACGTTCGAAAAAAAAAAGTTATTCAAATAAATGGATTCCAGGACGTAAGGACATCGTTGGTAATTGTATTGCTTATGAAATGGCCAGAGCCGGTACGGAGCTTACGATCTTTAGCACGTTATTTTAAATGCCTAAGTTAGAATGTTCTTAAATCGCATGGCTATCGCACAATTGTAATTCTCACGGACCACTGCCCTTGTTAAACGCATGCCGATAGACTTGGCATTTCTTTGCAACACGTTTGGTGTAGCTGTGAATTAGAATTATTCTCATGTATTAGTACTCTTGGCATGAAATGGGTTCATTTTCTGTCAGCCTTAACTGCACTATGAATACATACATACATACAAACATAATTGGTTAGGATTACGACTTAGCTTCTCATATAACTGTTGTGTTAATTGTAACTTTAATTTAATTGTGACTTTAGATGACAGATTTTTGAGAAACACAGTTTTTGCCACTAATAAACCAACACACTACCTACTAAACTACGACGACTTTTATAACAAATTTTATTCAGGAGTCGGATTGGTTTTCTATAGGAAATGTTTGGAAGCTTGTTCTACAAGTAGCATCTGTCACTTAATCTAACCTTACTTTTATTACAAAATCTAACAGAATCTTTAATGAACTCATCATTATCTTGTCGCTGTCAGTGCAATGCGAAATGTGCCCTACGGTTTCAGGCTCTACCAGATAGAGACTTTCTTTCTTATTAATCATGTTCTTACAGATATACAGGTAGTTGAACTAATTTATCAGATTCTAGAATGATAGGGTTGTCACTTGTCATTGCATAGAAACAAGCAGTGTGTAAACGGCTTGATTTCAAAACTTTTCTCTCAACTCTTAATATTTCCAACGAGATGGCGCTGGCTAACCTAAAATTAACGGCTGTAATCCTTACTAAAGGGTTGCAGTGACCAATTAAATAAGTAGGTGATTAAGAAGAAGACTCATATCATACAGCAATTGCTTTACAAAAAAAAATTTTATACTGAATTACAATTTGTACCATACATGGCCCCTCAACTAAGGATGTGCATGCCACACCTGTTATATTTTTCATACATATTTTACCTGTTGTGTTTTAAGCCACATTATATTCGTAAGTACATCCATACATTTGAATCAAAGTCAAATACTATTTCTCATACACTTTATTGTGGTGTGGTGTGGTGCGTTATTCATTTTGCCTCCTGATTTTCGATTTTTTCTGTTTTTTCTGTTCTTTTCGTTGCTTTTGTTGCATGATAATGAATTTTTCTTATATACCAAATACAACAACAATAACAATAAAGAATTTTTGAAAAAACCAAAGTAAAACATAAAATATGTTGTTGTACGTGTTGTAGTCATCGATGTATGTTTAATGTAAAACTTGGTTGGCAGTAGCAATAACTATAACAACAACAACAATAACAACAACAACAGCAGCAATAATATACAAAACAATAATAACAATAATAAAACAACTACAATATGAGTATGTTTTTTGTTTTTGTTTTTGTTACTCAATTGTTTTGGTTGTTGTTGTAGTTGTTGCCACAACACACAAAAGATGTGGAAGAAGAAAAAGCACCCACTGCTGCACCACCAAAAAATAATCATCATCATCGCTAGAAGCAGCACAAAGTGTCAGTTCACAATAGCCGTATAAAGGGTTTAATAAGTGAACAGTGTGGTATGGAATATACGTAACGAAAGTGGTGGAAATTATGAAAAATTACGAAGGTTTCGGGCTGCAGGAGAAAAACGAATACGAAGAATTTATATGGTATAATATAGTAATATAGATACTATCGGGTCTTCCCACAGGATCTTCCGAACTTTGGGAGTTGATAACGAATATCAACGATTATGTTCAAATAGTTGTCATTTATTCAGTTTGATTCAGAGGTCAGCAATAAGTATTCAAAAAGATGAGTAGAACCGAATCATACACGGTCATTTACTTACAGCTCCTTTAAGACGAAATAAATTTGAATGTAAAGAGCAATTAATTGTACAAGAAATTCTATTTTTGAAAATTATTTCCAATGTTTCATGTTTGCAGCAGAGATCAGCAATGAGTATTCAAAAAGATGAGTAGAATCGAATCATACTCATAATTTCTGATACTTCTACGCATTCATACTTATTTTAATATCATGAAACCTATATTCATATTCAATGTTTGAAGTACTCATATTCATACTTAAGAACACGTATGCTGTTGTTAATTTTGACTCTCCATAACTCAACATATACACGAATCACAAAATAAGTATTATTTGCGAACGAACTCTAAAATACTCACTAGAAGGTTGTGTGTCTGCTCTGCTTGCTTCTCTGTTTTGTTTGCTATGTGTCTTTTTCCTTTTTCTGTAAATGCAACAACAACTAAGACTGTAAACATTGTATCATTTATGAATCTAAATGAGTAGACTTATGAATCAAACATATTTCGAATGGTATGAGTTTGATGTCAACGTTGTATACATACTCATTACAACCTGTACTTATAAATCAACATTGTAGTGAGTACTAATGAATTAGAGTAGTTAAATTTCAATATTATTGACTCACTTATATTCAAAATTTTATGAGTGCTTATGAGTAGCGAAAAACCTGATGTCTGGTTTGAATAGAAACAATAGCTTTAGAGTGAAAAAGATTACGGAACGCTATTGCTTAGGCATCTGGAATTGAACAGTTTGGATCAGTGGGTTATCTGTGATTAATCTATGGATGAAGAGGATTCCTGGCTTTATTTAAAGTTTTGGAATTGAACAAGGTCCTACAACAGATCTGTTGTATAGCTTAACATTTGATCTTGCAATAATAATTGAAAATATGGTCTAATTAAAGTATGGAGACTTTTCTCCTGCAATCCAAAGTATCGGGTGGGCCATCTTGCGGTTTAAATTTGAACCATCACTTATTTCTACTGTGGCAATGCTTATGTCATTCTATTCTGTCACAAAATTCAGTTTATTATCTCCATTGAACGTAATGAATTGAACGCTTGAGCAAAGTGGGCATTTATTGGAAATTTATTTGCAAAACAGAGACAATTAGCCGGAAATGGCATGAAAATGTCGTACAAAATTTATCAACAGTGCACGGTATACCCAAGTTTATTGCTAAATTTAGTAAAACTGGTTTCATTGTTGATGTTCGTACTGTACGTGGACCCGAAATTATCGAAGCTGAGATTCAGAGTGAGCGTGAAAATCGACTTTAACACGTCTTCGTTCTCAAGAATTGAACATTTCACGCACTAGTTTACGTCGATTTTGGCGAAAAGATCTTATGTAGTCGCCGTAATCTAGTAGGTACTGTATCGGATTATTAGACGTAAGGCCAGGGTTCAAATCCCAGGTCAGACATCTCCAACCATACAATATTTGGAAAAATATTTCTTCGGTGACTGTCTCTCAGCAGATTTCTGGCAAAAACTCTGAGGGAAAATAAAATTGCCATGAAAAGTTTCTCAAAAATCTGCCGTTCGGAGTCGACTTAAAATTGTAGGTCCCGCCACTCATGCATAAAATTAACACACACAACATAAGTGGTGTGAGAAACTAGGTTCTAAACCTGACTAAAGGTTTGTAATGACCAATTATTTATGTTATGTATGTATGATCTTGGTATGAAGCCTTACAAAATTGAATTGGTTCAAGTTGAGTTGAAGTGACACCAACATCCGTTTCGTTTTCGTTTCGTTAGATGGGCCAACGAGACACTGCACGAAAAAAGAAATCATCTTTTCAGATGAAGCTCGTTTTCATCGTAGTGGATACGTTAATAATCAAAATTGCAGTATTTGGGGCTCCGAAAGCCCATACATGGTCTTACTGAAGACAATACAACCATTACGAGTGACTCTTTGGTACGGCTTGTGGAGCGGAGGCATCATTGGCCCATATTTCTTTGAAAGAGGGGACGTCGCAACCATTACGGTCTATGGAGGCACCTATCGCACTATGATAACCGATTTTCTTGTACCCGCTCTTAATGGTATTGGTATGAACGATGTTTGGTTTCAACAGAATGGTGAAACTTGCCACACATCGCATGACACAATCGATTAATTGCGTCAAACGTTTGATGGCCGTTTACTTAGCCGAAATGGTGATGTAAATTTTCTGTGGGGCACCGTTAAAGGAAAAGTGTTATGCCGACAAACCCGAGACAATCGAGCATTTGAAGGCCAACATTCGTGATGTCATTGCCGAGATACGACTCCATACACTCGCAAAAAGTGCACGACAATTGGTCCGATCGAATGAGATAATGAATGAAATAATATTCCATTTCTAAACGGAAAAAACAATTGGCAGAATTTCAAATCATTTTTGTTTTATTACATTTTTAATTACGATCTTGGAAGAATTGAGGTTTACTTGATTTTTTGCTTCTTGTTATGTTAATCGACCATAAACGCCATACACTGTAGTTGAGGTTATCCTATGCTTATGATACATACATACATAATTGGTCATTACAATCCTTTAGTCAGGATTGCGACCTAGTTTCTCACACCCCTTATGTTGAGTTCGTTAATTTTTTTTTGCATGAGTGGCGGGACCCACAGTTTAAAGTCGACTCCGAACGACAGATAGATTTTTGAGAAACTCTTCATGGCAATTTTATTTACTCTCAGAGTTTTTGCCAGAAATCTGCTGAGAGGAAGTCGCCGAAGAAATATTTTATCATATTTCGTTCAGTTGGAGATGCCTGACCTGGGGTTTGAACCAGAGGTCAGCAATGAGTATTCAAGACGATGAGTAGATTCGAATCATATTTATAATTTCTGATACTTATACGCATTCATACTTATTTTAATGTCATACTCATACTACTTATATTCAAAGTTTGAAATACTCGTGGTACTCGTACTTAACAATACGCATGATGTTATGGATTTTGACTCTCCACGACTCATGGTATACACGCGTAGGAGAAGTAAAATGCTCACTAGAAGGTTGTGTGTTTGCTTTGCTTGCTGTCTTTGTCTTTTTCTTTCTTTGCAAATGCAACAACAACTAAGACTGTAAATTGTGATGAATGATTCGAATCACTCGAATCATTTATAAGTATTATAAGAATTTTTCTAAATTTGTGAATCTGAATGAGTATGCTTATGAATCAAACATATTTTAAATGGTATGAGTTTGATGTCAACGTTGTACTCATACTCATTGCAACTTGTACTTATAAATTAATGTTATCGGGAGTACGAATGAATCAGAGTAGTTGGATTTCAATACTGTTGACTCACTCATACTCAAAATTTCATGAGTACTCATGAGTAGCAAAAAAGCGATTCATTATGATCTCTGATACATAGAAAATTTAATTAATCAACCGTCCACTTAGCTATGTTGTATCGCCTTAAATATCCTTTTGTATTACTTAATAACTGTCACCCTGTATCTTAACATTGTTGTTGTGTAGATGTGTCTGTGCATTTATTTCATACTCTCCCAGTCATATTCACAATTCATTCCTTATGTTCGAATATGCATATTCGAAACAATTTGGCAAGATGTCAGTGGCAACGATGAAGGTTACAAATAATATTCACAAACTACCACCGGCACCAGCACTTTACCCCTTTCTGCCACAGCCACACACAAATATTGTATTACGTTACTGTGTTAATATTTTTCAATGGTGGCAAATGTACAAAAAAAAAATTAAAGAGAAGAAAAATAAAGAAGACAAAAAAAAAACAAAAAATTACAGAATGGAGGAGTGAAAACAGAGGCTATGGTGGGCATATCAAGTGCAAGTGCACGTTGCATGTACATAAATGAACGTCGCACTTATTAATGCTTTAATAAATGGCATTTCATTTTTTATTATTCACTCGAAATGAGATTTTATTACCAACAGAAACAGAGACAGACTACATAGACATGTTATGCCATTCGTAAGTAAAAGGTAAAGGAGGAGGCTGTGTTTTGAGATGTACACACGCATGTGCATTGGTCAAGTAAAAGCGAAGGAAGGAAGGAAGGATCATGCAAAACTTTAAACTCGTCTTTTAACAAATGTCTGTTAGCCCGAACAGTTTCATATCATTCCAATGTTTGTTGCTCATTGTACATCATGTGATAATGTTGCGCAGTTGCGCAGTAATGCAGTAATGCTGACAACAGCGACAATATATGTACGTACTCGTATGTATATATGCTGTGGCTAGTGGTGGTAATGGCTTTGGCCAATATACACCACATCACACAGACTAATTTTCCAACTAAAAGCAACTGATGTTTACATATGTACGTATATATACGGCTGACGATGACTATGACGATAATGATGTGGATGTTGATGTTGGAACTGGCAGAGGTAGATGATGACTTGAATTGTATTGCATTTTATTGCAGATGACTAAGGATATATTCTCATTTGTATCTACTTAAGCTTGTACATTATGAATGTATGTATGATTGCCCGTGTGAGGAATCAGTACTTTATACTTTAATTTTAAAGTCATCTTTTTGTATTTTATTCTGATTGTTTTATACTTTTTTTTTTTTTACCACCGATTACCTGAACAAAAGCTTAACAATGCTCTACAGTACCAGTACCGAAGAAACAAAATCGAAATAAAAATTAAAAATAAAATGAAATTAAAAATAAAAATTACAAACTTATTGCTCACGGCTGGCATTTAAACAGAAACTGAGTACATGCACTTCACATCACTTCACTTCATTTCACTCCACTTTACTTTACTTTGCTTTTTTTATTGTTGTTCTTATTTTCGTTTTCATGGAGCAGAAAGAACAATAACTTCTCGGCACTGTGGTTCATATACTGTTTCATACCGTAGTGGTCGGAATGCAAGAGAAATGAGATGAAATTTGGAGAATCAAAGGTCTTTCGGGGCACTTAAAACTGACTTACGGAATAGGTCGAAAATATCGCCTTTCGATGCTATGGAACAGCGATATAAAAGGTGGGAAAGACGAGAATATACAACACATGGAGAGGATATCGAAAGGAAGTAACACGTTCTATATTATGGTCAGATGAATACATACATACATTGATTATTGATTATTACAACCCTTCAGTCAGGATTACGATGCTGATAGGACAGTTAACAGAAGGCAAAATGACTACAACAGGCAGGCAAATTAGGAACTTGCTTAGTATGAATATACATGATAGCCAAGATGTATGCCTTGAAGCCCTTAAGACTGGCCTCCTTCCCTTCAATCTATCTACTTAACCGGAAAACCACATGAGATAAAATTTGAGGATGCACGGTCTTTTGGGATACATAAAATCGTTTTTTTAAAGTGGGACATGAGACGCATGAGACGCTATAGAACAACGATTAGGTTAGGTTTGGTTAGAGGACGTGTACTTGTCAATTAAGACAAGTACAGTACCCGGAGGTCGAATTGACCCATTGTACAACGTCCTAGTTTCTCACACCACTTATGTTGTGTGTATTAATTTTTATACATGAGTGGTGGGACCTACAGTTTAAAGTCGACTCCGAACGACAGATTTTTGAGAAACTTTTTCATGGCAATTTTATTTACTCTCAGAGAGTTTTTGCCAGAAATCTGCTGAGAGGCAGTCGCCGAAGAAATACTTTTTGTATTTTGTTTTTATGTCTGGCCTGGGGCTCGAACCCTAGCTTTACGTCTAATAAGCCTACACACTACCTACTAGACTACGGCGACTTCAACGGATACGGAAGGCAATATTACTAAGACCGCTATAGGACACTACTAGGAGCTTGATAAGTGTGTATAAGAGAATGATAGGCGTCCATAGGACGAGCTCGTACGTATTTCTTCTTACTTCTTACTTCGTTTGTTCGTCCATTAAAAGACCTTCGCAACGTGTTAATATGAAAGTTTTGAAAAGCCTTTAAAAAATATTGCCGTTATTAACTGACCATTAAGATTTAGAGACGCCGTAGTCTTGTAGGTAGTGTGTTGGTTTATTAGGCGCAAGGCCACTGTTCAAATCCCAGGTCAGACATCAAAACAAAAATGAAAAAATATTTCTTCGTCGACTTCCTCTCAGCAGCATTTCTGGCAAAAACTCTGAGAGTAAATAAAATTGCCATGAAGAGTTTCTCAAAAATCTGTCGTTCGTAATCGACTTTAAACTGTAGGTCCCGCCACTCATGTATAAAATTATCACACACAACATGAGTGGTGTGAGAAGCTAGGCCGTAATCCTGACTGAAGGGTTGTAATAGCCAATTATGTACATATGTAAGATTAAGACGCTCATAGTCTGAAGTATGTCGGAATATTACCCATATTGTGGCTATTTTAATAGACGTGAGAATGAGAAAGTATTACAAGAGCTTCTCTATAACTGCCACGCCTCACGGTAGTTTAAACTTAGACGCCTTGGACTATATGAGTTTGTCATTGTGAAATCGCGAGGACTCTGAACCAAAACCCACGTGACCTGATGTTACTATTTGAAGTATGTATACAATGCTTTTATCAGCTCTGGGGGAAGCAGGAATGCAAGTTGTTGTGAAATTCTGTCATGTTCCTTAATGTGTTTGAATATATATTTATAAAATATTACTACTGCAGGAGCTGCTTTCAAGAAATTTTAATTTGTACAGCACTTTCTTTGCGAATGTCCTGCTGTATGAGAAACTTTCAGTATAAATGTCCTGCTCTGTGGGAAACTGAGTTAAGACATCTCATTACAGGTGGTTTCCGGGAACAATTATCGTCGAAAATGCGTCACTGTCGAAACTGATTTGTCATCCTTACGAGAACTACATGGAGTGTACGTAGAACTGGATTCTACAGCTACTAGTGTAACCTAACTTAACACACACAAACTAGTATACCGAGACACAATAAATTATTCATAGCTATTACATGACTATAATGCTTTAGATCACTACGAAAGTAAATCTGAGTGACAATCTTGTGTGTGTACCTTATACGGCGTAAATCGCAATAAACGCCATTATTGAGCACAATATTTCATATAAAGTTGTAATTAATTATTGCGCAATAAATACGCAAATTGTTATAATATTGAGTAAAACTTAAAATGCAGCACTGTCATATAAGTATGTTCAGTAAACAGATTACAATTATCCCAACACTTTCTCTTGATATTTGACAACTCAAATGTCAACAACGACAAAAAAACAAATGTCAAATGAATATTGAATAAGCAGCTGAATGGTGTATATTATTATGTCTGAACACTTAAAATATTGTACTCAATAAACCGAATATTGACTCAATAATAGTGCATATCTGAACATAGTATTACAAAGATCGATCTTCGATACTCAATACCTTTCATACCACTGTTCACTGTTCAAAATGCGTCAAGAAGACAGAAATCAGCGACTTGCAAATAAATAACAAAAAAAAGGAAACAATCTCAGTATCATACTTTATAATTGTAAGTATAAAAATCATCATCCTTAAGTCATTCGTCTGGATGGTCAATCAGTCACTTTTGTCTTGCAAACCGTCTGTCAGATAGCCAACCAGGTATGTATGTGTACGTTCATACATATATACATACACCAGCGATATTTTAAACGACGTATGCGAAAAGTAATTATTTCATTTACGATGTACATGAACTGTTACAAACTATAAGGCAACCAGCCAGCATGCCAACTAACAATAAATAAATTAACGAATAAATGGATGAATGAATGAATGAATGAGCGAATGAGTGTACGAATAAGTTGAACGTATGATGATTCTAGCAAAATGGTATTAACGCACTTCAACTTCTTCTTCGCAACTGCAACTTATCGTTTCCTTCGTTTTATTCTGTGGCCCAAAATAGAAACGAATTTTTTCGAATTCAAAAGAAAATTCATAAAATCGCATACATATGAACGTAAATGGGTTACATTTTGGTGGACATTCATTCAACGTATGTATGCGAATCCGTGCATTGCGTTATTTTTTTTTTTGCTCCTGACGAGAATTGAAGGAGAGCCTGTCGTAAATGATTGACGAGTTGAAATTAAGAAATCGTAATGTGGAAATGTTTTATTTTCATACGGAGCCTGTACTGTATTGTACAACTTAGTTTGAATCTGAATCTGTGTCTTGTTATTTTGTTTGCATCATAAATTAAATCCTTTTATACGTTTACAGGTTATGTTTTTATTTATTTTTTCTTTCATTTTAAATAGTTTTCTTTCTTTGCTAAATGGTTTAAAAATGGTTTAAAAAGCTTTTAAATGATGATGGTTATTAATCAATGCGTTCAAATGATATTTTGCTTCTTTCGTCTTTCGCCTTTCGCTTGTTTTCAGGCTGTTTGAAATGAAACGAAGAAAAAAAGATTAGGAAAAAAACAAAATCAAGGACATTTTCCATAGTTCATGAGTTTTACTCCTTGGAAGCGTCATAAACGGGTAAATGAGTTAATCAAAGAAGATGTATTTTTAATCAATAGTTAACAATTCAATGAAATATAGGGAACTAGTGGTGAAAAATCTGGAATATGAAGTTCATATTATCTTTGAATTTAAAATGTTCTGCTTAAGGTTAATTTCATATGATCTAAGGAGCCGAGCTAATGTAGAGGACGTGGCAATCATGTGGCAATATAATTTAACCCTAGATGGTTACTCTTCATTTTGCTACATTAAGTTTACTCTTTGTTGAATCGACGAACACTTTAACCCTAATTGGTTACTGTTCGTCGAATCGATGAAGCTCATTTACTCTTTATTATATAACTAGCTATTTGAAGAAAAGACATTACATTACATTACATTTTGTTTCCCGTTGTCCTGATTATTTAGATGAACGGGCCTGAGTAGTACGCATTCGATCAGTTTCTAATCTCACTACTCGTTGTTCAAGTGTTTCAAGCGAATGGGTCTCAGCGGCATACACTCGAAGATTTTCCAGTATCAATGCTCGTCTGATTCTGAGGCTTGTAATGCCCTTTCCTTCCGTGCTTGAGGTGTAGGTCGACTAATTGCTTGTCATTCATTTTGAATAATTTTCAGTGACATCATCGATCGGAAATTAATCGCACCAACATACGTCAACTCATGCGCAACAACTTTGTTAAAGAATGCACAGTTTACGATTTAATCCATTTTGAGTAATTTTCAGTGGCATCACTTGTCGGATATTGGTCGTACCAACTTAGAAATCTGCCCCGGCTCATGCGCAACAACTTTGATCAAGATCATAACATGATCAAATGCATAGTTTACGATTATATAAGGTGCATATAAACGAACATTTATTTTTATATGGATGTGGGCGTGGCACCTCGCCTACTTAAAATTTTAAAACGTAGCCTATAGTTCCTTCCAGACATACAGGAAGGTGCTGTGAACATTTCAAAAAAATCGGTCCAGCCGTTTAGCCGTCTATAGACTTCAAACAAACCCACAAACAACTAAACACACATTCATTTTTATAGTATATAAGATTTTTTTATGTTTGACCAAATTTCGCTCTTTTTATCAACAATGTTGGTTGATAACGAAAGCTTGTAGTGAGTAAACTTACCCTGGCTACCCATTTTTTAATCCTGGATGATCATTTTCGTTGAATCGACGAACAAAAAAAAATTTTTTCGTCTACTGACTGCAAGCTTTCGTTATCAGCCAACATTGTTGATAAAAAGAGCGAAATTTGGTCAAACATAAAAGAGTTATATGATAAAGAGTAAATGAGCTTCGTCGATTCGACGAACAGTAACCAACCATCCAGGGTTAAAATACCTTCATTTGAAAGGATAAGATTTGGTTAAGTTTGAGGACGTGTACTTGTCAAGTACAATACTCAGTTGTCAAAATGACCCATTATAAATGGGTCCTAGAAAAAGAGAAATAAAGAGACAGAGCGAGGATAATGAAGAAGATAGGGTAATGAGGAATTCGAAAAAGTGTTAGAAAAGGTGTTAAAAGAACAAACTTTTACAAGAGTCCAAAATTTGTTTGATTATTAGTTTTGTAAGAGATTTTTTTCTTAGTCTTCTATTTGTTTATAAAAACTAAAAGCAATACAAGAAGAATCCATAACCATAAACATTTTTGTCTTTGAATCCGGGATCAGTAAGAACATGCTGAGACCCACTTTGCAGGCCGTCAAGGTATAACTTCTTCATATCATACGTAGGTATGTATACCATAATTGCTCATTACAACCCTTGAGTCAGCATTGCGACATAGCTTCTCACATCACTTATGTATGTTGTTTGTGTTAATTTTATACATGAGTATCGAGACCTATAGTTTAAAATCGATTTCGAACGACAGATTTGTTTTTGAGAAACTTTTTCATAGCATTTTTATTTACTTATCTACTCTTACAGAGTTTTTGACAGAAATCTATTGAGAGAAAGTTGACGAAGAAATATTTTTTTCATATTTCGTTTTGGTGGAAATGTCTGGGTGTTTGAACAAGCCTCATGTCTAATAACTGAACACACTACCTACTAGACTCAGGCAAATTCTATTTACATACATACAGTAGTATTCAAAATATTTGCAACCGTATGTGAAACAAGAATTTTCGCCATCTAATTCTCGAAAAAGATTCAACTTAGGCCCGTCATGAGATTATTTACCTTTGTAGTGGAGTCCAATTCAATGTTAAGACAGATTTTCCAATTATTGTCAGCTGTTTTGAGGTCACCATAGAGAGCCCTTGATTCAACCGAAGCTCAGACATCTCTGTTAACGAAGTATGGAAAAGAAAATATGTCTTTCGGCAACTTCCGCTTAGAAGTCTTCTGATAAAAACTCTAAGAGTCAATAAAATTACCACGAAAAGTTACTCAAAGCTGTCATTTAGAGTTGACATTAAACTGTAGGCCTCACCACTAATGGATAAAATTAACATACCCAACATGGGTGGTGGGAGAAGCTAGCTTAGAATCCTGACTAAATGATTGTAATGACCAATTATGTATCATGCATATTATAGGTATGTCTTTGGTAATGTTCTGGAACATATCCTGCACATCATGTGACATCACTTGCTCGCTAAGCAGAGATGGGTAAAGGAATTCATTTGTAATTTAAATACTAACGATACGACGCAATAATATAATCGCCACAGTCTAGTAGGCAGCGTGTTTGTTTATTGGACGTAAGGCCACGGTTATGAAGTCGCCGTAGTCTAGTAGGTAGTGTGTAGACTTATTAGGCGCAGAAGCCCGGGTTCGAGTCCCAGGCCAGACATCAAAGACAAAATACAAAGAAAGTATTTTTCGGCGACATCCTCTCAGCAGATTTCTGGCAAAAACTCTGAGAGTAAATAAAATTGCCATGAAAAAGTTTCTCAAAAAATCTGTCGTTCGGAGTCGACTTTAAACTGTAGGTCCCATGTATAAAATTAACACGCACAACATAAGTGGTGTGAGAAACTAGGACGTTGTACAATGGGTCAATTCGACCTCCGGGTACTGTACTTGTCTTAATTGACAAGTACACGTCCTCTAACCTAACCTAACCTAACATAATACATTTGGACTTTGAGGGATTGATGCATAGTCCATTTGCCGAAGCCCAACTGTCAATTATTTTCAAATCACGGTTAATAGCATGTATACAAGAATAAATATTTTCCTTACGAGTACTGGTATAAAGCTGCACATCATCAGCATGCATATGAACACGGCAGTCAACCAAAGCATCCGATAGATCATTTATGTACATACAGAACAACAGAGGCCCCAGTATTGATCCCTGGGGATCAATTAAGCGGTATTAAGCGGTATTAAGCGGTATTAAGCGGATCTGAAATATTACCATTTAAATGAACCTTTTGACATCTACCCAACAGATAAGAAAAAATTAGACTACCGGCAGAATTCGAAAAATTAAACAGTTTCCGGAGCTTATTTTTAAACTGTAAAATCGTCATTCAATCATTCGGTTTCAACTGGTGCGATACACTATGACTTTTGAATGAATTCTACATCTTCAAAAGGTTTTAAAATTATTGTTGGATCAGCTACTAATACATACATATTTACATAATTGGTCATTACAACCCTGATGTAGTGTGTGTTAATTTTACACATGAGTGGCGGGACCTTCAATTTCAAGTCGATTCCGAGCGGCAGATTTTTTTGAGATACTTTCCATGGCAATTTTATTTACTCTTATAGTTTTTGCCAGAAATATTTTCGTTTTGATGTCTGACCTGGGGTTTGAACCGAGGCCTCACGTCTAATGAGCCAACACATTAATAGTTTTGCAAATTCCTTTGGAATCTGTGAAGTACCTTCATGAAGTTAACAATATTTTTGCCGTCGGTTGCTATTCAATATTAAAATTTTAATTAGTTTTCTAATCCAAATACCTGTTAAGCTGTTAGGACTTTAATTACAATTTTAAAAACTTTATAAAATTAAAATTTTTTTAATTTTTTTAATTTTTTTTCGCTTTGAAACTTTTAAGCTGATAAATGAAGTAAAAAGGCTTCCTTTTTTTAACACAAAAAAGAAACAACCATTCTTGGCGTTAAAATTTTAAATTTTTCCCAAACAGTGATAAAACCCAAATTGACATGTTTTATCTCGCAAATACTCGTACATACATACAAACAGCAACAACAGCAATACGATCTGAACATTATCTTAACAAAACTTGCCATATAGGCCATTTACTATGTGTAGTTGTGTTGGTAGCTGAAAGCTTAAAGAAATGTTTGGCTTAAAAGTAAAATTAAAATGGAAAATGACGTCTAAAGGCCAAAAGAAGCAAAAAGAAAAAAAAAACACAGAAAATAATTCTTCATTAAAAAACTAAAAGTATCTTTCAGTGCGAGTGCCAGAGTGTGTGTGTAAGTATAAGTGTGTTTCTGTGCCTGTATCTATGTTTGCTCCATTTTACCATACTCAAGGCCATTTGAAATTTCCTTTTTCTTTGCTTATTTCTCTTGTGTTCGTTTGTTTGTTTCTTCAAATGTGTATGAGAAATGTAAAAAAATATATGTTGCAATACGGTTGTATCTTTAGCTAAATATGTGTGTGTGCCAGTGAGAACGTTTTGTGTAAAAGTATCTCAAATAAAATATTAACAATATACAGCTGTTTTGTATTGTTTTTGTTGTTATTATTGTCTATTAAACACTCACGTAAAAACTCCAAAGACCTGTCGGCCTAAAAGCAAAATTTCGTCATATGCTTGCTTGCCTTCTTGTTGTTCCTCTGGCGTCTGTTCCTAACCTCTATTATTTTTTTTTTTGTTTTTGTTTTCGTTTTCCTATCCTAAATTCTTTTTTTTCTCAGTTTTTATTCACGTTATTTTAAATGCATTCATGTCCAAACAACAACAACAGCTCCAACTACAGCCTCATACTATGCGATACGTGTGTGATCATGTGATGAAATTTGACCAACATTCTAGAGAGCTGGTTTGGCACAGTTTTACACCAACAACAATAACAATAACAGCAGCAGTAAAAACATAACAAAACACTTTGCAAAAAAAACAACCAACAACAATAACAATAACATAGTATTTCAGAATTTCCGCACTTCTAACTCCATTTCAACAACAAAGAGTTTAAAATTCTAAAACGAAACGAAAATAAAAAAACTTCGAAAACAACGAAACTTTAACGCAAAATTATAATCAAAAAAGAAAAAATTGAAAACGCAACATACGGCAACAAATGACGGTCAAAGTAGTCGCGAAAATGATACGAACGATACGATATCATACCATACCACTCGACTCTGCTTTAAACTGAAGGCAAAGTATACAATACATTACGACATCATGCCATGCTAAGCTATGCTATGCTGTATCATAATAAAATACGATACTTTTGCTTAGACAGACATTTAAAAGCGTGCATTCATTCAATTGTGTGTAAAGTAAGAAGAAGCATTCTCCAAGAAATATTTCTTAATTTACTACGGCTCGGAATCCATGAATCTGTCCATGAATCCAGGGGATTTATATGGAATTTTTCAGATCAGAAGAGCTCAGAATATTTGATGTATTACTTATTTTAAAGGGAGGTTCCACACAGAGATTCTGAACATCTAATTTTCTGTCATTCTTGTCTAAACTCCCCAGCATTAAGATTGTTCAATAACACAATAAATTTTGAAATCAGGTTGGTTTTCTGCTCTCCAAAACGGGTCCACCAATTGGCCTCAAAAAATGAGGATTTTCAGACCCATGCCGTATTTTGCAGTTCTAGGTTAGATATCTGAAGTCGCCGTAGTCTAGTAGGTAGTGTGTTGGCTTATTAGATGTAAAGCCAGGGTTCGAGCCCCAGGCCAGACATCAAAACAAAATACAAAAAAAGTATTTCTTCGGCGACTTCCTCTCAGCAGATTTCTGGTAAAAACTCTGAGAATAAATAAAATTGCCATGAAAAGTTTCTCAAAAATCTGTCGTTCGGAATCGACTCTAAAATTAACACACACAACTAAGTGGTGTAAGAAACTAGGACGTTGTACAATGGGTCAATACGTCGCCGTAGGGTCGCCGTAGTCTAGCGACTTTAAAAATATAAATTTTAATATCATTTCCATTCTCACAAAACTCAAAAAAGCGCAAACAATACCTAAGTATTAGAATATTAAAATAAAAAACAATGTTTTGTAATTTTCGTTGCATATTATTTCATAATTTGATTTCACTCTTTCAACTGTATGACTTTCATTATGTTGTTTAAGGGGAAAAAATATTTAATTTTATTTTAATCTTCTAACTTTTTATGGGCCTTTTTTTCCTTTTTATGCTATTCATACTCGTATCATTTCATTTCCTTAGATACGACATTGTGTGTTTCTAATACCGGGTCTATCAAGTTGGATTTTGTTTTTCAAATGCAAGTTTAATACACACTTTAAAAAAAACTACTTATCATGTTTATTAATACATTTACGTATTTAGGTAAGAGGATCTATATTTGTTGTGTACTGTTTAGGTACTTAAATGGCAGAGTTTACCTGCACATAATGGTATGTGAAAACATGGGTATTGGATTGTTGTATTAATTGCAGTGTTAAGGAATCCTTGCTTACTGATTCCTACCATACATATCAGATATCACCAATGAGTACTTAAAATTATTTGTGATACTTATATGCATTCATACTTATTTTAATATCATGAAACCTCTACTCATATCCAGAGTTTAAAGCACTCATCATATTCATACTTAATAACACGTATGATGTTGTTGATTTCGACTTTCCATAACTCACAAAATAAGTATGATTCGTACGAACACTAAAATACTTATTAGAAGGTTGTGTGTTTGTTCTGCTTGCTGGTCTGTCTTTTTTCGTTTTTTCTAAATTCGAGTCAATTGAATCATTTATGAGTATTATAAGTATTTTTCTAAATTTATGAATCTGAATGAGTTGGCGTATGAATCAAACATATTTCGAATGGTATGATGTCATGTATAAAATTAACACACACAACAAAAGTGGTGTGAGAAGCTAGGTCGTAATGCTGATTGCAGTGTTGTAATCACCAATTATGATCACGATGATCATTCGGAATATTTTATAGAATAAGAGAGTTTATTAAGGACGTCAAATACAATAAGTTTTGTTAAAAGTTCATTGCATCAAATTTAAACGCCTTCTTAGACGCCTTGAAAGTGTTTAGAGTCACAGCTTTCATCTTATCGGTAGCATTAGGCATTGAAAATATTAGATATTAGACGAGCAAGTATCAGAACCAGTGCTGCAATACCAACCGGACCAGAAGATATGTTTATATTTCTATCTACAAGAATTCTCTTTACTCCGTGAGTCCTTAAGAAAATACTAGGCGTAGTTACTGATACTCTTTCGAAATAGGACAGTGGTTGATTTCTTTTTAATTTTTGCTTACAATTTGTGCTTAAAATTATGATTTATGGTGGTTTGAAAACGCCATTTTCAGTACTTTTAGAATCAGCGATCATGTCAAATCTTTAAATGAAATTTTCTATTTAAATTCGCCATCGCTTACCAAGTGGTGAAGCTATATTATGACTACCTTGTGTCCTCCTTATTTACCCTTGTAAATCATCTCACCGACAGAGAGTGCCACAACCTATATTATCCTTATTTGATTTGATATGACACGATCTTTTTAATTATAACTCCACTATCCGGAGGGAGGGAAATTTATTTTCGTATTTAACAAAAGTCGCCGCAATCTAGTAAGTAGTGTGTTGGCTTATTAGACGTAAGGCCACGGTTCAAACCCCAGGTCAGACATCAAAACGAAAATATGAAAAAAATATTGCTTCGGCGAGTTTTTCTCAGCAGATTTCTGGCAAAAACTCTCTGAGAGTAAATAAAATTGCAATGAATAGTTTCTCAAAAATCAGTCGTTTGAAGCCGACTTTAAACTGTAGGTCCCGCCACTCATGTATAAAATTAACACACACAACATGAGTGGTGTAAGAAGCTAGGCTGTAATCCTAACTGAAGGGTTGTAATGGCCAATTGTATAAGTATGTATGTATGTCGAGAAAATTGGTGTCTTCGTAGTCTAGTATGTTGGCTTATTAGGCGCTAGGCCATGGTTCAAACCTCAGCTTAGACATCAGAAACAAACGAAATATGAAAAAATATTTCTTCGGCGACTTCTTCTCAGCAGCCTTCTGGCAAAAACTAGAAGAGCGAATAAAATTGCCATGAAAAATTTCTCACAAATTAGTCGTGTAGGTGTCCCCATTCATTGTAAAAGTAACACACACAACATGAGTGATGTGAGAAGCTAGGTCGTAATCGTGACTAAAGGGTTGTAATGACGAATTAAGTAACAAGGCTTTGTTTGATGTTTATTTTCGATTTTTATTAACAATTTTTTCAAAAATTATTCAATTTTTTTTTTTGTATTTCCAATACATCTGAGAACCAAAAACTAATCTTACATTTGAATATATCATCCTTTTTTTTTTTGTTTTTATATTTTTTTGGGTCAGTCAGCCAGTACATACAAACATTATCTCTTTGAATGTTTATATGTATTTAAGGTTTCAAATCATTTTATTTTATTTCATTTCATTTCATTTTTTTTCAGTACAAGTACCGACTGAATTGTGGCTTTCAATGGCGTGTACGTATATGTACGAGAGTATGAATATTCTCAACTTCTCCTTCTCGTTATCGTTATATTCACAATGCACATCATCTCTCATCATTTGTCTGTGGGTTGGTTTCCTGAATTGTTTAGAAGTTTCGTTGGTGGTTGGCTGGCTAGCTGACTGGCAGGCTGGCTGGCTATTTGAATGACTTGTTTAGTTAATATGTGTGTCAGTGTCGGTTTCAGTTTAGTTCAACCGTAATTCTTAGAAATGTTGTTATTTTTCAGTATCCGAATCAACAAAAACAAAAACAAAAAAGGAAGAAGCTTTCTGTTCTTTTTAAGGGTTTTAATTTTTTTTTATCGTATTTACCTGAAAATGCCATTTTTAAAGCAATAGTTCGCCATTTTTTTTTAATTGTATCTGCTTTTTTTCTCTAATTTTTTTATATTTATTTTTCATTTTATTTATTTATTGTGTATGAGAACTCTTTTTAATAGTTTTTTAACGTTTCTGTCCGGAGAATAAATTCAAAGAAATTAATTGCTAAAGTGGCTGTTCATGTTCGTCGTACTACAATATATGACTTCGGAATTCTGTGGATTTTATATTCCAATGTTTTGGTTTATGTTTTGAAAGCGAGGAAAAAAATTAGAGAATAAAACATCATATAGACTTCCATACAACGTTATAAATGGGGAAAAATACAGCTGAAAAATTTGCCAGAGGGTGCACTGGTTGTCTAGTGAATAGTATGCTAGACTATTAGTGTGAGGGTCGTGGGTTCGATTCCCACCGGAGACTCTGGTCTGTGACAATATACCGAGCATATGGTCGAAGTTATTCAGCTCGTATATAATTGGAATATAATTTGCAATTGTATTGTAATTAATAAATAAATTAATAAATTTGCCACGATAAACTAAGACAGGCGTATTGCAGCGAAAAGATATTCTTTGTTCTACTTAGTGCAGCTGAGTAGGTGAAGGGTCTACTGTAGTCGAGAGTATTGCAGTTTGATTTGTCATTTCCTGAAGATTACAACTTTTGTGAATAAGCGTTGGGTGTAGTGATGACATAGTCCAGTAGACTGTGTTTTGGCTTATTAGACATGAGGCCAGGTTTCAAACCCCAGATCAGACATCACCATTGAAAAATATTTAAAAGGCGACAGATTTCTGGCAAAAACTCTGAGAATAAATAAAATTGCCATGAAAAATTTCGCAAAAATTGGGTCCAATTTTTGATGGCCGTTTAATTAGCCAAAAGGGTGATGTCAGTTGGCCGCCAAGATTTGACACCTTTGAACTATTTTCTGTGGGCCGCTGGGTAGAAAAAGTGCTATGCCGATAAACCACAGACAATTGAGCATTTGAAGGCCAACAATCGTGATACCATTGCTGAGATACGAACCCATTCACTTAAAAAAGGGGCACGAATATTAGTCCGATCGAATGCGGTACTGTGCGGCCAGCAGCGGCAGTCTTCTGGCAAAAACTATGAAAGTGAAATAAAATTGCCATGAAAAGTTTCTCAAAAATAAGTTGTTCGGAGTCGACTTTAGACTGTAGGTTCCACCACACATGCATAAAATTAACACACACAACATGAGTGGTGTGACAAGCTAGGCCGTAATCCTGACTGAAGGGTTGTAATGGCCACTTATGTATGTATGTACACCGGCGAGCAAAAATGGTTACATAATGTTAAAAAAATATAAACTTTATATTTGTACTTTATTTATTAAAATAAAAAAACAATCCATATGTTTAAAATTTATTTAGACTATCCTCCAATTAAAACAAAAACTTATCAGTAATATTATTTCCTTTTAAATATAAAATACAGCTTAACTATTATTTATTAGCATTTATCAAATTTTGCTCGTTTCGTTTCAAATGAAAAATTCAATATTTTGTCCATAATCCTTTATTCTTTATTACTGATTTAATGCGTTTTGGTAAGCTTTCTGGCAGTTTTTTTTTGGTTTCGCTGTTTATACTTTGCCACAGTGCCTCAATTCTTAGCCACAATTCGTTAAGGTTATTTGGAGGGTTTTCATACTGTGCCAATTTTCGTTTTACAATTGCCTACAAATTCTGGATCGGATTTAAATCCGGACTTTGTGCTGGCCATTTCAACATCTGAAATTTTTTATTTACAATTACTTACTGCAATAAATACAAAAAATATTGGATTTAAAATATTTTGTTAATATTATGTATCCATTTTTGCTCGCCAGTGTATGTGTTCTGTGTTCAGGAACCCTATCTTCTCCAGAAATTTCCAACATTTTAGGATAATCTCAGATGTGATGCACATATTACCTATGAATCTAATTGTGGAACCCGGTGTATGTCCATTCCATATACTCTGACACCGAATTCACAAAGCGGCTGTCTTTAAAGCAATTATTTCAGCACGGGTAGTAGTACAATGAGATTCAATAAGCTTCTGAAAAGTTTCAACTTTGTCACACGATGTACATCCGTCAGTAAATACTTGAACGACATACTCTGATTGGTGTAAACCATTATTAAAGTATGATCCATTTAGTATTCACGTTGGAAAATAGAATCAAAAGCGGTATCAATGGGTATATTCCCATCAACTATACCCCAGATTTTGGCCTGGTCATTGCTTATTTACTTCCAATCTCTAGAGGTGCTCCGTCTCAATACTACATACATACATAACTTACATATTTGGTCATTACAACCCTTCAGTCAGGATTACGATCTAGTTTCTCACACCACTTAAGTTGTGTGTGTTAATTTTATAAATGAGTGGCAGGACCTACAGTTTAAAGTCGACTCCGAACGACAGATTTTCGAGAAACTTTTCATGGCAGTTTTTATTTACCCTTAGAGTTTTTGCCAGTAAACTGCTGAGAGGAAATCGCCGAAGAAATACTTTTTTTGTATTTCGTTTTGATGTCTGACCTGGGGTTTGAACCATGGCTTTGCGTCTAATAAGCCAACACACTACCTACGGCGACTTCAATACTGCTTGATAATTATAGTAAGCACTGTTTCGTCTCCTTATTAGCAAAACGTTTTAGAAATTATGGCCTCATCAATTGATGAAAATGCCTGGGTCTCAAGATTTCTGAAGCTGATTGTAAATAGAAATAAAGAGCAAATCAGTTACGATTACGAGTGCTGCTAGACGGTAAAATCTGAAGACAGTCTGGTATAAATGATGCTGAGAGAGTTCAATTGGATTAGAAGGCGAATTGCCCACTTCATGCTCCAATATCAGTATTGAAATGAAGACCATTTGTTCTCATTTAGCTCATATTTTAAAGAAAGTTGCAACAAACCTTCAGAGTGATTTTCAGCTTACTTTACAGGAGTCTTACTTTAAGCAAAAGCCTCTTTGCTCATAGTAGAGTCCGGATAATATAAACTTGCAAGTAAGCTCTCAGGTGTCCTTACATGTGGTAACACAACTGGTCGATTAGTGTGCTTAAGTCAAATTTGACTTTATTAGAGCTTTCACGACCTCCCATACTATGTCAAATGAAAAAATCTGCATTTCCACCACAGTACCTATGATGTTCAAAGCACTTCAACTATTGACACTGCACACAGGGGTTTTGATCTCTTGAAATCCCATTGCCTAGTGACATTCCTTTTGTCAACTTTTATGTGAATTTATGAAAGTCATAACAATTCATTGAAAATTATTTGACAGTTGCCAGCCAAGTTAATCAATATTTCTACAAATTAATCTAAATTGCTTCTAAGTACGCTTAACGTCTGCAGCTATACAGCACAACATAATGAAGCAGCGCCATACATGGCTATTGGCTGCATTGTCCTTGAACACTCTCACCTACAATGCATTATAGTTTCCTTTGGGCTTTTAAGCCACCTATGGTTGGACATCAATGACTTTTCTTAAGTACATGCAACATGGTTTCATGATTTGCTTATTTTTTTTGTTTTTTTGTTTTTTTAGTGGATTTTTTAAACAAAGTTACAAGGAATTTTGTAATAGGCCATAATATTTGATGATATATGGAAACTTGGCGATAAACGGCACATCAAAACAATCTACATACGGCACGGCACGGCACGCAAAAACGTAGAATAAAGTTTCGTTTAGAAAAACTCAAATGAAAAGGATCACATTCGCATGTGTGTCTGTCTGTCTCTCTCTCCGTATATCTGTATAGTTGTGTGGACGTATGACTCTGTCTTAATCGTAGTAGGATGAGTACAGAAACTCATAAAAATGTACTTTATGAGTCTTAAGATTTTTAGACCCTTTTTTTCTGCGTGCGCTTCTTTTTGTATTTTTGGTTTTGTACCCTATTTTAATTGCTAAAGCAGAAATCTCGGACACAAAGTGCAATTAAACGAACAACAACGAGACGAAAAGCAAAAACAACAACAGCAGTGGCAGCAACAGCAACAGCAGCCGCAGTAACAGCAACAGAAAAATTGTCTTCAATAATTTGTGCGTTTTTCGAGTGAAGAATAAAAAGGAGAAAAAAAACGGCACCTAAAAAAGGAGTGTGAATATGTGATAACGTGGCTCTAGGTATTGGTTAGTGAGGAGGGTAATGAATGCAGAATAAAAATTAACGAAAGAAAAAAAAAACTAAAACACACAACAAAACAAATTTACGTTTGCTGTCAAAAGTCTGCAATGGAGTGTATTTAATATTTTTCAGCGTGTTTTAACTTTTCATGTTGTGTCATCGTCATCATCAGCATCATCATCATCATCATAATCATCAGTAGTTTTAGCTTTAGCGGAGTTTAGCAAAGCATTCGGTTTTAATCCTTTTCAAAGCAGCAAAGCAGCAACATCATTACGATCATTGCTTTGCAGTACACAGGCGAATAGAGACGATTTAAGTCGCCACAACAGCTTCAACACTACCGCAAGCACCACTAACAATAACGACAACAACGACAATAACAACAAAAATATTAGTAAGCATCCCAAAAACCGAGCGCACATTAAGTCAAGAAGTAAACGCATTGAAGTATACAAATTCAACAATAGCAACAACAGTAACAGCAAATATTCATACACCAACAATGATTTCAACAATAATAAAATTAAACTTAAGACAGAAATAAAACAACAACAACAACAACAACAGTAACAGCAACAAGAAACTGTTGAAAATAAATGGAAACAAAAATTATTTCGTTTTTTTTTTTTGTTTTTTCTCATTCATTCTGTTCGTTCGTATGTTTTTTTTTCTGGTGTTTTTACTTGAAATGTTGCTTAAAAGCATTTGTGGCAAATTTTCGACAAATGAATCCCCGATACAACCTCATCAACATTTTTATTGTTTGTGAACAGAACAGCAGGAAAAAAAACGAAGCAAAAAAACTTCAACTCAAATGAAAGATTTGCTTGAGCATAAGAGAAGGCAGCATTAACATTAAGAACGTACAGTTGAAGGTGGCAGATTAGTAGCATACTATGAAATATTTTTTTATATCTTAATGGAGGAGCATCACAGTGTAACTCCAGTGAAACTCAATTACTGTTTATTCTTGTTCCCTCTGTAGGAATTTTTCTAACAAAGCAAATATGGTTTAAGTATTCAAACTGCAGTATTTTGTTCGCTTGATATTAGGACCCTGAGAACTTTAACAATTTTTACATAAATTTGCTTGATAAGATAACAGAACCTCTGAAAAACTTCACCTAAAACTCCCACGATGACTACATATCCGTTGGGCATTTGTTCCCATAACCCTGCTTTGAGGTATATGGCTTCCACAAAGCATTTCGCTCTTAAACGTTTTCCTGCTGTTATTTTCATGACATCCCATACAAGATTACAGTGTCCTAGTCCCCAGAGAAATGTTCATCTACAAAAATTTGTTGGCTGGCTACAGCGAAGACTGGCAAAAACTCTCTGAGAATCGGAATCGACTTAAAACTGCCGCTCCCGCAACTCATCTATAAAATTAACACACACCGGCTAGGAGTGAATGGTTTTTTACATGAACAAGAAATCCTAAGCTATCAGGGGTTACACCTTTGAATCGGTATGTCTCGAAACTATTACATCTCGCTCATAAACAACCAATGTTCAATCAGTTTGTGTGGAATCTGGAGGTGGTCTTTGCTATACAAATGAAAAATATGAACAATAGGGTTAAAATCATCATACGATTTGAACCTCAGTGTCCTCTGTCCTGTCCTGAAAAAGGGAGACCCTACGATAGTTGTCGCACTACAGAAGTATAAGTTTTCTCCCTATCGCATATAAGGTTCTTACAGGCGTATAGTGTGAACGACTGGAGCCACTCGTCAAAACACTCATTGGACTTTATCAATGCGGCTTCAGACGTGGCAAGTCCACCATCGACTAGATCTTCATACTACGCCAAATCCTGGAAAAGACCCACGAAAAAGGTCGACACACACCATCTTTTTGTAGGCTATAAGGCAGCCTTCGATAGCCCCATAAGGGATCGTGTTGTGATCGCAATGTCTGAGCTAGGTATACCTGCGATAAGGCTATGCAGAATGACGTTGAGCAATTCCTGCAACTCCGTCAAAGTAGGAATGGACCTCTCCCAACCTTTTGATGCCGTGCGAGGCTTCAGACAAGGCGACCCCTTATCGTGCGACCTCTTCAACTTCGTCATGGAGAGTTTTCTGCGAAAGGCGGGAGTGCATCGTAAAGGCACTATTTTGTAAAAAAGTGTCCAGTTGCTTGCGTACGCTGACCACATTGACATCATAGGGCGTACCAAGCGAGATGTTGCTGCTGCCTTTAGTGCTATTGAACGGGAGTCTACTAAAATGGGTTTGGCAGAAAATGAGGGCAAAACAAAGTATATGTTATCGTCAAGTAAAGACGTGCGGCGTATTGCTTCTCAGATTGCGGCCGATAACTATACTTTTGATACAGACAAGGAATTTATCTTTCTTGGCTCCGCCGTTACCACCAGAAATGATGTCAGTCTGGAGATCAAGCGCAGGATCACTCTTGCCAACAGGTGCTACTATGGTCTTAATAGGCAATTGAGTAGCAGTGACCTCTCTCGTGTGACAAAACTAGCACTCTACAAGACGTGCTTCTTTATGGCGCAGAGGCATGGACCCTATTAAGTACTGATGCAGCAGCCTTGAGAGTGTTCGAGAGAAAAGTACTACGGAAGATCTTCGGTCCTGTACGAGTTGGCGATGATTTCCGCATCCGATTCAACAATGAGCTGTATGGGCTCCTCAACGACATAAACGTTGTGCATCGTATTAATATCCAACGGCTGCGCTGGCTCGGCCATGTCGTTCGAATGGAGGATGATGCTCCGGCGAGACGGGTATTTGATGCGGGGATCTGCGGAAGTCGGCGAAGAGGACGACCTTTTATCCGTTGGAAGGACCAAATCGAGGAAGCCCTTTCATTGATTGGTGTGACCAACTGGTGTAGACGCGCAAGAAGCAGAGGCGCCTGGAAGGATGTGTTGCGACAGGCCGAAATGAGGCTTTGTCAGCAGAATGGGACGTTATAGATAATTATGAATTTACTAGATAAACGACAATTCAAAAAAAAAATTCCTGTGCTCCTTACTGAACAAACAAGAACATCGTAATGTGATGGTTTAAATAGAAACTACTTCTCTTGATAATTTATTAACAAAAAATAGAAGAAATATAGAGAAAGGGCAAGAAAATAACAGCCCTTGCTCATTAGCTTAAGGTTTCTAAGAAATCTATGATGGATTATAAATTAAGGCACAGTTTGCTTACCCCTACAATACTTAATTATTTTTATGATTCTGTCAGTCAACACCGGAACTCAAGCTAAATAAGGTGAGCAGCGAAAAAGTTCATTCAGAATGAAGCGAAAATAAATTTACGTTTCTTATTTGCTGTTAGAAAACAACAACAATAACAAAAATAAAAAATACAATATTTCGTAAGTTTATTCTGACATGAAGAGATAACGTCAAGCACGGTATATACATACTTCTGCTCAATCTTGTTCTAATATAAGCTGGGGAAGACGGATACATACTACAGTAGCCGTACCCATTTCAACGCACACGTACACACTCTTCACTTTATCTTCTTCAAATGGATAAATTGAATTCAAGAATGTAATTCAAGCAGAAGTTGTTGTAGTTGTGTTCGCAACAAATTCTACTTGAAAATTCTAACACCAATACTGTTAACGAAGATTTAAGTTTTGGCCAGCAATTGAGATTGAAAAAGAAGAAATAAAAGAAAAGAAGGAGAGAAGAAATATTTATTTTCTGTTGTCTGCGTTTGAGATTCTTTAAGTGTTTCTCACTGTTTGGCAAGTAGATTTCATTAACAATGCGTACTAGTGCTAGTGTGGCAAATGCTCAGTAAAATGTCTCCTCTAAATCATTGGAAATCACACGAAGGTGTAGTAAGACCGAAGGTAACGTTAAAAAAAGGGAAACATTAAGCACAATTTAATTTTTAATTTTTGTTCTTTGAAATGTGTTTTCAGTTATTAAACGTCAATTCTTAGAATTTGGAAATACATTCTGCTTTCATTCACATTTATGGTGTACAAAGCGCCTGCGCCACTATTACCACACGGTCACGGTGCTACGGTTTTAGTTTTTAATGTCCAAGTCATTGTATGTATTTTTGTATTTGTATTTCATTTTATCTTGTCACTCTGTTCCCTTAAAAACGTGGAATAAAATTTGTCTGGAATGTTAATGATTCAAGGTTTTGTGGTAAATTCCGGTTGTTGGTATTACTTAAGGATTGTTTAGATGCAGCCTGTTAGGAATGTCTGCAATTGTGTCCTGAATTGAAAAGGAAATACCACAAGATATGATGTCTTAAAAGTATTGTTTAGTCACCATTTTAATCAGTAGGTTGCACTCAATACTAATGTGGTTTATTTGCAAGTACTACAGGAGCGTGTGGGAATATTTATTAATATCATAAGCCCCTCTAGCAGAGTTATTGCATTTCCTACGTCGTATATTACTTACCGTAAAATCAGCGAACATAAGCAAATTTGTTTCAGTGAGAAACATACTACCTGTCTTGGTGATAATGAGAAAAAATAAGAGCTTCAACAGTCGCCGTAGCCTAGTAGGTAGTGTGTTGGCTTATTAGACGTAAAGCCAGGGTCCGAGCCCCAGGCCAGACATCAAAACAAAATACAAAAAGTATTTCTTCGGCGACTTTCTCTCAGCAGATTTCTGGTAAAAACCTCGAAGAGTCGTTCGGAGTCGACTTTAAACTAAACGTCCCGCCACTCATATATAAAATTAACACACACAACATAAGTGGTGTGAGAAACTAGGGCGTAATCCTGACTGAAGGTTTGTAATGACCAATTATATATGTAAGAGCTCCAACTGAGGACAAGGCATAATTTCAGGTCAGTTTTGTTATTCTTTTACTTTCTACTTCATTCTGAGTAAGTACCCTATGAGTCTACAGTCTCTGCTAAAAATTTCGATCCCTAACCTCAAATGTTTGCTGTATAGTCTGCTAATGAAATCAAATCTCCTCCTATTGTAACTACCACGCCAGATGGCTATTAAAGCATTAAATTTCAATGTATTTAATTCCAAGACGAGGTTCCAAGGTTATAACAGATATCGCAACGATTTAGCGGAACGATTTGATTGTCATATGGATACCTGGACCAAGTAACTGTAGAGCGGATAATTCATTACGCACTGACATTGGCAGTCAGGACCTCCGAGTGGTTTCTTCACTAGAGGATAATGGACAATAGTACTATCAGAATGAACTCTGTGTGGCGTAAGCGCCTTCCTTTTATGGGTTGGCAGCCAGCTCCTAGCTAGCAAATTATAGTTCAGATTGTTTCAAAACCATTTGGATGGAGAGTGGTCTTTGGTCTTTCGAACATCTCTTCCCACTCCACAGAAAAATTGTAACTCCATCATCTTGCCTTCTGATTACATCGAATTTCCATGTGGCTTGCAATCCAGCAGAGGAGTAACCTTATTTTCTATACCAAGCTAATTCAGCTTTACCAGACATTTTTGAGTTATCACGATAAGAGTCGAGTGCTCGAATGGTGGTGTGACTGTCAGATGTCAGTTCAATGTCACGACCTTAGAAAATATCTTTTGATGACATCGATTTCTGCGTGGAAAAAGTTCCCCTGATTTTTTAATGGAATTGGAATATTACTGTTCTCCACCCATTCGTAGAATGATCCTCCAGGTTTCTCCATTTACACCTGTCGCTAAACCTTGTTGCGAAATATTTCCTAAAATCATTGAGTCTGTCTGGGTGTCCAGTAAACATTAAAGGTGCGAACTGTCATTCACTCGACAGCCTAGTCTCCAAAGCTGGTATCTTCTCTGCCAGAGCCTCCTACGCTGATGTAGGAATGGTTTTCATTGCCATTGTTATAATAAGACGCCCTAGTCTCTATAACTTGTCCGACTGCGTTTGAAAACTTTTCAAATTTCTTTTGTCTACTCAGACAATGACCCCAAAGGCCAATATTGGCCGAACTATCACGGTGTACATTCAGTGCATACTTCTTGTTAGGTTACATCCCGAAGATTTCTTACCAAAACTTCTGCAGTGTAGTATGACATACCAGGCCCTTATTAAAATGCTGTAACTATGCCTGGTTCATAATAAATCTGGGCTTGGGTTGATAGATACCTTCTGAAGACGGTGTTTGAAATATTAAGTGACCTTCTTTTTATGTTCAACGGAGAGTGAAATACAATTCTTGTAAGTGACTTATGATGACTTCAAGACTTCATCTTGAGTCTTTAATGACAGTAGGACATCTAGTTCCATAGATTCATTAGAGCATTCTATATCCTACGCTTAACTGTTTTATCGATTATACACTTAATGAGTTGTTATGAAATAGGGACTTTACTACCTCTATGGTCGATTGTTCACAATACATCACATCGATCCTGTTCACAATACATTATAAAGAGTCCATTAGACCTGCGGACTTTTGTTGAAACCCACTCGATATAAAGGGTGATTTTTTAGCTACTATCTTTTTGGCAACACTGGTTTAAACAGCTCACGCACGTTTCGTATTTTGTTTCACTGTCAAACATCTTCAGTTTGGTCTATAATTTAACCATGAATTATCTAACAAACGAACAACGCTTGCAAATCATTGGATTTTATTATCAAAATGCGTGCTCTGTTAAGAAATTTCATCGCACGCTTCTTCCATTTTATGGTCAGTTTAATCGACTCACTGAAGCGGCTATTCGGGCTATTGTGACTAAATTTCGCACCAAATTTACATTGTTGGACATTAAACCACCAACACGCTTACGTAGAGTGCGAACTGAAGAAAATATCGCAGCTGTATCGGCCAGTGTTAATGGTGACCATCAATTATCGATTCGTCGCCGTTCGCAGCAATTGGGCCCCTGTTACTCAACAACGTGGAAAATTTTGCGGAAGCATTTAGGTGTGAAGCCTTTCAAAACACAGCTGGTGCAAGAATTTAAGCCGAACGACCTACCGCAACTGGTGGCATCATTGCATGGCATCTACTTCTTTAAAGATGCTTCGAATGGTAACGTAACTGTGAAAGGTGAGCGCTGCCGTGAGATGATATCCAACTTTTTTTGTCCAAAATGCAAGAGCTTGACTTGCATGACATATGGTTTCAACAAGACGGTGCCACATGTCACACAGCACGCGTAACAATGGACTTATTGAGAGGCGTGTTCGGTGAACATTTTATTTCACGTTCGGGACCGGTCAATTGACCGCCTAGATCGTGCGATTTAACGCCTTTAGACAATTTTTTGTGGGGCTATGTTAAAGCTCATGTCTATACAGACAAGCCCGCTTCAATTGATGCAGTGGAAGACAACATTGAAGCATTTATTCGTGAGAATTGGACTAAGCGGATGGACCATTTGAGGCGCAGTCGCGGTCAACATTTGCATGAAATAAACTTCAAACATTAAATTATATGGACCGTACTATCGATTCAAATAAAGATTTCATGCATTTTTTCTGAATTTTATGGGTTGTTTTTTGAAAAATTTTCCTATAGCCCTTAAAAAATCACCCATGCTTGCTACAGAGATTGATTGAAAGCCCACCTATTGCTTTCAATATATGGCCAGAATGTATACAACTGATATACAATATTAGAAAGTCTAGCTTGGATATAAAGATTAGGTTCGTTTTGAGCTTTATTGGCCATACATTTACTAACTCCGAGTAAAAAAATCTCAAGAATCTTCCAATAAACTTTGTAGAACCCAATGCAGTGTTTAAATTCTCCCTGGACAGCACATGTTTCAGTGCACCGATTTTCAGTATTTATATTTCAGGTCCATCGAACTTCTTTGGGTGGACACTAGGGATGCCAATCGGGAAATCCCGAATTACAAAATCCCGGGATTTTCGGGATTCCCAAACCCCGAATCCCGGAATTTTTTTAAACTTATCCCGGTAATTTTCGAGATTGTAAATTCATACATATACACTTTATAAAGTAAGAAAAAATTGAGTCTACGGCATTGTTTTTTTTTATTTAATATTACATTAAATAACACTCATGTAGTTTTTCAAGTCTTTCATGCAACAATGAAGTGAATATTCTATATCACTCGACATCGAACTGAATAAGAACCCAACTTCATTTGTTAAAAAGTTAAACGTTGCCCTCGAAGCCCAATAAAATCTGAGGTGAATAGTTTACTCTGAATATAGCTATCTTGAAACCATTTTGCCCACAAGTGTAGATTGCAAAAAATGTTTTTCAGCGAAAGGATGTTTTCGTTTGCATCAAAATTAAGGCGCTTCGATGAAATATTAGCGTCTTTGATCTTTTTAAAAAATTACTTAAAACAATGAATATAATTAATATACATATATATTTTGGACACTAAATAATGTTCTTAAAATGGTAGGTATTTGTTTCTTCACTAATGTGTTTATACATATGTATATGTATGTATGGAGACAGATGAATTATTTTTATTTTTGTTAATTTTTGGTTGTGTTTTTCTATTTTATAACATGTGTATTGTGATAAAGATCAAAAATTAATTAAATTTTAATAAAACAGTTGTTTTTAGCTTTTTTTATTAAGAGAAACTCCCGAAATCCCGGGATATTTCGGGAAATTTCGGGATATTTCGGAATTTTTCGATCCCGAATTGTGCCGAAAAATCCTGGGATTTCGGGATCGGGATTTCAAAATCCCAAATCCCGGGATTTTTAAAAATCAATCCCGTTTGGCATCCCTAGTGGACACTCACCTCTAGCTGTCTAGCCACCAAACTATGGAAATTTGAAAAATATTTCAACGGCGACTTCCTCTCAGCAGATTTCTGGCAAAAACTCTTAGGGCAAATAAAATTGCCTTAAAAAAGTTTCTCAAAAATCTGTCGTTTGTAGTCGATGTTAAACTGTAGGTCCCCCTGCTCATGTATAAAATTAACGCATACAACATAAGTGGTGTGAGAAGCTAGGCCGTCATCCTGATTGAAGGGTTGCAACGACCAGTTGTGTATGTTAAGGCTCAAAATGTTGCTAAGTGGACTATCAGACGTTGAACTACTTCAACTCTAATGATGAAATACCATCTAAAGCAGAAGACTTATTGATGTTGAGACTCGTAACCAAACTTTTATCGAATAGCTTGTGTTCAAAGCTTACAAGATTATAAAATATTTAAAGGCTCCACCACCACCGTATTTAGTTTTTCTTTGCAAGACATTACCAACACGGCCCTCGTATATTAAATAATGACAAAATTTCGTCTCATTACCCAGTCACTTTAGTCGATTGCTTCTTTATTGCTTTTTGCAATTATTATTTTTGTTATAGTTGTTGTTGTTGTTGTAGCTGTTGTTGTTGTAGCTGTTGCTATCACCTTTGTCGTTGAACTTTATGTGTCCATAAACATTTTCATTTTAATGATTTTAATTTTTTTTTCTTTTTTTTTGTTTTCTTACATTTTATTATTACGCATCACTTTTTTCACTTTTTTTTGGTTTTTGTTCTGAAACTTTTTAAAAACATTTTTTTTTTGTTTTTGTAATGCTGTTGGCTTTACAAAAAATGAAATGAAACGATTTTTTGTTTTCCTGTTGATCCTTTTTTTTCCTGCCAATGTGCCAATGCCGCCGCCGCCGCTGTAAAACATTTTGTTGTGTATTGTTGTATTTATTGTGCGTTGCTTATGACAGTATGAGTACCACTTTATGGAGTGGATTGTGGATTTAGTTACTGTTGGCCAAGTGCTTTAAACCAGTTGGGTTTACATGAGTTTTTCTTGGAAACATTAATAATTGAATTAAAATTCACATTTTTCTCTTCTTCTTTCTCTTCTTCTTCATTATCTCCTTCTCCTCTGGCCACATTATATGGGAATGAGCAACATTTTAGTGTGATGAGTGTTTATTTGTGTTTTTTTTACGCATTGCATACGATTTTATTGTAGTGTAGTGGTTTCAAGTCGCAATTAAAAAAATTAAGCATGAAAATATTATTAAAAATTTTAAAAGATTGATGCTTCTATTATTTAATGGATAATGAAATGTTGAATTAAATTTCATGTGCATTATGGAAACATATCAAAAAAAACACTGCCCTCTATTGATAAGGTTAAGCACGCTGTAAATTCTACTGATGATCGCTGTCAGTTAAGTTATTACTAGGGCGGTGAGTATGGCTGACTTCCAAAATGTTAGTTGCTTTGTGTTTGAACAAAGTATCGTGTTTCATAATGCCGCTGTACAAAACATATACAATGTATTCTATTTCAAAACGTCGTCAATGTGTATTTTTAACGCAGTCAAAAAGCGATCAGGCATCGGATTTTTACTTGATGCATTGTTTGGTTACTTTGCATATCTACATAGTTTATATAGAGTAGTAGAACTGCAAACAATCTTTGTATTGATATTTTTTGGAAGACAGCCTATTACTGCCTTAAAAATGCTACAACTCCATTACAATTGTATAAAAATGTTTCTACAGAGAAATGTAATTTTTTAGTTGTAATCTTAACTAACATACATACATAACATACATAATTGGTCATTACAACCCTTCAATCAGGAGTACGACCTAGCTTCCACTCCACCACTCATGTTGTATGTGTTAATTTTATACTTGAGTGGCGGGACCCAGAGTTTTAAAACGATTCCGAACATCAGTTTTTTTTTTTGAGAAACTTTTCATGAGATTTACTCTCAGAGAGTTTTTGCCGAAAATCTGCTGAGAGTTAGTCGCCGAAGAAATATTTTTTTGTTCATATTTCGTTTTGATGTCTGGCCATAGGGTTTGAACTTTGTACTATTTGTCAATTCGACCTCCGGGTACTGTAGTTGTCTTAATTGACAATTACACGTCCTATAACCTAACCTAGGGTTTGAACCGTGGCCTTGCGTCTAATACGCCAGCACACTACCTACTAGACTAATCTTACTTAAATAACTAAGTAAGGTAGGACACTGACGGAAAAAATTGGCGATATTTTATCGTAACAGGCCATTTGCGTTATCTTTTCAGTCTTTCGATAAGCTTCCAGTCCACCAATCTTAGACTAGAGTCATTTATACCATTTCATTTTGAAATATCTTCAGAAAATATCATAACTGCTCACTTTAGATTGGCCATTTACCATCCTTCTAGGTAGCCCTGCTTCTGGCGGACCATTGCTAGTTGGTCACACACACATTGTTCACAGGACTTCATCAATTTATTCCTACCAATGGTAGTGCTCTACGTCGACTTCCGCTTATCCCCACATCTAATACCCATCTTGCCGAAATATCCTCTGCTATCCGAAAGACATAGCCGAGGTAGCGCAGACGCTAAATGTTAATGCGCTGTACAACGTCCAGCTGACTATTGGATCGGTTGAGGAAATCATCTTCAACTCGTACTGAACTCAATAGCTAGGTTAGGTTAGAGGATGTTTACTTTTCAATTAAGACAAGTACAGTGCCCGGAGGTCGAATTAACCCATTGTACAACGTCCTAGTTTCTCACACCTCTTATGTTGTGTGTGTTAATTTTATACACGACTGCCTCTCAACAGATTTTTGGCAACAACTCCCTGAGAACAAATAAAATTGCTACGAAAAGTTTCTCAAAAAATCTGTCGTTCGGAATCGACTATAAATTGTAGGTCCCGCCACTCTTGTATGAAATTAACACACACAACATAAATGGTGTGAGAACCTAGGTCGTAATCCTGACTGTAGGGTTGTAATGGCCAATTATGACCTGATGTTACTTCTTCTTCTTATAGGAATATTAGGTTTAGGTCGGAGTGGTTGTGATGCCACGGGTGAACGCAGTCCCTGTACTGACCAAGTTCCATAAAAACCAGGGAAGATGAAGAAGTTGGTCAGCGCAAGGGCTCTATTAAAATAGAGGACAAGTAAGGACAATTTCTTTCTGCCCGCTGTGCTTCTCTAAACTGCATTCAGAAATGAGCAGAATTTTGTGTGTTAATCAAAATTACAAATTAATTTACGAAAGCATTCTTACAAGAAGAAAAGAAAGAATTTTCCTTAAATTTCGTGTGTGTTTTTTATCACAAAATACTTTATGAGTGACCCTCGTAATATATGCATTCTTCATCCAAATTCCTTGGTGCAATCGTTTAAATTCTATTTTTAAATCGTTTAGATTTGATTGCCATTTCTTGCTCTAATGGCACAGAAACCGATATTTAGTTCTGCTGCTCCAAACAATTGCAATCAGTTTACCTGAGTGGTTTTGGCATTTACAACCTTAATGTTGCAAAAGAGTCTATGAGATTCTCTATTTTTATGACATGGCAGTAAAATGACAAAGAAAAAAAGGAAAAAGATTGAAAATAAGAATAAAAATGAAATTAAAAAGAAAGAAACAGAAAAAATATGTTTACAAGTCATTATAAAAATACAAACCAAATGAAGTAAAGATTCCAGATTAGCTTTTGGGAGTATTTTATAAGGCTTGAACTTTAAGGAAACGATGAGATGTTATCAGCAAAAGGAGAAATAAAATACCAGAGTTTATATGTATGGTATCGCATAAGAATGTTTTCAAGGTCATTTGTAGATTAAAAAGGAAATTTTATGATATCATTTGCTATCATATGCCAAGTATGAGTGTGACAATGGAAAAATTTTAAATATTGCTGTGCTATGAATACGACCAAAAATAAGCAGTAGAAGGTAAAAAAAGGAAAACAAAAATTGAATGAATTCTACAATTTGAAAGAAGCCTTGTTTAATCCGTAAGAAGTCTAACAACGCAAATGTAAATCGAAGTAAATTTAAAGAGTTTGGTACAGAAGTTTTAATCGAGGATGGATTCATTTACGATGCGTAGCATTATCCCACATAATAGCGTTACTTGTCATAAGTGGGAACTTATGTGAATTCATTATGTTCAGAGATCAGCAATGAATTGTTTTTTCTTTACTCATAAGTACTCATGAAATTTTGAATATAAGTGAGTCAACAATATGGAAATTCAACTATGAACTCTGATTCATTCATACTCACTACAACGTTGATTTATGTATAAGTACAGGTTGCAATGACTATGAGTACAACATGAGCACCCGTCATAAGTCGAAACTTAAGCAAATTCGTTATGTTTATTATGATACATACCAGAGATCAGCTATTAATTGTTTTTTCTTTACTTATAAGTACTTATGAAATTTTGAATATAAGTGAGTCAACAATATTGAAATTTAACTATGTACTCTGATTCATTGGTACTCACTACAACGTTGATTTATAAGTATAAAATATGTTTGATACATAAGCTTACTCATTTAAATTCATTAACTTTAGTAAAATACTTATAATACTCATAAATGATTCAAGTGATTCGATTTACAATCTCAGTTGTTGTTGCATTTACAAAAAAAAAATAAAAAAAAACAAAGACAGCAAGCAAAGCAAACACACAACCTTCTAGTGAGTATTGTAGTGTTCGTACGCGAGTCATACTTATTTTGTGATTCTTCTAAATGTTGAGTAAAGGAGAGTCGAAATCAACAACATCATTGAGTTTTGTTAAGTATGAGTACGATGAGTACTTCAATCTTGGATATGAGTAGTATGAGTATGATATTAAAATAAGTATGAATGCGTATAAACATCAGAAATTATGACTATGATCTACTCATCTTTTTGAATACTCATTGCTGATCTCTGATACATACATACATAACATAATTGGTCATTACAATCCTTTAGTCAGGATTACGATCTAGTTTTTCACACCACTTATATTGTGTGCGTTAATTTTATACATGAGTGGCGAGACGTGCAGTTTATAGTCGATTACGAACGACAGATTTTTGAGAAAATATTCATAAAAATTGGTTTTCATTGTCAGAGTTTTTGCCAGAAATTTGCTGAATGGCAGTCACCAAAGAAATATTCTTTTATTTCGCTTTGTTCTAGATGTATGACCTGGGGTTTGAATCGTGAACTCAAGTCTAATAAGATAACACACTAGACTTATTAGACTACTTCCTATGCTTGTAATTCAGAGAAAAGGATGCTGAAGCATGATGAATCGAGTCGCTTGTATAACTGCTTATGTCCTTTAATATAATCCCAAACAGTTACAATAGGCATGTTAAGAATAAAGTTTCAAATGCTCTTTAGCGACTGCTAGGCATTGACACATTAAATAGTAGATTTACTTTGCTCTTCCCTTCTCAAAATTACAAATTTACTTTTGCAGAAAGAGCTCAAGGAGCATGCTTCCGTACTAGCTTCACTTTCATCGCACTTCGCAAGTTCTTCGATTTCATTTTCCTCCTTAAAATCCTCCTTTTGAAGAGGCAGAGGCTGCACTCCGTCCCATCCAAAAAGCATAACCAACTGAGGCAACGCAATCTCAGATCATTGATTCTTCGGATAGAAAACTTACAATCCACCAAGATTTGCATTTCGTAATTTGTAAAATTCTACTACTAATCTGAATTGGTGTAGGTCTCACCTGATTCACTGCATAGTTAATGCTACATTAGAATACTTGACTATGTCTATTAAGACTGCAGAGGATCCACGTATTTGAGCAATTTCTTCGCAGAGATTTCAAAGTGACACGGGGGCCCAGAAAATTACAACTTTGTTCACCACACCGAGCTGTAAAGGATGATCGAAACCCTCTTTGACCGGCATTCTGTCGAATTCGAGGCTATTGCTATGAATGAAACATATAAAATTCTGTGAGCTTGAATTTCTGCATGAATAGCTTAAGGAGCAACCTAGCAGAAGACCATGCCTTCATAGTAGGCGGGATAGATCGCATAAGAACAGAGATTACGTAGTAGGCGCCAAGTTGATAAAGTTAAATGAATTGTTGCCTTTTCCCTGGGTAAAATTCGGCCACATAGATTTTCTTTTCTGTCTAGGAAACGTTGTACAGCCGCTGTGCTGTCCAACTTCTTCGGTGGAATTCGATCAGTACAGGGATTGCGCTCATCTGTGGCATCACAACGGGCCGCTATGCCTGCACAAGTGTGCTGTGTTAATCAAAACTACGACTTCGACCTAACCTAGGAAACGTTAGGCATGGAGTGCAATTGAAATCTTTTCTTCGTATTTTAATATGTTGGAGATCTCTGACTTTAGGTTTGAACAGAGGCTCACGTCTAATAAGCCAACACTCTACCTACCAGACTACGGCGACTACATAGGAAAGCAGTATTGTCACCTTAAATGTAAAAAGGACAGTCTGCTTAGCAATATAAAGGGCTATCCATTTCGTAGTTTCAAAAGTATGGGACTGGAATTCGACATCTGTCAAACTAAGTTGTGAAACCAATTTTTTCTTTTCAGTTGAAAGTCTGACATTGACGAAAATGGATCGCTTAACTATCACACAACGCATAAAAATGATCAAAACCTACTACAAAAATGGTGATTCTGCCACAGCCACGTATCGTGCTTTAAGAGGAGATTATGGTTTACATAATCGTCCAACTACGCAAGCAATTGGCAAAATTGTGAAGAAATTTGAAGAGGCTGGAGTGGTTACAAATATTGGAAGGCCTGTGCTTCATCGTTTCGCTCGTTCCGCTGAAAATATCGCTATTGTAAGTGAAATTGTTGATTCCTCGTCGTTCTCAGGAATTAGAACTGTCTTACGGCACATTATGGCATATTTTGCATTTAGATCTACACCTATATCCATATAAAGTCCAGCTCACGCAACAACTCAAGCCAGCTGACCATTCACAACGTCGTAGATACGTGGAATGGGTGCTTGAACAGCAGGCGGTGGACGGCAATTTTTCGAAAAAAATGTTCTTCAGCGATGAAGCACATTTCACACTCGATGGGTATTTTAATAAACAAAACTGTCGTATTTGGGGTTCTAAGAATCCTCAAGTAATTGAAGAGAGGCCATTACAGCCAGAAAAAGTCACTGTTTGGTGCGATCTTTGGTCCGAAAGTGGGATTGGACCTTACTTCTTCGGAAACGACAATGGCACGACTGTCACCGTCAATTCCGAGCGTTATGGTCATATGATAACCAACTTTTTTTGCCTGCTATTGAAGAATACGACTTGGAGAATATGTGGTTTCAACAAGACGGTGCCACGTGCTACACAACTCGAGCGAATATGGCTTTATTGCAAGAGACATTTCCTGGCCGCGTAAATTCTCGTCGTGGTGATATCAACTGACCACCAAGATCATGCGATTTGACACCATTAGACTGTTTTGTGGGGCTACGCGAAAGTGTTTATACAGATAAACCTTCAACTCTGGAGCACTTAAAAACCAACATTCGTCAAATTATAGCTGAGATACCGTCCAATATGTGTTAAAAAGTGGTCGAAAATTACCTCAAAAGAATCAATTCTTGCAACACTTCACGTGATGTAGTGTTTCACACATAATGTCAACGTTCAAACTTTACAATAAAAAGAAATATCATGAAAAAAAATATCACGAAATGGATAACCCGTTACATACATTGAATGCCTTCATTTCTATCGGCATATGAAGTCACCAATTTTCCAGATGAAAGAGAAAGCATATGAAGCAAGTGGAATTTATTTGCAAATGCAGGTCTCATTCGAAATATTAATGCGTTAATGCTGACCACTGGCTTAATCACATTGCAGAAAGCATAAACTGATCATGGAAACATTGTTTTATTTCTAAAAACTAAAATAAAAGGGGTCCTTTGAAATAAATGTTGCCAAAAAAAAAAAAATTAAATCTGGTTGCACTTGACATTTCTCCTACTCTATTGATTTTGTGGAATTTATGCCATAATTTAATGGAATGTTGCATGCATGGCATATGAACACGAGTATTTATTTAAATACAATATATTTTGCACGTATATATTTCGTATTTTCATTTATTTTCTTGTGTTTTGTTTCGATACATAACAAATTTTCGTTTAAATGTGCGATTTGGTGGCATTAAACCAAAAATCCTTCTTACCAAACAAGATAAAAAAATTATTTTCGTTTTGCAACATGCCATGCCATTCTATTTTGTTAGAAAATGAAACGCAAAAATGAAATGAAATTCAACAAAAATAAATCCCCGATGTTTTGAAAACATTGTAGAACAAAAATAATGAACGAGAGAGAAAAAATCGTATTAACAAGGAATATTTTTTCTTATAAGATTTGAAATTTAAAGTTTTATTTTATAATTCTTTGTATTACACGCCAAAAACCTTTGCCTCTCTCTCCCTCTCACATCACATATACTACATCAACATGCACCTGTATTTAATACAAGCAAGAGAGAGAGAGAGAAATGTTATGAAAAGGAATTACAAAAATTTCCTGTTCAATAAGATGTTGTTGATGATGATTATTATTGTTGTGTTGAGTCATCATCTCAGCATTTGCGTGTTTCGTTAGCACTGCATGGTAGCTTAACTTGTTTTTGTTGTTTTTATTTTACTTGTTATTCTTGTAATTTTTCTTCCATGAACAAGTTTGCATGAGACCATGCATATCCCCCATATTCTCAATGCTTTCAGTGTAAATGTCTGTGTATTTATAATTTCATTATCATATCCTGGCATATACTATGTATGTATGTATGCAAGCAAGTAATCACGGTTCATGCACAAAACAAATTCACAAAAGCCATCAATGCTCAACAAAATAAAGACAAAGATAGAGAGAAATAGAGGGAGGGAGAGATAGAAAGAGCGAATGATTGTGTGCCGAAATAAAAGCCATCATAAACATATAAAAATATGTCGATTATTGAGACGTGGTCTTACAAACAGCACAAGCATTATAATTTCGGTATCATTTTGTGGTATATGTTGACATATGTATCATTAGGGGCATTCATATTAGCAGGGGCTGAATTCGCCGTAGTCTAGTGGCTAGTGTGTTGGCTTATTAGACGTAAGGCCATGGTTCAAACCCCAGGTCAGACATCAAAAGAAAATTCGAAAAAATATTTCTTGCGACTTCCTGTCGGCAGATTCCTCTGAGATTAAATAAAATTGCCATTAAAAGTTTCTAAAGAATCTGTTGTTCGGATTCGACTTGAAACTGTAGGTCCCGCCACTCATATATAAAAATATATGAAAGGAAGTTCAAAATAAGAGGGTTCTAAAATGGTGATGGATAATTCGGGACTAGAAAAGTATCTTCTCTTAAGCATAAGCAATGGATTATATGAAAACCTCAAACCTGCCCAATTCCTCTGCAGCTTCCTAAGAACCGGTACAGAGCTATCTAAAATAGTACAACGATATCTATAGTTCCTCAGATCCCCTTTTGGACATTGAGCCCTTATTCTGGAAAATTTTGTTTTATTTTTTTTAGTCCGTCATTTTCACCTCCATTCCTTCATTTTTACCCCTCCTATAAATTCAAGACTATACAAAGTAAACTCTGCGTGTGTAATTGATAATAACAATGTTTGTGAATCAAACAAGCTTAAACCATATAGAAGTTCGAACGGTAGATGAGTTTATTCACATACATACCTAATTGATCATTACAACCCTTCAGTCAGGATTGCGACCTAGTTTCTCACACCACTTATGTTGTGTGTGTTAATTTTTTATACATGAGTGGCGGGACCTACAGTTTAAAGTCGACTCCGAACGACAGATTTTTAGAAACTTTTAATGGCAATTTAATTTATTCTCCGAGTTTTTTCCAGAAATCTGCTGAGAGGAAGTCGCCGAAGAAATACTTTTTATATTTTGTTTTGATGTCTGGCCTGGGGCTTGAACCCTGGCTTTACGTCTAATAAGCCAACACACTACCTACTAGACTACGGCGACTTCAAGATGAGTTTATTCCCTAAATTTAAATTTTCTTCAAATCATTAAGAAATCCTATTAAACTCTTAGAGTCCTTGTTAGCGGCAAGTTGGCCAATTCGTCCAGAACATTGCAACACAGAAATCTGTGCCTATTTTCGACAATGAAGGGCAGAGCCAGAAGATGGAATTAATGAACCCATGAACTTCTTAATGATAACCAGTATTACGTAGACGTCATATATATATATACATATATGAAATAGACAATCTGATACCTCTCTTTGCTAGCCCTTAAGCCTTAGGCTAAGTTGACATACATAACATAATTGGTCATTACAACCCTTCAGTCAGGATTACGTCCACCACTTATGTTGTGTGTGTAAATTTTATACATGAGTGGTGGGACCTACAGTATAAAGTCGACTCCGAACGACAGATTTTTGAGAAACTTTTTCATGGCAATTTTGTTTACTCTCAGAGCTTTTGCCGGAAATCTGGAGAGAAAGTGGCCAAAGAAATGCTTTTTGTATTTTTGTTTTGATGTCTGGGCTGGAGCTCGAACCCTGGCTTTACGTCTAATAAGCCACCACACTACCTACTAGACTACGGTGACCTCATCCAGAACATTGCAACATAAAAATCTGTGCCTTTTTTCGACAATGAAGGATAGTGCCAGAAAAAGGAATTAGTAAACCCCTCAACTTCTTCATGATAACCAGTATTAAGCAGACGCTTTTCTGAAACAGACAATCTGTTACCTTTCTTTGCTAGCCCTTAAGTTTTAATATCATAGGTTTCGTTGAACTCAGTTAAAAAGCTAACTTTCATCGAACCAGATTCATAAACGTTTTGGCTTGTAGGCTTTCGTGTCTCCATCGAAGTTCACATAGTTTACTTTAGATGATTAGGCTCTAGTAGGTAGGGTGTTGGTTTATTAGACCTAAGCCTGTGGTTCAAAGCTTAACTCAAACATGACTAACAAAACGAAATATGAGATAAACTTACTTTCAGTTTCAATTGCCATTGAAAAATTTCTCAAAAATCTATTGTTCGGAGTCGATTTTAAACAACATGGGCTAGGTTTTAATACTGACTTAAGTGTTGTAATGGCCAATTCAGTAAGTTAGTTTGCTTGGAGAAGGGCATATAACAAAACTGCGATTGACACCAAGAAAAGTAATGCTGTTAGCATTAATTGAAATTGAAATTGCTTTTTGGACAACTCCTGGTTAAACGTTTGAACATGTTTTCTTCTGTCACCAATTTCCGAAATTGGACAGAACTGGCCAATCGATCAAAATGGGATGTATTTTGTTGAATTGAGTTTGTTTCAAATATGGGAAAAATGTGTTTAATTTTTAGCTTCTTTGGAACAACCAGTATAAGAAGCGAAAAGTGAGCTCAGAAAATCCTATTGATCCTTTATATTAAATACGAATACATTGACATGCTCAAATGGAATACAGTATTCACCGAATAAAAGCACCCGGGATATAATAATTTACCGCTTAGCAGCACTGAAACTTAGGCAATCTTGATTTTAGCTTGAAAATGTACTGAACTATTTCGATATATGCATGGCGCTTTTAAGCATTCACCGTCTATAAACGTGAAAACTTGTACTTCATATTTTAAATTTACTTTAAAAAAAATTGTTTATATGCACCCACTTTGGGACATTCTTTCCACAATTAATCCTGTTCTATAGCTTCCTCGTTCGATTTCTCTGGATCGTTCTGGATTTTTTGAGCCATTGGAAGGCAGTAATTAACGCTATAAGGCAGATTTATAGGAAAAACAATCAAATAAAATTGAACAGCGTAATGTAATTCCATAGAATGTTCCTTACGGTTTCCATTTCCTTGAGGCAGAAGCTGCATGCACTCTGTCCCATCTAGAAGGCATAACCAATTGAGGCAACGCAATCACAGATCATTGATTCTTGTGATAGAACACTTACAATCCACCAAGGTTTGCCTTTCGTAATTTTTAAAATTCTTCTACTAATCTGAACAGGTACAGGTCTCAGGCGAGACTTGATTCTCTGCCTAATTAATGCTACATTAGGACTCTTGACTATGTCTATAAAGCCTGCAGAGGATCCAACTTCTTTAACAATTTCTTTGCAGAGGTTTCAAAGTAACACGGGGGCCCAGCAAATTACAACTTTTTTCACCACACCAAGCTGTAGAGGATGATCCAAGCCTTCTTTGACCGGCATTCTAACGAATTCAAGGCTATTGCTGTGAATGAAATGAATAAAATTCTATGAGCTTGAATGATATGCGGGTATTTGTTTTCAGGTGCAGGATTTCGATATAAGAATTCACCGTTTTTAAGTACCATCCTGCTAGCATTTTTGAAATTGCTTATAACCGGGGAACATTATATGATGTTTTATAAAATAATAAAAAATAGCTTTAAACGGATTTTCTGCAATTTCTGCTGTTTTGCTAGCTGGCAGATTATGGTTATGTTAGGTTGGAGTGGTAGCTTTGATACCAGAAGCTCACATGAGCTCGTTGTAACGCCAAAGATGAACGCAGTCCTTGTACTGACCAAGTTCCACCAAACTAGGGAAGAAGAAGAAGTTGGTCAGCTCATGGGCTGCACATTAAAAGCACGATTACCCCACACTGGAAAACCAACCAGAAAGTTTGATAAACGAAGCTATATCCTTGACATAAATAGATGATAGCTCCATCAAGCTGACAAGAATTGGAAAGCCAAATAACCTATATTTGAACTTCGCAGGAGATAAGCATTGACAAAGAAAGTCTCCTCTTTCTCAGCGGATCTGCACCCATGGCAAAAGTCGTGAAATAGGAGCTGCATCCTTTCCACGTGTCTACCCATAACATAATAACCTGTAAGCATGGCTACAGTGATTGAGATGATGTTACGACCAAGTCCGCGTAACTGGTTGGTGCGCCTTCTATCCATCAAGGGGCAAGTGAGTGTGGCGCTGGAGTAGGACTCCTCATTGACCCAGGATAGGTTGGCATCCCGAAAGAAGGGAGTATACTGGAAGGAGTACATCAGCTCTGGTGACCTCATCGGCCCTGCAGTTTTACGGAATGTGCCCAGGGACGCAAACCAGTGAGACACTGAACCGCCCAGAAAGAAGGTCAAGATAGCGGCAGACTATGTCTACAAGAATATATCTGAAACCTAGCTTACGTGATATTTTAAGTTCTGACTAATCCTTTAAGAAAAAATGTTTCACAATATAATCTTCGTAGATTTCATAAAAAAAACATATGAGCTGCCCTCCAAAATGTTAGTTGTTTTGTGTTTGAACAAAGTATCGCATTTCATAATGCCGCTGTACAAAATATGTTCAATGTATTCTGTTTCAAAACGTCGTCAATGTGTGTTTTTAACGCAGTCAAAAAACAATCAGGCATCGGAATTATAGTTGATGCATTGTTTGGTTACTCTACATATCTAAATAGTTTATATACAGTAGTAGAACTGCATACAAACTTTGTATTGATAAATTTTGGAAGGCAGCCGTGGAATGCAAAGTTTTGTTGTGGTCACTAACCAAGATTTTTTTTATTTCAGCATATTACGAGGGTTGTATATCCTCTATGATTTCTTGATTATTTGTTGATTCTGCCCCCAAGCGTAACATCAAATTTAAAATCATGTTTTCTTTATGTCTCTACCAGTGATTAAAGATAAAATATAAACTACCAAAGCCTTTAATTATACTGACAGCAATTTTTGAACCTCCTTAATGTTAAATGTTAAACTCATTGGCGTAATGCTACTATCTTAGACTAGATTTCATTCAAATATCGTACTTTTCATATTAAATGTACAATTACTAGTCCGTGATGTATAAAATAGTAGGCACTGCAAACCATGAAACCATGAAATATTTTTATAAATTTATTTTAATAAATTTTAAATTAATTTTTATATTTTATATCATATTAATATATGTATGTAAGTATGTATGGTATCCAAAAAAAAAATGCTTCTAATTTTATATGCTTTGTGTGCTCTAGTTTCTAGTTGTAATACGTATGTATTTATTTGAAATTAATTTGAATTTTGTTTATAATATTTGATAAAATGAATATTCTAAGAAAAAAAAAGAGTAAATATGTTCACGTGCATAATTATTTAAAAGATATGTTCTGATTTGTATTTATAATAGAAAAAAAAGAAATTATTTTTTGCCATCTACAAAATCTAAAAAATATTGTATAGTATAGTGAGCTTTGTATCTAAAGGCATATTAGCAGCTATTTTCTATGTATGTGTAGTAAGTATACTATGATATGACACACTAGTGAGCATCACATGTACTTACTTTTGAAGATATTAGTGTTAGTGTGGGCGAGGAACCCTGCAAGAAAAAAAAAACAACAAAATTAGAATTAAAATAATATTTATATAAATTGATCACAGATTAATACGTATTTATAAATATTTTACTGTTATTATTGTGGTGAAGAGGTACTGCAACTATTCCATCTATTGTACACCCCTTAACACTTTCTCAAACTTTAAAGGTTTTGTCCTCCTCCAATTACTTGCCTAGCATCTCATAGGCACATAAGTTTCAATAATATATTCCGATGTTTCTCATCGTCTAAAAATCTAGACATTTAGGTTAGGTCGTTAGGTGGAAGTGGTAACTCTGATATCAAAGAGCTCACTTGAGCACGCATATCGGCCCGTTGTGATGCCACGAGTAAACGCAGTCTCTGTAGTGACCAAAAATTTAGACATTGGGCTTGAAACAATCCCCATTCTGTGATAGTATACTCTGAGCCTACACCGTACTATAAAAACTGGTTACCAAGCTCAGGTTATGCCCTTATAATCTGATGGCTGAATCAGATCTCCTCTTATTCTAATTTCCCAACAAGAGTTTTCATTGCCTTACTCCCACTTATTTTGCCACAAATCCACTTTCGTTGATTATATCCTTCCAAGTGCTTGCATGAAGTCGCCGTAGTCTAGTAGGTAGTGTGTTGGCTTATTAGACGTAAATCCAGGGTTCGAGCCCAGGGTTAGACACCAAAACAAAAATACAAAAAGTATTTCTTCGGCGACTTCCTTTCAGCAGATTTCTGGCAAAAACACTGAGAGGTAAATAAAATTGCCATGAAAAGTTTCTCAAAAATTTGTCGTTCGGAGTCGACTTTAAACTGTAGGTCCCGCCACTCATGTATAAAATCAACACACACAACATAAGTGGTGTGAGGGTCAAAGGGTTGTAATGACCAATTATGTATGTATTTATGCTCCTCATCGTCTAAAAATCTAGATATTGGGCTTGAAACAATCTGAATTACAATCTTCTGAATTACAATACACTGAGTCTACAGTGTACTATAAAAACTGGTTACCAAGCTCAGGTTATGCCTTTATAGTCTGATGGCTGACTCAGATCTCCTCTTATTCTAATTTCCCAACAAGAGTTTTCATTGCCTTAAACCCACTTATTTTGCAACAAATCCACTTTCGTTGATTATATCTTTCCAAGTGCTTCCACCGCACAGAAAGATTCTGGTCCCATCAACTCCAAAACTCACAAGCTCGTTTGTTTGCGCATTAAGGGGAATTTCCACATGTGTAGAGGGTAATTTTATCATTCCTATGAAGCCAATCAGTTATTCCAGCAGATACAATCACAGGCGAGACGAGTGCTCGAATTGCAGTTTGAGTGTCGGACTTAGAAGAGAGATGTGATTTTCACTTTTGAGTTCCATGTAATTAATTTTACACGCTGGGAAGAGTGGTAAGTCACCGTAATTTAGTAGGTAGTGTGTTGGCTTATTAGATGTGAATCTGTGGTTCAGACCTCAAACCAGACATCTCGAACAAAAAGAAGTATGATAAAAAATATTTTTTAGGCGACTTCCTCACAATAGTCTTCTGGTAAAAACTTCTGAGAGTAAGTAAAATTGCCATGAAAAAGTTTCTCAAAGCTGTCGCTCGTAGTCGACATAATAATGTGGATTCCGTCACTCATGGATAAAATTAACACACACAACCTAAGTGATGTGAGAAACTAGGTCGTAATACTGGCTAAAGGGTTGCCATGACCAATTAAGTGAGTCAGTAAGGGAAGAGTAGACAACCACAAAATGGATTTTAAACGGCCATAAATTCTCGAACTTTTTCTAAGTGATTTTCAATATTTTCATTTCATGTGACCTATTAACAGGCAGATTTCGTGTAGGGTTTTGCGAACATTTATTTTAAGAGCTGTTAGTTTGAATGAAAGATTTGTAAGAATATTATTCACATATCCATACTCGTGTATAAAGAGATCCAACAGATTATTTGATCTTAACAAAGTGACATGATTTATACGAACTAAATTGACCATATATGCCGGCAATAGATGGTAAAGGATGTTCTTAATACTTTCAGATCATAGAACGAAGTTTTCATACAATTCGATGAATTCAAAATGTGCATGCAACAACAGGACACGATGAATGTAAATTACAAATTAGAACCCATACAAATGTTATCCAGTCCTGAAGAAAAAAAATTCTCAAGGCATGATTAGAAAATGTTTTTCGAAAACCATTCCATTTTTACTCACCATTTGCATAAGCAGAAATCTTCCGACGTGAGACAGTGCTGCTACCTCTTCAGAATATTCTTTGCTATTGTGCCTAATGAAATAATAAATGACCTTAATAAATAACCTCCCTTAAAAGAAGAATAATTTAGACCATTTCAGAGATTTAAATTATGCAAATGATGTCTCACTGATATGCAATCTAAGACAATGCAATCCAGACCGCTTGGCAAAATAAGCAGATCAGGAGGTGAATATTAAGGGAAAAAATATTTCAACTACAAACGCCCAGGCCGCATAGATACTGAAGGTCAAACGATCAGCTATTCACACAATTTTTGTTACTTCCGTAGTATACAAATTTACATCAAGTGGTGGTACTCAAGATGTTAACAACAAATTATGTTAGGCAAGATTTTCTTAAAGTGTTTAAATGTCATAGTCGCCGTAGTCTAGTAGGTAGTGTGTTGGCATATCAGACGTCGGTGCAAAACCCATGTTAGACATCAAAACGAAAATATGAAAAATTATTTCTTCGGCGACTTCCTCTCAGCAGATTTCTGGCATGAAGAAGTTTCTCAAAAAAATCTGTCGTTCGGAGTCGGGTTGAACTGTAGGTCCCGCCTCTCATGTATAAAATTAACACACAGAACGTAAGTGGTGTAAGATGCTAGGTCGTAATCCCGACTGAAGGGTTGTTATGACCAATTATGCATGTATGTTTCAATGCCGTATGGAGAAATGCGAGTCTACAGGGAAAGACAAGAAAGACCAGTGAAGCTTGGTTACTAAACATCAACGTAACACTAAAATTAGAAGTATTTGTTAGTGAATCTTAAGGGGTCATCTACCATTCAAAATGAAGACTTTCGGATGATATCAAATCAAGCGTCTATTCATCTGGAAATACTCAGAAGGACATGAATATGAATCGGTCAAATGCTTCGAAAACAACAGGAAAGTATTTCCAAAGTGGCGCTCGACAGGAATATCCAAGGCAACAGTCGGCCATACATTAAAAATTTATTTTTTAGTACATATTCTATGAAATGTTTCTACTTGTTAGACTGAATTTATCTGGGAATATAATTGTGAAACCCTTTGATAGAGAAGTAAAAAAAAAAGATTTTAAATTGTACCTGCATTAAGCGGCAACTAAAAGATAAAAGAACTAAAAAAAAACAAAATGTATCCAACTCATAACGCACTTAATCATTAAATACAGAAAAGATAGAAAAATATACGAGGCTGGTACAAAATTAGCTGACCTGACGGATTGTTTGAAATAAAATATTTTGGTTTTAAGTTTCAACACACCAAATTGAATTTGTATTTCCAAAATTGATCAACTTTATCCAAATCAACGTTAAAGCCGAATTATGAATATTAATGCGTCCTATTAACTGATAAGACAAACAAAGTAGTGGTCGAATAATTGTTAAATAGACTAGACACAGTTACAAAATTTTCAAACATATTATTGAACGATAATCGGCTGAAGGTCCGCATGATTGTTGAAACTATAGGGAGTTCAAAAGTGCTTTACATAGTGTTCTTCTTCTCTGTTATCCCCCTTGGTAGTATATGGCTTTCATAAAGCAAGGCTTTCAATGTAAGACTTTACTGGCTTCGATTTTGGAGTGTCATACGTTTCCAAATGTTTTTTGCCGGACCACGGTGTCTTGACTTTTGAAGATTTCACTCTCATGTCATTCTTGTTATGCCACCAGAATTATTCTACTGAACATCGATTATCTGCCTGTGGAGTATTGTTTTAACAGGGGTTTTCACTTCCTGATCCCGAGCAGGGACGACTGGGTCGCTGACATACTCGTCACTCCGGAACTCCGGGATGTATACACCGATGACTCTAAACTCGATAGCGGGGTGGGTAGCGGAGTCTACTCTGCTAAACTGGACCTCAACATTTCTCTCCGACAGCCGGGTTATTGTAGCGTGTTTCAGGCGGATGATCAATGGATTCTCCTTCACGGTGTTCCTTTCACCCGCATCTCTATCTTTTCTGATAGTCAGGCTGTCATGAGATCTCTGTCGAACGTTGTGCATAACTCCAGAATCGTCAGGGAATGTAGCCGCTGTCTCGACCTTCTTTCTGGGCGCTTATCTGGGTCCCCGGGTACAGCAATATTCCGGGAAACTGCAAAGCCGATGAGCTCACCAGGGCTCATGCACTGCTTCCGGAATCCACTTCAGTCGACTTGGGGATGCCACTTAACTCGGTTAAGCTGGCCATCGCAGCTGGAATGCAGCTGCCATCTAACGACTTCTACCGTGGGTGCAATTTATTCTTTCCTGATTTGGAGGAACTTGTTGAGTACAGAGATTGCGTTCACCTATGGCGTCACAGCGTTCCGCTATGCGAGCTCAAGTTAGCTTTTGGCATCAAAGCTACCACTTCAACCTAACCTAACCAGTATTATTTCGGATGGTATGGGCAATCCGCCTCCATTTCTGCCCTTATATTTGTATTATTATGACCTCCTCGTTGGTAAGCTTCCAGCATTGCTGACGTTATTAGGTTAGAATATCCTGCTCATGATTCTGAGGTACATGTTGCTGAAAGCCTGCTTTCGAAACTAAACAAGTTTTGCTTTCGTACACCAGAGTAAAACATACATACTTATGTATTTCACACTGATTCTTATAGTTCGACTGCCGTTCTTGCTTTATTGAGTCTGTTATTTCCATTCCTTTCTGTGGCGAAATTCGTTGTCACTATACTGCGGAGATAACAGAGAGCTATCTACCTAAATATGTGGTTGCCATCAGAGATCAGCAATGAATTGTTTTTTCGCTACCCATAAGCACTCATGAAGTTTTGAATATAAGTGAGTCAATAATATTGAAATTTAACTCCTCTGATTCATTCGTACTCATTACAACATTGATTTATAAGTACAGGTTGCAATGAGTATGCGTACAACGTTGACATCAAACTCATACCATTCGAAATATGTTAGATTCATACGCCTACTTATTCAGATTCATAACTTAAGAAAAACACTTGTAATACTTATAAATGATTCGAGTGGCACAACCTTCTAGTAAGTATTTTAGTGTTCGTACGTGAATCATATTTATTTTGTGAATCGTGTATATTTTGAGTTACGGAGAGTCGAAATCAACAACATCATACGTGTTGTTAAGTATGAATATGATGAGTACTTCAAACTTTGAATATGAGTAGAGGTTCCATGATATTAAAATAAGTATGAATGCGTATAAGTATCAGAAATTATGAGTTTGATTCGATTCTACTCATCTTTTTAAACACTCGTTGCTGACCCATGTAGCATATTTTTAATGCTACTAACGCTGTTCTCATGGCTTTGAGTTTCTTGATATTTATGTATCTCAAGACGAACTTTGCATTCAAATCTTTACATATCTTCTAGTGTTGCTGGCATGCTATAGATCTTGTGCAAGAGTAAACAAATATCGCTCGCGAAAGAAACTTCGTGTAATTCCTGTTCATTGTGAAAAGTCTTCACTCATGATATCATTCAGCACGATAGAGAGATGATAGAGCGCAGTCTTGTTTTACTCCAGCGTTGACTGATTATTCGTTCTCATATTGATTGCAAATTTTTAGATCAGAAAGCCTAAAGCCAGATTTTTGTTTCGATTATAACCATGGATGAGCAAGTAAATTGTGAGTTACAGCCTAACTTTTTGTACATTTCATGGCAAAAGGGCCCCTATTAGTGAAAAAAGTGTTGATTTATAAAAATGATGCATAAGTTTCAACATTCGCCGTTGACATGACTACAATAAGTAAATATAAGCGAAGTTAAAATTGCTTTTTCAATCGCTTTATGCGCAAAAGCTTCGTCAACGAACGAGCTATCCAAACTATTGCATTCCGCTTAGCAGTGGGTATCATTCCAAGAGAAATAAGTAAAGTATTTCCCAAATATGTTGTCTTCTTTTTTAAGTCGGCTAATAGTTGAACTAGCCTCGTATAATAAGCGTTACCAAATGGGTTACCATTAGAATCTCAATGAAGCAAAAACAAAATACCTATTTTTTTTGTTTTTGATAGGAATTCAATGTGTTTCAATATTCAATTTTTTATAGTCGCATTATTTAATTTCAAATCTATCGTTTCTTACCTGCATTGTTCACATACACATACAAGCACAATAACTAAAATAATAAAAACAACATGAAATACTAATAATATTTGGTATGTGGCATCTAAAAGATGTTTTTTTCAAATTGTTTCAATCCATAACCATTGATTTGGGTGCTATAAGTAGTCGTACACATTCACGTTTTGGTACTATTTTCGTAAAGACAAAGCGACAGATAGAGTTGTGTTAGACGGTATGTACCATATAAGTATTGGGATCATAAAAATAACTACAACAACAACAACAACAATAATGCACGAAAAATAAAACTACAATAAAACAACAACAACAAGAGCAGCATCAGCAAGTAATGGAAAATATTTTTAAATTTTTAATTCATCTCCAAAAAAGAGAGAGAGATACGCAGGAAATCTTTCAATAACAGCTAGAAGACAGTCTACAAACGGTTTAGATTGACTTTATGATACGCTACACCAATGATAATTGGCCACAGCCGTAAACAGAATAATGGTCAGTATTACGTCTTAACTTCTCAAGAGGACAAGTATTGGAAAACTATTTACAATCCGGTACACTGGCGATGTGAAAGAGGATGTGATAAACTAGGAAGTGAAAAAGTCCAGGTAAGTCCTGTGCTGCTTGAAGAGAATGTGGAAGTGGCCACAGATATCGCAGAAGGCAAAGATTTAAATAGTAATGAACGTGTGACATTCGTGTTCCTTTATTGAAGTGAAACATCTTTGATGGCTGTAAGTCTAGCGATAGCACAACGAAAACTGCTTTATAATGCAAAGCCCAGGCCAGCCGAACGTTTGATTATGGAACTAACTCTTGGCGTATTACAATATTACATAAATACACACATACATCGATAATTGGTCATCACAACTCCTTTAGTCAGGATTACGACCTAGCTTCTCACCACACTTATGTCGTGTGTGCAAAATTTATACATGAGTGGTGGTGGGACTTACAGTTTAAAGTCGACTTCGAACGACAGATTTTTGAGAAACTTTTCATGGCTACTTTATTTACTCTCAGAGAGTTTTTGCCAGAAATCTGCTGAGAGGCAGTCACCGAAGAAATATTTTTCCAAATATCGTATGGATTTGAACCATGGCCTCATGTCTAATAAGGCCCACCAAACTACGACGACTTCAGACACCAGACTAAATAAGGTCCAATAAAGTTGTCTTCTTGATAGTATTCCTACAATACTGCAGCACTCACAAGCTTTAAGAGAATCCAAATAGAGATAATCAGATTTCTGACAGTGACCTCTCTTTTCGCTAAATGGAAATACATACACTTACTCAATAAAGTCTGCGTTCACCCAATGTATTTTTAGAAAATATATAAAAACGACATTTATTTCCAAACCGCATAGTTCTGCACATTTGGAATAAAAGGTCGTCAAATGGTGTGGCGAAAGCCAGAACTGCGCTCGATAAACAAAATCTGGTTGGCACAGTAAAACACGGTAGTGGTGGAGTTATGGTATGGGGATGAATGGCGGCTTCGGGGGTAGGTCAACTTGAATTTATTGAGTCCACAATCGATAAATATTAAGAAATAATTTAAAACAAAGTGCGGCAAAACTCAACCTACCATCTACAGGATAACGACACAAAGTACACTGCGGAGGTCGTTCGACTTTGGCTCCTGTATAATGCTCCAAGACAGCTCAAGAAACCCCCTAATCTCAAGATCTCAATCCTATTGAGCATCTGTGGGAGTTATTAGAGAAAAAAATTCGCCAGCATGTAATAGAAGTAAAGAGACCTTGCGAAATGTTATACGTGAAGAGTGGGAGAAATTAAGTGCTGAGGAAACAGAAAAGGTGGTGTATTCCATGCCAAACAGATTCAATGAAGTCATAAAACAACGTGGATATCCAACAAAATATTAAATTTAAGATGTAAGCATATTCATCAAAGTTTTCTTTATTTATTTTAACACTGAACGCAGACTTTTTGGTACCTATATTTTATTATTTTGATATTTATGATACTTTAGCTTAAAAATGAATTCATTTTTTGGTTTATGTTTTTAAGTAATTTTTAGAAAATGGTGTAAATAAAAAATCTTAGAAGAAATTTGTCTTCAAATTTAGTACTTAATGTGGGTTTTTATATATTTTCTAAAAATACATGACGTGAACGCAGACTTTATTGAATAAGTGTATGTAGGTCGTTCTATATGCCTTGCTTACGATGAAATCTAAATGGGTGTTGCCTTGTACGTTTAAACAGAGTATTCAGCATATCCGAGTTGTCTACAAATACGGAATACATTTTTCATTGAGCAGCTTTCCATGAATCCAAGACAAGTGGAACTTCTTCTAGAAAGTACGAGACTACTCATGTGTGCACGCTAGTTATTAGCGTAGGGGATTAAAGTGTGCAGGACTAGGTCTAAGAAGAGTTATTGCCAGAAATATGCTGAGAGGAAGGCACCCAAGAAATATTTTTTCATATTTCGTTTTTTGCTGATGTCTGACCTGTGGTTTGCACCGTGGTCTCACGCCTAATAGGCCAACGCACTGCCTACTATACTACCACCACTTCGTTAATATTAACAATTGAAATATATGCCGCATTCTAACAGTCGGGCTTAAGGAACTTAGGCTTAAAGCCATATTTTTTTTTCTCTTTCAGTACCCAATTCTAATAAGCAACATTTTCTTTCAGTTCTAAACTTACATAAAAAAACTATAAAAAGTAAACAAACGATCGCACGTCAGGTGGTGTAGGGTATTGAAGGTATCTACAGTGAAACATTGTATAACACAGAAGTGTAAAAGAGTAAAATGATATGAAAAGGTGTACGAAATTTCAGATTTCGTTACTTAAAAAATCTTTAAATTAAAAATCTTGAAATTTAATTAAAATTTAATTAGTTTAAAAACTATTATTCAAAACACGATGTGTGCTAATAAAATTCTTAAAAGTTTCCAGCAAAAGAAGAGAAAGCTGGAGATGACAAAGCGTCATTTATCCAAGCAATCCATAGGTTTCTACAAGTTGGGTATCATTTCGAAACCCAGCTTTTCCTGATGAGGACAGATAAAGCGTTAATAACATGATAGCCAACTTAAATTGTATCCACTATTCAGAGCGACACTTTAATATCAATATCAGCATGCAAACATGCAAATCTTTTCCCAGTCTTTTATATAAATTGAAACCATAATTTTAATGTATTTTAGGATTGATTATAGGCTTTGAAATAACTACCGACAATTGAAAAAATGTAATAATCCCTATTAAACGATACCGCTGTGTTAATCAACTTCAAGATATGCTAGCGCGAGTGTCCTACTCCTAGTTGTTAAATCTGTAGGAGTGCAAAGCAAAAAACATACAGAGTTCGATTCCCGCATTGTGTCTCTCATCAGCAACTCGGGTGTGTAAAATATTCTGTAGAAGCTTTTCATGAGATGCCTTGAAAATAATTCTTATTTCTGTGTTCTTTTCGGAAAGGAAATTGGAAAAGTTAAAATCATTAAACAGTCAATACAAATAGAATGATCCGAGAGGCATCTGAAGCTAATTTCATTATTTCTTTCTCATATAAACCCTAATTCTGATTGGTAATGACTTGGATAATCGGAGCTTCCATTATAACGAATTTATCACCAGTAGAATTACTTGCCTGAAGTCTCCGCAGTCTAGTGGGTACTGTGTTGGCTTAGTAGACGTAAAGCCAGGGTTTAAACCCCAGGCCCGGCATCAAAACAAAATACAAAAAGTATTTCTTCGCCGACTTCCTCTCAGCATATTTCTGGCAAAAACTCTGTGAAAAAAAAATTGCCATGAAAAGTTTCTCAAAAATCTGTCGTTCGGAGTCGACTTTAAACTGTGGGTCCCGCCACTCATGTATAAAATTAACACAAAGAACATAAGCGGTGTGAGAAACTAGGTCGTAATCCTGACTGAAGGGTTGTAATAACCATTTATGTAGGATTACTTGCCACCAACAGGCATAGGTAGTAAACATTTGGTGTTCGATTTAAACTATTAAAGTCTTTGGCCAAGTAGTCAAAGCTAGCCGCAATTGAATTAGATTTTTTCCATCACACGGTTAAATTATTCACCAATTTTTCAATTTTTTTTACTCAGGGAGTCTAATTTCTGGAAAAATGGATACGAGAACAAACAAAATTATTGAATTTGTGACGATAGCAATCCACAGGACATTGAAATGCGTTCAATATATTCTGTTTGGTGCTGATTTTTTTCATATTTCTTTAGGAACAATGTTGGCTATCAATATAGGTTGATGATTACCAACTTTTTTTTGCCCAAATTCACTTGACTGGACACCAACGACAAGTGGTTTCAACCGGACGTCGCTGCATAACCATTTGGATATTCTCTACCAGCGATTTGAGCGCATCGTCATCTCTCGTAGAGGTGCTATTAAATGCCCACCGAGATCGTGCGATAAGATCCTGTTAAACTTCTTCTTGTGGAGTTTGCTTAAGTAACAGATGTATGTAACTACAGCAGTCTTCAAAGCCAATATAGCTCATGCCATCAGTCAAATTCAAGCTGATTTATGCGCTATATGCGTTATGTTTCACCCAGAGAACCCGTGACGTCCACTTGAATGATTTATATTCTTCCACACATAATTGCATCAATCGATCTTTCAGACGAAAAAAAAAATGTTCTTCTTCAGAAATACTTTACTTTACTTAAAGTTAAAGGAAGTCCTCAAAAACCCTATATAAGTGGTTTGTGTAAACTATAGAGTACGACAGATAATCAACATCTTACTCAGACAGAGTCAGACAGCAGAAAATATTCATTCGAAATGACACCATAAAGCCTATGTACTATCAGATAGAGGTCTAGACCAGATCAAGCTGGGAACAGGTCATCTTACTGAACGGTCGGACAGCAAAAAACATGAATTAGAAAGGACATACTAAATTCCATGTAGTATCAACTGGAGGTCTAGACCAGATGAAGTTGAACAAGTTTGACAATTGTCTGAACTTTACAAATCAAGGAGAATGAGCAGGAAGACTTTTAGAACCAATGCACCAATGTGGAGGGATCTAAGCAGGACAAAATCTGTCGAATTTTTAGTTGGAGGTGCAAAACCATATTTCTGTGATACAGGCAGGAGAGAGAAGACTCCAGAGGTCCATAGATAAAATACATATATGCACAGTAGAAAGAAACAAATCTGGTTTCAAAAAATTATGAATTGCGGACATAGCCAAAAAGTTTGAGTATTTTAAAGGAATGGTATTAAGGAACTTCTCAACCCAAGTAACTGAACTGAATCTAAAATTTTATGCTTAAAAATCATTTCATCTGAAATTAGTTCGAAATTTTTTTATTTTAATATTGTATAGAAATGTGTGTATCAATTCACTCTATAACGCTCTGGCAGCATGTTGGTCACAAGGCTCATCAATTATATACGGCATTGTATCATAAATTAAATGCATGAAGTGAGTGGTATAAGAGACATATGGGTGAGAGTATCTACTTATGTAGTACATACATATGTCCCCAAACATACGATCAATTTAGATAGAAACACGCTTTAATGCATCTCGTTTCATTTCTTTGCTTCCTCTACTACTTCTTCTTCTTCTTCTTCTACTTATTTTATAAATATTCGGCTATTTTAGTGTTTAAATGAACAGACAGAGAGAAAGAGAGAGAGAGAACATACATTTCTTACACACCTAAGAGTTATAAGCAGATGATCATGAGGCATATTACAATGAAGATTGCTTAGCTGTTTTTCAATTTCTGTTTTAATACATAGGCTCTGTTTAATGAAATCTTATTTGGGTTTTTAATTGCATTTTATTTTAATAGCAAGAGAAGAGGAGATACATTTTTTTCTTTGTTTTCCAGTTTAATGCTGCAGCATTAAAACCGTTTGTAAAGCATTTATTGATTTTCGTTTTGTATGGCCTTTTTAATTAGGCCAACAACTGTACTGTTTTTTTATGTTAAACAACCGAAAAAAAGCATTTTTTTATTGCTTATAAAACTTATTTGTTTTTATTACATCATATTGATTTCTTTTATGGCATTTTTTTTAATTTTTTAACAATTTTTATTTAAAATTTAGTTTTTAAAGCGAATGTATGCTTTGGAGCTGGCATAATAAAATTTTGAATTGAATTTTTATTTGAAATTCATTTTTAAACGGCATGAGCTCGTTCTCTTATAAAAAAGTAAATAAAAAAATATATTTAATTCCCTTAAAAAAAGATTGTGATTGTAAACATTTTTTAATCCGTTTAATAAAATAAAAAGCAAAACGTGTTTTTTATCTAAAATTTTCAAAAAATCTCTATGAAATCTAATTGTTCCATTAACAAAAAAAAATATTTCATGGAAATAGTTTCTCTCCCATATATTCAGTACAACTGCCAAACTCTGTGATTCTTGTTCATCTGGTGTGTATTTAGAAATAATTCTACCATTTAATCCGGTCACAACGCAGCACAAATTTGCAACAGAGATTCGTATCTGTACGTGATTTTGGCCAACATGCAACGAAATCGCTTCAGATGCGTGCGTCTAGTAAAACAAACAAAAACAAAAGGATTGCATTCTAAAGAAACATGAATGAGAGATGTGCACACATTTGCTTGTATTGATGGATGAATGAATTGAAGAATGTTTGTTTCAGATACAGTTTTACGTTTACCTGGCTACACCCTCTCTGAGTTTAATGTGTGTACGTGATTTCACACTAAAGATACAATTTAAAACCGTACTAATTGAAAATGAAATGCTTGCTAAAAATAAAAATTAAATGGAAAAACATTCATTAGAGAACAAAATTTAGAGAGCGAGAGGGAGAGGGAGAGGGAGAGGGAAATTGAAAATCATTATGAACATAAACTCGTTTTAAACTGTGTATCAAGGAAGAAATATTGAAAACTGGGATAAAAATTCATTCATTTTCGTTGAAGATTATAGAGTTTAGTGGTTGATTATGGATAACAACAGAATTGCATTTGTGTTGCCAACTGCGTGCTTTTTTAGGAGTACGAGATCAGATATTGGAATATTGTTTTATTGCAATTTTATAATATGATCTCCGTCATGCCTTTGTATTTCTAGGTCCATTCGATCAATCCAATATTTTACTACGATTTCCAAAAAATCTGATGTGACCAGAGACGAAAAGCAAAAATTTAACAGAGCCAATGTTAAGGTTAACAGAGCACTGTTTATTTTTTAACCGAAAACGATTATGGAAGTAATAATCAAATTATAAGAAATCATCCATAAGTGGTCATTAAAACCCTTCAGTCAAGATTACAACCAAGTTTCTCACACTACTTATGTTGTGTGTACTAATTTTATACATGAGTTGCGGGACCTACAGTTTAAAGTCGACTCCGAACGACAGATTTTTGAGAAGCTTTTCATGATAATTTTGTTTTACTCTCTCCTGAGAGGAAGTCGTCAAAGAAGTTCTTTTCAAATGTTTTTTTTTTTTTTTTTTGAACCGTGATCTATTTCAAATGTAACAAAATGCACTGATGATCATGGCATCTGACTGTCAAGTTACCTTGTCTGCAGTGACAATTATTATAAAGCAAGTTTGAGTATTTCACTATGTGGTGACATTTTTAAGTTCACCAAATTTTATTACCAGCCCGTTTAAATATGTCAACTATGTATACTCTCTCAAATAATATTATACAACCGTGAGGGTTCAAAATAATCGCAGGTACTTTACCTTAGTGTGTACTGATCAGAAATCAGCAATGAATCGTTTTTTCGCTACTCTTAAGTACTCACGAAATTTTGAGTATGAGTGAGTCAACAATATTAAAATTTAACTATGTATTCTGAGTCATTCGTATTCTCTACAACATTGATTTATAAGTACATGTTGCAATGAGTATGCGTATGACATCAAATTCATACCATTCGAAATATGTTTGTTTCATAAGCCTACTCATTTAGATTCGTAACTTTAGAAAAATACTTATAATACTTATAAGTGATTCGAGTGACTCGATTTTACAAAAAAAAAAAAAAAAAAAAGACACATAAGCAAAAAAGACAGAGCAGCAAGCAGAGCAAACACACAACCTTTTAGTCAGTATTTTAGTCCTCGTACGCATATCATACTTATTTTGTGATTCTTGTAAATGTTGAGTCATGGAGAGTCGAAATCAACAACAACATATTTGTTGTTAAGTATGAATATGATGAGTACTTCAAACTTTGAAATGAGTAGAGGTTCCATGATATTAAAATAAGTATGTGTGCGCATAAGTATTAGAAATTATGAGTATGATTGTATATTTTATATACCTTTCCCTTGTAGTTTCAATGATTTGAAGTTGAAAGCTTTTCCACCTCGAAAAGACTTAATGAGTTTAATCGATTCTACTCATCTTTTTGAATACTCATTGCTAATCTCTTGTACTGATAACTGACTTCCATTAAATATTGTTATTTTTTTATTGTCTGATAAGAAGCACAAATTATCTTTAACTGGTATTGATGACAAACCCGTACTGTAAGAATCATTCTGGTTCCATTTTAAAGAGGTGGTGTGCGAATTAAAGCCCGACTCCGTAATGGCCATATCATCATTGTAAATATTGATCTTAAAATCGTATTGCAGTAGCTTCTCTAAGAGATGCTGCGCAACAATTTTCCATATTAAGTGTAGAAGTGCTTCGCTTTACGATGTACATCTATACCCACTCCTTGCCGTACGGCCGACTATTCGCAATGGAGGTAGAAATGACTCTTTCGGTCAAAAGTTCCGCAACAAAATTCATTACAGGATCCATTGCCTTTACCGAGAGAACTGAAAACAGCCTCCGATTGAACATTGTTAAAAGCACACTTTGCGTCAGTGAAGGCTGTTAGAGAGTAAAGTTCATCAAGAAGTCGCTGTAGTCTAGTAGGTATTGTGTTGGCTTATTAGACGTAAAGCCAGGAATCGAGCTCCAGGCCACACATTAAAACAAAATACAAAAAGTATTTATTCGGCGACTTCCTCTTAGCAGATTTCTGGCAAAAACTCTGAGAGTAAATAAAATTGCCATGAAAAGTTTCTCAAAAAAATCTGTCGTTCGGAGTCGACTTTAAACTGTAGATCCCGCCACTCATGTATAAAATTAACACACACAACATAAGTGGTGTGAGAAACTAGGTCGTAATCCTGTATGAAGGGTTGTAATGACCAATTATGTATATGTGTATGTGAAGGCTGCTAGAGGGTAGAGTTATTCAATGAGTACAGCCCCCATTTACCGATCCCTTTTGAAAACGATGCAAAAGTAAAAACAGTTTAAAAAGTCTACAGCATTCGCAAAGATGAATGGATTGAATCTAACAGACTTCTCTATGTAGGCATTTAATTACCGAAAGGATAATTAAAAATTATTTAAAATTTTTTTTATTTGGGACCATTCGAATAAAATAAGTTCATGTAGCATTTTAAAATCTCTCTTTTTCTTAGTTTTTCCTAAAAAAAAAGTTCATTAAACTCAATTTGTCTTAAATAAAAAATACTGTATTTGTATTGCATGATACAACTTATCCACCTCAATATCTGTAGCGTAAAAAATTAAAAAAACTGTTCTTAAAAGGTTTCAATTTCTCTTTGACAGTTATTAACTTTACATTTTCTTTTTTGTTGTTCCTTAATTAGTTATTATTTCTAAGAATAGTCTCGATCTCCATGAGAAAAATTAACATAATTTTTCTGGTTTCGAAATACAAAACTAAAGCAAGAAAAGCAAGCAAGAAAGAAAATTTATCAGAGAGACAATATTTGTTTCTCTTTATTAATGCCGTCCCCGTAACCCTTCTACCAAACATTTCATTTCTTTAACCACTTCGATTTGGTAAAAACAAAATAAAAAAGAAAAATAAAAATGAGAATATTTTCATGGAATTCTAAAGATAGAGGAGATATACATACATACAGCTGAAGCATACATTTGTTCTTCTGTAATCAAAATAATTTTTTCAAATTTACTCCCCATCAATTTATCGGCCCTAATGATCACATGCACCGGTACTAGTACCAGCACTAGCAGAGAAACTAAAATAATGCAAAGGCAGAGAGCCGAATAAAGAAAATATATTTTAATAAATGGACCATTATTGTGTAATGGCTGTGTCCAAAAGCAAAAGAACATGAATAAAGAAAGAAACAAAAGGAAATAGTAAAGGACGCACACAATTAATTCTGTAAGAAGAAGGCCAATTATTGAATTGACAAAAATGTTTTAGAAATTAAACTCCAAGAGAAATAAAACGTATCGAACAATTAAGTATGTACAGACCTTCATGGAAGATATCAGGATAGGAGAATGGATTACTTATATTCTAAATTTTAACAGAAAAACTTTGAGAGAGTGGAAAAGGGGTGCCCATTGAAAAAGATAACAAAGATTCATCCATCGAAATTGTAACCCACATGGAAATAGTGTCGCTAAAGGTTTAATAGTTGAAGTCGCCGTAGTCTAGTAGTTAGTGTGTTGGCTTATTAGGTCAGAAATATGCAAAAACTCTCTGAGAGTTAATAAAATTGCCATGAAAAGTTTCTCAAAAATCTGTCGTTCGGAGTCGATTTTAAATTCCAGGTTCCGCCTTTCATTTATTAAATTAACGCACACAACATAAGTGGTGTGAGAAGCTTGATCGTAATCATGACTGAAGGGTTGTAATGACCAATTACGTATGTATGTAAAAATTTAATAGATGGCTTTTTGACCTGAAAAAAATTGAATACAAAGCAAAAATTAAAACAGAGAGGAGATGACCAGCGCTTCTTATACCTGAATATGTTATAGGTTAGGTTAGGTCGGAGTGGTAGCCCTGATATCACAAAGCTCAGTTGAGCACGCATAGCGGCCCGTTGTGATGACATGGGTGAACGCAGTCCCTGTACTGACCAAGTTCCACCAAAATCAGGGAAGAGAAAGAAGTTGGTCAGCGCAAGGGCTGAACATCAAAAGCACAACTACCCTACGCTTGAAAACCAGCCAGAAAGTTTGATGAACGAAGATATATCCTTGATGTCAATAGATGATAGCTCCGTCAAGCTGACAAGAAATGGAGAGCCAAATAACCTATATCTGCACCTAGCAAGAGACGGGCACTGACAAATAAAGTGGATAACAGTCTCCTCTTCCTCAGCGGATCTGCATCCACGGCAGAAGTTGTTAAATGGGAGCCTCATTCTCTCCGCGGGTCTACCCATAACGCAATGACCTATCCATCAAGGGCCAGGTGAGTCTAGCTGTGGAGCAGGACTCCTCATTGACCCAGGATAGATTGACGTCCCGGAAGAATTTCCGCGCAATGTCCCACTTGACCGAGCCAAGTGGCATACCTAATTCAATTGAAGAGGATTCCGGAAGGAGTGCACCAGCTCTGGCGAGCTCGTTATACATAATTGGCCATTACAACCCTTCAGTCAGGATTAGGACCTAGTTTCTCACACCACTTATGTTGTGTGTGTTAAATTGAAACACGAGCGGCGGGACCCAGAGCTTAAAGTCGATTCTGAACAGCAGATCCTTTTTTTTTGAAAAACATTTCCTGGCAATTTCAATTACTCTAAGAGTTTTTGCAGATATCTGCTAAGAGGAAGTCGCCGAAGAAATATTTCGTTTCATATTTTGTTTTGTTGGAGATGTCTGACCTGGGGTCTGAACCGTGGCCTTATACATATATAATAAGCCAGCACACTGCCTACAAGACTACGGCGACAATGACTAATACGATCTTAAATACCATCAGTAGAGCCTTGGCTATCCTTAGATGGGGTATTATAACCCCAAAATTTTTTTTCACAATTTTGCTTAATATGGACTCAATAGTTTCACAAGCTCTAGAGTGAATTGCATTCTTTGGCCACAGGAAATTTTTCTAAAACAAATAAAACTCCTTTAAGAAAAAAACTTGCACTGGATGAGCCTATAACTCCCTAATCGGCCATACTTTCGCCTCTGTAAATAAAATAAGAAATAGAAATAAGAGTTTTAAAGTTTATTTTTGATAAATCGTATATTAGAAGATGTATTTGCTGCTATGTTGTTATTGTTATTGTTGTTGTAATTTAACGACTTTTGTAATTCAGCCAAGATTTATTGGATTTGTTCAATATAAACAACCGCATACAGATGTGAATAGGTATGTATGTTTCCAACAACAATAAGAGTGGAAAAAATGAAACGAAATTATTTAAGTTTAAAGATTATTTTTAGTTTTTAATTTCAAATACAATTTTATATCGTTTGTCGCACCATACGTTTGTCTGTCTGTCTATCTGAATGGCTTTACCTATTCGATACATAAGAAACTATATGCGAGTATTGATGAGAAACATTTACAATAATAATGACGATAATGGTGCGTGGTGTATCTGTACGCATGTATGTATGTATCTAGCAATCCCTATTGAAAATTGATACAATGATATGAAATGATATTTATGAGGGACTTAAAATACAACAAATAGAAATGCACACACACGTACACACACATAGCACAAAAGCAAAAGACAAATGTTTGAATATGTCTCCCCCTCTCAAAAAAAAGGTACAATTTATTTTATATCATCTCGTATTTAGTTTTTGTTTTTATTTTCCAACATAAGATTTTGTATCACATTGAGTGTGAATGAGTACCCACCAGTATTGCCGTAGAAATGAACAAAAATGTTTGAAAACTTTTTGTCTTTCTTGCTGGTCCTCTCTGTATTTATTTTTCAAGTTTATTATTCATTACGAAATACAGAGGAAAAGTTTTAAATTTTTTCGTTTCATTTTCTTCTTTGCTTCTTTGAGTTTTTCAACAAAAAACTTTACGACATTAATTAATGTTAAATGTATTAAAATTGTTACATTGGCATGTCACAGGAAAATGAAGTGAAAATAAATTGAATCGAAAATAGAACGAAAATGGAGCAAAGCTAACAAAAGTGATAATAAAGTACATGAACAACTGCATTTGAAAGTTTATTTTTGTTTCTATTTCTCCCCAATTTCTTGGAAAATTTTTTGTTCAATTATAGTACGAGTATGTATCAAACATATTTGGTACATTTTCATTCGATTGTCAAAGAAAATCGTTTTCATGTTTGAACATTTTTCAAGATTATATTGGAATTTTAAATGCTGCCCGGGCATCCGGAAATAAAAAGTTTTTCAAATGGATGTGTGACAGCATTTAAGTAAGAAATGAATTATTTTATTATTATAACAATATTTGAAAATTGTTATAAGAAAAGTTAAATTATGACAAGATCATGGCATTGTAAGGTGGAAAAAAACACTTTCTCAGACCCATAGCTTTTGAAGAAGTTCTTCGACGAAATGCCAAATCTATCGGTATGCCATGCAATAAAATAGTGGGCAATGAACATCGAATTGATGCGATGGATGCTAGGTTAGGTTAGAGGACGTGTACTTGTCAATTAAGACAAGTACAGTACCCGGAGGTCGAATTGACCCATTGTAAAACGTCCTAGTTTCTCCCACCACTTATGTTGTGTTAATTTTATCCATGAGTAGTGGGACCTACAGTTTAAAGTCGACTCCGAACGACAGAATTTTGAGAAACTTTTTCATGGCAATTTTATTTACTCTCAGAGTTTTTTTGTCAGAAAACTGCTGAGAGGAAGTCGCCGAAGAAATACTTTTTGTATTTTGTCTTGATGTCTGGCCTGGGGCTCGAACCCTGGATTTTACTTCTAATAAGCCAACACACTACCTACTAGACTACGGCGACTTCGCGATGGATGCTATTAAAGGACAGAAGGCAATCAGCGAAGGCGGTAAGACTCAAAGCATTTAAACACTGGCTCAACCTGAATTACCTGCAATAATTCATTGTAACATTTTGAGCAGGAAATTTGATTTAGAAATTCCTATTACGGTTTTCTGGTCCGAAGATCCTGTGTTTCTCAATGGGACCCTTGTAGTTTATTTCGATAGTTCCATAATGCTTGACAGACTGGGTTGTGGCAAATACCCTACTGCTGTCTCTCTTGGCCTTCTCTTGCATCAGAGGTTTCAGCTGGAGGCGGTAAGACACAAAGCAGTTAAATACCTGTACTATCTGTAATAATTCACTGTAATATTTTGAGCAGGAAATTTGATTTTAAAATTCCAATTACGGTTTTCTGGTTCCCAATGGGACCCTTGTTGTTTATTTCGATAGTTCCATAATGCTCGACAGACTAGGTTGTGTTATACAGTGGTGGCCTTATAATTAGAAACGATGTTTCTGGAACAGAGTTCTCTGGAGTGACGAATCTAAGTTTAATTTTTCCCAATCTGATGGAAAAGCGTATGTAAGACGACCTCCAAAGCCTTTGATCCCATGTACACAGAGAAAACTGTAAAACAAATTAACAATCATACATGTTGCTAAGTCGTTTCTAATCATAAGGTCACCACTGTATGTACTGTTATCATTCATTATCGTTTGGACTGCCTGATCACTGCAGTGACTACTATTTTCAAAGCAACACAATGCTTATTACAGGTTGGAATTTTTTAGTGACGACCTCTTAATTCACTGAGACCGCTAGATTGTGATTAAGTCCACACCAAAACCCGGCTCCTCGTCCTTTCTTTTCCATTAAAGCGGAAATACAAGTGCCTATTACGGTGGTTCATTGTTCTCACCACGAATTCGTATTTCGAAAAAAGATTTTTGGGTTTCCTGGTCAAAACTTAGATTACTTTTCTGAGACTATTTCCCGAAAGTTTAATGCAAAGTTTAAATTGCTTCAAACCCTCTCTGTTTATCTTTCATTTCTATTGCCCTTAATTTCTACATCATGTGGGATCCTGCAAAGGTTGAGTCTATTCCCTTTGCCGCTTCAGGTTCCGCACACAATCCCATAACAGATACTATTGCTATATTTCATCTCCTGTATTTCCATCTATCAATTTCATTCAACACCTTTGCTTATGCAGTATACAACATAATGGTCACTCACGTAAAGGAGTAGTAGCTTCGAGTATTCTTCGGCGACTACCTGTCAGCAATCTCTGAGACTAAATAATATTCTCATGAAAAGTTTCTCCAAAATCTTTCATTCAGAGTAGACCATAAACTATAAAACTGTCTCTCATGGCTAAAATTAACACAAACAACATGGGTTTTTAGGTCATAATTCTAATTAAGCCGTTGTAATGACTAATTACCTCAGCTTTGAAATTATTAATTCCATCTTTATTATGAAGCATCGATGAAAATCATTTGCCAAAATTATAGAGTTTACTGATTCGGCCGACGTAACAGTTAATGAAGGAGCTGTCACTCTCTCTGGAAGTGACACCATTCTCACACTATGCTGTCATGAGCAGAGGTCAACAATAAGTATTCAAAACGATGAGTAGATTCGAATCATACTTATAATTTCTGATACTTCTATGCATTCATTCTTATTTTAATGTCATACTCATACTACTCATACTTAACAATACAGATGATGTTATTGATTTTGACTCCCTATGACTCATCGTATACACGAATCACAAAATAAGTATGATTCGCGTACGAACACTACATACTCACAAGAAGGTTGTGTGTTTGTTCTGCTTGCTGTCTTTGTCTTTTTTTGTTATGTGTCTTTCCTCTTTCTTTGTAAATGCAACAACAACTAAGACTGTAATTTTCTAAAATTGTGAATGAGTAGGCGTGTGAATCAAACACAGTTCGAATGTTATGAGTTTGATGTCAACGTTGTACTCATACTCATTGCAACTTGTACTTATAAATCAACGTTGTAGTGAGTATGAATGAATTAGAGTACATAGTTAAATTTCAATATTGTTGACTCACATATATTCAAAATTTCATGAGTGCTTATGAGTATTGAACAAATTATTCATTGCTGATCTCTGATCTGTATATCACTGAATGGTGCCTTTCTTAAAAGATCATGTAGGTTCGAAATGCCTCCTTTCACTTTTACTACGTTATCTTGTTGAAGAGCACTTGCCAAAATTATGGGGTTTGCTGATTCGAATCTGTTAACGAGTGAGCTCGATATGTCATATAACAATGCCTTCTGGGGAATACCACGTGAGATCTCATTATATTACCCATAGTGAGCATGATTCGGTTTTATCTATACTATATATCAGTCTTCCCATTCTCATATACATTATAAATATGTATGTACATACATACATATCTATGTCGAGATATAATTTCAAAATCAATCAATCACTTTCAATGCTTCAAACAACATGTTAAGAAATGTTTTCAAATTGAATTAATATTTTAATTTTTTTCTAATTTACGTATTAAATTTATTTATGTTTTTAGTTGTATTTAGTAAAATAATATTTAAATCTATTAATTTGGCCGCAAAAACTAATTTATCAAATCGCCCTCAAATATTAAAAAAAACCAACAATTAAATTGAAACCAAAATACTATTCCAAAAAAAAAAATATTAAAAACAAAAATAGAAAACAAAACAGGCAGAAAATGTTTTGTGTACGTATGTATGTTTTAAAAAATATTTTGAAATTTTGATGACAACGCTTGTCAAAATGTGACAGCTTTAACTAATCATAACAAAGTGATCTATTACTCGAGTCAACGGGTAAATGAATGCCACAAAGTTTGTGCGTGTGTCTCAGTGTTTGAAACCATGTCTGACATATTTTTTTTTTTCTTAAATATTTTGGAATGATTCGAATATTTTAAAACTTTATTTTATTTTTTATTTTTTTAATAAAAATGTTTAAAATAAATACAAAACATAGCCGTACATAATTAATTATTTTAAAAGCAAAATTAGTTGTATTATCAACAGTTTTTCAATTAAAAATTGTATACAAAATATTGACGTATCTTTAGATTTATTTCCTACTGCATGTTAAAATATATTTTTGGTAATGGAAATCAATTTAAATATGAAATTGAATTTAAAATCAATACATAATGACCACTATTTGTTTATTTTTATTGTTAATTTATAAATAAAAAAAATTATCGAAAACTGAATATTTTTTAACTTAAAGTCGTTTTCAAAATTTATTTATCTTAAAACCTTCAAACATAATTATTGTGAAGCACTGTAAAACAAAATTTTATTTAAATTTTTAATTCATTTTTTGATATGCATACGTAACATGGGAACAAACTGATAATGGATGGACTTCTGTTAAATACATAATATAACATAATTGGTCCTTACAACCCTTCAGTCAGGGTTATGGGCCTAGTTTCTCACACCACTTATGTTGTGGCGAGACTTATAATTTAAAGTCGACTCTGAGTGACAGATTTTTGGAGAAACTTTTCATGGCAATTTTATTTACTCTCAGAATATTTGTCAGAAATCTGCTGAGATTAAGTTCACCGAAGAAATTATTTTATAACTTCTATTTGATGTGTGACCTGGGGTTTGAACCGTGACCTTACGTCTAATACGCCAACACACTACGTACTAGACTACGGTGACTTCTGTTAAATACGGAAATAAATTCCCCTCCCTCTGGATAGTACATAACATACATAATTGGCCATCACAACCCTTCAGTCAGTATTACGGCCTAGCTTCTCACACCACTGATGTTGTGTGTGTTAATTTTATACATGAGTGGCGGAACCTACAGTTTAAAGTTGACTCCGAACGACAGATTTTTGAGAAACTTTTCATGGCAATTTTATTTACTCTCAGAATATTTGTCAGAAATCTGCTGAGATTAAGTTCACCGAAGAATTTTTTTTATAACTTCCATTTGATGTGTGTTTGAACCGTGGCCTTACGTCTAATACGCCAACACACTACTTTCTAGACTACGGCAACTTCAGTTAAATATGAAAATAAATTCCCCTCCCTGTGGATAATGGAGTTATAATTAAACGGGTTCGAGTCATATCAAATCAAATAAGGATAGGGTAGGTTGTGGCACGCTCTGTAGGCGATATGTCTTTTACAGGGATAAATAAGGAGTACATAAGGCAGTCGCTTTAGTCTAGTCTTACTAGACAAGATCTAAAACTTCCTAATTTTCTAAAAAAATTGTTTTTTTTCTTTCACGGTTTTAGTTACTTTAGAGCCATAGATTTAAGATATAAATTTTCTTATCCGATATGAAAAGAAGAAGAAAACCCCCTATAATAACAGTACAACGCCTCCAGGTGAGCTTGTTTTTCTCGAAGTAATCTTTTTTCGGCCTGGCGACCTCGATTTATCAAAGACTACTTGACCGATTTCCTTGAAACTTTGGAGCAATGTTTCTAAAATGAGCCGCCATAGTCTGGTAGGTAGTGTGTAAACTAATTAGATGTGAGTTTACGGTTCACGTATCTCAAATTAAATGTAATATAAAAAAAAATATTCCAACGGAGACTTCCTCTCAGCAGACATCTGGCAAAACAATGAGAGTTTGACACTGATAAACGAAAATAATTACCGTTACTTATCTGTCATCTTTTGTTCTAATATTCTACTTGGGAACATAGGGTTTTAATAAATCTTTTCCCGATGAACTTTATTTAAGGCTAACGTTTTAACTGTAGGCCACGTATGGTTGGGTGATTTCAGGTCACCGTTTTCAGTGCTCTGCAAATTTCAGTTGATCACAGTTCTCCAAATACATCGACGTTGCTTGCGAAGCTTGTGCGCTTTACATCTCCATTTCCTTCTTCGAATGTGTACATCAATAGGCAATTGATTTTATGTCCAGAAAAGAAAACTTAATTTCTGAGGGTGGCTCACCAGAATATGTAATAGATGACGTGGAGACACATACATACATATATAATTTGCCATTACTACCGTTTAGTCAGGATTACGACCTAGTTTCTCACGCCACTTATGCTGCGTGCTTTAATTTGTATCAATAAGTGGCGGGACCTACAGTTTAAAGTCGACTCCGAACGACAGATTTTTGAGAAACTTTTCATGGCAATTTTTTATTTACTCTCAGAGTTTTTGCCGGAAATCTGCTGAGAGGAAGTCGCCAAAGATATATTTTATCATACTTCGTTCAGTTGGAAATGAATGACCTGGGGTTTGAACTGTGGCCTCACGTCTAATAAGCCAACACACTACCTACTAGACCACGGCAACTTCGTGGAGACACTTATTAACAAATAATTGCCATTACTTTTTCATCGCATATACAGTTCAACTCTGAGCCGAACGAAGGCAAGGTAACGAATGGAAACTTTGAAAAAACTTCAGGAGAAGATAGGAGGATAGATAGGATAGGATAGGAGTAAAAGAGGTGGTAGAAGTTACTATTTTCAGAAATACCTCTTTAGAAAAGGAAATGCTTTAAATACAGATTATTTATAATGCTATTGGAGGAGAAGTCGCCGTAGTCTAGTAGGTAGTGTGTTGGCTTATTAGACGTAAAGCCAGGGTTCGAACACCAGGCCAGACATCAGAACAAAATACAAAATGTATTTCTGCGGCGACTTTCTCTCAATAGATTTCTGGCAAAAACTCTGAGAGTAAATAAAATTGCAATGAAAGGTTTCTCAAAAATCTGTTGTTCGGAGTCGACTTTAAATTGTAGGTCCCACCACTCATGTATAAAATTAACACACACAACATGAGTGGTGTGAGAAGCTAGGCCGTAATCCTGACTGAAGAGTTGTAATGACCAATTATGTATATATTGAAGGAGATAGTTGGTCTTACAACTGTTCTAAGCTATCGTGTAAAAATTCTCGGGAGGAGATAAATTGTCTGTGGAATCATCACATACCGCATATGATGGCATTCAGTGACCGTAAGGAGTTTTCCAACTCCGACGACAAAAAAATGTTTGTAAAATCTGAAGTCGCCGTAGTCTAGTAGATAGTGTGTTGGCTTATTTGGCGTAAGGCCACGGTTCAATCCCCAGGTCAGACAGGCGACTTCCTCTCAGCAGATTTCTGGCAAAAACTCTTTGAAACTAAATATAATTACCATGAAAAAGATTCTAAAAATCTGCCGTTCGGAGTCGACTTGAAAATTGTAGGTTCGGCCACTCATGTAAAAAATGAACACATACAATATGAGTGGTCTGAGAAGCTAGGCCGTAATCCTGACTGAAGGGTTGTAATTGCCAATTATGTATTATGTATGTATGTTGTTAATTCCATATAATGTTAACAATTGTTTTTGGTTAGGTTCATGTTATTATTTTACATATGTACACCTTGAAGTCGCAGGTCTGTTAGATAGTGTGACGTTATCTCATTAGATCTCTGGCAAAAACTCTCTGAGACTCAATATAATTACCATGAAAGAGATTCTAAAAAATCTGCGTTCGGAATCAACTTTTTAACTGTAGCTACCGACACTCATGTATAAAATTAACAGACACAACAAAAGTGGTGTGAGAAACTAGGTCGTAATCCTGTCTTAAGGGTTGTAATGGCCAATTATGTATGTATGTATGTATTAAATATTTCACCAGAGTATTCTAAACCTGGGATTTCCTGTACATATCATATGTTGTTTTTAAGGATGTTAAGCCATCCAATAATTTGAAGAGCCTCCCTTATGATTACAACCATTGTTGGTTGCAGTATGTTTAATTGTTGAAATCATTAAATAGAATAATTAAGTTGTTATAATATTTGGATCGTATTTCCTACATTTCTCTCTTTTCTCTTTCCTTTTTTTTTTGTGGCCATTATTCTACAGGCTATTCTGCAATTTTTATGACCCAACTACGACAGCTACAAGACGTTTGTTTAAGAGAGTGTAAATCCCATGGCAACTACAATAAAAAATACTAAAGTAAAGAAAAAAGGGTTGATTTTTTATGAGCATTTTTCACTTGTTAGTTTCACTTGTTTTAGTTGTTGTTGTTTTTGTCATTTTAATAGACCATTTCGTAACATTTTATCTCAAAAACTAGATTCAGTTCACAACGTCTCTGGCACTGTCTCTATCTATGCTCCGTTTTTGATTTTAGTTTTTGTATTACAACTGTTTTTGGATTTGGTTTTCGTTCTCAATACGATGTTGTTATGTGGCAGACTTGTCGCCTGTCTACCCACAATTAGTTGTTAAAATTATTATTGTTTACTCAGAAGTTGTAGTTGCAACATGTAACAATAAAATGTAAAGAAAGAAATAAAAAACACTTGGATAAGGAGATACATACTCACTACTCGTATGCCACACTCAAATGTGAAAAAATGTTGCAGCCATAAAATAATGGAGGATTCCTATTTTTGTTGTTGTCACATAAAATCTAATTATTTTCCCGTTCTGTTTTCCATTCTTTTCTTTTTTATTACTTTGTTTGTGTTTTCTAGTTGCTGTGTGTAAATGAAAATTTAAGAGCCTTTTGGAGTGTCTTAAAACTAATTGATTCACACTTTCTTTTCAAAAGACTTTACTTTACTTTAAAAATGTTGTTGTTGTTGTGTTCTTTTGTTTTACTTTGTTTAAGTAGTTTTCAAAGTTTTTTTGCGCGTGTTTTAAATTTAGTTTTTAAAAAACTATTAAAAAATTGTTGGGTTTTACGATCGATTTATGTACGTAGATATGGTTTTATGGTTTCAAATATTACAAGTTTATTTGAAAAAAATTTATTTATTTGTTTGTTTTCATTCTTTTTATTACATTTAATTGATTTGCTACAATGTCTCTTTAAGCCCTTAAAACCCCTCACCTTTTTATCATATGCTTACACCACACTTTGGCTATGAATACAATTTTATTACCCAACAAACTACATACAGTGGACAGCAAAAGTCTTAGTACGGCAATATATTTTAGCAATTTGTATAAAAATTTATAATTTATATATTTATTTTATTAATTTATTTCTGTTTTATTATAAAACAAACAATTTTTTAATGTTTTTCATAAAACAAGAGAAAAAAAAGGAAAAGTTTCAGATGACTCCTTAGGTGCCGCCAAGGAGAACCCTGAGTAAATTTAAAATGCAAAGGCCTAATATATGAAAACTTTATCCCTTGTATTTAGTAGAATATCCCTTAAGGTCAAGCACACCATTTAACCCATTTGGAATTGAATGTACAAGTTTTGTTTAGTGTTTTCTGGAGGCACTATGAGAGAGTTTTTCGGTTGACTTTTTTTAAGGTTTAGCGATTAGGTAAGCGTTCTTTCAAATGATCTCCTAAATAATCTCTTGAAGTCTTATCGGCTCTTTGTGCAAGAGTTTTAAGCCTGTGGGAACTTTTTTTTGTCAAAATATATTGCCATACTAAGACTTTTGCTATCCACTGTATATTAGAGGGGTAGTATGGTTTTGTTATATCCTAAGAAAGATAAATACCATTTTCTACATACATACACTCGAAGTAAAACCGCTCATAGACTGAAACCAATCCTTGGTAACTGATGCACCCATGCTGTGTTAAGCCTGCTGCAGGTTGTAATGATCAATCCCTTCTATATAAATTTTTTTTGGTTCCTTAAGTCACGATTACGACTTAGCTTCTCACACCACTTCTGTTATGTAAGTTAAGTTTATTCATAAGCGGCGGGACCTACAGTTTAAAGTCGACTCCGAATGCCAGATTTTTGAGAAACTTTTCATGGCAATTTTATTTACTTTCAGAGAGTTTTTGCCAGAAATCTGCTGAGAGGAATTCGCCGAAGACATTTTTTTTTAGATTTCGGATTTGTTGGAGATATCTGACATGGTGTTTGAACTGTGGCCTCACATCTAAAAAGCCAACACGCGACTATATTATTGTGAAATTTGATGTGAAGAATTTGATGTGAACAACTGGCAATGCATGGTGAAAGGCGCACTAGCAACAATAGATTCCATGGGGAAACATGCATAGCTAACTTATTACTCTAACTCTTATTATTATTAAGAGTTAGCGTCCGTTTCGATAATTACCGGAATCCCACGTAGTTGTGTATCTGCTACCAATTACTGAGTAGACTTGTTCGACATATAATGCGCGATACCATAAACCTATAGAGAGACAAGTTTGGCCAGTAATTAATTGCATGTTTTGGCGTAAACTCGATCCCCCTAGAATATATTTTGTGGTAATATGGGAAGTTTATTAAGTACGAAATCAAGTCAGTATCAATTTCAACCCTGAAAGCCATCATGTGAACATTACTACTGTCATTGGTTAGATACCGGTAGAAACGACGTAATTGCAGCTCACAAGAAGTTACATTGAGGCCTTAGAGTATATAATTTTTAATCAGATATATGTGCGTTAAGCTGGATTCACCCGAAACAATTTTTTTATATGTAGTTTAACGTTTCTCTTTTTGAGAGAGAGAGAGCGAAAGAGAGTAAGCTTGCTTCGGAATATTTTCAGCTCGAATTGGTTTAATTTTAATTTTTGTTCCGAAACAATCGAACTGTGCTGCCAGCTACTTTAACTTTTTAAGTAAAGTTGAACTGAGCTGCCACATCATATTATATGTACATTTGTATGTATGTATTTATGTATGTATAATATCCCTTATTATCCATTTTTTTCACTTCAATAATTTCAGATTTGTTTTAATTTACAATTTCTTTGTAACACAATAAAAAATATGATCACACTCAAGCCAAGTAAGTAAGTAAGTATATTTTATTAAGTCTTCTTCATTTTCTGATAACATTGATTTTCTTACATACGAGGAGAATAATAATATTCTTAGAGTTATATACGTCTTGCTCTAATAACACATTGATTGAATAAAGCTACATTGCTAAAATGAAATAGTATATGTATACAAAATGTAATTGTACATAAAAACGAAAGTTTGACAAGGCTTGCTTCCGACCTTTCAATATCGCAAACAGAGCAAATGTCTGTAGATAACATTCTTAAAACTAAATAACATCTAAACAATAAATAACGATTGTCTGTTAAATTCATTGACAAACATAACTAATACACAATATGCATACATATTATGTTATAAATACGAGTGTAGAACGAATGTACTCAAGCAAACTAAGTAGCATCGAATAAATGTTCATGTATGAGATAAATAATATAATATAAAACAACGAATGGAGTAAAACTCCTGTATAAAGATAATTAATTAAATAATTAATGAACTCATAGTAGCAAAATCCAAATGTTCAGCCCCTATGCGTGCCGGGAGTGGACTTCAAGTAGAATGATGGTTTGGTATACTCTATGGACCATATTTAGTATTTACCTTATTTAAAAGACGAAGAAATTCTGACTTTGCTTCATGATGTGGCATATTTTTATATTCAGATAAGAAATTTGAAATTTGTTGCTCCAGTGGCAGCTCCTCCGGTATTAGAAAGACGTTTGCAAGTTTTAGGAAATCATCAATTATTGTAGGCTTTTGCATTGATTCATGTTGATGGAATAAATTAGCGAAAGTTTTCCCAGGGGATCGTAGGGACTGATCTATTGTTCGGCTTACGTTGGACTTAGCAATCAACTTTTCTTCTCTGGCTTTTTCCAAACGCTCCTTACGCGCACCAATATATTTTTTGTATGTAGGGCAACCTCTCCAGTTTGCTGGGTGTCCACTTTGTCCGCAGTTTACGCAATGAGGAGCTTCAGTTTCTGATCCCATTCGCTGACACTCACCTTGAAGATGATTTTTGTCACATTTGACACATTTATACTCAAAATTGCAGTTTTTGGCTATGTGACCCCAACGCTGACATCTGTGGCACTGCACCTCCTTTTCTTTTCTTTTAGGCTTTTCCCAAAGAATTGTCTGACTTAGGAGATATTTTATATGAGAAATATCGCTAAGGCTTTTACCGGGGTTAAGTGTTACTAGGAACAATCCTGTATCATATGCATTTTTAGTAGAATATGGTGTTGTGAAACGCGTTACCTTCGAGACGACACCTGCGACTGTTTTTTCCAGGGCTCTCTTTACCTCATCTACCTCGGTACCATGGTAGAGACCTCTTAGAATAAATGATGTTTGTTTAAACTCCTTTGGTGTATAAGAATATGAGTGAATATTCTTTTCCTTTAGCAGGGCCATCATTTCTGCGTGCACCAGTGGGTCAGAGAGATAAAGTTTACTCTTTCGTTGGTTTACATTCTTTATTTTAAATGTAATTTTTGGCGTTTTAGCTTCCAACTGCTCGACTAACCGTTTAATGTTGACGTTAAACAAGAAGATGGGTGGACAATATGAGCTGTTCGTATTTTTGGGCTTTGTGTTGGTAATTTTAACTGGTTTTTTCGTCCTAGGGCTGTCCTCTGTATTCTCGACCTCTAGTCCTGAAAGTAAGGCAAATCTATTCTCACCCAGTTGGGTGACGTCAATATTTGTGGGCGAAAGCCCTTCGATCCTTTTCCGCTTCGGGTTATTGTCCGACTGTGTGGGAGGATTTTCATCGGGCGCAGGCAGTAAGTTCACGTCATTCATACTTTCCATTTATAATCATGAATTTTCCGGCATTTCTGTATAGGTTTACGCAATGATTTGGCCTTTTTTGTCAATCACTTTTAAGGTTTTGTATGTTGAATCACTCAAGCCAAGCAAACAAACGAATTGCAATCATCTGTGCTGCCTAATTGTAAAACTAACACGCATCGTTTACAAAAATAATTCATATGGTAGCCTTGTTTTTACAGAACAATTGTTCGAAGTGGGTGAATCGTTTCGGAACAAACTCTCAAAAACTGAATTTGTTCCGAAACAATGAGTGAATCCAGCTTTATATTAATATTAAGAAGATCACATGAAGTCGAGAATTTGAGGCACTATTTGAAAAATTAAACGCATTATAATGTTTACAATGGAAAGTTTTAAATTCATTGTTTTTGTAATGTTTGCTGTACTTTGCATGCTAAGCAGTCATGCAATTGTATTAACATAAAGCGTTATGACGTAGGAGTAGAAAGTCCGTTGACTTTACTGGACTGTTGGCGATGGACATAGGAAGACTAAGTGTCTTTATCAGCAACTACAATTCGGTCATATTTCGTTTAAGTTTACGAGTCTTTTTTAGTTTGAGAGACACTTTCATTGAATATCAAATTCAGAAGGTTGACGCATGTTGACGCACTTTAACGCATGTTGACTCACCTCAACGCATGTTGACGCACAATTTATTAAATCAAACGAACAATTTTAAGAATAAATTCCATTATAAAAATAATAATTTAAGTCATAAAAAGAGCATTATTGATAACGAAAGCGAAATAGATGAAGTAAAATGCAAAAATTTTGAACGGATTAAACTCAATATTTTATTTTTGTATCGATTTATAATAATTTAATTACAAAATTATTATCAGGATTATTATTAATTTAAAAATCTAATAACTTAAGCTCCACTCAAAAATCATGTACGTACAACAAAGATATCGATTTTATAATTACCCATAAGCCACTTAGTAGACCGTCCGTAAATGTAATGCGCATGTATAAAACGCTATGGCGCTAAACACGAGTTCTCCTATGTCAAGTGTTAAACGCTTCATGTCAAGTGTGTTTTTGAGAACAACAATAAAAATAAAATCCAAACTCTTTAAATGCCAAGTCATTGAGATTTTCAAAACTATTTGGTAAACGAGACACCAAAAAAACAAAAAAGGCATAGAAAAAGATAGAAAAAATTACGAAAACATTTGATTGTTGATGATTGTTTTGACTGTTTTGATTGTTGGCAGTCAGTCAATCAGGCCTATGCCGCGTTTTCGTCAAATAAATCATTTGTTGCATGTACACGTACATGAGTATGAGTGCTTGTGTGTTTGTTTTTGTTTTTAACTGTTTCTATGAATGAATTAGTGGGGCATACATATATTCTAATCATTTAAAGTGGCATGTTTGTAATCTATTTTTATCGTTTTTCATATTTTTCTTTGTTTTTTAGTTTTTTCATGTGAATATAATTATTTTGGGGTAAAGAAACCTAACCTAAAACGAAGCTAGAATATTAACATAAGGTGTAGTAACAAAATAATCCATTATTTATCCATCAGCCAGATTAAATTACAACACTCTACGCATTTTAATAGAATAATTTGTAGGTAGGTGGGGGAATTAGAGTTACTCTCTGCTTCGTCACGAGTCATGTAGGAATTCGCTGGAATGAGTAAGGGGTTCTTCTCAAATCAAAAGCTGTTTGAATCAATCTAAACTTTTGGTGTATATTGTGCACCGGACTATACAGAAATAACCTGAAGTTTCTGATCCGTTTTTTGACAGGGCAATGTAGGTAGGTAGATGTGGCTGTTCCCTCGATTAAGTCATGAACGGACACACTTAGGCCGCATACAGGGCCCATTGTGATACTACAGTTTTAGATTCTCCCCTATTCCAGGAACCACACGGAGCTTCCGATGAAACGACTCAGACTGCCAATATCCATGCATGACAGTTCATATAGATTCTCCTTGTAGTAGGCACCCAGGTGCTTCTTTCTCCTCCGACCAAGTGCCGGACATGTGCACAGTAGGTGAAGAATAGTTTCATCCTCCTCCTCATTCCCAAGGTGTCCAAGACCAATACGCCTCACGTGAGTTTCTATAATGCAATGCCCCGTAATAACCCCGATAACAGTGCTGAGCCTACTTCTTTGGAGTTTAAGCAGAGTCGCCGTGCGTCTCCTATCCAGCGTTGGGCAGATTTTTTCTTGTCCTTGTCCGAAGCTGACCAGCACCTACTGTTGACAAGATCTACGATTGCATTGTCAATTATAATTTGCAGGTACCCAAAGGGATCCCCAATGTAGAGAATTCATTAGAGACTTCGATGGTCGCGCCTCTTCTGGCCAATTCATCCGCTCTCCAGTTGCCAGGAATATCCTTATGTACCGGTACCCATGTGATACAAACATCATATCGGTTCGTCACCTCATTGAGATATCTGCCACAGTCGTACACCGTCTTGTGGTTTATTACGCTAGAATGCAATGCCTTGTTAGCCGCCTGGCTATCGGAAAATATGGTGATTTCCCGCCTGTGAACATTTTGTCCACAATAATAATGCCGTATAGCATGCACCAACCCTATTGAAAACATATGGAAAACTACGGGGAAAGTACAGCTGCAGGAGAAGTCTTTACGATGCTCTTTACTACTGTCCCTGAGAGAACGTGGATGGAAATATTTTATTTGAAGAACCTCTTTCTTTCATGTCTGGAAAATAAAAAATAATTTGTTAACAGTCATCATTGCTCACGATTGAATTACTGCCGGTTCCATAACATAAGCTAAGGACATAATTGGTTATGTGAAAAAAAAAGGATAACGAAATTGTAACTATCCATCTAATCGTAGCTAATTTGTCACTAGCGCTTCTTAGCTTGATATTATGCAACAGGAATCGAAATCAAGACAATTTTAAAAATCAGGATATGATGTATATTGAGGTCGCCCTAGTCTAGTAGGTAGTGTGTTGGCTTATTGGACGTAAAGCCAGGGTTCGAGCCCCAGGCCAGACGTCAAAACAAAAATACAAAAACTATTTCTTCGGCGATTTCTGGCAAAAACTCTGAGGGTAAATAAAATTGCCATTAAAACTATCTTAAAAATCTGTCGTTTGGAGTCGACTTTAAACTGTAGGTCCCGCCACTACTCGTGTATAAAATTAACACACACAACACAAGTGGTGTGAGAAACTAGTTCGTAATCTGACCTGACTGAAGGGTTGTAATGACCTATTATATATGTATGTTATGTATGTATGATGTATTGTTTACATTACTTTCCAGAGTATTGATTTCAAGTACCAACCTTTTCGATAAACATAACATACCCACTAGTTTCTACCATCACAATATGGATGGGTTCAGCTAAATACTGTTATTGTCAGACAAGAGAAATCTCTTGCACGTACATCTGAAATAGAAATGAAAACGATAATAACAAGTGTCATATCTAAACACAGTCATTCGTCATTATTTTCCCTGTTGATCAAAAGAGAGTGTGTGTGTCAGTCAGTGTAAATAATGTTGAGCTGACAGTTCTTTTTTGTTGTTTTTGTTTTTCTTCATTCTGTACGTTTTGTTCTTAAACATCATCATTATGGTTATGTTTACTGCTGTGTGGATGGTTTTTTTTTTTTTTTTTTTTTTTTTTTTTGATAAATAAACACATCAACATACAGCCTAAAGAGATGGGCTACAGATACGCTATATTAAACGGCTGATATGCGGTGGTATATTGTTGGTAAAATAGCACATGCTAAAGGGTATCCAATGAAAGAAAGACTGGGGTTTCAACGCTTAAACACAAACAAAAAGACAAGCGATAGGCAAGAACAAGTGTTTCAATCTGAAACTAAAATCAAATCAAGGTAGTCAATCAAAAATGCCTTTATAATCATCATGATCATCATGCTCATAATCATCATCATTGTGGTCATCATTATTTTTTACAAATCATGACAATCGATCGCTCTCAACTGTGTGGTAGTTTTTGGGGATTTTTGTTTTAAATTCATTATTGAAAACCAGCAGCCGTTGTTACTTTATGTTCTGGTTTTATTTATTTGAAGCCAATGATTTTTTTTTGATGTTTTTCATTTTTTTGTTGTTGTTGCATGTTTTTGTTGTATTTCAAAGGTTTAAATATTTAATTATTATAATTTTTGCTGTTTCTCAGTTTCAATATACAGCCGTTGGTGTAGCCGTAGCTGTTGTCTTGTGTTGGACTATACTTACAGTGAGTGTCAAAAGAAACTGTACAAATTACAAAAAAATTTCAAAATATTGTCAAATTTTTTCAGGCACTCTCCTTAAATGGACGAACTTTTGGTATCAAAGCTACCACTCCAGTCTACCTCCTTAAATGTTAAAAATTGATTTTGATGATTGTTAGAATTTTATCCTTAGTGTACACATTATTTTGATGCTCACTGTAGTTGTATCTGAGCCATGTTAATTACAATTTTATAGATTTTGTAAGTTTTCGTTTTCGTTTTTTTTTTCTTTTCTTTCTGTTACCAACTTTATCTGTTTGTTGACTGTATTTCTTTCTGTATTCTCTTGTCCCAATTTTGTAATTAATTATAGTGTTTGTTTAATAGATCTCCTCTGTGTATAACAACAAAAAAAAAAGACGATGTTTTTTATGTTTTTTTTCTGCCACAGCCATTGTCTTTATATGCCTGCCTGCCTGCCTTTACTTTGTCTTCATTTTGTCTCTTTGATTTCGGATTTTTGTTTTTCTACTTTTATTGGGTGAAGGGAACCATTTTAATTGTTTCGAGTTTTCGAAAAAAAAATCATTTTTTTTGTATTGGAATCAAATAAATGTTGGTCATTGAACTCATCATTGATTGCCTTAATCGTGTGTAAGATGACAATATTTTTGTGTCTGTTTTTTTTCTGTTTTTTAGATTCTAAAATAAAATTAATTATTTGTTTTAAGAAATTTTCAACAAAAGGTTTTATTAAGTGTTTATTCAAAACCAGTATACATACATACTTACATATATTTTAAGTCATAAAGAAAAGGTCTGCTCATTAATAATAACAGAAGGTAAAGATTTAAGAATTATTCTTCATATAGATGAACACGAACGTAATATTTTAAGGCCAATAAATATGGAGTATTTAGTAGCTTGGCTAACAATTTATGCCTCTGGTTAAATAAATCTTGAATTAGTCAATTGCAAGTCCGACTAATTCAAATCAGTTCCAATGAAGGGAATTTTATGCATGTGCCTTAACTGATTTGCTTCTAAAGTAGTTGAAGAGTGCCTGATGAGCAATATGAAAGAAGAAAGTCTTCAAGACTTATTCCCAATAAGGTAATAAAGTCTTTTTTCTGGGAGAAGTAAGTGAAAGGGCAAGAAACATTTGTTATGGATCAGTGAATGTGGCTTAGATTTCTCAGAGCCTCATAACATGACAGCTCTTTATTCAATTAAGTTTGCATACGCCTCAAGGAGCATAGCCTTTTTGGGTACAATAAGATCCCTATATGAAGTAGTAGTAGTCTAGTAGTTAGTATGTTGGCTTATTAGGCATGACAGTTCGGTTCAAATCCCAGCTCAGGCATCTCCAACTGAACGAAATATGAAAAAATATTTCTTAGGCGACTTTCTCTCATCAGATTCCTAACAAAAACTCTGACAATTTCCATAAAAAGTTTCTTAAAAATCAGTGGTTCGGAGTCGAATATAAACTGTAGGTCCCGCCACTCATGGATAAAAAAATCAACGTACACAACACAAGTGGTGTGAGAAACTAGGTCGTAATCCTGACTGAAGGATTGTAATGACCAATTATTTAATGTGTGAACTTGGATAATATATTTGAGGTTAAGTTAGGTTATGGAAAGTGGAGGACCCTTCATAAAAGGCAAGACCAGCATCCAGGACCTTTGTGGTATCACAACTAAAATAATAAATAAATAAATAATAAATAATAAATCTTGCAAAAAAGATTGCAAATAAGAGTCTAAGAACTTTAGCTACATTATGTCAAAAGAAAGTCAATGACTCTGTAACAATGTGGTGGAAGACAGTCTCTTAGTTCCTGTGGAAGTCATTTGATAGAATACCATAAATAGTTATGAGATTTAAAGACAAAAGACCGTCAGTTCCCTTCTTATTCATACAAGTCCTCCAGCAGAGTCAATATGTATTACAAGTATTCCAATTACATTCCTGTTGTCAACAAAGTTATATCGCCCTGTAAAACGAGCGGTGAATATCGAGTTTATTGAGACCAGGCTTAACGACATGTTGAACATTATGAGCCACATACTGGTCGTTGCCTCTTCATCAGATACGTTTATTTCCTTTGAATGATTATTTAAAATTTCTCCAAGAAATTCCCGGCATTCATGGACGAGAACGAATAACGTGGTGTTCTCAATTAGAGACAATATAGAATTTGTCTTAATGTTCTCATAAGTTTTGAATCAGCTCTTTCAGTGTTGTATATGAAAAACATACATGAGCCATTTAGTTTTTCCAATCCCTTTCGTACATTTCCGAAAATAATGTAGGCATCTAATCCGTTCTCACTACCACACTTCAAAAACTCAGTTGGGAGTTGGTAGTACTCTCGGCCTTGCTGTTAAATTAGGATTTCCTTGTTTCCATAAAATCAGCTGTTAAGCAGTCGATCAATGGAAATCCTAATTAACAAGAATTTAAACAAGAGATCTCTTAAAATCCCAAGCCCGGTTTGTATTTCTTCTAACAGATTCCCCTTCTCAGCTTTGCAGGTAGTGGAACCAGTATGAGAACACTTGCTCAACGAACTTCTATTACTTTTGAAACATGCAGTATGCTGATAGCAACGTTATCAATGTTTTGTTGAGGTAAACTCCAGGTCAGTTAATAAATGGATTTATGTTATAATCTTGGTATTCTTTCTAACCTATTTCATGTCGTAGCGATATCAACTCTGTTATTGTGGCTGATTTTTTCGACAGTGGAACAAAATACTGAAGTCGCTGTAGTCTAATGTATTGTGTGTTGGGTTATTAGAAGAGAGTTCGTTGTCAAAACCTCAGCTCAGACAAAATTCTGTCTTTCGTACTCGGCATTAAACTGTAGATTCCGCCACTTATGGATAAATTTAACATAGGTGGTGTGAGAAGCTAGGTTATAATACTGACTAAAAGGTTGTAATAACCAATTAAGTGAGGAACAAAGACTGTGTGGAAATAAATAACTCGTTGAACATATTCTTAGACTCCTAACCCTTTTAGTCTGTCGTTGTGGTAATATTGCAGTACTTGACTTTTATGTGAATGGAAAACGAGAAGGCATTGTTCTTTTTCTACTACTAATCCAGCAATACAGTGCATTGCAGCAGTAACCCATGCAGCAGTGATATCTCCTTATAGGCAGCGATGGTTTTTACCAGTTGGATAAAAGCGCCTGACCTAAAAAGTCCTCGCGTTACGGGATTAACTCTAAACTAAATCAATCCAGGTTTGAATTTGGAAAATGATGGAAAATTGGCATCTACAGATTCAGTTCAGAACTTCTTATGGTCCTCAATCGACTGAAGCATAATCAGATTTATAGCTATCGTTACTGGTGTACCTAGTTATGTCGCCGAACTCTACTAAGTAGTGTGTTTGATTATTAGACGTGCCGCCACTGTTCAAACCCCAGATTAGACATCTCCAACAAAACGAAATACGAAGAAAATATTTCTTCGTCGACTTGCTCTCAGCAGATTTCTTGTAAAAACTCTGGGAATTTTTAAACTGAAGGTGCCGCCGCTTGTGTATAAACTTAACACACTCAACGTATGTGGTGTGAGAAGCTAGGTTGTAATCCTGATTGAAGGGTTGTAATGCTCAATTACGTATATATGTACCTTTTTATGCAACCGTCCGCTAACTATAATACAGACGTATAGTTCTTCATCCTAAAAGCATATGTGAACCAGATATTAGCAATGAGTATTCAAACAGATGAGTAGAATCGAATCATACTCATAATTTCATTCATTCACACTTATTTTAATATCATCTAACCTGTACTCCTATTCAAAGTTTGAAGTACTCATCATACTCATACTTAACAATATACATGATGTTGTTGCTTTCGACTCCTTATAACTCAACATTTATAAAAATCACAAAATAAGTATGATTCGCGTACGATCACTAAAATACTCACTAGAAGGTTGTGTGTTTGCTCTGCTTGCTGCTCTGTCTTTTTTGTTAATGTGTCTGTTTCCTAAGACTATAAATTTTGATAAATGATTCGAGTATTTTTCTAAAGTTATGAATCTAAGTGAGTAGGCTTATGAATAAAACATATTTCGAATTGCATGAGTTTGATGTCAATGTAGTAGGCATACTCAACCTGCAACCTGTACTTATAAATCAACTTTGTAGTGAGTATGAATGAATTAGAGTACATAGTTTAATTTCAATATTGTTGACTCACTTATATTAAAAATTTCATGAGCGTTTATGAGTAGCGATGAAACGATTCATTGCTGATGTCTAATGTGAACCATTCATTTTGGGAACAGTAGCCGTGACAGCAAAGATAACCTAAATTTATCAGCCAGAGTGTTAATGCAAATCATGACTTTTGTTGCATTCCAACTGGTGATAATTATAATGATATTCTTCGACATTTTTAATCGTTGAATAATATGTGTCACAGAGTATGGAACTTAGTAAAGTTTTTTAGTTTATCCGTTCAGACCCCAATCAGGTCTATAAAGTAAATATTTGCGTAAAAATTTCAAGTGATAGCATTTGAAAAAATGTTTTTGATTTTCAGAAAATTATTGCTTAAGTGTACGCATTCAATATGAATAAATTTTTTCACAAAATTATAAACTCCCAACTAATTAATCACTCTAGAAAACGATAAAAAGAACCTTTCAAAAATATGCAAATAAATGTATTTAAAAACTTTTCTATAAAAAAATTAAAAAAAAAATTACAAAAGCAAGAGCACTATGAAATGCGATGAAAACACTTGTCAGTCAAAAATCCACAGAGTGAAAAGTGAAATTTTATTTCTTTGCTCATACTCTTCCCAAAACATTCTCTATTAAATTTATTTTTAAATTTCAAATAAAAAAAATAAATAAAAATACCATGGAAAATATCAGTAAATAAGAAAAGAAATAAAATAATTTACACACTTACTTACATCCATACAAATATTTAAAAATATTTTAAGCGGTTGTAAAACTTACTGACTGGCTGACTACGTACAGCTTGTTTTAGAAGGTGGTTTCGGTCAGTCTTACGCATGGATGCAGATGTTAGTGTCTTAAACGCACCATAACTACTCTGGTTTTTATTTCTTTTTCTTTTTTTTTTAAAGACTTAAATTATGATACGTTTGGTTTACCAGAAAATAGTGTGTGAAGCCAAAGACAGGAAGACAGTTGTGCTCATGCGTTTGGTTGGTTGATCCCAGTCGCTGACTAAAAGTTTTATAATGGCAACGCTTATCGCTATTCCTATATATTATCTGTGTTTATGTATGAATATTGTTATAATTAGTGGAAGTTTTACAGCATTTAAAAAGGTGCCAGCCAACACCCTACACAGGTACATTTCATTTCATTATATGTTTTATTGCACGCAACTAAACAGTGATTGATTTGCTGATGATTGCTATGGCAAGGAACAAAAAGATTCCGAAACTTCAATTCAACGCCTTTAGAAATATTTATGTGGGTCTCTATCAAATACAAAATTTATTCAAATACATATTGATACGCCATGTGCTTCAGTGGATTAGAAGATCTTTTGCTTCCATATTTTTATATTAAAACTAGCTGCCTCGTAGAGTAAGGCCATTCTTGGACGATTGGCAAGTGAAACGCATTGAAGCTTACAGGCCAAACTGTTACTTGTATCTCTTCAGTCTCATTAAACTAAAATACTGCAACTAAACAGTCTCTTGTACAACGCTTAGCCTGAAAAGGATTTCTCCTGAATATCTTCCACAAACCTGTTACTCTGTTTGATCCTCAGGATGTTGTTACTGACCAATAAATCTCTGCTTAGTACCTGATAAAATGCCACGTATTTTCTTTTGAAATGCTTTAAGATAATATTTCAAGTACGAGTTTTGGCGATTTGATCTCTTCGTCATACAACCTTCATGTTGGACTTGAATCAATCCTTATTTAATGCAAATGTTCTTTAAGACCAGAATCCCATTCTTAGGCTACTGCCGGATAATCTGATGCAAGACTCAACTATCTTCCAGCAATAGTTGTCTAATAATGAAAAAAGTCTCCGTATTCCTCTCGATCTTACCTATAGAAGGTTATAAGCTTACAAACATATCTTTCTGCTCCCTAGAATGATTCTGACCTCATCATCAGCATGATGAGGGAAAACGTTCTTATAAGTTTATCGTCTGCTCATTGCTATGAATTTGTAGTCTGCTAGCGTATTATACGAGACCTGTGGTTAAACCCATGGCTCAGACTTCTTGTAGGAAAAAAAATAAAAAAAATATTTCTTTCAGCGACTTACTCTCAGCTGGAATAAATAAAATTGTCATGAAATTCTGTTGCTCGGAGTCGACATTAAGCTGTAAGTTCAACCACTCATGAATAAAATACACTCAGGAAAATATTACACAACATGCGTGATGTGAAAAGCTGGTTGTAATCCTGACTAAAGGATTGGAATGTCCAATAAAGTATGTAAGCATTGCTATGAATTCTCCTATTATCAGCGGAAGGAACATATTTTAGTCCCATAACATTATCGAGTTAAGATCTGAATGATTGGATGTCGGACCTTTGTACTCTCTGTTCAATTAATTGAAGTACATCTCTTTCGGACAAAGATTTCTAATTGAGAGATACCCGGGAGTTTCTGCAAAAGTTCGAAATACTTCATTCTGTGAGAAAAACTTTCGAATCGTTGCTCTTTGAATAGAAAACTAAAACTCATATTAGATTTGTCTCTCCAAAGCTCTAATCTTCAGTAACATTTGCCATGAATTTGAATCCAACAGAACCTACCGCACAGCTATAGAATAGGTTCTAATTGCCATGGTCAAATCCATTGTATTTCGTCAATTCTATCTAAGCTGTTTTCAAATTAGTTCTGCCTACCCAAACAATGCCAACATAGCACGCCGTTGGTTTTACTTCCTGTGTCTGCCATGTTAATTCATCCAGGAGTCGAATTGATCTTCCTATAAAAATGTCTCCTTCTAGTGAATGCTACTTGGTCTCGTAACATGAGAAAAATTATTTTTTTATTGGCACCATCCGAAATACAAAAAATTTAATGTGAAGCATGGTCAACAACTCAGTTATCGAACATAATGCTCCGGATACTCTGTAAAGGAAACCAATGCCGAACACAATTGCTTGTATTGCAGTGAGAAATGCTCGATATATGTGACGAGATATGAGGCCATATTTTTTCATTAAAACCACTCTGCCACATGTTGCAAGCCTAGTTTCAAATTTTTTTATTTGTTAATTACAACACAATTGTAGTCGACGTGGTCTAGTAGGTGCTGTGTTCGCTTATTAGACGTAAAGCCCGGGTTCAAACCCCAGGTCAGACATCAAAACGAAATATAAAAAAAAAATATTTCTTCGGCGACTTCCTCTCAGCAGATTTCTGGCAAAAACTCTGAAAGTAAATAAAATTGCCATGATAAAATTTCTCAAAATTCTGTCGTTCGGAGACGACGTTAAACTGTAGGTTCCGCCAGTCATGTATAACATTAACACACACAACATGAGTGGTGTGAGAAGCTAGGTCGTAATCCTGATTGAAGGGTTGTAATGGCCTGTATGTATGTATGTAATTACAACACAATTACAAATTATATTTAATTATATAGTTACTAACTGTGTAACTTCGACCAAATGCTCGATGTAGTGTAATAGACCAGAGTCTCTGGTAGGAATCGAATCCACGACCCTCACAGTAATAGTGTAACACACTACTCACTAGACTACTAGGGCATCTGAGTTACAAAGTATATTTAAATTTGTGTTGGTTTATTAGACGTGAGGCCTCGGTTCAAACCCCAGGTCAGGCATCTTCAGCTAAACGAAATATGAAACGAAATATTTCGTCGACGATTTCCTCTCAGCAGATTTCTGGCAAACACTCTGAGAGTAAATAAAATTGCCATGAAAAGTTTTTCAAAAATCTGGCGTTCGGAGTCAACTTTAAACTGTAGGTCCCGCCACTTATGAAAAAAATTAACTTACATAACAGAAGTGGGAATCCTGACTAAAGGCTTGTAATGACCAAGTATGTATGTATGTATATTAGGGTGGCCCCGTTTGTATGGAGAAAAAATAAGGTATAGATGTTCCCAACTAAAATGAAAGTTTGATTCATTCTAAGACTACGTTTCTCAATTTTTTCGTCCTGGGGTCAATATTTGGTGAGCTGGATCAAAGGATAAAAAGGTCCTTTTTTGAGGTTTTTTGTATTTTTTCATATTTCTTCCAAAGGAACTATATATAAATTTGGTATCATATGAAAGGTCTTTAAGAGGTGCTTTCAATAGATTATCAAAAATTTTAAAAAAAATTGTGAAAATTCAAAAATTTTGAAAATTTCGGACAAAATTTTTGTTTTTTTTAATTTTTTCATAGAATTTACTTAACTAAATTGTTGAAATTTCTTGATTATAAAGACCATGTAATTTAACCTAAATGGTTTTTTCCGTTTTTCAAAATTCAATCCAGTTCAATTTTTATTAAAAATTTTTTAAACCTAATTTCTTCTCTGTCTGACAACCTCTCTTAACTCAATTCATATATGTAATGGGCATCAAAATAACGCAAATTTTATTTTCTTTCCATTGATGTATAATTTCTTATACTTTTATTTTGTTATACAACGAATATTTCAATTTAAACCAAAACATTTGCAATACATCCCGCTATAATGTAATTTTCTTGTTATTTATTATTTCTCCGCGGTTTCTGCATTATTGTTGTCCAGTATTATATTATCAGAACTAGATGAATCCAAAACCTCTTCAAAAACAACGAAGTTTGGAGTTGTTGAATTCAGCGTTAGAAGTCGTGGACCAGATTGATCCACATAAAAATTCCAAACACTTGACATTCGTTTATCGATTGGACATTCACAACAGCTTTTCAATGTTGGAGTGCATTTGCATGAGGAAATTACAAATAGTTGTTTCCAACCAGCTTCATTAAGATTTGTTGGATTTTTAATAACATGTCTATAATCTTCACACAATTTATCAATTTTTTTCCTGATTGAAGGTCTATTTATTGTTGGAATTTTAGCTGTTTTCCACAGATGCTGAACATCATTGACAACCTTACTATAGAATTTGGAAAATCCATGTGACTTATTACCATTCTGTTCTCTCAAAAATAATAAATAATTAATATCGCAGTTTTTAGTTGGTTATAACATGTTTGGATAAAACATGTTATATTATATTTTTTATATTATATATTATATTGTTTATACTTAAACACACTTAAGGCGATTGATCAAAAATATCAATTTACAATTTAAATTAAGCTGCATTTTCTCAAAATATTATTGCACAAAAACAAATGAGAACGAAAAAGTAACTGTAATTATTTCATTTATGAGTCCACATGTTTTTAAAGTAGATATGGACTAATATCACTTTCAAAATTAACGGTACATTTTGAAAAAAAAAAACATACGATTTTTTTGTAAAAAATAAAAAAGAGATTTTTTGGCTTTAAATTTTACTAGTTATCATTGGTTTAATACAATTTCTTCATTACTTTAAAAATAAACAACAAAAGACAACAACATTAAAAAAATTATTATTATTATTACGGAATAACAAGAAAATTACATTATAGCGAGATGTATTGCAAATGTTTTGGTTTAAATTGAAATATTCGTTGTATAACAAAATAAAAGTATAAGAAATTATACATCAATGGAAAGAAAATAAAATTTGCGTTATTTTGATGCCCATTACATATATGAATTGAGTTAAGAGAGGTTGTCAGACAGAGAAGAAATTAGGTTTAAAAAATTTTTAATAAAAATTGAACTAGATTGAATTTTGAAAAACGGAAAAAACCATTTAGGTTAAATTACATGGTCTTTATAATCAAGAAATTTCAACAATTTAGTTAAGTAAATTCTATGAAAAAATTAAAAAAACAAAAATTTTGTCCGAAATTTTCAAAATTTTTGAATTTTCACAATTTTTTTTAAAATTTTTGATAATCTATTGAAAGCACCTCTTAAAGACCTTTCATATGATACCAAATTTATATATAGTTCCTTTGGAAGAAATATGAAAAAAATACAAAAAACCTCAAAAAAGGACCTTTTTATCCTTTGATCCAGCTCACCAAATATTGACCCCAGGACGAAAAAATTGAGAAACGTAGTCTTAGAATGAATCAAACTTTCATTTTAGTGGGGAACATTCGCAACTTTTATTTTGGGGCCACCCTAATGTATATATGTATTTATACTTATTTTTCCCAAAAATTTTTAAGGCTTTTAACATTCGTTGTTGTGTCTACTTTTTTGGTTTTTTTTTCATTACCTGCTCCCTTTTTAAATTATTTCTTCATATTAAAACCAAAAAAAAAAAGAAAAAAGAAAGAAAGAAAAAAGAAAAGTAAGTGATTATTTTCAATTTAATAAAATATGCTAATTTTTTCTAATATTTATGAAAATAAAACTAAAAAAAAAGTTTTTTTTCCTCGTCTTTTTTCTACACTTTATTGTCGGTATTATTATGAGCATAGAAATTTCAAATGGATCATCTCATGCCATACCTTGGAAAAGGGGAAAATAATTTAAAAAAAAATAATTAACGCCTGACAAAAAAAACCAGCGTAGAAAGAAAATTTAAATAAATATTGTTATATTTTTTTTATTATTATTATTTTATTTTATTTTATTTTTTTTTTCGTAAATTAACAACAATTGTTTGTTAAGAAATAAGAAAAAATACAACAGTTTTTTACACATAAAAATTTATAGGAATTTTTGGTAATTTTATTATGTTTGTTTCTTTGTTTTGTTACTTTTTTTAATTATCAAAATGATTTAATGTGTGTATCTCTTAGAAAATCTACATTATGGTTGATTATTTTCAACATTTTCGTTTTACATTTTTTTTCTTCTTTTTATTATTATTTTCATTACAATACAACTTTTATTTCATACACAGTTTTTTTTCTACTTAATTTACATAATTTTCAAATAATTGGTAAATAAATTAGTGGAGGGAAAATTGAAATTTTAAAGTAAAACATAGGGCACCTCTGTATTACTTTTGAAATGCGTTTCTTTCGATTGTTAAAAAGAAACGAAAAAAAACCATATGCTTTATGGTTGCAACAAAAAAACATTTACTTTAACGGGTGATTGTATTAAAAAGCCTGTATGTACCACAAATACTAAATAAATTTTGCCGTCTCCCTTACAAGCAAACAATGTTTACAAATTATTGAATTTTATTTTCAAAATTCGTACCTTGTGAGAAACGTCTTTCTATCGAAAAATTAACTTCGGCAAGAAGTTCGTTTTTGCCAGCAAACACAGAATTTTCAAATGTTGAGCGAATAGTAGCCATATGCACCTATAAAGTTATCAATACGTCCTGCAAAATGCACTGTTCAGAGCGGCAACACTATTGAACTGTATTTCTTCGAGAAAAATAGAAATTAAATCAATGAAGGGTGCCGCGGTAGTCTAATGGGTAGTGTGCTATACTATTAGCGTGAGGGTCGTGGGTTCGATTCCCACCAGACACTCTGGTCTGTGACACTACACCGAGCATATGGTCAAGTTATTCCGCTCGTATATAATTAGAATATAATTTATAATTGTATAGTAATTAATAAATAAATAAATAAATATAAATCAATGGAGCAAGGTGCCGTGCAGAGATCAGCAACGAGTATTCAAACAGATGAGTAGAATCGAATCATACAGTAAGACGCCGCTTAACGCGGAGAATACGTTCCAATAAATTTCCAGCGTTAAACGAGGCAACTTAACACGTACATATACTCGTATATACACCTAGTAACGATGATGACAACTAATAAATGAACTGTGACGCAGGAAAGTTCAGTTCGTACTTTGATTGCGACTTCGGAAAATACAGTTGGAATTTTTATTCTGGACAGACTAACAAAACAGCGTTTAAAAAGATACATAGTATACACCGAGTATTATATGCACCGCTTTTGGTTGGTGCATGGTTGTTTCATTTACAACCGCGTAATACTTAAACAGCGTTAAGCGGAGCAGCGTTAAGCGGGGTCATACTGTACTCATAAATTCTGATACTTATACGCATTCATAATTATTCTAATATCATGGAACCTCTACTCATATTCAAAGGTTGAAGTACTCATCATATTCATACTTAACAATACGTATGATGTTGTTGATTTCGACACTCCATGACTCAACATTTACAAGAATCACAAAAAAGTATGATTCACGTACGAACACTAAAATACTCACTTTTTGTAAATGAAACAACAACTAAAACTGTAAATATTGATGAATGATTTATCATTTAAACGTATTGTAAGTATTTTTCTAAATTTATGAATCTAAATGAGTTGGCTTATGAATCAAAAATATTTCTAATGGTATGAGTTTGATGTCAACGTTGTACGCATACTCATTGCAACCTATACTTATAAATCAACGTTGTAGTGAATACGAATGAATCAAAGTAGTTAAATTTTAATATACTCATAATCTCTGATACTTATACGCATTCATACTTATTTTAATATCATGGAACCTCTACTCATATTCACAGTTTGAAGTACTCATCTACTTAAGAACACGTATGATGTTGTTGATTTCGACTCTCCATGACTCAACATTTACAAGAATCACAAAATAATAATGAATCGCGTACGAACACTAAAATACTCACTAGATGGTTATATGTTTGCTCTGCTTGCTGCTCTGTCTTTTTTGCTTATGTGTCTTTTTCCTTTTTTTGCAAGTGGAACAATAAGTAAGACTGTAAATTTTGATGAATGATTCGAGTCCCTTCAATCATTTATAAGCAGACGTCGGCACAAAGAGAACATGATAAAAATGTGAGTGTATTGTGAGAGGCATGTGTTAACCCAGAGGAAATTTGTTAGTAATATTTTCAAGTCTACTTATTGACCCAATAATATGTATGTATATATGAGCGGAAAATATAGAAAAACAGTACTGCGTTAAATCCCTAAAGACACCGTATTTAAGTTGGCAAGTATTCTTCCAAAAATCGAAATCATTTCTCATTGATATTAGTGAATTTTACTGTAATATTTCTTTGGGTTTATAATTGAAGTCTGAAAAATGCGACATGTACCTTCTTCTTTAGAAGCAACTGAATGTATTTTTAGCTCTTTTTAATGAACATTGTTGATGTTCGTGTGTATAAAAAGCCGAAGAAGTTCTTCCCCTGAGGGACATTAATGCCGATGTCTGTTTATAAGTATTATAGGTATATTTCCAAAGTTCTGAATCTAAATGAGTAGGCTTATGAATCAAACATATTTCGAATGTTATAAGTTTGATGTCAACGTTGTACTCATACTCACTGCAACCTGTTCTTTTAAATCAACGTTGTAGTGAGTACGAATGAATCAGAACGGTTAAATTTCAATATTGTTGACTCACTTATATTCAAAATTTCATAAGTGCTTATGAGTAGCGAAAAAGCAATTCATTGCTGATCTCTGGTGCCGTGTATTGATTTTTTTTTTTGCCTAAAATAGAAGAATTAAATTTAGTAGACATATTGTTTCAATAAGACGGTGCAAAATCTCATGGTACGCGACTGCAGGGACTATTGAGAGGAGCATTTTCCTATCATAACATTATTATTATTACTTTATATTCCTTAGGTTGACTCCATATTCGGTCTAAGGTTTGTGTTTCTTTTTAGCTTTGTTTCAATTTGATTATCAAGATTTTCAATGTAAATCTGTGATAGCTCTTCTTTAGCAGGTCATAAGATGAAGACTTCCACATCTGTCATAATGTTTCTGGCAAAATAAAAAGGCAAAAAGTATGGTATGACACAAGCGCAAAGGAAAAGTGTTCCTTAAAATTATTGTCTGTTTATTGAATGGATATTCTTGACAAAATTTTACTTTTAATACCCCAACTATGCACCTGTCTAATGACAATTTCACTTATACACTCACATCTATCAAACAACATTCAATGATTCAATGATTATGAAGGAACAGCAGGTGAAAAATTACAAGGACTAACATAAAAGCCATCTCTAAGCGTTGTTGATTGTATAAAAGGCGGCACTTTATTAATAAAAAGCGTGTGTATGTTGGGTTGTGTTGAAATGAGTGTGGTATGGTGCGCTAGAGGATTAAATGGAGAGAGAGGGAGACATTGAAAATGTCAAATATTATTAAATGTATCAAATGAACAAGAATACAATAACAACAATAACCTTAATAATACCACCAGCAATGAGAAAAAGTAAAAAACAACAACAACAACATCTGTGACAAAGCAAAACAAAATCGAAATAAAATCGAATTTGGCAGGTATGGCAAGGAAAACAAATAGACTGTAAAATACATCAGCTGTAACGGCAATAGGCAGACAGACAGACAGAGATGCCAACAACAAATCGGCAACTATTTGTCGATTGCCAGCAATAACAAAAACAACAACTATTCTAACTACAATAAGCATAACGAATAAATTACTAAAGCAAATCGTCAAAGAAGACAAAAGAGGAAAAGAAAGAGAGCAAGAGAGAGCACTAAATTACAACAACAAATTACAGAGCAAGAGTATGAAACAATAAATGAAATCATCGATTGTTTAAGTACATTTACTTCTTATACACACACATACACTCTGTGTCCTCTCTTTTATGACATAAGCATGGCTACAGAACATTTCGTTCTGGTGTTGTATTTTAGTTATGTTTTCAACACATGACTTTACACTGACCGAAGAAATGTTGTAAAAGAGGCCTTTTGTTTGGTGACTTCACAGGTCCTGAGAAAAAGTACAAATGAAAATTATATGACTCTCTGGCTCTCTTTGCCTAGACACTTTCCTATTGTAAAATGTAAATATAATTTATTGTTGTTATTATTGTATTAGCTAGCCTTAGCAGGAGTTATATGCCAACAGCAATAAGAAAATATTGAACATTATTGAGAGCGGTAGAGCGGTGAGAGAGAGAGAGAGAGAGCAGAAAAAAGTAAAACAAATGAACAATGTCAGGTCATAAATTGTTTTTTTTTGTGACTTTTCCTTTCTTTTTTTTCTCTACACTCTCTTTTAGATTTATACACGTATACATGCATTCAAGCATACATGTGTGTCTGTACGTATGCATACGAGTACATGTAGATGTCATTTATATTATTTGCTCTCTTTTAAGTGCAAATGCAGCAAATGCAAGCATGTGTGTTTGTGCATGTGTATAAGGATGTTATTACAGTTCTTTTTTTTGAAAATAATTTTTTGTGTTTGTTTTTGTAGGACAAGTGTTTTTATAGAACAAGAGAAAAACAATTGAATTTTTTATTGATTTAAAGGCAACAGTAACATGCTGAAGAGACAGGCTGCAATTTTATTAAAATATTGACTTTAAGTTTTTCTTGTTAAAATGCCAAAAAGAAACGAAAGAAAGTTTATTTCAAAGTTGAAAAGAACAAAATTATTCAGTTCTTATCTTTTTTTACTAGGAATATGAAAGAAATGATAGTCTATGGAATTATTCCAACAGAATCTCGCCTAGATAAATTCAAAATCAAGAAATCTGGTACTACAATACAAATTCTTGAAGTAACAAGTCCCACTTATACCAGCGTTTAAACCTTTGTGATACCACAAACAACTTGACTCCAGAACAACTCTTGACGATATAGAATGCTTTGTATTGAAGACTAAAAATCAGGGATGGTAGCCAGGGAGAGAGTAAGAACTTCTGCTTATTCATGGCAACATCAGGATACTTCTAGCTTTGTGCTTATTAGACTCATAGCCCTTACAGTCAAGTCTATCTCGGCATATCTTCCAATAAGACATCGTTAGATCAATAAGTACCATAATTAATGCAGGTGGGAGATGTCAATTAAACAAAATATGAAAAAATATTTCTTCGGCGATTTCCTCTTAGCAGATTTCTGGTAAAAATTCCGAGAGTAAATAAAATTGCCATGAAAAGAAATTGTAACTGCTCATTATTAACTATCCATGTAATCGTACCTAATTTGTCACTATCACTTCGTAGCTTGATGTTATCCTACAGAAATCGAAATTAAGACAATTTTAAAAATCAGATTTGACTAGGATATGATGTATTGTAGTATTTCTTCTGCGACTTCATCTCAGCAGATTTCTTGTAAAAATTCTGAGAGTAAATAAAGGAGCCAGAAGCTCTTGACATTCTGAGCATGAAAATGCAGTGTAATGTTGGCTTCAACCGACACATTTTTCAGTTCTTTCAGTTCTTTCTTAAGATCTTGTGATCTTACTATTTACACCATTTGTAACAGACCGAGGCTGGAATACAACTCTCATGTATGGGTCGGTGCCCCAATGTCTATTTTGAGGTTTCTCGATCGCTTACAGGAGAGGCCGTAGCAGCTCGTTAATGACGGTAGTGTATCCAAATACATTAAATCATTGGAGCGTCGTTGCAATGTGGTTTTTGTTTCACTGTTCTATTGCTACTTCAAAAGGATTTTACTCGAACGAAATAAGAGGATTTTGTCCCGAAAATCATATAATCCTACGTAACGGTCGTCTTTCTCGGCCAGGACATCCGTATGTGTCGATTGGCCAGTGGATCGCACACTGCATTACAGAAAAAAATACATTTTTTAGTCGGACTATTCCTATGTGGAACTCAATTCCTGCAGAGGACTTTCCTATTACTTATGATATAAATATATACAAGCCTAGTGTCCATAAACACTGTTCTCTCTTTCCTTCTTCCCGTAACATATTTTCATAGTTCCAAACACAATGCCATCCATACCCTGCCATTGTTCTTCCGATGGCAATATTAGAAGCTAGACTCGAATTTTTAAAATTGTCTGCAACGACAAATGATAAATTATTATTCTCAATTACGAGGTTATTAGAAGTTGTAATTTTTTGGCTTTTAAATGGTTAAAAAGGAATAAAATACAGAAAAATCATCACAGGTATTCGAAAGTAACTTAAAAATATAATACTTTACTCCTTGTGTTTATTAAAATAAATTTCCAATAGTAACAAATGCAAAATAAATACAAAGCTTAAATGGAATTTTAATGTACTAAAGTAAAGAATATGATGTAAATTTTTAATTTCCAAAAATCGTCAAAATAAGGGCATAAATCGTCATGTCGTCAAAATGTTATTTTTGGAGCTCAAAATCGTCAAAATAACGATAAATCGTCAAATTTGGCAGCTATGTGTGAGAAGCTAGATCGTAATCCTGATTGAAGGGTTGAAATGACCAATTATGTATGTGCATGAATGTAATTATGCTGTGGATAATCATGCAATGCTGTTCTTAAGCGTACTAACCCAGCAGAGTCCAGCTGTACCGGCCCTGGGCATTTCATCAGGAATTCAATTTTCGGCAACATGTATAAGATCACGTATAAGAGCAGCATTCGTGGTTGAGCAGAGACATCAAAGTGACTTTCATTAGAAACTTAATAGCAGTGAATGGCTGTCCTAGTAAATTAGAGATTTTTTAGAGGAAATGCCGCTTTCTAAATGACCCTGATCTCTGCCTGAAAAACTCTGCAGTGTTCGGGCAGCTCATACGAAAGTTTAATATCGGAATCGTATTTCCTTATATACTTAGTTGGTCATTTCAAACCTTTACTTAGGATTACGACATAGTTTATCACACCACTCTTTTTGCATGTGTTAACTTTAGCAATGAGTGGTGAGAGCCGCTACAGTTTAAAATCGACTCCGAAAGACAAATTTTTGAGAAAAATTTTTTAATTACATTGTCCTTCCTTACTTACTTACACTTTAGTCAAAATTACGACCTTGTTGTTCAGACAAGCAATGTGACGAAACGTTAGATGTTTTGGCAACTTTTTTAATTACGTTGTCCCTCCGATTAAAGCAAATTCTTGATAGCGGTTATCGAATGAAAATGGAATCTTCGGTGAGTTTTGTAATGGAGTTGATAATAATGTTCGAAAACAATTGTGACTTGACAGTGAACTTCACTTAAAAGTTAACAAAGCACAGTGAATAGAAGAGTACATACATACATACATAATTGGTCATTACAACCCTTCAGTCAGGATTACGACCTAGTTTCTCACACCACTTATGTTGTGTGTGTTAATTTTTATACATGAGTGGCACGACCTACAGTTTAAAGTCGACTCCGCACGCCAAATTTTTGAGAAACTTTTCATAGCAATTTTATTTACTCTCAGAGAGTTTTTGTCAGAAAGTTGCTGAGAGGAAGTCGCCGAAGGAATATTTTTCATATTTCGTTTTGATGTCTGACTGGAGATTTGAACCGTGGCTTCGCATCTAATAAGCCAACACACTACCTACTAGACTACGGCGACTTCAACAGCGAAACGTTAGATGTTTTGGAATTTTTTAATTACGTTGTCCCTCCGATTAAAGCAAATTCTTGAATGCGGTTATCGAATGAAAATGGAATCCTTGATTAGCCAAGTTTTTTCGGTGAGATATGTAAGGAAGTTGGTAATACTGTCCGAAAACAACTGTGACTTGAAAGTGAACTTTACTAAAAACGTTAATAAAGCACAGTCAATAGGAAGAATTCTGCAAGAAATTTCGGTCGACAGGACGAACATCCTGTGGTTGTAGTCGATTAAGAAACGGGCACACTAAATAGGAACTTTAATCTGTTGAAGCTTTCCCAATCCAATACAAAGAAAAAACTGCGTCAGATATACATATTTGTCTGCTTGCCATACGAAATGCTTCGGTGTGTTATATAAAGGGTGTTTTTTATACAGGTATAGAACTTTAAGTTGGCATTACTTTTCAAGATGGCGACCGATTTAACAGCTGTCAAGTGTTTTATTCTCAGTTTGGTTTGGCAATTCATCATGAATAGACTCACGCCTGAACAACGCTTGCAAATAGTGCAATTTTATTACGAAAATAATGGTTCTGCGCGGAGAACGTATCGCGCACTACGTCCTTTTTATCGTCGACGAAATCGTCCATCAGAGCAGTTAATTCGATTAACCATGGAACGTTTTCGCTCCACGGTTACTCTTATTGATAACTCGCATCCTCAGAGACGCTGTACGGTGCGTACAGAAGAAGCTATTGCTGCTGTAGAGCGTCGCATTGAGGAAGACCCGAATGAGTCCATCCGCCTTCGAGCACAGGAATTAGATCTGTGTCCATCCACTTTATGGAAGATTTTGCGGAAGGATCTTGGTTTGCGTGCTTACAAAATCCAACTCGTACAAGATTTGAAGCCAAACGATCATCAAGTAAGGCGTAGATTCGGCGAATGGGCCCAAAACGAGATTACCGTTGTTCCCGATTTTCATAAGCGAATTTTGTTTAGCGATGAAGCGCACTTCTGGTTGAATGGCTACGTCAACAAACAAAACTGCCGCATTTGGAGTGAAGGTAATCCTCAAGTGTATGTGGAAACACCGCTACATCCAGAAAAACTGACTGTTTGGTGCGCTTTATGGGCTGGTGGAATCATTGGTCCGTACTTTTTCAAAAACGATGGTGGCCAGAACGTTACAGTCAATGGTGATCGGTATAGAGCCATGATTACTAACTTTTTCATTTCTGAATTGAATAACCATGATGTCCAGGAGATGTGGTTTCAACAAGACGGCGCAACATATCACACAGCTCGTGCCACAATAGATTTATTGAAAGACACGTTTGGTGACCGCCTAATTTCACGTTTTGGACCTGTGAATTGGCCTCCAAGATCTTGTGATTTAACACCGCTAGACTACTTTCTGTCGGGCTATGTAAAGTCATTGGTCTATGCGGTAAAGCCACAAACGCTTGACCATTTGGAAGACAACATTCGCCGTATTATTGCCGATATACGGCAACAAATGTTGGAAAAAGTCATCGAAAATTGGACGTCCAGATTGGACTACATCCGCGCCAGCCGTGGCGGTCATATGCCAGAAATCATATTTAAAATGTAATGCCACAAGATTATCTTTCGGAAAAATAAAATTCATGTCAATCGAATAATCCATCGTTGTTTTATTGCAACTTAAAGTTCTATACCTCTATAAAAAACACCCTTTATGTACACTCCCTAGTGATCAGTATTGTGCCAATATACTAAAAGAAAAATAACTTTCAAATAAATAATTGAAAGAAGCAGTTCCACGTAACTGCAATCAGCATGATTCATCGAAAAGCAAGGAAATTGAGTACCATACACATTGAAGCAGAGTTACATGAAAATTTATATGACAAAATCTGGATGCGAAGGCTAAAAATAAAGGTTGTGAAAAATGCATGAAGCTCCATGACCAACCTTTTTACTTACTTACTTAATTGGCCATAACAAACCGTTCAAAGAATTTCGGCCTGCCGCAACACTTCCTTCCAGGCTCCTCTGCTTCTTGCTCGCATTCGCCACTTGGTCACACCAATCGATGACAGGTCTTCCTCCATTTGGTCCTTCTAACGGATCCTTCTAACGGAAGGTCGTCTTCTTCGCCGACTTCTGCAGATTCCCGCATCAAATACCCGTCTCGCCGGCGCATCCTCCTCCTTTCGAACGACATGGCCGAGCCAGCGCAGCCGCTGGATATTAATACGCTGTACAACGTCAATGTCGTTGAGGAGCTCATACAGCTCACTGTTGGATCGGATACGGACATCATCGCCAACTCGCACTAGACTGAAGATCTTACGTAGGACTTTTCTCTCGAACACTCTCAAGGCCGCTGCATCAGACCTTTTTACTGAATTTTTTTCTTAGCTCTCGCTATAGACATTAGTTCGGCTTGAATAATACCACAATCATCGGGAAATTGTGGTACAATTTAATCCGCCTAAGTATACTTGGACGAAGGAAAATGCAGACCTCAATGAAACGAAGACTTTTTCAAGTTATTTTGTAGATAAGTATGAAATATTCCTCAATAGTACTAGAGAATGGTACCTTGCTTTTATGATTGTATCATCATTTAATGGCATTACTATGTTAACAACTACTTTCGTCAACATGACTGGTGACAACCTATTAAGGGTAAGGGACAATGCCTTAAGTGGAGCAGTTGTAAGAACACCTGTTATCATCATAAAAAAAAATTATTTCGTTTATAAAACTAAATGTATAATTCGAATCGCATCTGTCCCCCCAGTTAAACAATAATTATTGTGAGAAAATTGAATTTTCTTATTATGACTCTCTTATTCAACACTCTTATCTCTTAATGGAATTTAATTTTGTGATTTAATTATTTTAAAATGAAATTCTATTTACAATTCTCATGATCAAACAGCATTAAAGGCCAAACCATTCTAAAAAGAGAGGACAAAACGTCGACCAGTAAGGAAACACTAGAAAAACACATAAAATCTGTAAGAAAAATATTCAATTTCCAGTAGGCAAACAAGGAAATCAACAAAATGACCTGGAACAACACCAACAGCAACAACAATCGAATCGAAATAGCAAGCGTGTTAGCAAGTAAAAGAGAAGAAAACAACGAAAGAAAGAAATGGGAAATTAAATTCAATATGTGGAGGCGTATTGTGTGTATTGGTGTTAGTGCTGTATGACCAGAATCTGTTATGTTTGAAGAGGCTAAAAGTCAACCGGTGTATTGGTCTCTGACTAAAATTGCACACTTGATTTCATGAGACTTCTTCTTTCTCACTGCAAACGTTGTCAACTTCGTCGTTGTTGTTGTGGTTGTAGTTGTTGTTGCTGCTAATGTTTGTACACTTAAGGATTCTGTGCTATTTTCGCTCATTCAGTTTGGTTTTGTCCTTTCACTTTCCATACCGTCTGTTTGTATTTGTGGTGTAGTGTGGTGGATATTACGTGTGTTTATTTTACTACCTTAAACTGTATGTATATGTATGTATATGTGTGTGTTTCTTACAAATACAAACAAACAAGATTTTCTGTTAGTTTTTCTTCACAAATACCAACAAAAACAAAAAGAACCAAAGCACTCATTTGACACAAAAAAAGTAAAGAAAATGAAAATAAAAAACGAAGCCTTGTTGCAAAAAGCAAACATTCAATATTCAATGGCCATACAGGATGTTTATCCAAAAACACAGCTCTATTGTACTACACCTCCTATGCTACTGTATGTATGTATGTGTGCATTAAAAATTTATTCATCCTTCCTTTTCCAAAAAAAGGAATGGTATTCAGCCATTTAGTTCGTTCACATATTGTTTTGTTTGCATACCAAGAAATTTTACGACGGAAATACTGGCTGACAGCTTTAAAGGTTTTGTTTTAATGGCAGAAGGTAAATTTCTTCTGCCGCTTGCTTGTTTGTTTACTAAAGTGGCCACTTAATACTATCAGCGTCTCAGTGTACCTGTGTCAGCAATTTAGGAAATTGTATCTACACGTTGATGTTGGCTACACTTGACTTGACTTGACTTATTCGGAAATAGAATTATTTAGGCAAGCGATTTTATTCGAATGGCGGGTTTGAGATATTTATTGGAGTAAAATATGATCTGTTAAACTCGATTATCTATCTGGGTTTTTTAAAAAAATTATTTTGAAGCTAAAGATAATTGCTCAGTTTATTTCACCAAGTATGGTAGATTAAATGAATGAATTTCGTAAAATTACTTCCTATTGTCCTTCTATTAAGGACACTCTCCTCGGGATCTGGTTCCATCAGCAGCGTTCCATTGTATGCTTGCACATAAAAGCCGAGTGCTCTTTTGTACCTTCTATCCAAGTTGAATTAAACATATCCTTTCATTGAAGTGGCCGTGATCTAGTAGGTAGAGTGTTGGCTTATTAGACATGAGGCCTCGGTTCAAACCTCAGGTCAGGCATCTCCAATTGAACGAAATATGAAAAAAATTTCTGCGGCGACTTCCTCTCAACAAATTTCTGGCAAAAGCTCTGTGAGTAAATAAAATTGCCATGAAAAGTTTCGCAAAAAATCTGTCGTTCGCAGTCGACTTTAAACTATAGGTCCCGCCACTTATGTATAAAAAAATTAACGCACACATAACATAAGTGGTGTGAGAAAATAGGTCGTTATCCTGACTAAAGGGTTGTAATGACCAATTATGTTATGTATATATGTTTCATTCGGAGTTGACGTTAAACTGTAGGTTACGCCACTAATGCATACAATTAACAAACACGACATAAATGAAGTGGGAAATTAGGTTGTAATCCTGGGTGAATGGTTGTAATGGTCAATTGTGTATGAATGTATGTATGTCATAGCAGTTATATGAATTATTTTTGTAGTTTCCAGTGACCCTCTTGGGAGCATATGACATCCACAAGGTGTATCGTTTCTTAAACTTTTTTTGTTGTTTCAGCTAAGCAGGTCATTGATCTGTTGTAGCAAGTCCTAGGATAATGGGGCTAACATCTATCGTTGCCTAGAAAAAATATGATTCTGCATACTAAATACATACATAACATACATAATTGGTGATTACAACCCTTCAGTCAGGATTACGACCTAGTTTCTCACACCACTTATGTTGTGTGTGTTAATTTTATACATGAGTGGTGGGACCTACAGTTTAAAGTCGACTCCGAACGACAGATTTTGGAGAAACTTTTCATGGCAATTTTTATTTACTCTCAGAGTTTCATTAGTTTCTTTAAAACGAGTACAAGTAATACTATTCAAAACCTCTTTACATACAGTGGACAGCAAAAGTCTAAGGACGGCTATATATTTTAGCAATTTCATGAATTTTAGAAAAAAGTTTGTATAAAAATTTATAGTTCTTAGAAATATTGATTTATTTCTGTTTTATTATAGAACAAACAATTTTTTTAATGTTTTTCATAAAACAAGAGAAAAATAAGGAAAAGATTCAGATGACTCCATAGGTACCACCAAGGAGAACCATGAATAAATTAAAAATTTAAAAGCCTAATATATGAAAATGTTATCTCTTGTATTTAGTAGAATATCCCTTAAGGTCAAGCACTCCACCCATTTAACCAATTTGGAATTGAATGTACAAGTTTTGTTTAGTGTTTTCTGCTTGCACCATAAGCAAGTTTTTAGGTTGACTTTTGTTTGAGGTTTAGGGATTACGTAACCGTTCTTTCAAATGAGCTGCACAATACTCTCTTGAAGTCATATCGGGACTGTGTGCAACAGTATTAAGCCTGTGGGGACTTTTTTGTCAAAATATATTACCGCACTAAGGCTTTTGCTGTTCACTGTATGTAAATGCATGTGTGTCTGCAACACATATACAGAAAAGGACGAAAAAAAAGACCTTTTTGAAAATAATTTTGACTTAAAAGAAAACTGATATTTGAATACTTTTTTATATTTTCTATGTATTAATATAACTCGTAAACAAATCTTTACAGATATTCAATGTATACATCTGTGGATGCATGCAGCTTTTCGCAGCTGATAGGTATAGTTTACTCAATTTGACTAGCGGACCATTATAATGCCTTCCAGACGATTTCTCTGGGAGATGGTTTGATGTAGTGATAAACTGATTACTGCGGATATTAGTTTCAAATCCCTTTACATTGTTAGAAAACGTGCAAGTAAAAAATGAATCATTTGTGTGACGTTTGAGCGATCGAGACAATGTTCGTCATCAAGTCAATAAGCAACCAGTTCCAAACCTGTAGCAGCTATTTAATAGCACCACCACTAAAAAAAAAGTGTGATAAGATAACAAATTGCCCGAATGACCTTATTAAAGGTCTACCTAAATAATTTTGTACCGGATTCTTAGGTTGTTTCTATTTTTCTTCTGCAGATGTAGTAGCGAATTGAAGACGAAATATTCCCAGGACTAAATTTCTTTTTATAATCGACCACTCATAAGCTCCGTAGGTTAGAAGGTACTGTGTTGGCTTATTAGATCTGAGGCCTCGTTTCAAATCCAAGGTCAGCTGCTTCAACTAAATGAAATATAGAAAATTATTTCTTCGGCGACTGCCTCTCAGTAGTTTTCTGGCAAAAACTTTGAGAGTAAATAAAAAATTTCCATTTCATGTTTCAGCTGCATCGTCTACTTAAAATTTTGATTTACATATATTCCAGCCTATTGACAAAAGGTATAGGAGTTGTATTCTTTGCAGCCAGTTTTGTTACCGCTTCAAGTAGATGTTCAACTTCGATTTTATGGGCATTCTCATGATCGATATCATTAATCCCCAGTCCCTTGCGCCTAATGCCGAGGGCACTTTTAGAATTTCCTTTCAGCGCATTCAAACCCAATTCTACGAACAAGCTCCTAATTAGACCAGTGTTTAGTTCAATTAATATCCAATCCGGGGATCAAACATTCCCTAAAGCAAACAGATCCGACTCCATAATAAATTTTGAAAATATATGAGGAAATGCAAAGTCAAATACCTCTGTCTCTTTATGCCAATTGCAGGGCCCTAAAACATAAGGAGAAAAACAGATTAGCCTGTAAAACTTAAGGAGAATATAGTTTATCTGAAAATACCTAAGCCATGTAACATATCAGAAATTATAAGTTTGTTACAGACCCTAGCCACGTAACGGGTAACGTAATTTCCGGCGATATCAATATGTTCTGAAAACCATAAGAGTTTTATTTGAATGATTAGAAATATCCCTGGGAAATACTGGGCATTAAGGAATGAGAAAGGACACCACAACCAGCGAACATCCGTGATCCTTCTTTTCAAAAATTCTTCGTTAACGTAGCTGTCCTTGCCATAGACGTTATAAGGCCTTTTACTAAAGACTTTTAAAATGTTTTACAACCCTTTTATTGAATAATATTTTGTATTGTTGCGTAAATCTATTCTATTTTCAACTGTTTTGGCTTTTGGTGTTGTTGTTTTTAGTGTTGTTACTGTTGGCTCTGAGTTATTGTCTTAAATCTTGTCGATTGTTGTCAAGTGTTTATTGTGTAAGAAATTGCTTTTAGTTGTATAAGTGCGTGTGTATTCCTGTATTTGTGTGCGTGTTATTGCTGTTAGTCAACTTAAATAAATTACTCATACCACACACACACACAGACGTACATAGTACACACTTTTAGCATTCATTTATCACTTCCTAAAGTTGACTTCAATACTACAATCATTGTGTGTTTTAAAACTGTAATTCCCTTAGCCCCCAACCCCCCCGCTCACCCTCAAAATCTTGAAGCCTATTCATTACGTTCGTTTAATATCTTAGAAAAGTTAAAACCATGCCTCTCTTGCTCTCTAGTATATGAAATCAGTAATTTTTTTCTTCTTCTTCTTCTTTTAAGTTTTATTTTTAACATTTTTTTTGTTTCTTTATATTTCTGTCTTTATCTTTATCTGTTTTGTTGTTATTGATTTAAATTTTTTGTATCGCATTTTACGCATTTTGAAACAAATCCATGCTTCAATAACATTTTAAGTAATCATCTTATGGAATAAATTAAATTGTATGCGTGTGATTACTAAGGCAACAACCTTTAAAATAGATGAGCGTTTTTATTGTTAATTTTTATTTTTTTTAATTCAAAATATTTCACTTACGCAGTTTAATAAATAAATGTGGACAATGGCGACTTTAGATTTAATTTTTGTAGGGCACAAGTCGTTGTAAATTATTTCACTTCTTTGTAATTGGGAGAAATTTAAATTTCTATTCCACAGCTAGGTTTTAAAGACGTATTAAATAGGCTTTTTAAAACGTTTTTACAAGTTTTGTTGCTTTATTTCCTACGCTACACGAAAGTCTTTTAAGAAGTAAATTGTTTGCAAACTTTTTAAATAAAACCGAGTAAGAATTCTAAAAGAAAGTTCTTCTTTATGATATTAATTTATTTGCGTCACAAAATGTATTAGAGGCGGCCTTTCGAAGGGCCAAGTGTTTTTCAGAATTATTAATTTCCACGAGAATAATTTTTATTAGGACTGATCATGCCAATGGATTTTGTTGCCGATGCAGACATACTCGTATGTACATACATAAATGGTCATTACAACTCAGCCGTCAAGATTATGACCTAGTTTCTCACGCCACCTATGTTGTGTGTGTTAATTTTCTACATGAGTAGCGCTACCTACAGTTTTAAGTCGATTCCGAGCGACAGATATTTTTCTTGGAAACATTTTAAGACAATTTTATATACTCTTAGAGAGTTTTGACCAGAAATCTGCTAAGAGGAAGTTGCCGTTGAAATATTTTTGTTTTCTTGGAAATGTCTGACCATAGTACTGAACATAGTACCTACTACAGCACTACTCGATGCAGACATATTTTTTTTTCTCAAAAATTGACCGACATTTTCAAGCATTTATTTTGCCCTTAAATATGTTTTCATTACAGTTTTCTCTCTTATATATGAAGTCATGGGTGAAGCAGGAATTTCTTTATCACCAGTACGGCAATGCTAGTGGAAAAAAGAGAAATTTTTAAGAGCTTGACTACTTAAAATAAAATATTGTTGGAAACAATTTTTAAACTCTAACGGATTACATAGCTTCCGTCTCTCACATCCATTTTTGTTGTTCCAGCTAATCAGGTGATTGGTTTGTTGTAGCACATCCTAGGATAATGTGGCTGCCATCTATCCTTGTCTAGAAACAACGCCCTCCGAGCATTTGGTGTAGTAGTGGGGGAATATTGCTAATTTTTGACACCTACCTCTTTTCCCATTAGGTGGCGGCACAGCGTGACCTTCCTGTGATGTTATCGTTTTCCATTTCCAGAAGCCCCCTTCTTAGATGAGTTGTATTGGAGGGGGAATGAAGCCACTTAATTTTAAAATCGAGAACCATGATGAACGATTCGAAACTGGGATTCTCGACTTGTAGACATGTAGCTTTGACCACTACACTACGCTGCGACTTATTCACAGCAGCATATAACTTCCGCGGTGTCGAGTTCCATGATCCATTCGATCAGTTCAATTTTAGAATACTTTTTCAATGAATCAAGACATATAGCATCGATGGTGGTTTGGGTGTCGACTTCCAATACTTCAAGACATGTTGGATTGTCAGCATAAGGTAAATATTTAAATTATACCCATAAAAATTTATTTCCACCGTACGATCGAGGAGACAGAGAACAGGACCACCTATGGGAAGGAAGTTCCCACCAATTGATCGATTGTTAAGTGCGGATGACAAACTGTCCAGCTTTGTTGTTGTCGAGTTGTCATCGTAGTCCAGAAGGTAGTGTATAGGCTTATTAGACGTGAGGCCCCTATTCAAATCCCAGGTCAGACATCTCCAGCAAAAGGCAGTAAATAAAAATTACGATGAAAAGCTTCTCAAAAATTCCTCGTTCGGTGTCGACTTTAAACTGTAGGTCCCGCCACCCATGGATAAAATTAACACACTCAACAGTCGTGGTGTGAGAAACTAAGTCGTGATCCTAACTAAAAGGTTGTAATGACTGATAGGGTAAGAAAGTATGTGAGCAAGTAATTCATGCAGTTATTGATCGCTTTGGCACAAATTTTTATTTTTATGTATTCAAAACCAAGCCATATAATACAAAAAAATATAAGTATTGAGGAGAATATTGTTGCTGAAACAGGGTCTTCGTCCTAGCAATATTTATTGACTTTCAGAAGTTTTGTAAGAAATCTGCTGAGGGAAAGTCGTTGAAAAAATATTTTTTCATGTTTCGTTTTGTTCTGGGGTTTAAACCACAGGCTTGCATCTATTAACCCTACACACTGCTTCCTAGACTACGGTGACTTTGTGCTCTTTAGGTCGATTATTTTGGCAGTTAAGAGCTTTATGAACTGATTTTATCCCAAGTAAATTTCAGGAATCTAATTTTAAATGATTCATGATGTATTGACAGACATTAATAAACAGGGAAATCAACAGAGTTTGATATTCTCAACTGTTGTAACACAGTTTTCGACATCGATAGTTCTCAGCTAGGTAAAAGAAGAAAACACCATCCCCGATATGTCTTCTATGAACTGAGTTTTTCCAAAATAAATTTCAAAAGACGGGCGTTAAGCGATTCACGATATTTTGACAAACCTTACTGAACAGGAAATTTAACACAGTTTAACATTTTCAACTATTGTACCCCAGTTATTGGTATCAAAAGTTCTCATGGAGCTAAAAGAAGACAAAAAAACCACACCCGCTATATGTAAAACACGTGTTACCACAAAGCTCCGCTAATATCGCTGGCATTTATCTCATTTCTAGGATAAAATATTTTTTTGACACATCTTTTCCACTCACAATATCACAATAATGACAAGCGCTGAGTTAATTCCATGGAATTTCTAATAGCATGGCATGAAGACTTATTTCGAAATTTTTTTGCATTAAAAATTAATGTTGTGCGGTGTTCATGATTTTGTATTCCAATTTAATTTTATTTCTCATTATTATTGTGTTGGTTTTGGTTTCTTCCTTTTTTTTTTGTTTGTTTGTAAATAAAATGTTAACCCCTTTTCAGTTTTTGGGCAAATTATCTCGACACGCTACAAAAGATTAATGAAATACTGTCAGAATTTGATTTTTTTATTTTATGGATGCTTTTTAGAATATTTTTTTTTTTTGAGAAAATTTTATGAGGATTTTGCATTTTTGTTTTGTTTGTTTCTTGGCGGTTAAACAAATAAGCAAATCATTTATAGAGAGACCCTCAAAACCAACAAGATTGATTCCGTATAATTTCGTAATAAGCAACAAGAACTACAACAATAATAATAATAAAAGAAAAAAAAAACGACATGAAATTACTTTGTACTTAAAATTTTGCCTCATGCATGCATGATGTTGCTGCTTAGGCGGCAATAAAACCAAAGGAACAAAAGAAAGAAACGAAAAAAAGCGAAAACAATAACGAACGATAAAATAAAATCAACTCAACTCAACTCAACAAAGCAATACATTGTAGCACTAAAGCTAAGCGCACACCTTGACAGTGACGTTAAAATGGTCCACACCATTGAAATAAATGAGTGGCTTGAACCTTTTAAGAATTGCACAAAAAAATGAATAAAAAAATCTTCTAAAAAATATGAATTCATTGCTTTCCTTCCTTCAAGTTTAAAACTCATCAAGAGACCGGTCACTTAAAAACAAAAACAAAAAAACAAAATTTTTTTTTTTGTTTAAACCTGACTTTAATTCTCCAGAAAGGATTATTGTTACGACTTTACGGGTACATTATAATTGTTTTTTTATTGTTGTTGTTGTTTTTTAATTTTATTTTTTATTTTTTCTTGCAGCCATGCAACAAAGTAATTAAATTTTATATTAAAGATCTCGGAAGCTCTGTTTGTTCTGAATTCTTGGTATGAGTAGTGGGGGTGTTTTTTTTTTTGATCACCGCCTTGTGATCAGAAGATCAGCATTTCATTAATTCTGCGTTTATGATGTTGTTGCGATACTGGTTTGTAGTACTTTGTATCGAAATTTTTTTCTTTAAAAAGGCAAATAATTTCAATGAAATTGAAATATGCTTTTTAAACTTATGAGTATAATCTCAGAACTGGTTACTATTGGATTAGATTGGATTGGATGAGATTGGGTTAAACAGCTCGCAACACTAACGAGTTATGACAAGGAGGCTTAACATACACTGCGCGACGCAGTGGGTCATATCAGCCACCGAGTGAACTAGCCTCTGAACGGCAAGCTATCCGTTAACCTAACCTAACGTTGATCGATCCAATGATCAGTTCTAATGAAAGATTGCCTGTTGAGCTTCTAGGAGATGTTATTGTAAGCATTCATTATTAAGAAAGATTATCACGACAAGGCTATCAATTGTTGGGTGTTATTATAGCCCCCATTGGAAAACTGATACATTTCAATACTATTTGATTTGTTTTATAAAATGTATGTGTTGACGACGACATCTACTTAAGCATTGTTTCGTCTTTATCGACTTCGCTAATGCATTTGTTACGCTAAATTACAAAACTAGTGCATATTGAAAAGGAGTCCCTAATGACATTATAAAAATAATCACTGTTTACTTACACTGCATACAGAAATTTCCTTGAAAATTATCTTTCTAGTTTTCCAATTTGGTCGTCAAGGATGTGTGTTGTCAACAATTCTTTTTAACATACCTACTTACAATTCAACAGTAGGGATAACGACCTAGCTTCTTACACCATTTATGTTGAGTTTGTTATATTTATACATGAGTGACAGGACCTACAGTTTAAAGTCATGGAAATTTTTTATTTACTCTCGAAATTGTTGCCAAGTCGTATTTCGTTTCGTTGGAGATGTCTAACCTAGAGTTTGAACCGTAGCCTCAAGCCAACACACTATCTACTAGACTACGGCACATGTATCGGGTCCGCCATCAAACGTTTTTTTCAACTAGTGCTTATTTCGTGAATGGTAACACTCAGCTCATGTCTGATTTGACAGATAATTAGTTTTATCCTACCGCTGAACGAATATGGTTGTGTATACGCTTGAACAACGCTGGGAAATATTGCGACATTACTTTGAAAATCATGATAATGTTGCAGAATGTGTGCGAAAATTGCGTACGGATTTTGGAAGAAGAGAAGCACCGTCAGCTCCGTATGTTCGTTATCTTGTGAAAAAAGTGAAAGAGACTGGCATGCTCATCGATAAACAAAAGCGTGAACAGCCAAAAACAGTGCGTACAACCGAGAATATTCCTGCTGTGGCAGAAAGTGTGCGTGAAGCGCCATCAACATCAATTCACCGTCGTTCTCAACAATTGAACATTTCGGAGACATCATTGAGACGAATTTTGCATAAAGACCTTGGTATGACGCCATACAAAGTCCAATTGGTTCAGGAGTTGAAGCCAATTGACCATCCAATGCGTTTTCGCTTCGCTAAGTGGGCCTGCGATCGACTTACAGAAGATGCTGACTTTGGCAAAAAAATCATCTTTTCAGATGAAGCTCATTTTGATCTTGGCGGGTATGTAAACAAGCAAAATTGTCACATTTGGGGCACAGAAAACCCGCACGCATACATTGCAAAGCCGACGCACCCAAAACGAGTCACTGTTTGGTGCGGATTTTGGTCCAGAGGCATAATTGGGCCATTTTTCTTCGAAAATGAGAAAAAGAGTGGCCGTTACAGTCAATGGCGATCGTTATCAAGCCATGTTGAAAGAATTTTTGTTCACAAAAATTGAAGAGGACGATATTGGCAACATTTGGTTTCAATAGGACAGCGCTACGTGCCACACAGCCGAAGCTACATTCGATGTTTCGCGCCCTGTTTCTGAAGATCGCATTATCAGCCGCCTCGGAGCTGCGATTTGACACTGTTGGACTATTATTTGTGGAGTGCAGTCAAAGATAAGTGTTACGCCGAGAAACCAGAGACAATTGACGCTTTAAATGACAATATTCGTGAAGCCATTGGTGAAATACAGCTGCACACAATCGATAATGTGCTTAAAAATTGGACCGATCGTGTATGTTACTGCATGGCCATCCGAGGCAGCCGTTTGAATGAAATTATTTTCCATTATTAACCGGAAGGATTGTACTTTCAAATAAAAAGAGAAATTTGAGAAAATATTCAGTAGTTTTTTTTTTGAACCATTTTCAAAAAAAAAAGTTATTTGGCGGACCCTTTATATAGAATCCTCCAAGAATGTGTGTTGTAATCAATTTTTTTTACCTGAAATACATTTTTCTGAAAAACAAAATACGTAAGATCGTACATAATTGATGCCCAAATCGAGGTAATGGAATTCTTCTGTTATATTGTCTTATTTCTGCAGTTTATCCCTGTATACATACATAATTGGTATTCACAACCCTTCACTCAGGATTACGACCTGCAGCTTCTCACTCCACCCGCTTTGGTATTGTTAATTTTATCCATGGGTGGCAGGACCTAGAATTTAATGTCGTCTCCAAACAATAGATTGGAGTACTTTTTTATGGCAATTTTTATTTAGTCTCTGAATTTTTGCCAGACGACTGCTGAGAGGAATTTGTTGAAAGAATTAATTTTTGTATACTTCGTTATGTGCGGAATGTATGACCTAGGCTTTGATAAGTACGCGTCTGATAAGTAAATACAATACCTACTAGACTACTACATTTTGCCAATTCCTGATAGTCCCTATTCAATCCCTATTTGTCCTCGGCTTTGTTGAAATCTGAGATGATTGAGCTTGTAGTCGGTCAACCACTTGAACTTCGAAGCCATACCATTTCTTTCATAAATACTTCAATTTTTAAACATTTTTTTTTCTCTTTCCATTATCAACTGAAATCCAAAATTATATCAGAAACGAATAACTCATTGCCAAAAAATGTTTTTCCTTTTTTTATTTTTGAAGGCATTATTCAACAAAAATAATGTTTTAATAGAAATTCTAAATTTCAATTCCACTTAAATGCAAATGATGATGATTACACTTCATAATTATTCATCAACGAAACAGCATTGAAAAGATGAATGCGGATACAATTGTACCCACTGCCACGAAAACGCTTAAACAAATGAGCCAAGTTTTTAACAAAAAAAACTACAATAAAACTTTTGTGAATTTTAGATATTTAAATGCTTTTAATTGATGTTTTTAAACAGAATCTGCTCGTAACTGACAAAGAAAATGTTGGAATATATTTTTTTAATAAATTCATATGAAAAAAATGCAATAAAAAACAGTTTCTTTCATTCTTATGGATGGAACAAAGAAAATTACGAGTAATTGTTGGTTAAAAAAAAGAAAAAAAAAGAAATAAAAAAGTAGTAAGACTTGAAACAGCTACAGTTTTAATAAGAAACATATGATTTTTACTATTTTTTTTTTTAAAACAATAAATAAAAAAAACAATAATTCTTCAATACCAACATTTCAAACAACTGATTCCTTAATTGAATGATTCCATATTGTTTTCTTAGCGGCAGATGTGGCCTCTATAGTTTTGAACATATAGGGTTTGAGGGCGTGGGCGGTCTATATAATGCCACACAACTTGTTAATGTAAATAAATTTGAGGTTCTTGTGACGGACCTTAATATAATACTTACTTGATTAAACACTGTATACAAGAGTGTCACTATATGCAAGAGTAACCAGTTTGCACATACATACATAATTTGTCATTACAACCCTTCTGTCAGATTACGACTTAGCTTCTCACACCACTTGTATTGCGTATGTATGATTATTTTATATTTGAGTGGCGGGACCTACAGTTTAAAGTCGACTCCGAACGACAGACTTTTTGAGAAACTTTTCATGGCAATTCTATTTACTCTCAGATTTTTTGCCAGAAATCTGCTGAGAGGCAGTCGCCGAAGAAATATTTTTTATATTTCATTTAGTTGTAGTTGCTGACCTTGGATTTGAACCGAGGCCTCAACTCTCATAAGCCAACACACTACCTACTAACCTACGGAAACAATGAGTGGTCGATTATAAAAATAAATTTAGTCCTGGAAATATTTCGTCTCTAGTTCGGTACTACATCTGCAGAAGAAAAATAGAAAACTAGGGACAACCTAAGAATCCAGTACAAAGTGATTTAGCTGCACCTTTAATAAGGTCATTCTGGCAATTATCAATCTTTCTTTTTCAGTGGTGGTGCTATCAAATAGCTGCTGCAAGTTTAGGTTGCTTATTGACTTTATGACGAACTTTGTCTCGACCGCTCAAACGTCACACAGATGATTCGTTCTTTACTCGCACGTTTTCTAACAATGTAAAGAGATTTGAAACTAATATCCCTAGAAACCACTTCATCACTACATCAGGCCATCTGCCAGAGAAATCTTCTGGAAGACATTATAATGGTCCGCTAGTCAAATTGAGTAAGCTATACCTATCAGCTGCATAAAGCTGCTTGCATCCACAGATTCATACAATGAAGATCTGCAGAGATTTGTTTACGAAGTACAATAATACATAAATAATATAAAAAAGTTTTCAAATATCAGTTTTCTTTTGAGCTTTAGTAGATCAAACAGATTTTCTAAAAGGCCCTTTTTTTCGTCCAATTCTGTATATCTGTTGCAGATACCCATGCATTTATGTAAAGAGGTTTTGAATAGTATTACTTGTACTCATTTAGAAGAAACTAATGTCATGAAAAAAACGATATTTCAAAAAGCTGCCAGATTTTTAAACCATTTCTAAATTGGTACTCAATCAATCAAATATTTCTCATGCCAAAATTTTTGGTGAATTTGTTTAATCCATTCTAGAAATTTGAGCAACAATTTATTGGTTTTTATTTACTACGCAGAATCAAATTGTTTCTAGGCAACGATAGATATCAGGACTTGCTACAGCAGACCAATCACCCGCTTAGCTGGAACATCAAAAAAATCCTAAGAAACGATAGCATGGCTGATACTCTTTGTGAAAGTCATATGCACCCTAGAGAGGTACTGGAAAATACGAAAATAATTCGTATAACTGCTACGACATTAATGTCATGTTCCACACTCTCAAAACAAATTTTGAGAACAGAAGAATTAAGATTTTGTGCAGATTGTTTATGTACAGAGCTTTCAAAAAAAAGCCTGTCACCACTCTAATGTCGTGCTTTAAATGAGCAGCCCATGCCCTGGCTAACTCCTATTTCCCTGGTTCGGAGGAACTTAGTCAGTGCAGGGACTGCGTTCAACTGTGGCGTCACAACTGGCCGCTATGCGTGCTCAAGTTGGCTTTTGGTATCAAAGCTACCACATTAACCTAACCTAACCTAACCTTCCAGGATTCATGTTGATGAAATATTTTATACGAAAATATTTATTTTAGAATCTACACTGCAGAGTCTGGGCTAGACTCATTTTTCTTCAATATTTCTGTGTTACAAAGATCACAGATGTCTTGGACGGTCTCATAAAGGTTACATATTTATAACATATAACGAATCATTTATTGATTCTTTCATGGAGAACAAGAAGTTGTGCATGCACTTTCAAAATACCAAATAACACCAGCAATATCTCTAATATCTGGTAACCTTGTTATATAAAAATAAATATTTTTTTTTTTATTTATTATGATACAGAAATTGTTGTTTTTATCTCGTGTTGTAAATACTACAAGAATGTAAGAGTATAAGAGCGGCAAATAGATACTATTTAAATAAAATAAATAAATCACAAGCAATTTATTTTATTTAATGCATCTGATGTTTAACTTGGTATTTTATTTATTTTATTTATTTATTTTTTATTTATTTATTTATTTAAGTCTATGGAATATCCTTACGGACTATTACATTTTATATTTCAATTCATTAAATTTTACATTTATATTTCAATTCATTTTATATTTCAATTCATTTTATACAACAATTCAGAATTATTATTATTATGATTTCAATTCAAAAAATAAGTTAAAAAAGAGACATCATTGAAAATATTAATTAAATGTGTTTAATTGTAAAATTATATCCTTTTTAATGGATTCCATACTTTTATTAAAATCTATGTGATGATACAGACTATTAAAATCATTACAGATTCTACGAAATGAATCGAAGTTCGCGTAGTTAACTGTGTAATATTTTATATTTAAGAAATTATGGTATCTGGTCGGACGAACAGGTACTTTTATGGAAAGTTTTTCCAGAAGAAATTGCGAGTTGATTACACCATTAAACAGCTTCAGAAGAAAGATAGCATTTAGCATTTTACGACGGCTTTTTAAAGTTGGTAATTTAATGAGTGCTAGGCGTTTTTCATAAGGTGGCAACCTTTCATTAGGATCCCATCCATTCCCTAAACCACGAAGACAAAATAATAAGAACTGTTTTTGAACTGATTCAATTTTATCAGAGTGTACAGCGTATTGAGGGTCCCATATTACAGATCCATATTCAAGAATTGGGCGAACCAGTGTGGTAAACAATTGCTTAGTAACATAAGGATCAGAAAACTCTTTAGCCCATCGTTTGATAAATCCCAGGGTACATGTAGCTTTGCTAACAGTTGATGTAATATGATTTCTGAAGTCCAATGTACAATCAAAAACTATCCCTAAATCGTTAAAGATATTGACTAGTTCAAGAGCAGCACCATTCATTGTATAAAATCTATTGGTTGGAGATGATCTAGTGAAGCACATATATTTACATTTTTTAACATTCAGCTCCATTAAATTAATACTACACCAAGAGGTTAAGTAGGTAATATCCTCTTGTAAAAGTACTTGGTCTTCAATGTTATTAAATGATAAAAATATTTTAACATCGTCTGCATACATTAATGTGTTTGAATTTTTGATAACAGAAGGGAGACCATTTATAAAAAGAGTAAATAGGAGCGGCCCAAGATGACTGCCCTGTGGTACGCCTGACAGTACATCAATAAAGTTAGATTGCGTATTCCTGAATTTAACGCACTGTTTTCTGTCTACTAAATACGAATTTATCCAATTCAATAAAGATGAACTAAAACCAAGTTGATTAAGCTTATGAACGAGTAAGTTATGATTTACTTTATCAAATGCCTTACTGAAATCGATATAAATGATGTCAGTTTGTTTGCCTACAATAAATCCATCATTTACCAAAGTTGTAAATTCAAGAAGATTTGTGATTGTTGATCGAGACTTACAGAATCCATGCTGGGAAGCAGATAAAATAGACGATGCTTGAAATGACAGTGTATCACATAGGAGTTTTTCAAACAATTTCGGTATAATATTGAGTTTAGCAATTCCTCTATAATTTGAAATATCAGCTTTAGATCCTGATTTAAACAGTGGAATGATAAATGATTGTTTCCAAAATGAGGGAAAATAGCCCAATTTAAGCGATTTATTGAATAAGTAGGTTAATGGAGTACTCAATAATTGAAAATGGTGTTTTAAAATACTGCTAGGAACCCCATCCGGACCAACTACATGCGAAGATTTCAATTGTTGTATATACTTGGAAACAGTACGTTGATCAATAAAAGATATATCAAAGGCCTTTGCTGCAGGAATATAATTTTGATTATTGGCGTTAAATGTAGATGATGAGTAGGTAGAAGCAAAAAATTGCGCAAACAAGTCACTTATAACCTTATTATCTGAGGATTCATGACTACCAAGCTTCATAACAGAAGGATAATCCGCTGCTCGACGTTTAGAATTAACAAATTTGTAGAATGATTTAGGATCACTCTTGAATTTGTTTTTTACCTTAATTAAATAGATGTTATAAGCCCTTTGGTTGGCGATGGTGTATTCAGATCTTACTAAGCAGTATTTGGAATAATTTATTAATGATCTATCCTTTTTAAAATTTTTATACAATTTATTTTTCTTGTTTTTTAATCTTTTGTTAAACTTCTTTTGGTATCAATTGATGCTGTTATCGGCTTTCGGCTTTTTTTATCTTGAAACTAATATTTGATTGCATTTATTACAATAATTTAATTTTATTTTTAAAATTATAAATTTTTAAATATATTGTTATTATAATTTTTGTTTTTGTATTTCTTTTATTTATATAATGAAGGAAATTTATCATCTAAAGTGTCTCACATTATTTTAATTTCGTTGGTTGTAGTATTGGACTTGTAATATCAAGTAGGGGCTATTACGTCATTTGTCGAAATTTTTAAAATTTATTAAGAATAGATGTTTAGCTATAAAAATTAAAGGAAAAGAAATTAAATGATAAGACTCTTTCCCAAAATATTTAAGACAGAATATTAGTTGACCAGCGGATCCCTTCTGGATAAATTGAAATCAACCTTCTAATATCAAATAAAACATTTGCGTTGAATTCCGGCGGAAAAATGTTATTGAAACCATATGTTCTCCAGAGAAATAATAAAAGAACAAAAAGCTAAGGAATCCTTCTGGAATACGTAACAATATTTATAATACGATTATAATTGTGCTAATTCAATAGAGTACTTAAAGGTCATTCTTAATTTGAAGCGAATTTAAGCAGCAACAGAATCGTATACCCCAAACTAGAGATTGATGTATACGGACAAGAGTAAATTATCACCTAATTGTGATGCTGAACAATACATTTCTGCCTTAACTAGTTCGTTTTTTTTACTGGTTCGATCAAAGGGTCCAGCTGCAATAAATTTATGCATAACTTGACGTTGAGAAGCCTAGGCCCCCAATAAAATATTTGATCAATATATTTCTATTTAGTGCTAACGCCTAAACTTCTCCCCAACACTTGCCAATGCCGATTACTGCAACCTTAATATGTCTTCTTCATGCACGACCTGCCGATTACCTTCTTCTGTTCTCTGTGTATTCCAATCTATGGTAATTATAGTACTGTTGTTAGTTTGCGTTCTAAGGGTGTGGTTGATCCAACACTGTTTAATTTTCCTTATATCAATATACAGAATTTGTTGGCCTACACTTTCACAGAGACTGTTATTGGTTCTGGCTCACGCCCAGAATACACGTAGCATTCTGCAAGGACATCGTTTCATAAATATTTTCACTTTCCATCTAACACGGCCTTAAGCGTTCAAAGCTTCGTAAGTGATTATCAATATCCTCTTCCATTTCTGGATATAATGGTTTAAAGATAGCAGATTTTACTGGCGTTATCTGTTTCGTTTGCACAAATCCCGGGAGCAATGGTACGTAATTTATTCAAAACATTAATTTTCAAACCTTTGGATTATGTCAACATCGTTGCATTGTATGCTTGACGCTATTGTCCGCATTATTGTCCGTATTATTTTAGCACTCGTATGTTTTCCGGACATCAGAAGTTAACCGAGGATTCCATCAAAACCTTCAAATTTTTGGTTCTCTTCTAATTGAATTCGTGATATTTCTCATAATGAGACATACAGAAACGTCACATGATTAATACACATATTTTTGTCAAACACACTCAGTTCGTATACGACTATTATTCCCTAAGCGCATGTAACTACAGTGTACCACCTGTACCTCAATTTGTTGATCTTTTTGGGGTTACAAAGTCACCGTTTATAAGTCCTGAAAATTTTTGCGATGCGATGAGTTTTTTCAATGTCCTGCACATATCGCTGATTCATTGGCCATCGACTGCGGTTTATGTGACTTCATCAAGCCATTTCCATTTGTGTTACGTTTCACTTCTCCGACTAGTTTCTTGCAGTTTACGTGCAGGTGTAGTTAAATTTACGAGTTCGAGTTCTAATGAAGTTCAATAATTGCTTTTTCCCGAAGTTCGATTATAAGCAAGGGTTTGTTGGAGATCCATTCTTTATGCACACGTTCTTTAAGGTCAGGAATTTAAGTGGTGAAATTCATAAACTCTACATTTTTCGACGTCGCGACAAGATAAGCTTTAAGGACTAGAACCTCTCAACATATCCTTAAGAGTATCATAGGTTTTTGACTATGATTGTTTCTCATACCACTAATGTTGTGTGTGTTAATTTTATACTTGAATGAACAAATTTTTGAGAAATTTTTTATGGCAAGAGTAAATATCACAGAATTTGCTGAAATTCAGAAATCTGCTGAGAGGCAATCGCAGAAGAAATATTTTTTCAAATTTCGATTGTTGGAGATATCTGACCATGATATCTAATAAGCCGACACACTACCTACTAAACTACGGCGGCTACGTGTACACGAATTTATTCGATCTTTTTCGGTCCTAATGACATCGATATGTACGCCATCGATAAATATGGTTTAACAGATAAAAATGTCAAATTATGTTGACACTTCTGTTCAGAAAGGTTTGGCGAGTTATCATGAATTCTTCACTGCCAGTATAATACTTTCAAATTGTGGAAGTAAATCGGTTCACAAAGATTATAGAGCACCTGGTCCACTTTACAATGTTTAATAATGAATTTCACTTCTGATTAATTAGTGAGCCATTAATTAACCACTTTAACATCCATTAAACGGACAATTTGGTACGTTTCTCTTGGAAATGAGCCTATCACAGCGAGATTGACTTTGTCATTGAATTTCTAGAACCCAATTTAAAAGCTAAAACACTAACTTTCTGAAACCTTTCATGTTATTAAAGATTTCTTATCACTTAAAAGTCCATTTCTTTCAATTAACCACTGATTAACCACACAATCCAAGCGAATATATATTCCAACCTATTTTCGCCGAGAGATTTTAACCGCACTTCAAACAAAGTCCGCAGAATTGATGTGAAAAAAATAAACAAAAACTGAATAAAAAAATCAAAAAAAAAAGAAAAAAATAAACAAAACGAGATACCGGAAAAGTGAAGAACCGGTAAATATTTAATTTGCGGAAGTAATTGCTCCAAAAAAAAACGCAAAAAAGGAGAAAAATTAACAACACAAATATTTCAATATGTCAGCTCGTTTAACACATAAACACTCACACACATACACACAGTAATACTATCTCACTATCTCAGTTATACAAAAACACACACATACTCTTTCAGTGTGTAAAATAATAAACAAGCCAGCGGGAACCAAGTGGTAATGGAAAGAGAAAGAATTAAGTGGCCTTGCGATGGGCCTTTAGTTAATATTTTACATGACAATTTGGGCTATAAATAGGCTATGACCGAGGTAGCTACTTTAATTGGAAGCTTTACACACTACTTTTTTTCGCTAGCGTGCTTGCTTGTTGTCACCGTAGTCTTGGCTTATTAGACCCCAGGTCAGACCAACCAAACGAAATATGAAAAAATGTTTCTTTGGCGAGCTTAAATAAAATTGCCATGAAAAGTTTCTCAGTAATCTGTAGTTCAGAGTTGACTTTAAACTGTAGGTCCTACCACTCTTGTATAAAATTAACACACACAGCATAAGAGTTGTAATGACAAATTATGTATGTATGTATGTATGTATGTATGTATGCGCTTGCTCACAGAATTTTTTGAAAGAAATCAGAATTTTTTGGTCTTCTTTCTGATTCGTCCTTGGATTCTCGGGTTTGCAGTCAAGCCTTTTTAACTGCTTTGCCTGTTATTCTGAATTTTTACTGTGGAAGAGGGCGATTGACAGAAGACATCAACGATTGACAGATTATCATCAAGATTGATAAAACCAGCATGAATTGATTTTAAATAACATCGTGGTGGTGACACAAAACTCTAAACGGGTGTCATAGAAATTGTATACGCTCCCTATTAAAGTGGTAAAGAAATTAAAAAAATTCGTTTTTTTCTATTTTTAAAAGGCCCGCCTAACGTAAGGCCTTGTTTCATACCAAGCCTTTGGTTGCTTTGCTTGTTTCTCTTTTTAATGACACCAAAAATAAACAGAGTAATTGCATTTGCTGAGTACTTTTCGTCTCCTTGTGCTCTCCATGACAGTACTACAGCAACTGGCTCATACTAGAATTCACTTGCAGTAGTTGTATGTGCAGTGTCGCACGACTACGGCAAGTTAACGTAAGAGAATATGGTAACATGTGTGTGTTTGTATATGTAACTCAACGTATGAATAATATGCGGATGTGTTACAAATATATAAAAGAAGACTTTATATCAAGAATACATGAGTTCGAGTATGAAAAGATGATATAATATAAACAGTGGGCTAACGGAGAGAAGAAATTGAACCGAAAATATGGAATGAAAAAAGCTTGAAATAATCCAAGAGTAAATAGAAGATGTTTTGAAATTATAACTGATGGGAAACTATGGCGACTCTCTCCTTTAAAAAAAGTGGTGGTACGTAGTGTAATTCAGTTTTAAAGTTTCTGGATTTAAAGTAGCATTTTGAATAGAGTTTTTCGAAAACCATGATTAAAAATTTGTTCGTCTTCACCCGATTTCTAAAGCGGATTGTGATGGTTTATAGTCTACTGTCAGAGTTGCTGCCAGAAATCTGGTGAGAGGAAGTTGCCGATGAAAAATTTTTTTGCTGAAAATGTCTGACCTAGGGTTTGAAATAATCGATGGCAAAAAACTGTACAGCTGTTGTAGCCGCCTGCTGATTCGACTCTTACCATATTTGATCACGTTGGCACCAATACTGTCACCGTCATTGTGAACAAATTCATTCATTGGTCAGGCAGTGCCCTCTTTGACTTTGAATGCTAGAATATTGCAACCGTGCAAGAAAGCTGAATTATTTACAGCCATAGAAAAGTTTTAGTAATATACGCTATTTTTATTTTCATTTCATCCACATACGTATGTAAAGCTATCGATCTTTGGCTTAATAATTTTAGATAAATAAAAATAAAATAAAAAATACATTTTTTATTAAAGGAACACAAAGCTATCCATCTTTGGCTTAAAAATTAGACCATGTTTTTTAGAATAATAAAAATAAAAAGAATAAAAACCCCACGATTTATTAAAAGAAAAAAAAGCTAACATTCTAAAGCATTTAAAAAAATTATACTATGCGACAAAATAAAAAAAATGAAATACGCCTAGCTAATAACATAGAACATTTTTAACATAAAATATTTTTTGAGTGTTATGCTGAAATAAAATGATAAAGCATCCGCCACACATGTGTTCTTGTTGCAGTCTGATCGACAACTAAATGAAAAAACACAAGAATGCGTGTGAGTTCTCTTTGCACAACTGTGCTATGAAATGGTAAACTATGCTGTAGATCCACCCACTCATGTATAAAAATAGCACACACAACATAAGTGATGTGAGATGGTATGTCACAATCCTGACTGAAGGGTTGTAATGTCCAATTATGTATGTTTAGAAATCTTCGTAGGATATTCACAGACTGGGGGTGTATGCACGTAGAGGCCAGCATCCCAGTGTAACTGCAATGAGGATCTTAAGATAAACTCCAAGCAGATTTCTAGCAAAAACTCTGAGAGTAAATAAAATTGCAATGAAAAGTTTCTCAAAAATCTGTTGTTCGGAGTCGACTTTAAACTGTAGATCCACCCAATCATGTATAAAATTAGCACACACAACATAAGTGATGTGAGATGGTATGTTACAATATTCACTGACTGAGGGTGTATACACGTAGATGCCAGCGTGCCAGTATAACTGCAATGAGGAGCTTAAGATAAACTCCGATCAGGTTTAAATCAAATTTTGTTCTGTCTGGTTTCTCTGCTAGTGGGTTCATTAGCTCATTTATTATTTTTTTAAAAGAGTAAAATTTGTGTGCGGCCATTTATTTGGCCCTTCTGCAGATAAATGCCAATGTGGCGTATGAATTCAACTAAATTTTCTGTTGTACCAGCTTTTGACTAGAGTAGGCTTTATTGTTACATTCAATATCGCATTGTTCAGGATCTCTTTACAGTCGAGTTACATTTGTATTTCTCCATCCATATCGGGTTGTCCATCTATCGGTTTAAATTTTAACCATCGGTTATTTCGAATCTGGCAATATTATGTCATTCTTTTCTGTCACAAAATTCAGTATATTATCTCCATTGAATGTAATGAATCGATTTACGCTGTAGTGACGATGGGATTTGTTGCAAATTTTTTTAAAACACAAAGACTAGTGGTCGGAAATTGCACGATACTGTTGTAGAAAATTTGGTCGCAAAGAAGGACCAACAGTGCCCAGTATACGCAAGTTTATTCCTGAGAGTATGCGTGAGAATCATTAACATCAACACGCCATCGTTCACGCACCAGTTTGCGAAAAGATCTCGGTATGACGCTTTACAAAGATCAATTGGTTCAATTCAAGTTAACGCCGCATGACCATTCGCATTGTTTTCTCTTAGCTAAATGGGTCAACGAGAAACTGCACGATTATGTCGATATTGGTAGAAAAAAAACATCTTTTCAGATGAAGCTCGTTTTCATTTTGGTGGGTACGTTAATAAGTAAAAATACCGTATTTAGGGCTCAGAAAACCCACACGTGGTCTTATAGAAGGCAACCATTGACTCATATTTCATTCATCGATGGAAACACCTATCGCACCATGATAACCGATTTTTTTGTATCCACTATTCATAGTAAGACAAGATCCTTGAAGTCGCCGTAGGTAGTGTGTTGGCTTGTTAGTCTTAAGGCCACCGTTCAAATCCCAGGTCAGACATCAAAACGAAAATATGAAAAAAATATTTCTTCGGTGACTTCCTCTCAACAGATTTCTGGCAAAAATTCTGAGGGTAAATAAAATTGCCATGAAAAGTTTCTCAAAAATTTGTCGTTCGGAGTCGACTTTAAACTGTAGGTTCCGCCACGCATATATAAAATTAACGCACACAACATAAGTGATGTGAGAAGCTAGGTCGTAATCCTGACTGAAGGGTTGTAATGACCAATTATGTTATGTTCATGGTAATGATGTGAACGGTGTTTGATTTCAACAACATGCTACAACTTACCACACATCTCATGCCATAATTGATTTATTACGTCAAACATTTGTTGGTCGTTTTATTAAGCGAAATGTTGATGTCAATTGGCAGCCAAGAAGCTGTGATTCTAAATTTAAACTTTTAAATTTCCCACCCTATAGTATACGAAAATATAATGAATTAATTAAAAGTGCCTTTATATTTCAACATTCAAGCCCACTGTGCAGCATTGTCATAATTAACATTACCAGCATCAATATTATTGTCCTAAAAGCTGAACAGAAACTGTAAATAATCTGTATCTAATACTTCAAAATAAAAATAAATATGTATTGAATATGTAAATCTGTATCCATGACTACGTATAAAGATAAAGGCGACAAGCAAAAAGCGAACAGAAGGGATGAAGGAAAAAAAACGATAAAAAGTATAAAAGAATTTAGCTGACAATAGCGTAATTGTTAACGCTTTGTTAACAATATTTACAAAAACAAAGAAAAAATATGCAAAAAAAATAAAACAAAAGAGGCAACTAAACACACAGTAAAGTAAGTGGCTTTTTGACACCAATTTTATGGCAATTCTTCTTCTTCTTCTTCTGTTTCTACGGCTTTTTATTAACAATATTTTTTCATAATTTATTTATTTTCTCTTTATGCTGTATTCTTGGTTTTATCGTTTTTGATTTGATAATTTAAAAATTTTGAATAGCTTCGACTCTGTCTGGATTTGCTTTTATTGTCTCTGTTTTGCTGAGTTTTTTTCTTCCTATCTTTTTCAGTCAGTTTATTCGGTTGCTGATTTCTGTACTGTACTCTGGCTTAAATTGTGCTTACTTAACATGCAGCCATATGTTGTTGGCTGTCCCAAAAATAAATTCAAAACTAGATCATCTTTTTTTCTATTTTTTTTTTGTCTGAAGGAAACATAAAACAACAACGATACGAATTTCAATTCATTTCAAGTTTGTTTTTCACTCATTTTAAATATTTTTGCTCTCTTCGTCTCTAGTTTGATTTCCTAAATTAGGTCATAACAATTTTCCATGTTGCATTTGTTGTTGCAACTATGAAACTTTTCATATTTCATAGTTTTCCTTACAATCTGCATACAAAGTTATTGCTTAAGAGTTTTGCCTCTCATGCTTCTTTGGCTCGCTTTTTTAAATTTATTTTTTTATTTTATTCTCGTTTCTTTACTCTGTAGCAGAGTATAGCAGAAGAGCTGCATTTTATTTGAAGTTTTCTGTTAAAGGAATTTTAATAGTTTCCGTTAAAGTTGTTTTTTTTATTATTTTTTTACACACGTTTTCTGTTGCATTTGTGGCAGTAGCAGATTAATTTTTTTCCCACGCTTAAAGTTTTTTGTTTAACTTTCGCTTATGGAAGAAAGGATATAGGATTCTGTTATGATTTTATTAAAATTCAGAAAAATCAATTGAATATGTTTTCTAATTACAAAAAATCCAGTCAAAATATGTACACTCAGCCACAAAAGTATACATACGGTTAACAAATTTCAGAAATTTTTTAACCAATCTGTTTTCGTTGCGAATCTTTATAATTGTCTTTCTTCGATTTTAAGACTGTGTTGCATTGGTTCAGAAATTTGTGAAATTTGTTAATCAGATGTATACTTTTGTGGGCCTGTGCAGGGCCATAATTCAGTTCAATTTCAGAAATTTTTTAACCAATGCAAAAGACCGTCTTAAATTTATTAACCGTATGTATACTTTCGTAACTGTGTGTATAACTTATGCAACTTAATTTCATGACAAAATATGTGCTTTTGTTTTTCGAAACCATGGACCTTTACCTTTTTTAACATCTGCACGTAGTCCCTTAGTACAATTCAATCTTTCCTGTCGGCAAAATGATCAGCTCAGCGATAAAATATATTATCCCACCAAATGAGCTCCTTTTCCTACTTACTTAATTGCCCATTATATCCCTTTAATCAGGCATACAGCCGAGCTTCTCACACCACCCATGTTGTGTAAATTAATCTATGAGTGGCGGGATTTACGGTTTAAAGACCACTACGAACGAAAGATTTTTGAGAAACTTTTCATAGAAATTTTATTTACTCACAGGATTTTTGCCATAAATCCGTAGAGAGGAAGTCACTGAAAAAATTTTTTTTTCATATTTCGTTTTGTTCGCGATGTCTGGGCAAAGATTTGAACCATGGACTCTTCGTATAATAAGCCAAAAGCTATGACTATGGTTTCAATTAGATTCTTTACATCAAATAAAGTTTAGAAGCTTAAAACTACTGTTAGGAAATTTGTGGGCTTTATATTAAGATCAGTTATTCTTCGAGGCTGTCAAGGAAGTTCTACTGTACAAGAATAATGTGCTCTTAAGGCCGCTTTCACAAGACTGATATTCGAAGAAACGTATTATATTTGACATGTACCTTAGACTACATTCATCCTATTAAAGAGCTTAAGTTTTCTCTATATAATGAAAGAAACTCGGTCGAGATTCGGTCCTTCCATTTAACCTGGCGTTAGACTACTCTATTGTAATAAGTTTGATTAGGATAGCGGATATTGGATTCACAGGGTAGTTCACCGAATAAAACCGACCAGTTCCCTTAGTGATACGTTCGACACCATGCACAGATCTTCAAACATTCTGTCATCTAAAAACCGATGATGTGTTGTGCCGACTCCGTTTCTTCTACAGCCTGGCAACTTCTACAGTAGTCCTAGTGCGGCAGACCCAGCTTGTCAGTGAAACCACCAGTAGCACAGTGTCGCGTTAGAATTCCTGTTGGAGAGCGAAGCGTTTTCTTATCGAACTCAAGTAGTCCCTTTATTTACATGCAGTGCACTAATGGGTACAGTAATTATGAAATTCGCCGATCAGGTATGTTGGACCATCTATGGTTTGTTGAATTCTATGCTGCCTTTTCCAATTTAAAAAAGTATTCTTATAGGGGCGCATACATATGTATATCCCCTCTATCGTCTTCTCCTCAGACATCTCCGATCACTTTCGTGCCATTTAGGTTAGGTTAGAAGACGTGCACCTTCCATTATGACAAGTACACAGTAGCCTGGAAACCAGTAAGTGTTGTGTCGGCTTATTCGGTGTAGAAAGTCAATGCAACTTCTGACGCCCTTTGAAGAAGTGTGATAGCAATGAATTTCTTTTTTCTCCAGTTTGCAAGTATTTCATTCTTACGGTTTTTTTGAGGCTAGCAGACTAGCACTTAGTCAATTAAATGGAAATCTCATTTCTTTACCCTCATAGACAACATATCAAGGCATTCTACCCAATGCTCCAGTGTTAAAGTTTCCTGAGAGTCATATACTAGAGTCACATACTATTTCTGAGGTGAAGGTAGTCAATTAATACCTTAAAGACCATTTAAATGTCAAGAAAAGTATATTTTATTGTCCTGCGGAGACATTCCCTTATATATATTTCAATAACATAAATTTACTTGTGCAAAATAGTCACCAATAGACACCCATTGGATTCTACACAAAATTTAAGCAAAAAGGTCCTCATAACTTTATTATTCTGGATTTCTGTGATGATTTTCTGAATCTAGTGTGCAAACTATGTCAATTGCAAGAGGCCAGTTTAATGATTAAAGAGCGGCTTTTAACCACTTAATGATTTTATTTTCTTTTTTTTTTGGTAGAATACTCAAAACAAAAAATTTTTAAAACTGTAACAAAACATTTATGATTCATTCGCATTTTTTAAATTTTTGCGATATAACAACAGAAGCAGCAACAGGAACACAGTCATTAAATGAATTAAACGAAAGGCATTCGTAGTGAAATAATGCTTAAAGAGGTGAAGCATCATCAGCAGATACCACAATTATAATGAAAGAGAAAACAATAAAAAAAAAGCAAGAGCTACACAAAAAATCACTGAGTCTGTAAGAAATCAAAGCAATCAGCCAAATTTTGGCTGAAAAGTTCAGCATGTGTAACCAACACAAATAGTTTATGATTTATCTTTTAAATAAATTTAGTCCGTAATTTAGTAGTAAGATGGAAATGATTTCTTAATATCGATTCCAATAGCTTTAATGCAATTGTTAATACTGAATAGGCAATATTTCTTTGGCGTATTACTTTTAAGGCAGTAATAAATTGTCTTGTTTTTCATCAACAATTTTTTGTTAAAATATTTTGAACAATTAAAAAAAACTTAATTTTTTGGTGGCTTTAACTGAAACATTATTGTAGGTTTTCGCCTCTCAAAATATACATTTACGGAGTTATTTTCAGATTTAATGTTTTAAATCAAATTTAACAAATTAACTGATGACAAAATGAGTTTAAAGTGAATTCTTAATTCTGAGCATTTTTCTAATAGAGAAGTCCAACAGTGCTGAACTTTATTAAAGTAGCAGTAAATTTTATAAAAAAAAATAAAAAATAATCTGCGAGTAAGTATTAATATTACTTATTATTGATATTATTATTTGGTTAATTCACACAAGCCGTTGTAGCGTAGTATTGAGTGTATTCTTGGACGAATATACAACAGTGTATGCTTGTTGTTGATAATTTTCATGTGAAGATCCAATACACTTATACACATTTTTTTCATATGTTTTTAAAGGTGGTATTGCTTTCGTGCTATCAAATTGTTTGAATGCCACTAAATACACAATACAGCATAGCATTGAGTATTCACAAACAACCAAGTGTATTAATACAACATACAACAAAGTCGTGTGTATTGGCCAATTATGTCATTACAAATCTTCAGTCAAGATTACGACATAGCTTCTCACACCGCCCATGTTGTGTGCGTGAGTGACAGGATCTACAGGTTAACGTCGACTTCAAACCAAAGATTTGAAAAACTTTTCAACGATTTTCAAATATTTATACTACAAACGATTTCTAATCTGTACCATTACTACTATCTACATGGTCTGACGCAAGAATAAAATCTCTTCAAAGTATAGTATTTTGAGGAGAGTCTTCTCATCTCTATATCTTCGCTTTATTTCAGTGTATCTTTCAAAATTTCTGTTGCCATTCCAATTTTTGGTCACGTAAGTAGTATATTGTAGTCGCCGTAGTCTAGTAAGTAGTGTGTTGGCTTATTAGACGTAAAGCCAGGGTTCGAGCCTCAGGCCAGACATCAAAACAAAATACAAAAAGTATTTCTTCGCCGACCTCCTCTCAGCAGATTTCTGGCAAAAATTTGGAGAGTAAATAATTGCCTTGAAAAGTTTCTCAAAAATCTGTCGTTCGGAGTCGACTTTAAACTGTAGGTCCCACCACTCAGGATAAAATTAACACATACAACATAAGTGGTGTCAGAAACTAGGTCGTAATCCAGACTGAAGGGTTGTAATGACCAATTATGTTATGTAAGCAGTATAGAATCTGTCTTCATGGCGTATTGCTAAGTCTTGATGCCAAAAATTTCCCAAAATCATAGAGCGTACCAGTTCTACGCAGCCAGCCACATGACTTATCAAATAAGGATGTCCCCTGATAAATCTCGTATTTGTCTCACATTATCATAACCATGCACACACCAAGCACAAGGGCTCGCTGCTATTTTCAGCGGACTTAAATTCAACAGAATGTCCATTGTCTCTGCAGAATAAGTTTTCATTTTCCCTGTTTCCTCTGTATCCTGCTAAACTCCATTTGAACTCTTTTATGATTCGTCTGCCTACCCTATTCAATGTTCTACTTATGGCTCGCGTGGTGTGTCATTAAAACGCCCTTGACCATCAAGGATAACACAGCCCTGCATGGGTTTTGCAAATAAGATGACTCCAGGTGCTTCCGAAGGCATTTTGCGCGCTGAACACGAATCTGGTTTCAAAAACTTTCCATCACGTCAGGCGATTCATTAAATCTGAATGAAGATCTGTAATCAGCGACTCCAAAAACCCCCGAGTAACAATTTTCAAGTAAATCTGATTAATTTTTAAGGACCTTCGTAATGTGTTTCTTTTTCTCTTGCACCCCTTGACATAAACCCACCCTCTACTTTAAGGGTGTGTGCAAACAATTTGGTTCTGAGCCTTAATAGGGCGTCTTATGCGTGTTGCCTAGAATGCAATTACACATCTTATGTAATAGTCCACAGCTTTCTCAAATATTTTCAACGTAAATGGCGTGGCAAAAATTTAGGATATGTAGTATCTTGTTTCTCACACATTCGATTAAATGAAAAAGTTATCGATAACAACTATTAGTACTCATACATTTCTGTTAGTATCACAATAAAATTATACAATTATGCTAAAAAAAAACCTTTTTTGGAGCTTCTTTTAACTTTTATAACCCACCACCGTACCTATATTTATAACCAGCACTGTGTGTTATTGTTTTAAAATGTTTGTATATTGTTTACCGGTATTTTAATATTAAATGAATATAATTGAGAGGAATAACTGTTTGTTTGTTTGTTCATGTGTGAGTTGATTTCTGTGTGAATATTTAAATTGTAGGTGGTCGTACAGTTGTTGTAGTTGTTGTTTATTAATATTTTAATTTTTTTTCTTTCTTACTTGAACAAGTCACGGTCAATATAAATAAAAAATAAAATAAAAAAAACTTTTCATTGTTTATAGCAGAGTGGACCGAATAACACAATTAACAAATGTTTGTTCTGAATTCCAATAAAGAAGGCAAATTATATACGTACAACACAATTTAAGTTGAATTGAATTTTATTTCTACGCCTTTAGCTTTTAAGCTTTCAGTGCCAACAGTACTTGATGATGAAGTTTTTTTTTTCTTTTTTTGAAATATTTTTAATAATTTTTATTAATTTATATGGAATAGTGCACGATTTAATAATTTATGTTTTGTTTGCATATTTCCAATGAAATTTCAGAAGGTTCCGAGTTATTTAATCATATGCTAATTGCAATTGTTTTAAAATATTTTTGCTTGAAAAAAGTAATTTTAATTGAACAAAAAATTAAAAAAAGTTGTGGAATCAAGGTTAAAATATTTTATGGAATGAACACTATTTAATTGCATCAATTCCAAAGTCATGCCAAAAGTTTATGAGAAATGCTTATTCTAGTGGTGTATAATTTTTTTGTAATTCCATACGTTTAACATCATAAGAAGCGCTTCATCTCAACCATATCATTGACAGTCGATAGTATAGGATTGACAGACTTATTGTCTTAAATCAAAACTACTACAAACTTGTTCAAGCAATATATTGTTACGAAAATGAAAAATCTAGATACTAATGTTTTGCTTTTACATTGCTTAACATTCAAATTATAAACAAAAGCTACAAAAACAAAACAATGCAAGTAAATAATCCTGTTTACAAATTATCGTACTGCTTAATACAACAACAAACACCAGCTTAAAAAAAATAGTAAACAAGTAAACAAAAATATACCAACAACACTATAATAATAAAAGTAAACAACGATGTTTACATTTATTTATAGAGATTTCGGGAAGGCGAACTCATGAATGAATGTAATCTTAACTCCGTTACATAACATAATTGGTCATTACAACCACTCAGACAGAATTGCGACCTATCTTCTCGCACCATTTATGTTGTGTGTGTTAATTGTATCCATAAGTGGCGGAAGCTACAGTTTAAAAGCGACTCCAAACGACAATTTTCTTTGGAGAAATTTTTTCATGGCAATTTTATTTACTTTCAGAGTTTGTGGCAAAAATGCTGCTGAGAGAAAGTCGCCGAAGAAATGTTTTTACAAATTTCGCTTGCTTGGAAATATCTGACCCGGGGTTTGAACTGTGGCCTCAGGTATAATAAGCCAATATACTACCCACTAGACTAGGACGAAGATAATGTATCTTTAGAAATTGCATTGCTGGTGAAGAAACACATAATCTCGAAAATGTTCCGATTGCCTATTTGGTATTATCCCATCATTTTATAAGGAAGACGGCATCAGGTAGTACATGTAATATTGCCAAACGCTAGTGGACTGATGTGGATCTGAAAAAGACAGATGTTCTTCTGCTGCATGGCCATTCATCGCAAAATTGCGAATCTCGTAGGCTACTATCCCCTTACAGGCATATTTATAGACTTGACATTACCTCAAATGATTTTTACATGAGCTGTGGGTCTGGTTAGGAGGAGATTATCATCTTCTTGTAACTGGCTAGGCAGAGGTTGTAACTTCTCATTTTCCGTCATTGTTAATTGAATTTTTTAACTGCGATTGCATCAATTTATATTTTGAAGTTGGATTCGTTTGCTTAAGTCGACGTGGACTAGTAGGGAGTGTGTTGGCTTATTAGACATAAGGCCACAGTTCAAGGCCACCGTTCAAACCCCAGGTCAGACATCTCGAAAGTAATGAAATATAAAAGAAATATTTCTTCGGTGACTTCCTATCAGTAGATTTCTGACAAAACTCTGTAGGCAAATAAAATTGCTATGTAAAATTTCTCAAAAATCTGTGGTTCGGAATTGACTTTAAGGTGTAGGTACCGCCACTCATGTATAAAATTAACACACACAACATAAGTGGTGTGAGAAGCTATGTAGTAAACCTGACTGAAGCGTTGTAATGATCAATTCTGTATGTTAGGTCTGCCTAGGAGGACAATATCGTCTGTGAGTGTCTTGTTGCTATGACGAGGTGTAGCTCTTCTCTTTCTTTTTTGTAATTTTTAACTGAATTTTCTAATTGCAATTGATGTATTCATATTTACTTTGGAGCTGAATTGCTTTGCTTTAAAGAGCGTTTGAATTTTACTTGTAATATCGAGTACTTTCCAAGTTGTGCTACTACAAGGTATGGTAAATGTTACTACGATCGTTTATGAGTGTCCACGCTAGGCGCATTGGTCTAGGACACCTCACGAACGATTTCTGTAGAATCTGCAGGAACGAAGAGGAGGAAGAGACGGTTTTTCATCTACTGGTAACATGCCCGGCACTATGTCAGAGAAGGACGGGACATCTTGGTGCCTACTACATCGATGATCTGAGTGATTTGTCGAACATTGACGTCGGCAGTTTGAGTTGCTTCATTGGAAGCTCTGGATGGTTCCATGACTAGGGGATGATAGACGCGAACTGTGGTATCACAATGGGCCCCATGGGGCCTAAATGCGTCCGTCCAATTCATTTGTATCTGTTTGTAGGTATCTACCTACCTACTACGATCGTTAAGAAAAATGCCATTGTTGAGTGTAATATCAAGGAGACTTCCAGGAATAAAGTTTTAGGGACTTTAAAAGCTATCTATCATTCTCCATTTCTGTTCCTTATAATGCTAGGACATTAATTTTTATTAAAAACTAATTTTGACTTTAAGGGTCATATTTGAATCAAATCCTGAGGATATGCTGGACGAGTAACAATTGATAAACGTTACATTTCACTAAAATCACATACGTACATACGTATGTAATTGGCCATTACAACCCTTTAGCCAGGATTACGATGTAGTTTCTAACACCACTTATGTTGTGTGCGTTAATTTTTATACGTGAGTGGCGGGACCTACAGTTTAAAGTCGACTCCGAACGACAGATTTTTCAGAAACTTTTCATGGCAATTTTATTTACTTTCAGAGTTTTTGCCAGAAATCTGCTGAGAGGAAGTTGCCGAAGAAATATTTTTTCATATTTCGTTCAGTTGGAGTTGGCTGACCTGGTGTTTGAGCCGAGGCCTCACGTCTAATAAGTCAACACACTACCTACTAGACCATGGCGATTTCACTAAAATCTTGCCTACCAATTAAGCAGAACTATTTTCTTTAAAAGTTGACATTGGAAAGTATTATAGTTTGGGGTGATTCTTCTCTGTGTATATTGTATTAAAAATCTAAATAATGCTTCTATTCTCTTCTATTTACAGAAAGAAGTATTCATCACCATAATTATAGAAATTAATTGCTAACAAAAGGCAATCGTCAATCAAGCATAAAAGAATAATTAAATAAAATTCAAATAAAATTCAAATAACCACAATAACAATTAAACATTTCTAGAAAATAATTAAATTTTTTTGGACACTTGAAACCCACACTTTGACATTTTGAAACTCTTATGAACACAGTGTAATTTATGGATTTGTAATACAATCCACTGGCACTATAGTTTGACTAATTGTGTAAACCTTAAAATTTTTAATACCCACCCAAATACCATGAGATAATAATGCAAAACAGCAACAACAAAAAAAATTAAAAATAAAAATTAAATTTAATTCATTCGTTTAATTCATGCAAATGTATCGAAACATTATGCTTTAAAAACACTATCAACCAACAGTATCATCATTATGATTGTCATCATTATTGTTATGAGTATAAATCTTTTAATTGTATTCAATAAAGAATTCAATTTAAAATTAAAATTTATTTAAATTTTATTAACGAAATACATTTGTACATACTCTTGTACATGGCTTAACAAATAATATCAGAGAGCCAGTTCAGTTCAATTTGATTTTGATTTTATTTTTATTTTAACAATAAATATAATTATAGCAACAACAACAACAACGATTTAAAAATGTAATTATGAATAATACAAAATAACTTGATTGTTAATAAATATTATAAGTACATATGTGTGCGTATTTAATTCTTTTTTGTTAAACAATAACCAAATTTGTATTGTACATGAAATGAAAACTTTTATTCGCAATTAAAATGTAAAACGAAACAAATAATTTTAGACTAGTGCTCTGCATAATGATACAATGACGTTTTTTCGAAAAAATTTCAGTCAAATGGAATAAGGAGAACGGAGGAAAGGAGGTAGTAGTGTTCATACAAAATAGCTTTGAATTTGTGACAGGAAAAGCATGTGCAGCAACACTATTCAACGTACAGATAGTGCGGCTAAAGAACAAATTTTCTCCACAATGCATTATCGGCTTGCCAATTAACTAGGAACGGAAAATTTCCAGTAACCAGTCGCCTTTAATTCACTAGTGGACAATACGTTTTGGTACCGAAAGAATTGTGAAACTCAAGCCACATGAACATACATACATAATTGGTCATTACATCCCTTTGGTCAGGATTACGACCTACCTTCTCACACCACTTATGTTGTTTGTGTTAATTTTATACAAGAGCGGCGGGACCTACAGTTTAAAGTCGATTCCGAACGACAGATTTTTGAGAAACTTTCCATGGCAGTTTCATTTACTCTCACGAGTTTTTGTCAGAAATCTGCTGAGAGGAAGTCGCCGAAGAAATATTTTTTTCATATTTTCGATTTGATGTCTGACCTGGGGTTTGAACCCGGGCCTTGGGTGTAATAAGCCAACACACTACCTACTAGACTACGACGACTTCATGAAGCAGTGCTTAAATTGAATCAATAGAATTAGTTACATTACAGTCATTAATAAGCACCATTACCCTTCCTGAACATAGTCGCGAAAGCTAACTAAAATAAAGAGAGCAGCTACAACTGACCAGATATAAGGATATTAGATGCATGCATACACACATAATTGTAGGACCTACAGTTTAAGGTCAACTCCGATTTTTGAGGAACTTTTCATGGGAATTCCATTTAATCTCAGAGTTTTTGTCAGAAATCTGCTGAGAGTAACTCGACGAAGATATATTTCTTTATATTTCGTACGAAATGTCTGAGTAAGGGTTTGAACCGTGGCCTTACGTCTAATAGGCCAATACACTACCTACTAGACTACGGAGATCAGATGTAATGAATTATTTCCAGCACCCTTTTAAGCAACCTAGATACTTGAATATTTTCTTTCGACACTTGAATATGCTGATTTTAGCAGAAATTTTGACTGCCAAGTTAGATAATCACTACAGCCAACTCACCAGTAGCCAGAAACGTTGTGTCTGGGCTACGACAGTTGTCAAGCTTATCATTCTAGGTCCTAATATTGTAGCGTAACCATTTGCAAGTTGCCGTTGTCTAGTAGGTAATGTGTTGGCTTATTAGACACGAAGCCACGGTTGAAGCCCCAGGTCTCTCCAACAAAACGGAATATGAAAAAATATGGCTCTCAGCGGATTTCTGGCAAAAACTCTAAGAATAAATAAGAAATTGTCATGAAAAAGTTTCTCAAAAAATCTGTCATTCAGAGTCGACTTTAAACTGCAGGTCCAGCCACGCCTGTATAGGAGTAACACACTCAACATACATAAGTGGTGTGAGGAGCTATGTCGTAATCCTGACTAAACGGCTGTAATGACCAATTATGTATGAATGTAATCTGCTTAGTGCACAAAATTTGTTGTGAAAATGCAAAAAGATATTTAGTAACTGATTTTGAATACAAAAAATTATCTCTTTTTGAGTGCGTATGTATTGCACCACTTGAATAGCTAAAATCTTTGTGGAAACCAACGATGGAAAATATGCAGTAGCGAATAATTAACGAATCCAAGTGGATATCCGAATATAGTTAACGGCTGTCGCCGGATTCCTAAAAAATTATGAATGCCAAGGATATTTGGAACATTAACGCAAGCGATTGCATCTATCAGCAGCAATCGACTTACCGTCCAGTGACACGCTGACAGTTGCAGTTCTACCTATGCTCTATATGCTAGGCTTCTATAAATAATTGAACTCTTTATTATTGAGGTAAATAGGTGCCTTAATACCACTACCTTACGATCAATTGTACAGTTCTCATACTTTTTACAGTATCCCTCTAAGCCTATTGCCCTAACAAACTTTAGGATGCTGTTTCCTATTCACTGTCCAGCATCTGATATATACCCACTGATATTTCCCTTTTGGGATACCTCCCATGTTCCTAGAATGTGTTCTGATGATTCATTCCAGAGATCAGCAATGAGTATTCAAAAAGATGAGTAGATTTTCATCATGCTCATAATTTCTGGTACTTATACGCATATTTTAATATCATACTCATAATATTCATATTTAAAGATTGAAGTACTCATCGTACTCATACTTAACAATACGCATGATGTTATTGATTTTGACTCTCCTTGACTCAACATTTACAAGAATCACAAAATAAGTATGATTCGCATACGAACACTACATTACTCACAAAAAAGTTGTGTTTTTGCTTTGCTTGATGTTTTTTTTTTTGTCTTTTTCTTTATTCTTTTAATGTAAATGCAACAACAACTAAGATTGTAAATTCTGATGAATGATTCGAATCACTCGAGTCATTTATAAGTATTTCTCTAAATTTATGAATCTGAATGAGTAGGCTTATGAATCAAACAAATTTCGAATATTATGAATTTGATGTCAACGTTGTCCGCATACTCATTGCAACATGTACTTGTAAATCAATGTTGTAGTGAGTACGAATTAATCAGAGTATGTAGTTAAACTACAATATTGTTGACTCACTCATACTCAAAATTTCATGAGTACTTATGAGTAGCGAAAAAACGATTCATTGCTGATCTCTGATTCATTCCTAACGTCACAGTATATACATACATACATGTAGGGCTTGAAACAATACCCATTCTAAATAAGTGTACTCTAAGTCTACAGAGCCCTATCAAAAGTGTGATTATCAACTGCAGGTCATTTCCAAATATTCGTACTAATAATCAACAAAAGTTTCGAATATCTCAAATCCACTTGATTTGAGAGGAGTATTTTCCTCCCTTTACCTGTCCTGTCGCCGCCGTAGTATAGTAGGTAGTGTGTTGGCTTATTAGACGTAAAGCCAGGGTTCGAGCCTCAGGCCAGACATCAAAGCAGAATACAAAAAGTATTCCTTCGGCGACTTCCTCTCAGCAGATTTCTGGCAAAAACTCTGAGAGTAAATAAAATTGCCATGAAAAGTTTCTCAAAAATCTGTCGTTCGGAGTCGACTTTAAACTGTAGGTCCCACCACTGATGCATAAAATTAACACACACAACATAAGTGGTGTGAGAATCTAGGTCGTAATCCTGACTAAAGGATTGTAATGACCAATTATGTATGTATGTTACCTGCCCTTTCGTTGAGCATACCAATTTCCAAACGTCCGCCCTCATCAATGACGGAGATGCTCTTTTTGCACTCATATTACAATGGTACCAACTATTAAAGCCATCAACTACAAAAATTATGTGCTTTACGATCGAAATTTGTAACGTGAACGAACCTATGCAGTGTATTCCCATTTAATTTGACGTATTTCTGACTCTGTTGATAGTGTTGGAAATGAAGAAATTTGTTTGTTGTCACAGACAAAACTTTTACTTTCAAGATCTTCAACTCAAATTGTGTTTGCATTATTGTGTCATTTCACTTATTGTTTAAACATGTACATAATTAATGAGCGTATGAGAAACTAACCAAAAAATATTAATTTATTTCCTAATGACTTGTTAATTAAATAAAGTTTAGTTTTATTTTTATTGACCAATTATGGCCTTAAGCTATTGAGGATTTTATTGCAACACAAAAAATCAAAAGACTGTGAATTTCATTTTTATGATTTGGAAAATATTTGCAAAAATAAAAATTTTTTATTATACCATGGAGCCATTGATTATTATTAATTTAACACAACACTGGTTTAGTTGTGGTCACAAAAAAATAAAAGATTTCTAAAAAAAAAATTAATTCTTTTGTTTCTGTATGTTTAAGTGTAATAAAAAGAATGTCTAGGCAAACACTGTTTTGGGAAGAGTGCAAATATTCCATTAACACAGCATGGCTAGATGATATCATAGATGGTCGCATTTTTCATCCGTAGCCGTAGGAAATGATGTTTTGAAATCATCCATAAAATACACAAAAAATTAAAATAAGCAACGTAGTACTCTGAGAGATTTAATACAGACAACAAATCAAACAACCTGATGCTGGAAGTAAATATTGAGTACTTGAGAATTTTAGGTACTCACTACTGATACTGATACTGATTAAAATTTGTAGCGCCTCTAATGACTAGAGTCTCCGAAGCTATAAATATATGTACACCCTTCACGGCAGTCAACATTTTGAATCGCCTAAATTGAAAAATTTACAATAAATCTGAGAACCTATAATTGACGGATAGTATCTTACTTACTTACTTAATTGGCCATAACAACCCGATTAATGAATTTCGGCCTGCCGCAACACATCCTTCCAGACGCCTCTGCCTCTTGCGCGCCTTCGCCAATTGGTCACACAAATCGGTGACAGGGCTTCCTCGATTTGGTCTTTGCAACGGCCGACTTCCGCAGATTCCCTCATCAAATTCCCGTTTCGTCGGAGCATCCTCCTCCATTCGAACGACATGGCCGAACCAGCGCAGCCGCTGGATATTAATACGCTGTACAACGTCCATGTCGTTGAGGAGCTCATACAGCTCACTGTTGGATCGGATACGGAAATCATCGCCAACTCTCACTGAACCGAAGATCTTACGTAGGACTTTTCTCTCGAACACTCTCAAGGCCGCTGCATGAGTTCTTAATAGGGTCCATGCCTCTGCGCCATAAAGAAGCACGGGTAGGATGAATGTCTTGTAGAGTGTTAGTTTTGTCGCACGAGAGAGGTCTCTGCTACTCAATTGCCTATTGAAACCATAGTAGCACCTGTTGGCAAGGGTGATCCTCCGCTTGATCTCCAGACTGACATCATTTTTGATGGTAACAGCGGAGACAAGATAAAAAAATTCCTTGACTGTATCAAAAGTATAGTTATCGGTTGTAATCTGAGAATCAATACGCCGCACGTCTCTACTTGTCGATAACATATACGTTGTTTTGCCCCGATTTACTGCCAAACCCATTTTAGTAGAATCCCGTTCAATAGCACTAAAGGCAGCAGTAACATCTCGCTTGGTACACCCTATGATGTCAATGTCGTCAGCGTACGCAAGCAATTGAACACTTTTTTGAAAAATATTGCCATTGCGATGCACTCCTGCCTTTCACAGAACACTCTCCATGACGAAGATTTGAAGAGGTCGCATCATAAGGGGTCGCCTTGTCTGAAACCTCGCACGGTATCAAAAGTTTGGTAGAGGTCCATTCCTACCTTGACGGAGCTGCAGGAATTTCTCAACGTCATTCTTCATAGCCTTATCAGCTTCGCAGGTATACCGAGCTCAGACATTGCGACAAAAACATGATCCTTTATGGGACTATCGAAGGCTGCGTTATAGTCGACAAAAAGATGGTGTGTGTCGACTTGTTTTTCGTGGCTCTTTTCCAGGATGGATAGTATCCCGATCTCTAACAATTTTATATTCAATAGTACTGATCAAAGATGGTAGGGGAGAAAATCTATTTGTGTCTCTTAAAATGTTGTGTAGCGTAGTTTAAATTAAATGCTGGAACATTTGTTTTAACTACATAAGCAAGGATATTTGCTAATATCGCTGTTGTTGGGCTGGCGATCAATTTATTTAGATTGACTGCTAAACATATGAACGTATCATAACGTGCACATTACGCCACAACTTAGAGGCATCATAACTAATAAAAACTATTCGAGTAGTTTTTAGAAGGCATTATCACCATAGTCTAGTAGTGTGTTGGCTTGTTAGACGTAAGTCCTCGAAACGAAACGAAATATGAAAAGAAATATTTTTTCGATGGCTACCCCTCTGCAGATTTCTGGCAAAAACTCTGAGAATAAAATAAATTTGCTATGAAAAGTTTCTCAAAAAAAATCTGTCGTTCGAAGTCGACTTTAAACTGTAGGTCCCGCCACTCATGTATAAAATTAACCCACACAACATAAGCGGCGTGGGAAATTAGGTAATAATCCTAGCTGAAGTGTTGTAATGACCAATTATTGGTTATTGGATTGGAACAATTTTATGCAAAAAATTGTTATTAAAGTTTTCGAATTACAATAACGCTTCAAATTATCTATTCAGAAAGACCTCTTTGAGAGCGGAACAATAACAATGAACGTCAGAGGAAGATCAGGCAGTATTACCTCCAGAAAAAATAAATAAATGCAAAAAAACGTTTTCACAAAGCATGTTTCTTCTAGACATCATCCAAGAAATCTACGTTCATGGACATAAACTTTGAGTGAAACTTAAGCCAAACAAAGAAATAATTGGTCAATTCACACAAGCCGTTGTATCGTTGTATTCATTGTATTGTTGGACGACTATACAAGAGTGTATGCTTGTTGTTGATAATTTTCATGTAAAAATCCAATACACTTATACACATTTTTTCATATGTTTTTCAAAATTGTATTAGTTTCGTGCTATCAAATTGTTTGAATGCCAAAAATTATGAAGAAGAGTACGACATACACAATACAGCATAGCATTCATTGAGCGTTCACAAACAACCAAGTGTATTCAATACAACATACACGATACAAACTCGTGTGAATTGGCCAAATATGAAACGAAATGTGACAAGTGCCTGGCCGAGAGGTTACGTTCTGTTTGCGTTGAACAAATAGACCAGCGTTAACAAGTTGGTAGTCTAGTGGGTAGTGTCCTATACTATTATTGGATACATATGGAATTCATTTTTCTTATCTTTGTGTACAGCCTTCAATACAAAAATCAAATCCACCCTTCTACCGGTGACACTTACTTAAGAATGATGTAAGTTTTCGAGACTATACCCAACTACATTTTTTGACAAAGGACAGGTAAACTAACACAATCAAACTAAATAGGGAGGTGTAATTGGCGTTGGATTAATTATACCTTAAGTTGGTAATCGAACGATGTTACTACAACTGCTACGTGAGAAGCTAAGCCGTAATCATGCTTAAAAGCTTGTAATAAACTTTTAAACTTATAGAAAAATATCATGGACGAGTCGTATGATCCTTCTTGAAGAAAATTTCAATTCACCTTTTAATTAAAATGGCTATTCCAGCCAGTTCTTTGTACTCTCTAACTTGAGATGGAACAAATCAAAACAAAATTTCTGGTACGTCATCAACAATTGTATCATATATCAAATTTTCATGGCAATTTTTTATTTACCCTCAGAGTTTTTGCCAGAAATCTGTTGAGAGGAAGTCGCCGAAGAAATACTTTTTTTGTATTTTGTTTTGATGTCTGGCCTCGGGTTTGAACCCTGGCTTTACGTCTAATAAGCCAACACACTACCTACTAGACTACTAGACTACGGTGAGTTTTATACCAAATTAAGGAAAAGAAAATATGTAGAGTAACTAACAATCCAGATTGCATGACCAAAACTTTCGTATTCATTTTGTTGTTTCTTAATAGAAAACATAATTAATTGTTGCATTAATAATTTCTTAGTATTTAAAATTGTTCCATTCATTATTCAAAAAAGTTCAATGAAATTATTCATGTGCAAACAACAGAGATAATTTTCTTAGAATTTACTCTTATAATAGACACTTACACACATATACATAAATACTGGGATAATTAATTGTCAAAAGAATTTTAAACAAAAACGTAGAGATGCTTAAAATCCAAATAACTATGTAATTAAGTATTTGTGTTATTTATTTTGGACATACATACACTGCATTCACATACATGCATATTTATCTACAACTGCATGTTTTCAATTCAAGAGAGAGAATATCAAAATACATACGTAAACAAAATGCATACATACTTACAGAATTGATCATTATAACCTTTTAGTCAAGATTACAACCTAGTTTTTCACATCACCTACAGTGGACAGCAAAAGCCTTAGTACGACAATATATTTTGACAAAAAAGAGTCCCCACAGGCTTTATACTCTTACACAGAGTCCCTATATGACTTCAAAAGAGTATTTAGGAGATCATTTGAAAAACGGTTATGTAATCGCTAAACCTTAAACAAAAGTCAACCGAAAAACTTGCTCATGGTGGCACCAGAAAACACTAAGCAAAACTTGTACATTCAATTCCAAATGGGTTAAATGGAGTGCTTGACCTTAAGGGATATTCTACTAAATACAAAGGATAACATTTTCATATATTAGGCCTTTGAATTTTAAATTTATATAGCGTTCTCCTTGGGGGTATGTATGGAAAACATATTATGAAAACATTAAAAAAATTGTTTGTTTTATAATAAAACAGAAATAAATTTATAAAATAAATATAAAAACCTTAAATTTTTATACAAACTTTTGGCTAAAATTCATGAAATTGCTACAAAATATTGGCGTACTAAGACTTTTGCTGTCCACTGTATGTTGTGTGTGTTAATTTTATGCATGAAGGTCCGGACATACTGTTTAATGCCGATTTCGAAAGACAGATATTTGGGAGAATTTTCTTGGCAATTTTCTTTAATCTCCGAGTTTTTGCTAGAAAACTGCTGAGAGGAAGTCGGCGAGGAAATACATTTTTTCATATTTCGTTTGGTTGATGTCTAAGCTAAAGTATGAACCAGAGGTCAGCAATGAGTATTCGAAACGATGAGTAGAATCATACTTATAATTTCTGATACTTATACGCATTCATACTTATTTAAATGTCATACTCATACTACTCATATTCAAAGTTTGAAATACTCATGGTATTCATACTTAACAATTCACATGATGTTATTGATTTCGACTCTCCATGACTCATCGTATACACGAATCACTAAATAAGTATGATTCGCATACGAACACTACAATACTTACAAGAAGGTTGTATGTTTGCTCTGTTTGCTGCTCTGACTTTATGGCTTAGTGGTCCTTTTCCTTTTTGTGTAAATGCAACAACAACTAAGATTGTAAATTTTGACGAATGATACGAATCATTCGAATCATTTATGAGTATTATAAGTATTTTTCTAAATGTATGAATCTGAATGAGTAGACTAATGAATCGAACATATTTCGAGTGGTATGAGTTTGATGTCAACGTTGTACTCATACTAATTGCAACTTGTACTTATAAATCAGTGTTGTACTGAGTACGAATGAATCAGAGTAGTTGGATTTCAATACTGTTGACTCACTAATACTCAAAATTTCATGAGTACTTATGAGTAGCGAAAAAGCGATTCATTGCTGATCTGTGGTTTGAACCACGACTTTGCATCTAATAAACACTAACTACTATACTATGATGACTTTAATTAAATTTATTAATTATTGTTAAGTACTTAAACTTAAACTTACCTGTGCTTGTAGACGTATTAATGTGAAATCACCTGGTGCAGCTGTATTTATGCCATCCAACTCAGTTAAGGATGTCTCCTGTATTTGATTGGGATTCATCCCAATTTTAAAACATTAAATTTCCTATTTAAATTAATTTATTTCGTAAGATTTTAGAATTTTTTTTTAAACTAAATTTCGTTGTAATTTTTTTTTTTTTAAATTTGAACAAAAATTTTTTTCAACAATTATGTTGGCCAAATATTATATTCAACTGGGAATTTCTGAAAATAGAAGACAAGAAATAGATTTGTAATTGCATTTAAAAAATAAGAAAGAAAAAGTTATCGTAAGAAACTATGCTACACAGTGTCAGTGACTAGTTATTTCCAACCCTGTTGGAATTAAAAGCTGTTAACACAGCTTTGAGGCAATATATCATATACAGATGAAAATATCTACATATGTATGTGTACTTTAGATTTCAAACTTAGAAAAATTATTCAAAATTAAATTTAAAATTTTAGATTTTAAAAGCCACAGTCTACAATTGTCTGCGCCCATTGTTTCATTTCGAAGAAGAAAGTACACAAAAGTACTTTTTTTTGTTGTGGTACATAAAAAGAAAAAAGTCTCGTGCAATTAAACAATTCGTTGTTGTTCATACGCTTCTTTAACCATCTTTTAAGGAGTGTAACTGTACGTGGAAAATTAATTGCATGTTCGAGTATAAGTACAGCCTCATGGGTTTATGAAACCATGAAGAGTTTATACCACAAAAACAACAAAAACAAAACAAAACTTTTTGCTTTTTTCAGTTGGTTCTTAATACTTTTTCTTTTTTGGGTCCCCGAACGAAACAACAACAAACCTCAAACTAGAAAATGAAACAAATTAAATGTTTTGCAAAATTGTTAACACATCACGGTAGCAGTTGAGTGTAGCATATAAGGAAGAAGGATATGGGGAAATGTGACTGAATGTTATAAAAAACTTTAAATAGAATTAATTTGTTCTACTTACAAAGCATGTACAAGATACTATATACATACAATATTTCAATTTCAAATATCTACTTTATGCCATTGGAGGAGGAATTGATGTTAATTTGTGTAGAATAAGTTTTTCCATCAAATAATAGGAAGTATTGGTAAAAAGCTTAAAATGGAATTATCCATAGACTCACTATGATGATAAATTAGGTAAAATGTAGGGAACTTTAGCCCAAACAGTATGCTCTAAACCAACACCAACATGCATAATTGATCATTACAACCCTTCAGCCAGAATTATGATCGAGCCTATGTTGTGTGTGTTAATTTTATACATGAGTGGCGGGACATACAGTTTTAAAGTCGACTACGAACGACAAATTTTTGAAAAACTTTTTCATGGCAATTTTATTTTTTGCCAAAGAATTTGCCGCTGAAGAAATATTTTTCGTATTTCGTTTTGCCAGAGAAATCTGACCTGGGGTTTGAACCGTGGCCTCACGTCTAATAAGCCAACACACTACCCTACGGCGTCTTCACTGCCTACATTTAAGCCTTCGAATATATCCGTTGTTCTCATGATACACTGAAAGTTAATTGCATTCCATGCCTTACCATTAAATCCTTATCCATTGTGACTGAGTACCCAGAACCAACATACCATACAACATGCCAACATACTTAGACCGCAATGTGCATTCTGATACGATGCTATTCTCCTTACAAATTTAAAATTGCTCCTAATGTGTTCCTAAGCCAAAATTAAGGAATAGTAAGTGCCGTGGTCCAGTAGGTAGTGTGTTCGCTTATTAGACGTAAAGCCAGGGTTCGAGCCCCAGGCCAGACATCAAAACAAAATACAAAAAGTATTTCCTCAGCGACTTCCTCTCAACAGATTTCTGGCAAAAACTCTGAGATTAAATAAACCTGCCATGAATAAGCTTCTCCAAAATCCGTCGTTCGGAGTCGACTTTAAACTGTAGGTCCCGCCACTCATGTATGCACACTCTCAAGCGCTGTACATGGCTATCTACCACGAGACAATGTCTGGTAATCAAAGGCACAAATACGTGACATCGCATCTATTCCTCCTCAACAGAGAACCCTTTTGTCTACTGTCAAAATAAGATCATAACTTACTACCGGCAACTTACGTCAGCTAAAGGAAAACAGATTTCAGAAAAGAAGGGAACTGAGGGCCTTATAGCCTATTCATCGTCTTTTTCATATCCGTCGATGTCTCTGTGTTCTTAAACCAAAATTAAGGAATAGCATGTGCATTATGGAGAAGATCTAGTTCTAACTACAGGAACTCGGTTCCTCAGTATTTTTCATGCCTGCAGAATCATAGAAACTACAACTATGCTACCCTTTTGCCTTCGTTCCATAATCAAATCAAATTTTAGAATAGGAGGGAACAAATGCCTTATTCATCTAGGCTCTTATAGCATGTTTATCATCTCATTCATTTACTTTTTGCCTTTCAAGTTCACAAGAGACAAAGTAAGATGCCTTAAAATGCTGTTATGGTTACTGAGATATTGTCTTAATAAGATTAGTAGTGCCGGACTAATGGTAATTAAGTACAACATGACGTCAACGGCAGCATTAGGATTTATCCTGCATACACTAGTGACAGCTAAACAAAGAGTCCTTTATGGATAGAAGACGCACCAACCAGTTACTCGGACTTGGTCGCAACTGCATCTCAGCCACTGTGGCCATGCTTACAGTTCACTGTGGTAGACACGCGGGGATAATGAGGCTCCCATTTAACGACTTCTGCCGTGGATGCAGATCCGCTGAGGAAGAGGAGACTGTTATCCACTTTCTTTGTCAGTGCCCGTCTCTTGCTGGGTGTAGATATATGTAGGTTATTTGGCTCTCCATTTCGTGTCAGCTTGACGGAGCTATCATCTATTGACATCAAGGATATAGCTTCGTTCATTAAACTTTCTGGCTGGTTTTCCAGTGTGGGGTAGTCGTTCTATTAAATGTGCAGCCCTTGCGCTGACCAACTTCTTCCATTTCCCTGATTTTGGTGGAACTTGGTTAGTACAGGCACTGCGTTCACCCGTGGCATCACAACGAGCCGCTATGCGTGCTCAAGTGAACTTTGTAAAATCAGAGCTAACACTCCGACCTAACCTAACCTAATATGTCATAAGCTAAAGTAAGTGCGCCTTTATAAGCATCCATTCTAACCGAAAGCGCGTTCCTAGTGAACACCACAAGTTCGGTTTTATGTGAATTGTGACTATATCTATTTGCTCAACTATAATGTCTTGTTAAAGCACCTTCCAGAATATCGGTGATTACTGAAGGAAATCTTCCCTCCAGAATATCGGTCATTATTGAGGAAAATTTCCCGAAACTTGTATTTGGAGCCCACACAATATGATCATTTGCATTTTCACTACAGCATCGGAGCACACATGCGTTCTAAATTTGATGAAATCTAGTTTTATCAAACTCATCATAGTTACCTTCCTTCATATATTTCAGTTTCTCAGAGTCATTTCGATTAAAGCCTACCAAGCAGCACCCAATCCAGCATACAAAGCCATAGTCTAATATCCTTACAGAAATTTATTCTTGAATCGGAGAGTAATATCAACAGTGTAGCGTGTCTTACGAGAACAACACTGCATGTCACTGGGTTGTATTAAGAGTCTAGACATTTCTCAAGATGGTAATAAGAGGCAATAGCTACCAATAGTTTCTGAGGTTCTTACTTTCCAGTTTGTCAGTCTTCCGTTTTCTTATGAGTTGGTATGTCATTAGCTGTCATTACTCGTTCTACTGAAAAATTATACATGTTTAGGTTAGGGATACATACATAATTCGTCATTACAACACTTCAGAAAGGCTAACGACCTAGTTTCTCACACCACTACTGTTATGTGTGCTAATTTTATACAAGAGTAGCGAGACATACAGTTTAAAGTCGACACCGAACGAAAGATTTTATGAGAAACTTTTCATTGTAATTTTATTTACACTCAGAGAGTTTTTTCCAGAAATCTGCTGAGAGGAAGTCCCTGGAAAAATTTGTTTTTAATATTTCGCTTTGTTGGAGATGTCTGACCTGAGGTTTGAGCTTTGGCCTCACACTACCTAGTAGACTACAGCGACTTCGTTTAGTTATAAGCCCTTGAAATATGTGGCCTTTAGTAAATGATGAATTTGCAAGAATGGAAACCGAATTGTCATTCTTCACTATGCTCTCCTTGAATGGAATCGAATTCATTTAATTCGTTATGGAAAGAAAATGCTTTCAGTGTTAATAGCATTGATCTTTACATGCCCTATCACATGTTCAAGAATTTTAAGTCAACAATGGGCCTCGATATCATATTTAAAAGCCTGAGGTTGTCAATGATCTTCTAGATCTTATACATTTTCTAGAATTTATATTCAAGTTCTACATTGTGCCGCCTTACTTAGAAAATATAAATCACCCTTGGCCATATCGCTTTTTAAATTTTAAATAAATTTCAATTTAACTCTGTAGGTGCATATGCATGCATTCGAAGTGAAATATGTTCATAAATTAGAAATAAAAACCTCCATCCAAAAAAAAAACATTGTTTTGGTAAAACAAACGGCGAATTGTAGTAATAAACAGCTTCATGTTGCAAGTATATTTTACATGCATGCAATAACCACTAACAAAATATAAATGAAAACCAAAACACACACACATACATACATACATCTGTATATTTACACAAACTCAAATATACCAACATGATGTTTAAATCCACTAAAGAAAATGCAAAAAAATCAAAAAAAAAAGAAAAATCCGAAAAGAAAATGACTAAAAACCGCAAAGGTACTCTTTGGTTAACATATACACACGTGCGAGGAGCCATCATGTATCATATTTACATGTGTATGTATGCATGATAAACACATATACACACTCAAAAGGGAATGAAAATATTATAACAGATACACTAGGCTACAGTTTCTTTTTTTTTTTTTTGATGACTCCAGTAATTTTAAGCAAATCAATGTTACCTGAGACACCCTAAAAATTACACTGTATCCCACTGTATTCTAAAATCTTTAGCACAATGTTATCACAGCAAGCACATCTCATTTGCACAATGAAGTCTAAAAAAATATCCTTTCAGTTAACAACCGTTTAAGGTTTAAAAAGAAAAATTTTCCGTGTTATTCAAAAAAGCAAAAACCCATTTCTTGTAGCCCAGTGTCACCCCGTTATACGACTTCATTCATATGCATATATAAATATATATGTATGCATGTCTTCAAGTATTCTATTTTACCCATACCTTCATACCTTTGCCGAGGACAGTAATGAAGAAGAAGCCCCATTTTCATGATGGCATAACGTGGTTGCCCTGTCTCAGTTTCCTTTGCCTGTTTCAACATTGCCCAACCAATGTGTCTATGGCTGTGTAACTTTGGTAATGCTAACGTATGTTTAAATGTAATTTACATGCAAATATCACCATTTCCCAGTGAGTTTTTTTTCCGTTTTGTTTTTAAAACAGACACCCTTTCAAGGTGGTGTTTAATCACATCTTGGTAAAAAAAATATTTATTAAAATTAACGATTCAACCTATTCGTTAGCATGGTCCTGATGGTTTCGAGAATTTTTCCTTTCGCTCTGGCCGATATCCTGGGAGGTATTTTAATTAAATATGACAGTTGAGCTAATATATATAGTCTAAGGATAACCCATATGATGTAAACTAGGGATGGCCTTAGTTAGAGTGCCCAGACTAAATAACCAGATTTTTAATATTATTCCAAAAGTGGAATATTATAGTGGACTTGAATCTAATGGAAAAGATCGGAATGACCGAGAATGGACCAATATAACATTTTTGTTCTTTCAATTTTTATATACGGCTGCCTGATTCTGTAGGACATTGTTAGTAAAAATCGTATCACCACTAAGCTAGAAAGAATGCAGAGAACTCACCACATATGTTGTGTGTGTTAATTTTTATACATGAGTAGCGGGACCTACAGTTTAAAGTCGACTCCGAACGACAGATTTTTGAGAAACTTTTCATGGCAATTTTATTTACTCTCAGAGTTTTTGTCAGAAATCTGCTGAGAGGAAGTCGCCGAAGAAATACTTTTTGTATTTTTGTTTTATGTCTCGCCTGGAGCTCGAACCCTGGCTTTATGTCTAATAAGCCAACACACTACCTACTAGACCACGGCGACTTCATCTTCGCCATTCTAAGAACAGTTTAAGGTGAATTATCGACTTTGAGAAGCCCTATGAGAACCTGCAGGCTTATAATTGACAATGCAATCGTCGATTTCGTCAACGACAGATGGGCTGCCTTGGACACCGGTAGAACCGGGTCGGGGTCGTTATGAGACATTACATTGTGAGTACGCATGCGAGGTGCATTTGTCTTAGAAACCTTGCTTATGATTTCTGCAGAAGTTGGACAGATAAGGAAGATGAATAGACTTCCCTTCACTGGCACTTTGTCAAAGGAGAAAACGGTACTTTGATGCTTACTATATGGATGATCTGGAGAAAGTGTCATGAATTGAAATGCATTCGCTTCATTAGAACCTAAGAGTGGTTCCTGGACTAGGAAATAGCGGAAAACTGTGGTAACATAATGCACCCTATGTGATCTAACTAACTCTCTTAGAAAAAAGTCTAACGAGATTAATCGCCACATCTAGGTGGCCAGTTTACAGCACCTTAACGCGAGAATCCAATGTCACACGTACAGTATGGCGCGTCCTGTTGGAACCGCATATCTTTGGTGTCTAAGTTCTCAAATTCACGTCCTATACGTGATCGCCGCTGAGAGTGATGGCCTGGCCTATGTCGTTCGCAAAGGAATATGGACCGATGAAGCTACCCTTCGAAGATTCACAACAAACGATGCCTTTTTCGGAAAGCTGCAAATGATTTTGAATCTTATTTGGATTGATATCGTTCCGAAATTGCAATTCTAAAGTACGTGATCTTATAAAATAAATAATAGAACCCTTGCACTTACCTACTTAAGATTTATAAAAAATTTTGTAGGAAATTTTTCAGATAATTGCGAATTATTAACGCCAAGATTTATTCATTTATTTATTAATTACAATACAATTACAAATTATAATTAATTATATACGAGCTGAGTGACTTTGACCATATGCTCGGTATAGTTTCACAGGCCAGAGTTTCTGATGGAAATTAAACCTACAACCCTCACGCTAATTGTCTAGCACGCTAGCCACTAAACTACCAATGTACTCAACGCCAAGATAAAATTGTAATAATGAAGCAAATGTTTGTTGGGTTTATTTATATGCCAAAAAGTAATTTTCTTACAAATACAAACTCATATTTACTAACAACTTATATACACATGCAAATTCTGTTATTCTTGCAATTTTTTTTTTTTTTTTTTTTGTTATCCACGACAAGATTTTGGCTTATTTTATTTCATTTCTTTTTTGTATACGCTACACTAGACACTTACAATAAAATATTAATAAATAACACGAGAGTATTTTTTATAAATCCAAGAATAAAAATATCAATGGCAGATGGAATCAATGATAAACAAAATCTTTCTAAGGTTCCACAAAACGTATCAAATTTTATTGAATATTTGTTCCACATTCCAAAATTTTCACAATTTTTACGGAAGGAACGAACGTCATTTTTGAACTGATAATTACTGCAGGATTCTTATGCTGGTGTAAACTTACAATATTAAAGAAATATTAATAACTTATTAGAATGGATTATAGTATTAAGTTAGCTGCAGAAGGTTCTGAACTTTGCGAAATATTCGGTTAAGGTGTTTGTACTGGTGCAGTCAGAAGCTCAGCGAAAAGGAAGATCGAGCTACACATCAAACGCCAAAATGGAGGATAATATACATAATTGGTCATTACAACCTTTTAGTCAAGATTACAACCTAACTTCGCACACTACTTATGTTGAAGCTCAGCGAGAGGAAGATAGAGGCACGCACACCAAATTGATTTTAAATACATACATACATAATTGGTCATTACAACCCTTCAGTCAGGCTTACGACCTAGTTTCTCACACCACTTACGTTGTGTGTGTTAATTTTATACATGAGTGGCGGGACCTACAGTTTAAAGTCGACTCCGAACGACAGATTTTTGAGAAACTTTTGATGGCAATTTTATTTACTCTCAGAGTTTTTGCCAGAAATCTGCTGAGAGGAAGTCGCCGAAGAAATACTTTTTGTATTTTATTTTGATGTCTGGCCTGGGGCTCGAACCCTGGCTTTTTCGTCTAATAAGCCAACACACTACCTACTAGACCACGGCGACTTTAAATAACCTAGACGTTTGTTGGGTAATTGCTATAGCAAGATATTTTGAGTCATGAATCAAACTCTTAAGGTTATTAAACACTCTTTTGACAGGAAATAGGAGAATTATCTTGAACCCAGTATGAAAATTCTGTAGTGATGAGAATGAATCATCAGAACACATATTTGGAACCTAAAGGACATTAAAGCATCCCAGAAAGAAAAACTGGGTTGTATATTAAGAGCTGTTCAGGCATTAAGTAACGTCCTGTAGTTTCACAGAGGAATGGAATTGGACGAGACATTGTAGAAACATCCAATACATATATTGGATGCACAGTCCTCCAGAGCCGCATATATCACTTCCATATAACAATAATAATATTCCTACCTTACTTCAGGTATCATGGCTTTTTTCACAACTATTGCTGTTCATTAGAAATGGTGCATCTGCATCTATTTGTCTAACAATTATGTCTTGTTAAAGCTATTTCCAGAATATCGATCATTACTGAGGGAGAATATCCCGAAAATTCTATTTAGGGAACACAAAGATTCGCTTGTAAGTTTGTGTTTTCACGACAGCATCGACACACTCATGTCTTATAAATTTAATGAAATCTAGTCTTACCAAGCCCATCCACCTTTGTCTTCCTTCATGGTGGATTTCGTTCTGGATAATTTTGTCGCTCTCAATGGAGGCCATTACAAACCTTCAGTCAGGATTACGACCTAGCTTCTCGCGCCACTCATGCTGTGTGTGTTAATTTTCTCCAAATTAGTGGCGGAACCTACTGTTTAAAGTCGACGCCGAACGAATGATTTTTTTGAGCAAGCTTTTCATGGCAAATTTTATTTACTTCCAGAGTTTTCGCCAAAAATTTGCTGGATTGAAGTCGTTGAAGAAATATTTTTTCGTATTTCATTCCGTGGCCTCATGTCTAATAAGCCAACGCTCTACCAACTAGACTACGGCGACTGTACAAAAAGGGCTACATACGAGTATATCACTTCCATGTGACAACAACAATAATATTCCTATCTTTCCTCAGCTATAATGCCTTTTTCACCATTGCTGTTCATCACTGTGATGGACTGCGTTGTGGATATTTCTGACTTTGCTTTTAATGGAGAATTATTTTGAATTTTAATGAATACCTTAAAGATCTTGAGTACTTCTCTGGAATTATTTTGATTTGGTAATTGGTTGGTTGTTCTTACGATCAATATTATCAAAACAGAATCACTGTGAAATTAACGACTTTCTCTATAAACTACAAAACATAGCGGACGTCAACAGACTGTCAGACTTCAGGGGTGACTTATAAGATAGCAACGGAGAAGCTAAACAGGAACTTCAACGCTTAAATTAAGAAAAGGACAAACGAGGGGTTGTACTTCTGTTTGAAACTCACAGGGTTTGTGGTGCAAACAACATGTTGTTCAACATAGGACAAAGCGGCAAACCGGATTAACATGCTTAGACTACTACTGACAGATATGACTAGAGATGTTTTCTGGCAACCTTAATCTCCTTGCAAGGAGTATGGATTTTAGTCTCAATGCAATCAGAAACATGCAATCGCTCATAGCTTGTTAACGTTGATAAATAGAGGAATTCCGCAGTATGTGGACTTAAGTTAAGGAGGTCTAGGTTAGGCTTAGTTCTAGTTCTGGTCCATGGCCGAGTAAATAATTTTATTGGTGCCATATTCATCACAGTTAAAGCTTTTTAACATCGATGCTACGATTCCGAAGTACACAACTTTCTACCAAACAAATGATATTGTTACGTTTTTAACTTTTAAAAACATTTAGAATATGAACTCGTAGATTGCAAATAAAATAAAAATAAATTTGTGTTTAGTTTTAATTAAAATTCTTTATTATTCGCACAATTCTGTGTGCCATTGTTCACAGCTTAATGTAAACAACCACAATTGCTGACTGAACTGACTGAACTTTTACTAACTAAGTTGCTTGCTTTGGCTTGCCTTTTAAATGGCTACGTAAACAGTCTGATGAATGTTCTTGAAGGCGAATGTTCGTGGCTTCGCCTTCTCGAAATCTCTATAAATGTAAACATCGTTGTTTCATTATTTTTGTTTGTGTATTTTGTTTACATTTGTTCTTGTATTGTTTGTTGTTGTATTTTTGTTTACTTGTTTAAAATTTTTTGTATGCTGGTGTTTGTTGTTCTATTACGCAGTGCGATAATTTGTAAACAAGTTCATTGTTTCTGCTTTTGTAACTTTTGTTTATAATTTTAATGTTAAACACCACTATCTAGATTTTTCCATTTTCATAACAATATATAACATTTGCCAACTGTAGGGCACTATAAGAGATTTTCCAAATAAAATATTCTTTTCGTAAAAATGTTGTTCATGTTCATGCTTGTAAATCAATGTTTCTATTGCGTTTTTTCTCTCTTTTTCTCTTCTACACTGCAACACTTTTAACTGTTTTGGGAAACATTTATTTTATATAACCACTCCTCCCCTTTATAATGCATAGAAAATAAAACGTGCCTGAGCTCGGGGAAAAAACGTGCCTGTGCTGTATTTGAATGAAATTAAAAAAATATTCGAAATTCTTTTTCTTTTTTCATTTGATTGCACCAAAAATGTTTGCTTTCGAATGAAATTATTCGAATACCAAATACAAAACAAGGGGGAATATTAGGTTTCCATTACATTACATGGCGTATTAAAGAAAGCAAACGAAAGGGGTTTACTATTAACCCTAACAGCAACTATGGCTGGGCTGCAGTAACAACCACTCTAGCTGAACTGCACACAACCCTTAACAACGTAAGTATAACGTCTCATGATTTAGTAGCTGTTGCAAGACATGGTTTTATTTTAACAGTTACACGTAATTTGTGTGGCAAACAAAGTGCTTCTGAGTAGACATCCTTAAGGTGGCAGTTAACAGAAGGCAAAGGGTATGACTGAGCCAAAGACTCTGCCATAATTGTAGTTGCATGGAATATTTTTTGTTGTTGTTGTTACAGTTTTTCAGAAAAAAGTCCTGCCATATAATAAACTATAATTTACATTTTAATTCTCGGTTGCATTTATTCCCCACTTAATAACAAATAAGAATAATAACAATGAGAACGATGATGATGATGGCGATGATGATAACAATGATGACGATATTGCTGAGGATAATAAAGACTTTAAAAATAATGACAAATATATATGGTTGTCTCGTTTTTCTTTTCCACTTAAGCTGATTGGTTCAGTTATGTCGTATTCTCGTTTTCTTTGTATACTTTGTTTAAAAAAATAAACGAAATAAGAACGTACAATAGAAATTTATAAGAAAAATCCAAAACCAAGGTGTCGTATACATAATGACTAATGACAAGCAAACAGTTTAAAGATATGTCTGGAAGACAAAAGAAAATATTTTCATTTCTCCAGGAGCTGACAGATTAAGAGTAGAACGAAAATCTCTTTTGCTGTCTTTTTTTTAATCGTACATTTTTTGCCGTTTGAGTCAGGAACTGTAATATTTGATAGTTATTGCCGCCTTTTCATCATACACATGATGGTCAGCCAGCCATTTTGATATTTCCTTCTGCTATTGTTACGAAAATGGAAAATTCTAGATACTGCTATTTTTCTTTTACTTCGTTTAACATTAAAATTATAAACAAAAGCTACAAAAAACAATGAATTTGTTTACATGATAAACAAGTAAACAAAAAATATACCAAGAAAACACAAGCATAAAGAAATGATAATAAGTAAACAAAAATACAACAACAAACTCTACAACGAAGTACAGAAACAACAATAATGAAACAACGATGTTTACGTTTATAGATAATTCGAGAAAGCGAAGCCACGAACATCCGAACATTCATCAGACTGTTTACGTTGCCATATAAGGCAAGGTAATCGCCGTAGTTTAGTAGGTAGTGTGTTGGCTTATTAGACGTAAAGCCAGGGTTCGAGCCCCAGGCCAGACATCAAAACAAAATACAAAAAGTATTTCTTCGGCGGCTTCCTCTCAGCAGATTTCTGGCAAAAACTCTGAGAGTAAATAAAAATTGCCATGAAAAGTTTATCAAAAATCTGTCGTTCGGACTCGACTTTAAACTGTAGGTCCCGCCACTCATGTATAAAATTAACACACACAACATAAGTGGTGTGAGAAACTAGGTCGTAATCCTGACTGAAAGGTTGTAATGACGAATTATGTGTGTATGCATAAGGCAAATCAAAGCAGGCAACGAAGTGAGTAAAAGTCAGTCAGTCTTGTCTGAAGACGCAGTGTTTGAAGAAAGTAATCGCAGTTTGAAGATTTCCGTTACAAAGATCTGTCGAACAAATTGGCTAGTAATTGTTTACGCAAAAGAATGCAAAGAGGAATAACAAACAAAGCAATTGTTGTTGTTTACATCAAGTTGTGAACAGTGACACATAGAATTGTGCGAACAATGAAGAATTTAATTAAAACTAAATACAAATTTATTTTTATTTTATTTGCAATCTATGAGCTCATATTTTAAACGTTTTTAAAAGGTAAAAACGTAACACTATGTATGTAAGCCGTAGATAGTCGCCGTAGTCAAATCCCAAATGAAATATTAAAAATATTTCTTCGGCGTTTTTCTCTCAGCAGATTTCTGGCAAAAACTCTGAAAGTAAATGAAAATTGCCACGAGAAGTTTCTTAAAAATCTGTCGTTCTGAGTCGATTATCTTATGACCCTGTTTAAAGTCATAAGGACTTTAAGATTCTGCAAGTGATGACAGTAAACCAATCCGCTTACATTTGACATTCCGTCCGACATTCAGGAAATGATTGCAACATTTTTTGAGTTATGAAAAGCAAATAGAAATCCTTCGAGTATATCATAAGAAACTCTAGCGAAGACGTAGTTAAACTTGCCATAGAATTTAACCCACACATGACATTCGAAGAATCCATGGAGCAGCCCATGCTTGGAGAAATAAATTTCTTTACACAAAATAATTTGGAGTCTTGTTAGTGCATTTGTTTTTGGACAAATGAAGACTTAATGTGTATTTTGTAAACCCATTATCTCCAAGAATAATTCAAGAATTACTGAATGTTATATCCGCCACCATATATTGGCTCCATCGGACTGTGGTGATATAAACTTTGCTTTAAGAGACTTCCGTCATAGTAGACTAATAGACAGGGACGCAGGCAATAAGCTATCCTGAGTAGCATTGCACTGTGATCCACTTCGACCAGTACACTATTTTCTGTACTCAGTTTTTTAACTTTTAACCTCCTATTTAAGTACAGGGTTGAGTTGTTAGCAGTAACTCTCAGTAAGGCTCACTGCATTTAAATCCTAACGCAACCTAAACTGTAGACATTCTGGAGTTCTGGACATAGACACAACCAGTTGAATTATTACTTTCTTATAACTTACTGAATACGATTTCAGATTTCCGGGTCGGAAGATCTGGAAGTTCCTAATGCTACCATTGAAGAGCACAGAGTGGGATGTGGTATACATATATAAAAGGTTCTGTTCTTAAACTGCTACTTGAACTTAAAGCTACCTGACCATTCCTGTGTTTCCAATCGGAGTTCATTGTCATTTTTAAAACGGCGATAAAAAATGTTTTGTGTTGGAATTTTTCCTGAAAATCCCTATATTTACTTGCGATTAACTTCCAAACAGATGTCAATTAATGTCCTCCTCATGCATCTATTCACAGAGAAATTTCAAATCATTCAAAGTCAACTCTAAAATGAGTTCCAGCATATAAAAATATCGTACGAGATTACATCGTTAATAAGATGGCCAAGGCTGGCACAACGCTTACAATCTCACAATTTATAAGAAGGCCTAACTTCGTCGACAGCAGTAGCAGTACATGCAGTATTGCTGGACTCTGATGACTTGTGACTTGTGTATTAGAAGAGCGGGACTGAATGCATTTTACTCTTAAATCTCATGACCAGTCATCGCGCGAATCACGGGAATAGCTTCTGTAGAAGCTTGCTTCAATATGATGACATATTCTGTCATCCTTGACTGAAGTTTTCATTATATGTAGAGCTGCAATGCATACATACATACATAATTGGTCATTAAAATCCTTCACTCAGGATTACGATCTAGCTTCTCACACCACTTATGTTGTGTGTGTTAATTTTATACATGAATGAAGGGACCTACAGTTTAAAGTCGAATCCGAACGATATATTGCATTTTTGTATTTTTGATGTCAGGCCTGGCGCTTGAACCCTGGCTTTTCGTCTATTAAGCCAACACACTACCTGCTAGACCACTTCGGCTGCGAAACTTTGCATGGCAAAGAAATCTGCTGAGAGGAACCCGTCGAAGAAATATTTTTTCATATTTTCGTTTTTTGATGTCTGACCTGGGGTTTTAACCTTGGCCTTTACGTCTAATAAGCCAACACACTACCTACTAGACTATGGCGACTGCAATAGCTTAGTTTTCTATAGTTTCGTATAAGGAAACTTAGTTCCCCGGGTTGATTATTGAATATGGCTTAATTGGGTTCTTGTCACCGCCTTCTAACCCAACCCAATGTGAGCTATCATGTCGTCATATTGTTCTTCGTTTGAACTATATAAACACTGTTATTAGCTAAGCTAACTTCTATAGAATTACAATATTTCTAATGAAAAACTAATACACGTGTTGACAAATGTTGTCAGCCATCATAACCCACTCAAAATTAGTGACTGGCCAACTACTTTGGCTTCTTGTGGGCAGACTAGGTAAATTTTCCATTAAATTTTGTTCCCATTTTTTTCTTATTCTAAGTGTATAGCTGAACAGCACAGGACATTAATAAACAACCAGAAGGACTAAAGACAATAAATAAAATTAAAAAAAATAAAATTTTAGCAAGGAAGGGAAGGTACGCACCAAGTAATGGCCACAGAAAAAAAAGCATTTTGAACACTCAACTATAATGATGATAAAATATTAACACAACAATAACAAAAAAAAAAATGGAAAATGTTTCTCAAGGGTATTGTTTTGTTAAAAAGTTAAGAAAAAAAAACGAATGAAAAAAACTTAAAAAAATAAACTTCTTTACAAAGCGTAAGTGTATGTGCGTGCCTGTGTCTGTGCCTGTGTGTAACTTGACCTATTTGGCTCGTTTACAGATTTTTTTCTACGCTTTTTAACGATCGAATGGAAAAAAAATTACGAGGAAAAAACTTTCGAAAATGCTGTGCTGCGTCTCTTATTACCAGGGTGCGTCTGTGTGCCTGTGTATTTAATTTAATCAAGAAAAACAATTTTCATCGCGCATTTTTTCATATATTTTCATATTTTTTTGTTACACAATTTTATTGTCAATTTCAGTTTACTTTGCTGTATAGACCACGTGATGACGAGGATAATGACGTTATGGTGGCATAATGGAAAGCAACAAAAAAAGTGCGAAAAAGTGAATTTCACTCGCATAAATGAATGGAATTAAACGAGGAAAAAGATAAGAAAAAGGAAAATGAAAATGAAAGCCAAGTGATATAAAACTGTAAATAATTTGGCTAATGAATAAAATATTTCGTAAAAATGTTGACAATGCTCGAATAGCAACAACAATAACAACAACAACAAAAAATGAATTGTTTTTTGTTTTATTTCAAACTATTTTTATGGCAATTGAATGAAGTCAAGGTTGTCTCTTAAAATGTTTTTGCCATAGGTTTGGTGTTCCATTAAATTAATTCAACAAAATTTACAAAAATCTCCTCTGAAATCCTTCATGAATAATTAGCGTTTGTGTGCGACAGTACTACGTATATATTGAGCAAATATCAACGAAAAAGTAATCTTTGTTATATTAATTAGGATTTCAAAAGGCCAGTGTAAAATAACAAATTAATTTTGTAGAGGAATTTAATGCATGGATAGCAGGCTAACGAAGTCAAAGGAAACAAGGAAACGGCTGCACAACTTAAAGCTATACATACATACATAATTGGCTTCAGTCAAGATTACGACCTAGTTTCTCAAACCACTTATGTTATGTGTGTTAATTTTATACATGAGTGGTGGGACCTACAGTTTAAAGTCGACTCCGAACGAAAGATGTTTTGAGAAACTTTTTCATGGCAATTTTATTTACTCTCAGAGTTTTTGCCAGAAATCTGCTGAGAGGAAATCGCCGAAGAAATACTTTTTGTATTTTGTTTTGATGTCTGGCCTGGGGCTCGAACCCTGGCTTTACGTCTAATAAACCAACACACTACCTACTGGACTACGGCTATTGCTTTAGAAAATCAAGTCGAAGATTTGATATTCATTCATTATCTGTCCTTATATGGGGTGTGTGGCAGATATCATTGAAATTTTTTATTTGTTTGAAAAACCTATTTAAGCCATTATCGCTCAAATATCCCTCACGACGTCCCTGGATGAGGCACATCCGAAATGTTCAATTTTTACAGACATTAAAGCATAAATTAGGCTAAATTTCTCTGACGGCATTACTTCAAGTGCCTCTATGGTGCGCGGCTTATTCGGGGTAGAATCGAACAATATGGGTGACCAGTTCAAATATCAATGTGGCTTGGCTTGTGGCACCTTCGTTTTGAAAGCACAAGCCGTTGGTGTGCTGCTCATCCAATTTAGGCCAAAATAAGCTGGCAAACAGAGGCCTATAGTGCCAGCCTTTAATAGTAATGGCCTGGCTAACGTCTTTCTCAAAGAAACATGGACCCAGGATGACGCCAGCCCAAAATCCATACCACAAGACGACTTTTCATCCAGATATGGGCCTCAAGATGTGACAGATGCTAATCGCTCCAGACCCCAATCGATGAGCACTCGTCATTGCCTATGACCATCAACGGTGAAACAATGGCAAAACAATGACGCAATAAATGACAGAAAATTTGAGAGATGTAGCTTCAAAAAGATGGCCGTTGTCAAAGTTCCGAAGCCCCTGTTGGTAGATCCTATTTATGGTGAAATTATCCACAATTGCTATGTCCTTTATTCCGAATAAAAGTTTTCAAAGTCTCAACTGTTTTTAGTGTTACTAATGTAGTCGTGTAGGGATACTACAGTACGGATACAATACAATGCAGTGCACTGTCCTCTATCTATATAGGATATCTCGTCCAAAGCTGTTGTTCTGACAAATTTGAGAATGTTGCATGGTCAGCAAGGACAACTCCGTGCCTAGTATCAGATATGCAACCAGGAGTTTCTTTCTGGAATGCACAGGTTACAGGTCCTTTGCATGTGCTCTAATGATTCCATATTATGATCCCAAATCTACATATTACGTTTCAGATAACCCTTAGTCTGCAGTATCTTGTCAAGAGACTATGTACTAAACTTAGGTTATTTCTGGATGACCTGAAGTATCCATTATAATTATCTAAACTTGCCTTGGTGAATAGGTCATATGAGCAATGAGCGAAGCATTATTGCATTATCTACAATCACAGATTTTGGAATCTAATGTGTCACTTACGGACAATGACCACATGTGTGGTAGCCATTGTACACGGACAAATTGTGCCAGGAAACCTACCTATGCTGTAATGCGTCGAACCTGGTCGGTTTATAACCGCAAAAAAATTATCTTCTTAGACCAGCATTCACAGGAGGAACTTGCACATAAAGGCTAGTATGATTGCTGGTCACTGTCTCATTATTGCTTATTTGAGAGGGGACAGGTAATTCACATCAAAGCTTTTTAGGTGTTAGCAATAACATGGAGGAGGATGGGATTATCGATACGTTCCTTCGTCGATGTCCGGCTTTGTTAGTTAACAGAAAAAGATGCCGGTATAGGGACTACGAAGACGCAGTAGCTGACTTATTCGACATGAGGCCATGGTTCAAATCCCATTTCTAACAATAAAACGAAATATGAAAAAATATTTCTTCGGCTACTTCTTCTCAGCAGATTTCTTGCAAGAACTCTGAAAGTAAATAAAATTTCCATGAAAAATTTCTCAAAAATCTGTCGTTCGGAATCGACTTTAAATTGTAGGCCTTGCCACTCACGGATAAAATTAACACACACAACTTGGGTGGTGTGAAAAGCTAGGTCATAGTCCAGACTATAGAGTTGTAATAGACAATTATGTACGTATGTATGTATGTATAGTTGACGTGACTACTGGTCACTGCCTCGTAGTAGTCTGTTACATCTGGGGGCGTTGGTAGACGCATTGTATTTCACCCTGTGCCAAGAGCACCATGGGATTAGATCCACGCGGACAGGTACTCATGTAAAACCCATCGTCGTTGGTCGCAGTCTCAGGGTAGGTTAATGGTAGGTTACTCTTTCGGCGCCGTTCGTCGTGGGTTCTCTGTCGTTGTCGGTCCGAGAAAACTCGATATTTGCGTGCACATTCTACACTAGTAGATTGCCGAGCTGGGTGGTATGCGTCCTTTTATAGTGTTTGGTTGTGCGGTCCCCTATTTTTTGGGTTACCAGTCCCGAACTGTTTGGGGTTTAACTGGTAGCAGACTGCACTGCGAAGCCTGAGGCTTAATTCTGGTACCACGGGTGTCGGGACCCCTAGAGATTCGTCTCTGCCCGACAATGGTGAGGCCCCCTTGTGGTGAGGCAACGTGGTGGCTGTGGTTTAAATACAAATCGCGGGGAGAGCTCAAGTTCGGTGTGGCTTTGCACTCTCAACCACTGTAAAAAAGAGGAGTTTATGTAGTCTCCCACCCCTAACCAAGAGGGAAGTTATGTCCAAATGCATATCTTCGGATTGGTACTCATGTATGGTGATGCAATCAATGATATGCTTATGCTTATGTGGTTGCATCACCGTGCGTTTGGGAGCTGGTAGACGCATTGTTTCCACCCGAGCTTTAAGCACCGTGGGGTATGCCGTTGTGGCGAAACTCACGTTAAACACTGGACTAACGGTCACTCTCTCATTATTGCTTTTTCACAGCAATTACACGAAGGAGGATGAGTTTATCACTAGTTTCCTCCATCAATGTCCGGCATTGTTAGTTAACAGAAAACGATGCCTGCATAGGAACTTTTCAGATAGGTTAAATAACCAGGTGCCTGTAGACGTCTGAAAGAGTTATGGTTCATAAAAGCTTATATTCATTTCAATTATGTGGTTTTATAATCCAATCTTTCGCCAATAATAAGTATGGGTTTATTGGGTTCATAGAAACTGGAATGGCTCTGATTGAGTAGCTTGGTCGACTAATTCCCATATTTTTGGCTGATCTGATGCAGTCGATGTTAGTATGCCACGAGTACATTGCCATCCAATAATTTAAGAAGAGGTAGTTTCCTGGATGTTGGACGTTGTAGTTCAAACAGTTTTAATTGTATGGGTCAATGTTGTTCAATAACACTTCTCTGAAAGCTGTTTCACTTACAACATAGCATAGGGGAAACGTTGTTAGGGAACTGATACTCTTTTTTTACTATTATTCTACCCTCCATTCTCAAGAATAAATATTACAATAGTAGCCATGAGGATGGTCCAACCATAAGGCATCTATGCTTCAAAATTTGATGAACATATGTATTCTGTTCGATTCATAAATTAAATTTTGGTACCTTATATTTACAAGAGTAAAGAGGTCTTTGAAAAATTGTAAATACTCTTGGCCATATAAGTCCACAATCTATTTAAATCATATTGCTTTTGTATCATTTGCTGCCAAAACTTAATTTAAAATGATTATCTTATTAAATATGAAATAAAATTTATTAGAATAAAAATTATAATTTAAGATTTTACTACCACATGTTAAATACACATGTACACACACACACACACACACATACTTTATTAAATTTAAAGATGAATATCTAATGGAGGAAATAATATAACAACAATAGAAGAGAAAACCCAAAACCACCTTAACAAGCATAATGAGAGTGAATGAATGACTGAATGAATGGCTGAATGAGAGAATATTGTCACTCACAGTCATAAAGCAAGTAACAGTGTCATAAACGTATACTTTAAAAATAAATATATACAGTTACCCAGCTATTAATACCACACTAATACAATACAATGATAAAATAATACGTAAAATAAGTATGTATGTATTTGAATAATACATCCTGTAGATGAACTCAAGTGGCTAAAGAAACAAAAGACATTGTGTCTGTCCGTATTTAATGCTCACACATCCTTGTGATTATTATACTCACGTGTACTATTTATTCGCATTCATAATTACGTATGCATAATACATCATAATGTTATTAAATGCATATACTCTTATATACATACATACATATATGGAAAAATACATACATATGTATGCATGCATGACAATGTCATAAGCAAAAAAGGAAGACTTTTTATCACAAATACAATCCATATAATATATGAATACAAGTAATTTATATAAATAACTATGTATACTGGGTGCTAATTTTAAACTTATATTCTGAGTTCTGACTACCCTTCCAATTTTGATTTCGTTGTGATCTAATATCGTAATTTCAAACAATATTACGACACTTAGTTGTTCATCAGAGTGGAATACAGTGAAAGGTAAGGTTAGGTTAGGTTAAGTTAGCGGGTACCTTGCCGTCCACATTCTAGTTCGTTCAATGGCCCATAAGGCCTTTGGTAACTCCCTTGTCATGATCCGTTAGTGAAACACCCCGAGTTGCGGCCCAGATCTTCCAGCGTTCCGTCAAACCAATGACGTCTGTTTTAAAGTGCAGAGCACTCCCGTAAAAGATGTTGTACTGACACAGTTTCTTCCACCTTCTTGCTTGTCGGTGAAACTTCCAATAGTGCAGTGTCTGTTAGAATTTCTGTTACCATGCGAACCATTCTCTTTTCGAACTCAAGAAGTTATCTGGTTTTTCTGCTGCGCACTGCTGGACACATCAGTATTGATATTCGTCAACCAGGTATGTTGGCCACCTACGGTTTATTAAATTCCACGCTGCTTTTTCGAATTTAAAAAAGTATTCTTGTAGTGTCGCCATGGTCTAGTAGGTAGTGTGTTGGCTTATTAGACGTAAAGCCCGGGTTCGTATCACAGGTCAAACATCAAAACTAAATATGAAAAAAAAACATTTCTTCGGCGACTTCCTCTCAGCAGATTTCTGGCAAAAACTCTGAGAAAAAGTTTCTCAAAAATCTGTCGCTCGGACTCGAGGTTCCCGCGGTTTACGTATAAAAATTAACGCACACAACATGAGTGGTGTGAGAAACTAGGCCGTAATCCTGACTGAATGGCCAATTATGTATGTATGTATTCCTGTGGGGTCGCATATATCCCCTCTATCTTCACTTCCTCAGATATCTCCGATCATCTCAGTGCCATTTCGTCCGCCGTTTCCTTTACTTCTATGCCACAGTGGCCCGGAACCCAGTAGAGGTGACAGTTGCGTCGACGCCCTTTTATTTGACGAGGTGAAATACTATCGCTTTTATTTGCTGCTTGACTGTCCATACATATGATCAAGTTCGAAGGGGATAGGTTTCTAGTTTCAATCATACGTACAGCTTGTTCAATAGCATATCTCCGCCTAAAACACACTGGCCTGGTTATGTAATCTGTATGACCCGTTCAGTGTCAGCTTATCGGAAGAGATCCGGATCCAATTCCACATTCCATTTTTGTGCCATTAGTGTAGATCGTTATCACCGATGCTAACTTCAGATATCCATTCTTCCCATGTGGGACTGGTACAAGGTAGTCGCATCTAAAACCCGGGTGACTCGATTCTATTTCATGCAGTATTAAAGAGTGCCCTACCGTACACGGCCTATACATGTTTGAGAACTTAGGCACTCAAGGATAGCCTGTGGCGTGTACTTCAGACCACCCGTAATGCCAAAGCATGCCAACCTTTGTAAAGACAAGCAATTTATAAAAATATTTAATTGACTTCATTTCCCCTCTAAATAATTCATACAGAAGCTAAGAACGTTTTATCTCAGGCTGCCGAGTTTCAGGCAATTAAAAGAAGATATTCTGCGGTCTCTTCTTCTTTCTTCTACTACAGCTTCTGTACAAAGCATCGTGAGGTCTGTGTGCACCCAGAAGCCAGTGCCTCTTTGTAACGAGTTTGCTGTGATATATTCTGGCCAGGTTTAAGACAAATTTTGTGGTGCATATGCCCATATCAGACCAGATATGTCTGGCCTCCCTACAATTTTGCCAAATTGCCATGGACGACCACAGACAATGGACATGTGTTCGCTGAATAGGCTCTGAACCAGCTGGCAAACGGATTTTAATTTTTATTTGATTATTATTTTAAGCGACTAGAGTCTACTTCTGAGTGAATGGATACGTGAATAAACAAAATTGTTGAATTTGAGACAATACCAAGCCACATGAGATCCAAGGGTATCCAATGCATACAGAAGAAGTAACTGTTTGATGTGGATTTGACCTCCAACTAGGTTGGTAAGTAATTGCTGTCAACAGCACGCACTACTGGTCGATGATTATCAACTTCTTTTTGCATGAATTGAATGATCAGGATGCCAACGACATATTTTTTAAACAGGATGCCGCTAAGTGCCTCATTGGATATTCTGCGCGAGCGATTTGATAGTCATCTTATGTAGACGTGATATGAACTGATAAAAGAGGACAGTCCGTCCCATACACAAAAAAGACAATTGCGCGTTATATTAACTTGTTTACTTAACTTAATTAATCATTGCCAGCCTTTAGTTAGGACGACAATCTAGCTTCTCACACCACCCATATTGTGTGTGTAATTTGTATGCATGAGTGGTGGGATCTACAGTTTAACATCGACTTAGAACGACAGACATGAGAAACTTTTCATGACAATTTTATTTCCTCTCAGAGTTTTTCCCAAAAGACTACTGAGTGAAAGTCGCCAGGAGTAGAATTTTCTTCATATTTCGTTTTGTTCGAAATGTCTGAGCCATGGATTTGAACCATGGATTTGAGCCACGAGCTCTTCTTAAATTTACACAGAGAAACCCATATGAAATTATGTTTGTGTGTATGATTTATGGATTTATTTAAGTAGTCGCCGTAGTCTAGTGGATAGTGTGAGGCCACGGATCAAACCCCAGGTAAAACATCTCCAAAACCTCCAACATGATGAAATATTTCTTCGGCGGCTACTTCCTCTCAGCAGACTTCTGGCAAAAACTCTGAGAGTTTATAAAATTGAAAAATAAAAAAGTTTCTCAAGAATCTGTCGTTCGGAGTCGATCTTAAACTGTAGCACCCCGCCATTCATGTATAAAATTAACACAAGCCGTGAGAGAAGAATAGTCGTAATCCTAGCTGAAAGGTTGTAATGACCAATTATGTATGTATGTATGTATGTATGATTTATGGGTACATGTGCACAAAATTTTCCTTTGATTTTCCTTCTGATTTGAAATAAGATCATACAAAATTTAGAATGAGTAAATTCGCATGCCTTCCCTGTACTTTCTAAGAGAACTCAGTTGTAGGCTTCGAAAAATTATCAATTCATTGTCGATTTCTTATATACAACCTAAAATGTATTAACATTTAATATCAGAATAACAGAATCACCATCATCATCATCCCAGAGAATATGTAACCGAAAACCTTCGTAACACCCATTATTATTGCAATATTTTAAAGAACAAATAAGAAGAGAAGAAAAAACCCATTGCCGTGCATACAATATGGGAATAAGTAGTAAAAAAAATAAATACAATCAAATCTAAGTAGGATTATATGAGTATTATTTGTGTTTATGCTTGTGTTTGTGTTTGTGTTTGTGTTTGTGCATATTTGCCTATAGTTGCCACATATTTGTGTTGTGTGTCAAATGTTTATATAGTTGCCATGTTTATCTTCTGCTTCAACTGTAATCCTGATGTATAGACTCATATTACGATTTGAATTATTTAAAAATATAAAAGTAACAACAACAACTATAATGTTTCACTATCTACAGGGTCTTTCCCGTTTTTATTTTATAAAGTTTACAACTTTGCTGAAAATAATTTAAATTCTGTGGAGACTGTCTGACATTTGAAAATCATACTGAAGCTTTGAAAATCTCTGGTAACTGTAATGGCCTCACAGATGCTGTCTTTAGAAAATCAGTCAAAAATTTTAAGTGGACTAGAAAGGTGTAAAACTTAAACCACAGTTTAAGCCCAACATGTTGCCATAAGCAAGGGGACTGAGTTCTCACAAGAGCATAGAAGCAATGCAAGAGGAAATGGAAATTAAAAAATTAAAATGGCGGATCCAATATGACGGTCAAGTAAATCTGATTAATTTTTATAAACCTCGACCGCCATATTGGATCCGCCATTTTGAATTTTTTAAATCTGAATGAAGATCTGTAATCAGAGATTCCCAAAAAACCCTGAGTAACAATTTTCAAGTAAATCTGATTAATTTTTAAGGACCTCCGTAATGTGTTTCTTTTTCTCTTGCACCCCTTGACATAAACCCACCCCCTACTTTAAGGGTGCATGCAAAAAATTTGGCCTGGGGCTCATTTTAAAGAGCAAAGATCAATTGTCAATTTCAGACGATAGTGATGGTTCTAGCGCGTCAGTGTTTAACTCTACAATGTTTCAAAACTGGCAAAAAACGCTATTTTTTGTGGTTTCAAACCCCTTTTTCTCGAAAACATGACGTGATGGAAAGTTTTTGAAACCAGATTCGTGCGCGCAAAATGCCTTCGGAAACACCTGGAGCCATCTTATTTGCAAAACCCATGCAGGGCTCTGTAATTAATGCCGGTATTTTATATCCTCTCGGATTGTATTTATTCTGCTTTTGAAAAAGAAACTCATACTTAAAAGACCATGTAACTATTTGTTTATAAAAATTTTATTTAAATTTTGTTCAACGAAAGAGGAAAAATCAATGTTTCTAAATACATACAGGCAGGCAGTATAGAAAGCTGTCCTCGGCTACTGAATCTTGTACACGAGGCATATGAAAGAAGGAGACAATGCTGGCATATAATACAACGTTGTCATCTTCTTAAGTAAGTAGACAAGAATATTTGAAAGAGAGAAAAAATACGAAATTATAAATGAGTGCGAGAAATAATGTGACATAAATGAGATTGTCAATGTGTAAGTGTGCACTACATAGTATTTAATGCTAATAATACACATACACCTAGACACAGAGGCAGGCACAATTTTACACGCTTACAATTTTCATTCACAGTGTGTTAAATAAGTATGCTACCGATGCTTTAAGTACTTTTTAACACAATTTTTTTCTTTCTTTATTTTCCTTTATTTTTTATTCTGATTCCCTTTAACAGAGACATTTTAAGTCTCACAACAACGAAAACATCTCTGCGATGAAGAATTTTCCATTTCTTTCCCACTGTATGTATGGTTGTAAGTGTAAGGCTGTGTTGCTTTTGCTATTAAAAAGTGTCTGAATATTTTATATTTCTTTCAGTTCCCTGTATAAAACTCCACCATTTTTAAACCCTTCCTCTCTCTGCACATTCATCCCATTAACCTGTCAATTCCTATTACAAGTGTAACCCAACTACCAGTATTTGCATTTATCTTGTGCTACAAAGTTTATTTAAGTCAAGTTTTACACGTTGTTGTATATCGTTAAGATATTGTAGAGATTCTAGGAATGATGCCTGAGGGATCATTGTAGATGGATTTTTTAAGAAATTACATAAAGGGGTAATAAATTTAGATCTCAACTATTGCAAAAGAATATTAAGTTTTAGTATGCATTTCATTTAAGCAGAAAGTTTGTGTTTAAAGTTGAATTAGTTGTTGTTTTTAAATTGAAAAAAAAATTGATGTAAGGATGAGATCTTTTAAAAGACATGAAATTGTCCTGTTAAGATTGCATTCAGATAAAGGGTGCCATCAATCATGGATGATAATAGAAACGAACTTCAATTCCAGCAATAGTAAACCGTGCAAAGAGCATAGATTTCCCAAAAATTAGTTGAAACTAATTTTATTTCATGCCATGTCTTTCACTCGGGGTGAGGCATTCTGTCATTCCCGCCTTTCAGAAGAGCTTTTTTCACATTTAAGCTGAACAGTCTAATATTTAGTTTCGATCTTCACACCCTTTTTAGTGGCCTAAACCCTACCCGCCAGGAATTACTGTTATTGAAGAGATAGTACTGCTCTCCCTCTATGTATCCCTCTAACATCTCTCTCTATCTCTCTAATATCTCCTACAAACCTATCATACTATCAAACTTCAGGAGGGTGCTTAGTATCGCCAAGGCGACAGCCCAGCGCTATCATTTACGTGTTTTCTTCTGAATATTAATGCCTCACAGGTTTCAAGTACGTTTTCTGATGATTCGTTCTCATCACCGCAGAAATAGTTTATTGAGTTCAATACGATCCAACATTTGTATTGTTGCGTTTTTAACTTTTAAAAACTGTTTTGCATTGCCTTTTATATGGCAGAGTAAACAGTTGATGAATGTTCTTGAAGGCGAATGTTTATGACTTTGCCTTCTCGAAATCTCTATAAATGTAAACAGACGATGTTTACATTTATTATTATAGTGTTGTTTGTGTATTTTTGTTTATTTGTTTACCATTTTTTTATGCTGGTGTTTGTTGTTATAAAGGGTTCGCCAAATAACTTTTTTTTTAAAATGCTTTAAAAAAAATACTAAATATTTTCTCAAATTTCTCTCCATGCAGTAGCCTACACCAGAAGATGCCGATTTTGGGAAAAAAATCATCTTTTCAGATGAAGCTCATTTTGATCTTGGGGGGTATGTAAACAAGCAAAATTGTCGCATTTGGGGGACAGAAAACCCGCACGTATACATTGAAAAACCGACGCACCCAAAACGAGTCACTGTTTGGTGCGGATTTTGGTCCAGAGGCATAATTGGGCCATTTTTCTTCGAAAATGAACAAGGAGTGGCCGTTACAGTCAATGGCGATCGTTATCGGGCCATGTTGAACGAATTTTTGTTCACAAAAATTTAAGAGGAGGATATTGGCAACATTTGGTTTCAACAGGACGGCGCTACGTGCCACACAGCCGAAGCTACACTCGATGTTTTGCGCCCTGTTTTTGAAGATCGCATTTTCAGCCGCAGAGCTGATGTCGTTTGGCCACCTCAGAGCTGCGAGACCATTGGACTATTACTTGTGGGGTGCCATCAAAGATAAGTGTTACGCCGACAAGCCGGTGACAATTGACGCTTTAAAGGACAATATTCGTTAAGCCATTGGTGAAATACAGCTGCACACAATCGATAATGTGCCTAAAAATTGGACCGATCGTGTAGGCTACTGCATGGCCAGCCGAGACAGCCATTTGAATGAAATTATTTTCCATTATTAACCGGAAGGATTGCACTTTCAAATAAAAAAAGAAATTTGAGAAAATATTCAGTAGTTTTTTTTAAAGCATTTTCAAAAAAAAGATATTTGGCGGACCCATTATTAAGCAGTACGATAATTTGTAAACAGGTTTATTTACTGCATTGTTTTATTTTTGTAACTTTTATTTAGAATTTTAATGTTAAGCGATGTAAACGCAAAACACCAGTATCAAGATTTTTTATTTTCGTAACAGTAAAAATGCTCTTAGAATCTACTGAGGCTAGTGAAATCATGAGATTATTTCCAGATATCGTAATGCATGAGTTTACTCTTTCTATTGCAATTACGGCATATTATGGCATAGAATTCTGCTTAGTAAAATTTTTTTCCACTTGGGCGCAGAATATTTAACTGTATGACTAAAAGCCGCCGCTGCTGCCCCAATATCTATTAACGTACACTACAGAATAGTTTCACTTTTACAAGCGAATATAGCCTGTTCTCGCTTTTGTTACTAAATTTCATTGCAAAGCATTTCCCAACATCATAAAGCCTATAGGTTTCGTGAGGGGTACAGTTAAGGACAGAATTGTCAGCCGCTTCAGTTAATCGGCCATGAAATCCTCTGATGGAGCTCATGTTAAACTTGTCTTTTATTGTCCTAACAATAATCTATAAAGCTCTAGTCCTTTGCTACCATGTACAACGAACTTAATCCATCAGAGCCTTTAGCTTTCCTGCGGTATTGGTTTTCGTTAATACCGACATACGGTAGTCTTTTCTTTAATTCCATTTGAGCTGTTATTAGATTTGTTCTGCCTAATCAAACAGTGGCTCTATAGTTCACTATTAGTTTAACCAATGTATAGCACGTTTTTTTTTTAGTGAATTATTCTTGTGTTACATCCTGCATATGATTATGAGCCTTCCATGTCAATGGAAGCCAAAAGTCTTCCGTGGAACACCAGTGGATGCTCTCGCTCTCTGAGAGCAATGTAATAGTTGGTCCTGATCCCCCAGTCTGCCACCTCTATGGTCTCATGAATGGATGGATCAGGGGGGAAGAGCAGAGGCGTTTGGGGGAATGGATCGGGTTGTTATGTTTCTAAGTGTCTATGGCCTGCTATAGACAGTGGAAAAACAGGTTGGCTGCTGGGCTTGGATAAGGCTGTTATTGGGATTATTATAGGGCACTGCTGATGCAGCCATTAGATGGCTGACAAGGATCTGGAACAGATCGCAGCCGGACTATTGCAGGGTATGTTCCAATGAGGAGAAGTTGGAGACTATCGAACACCTCCTCTGTAACTGTCTAGCCCTTAGTAGGTTGAGGTTAAAGACCCTTGGCAAGGGCTTCTTTGAGGGTATGAATTCTGTGTCGAGAGCCGACATAAAAGCTCTCCATAGATTCATTATTAGTCTGAGCTGTTTCATGTGTTTCGTTGGTTTGTGTAGTTCCCCTCTATTATCCTTTCCCCTTTAGGACGTTGTACAATGGGTCAACTGGACCGCCGGGTACTGTACTTTTCTCAATTGGCAGGTACACGTCCTCTAATCTAATCCTAAACACCACTGTCGAAGTGGCAAAATGGTTGGACATTTTCAATCGGTTTTCGATTGATGTCAAAATATTGCGTATCTTTAACGTTCACCCACATTTAGTAGGGCGAGTTTATTGCTTTTGACGACACTCTCCTGGTAGTCTTTCAGCAAAAGCTGGAGTCCCATGGGTCATAGTGTAGTCACGCCAGTACTGGATAAAATGAATGCCCATAGCATAGCAAGTGTGAGAAACTAGACTGTAATCCTTACAAAATGGTTGCTCTGGCGTATTTTAAGTCCTTTGGAGTTCCAAGCAGAGAAGTGATTCTAGGTGAAGCCAACACTATTACAAGTCGCCGTAGTCTAGTAGGTAGTGTGTTGGCTTATTGGATATGAGGCCACGATTCAAACCCCAGATCAGACATCTCAAACAAATCGAAATCCGAAAAAATATTTCTTAGGAGTCTGCCTCTCAGCAAATGTCTGCCAAAAACTCTGAGGGTTTATAAAATTGCCATGAAGAAGCTTCTCAAATATCTGTCGTTTGGAATCGAGTATAAGTGGCGTGAGAACCTAGGTCGTAATCCTATATGAAAGGTTGTAATGACCGATTATGTATATATTTATAAAGAAGTGCATTAAAAATAGGACATGCAGACAAGGATGGGCTCGCCAAGCTAGTTGAGCTGTCGTTTGGAATCGAATTTAAACTGTAGGTCCCGCCATTCATGTCTAAGTGGTGTAAGAATCTAAGTCGTAATCCAAAGATTGTAATAACCGATTATGTATGTAATTATAGTGAAGGGCTTTGAAGGTAGGACATGCGGCTCGCCAAGCTAAAGAGTCCGCCAAATAACTTTTTTTTGAAAATGCTTTAAAAAAAACTACTGAATATTTTCTCAAATTTCTTTTTTTATTTGAAAGTACAATCCTTCCGGTTAATAATGGAAAATAATTTCATTCAAATGGCTGCCTCGGCTGGCCATGCAGTAGCCAACACGATCGGTCCGATTTTTAAGCACATTATCGATTGTGTGCAGCTGTATTTCACCAATGGCTTCACGAATAGTGTCCTTTAAAGCGTCAATTGTCTCTGGCTTGTTGGCGTAACACTTATCTTTGACAGCACCCCACAAATAATAGTCCAACGATGTCAAATCGCAGCTCCGAGGTGGCCAAACGGCATCAGCTCTGTGGCTGATAATGCGATCTTCAAAAACAGGGCGCAAAGCATCGAGTGTAGCTTCGGCTGTGTGGCACGTAGCGCCGTCCTGTTGAAACCAAATGTTGCCAATATTCTCCTCTTCAATTTTTGTGAACAAAAATTCGTTCATCATGGCCCGATAATGATCGCCATTGACTGTAAAGGCCACTCATTGCTCATTTTCGAAGAAAAATGGCCCAATTATGCCTCTGGACCAAAATCCGCACCAAACAGTGACTTGTTTTGGGTGCGTTGGCTTTGCAATGTATGCATGCGGGTTTTCTGTGCCAAAAATGCGACAATTTTGCTTGTTTACATACCCGCCAAGATCAAAATGAACTTCATCTGAAAAGATGATTTTTTTTTTTTGCCAAAATCGGCATCTTCTGGTGTAGGCTACTGCATGGCCAGCCGAGGCAGCCATTTGAACGAAATTATTTTCCATTATTAACCGGAAGGATTGTACTTTCAAATAAAAAAGAAATTTGAGAAAATATTCAGTAGTTTTTTTTTAAAGCATTTTCAAAAAAAGTTATTTGGCGGACCCTTTAGTTCTGCTTGTGTACTCGGTAGCAGTCTGATAAATGCTATGCGCTTTGGGGGAATATTTTTACACTTCAACACAATCTGCACTACTTCGAGGTATTTCAAAACAAAGCAACGTGTGCTATAGAATCACCATTCCTCTGTATGTCTCTTGTTATATAGAAGATCATTGGGATCACAATACATTTAAGACGACTGACTACACAATGACAATATAAAACAGGAGCAATTATGATCCCTTTTAAGTAAAAAAAAATGTCTTCTTAAAATTGCAAAAGAAAAAATTCTAATGAACACCATTTAACACTTTCCAAATCGCTTAACTAAACTGTTACGGTTTCCTTCCTTCCCATAAACGAGCATTGCCGTCTCTAAAAAACTGCTTCAACTCAACGACTGTTTAGTTGCAAGACGGAAGACTTTAGAATTTTATTCCCATCCTATTTATTTTGTACAGTTTTTCTCTCTTTTTTTGTTTTTTTTTGTTTTTGCTTCCTTTTTGCTGGCTGGAGAACGAACGTATAGCAATGAAATGGAATCAAAAATGTACAGATAAATACTTAGACAAGGATATGTTTGGTTATATAAATATGGTGGGTAGATGAGGCAGGTTAAAAGAGAGCTTAACTGTGGTGGCTGGTTATGCATAGTGTTCATTGCATACATACACAGATATACAGTAAGATGTATATGGTGATGTTTCAGTTCTGCATATGTTAGAGGCAAGGATGCTGTATTTTAAATGAAAGTGGAACAACAGTAGATACAGTTAACTGCAGATATTCATTTGAGCCAATACACAGACAACCGTATAAGAATACTTAATGTACAGCAAGGCTTACAGATTTAATAACAGCCATATGAATAGCTTTTAAATGTAGCATTATGTTGTGTTACTAGAATTCTGCTTGCAACTGTTTTTGCGAAAAATAATAGCGTAGCTGCTGTTGTCTTACTTTATTTGACAACTCATAGACATTGAGTAAAATACTCTTCAAATTAACACGAGAGTATTTCACACACACACACACATATATATATACGGGGACATATGCCCATAAATATTTTGGGTTTTAAAGGCATGCCAAGTTGAATTAATGGCACGAGAAAAAAACAACTTTTTGTTTTATATTTTTTAAGGATGCATTTCATCATTTAATATCCATTCCTAGGCATTAAATTTGTAGAGACTTTTCGACAATTCCTTTGGTATTAAGCCTTAAAAAGTTTTCTAATGAACTTGTGTCAATTCACAATATGTCATCGCCTGTTAATTGCCTTGCTCTCACGGTTGCCTTTAGTGTCTCTGTAATGCTTATTAACCCTATTGCTGCCTTAGTGAATCAGTGATGCGTGTAAACAATTGAATCAGCATTACAATGTCAAGATACAAGTGCTTATTATTATTACCACCATCACCACCATCATCGTGTCTTTAAAGTGTATTCTACTTGACCTACGCCAATGAGATGTGATACCTTGAAAATCATCTATCGCTGCTCTTATATCTCTCCCTCCTTCTCTCTTATGTACATTTAAGCTGCTGTTAATTATTCATATTTTTTTCCACTTTTCTATCCAACACAATTATTCAATGAAAATGAAAATAATTATTCATGAATTTAATATCTATTGTGAATATATTAAAGGAATACACAAGGATGCTTGTACTAGAAAGGATTTAAAAATTTTTACCACCCATACCAAAGGATAGGATTTCTAGGTTATACTAGAAATCTATTCAGTTGTATACAAATCGTAGTGCATTGTAAATAAGTCAGTATTTGTGGGAAATTTTGATTTGCAACGAACCAAACACCTTTTAAAGTCGTAATCCGGATAATTAAGAAACTTTTCATAATAAATACCCAGAGAAAACCTTCAGGGGCTATCTTACTTACTTACTTAATTGGCCATTAACAACCCGATTAACGGATTTCGGCCTGCCTTAACACATCCTTTCAGGCGCCTCTGCTTCTTGCGCTCCTACGCCAGTTGGTCACACCAATCGATGACAGGTCTTCCTCCATTTGGTCTTTCTAACGCAAACAAGCTCAGAGACTAGTTGCATGATTCGTGGCAGCAACACGTAGCGCGCTTATTGGGAATTTGAGCAGACTTTCTGATTTAGTGCGCTATTTTGCCCTTTTCGAAGTCGACCTGCATTGTAAATTAGAAGCTCGCAGGTTTACAAAGGTATTCTTTGTATTACGCCTGGCTAATTCATCTATTATGGAGTTACCTAGTTACGGGTACGTCTCCGTGTCCGTATAATCTAAAATGTCATACCACTCTTGCTGTCTCGTTAGGAGATTCACTGCAGCCATAAACCATCTTACATACATACATACATAATTGATCATTACAACCCTCCAGTCAGGATTACATCCTAGCTCCTCACACCACTTATGTTGTGTGTAATCATTTTATACATTAATGGCGGGATCTATAGTTCAAAGTCGACTCCGAACAATAGATTTTTGAGAACTTTTCATTTTATTTACTCTCAGAATTCTGCTGGGAGGAAGTCGAAGCCGAAGAAATATTTCATTTTATTTGACCTGGGGTTTGAACCGTGGCCTCGTGTCTAATAAGCCAACACACTATCTATTAGACAACGGTGACTTAAGCTAATATGCATATAGCTTCCATCGTTAAATTAGAATCCAGTTTTGGTGTTTAGTTGCCAGAAGTTATGCCAATATTCTTTCCACAGACATATTCATCCTTAATAAAACTTATCGTATCCTATTTGGTTGGCAATTCCTCCCGAAAAACGGTGCAGTAATTGAGTAGTCTTATGAAGTAAGCTTTGCCTGCCAACTCCGAAAAGATTTCATTGAACTGTGGTTCCATCTTTTTTCAACGAAGTCTTTAACGAGCTGAATTTCATCGCCTTCTCAAACATTTCTTTGCGGTATTGTTGTTCTGAATTTCCTTGAGAAGTCATAGCATCGCATCTTTTCTTTAGGATCTACGCATAATCAATATTTAATCAGCATCATTGTCCAGTCGCCAAAAGATGCTGACTAGTTTAAGCTGATAAGCCCTAACGATAAAGGTCCTCTTTCTGCTGGAAACGTTGGTATAGTACATAAGGGATCACTAACAATGATGCAAGTGGTCGTTTTTAGTCGGCTTTAGTTGTCCTGTCAATGTATCCGTAAGTTGAAATAGGTTTGTATTCTCCTGTATAGATTCAATGAATCATCTTAGGCTTGAGACAACATTTTTCATTTTTTTAAACATTTTGGAATCGCCGTAGTCTAGAAGGAACGGCGACTGCCTCTCAACAGATTTCTGGCAAAAACTCTTAATCGTTCATGAATAAAACTAACACACATAACATGGGTGGTGTGAGAAACTAGGACGTAATCCTGAATAAATGACCAATTAATTAAGTAAGTAAGCAAATTTTGGAAGATAGTGGAGGCTTTGTGTAGCCTCTTGAGTGCGTTCAGTTTCCTGGACACCTTACCCCCCAAATAAGCTCCAAGAAATGCTTCCCATTTTTCAGGATTCACAACTAAGTTGCGATCACTCATTCACATCCGTCAAAAAAACTGCATTCTTTGGCTAATAGGATTCGCGAAACTTCTCGTAATTGCCAGAAGGATGTTATTCGCATGGCCAATTGCCACCCCATTTCTGATCTATTCTATCAGTTCAGTTCTTCATGACAAGATTTCATAATAGGGGAGGGTAACCCCCTTGTAGAGTCCTACTCCCTATCCATGACTATATTTCGTATGGATAGTCGTCGTAGTCTTGTAGGTAGTGTGTTGGCTAATCAGACGTAAACCCACGGTGCAAAACCAGTTCAGAAATATCCACCAAGACGGAATATGAAAAAGTACTTCTTCGGTAACTTCCTCTCAGCAGATTTCTGGCAAACACTCTGAGAAGTTTCTGAAAAATCTGTCTTTCGAAATCGACTTCAAACTGTAGGTCCCGCCACTTATGTATAGGATTAACACACAAAACATTAAACCTGACTGAAGGGTTGTAATGATCAATTATATATGTAATAGATAACTGAGTAGAATAATAAGTGTGTATATACTCGACTTTACGGATGTTTTTGGACACAGCATAGATGTCGCAAATAACAGTGTATGCAAAGACATGAAACGATGAAACAATTTATTCGAACGTCCCCGGCCTCACACTAACCCACCCTCACCCGACCGCGGAGGGCTCGTGCCCATTACGTAGGGACACGTACACACTACAGTCTGGACTGTAGCGGGTAAGGGAAAAGTAATGGCAACGAGAACATAAATTAGCTACAGAACTTAATCACAAGCTGAATAAAGTAACAATAAACATGAACTACCTATGAAAAGAACGAAAATACATTTTTGTATAATAATTTACAAATTAATGCCAGCATATAAGCTACGTTTTATATTCCAAACACTACAAATAAATTCAATAAAATCATAATATAAGTTAAAATCCTTACATAATCTACGAAAAGGAAAATTACATCCATAGTTCGTTCTATAAAAATCTAAAGAAAGAGGACGATAGTGCCGTGAAAATCTTGCTGGAATACTGAAATTCAGGTTACAAAGCAAGAACTCAGAATCGATATCACCTTTAATCAGATTAAAAACAAAACAAACCCCTAAAACAGTCCTTCTACGTTCCAAAGTTGGAAGTTTAAGTAGATTATCAAACCTAATCTAGCCTCATATGACGGAAACCCATTGGCATAATCCCATCCTAAGCCACGTAAACAGTATAATAAAAACTGATTCTGCACAGACTCTATTGAATCACTATGACAACGATAGTACGGATTCCAAATAATAGACGCATACTCCAAAATAGGTCTAACAAGTGAAATGTATAGCAGTCTCGTTATATAAGGATCAATGAATTCCCTAGCCCATCTTTTCACAAAACCAAGAACAGCCCGAGCCTTGCCAATCATCATACTAATATGATCAATAAAAGACAATTCATATCCAATAATACTCCCAAATCAAGAAATGTAGTCACAGTTTCCAAGGGGCAAGAATTAATCACATAAGTGGACGAAATTACGCCCCCGCGAGAGAAAACCATGCATTTACATTTCTTCAAGTTAAGATCCATTAAATTAATTCTGCACCAAGTTACAAACAAATCAATATTTCGCTGAAGAACAGCCTGACCATGATCATCATCAAAAGTATAAAATAATTTAACGTCGTCAGCATACATCAGAATATTACAATCAGAAATAGCACAAGGAAGATCATTAAGAAACAATAAGAACAGTAAAGGACCCAAATGGCTACCCTACGGAACACCAGAAGTAACATATACAGTCTTAGACAATACATTCCTAAACAATACCCTTTGAGTCCTAAGGGAAAGGTAGGTGTCTGGTCAACGATGAATAATATCAGGAATACCGATTAATGAATGTTTAAGAAGCAAAATTCTATGATCAACCCTATCAAAAGCTTTACTGAAATCAGTATAAATTACATCAGTCCGAGCTCTGGCAAGAAAACCCCTGAAAACATATGTAGTAAATTCAAGAAGATTATTGACAGCCGACCAACCTTTCAAAAAACCATGTTGGAAAGGGGATATTAAAGATCTCGTATTAAAAAAGAGATAATCCGTCACCAGTTTCTCCATCAACTTGGGAATAGCACTAAGTTTGGCAATACCACTGTAATTGGAAATATTGGATTTATTACCCGACTTATGCAAAGGATTTCTATGAGATCTTACAGTTTCTGAACGCTTGAGGTCCTGATATTCTATGAACGATACTCAGCTGCCGTGTATATGTATGCATAAACAAAAAATTTGAGAAAAGACGTTGGAATGGCGATTCATCTCCCTCAATAGCTAGTACATAACAACTAAACGCATCTGCCTATTTTTGGAGGCGATATAACCCTTCCTTCAATATATCCAAGTCAAGCGAAAAATTATTTGCATTAAATTCACTTTAAATGATTCGTAGTCTTTTTTTATACATAATTTCGCAAGTAGCCAAACCAACCATAAAATTGTGGACGCATTTGAATATTTTGTTCGCTGCCGTTTTTTGTAGTCCTTATTGTAGACATATATGTATGTACATATGTATGTATGGTATGATGTAATATTTGTTTGCTATCCTCCGCTCTATATTTTATTAAATTAGTTACAATAACAACAACAAAAAATTATAAGAAATTTTGCGGACTCAAATAAACTTGCGTCATAATTTCCATTGAAATTAATAGGCTTCTCTCTCCTCTATTATTACTTGGAACAACAAGAAAAAGCTAATTTCCAGGAATTGAATGCAAAAAAAAGAACGAAAACTAACAGGAGGACTATTTGATTGTGAATCTAAAAATGGCGTAACTCATGGTAGTCCATACAAATGGAATGAAGAGAGAGAAATTGAAAATGATAATAATTATCGTACGAACATTTGTACAAACTGACAAACGGCAAAAAAAGTTTATAATGGAAATGGACATATGAATGTATGCATGTATGAAGGTATATAATAAAATAAATGAATAAGCATATGTATGTAATGAATTGTAATCAAATGAACATGTAAATAAATATGCAGAAAATATAAGGCAGTGCGTGTTTAATAAGAGTGAAGATTCGAAATGTATTTGTGGCCTATAACTGTAATTTAATTTATTTAATACAAACGAAACACGTTTAATGGTATATAGGTAGGCCGATTGCTAAGTCATTAGAATATTATATTCAATTCGGAACCCTACCTCTTAGCATTGAATCTTCATTGTTCTCTATTATTTGCTAATCACTGTAATTCAATAAAAGGTTTGCAGATTTAGCTTTGATTTGATCAGTCTCCATGTAAATTTAAGTAAATCGCATAGCCGAGTGCCTTATGGGTTTCATTCAAGAGTAGAAAATTATTTTGTTAATGCCAATTCATCATTTGTGATAGTTCGATGCCACATCTGTACTCAATAGGCTACACAATGCCTCGATTACCTTCCAAAATTTACTTACGTACTTAATTGATCATTACAACCCTTTAGTCAGGATTAAAACCTAGTTTTTCACACCACCCATATTGTGTGTATTAATTTTATACATGAATGGCTCAGAGATTTTGCCAGAAATCTGTTGAGAGTCAATCGGCGTTCGTACTAGACTACGGCGACTCCAAAATATTAAAGAAAAATGTTGTCTCAAGCGTAAGATGGAGAACTTTATTGTTAGAGCTTATCAGCTTAAACAGCTTAGTCAGCATATCTTGGTGACTGGACAATGATCCGGATTAAATATTGGCTACGCATAGATCCTAAAGAATAGATGCGACGCTATGACTTTTCAAGGAAGTTCAGAACAACAACAACGAAAAGAAAGGTTTGAGAAGTCGATAAAATTCACCTCGTTAAAGACTTCCTTGAAACAAAATAGAACTGTGGGCAGTGAAATCTTTCGGGAGGAATGAAAGGATGAAAATGTCTGTGGAAAGAATATTGGCAACTAGACACTAAAACACTGGATTCTAATTTAACGAACGCCTAGGTGAATAGCTTAAGTCACCGTTGTCTAGTAGATAGTGTATTGGCTTATTAGATATGTATTGGCTTAGACATCAAACCCTAGGTCAGACATCTCGAACAAAATGAAATATTAAAAAATATTTCTTCGGGGACTTCCTCCCAGCAGATTTCGAGCAAAAGCTCTGATAGTAAATAAAATTGCCATGAACATGTTTCTCAAAAAATCTGTCGTTCAGAATCGACTTTAAACTGTAGGTCCCCCGTCACTCATGTATAAAATAAACGCACACACAACATGAGTGGTATGAGAAACTAGGTCGTAATCCTGACTGAAGGTTTCCAATCACCAATTATGTACATATGTATTGTTAGAATTAATGCCATCCAGATGTGAAATATCGTTTGTAACCGTTCGATGGCACCATATTCTCAAGGTATTCCGCAAGCAGCATATAATTTTCATCACACAGCAAAGCTTATTTAACTCATGATTTAATTATATATTGTTCGTTGGATAGAGTTCGTTCAATTTCTAGACTTTGTACAGCAGATGACGTCCACTATGGTGCCTCAATCATATGGTGAGATGCTGCCCATATAGCAAAACTTTGGATGGAATTGTTTAGCGTGTGCAACACAGAACTTACATACATAATTGGTCATTACAATCCTTTAGTCAGGGCAACAACATAGCTTCTCACCCCACCCAGATTGTAATCCATGAGTGCCGAGACCTACAGTTTAAAGTCGACTCCGAATGACAGATTTTTTGAGAAGCTTTTCATGGCAATTTTTTATTTACTCTCAGAGTGTTTGCCAGAAGCCTGAGGAGAGGAAGTGTCGAAGAAAATTTTTTTCATATTTCGTTTTTTTTCGAGATAAGCCGAAACACTACTTGTTAGATTATGTCGTCATCAAAACACACTGAGAGCATATATAGCTCAGGGTGATACCACAGTTATCAATTTACTCATGAGAGACGGTAGCTAGAGTTTAAAGTCGTTAAAAAAATAACTGATTTTTGAAAAACTTTTCATGACAATTTTATTTATTCTCAGCGTAAAGTTAGCTGAGAATATTTTGCCGAAATTAAGATTTTTCCATATTTCGTTTGTACACGGTGTCTGAAACAAGTGTTGAACCAACCAGAATAGACTACGGCAACTTCTTCTATATAAGTAGGGTAGAACTGATTTGTAAAACATACAATTTGTAATTACATACATACGAAACCTAGACACTTACAATTCCAGACACTTATAAATTCAATCACTTTTTTCAAACACACTGTAAGGAAAACATATAATTTCACTACAAAAATAATTTAAATGGGACACTAGGCGATGATCAAATTGATGAAGTAGGACAGTTAAAAAAAAAGATTTATTATCACACAAAATGAAATAAAACAAATAAATAAATAAATTAACGATGTGAAAAATTCATTGCTGACATTGCTAATTAAACAGAAAAAGAATGTTGTCATCATATCTGAATTTAATATGGAAGGACTTGAACGCAGGATACGTTTTATGGTGAAATCATAAAAAAAAAAAATTTTTAAAGGATTAAAAATTTATAAAAGCTTTATAATAAAAGATTTTAAAACAATTTAAATCTAAAGAATCATTTTCAATCGATGCTACAATAATGAAACTCGTTGGCACATTGTACCTTCTAGTCATTCCTCTATTTTGAAAATTGACCCAGTGGCCCCATCGAACATCGATTATCTCCATGCAAAATATTGTCTTGACAGGGGTTTTCAATCTCTGATTCCGAGTAGGGATGACTGGTACCTTAATTCCGTCCCCCCGGAAGTCCTGGGCATCTACACGGATGGCTATAAACTCGACAATGCAGTTGGGAGCGGAGTCTATTCTGGGAAACTGGAGCTAGGCATCTCTCTCCGGCTGCCGGATTACTGTAGCGTGTTTCAGGCGGAGGTGATGGCCATTTACCGGGCCGTTCAATGGATTCTCGTCAACGGTGTTCCTTTTACCCGCGTCTCGGTCTTCTCTGACAGTCAGGCCGCCATAAGATCTATCGGGTGTGGTGAATAACTCCAGGATCGTTAGGGAATGTCTTCTTCTTTGTGAGCGCTTTAGTGTCTCACTGGTCCGGGCCCCTGGCACAGTGATATTTCGGTGAACTGCAGGGCCGATGAGCTCGCCAGAGCTGGTGCACTCGTTCCAGAATCCTCTTCGGCGGAAATTCTTGCGGGACGCCAACCTATCCTAGGTCAATGAGGAGTCCTACTCCACTGCTAGACTCACTTGGCCCCTGATGGATAGAAGGCGTACAAACCAGTTACTTGGACTTGGTCGCGGCATCATCTCAATCACAGTGGCCATGCTTACAGGTCATTGTGTTATGGGCAGACACGCGAAAATGATGCGGCTCCTATTTAACGACTTCTGCCGTGGATGCAGATCGCTGAGGAAGAGGAGACTGTTTTCCAATTTCTTTGTCAGTGCCCGTCTCTTGCTAGGGATTGACAAAGGTTATTTGGCTCTCCATTTCTTGTCAACTTGACGGAGCTATCGTCTATTGATATCAAGGATATAGCTTCGTTTATGAAACTTTCTGTCTGATTTTCCAGTGTAGGGTAGTCGTGATTTTGATGTGCAGCCCTTGCGCTGACCAACTTCTTCGTCTTCCTTGATATTTTTTTTTTTGGTGGAACTTGGTCAGTATAGGGTCTGCGTTCACCTCGTGGCATCACAAAGGGCCGCTATTCGTGCTCAGGTGAGCTTTTTGATATTAGAGCTACCACTCCGACCTAACCTAATCTACAATAATGAAAGCGAAAAAACATTTTGAAAAAGAAACTATTCAAAAATGTATTTTGCACACGTCTCCAAATCATTCAAACATTACATACATACATACATAACTGCCCGTTACAACCCTTCAGTGAAGATTACGCCCTAGTTACCCACACCACTTATGTTGTGTGTCTTAATTTTATCCCCGAGTGACGGGACTTACAGTTTAAAAGGGACTCCGAATGACAGATTTTTTTGAGAAACTTTTTCATGGCAATTTCATTTGCACTCAGAGTTTTTGCCAGAAATCTGCTGAGAGGAAGTCGCCCAAGAAATATTTCGTTTCATATTTCATTCCGTAGGTGATGTCTGAACTGGTGTTTGAAGCATGGCCTTACTATGTCTGCTCCTATTCAGTCTATTCTTCAGGAAATCAGCACAATTGTTCGCTCTGAGTTGAGTGCCAATCGACAGTGTCTACTATCTGAGAAACTACAATGTAAGTGGTTACTTACATACATATTACTGGTTAGTAATATTGACAAATTATTTGAGAAAGTACATACATACATACATACATAATTGGTCATTACAATCCTTCAGTCAGGATTACGAACTAGTTTCTCACACCACTTATATTGTGTGTGTTAATTTTATACATGAAATTTTTGAGAAACTTTTCATGGCAATTTTTATTTACTCTCAGAGTTTTTGCCAAAAATCTGTTGAGAGGAAGTCGCCGAAGATATATTTTTTGTATTTTATTTTGATGTCTGGCCTGGGTCTCGAACCCCGGCTTTTCGACTAATAAGCCAACACACTACCTACTAGACCACGACGACTTGAGAAAGTATGGCAATTAATTTTAGGTCACAGGAACAACACTGAATTCATAAGGATCATAAATGCAGAAAAAAAGAAAATATGTTCTGGTAATAGAAACACATGTTATAGGATATTACCCCAACAGTTATTATTGTACATATATGTAGCGGTATACTGTTGTAGAAAAACATGAGTAAGTCTGGGCCTATTGTAAGCCATAAAAAATAAATAAAAACACACAAAAAAAATATTGTAAAAACAACGACTACAACTAGAATGTCGATGAAAGCAAAAATCAATTTTTTCGTAAAAAAAAAAGAAAATCGAATACCAAATTGACCACGAATTTTCTTTTTCAACAACAATAACAACAAATTGTTTTATTTGCTGGAGACAATAAATATTTTGTTTTTTCTTTTTGTCTTTTAAACATACATACCATATACGTACGTACATACATATATGTATTTATATATGTATGTGTAAAAAAAAGCAAATCAATAAACTCATGTATTTGTTTAAAGAAATTTTATGTGTTTGTTTATACACATGCTCTCTATGTCTTCTTGTCTCTCTCTCTCTCTCTCTCATAAATACTCGTTCGACATTGTATATGTGAATTCTTTTACATTTTGTTTCATATGCGTTTTTGTTGTTACACACACATTATTTGGTTTGACTAGTTGGTGGTTCGATGACTAGCGGTTAACTGGCGGTTTCAATGGACTGGGTGCTGAGCTGTTCCGGCTGATAGAATTGCCGACCGAATGACTTTGTAATGTGATACAATTGCTATGGCAAATACACGTGTACGTTCGTATTTTTTTTTAATCCATAATCCATATTCATATGAGAGAAAGAGCAAAAAAACAGTGGTGGTGATAATAATGGGGGGACTAAAATATATCTCGAGCTTGCAAAAGAAAAGTAACAGGAAAGGGTTTTTCTAAAGACCAAATATCGACTTCAAGTATGATTATGTGCAACCGTGCGCAGTTATTGTAACAAGGCAATTCCTTTGTTTTGTTTAAATGCCCATCATTTGCAACTTTAGCCGAAGGCATTTTGGCTCATTGTGATGAGAAGATCATAACCAACATTTTTTCAATATTTTTAACGCCTGTGTAGAGTGAGATCAGCCTTTATTTTTGAGAAAGCCGGATAATCGTATTGAAGACGTTGCATTGTGCCGTTTTCTGTCTTCTGTTTCTTTAGGGTGACTTCTAGTTTTTGGAAAGCTGATGCCTTTAGACTGTGGCTTTCGAGTACGATTAATGAAAACGAAATTTACAGTCACTGGGACAAGGCGCTATTCGGTTATCACTAACTTCTTTGCCTCAGAATACAAAATTAAACTTGATTGACATGCGGTTCAAAAAAAAAAAACATGCCACACGGCTCGCGATGCCGTTACCTCTTGACAGACGAGTTTGTGAGCAATTGATCTCATATTCAATAGCAGTTCATTGGCCGCCAAACTTTTGCGATTAGTCCCCACTATTGTATGGATAGACAAGCCAGTCACAATTCCGGTGCCTCAAAGACACAGCAAGCTTACAGCAGTTGTTACACGAGGATACAATTTTATGTCATACTCACACTGGATATTTGAGAGGCGTGAGTGCTCACTGCGAAAATAAATTGTTGTTTCAGTAATCATATATTACAAAAGAGGAGAGGGTACCAAAAAGTACAGGGTTACAGACGATATGTCACAGGGCATTGCAGAATGCTATACACGCTGATATATTAAGTTTTACGCTCACCACCGATACGTTGATTGTAAGATATGTGGTTAACATTGTTGGTGGTGGTACAAAAACGGCTTGAAAATATATGGAATTTCGAACGACTTCAATTCACATGGGATCCAAGAGCAATCAATGCACCACGATAAATTCATTCTGTGCTCCATATTTCTTACAGAACGACGGTTTCCAGGCCATTACTATGTGACTAAATTGGATAAAGTAAACGTCAACGGTATGTAGCTTCGACAAGATGGCGATAAAAACCACACAACTCATGCCACATCAGATATTCTCCACGAGCTATTTGAAGTTTCAACGGTATTCAAATAACTGATTAAAAAACCGGTCCTCAAAGCCAACATAATCCATGTCATTGGACAAATTTAACCACTGTTATGGAAAATTTAACATTTGGGATGAGCTCCACCAATATATATTTTACACATACATACATAATTGGTCATTACAACCCTTCAGTCAAGATTACAGCCTAGTCTCCCATAACACTTATGCTGTGTTAATACCATCGTTTGCCGAACGCCAGATTTTTGAGAAACTTTTCATTGCACCTTTATTATATTCTCGGAGTTTTTGCCAGAAATTTGCTGAGAGGAAATCACCGAAGATATATTTCTTTTCATATTTCGTTTTGATTTTGAGGTCAGCCCTGAGGTTTGAAGCGAGGGCTAAACGTCTAGTAAGCCAACACCCTACCTACTAGACTACGGTGACTTCTATTATATTCCACTTATAATGGCATTAATAGGTCTTACAAGCGAATAAAAAATTTCAATTATATATCACACACACTTTGTTTTATTTAAATTTGAAGAAGGAAAGACTGAAGAAGGAAGGACCACAGGACACTATATAACAAACATGACTTCATATCTGCCTAATACTTAAGCGATGGTTCTGATTTAAAATATTCACATATGATTTCCACTGAACGATAACACAATTATGTATTGCTACGTTTTTAACTTTTAAAAACGTTTAAAATATGAGCTCGTAGATTGCAAATAAAATAAAAATAAATTCGTTTTTAGTTTTAATAAAAATTCTTTATTATTCGCTCTATTCTGTGTGCCACTGTTCACAACTTTTTGTATACAACAACAATTGCTTTGTCTGTTATTCCTCTGTTTACACCTTTTGCATAAACAATAAAAATCACTAAGCAATTATACGACAGATCTTTGTAACGGAGATCTTCAAACAACGATTACTCTCTTCAAAAGCACCGCGTCTTCACACAAGACTGATTAAACTTCACTGTCTCAATTGCCTGCTTTGACTTGCCTGATGAATGTTCTTGAAGGCGAATGTTCATGACTTCACCTTCTCGAAATCTCTATATATGCAGACATCGTTGTTTTCATTTATTCATGCCGGTGTTTGTTGTTGTATATTTGTTTACTTGTTTACCATATTTTTATGATGGTGTTTGTTGTTATATTAAGAAGTACGATAATTTGTAAACAAGTTTGTTTACTGCATTGTTTTGTTTTTGTAGCTTTTGTTTATAATTTAAATGTTAAGCGATGTAAAAGCAAAACATCAGTATCTAGATTTTTCGTTTTCGCAATGCGCGGAGGGCATAATAATACAAATATAAGGGAGGAAATGGAGGCGGATTGCCCATGATATCTGCAATAATACTGATAGTATCACAAGAATGACACGAGAGTGGAATCTTTAAAAGTCAAGACACCAGATAATAAAAAAACACTATGTAAAGCACTTTTGAACACGCTATAGTTTCGACAATCATGCGGACCTTCAGCCGACTACCGTTCAATAATATGTTTGAAAATTTTATAACTGTGTCTAGTCTATTTTAACAATTGTTCAACTGACTGTACTTTACTGACTCACTCGCCTGCTTTGCCTTGCCTTTTGTATGGTGGAGTAAACAGTCTGATGAATGTTCTTGAAGGCGAATATTCGAGACTTCGCCTTCTAGAAAACTCTATAAATATAAACATCGTTGTTTGATTATTATTGTTTGTGTATTTTGTTTACATTTATTCTTGTAGTGTGTGTTGTTATATTTTTGTTTACTTGTTTACCTTTTTTTAATATGCTGGTGTTTGTTGTTGTATTTTTTGTTTACTTGTTTACCATTTTAATGTTAAGTGATATGAAGCCAAACACCAGTATCTAGATTCTTCATTTTCGTAACAGTAAAATACAAACACTTGATGGTTGAAGTTCTATAATTTACCGAACTATATATTTTATTGTCTTATTAGACGTAAGACCACGGTTCCATCCCCATCAAAACGAAATATGAAAAAATATTTCTTCGGCGACATCCTCTCAGCAGATTTCTGGCAAAAACTCTGAGAGTAAATAAAATTTGCCATGAAAAGTTTCTCAAAAAATCTGTCGTTCAGAGTCGACTTTAAAACTGTAGGTCCCGCCACTCACGTATAAAATTAACACACGCAATATGAGTGCAGTGAGAAGCTAGGCCGTAATCCTGACTGAAGGGTTGTAATGATCAATTATGTATGTACGTATGTACATATTTCTTTCAGTATGGAATACCCTTTCGAATAACTTTTTTATGCCACAGAATTTATCATTTAAGAGTAAAGAGTGAAATACTCAACTATTTTACAATTGACACAGCGACAATTGCAATTGCCATCGTAAATGACGATTTATGAAAATTGCAAAAAAAAAAGAAGAAAAAACGATTGTAAAACAACTTCATTATTTGCAATTGAGTGAAAAGACAACAGTAGTTAAAATTAATTTGAAATGATAATATGAATTGAACAGAATGCAAAAGAAAGAAAACTGTGTGTGATAAAAATTAATTTAAATTCCATATGGCAAATAAGAACGGAAGGAAGTAAGGAAAGAAAAACCAATAAAGGAAATGAAATGAAAGTCAAATACATTAAATGATGATGAAGATAATACAATACAATACAATACAATAATAATTTGTTTAGACCATAACAAAACAAGTCAATAATTTTCTAGGTAACATACAAACATGTAAATCGCCATGAATGCGTAGATAATGCAAGTGTACGATATAGTATGGTGTAGTATAAGCAATGCAAACGACATCATAAGAAATATAATTTGAAAGTGTTTTGAATTTTATTGAAATTCAAATTTACAGCTCTCATGTGTAAAAATGTTTTCTTTCATTGTTTAATAAACTACTACTACTGCTGCTGCTGTTGCTGCCTGTGTTGCTGCTACTACGCTGTTTATGTAGTTCATAGAAAACACATGCGTTTAGGTACCAACAGTACGTATGAGTAATATGAACATGTTATTGTCATTACTCATACGCCAGAGAGAGAGAGAGATAAGAATGAAGAAATTTCTCCATTCAATAACAACCAATACAATAATAAAGTAATTTTGAAAATTATCGAAATTAAATGAAAATGATTATATTTCTTCTTCTTTTTCTTTGACCATCACTCAGAGACGAAGACTATAACTCTTGCAATGTTTAGTCTCGCAAGTGAAAATGATAGAAAATATGTTTTTCACATGTGAGCGGATTTCTTTTTTTAGTTATATCAGAGGTCGCCGTAGTCTAGTAGGTAGTGTGTTGGCTTATTAGACGTAAGGCTATGCTTCAGATCCCCAGGTCAGACCTCAAAACTAAAATATGAAAAAATATTTCTTCAGCGACTTCCTCTCAGCAGATTTCTGGCAAAAACTCTGACAGTAAATAAAAAGTGAAAAGTTTCTCAAAAATCTGTCGTTCGGAATCGACTTTAAACTGTAGGTCCCACCACTCATGTCTAAAATTAACACATACAATAAGAGTGCAATGTTTTGTTTTGGAAGTAAAAAAGGCTGGAAGTAGATTTTTTTATCAACCAACACTCATAGTAAAACTCTCATTCATGCAGTGTATTGTGTTGGATCTAAGAAAATAGGTTGGGGAAGAGAGAAAAGATGGGATTTGGGACATTTGGGAGACTTGAATCTATTTATATCGTAACAGAAAATACTTGTGCAGGTAGACCATTCTACATGAGAATAATGCGCCTAAAGAACTAATTTTCCCTGTAATTCATAGTGAGCTGTTTAATCAACCAGTAAAAGACCAGTCTTACGTAAGAATATATGATTCTCGGAAACAAGTTCCTTTGTTTCGCTACACTAGAATCCAATGTACTACCGATAGAGTAACGTTTACCACACAGTTGTGGGTTTTCTGCTGACTGAATTTTGATCAAAAGAAGTTAATAATCATCGACCTGTTGTGCTCACCATTGACAGAGATAATCTAGTTAACGTCGTTCCTAAAAAATATGAACCGATGACGCTACCAGCCCAAAACCTCCACCAAAGTGTGAGTTTTTCGGAATACTTTGGCCACTTTTGGATTTCATAAGGACTGGCATCGTCTAAAATTCGAACATTTTGTTTTTTCACGTACCCATTCATCGTAAAACGGACATCATCGTTGAAGATGATTTTTCGATGAAATTTAGTGTCAGTTCTCAACACACAAGCTGTCTCCCAATAATTCCAGAACCACATATTTGTTACTGTTGGTAGAATAATAACAAATCAATGAAAAAAGTGCGCCCATAATCAACATATATTTCGGCATAAAGGTATGGCATGATTTAGTGATTAAGTTGCTTAACCATAAAGACAAACATGGCAGATTTTAATGCAGAAAGAGAAAAACAATTCCCATTGCGGTTGTTTCGAATTTTAAGAAAAATTGAGACGTTTCCTTAACCAAATAGCTTCTGCAGAAGCCTTGTAATACTCTGAAGAAAATCACATCATCAACAAGCATTACAAGGATATCTGCTTCTTTGCGAAGGTACACACAACGAGGGACTATATAACCTGAGCCAGTATAAATTTAGTTAACCTAACACAAGAGCATTTAAATACTTCACCGATTGGAAAATGGGAATTGGGGTGGTATTGGACTGTAAAAAGGAGATTAACAATTTCTATGGCACAGTACGCATAATAGTTATCAAAGGATGGTCGGAAATGAGAAGAAGAACATTATGGTGAAGAGGTATTTTACTACTGCCATTATACATTCTACTTTATACTATATACCCTTATATTTTATAAGCTATCCAACCCTACTGCGCTAAAAAATCCCAGTATGCTTCTCGGTGTCAACAACGTTAATTCAATGCCCAGCATCTGACATGCACCCATGTGTTTCCTTTTGGAATGCATTAATGCCTCATAGGTTTCAGGTATGTCTTTCTATTAGTGATTTTAATGATCACAGAATTTACATATTGGACTCGTAACTATATCCATTCTGAATAAATGTGCCCTACTTGGAAGACCGTTTACCAACTGCAGGTTATTCCGTGTTTAGTTTGATGCATGATTCAAAGCTCCTTTTATTGAAAATTGCTAACAAGTCTAACAAATAAACTAATATACCAGAGTCACCTAATTTCTTTTAGAACATTAAAATCCAGTCTAAGAAACGTCACGGCACAGAAAAAATTACAAAGATATTCTGGCTCAATTTAGAGGAAACCATGCGCATTCTAAAAGTAACTGCGTTGGTTAATAATAATAAATGCAGGGCATATAGAGAGCAGAGATCAGCAATGAATCGTTTTTCGCTACTCATAAGCACTCATGAAATTTTGTATATAAGTGAGTCAACAATATTTAAATTTAACTATGTACTCTGATTCATACGGACTCACTGCAACGTTGATTTATAAGTACAGGTTGCAATGAGTATGCGTACAACGTTGACATCAAACTCATACCATTCGAAATATGTTGGATTCCTAAGCCTACTCATTTAGATTCATAACTTTAGAAAAATACTTATAATACTTATAAATGATTTGAGCGACTCGAATTGTTGCATTTACAAGAAAAGAAAAAAGACACGCAAGCAAAAAAGACAAATGCAGCAAGTAGAGTAAACGCACAACCTTCTAGTGAGTATTTTGGTGTTCCTACGCAAATCATACTTATTTTGTGATTCTTGAGTTATGGAGAGTCGAAACCAACAACATGATACGTGTTGTTAAGTATGAATCTTATTCATATTTCATACTCTAAATAGGAGTAGCGGTTCTATGATATTAAAATAAGTATGAATGCGTATAAGTATCAGAATTTATGAGTACGATTTGATTCTACTCATATTTCTACTCATTGCTGACTTGTGGTAGAGAGAACATCAAAATAAAAGGGCAAACCATACCAGACACAACTAATCTCAGAGGAACTGGACTGGAAGAAATTAAGATCTTTTCTAAGGGATAAAAATTTCTTATGGACCACATGGTTGATATCTCCTAATGGTGAGCGCACAACATGCCGACATAATGTCTTAGATGTATACCCGAAAGGCCTGTTATTTTCTATCCCAATGGTTAATCTCCTGCCATTCAAACTGCCTATCTACTTACCCACCAACCATTGGAACCTAACAGAGTTCCTCACCATAATATAAAAATAACAACACAATACATACATAACATACTTAATTGGCCATTACTTTGGCCTTCAGTCAAGATTACGGCCTAGCTTCTCACACCACTCATGTTGTGTGTGTTAATTTTTATACATGAGTGGCGGGACCTACAGTTTAAAGTCGACTCCGAACGACAGATTTTTCAGAGTTTTTGCCAGAAATCTGCTGAGAGGAAGTCCCGAAGAAATATTTTTTCATATTTCGTTTTGATGTCTGACCTAGGGTTTGAACCTTGGCCTACAAACTACCTACTAGACTAGACATTTGCAAAAAAAAAGAAATTATCAAGTTCAGTGACCTGTTCTTTATGGATATGAACTTTAAAACAACAAAAACAACAATTCATGATAAAGGAACATTTTTTACCCTTAAGAACAAATCTGTTTTATACTTAAGAACAAAAGTGTTGACTCACTTATGGCACTCACTGTATATGTGTACTACATGACCGAAAATTAAAAATTTTATATTTAAATATGCTTTTAAAAAAGTTTACGAATTAAAAAGCTTATCGATAAAATTCCATAGTAATTATTTTATTTAAATGACTACAGTTTTGATGAGAAAACGAATTAAAAAAAAACACACACACAATTTTTAAGTGTGTGTTGAAAAAGTTACAATTTTTCCTTGGCCAATGTTGTCTATAGAATGTCTGCCATGCTAATTAAGTAAAAATCGCTGCTTAACAACAGCAACAAAAACAAAACAACAATAAAACAGTTTTCAGTTAGCAACCATAATTGTTGACCACGAAGAAAACAAAGAACAATACGTTGTGGAATTTGAAAGAAAAAATTAAATTTTTTTTTCTTTTGATTATCAAGCATAAGTTCTTATGGGAAGGAAAGCTAAATAATCGAAACCCAAATATAGGAAACACCTGCTTTGAATAACGCCATTATGCCATAGGCTTTTAAAAAGGGGTACTAAAATTTTTGTCAAATTTAATTAAAATTTTAAGGACTTTAATTAAATTTAACAATTTCCCTACAAAGCCTGTAGGCAATAAGGAAACAGCGAAAAAACCTATGAATTAAAAACCAGAAAAAAAATTGAAAGGAAATATGAAACGTTAAAACACTTTTGCTGTTTAATGTTCTCTTTACTCTAATAATTGCCCAGGGGGATGTAATTTTTTTTATTTTTATTCTAAGGACTTAATGTTGATTTTTGTTGACGTTAAGGCTTACAGCCTTGCTTGTTAAGGGCTATAGTTTTGCTTTCTTCTGCTGTAAAGCTTTGATCATAAATTCCGTTGAAATATAGAAAGCATAAAAGAAAGAAAGAGGGAAAGAGAGAGAGAAATGAGGAAAAAAATATGAATATTTACTTACTTTTATACTCTCATTTAGTGTTACTCTTCCTCTCTTGCTCTTGTTTTGACCAACAAATTATTTTTTGTTTTTATTTTATTACACTTTCTTTGGCTTATACATACAAACATACACCTTAAAAGTATGCAATAAAACGCACTTTTTCCTTTTTTTTTTCTTTACTCACTTAACATAACATGCAAGCACAGACATGTTCATATTTGTTGGTTTATGGCTTATGCTCGTATACTTTAGTGGATATGACACCATTTATGCAGGTTAATAAAAAATTCTTCTTTTTCTTTAATTTCTTATTTTCCATGTATTACACACACATAGACACACACTCTCTCTCTTTGTCTAATTCTCTCTCTCTCTCTTACTCTTTCTTCGTTTGTTTAGAATATTTTTTTCTTATTTTATTACCCGTAAATACCAGCTGAATTAAAATGTTTCTTTTTTTTCTTTCTTTACACTCGTAAATTTAAAATACCACGCACACACACTCACACTTTAGACATTTGAAATAAACAAACAAACAAACAATCAACCAACAACAGCATACAATACTTCCTCTTTTTTGCCCTCACTCTTGTGTTGTTTTCTTATTAAGTCCACGATGCGTGTTTTCTTTAAAGTTGTTTTCGTCCTCTTTTCTTTTCTTTTTGCTTTCTTTCAAATGTTTAATTTTCTTGTTGTTGCTACTGCTGCTGCTGCTATTATTATGCGTATATTGTAAGCAAAAATAAAAGAAAATAACAACAACAACAATGTATTGTTGTTTAGCTATCCAATATTTTAAAATTTCTTGTTCGTATTGCTATTGCTCTCACTTTTTCCACTCTCGTACTCTCCTTCTTTTTGCTTTAATATTTCCTTGTAATTGTACCACTTTTTTTAATTTCGATTTTTTATTTCATTTTTCCCCCTTTTGCTCGTTGCACTCGTTGTTATTATGTGTTGTTGCTGTGGTTGTTGTTGTATTTTGATTATTACTGACTTTTTTTCTTCTCTTCTTCTTTCTTTTTTTTTATATATTTCTTGCACTTGTTTTCCTTATTATTTTTTGTAATTTTTTTTTTCAAATCAAATAAATCTACACCAACCGTAGAGATTTTTCTTCCGTGTTGCGTTTGTAGACGCGTTAAACTAACAACTGACTTATGGGTTTTATGTTCGTCATTGTCAATTTCTACTTGGAGCTTTCATTTGCTCTCTTTCTCTTTATTTTTTGTTTTTTTCCACATGCCTTTCTTTGGTAGCCTTAAAACCAGCAAGAATACTATCCTCAAATATGTAAGCAAAAGGGGGTGTCCAGCAAGAAATCATCTGTAAATTTTGTTTCCAATGGATTACAAAAGCTTTTTCAGTTGAGATATGTATTTATTCACCAGACCTTACGAGGCTTTCATGTTTTACAAAGCTTTTAAGTCTATCATAGTAGTTAAGTAAGGACAACAACCATTTCATAACAAATAATAATAATAACGGTACTTTCATTCTCCCTTATTTAAAGCCATTAATAAGGCAATGAAATCTGTGTACAGAAGTGGTGCTGTCCCCTGGCTCCCGCAATCGCCTCAGAAAAACTTTTTACCACCATTGACCCATACGATTTGATTAATTGCAAAAACCGAGTGAACTAGTCTGTGAACGGCAAGCAAAACGCTAACCGAACCTACCTAACCTAAATGTCTTGATAGAGGCATCTACAAGATTTCATTAAAAAATATTTCATTGTAGCAATATATCCGTCTGCAATTATTATTTTCTATTCTAAAGCTCCACTTTACATACATACAATACATTACAACCCTTCAGTCAGGATTACGACCCAGTTTCTCACACTAATGTTGTGTGTGTTAATTTAAGCCAGGGTTCGAGCCCCAGGCCAGACATCAAAATAAAATACAAAAGTATTTCTTCGGCGACTTCCTCTCAGCAGATTTCTGGCAAAAACTCTGAGAGTAAATAAACCTGCCATGAAAAAGTTTCTCAAAATCTGTGGTTCGAAGTCGACTTTAAACTGTAGGTCCCGCCACTCATGTATAAATTTAACACACACAGCATAAGTGGTGTGAGAAACTAGGTCGTAATCCTGACTGAAGAATTGTAATGACCAATTACGTACGTACTATCTACTAGACTACGGCGACTTCAAGGCTCTTATCTTACATTCCTTAAAAATACTACTGAAAATACTACTGAAATTGGTTGAAGAAGAATATTTTTTATCAAGGTATTCATTTGAATAATTAATTTCCTTGCATTGCCCTAATTGGACCAAAGACAACCAGCAATCCATTAACCACTCAGCATTATATCCATTAAATATAAATTCTTGATGCGGTTTCCACGCTGATTCTTTGAGTATCGAGGCATGCTAAATGAATTTTGTTGCTATGGTAAGGATGCTATGCTATTTTCTTATGTCTTCTCACGATGTATTTGCATTGCAATTTAATTTCTAACGGTATTCTGAAGCTTTCAAAGCTTTCTCTCAAACAACCATTTATTCAACAATAAACTTTAAACAAATTTTCCAACTTACAATTGGACGACCTATCCCAACAGTAAGTTGAAAAGCTTGCTTTCACTCTCTTTAATGCGGTTAATTTTTGTTCAAAACAGGATTTCCAAAATCTTAAGGTGGATTCAGCGCCGTTTAACTTATCACAGCCAATAATCACTGCCCCCCACCATAAAACAGCTGAAATCCATAGAAAAAAATAGCAAACAAAGAAAAAAGGAAACAAAATGGAAAAAAATTTAAAATCCATGCGAAAAAGCGGCATGTTGACGTCGTAAAAAATGCTTCTTCTTGTTTAGTCAGTGCTACCACATGCAGGCAGTGATTTTTACTCTTTCTTAACACATCGACGAGCATGAATAGATGTTCTGTAGATGAGTTGGTGTGTGGACAGTGTTTTTCTATCACTCACTACTAGTTGTTGTTGTTTAATATTAAATGTTACTTGACGTGTACAGTACAACAGCATCAAGTACTTGTCTATGAAGTGGTAAGCACATACATATGTACATACACTCTCGTATACAGGATTAATAAACAAACAGAATAAAACGTGCTCTTAGATTTTTAAATATGTGTGCTTTTGCTTGTGTATGTGTATGTGTAAGTGTTAGAGTTTTCTTTCTTTTCTTTATGTTGGAATATTGGAGAGTATATAACGGTAATGCAATAACAGTTTTTAATGAATTACTCTAGTCATCCATGTGTTTCAAATAGAAGAGCAAGAGCAGAACAATAACAAACTGTAATCACACTGCACGTCATTGATCAGAAAATTACAAGTATTTATACGTACAAACCTATGCACACAAACACATGATTTTTTCACTCGTAAAACGCTGTTATTAAGCAATTTCTAACAAATCTTTATTTGCTTTTCATTGTTGTTTTTGTATGACATTATTACTATGATGTAAGAAGAATAGAAAAAAAAGAAAACAATCGTGCTTGTTTTGTATTTCATTTCATTTGCAACCTGGTAAATTGTGTCAAAGTCTCTTTATTTTTCTTTCTCTTTCATTTGTTTTTTCTTTCATTTTTTGTATTATTTTTCTTTACCTTGCCTTTACTTTGTCATCTAAAGTTCTGGTTTTTTTTGTATTTTTTCTACGTATTTATGCAATCAGAACGGAACATTACTTCGCTTCTTAAATTCGCTGTAAAGTAAGTCCACTATTTTGTTTTTTTTTCTTTCATAAACTTTTCGAAAGGTTTTCTCTTTCTGTTGAGTAGTTTTTCATTTTTGTTTTCACATGAACTATGTAACGGTGTAAATAGGTTTACAGGTCATGTTTGTGTTGAACATCCGTCTTATTTATGAAATTTAGATTCAATAATAGAAAATGCTTACCAATTATTACGAGGGCTGCAGCCAGTAAAACCAAATAAAGCCAGATTATTTAGTTCAATTTAAGAAAGATTCAAAATTTAAACTGTTGACTTGTTAGTAGAGCATTTTGGTCAACATAATCGACCTAGCAAGCGAGAAGTTCTTTAGTTATTGATCGTTTTTGCTATTCAAAACCGTTAACAAAAAAAAAGGTACCTACAGAAGAGCAAATACTGCGGTTGTAGCACAAAGCCTTGAAGAAAACAACAAAAAACGCGTCTTTGACTACGTGTTAAAGATATTGACTTACATGTCCTTAAAACTTTATACGTAGAAGAACGATGCTCAGTTGCGTCTTACATACATACATATATAATTAGCCATTACAACCATTCAGTCAGGATTACGGCCTAGCTTCTCACACCACTCAATTTGTGTGTGTTAATTTTATACATGCGTGGTGAGACCTGCAGTTTAAAGTCTACTTCGTTTATGAGAAACTTTTCATGGCAATTTTATTTGCACACAGAGTTTTTGCCAGAAATCTGCAGAGAGGAAGTCGCCAATGAAATATTTATTCATATTTTCGTTTTGATGTCTGACCTGGGGTTTGAACCGTTGCCTTACATCTAATAAGCCAACACACTACGGCGACTTCTTCTGTCCTATTTTTGCTAATTCGTGAAATCGTTTACAAATCACGATTACCTTCATTAAAATTGATAGTTTGAAGAGGTTTACCAACATCACCACTCCCAATTTCTTTTGAAATAAACATGGAGTTGCCATTATATTGTATTGTATTGTACCATTTATTGGAATGTATTGTACCGTATCGTAGCGTATCCATTTATTGTAATGTATTCTAATGTGTACCATATCAAACCATATCGTATCAAAGTAGAATATGTAAAAATAATGTTGGACCGCTGATGCAAAAGGATACGGTATGCAGTAATTATGCAGGAAGAGGACTGCGGGAGCCATTGAGTTGCTAGCAACAGTCGGGTGGGGGAGTTCCTTTCCTCGCAAAATCTGTCTACAATACAAATTTATTATAGACTCCCTATTTTGTGATGATGTTTAAGGTGTAAGGTCTGGGATGACTAGATTCTCAATTAAGTCGTTAACTATGCCCCAATCTAGTCATTTTGTTAGTTTAACTATGGTTTGGGTTAGTCAAAACTGTCAGATAAATATCATCACCTCTGTTATTGTTGAGGGATGTTGCCTCATAACCCACGCCTTCCAAATTTCCTAGGCAAAAGAAAGTATTTTGTGGAGACCCCAAATTTAGATCTACGTCTAGTACTAATTTATATCTTCACTGTCAGAAAATGTGATGAACGTCAGCGAGCCCCTCTCAAGTTTTGTTTCCAAAAATTTAAGAGCTAAACAAGCCTTGCTTTGGTCCTGTTTACTTGTCTCTATGTTAGTGTGATTAACCTCCTCTGGACTACTTTTTGGTTGACTATGTTATGCCGAAACCAGCAACTCTTGAAACATAGGAAGCTCTTATTGAAGCCAACATTTATTAAATGAAAAAGTAGTCGAATATTTTAACTATTGGAATGGAATATGCAAATAATAGCCGCAGAGGACGTGAGCCTAATTTCGTGTTCAAAAATTTAATGCCATTAAAACTACATACCATAATAAGATTTACATTTTTAATACTCAAGCTCATAAAAATATTACCCGATGGATAATCAGCGATTTTATGTGGAGAGCCTAAAAGGAAATTCAGATGATATTGAATTTCCAACAAAACTATGAGTGGCTAAGAAACTTGAAGTTCATGTATTTTGTGAAACTCCGTGTCCCACTGAACTATGATCCATGGTCTTTGGTAAACCCCCTGGATTACCGAGAATGAGAAGAGAGTTGGGATTTTTTTTTTATCAATAAATTCTATGGACTGGGAACCGTGCTCTGACAGAATCATATCAAGTCACTTCAGAATACACAATCGCTACATACATACTTCAGTCAGAATTACGACCTAGCTTCGCACACCACTCATGTTGTGTGCGTTAATTTTATACGTGAGTGGCGGGACCTACAGCTTAACGTCGACTCGAACGACAGAATTTTGAGAAACTTTTTCTCAGAAATCTGCTGAGATGAAATCGCCGAAGAAATAATTTTCTCATATTTCGTTTTTATGCCTAACCTGGGATACGAACCCGTCTAATAAGCCAACACACTACCTATTAGACTACGGCGACTTTTACATAATCGCTAACTTCCTCCAAATAGCGGAAATCATTTATGGACACGCGAAACAAGTGTGGTGCGGACTATGAAAACAACTATCTCACTCACTTATAGACAATGCCAGCATGACAAGCTCATCTATAAAACGGAAAAATCATAACCAGGGAGAATTTTGTGTGAAAAAATTTGACTCACTGGAAGCCTCATGACATTTAAAAAACTCCAACACGATTTTGAAAACCTAGGATGCCGGTGACCACTAGGAAACAGTGGACTTAAGAGAGAGCGGAAAAGATCCAAAGCAGCTCTCAAGTATGTCTATAACTTTAATAAGTAAGAGAAGATAACGCGCGGAGTTAAGAAAAGCAAATTAGTTGTAGATCTGGTTCGGAAACGAAAATCTTTGTATTTGCACTAGACATGAGTAGATCCTCGCGATATACCGAAAATAGCCTACACCATCAAATGCTAATACATTCACATTATTTTTTCTTTTTTTGTAAGCTTATTATTGAAGACATCGCCTTAGTCTCGTAGGGAAGCATGTGGTTCAAACCCCAGCTCAGACATCTTGAACAAAACGAAATATGAAAAAAAATTCATACAGCGACTTCCTCTTAGCAGTTTCTAGCAAAAACTCTGGGATTAAATAAATTTGCCATGAAAAGTTTGCAAATCTGTTTTACGGAGTCGACGTTAAACTGTAGGTTTAAAACACATACCATGGATGGTCGCCGTGGTCTAGTAGGTAGTGTGATTGCTTAATAGACGTGAGGCCTCGGTCTCTCCAGCAAAACGGAATATGAAAAAATATTTCTTCGGCGACTTCCTCTCAGCAGATTTCTGGCAAAAACTCTGGGAGTAAATAAAATTGCCATGAAAAGTTTCTCACAAATCTGTCGTTCGGAGTCGACTTTAAACTGTAGGTCCCACCACTCATGCATAAAAATTAACGCACACAACATACGTGGTGTGAGAAACTAGGTCGTAATCCTGACTAAAGGGTTGTGTAATGACCAATTATGTTATGTATGTATGGATGGTTTGAGCAGCTGGTTGTAATCCTGACTAAAGGGTTGTAATGACTAATTAGTTAAGTACTTAACTGGGGTTGGCTCTTGAGGGGTTCTTGGATATATTGCCAACTTTGTAAGATGTACGATGATAATGTTAAAGTTTTAGAGAATCTAATAAAATTTTAATAGAAAGTAAACATCAAGCAGTAGTGGCATGACTCGGATATCGGCCACGCAAGGATCCTGAGGTAAGTTGTAGCTGTCGGGAGCAGTCATTATATGACACCGCGGTGCGACTTCACGAGGGATTCAGGACATCGGTTCCGGACAACAGGGTCTGGAAGGGTGGTGTGACCCACCTGTTAAGGGACTCCGTACAAATCTACACCGACAGTTCTAAGCTGAACGGAGCTTTGTCAGTGGAATTTTTTCGGTTTCGGTTGGAATAGCTCAGTCTATAGGACTGCCAGACCACTGCAGTGTCTTTCAGACGTAGGTGGTGATCATACAGGCTGCGGCGAGTATTATTGGGGACGGAAGGATCTCCAAGCGGAACGTCACCATAATTTCTGATAGCCAGGCGGCTATCAAGGCTCTGAGTTCGGTGTCATTACGGGCCATTGCATTATGGGTACGCATGCGAGGCGCATTGGTCTTGGACACCTTGCTAACGACTTCTGCAGAAGCTGCAGAGATGAGGAAGAGGAGGAGACTGTCCCTCACCTGCTGGGTACATGCCCGGCTCTTTGCCAAAGGAGAAGGAAGTACTTGGGTACTTATTACATGGATGATCTGGAGGAAATGTCAAGGATTGACATTGGCAGCTTAAATCGCTTCTTCAGCAGCTCCAAGTGGTTTCGAGACTAGGGGATAACGGATGACTGTGATAGCACAATGGGCCCAATGCGGCCTAAGTGAGTCCATCCAAAACTTTTTCTTGGATGGGCAGCCACCTCTACCTACCTACCTACCTACCTAAGCATCAAGCAGTAAGTGATTCAGTTTATATCTGATCTAATAGAAATCAATCGCATTATATTTAAACATCTTTAGAGTTAGATGTTTATTGCTGAAACAGAACAGCTTTAAATCTCCATATTCCATCAAATGACGTAATAAACATGCTCCTAACACTTCATAAAACTTGATAGAGTTGGATGAAGTCCTTATTTGTTTTATCAAAAGTAAATTATCTTACAACACACACACTTACAGAGATAAATATAAAACTAAAGGCACACAAAAAAACAAATTACAAAGAATCTCTTGACTCTCTCTCTCTCTATCTATAGTTAAGCGAATGTTTAAACCAAAAGTCAAAATTCTCCTTAAAACAATGCAAATCATCACACCACTAAATCATTGTACAATGGAACAGAATGGCTGAGATCAGATGCATAAAATTCATGAAAATACCGCAGGGTATCGACACTTTAAAACACTTTCAAACAAAAGGATTTGCATGCAGGCAGGCAGGCTGACAAACTATTTTCAACTGATACTGCCTTAGCTTAGTTATGCGAGCAACTCAATTTCTATTGCATGATTATGTGTGAATAGATGTTCTTCGTAATGCGGTTGTAAAAGACAAAAGCCTTTACAAAAAAATGTTTCTGCATTAAAAATTCCAAAAAAAAAAACTAAAAATATGCGGCAATTTGGGTATTGAGTACAGCAAAGAAAGAAAGAAAGAAAGAAAGAAAAAAACAAAAACGCTTTATAGTCAAAAATAATTGATTAGCGATTAAAACCAAATCGAAACAAAAGAAAAGTCAAAAACAATTGTTAACACAATAAAAGTAACGAATTGAGAAATAACCCTCTTGTGTGTAGATTCAGCAAAAGATTATGAACAAAAAAAATTGCTTTTTATTCTGAATATGAAATACAAATAATTATACACTCAGAAAATATTGATTCGTAAAAAATTTACAATGAAAATACAAGAATAAAGCTGGAAAGAAGACCTATAACACTGATAACAGCAGGCCAATAAGTGCTGTTGCTCAGGAAGCATAAACTACCACGGAGACAAGAACTTTGCAAAAATTGTAAGAGATAACCCGCAAAAATCGCCAAAAACCGCCTAGTTAGAAGCAGTATCGGGTATCTTCTTACGTAGACTTAAGAACAACTCTAGAAGAGTCTTTATTGCGAGATTATCCACTGTGTATACCCTGCTCTTATATTATACTAAGGGTCCTGACGTTCAAACCTAGATCACCTGAAATAACTACACTTATTAAGAAATTTAAGACTGGAAAATTGCCTGATGTCCGTGGTATTGTAGACTCGGAGGAAACAACAGAACATACGTATATACTCATTTATCTTTGAAGGGTGCACTCACCATAATTTGAAAGCAAGGCGATTTGCCCGTTTGATCTAATTTTCCTGGAATAATGCTTCTCTGAAGTCACCGTAGTCTAGTAGGCAGTGTGTTGGCTTATTAGACGTAAAGCTCGGGTTCGTAACCCAGGTCAGACATCAAAACGAAATATGCAAAAAAAAAATATTTCTTCGGCGACTACCTCTCAGCAGATTTCAGGCAAAAACTCTGAGAGTAAAAAAACCTGCAATGAAAAAGTTTCTCAAAAATTTGTCGTTCGGAGTTAACGTTAAACTGTAGTTCTCGCCACTCACGTATAAAATTAACGCACACAACATGATTGGTGTGAGAAGCTAGGCCGTAATCCTGACTGAAGCGTTGTAATGGCCAATTATGCATATAACATATGTATGTAATGCTTCTCTGAATACCAACAACTTACTTGATTGGTCATCACAAAACCCTTTAGTTAGGACCCAGTTTCAACCACTAAACATACTATGTGTATTAATTTTATAAAGGAGCGGCGGTACCGCACGACAGATTTGAGAAGATTTTCATGCCAATTTTATTTTACTTTCAGAGTTCTTTAGCAGAAGACTACTGATGGGATGTCGCCGGAAGATATATTTTTTCATATTTCGTTTAGGTGGAGATGTCTGACCTGGGATTTGAACCGTGGCCTCACATCTAATAAGCCAACACACAACCTATTAGACTACGGCGATGGCACAATGCTTGTCTCAATACTAACAACTTATTTAATTGGGTTTTACTACCCTTAAGCTAGGATTACAACCACCTTACATATTATGTGTGTTAATTTTATCCATGACTGGCGAACAACAGATTCAAGAAATTTTTCATGGCAATTTTTTTGTACTCTCAGAGTTGTTTGCCAGAATACTGGCGAAAGCAATATTTTTTCATATTTTATTTTTGTTTTGAACCACAGGCTCTCGTCTGAGTAGTCAACACATTACGGCAACTTCGGTATTAATAAGGTTTCTAGGACAACTGTTGTTAACAAGAATAAATCAGGTCAAGATCAAGTTGAAACCTTTAATACGTGGAGATTAAGCTGATTTTGCGCTCTTGCATCGAAGACATCAATACACATGTGTATACACCATGAAAGAGCATAGTACGACGGCTTCAAAATGGCAGATATTCTGGAAGCTTCAACTGAACATTCAGTGTCAGGCAGGACTGCATGTAGTCTCCAAAATTATTTTAAGTTTTTCTTAACGATTTTCGATCATAGGCGCTAGACAGTGAAAAATGCGATATTTAATGGACCTTCTTGAGGATCTTGATTATGCCTACGACCACTGCCAAATACTATCTCAAAACAACGAACAAAAATCCAAAAGAATGGTTTTAAGCAAGAATTTTGATTCTGATGAAGAATTATGTCGAGTTCAGAGTTCTGTGCAAGTGTACTGAGTAGTTAATGTCTGTATAAATTCAGCATCGCAAACAGATTAACTTCTTAAAAACGTAATGGATTGCAACCAGCAAGGTACAGAAAACGTGATAACAATGGCATTAAATGTCGAAATTAGGGATTCTGAGAAACACTGAAGGAAAAAAACGCCACTGCAAAGAATAAAGAGAATTGAAAAATGTGTGTGCTGTTAAGGCCACAGAACTAGTGGGAAAACTTACGCAGAAGAGCTTAAGAGTGGTAATTTTAGTATGTAGATAATCTGGTCTAGGAATGTAAAATTCAGCTAAGCGCTCTTATGTGACCTTATCGAATTAGAATATGCTTCATTCCTGGTCATTGCGACGCTATTGGTAACAAAGTAGCTGATAAACAGACAAAATTAGGATGAACTTTGACTGCAACGTCAGAAAAAGAAAAGTTTCAATTTAAAATCAAGCATGAAGATACAAATCGAACAATACTTCGAAATTTTTTGTAATTTTTTTGTTTCATTTTTATAAACTGGCAATGAAACAATTTTAAAATAAAATAATGGTAATTTAGTAATTTAAATTTTTCAATGTACAGTTGCTTTTGATGCTCACTGTACATACATATGAACTTATCGTAGTATAGTAAGTAGTATGTTGGCGTCGGTGCTCGAACAATTCTAAATAGAAAAAAATTATTGCTGTGAGAGAGAATAAAATTATGATAAGAATCGATACCTTTCGGAGTCGATTTTAAATTGTATGTCCCTTCACTCATGGATAAAATTTATACATACAACATGGCTGATATGAGAAGCTATGTCGTAGTCCTACAACAGCGTGGACATGGCCAACTGAGCAAGTAAATATAAAATGAAATACTTATGTCTTGATGAATGAATTTTTCTGAGTGTAATGTGCTTTCGCAATGCATTAATAATTGCCACAATAAAATAATACTTACTTAATAACAATTGCAATCTGTTTATTTTCTTTTATTTTATTTCATTTTATTTTATGGTAACTACAATATTGCCAAATTGATTACAATGCTGCTATAAGCAGAATAAATATTCATAGCAAGTACTGCCCCCAATGCACACAATTATGCTTAAGTTGACACTTTTCTAAAGTATATAATCGCTGTTCATTCACAGTTTATCATTCAGTTTTATATTCACCTTCACATCATATTCAATATTAGTTCAGTTACTCCGTTCAGTCCTTCATTTACTCAATCGTTATGAAATCGTGTGCTTTCGTTGTTATAGCCCTTTGCCTGGCTATTATTGTGCAGGCTGATGATGCGCAAGTTGGTTCACCGTATAATGGTGGTGGTAATAATGGTGGCTACGGTAATTACGGTCCTGGTCATGGTAGTCCTCCTGGTCCTCCTGGTCCTGATCCTATACCTGCTCCTCCTTGCCCCAAAAACTATTTGTTTAGCTGCCAGCCTAGTCTACAACCTGCTCCCTGCGCTCAAGGTGTTCCTGGTAGCTATGGCGGTACTGGTGCTTTCTCGCAAAATTATCCTGTTTACGCTTTGCAAGTTCCCCAATATGTCAATGGATATCAATTTCATTAAAATTATAAATTGAAATAAATTTTAAGACATTCCTATTGAGTTCGTTTTAAAAATGTTATAAAATAAGCAATAACAAGTGTGGTGTAAATAAATGAATTATAACCTCAAAGCTAACGGTGGGTGTTTTATTTAAATAGTACTTCGTAAAAAATTGTAGTCCTCATATATACTGTATAAATATAAAAGAAGGTAAGGTAGAAGGAAATAGTACTTTTTAAAATAGTACTTTTTGAAATAGTACTTTTTTAAATGGCACTTTTTGAAGAATTATATTCTCTATGAGAGAATTGAAAGTTTTTAGGAAGTGGATGTAAAACTGATTATTAAGGTCATTTCAGGTACTTTTTGAAATGAACATTTCTTGGACTTAATAATCTATCCTTTTTGTTCAAATGTGAAAACTAAAAAAGGATATGTCATAAATTCAGCTGTCGTACTATTTTATATCGTATTTGGAAACAATAACACATCTTCTGTTGAGATGAATGCTGTAATGGTTACTCTATTGTACAATAAAATTCTCCAGTACGCTCATTTCATAATAGTTCTTAAAGAGTTTTAATTTAATCTGAGTTAATTTTCTTACTTACCTCAACGGTTATTACAACCCTATAGTGACCTAGTTTCTCACAGCACTTATGTATGTCGTGTAGGTTTGCCCTACCAAACCTTGAAGTCGACCCCGAACGACAGATTTTTGAAAAACTTTTCATGACAATTTTATTAACTCTCAGAGTTTTTGCTAAAAGACTGCTGAGAGGAAGTTCCCGAAAGAAATTATTTTTCGTATTTCGTTTCGTTCGGACTGTCTAAACTGAGGTTGAAACCACGAACTCTTGTCTAACAACCTAACACGCTATCTACTAGACTACATGTCGTTGGTGAATAGTTAGGCATGCAACTGTATTGCTCAAATTGGGTGCCTCGTGTAATCACAATCTATCAAAAACAATAACGAATTAACGATTCCGAGCAGTGTTTGAAGATATTGTACCATAAAAACACAAATTTTTCCATCGATATAGGACAATGTATTGTAGTAGCCATACTAATAGGTATGTAATGACTTGGATTATTAGCTGTGGATTATTAGCTGTAAGGTCACGGTCAAGCCCCAGATCAGACATCTCCAACAAAAAAAAATATGAAAATATATTTCTTCGGCGACTGATTCTCTGCAGATTTGTGGAAAACACTCTGGGAGTAAATAAAATTGCTATGAAAAGTTTCTAAAAAAAATCTGTCATTAGGAGTCGACTTTAAACTGTAGTTTCCGCCGGCCTTGTATAAAATTAACACACGCAGCATATATGGTGTGAGAAGCTAGGACTGACGGGTTCTAATGATCAATTACGGATGTATGTATGTGGCAATACTTGAATAAGGGGTACAGGATCACACCAGATTCAAAACAATCGTCATCGTAGAGGACTACAATTAGTGTAACCACCCCAAAGCATATAATGCATTAACTCACGGACGGCAAGGTTATGACATCAACATGTATTCTGTGATGTGCATGGCATACGGTTCATCGGCTATATCGAAAAGTGAAAAACCTTTAATTGATGCTATTAGTGTTATTGGCGCTTTTTTTCCTTGTTAGGCTACGAACTTTCCATATCTGCAGTTAAATACAGTGAGGGATAATATTGCTTCTCAGTTGTATTAATATATGTATAGTGAGCGTCGAAAGAAACGAAAGAAACACTATGAATAAAATTCTCAACTCAACTTTTACCACTAATGATCATAAAACTGTTAGAAAACGGGTCGAAAATTATTCTAAACTAATATAGAAAATGACTCATAAATGACTTTTTTAGAAGAGTCGCCCGTAGTCATTTTTTTCACCCGACAAAAGAGTCTTAAGATTAGAAAATGAGCGCATATTCTAGCTTTTCAATCGCGCAGATGAATCAAAAAAGACTCGAATTTGATTAAAAATTTGCAAAAATGCTGGCTGGGTTAAGGAGAGCGCCCGAAAAAATTTGACAATATTTAGATTTTTTTTTTCAATTTTAAAAACTACCAGTGAAACAATTTTAAAATAAAAATAACGGTATTTTATTAATGTATATTTTTTTTACTGTACAGTTTCTTTTGACGCTCACTATACCGTGTTGTACAGTAAGTTCACAGTGGAGTTTCACATTTCTAGTAAAAGTATCGTATAAGAGTATTGATAACGCGATTTTAACAATTGAATTGTATTGCAAAATTAACAAAAATGGTATCAAATTCGAAACATTTTTTTATTTCAAATTGCCTCTTAGGAAACCTTATGAAATTACTCGCATTATTATGAATATTTATTAACCAAATGAAATCAGCTAAACACACCCACCAAATAATTTTATTTTATTAAACTCCACTTCCACTTCGAATTATCAATTACAAATTGACAGGTGCTTTCTTTCCAAGGCTTACTAACTACGGCAGGATGTTTTGTTTTAAAAAAATTTGAAAATTAATTGCAATACGGAAAATACAACAACAACAACAAGAATGAATACTAATTTATCACAAACAATCATGTATTATTGAAAACAGATATTCAACATCCCCCCCAAAAAAAAAACAAAAAAAAGGACAACAACAAAAATATGCACCGAAAATAATTTATAATTTGTTTTATAACAACAACAACAATAATAATAATAAACAATTACGAAAAATTATTCAACTTTAATGCATCATCAGCACTTTTAATGAATGTGTAATACAAGATCACCATGGAGAATAACGATTATTTTTAATAAAACAAAAACAAAAATCAAAAAACTATTTTGATGTTAAATACCACGGGAAAGGGGGGCGCAAAGAGAGAGAAGGACAGTGAAAGAACCACCATTAAAAACCACATTTATCAGCAATAATATACGAAATTTATTTATTCGCCATAAAACAAGAGAAAAACAAAATAAAACACTGGAACCATACAAAATAATTAATAAATATAAATACAACAACAACGACAACACCAACAACAACAACAAAATACAACAACAATTACACTTTACACGTTTATAATATATTTCGTATTGAAAATTTTTTGGTTATCGTACGTAATATGATGACCAGCCACCTCTTTAATAATAATTTATCTAAAATAAAATTGCCAAAAACAACGATAACAACAACAATAACAACCACAACAAACAATAAAAATAATATAGTTTTTAATAGAAACAAATCCGGGAAACAGAGGTCGTCAGAAAACGACTGGGGTATAACCTACTTTCACTCAATTTAACTGCAGGTACGGAAAGTACATACATACATACATGCATACATACATACATTATGAGAGCCCTCTTTAACATGGCTACGCCGCCATTCTTAATGGAGATTCTAAACAATTACTTTCAGGACAGGAAGATAATATACCTAACGGATGAAGGAGAGGGCTCTGTACTTGGACTCATACTATGGAACATTATGTATGATGGAGTACTTCGACAGCGATTGCCGAACGGGACTACAATTGTGGGCTTTGCAGATGACATTGCCATAGTCTCGGTAGCTAAGACGGTAAGGGAAATAGAGGAGAAAACGAAAATGGCGATTCGAAACGTTGGAGCATGGCTGGATAAGGCAGGTTTGACACTTGCCGCACATAAAACGGAATCTGTCTTGATAAGCGGCCGCAAGATAGTGGAGAAGATGGAAGTGACCGTTGGAGGCACAAGGATCGAATCGAAGAGGGCGATAAAATATCTGGGAGTGATTATCGACGACAGGTTGAACTTCAAGGAGCACGTGAAATACGTCGGTGAAAAAGCATCTGTAACACAGGGAGCACTGGCGAGGATGATGCCAAATATTGGAGGACCAGCTCCATTCAAAAGGAGGATAATTTCAGCGGTAGTAACGTCGATAATGCTGTATGCTTGCCCAATATGGTCGGAGGCACTCTCAGTGGGGACGACGAGGAGGATACTATCCTCGGTGTATCGTCTAAGCGCGATTAGACGGATAAGTGGCTTCAGGACAGTGTCTGATGAAGCAGTTTTGGTATTGGCAAAGACAATACCAATAGATATACTGGCGGATGAGATGAGGAGGATATACCTTCGCCGTCTCGAGTACCCGGGACAAATAGCGGCTATAAAAGCGGAGGAAAGAAGGACTTCCATGCACAAATGGCAATCACGATGGGAGAACAGTTTAAAGGGAAGATGGGCATTTCACATAGTCCTTGATATAACCCTTTGGATGAAGAACAAACATTGGGAGCTGAACTACTACGTGACCCTGTCCCTAATTGGTTGGTCATGGGTACTTCAGGAAGTACCTGTACAGATTTGGGCATGATCCCTCCCTTATATGCCCAATGCATATTCTAACATGCTGCTCGGGGAAACGTGTTTAGGACAAAGCGACTTATGGAAGAGATGTTGAGTTCTGGGATTCTATGGAGCCAATACAGCCAGAGAATGGCTGAAGTTATACAGGAACGGCGAAGGTTGGAGGAACGAAGGCGAAATTTGATTTAGTGCGATAAAGCTTTAAAGCTGACCAGCCCTCCGCGAAGTAATACCTTACGGCAGTCCCGCGGGGAGAGAGTGGTTGAAGAATGTAGGGTTTAGTACGTAGACACCAGTGATGGTGAATCGTGCTCCCTTTTGTTGGAACAAAAGTGTCTTTCGAAGATACCCACCTCCGGCCCAAGACAAAAAAACGTACGTCCCTTCAGTCGGGATTACGACCTAGCTTAACACACCAGTTATGTTGTGTGTGTGTTAATTTTATATATGAGTTGACTACGAACGTCAAATTTGTTTGAGAAACCTTTCACGACGATTTTTTTGACAGAGTTTTTGCCAGAAGTCTGCTGAGAGGCAGTCGCCAAAGAAATATTTTCTTCATATTTCGCTTTGTTGGAGACGTCTGTCCTAGGGTTTGAACTGTGGCCTCACGTCTAATAAGCCAACATACCACCTATTAGACTATGGCGAAATGTTATGATATTTGCCTGGTCCTGCGTTAAGAACTTTCTATCTTTTATTTCTTATTTTTTTTATTTTTAAATAAAAGAAAATGTTTGTGAGATATCATTGAAGTTTATTACTCATTTGAAAGACCTACTAATGCCATTTTGTATGGAATATAAAATCATTCAATTACCTGCCACGGCTTCCCTGGCTGTAGCGCGTTCAAATGGTCTAATTTTCCATAACTTTGGCGCACAAATAAAGCTGACTTTGATTGATGACATAATTTATGTTGAGTTTAAGGATCGTTGAGGTTTGTGGCTTGTTCGTATACAACCGCGATTTATGAAAACCCCACATCAAAATCTAACGGAGTCAAATAACATGTTTTCGGTAGCCTGTTCACTTTATCTTCACGTGAGATGACCATACCCTTGAATTGCTCAAGCATCCAATGTTTCATAAGCTGACGTTGACGTTGTTTCATGCTGTTGAAACTACATGTCGTTAGTCATCCAAATCCGGCCAAAAGAAATTAAAAATCAACGACCTTTGGCGTTCGTCATCAATAGTCATCGCTTGGTCAACGGTGGTCTCAAAGTAATATGGACTGAGAAAGTTGCCAACCCAAAATTCACATCAAACTGTGACATTTTCGGGATGCATTTTACACGCTCTTAATGCCCTCATGTGTATTTGTATCGTTTCAAATTCGAAAATTTTTTTATTCATCCAGAAATGAGCCTCATCGCTGAAGATAATTTTTCGATGAAAATTCGGAAGCCACTTAGCGAATACCCGCCATTGTTTATGATCGTCTATGGTGATTTGGCAAAACAGAAGGAATAAATAACAACTAATTTGACAGATGTAGCTTCAACTAGTTGACAGTTATCAACTGTCAAAATTGATACAACAAACCTAATAACAAGATTTGTTCCTGTGCTATACTCCCTTAAGACATTCGATTTTCCTGGTTCCTGGTGGTACCCTTCAGATTTCTACCAATGTCTCTACGATGCTGGGCAGACTGGCTTGTGATATACATACGTATATGTATGTATGTATGTACATACATATATGTATGTATGTATATAATAACTATGTTACAGTTTTTGAGGCGGAGGTCATGGCCATTTTGACATCCCAAATAACGTCACTTCGTCGATCGTCCTTGTCTATGAATGCCGATGATCTATCAAAAAAAAGTTCAAATCTTTCAAAGGTAATTCTTATATGAGTTCCAGGATATAGAGATATCCTCTTAGATTATATTGTTGATGAACTCGTCTGGATTGGTATGGGATTCACATTCTGTAATGTGCTATAGATATGCTAGACATTCCAGATATTCTCATTCCACAATGAGACACAACTTCGTTGACAGCAGGAGGGTACGTGCAACATTGCGAAACTCTGCTGAATTTGTATACATAAGTAGTGGACGTATTATCTTCTCTCTTTAAAACTCTTGATCATCCATAGCTTGATTGGAATTCTCACGCGTCACTGCCCTATTGGATGGGATGCCGATAGACGTCTCCTGCAACTCGAAGTCCAAGGAGAAAGGAGAAGCTATTTTTCACCTTATGTCTCAATATTCCGCTTTTAACACGAAGAAGTGGAGTCTCTTAAGCGCTCAGTTTCTGTCATTCTTTACTGAAATCTACAATCTAAAGTTTGATAGCTGGATTAAGCAGGACCTAACCTGTGCCGTGGTCTAGTAGGTAGTGGCTTATTAGACGTAAAGCCAGGGTTCGAGCCCCAGGCCAGACATCAAAACAAAATACAAAAAAAAAGTATTTCTTCGGCGACTTCCTCTCAGCAGATTTCTGGCAAAAACTCTGAGAGTAAATAAAATTGCCATGAAAAGTTTCTCAAAAATCTGTAGTTCGGAGTCGACTTTAAACTGTAGGTCCCACCACTCATGTATAAAATTAACACACACAATATAAGTGGTGTGAGAAACTAGGTCCATAATCCTGACTGAAGGGTTGTAATGACCAATTATGTATGTATGTATGTATGTAACCTATACTTTAAAATATTTTGTGATTTTAATGATAAATCGTGTAATGTACTCGAAAGACCCTCAACGTGGAGGTAGGGCCTCACTCACTAAAATATTACAAACATCAGCACATCTAATATTATGTATAGAGGTGTATGGGATATAAATTTAAAATAAAATATTAAATTAAACAATAACAATAACAATGTTGCTTAATAATGATTTTGTTGTTTATGGATAATTTTTAATTATTTTTGAAAAAGTCCCTTACCTCTGCTATGCCTCTCTTCATCCACAAATGTAGTGTAATAAATGCTTAAAAACAATTTAAACTTTTAAATTACAGGGGTTCAATACTTAACAATTGCATGGTGAAGCTAAGCATATGGTCTGACAAAAAAAATAATTAAAAACAAAAAATAAATGAAGTATTGGAAACTGAAAACAGCGAAATTGTTTACCACCACACTATTAAAAATTAAAAATCGAAAATAATAATAATAACAACACTGAAACCATTATTAATAATTTCAGAGTTGAATGAACTAGGCCCAGATGTTCTCAAACTGTCAGTCATAATCGAGTCATAATCGTAACAGGTCTCTCTGGGCCTTCAAATAATACGGGTACAGGATCTAATAGATCGTGACTAATGTAGCTGATATCTGCTATAACAATTGTTTTTAACTATTCTCCAGCACCATTACTGCAAAGATTGTAGACAAACAGTGCATATCTATATAAGGCAAGGTTGTGGAAATCCCAGCATGGAATAGATAGTCCATTTTTAAAATACCTCGGCGGTTTAGACCAGAATTAAATTTCTCTAAAGACAGTTTTATAATCTTTTGTAAATTACCAACACTTAAGGTATTGTCGCACAATGGGTCAAATCGACCTCCGGGTCGATTTAGACAAGTACACCTCCTCTAATCTAAGGTATTGTCACAACCCATGCATTACATTGTGTTGACACCATGAGAATACCTTTGAAGAAGGCGAAAAGAAGGAAATCGATGTTAAGTTAGGTTATGTAAAATGGCGAATCCTTTTTAAAGGAAAAAGTCCAGCTTAGAGGAGCATTTAGGCCCATTGGAATTGCCCAATTAATATTCAACCGGTATGGTATTCACATTCTGTTAAATGCTATAGATACACTAGGCATTCCAGATATTCTTATTTTAAAAGGAGGCTCAATTTCGTTGACAGCAGGAGGGTACGTGCAACATTGCTAAACTCTGCTGGATTTGTATTCATAAGAAGTAGTGGACGTATTATCTTCTGTCTTTAAATCTCTTGATCATCCATAGCATGATTGCAATTAACGCGTCACTGTCCTATTGGATGGGATGCCGATAGACAGGAACTTTAAGTCCAAGGGGAAAGGTGAAACTATTTGTCACCTTATGTCTCAATATTCTGCCCTTGATACGAAGAAAACATGCAACACAATGACGTTGAACAACTCCTGCAGTTCCGTTAGAACCTTTTGATATCATGTGAGATTTCAGACAAATCACCCTGTTCTTTAACTTCGTCATGAAGAGATTTTTGTAGAAAGCAGGAGTGCATTGTATTAACACTATTTCCCGCAAAAATGTCCAGCTTCTGGCCTGGAAGAGAATGAAACAAAAACGGAGTATATGTTGTCAACAAGTGGCGACATGTGGTATATCAGATCCCAGATTACGGCCGACAGCTATGCTCCCGATGTTGTCAGTTGATTTGTATACCTTGTCTGCGACATTGCCAGCAAAAGTGATGTTAGTCTGGTTATTAAGTGTAGGATCACTTGTGCAACTTCGGTCTCAATTGAGTAGCTCTCTCACGCGTCGAAACTAATGTTACTACATGTTATTCATTCTCCCCGTGCTTCTCAAATACGCAAAATCATTTACGCTGTTACGCATCGATACTGCAGCCTTGAAAGTACGCGAGAGAAAAGTTCTACGTAAGATTCAGCACGAGATGGTGATAATTTTCTCAATCGATCCAGCAATGAACTATATGTTATGCACCCCATTAACATCCAGTGTTAACATTCTCTAGAGGAAACCTATCTACAGGAAGCTATCTTTATGCGTCAGAATCCTTTGTCATGAAGTGAGTCCTCTCCTTATCCAACGTATTCAATAAAGTCTATCAATTTTGTTCATATCCTACTGCTTCCAACGAGATTAAGCGTCCCTGTAAAACGAGTGGATAATATCTAAGTTAAACGGGACAAGCGGAATAGTTCTGCCCTGTAACCTGTCGAAGAATATGAGCGCCGAACGCATCCTGGTCATCTCTTTAGGAATGCAATATCCAATGATTTCCCAATATTCCGTAACCCATAAAACGTTTGAATTTCCCTGTGAATTTCTCGGCATTTATGGACAAGGGCGGACGTTAAGGCTTAAATCAAGAGATTTTCAATGAAAATCCCATCGCACAAGAGCCACCGTTTCACTGAACGTGACTGGAATCCCGTTCAGCGGTGGATATAAGAGGGCAGCTTGCTATAGACACGACGGAGATTTATAATTTCAGAAAACACGGAACGGTAATCAAGGTTTCACCAAAGCAACGAGTCGAACATCAATTGACTGCCAAGTGTGTTAGCAATGAATCGTTCTCGGATGTTGTAGAAAGCCAAGAAGCCATCATGATGATTACATGACTTTCCAGCGAAATAACCAGCTGGTCGATACAGCTTCGAAGTCTTTGTGAGGTATACTCTAAACCCTTGGACAAGTATTCCCAATTGCAAGGAGCCCTAGATGAACTCTTGTCAAGTTTTACGGCAATTTTGTTCTGCTTATATACGTTGATAGCCGTAGTCTAGTAGCCTATTGGACGAGAGCTTTGGATTCAAAAGCCAAATAATACATTGGAATAAAAAGATCTTTCTTTCGGCGGCTTCCTCTCAGCAGCTTACTGACAAAAACTCTCAGAGTAAGTGAAATTTACTTAATTTACTTAATTTACTTAATTTACTTAATTTACTTACTTAATTGGCCATAACAACCCGATTATGGGATTTCGGCCTGTCGCAACACATCCTTCTAGGCGGCTCTGCTTCTTGCGCTCCTACGCCAGTTGGTCACACCAATCGATGACAGTGCTTCCTCGATTTGGTCCTTCCAACGGACACAAGGTCGTCCTCTTCGCCGACTTCTGCAGATCCCCGCATCAAATACACGTCTCGCCGGAGTACCCTCCTCCATTCGAACGACATGGCGGAGCTAGCGCAGCTGCGGGTTGTTAATACGCTGCACAACGTCCATGTCGTTGAGGAGCTCATACAGCTCATTGTTGGATCGGATGCGGAAATCATCGCCAACTCGTACTGGACCGAAGATCTTACGCAGTACTTTTCTCTCGAACACTCTCAAGGCTGCTGCATCAGTGCTTAATAATGGCCCTCGTGGATGGCATTCTAGTACCCGCTAGATGTGAACTAATGCGTGCAGCGAAGTCCAATACCCTGGACGTTAAATTTAGGTTGTGCGTAGGGCTTGGGACCCACCACGTAAAAATTGCCTCCAATGAAAACCAGAACACACAGTAAATGAAATTACAATGAAAATTTTCTCAGTTCAGACGATTGGATTCGACATTAAACTGTGGGTCTTGCTACATACGGATAATATAAATCTACAGGACATAGGCGGTGTGAGAAGCTAGGTTTTAACCTTGACTAAAGGGTTGTAATGATTAATTAAGCATTTAAGTTATTTTCAGAGAGAGTATGAGAGCTGGCCTGAGAGTATCAATTGAAGTCGCCGTAGTCTAGTTAGTAATATGTTGGCCTATTAGACATTAGGCCTCCATTCAAACCTTAGGTCAGACATCTCCAACAAAACGAAATTGAAGAAAATATTTCCTCGGCGACTTCCTCTTTGCTCAAAAACCTGTCCTTTGGAATTGGATTTAAACTGTAGGTCCGGCCACTCATGTATAAAATTAACACAGAAATATAAGTGATTTGAGAAGCTAGGTCGTAATCCTAACTAAAGGGTTGTAATGACTGATTACGAATGTAAAGGGTCCGCCAAATAACTTTTTTTTGAAAATGCTTTAAAAAAAACTACTGAACATTTTCTCAAATTTTTTTTTTATTTGAAGGAACAATCGTTCCGGTAATAATGGAAAATAATTTCATTCAAATGGCTTCCTCGGCTGGCCATGCAGTAGCCTACACCAGAAGATGCCGATTTTGGCAAAAAAAAACCATCTTTTCAGATGAAGCTCATTTTGATCTTGGCGGGTATGTAAACAAGTAAAATTGGCGCATTTGGGGCACAAAAAACCCGCACGCATACATTGAAAAGCCGACGCACCTAAAACGAGTCACTGTTTGATGCTTATTTTGGTCCAGAGGCATAATTGGACCATTTTTCTTCGAAAATGGGCAAGGAGTGGCCGTTACAGTCAATGGCGATCGTTATCGGGCCATGTTGAACGAAGAGGAGGATATTGCAACATTTGGTTTCAACAGGACGGCGCTACGTGCCACACAGCCGAAGCTACACTCGATGTTTTGCGCCCTGTTTTTGAAGATCGCATTATCAGCAGAAGAACTGATGTCGTTTGGCCACCTCGGAGTTGCAATTTGACACCGTTGGACTATTATTTGTGGTGTGCCGTCAAAGATAAGAGACAATTGACGCTTTAAAGGACAATATTCGTGAACCCATTGGTGAAATACACCTGCACACGAGTAGGCTACTGCATGGCCAGCCGAGGCAGCCCTTTGAATGAAATTATTTTCCATTATTAACCGGAAGGATTGTACTTTCAAATAAAAAAAGAAATTTGAGGAAATATTCAGTAGTTTTTTTTAAAGCATTTTCAAAAAAAAAAAGTTATTTGGCGGACCCTTTATATACGTATGAGAGTATTAATGAAGCCAAAGCGCAAATATAACTACAGATCTGTGTAATAAGGGTTCTGACTGGTGCTGAAACACCAATGTATCCAAAATTCCTATCCAATTTTGGCATTCAAAGTTTTATACCTTATTCAGCGGATTCCTCCTTTGAAAATGGGAACATAAAACAGGCATACGAAGCTCAAGTCTTCCTGAGCACAAATAAATGTTTATCAGAAGTGATTCCAGGCAGCCGCATTTTAAGAATCCCTGCTTATTCATTAAATACCTCGTATTATTTTTGCTTCCCCCTTCAATTTATTTGTATTTTCTGCATCATAATTTAAGCTTTTGTTTCTATCAGCTGGGCAATGTGTTGGTAATAAACGTTGGTAATAAATGCGGTAATTATTGTACTTCATTTTTCGCTTCATTGTTTTTTTTTCAATTTTTTAGTTTTTTAATCACATTTTAGGAAATGCCAAAACTATGATGAGTTTTTGCACCTCAGCATAGAAAAATTAGACGAAGAAGAAGAAGAAGCAAAAAACACAAATTAATCAATCATTTTGCATATTAGTTTTGTTTAGTTACGTTCGAAGCGATAATTTTTTAAATTTTTTTTTTTTTGTTTTTCCAAAACACGTTCAGCATAATGTAGTTGAAGTGTGTAACGAAAAAGTAAATGTTGTTAATGAGAACGTATTGTTAACAAAAAAAACAAAAAATGAAGGTAAAACCGTCTGTAAATGTATGTTAAATGGCTAATTATTTAAAGTAATGAAATGCTCCATTTCATGCCAAAAGTAATTTATAAAAATAATGGTTAAGAACGGTTAAGTAATGGTTTGGTATGGTAAAGAGTGGTAAAAACTTTTAAAACATATTTTAGCAATTGAAACATATAATTAACAGAGTGTGGTTTAGAAGAATCTAAAAACAATTATAATTTTTAAACATTTAAATGAAGACTACACTTGAGAGCAATCGCAGTTGTGATCATATTATCAATCCTCTTACATATGTACATACATAATTGGTCATTATAACCCTTCATTCAGGATTACGGCCTAGCTTCTCAGTGTATCCTCTTATGAAAATATAAATAAAATGTCAGGGAAGAATAGAGTATGATTCTGACGATAATAACGTCAGTGACAACACCATCGCAATTATGTACACACAATCCCCGAGCTTCCAATACATATACATGTACGTACATACATAATTGGTCATTACAGCCCTTCAATTGGGATTACGACCTAGTTTCTCACACCACTAATGTTGCGTTTGTTAATTTTATACATGAGTGGCGGCACCTATAGTTTAAAGTAGATTCCGGACGACAGATTTCCAAGAAATTCTTCATGACAATTTTATATTTACTCTCGGAGTTTTTGCCAGAAATCTGCTGATTGGAAGCCGCCGAAGAAATATTTTTTTATACTTTGTTTTGCTGGAGATTGTTTGACCTGGGGTTTGAACCGTGGCCTTACGTTTAATAAGCCAACACACTTTCTTCTAGACTACGGCAACTTCAATATTTACAATACTTCTTTAAATTTCACGAATTTAGTATTGAAGCCTTGCCAAAGGTTTTATCGGTCAATAATTCCTGAGAGATACACTGTTTGGCGTGAGTTTTAGATAGAAGCATCCTTGAACTTTGTGGACTTTTTCTAGATCGAAGGAAATCGCAACGTTATCATTATTGAAGGCAGACATCATATGATGATTGCTGGTACAAGAACTATACTACAGTCCTCGATAGCCCTGCGAAGCTAATACGGCTGTGCAGAATGACGTTGGGCAACTCCTGCAGTTCCGTTAGAACTTTTTGGTATCATGTGAGATTTCAGACAAAGCGAACCCTTATCAACCGGTTCTTTAACTTCGTCATGAAGAGATTTTTGTAGAAAGCAGGAGTGCATCATATTAGGACTATTTCCCGCAAAAATGGCCAGTTGCTGGCGTACGCAGGCTACATTTCATCATTCTATTGCCTCCAGCGGGAGTCTATCAAGATGGGCCAGGAAGAGAATGAAACAAAAACGGAGTATATGTTGTCAATAAGTGGCGACATGTGGTATATCAGATCCCAGATTACGGCCGATAGCTATGCTGCCGATGTTATCAGTTGATTTGTATACCTTGTCTGCGACATTGACAGCAAAAGTGATGTCAGTCTTAGTGTAGGATCACTCGTGCTACTATGTTCTCAATAAGCAATTGAGTAGCAACGAGCTCTCTCACGCGTCGAAACTTATGTTACTACATGTTACCCATTCTCCCCGTGCATCTCTAACACGGAAAATCATGTATGCTGTTACGCATCGATGCTGCAGCCTTGAAAGTATGCGAGAGAAAAGTTCTACGTAAGATTCAGCACGAGATGGTGATAATTTTCTTAATCGATCCAGCAATGAACTATATGTTATGCACCCCATTAACATCCAGTGGCTCGTCAATATCGTTCGGATGAAAAATGCAGCGACGATACAGATATTCGATGTAGAAAGCGAAAGTCGGTGTATAGGACGAACTTGTTTGCATTGAAAGGAAGACCCGTCATCGATTGGTATGACCAAATGACGTGTAAGGCTCAAAGGCACCTAAAAGGATATGTTAATGCGAAACACGATAAACGGGTTGTAAAGGCCAATTAAGTAAGTAACATTAAAGAACTGGACTGGATTGACATATGTACTACAAACTATACAGTAATACAAATCTACTGAGAGGGGAGTTAGGTAAGTAATAAATTTCACATTTTTAAGCAGTCCATTGGTCTCCACGATCATAAAGTTTGATTGGTGAGATCATATTTTGGGAATACATAAAGTAGACATAGTATAGTTGGTCTGTAGGCTTATTAGATGTAAGGCCAAGATTCAAATCCGAGGTCAGACATCTACAACAAAACGAAATATGAAAAAATATTTCTTCGGCAACTACCTCTCAGCAAAAACTATGAAAGTAAATAAAATTTTGAAAAATATGTCATTTGGAGTCGACTTTAAACTGTAGGTCACGCCACTTTGATATAAAATTAACACACACACAAAATGGTGTGAGAAGCTAGGTTGTAAACCTGACTGAAGCGTTGAAACGACCAGATGTGTATGTATGTAGATAGTAAAACTATATGGAATTGGTTTGTAATCAAATCAACTGTTTCCTGTTTGGATTTGGAGAAAAAGTCTCACCAAATCCGGTTTGAACATAATGTGAAGATGCTGCCGATCATGATAAGAGATGCTCTGTACCATGTAAGGCTTAGTAATGCCAGACATGCAGACTCCACTCATTTAGAAAATTATTACACACAGCATGTGGTGTAAGAAGCTGGGTTGTAATTCTGACTGAAGGATTGTAACGACCAGATATGTATGCATGTATGTACATGAAGTCTTTCATGTACACAATTCCATAATGACAGCCTTTGTCGATTTGACTACAATTTGGCCAGCTTTGTAGGGATATGCAAAGCCAGTAGTGTACAGCAACAAGTTGTCTATATTTCTAGTTATGGAGGATTACTTTGCAACTGCCATTGTTGAGATACCAACCAAAATACTAGAATAATCAAGTCAAAATTAATTAAATTAAAATTAAAAATTAAAAAAATTAAAAAATAAAAAAAAATTAAAAAAATTAGTTTTTATTATAACTGTTGAGCATGAGCATGCAGACCATGGAACTTAAAAAAAACATATTTTTAGTTTTATGGTTCAATAAATTAAACCATAATAAAGCTGGCGAAGCACAATATAAAAATAATAAAAAAATGAGTTTCCTATTGACCAATAAATAATTTAATTGATTAACAAAATATCATTGTCATTTGACTATTTGTTTCAAGTATTTCTTCATATAAAAACTATTTTTTTTATTTTTTTATTTCAAATTCAAAACGTACTACTAAAACCAACGCATACAAGTTCTACCGGTTATTGACAATATAATCAAATAAAAAAAAAACAAAAACTTAAATTAAATTTTATTATACAAAAACATTAACTATTTATGGTATAATTTTAAATTTGTTTTCAAAAATTATTAAAAAATTTATAAAAAACAACACATAAAAAATCTGTCATTAAACATGCGTATACGAGTGCTGTACCCCTTATCAGCATTGAATAGCCAATCGAAATTAAATAAAAACAAACAAAATAACATAAAATAATTTTATAATTATTTAAACTTTTTTGAAAAAAAATTTAAATTAAAAAAATACATTTCGAAAGACCCATCATTACCAATTGCTACGCAAATAACTAAAAAGACAACAACAACCATATGCGTTAGAAGAAAATAAAATACAAAAAACACTGAAACCAGTATTTTAAAATTTGATAAAAAAAAACACAAAAACAAATACGAAAATAATTAAAAAAAATTTTTTTAGAGATGCGAACAATAAAATACGCATAGAATTTGAAGATTTTTGTATCAAACTACGCTACAATGCGACACAAGAAATAATGATCCACTAATTGTTCTCCGATATTATCGTGGTGTATGTTTATAATAATCATTATCATGGCAATTAATATATGCCAACAATAACAACTAAAACGAGATCATCATTAGTTGTAGCCACAGCCACAGCCACAGCCACAGCTACGGCCACATCATGATCGGGCAGATTTTAATTGGTTGTAAAAATAATGAAAAAATTCGAAAAAAAAAATTTGTAAATAAAACTACTTGTTGTTGGTGTTTGCAATGCCCTACCCCACCGGTAGGCATTGTAGGCACATCGCAGAAGTTTGTAACATCTGAAGGGATACAGAGTTATAAATTTTGTGATTAAAATTCAGAACACAGTTCAAGAGAAGACCCGCTTAAACTTGAAAACAGTCCATCTTTAAGTGGAAATATCGCCACGAGTTTAGTGGTTAACATAGGGATATAATCTGTGGTATCCCTATTAGAAATTGATCTAAACAATCCGCTTTGAAATTTCTAAATCTGAAACTGGGCCCAATTAGCTCCTCTAGTCAAACATATTGTCCACCCTATATACCCTTCACACCGAAACAATAGATTGCAACTTGATCAACACTTCCATGGTGTTAAAATATATAAAACACTCAAAAACATCATCTGTATACAATAAACTTCTCTTCTTCTACTTGATCATTCTTAGAAAACTTATTCTCTCAGTTGAGTATGATGCTATTGATACAGAAGTGCCTACTGGTTCCATGCTTTCATGTTCTCGATTCTGAAAATATTGAAGTTTTTAATAGCAGGACACTAAAACTCTCTTTATCTAATGATCCAAGTGACAATCCCGTCTATAGTTATGCTCCACACATAATCAATCGTTATGGATCCAGTTTTATTTATATTTCAATGACCAACGTAACATTTAAGGAATCATAAATACACTACGGACAGTACTCAACAAGACAATAGGCAATTAATGATCTTTCTACTCTTGGATCTGAACGACTGTTTAGACACCGTTATCTCAAGCTGAGACTACTTGAATGAGCAGCCAGCCATTCTCTATGAAATTATCTGAAAATATATATCAATATCTCCAAACTAGAAAGGGGAATGGAAAGGAGTTTGGGTGTGAGGACTAAGATATCATATACCCGCATAGATAAGCAAGGTTGCTATAAAATCTCTTATGGATGTCATAAATATGTTCAATTGTAGACAAATTGTCGCCAATCTATCGATATTTCTCATGTGATCCGATGAGACTGAAAAATAGAAATAAAACGCACTCTGTGGCACATAGAAAAGTAGGTAGAAAAGATTAACTGAACTTGCCGAATCCTAATTCAAAAAGAATATCCATCTGTCTATCGGAGAAGGAAGAATAAGCCTTGTTTCATTTGATACGTCACTACCCAGCAATCTCGAAAAGACGTTATATACCTCAATTTATTCAATTTCCTTACGGAATAATATAAAGTAAGATTGAAAGACACTACAGGCGGGCATTCCTATCGGCATATACTAGCAGATAGGAAGCGGTTTTCACAAGATCACAAAAATATGAGAAATTAGTAACGAAATTAAAAGGGACTGTGTAGTCGGATTAAATCTATTGACAGTTTATCGTTTCTTTTGCTAAATAGAAATTTTGTCTGACAGTCTAAAAACGAAAACAAAATCAATCGCGTTGTAAAACGAAACAAATATACCAGGACTATGATTATTCGTCTTCGTGTCTGTATATGTCGAACAACACCTTTAAAGGAATGAATTCTATATTGTAATTGTCTTAATATATCTTGTATAATTTGAGATCTTTTGCCTCTAGCCTGAATTTGAATAATTTGAAAATCAATATGAAAATGCAAACTCCACGATGCTAAAGATAACTCCTTTTTAGTAAACTACCAGGCGTCAGAAAAATTGTCAGGAAACTTATTGGAAAAATTGTCGCATAAATTATTAGATAAGTTGACAGAGAACAGATAAATTATCAGATAAATTATTAGGTAAATTTTTTTGGAAAATTGTTATAAAATTGTATTTGGCGTTATATTCGCCTATGAATAGTTAGACGGGTTTGGAGGAAGCAAAGATAATGAGAGACGGACACTCTTAGCAAGCCAACCCATTTGGTTAATTACTCTGAGAAGTAATTTGAGTTATACTATGTTCAGATATGCACTTTTATTGAGTCAATATTTGGTTTATTGAGTACAATATTTTAAGTTTTTAGACATAATAATATACGCAGTTCAGCTGCTTATTCAATATTCATTTGACAGCTAGTAAAAAAAACAGCTGATTGTTTCAACAACATTATTTCGTTGTTTTTTGTTTCGTTTTTTTGTCGTTGTTGATATTTGAGTTGTCAAATATAAATAGAAAGTGTTCGGAAAATTGTAATATGTTCACTGAACGTACGTATAACAGTGCTATATTTCAAGTTTTAATCAATATTATAACAGTTTATGAATTTATTGAGCAATAATTAATTGACATTTTATATGAAATATTGAGATCAATTACGGCGATTTACGCAATAAAGGCGTATATCTGAACACCGCATTATGCACAAGACTATTGAAAACTAGCCCGAAGAAAAGCAGACTTAAAGAGCATTAGTTTTAGAATAGGGATCGTTTCATTCAAAAATGAAGTCTCCGTAATGAGGACAAGGAGTCGCCAGAAATCATTCTTACTATCTGCGGGTAGTTTATGCAGCTTAGAAAGCTGTTAAATTCTGTTTTGTTTACTTTAATTTCTTACGATGAGCAAAAAACATAGTTCCCTATGTATCAAACATTTCATCGAAAAAAACATCGATGTTTTTTACTGTGCATCAGTTTAGTTTTACCTTTTCTTGCCTTTTGCATTTTTGGAAAGGATTTTTCTGAAAGGGCCACAATGGACCACCCAGGTGGCCCATTGGAGGTGTACTATTTTCAGTCAAACTTGAACTTGGTTTTTGAAGATTATTTTTCAGTAAGAAAATGTATCTTCAATTAACAAACGACGCTGTGATACATTATCTCGTATAGTTTTAGGAGAGGTTTTTAATGTAATGTGTTCTAGGTGGTCGAATAACACAAACCAAATTATTGCCATAGTGGATAACGCTATGTCTGTTGAAACTGGCTGATATAGCAACAATACCATACCTATTCTCCTTGGTACGCGGCGGAGATCAGTAATGAATCGTTTTTCGCTGCTCATAAGCACTCATGAAATTTTGAATATAACTGAGTCAATAATATTGAAATTTAATTACTCTGATTCATTTGTACTCACTACAACGTTGATTTATAAGTACAGGTTGCAATGAGTATGCGTACAATGTTGACATCAAACTCATACCATTTGAAAAACGTTTGATTCATAAGTCTACTCATTTAGATTCAGAACTTTAGAAAAATACTTATAATACTCATAAATGATTCGAGTGACTCGAATTTACAAAAAAGAAAAAAGACACATAAGCAAAAAAGACAGAGCGGAAAGCAGAGCAAACACACAACCTTTCAGTGAGTATTTTAGTGCTCGTAAGCGAATCATAGTTATTTTGTGATTCTTGTAAATGTTGAGTCATGGAGAGTCGAAATCAACAACACCATACGTATTGTTAAGTATGAATATGATGAGTACTTTAAATTTTTAATATGAATAGTAGGACTGTGATATTAAAACAAGTATGAATGCGTATAAGAATCAGAAATTATGAGTATGATTCGATTCTACTCATATTTTTGAATACTCATTGCTGACCCCTGGTACGTATTCTAAGCATCTAACAAATTGAAATGTTATTCCATTAGGTTTTGGATTGACTAAAAACAAAAAGATTACATTCTATTACAAACTGTAATATTTCGTATGAGCACGCGCATTAGAATGAATAGGCTCCACATTATAGAAAAACAAATGAAATATTCGTCATGCCACTAGAAAAGACAACGTGTCTTAATACATATCCAAGATCACTTTTGTATGTGTGTGTGAATGTGTGTATTTGTGTTTAAGAGGCTGCGTCATTGTCGACAATTGATTTTCATTTGCGTTCAGTTTTTAATTCTGTCGTTGAATTAAATTCATTTTAAAGAATGAGATGTACGTACATAGATGTACGACTACTTTTTATTTTTTATTTATATTCTTGTTGTTGTAAAAAATTTAATTATTGTTGTTGTTGTTGTGTATGTTATCTATCTATTGTGGCCGCATTTTTTTTTTTTTTTGTATTCAATTCTCCAACTTCCAATCTAATTTCATTGAGTAATCGTAAGCACCACCCACTTGTTTCTATTAGTTGTATGAGCAATAATAACAACAACAACAACAACAGCAACATGTAATATTTAAATAATAATTTTAATTTCTGATAAGTAATATTATTGTTGGTTGTTGTTGTTGTTTCTATCAGTGTTACTGAGTAATGGTCTCCATAATAATGTGAGTCTCTAATAAATTTTGTTTTTATTTCTTTCGTTGTATTTTTTAATCTGTAGTGTGTGAGTATGTTTAAAATTTCTTTGTATTTGTTTTTACTAAAGAAACATAAAATTTTACTTAAAATTTCTTTTTGAAAGATTTTTTAATTTCTTTTTATTTTTCTTCGTTTGTCTGGATTTGGTCTATAACGCCTGATTTACCGGAACCTAATCTACCAGACATCAATTGATCACATGTATGTGGACACGTGTTTTTTGATAATTTTTTTCCTCTTTTTTTTGTAACAAATTCTTAACGGATGTGGAAAAAGTTTAAAAGAGTCATCGTTGACACTTTTTTGTTTATGCAGGTGATAAATTGTTTTGTTTGGTTTTTGTTGCACAGTGTTTAATAAATGAAATTAATTAGCTATTGAAGCAAGGTACCTTACTGAGTATATTTTTTGTAAAAATATCGTATTATTCGGACGATTTTGGAACTTTTTAAAATTCAAAGTTTTATAAAAGTAAAATGCACGCAAAATTATGTAAAAAAAACAAAAATAGGAACTAGAAATGACAATACAAGCCTAAAATTTGTTAGAATTTTTATTATAATTTGTACTTCATGACATTTCCTGCTCCGCGACCACGAAGTATATTTTTTACAACTTGTTCCAACAAATGGCATTTATGGTGACTTGAATATGGGCTTTCAATACTTCAAAAGTTACTGGTTAATGGTTACTGGTAACTGGTAACTGGTAACTGGTTACTGGTTAATGATTACTGGTAATTGGTTACTGGTTACTGGTTAATGGTTACTGGTAAGTAATTACTGGCTATTGATTACTGGTTAATGGTAACTGGTTACTGGTAACTGGTTACTGGCAGCTGGTTACTGGTAATTGTAGACATAAACTAACGACTCACAGTTAAGGGATCAAGTGAACAGAAGACTTCTGGAAACAAGGGACAACTTTCTAATAGATTTTACAAGGAAACAATTGTCAAGCGCATTACATTGTAAGTTCTGATGTCTTATTGAAACCAAATGTCGTTAATGTTTAGATGATTAATTTTTGAAAGCAGCATTGCTTAAAAGTCAACACCATTCACCATAATAGAAACTCATTTGCTCATTCCTCATTTAAAAAGTCATTAAACTGTTAATTTTAACGTATGTAATGATGATTCGAGTCGGCGATGATTGCCGCATTCGATTCGATAGACGTTGTGCAGCGTATTAACATTCAGCGACTGCGCTGGCTCTGTCATGTCGTTCGAATGGATGAGGATGCTCCACCACGACGACACGGGTATTTAATGCGAAGATTTGCAGATGTCGGCGAAGAGGGCGAGCTTGTTTGCATTGGAAGGATCAAGTTAAGAAAGCCCTGTCATCGATTGGTGAGACCAAAGGCGCACAAGAAGCAGAACCGCCTAGAAGGATGTGCTAAAGCAGGCCATAATTCTATAATCGGGTTGTTAATGGCCAATTGCGAAGAAGAATGGTGATTCGTTAGCGATTGTTTTCTCTACAAATATGGCAATTTGGCTTACTGCTGTAGCCATTTAACCAAAAAATAAGATTTACTTACCTAAGTAGTCATTACAGCCCTATTTTCAGAATTACAACCTACTTCCTCACACGAACTATACTGTGTGTATTAATTTTATCCATGAGTAACAAGACCTATAGTTTAATAAACAACAGATTTGAAAAACTTTTCATAGCAAAGTTTTTGTTGGAGAACAGTTAAGAGGAAGTCGCCAAAAAAATATTCAAAATGTCTAGTTTGGGATTTGAAATACGGCCTCACGTCTAATAAGCCAACAACACTACATACTAGATTATAGCGAGAAGAGTATACCGTATCATGCTATGAACACAATAAAAGCAACGCAGTAAACCTAACAATTTTGCAACAACAACAATTTGCTTGCTGTCGCGTTATCTTTATAGAAATCACTTCCATATTCCCATGTATTCTATTTTTAAGAAATTGCTGCATTTGCTGCGTTGGTCCATTGATAATGATACAAGTAGTTGCACTACTTTGCTATTTGTGCTGGAATCATTGCATTTTTCTGAGGAGTATCAACCAGAGATCGGCAATGAATCGTTTTTTCGCTACATATAAGCACTCATAAAATTTTGAATATACATAAGTGAGTCAACAATATTGAAATTTAACAACTCTGATTCATTCGTACTCACTATTGCTGTATTTGCTGCGTTGGTCCATTGATAATGGTACAAGCAGTTGCACTCCTTTGCTATTTATGCTGGAATAATCGAATTTTTCTCAGATGTGTCAACCAGAGATCAGCAATGAATCGTTTTTTCGCTACTCATAAGCACTCATGGAATTTTGAATATAAGTGAGTCAACAATATTGAAATTTAACAACTCTCACTCGTTCATACTCACTACAACGTTAATTTATAAGTACAGGTTCCAATGAGTATGCGTATAACGTTGACAGAGCAAACACACAACCTTTTAGTGAGTATTTTAGTATTCATACGCGAATCATACTTATTTTGTGATTCTTCTAAATGTTGAGTCATGAAGAGTCGAAATCAACAACATCATACATGTTGTTAAGTATGAATATGATGAGTACTTTTCAAACTTTGAATATGAGTAGAGGTTCCATGATATTAAAATAAGTATGAATTTGTATAAGTATCAGAAATTATGAGTATGATTCGATTCTACTCATGTTTTTGAATACTCACTGATCACTGATCTCTGATACATACATCATAGTCTAGTATTAGCCATTGTTATTGTATATGTTATTCCATTAGATTTTGGGTTGACTAAAAACAAAAAGTTTAGATTCTATTACAAACTGTAATATTTCGTATGAGCAAACAAATGAAATATTTCTCATGGCTCTATAAAAGACAACGTGTCTTAATACATATACATGACCATATTTGTATACTCATTGCTGATCTCTGGTATCAATGGATGTCAGAAGTTTATGAGGATTTCTAACGAATACAAAATGATTAAAACGTAATTTAACTTCAACCTTTGATACGACTTTACGCACTTTAAATTAAAGTAAAGGATTTTGTAATATTCGCTAGTCCCCTGATTTGGGTTTTGGTACTTAAAGGGAAAAATATTTCGAAGCAAACTATTTATACAGAATATAAGAACGATCGTAACCACTGTGTCATAATAGAACTCATTGAGTAATTATTTCCAAAAAAAAAAAAAAAAAAAAAAAAAAACAAGCAAAACAACACAAATCGTAGTTTTAAAGATAATTTTGATTAAGATGAGCCCATAAACATGAGTACATGAGAGACAATACTTTTTTTTTTTTGTCACAAAAAACTAAAAATTTGATAAAAAAAAAAGTGAGGAAAAACACACTGAACTGATTGGCTCATTGGCTCATGTGGTATATTCATGTCAATTTGGTGATGTTCTTTCCATGTTCACATTATTGTAACAGCATCTCTATCAAAACTTTGGCTGAAGTGTAGGTGTCGTCTGCCAGTATGTTTTATAAGTGCTGCGAAGTGAGTGCCATTGACAAATGGTTCCCCCCATAATGAATGTCTTCTTTTTATTTCTGTGCATTACACTTTCCGGTTCTTCATCTCCGTTCGTTGCTTTAATATCTTGTTTCTCATTATTCTTTTTGATTTTTATTTTCATTTTCTCTTTCAAACTATCCACCATCAAAACAAAACGGTATTCTTAAGGTGTATTATTGTTAAAAACTTTTTCATGGTTTGGCTCTTCTATTTTTGGTGATTTTATTTGAATTTTCATGTTTCTGTTATCGTAAATGTAAACAATGAACATAGATTTGGATAGGGTCTGTCAAGTTCGAATTTGTTTTTAAGAGCTGTTAACATATTTTTACACGGTAATTGGTATCCACTTTAAAATTGCGTCATCAAGCCGAGACCGGAAGGAGAAAGTTAAAGTAAAAAATTTAAGACTATCGGCTCGATACAATACACAAACATAGCAGAAATACGAGGACATATGCTATTCGATTCTTTCGTTGAAAATAACATCGTCGTAAGCGTCATCAAAATTTGTACATTGTGTTTACAGCAATTGAATCTCTCTACTACCACCAAACTGGAAACGAAATAAAAGGATCAGATTCTTAAGCCACAGGTTATTAATTTTATGCTAAAATAATCAGAATTTTCTGCGGAGAAAAATTTTTTGCTCTTACCATTGTGCCCAATACATTTTCAAATCATATGCCATCAGCTGTCATATCGTCCTATAATCAGCCGCTACAACCGCTTCGCTAACTTAGCTAGAGAAACTTCCTAAATGAACCCAAGGCAAGGCAAAATCCAATTCAAAAACTGGAGATGCTTTTCATTTGCAGAAATTCTTTTCTTAATAGGGCGAGTGATAACGCTCTTGTCAACCGCAAAGAATTTTTTCTTTCAAATAATATTAGCAGCTTAAATATGTTACGAACATACATACTTACATACATACATACATACATACATACATACATACATACATACATACATACATACATACATACATACATACATACATACAAACATACATATATACATACATACATACATACATATGTAATTGGTCATTATAAACCTTTAGTCAGGATTACGACCTAGCTTCTCATGTTGTGCGGTGTTAATTTTTATACGTGAATGGCGGCGGGTCTTACAGATTTGTGAGCAAGTTTTCATGGCAATTTTATTTACTCTCAGAGCTTTTGCCAGAAATTTGCTGAGAGGAAGTTACCGAAGAAATATTTTTTATACTTCGTTTTGTTGGAGATGTCTGATCTGAGACTTGAACCATAGTCTCACGTTTAATAAGCCAATACACTATCTAATAGACTACGACGACTTCAATATGTCATCAAGCAGTCTATAAATTGAAGATCTCCGCTGTATCCAGTCTTTATCGATCTTCTGTCTTACTACGCTATATAGGATTCAAGGGCTTGTAAATTGCTATATATTACTACTCAAAATTTCAGAGCAGAACACTTGTGTAGTCTGCATACAATCAGTTCTTCTCTCCTATATAGTTTTCGACAAAATTATTGCTACATCATAGAATAGTCACATGGGATTTACAGAACATCACGATTATACCGAAAACATTCACCAGCTTACGACTACGACATGGAAGTTATAAACAAATGCCCAAGAACGTGATTATGAATTAACAACGCATTATCCCTTCACGATATAAGGTTAGATTTGGTTATCTCTACAGGCTTCTGTTAGCTACCGTATGGTCTTTTTCTTTTGTGCTGGAGGTAGCATTTATCATAAGTTATGACAGGTTCAAGCTGCTTATACGCACTTTAATACGCATTACTGCGCAATGTGGTCAGACTTCATTAGTCGTCCTTTCTCGCTCGGGCTATGATCACTTAGATTTTCTCTCCTATTCCCATACTTCTCTGCCACGTTTCAGTTTTTCTAGGATAGATGTCCGCAATATCGCGGTCATTTGAAAATAACATTTTCCACTGTTCTCGCTTCGCTTGGACATTGCGGAACAAACAAAATCGGCGAATTTGCGACGATACCAATGGATGCGTCTAATGCATTCTAAAAAAGTCACTGGCTTAGTCTGGCGGCGTCGTTCTTCCATATTGGCCAGGCCATCAGTGTCAAAGGCGAGCAATATATGTCAATGATTACGAACATCTTTTAGCCTGAATTGGATAACGGTATTCTAGAAGGTAATGTTTCGTCGTTATTAGACGTGAGGCTACAGGTCAGATATCTCCAACAAAACGAAATATAAGAAGATATGTCATTGTCGACTTCCTCTCAGCAGATTTCTGGCAAAAGCTCTGAGAGTAAATAGAATTGCCATGAAAAGTTTCTCAAAAAGTCTGTCGTTCGGAGTCGACTTTAAACTGTAGGTCCCGCCACTCAAATATAAAACTAACACACTCGACATAGGTGGTGTAAAAAATATACGTCGTAGTCCTGATTGAAGGGTTGTAATGACCAATAAAGTTACGTTGCGAATACTAACAGTGAGTGATTTCAACAGCACTTAGCTACGTGTCACACAGCTCGTATCGCATTGATTATTCTGGACGACCGAATTGAGCGCATGGTTATCTCACTTGGAGGTATTGTGAACTGGCCAGTGAAATTGTCTTATGGGGTTTATTTAAGTCACAGCCGTATGCGAACAATTCACAAACCATAGAGGACTTCAAAGCCTACATAACTCATCAACATCAACATCGGAAAAATTCAGCTTTATTTATACTCCAGAATCGAGAAAATTGAATATTTCGGAAGCGCTACATGCAGATAAGTCGTGGCGGACGTTTAAACGTTTGAATCTTTACGTAATGGCATCAATAGGGCTCTCAAACCAAAAAAAAAAAAAGTTTGACGATATCTCACACATACACTGTATTTTATTTACACTTAAAAATAAGAAGCGATTAATAAAAGACCCTGTAGTCCCCGTAGTTTAATAGGTAGTGTTTTGGCTTATTAGAAGTGAGACCACGGTTCAAATCCCAAGTCCCACATCTCCAATTAAACGAAAATATGAAAAATATTTCTTCGGCGACTTCCGCTCAGCAGATTTCTGGCAAAGACTCTCTGAAAGTAAAAAAAATTGCCATGAGAAATTTCTAAAAAATCTATCGTTCGGAGTCATCTCAAAACTCCAGACACCGCCACTCATATATACAATTAACACACACAACAAGGGTGGTGTGAGAATATTGGTTGTAATCTTGACTAAAGGGTTTTAATGGCCAATTATATATGCAGGATTAATAAAAGACGCTGAATTATAAAATACAGCTTGAGAAGACATAAATTTTCGTTAGGTTTTCAGAAAGTAATGCCTTCTAAAGATTTAGAAACCATTTAAGCCAGTAAGTATGTCTAATCTATGGCTATGGCCCTTAACCTATCACACATATTTCTCCACTACTCTTGGGAAATTCACGTTTTATTAAACATTTTTACATTGCAATAGAAATAGAATTTATAACTTAAGCACCCTGTATTTATGAATTTTTGGTCACACTTTATATGATTTGGAAATTAACACACACACACAAAAACTACACACACATGCATCATATTAATTGTAATATTTCTCAGAGAGTAGAGAGTAGCATAGTTTTTGAATAAATAGCAAAGATGCTTACACATGCTAATAGTAAACGTGTGTATTTCTATCCCTGTGAGTGTATGTGTTCATATTGTTAAACGTTATGTTTTGTATTTGAATTTGAATTTAATTTTTCAATTCAAAAGTAATAAAAATGTTTGTTGGTGTATTTTTAGCATTTGATTTCGTTAAATAAAATATGTTTTGTTTGAGCTTTCTATTTTCTATTTTCATAAAATTTACCGCGTGTACACACACGCATTTTATTTTTGTGTGTCATTTAAATATTAAAGATCCAGTTGTTCAAAATATATTTCATTCGTTAAATTAATTCCTTGGAATTTTGTTTAGAAATACATTTTTAGGGGGAAGGAAAATTAAACAAAAAGAAATTGTATTTTCTTAAAAAAAATGCATTTTTAGATAATTTAAAAAAATTAGATGTGCTTAGATGAAGCAATAGTAGAGAGATGAAAATATTGCGATGTTTGACTAGGATTTCCTTAACGATTATTGCTGTGGTTGTATCATCGTCACGAATGAGTGACCTATGTAACCTCATCGATGATACATTAAGATTTAGACCTCATGTGGATCAGAGATCAGCAATGAATCGTTTTTTCGCTACTCATAAGCACTCATGAAATTTTGAATATAAGTGAGTCAAAAATATTGAAATTTAACTATGTACTCTGATTCATTCGTACTCACTACAACGTTGATTTATAAGTACAGGATTTTTTATTCATAGCAATGGAGAAGCGTTGGAATTTGTCAACGAATTCACGCTTAGTCAGTGTAAGTTTCCTCTTCCAATGCGTTGGAGAGGCATAAAATATGAACCACAGGTGTTTTTAGTTTGTCTTTCTGGCAGTCAAATCGATAAATTTTATTTTGAAGACATAAGTGGGTCTAGTTAATATAGTAATGCGATATTGAAGCGTCCTTAAATTTATGCCTGCAAAGTTAACGTTGCATTTGTACTACGACGTGACCTTGTTATATTAAGATCCGGAAAGATGCAAGAGTAATAGCAGAGAGATTAATATTTTGAAAGTGTAATGAGTGCAATCATATTAAACAGATTGGCCAGAAGAACATTAATTACATCAGATATCAGCAATTAGTATCCAAAAAGATAAGTAGAAACGAGTCATACTCATAATTTCTGATACTTATACGCATTCATACTTGGAAGCTCATGGAAGCTCTACTCATATTCAAAGTTTGAAGTACTCATCGTAGTCATACTTAACAACACGTATGATGTTATTGATTTCGACTCTCCATAACTCAACATATGCACGAATCACAAAATGAGTATGATTCGCTTACGAACACTACAAGCAGCGTTGCCATTTGCCAAGTTTTCCCTTTTTTCCAAGTTTTTTGAGATGCGAAAAAGTTTTCATTAAAGTTGTTTTCTAACAAAACAAGTTTTTTCGAAAAATTCAAAATGTCAATAAATTCAACAATAACACGAAATATTTACATTTTTATATAAAATATTGTGTATTTTATTAGTCTCGGGCAAAAGTAGCAATACAGGACACCGGTATCCGGTGTTTCCTTTAAAAATGTTGATTCTTTTGTAGAAAACAAGTTTTTTTTTTGTAAAAAAAAAGTTTTTTCCCAGAAATAAAAAGTTTAAAAAAAATTACTGGCAACGTTGACTACAAGACTCACTAGAAGGTTGTATGTTTCCTCTGCTTGCTGCTCTGTCTTTTTTGCTTATGTGTCTTTTTTCTAAGATTATAAATTTTGATGAGTAATTCGAGTATTATTCTAAAGTTATGAATCAAACATATTTCGAATAGTATGAGTTTGATGTCAACATTGTACGCATACTCATTGCAACCTGTACTTATAAATCAACGTTGTAGTGAGTACGAATGAATCGGAGTAGTTAAATTTCAATATTTTTGACTCACTTATATTCAAAATTTCATAAGTGCTTAGGAGTAGCGAAAAAACGATTCATTGCTGTTCACTGGTATGTATAGCTTTGTATTCATCCATTAACTTAGATAAAAATGTTTTCAAATATATAAAACAAAACCATAAATTAGTGTGTATTCAACTACAACACAAATTTAATTATGATTAGAATTGCGACACCTAAACAGAAATAATATTTTATTTTTAAGTAAAACAAAAAAACATACCAATAAATAAATATCTCTTTCAAACACAAAAGATGAAAATGTTGTATGTGGCTGAGTATATGTATCTCAGTGAGTGAGTGAGTACCATGGGCATGCAGAAGAGAAAAAACAAAAACAATAAGAAACAACAGACAATAAAAATTAATTTTCAAATTTTTTTTCTAATTTTAAAAATTTTTTTTTAATTTTTTTTTAATATTTTTTCTGATTTCGTTATTCGTGTTGTACTAATTAACATTTTTCTAAAGAAAACAAGAAATAATTTTTTTTACTAAACAAAAAAGAGAGCAAGAAACATCCACAACAATAACAACAACAATGGCAATACATAATAAAAATATATTGTAGTGTTACTAAAATAAAGCACTCGTACTAAAACTAAATATGTATGTATGTACATATGTATGAATGTATGCATGTGGCGGATATAATGGAAGCATAAAATATTGTCTACCTCTACAGAAATCTATAAAAATAATCATAATAATAGCAACAACAACTACAACAACAACACGAAATAAAACAATTTATTACGTTTTAATAATAAAAAAAAATCTTCAAAAAAAAGATTTTCAAATAATAAATATATTTTTTATTGTTGTTGTAGTTATTTTTGTTAATTTATCGTACCAAAATCATATTGAAATACTGTGAACAAAACTACAACACACACACTCATACACAGAGAAGAAACATTACTGTACGTTGTATTATCTATCATTTGTAAAGTGTATTCATACATACAATCTATATGTAAGCATAAAAATCAAAATGTCTGATCAAGAGTGTATTAGTGTCTGTATCATTGTATAGGTTTAGTTTTTGAATTATGTTTGGGCGACAATTTAAAAAAAATTATTTTTTTGTTTGAAATGAAAGGAAAAAACTGAAATAATTTTGAAATAATTTTGTTTTTTTGATAAATTTATTGTTGTTGTATTAAAAACCAAAATATTTTAAATGATGCCCTTGTTGTGAAAAAAATCTTATGGCCTAGATTTTACAATAGCACTGCACCTAAAGCAGGGCTCTTTAGATTTTCATTAATTTATACGGCTCAATGAAATCAAAAAACAGTTGCACTTTGAGATGGCAATTGAAGCTGCTCAACAGTAAATAATGTTTGCAGCATATTTGATGGATTGAAAGCCATTGTTCGACTCTAAAAATGATATTTTACTCAGGCGTAACTAACCATATATACATGACATAACATTACAACCCTTTAGTCAGGATTACGACCTAGTTTCTTACACCACTTATGTTGTGTGCGTTAATGTGTATACATGAGGGACGGGACCTACAGTTTAAAGTCGACTCAGCACGACAGATTTTTGAGAAACTTTTCATGGCAATTTTATACTTACCCTCAGAGTTTTTGTCAAAAAACTGCTGAGGGGAAGTCGCCGAAGAAATATTTTTTTCGTTTAGTTGGAGATGCCTGACCTGGGGTTTGAACCTAGGCCTCACGTCTAATAAGCCAACACACTACCTACTAGACCACGGCGACTAACCAAAGACGATTTAACAGAAGGTCATTAAGTAAGGCAGTCAAGAGATCGCAACACGAAACATAAAGTCTCACATGTTGTGATTGTCCCACTGGAGATTACTGCTTCCACGAACGTTCTGACGTCCAAATAGAAGTCACATTGTTGTAAATACTTAAACCTACACAAACGACACGATTGGCGGTCGCTTTGCTAAAGATTTCACCAAAGTTGTTAGCTTTCCTAACACCAATCTAGAATGCTTTAGACTAATCCCCTATTGCAATTGAACAAACACAAAAACCCTGCATTAATCATGAACAGAAAGAATGCAATCAGGATGATGTCAGCTTGACCTTGGATACAATTTTCTTCAGGGAAGTTGATAGATAAGCGTAAATACATACATATGTCGGTTATTGATGTAAGTAAAATGCATGGGAACAGATCCGGCAACTTTACAAATTTACAGCGTGTGAGAATATGCCTTGCATGAGGGCGTAATTGTCTAATAAGCTAGTTTCGCATTAAACTGCAAGTCTATACATCACAATCTCAATTACAATGCTAAGCTCCTATTGATGTAAGTCCATCCTGCCAAGGGAAAGTTTTACGGTTAATAGATTTTCAGCCTACAGAATACTCCTCAAAACGACATCTTAATATTCATGGGTGACTCGAATGCTGAATGCCTGTATAGCGCGAAGAATTTCTTCCGGACATTTACGCAAAATTAACTCCCACTTTCTGAAAACTGTTCAAAGATAGGTGTGCAGTAAATACTTATAAAGGGTCCGCCAAATAACTTTTTTTTTTGAAAAAAACTACCGAATATTTTCTCAAATTTCTTTTTTTATTTGAAAGTACAATCCTTCCGGTTAATAATGGAAAATAATTTCATTCAAATGGCTTTCTCGGCTGGCCATGCAGTAGCCTACACCAGAAGATGCCGATTTTGGAAAAAAAAATCATCTTTTCAGATGAAGCTCATTTTGATCTTGGCGGGTACGTAAACAGGCAAAATTGTCGCATTTGGGGCACAGAAAACCCGCACGCATACATTGAAAAGCCGACGCACCCAAAACGAGTCACTATTTGGTGCGGATTTTGGCCCAGAGTCATAATTGGGCCATTTTTCTTCGAAAATGAGCAAGGAGTGGCCGTTACAGTCAATGGCGATCGTTATCGGGCCATGTTGAACGAATTTTTGTTCATAGAAATTGAAGAGGAGGATATTGGCAACATTTGGTTTCAACAGGACGGCGCTACATACCACACAGCCGAAGCTACACTCGATGTTTTGAAGATCGCATTATCAGCCGCAGAGCTGATGTCGTTTGGCCACCTCGGAGCAGTGATTTGACACCGTTGGACTATTATTTGTGGTGTGCCATCAAAGATAAGTGTTACGCCGACAAGCCAGAGACAATTGTCGCTTTAAAGGACAATATTCGTGAAGCCATTGGTGAAATACAGCTGCACACAATCGATAATGTGCTTAAAAATTGGACCGATCGTGTAGGCTACTGCATGGCCAGCCGAGGCAGCCATTTGAATGAAATTATTTTCCATTAATAACCGGAAGGATTGTACTTTCAAATAAAAAAAGAAATTTAAGAAAATATTCAGTAGTTTTTTTTAAAGCATTTTCAAAAAAAAAGTTATTTGGCGGACCCTATACAAGCGATGAGTACCTCAGACCCTTTAAAGCTCGTGGCACTGGTGATACATCGTTGCAGTGGTCGATGCTGTCATCAGAAATGGGAATATGAAAACAGTTTTAGAGGCCATAAGACATCTCTCAAATAGAAAAAATTCATATAACATACCCATAAAGGATACAAATTGAAATATTCTAACTTTTCTTGGAGAACTGTTAGTTCGATGGTGAGAAAAGCTGATCCAATTTAATGATAAAAACAGTAAAACAGCAGATATCGATAAAACTGAATTCTACAAAGCATGTCCAAAAGTTATTACAGATATATCGCAGTCTTTATGATGCAATTCGAGAATATGGCCCTGGAAAGATTTAAAATAAAAATTCCGAAAAAGGGAACATAACTAGCGAAACATTGAATTCATTGTGGCCGATTATGAGAAAACATTCGATGCGATAGATAGTCAAAACTGTGTATTTGGTTTATATTCAAACCAACTATCTATTCTAAGGGGATACGGTTTCCTGTTTGGATTTGGAGAAAAGGGTGATTACCAAATCCGGCCTAAGCATACCGACCAGATGCTCTGTATAATCTAATATGATATTATTCAGATATGCACTTTTATTGAGTCAATATTCGGTTTATTGAGTACAATATTTTAGGTGTTCAGACATAATAATATACGCAGTTCAGCTGCTTATTCAATATTCATTTGATAGCTGGTAAACAAAACAGCTGGTTGTTTCAATAACATTGTTTGTATTTTTTTTTGTCGTTATTGACATTTCAGTTGTCAAATATCAACAGATAGTGTTCGAATAATTATAATATGCGCAGTGAACATACTTATGACAGTGCTGTATTTTAAGTTTTACTCAATATTGTAACAATTTGCGTATTTATTGCGCAATAATTAATTGAAACTTTATATCAAATATTGAGCTCAATAATGGCGTTTATTGCGATTTACGCAATAAAGGTGCATATCTGAACACGGTATAAGGCACAATACCATCAGCTATGTAGGCGAAACAAGGGACTACAAACAGGTTTTCACTCAAAAATACAGATCACGCGACAAAACCGTTGAATCTTATAGGTATTTTCCTGTACACTATCCGAATACTGTAGTACTATTTAGACTGAAACAATATCTATAAAGGCTGCCGCAATTACTATAAGGCATAAGAAATACGCATATTTCCTGACAGTTAAGCGGCCATTAGATCCCTAGATTCAGTATGTATACGCATTTACCATAAAATTGTCCAAGAATATCGGTTGTCTCTGGAAGATAAAGAGAAATAGTCGATATTTGCTCTCCACATACTTGAGTTTGCCACTCCTCTCGGTTGATGGGCGAACAAATGTTTTCACACAAACTTCAGTCATTTTAAAAAAGTAAAATGGGTTAAAAACTGGACAGATCAAGTCCAAAATTTGCATCTCCTCTAGGTGTACACGCCCGCTAGCTGAGAATATCACACAATGACGTCTACGGAAGCTATAAAGATGAGGAAGAAAAGAATATGACAGAATTTCTTTCTTGTCTTTGTATTGCACTTGGGAATCTAAGACAAGAGTCTCTTGATCATGAAGAATTCATTAGCAAAACATTTCTAGCCAAAGGTGGTTTCGAAAGAATCCACACATTCATAAAGCTATCGGGATGTCTAAGAAATACTAACCAGCAGTTATAGCTGTCCGAGTAGTCGGCGTAGTTTAGTAGGTAGTGTGATGGCTTATTGGACGTGTGGCCACGGTTCAAACCTCTGGTCAGACATCTCCAACAAAGCGAAAAAATATTTCATAGGCGACTTCCTCTCAGCAGCGGATTTCTGGCAAAAACTCTGAGAGTAAATAAAACTGCCATGAAAAAGTTACTCAAAAATCTGCCTATCGGAGTCGACTTTATATTGTAGGTTTCGCCACTTGTGTATAAAATTAACACACACAACCTATGTCGGTGGTTGTAAAAACATAGGTTGTAATCCTGAGCGAAGGGTTGTAATGACCTATTATGTATGAATGTATGTATGTATGTAGATATAAATGTGCGACGAAACACTATCTGTATTGCAACGGGTCCTTATAGAATCCAAGTAAGTTATACTTTTTGAGACGGCTGACCATTTAACACAACTTAAGCCAACTTGATGAGCAAGCAGTTGAGTGAACTCTGGGATTTTAAAAATGTTTTTGCAATGTCTTGAAACTGAAATCTTACGTACATACATAATTGGTTATTACAACCTTTCAGTCATGATTACGACCTAGTTTCTCACACCACTTATGTTGTGTGTGTTAATTTTATACATGAGTGGTGGGACCTACAGTTTAAAGTCGACTTCGAACGACAGATTTTTTGAGAAACTTTTCATGGCAATTTTATTTGCTGTCAGAGTTTTTGCCAGAAATCTTCGCCGAAGAAATACTTTTTGTATTTGGTTTTAATGTCTGGCCTGGGGTTTGAACCCTGGCTTTACGTCTAATAATCCAACACACCACTTACTAGACTACGGCGACTTCAACTGAAATCTTACACACTCAAAATTCTCGGTCATCTGATAGACAACAAGTGGATTGTTTCAGTAGATATATTCGGATGGAAAAATTCTTTAGGGTCCCTATATCAACATCGTTTCCAGGCCAATTGCTGCAGAAGGTCTCAGCATTACTTAAGGTTGCCGGTGTCACTCTATAATAAATAATTCATTTAGAGATGATGTTTTTTTAATAACTTTTTTGTTTTTGTTTACGTTTTTGTTTAAGATGTGATAATGACTAAAAGTCGGCGTAGTCTAATAGGTAGTGTGTTGGCTTATTAGCCGTAAGGCCATGATTTAAACCCCAGGTCAGACATCAAAAGATAATTTGAAAAAATATTTCTTCGGCGACTTCCTTTTTTTTGAGAGTAAATAAAATTGCCATGAAAAGTTTCCCAAAAATCTGTCGTTCGGAGTCGACTTTAAACTGTAGGTCCCGCCACTCATGTATAAAATTTACACACACAACATGAGTGGTGTAAGAAACTATGTCGTGATCCTGACTGAAGGGTTGTAATGATCAATTATGTATGTATGTGTGATGATCTATTGTGATATGCATTCTCATTACGAGTGGTTCTACTAATTGAGAGTTATTTCTGCTCACTTTTATTTGTTCAGATGTTTTCATAGCACATCGAGCAGTGTTTTTTTATTTCATCACTGGTTCTTGAAGATATTTTTCTGAATAAAAAAAATTGAAAATTTTTTAAATCGTTTATAATTTTTAGGCCTTTTTAATTAAATTTTTCCAACCAATTAGATGAAAAATGTTCATGATTTTTATATTTTTTCGTAATGTCCCAGCCATCCATTGTTTCCAACTTATTTTGTTGAAATATTTTTGAAAGCAAAAGCAACAAATCAAATTATTTAATGAAATTATAATAAAACGTGGGTGTTACGTGTTTTATTTTTAAAGATTTTTATTTATTTTAATCAAAAAACGAAAAAAAAAATCACAAAAATTAAGATATATTTCTTGTCTCTTAATTCATAAACATTAAATTATTGTTTTAATTTTTATTTTTTTATTCCATTTTTTTAATTGTTGTTGCTGCTTGGATTTCTTATTGTTTTTTTTTAATATTATTTTGTCATATATTTTCGTACATATTTCTTATAAGTATTGTTTTTAATAAGTATTGTACGTGTGCATATAAATTATTAAATAGTCTACCAACAAATGTTTTCATTTTCGTTATTTTTTTATTTCAATTTCATATTAAAAAATTTTCTTAAATTAAATAAAAAAGTCAAATCAAATCAGATTATAATGATGTCAACAGGGTGCGAATGACAACCGAAAAAAAAGTTGTGAAATTTCTTTCTGTATTTGAAACCTTGAAATTATTTCTGTTAAAACAATTCCTCTTTTTTTATTTCGTTTTTTTTTAATGATTTTAATTATGGCAACTTGAAATTATAAAACAAATACAAAATCAAACAAAATATCTGTTTTTCTCACCTAAAATTTTTAAATGAAAGATCAGAGGGTTATTGTGTCTCTCAGAAATTTCTTGACGAAATTAATAACTAAAGCATGATGAACACATCCACCGGTAGAGAAGTAATGTGAATAGGAGAGAAAATCTGCAAGATTATAGCCCGAGTGAGAAAGGACGACTAATGGAATCTGACCACATAGCGCAGTAATATTAAAGTGCGTATAAGCAGCTTGAACCAGTCGTAACTTATGAGAATTACTGAAGTCGCCGTAGTCTAGTAGGTACTGTGTTGGTTTATTAGACGCAAAGCCAGGGTTCGAGCCCCAGGTCAGACATCAAAACGAAAATATGAAAAATTATTTCTTCTGCGACTTCCTCTCAGCAGATTTCTGGCAAAAACTCTGAGAGTAAAAAAAAATTGCTATGAAAAGTTTCTTAAAAATCTGTCGTTCGGAGTCGACTTTAAACTGTAGGTCCCACCACTCATATATAAAATTAACACACACAACATAAGTGGTGTATAGCTAGTACAGCAATTTACAGGCTTTTGAGTCCTATATAGCCTAGTAAGACAGAATGCCAAAAATCGATGAAGACTGGATACAGCGAATATCTGTGTATTGGCTTATTAAACGTGACGCCAGATCAGACATCTGCAACAGAACGAAATATGAAAAAATATTTCTTCTCAAAGTAAATAAAATTACCACACAAAGTTTTTCAAAAATGTATCGTTCGGAGTCAACTTTAAACTGTAAATAACGCAGCCCACGAATAAAAATTAACACACACACAACATAAGTGAAAAGCTAGGTCGTAATTCTGATCCGTAACATATTGTTACGTTTTTAACTTTTAAAAAACATTTAGAATATGAACTCATAGATTGCAAATAAAATAAAAATAAATTTGTGTTTAGTTTTAATTAAATTCTTTATTATTCGTACAATTCTATGTGTCACTGTTCACAACTTTATGTAAACAACAACAATTGCTTTGTTTGTTATTCCTCTGTTTACACCCTTTGCATAAACAATAACAATTACTATACAATTGTTCAAACCATGATTACTCTCTTCAAACACACCGCGTCTTCACACAAGACTGACTGAACTTCACTAACTCACTCTCCTGCTTTGCCTTGCCTTTTATATGGCCGGGTAAACAGTCTGATGAATGTTCTTGAAGGCGGATGTTCGTGGCTTCACCTTCTCGAAATGTCAATAAATGTAAACATCGTTATTTCATTATTGTTGTTTGTGTATTTTGTTTACATTTATTGTAGTGTTGCATGTTGTATTTTTTTTTACTTGTTTACCATTTTTTATGCTGGTGTTTGTTGTTGTATTTTTGTTTAATTGTTTACCATTTTAATGTTAAGTGATGTAAAAGCAAAACACCAGTATCTAGATTCTTCATTTTCGTAACAATATATTACAACAGTACCATAACATTGTTTTTCAATTTCGATGGCTTCTGACGAAAAAAAGAGAAAACTACAGAAGCAGAGCAAAGCTAGGTAGGAGTCAGGTAAATTCCATGCCACGTTCTGCCTCAACAATTGACGATATCACATGATACCACTTAAAACTCTTATATAATCTATATCGCCTACATATATCGTAAATTACTTTCAAACCACTGCACTTAAGAGTCATTCATAAAATATATCGATTTCATACGTCTAAAAGCTGAACATAGCTTTCTTCTAATTTCCTGCATTCGTTGTTATTTGGCGCACCCGTTCGATTTATATAAATAGGGTGCAACATCCTGCTCAGTTTAATCTTATCCAGATTCAAAACTCATAGCCTTCCTCGAATTTACGTTGCCACTTTGTTATTTCGCTGTTCCATAACGCCCCAAACGCCACACATGTAACCCGATAGTCAGTGATACAAAAGACCTTGTATACGCCATGTTTATCTCATGTGATTCTTATAGCTATGTTAGCTAGATCATTGGCCTCTTCATGTTCGACAACAACTGAGTGGCTGAATAACAAGCTCCGTAAAAAAATCGTTAATTGTCTTCCTTGTGTAGTATTAACTGGTTACAGTCCCGTATCTCTGCGATATGCGTGTTTCCTTTAAGATTCGCTGTATACTCTGTACCCACGCTGCTTATAATGATCCAGTCTCCCCTAGCTGGTAACCGAGTGGCTGTAATAAGCGCCTCATATCGCATCCATCTCTCAAATTGCAAATTAAAGTTTAGTCTTTTTTCTAGGCAGCACTTCCTTTGAATCGCTTGTAAGATTCCGATGTTGCACTTTCTATTCAGGAATGTTCTCCACATTATTGATGGATCCAACAACAGTGGGATCTAACAACACTCCTACGTACATTCAAAATAGTAAAAAGGTAATGCTGTGTCAACTATTCTCAACTTATCGGGTCAATGTCAATTCGAAGTAAAACGGCCCCATTTAACAAAAAAATAATTTAATTTACCACGACGTGTGCACACGTGGTAGAGATCCAAGAATGGAGAACAAACCGTGCCCTCATCGGTCCTATTCTGTGTATTTGATCCCGGGTAACTAATTCTTGTTTTCAAACCTCAAGGAATAAAACATTTGTCTACAACCATAAAATCATCTCCGAATCAATGTGGTATGAGTCCTGTTGAAACCACATATTGTTGGTGTCCAGATCATCCAATTCAGGCAAAAAAGAACTTAGTAATCATCGACCTATAGTGCTCGCCGTTGACATGAATGCCTGACCAACGTCGTCCTCAAAGAAATATGACGCCGTTAGCTCAAAATCCACAAACAGAGGCATTTTCATGGTATATTAGACGATCTTAGATCTCATGCAGATTAGAGAATTTCGTTTGTTCATGTACCACACTCATCGCAATATTTTCCTCAACGCTGAAAATGATTTTTCGATAAAAGTTAGGGTCAGTTGCCAACTGCTTCCGAGCACAGTCAGCAAACATACGTCTTTGTCCTTGGTCGCTTACCTTCAGTTATTGGTCCAGTTGAATTTTCTACGGGTGTAGTTTTCTGGATAGAACGTCTAGGGCGATCGTGAAATTAGCGCGGTAAAATTATTTTATTATTTACACGTGTTTTTGTATCCTAGAACCATTCATGGTGATAAATAACACCTTATCTACTGTAAAAGTTTGAGAATTTCAGAAAGTAGATAGTGTGTTGGCTTATTAGACGTGAGGCCATGGTTCAAATCCCAGGTCATAGATCTTCAACAAAATGAAATATGAAAACAAACTTCTTCGATAATTTTCTCTCAGCAGTTTTCTGGCAAAAAGTCTGAGAATAAATAAAATTAACATAAAAAATTTCTCAAAAATTTGTCTTTCGGAGTCTACTTGTCGTTCGGAGGTCCCACCACTCACATATAAAATTAACACGCACATCATAAGTGGTATGGGAAGCTACAAAGGTTGTAATCCTGATTGGAAGGTTGATTAACCCATCACAGATTGTGTGTACTTGTACTCATTGAAACCAAAATTCACTTAGGCTGTGAGGCTATAAAATGCTTTTAACAAATTCGGTGGAAAAAACTTTTAAAATTTTTTCTAACCATATTGCATGAACAATATGAATAACAATTTATTCAAACCATTTGAATTTGATTAAGCGGGTTAAAATTACTTTTTTTTTTTTTTGAAAAAGGCTCACTTTGCAGTGCCAACCAAAAGTAAAAATATTTGAAAGAAATAAAAAATTGATTGTCGCAACACACAAACAACACAATACAACATGTTCGCTTCAAACCTTCCGATAGTACAAAACATGTTGATACAACAGCAAAACCAAGCAAACACAAAAACGTACTGGAAACAAACAATAAAAATGCAAAACATCATAATGAAGCAAAAACAAAAGTAATTTTGATGATAATTATGATGACAATTGTTACTTGAAGTATGAGCATGAACATTGAAGTGTGTATGATAGGCAATAAGAAACAACATGCAACATACAGCCAACATACGACAAAAAACATACTAGAGAAGGAAGAAATTGAATGATGACAGGTTGGTTGGTTGGTTAGTTTATGGATGAGATTATGTGTGTGCGAAACCTCGTGGTTTTTTATTTTGTTATTGTCAATTCGTATTTATTATTAAAGAAAAGGATTGCAAAAATTATTTTCGTGTGGTGGTTTGTAGTAAATCAGAGAGCGAGAGAGAGTAGAAGAAATTAAGAGAGTAAATAAGTAAATATGCAATGGTAGTGTTGGGCAATAGCAAAACCATTAACCATACGTACATATGTGTTATGCATTGTCTAGCTAAACATTTTCTTGTGCGTGTGTGTGTGTGTGTATGCCATATTAAGGCGGGTTCACCCACAAGTTTCTGAAACATTTTTGGTTCGCACAAAATTTTTTTTATATGGAGTTTGACGTTTCTCTCAGAGAGCGAGAGAAATTATTTTGTGCGAACAACTCTCAGTGTGAATTAAATTAATTTTAAATTTGGTCCGAACCATTTTAGAAAAGGTTGCCACACAATATGAAATTTATACAATACACAAATATTTCCAGAAGTTCATCGAAAGTCCCAGGGTCCATGCGATGAAAATTTATAAATGAATCTACGTCATTTAAACGCATTTCGGGAACTAGTGAGTGAAAATACCCTTTGGCTTCTCTTTGTTTCAAAAGTGGTCTTACAGCCGTCCTCTTTTTTATCTTTGATTTTCGTTTTTCATAAATATATTTTGCAAGTAATTTTACTTTGGTCACTTCAATGGTGAACAAGAGTAGCAAATGATTTATATCCATTTTATCCATCGCAGAACAAGATGTTTTTATTCTTACCAAATAATTCACCACAAATACTGTTTATTTTTTGTTATAAGTCTAAATTTTTTTATTTCTTTATTTTGACACAAATATAATTAACTTTCTTAAGGTTATGCACATATGTATTTACGTCATTTTCAATTAAATATGGCTGCACTGTTTTTACGAACAAAGTTTCTGAAATGGGTGAATCATGTTGCAGAAAACTCTCAGTAAACAAGAAATTTCTCCGAACCAAAAATGTTTCAGAAACTTGTGGGTGAACCCGCCTTTACTTTCGATGAGGTTCTAAACTTTATTCCTAAACAAACAGTTGCATCATGTATGAACAGGACATTTATTATTGTTATTATTATTGCTAAAGCCGATGATGGTGGTAATATGTAGTTGTTATCCAACCAAATACAACTACAACTAGCGAGTAGTTTATTATGATTTTATTTGAAGCATTTAGTTTTATACATCAGTTAACGTGTATCATTCACACATGAATGTAGGAAGAGTTAGTATACGGTGACTGTGACTAGTAGTGTACGAATAGGCAACGGTTTTAAATATTAAAAACAAACAATTCGTGTTTTGTTGTAATAATAAGACATACAAGTAACGTTATTTGAGTCTTTATAAATGATCATTAAGAGTATGTGTGTGTCTTTTCTGTAATAGTTATTACGATTTTAATTTTTGTTTTTTTTTTTATTTCGTTTTGTGTCTTTGTTTTTATTTTTTACTTTGGTGGCTTTGTTTTTGTTCGTTTGTTTTTTTTTGTGTTTTAATGAGTATGAGAGATGATTTGGGTGTTTGACTGGATAATGAAATGTTCCAGTAAGTGTGTGTAAGCTGAAGCCAGTGTGTGCGAGTACAACCATCTACAACAACACTTTAACTGAATAATTTGTGTTTTTTTATTTTATTTTCTTCCTTCTTATTTTTTGTGTGTGTTGCTTTTTTTTGTTATTGTTCTGTGTGTGCCGAGTGATGTTGTTGCTGTTATTGTGTGATTGCTGTATTTTTTTTTGGTTTGTTGTTGTTGTTGTACTACTATGGGTCTTGCTTTGCTTTGCTTGCGCTTGTTACGCCGTAATAACAAATAATCAAAATCAGTACGCTTTTAGCAATCAGGCGGGTAGCAAGTACAATTTTTCACTTGATTGTTATTGAAATTAAACGCGAATTTTTCTCAATTACATGAAAAAAATAAACAATAAAAAACAACAACAAATTGTGTTTGCTGTAACAAAAGAAATTACAAAAAAAAAACAATTTCTTAAGAAAGTGTAATTGTTTTATTGCAAAAAAAAAGTAAATGCTTAATGAAAAGAAATCAAAGAAACCTAATAATTAATTTAATAAAACTGAACTTAATTAAAACCATTCATAACCCCTACACTTACATACACTCACTCATTTACTGTTAGTATGTGTTTTACTACTACTACGAACACCGCTACACAACACAACAGTGGCAATACAAATGCAAAATCTCACAGAGGCTTGCTTACAGCGCACATTTATAAACGGAAAGAAAAATATTAATGCGGATAATTGATAATAATTGCAATAATTAATAATAATTATTAATTAAATTATACAAAACAAAACAACAAAAATCCATATTACAATTAATATAAAGCAAAATTGAGAAAATATTAAACAGGGTTTTGGAAAGCCTAAAAATAATTTTTTTTTAGAAAAAAATTAATTAAAAATTAAATACCTATTAAAACTAAAAACATGCTGTTAGAATATTTCAAAATATGTGTATGTATTCTGTGCTATTATTATTTGACAATTAAAAACAAATTAATTAAATAATTAACAATATTACAAAAAAAACCAATTACAATTTGTGTAACTCAAGGATAAATTAAAAAAAAAATTAAAAATTAAAAAATTAAACACTAAATATGAATTAATTTGTTCGTGCCCAAAAGGCAAAAATCTTTAAATATTAAATAAAAATCTTTGTTTCTCAGTTATTATTATTTTGTTTATTTACGATTTTTAAAAATTAAAAATAATAATTTTAATAACAAAACAAAAATAAAAAATAATAATTTTAAATTAAAATTAAACTTAAAAAATTTTACAGAAATAAAAATAATAAAATAAATTAATAATACCTATTTTTTTTAATTTTCAATACACATCAAAAAGGAATTGAATTTAAAAAGCTAAGCTTTGTGCCATGTGAGTTTAAATAATAAAATTTTAAAGTTTTTTTTATTTAATTTTTTAATAAAAAAAAGAGTATACAATACAATGTTATTATTATTTATTTTTTATTGTTAATATTGAGTGACCAAACAAATATGTTAAAAAATTAAATAAATTCTTGAAATTATTGATTCAGATTTCATTAATTACAGTTCTACACGGAATTTAAATTTCCAATATCAAAAGAGTACGACTTAAAACGAAACTAGTGATCATCTAAAGATATACGTACATATAATGGATATATCAATACTATCAGCCAATATTTTTGAGTCATTAAAAATATGTTTCGTCGGGCATTCTTTGGTGATTATTTCTGATTTGCATGAATTAAACCATATTGCTTGCTTTAATCTTATTTATTTTATACAGTAGAGTTCAGAACTAAGTTATAGAAACTCATAATGAACAATTACTAATCAATCCATCGAACCAGACCCACAGCTTATGTGATCTACAGGAGGACATGATCAACTTTCAATCGATACGATTTCATATATCCCAATAGAAATAAAAGTTTAAGTAATGTGACACTTAATTATAGAGTTTCTTTATGGGTCCAGCATATTTTAAATGCTTTACAACTAAGTATAGTCTTACAATATTCCTCGAGAGCATTATGTTTTTGTAACATCAAAATTAACAAACAAAAATGAACGCTGCAGTTTTTCTTAGGCATGCCCTCGTTTCTGTAAACTTAACAATTTTTTCAGTAGCCTACAAAGTAATCTTAACTTTTCTGTAGCAGAAAACTACAAGGACTATGAACGTATTTTTTTAGAATTTTCAATAATTTTTAAATGTAAACACCTTTTCACAAAATAATATCGTAAAAGTAATGTCTTCTCACGAAATAAAGTATAAAAAACCGAACTTAACTTGTTTGTTTCCAACATTTTTTTTTTTAAAGATTGCAGTAAATAGCCCACAATCCTAATGACAGCTAGGAATCCTACCTCTCTAGAACTTTTATTTTATTAATGAAATTGAAACCAAATTGCGAAAAAAAAACACCCTTATATTATGGTTATCAAATCAAAGTGGATTTACGAAAATTTTGTGATAGAATAAAGAGAAAATATTTAATCTATTACAAAAGTGTGAAAATTCCTTCCGATAATCGTACAAAGACAGTTTATTTCTGATTAGAAAATAAAAAAATAAATATTTTCCAAAATATTCTTGTTATGAATATTAATACGAATGCATATTTTTTTTTTATTTCAATGACGAGTATATTCGACATTCTGGCAAAAATTGTTCCATCGTTCTTTCACTAAACAGAAAAAATTAAAAAATAAACCAAAACTTTTAGAACTGCCGACGGTAATAAAATTTTTGTCTTATAAAATAATATTAAATTCATAAGTTATTTTATCTTAGTTATTTTATTACCATAATTTAAAAAAAAATAGAAATTTGAAGGATTTTGTTTAATAAATTCATAAAATTTCCATATTTTTTAATTAAATTAATTTTGAAAATTAAATTTTAGAACAACATTTAATAGATAACATTGGGAATCTGGCTCTGTAACTGAAACCTTAAACTGCCTTATTTTTTTCAAATTTAATTTAATTAAAAAATCCAATTTTAATAAAAAAAAATTATAATAATTTCAGTTTAGAACTGAGTAGAATTATTTAAAATACAGAATACTTATTAGTATTTGTTTTATAATTCGTTCGTCTCTAAATATGAAAAAATCATTTGAAAACTATTTGGCTTTATTCAGTAAATATTTGCAAACATTTTATAAATCAGCGCTAAATAAAATTTGTTATTACAAAGAATACTAATTGGAATTACTTACAATTATTAATTTAAATACATACGTACATACATAATTAGCCATTACAACCCTTCAGGCAGGATTACGACCTAGTTTCTCACACCACTTATGTTGTGTGCGTTAATTTTATACATGCGTGGCAAGACATACTTTTGAGAAACATTTAATGGCAATTTTTATTTACTCTCAGAGTTTTTGCCAGAAATCTGCTGAGAGGAAGTCGCCGAGGAAATACTTTTTTTTTTTGTGTTGATGTCTGGCCTGGGGCTCGAACTCTGGCTTAACGTCTAATAAGCCGACACACTACCTACTAGACTACGGCGACTTCGAATATAATTTATTAAATTTATTAAAAAATATATCACCTCTGTATACTCGTATTTTTCATAATGCCGAGTATATTCGTCATAAAGACAAAAATATTACTCAACTTACTATTGTTCGTAAGATCGTAATAAATTAAATACCTCACGTGAAAATGTAATTTCGAAAGTGATTGCAGCTGTCAATCCCTTTGAAATAGTTTTTTCGCATGGTATTTTGGCAATAACTTGAGGCGTATTGATTTATAAATACTCAAATACATTAAAAGATTATCCGTTAAGCCACGGAAAAGTCTAACGGCGTTAAATTACATAATTTTTGGTATCCAATTGTAACCGAAAGTTTTCCACACAATATATCCAATACCAGTCGTATTATACGGTTCGTAGCAAGGTCTAGCTGAAGCTATATGGTCTTCAATTGCAACCAAAAAAAAAAGGTCATTATCATACGACAATTGCACTATGAATTGACGGCTCATTTTTGAATAAAGGCATCTCTAGGACATAATGCATACTAAACAGTTACTTCTTCCGAATGCAATGGGGTGTTTGTACATACACTTCTGGCTTCTTCGACCTCCATAAACTATAGCTGACGTGTTCGTAAAGCATAAAATCCAAAATTATGAATACAGTCAATCGGTTTTAAATTTTGCCGGAATTGGACTTTATATGGATACAATGTTAAATCCAAATGGAAAATTCGCCCAAGGAGCTTTATTCAAAACATTTTTTGAAAAAAGCTATTAAGCTTTAAATCATTACGTTTGTTTCACAGAATCCAACTTAAAATAAGTTCGTATTAATTTTTGATTATGTGAAATCACTAGTCTTACAAAATCAGGGGCTTAGAAATAATTTTTTACCATGTGCTTGCATGGCATGGCAGTTAGAATTATCAACACACTTCGATAAAATGCTTAATTTTTTGTTAAAATACCATCAATTGCTTAAATAAATATTATAAACAATTATTTTTAATTTAAAAACATATAACATTCGTCTAAAAAAACTCCTTTTTTTGTTTAAAAAACAATTTTAACGACTTTTTTTTTCATGCAAAAAAGTGCAGCCAACCTGACAATCAAAAAAAAACGAAATAAAAAAACACACTAAAAAGCACATGCCGGCACTTGACTCATATTAAAAACAAGAACAACAACAACACGCACACACATCTGCAGAGAAGAAAACAAAACTGTTAACGTAATCAACAGCAACAACAAAAATACAAAGCTAAACTCATAGAAATAAACGAAAAATTCTCGTGTCACATTTCGCTAAGATATAAATGGAGACAATAAAAAAAATATTGTGAATGAGTTTTTTTTTGCTTTTTATTTTTTTTTTGCGACTAACAATAACAACAACAAACAAAATACTACTGCTAATGCCAAAGCAACAACAAATAGTAAAAACAAAATGTGAAAAAAGGAGAAAGAATAGTAGTAACCAAGTAAGAGAGTAAGATTGGTTTTAGGCAAACTGCAAAGAGAGTGAGTGAAAAAATGTAACAAATCAGAAAACCAGCAAACAAAAACTAGACACACAGAATCAAAACAAAATCAAAGACTTAAACTGCAAGTGAAAGAAGAAAAAATCGCATAAAATACAACGAAAAAAAACACGCGAATAAAAAAAATTATTAATAAACGGAAGTTGTGCATTTTATTAATCAAGCTGTGACAACCAGCAGTAATAATAATAATAAAAACAACAACAATAACAAAACTGCATATAATAACAATAACAATCATCATCATCAACACAAGTGACGTTGTTGAATTGAATTTTTAGCATTAAAACAGCAACAAAAACAAAACAAAATATGATGATTTTTTTCTTTACTGTGTTGGTGTTCCTTTACTCATTATAAACAAAACAAATCCAAATAAAAAAAAAAAATAAAAACAAAACAAAAGTGTGCATCTGTGAGATTTTGTGTTGTTTGAGTTGAAAAAAAAAAATGAAAAAAAAGAAAAGAAAAGAAAAAAGAAAATAATCATTCAAAGCCTTGTATTGATTTATAAAAAAAACGAAAAAATAAATAAGACACACCGGTTTAAAATACAGATTTTTTTAAACTCAAGTTATTGACCGTTATATTTTTAAATCCCAAGCATGCAAAAAAGTGTTTAATTAATTAAAAAAAATCGAATTGTTATGAAATATCTGAAAAACATCTGTTTGTTATAAATTTAACACTGGAATTTATTTTTTTTTTGTTTTTTTATTGTTTATAATAATAAAAAAAATTATAAAGTTTTCAATTTCCTTTTATTACAATTTTATTTTTTAGATTGTGGTGTAATTAAATAAGTTAAGAGGGTACCGTTTGCAAAATAAGAAAAGAAATTGAAAAAAAACCTAAAATACTAAACCAACATTTTATTAAATATACTGAAATAAATTGAGTGCAATTTTTCTACAACAAAAAAAAAAATAAATAAAAATTAAATAAATAAAAATAAAATAAAATAAATAATAAAAATAATTGACAGTGTAATATTATTAAAATAAAAAAGAAATCAAAATATACGTACTTCTACACTTTTGGCAAAAAAAAAACAGAAAAAAACTTAACAAAATTTTAACAACAACAAAAATATATGCAACAACAAATTTTTAAAGGTAAGTTTATTTATTTATTTTTTATAATAATACAATTACAAAGTATAACTAATTATTATGAACCGATGACTGAGACCGTATGATCGGGATCTCTGATGGGATTTGAACCCACTATCCACACACTAATAGCTTTTAGCATTTAGGTTTGCTAACTACCCATGAGCTCATATAGGTATATTTTTAAAAGCATTTAACTAATATCATAAACAAGAACTTTCCATGACTATTTTTAACTATTAATTTGGGTAGCCAAATTTATTCAGGGCATTAGATTTCTATTTTTGCTAGAATCTTCAAATTTTTAAAATTTGATTTGATTGAGAAGTTGCAACAGCTTCAGACTATCATTCGTTTTCATCTGTAACGAACACTCGTAATACAGTAAATTCAAATACCATTAAGGCTGAGGAAATGCAATTTGATGAGTTTATAGCTCAGAATGACAAAAAGTTCTGCGCCTGAACCGCAAGTTTTACACCGATGTTATGATAGCTTATGTGTGTGAAGATAAATTCGAATTTAAAAACCAAAGACGCAAACCCATACTTTTAGCAGCGCCACTTCTTGCCTCTAACAGGGTAAACTTTTCTATTGACAGAGCAATGTTAACTGTTTAACAGTAGCAATAGTAGATTATTCTTCTACTTTGCAATTATTTCATATCATAATTCTCATTATGATCATATTATTTCTGAACAAAAGTGTTGAAATGTAAGGGATGATTGGTAGGGTGGAGGACGGAAATTTTTCAAAATTATTCCAGCTATCCCACTACCACGGTTCGTAGGAGGACCCTCTGGACTACCATTTGCATACAGTCTGTATGGTGTACTATTTCTTATAGCAAAAAAATTGATATTTTCAAAGCCAATTTTCTCAATAGCATATCACTTTATATGTGACTATGTTGCTGATTATATTACGAGGCCTTGGAACCTTCCTTTGCAAACAGTATGGTACTCATAGACCTTAAGTATTTTCCAAAATTAGCTCCTAAACAAGTGGGCTTGTTCAGATGGATACTGTTAAATAGCTAACAGTGCTGTGTTAAGGGCAAATTTTGTTCTGTTAAGAAGAAATTTTGTTCTGTTAACGGCAAATGTGGCGTTGCTAAAATTTATAGATCACGTCTTAGATTTTCAAATTCGAATTTATCTTCATATACATTGATAGCTTTACCCCCTACACATACATACATACATAATTGGTCATTACAACCCTTTAGTCAGGATTACGACCTAGTTTCTCACACCACATATATTGTGGGCGTTAATTTTTATACATGAGTGGCGGAACCTACAGTTTAAAGTCGACTCCGAACGACAGATTTTTGAGAAACTTTTCATGGCAATTTTATTTACTCCCAGAGTTTTTGACAGAAATCTGCTGAGAGGAAGTCGCCGAAGAAATATTTTTTCATATTACGTTCAGTGGTAGATGCCTGACCTGCGGTTTGAACCGAGGCCTCACGTCTAATAAGCCAACACACTACCTACTAGACCACGGCGACTTCATACGTCCATATAATCGGGTAGACAATTTCAAGCCATTAATTTTTTAAATGTTATTTCGTACATTCATATGTCTATCCTGGATACGAGTTCAGTTTGACTTCAAGGGATGTTAGTTTGTTGCCATAAAATCCCTGCAAAAGCAATTCAGAGGCTTTAAGTCTCACTAACGGGTGAATCAGTTACTAAGACCAATTCTGCAAAGCAAGTTGTCAGCAAATAGATTTTGCCATAAATTGATTACTAACTTCACTGTATGGCAAGTTGCACCGTATTGTTGAAATCGAATGCCGTTGATGTTTAGCAAAAATCTTCAGATAGCATGGCCCGATATTGTCGGTTGATTGCTCCTTTCGAAAGAAATAAGCTCGAATAAACAGTAGATTTTAATGAATGTAATTGTGATTAGGATTGCCTTTGCTTCACATGTAGGAAATTTGTTCATTGACGTAGACATTGAACGATAATCAACAAAGCATCGTAAAGGATGGTTGTTTAGGTCAATTTTTGATCGAGCTGTACTTTGCTGGCATGTAACCCAGGACCTAATGTGAACTTTGCATGTGTGTGAAGATAAATTCAAATTTAACTAGCAAAGACAAAAACCAAAAATTTTAACAGAGGTAATGTTAAAGCTAACAGAGCAATGTTAAGTGGTTAACAGAAAATAGTCAAGGTAGGATTATCGATATTGTGGGCAAATGGGACATGCTGCACATATCCCACTATATACAAATTGTAGCCTAAGGTGTCCCTAATAAAACCCAATAAGTCGTATATCCCAAATAATTTTGGAACTTGAGATATCGGGCTTCATATATACCCTATGTTAACAGTGGATGGGTAGGATGACGGATGATGGATATTGTGGAAAAATGGGACTTGCTGCACATATCCCACTATATACAAATTGTAGCCTAAGATGTCCCTAATAAAACCCAATAAGTCGTATATCCCAAATAATTTTGGAACTTGAGATATCGGGCTTCAAATATAGCCTATGTTAACAGTGTCTGGGTAGGATGAGGGATGATGGATATTGTGGAAAAATGGGACTTGCTGCACATATCCCACTATATACAACTTGTAGCCTAAAGTGTCCCTAATAAAACCCAATAAGTCGTATATCCCAAATAATTTTGGAACTTGAGATATCGGGCGTCATATATACCCTATGTTAACAGTGGCTGGGTAGGATGACGGATGATGGATATTGTGGAAAAATGGGACTTGCTGCACATATCCCACTATATACAAATTGTAGCCTAAAGTGTCCCTAATAAAACCCAATAAGTCGTATATCCCAAATAATTTTGGAACTTGAGATATCGGGCTTCAAATATAGCCTATGTTAACAGTGTCTGGGTAGGATGAGGGATGATGGATATTGTGGAAAAATGGGACTTGCTGCACATATCCCACTATATACAAATTGTAGCCTAAAGTGTCCCTAATAAAACCCAATAAGTCGTATATCCCAAATAATTTTGGAACTTGAGATATCGGGCGTCATATATACCCTATGTTAACAGTGGCTGGGTAGGATGACGGATGATAGATATTGTGGAAAAATGGGACTTGCTGCACATATCCCACTATATACAAATTGTAGCCTAGAGTGTCCCTAATAAAACCCAATAAGTCGTATATCCCAAATAATTTTGGAACTTGAGATATCGGGCTTCAAATATAGCCTATGTTAACAGTGGCTGGGTAGGATGACGGATGATGGATATTGTGGAAAAATGGGACTTGCTGCACATATCCCACTATATACAAATTGTAGCCTAAGATGTCCCTAATAAAACCCAATAAGTCGTATATCCCAAATAATTTTGGAACTTGAGATATCGGGCGTCATATATACCCTATGTTAACAGTGGCTGGGTAGGATGACGGATGATGGATATTGTGGAAAAATGGGACTTGCTGCACATATCCCACTATATACAAATTGTAGCCTAAAGTGTCCCTAATAAAACCCAATAAGTCGTATATCCCAAATAATTTTGGAACTTGAGATATCGGGCTTCAAATATAGCCTATGTTAACAGTGTCTGGGTAGGATGAGGGATGATGGATATTGTGGGAAAATGGGACTTGCTGCACATATCCCACTATATACAAATTGTAGCCTAAGATGTCCCTAATAAAACCCAATAAGTCGTATATCCCAAATAATTTTGGAACTTGAGATATCGGGCTTCAAATATAGCCTATGTTAACAGTGTCTGGGTAGGATGAGGGATGATGGATATTGTGGAAAAATGGGACTTGCTGCACATATCCCACTATATACAAATTGTAGCCTAAGATGTCCCTAATAAAACCCAATAAGTCGTATATCCCAAATAATTTTGGAACTTGAGATATCGGGCTTCAAATATAGCCTATGTTAACAGTGTCTGGGTAGGATGAGGGATGATGGATATTGTGGAAAAATGGGACTTGCTGCACATATCCCACTATATACAAATTGTAGTCTAAGGTGTCCCTAATAAAACCCAATAACTCGTATATCCCAAATAATTTTGGAACTTGAGATATCGGGCGTCATATATACCCTATGTTAACAGTGGCTGGGTATGATGACGGCTGATCGATATTGTGGAAAAATGGGACTTGCTGCACATATCCCACTATATACAAATTGTAGCCTAAGGTGTCCCTAATAAAACCCAATAAGTCGTATATCCCAAATAATTTTGGAACTTGAGATATCGGGCTTCAAATATAGCCTATGTTAACAGTGGGTAGGTAGGATGACGGATGATGGATATTGTGGAAAAATGGGACTTGCTGCACATATCCCACTATATACAAATTGTAGCCTAACGTGTCCCTAATAAAATCCAATAAGTCGTATATCCCAAATAATTTTGGAACTGGAGATATCGGGCGTCATATATACCCTATGTTAACAGTGGCTGGGTAGGATGACGGATGATGGATATTGTGGAAAAATGGGACTTGCTGCACATATCCCACAATATACAAATTGTAGTCTAAGGTGTCCCCAATTAAACGCAATAAGTCGTTTATCCCAAATAATTTTGGAACTGGAGATATCGGGCTTCATATATACCCTATATTAGTTAACAGTGGCTGGGTAGGATGACGGATGATGGATATTGTGGAAAAATGGGACTTGCTGCACATATCCCACTATATACAAATTGTAGCCTAAGGTGTCCCTAATAAAACCCAATAAGTCGTATATCCCAAATAATTTTGGAACTTGAGATATCGGGCTTCATATATACCCTATGTTAACAGTGGCTGGGTAGGATGACGGATGATGGATATTGTGGAAAAATGGGACTTGCTGCACATATCCCACTATATACAAATTGTAGCCTAAGGTGTCCCTAATAAAACCCAATAAGTCGTATATCCCAAATAATTTTGGAACTTGAGATATCGGGCTTCATATATACCCTATGTTAACAGTGGATGGGTAGGATGACGGATGATGGATATTGTGGAAAAATGGGACTTGCTGCACATATCCCACTATATACAAATTGTAGCCTAAGATGTCCCTAATAAAACCCAATAAGTCGTATATCCCAAATAATTTTGGAACTTGAGATATCGGGCTTCAAATATAGCCTATGTTAACAGTGTCTGGGTAGGATGAGGGATGATGGATATTGTGGAAAAATGGGACTTGCTGCACATATCCCACTATATACAAATTGTAGCCTAAAGTGTCCCTAATAAAACCCAATAAGTCGTATATCCCAAATAATTTTGGAACTTGAGATATCGGGCGTCATATATACCCTATGTTAACAGTGGCTGGGTAGGATGACGGATGATGGATATTGTGGAAAAATGGGACTTGCTGCACATATCCCACTATATACAAATTGTAGCCTAAAGTGTCCCTAATAAAACCCAATAAGTCGTATATCCCAAATAATTTTGGAACTTGAGATATCGGGCTTCAAATATAGCCTATGTTAACAGTGTCTGGGTAGGATGAGGGATGATGGATATTGTGGAAAAATGGGACTTGCTGCACATATCCCACTATATACAAATTGTAGCCTAAAGTGTCCCTAATAAAACCCAATAAGTCGTATATCCCAAATAATTTTGGAACTTGAGATATCGGGCGTCATATATACCCTATGTTAACAGTGGCTGGGTAGGATGACGGATGATAGATATTGTGGAAAAATGGGACTTGCTGCACATATCCCACTATATACAAATTGTAGCCTAGAGTGTCCCTAATAAAACCCAATAAGTCGTATATCCCAAATAATTTTGGAACTTGAGATATCGGGCTTCAAATATAGCCTATGTTAACAGTGGCTGGGTAGGATGACGGATGATGGATATTGTGGAAAAATGGGACTTGCTGCACATATCCCACTATATACAAATTGTAGCCTAAGATGTCCCTAATAAAACCCAATAAGTCGTATATCCCAAATAATTTTGGAACTTGAGATATCGGGCGTCATATATACCCTATGTTAACAGTGGCTGGGTAGGATGACGGATGATGGATATTGTGGAAAAATGGGACTTGCTGCACATATCCCACTATATACAAATTGTAGCCTAAAGTGTCCCTAATAAAACCCAATAAGTCGTATATCCCAAATAATTTTGGAACTTGAGATATCGGGCTTCAAATATAGCCTATGTTAACAGTGTCTGGGTAGGATGAGGGATGATGGATATTGTGGAAAAATGGGACTTGCTGCACATATCCCACTATATACAAATTGTAGCCTAAGATGTCCCTAATAAAACCCAATAAGTCGTATATCCCAAATAATTTTGGAACTTGAGATATCGGGCTTCAAATATAGCCTATGTTAACAGTGTCTGGGTAGGATGAGGGATGATGGATATTGTGGAAAAATGGGACTTGCTGCACATATCCCACTATATACAAATTGTAGCCTAAGATGTCCCTAATAAAACCCAATAAGTCGTATATCCCAAATAATTTTGGAACTTGAGATATCGGGCTTCAAATATAGCCTATGTTAACAGTGTCTGGGTAGGATGAGGGATGATGGATATTGTGGAAAAATGGGACTTGCTGCACATATCCCACTATATACAAATTGTAGTCTAAGGTGTCCCTAATAAAACCCAATAACTCGTATATCCCAAATAATTTTGGAACTTGAGATATCGGGCGTCATATATACCCTATGTTAACAGTGGCTGGGTATGATGACGGCTGATCGATATTGTGGAAAAATGGGACTTGCTGCACATATCCCACTATATACAAATTGTAGCCTAAGGTGTCCCTAATAAAACCCAATAAGTCGTATATCCCAAATAATTTTGGAACTTGAGATATCGGGCTTCAAATATAGCCTATGTTAACAGTGGGTGGGTAGGATGACGGATGATGGATATTGTGGAAAAATGGGACTTGCTGCACATATCCCACTATATACAAATTGTAGCCTAACGTGTCCCTAATAAAATCCAATAAGTCGTATATCCCAAATAATTTTGGAACTGGAGATATCGGGCGTCATATATACCCTATGTTAACAGTGGCTGGGTAGGATGACGGATGATGGATATTGTGGAAAAATGGGACTTGCTGCACATATCCCACAATATACAAATTGTAGTCTAAGGTGTCCCCAATTAAACGCAATAAGTCGTTTATCCCAAATAATTTTGGAACTGGAGATATCGGGCTTCATATATACCCTATATTAGTTAACAGTGGCTGGGTAGGATGACGGATGATGGATATTGTGGAAAAATGGGACTTGCTGCACATATCCCACTATATACAAATTGTAGCCTAAGGTGTCCCTAATAAAACCCAATAAGTCGTATATCCCAAATAATTTTGGAACTTGAGATATCGGGCTTCATATATACCCTATGTTAACAGTGGCTGGGTAGGATGACGGATGATGGATATTGTGGAAAAATGGGACTTGCTGCACATATCCCACTATATACAAATTGTAGCCTAAGGTGTCCCTAATAAAACCCAATAAGTCGTATATCCCAAATAATTTTGGAACTGGAGATATCGGGCTTCATATATACCCTATGTTAACAGTGGCTGGGTAGGATGACGGATGATGGATATTGTGGAAAAATGGGACTTGCTGCACATATCCCACTATATACAAATTGTAGCCTAAGGTGTCCCTAATAAAACCCAATAAGTCGTATATCCCAAATAATTTTGGAACTCGAGATATCGGGCGTCATATATACCCTATGTTAACAGTGGCTGGGTAGGATGACGGATGATGGATATTGTGGAAAAATGGGACTTGCTGCACATATCCCACTATATACAAATTGTAGCCTAAGGTGTCCCTAATAAAACCCAATAAGTCGTATATCCCAAATAATTTTGGAACTTGAGATATCGGGCGTCATATATACCCTATGTTAACAGTGGCTGGGTAGGATGACGGATGATGGATATTGTGGCAAAATGGGACTTGCTGCACATATCCCACTATATACAAATTGTAGCCTAAGGTGTCCCTAATAAAACCCAATAAGTCGTATATCCCAAATAATTTTGGAACTCGAGATATCGGGCGTCATATATACCCTATGTTAACAGTGGCTGGGTAGGATGACGGATGAAGGATATTGTGGAAAAATGGGACTTGCTGCACATATCCCACTATATACAAATTGTAGTCTAAGGTGTCCCTAATAAAACCCAATAAGTCGTATATCCCAAATAATTTTGGAACTTGAGATATCGGGCTTCATATATACCCTATGTTAACAGTGGCTGGGTAGGATGACGGATGATGGATATTGTGGAAAAATGGGACTTGCTGCACATATCCCACTATATACAAATTGTAGTCTAAGGTGTCCCTAATAAAACCCAATAACTCGTATATCCCAAATAATTTTGGAACTTGAGATATCGGGCGTCATATATACCCTATGTTAACAGTGGCTGGGTAGGATGACGGCTGATCGATATTGTGGAAAAATGGGACTTGCTGCACATATCCCACTATATTCAAATTGTAGCCTAAGGTGTCCCTAATAAAACCCAATAAGTCGTATATCCCAAATAATTTTGGAACTTGAGATATCGGGCTTCAAATATAGCCTATGTTAACAGTGGGTGGGTAGGATGACGGATGATGGATATTGTGGAAAAATGGGACTTGCTGCACATATCCCACTATATACAAATTGTAGCCTAAGGTGTCCCTAATAAAATCCAATAAGTCGTATATCCCAAATAATTTTGGAACTGGAGATATCGGGCTTCAAATATAGCCTATGTTAACAGTGGCTGGGTAGGATGACGGATGATGGATATTGTGGAAAAATGGGACTTGCTGCACATATCCCACTATATACAAATTGTAGTCTAAGGTGTCCCCAATTAAACGCAATAAGTCGTATATCCCAAATAATTTTGGAACTGGAGATATCGGGCGTCATATATACCCTATGTTAACAGTGGCTGGGTAGGATGACGGATGATGGATATTGTGGAAAAATGGGACATGCTGCACATATCCCACTATATACAAATTGTAGCCTAAGGTGTCCCTAATAAAACCCAATAAGTCGTATATCCCAAATAATTTTGGAACTTGAGATATCGGGCTTCAAATATAGCCTATGTTAACAGTGTCTGGGTAGGATGAGGGATGATGGATATTGTGGAAAAATGGGACTTGCTGCACATATCCCACTATATACAAATTGTAGTCTAAGGTGTCCCCAATTAAACGCAATAAGTCGTATATCCCAAATAATTTTGGAACTGGAGATATCGGGCGTCATATATACCCTATGTTAACAGTGGCTGGGTAGGATGACGGATGATGGATATTGTGGAAAAATGGGACTTGCTGCACATATCCCACAATATACAAATTGTAGTCTAAGGTGTCCCCAATTAAACGCAATAAGTCGTATATCCCAAATAATTTTGGAACTGGAGATATCGGGCTTCATATATACCCTATATTAGTTAACAGTGGCTGGGTAGGATGACGGATGATGGATATTGTGGAAAAATGGGACTTGCTGCACATATCCCACTATATACAAATTGTAGCCTAAAGTGTCCCTAATAAAACCCAATAAGTCGTATATCCCAAATAATTTTGGAACTTGAGATATCGGGCGTCATATATACCCTATGTTAACAGTGGCTGGGTAGGATGACGGATGATAGATATTGTGGAAAAATGGGACTTGCTGCACATATCCCACTATATACAAATTGTAGCCTAGAGTGTCCCTAATAAAACCCAATAAGTCGTATATCCCAAATAATTTTGGAACTTGAGATATCGGGCTTCAAATATAGCCTATGTTAACAGTGGCTGGGTAGGATGACGGATGATGGATATTGTGGAAAAATGGGACTTGCTGCACATATCCCACTATATACAAATTGTAGCCTAAGATGTCCCTAATAAAACCCAATAAGTCGTATATCCCAAATAATTTTGGAACTTGAGATATCGGGCGTCATATATACCCTATGTTAACAGTGGCTGGGTAGGATGACGGATGATGGATATTGTGGAAAAATGGGACTTGCTGCACATATCCCACTATATACAAATTGTAGCCTAAAGTGTCCCTAATAAAACCCAATAAGTCGTATATCCCAAATAATTTTGGAACTTGAGATATCGGGCTTCAAATATAGCCTATGTTAACAGTGTCTGGGTAGGATGAGGGATGATGGATATTGTGGGAAAATGGGACTTGCTGCACATATCCCACTATATACAAATTGTAGCCTAAGATGTCCCTAATAAAACCCAATAAGTCGTATATCCCAAATAATTTTGGAACTTGAGATATCGGGCTTCAAATATAGCCTATGTTAACAGTGTCTGGGTAGGATGAGGGATGATGGATATTGTGGAAAAATGGGACTTGCTGCACATATCCCACTATATACAAATTGTAGCCTAAGATGTCCCTAATAAAACCCAATAAGTCGTATATCCCAAATAATTTTGGAACTTGAGATATCGGGCTTCAAATATAGCCTATGTTAACAGTGTCTGGGTAGGATGAGGGATGATGGATATTGTGGAAAAATGGGACTTGCTGCACATATCCCACTATATACAAATTGTAGTCTAAGGTGTCCCTAATAAAACCCAATAACTCGTATATCCCAAATAATTTTGGAACTTGAGATATCGGGCGTCATATATACCCTATGTTAACAGTGGCTGGGTATGATGACGGCTGATCGATATTGTGGAAAAATGGGACTTGCTGCACATATCCCACTATATACAAATTGTAGCCTAAGGTGTCCCTAATAAAACCCAATAAGTCGTATATCCCAAATAATTTTGGAACTTGAGATATCGGGCTTCAAATATAGCCTATGTTAACAGTGGGTGGGTAGGATGACGGATGATGGATATTGTGGAAAAATGGGACTTGCTGCACATATCCCACTATATACAAATTGTAGCCTAACGTGTCCCTAATAAAATCCAATAAGTCGTATATCCCAAATAATTTTGGAACTGGAGATATCGGGCGTCATATATACCCTATGTTAACAGTGGCTGGGTAGGATGACGGATGATGGATATTGTGGAAAAATGGGACTTGCTGCACATATCCCACAATATACAAATTGTAGTCTAAGGTGTCCCCAATTAAACGCAATAAGTCGTTTATCCCAAATAATTTTGGAACTGGAGATATCGGGCTTCATATATACCCTATATTAGTTAACAGTGGCTGGGTAGGATGACGGATGATGGATATTGTGGAAAAATGGGACTTGCTGCACATATCCCACTATATACAAATTGTAGCCTAAGGTGTCCCTAATAAAACCCAATAAGTCGTATATCCCAAATAATTTTGGAACTTGAGATATCGGGCTTCATATATACCCTATGTTAACAGTGGCTGGGTAGGATGACGGATGATGGATATTGTGGAAAAATGGGACTTGCTGCACATATCCCACTATATACAAATTGTAGCCTAAGGTGTCCCTAATAAAACCCAATAAGTCGTATATCCCAAATAATTTTGGAACTTGAGATATCGGGCTTCATATATACCCTATGTTAACAGTGGATGGGTAGGATGACGGATGATGGATATTGTGGAAAAATGGGACTTGCTGCACATATCCCACTATATACAAATTGTAGCCTAAGATGTCCCTAATAAAACCCAATAAGTCGTATATCCCAAATAATTTTGGAACTTGAGATATCGGGCTTCAAATATAGCCTATGTTAACAGTGTCTGGGTAGGATGAGGGATGATGGATATTGTGGAAAAATGGGACTTGCTGCACATATCCCACTATATACAAATTGTAGCCTAAAGTGTCCCTAATAAAACCCAATAAGTCGTATATCCCAAATAATTTTGGAACTTGAGATATCGGGCGTCATATATACCCTATGTTAACAGTGGCTGGGTAGGATGACGGATGATGGATATTGTGGAAAAATGGGACTTGCTGCACATATCCCACTATATACAAATTGTAGCCTAAAGTGTCCCTAATAAAACCCAATAAGTCGTATATCCCAAATAATTTTGGAACTTGAGATATCGGGCTTCAAATATAGCCTATGTTAACAGTGTCTGGGTAGGATGAGGGATGATGGATATTGTGGAAAAATGGGACTTGCTGCACATATCCCACTATATACAAATTGTAGCCTAAAGTGTCCCTAATAAAACCCAATAAGTCGTATATCCCAAATAATTTTGGAACTTGAGATATCGGGCGTCATATATACCCTATGTTAACAGTGGCTGGGTAGGATGACGGATGATAGATATTGTGGAAAAATGGGACTTGCTGCACATATCCCACTATATACAAATTGTAGCCTAGAGTGTCCCTAATAAAACCCAATAAGTCGTATATCCCAAATAATTTTGGAACTTGAGATATCGGGCTTCAAATATAGCCTATGTTAACAGTGGCTGGGTAGGATGACGGATGATGGATATTGTGGAAAAATGGGACTTGCTGCACATATCCCACTATATACAAATTGTAGCCTAAGATGTCCCTAATAAAACCCAATAAGTCGTATATCCCAAATAATTTTGGAACTTGAGATATCGGGCGTCATATATACCCTATGTTAACAGTGGCTGGGTAGGATGACGGATGATGGATATTGTGGAAAAATGGGACTTGCTGCACATATCCCACTATATACAAATTGTAGCCTAAAGTGTCCCTAATAAAACCCAATAAGTCGTATATCCCAAATAATTTTGGAACTTGAGATATCGGGCTTCAAATATAGCCTATGTTAACAGTGTCTGGGTAGGATGAGGGATGATGGATATTGTGGAAAAATGGGACTTGCTGCACATATCCCACTATATACAAATTGTAGCCTAAGATGTCCCTAATAAAACCCAATAAGTCGTATATCCCAAATAATTTTGGAACTTGAGATATCGGGCTTCAAATATAGCCTATGTTAACAGTGTCTGGGTAGGATGAGGGATGATGGATATTGTGGAAAAATGGGACTTGCTGCACATATCCCACTATATACAAATTGTAGCCTAAGATGTCCCTAATAAAACCCAATAAGTCGTATATCCCAAATAATTTTGGAACTTGAGATATCGGGCTTCAAATATAGCCTATGTTAACAGTGTCTGGGTAGGATGAGGGATGATGGATATTGTGGAAAAATGGGACTTGCTGCACATATCCCACTATATACAAATTGTAGTCTAAGGTGTCCCTAATAAAACCCAATAACTCGTATATCCCAAATAATTTTGGAACTTGAGATATCGGGCGTCATATATACCCTATGTTAACAGTGGCTGGGTATGATGACGGCTGATCGATATTGTGGAAAAATGGGACTTGCTGCACATATCCCACTATATACAAATTGTAGCCTAAGGTGTCCCTAATAAAACCCAATAAGTCGTATATCCCAAATAATTTTGGAACTTGAGATATCGGGCTTCAAATATAGCCTATGTTAACAGTGGGTGGGTAGGATGACGGATGATGGATATTGTGGAAAAATGGGACTTGCTGCACATATCCCACTATATACAAATTGTAGCCTAACGTGTCCCTAATAAAATCCAATAAGTCGTATATCCCAAATAATTTTGGAACTGGAGATATCGGGCGTCATATATACCCTATGTTAACAGTGGCTGGGTAGGATGACGGATGATGGATATTGTGGAAAAATGGGACTTGCTGCACATATCCCACAATATACAAATTGTAGTCTAAGGTGTCCCCAATTAAACGCAATAAGTCGTTTATCCCAAATAATTTTGGAACTGGAGATATCGGGCTTCATATATACCCTATATTAGTTAACAGTGGCTGGGTAGGATGACGGATGATGGATATTGTGGAAAAATGGGACTTGCTGCACATATCCCACTATATACAAATTGTAGCCTAAGGTGTCCCTAATAAAACCCAATAAGTCGTATATCCCAAATAATTTTGGAACTTGAGATATCGGGCTTCATATATACCCTATGTTAACAGTGGCTGGGTAGGATGACGGATGATGGATATTGTGGAAAAATGGGACTTGCTGCACATATCCCACTATATACAAATTGTAGCCTAAGGTGTCCCTAATAAAACCCAATAAGTCGTATATCCCAAATAATTTTGGAACTGGAGATATCGGGCTTCATATATACCCTATGTTAACAGTGGCTGGGTAGGATGACGGATGATGGATATTGTGGAAAAATGGGACTTGCTGCACATATCCCACTATATACAAATTGTAGCCTAAGGTGTCCCTAATAAAACCCAATAAGTCGTATATCCCAAATAATTTTGGAACTCGAGATATCGGGCGTCATATATACCCTATGTTAACAGTGGCTGGGTAGGATGACGGATGATGGATATTGTGGAAAAATGGGACTTGCTGCACATATCCCACTATATACAAATTGTAGCCTAAGGTGTCCCCAATTAAACGCAATAAGTCGTATATCCCAAATAATTTTGGAACTGGAGATATCGGGCTTCATATATACCCTATATTAGTTAACAGTGGCTGGGTAGGATGACGGATGATGGATATTGTGGAAAAATGGGACTTGCTGCACATATCCCACTATATACAAATTGTAGCCTAAGGTGTCCCTAATAAAACCCAATAAGTCGTATATCCCAAATAATTTTGGAACTTGAGATATCGGGCTTCATATATACCCTATGTTAACAGTGGCTGGGTAGGATGACGGATGATGGATATTGTGGAAAAATGGGACTTGCTGCACATATCCCACTATATACAAATTGTAGTCTAAGGTGTCCCTAATAAAACCCAATAACTCGTATATCCCAAATAATTTTGGAACTTGAGATATCGGGCGTCATATATACCCTATGTTAACAGTGGCTGGGTAGGATGACGGCTGATCGATATTGTGGAAAAATGGGACTTGCTGCACATATCCCACTATATACAAATTGTAGCCTAAGGTGTCCCTAATAAAACCCAATAAGTCGTATATCCCAAATAATTTTGGAACTTGAGATATCGGGCTTCAAATATAGCCTATGTTAACAGTGGGTGGGTAGGATGACGGATGATGGATATTGTGGAAAAATGGGACTTGCTGCACATATCCCACTATATACAAATTGTAGCCTAAGGTGTCCCTAATAAAATCCAATAAGTCGTATATCCCAAATAATTTTGGAACTGGAGATATCGGGCGTCATATATACCCTATGTTAACAGTGGCTGGGTAGGATGACGGATGATGGATATTGTGGAAAAATGGGACTTGCTGCACATATCCCACAATATACAAATTGTAGTCTAAGGTGTCCCCAATTAAACGCAATAAGTCGTATATCCCAAATAATTTTGGAACTGGAGATATCGGGCTTCATATATACCCTATGTTAACAGTGGCTGGGTAGGATGACGGATGATGGATATTGTGGAAAAATGGGACTTGCTGCACATATCCCACAATATACAAATTGTAGTCTAAGGTGTCCCCAATTAAACGCAATAAGTCGTATATCCCAAATAATTTTGGAACTGGAGATATCGGGCTTCATATATACCCTATATTAGTTAACAGTGGCTGGGTAGGATGACGGATGATGGATATTGTGGAAAAATGGGACTTGCTGCACATATCCCACTATATACAAATTGTAGCCTAAGGTGTCCCTAATAAAACCCAATAAGTCGTATATCCCAAATAATTTTGGAACTTGAGATATCGGGCTTCATATATACCCTATGTTAACAGTGGATGGGTAGGATGACGGATGATGGATATTGTGGAAAAATGGGACTTGCTGCACATATCCCACTATATACAAATTGTAGCCTAAGATGTCCCTAATAAAACCCAATAAGTCGTATATCCCAAATAATTTTGGAACTTGAGATATCGGGCTTCAAATATAGCCTATGTTAACAGTGTCTGGGTAGGATGAGGGATGATGGATATTGTGGAAAAATGGGACTTGCTGCACATATCCCACTATATACAAATTGTAGCCTAAAGTGTCCCTAATAAAACCCAATAAGTCGTATATCCCAAATAATTTTGGAACTTGAGATATCGGGCGTCATATATACCCTATGTTAACAGTGGCTGGGTAGGATGACGGATGATGGATATTGTGGAAAAATGGGACTTGCTGCACATATCCCACTATATACAAATTGTAGCCTAAAGTGTCCCTAATAAAACCCAATAAGTCGTATATCCCAAATAATTTTGGAACTTGAGATATCGGGCTTCAAATATAGCCTATGTTAACAGTGTCTGGGTAGGATGAGGGATGATGGATATTGTGGAAAAATGGGACTTGCTGCACATATCCCACTATATACAAATTGTAGCCTAAAGTGTCCCTAATAAAACCCAATAAGTCGTATATCCCAAATAATTTTGGAACTTGAGATATCGGGCTTCAAATATGCTATATATATATAGATACAAATATGTATACAATATAATATGTAGCAAACGTAGCTAACTTTTTTTATTTCATAGTACCTTTTAAAATTTTCGGACATATTAGATTTTAACAGAACAGATTTCGGATTTTAGCAGAACAGATTTCAGATTTTAACAGAACTGATTTCTGATTTAACAGAAAAACAGGGTTGTTTATAATGGAGGGAACAGTAGAAGATTAGGTGTTTGTCAAACAGTTTATTATAGCAATACACTGCAGCTTCATTAGAAGGTGCTGTGGTCTAGTCGGTAGTGTGTTGGCTTATTAGACGAAAGGCCGTGGTTCAAATCCCAAGTCGGGTGTCAAAAAGATTTATTTTTTATTTTTTTAATACATATTAGAAATATAAAATTTATCAGTATATACTTATATCAATATTTCAATATTAAAATATATGTATTAGAAGAAAAAGTAAAATAAATCACGCAAAAACCCTAACTCGGGATTGAACTTGTACATGATTGCGAATAAGCAATTGAATTTCAAATTCATTCAGCTTTCAAAGATGTACGTATTTTATTTAATGTATTATAGTCTTTTTTATTATATATATTAATAAGCTTTAATTTAATTTAATAGTATATATTTTATATATTTAATATGTATTAGAAAAAATATATATTTTTTAAAAAAGGAAAAAACACCCTTTTCATACCCGATCTGCGATTCGAACCGTGACCTTTCGTTTAGTAATCCAACACACTACCTACTAGACCACAGCGAATCGTTATTTGGTTTTAGTTACCATGACGGAAAGTGAACTTTCCAATTTTTTTTGACTAACTGTTTAAAAGTAAAAACAAAACTGGGGCTTCCCCGATGTTTTCATTGTACTACATTCAAGTGACGCATTTTAATCTCGCATATTTTGTACTGAAATGATATTAACATAATAATTAATGATAATGAATAACAAAAAAGAAAACTACAATACATTAATATATATGCTTTATAAAAAAGAAAACACATCCTGGCCAGGGGCTAAACCAATCTGTTTGACATCATTGTTAAAAGTTGTAAGTACTAGACTCTTGAGGATATTTTTAAAATTATTCTCTATCATGCCTGAGTTCAATCCCTAACTGGGGTGGTTTTTGTCTGATTTTTTTTAAATTTATTATTTAATATAATTATTTAATTGAACTATTTAATTTAATTATTATTATTTGATGTAATTATAAAAATTAATAAAATTATTATAATTAATTAAATAAATACAAAATTTTTGAGAATATTTTTGAAACATGAATTAATTTAAAATTCACGTTGACTGCCAACTACGAGATAACTCGTAGATTGCGTTCCCTTCTAGGGAAAGCCACTTGTCCTCATTAAAAAAACATCAGTTTTTCTTTTTGAAAAAATAGAGCTTTTAGTAATACATATAATGTGAAAAAATCAAATTGTCATTTGTGGCCAATTTCCTGAAAATTGCTGCGGCAGTCAAATTGTTAAATAAATTCAATTGCTTATTCTCAATCATGACCAAGTTCAAACGAACAAAAGGTCACGGTTCAAATCCCAAGTCGGGCGTCAAAAAGATTTTTTTATTTTATTATTTTTTTTCTAATACATATATTTTAAAATTGAAATATTGATATAAATATATACTGAAAAATTTTATATATCTGATATGTATTAGAAAAAATAAAAAAATAAAAAGAAATTTGTTGAAGCCCGACTTGGGATTTGAACCGCGGACTTTCGTCTAATAAGCCAACACACTACCGACTAGACCACAGCACCTTCAAATGAAGCCGCAGTGTATTGCTATAATAAACTGTTTGACAAACACCTAATCTTCTACTGTTCCCTCCATTATAAACAACCCTGTTTTTCTGTTAAATCAGAAATCAGTTCTGTTAAAATCTGAAATCTGTTCTGCTAAAATCCGAAATCTGTTCTGTTAAAATCTAATATGTCCGAAAATTTTAAAAGGTACTATGAAATAAAAAAAGTTAGCTACGTTTGCTACATATTATATTGTATACATATTTGTATCTATATATATATAGCATATTTGAAGCCCGATATCTCAAGTTCCAAAATTATTTGGGATATACGACTTATTGGGTTTTACTATGGACATCTTAGGCTACAATTTGTATACAGTGGGATATGTGCAGCAAGTCCCATTTTTCCACAATATCCATCATCCGTCATCCTACCCAGACACTGTTAACATAGGGTATATATGAAGCCCGATATCTCAAGTTCCAAAATTATTTGGGATATACGACTTATTGGGTTTTATTAGGGACACCTTAGGCTACAATTTGTATATAGTGGGATATGTGCAGCAAGTCCCATTTTTCCACAATATCCATCATCCGTCATCCTACCCAGCCACTGTTAACATAGGGTATATATGAAGCCAGATATCTCAAGTTCCAAAATTATTTGGGATATACGACTTTTTGGGTTTTATTAGGGACACCTTAGGCTACAATTTGTATATAGTGGGATATGTGCAGCAAGTCCCATTTTTCCACAACATCCATTATCCGTCATCCTACCCAGACACTGTTAACATAGGGTATATATGAAGCCCGATATCTCAAGTTCCAAAATTATTTGGGATATACGACTTATTGGGTTTTATTAGGGACACCTTAGGCTACAATTTGTATATAGTGGGATATGTGCAGCAAGTCCCATTTTTCCACAATATCCATCATCCGTCATCCTACCCAGCCACTGTTAACATAGGGTATATATGAAGCCCGATATCTCAAGTTCCAAAATTATTTGGGATATACGACTTATTGGGTTTTATTAGGGACACGTTAGGCTACAATTTGTATATAGAGGGGATATGTGCAGCAAGTCCCATTTTTCCACAATATCCATCATCCGTCATCCTACCCAGCCACTGTTAACATAGGGTATGTATGAAGCCCGATATCTCAAGTTCCAAAATTATTTGGGATATACGACTTATTGGGTTTTATTAGGGACACCTTAGGCTACAATTTGTATATAGTGGGATATGTGCAGCAAGTCCCATTTTTCCACAATATCCATCATCCGTCATCCTACCCAGCCACTGTTAACATAGGGTATATATGAAGCCCGATATCTCAAGTTCCAAAATTATTTGGGATATACGACTTATTGGGTTTTATTAGGGACACCTTAGGCTACAATTTGTATATAGTGGGATATGTGCAGCAAGTCCCATTTTTCCACAATATCCATCATCCGTCATCCTACCCAGCCACTGTTAACATAGGGTATATATGAAGCCCGATATCTCAAGTTCCAAAATTATTTGGGATATACGACTTATTGGGTTTTATTAGGGACACCTTAGGCTACAATTTGTATATAGTGGGATATGTGCAGCAAGTCCCATTTTTCCACAATATCCATCATCCGTCATCCTACCCAGCCACTGTTAACATAGGGTATATATGAAGCCCGATATCTCAAGTTCCAAAATTATTTGGGATATACGACTTATTGGGTTTTATTAGGGACACGTTAGGCTACAATTTGTATATAGTGGGATATGTGCAGCAAGTCCCATTTTTCCACAATATCCATCATCCGTCATCCTACCCAGCCACTGTTAACATAGGCTATATTTGAAGCCCGATATCTGAAGTTCCAAAATTATTTGGGATATACGACTTATTGGGTTTTATTAGGGACACCTTAGACTACAATTTGTATATAGTGGGATATGTGCAGCAAGTCCCATTTTTCCACAATATCCATCATCCGTCATCCTACCCAGCCACTGTTAACATAGGGTATGTATGAAGCCCGATATCTCAAGTTCCAAAATTATTTGGGATATACGACTTATTGGGTTTTATTAGGGACACCTTAGGCTACAATTTGTATATAGTGGGATATGTGCAGCAAGTCCCATTTTTCCACAATATCCATCATCCGTCATCCTACCCAGCCACTGTTAACATAGGGTATATATGAAGCCCGATATCTCAAGTTCCAAAATTATTTGGGATATACGACTTATTGGGTTTTATTAGGGACACCTTAGGCTACAATTTGTATATAGTGGGATATGTGCAGCAAGTCCCATTTTTCCACAATATCCATCATCCGTCATCCTACCCAGCCACTGTTAACATAGGGTATATATGAAGCCCGATATCTCAAGTTCCAAAATTATTTGGGATATACGACTTATTGGGTTTTATTAGGGACACCTTAGGCTACAATTTGTATATAGTGGGATATGTGCAGCAAGTCCCATTTTTCCACAATATCCATCATCCGTCATCCTACCCAGCCACTGTTAACATAGGGTATATATGAAGCCCGATATCGCAAGTTCCAAAATTATTTGGGATATACGACTTATTGGGTTTTATTAGGGACACGTTAGGCTACAATTTGTATATAGTGGGATATGTGCAGCAAGTCCCATTTTTCCACAATATCCATCATCCCTCATCCTACCCAGCCACTGTTAACATAGGGTATATATGAAGCCCGATATCTCAAGTTCCAAAATTATTTGGGATATACGATTTATTGGGTTTTATTAGGGACACCTTAGGCTACAATTTGTATATAGTGGGATATGTGCAGCAAGTCCCATTTTTTCACAATATCCATCATCCGTCATCCTACCCAGCCACTGTTAACATAGGGTATATATGAAGCCCGATATCTCAAGTTCCAAAATTATTTGGGATATACGACTTATTGGGTTTTATTAGGGACACCTTAGGCTACAATTTGTATATAGTGGGATATGTGCAGCAAGTCCCATTTTTCCACAATATCCATCATCCGTCATCCTACCCAGCCACTGTTAACATAGGGTATATATGAAGCCCGATATCTCAAGTTCCAAAATTATTTGGGATATACGACTTATTGGGTTTTATTAGGGACACCTTAGGCTACAATTTGTATATAGTGGGATATGTGCAGCAAGTCCCATTTTTCCACAATATCCATCATCCCTCATCCTACCCAGCCACTGTTAACATAGGGTATATATGAAGCCCGATATCTCAAGTTCCAAAATTATTTGGGATATACGACTTATTGGGTTTTATTAGGGACACCTTAGGCTACAATTTGTATATAGTGGGATATGTGCAGCAAGTCCCATTTTTCCACAATATCCATCATCCGTCATCCTACCCAGCCACTGTTAACATAGGGTATATATGAAGCCCGATATCTCAAGTTCCAAAATTATTTGGGATATACGACTTATTGGGTTTTATTAGGGACACGTTAGGCTACAATTTGTATATAGAGGGGATATGTGCAGCAAGTCCCATTTTTCCACAATATCCATCATCCGTCATCCTACCCAGCCACTGTTAACATAGGGTATGTATGAAGCCCGATATCTCAAGTTCCAAAATTATTTGGGATATACGACTTATTGGGTTTTATTAGGGACACCTTAGGCTACAATTTGTATATAGTGGGATATGTGCAGCAAGTCCCATTTTTCCACAATATCCATCATCCGTCATCCTACCCAGCCACTGTTAACATAGGGTATATATGAAGCCCGATATCTCAAGTTCCAAAATTATTTGGGATATACGACTTATTGGGTTTTATTAGGGACACCTTAGGCTACAATTTGTATATAGTGGGATATGTGCAGCAAGTCCCATTTTTCCACAATATCCATCATCCGTCATCCTACCCAGCCACTGTTAACATAGGGTATATATGAAGCCCGATATCTCAAGTTCCAAAATTATTTGGGATATACGACTTATTGGGTTTTATTAGGGACACCTTAGGCTACAATTTGTATATAGTGGGATATGTGCAGCAAGTCCCATTTTTCCACAATATCCATCATCCGTCATCCTACCCAGCCACTGTTAACATAGGGTATATATGAAGCCCGATATCTCAAGTTCCAAAATTATTTGGGATATACGACTTATTGGGTTTTATTAGGGACACGTTAGGCTACAATTTGTATATAGTGGGATATGTGCAGCAAGTCCCATTTTTCCACAATATCCATCATCCGTCATCCTACCCAGCCACTGTTAACATAGGGTATGTATGAAGCCCGATATCTCAAGTTCCAAAATTATTTGGGATATACGACTTATTGGGTTTTATTAGGGACACCTTAGGCTACAATTTGTATATAGTGGGATATGTGCAGCAAGTCCCATTTTTCCACAATATCCATCATCCGTCATCCTACCCAGCCACTGTTAACATAGGGTATATATGAAGCCCGATATCTCAAGTTCCAAAATTATTTGGGATATACGACTTATTGGGTTTTATTAGGGACACCTTAGACTACAATTTGTATATAGTGGGATATGTGCAGCAAGTCCCATTTTTCCACAATATCCATCATCCGTCATCCTACCCAGCCACTGTTAACATAGGGTATATATGAAGCCCGATATCTCAAGTTCCAAAATTATTTGGGATATACGACTTATTGGGTTTTATTAGGGACACGTTAGGCTACAATTTGTATATAGTGGGATATGTGCAGCAAGTCCCATTTTTCCACAATATCCATCATCCGTCATCCTACCCAGCCACTGTTAACATAGGGTATATATGAAGCCCGATATCTCAAGTTCCAAAATTATTTGGGATATACGACTTATTGGGTTTTATTAGGGACACCTTAGGCTACAATTTGTATATAGTGGGATATGTGCAGCAAGTCCCATTTTTCCACAATATCCATCATCCGTCATCCTACCCAGCCACTGTTAACATAGGGTATATATGAAGCCCGATATCTCAAGTTCCAAAATTATTTGGGATATACGACTTATTGGGTTTTATTAGGGACACGTTAGGCTACAATTTGTATATAGTGGGATATGTGCAGCAAGTCCCATTTTTCCACAATATCCATCATCCGTCATCCTACCCAGCCACTGTTAACATAGGCTATATTTGAAGCCCGATATCTCAAGTTCCAAAATTATTTGGGATATACGACTTATTGGGTTTTATTAGGGACACCTTAGACTACAATTTGTATATAGTGGGATATGTGCAGCAAGTCCCATTTTTCCACAATATCCATCATCCCTCATCCTACCCAGCCACTGTTAACATAGGGTATATATGAAGCCCGATATCTCAAGTTCCAAAATTATTTGGGATATACGACTTATTGGGTTTTATTAGGGACACCTTAGGCTACAATTTGTATATAGTGGGATATGTGCAGCAAGTCCCATTTTTCCACAATATCCATCATCCGTCATCCTACCCAGCCACTGTTAACATAGGGTATATATGAAGCCCGATATCTCAAGTTCCAAAATTATTTGGGATATACGACTTATTGGGTTTTATTAGGGACACGTTAGGCTACAATTTGTATATAGAGGGGATATGTGCAGCAAGTCCCATTTTTCCACAATATCCATCATCCGTCATCCTACCCAGCCACTGTTAACATAGGGTATGTATGAAGCCCGATATCTCAAGTTCCAAAATTATTTGGGATATACGACTTATTGGGTTTTATTAGGGACACCTTAGGCTACAATTTGTATATAGTGGGATATGTGCAGCAAGTCCCATTTTTCCACAATATCCATCATCCGTCATCCTACCCAGCCACTGTTAACATAGGGTATATATGAAGCCCGATATCTCAAGTTCCAAAATTATTTGGGATATACGACTTATTGGGTTTTATTAGGGACACCTTAGGCTACAATTTGTATATAGTGGGATATGTGCAGCAAGTCCCATTTTTCCACAATATCCATCATCCGTCATCCTACCCAGCCACTGTTAACATAGGGTATATATGAAGCCCGATATCTCAAGTTCCAAAATTATTTGGGATATACGACTTATTGGGTTTTATTAGGGACACCTTAGGCTACAATTTGTATATAGTGGGATATGTGCAGCAAGTCCCATTTTTCCACAATATCCATCATCCGTCATCCTACCCAGCCACTGTTAACATAGGGTATATATGAAGCCCGATATCTCAAGTTCCAAAATTATTTGGGATATACGACTTATTGGGTTTTATTAGGGACACGTTAGGCTACAATTTGTATATAGTGGGATATGTGCAGCAAGTCCCATTTTTCCACAATATCCATCATCCGTCATCCTACCCAGCCACTGTTAACATAGGCTATATTTGAAGCCCGATATCTGAAGTTCCAAAATTATTTGGGATATACGACTTATTGGGTTTTATTAGGGACACCTTAGACTACAATTTGTATATAGTGGGATATGTGCAGCAAGTCCCATTTTTCCACAATATCCATCATCCGTCATCCTACCCAGCCACTGTTAACATAGGGTATGTATGAAGCCCGATATCTCAAGTTCCAAAATTATTTGGGATATACGACTTATTGGGTTTTATTAGGGACACCTTAGGCTACAATTTGTATATAGTGGGATATGTGCAGCAAGTCCCATTTTTCCACAATATCCATCATCCGTCATCCTACCCAGCCACTGTTAACATAGGGTATATATGAAGCCCGATATCTCAAGTTCCAAAATTATTTGGGATATACGACTTATTGGGTTTTATTAGGGACACCTTAGGCTACAATTTGTATATAGTGGGATATGTGCAGCAAGTCCCATTTTTCCACAATATCCATCATCCGTCATCCTACCCAGCCACTGTTAACATAGGGTATATATGAAGCCCGATATCTCAAGTTCCAAAATTATTTGGGATATACGACTTATTGGGTTTTATTAGGGACACCTTAGGCTACAATTTGTATATAGTGGGATATGTGCAGCAAGTCCCATTTTTCCACAATATCCATCATCCGTCATCCTACCCAGCCACTGTTAACATAGGGTATATATGAAGCCCGATATCGCAAGTTCCAAAATTATTTGGGATATACGACTTATTGGGTTTTATTAGGGACACGTTAGGCTACAATTTGTATATAGTGGGATATGTGCAGCAAGTCCCATTTTTCCACAATATCCATCATCCCTCATCCTACCCAGCCACTGTTAACATAGGGTATATATGAAGCCCGATATCTCAAGTTCCAAAATTATTTGGGATATACGATTTATTGGGTTTTATTAGGGACACCTTAGGCTACAATTTGTATATAGTGGGATATGTGCAGCAAGTCCCATTTTTTCACAATATCCATCATCCGTCATCCTACCCAGCCACTGTTAACATAGGGTATATATGAAGCCCGATATCTCAAGTTCCAAAATTATTTGGGATATACGACTTATTGGGTTTTATTAGGGACACGTTAGGCTACAATTTGTATATAGTGGGATATGTGCAGCAAGTCCCATTTTTCCACAATATCCATCATCCGTCATCCTACCCAGCCACTGTTAACATAGGCTATATTTGAAGCCCGATATCTGAAGTTCCAAAATTATTTGGGATATACGACTTATTGGGTTTTATTAGGGACACCTTAGACTACAATTTGTATATAGTGGGATATGTGCAGCAAGTCCCATTTTTCCACAATATCCATCATCCGTCATCCTACCCAGCCACTGTTAACATAGGGTATGTATGAAGCCCGATATCTCAAGTTCCAAAATTATTTGGGATATACGACTTATTGGGTTTTATTAGGGACACCTTAGGCTACAATTTGTATATAGTGGGATATGTGCAGCAAGTCCCATTTTTCCACAATATCCATCATCCGTCATCCTACCCAGCCACTGTTAACATAGGGTATATATGAAGCCCGATATCTCAAGTTCCAAAATTATTTGGGATATACGACTTATTGGGTTTTATTAGGGACACCTTAGGCTACAATTTGTATATAGTGGGATATGTGCAGCAAGTCCCATTTTTCCACAATATCCATCATCCGTCATCCTACCCAGCCACTGTTAACATAGGGTATATATGAAGCCCGATATCTCAAGTTCCAAAATTATTTGGGATATACGACTTATTGGGTTTTATTAGGGACACCTTAGGCTACAATTTGTATATAGTGGGATATGTGCAGCAAGTCCCATTTTTCCACAATATCCATCATCCGTCATCCTACCCAGCCACTGTTAACATAGGGTATATATGAAGCCCGATATCGCAAGTTCCAAAATTATTTGGGATATACGACTTATTGGGTTTTATTAGGGACACGTTAGGCTACAATTTGTATATAGTGGGATATGTGCAGCAAGTCCCATTTTTCCACAATATCCATCATCCCTCATCCTACCCAGCCACTGTTAACATAGGGTATATATGAAGCCCGATATCTCAAGTTCCAAAATTATTTGGGATATACGATTTATTGGGTTTTATTAGGGACACCTTAGGCTACAATTTGTATATAGTGGGATATGTGCAGCAAGTCCCATTTTTTCACAATATCCATCATCCGTCATCCTACCCAGCCACTGTTAACATAGGGTATATATGAAGCCCGATATCTCAAGTTCCAAAATTATTTGGGATATACGACTTATTGGGTTTTATTAGGGACACCTTAGGCTACAATTTGTATATAGTGGGATATGTGCAGCAAGTCCCATTTTTCCACAATATCCATCATCCGTCATCCTACCCAGCCACTGTTAACATAGGGTATATATGAAGCCCGATATCTCAAGTTCCAAAATTATTTGGGATATACGACTTATTGGGTTTTATTAGGGACACCTTAGGCTACAATTTGTATATAGTGGGATATGTGCAGCAAGTCCCATTTTTCCACAATATCCATCATCCCTCATCCTACCCAGCCACTGTTAACATAGGGTATATATGAAGCCCGATATCTCAAGTTCCAAAATTATTTGGGATATACGACTTATTGGGTTTTATTAGGGACACCTTAGGCTACAATTTGTATATAGTGGGATATGTGCAGCAAGTCCCATTTTTCCACAATATCCATCATCCGTCATCCTACCCAGCCACTGTTAACATAGGGTATATATGAAGCCCGATATCTCAAGTTCCAAAATTATTTGGGATATACGACTTATTGGGTTTTATTAGGGACACGTTAGGCTACAATTTGTATATAGAGGGGATATGTGCAGCAAGTCCCATTTTTCCACAATATCCATCATCCGTCATCCTACCCAGCCACTGTTAACATAGGGTATGTATGAAGCCCGATATCTCAAGTTCCAAAATTATTTGGGATATACGACTTATTGGGTTTTATTAGGGACACCTTAGGCTACAATTTGTATATAGTGGGATATGTGCAGCAAGTCCCATTTTTCCACAATATCCATCATCCGTCATCCTACCCAGCCACTGTTAACATAGGGTATATATGAAGCCCGATATCTCAAGTTCCAAAATTATTTGGGATATACGACTTATTGGGTTTTATTAGGGACACCTTAGGCTACAATTTGTATATAGTGGGATATGTGCAGCAAGTCCCATTTTTCCACAATATCCATCATCCGTCATCCTACCCAGCCACTGTTAACATAGGGTATATATGAAGCCCGATATCTCAAGTTCCAAAATTATTTGGGATATACGACTTATTGGGTTTTATTAGGGACACCTTAGGCTACAATTTGTATATAGTGGGATATGTGCAGCAAGTCCCATTTTTCCACAATATCCATCATCCGTCATCCTACCCAGCCACTGTTAACATAGGGTATATATGAAGCCCGATATCTCAAGTTCCAAAATTATTTGGGATATACGACTTATTGGGTTTTATTAGGGACACGTTAGGCTACAATTTGTATATAGTGGGATATGTGCAGCAAGTCCCATTTTTCCACAATATCCATCATCCGTCATCCTACCCAGCCACTGTTAACATAGGGTATGTATGAAGCCCGATATCTCAAGTTCCAAAATTATTTGGGATATACGACTTATTGGGTTTTATTAGGGACACCTTAGGCTACAATTTGTATATAGTGGGATATGTGCAGCAAGTCCCATTTTTCCACAATATCCATCATCCGTCATCCTACCCAGCCACTGTTAACATAGGGTATATATGAAGCCCGATATCTCAAGTTCCAAAATTATTTGGGATATACGACTTATTGGGTTTTATTAGGGACACCTTAGACTACAATTTGTATATAGTGGGATATGTGCAGCAAGTCCCATTTTTCCACAATATCCATCATCCGTCATCCTACCCAGCCACTGTTAACATAGGGTATATATGAAGCCCGATATCTCAAGTTCCAAAATTATTTGGGATATACGACTTATTGGGTTTTATTAGGGACACGTTAGGCTACAATTTGTATATAGTGGGATATGTGCAGCAAGTCCCATTTTTCCACAATATCCATCATCCGTCATCCTACCCAGCCACTGTTAACATAGGGTATATATGAAGCCCGATATCTCAAGTTCCAAAATTATTTGGGATATACGACTTATTGGGTTTTATTAGGGACACCTTAGGCTACAATTTGTATATAGTGGGATATGTGCAGCAAGTCCCATTTTTCCACAATATCCATCATCCGTCATCCTACCCAGCCACTGTTAACATAGGGTATATATGAAGCCCGATATCTCAAGTTCCAAAATTATTTGGGATATACGACTTATTGGGTTTTATTAGGGACACGTTAGGCTACAATTTGTATATAGTGGGATATGTGCAGCAAGTCCCATTTTTCCACAATATCCATCATCCGTCATCCTACCCAGCCACTGTTAACATAGGCTATATTTGAAGCCCGATATCTCAAGTTCCAAAATTATTTGGGATATACGACTTATTGGGTTTTATTAGGGACACCTTAGACTACAATTTGTATATAGTGGGATATGTGCAGCAAGTCCCATTTTTCCACAATATCCATCATCCCTCATCCTACCCAGCCACTGTTAACATAGGGTATATATGAAGCCCGATATCTCAAGTTCCAAAATTATTTGGGATATACGACTTATTGGGTTTTATTAGGGACACCTTAGGCTACAATTTGTATATAGTGGGATATGTGCAGCAAGTCCCATTTTTCCACAATATCCATCATCCGTCATCCTACCCAGCCACTGTTAACATAGGGTATATATGAAGCCCGATATCTCAAGTTCCAAAATTATTTGGGATATACGACTTATTGGGTTTTATTAGGGACACGTTAGGCTACAATTTGTATATAGAGGGGATATGTGCAGCAAGTCCCATTTTTCCACAATATCCATCATCCGTCATCCTACCCAGCCACTGTTAACATAGGGTATGTATGAAGCCCGATATCTCAAGTTCCAAAATTATTTGGGATATACGACTTATTGGGTTTTATTAGGGACACCTTAGGCTACAATTTGTATATAGTGGGATATGTGCAGCAAGTCCCATTTTTCCACAATATCCATCATCCGTCATCCTACCCAGCCACTGTTAACATAGGGTATATATGAAGCCCGATATCTCAAGTTCCAAAATTATTTGGGATATACGACTTATTGGGTTTTATTAGGGACACCTTAGGCTACAATTTGTATATAGTGGGATATGTGCAGCAAGTCCCATTTTTCCACAATATCCATCATCCGTCATCCTACCCAGCCACTGTTAACATAGGGTATATATGAAGCCCGATATCTCAAGTTCCAAAATTATTTGGGATATACGACTTATTGGGTTTTATTAGGGACACCTTAGGCTACAATTTGTATATAGTGGGATATGTGCAGCAAGTCCCATTTTTCCACAATATCCATCATCCGTCATCCTACCCAGCCACTGTTAACATAGGGTATATATGAAGCCCGATATCTCAAGTTCCAAAATTATTTGGGATATACGACTTATTGGGTTTTATTAGGGACACGTTAGGCTACAATTTGTATATAGTGGGATATGTGCAGCAAGTCCCATTTTTCCACAATATCCATCATCCGTCATCCTACCCAGCCACTGTTAACATAGGCTATATTTGAAGCCCGATATCTGAAGTTCCAAAATTATTTGGGATATACGACTTATTGGGTTTTATTAGGGACACCTTAGACTACAATTTGTATATAGTGGGATATGTGCAGCAAGTCCCATTTTTCCACAATATCCATCATCCGTCATCCTACCCAGCCACTGTTAACATAGGGTATGTATGAAGCCCGATATCTCAAGTTCCAAAATTATTTGGGATATACGACTTATTGGGTTTTATTAGGGACACCTTAGGCTACAATTTGTATATAGTGGGATATGTGCAGCAAGTCCCATTTTTCCACAATATCCATCATCCGTCATCCTACCCAGCCACTGTTAACATAGGGTATATATGAAGCCCGATATCTCAAGTTCCAAAATTATTTGGGATATACGACTTATTGGGTTTTATTAGGGACACCTTAGGCTACAATTTGTATATAGTGGGATATGTGCAGCAAGTCCCATTTTTCCACAATATCCATCATCCGTCATCCTACCCAGCCACTGTTAACATAGGGTATATATGAAGCCCGATATCTCAAGTTCCAAAATTATTTGGGATATACGACTTATTGGGTTTTATTAGGGACACCTTAGGCTACAATTTGTATATAGTGGGATATGTGCAGCAAGTCCCATTTTTCCACAATATCCATCATCCGTCATCCTACCCAGCCACTGTTAACATAGGGTATATATGAAGCCCGATATCGCAAGTTCCAAAATTATTTGGGATATACGACTTATTGGGTTTTATTAGGGACACGTTAGGCTACAATTTGTATATAGTGGGATATGTGCAGCAAGTCCCATTTTTCCACAATATCCATCATCCCTCATCCTACCCAGCCACTGTTAACATAGGGTATATATGAAGCCCGATATCTCAAGTTCCAAAATTATTTGGGATATACGATTTATTGGGTTTTATTAGGGACACCTTAGGCTACAATTTGTATATAGTGGGATATGTGCAGCAAGTCCCATTTTTTCACAATATCCATCATCCGTCATCCTACCCAGCCACTGTTAACATAGGGTATATATGAAGCCCGATATCTCAAGTTCCAAAATTATTTGGGATATACGACTTATTGGGTTTTATTAGGGACACCTTAGGCTACAATTTGTATATAGTGGGATATGTGCAGCAAGTCCCATTTTTCCACAATATCCATCATCCGTCATCCTACCCAGCCACTGTTAACATAGGGTATATATGAAGCCCGATATCTCAAGTTCCAAAATTATTTGGGATATACGACTTATTGGGTTTTATTAGGGACACCTTAGGCTACAATTTGTATATAGTGGGATATGTGCAGCAAGTCCCATTTTTCCACAATATCCATCATCCCTCATCCTACCCAGCCACTGTTAACATAGGGTATATATGAAGCCCGATATCTCAAGTTCCAAAATTATTTGGGATATACGACTTATTGGGTTTTATTAGGGACACCTTAGGCTACAATTTGTATATAGTGGGATATGTGCAGCAAGTCCCATTTTTCCACAATATCCATCATCCGTCATCCTACCCAGCCACTGTTAACATAGGGTATATATGAAGCCCGATATCTCAAGTTCCAAAATTATTTGGGATATACGACTTATTGGGTTTTATTAGGGACACGTTAGGCTACAATTTGTATATAGAGGGGATATGTGCAGCAAGTCCCATTTTTCCACAATATCCATCATCCGTCATCCTACCCAGCCACTGTTAACATAGGGTATGTATGAAGCCCGATATCTCAAGTTCCAAAATTATTTGGGATATACGACTTATTGGGTTTTATTAGGGACACCTTAGGCTACAATTTGTATATAGTGGGATATGTGCAGCAAGTCCCATTTTTCCACAATATCCATCATCCGTCATCCTACCCAGCCACTGTTAACATAGGGTATATATGAAGCCCGATATCTCAAGTTCCAAAATTATTTGGGATATACGACTTATTGGGTTTTATTAGGGACACCTTAGGCTACAATTTGTATATAGTGGGATATGTGCAGCAAGTCCCATTTTTCCACAATATCCATCATCCGTCATCCTACCCAGCCACTGTTAACATAGGGTATATATGAAGCCCGATATCTCAAGTTCCAAAATTATTTGGGATATACGACTTATTGGGTTTTATTAGGGACACCTTAGGCTACAATTTGTATATAGTGGGATATGTGCAGCAAGTCCCATTTTTCCACAATATCCATCATCCGTCATCCTACCCAGCCACTGTTAACATAGGGTATATATGAAGCCCGATATCTCAAGTTCCAAAATTATTTGGGATATACGACTTATTGGGTTTTATTAGGGACACGTTAGGCTACAATTTGTATATAGTGGGATATGTGCAGCAAGTCCCATTTTTCCACAATATCCATCATCCGTCATCCTACCCAGCCACTGTTAACATAGGGTATGTATGAAGCCCGATATCTCAAGTTCCAAAATTATTTGGGATATACGACTTATTGGGTTTTATTAGGGACACCTTAGGCTACAATTTGTATATAGTGGGATATGTGCAGCAAGTCCCATTTTTCCACAATATCCATCATCCGTCATCCTACCCAGCCACTGTTAACATAGGGTATATATGAAGCCCGATATCTCAAGTTCCAAAATTATTTGGGATATACGACTTATTGGGTTTTATTAGGGACACCTTAGACTACAATTTGTATATAGTGGGATATGTGCAGCAAGTCCCATTTTTCCACAATATCCATCATCCGTCATCCTACCCAGCCACTGTTAACATAGGGTATATATGAAGCCCGATATCTCAAGTTCCAAAATTATTTGGGATATACGACTTATTGGGTTTTATTAGGGACACGTTAGGCTACAATTTGTATATAGTGGGATATGTGCAGCAAGTCCCATTTTTCCACAATATCCATCATCCGTCATCCTACCCAGCCACTGTTAACATAGGGTATATATGAAGCCCGATATCTCAAGTTCCAAAATTATTTGGGATATACGACTTATTGGGTTTTATTAGGGACACCTTAGGCTACAATTTGTATATAGTGGGATATGTGCAGCAAGTCCCATTTTTCCACAATATCCATCATCCGTCATCCTACCCAGCCACTGTTAACATAGGGTATATATGAAGCCCGATATCTCAAGTTCCAAAATTATTTGGGATATACGACTTATTGGGTTTTATTAGGGACACGTTAGGCTACAATTTGTATATAGTGGGATATGTGCAGCAAGTCCCATTTTTCCACAATATCCATCATCCGTCATCCTACCCAGCCACTGTTAACATAGGCTATATTTGAAGCCCGATATCTCAAGTTCCAAAATTATTTGGGATATACGACTTATTGGGTTTTATTAGGGACACCTTAGACTACAATTTGTATATAGTGGGATATGTGCAGCATGTCCCATTTGCCCACAATATCGATAATCCTACCTTGACTATTTTCTGTTAACCACTTAACATTGCTCTGTTAGCTTTAACATTACCTCTGTTAAAATTTTTGGTTTTTGTCTTTGCTAGTTAAATTTGAATTTATCTTCACACACATGAACTTTGCACGTAGTCGTAATATTAATTTTATACATGAGTGGCGGGACCTATAGTTTAAAGTCGACTCCGAACGACAGATTTTTGAGAAACTTTTCATGGCAATTTTATTTACTGTCAGAGTTTTCGACAGAAATCTGCTGAGAGTAAGTCGCTGAAGAAATACTTTTTGATTGGGGCTCGAACCCTGGCTTTTCGTCTTATAAGCCAACACACTACCTACTAGACCACGGTGACTTTAGATCTCCGTCTGGGTTTAAGGTAAAATTTTCTATTTGACATCCATTTCTATTTCGATTTCTATTTTGTTTTTATTTCACTTGTTTCCTCTTCAGCAAATAACGTTTCATTTGTAAGTTCTGTTAATCAAGCATTACTAGCTAAGCAAATGAGTAATGTAGCAAGTTCTAGAGTGTTAGGATTGCCAGCTGTCATTGAAAAATTTTATTTTACGGAAAGAATAGAAAAAAAATTAAATAATTCTTCAAAAATAAATCTTACAGGCCAATTTCATTTACCAGTATTGTGGCAATCATTTCTATGCCACCAAAAAAAAATTCGGACAACCCTTTTTAATGGTTCATAACTTTTTTTTTGTATTTTTTTTCAACTCATCATTCAATTGTTATTTAATGTAGTTGTTGTTGTAAAATCCCTTAATGTGCAGTGTTCTATTTTTTTGTTCTCTTCTTCTCTATAATGTAGTTGTAGTTGTGGTTGTTGTTGTTGTTGTAATTCATAATAATTCTGTAATGAAATAGAAACAACGGCCGGCCGTCCAAATGTCGCCGTTCTAGATAAATAAGCATTTCTTAATTATCCTTTCTGCCTCCTTTTTTTGCTTCAATTTTTCTCTCAGCCTCCATTATTATTTTTTTTTTAATTTTTAATTTTTTTTTCAACCTATTGTTATGAATAATAATTTATATTTAAATAATACTTCTTTGTTTTATTGTTGTTTTTGTTGCATTCTTCATTTGTAAGAAATAAAAAAATTTGAAAAATTCTTACCAAAACCACTTGAAAGTGAATGAAATGAAATAAAATCGAAACCTTTAACCAAAAAATATAAAAGAAACTGAATGAGAAAAAGAGAAAATATTTTAAAATAACAAAACCACGTTTTTATTATTAAGTACTTAAATGTTTGTAAACAAAAAAATTCAAAAAAAAAAATGGAAAAAATAATGAAAGTGGCCAAAATGACCAAAAACAATGGCTGGCTGTAATGAAGAATGGAGGAAGAAAAAAAGAATTTTCTTCTAGGAAAACTATGGCAAAAAGGGGTCTTTAATACATCGAAGTGACATTGAAAAAATAAATGACGCACGGAAATAAATAAAAAAAAATACACCAAAATAATAAGGACATTATGATGTTTAAATAAATTTTAAAATACTTATAAAACACAATAATTTAGAACCAAATGTAATAAAAAAAAAACCGGCGGCTTTTGGCCATTTTCTCTATTAAATGTGGAAAAGTATTTTTTTTTTTATTTAAAAAAAAAATAAACTTGTGGTGAAATATTAAAAAATATTTAAAAAAATAATGGAAATACTAATAAACCAAGTAGTGGAGCATGAAAATTAAGGCCTTATTTGATGCACAGTTAGGTTAAAATACGCATAGTAATACGCATAATTTGTTTAAGGCAATTACGTAAGTCGTTGCTCTGCCGTAAAAATTCAAGTTTCGTGGGTAAAAAAACTAACACGATCGATTTTCACAATTTATAATTAATATAATTAAATATTCCCGTAGTGTATTAGACGTGAGGCCATGGTTCAAACCCAGGTCAGAGAACTCCAATAAAATGAAATATGAAAACACATTTCTTCGGCGACTTCCTCTCAGCAGATTTCTAGCCAAAACTATATAACACTCTCGTGAAAAAGTTTCTCAAAAATCTGTCGTTGCCAATCATATATTAAAATTAACACACACAACATAAGTAGTGTTAGAAAATAGGTCGTAATCCTGACTGAAGGGTCCCCATGCAGATGACCAAGATGAGTTACCAACACCGTAACATCTTGTTGATGCCAGTTGAGGAACCCAAAACCTTACAACCAAGCTCATAGAGCATCATGCTAGATCCTCTATCCATGTGTGTAATCTGACCTTGACAAATCAATTTATGTTTGACCACAGCATATAAAGGGTCCACCAAATAACTTTTTTTTTGAAAATGCTTTAAAAAAAACTACTGAATATTTTCTCAAATTTCTTTTTTTATTTGAAACTACAATCCTTTCGGTTAATAATGGAAAATAATTTCATTCAAATGGCTGTCTCGGCTGGCCATGCAGTAGCCTACACGATCGGTTCAATTTTTAAGCACATTATCGATTGTGTGCAGCTGTATTTCACCAATGGCTTCACGAATATTGTCCTTTAAAGCGTCAAATGTCTCTGGCTTGTCGGCGTAACACTTATCTTTGACGGCACACCACAAATAATAGTCCAACGGTGTCAAATCACAGCTCCGAGGTGGCCAAACGACATCAGCTTTGCGGCTGATAATGCGATCTTCAAAAACGGGTCGCAAAACATCGAGTGTAGCTTCGGCTGTGTGGCACGTAGCGCCGTCCTGTTCAATTTTTGTGAACAAAAATTCGTTCAACATGGCCCGATAACGATCGCCATTGACTGTAACGGCCACTCCTTGCTCATTTTCGAAGAAAAATGGCCCAATTATGCCTCTGGACCAAAATCCGCATCAAACAGTGACTGGTTTTGGGTGTGTCGGCTTTTCAATGTATGCGTGCGAGTTTTCTGTGCCCCAAATGCGACAATTTTGCTTGTTTACATACCCGCCAAGATCAAAATTAACTTCATCGGAAAAAACGATTTTTTGCCAAAATCGGCATCTTCTGGTGTAGGCCAACCGAGGCAGCCATTTGAATGAAATTATTTTCCATTATTAACCGAAGGGATTGTACTTTCAAATAAGAAAAGAAATTTGAGAAAATATTCAGTAGTTTATTTTAAAGCATTTTCAAAAAAAAAAGTTATTTGGCGGACCCTTTACTAGAGAGCAGGACAATTTCAATTCACAATTCAATTTAATTCAAGTTTATATAAGAGCTTCTTATGCATCCTATTTATTTATTTATTTATTAATTACAATATAATTACAAATTATATTCTAATTAAATACGAGCGGAGTAAGTTGACCATATGCTCGGTGTAGTGTCACAAACCAGAGTCTCTAGCGGGAATCGAACCCACGACCCTCACGCTAATAGTCTAGCACACTACCCACTAATATTATGCATGATTTCAGATATATTAAGGGTCGTGAACACCGACTGATGACTGCAGTATCAGTGCAGACAAATTTTGCGGCCATTTTGAAGGCTGTACAATGATTGTTAGGTGGTCTTTAAGACGGTCTTTTGCATTGGTTAAAAAACTTCTGAAATTTATTACCTTTTGTGGGCCTCTGCAGGGCCACAAAAGTATACATACGATTAACAAATTTCACAAATTTCTGAACCAATGCAAAAGACCGTCTTAAAATCGAGGAAAGTTGTCAGACAATTATAAAGATTTTCAACGAAAACGGATTGGTTCAGAATTACTGAAATTACTTTGTGGCTGAGTGTACATACATAATTGCCCACGACAACCCTTTAGTCAGGATTACGACATAGCTTCTCACACCACTCATGTTGTGTGTGTTAATTTTATACATGAGTGGCAGGACCTACAGTTTAAAGTCTACTCCGAACGACAGATTTTTGAGAAACTTTTCATGGCAATTTTATTTACTCTCAGAGTTTTTGTGAGAAATCTGCTGAGAAGAAGTCACCGTAGAAATATTCCTTCATATTTCGTTTTGTGGGAGATTTCTGACCTGGGGTTTGAATCGTTGTATCTCGTCTAATAAGACAACACACTACCTACTGGACTACGATGGACATTAGGATTCCATTAGAAATTGCGGTGCTTGTTCATAGTTCACAATTTCACCGACATACATATTACTCAGCATAGGTATTCCGAGGCCCCCTTGTGGGAGTGACGTGGTGGCTGTGGTTTAGACCCAAATCGCGGGAAGTGTGTCAGTACGGTGTGGCGTTACACTCTTAACGCATTGAAGGAGTTTATATGGTCTCCGACCCCAAAACAAGAGGAGGGAAGTCATGTCCAACACAACATGACTTCAAATTGCTACCCACATACAGGGTTGCAGCCAGTGTTTGCGGTATGTGGGGGCGTTGGTAGACGCATTATTTTTCACCCTGTGCGAAGAGCACCGTGGGATTAGGTCCACACGGATAGGTACCCACGTAAAACCCCACGCATAGTTGTCTCAGTTAAGCTTAGGTATTCTCCACTCGTTTTACAGGGAGGCTTAACTTCGTTGAAAGGAAGAAGGTGAGTGCAATATTGCTGGGATTCTGCTGGAAGATTGAAAATTTTTATTGATGATGCATACAAAACTGTTTTATAACGACAATGTCAAAGATATTTTCTTTTCCTTTCGAGCCTCCTTTTGGTAAATTATTTGGTATTCCTAATCGTTGAGAGAGAGAGAGCCTATGAAAACATTGTAAATAGTTATTGGAAATAAATTACAAAATCAATATTTCCATTAAAGAAAAAAATCTGTAGAAAATTTAATTCAAACCCTTTTTTTAATGTTTTTTGGCTAAAAACAAAAGTAAAAATCAAAATAAAAATTGGTTACTGTATCGTCATTTGAAGCATTTGTTGAACATTTGATTTTTGTAGGTTTTTTTTCTTTTTTTTTTCTTAATTTTTCTTACGGCTACTAATTACAGCAGCGTTTTTAAAATATAATTAGCCTGGCCAAAAATGGCAATGATGGCCAAAACAGAAACAGCAACAACAACAAACATATAAACCACGTTAAGAGCCAGAGAAAAGGAAAAACGGTTAGAAAAAAATAAAAAACAAAACCAGAGATAAAGTATAATGGCCAAGAAATGAAACGGTAATAATAAGAAGAAACAAAAACAACAACAACAACAACATCACCAAAAAAAAAAAACAAATCATAAAATATTAAAAAAAAAATAAAACGAGAAGAGAAGCACAAATAATTCTTTCGATTTTCGTCTGTACTTGAGAAATGGCGTTGAAAATTCTTAAATGCTACTGCTAGTCCTGCTACCGTTGCCGTTGCTGCTGCTAATGCTGCTGCTACGGCTGCTAAAAATTTTACAGCTTTTTTATATTATTTTTTGTTGTTGCTGTAGTTGTTTCTGGTACATCTTGCTTTTTACAACCGATGTGTGTAATTAGTTAAAAAATAAATATTTTTCTGGCTTTTTTTAATATTTTTATGTCTTAAGAATGTGTGTGAAGATAGATTTTAAAATCTATCTCCCCAGACGCAAACCAAGTCAGTTAACAGAGCTCTGTTATGTTTCTAACATAACTCTGTAAAACACTTAATTTATGGCTGGAAAAGGAAAACAGGAAAAATTAATTAATATTCTGGATAATATAAGAAAAAGAGGAAAACTTGATAAAAATAAGTCCTGGAGTTAATCTCTGTTACAAAATATTGTGAAATATTGTCCTGTTTTCCCACAAAAGGACATACAGTGGATTTTAAAATCTGAAATCTTGGAAAATTTCAAAATCTACTATAAAAACTCGCTTTAAAACAATTTACTTTGTCCGCCCATGTTGTCCTGTTTGCCCACAAAAGGACACTTAGTGGATTTTAGAATCTGAAATCTCGTAAAATTTCAAAATCTACTATGAAAACTCACTCTGTTAAGGGTTCTGGCGATTGATTTAGGTAAAGGGACGTAAAATGCTTTAAAAACAGTTTACTTTGTCCGCCCATGTTGTCCTGTTTTCCCACCAAAGGACACTTAATGGATTTTAAAATCTGAAATCTTGGAAAATTTCAAAATCTTCTATGAAAACTCGCTCTGTTAAAGGTTCTGGCGATCGATTTAGTTAAAGGGACGTAAAATGCTTTAAAAACAATTTACTTTGTCCGCCCACGCTGTCCTGCTTTCCCACAATATTGATTTTTTTATCGGATTACAATAGCTTTCGGAAATGTATGATTATCTGTTTATTATCGTTCTGATTTCGCAATATTTTGTAACAGTGATTAACTATAGGACTTATTTTCTTTTTTTTCCTTATTTTACCCAGGAATTTAATTAATTTTTCCTGTTTTCCCCTTCCCAGCCTTAAATTAAGTGTTTTACAGAGCTCTGTTAATAACATAACAGAGCTCTATTAACTGACTTGGTTTGCGTCTGGGGAAATAGATTTTAAAATCTATCTTCACATATATGTTTTAAGGGGTTCTTTTTAAATTGTTTGTAGTTTTTGCTGTCTTCTTGTTTTCTGCCACATTTTTCACTAACGGCTTAAGTTCAAAACTATGGGTTTCTTATAATTATTTTAGTTTTGCTTAAAGCTATCTTTTTCATAAAATATTAAGACAAAATAATTATTTAAAAAAACAAAAACAACAATAATAATAATCGTACAATGACCGTGGGGATTTTTTTTTTTTTTTTTTTTTTTTTTTTGCTAAACACCCTACTTTGAAAGCTGTACCCTATTATACCGTGTTCAGACAGGCGCTTTTATTGCTTAATTAGCAATAAATGCCATTATTGACCTCAATATTTAATATAAAATTTGAATTAATTATTGCTCAATAAAAATTCAAATTGTTTCAAAATTGACAAAAATGTTAAATACAACACTGTAAATTTTAAATACAACACTGTCATAAGTACGTTCAGTGACCATATTTCAATTTTCCGAACACAAAAACAAAAAAATTAAAAAATGGCGGGTCAAGTAGAAGGTAAGTTTTTATTCTTTTGTTGGTAGTGAATTGCATATGGAAATGTTAAACAGTTGGAAAATGTATTGGCGGGTCACTTGTATGTAAAAGGTTGTTCTAGGAGTTTTAGCTCTCGATAAATACTATCAGAAGCCGTTTATTTCATGGATCTCGGTTGAGGGGTTAGGAAATTATGGCTCTGTCATTTTTTTAATTTTACTCTTTAAGTGCCGTACAAGCCAATTTATGGTAGGTTGGAAACAGAAAACAATTTTTTAAAAATACTTATATGTAGTTTATGGATACAAATGAAGTTTATTCTGGTAGTTTATAGTATTTTCTAATTTTGGTTTTTGCTTTTTTGGCCATTTTTTGGTTTGATTTAGAATTAAGTAATTTTTTCATAGGTGTGCTGTTGGTTAATATACGGTGAACTTGAAAATGGGTTTAAAATATTTTTTAAAAGTGAAGATTGATAAATAGGGTGAAAAGTTTGTTCTAGGAGTTTTAGCTATCAATAAATGCTATTAGAAGCCGTTTATCTGATGGAAATCGGTTAAGGGGTTAAGGAATTATGGCTCTATCAATTTTTTAACTAATTTTCACGATTAAATTAAAAGCAATGTTGTTGAAACAATCAGCTGTTTTGCTTACCAGCTGTCAAAAAATATTGATAATACTCTCTGTCTGAACACATAAAATATTGTTCACAAATAAACGAATATTGACTTAATAAAAATGCCTGTCTGAACACGGTATTAGGCTGGGGGCAACATGTATGAAAAGATTAAAAAATTTGATCATTGTAAGCCTTTAGTCAGGATAACAACCTAGTTTCTCATATTACCCATGTTACGAATGCCGGAACCTACAGTTTAAAGTTTCTCTTTTGAGAAACTTCTTGGCAATTTTATTTTAACGTCAGAATTTTTTCCAGAAATCTGCTGAGCGGCAATCGCCAAAGATATATTTTTACATACTTCGTTTTGCTGGCGTTTTCTGAGCTGGGGTTTGGGCCCGGGTTTTCGTCTACCATGCTATATACTACCTAATAGCCTGCGGCAACTTTGAATTTGAATATAATTGCCTACAAAATGACAATGACTCTTATATCAGATGTCCCAGAAACTGTTTAAGAATAGTAAACTTCCTTCTCACTAGGCAGGGTAGGCTTAAAAGATGTTTTCTCTGGATGGAAACTGAGTTAAGCTTCGTACGTGGTTTCTCTAATAAGGAAAACAAATAACCAATACATATACACCAACGTACGTAAACGAATCTTTACGCTTACTTATGTTATCATCATTATTTACAACGAACAGCATCCTGAAGTACATCGATACAACTCTATATACGTTGAGGCAATAAACTAGGACATTGACTGGGTTTTATTAGGGACATCTTAGACTACAATTTGTATATAGTGTCTCTTTTCTCCACAATATCCCTCAGCCTATCCCATCAGTGTCTGGGATAGACACTGTTAACAGGGTGAATTTTTCAAGCCCGATATCTTAAGTTACAAAATTAATTAGGTTATACCACTTATTGGGTTTCATTAGGTGCAAGCAAGTCCCATTTTCCCACAACATCGATTATCTTACCCAGACATTCTAAAAAAATTTTTGTCGAAAATTTTCAATGTTCAAAATTACCGAATTACCAGAGTAGCTATTTCACTCAGGAACGTGTGGAGCACAATTTTAAAGTAATGGAATAGGTATTCCATTCTCTGATATCGTTTATTTCACTGATTTCTTTCTTGACTATTTTCTAGTAACCACTTAACATTGCTCTGTTAACTTTAACATTAGCTCTGTTAAAGTCTTTGGTTTTTGTCTTTGCTAGTTAAATTCGAATTTATCTTCACACACATAAATTCAATGAGTTGTTCACTGAAACGACGGTATAGGAATGATTTTTTACATGGAGTTGCTAATTTATTCTTCTGCCTTTAGGAAAAATGCTTGTCTTTTTTTGTTTTTTTTTTTTGGCATTCTCTTATAAACAATTAAAAACAAAAAACAAAAATTTTTAATTGTTTTAAACTATTTTAAGAATATTTGTTAAAGGTATTGTTAACGAAATTGAATTCTGTTTTAAGGAAAACAAAAAACAAAATTCAAAAATTAATGATAAATTTCTCAAGCACTAACACCACTCCTGTATGTCTACTGAATTTGGAATAGAAGTGTTCATTATAAGTTTCTGCAACCTAGTCAAACGATTAATTCTAATATCTACTGGCAACAATTGACGTCTCGAATCAAAACGGCACATGTTTGATTTAATAACCTCCGTTTCAAGTCTAAGCAAAATGTGTTCAATTTTGATTAAACTTAAGCGATCACATATCGTTTGCCAACGGAATGTAGTGCTTAACAGGAAGAAATTCTAGGGGTTAGCCAAGGAACTACACAGGAAAATATATACACCAAAAAAACCCCGAAAAAGGCTCATTTTATGTGGATAATCTGGCAGCACTGAAGGCTTTGCGCGGACGTACTTTTCAGATCTGGGGATCTAAAAGGTTGCTAAGTGTTCTTACCTTAAATTGTCAAATTAGATTATGCTGGATACTTGGTCATTGTGACGTTGCTGGCAATATTTATTCACGCCTTTCTCTCAGCAAATTTCTGCCAAAAACTCTGAGAGTAAGGAAAACTGCCATGAAAAAGTTTCCTAAAAATTTGTCGTTCGCATTCGATTTTAAACTGCAGATCCAGTCATTCGTGAAGAAAATTAACACACTCTACATAATTGGTGTGAGAAGCTAGGTTGTAATACCGACTGAAGGGTTGAAGAAAGGTTCGATTCAATCACCAATCGTGCATGGAAATGTAGGTGTGAAGGGTCGCAAGTTTCTTATGACCAAAGCTTAATCCTACAGGTACAAAATTAATCTTAAGCCTGCGTAGAAATACGGGATCAACAGATCGAACCTATTCCGCCATGTAATTATAGCGGCGGGTTGGTATCGCTCAACCATCTCGAGAGAGTCTTATGAAGGTGTGGATTGTTCTCATATCACCTTTGGCTAGACACGTTTTGCCACTTAATTCTCGGTGTCCGAGAATGACTGAGAAGATATGTATCGGTTTCAGCTTCCTTCTTGCCGTTACAGCATCAGAAGAAGTCCTTATGAGGTATTTCTAGTCTTCTGGAGTGAAAACTCAGAGGCCATTGCTCTTTTATCACTGCAGAATTCAATTGAATTTTGCGTGGTGCATTCTTTAGCAAGTGCGCCAGCCTTCCTGTTATCTTCCAAGTAACCCTATCCATTAACCCAATTGAGGGTAACCATTGAATGTTTCGCTATCGCCTCCAGAGAGAGGCTTTCTTGGACAATCTTAGATGTGGTGTTCACATTCCCTAGGGATTTAATGGCCGCTTTACTGTTAGTAAATATGAGTTTATCGGCATACGAAATACCCTGATACCATATTCGCACGGTCGCTACTTTAATAGCCATTATTTCAGTCTGAAAAGTACTACAATAATCTTGTAGAGCAAGGGACAGTCTAATATCTGGGTCATGCAAAGAAGCAATAGAAGCAGTTGATCATATTTTATGTTACTCTCCTTGTTCTCATTTTACTTTCATTCCTTCTGCCCACTGTCAGCATTAATTTCTGTTTTGGTTGTCGGTTTTATCACGGGGCACTGCGAGATTAGGTCGCTGATCTGTTCCAGATCCCAGTCGGACTATTGCAGGGTATGTTGCGATGAGGAGGAGTTGGAAACTATCGAACACCTCCTCTGTAACTGCCCGGAGTAGGTTGAGGTTGAGGTTGAGGACCCTTGGCAGGGCCTTCTTTGAGAGTTTGAATTCTGTGTCTAGAGCCGACATCAAGGCTCTCCACAGATTCATTAGTGGCTTGGGCTTATTAAGAGGTGCTGGGTCTTCATCAGGGTAGTCGCGCTCTCCCCTTTTATTGTGTCTGGTCTATGTAATTCCTCCGCTTCCCTCGTCTCCTTTTTATCCTATTCCCTCTATTATCATTCCCTCCTCAAGGACGTTGTACAATGGGTCAATTCAATCTCCGGGTACGGTACTTGTCTTAATTGGCAAGTACACGTCCTCTAACCTAACCTAACCTAACCTAACCTTCTGTTTTCAGTTGAATTTTCTTACTTCCAATTTTCCTTTTGGAAGAGTAGCAATGGGCCCCAGTGCATGAAATGAAGTGATAATATTAATCGTTCTCCCAATACTATCACTTTATTTCATGGACTTGGTTTCACTGCAAAATTTAAATGCGGACGAAATTTTCCTTCCCACAAAAAAAAGAAAGAAATTATTTTCGCTTTAATTTAAACCGAAACAGAATAGAAAATCCAAATAGTCGCATATTTATTATCTGTTGTTGTTGTTGTTATTGTTGTATTATACTGTCTATTGCATTTTATCTATCATTAATTTAGAACGTATTAAACCCACATGCAAAAGTTTTTGAAAATTTTCTAATATTATTTTTTTTTTAAATATTGTTGTTGTCGTTGTTGTTGCAACAATCTAATATAGCATAATGCACAAACGGAGAGAGAGAAAAAAAAACAAAGCATAACAGAATGAAAACAAATCATATAATTTTTTTCCCAGTTATTTTAAATTAGAAAAAAACCAACAACAACAACAACGACAACAAACAATAAAAACAAAAAAAAAGAATTCTAACGCAGTCGCACATTTAGTTTTAGAAAATTTTATAAATTCGTTTAATAAAACCGTTGTTGTTGTTGTTGTTGTTGTTGTAAAAAAATGCACAAATTTACACAACTACATTTACGAATGGTTTTTTGGAATTATTATATAAAATGTAATGGAAACAACAACAACAACAACAATACTAATAATAACAACAACAACATTAACAAACAAACATATAAATTATAAAGTTTCTGTTTTTTTTTGTTTTGCACACAAAATAAATCCAAAATTAAGAGAGGCGAACAAAAAAAGAAAAAAAAACAGACACACAATCATAGTTATAGTCATAGCCATAGCCATTGAGTAGTAGTATGTGTGCCTAAAAACTAATAAAATTCAAATTAACAAAAATAACAGCAGCAAAATAAAGAAGAGACATACAGTTACTAACACATACATACACATACATATACATACATTTATACCTACAAACAGATAAAAATGCATAACAGCAGCAATTGTAGGCAGTAGTAGTAGTAGTAGTGAGTGGTAGTAGTAGAAAAAACCCCAAAAATAAATGTAGAATTCAATGTTTCTTGTGAATGATTGTATGACCATATAAATGAGCAAGTGTTTGTATGCATGTATTTATTTAAGTGTGTGTGTGTGAATAAATATTTGTTGGAAAGAGCAGAAAATTCTATTAATTTTTAAATAAACACCAACACCCATACAGATAGAACAGCAAAAACAATAACAAAATATTTAATAATGTATTTTTGCCAAACACTAACAAATATGCCAACTAAAAACCCCATACTAACACACACACACACACAAACCCCATGCATACATCTCTTGCACTCATGTTTAATGTACGAGTATGTAGTAGTCATTCAGAAGGGTAAAGCAAAACAATTGTATTAACCAGCACAAACACTTGTACATGTAGAGAAAGGGAAGAGAGTAAGAGAAAGAGAGAGCGCGAGTCATTTGTATTTGCTTAATACAAGAGCAAGTGTGTTTTGTTTTGTTTTTTTTTTTTTTGGTGGGGGTTCTATGTAATTTGTTGTTGTTTCAAGTAGGGACATTTATCACTGAAACAATAACAAATATATGCCTCGCGTGCTCTTCTTACTTACCATAATGCATTTTTATGCTCTCTTTCTTTCGTTCGCTCTCTTCTCATTCTCTTGTTTCCATGTTATTCCTTCTCAATTTGTGGATTTTTTTTGGTTGTTGTTATTATTGTTGTTTTTGCTCATTTTCAACATTTTATTAAATGAGGGGTTATGATTTACAAACAAACAACAAAAAACAAAAAAATAAAAAGAAAATTTAGCATGTTTTTGTTTTTTATTTTTTAAGGGTCGTAGTTAGGGGTCATTTGTAGACACAATTCCATGGTGGGTGGTTGTGTTGTTGGCTGCTTGCTCAAAATATAATACGACGACAACGGTGGCTTAATACGGCGTCAAGAGAATTTCTTTTTGTAGTTTTTAATCTAAAATTTTTGCGCGGCTTTTCTTTTTTCTTTTCTTCTTCTCTATTGTTTTTGCTTTATTCATCATTATGGTAAACAATTTTGTCGCTATCGTAGTTGTTGCTTATGTTAATAATCATGATGATTATTGCTTTATTATTATTGTTTTTGTTGTTGTTTAATGCATATACACACACATTTTTATACATGTATACTTATGATAATAATGATAAATAATAATGATTATTATTGCATTGCAGTCATTCGTATAATATTTGCAATTTGCCAAAAAACGAAAGAAAAAAACAGACAGCCAGTACTCATACTTATTCGCACACTTACACAACACAACACATTCAAACAACGAATTAAAACGACGTAATACAGCAATAACAACAAAAATAACTGTTTAACTTAAGGGTAATGTTAAACTAGTCTACCCTTTGGTGTTCTCAGTGATGTCTCTAAGAATTTGTGTCAGAAAAAAAATCGCTAAATTAAAAAGACGATTCGTTTACAAAAAAAAAAAACTTTGAATTAAAAAACCTATATGGTGGCCAGATAGATTACATATTTTTAACACTTTTTGCTATATTGTTATTTTATCGATAAACATTTTACGAGTATTGTGATAAAAGTTTTATTCCCCCTAATACACATCCATAAATCGTCATTATAACATTTCAGTCAGGATTACGACCTAGCTTCTCTCAGTTTAAAGTCGATTCCAATTTCCATTAGAGTAGAACTTTTTGATTTTCTCAACAATAAATTGAATCAATTGGGTACGGAAGAGTTTTACATGGGTTAGCGGCTTCTTTAAAAATCGAAGCAAATAATAATCAGTCACGTCTAAATGATCGACCGAAATATTAGAAAACATTTGCTTGGACATAATCTGTGGAGATGGTACTAAAGTTTACAACCTAACTCTCCAACCCTTTTTTGTTATCCTTCCGTTTTTTAATAAACTGAAAAATGCTACAGATTATTAGTGGAAGCGGATTCGTATATTTTGTTTTTAATTTATAAGAAGTACAACTACCGTCTTCTGGTTAAAATATCCGAAGGTTCTTAATGGAATCCTTGAATGGCTCTGCATCGCAGAGTGGGTTGCGGTATATTAATAAGGGTTTTGATATTCAACTTTGTTATAAGCTACCTGGCAGCTGCAGTGTTTTCCAGGCAGAGGTCATGCTTATTTCCAACGCAGCGCAATGCTGGGTGGCGAGATTTTTCTTGAAAACATCTTGATTTATTCGGCTGCGCTTAAGCCTCTAGCGAACGTGTATTGCCGAGGATTTGTCAGGCAAATTTTGGAGCATTTAAGGAGAACTCTTATTTGGGTTTCGGAACATAGCGATATCGTTGGCAATTGCATTCCTGAAGAGCTCGCAACCTCCGAAATATTGCTAGACAAAAGTATTCTGGTGGCCTTAGTTAAATTATGGTTATATCCACATGTGCAATATCGCTAAATTCTGCTGGATACGTATGGAGAAGAAGATCACTTCATTGCGCATGGCTATCGATTGCACCCCAGTGATTTTCATGTACCACTGTCCTTTTTGTAGGCCTGTCGAAGGGCTTGACTTTCCGTCAAATGACTTGTACAGGAGCTGTGAGTTTTGAGAAAAAGGAAGAGACTATCTTTCTCCTCATGTGTCGGTGCCATGCTGTTGCAATGAAAATACAAATGTTTTTAAACTCTCCCTGCTTAACCGAGCTTTTAAATGTAAAGAGTGTTGCAGTAGTAATATTTTATGGACTTAGTTTAGTTTCTTCTAGAGAATGTTCGTTCGATCCTCGAGGTAAATATTAATTGTAATAAATTTTCACATACGTCACTAGGTACGCAACAAAATCTGGACTCTTACTAATAACAACAACAAGTTTACAATCAGTAAAGTAAAGGAAATAACAACAACAAATTAATTGCGAGCGGAATTATGTCCATGACCATATGTTTATTATTTCGTTCGTTTTCCTTTGATTTTTCCTCAATAGAATCACTAAATTAGCAACACTAATAACTTATCATATTCCTTTGCGAAAGCCTTGTTCTTATAATTTCTTTTATTCGTGTTTTTTTTTTTGTACGTTTTCCTCTATTTGCTCACTATTACAACCTACTACTTCTGCTGCATTGCTATGCAGTTTTACTCCCAAATATTTACTCCCAATCTTAAGCTCTTTGAATATAACCAACTCTCTTTGGCTGCCAAATTGTACTCTCTCTCTCTCTTTAGTTAAACATTCTTGTACATATGTACATATGTGTGTATGTCGGACGTCTATATCTCTCCTATACACTCATAACTTCTTAACATTTTTTTTTGAATGCCTGCTGTTTATAACGGTTAATTTTTTTTTTGCAAATGCATGTCAAAAAAAACAAGCATTTGCGTTTTTTGTTTTGATTACAATTTTCCACTCTCTTTCTCTCACTCACTGTCTTTCTTCATGTGTGTTTTGCAAACCTACAGAGTTTTTTGTTTGGAATTTTCTTTGCAGCATTTTTTTTTACTAAAGCTGGCTGCATACATTTGAATGTGTATGTGTGTTAATGTTTTTTTCTTTCTTTTTTTATGAAAACAGCTGAAAAAAAGCACGTGTCACATAGCAAAACGCGGTTTTGGTTGTGAAGAACAAAAACAAAATAAAAAAATACACAGTTTTTGTTAAACAAATTTGTTTTTTTTTGCTTTGATTTTAGCGTAATACAGCAACAACAACAATAATAATGACTTCGTTTTGTTTGTTTTTGTTTTCGTCAATGCAAAAAATTTATTTTGATATGGTTTTTTTTTTTGCTTTACTTTGAGTACAAAAAAAAAGAAATAGAAAGAGAGAAAGAGCGAATGAGTAACTCTGGCTGACTCAGTAAGACAGTTATTTAGCTAGTTTTGTTATTGTTTACATTTTTTTGTTGGTTTTATAACTGTCTGTGTATGCAATTATTAATTTTTTTTCAGGGTTTTTTGTTTGTTCGATTTTTTTAGCAGACAGGATGGAAAAATGGGGAAAACCCTTTGTTTTTAAGTACTTACGCTTATTAATCAATAAGTTCTTAAAATAAATGTAAATCCCTTGCGTAAAAGCCTTGTCTTTGTTGTTGTTTTTTAATTCAATTATTCTAAATTAATTCCATGGATTTTTTGCAGTTTTTTTCTTTCATTTTCATAATGCCAGCAAAAAACACAAACAAAAAAAATAATTCTAATCAGGCTTAACAAAAACAACACAAGCACTTACATGTCGCCTATACGCTCTTCTTCTACTTCCAACAGATGCAATATTTTTGTTTTTCTTTTTTCTTTAATCAGTTCATTTATTTACTTTTATTTTGTTGTCATTTTATTTAGCTGTGATTATCTCTTGCTTTTGATTTTTTCCATTGCCTCTCTGCAACACACATTGACGCTCTTGGCGTGTGTCATCATCATTGAAACATGTTTAATAGCAAACATGTTTTTCCTTTAAGTTGGCTGCGAACTTTCATGCTCAATCATGTTGTGGTTAGTTATCGTTGGTTGGTTGGTTTTTTTTCTTTTTTTTGTTTGGTTTGTCTTTGATTTTTTTGCTTGGTTTGTGTACTTTCTTCCATCTCTGTTTTGATTTGTTAGTTTTGTTTGTTGTTGCGATTTTATTTCACAGCGATTCATCAATACATTTAAAGGTTAAGTTAACCGGAACCCGATATATATTGCATTACACTAGAAAAATGTGTGTGTGCGTATATAAGAAATGTATAATTTTTTTTAATTTAATATTAAAAAACTAATGAAATGTTCAATAATAAAAAGAATTAATTGTTTATTATTTTATAAAAAATATTACAAAGAAACAGGGAACTACAGTTGAACTTTCTTAACGCGTATCATTATTATCAAAAACAATAAAAAGAAAAAAAATTATTTAAGCGATTGTAGTCACTAACTTAAAAATACATACCGTCAAGGAAAAAAGTCTACATACACCGCTGTATTTAGATTTTTTCCCGGTGATTTTTTTTCAAATTAAAAAAGTTGTTTAAGGCTGTTACAATTAAGAATGTTTGAAGACGAAAACGAATATAAAGAAATATCACCTAGAGATTATTAGTAAAAACCAAAAAAAAAAAAAAATTAGCTGGAAAAAAGTCTACATACAGCAGTGAACCTATGACTTTTTTCTGACTGTACATGCAGTGACATGATAAAAAAAAATGATGTGAAGAAAAATAAATGCGAAAAATTATTTTATAATTTGACCAGAGCATTACCTTACGTAATTGGCACCCTTACGTCAGGATTAGGACCTAGCTTCTCACATCACTTATGTAGTGTGTGTTAATTTTAAACATGACTGGCCGGGACCTACATTTTAAAGGCGACTCCGAAGAAACTTTTTCGAGTTTTTGCCAGAAATCTACCGCAAAGGTGGCAACCATGTCATCCTAGAACATGTATGAACATATATGTATGTTTTTTAGGTTATGTGCGTTATCACTAAAATCGAAAGAGGAGTTATGATATTAGCGTCGATTTTCACGTTATTATTGCTTAAATTTAGTTAATATCCGTGCTTTAATTTTATCTGATACTGATGATAGCTTAATTCACTACAAAGAATTTAATTCAATAAATTTTCTGAGTGTAGATTTTACAGTGAAATTATTTTACTCACCAATAATAACAGTTAATGCAACAGAGCAAGAACAGCAACAATTCCAAGAAGTGTAATTAAAAGACGAAAAAAAAACGAAAAACATACAGCCATATTTAAAATAATAACAACATTAATAATAATGGAAATGAGAGAAAGAATAAAAATGCAGAAATTACAAAAATACTTAACCTTTTACAATAACAACACAAAATCATTACAATCGTTTTTTCTTTTTTAATTTTTTTGGTGAATCACGTTCAATTACAAGAATCACATTTAGAGCAATAAGAACACACAGTTAATAGTAAGAGAATGAGAGAGACGGACTTGCGGCATCGTTTATACAAATACAAAAATAAATAATCGAACACAAATGAGAAAAGAAACACAGTAAAAGAAAGGCCACCTTGTAAATGTAATAACCAACAACAACAACAGCAAGAACAACCAGAGACAGACAATCAATAAGAATTGGTAACAAGAACAACCACAATGATCTTTAAGTAGGTATTAATTCCTCCCAAGTGATTAAACAGTAACAACAAATGCATGCACATACACACACACACTATCTAAAGATTCTTAAAACAAAATCTCAAGAAGTTCTCCTTTGCTTTACCTTATTAACATGACTTGTCGGTTTTCGGTTTTATTTATTTTTTTTTTTTTATTCCCGACCTCATCCATATGTAATCGTACACTCAGACAGTCGTTCGTTTCTTCCTTTTTAACGAGTGTAGTTGTTGTTTTGATTTATTTTTGTTCGTTTCGTTCTTTTTTCGCCTTTTTAAGTACGTGTCTTCAGGTTGTGTTTTCTTGTATGTGTGCGTGTTTTGTTTTATGATTGGAAATATTTCTTTAATTTGCTGCTGTTGTTGTTCTTACTTTACGCATAACACAAGTGTAATTAATTAAAACGCGTCAGCTGGAATTTCGCTTAAATTTAACTTTTTTTCTGTTTTCTTTTTTTGTTTCTTCTTTTTTCTTATAAAACAAGTGTCAGATTCATTGGAGAACAGAAAAACAACAAAACACTTTGGTTTTGGAGGATCAATATTTGCAGTGTATGAGTGAAACTGCAAATGCAACAGTAACAAATTAATGCTGTAAACACATACGACGCGTCAACTGCTGCACAGCAATCTGTTCGAAATAGAATAAAAGTGTGCATATGGAAATGATTATTTTCAACACTCTTTAATGCTGCTTCTGCGCATTTAAGCTCGGTTCTATTTTTTTCCATGTCTTAAACTGCTTAGTGCGGTTATTGATAATTATGTAGTCATCTGTTCTTTTTTAATTTTTTTACTTATACTTTGACGCTGCCGTCTTGATGCATGATGTTTACCTATGGCGGCAATTGGAAAATTGCAAGTGGCGCGTCGAATGTGTTTAAAACAGAATAATGATATGAACACAGTATAGTATGTAACTTCGCTTGGTTAATATTAGATGGCATTTTTTTTTTGTATCTTGGATGAACCCTTCGAGAATACTTTTTAGATCTTGCATACAACCCAGGCATACATGATTGGTCATTACAATCCTTTAGTGAGGATTAAGACCTAGTTTCTCACATAACTTATGTTATGTGTGTTAATTTTATACATGAGTGGCGGGACCTACAGTTTAAAGCGACACATTTTTGAGAAGCTTTTCATGGCAATTTAATTACTCTCAGAGTTTTCGCAAGAAATCGGCTGATAGGAAGTCACCGAAGAAATAATTTTTCATATTTCGTTCAATTGGAGATGTCTGAAGTGGGGTTTGAACCGAAGAAGTCTCACGTCTAATAAGCCAACACACTACCTAGTAGACTACGGCGACTAGCATCGCATAATACATATCCTAGGAGAGTATCGTGGTGGTGTACGTCGTGAAGACTTCTCTATGGTTCTAAGAACTGGTATTGATGACTTGGGTTTGTAGGCTGAGAATTTCAAACTGTGTTAACATTTCTGAGTAAGGTTAGGTAAGTTTGGACAAGTCATCATGAACCATTTAAAACCAGGACAATGCTTCCCAAGGCAGTAGATATTGGTCTAGGGAGTGAGCACTTCGTTCAGTTATTGATTGTTTTTGCCCTAATTTTCGTTTTGTCGAATCAAAATCATCAACATAGCGAACAAATATGCGCACTGATGAGAATATTGGTGTGATTGGAGTGATTAACGATTGCTACCCAGCTATGTTAACAAAATTTTTGTTTTCGTGAAGGCATCAGCCAAACATCAACGACATTCAGAACAACTTGTCATACAGTGCGCTTAATAATCGATTTATTGCAAAATCCTTTTGGTGAGAACTTTCTTTCCAGAAGTTGTTCTGTTCACTGGCCCTCTCATTCGTGCCATGCTATATATACCCTCTTTTCATTTCTGGTGAATTAATGATCTGTAGTCGCCGTAGTCTAGTAGGTTCAAAAAATATATCTTCGGCGATTGCCTCTTAGCAGATTTCTAGCAAAAACTCTCAGAGAAAATAAAATTGAAAAATTTTGACAAAAATCTCTCGTTCAGAATCGACTCTGAACTGTAGGTCTCGCCACTCATGTATAAAAGTAACACACACAACATAAGTGGTATGAGAAGCTAGTTTGTAATCCTGACTGAAGGATTGTAATGACCAATTATGTGTGTATGTATGTATGTATATAACTTAACGATCTTTCTATGAAATTATTTTGTTGAAAATTTGATCTCTGTTTCGTTTCCCTTTCGTAAATTCCTACGTATTTGTTTGTGGAATTCTGTATACCGTATGATGTGTGTATCTTGTTGTTTCGTTAGAGTTACTTTAAATCGTCGTAACAATATCTCTTGCAGTACGCAGACGTCTGGATGTCCTTATTTACTTAAGAATCCTGTTTTTCTATTTTTTTTTCTATAATTCTTTAAATAATTTTTTTACGGTATTTCCTATTTTTCCGTTTTCTTTCATTTTAATTACAACTTCAATATCCCAATAAAAAATTTTAATTTAATTTATTTAACTTTACGTTTTTGTTTTCTTTTTTCGAGTTGTTGTTGTTGATTTTTAAACGTTTTTCTTATGGTGCATATGTGTAGTAGGTTGTTGTTTATAAGTAAATGTATACACATACACTTATAAATGCTTGCATGTGTGTGTGTTCTCGTCTCTTTGTTTTATTTTTGCTGTTTAAATATTGTGTGTAATTGTTTGCCATTAATTACAACAACAATTATAATAACAACAGCAACAATACACAGCCACACATGCTACATGATGGGCATGCATATGTAAGTATTATGTATGTTTGTGTGTATGTGTATAGTTGTAATCGCATGACCATAAAATCACCTTTTATTAACAATACAATACAATGACGATTACATTTCATTTCATTCTGTGTTTTATTTCTTCGTGTTCCTTTATTTTTTTTCTTTTCTCTCTTTTTTCCTGAGAAACTTACTGTGTTGTTTTTTCTGTGCTGTTCGTGTTGTTGTTGTTGTTGTTAAGAATGTTAAATTTGTTGTTGTTGTTGTAGCTGTTGTTATTACTGCTGGTTATGGTTAATTTTTATTTATAAGTCCTTTTAGCACTTTTTTTTTAAATGCTTTATATGTACACAGTATATGGTACGATGTATGTAGTATAGTGTTGTTTATAATAAATACAGGAGGGTGCCGAAAAAGTTTTTACATATAAAAAAAATTTATTTTTTTAATTTTTATTTACAATAATATTGAATTCATTTCGTTGTTGTTTTTTTTTTGTATTACTTTTAAATTAAATTAATTTCCGTTTTTAATCCTTTTTGCCTAGTCTCTACTGTTAATGATGTCTTTGTATTTCATGCTGACAATGACGATGATGATAAAAATTGTTGTAAAAAAAAAAGCTTTTCTGCACTCGAACCAGTACATCAGTAATGCATTGACACACCTTTTTACTTTGACTCAATTCTTGATTTCACTGTTTGTTATTTTTTTTCACTTTTATTGCCCTTCTTCATCATCTTCTTGTCGTCCTGTATTTATTTTATTACCCGTCTTGTTAGTGATGCCAACTATTGGCATATAAAACGCAAACAAAATTAAATTTTTAAAAGGAAACTACGAGGTGTGTTCGAACAGTCGGTTTCTTTATTTTTTGCATTCGAAAAAAAACATTGTATTGTCTTTGACTATTTTACTACAAATAAGAAGCACGGATGGATCTAGGTGGACTGAACCCCAAAAATTTAAAGGTGGAGCATTATATGGGTGGGTCTAGATGGACTGCACCATCTAAAGGTGCAAATTTAAAAGTGTAAAGGTCGTTGATCCTTTGCTGCAATTTGAAATTAATGCATGACAACTGGAATCAGTAGAGCTGAATGCCAGCCATCATCCATAGAGGTCTTGAGATTGTAAGTTGATGCTGTATGGCAGGGGGTTTTTAAGGATAAATCCGAGTAAGACCAAAAATAGTACCATTGACTAGAATCAAAACATTTATCGGAAAATATTCGATGCCTGTGTAAGATATCACGATAACTGGGCGTATCACAGGAAAGACCAGAAATAATATGTAGAACCCGAAATTTTGGGGCGGTAAAGGAAGGATTATGTACCAGATATGGTAGCATAATGACCAGACCATTATCTGAGTAGACAGAACAAATTTAAACATGATTGGACATTACAGCCTACAGTCAGGATTACGACCTAGCTTCTCATACCACTTATGTTGTGTGTGCGATGGGACCAATACTTTAAACTTGACTCCGAACGCCAGTTTTAGGTTAGGTTAGGTTAGAGACGTGTACCCGGAGGTCGAATTGACCCATTGTACTACGTCCTAGTTTCTCACACCACTTATGTTGTGTGTGTTAATTTTATACATGAGTGGTGGGACCTACAGTTTAAAGTCGACTCCGAACGGCAGGTTTTTTTGAGAAACTTTTCATGGCAAATTTCATTTACTCTCAGAGTTTTTGACAGAAATACACTAAATCTGCTCAGAGGCAGTCGCCGAGGAAATAATATTTTCATATTTCGTTTTGTTGCAGACCTGGGGTTTCACCTGTGGCCTCACGTCTAAAAAGCTAACACACTACCTACCTACTTGACTACGATGCAGTATGCACAGCTTTAATGGAGTAGACCAAGCTACAAAGGCTAGCATGTGTTGGTATAACTTTGGTCATGAAATCCGTTGCTACATCCGCATTGGAGGCGTGTTGGATTTAAAACTCTTGCACATTGTAATGAAGACCACAGCTTGGAGACTTTGGTTAGAATAATGTCAGATCCCTCAGGGAGTTACGTGACCTGAAAAATTTGATGACTGACAGTTCTCTTCTCAACTGTCCCCTGGGCATAAACAGTATTCACTAAGACTCTGACATCGCAATTCGTTTTGAGCCACGACGCTACTGTGATTGTTAAAATCGTAGAATTTCCATTTAATTTCAGATTTTATTTTCGCAAAATGAAAATATTTTAAATTGGCATCACTGCACCTTATTACTGTTGGTCTCTTAAGCATAATGAGCGTGTGTTCATGTGCGTGTGCCTGTGCCTGAGCTTGTAAAAGTTCAATATTTCTTGGTTTACTTACATACACAGTTTAACTGTGCTGTGCTGCCCTGTACATTAATTTCAATCTCAGAGTAATGGGTTGGTGGTTGTCCGTCTTTGTTAATGGTTAATGGCCTTTGATTAACAAGAGGTGGCTGGTTAATTTTTTATTATTTTCTTTTTGTTCTCTGCCTCCTCCTGTTCTGCTCTTAATCTTCCTTTACTTGTTTTAATTTTTGTGTCTGTCTGTCTGGCTCTCTGTCTGACTGTTTTTGCTTTATTAATATACTCGCCTTTAGTTGTACAATGTCACCTTTAAAGTGTCTTCAATTCAACGTAATTTTGTTTGTTTTTTTTGTTGTTTTTTTTTTGTTATTTCACTTGAATTTGCAACATGTCGCCGAAATGTTTTATTATTTGTTCGATTCATTTCGATTTGTTTGGCTCTCCTGTGCTTAAGTAATGAGTGTGTCTGTTTTGTTTTTGCGTGTTAATCCTGTGGTGATTGTCTCCACTTTTTTCTTTCTTTCTCGCTCTCTCTCTCTTACTGGGTGCTGGGTGCTGTGGTATGTAGTCGTTTAGTTGAAATCATTCCTTAAATCATACATTTTTGAAGGTTTTTTTTTGCAAATAAAACATGCAAAATTAGTTTTGAAAATATGTATGAGATTTAAAGTTTAAAAAATTTTGATTCAAATTATGCTGAATTTAAGAAAAAAGTTAATTTTTAAAGGTTTTCTGTTGCGATTAAATATTTCATCAATTCAATTAAATTTTATTAAATGACAAACGGCATAATCTGCGTTACTTTTATCAACAGCGTAATTTTTATTTAAGTTTTAAAGTTTGGATTTTTTTTATAGAGATTTTTAATTTAATTTTTTCTGTCTTTTCAGGTAAATATTGTCCATTAATTTGATAAAAAACATTTTCAAGTAAGTAATTTATATTTGCACTAGTTAGGCCAATAAAGGGTCCGCCAAATATTTTTTTTTCGAAAATGCTTTAAAAAAAAACTACTGAATATTTTCTCAAATTTTTTTTTTTTATTTGAAAGTACAATCCTTCCGGTTAATAATGGAAAATAATTTCATTCAAATGGCTGCCTCGGCTGGCCATGCAGTAGCCTACACGATCAGTCCAATTTTTAAGCACATTATCGATTGTGTGCAGCTGTATTTCAACAATGGCTTTACGAATATTGTCCTTTAAAGCGTCCATTGTCTCTGGCTTGTCGGCGTAACACTTACATATCTTTGACGGCACCCCACAAATAATAGTCCAACGGTGTCAAATCGCAACTCCGAGGCGGCCAAACGACATCAGCTCTGCGGCTGATAATGCGATCTTCAAAAACAGGGCGCAAAACATCGATTGTAGCTTCGGCTGTGTGGCACGTAGCGCCGTCCTGTTGAAACCAAATGTTGCCAGTATCCTCCTCTTCAATTTTTGTGAACAAAAATTCGTTCAACATGGCCCGATAACGATCGCCATTGACTGTAACGGCCACTCCTTGTTCATTTTCGAAGAAAAATGGGCCAATTATGCCTCTGGACCAAAATCCGCACTAAACAGTAACTCGTTTTGGGTGCGTCGGCTTTTCAATGTATGCGTGCGGGTTTTCTGTGCCCCAAATGCGACAATTTTGCTTGTTTACATTCCCGCCAAGATCAAAATGAGATTCATCTGAAAAGATGATTTTTTTTTGCCAAAATCGGCATCTTCTGGTGTAGGCTACTGCATGGCCATTTGAATGAAATTATTTTCCATTATTAATCGGAAGGATTGTACTTTCAAATAAAAAAAAAATTGAGAAAATATTCGGCAGTTTTTTTTTAAAGCATTTTCAAAAAAAAGTTATTTGGCGGACCCTTTAGAAACGAATAATTTTATGGTCGATATTGATTTTAACAACTACAAAAATAGCAGATGTGTGAAGATAAATTCGAATTTGAAAATCCAAGACGCAATCCATAAATTTTAGCAACACCACATTTGGCGTTAACAGAACAAAATTTGTCCTAACAGAGCACTGTTAGCTATAGCACTTGTATCCATCTGAACTAGCCCACTTGTTTAGGAGCTAATTTTGATAAATACTCCAGGTCTATGAGTAGCATACTATATATAAAGGCAGTTTCCAAGGCCTATTATAATATAATCAGAAACATAGTCCCATATAAAGTGATATGGTATTGAGAAAATTGGCTTTCAAAATATCAATATTTTGCTGGAAAATTCTCTAGAAAATCAGTGGCCATTTTTTAACATACAATACAACAGAAATAGTACACCATACAGACTATATACAAATGCTAGTGCAAATGGTCCTCTTTCTGACTTTGGTAGTGGGATAGCTGGAATAATTTTGAGAGTTGAGATCCCCCAACCATCCTTTACATTTCAATACTTTTGTTCACAAATATTAATTATCATAATAGTCTGAAATAATTGCAAAGTAGAATAATAACTGTTAAACAGTTAACAGTGCTCTGTTAATAGCAAAGTTTACCCTGTTAGAGGCAAGAAGTGGCGCTGCTAAAAGTGTGGGTTTGTGTCTTTGGTTTTTAAATTCGAATTTATCTTCATTATGGTATCTTGGTTAGGTCATAACCCCAGATAATCAAAGTGTTTAAAGAATTTTTGAATTTTAAAAATTAAGAGGCTTCAATCCCGTTCAAACAATCCATCCAGAAATCCATCTGCGTATGGGAAAACTAGGTTAGAGGACGTGTACCTGTCAGTGAAGACAAGTACAGTACCCGGAGGTCGGATTGATCCATTGTACAAAGCTAAAGCTAAGCTGGGAAAGCTAAATCAGTTAGAAAGGCCACGTAGTAATTGACAGCAATGATCAGATCGATGAGCTTGCGAGGAGAGAAGCTTTAGGTCCATTTAAACATTATTAAGCATCATTTTACAATTATTTTTATAGTTTTTCTTTAGTTTTAAATTTTGCAAAAAAAAAATGTTTCCCTAGTAGAAAATTTTTTGAACTAATTTTTCTCGTTATTGACCTCAGGATTATTTTCACTTGTTTTCAAAACAAATTTTTTGTATTAAATGTTACATAATTGTGGACATTTATGACTCATTCGTATAATTTTTAGACAATTCTTGATAGCAGGTGAATTTGTTTCCTCCCCTTTTGTTCTTTGCAAATTCTCAACGAAATAATTTTTATTGCCCTGCGTTATGTCGCAGATAAAATCACGTTTATAACATAAAAATATTTTAAGTGAATTTTTCGCTAAATGGTCATAAAATCTAATAAAACAAAAACAAAGACAAATAAGGAGAACAAAATTAAAGCCAACAATAAAAGAAAGCAAACGGAAAAAATCGAGCAAAAAAGGACTTATCAATTATGCTTGTACACTCAAAGAAAAATTTTATCTTTTAAGTGACAATGCATAAGTATTATATATACATACATATAAAGGGTCTGCCAAATAACTTTTTTTCTTTGAAAATGCTTTAAAAAAAACTACTGAATATTTTCTCAAATTTCTTCTTTTATTTGAAAGTAAAATCCTTCCGGTTAATAATGGAAAATAATTTCATTCAAATGGCTGCCTCGGCTGGCCATGCAGTAGTAGCCTACACCAGAAGATGCCGATTTTGGGGAAAAAAAATCATCTTTTCAGATGAAGCTCATTTTGTACATTCAAATAAAAAAAGAAATTTGAGAAAATATTCAGAAGTTTTTTTAAGCATTTTCAGAAAAAAAAGTTATTTGGCGGACCCTTTATATAACGATTTCTACACTCCAATATACTATAGAGTCTAAAATCAGCACAAATTTCTTTCATTTTTATCTGCATGATGCCATCAGTTTTATTTTGGACCAAGAAGTACCGACTTTGTCAATCTCGGATTTTAGTGTCAATTGCTAAAAATACTCAGGTCTACGTCTTCTTTTGCTGTCGTGGAGAGTTTCAATCAATGTTCGAAATTTATATATATATAGTCTTGAAATTTCTTGCTATATTTCACTGCATTCTGACAGACATCCGCTCCGCATTACGTCCTACCATAATATCCTTACAGATCTTTTGCAAAAAATGAAGTACCTGCAGTAAGCATAGTATGTCACTTGCATTATAATGTCAGTACCCATAGTCGTACAGAAGGGTAGACTTTACATTTGAGTATCCCTTGCTGACCTTTAAACTACTGATTTGCCTCTTCACCGCGGTTCCCAATATCTACACATCAATCGCTGTTAGTAGATATAACAGACAACAAATTTTTTGAACATCTTTCAGTTGCACTTGTTGAATTTTAAATTAGAGCCGTAATATTAGTAAACAATTCATTTGGAACTCTATTACAACGGAACGCTTTCCTGACGATAAATGATGTCGAAGGATCTGGTAAAATCGATGGTGACCCTATTTCCACTATAAATGCTAAGCTATTCAAGCGATCATTGCAAAACTGACGTAATCAGAAGTCCTTATACAAAAATTGATTCGATGGTCTATCAATTTCCTCTAGTGCTGACATCATTCAGAGCTTTTAATGAAACCAGCCTAAGTCGTTACCGAAAGATCATTTAAATTGTCTATGTAGTCAAGAGACCCAAATGCTTTCTAATTCTCCAATACAAAGCTGGGTTTGTAATCCAATAATTGAAGAACTGGTTCCTGCTCATTCTCGTCTCTACAGCTTCTGCAGAAGTCGTTTCCCATTTGTACAAGACCAATACGCCTCGTATGAGTGCTCGTAATTCAATGTGCACTGAGCGTGCACTTTTGGAGTTTATCCATACTTTTTGTGCGCTCTCTATTTAGCTTTGGCCAGTTCTGTTTCGCTATGTTGTCTGTATTAGAAGTTTAACACGTCCGTCTTGAAATGAGTTCCCAATGTAGAGGAGTCATCGAAAACTTCAATAGTTGCGCCACACTTGGCCAAGTCATTCTCTCTACAATTTGTCGGAGTAGTCTTGTCGGTTTCCGAGAAACTGTAGGGCCGACGAGCTCGCCAGATCTGGCGCGCTCCTTCCGGAATCCTCTTCAATTGAATTAGGTATGCCACTTGCCTCGGTCAAGTTGGATATTGCGCGGAAATTCTTTCGGGATGCCAACCTATCGTGGGTCAATGAGGAGTCCTGCTCCACCGCTAGACTCACCTGGCCCTTGATGGATAGAAGACGTACCAACCAATTACTTGGTCTTGGTCGTGATGTCATCTCAACCACAGTGGCCATGGTTACAGGTCATTGCGTTATGGGTAGACACGCGGAAAGAATGAGGCTCCCATTTAACGACTTCTGCCGTGGATGCAGATCCGCTGAGGAAGAGGAGACTGTTATCCACTTTCTTTGTCAGTGCCCGTCTCTTGCTAGGTGTAGATATAGGTTATTTGGCTCCCCATTTCTTGTCAGCTTGACGGAGCTATCATCTATTGATGTCAAGGATATAGCTTCGTTCATCAAATTTTCTGGCTGGTTTTCCAGTGTGGGGTAGTCGTGCTTTTGATGTGCAGCCCTTGCGCTGACCAACTTTTTCCTCTTACCTGATTTTGGTGGAACTCAGTCAGTACAGAGACTGCGTTCACCCGTGGCATCACAACGGGTCGCTATGCGTGCTCAAGTGATGAGCTTTGTGATATCAGAGCTATCACTCCGATCTAAACCTAAAGTCTTGTCGGTAATATGATGACTTATTGTACGAGAGCTCGTGGTTCAATCCCTGTTTCGGACATCTCTAACAAAACGAAAAAATAGTCCTTATGCCTACTCCGAAGAAATTCTACCGTCAATGCTTTCAATCAGATTCGAACATTAATAATCTGAACAGAGATGTTAAGAAGGTGTGTTGTGCCATTTTCCCACACCGCTGTATACTGAATAGTACTCTGCTGTTCTTCAATTAGAAGTAGCACTAGGGGTCACAGTGCCATCTGGGCAGGTTCCTGAGAGGACTGAGCAGTTGCGGAATTGACATTGCTTGTTAACCTTTGAACTTTGTTATTTCATTTACGATTAAGAGTGTAAAAATAGTAATACAAGCTAATATTCCTTTATCTCTTCTCGAGTGTATTTAAGCTTATGAAGTCAATTCGCCCCCTTTTCCTCTATCCGTCTCTTTCTCACTCTCTCTCTCTCACTCTCTCTCTCTGTGTGTGTTCATTTTGTTATCATTTCTTTTATCTAAGCCAACAATTGTTAGCATATCAAGTGGTAGCGACAAAGTAATGAAAAAAAAAATTGTTAAAAAAGGGGTTAAATTGTTTCTATTTTTCCGCTTTTATAATAAAACAAACAACAACAACAACAGAAACAATATGACTAAATATGTAAATAATCTAAAGGATAATTTACCGTTTGAAAAAAAAGGAAACACTCGCACACATACACACAATAAAGGGAAATATTTATGAGTTTCTTTAGAAATTTATAACATTTTTTACAGTTTTTTCTTCCCTTTCTTCACTCTGCTTGCATTATTCAGAGCACAATAATAATTACACGTATTTTGAATTATTACAACAAATTATAACATACTCCTCTCTCCCTCTCTCTCTTTCTCTCGCCATAGTCGTCGTATTCGTACTGAAACTAAATGAAACACTAAGAATTTGTACTTTTTTTTGTGATAAGAATACCAAGATTAAGGATTAAGTACCACCACATCATGCCACCAAAAAACCAAAAAAAAAAATTAATAAAAAAAAATTTTAATGAAATGCTTGTATACAATTCAAACGAAAAAATAACGTGTAGTTTTAAGGGTTTTTAACTAGAAAGGAACGAAAAAAAATGAACTCAATTGACCGTTTGAATCATGAGAATTTGTGAAAAAAAAATAACAGAGAACAGCACGTAACAAAGAAATTATCAACGTATGGGTCATTGCATAATAAAATAATTTCAAATGGAGGGAAAAAGTTTGCAAATTTCCAACACAGAGGAACTTATAGCTTTTAAGCGACATTTGATATCCCAACATACGAAGCTGTTTGACTGACTTTTAAGCGGCCTTTGACATCCCAAAATACGAAGCTGTTTGGCTGTGACATTAAAATGTAAGGGGGAGCCTTTTTGCTCTCAGAACAGACATCTCCAACAAAACGAAATATGAAATGAAATATTTCTGCCGCGACTTCCTCTCAGTAGATTTGTGGCAAAAACTCTGAGAATAATTAAAATTGCCATGAAAAAGTTCCTCAAAAAAATTTTCGTTCGGAATCGACATTAAACTTTAGATCCTGCCATTCATATATAAAATTAACACATACACAACAAAAGTGGTGTGAAAAACTAGGTCGTATTTCTGGCTGAATGATTATAACGACCAATTAATTATATGTATGTATGTTTGTAGTCTGACATTGTCGTCCTGGGACTCAGTTCTACTTTTGCTAGCAAAATTATTCGTTTATGAACGAGAATTGCTTCTTTCAGATGATTCTATTAGTGATAGTACAGGCACCCGTTTAAAGTTTTAAGTTTTAAATCACAGTTAAACCTATAAGCACACAGTCATTGAAGACGTTTTTTATTCTGAAGATTGTTTTAAAGTACTTGCACTCTTTCTGACAATATACGGTTAACATGATGAGTGCCATGAAAGCAAAGTTCAGTGTCAGTGGCATTCAATGTGTTAAGCGAAGTGCTAACTTTAAAGGTCGTGAACAAGTTATGCCAATTTGAATTTTTGAGAAACCTTTTCATGGAAACTTTATTTTACTCTCCGAGTTTTTGCCAGAAATCTTCTGGGGTTTGTATCAAGGCCTCACGTCCAATAAGCCAATACACTACCTACTAGATTACTGCTACTACATACAGACAATTTCAGCCTATCATACGGATATTAACATACTTACAGTATCGGTAGCAGAGTTTGGGTATTTTTAATTATTCGTACAACTAGACTGGTGAAAAGCTAAGTCGTAATACTGACTATAGAGTAGGAAGGACCAATAATGTACATATACTTGTATATATTAGTCTGACTTCAAGTTTGATATTCACTTGTTTTTATTACTTTCTATGGCAAATTATTTTTATACAAAATTCGCTGGAATAAAATCTTGTAAAAAATTGTATTAAAAGATTACGAGAGAAAATTGGAAGAAAACTAATTAAATAAAATGCCTCACAGCTTTCTTTGCTTGCAATAAGAACACCAATAAAACAATATTCTTATATTCATGTTAAGCTTAAAATGTTCGAAAAATTATTAGTCAGAAACTATGACACGCTCATACATAAATACATAATTGGTCACTATAACATCTAAGTCAGGATTCGAGCTAGCTTCTCACAACATGTGCATGCTAATTTTATACATGAGTGGCGGAACCTTAAACGAAGGATGGAACTTTTGCCAGAAATCTGCCGAGCGGAAGTAGCCGAGGAAATATTTGTTCATATTTCGTTTTGTTGGTGATGTCTGACCTGAGGCTTGAACTGAGGCCACATGTCTAATAAGCCAACATACTACTGACTAGACTACGGCGACCGCTACTAAACTATGACGTACTCAGCCTTTGGAAAACTAGCTTAGAATTACACAGTTTAGCCGATCTTGCAGGGAGACAAACAATTTTTGTTGGGCTTCACTGTGGAACGTATATCATTGCTCTGTCACCTATTCCAGCTAACAGTTAACAAGTTTTTCATTTTTCTGATGTTATTTGAAAAGAAAAACTTAATAATTTTTGTATTTTTATGTACTTTTTTGAGTACCAAGTACTTTTTTTGAGTACTAAATACTTTTTTCGAGTTCCAAGTACTGTTTTGAGTACTTTTTTGAGTACCAAGTACTGTTTTTAAATACCGAGTACTTTTTTGTAATTAATTTTGCATTAAGGAAGCAAAAATACTACAAGGTTTTATATAAAAAGTAGTTTTTGTTTCAGAAAAATTCAACTCTTTTATGTGGACTGCCCCTTATTACACATACTTATACACATATTAGTTGAATAAATTTTCTCTTGTTACTCTTAAATACCTCACATACATATGTATACAACATACATACTCTAACATACGAATACATGCACATACATACATAGGCACAGATGTAGACATACCAAGTACATTCTTTGTTTATGATTAGGGTTAGTTAAACTTGTTACTTGATGTTTGCATGACAACTGAATATATCAATTATAATAACAAAAGGTTTTAATATTTAAATACACACAACACACACACACACACACACACGATAGCAAAAGCAGTACTACTAGTTGTTGGTTAAATTTACATACTAATAGACATACTTACCATATAAACACATGCATATACACACAACAGGCTTACCTACATACATATATTCTTGATTGTAAGCGAAATAAAAAGAAATTTGGGACCATATTATTGAGTACAATACAGAGAGAGGGAGAGAGGGAAAGAGAGCGAGTGAAAGAGACAAACGATAACAATTAACATGAACATAATTTTTACGGTAATAAACAACTAATGAAAATTAATCAAACAACAACAACAATAGCAGCAATAGCAGCAACTACTACTATAGCAATGACAATAAAGTACAATATTCGGAGAACAAACTAGCCACCTTTAGATCCCAACCCCCCCTGTTTTATGCCACTAAACAATGGGGGAAAAGAAGGAAAAATAGCACAATAACAACTACAAATTTTAATAATCTTTTATCGACGATAACAATAAGCGACCAACCAAAAAAAAGAAAACAAAACAATAATGAGAGAGGGCGAGGAAAACTAACGTAACAATACGAAAGCGTTGACTTGTAACCCTGGCACCTTTTATCACTTTATGTCACTTGTTTATGGAAATGTTTTATAAGTACATACCCAAGCCATTTCTATGCTTATGATAGAATGTATATGTATGTGTGTGTGTGTTAGAGAAATTATTATTGTGTTAAACTATTGCTCGCCATTTGACTTTATTTTACACTCGTTTTCGTTTTTATAACGAAAATTAACATATTCGTACATGATAACAGTTATTTCCTATTTTTGTTGTTGTTGTTGTTGTTATTTTTGCTTTTATTACCAAGGAGAGTATTATTAATACACTCATAACAATATTTATAACAGTAAAATAAAAATTTTTTTTTTGGGGAGATTTTATAAACATCCAAAGGAAGAGAGTGAAAGCTTTAATTATTAATACATACATATTTATTTATAGTATATTTAAATAAGGAAATAAAAGTATTTTGAACCCTTTAATTATAATCCTTTATAGACCACAGTCTGCGTGTATGTGTTTGTGTATTACAGTACTTAACAAAAGTAGGCGTGTAGTTGGTTTTTTTTTTTGTTTTTTATTTCAAATTCCTAATGAAATTAATTGTAAAACCTAAACGTAGTTGTTTAACATGCAAATTCTTTTATTTTATTTCAGCAAAAAATATATTAAAAGACTAACCGACCTTATATTGTTGTTGTTGTTGTTAATTTGTAAGACTGAAATTATTATATTTTTTTGTTTTTGTTTACACATTCTCAATTATTATTCTTGCTATGACCTAAACATTATTTAGTTGGAATAATTTTTTTTAATAATTTTTATTGCTTTATGGCAGATTTTATTTACCATAAATATGTAGTTTTTTTCCATTTCTCTTGTAAGCTTAATATGTAATTATTTTAATAAGAGCTTATTTACAGTAATAAAAAAAATTTTTGAACATATAATCAAAATCTTGGTTGTTAGTAGGGATAATTTTGTGGTAACATACTCGTACATATGTATGTATGTAGGTGTTAAGTGAAATGGAGAAGGTAATGTTTAGAAAAAAATGTTTAAATTTGTATACGAAAGTTTAAAACACATTTTGTCAACACATATAAATATATTATATTATCGTGAACATTCATTTACAAATTGTCTCTTTGGTAATAATAGTTTCAGCATGTAACCCTCATCAGGTTCCATTTTTCCACAATATCGATCATCCTACTCAGACACTGTTAACATAGCGAATATTTGAAGTCCGATAGGTTAGATTAGGTTAGAGGACGTGTACTTGTCAATTAAGACAAGTACAGTACCCGAAGTCGAATTGACCCATTGTACAACGTCCTAGTTTCTCACACCACTTATGTTGTGTGTGTTAATTTTATACATGAGTGGTGGGGTCTACAGTTTTAAAGTCGACTCCAAACGACAGATTGTTTGAGAAACCTTTGCATGGCAATTTTGTTTACTCTCAGAGTTTTTGCCATAAATCTGCTGAGAGCAAGTCGCCGATGAAATATTTTTTGTATTTTTGTCTTGATGTCTGGCCTGCGGCTTGAACCCTGCCTTTACGTCTAATAAGCCAACACAATACCGATATCTTAAGTTACAAAATTAGTTACCACTAATTGGGTTTTATTAAAGACACCTTAAGCTACAATTTGTATATAGTAGGTTACCTGCAGCAAGTCCCATTTTTCCATAATATCGTTTATCCTAACCAGACATTCTTAAAACAAAACACAATTTTTTTTGTGTCCAAATTTTTCAATTTTCAAAAGATATACCAAATTACAAGAGCAGCTGTTCTGCTCAGGAACGTGTGAAGCAGAATTTAGCTTCTCACACCGACCATTTTATGTGTGTTAATTTTATCCATGACTGGTGAGATCTAAAATTTTAAAGTCGACTGACATATTTGACGAACTCTTCATAACAATTTTAATTATTCGCAGAATTTTTGCCAAAAGACAGGATTTGTGTGTTAATTTTAGACATGAGTGGCGGTACCTGCAGTTTAAAGCCAATTCTGAAAAGCATTTGATGGCAATTTAGTTACTCTCAGAGTTTTTACCAGAAATCTTCTGAAAGGAAGTCGCCGAAGACATATTTGTTCATATTTGGTTTTGTGGGCGCTGTCTGACCTGCAGTTTCAACCGTGACCTCACGTCTAACAACACAACATACTACCTACTAGACTACGGCAGAAATTTTATTATTGACCACATTTACAATATTTTGTCTTGCAAATACGATTTTATGTTGTTTTAACGCGTTCAGTTGATAGTTTGTAGAACAGGAGCGGATGTGTTCGGTCAAATAGTGAATTTTCCAGAACCCATGGAGAAAAAAGTCAGTTTCTGTACCTTGGACAAGAAGTAAAGAGGTTCGGACAGAGCAATTAAACTTACCGGTCAATTGGCTTCTATAACTCAAGCCTAATAGGGAACTTTTTGGTAAGCTGAAACAGCTAGGCAAAGGGAATAAAATCACACTCTGCTGGACCTCTGATCATGTGAAGATTCACGGCCATGAATAAAAAGATGGCCTTGCTAGGACCGAAACTTCAATGCCAGTCGTACGGCCAGAACTATTCCATGGAGTAGGAAGTGAAGTCGAAAACATGTCGAAACTTTTCTTAAGCCAAACAGTTTTAAGGCAATCTAAACGTTTGCTAGATAATCACTTTGAGAAGATATTTGAATCTTGAATTCGACTATGCAGAAGTAACCTGATAATTGCGCATTATAGAATCAAAGAATAATTGTTTTGAATAAGGATCACATCAAGTCTGACATGCAGATTCAGTGAGATTGTTAGAGTATTGCGTACAGAGATCAGCAATGAGTATTCTAGTAGGTAGTGTGTTGGCTTATTAGACGTAAAGCCAGGGTTCGAGCCCCAGGCCAGACATCAAAACAAAATACAAAAAGTATTTCTTTGGCGAGGAATTCGCGCAGAAGATTTCTGGCAAAAACTCTGAGAGTAAATAAAAGTTGCCATGAAAAGTTTCTCAAAAATCTGTCGTCGGAGTCGACTTTAAACTGTAGGTCCCGCCACTCATGTATAAAATTAACGCACACAACATAAGTGGTGTGAGAAACTAGGTCGTAATCCTGACTGAAGGGTTGTAATGACAAATTATGTATGTATACGCATTCATACTTATTTTAATATCATGGAACCTCTACTCATATTCAAAGTTCGAAGTACTCATCATATTCATACTTAACAACACGTATGATGTTGTTGATTTCGACTCTCCATAACTCAACATATACAAGAATATCGAAATAAGTATGATTCGCGTACGAACACTAAAATACTCACTAGAATGTTATGTGTTTGCTCTGCTTGCTGCTCTGTCTTGTTTGATTATGTGTCTTTATCCTTTTTTTTGCAAATGCAACAATAACTAAGACTGCAAATTTTGATGAATGAATTAAGTCACTCGAATCATTCATAAGTATTATAAGTATTTTTCTAAAGTTATGAATTTGAATCAGTAGGCGTATGTATCAAACATATTTCGAATGGTATGAGTTTGATGTCAACGTGGTACGCATACTCATTGCAACCTGTACTTATAAATCAACGTTGTAGTGAGTATGAATGAATCAGAGTAGTTAAATCTCAGTATTGTTGACTCACAGATATACAAAATTTCATGAGGTCTTAGGAGTAGCAAAATTGCTGATCTCTGATTCCTTATTCTCCATAAATTCATTGCATTCATTTTGTTAAAAAAAATGTTCTAAGAATTTGGTTTGGAAATCTAAATATTTGATTTACTTTGAATTTTTCTTTATAAAAATCCTTTCAAAACACATTAACTCGGATTTGTGGCAATGAAAATATCACCAGAAAATCCATAATTTTTTTTTCTATTAAAAACAATTTTTTTTGTTTTCAATTTTATTAAAAGTCATGCACTTAAAAATCACAAAAAAAAAATATGGACTAATGGGTCCATTGTCTATTAGAAGATGGTTTAAATGAAAATTTTTCTTTTTAAAAAATGAAAGAATGCAAGTGTTGAGTTTTTATTAAAATAACACACGTTAAATAAACAGATTATAGTTGTAGATTATAGACTAAAGGACTGGACTGGAATGTTTTCTTTTTTTGCTTTCTGAAATAAATTGTAATTTTAGTTGGACTTAATTCAGATACGGTCATAATTTATTGATCACTAAAAGGTGCACACACACACAACTGATCCTTTTTTTCTTATTTTTTTTTTCTTTTTTTCTAAAGGATTTAATGAATAGAAAACAAAGAATATAAGGGCGGCAACATTTACAAAACACAGCATTTAGTAAGGTTTTCTCAAATGCCTATGTACACTCTATGCTCTTTTACCTGTTTTGCAGTTCTTAAATCGGATCTCATTTAATAACAGCAGGTAATTTCTTGACTTTTGTCACTTTTGTTATACGAAATACAACAAAAAGAAGAGGAGAAAAAACCTAGAAAAACAATTTCAAATCAGATGTTGTTGTTCTACAATAAATGGCAATAAATTTTATAAAAATCGACAGTTTTATCGTATTTTTTTTTAATTTTTTTAATTTTTTTTCAATTTGAAATCGATTCCTTATTGTTTAAAGAAAAAAGGTTCAATTAAAATTATTTGGTTTTTTTATAAGAGGCCATCCATCCTATAATTTTTTTTTGTCTTGGGGATCGTTTAATAAAAAAAACAATTACCGCTTAAAAATTGTTTTTTTTTTTTTTGAATAACTTTTGTACTCAGATGTACATTTTGATGCGTACTTTTTCTGTTTCTCAATAAAAATTAGCACCTTTATGGTGTTTCGATTTCAAAAAAAATTAATTGAAAAAAAAACGAATTTTATTATCATGTGAAGTCTTAAAGGTGATGGGGTTTTACTGCAATTGTCTTTGAAAATAAGAAGAATCCAAAAAGATCAAGAAAGAAACATACACACTTCTAAGGCCCTTATTTTAAATTAAAAAAAAAAGAAATTTTTAAAATTTTTTTTAAATTTACTAAAACGAGCAATAGTTGTGCTTCACATATTCCAACTGTGAGGTATTATTCTAAAACTACCCAAGAAATGAGATGAAATCGATTGGAATTAATTGGAAACGCATTACTATTGTAGTCACCATAGTCCAGCAGGTAATGCGTTGGCTTATTAGACATAAGGCCACGAATCAAACCTCAGGTCGGACATCTCCAACAAAATGAACTTTCAAAAAAATTTTCTTTGGCGACCTCCTCTCTCAGCAGATTTCTGGCAAAAGCTCTGAGAATAAAATAAAGTTGCTGTCAAAAACTTTCTCAAAAATCAACCGTTCGGCTTAGACTTTAAACTGTAGGTTCCGCCACTCATGTATAAAACTAGCACACACAACATAAGTGGCGTAGGAAGCGAGGTCGTAATCCTGACTGAAGGGTCGTAGTGACCAATTATGTATACATATACATACATATGTGTTTATGCACATAATAGGCTCGATTATGAAAGCTGTGCTGAAGTTCATTTTGGAACGAATGGTAAATCATAAATCATAACGAGTGGATTTCAGTAGAGGGAGATCTTGTGTCGATCAGACACCTTCTCACCCTCAGAAATACAACAGAGCTAATGTTAAAATCTGCAATACCCGTTTTAAAGAGTGATTTATTTACAATTTGGATTTTGAACACTGAAAAAATCAGAAAAAATATCCAACATCGAACGAAATGTTTATTTAAAGTAGTAAATTAATGCCTACCATTTACCATTTAAATACTTATCGCGACTGTAGCTCCGGTTACCTAAACGTTCACGGAACGTGCATTTGTTTTTCGCATATAAAGAGCATGCTTACAGAAATTACTTTACGGCTTGGCAATCGCTTTCCTCACTTTTCGTATTCTAAAACCGAGCGTATGTACGTTCCGTTGACGTTTGGCTAACCGGGGCTTATGCCTTTGGTAATCCATACGTGGGCAGAATATGCAAAATCGAATGAAATGTTTATTTGGAGCAGTAAATAAATGCGTACCACAATTAGTACTTAATAAGGATTATTTGACGTAAATATTTGTCTTGACTATAGGCGTTCCGTGGACGTTTGGCTAACCAGGGCTTATGTCTTTGGTGTCCATAATTATTCCAGTTTTTCGAACGGTATGTTACTAATAGTAACTGTAATGTCTCACAAGACTGGAAATGTGTCTGGATTGCTTCTGTATAAAAGAAACTACAAATGTTTCTACAAAAACTACTCTAGTGTGAGTAAATCCCATAATTTTGCAAACCAAACTCGCCCATCAATTTGTTCATGGTATCGAACATGTTGTGTGACCAACTCTGCTCTTTTTATTTGGGGTTAAAAAAATGAGGATTCAAATTAGTATCTTGCCTCATTGACGACCAAAAAAAGCAAGTCAGCAACAACGAGTGCTTTATAGAAATGGAGCAAAATGCTCGCATTGTGTTTTCTAGTCGATGACTTGCGTTTTTATAGATGGCTGGTATTTTTGGTGTCGATGAATTGCATTTTTTGGTCGATGACTTCTATTTTTTGGTCGATGAATTGCATTTTTTATTATAGAGCCCTTTATTATATAGAGCCCTTTTTTTTGCTTCGCCGCCTATATATCCGGTCTCACGTAACACCCGACCGTAAGGAAACCTGTTTTGTAATCCACATTTTAGTAGCATTTAGAAGATGAAGAAGGCACTTAATACATTGGCACATATGTACATAGCAAATATGTACAGCTTTTTCGACATCCAGCTATCTCACCACGTGTTATTTAGACAACCCGTTCTTTGTCTCCCTTTTAGAATCCAATCGATTGTATTCTGGGGGTGTACAAGAAGTTTGATTAATCAAAGGCAGATTACAGCGATTGATCTCCACATATACAGTCACACAGATAATTATACGTACCCCCCTAAAAATCATTTTTTTAAAAAGTAACGCACTTCTAATCTAAAATTTCTTTACATTAGCGTCTGTAACGACACATTTACTTAAATAAAGAAAAAAGATTCCCAAAATCTATGAATTTGTGACTACAGTTTGCTTAAAACCAATATGGCACCACAGAGGATTATACGTACAACGTATATTTCGTATAAAATTTCTCTAAGGGTAGCCCGGTATATAAAAGGTATTGTGAATAAAAATCCTAGGTCTACAGCCGTAGAAATACGAAATACCGCGGAAAGTGATCACAATGTTATTGTGCATTCCGAAACAGTTCGAAGTGTTTTGAGAAAGAACGGTTTCCGCAGCCGAGTGCCGAGAAAAAAGCCACGATTGGAATTTGCCCAATAATATATGGACAAGTCAACTGATTTTTGGGCGAATGTAATATTTAGTGATGAGAACAAATATAATTTATTCGGCTGTTACGGAAAACAAAAAATTTGGCGCAAAAATCATTTGACTTGTCCATAAATTGTCATTTAAAAAAAAATGATTTTTAGGGGGTACGTATAATTATCTGTGTGACTGTATGTATTATGTTATAGCCTGTTACGGCTGATGTCAATCTATTCGATTGGCGGTATTCCTAGTTTTGCAATCATATAACAGCACAAGTTTCACGCAACTACTAAAGATGTTGCATTTAGTGCTGATGTGATGCATTTAGTGATGTATATGTGAACTAGCCGTAGGTAGTGTGTTGGCTTATTAAACGAGTGACCGTGGTTCTACCCCTGGCTCTGATATCTCAAGCATAACGAAATATTAAAAAAAAAATTTATCGACGACTTCCTCTCAACAGTAAATATAATTGCTTTTTAAAAATTTGTAGGTCCCACTACTCATGAATAAAACTAACATTTACAACATGAAGTCGCCGCAGTCTAGCAGGTAGTGTGTTGGCTTATTAAACGTAAGGCCACGGTTCAAATTCCCCAGGTCAGACATCGAAACGAAAATATGAAAAATTATTTCTTCGGTGACTTCCTCTGAGCAGTTTTGTGGCAAAAACTCTGAGAGTAAATAAAATTGCTATGAAAGGTTTCTCAAAAATCTGTCGTTCGGAGTCGACTTTAAACTGTAAGTTCCGCCACTCATGTATAAAATTAACACACACAACATGAGTGGTGTGAGAAGCTAGGTCGTAACCCTGACTGAAGGGTTGTAATGACCAATTATGTATGTATGTAGTTGGAGTTCCCAGTAAAAATGTGCCTTTAAACGGATATGATCCGTATACTCGAGGTTCTAATTTAAAACGATACGATACCCAAACGATACCTTATCATTTATGTGTGTTAGGTTCCAATAAATAGTCAATTGAAAAACTTTTCAATGGAAAATCAAATTTTTTTACAGAACAACAATAGCCTACTGCCTAGTTGTGGTTCTCCATAATTATTGTAATTATTTTGTTAAGTTTTTAATACATTTTTACATCAGAGGTTTCAATAAAAAAACGCTTTCTTTCAAAATGTGTTGATTTGATAATGAGCGGGCTATTTAAGACATCAGACAGTTCGGATGGAATGATTGACACTTTTTTTCTTTGTTTTTGTTAGACAAAGAAATACAATAAACATGGCTGGCTAAGACGCAAGAGAAATAAATATTTTGCTAGAAATAATTATGACATGACATGAGTATGTCAAAACTAATTATAGGAAAATGAAGACCCTTTTGTTTTTGTTTTTTTTTTTGTAAAACAGTGGAATACTTAAGAAAAACTTTTCTTTTCATTTTCTTATGAATTTGAATGAATTTTTGAGAAACATTTTCAAGTGAATTTATTAAGGGGCCCTTGGCTTTCCATTTTGTTTTAAATTTAGAATACCCGTGTTAAAGAAAATTTTCATTTTGATTTTGTTTTTTTTTTTTTTTTTTTTTTTTTTTTTTTGTAATTTTAAGTGTGTTGCATGTGTCACTCTATATATCACGAGCGGAGTGATGACAACTGTGTCATGTTTTAGTGGCAGTTGTGCTATACGTTAACCGTTTACAATTGCAGTACGAAAGCCACGCAATTATTTAAGGTAATTAAAATGGAATTTTTTCCGTTCTGTTTTTGTGTTTTTGTTTTTTTTTTGGAGAAAAATTTTGTAATAAATTTTCCTACATGTACAGACGTGAGAAATTCAAAATTAATAACAATGCGAGAGTAAACGGTGAAAAAAGAAAACCGAATAAGAAGTTGTTGTAACAGAGACAATGAAAGAATAAAATTACGCCTACAAAATACACCAGATAGACGAAGACGAGTACAAAATTAGCGCTTTTTTTGAGTGAGAATGATGGTCGCGGCATTAACCTTAAAAAACCAAAGCAAACGTTTACGGAGGGGGTAATAAAGAAGATTTATGGCTTTATGACTATTTTCAAATGTCTACGCAATTTTTACCGCCTTTGAAAGTCGAACCATAGTAACATAGATTATATTAGACACACTCTCAATAGAAAAGTATGTACATCTGTACGTATGTACGTGCATTACGTGAAAAATCAAGCCAGGAAAACTACCTGCTCTTAGACAACAACAAAAAAAAAACGCACACACAGAATCAAGCGCTACTTGTCGGTTTTGGTACTATTAACCGTATGTTGGCAGCCACTGCCACTACCACCTAAAGTGTGTGTGAAAAATTCTTACTTTTAAGCATTCAAAGTAAAGAAAACAGAAAAAAAAATTTTAACTCTCCTAACTCCAGCTGTTTTTCGTTCAATATATCCAAATGTGTATAATTTTATTAAATGATAATCTTTGTCTTCATAGTTTTTGTTTTCTATCTTCTATCTTGCTTAGCTTATTATTGAATATTTCTGTTTCTTTTATTTCTTATTTTTTTACTTGAATGTTTAATTTTTCTAAATTAAAAACGCTTTCTCCTCCCGTATTTTCGATCATTATCTGTGGAATCGTTTAAAATTACTTGCATACAAGTATTATGATGAAATCTAATAACATTATTAAAATTATTATTTTTTTCTATGTTTTTGTTTTTTGATTTTTAACTACTACTTGTATTATTAATTATTTTTATGCTTTAACACCAGTAATTAATAATTTTTTGTTTTATTATTAATTTTTTTTTGTTATCAACTGGTAACCCAAAAATATTTTCAAAACAAAATCTTAAATGATTTTTTGTTTATTTTATTTTTATTTCTTATTTGTACTCAATTTTGGAATTGGAAGTACACAATAATTTTTTTTTTCAAGAAATATACACTAAATCTTCCAAGATATTTTTGCTTAAAATAAGCCTTATAAGCATTAAATTGCATAAAATTTCACTTCATAGCTTGAAATATATACATATATTGACTCTACAACGTGTCTTAACATTTTATTTACCAAAACGTTCATAAAGGCCTATTCATTTCCCGGCATGTTTATAAAAGCTGTAGAACTTAAAATGATATTACAAGACAGAAATATTGTTGGAATAAAACTTCATGGCATTTATTTACTACAACACTTACTTCCTTAATTATTCATTACCATTCTTTAGTCAGTATTACAACCTGGCTTCTCACACCGCCCATGATAATTATATCCATGAGAGGCTGGGCCCACAGTTCAACATGAACTCCGAACGACATATTTGAGTAACTTTTCATGGCAATTTTTTATTTTCTCTCAGAGTTTTTGCCAGAAAACTGCAGAGAGGAAGTCGCCGAAGGAATATTTTTTTATATTTCTTTTTGTTTCAGATGTCTGAGCCGCGCGTTGAACCATGACCTCATATCTAGTAAGCCAATGCATTGCCTACTAGACTACGACGATTTCAATACAATTACAAACATGGCTTATTCCATCGAACCGATTTTTGACTATTTCTTCCGTTAAATATTTCCGTATGGCATCAGTGATGGCTTGGATATTACCTTCCAATACTTTAAGAATTGCAGTTTTGTCAGCATAAATCAATGATTTAACACAGCCCTACAAAAATTTATAAAAAAATATGCACAAAATCGCACGAACGATGCAGTTAGTGAACGGGACAACTTCTGGAAAGAAAGTTGCCACCAAATTGATTTTGCACTAAATCCATTGCTAATCTTATTGGAAACCCATTTTGTTGATGTTTAGTCGGTTATTTTTGGAAACAAAAATTTAATCGGCTTTGCACCATAAAGCTTTCAATTTACCACAAAGCATGCTTCGTGCTCATTTCAAAAGAAATACGGAACGATGATGCACAAAACAGTCCACTTTAATGGATATAATTACGATTAGTTAACGCCTTGAGAATTGTCTTCGCTTTCCACATGACAATTTTAATTATTGATATTGCCATTAACATGAAATGAGTTTCTAAGGTCACTGAACACAATTCCTTCATCTGACAGTTCCTAAGAGTTCTAAAATGCATCGGAAGCAGTAACCGTTTGGCTGCACGTATGTATACTTTTGTAATATTTTCTTTGTAGTCGAGTAGATCAAAACCCAACGGTTAAAGTTAAAAGTGACAACAATTTGAAATTCCCACTTCTGCATTATCTTTCTCTAGGGCAGCAATAACAATTATTGTTTTGAAAAGTCCAAAGATTCGGTTATCATGTAGCCATAGCACTTTGAATTGCAACGCCTGGCCTGCTGCTTACATCTGACACTCTTTGGGTCTCTTCAAACTTTTCTACTTTTCCAGTTTGTAATAAATTTTACGTATTTTTGCAAGTTCTTCGGTTGTTAAATACTACGTATTCGTAAATGGTCAATCTTTCACTCAATAAATGACACTTCAAATGACGGATATTTGACAGATTTGCCAGCAACTACTAAATAGGTAACATGTTTATAACATTTCTGTATTTGCAATGCACTACGGATATATAAAGAATACGCACGAAAATGTGCATTTCGATGTACACTTTTTGTGGAAAAATTAAACTTATGACAATAAGTATTTCAGTCTTTATTTTAAGAAAATATTAGATAAGTTCCAGGAATGTGGAAATGATTGTATGCCTAATATCTAATTGTCTCAAGTAGTCTATTAAGAAATCTTCCAGAACTTAGAGAAATATTCTAAAGGAATATATAAAAAGATATAAATCCTAGAAACGAATGCAACACCTTGGAGTGTATATCCACTCATATTGATCATGTCATTTGTCTTATCCACTAGGCAATATTGCTTCATCGTACACGTTTAAAACTTCAAGCTCTGTAACTCCCTTGAAGTCGCCGTAGTCTAGTAAGTAGTGTGTTGGCTTATTGGACGTGAGGTCAGCATTCAAAATGAGGATTGACATCTCCAACAAAACGAAATAGCAGTTTTCTGGCAAGAACTCTGAAAGTAAATAAAATTGCCATTTACAAGTTTCTCAAAAATCTGTCGTTCGGAGTCGACTTTAAACTGTAGGTGCCGCCACTCATATACATACAAGATTGAAGCACACAACATAATTGGTGTCAGAAGCTAAGTTGTAATCCTGACTGAAGGATTGTAATGAACAATACTGTAACTCCTTCTTTAACAGCTGTAACTCTGAAAAGAATCCTAAAGATTTTAGACGTAGAAATTAGAATTATTTTTTTTTTGTTTTGCTAAAAATTATAATCGTTTTCATATAATGACATCTCAGATGTCAGTTAAAGATTAATGGATAGAATATATTTTAGAAACTGTGCCAATATGTGTGTATTTAGTGTGGGAATTTATTGAAGATTTAAAATGATTAACAAATCTTTTTAATTTAATGTCCCCATGGGATTTGAGTTTTTAGCATAGATTTTCAAATAAACTGTCAAATATTTTGACAATTAATTTATTCTTTTTGTAAAAACCAAAGTTTAAAAAAAATAGAGAAGCCATTAACTCCGTGGTTGAAACAATAAAAATATTTCATCACAGTTCATATTTAATTTTTAGTTTTTGGCAAAAAAAATTTCAAACATTTCTTTCGATGAAAAAAAAATCTAAAATATGATCGTTAGTTCCAACATAATTGCTAGCTAGTGATGTGATGCTTTAATACCTAAAAGCAGCTTAAATTGAAAGACTCCGGGAATATAATCTGTTTTTTTTTAGTTTTTCAGGTGTTTCTTAACAAATTATTTATTAAGTTTTAGTTTCGGTTTTTTTGTTTAAAAATTTTTATTCTTCTCATTTACTTCTGTTGTTTTTTTTTCTGTTTAAAATTAGAAACCCAAGAATCCATTGACCTCTTTAGGAAAGTTCATTTGCTTCTGGTTTATTATCTTATTAAGAAATTATTTATTGTTTTATAGATACTATCCATTATTATTATTTCATCTGTCTTTCATTTATTATTAATATTAATTTTCTTCTCTTTTGTTTTTTTTTTTAATTTTTCTATTGTTTTTTGCAAATTAACTTGAATGGAATACTTAAAATATTTTGAATATTTATTAAATCTGTAAGCATTTGTTAAGCTTTTGTTAAGAGTTCAACAGAAGTAAGATTTTTAAGACTTTTACACAAGCTTTGCATTATGAAAACTATGATAAAAATTTAATTAAAACAGTTGGATTAAAAAAAGCCTTTTTTCCATTAAAATACTTATAATACAATAAATAGTATAAATAGAATAAAATTTAATCTGGGTGTTAATTGCCTGCCTAAAGTTCGATAATATTCACAAACTCTATTAGAATACAATACAAACTTAATTCATGCAACATAAAGGGTCTGCCAAATAACTTTTTTTTTAAATGAAACTTTTTTAAAAAAAAAAAACTACTGAATATTTTTTCAAATTTCTTTTTTTATTTGAAAGTACAATCCTTCCGGTTAATAATGGAAAATAATATCATTTCAAAACTGGCCATGCAGTAGCCTACACCAGAAGATGCCGATTTTGGCAAAAAAATCATCTTTTCAGATGAAGCTCATTTTGATGTTGGCGGGTATGTAAACAATTCAAATTCAATCCAAATTGTCGCATTTGGAGCACAGAAAACTCGCACGCATACATTGAAAAGCCGACGCACTCTAAACGAGTCACTGTTTGGTGCGGATTTTGGTCCAGAGGTATAATTGGCCCATTTTTCTTCGCAAATGAGCAAGGAGTGGCCGTTACAGTCAATGGCGATCGTTATCGGGCCATGTTGAACGAATTTTTGTTCACAAAATTGAAGAGGAGGATATTGGCAACATTTGGTTTCAACAGGACGGCGCTACGTGCCGCACAGCCGAAGCTACTCTCGATGTTTTGCGCCCTGTTTTTGAAGATCGCATTATCAGCCGCAGAGCTGATGTCATTTGGCCACCTCGGAGCTGCGATTTGCCACCGTAGGACTATTATTTGTGGGGTGCCGTCAAAGATAAGTGTTACGCCGACAAGCCAGAGACAATTGACGCTTTAAAGGACAAGATTCGTGAAGCCATTGGTGAAATACAGCTGCACACAATCGATAATGTGCTTAAAAATTGGACCGATCGTGTAGGCTACTGCTTGGCCAGCCGAGACAGCCATTTGAATGAAATTATTTTCCATTATTAACCGGAAGGGTTGTACTTTCAAATAAAAAAAGAAATTTGAGAAAATATTCAGTAGTTTTTTTTTAAAGCATTTTCAAAAAAAAAGTTACTTGGCGGACCCTTTAAAAGGTATTCCATTACTTTTACGTGTCTTTTTCAAGTTCGAATTTAAAAATTATTTGATTTGAAGGAATTGAAGGGAAAGACGATTTTAGAGTTCTTTAGGCACCCTACTAATAGCGAATTAAAGAGGCATCATATACTTTCCTCTAAATAGGATTAAAACCTATGGATAAGAATATGATTTAACTAAAGCAACGAATATCCTTAGTTTATCTCACACTCGACTTTAAACTATAGGTCCCGTCACTTATGGATAAAATTGTCAAATCCCGATTGAAGGGTTGTAATGACCAATTATGTCTGGATATGTATGTGTAGCTCCCTGGGGTCTTATATGAAAGATCTCGTTATAATACCTCAACCATCCTGATAGTTTTGTGAAAGTGTGTACATTATTGAAACCATTTTATGGTAGATCCGTCCTGTAAATAAAATCTGAGTGCCCTAGAACACTTCATTTCGGGTTCCCAAAAGCCAGGGAATTACTGTGAAAATATCCTGTAATTTCCCTTTTTGTCCTTATCAGATAGATTTGGATTCTCAATACAAGTGGGTACGTATAAACGTTTTTCTGTGTGAGATCTTCTTTTTCTGCATCCGAATGTCAATCACTTGTATAAATTAGTTCGAACGACCTATTACATCAACCTTTGTAAGTTCGTCAGCTATGTTGTTACTTCCAATATCCCTGCGTCCAGCAGCTCATATGATGGTACTCAGTGCACACCCTTTCTAGAAGCCTAATGGCCGCTTCTACTCTAATGCTGGAGGAATAATCTAAGATTAAACTATTCTGAATGACTTTGTCACGTGCTCTGCATCCGATAGTGAAACTTTGGTAATGGTCTCTGGAAAATCGAATGCATTATAGCAATTGAACTTATTCGGTAATTATATCATGAAATCGAGTTCAGATATCATGTAGCAAATAAGCAGGTTCCGATCAACCAGATGCTCTATATTTTCATGTTTTTATAGCGCTTGATCTCATTGCAATCAGCTAAGTGAACAATGCCTTGGTCAATGTAGTTCGTCGTTTAAGAAACTCCTTTTCGATTTTCTGTTCAAAAATTGTGTGGGAAACCATCTGTGAAAGATCTCTTCCACAACTATGTGTAGGAAAATTGAGACATTGTAGCAAATGAAATCAGTCAATGGGTTACTGATAGTTTTTACTGTTGCTTTACTTTATTGTTGCTTTACTTTACTTTACTTTACTTTACTTTACTTTACTTTAATCTACTTTACTTTACTTTACTTTTACTTTACTTTACTTTACTTTACTTTACTTTACTTTACTTTACTGTTACTTTACTTTACTTTACTTTACTGTTACTTTACTTTGCTTTACTTTACTTTACTGTTGCTTTACTTTATTGTTGCTTAACTTTACTTTACTTTACTGTTACTTTACTTTACTATACTTTACTGTTACTTTACTTTACTTTACTTTACTTTACTTTACTGTTACTTTACTTTACTTTACTGTTACTTTACTTTGCTTTACTTTACTTTACATAAATTTACTTTACTTTACTTTACTGTTACTTTACTTTACTGTTACTTTACTTTACTTTACTGTTACTTTACTTTGCTTTACTTTACTTTACATAAATTTACTTTACTTTACTTTACTGTTACTTTACTTTACTGTTACTTTACTTTACTTTACTTTACTTTACTGTTACTTTACTTTACTTTACTTTACTTTACTTTACTGTTACTTTACTTTACTCTGCTTTACTTTACTTTATATTACTGTGACTTTACTTTACTTTACTTTACTTTACTTTACTTTACTGTTACTTTACTTTAATTTACTGTTACTTTACTTTGCTTTACTTTACTTTACATAAATTTACTTTACTTTACTGTTACTTTACTTTACTTTTACTTTACTTTACTGTTAATTTACTTTACTTTACTTTGCTTTACTTTACTTTACATAAATTTACTTTACTTTACTTTACTGTTACTTTACTTTACTTTACTTTACTTTACTGTTACTTTACTTTACTATACTTTACTGTTACTTTACTTTACTTTACTTTACTTTACTTTACTTTACTGTTACTTTACTTTACTCTGCTTTACTTTACTTTACATTACTGTGACTTTACTTTACTTTACTTTACTTTACTTTACTTTACTGTTACTTTACTTTACTTTACTTTGCTTTACTTTACTTTACATAAATTTACTTTACTTTACTTTACTGTTACTTTACTTTACTTTTACTTTACTTTACTGTTACTTTACTTTACTTTACTGTTACCTTACTTTACTTTACTTTACTTTACTGTTACCTTACTTTACTTTACTTTACTGTTACTTTACTTTACTTTACTTTACTGTTACTTTACTTTACTATACTTTACTGTTACTTTACTTTACTTTACTGTTACTTTACTTTACTCTGCTTTACTTTACTTTACATTACTGTGACTTTACTTTACTTTACTTTACTTTACTGTTACTTTACTTTACTTTACTGTTACTTTACTTTGCTTTACTTTACTTTACATAAATTTACTTTACTTTACTTTACTTTACTGTTACTTTACTTTACTTTTACTTTACTTTACTGTTACTTTACTTTACTTTACTGTTACCTTACTTTACTGTTACTTTACTTTACTTTACTGTTACTTTACTTTACTTTACTGTTACTTTACTTTACTTTACTTTACTTTACTTTACTTTACTTTACTTTACTGTTACTTTACTTAACTTTACTGTTACTTTACTTTACTTAACTTTACTTGAAGTTACTTTACTTTACTGTTACTTTACTTTACTTAAATTTACTTAAATTTACTTTACTTTACTGTTACTTTACTTTACTTTACAGTTACTTTACTTTACTTTACTTTATTTTACTATTGCTTTACTTTATTGTTACTTTACTTTACTTTACTTAAATTTACTTTACTTTACAGTTATTTTTCTTTACTTTACTATACAGCATTAAATAAGAAATATTCTACAGACGATGGCGAATTATTCAATTTGAAAAATATTTAATAGGAGGAAGCATATAATATTTGTTTGGATTAGGGAAAGCAAAAAACAATAGAGAATGCGTCACAGTATTGTAACAACAAGTCTGCATAACACGTACATATTGTTAATCGAAGTTTTGATGACAAGATGTCATTGTCGCCCAGATTTCAATGCCTTCACGAATCGATTTTTCTCTTGTAAATAAATTATTTTTTTCATTTATATTATTTTAAATTAAAACAAATGTACCTTTATAGCTTAGAACTAAATTTTCATTTTTTATCGCAAGTAATTAATCTTTAAAATATATTTCCTTTTATTGTTTCTTTGCAGAATTTTCTGTTAATAAAGAATATTTTTTTCGATTTTGGCCAGAAGGAAAAAATAGTTTTTTGTTGGAGCAGCATAACTATAGGAAAGAAGGCAACGCTTAAGCAACATTGACAGCAACAACAACTATAGATGTTATAAAATACAAATATTTATATACAGAAATTAATACTTTTCTTTTGGCAAGTAAGTACATAATAATTGCAAGAAAAATATTTTTAAAAAATTTAATTTTAATATCTTAGCATAAGAATTCTATAGCGAGGTTTGTGATAAACATATTTATTTATATAACGAGTGATATTTTTTTTTTGCTATTTGGTTTATCAGCATAAAAACTGAATCATGACATGTGTAAAGTTACAAAAATGTTACTGAAGTTGTCCCTTCTTAAATTATTGAATGTTATTATCAGTTAAGGTACTATGGGAGAAAAGTGTTTCTATCGAAAAATTATCTTCAGCTCAAATCTCCAAGCAGAGTTTTTATTCAGGTATGCTCTTCATACATACATACATACATACATAATTGGTCATTACAACCCTTCAGTCAGGATTACGACCTAGTTTCTCACACCACTTATATTGTGTGTGTTAATTTTAAACATGTGTGGTGGGACCTACAGTTTTAAAGTCGACTCAGAACGACAGATTGTTTGAGAAACTTTTCATGACAATTTTATTTACTCTCAGAGTTTTTGCCAGAAATCTGCTGAGAGGAAGTCGCCGAAGAAATACTTTTTGTTTTTTGTTTTGATGTCTGGCCTGGGGCTCGAACCCTGTCTTTACGTCTAATAAGCCAACACACTACCTACTAGACTACGGTGACTTCTAAGAGGAGTAACTGCTGAAGATAATAAGCGAGCAACAAAAAGACTGGCACAAGTATATTTCACAAATTCTGTTGGCATATCGGAGATCTAGAATTTAACGTAAAACCTGCATCAGCACATGATAACAAATTCAATTACTCTTTAAAGATGAGAGACAGAAATCATGAAGCAGACAATACAGGATTCAAAGAAGACTAACTGGTTCTACAATACGGAAGAAAGAATTATCTCCAGACAACAGACAAACTCTGTAGGATGAAGCCTACAAAGTAATCAACAGCTTAAATAACCTGATCTATAAGATTCAAAGGCAAAACAGCACGAAGTACAAAATAAAAAGCATACACTTAAAAACATTGGCCAATTATGGTAAGGGAAACAATATGCCTATTCAGAATGAACAGACTTAAGTGGATAGCAATGTTGAGAAAAATTAATGAGAATCAGAATAGGCAATGATTATGGTAAATTACTGTAACAAAACTACACACAGTTACTAAATTATACGTACGGTTAAAAAATTGCCGAAATTTTTTAACTAATCCGTTTTCGTTGAAAATCTTTATAGTTTCCTTAATGTTAAGACGGTCTTTTGCATTGATTAAAAAATTTCTGAAATTGAACTGAATGCATCCGATTTACAAATTTCACAAATTTCTGAACCAAAGCAAAAGACCGTCTTAAAATCGAATAAAGATGTCAGACAATTTCAAAAAAAAAAAAGGATTGGTTAAAAAATTTCTGAAATTTGTTATCCGTATGTATGTATACTTTTGTGGCTATGTGTACATAGAAAAACTACAAAGAATAGAAAAGAAAATAATAACAATAACAAATCAACGCTTGTAGAAGTTGCCGGACCTACAATAAATGATACACAAATAGAGCGCTTTCGCGCTAGTCAGATGTTGCAAAAAGCGAGACGTATAGACACTAATTTATTACACACAGGGTAGGTTAATCTTTATAGTAAAAAATATTCCCTTCTCTATAGAAATTTTATTTTTAATACAAAAATGAAAATTTCAATCAATACTCTTTGAAAATTTGTTTCATTCAAGGGTTAATTTCTATGGCTTTTTATGCAACAACTTTGATTGCCATCGTAATGTAAATATTATTTTTTTTATATAAATTTCAATTGTATGCTAACATTGTATCTAACAATTGAAAATTTCCTTAATAAAGTCTTTATAAACTACAAAAAAAAAACCAAAAAAAAAAATTCTCTCGACAATTCAATAACAATAACCGAAATATCAATTAACCGAAGGCAAATAATATCAAATACAATAAAAAAAAACATTAAAAAAGCACAACACAAGTACACAGACATTTGATTAATTTTGCAAAAACAACAAGAAATGAAGAGGCCCCAAAAAAAATCGGCAATAAAAAGTAAAAAAAAGCATGGCGCTTAGCAGAGTTCCGTTACGCTATGGCTGGCTGGCTGGTGGCTGGACCCCCATTTAAATTATCTTGAAAAAAAAACAAACAGATACTCATACATCCATGCCATGCGCCAGTTTGCCGAAATATATCAAAGGGGTACTCGTTTCAATTGTTCTTTTTCTATAACAACAACAGCAACGACAAAAAAGAAGAAAAACTGTTTAAAAGTGAAGTAGAAATACAATAAAAAAACAAAAAAAATCAAAATATTTGTGTGATATTCTGTTTATTTGAGATGGAATCTTGTTTTCGATTTTTTTCTTCTTTTTTTTTTATAAAAAAAAAAACAAAACTTTTAATTCAATTGTTTGCCTCATGCGTGTACTTGAGTTTTTATTTTTAAATATACTGGATATTAAATTGTTTTTTTTTTTCTTCTTTTTTGTGTGCTTTTTTTTTTGCTTTTTTTAGGGGTAAAGAAAGCAAGAAATCACAGACACTATAATAACTTTTATGAACAGTAATACTGCAGAGTTTTGGAAACTGTGGCGCTTAAAAATTGAAACACAGTTGCCATCTCTCTTGCGTTCGTTCGAGTACCACCAACCCATCTAAATAATAACAATAATAATCAGAATAATAATGATAATGATGAATATGATGTTGAATTATTATTGTATACATATATAGGGTAGATGCATGGTCCTTCAAATATGGAATTCTTTTCAAAATATTTTATTTAAAAAATGTATTAATTTTTCGGTAAAAGATCTTTAATTTATAAACAAGAGATTTTATATGGGTGCCCTGGTAGTCTAGTGGGTAGTGTGCTAGACTATTAGCGTGATGGTCGTGGGTTCGATTCCCACCAGAGACTCTGGTCTGTGACACTACACCGAGCAAATAGTCAAATTAATTCGCTCGTATATAATTAGGATATAATTTGTAATTGTATTGTAATTAATAAATAAATAAATAAATTTTATTTGGCAACCAATTTTCTCCTAAATAAGCCTGTTGTTTTGGGAAACATTACTTATTTACTTAAATGGCCATTAACAACCCGATTAACGGATTTCGGCCTGCCGCAACACATCCTTCCAATCGTCTGTGCTTCTTGCGCGCCTACGCCAGTTGGTCACACCAATCGATGACAAAGAATTCCTCTATTTGATCCTTCCAACGCCGACTTCATTCGAACGACATGGCCGAGCCAGCGCAGCCGCTGGATATTAATACGCTACACAACGTCTGTGTCGTTGAGGAGCTCATACAGCTCACTGTTGGATCGGATGCGGAAATCATCGCCAACTCGCACTGGACCCAAGATCTTACGTAGGACTTTTCTCTTGAATACTCTCAGGGCTGATGCATTAGTGCTTAATAGGGTCCGTGCTTCTGTGCCATAAAGAAGCACGGGTAGGATGAGAGTATTAGAGAGGTCTTGCATATTGAGACCATAGTAGCACCTGTTGGCAAGAGTGATCCTGTGCTTGATCTTCAGACTGACATCATTTTTCGTGGTAACGGCGGAGCCAAGATCAATAAATTCCTTTACTGTATCAAAAGTATAGTTATCTCACTATCTATAGCTATCTTCTCTACTTGTCGATATCATATACTTTGTTTTGCCCTCATTTACTGCCAGAGCCACCTTAGTAACTTTGGAAAACATTTCTGGATAATTATGCTTCCGTCTCGGCTGTGCTAAATAATGAGCCAAGCTTAATATTCTCCGAGTGCAACGCTTTTGGCAACGTGGTGGATATATGTAAGGCTTTAAGGTCAGAATAACATTCTACATAATCAAACAATAACAAAACAACAACAAAAAATGTATTAACATTACAATAACAAATCAACAGTTAGATTCTAGAAGTTGCCAAAAAAAAAATAAAAGAAGTATAAATACGGTGATCATTAACGTTGCCAGATCATTAACGTTGTCAGTTGCATTAAAAAACTCGCCGTTTTGTATACAGCCGCAGAAAAAAGTACATATAACGCTCATTTTTCCTTTTTTCTCATAATTTCAAGGTTATGTTTTTTATATTCGTTTTTATCTTCAAACGTAACGTATAAATAGCTTAAGCAACGCCATTACACCTTTTTCAATTTGATAAAAATTACCGGGAACAACGGTGTATGTAGATTTTTTCTTTGACTGTACATCAACTATTGAGAATTTATTCTAATAAAGTAAATGGTAAAAACATAGCAAACCTGGAGAACTTTGTTATCAAACTGGTTCAGAGTTTTGTGCCGTGGTAGTCTAGGGGGTAGTGTGCTAGACTTTTAGCATGAGGGCCGAGGGTTTTAACTTCCACCACAAAATCCGGTTTGTTACATTACACCCAGCATAAAGTCGAAGTTGCTCAGTTACTTTCTTTTAAAAAGAAGTTTTCTGTCAATAACTATGAGAGTGACAAATTTGCGTACCAAGATAATTTAGTAAGCAATGTATTGGCTTACCGTCTTAGTTCTGCTCGAAAATAAACAAAAAAAATACAAAGGAAATATATTACTTTCGGTAACCTGCTCCTAATAGCCTTGGAACAAATGGTCTGACAGTGAATACTTGCCATGGAAAAGCTTTTCAAAATTTTCATTTGGAGTCGACGTTCAGGTCCCGACGTCGCGTATAAAACTAACACACGCAACATGGGTGGTGTAAGAAACTAAAGCGTAATTCTAACTAAATAGTTGTAATGGCCAATAAAGTAAATTAGTAGCCAACCTACTCACATTTGTGGTGGGGTATATTGCAGAAAAATTACTAAACATACCATGAGTGGTGTGAAAGGCCGCGCCGTAATGTTAACTAATAGGTTTTAATGGCCAATAATGTATGTATTATGTTGGTTAAGTTCACATTTCTGAATATCAATATAAGGTCACATTGGTCTTCTTCCACGTCTACTCTTATACTATGTTCAGACATGCACTTATATTGAGTAAAAATAAACGGCATTATTTATCTCAATATTTCATATAAAATGTCAATTAATTATTGCTCAATAAATTCATAAATTGTTATAATATTGATTAAAATTGAAATAAGTACGTTCAGAGAGCATATTACAATTTTCCGAACACTTTCTATTGATATTTGACAACTCAAATAGCAACAACGGCAAACAAAAAAAACCAAAACAAAAAAACAACGAACAAGACAAAAACAATGTTGTTGAAACAACCAGCTGTTTTGTTTACCAGCTGTCAATTGAATATTGAATAAGCAGCTGAACTGCGTATATTGTTATGTCTAAACACTTAAAATATTGCAATCAATAAACCAAATATTGAATCAATAAAACTGCATGTCTGAACATAGTATTAGAATGTCGAACACAGCTTGAAATTTCAATCCTTTACAGAGACAATTTAAAAGTAACCAAAATACAATAACTTAAGGCTTTATAATCGAAAAAATAATCCTCATAGTTTTGTAGTTTCAATCCTTTCAAAATCCCTTCAAAATAATTCATAACGAACCCCTCTTATAACCCTGAAAGGTGACCATCAATAACGAATATCTTAGTAAGGGTAGGCGGAATTATTAGCTTAGAGTTTTTAGAATCTGCCACAATGAACCAACCGGCAAGCGTATAATAAGAAGACATGGGAGCCGTGTCAGTGCGTAAAAAAAGAAAAAATCGTTCACATGTCCATCGCTTTAGAAGCAGATTTTATTTAATTTTATGCTATTCCTGCAAAAAAAAAAATTATTAAAAAAAATCATGTAACACTGATGAGAAATAAACTTAAACTTGAAAGACCTTGTTTTATAGTTTCAGTGTATATCCGGAAGGGTTGTTTGTTTTTTCTGTTTGAAAGAGTTTTATGAACTTCGAAAGTCACATTCATAAATTTTATTGGGCAGCTAATGTTGTGAACACAATTTTAGATTTTCTACACAAAATATTTCGTTTTTTCTTTCGTTTTTTTTTTAATGGGATATTCTCAATATGGGGTCAACGTTAATGTGGAGCCCCATGTATCCCAAAAATCCAACATACTGATACGAATGACATTTTCTTCTTCTCCTTCAGTTTGTCTTACAAAAACAGCTAATTATTGTTTTAATTATAATAAAACAGCTCTATCGGCTTATATGTATGCATGTGCCCACCCACTTATGAAATTCAAGAAAGAAAAAAAGAGGAAAAAAATACTGCGTCCTTCAATTAAATAATTCAACTCGTACGTACATTGTGTCATTTAAGTAGCAATAGTTACTCGCTCTGTCGTACTTCATTAGAAGCTTTCTTGATAATGTTTTTTGTGCCATATTTTTGCATAATAAATGTTGTTTTTTTTCTTTGCTATGAGGGCGCTCGTATGACTGCGCCTTAATAGACAATTGAAAATTTATTAATTTTTCCGGTTTTAATTTTAATTTTGTTTTTCTCTTCTTAAAAAATTGTATAATTTTTGTATTTTTTTATTTGTTCATATTATTTCGTATGAAATAAAGTGTATTTATTGATAATGATTTCGTTGTTTTTTTTCTTGTCTTCCTTCCTCTCTTATTTTGTGTTCATAAATTTTCAAACTAAACGAATTTCAATTCAAATATCAATTAGCAATTCCAACTACTTGATCAATATTCAATAATACTAATAATAATCAATAATAAATTTTTTTGTTTTTTGTTGCTTTCTTTTTCTATAACAAAAATAAAAAATTAAGTCTTATTTTTATTTTTTTTTGTAAATATATTCTCTTATGTCTTGAAAAAGCCAGCGGAAGATGTGTTCAAATGTGCTAGAAGAGTAAGAACGTCGTAATAGTAGGGAAAGGCTTTTAATCATGGAAAATTAAAATGAAGTAGGGTGCTCTGGTAGTCTAGTGGGTAGTGTGCTAGGCTATTAGCGTGAGGGCCGTGGGTTCGATTCCCACCAGAGACTCTGGTCTGTGACTGTACACCGAGCATTTGGTCAAAGTTACTCAGCTCGTATATAATTAGAATATAATTTGTAATTGTATTGTAATTAATAAATAAATAAATAATATGAAGTATCCAGTTGTGTTCTCAGGTCAGACATCTTCGGCGACTTCCTCTCAGCAGATTTCTAGCAAAAACTCTCACAGTAAATAAAACGGCCATAAAAAGTTTCTCAATAATTTCTCGCGCGGAGTAGACTTTAAACTGTACGTCCCGCCACTCATGTATAAAATTAACACACACAACTTAAGTGGTGTGAGAAGCTAGGTTGTAATCTAGACTGAAGGATTGTAATGTTGTGTTGTGTTAATTTTGTCCATGAGCGGTAGTATCTACAGTTTAATGTCGACATGGAACGACAGTTTTTTGAAAAAAAATTTAAAACTTTGAAGTTTTTCATGCTTTGTTCGAAATGTCTGCGGTTCGAAACGTGGCTTAACCCTTTGCACTCGATTAATTTTCAATTTCGTTATCTGTCAACTTGTATTTAATATTAGCTGAATGAATGTTGGTTTGCTTTGCAATATCTGCAATAAGTTCATCAGTGAAAAATATTTAAAAAAAATCTATTGGCTCAAACTCTTTGTCTTGCAATTGAAGCCCAACACTCTTGTCTCCAACACTAAACGTAATTTCTGCTGGCAGCTCATCCTCTTCTTCACTCACATCAATCCAACTTGGTTCTGATATAGTGTCATTATCCCTATCAGGCTCTGGTACAGTATCACTTTCACTATCAGATGAATATTGTGCCGTTTGAACTCGTAGATTCAAATTCACTGTCGTTACCCTGACTGTCTTCAAAATCCATTTTGAGCAAGAAATTAGGGTATGTACAGATGTACTGAATTAGACAAAGAGAACAAATTCCGTGCACGATTAACACTCGACTGTCAAAACTTGACAAATTATTACAGTGTCAGATCTCGAATGCCGCAATGTGTTTTACAGTTATTTAGTTTTATCGTCTACAGTTGTAAAGTAAATTAGTGTTGTCACCTCCATTGTGACATACGAGTGCAAAGGGTTAATAATCCGCTACCTACTAGGCTAAGCGGACGATTTCTTATCTCTGGATACTATTGTTCAAATTGCAAACACCTCTAGGACAAGTTTGTTAAACGACCACTAGTCCAGATCATACATACTCTGATCGCACTTACCTCCGTTTGAAAAACAGTATTATGGTCCAAAAGAGGAATGCATAGTATAGTTTCTGTTTCCTTATATATTATATAGATCCAGTTCCATCTAACTTCATGTAAACTTACTTTAAAAACATTAATTATACATAGCAAAGCAAAACGATAACATACTGAAGTCAATTGAAACAATGCACGAACGACGCGAACTTTTTAATTCTGGGTCCAGATTTTATTTTATCAAAACTTAATCTTCTGTATATGTTTCGCTGTTAAAATACTGGATGTAAGAAACGTAACACGTATTTGAAATCCACAGCATAGCATTTTAAAGAACGACCATCTTTCGATGTAACCTTGACTACTATCGATGCTCTCCACCTCACGACGTGAATTTAGAGATTCTTCTTTTTATAGCAGTACGCCACGTTTCTTTTTTATGGATAGGTAGAGTGACTTAAATAAAACGCCTCAAGATGCAATAATTAGGGCGCTTGACAGGCTGAGTATTGTGCTTACTCAGAAATTTAATAATCAATGGATGTAGGCATCTGGATCTGTTCAATCTGATGTGTTCAATTTATGTGTTCAATCTGATGAGTACCACTCTTAAGATGCCAAGGAACACAATAATTGTCTGAAGAGTCGTGTTTTATAATTCTGTAAACCTGGTTTTAAGATGATCCAAGGCGGATCTTTTACCATTTTAATACTATTTTTGAGAAGTTTTTGTATTCAAACATTGAAATGGCTTGACCTAAAGAGGTCTATGATCTTATGTATCCCAAGTACCTTTTTTTAAATTTTACCCATTATTGCACTAGGTTCAGCTAGCCAGAGTACAACTAGTTTCACAATTATTCGCATTTCGTTAGTGAATATCTTTAATAAATGTTCCGACACCCCTTAACAAGTAAATGAAATATGGGGCTTTAAATGTCGAGTTTAAAGTTTAGTCCTAAATGCACTTAACTTTTAGAAAGTGGACAATTTTTTGTTGAATTTTGGTATTCAAAGTGAGTATTTCTAGCGTTGAGAATTTAAAAGTTCTAGGAACCTGAATGTGTATTAGATGCATAATCTTGATCCAGTTGGAACTTAGTCCGAATGATCGGAATTAGTAAAGGATAATAGCTTAACTCTAAATGAATTTGATACTCACAATAGTCTGACACTGTAAATTTAAATTCATAAAGTCACACTCCTTCTTGATATAGATTCCGGCATTAGTTTAAGGGAAACTGGCTCCAGCAATGGCCTGCCAAAGATAGACTCCTTCTTAAGCCCATTCATAACTTTATTTCCAATCTCTAACACAATGGATTGCAAGAGTAGGGCCCATTACCTCTATGCTGGTATCATTAAAAAAAGAGGAGGCTTAATGCAGAATGTTCTCTTATATTTTAGGCAATAAACATTTAAAATATTACACGAATACACCTCTGCGCAGTTCTTGTAGTATTAAAACGTATTGGCGTGTGACAGTAAATTGTAATTTAGTTGGTCAGAATTACAAGCTAGCTTTTCACACCACTCATATTGTGTGAGTTAATTTTACACACGAGTGGCGAGACACACATTGTAACGTCGACAGATTTAAAAGAATTTTCATGGTAATTTTATTTACTCTCAGAGTTTTTCCTCGAGACTGCTGAGAGACAGTCGTCGAAAAAATATTTTTTTATATTTCGTTCTGTCCGAGATGTCACGGGCTCTCATCTATGTATATATCGACACATGATCCATTTTTTTGATAGGAAAGCGAAAAAAAATTCATTTTGAAAAATACATTCCTCTTAAAGTAACATTAGAATAGCAAATCATTTTTATGATATCGTACCCTTCGTATACGCCACTGAACTCTTGAAATTATGTACGTGTTATAGATGAATTGATGTATGTCTGTATGCATGTCATTATTATAAGCGAGTGCGAGTGCTAGTGTGAGTGCGATTGTGTGTGTTCGTCTACATTAAAATTAAATGAAAATGTTGAACTTATTATACGTATTTTTATGAGCATTTTATTTGTTCTTTAAGTAATAAACTCTACACAGATATAATGAAGTCTTTAATTGAATATTGCGCACTTTATAAAAAAAAGAAGCACCCCAGAAATAAAGAAAAGCGACGAGGAAGAAGAAGAAGAAATAATTTTGAAAAATAATTTTAAATGAAAACATTAAAGCACATTAAAATCTTTCTACCAAATGTAATGAACCCCCACCACCACCGCCACCGATACACCAACAACAACAGCAACAACAACAATATCAATCTTAAAAGGTAGTCAAGTCAATAATAATTTTGTACAGAGCAAAAGAGAGAGAAACAAAATTAAATCGTTCCATGAAAATTATATACGAACGATCTAAACTAATCGACCATAAACACTCGAAATTATAAAAGAATGAAAATTATGAACAAAACCACATGTATGTTATTGTTGTTGTTGCTTTTATTCGTATGTGCCCCATATTTTGTGGCAGCCACCACATTTACAACCTTAACATTTACCGCCTGCAACGAAACAAATGAACGAAAATAAGTTTCCATACACATGTAAATGTAATGGATTTTCGAACATAACTGTAAAGAGTTTTCCTGTAAAAATAAAAACAAGAGACTTTATCTTCAATGATCTGGTAATGATTAACCCATTAATTAAAACAAAAAAAAATCCTTCAATGTAGCAAGTCAAAGTTATTTTGGCGAAATCGAAACCTTGACCTCTATATGAGTACAGTAGTGCTCTATTCACTCTATGCACACTATAAGTCCGAAAAAATTAAAAATAAGAAGAAAATGTATTGCATTCCTAAACGGCTGCCATTCTTTGTCTAACTTAAGTCACCCCTTTCTATCGTCAAGTCGCCAAATCCCTTTGTCATAGGAAGAGAAAATCATTAGCCTTTAAACCGTTGCCGTAGTTTAGTAGGTAGTGTGTTGGCTGATTAGACGTGACATGGTCAGACATCTCCAACGGAACGAAATATTAAAAATAATATTCCTCCAGCGACTTCCTCTCAGCAGATTTTTGACAAAAACTCTCTGGAGTAAATAAAATTGAAGTCGCCGAAGTCTAATAGGTAGTGTGTTGGCTTATTAGACGTAAAGCCAGGGTTCTAGCCCCAGGCCAGATATTAAGACGAAATACAAAAAGTATTTCTTCGGCGACTTCCTCTCAGCAGATTTCTGTCAAAAACTCTGAGAGTAAAATAAAATTGCCATGTAAAGCTTCCCAAAAATCTGTCGTTCGGAGTCGACTTCAAACTATAGGTCCCACCACTCATGTATAAAATTAACACACACAACGTAAGTGGTGTGAGAAAGTAGGACGTTGTACAATGCGTCAATTCGACCTCCTATTGTCTTAATTGATAAGTACACGTCCTCTGACCTAACCTAAATAAAATTAACGTGGGAAAATTTTTTAAAAATCTGTCGTTCGGAATCGACTTTAAACTCCAGGTCCCGCCATTCATGTGTGAAAATTAATGCACACAACATAAATGGTGTGAGAAACTAGGTCGTTATCCTGAAGGATGTAATAACCGACTATGTATGTATGTAGTCTCTAAACCGGGACAACCACTTTCGATCTGACAAATAAATTTTACTATCCGTTCTGGAACCATTTTCATAGAAGAGATTTCATAAAAAACCTTTCGCAATATTAATACAGTTTTCTTGAAGACAAAAGATAATCTCTTCTGTGGCCGTGCGGCCCTTAGGTAGAAGAAGGTTAAATATCATAGGAAAGGGATTCTTTGAAGCTCTCTTTGTCGAGAGCTATTGTTCGGGGTTTACACATAGCTCACATAGATGATCTTTTTACTTCAATTTGATACCTCTTCTTTACCTTCTTCATGTTCAAGTTCAGTTCTTTCTACGACGAACACAGTGAGTGCTAAGACGTCCGAGTGGAATGTATGGTCTAGTATACATATACCTATCAATAGAGAAGGTGTTGTACTGCTTTCTCTTTGACACTACCAATATGTTGTGATTGTCTCTAAAACTCTTTCGTGTCAAATAAATTCCGTATTTCCTGAATCGTGCCATAAGCATCACGGCTTACAAGGCTCTTAATCACAAGGTCTGTAGGCCGTTTAGAATTCAGAACGTCTATCACAGAAGAACTAATCTAAGTATATCCAGCACATGCTAGAAAACTAATCCATTATAAAGCAAAGATAGTGAAAATATGAGACATAACAGCTTACTGAGGCGAACCTATACAACTTAAAAGATGTGTAGACGATTTTATTTAAACAGCATGTTTTACTTTCAGATCGTTTTTATGTCCACTTTAAGCTGTTGTACGCCTATGAGTATGGCGCCATAGGTCGGGATGGCGTTAGTAAGAGTATATTTTAACCTCTAGACACAATGATAAGCTTCTTGCTCAGATCCAGACAGTCTTTCATCCTGCAGTCAGTCATCTCTACACATTATCATGCGCAACACTTCCGCCCATCAAAAAATTTAGTTTCCTGATCAGGCTCAGGTGTAGCATTAATTACTTTTTTTCTATGGATTCTATTACCATTCAAAACTATCTTCTTAAGTTTAAACCATTAAGAAGCTATCCTCACACATTCATTTAAGTTTATGACACAGTAAAAACCAGTCGTATCTGAAATTACAAATTTTGAAAGGGAATTGAAGATTAAAACCGATTTTTATTAGAAGAGAATGGCAGCTTTATCGAAATCAAGTCTCATTTTAAGCATAAATATGTCACCGTTGTGATACAGCACTTCACAAGAGCTGAATGACCAACTGTCCTGATTCACCGGTCTCAACAATCAGCATTACTGATTTACCTAATTACCATGGAATCGAATTCAAAACCACCTGAATAAAGCCAAACATCGATTTGATGTTATGTAAAGATAACTCCATTAGACTGTCGTAGAAAGGTGTGCCGAATGAGAGAAGTCAGTGTAGAGCCAGAGACTGACATTGGCAGAGGAAGTCAGTCTTACTTTATTACTTTTCTATTATATATTATAATAGGGGCGGCTTAAGAGCTTTAGAACTTAAAATAAGGCAACAAATTCTAGGTTCAACAACATTTCAAGTTACAGCAGCAATATTTTCTGCAGTACGCACATTTCTCTGTCTTGCTGATGGTTTTGAATTAAATTGCCAATTGTGGTGACCCCAAGTTGGACGCGAAGTGGTCTATGAACATACATATGTTTCCAAAGTAAATTTCCATAATTTGCTAGCGTTGTTCTGATGGTCAAAGATGCATAATGATATGACTAACTGTTATGTAAAGCTTAAAGGAATAATTATTCCAACAAATTGTTTATGCTGGAGGGTGTTATTCTGTCGTACATACCATACAATACCGTTTAAGGGTTAATTATATGGTATTGCTTACAATGTAAATTTAATTTTTAAATACTTTGATGCCCTCTAATCAGTGAATGATTAGCTACAAATTATTAAATTATTTTCTCTCTACCTCTCTCTCTCTCTCTCACACACATATACTCTACCTCTCTTGGGTCATTACAAAAATAGTCTTTTGATATTTTTACACAGGAAATTTTCCAATAACATGTCATCACTCACTAGCGTGGACAAAGCCATGTACTCGTCCAGTATTATTCATACATATGTACATACATACTGAACTGGATATTCAATTTTTAAAAATAAGTACTCATATGGACATCATACTCTATACATCTACTCGTATACATATGGGTATTTTCGTTTTAAAGGTATCCCTATCCAACTAACTCGAACAGCTGTCAACACAGTGTAAACGCTGCGCTCAATTCAAGCATGAAGGTCTAGTCAAACGAACAAACGACGAACGAGCGAATGGATCGAGAGAAAAAAAGTCCCACATGAAAAAATATTTCGTCAAATGTATGACCACAACAACAACAACAACAACAACAATGTAAACACACTTACATATATTTTTGGTAATATTGCTGCGGCTGTTGTTGTTGCTGTTGTTTCTATTTATTTTTGTTAAATTTGTTTGGTTTTTTTCCCCCAATACATGTATTGTTGTTGTTGTTGTTGTCGTTGTTGTATTCTATTCATGGAAATAAATATTATGACACAATTATTTATTCATTGAATAATTTCATGTGAATTTAATTCCACATTTAAGTGACCTGAGAAAACAATCGACGTTTAATAGATGCCTTCAATGTATTTTTTCTCATTCTTTTTTTTTCTTTCCAACATTCAAAAGGGTATTCAGGGGCAAGGTAGGTTTAGATGTCTTCTTTATTTATAAAAAAAACAGAAAAATTAAAAAAAGAAACGTTGTCTGCTTCAATGAGTACAATTAAACTGAAGAGAAGACTTCTCGGTAAGTAAACCTTTTATTGGCTACAATTAGTTACCAGGGGAACTTGAATTTTTTTTGTTTAAATTAAAAAATAATCGAATCGTAAATAAAGTTAAATGATGAAATATTATTGAAATAGTTTAAGGGTATTAAAGTAATTAAAGTGACTACTAAGTTAAGAATTATTTTTTTTCGAACAAATTTACTCATTCTGGCATACAGTTCCACTACAATGTGTTCATTCTTTAAAAGGCTTTGGTCAAATGTTTTGTGGGGGAGCTTTTATTCAAGAACATCGGAAAAGGATTCTCTGAAAGAAAAATGTATAATAATTTGAGTGACGATTGGTTAATACAGGTTTCCAAAGTCTTTTAATTAAATACGGTTTTCTGACTTGGAAGAAGGCAAAAAAGTCGCCCTAACAACGACTAATATTAACTTAATGTGTAAAGGTCTCGGATAATAACAATCATTTCTTCAACCCAATACAAATATTTACTTTCAATTATTAAAATGAAAATTCCTTAATTCTTAAGGGCCTATTAAAAAATATAAAAATTGTAACTTTATTTAACTTCTTTTGGAATTTGCTTAAAAGCCCCATCCATATCTGTAATACCATAAATCTAATACAGTGTCATGTATTAAATCTGGTAATAATACTTCGTTTTTTTTCTTTCTTTCTTAAGTTAAACAATTATTTATTTTTACATGGATATTTGCGTTTGTACGCATACACTGTAGATATATGTATTCATGCTTGATTGTTAAATTTTGATTAAAAAAAAAATAGTTTTAGTTGTTGTATTTTTTTAGTAAACAAATCCCCCTACTTAATGTTCGATATCTCTTTACACGAATCTACTAACAAGTACCAGACAATTTATCTCCTCTCTTTTTCTTTAACTATGAGTTGTTTATTTTAACTTGTTTTTAATGAGGGTATTTGTTGTACAATAATAGTTGAGTATTTATTTTAATTCTTTTTTTTCTAAAATAATAAAAATAAATTTAAAACTTTTTTAACGTACAAGAAACACTGTTAACGCACTTAAAAGTGTGATTTAAAATAGAAGATTAGGTTTTTATTGAAGTCTTATGAAGACAGTCAGTTGTGAGGAAGAAAAAGTAAAAGTTATGAAAACTTAGTAGGTTAAGGCGAAGAGAAGTTCCTTTTTTGGGCGGTTATAGTCCAATTTTCTTTTTTTTATAAAGTAACGAGTCACTCGAATCATTTATATGTAGGTATTATAAGTATTTTTCTAAAGTTATGAATCTAAATGAGTAGGCTTATGAATCAAACATATTTCGAACAGGATGAGTTTGATAACAACATTGTACTCATACTCATTGCAACCTGTACTTATAAAACAACGTTGTAGTGAGTACGAATGAATCAGAGTACATAGTTAAATTTCAATATCGTTGACTCACTTCTATTCAAAATTTCATGAGTACTTATGAGTAGCGACAAAACGATTCATTGCTGATCTCTGTTCCAGAAGCCTTTGCTTCACACGTCTGCGCCATTGGTAGCATCAATCAATGATACGTTGTCCGCCAAACCAGCCTAGTAGCTGAATGCGTAGTTGTTAATGCGCTACAACAGGACCTTATTGGACTCAAATACGATTGACAGTTTAACTTAATTGTCATGAAAGGTTCTCAAAAATCTGTCGTTCGGAGTCGACTTTAAACTGTAGGTCCCGCCACTCATGTATAAAATTAACACACACAATATGGGTGGTGTGAGAAGCTAGGCCGTAATCCTGAAGTGTTGTAATGGCCAATTATGTATGTGTTTAACTTAATCTCTAATTTAGTTGTAAAGGGTGGGTCATTTAAAGGTTTAAATTTAAAAATTCAATAAAACAAATCCGCGTTGAAATATTGCCAAATGTATTTCGTAGTTGTGAAGTGCGATTGTTCCGATTAGAGTTGGAGTATTTTTCACTTATATGGCTGCCGCGACTGGCCTCACAGTACCTCATTCAATCGAAGCAATTTTTGTGCACATTCATTCTTTTCGAGTGTATGGAGTCGTATCCCGGCAATGGCATCAAGAATATTAGCCTTCATATGCTCAATTGGGTCTGGTTAGTTGTCATAACACTTTTCTTTAACGTCGCCCCACAGGAAATAGCCCAACGGTGTCAAATCGCAGCTTCTTGGCAGCGAATTGGCATCACCATTTCGGCTTGTATGCCGCCGTAGTCTAGTAGGTTGGTATTGGGTTATTAGACGTAAGGCCATGGTTCAAACCCCAGTTCAAATATCAAAACGAAATATGAAAAAAATATTTCTTCGGCCACTTGCTCTCAGCAGATTTCTGGCAAAAACTCTGGAAGAAAATAAAATTGCCATGAAAAGTTTCTCAAAAATCTGTAGTTCGGAATCAACTTGAAACTGTAGGTCTCACCACTCATGTATAAAATTAACACACACAACATAAAGTGGTGTGAGAAAGTAGGTCGTAATCCTAACTGAAGGATTGTAATGACCAATTGCGTATGTATTTTGGCTAATGAATGTGTTGAAGTCGCCGTAGTCTAGTAGGTAGTGTGTTGGCTTATTAGACGCAAAAGCCTGGGTTCGAGCCCCAGGCCAGGCATCAAAGACAAAATACAAAAAGTATTTTTTCGGCGACTTCCTGTCAGTAGACTTCTGGCAAAGACTCTGAGAGTAAAGTAAAAATTGCCATGAAAAGTTTCTCAATAAATAAAAATCTGTCGTTCGGAGTCGACTTTAAACTGTAGGTACCACCACTGATGTATAAAATTAACACACACAACATAAGTGGTGTGAGAAACTAGGACGTTGTACAATGGGTCAATTCGACCTCCGGGTACTGTACTTGTCTTAATTGACAAGTACTCGTTCTCTAACCTAACCTAACCTTGGCTAATGAAATGGCCATCAAACATCTGACGCAATAAATCGATTGTAGCATGAGATGTGTGGAAAGCTGCATCATCAATGCTATGAGGAGCGGGTACAATCGGTTATAATGGTGCGATAGGTGTCTGCGATAAAAAGTGCGTTACAAAATCCAAACCTTAGCTTGTACGCCAACTACTCTTCTATTGAGTGTAGCTAAGGTAATAAAACCATTAAATTAAGATTTTAAAAAAATAACGAGTAACGAAGACACTTCCAATTAAAACTAAAAAAATTTAAATTTAAATTTGACACCCACCACCATCAAATACATTAAAAAGTTTAATTTCTCGATTTCATGTGTAATTTCGATTTCAAAATACATTTTTGTTTTTATTTTTATTTTTATTTGTTTAATTGATTTTTTGTTTGGTTTTGTTGTTGTTTTATTTCATTAGTTTTAGTTTGTTTCTTTGTTTTTGTATTTTGGTTGGACGGTTTATTTATTTTTTTAATTTTCTTATTTTTAACACTTTTTTTTTTGTTTATTTCGGTTTCTTTGAACAGAAAAATATTTATTTGGAGGTTTTTAAATTTCGATATTTAGTTGCTTAAACTATTAAGTTTACAGTGCCATTCGTATCAGAGATCAGCAATGGGTATTCAAAAAGATTCTGATACTTATACACACTCATACTTATTTTAATATCATACTCATACTACTCATATTCGAAGATTGAAGTACTCACCGTACTCATATTTAACAATACGCATGAAGTTTTCGATTTCGACTCAACATTTACAAGAATTACAACATAAGTATGATTCGCTTACGAACACTACAATACTCACTAGAAGGTTGTGTGTTTGCTTTGCTTGCTGTTTTTGTCTTTTTCTTTCTTCTTTTTCTTTTGTAAATGCAACAACAACTAAGATTGTAAATTTTGATGAGTGATTCGAATCACGCGAATCATTTATGAGTATTATAAATATTTTTCCAAAATTATGAATCTAGAGGAGTAGGCTTATGAACCAAACATGTTTCGAATGTAATGAGTTTGATGTCAATGTTGTACTCATACTCATTACAATCTATACTTATAAATCAATGTTGTAGTGAGTACGAATAAATCAGAGTTCATAGTTCAATTTCAATACTGTTGACTCACTCATACTCAAAATTTTATGAGTACTTATGAGTAGCGAAAAAACTATTCATTGCTGATCTCTGATTCGTACCTATTTTTAAAAATCCAAAGGGGAGAAGATTTTTATATCGATATTCTAATACTAAAGATTTGAAAGGCTTTTCAATAATTATTTATTAAAATCACAACTTAACTCTAGTAGCAATAGTCACAATAAAACAGCGTTTCCGTCACTCCATTAGAGTTGTTTAAATTAAAAATAAATACAAACGTTTTCTCAAATGATTATATCCTAGCTTTTGTAACCGATTTATGGTCATCAAATAATTACATGGGCCCGTGAGAAATCGAAAGTGGTTTTAGCGTGATTGAGTTTCATGTTTCATCAGCAACTTTTTCTAACCATAGGCCAATACAGTCGCCGAAGTTTATTAAATAGTGTGTTGGCTTATTACACATAAGGCTACGGTTCAATCCCCTGATCAGACATCAAAACGAAAATATATTTCTTCGGCTACTTCTCAGCAGATTTCTGGCAAAAAAACTTTGAGAGTAAATAAATTTACCATGAAAAGTTTATCAAAAATCTGTTGTTCGGAGTTGATTATAAACTGTAGGTCCAGCCACTCATCTATAAAAATTAATACACACAATATAAGTGTTGTGAGAAGATAGGTCGTAATCCTGACTGAAGGGTTGTAATGACTTTTCGTATTTATAGCTGGTAGATTGCTCTAATGGCTCTGTTTTTAGAACTGATGATTTTAGAGATCTGCAATGAGTCTGCAAAAAGATGAGTAGAATGGAATCATACTCATAATATCTGATACTTATACGCATTCATACTTATTTTAACATCATAGAGCCTCTACTCATATTCAAAGTTTGAAGTACTCATCATATTCATACTTAACAATACGCGTGATGTTGATTTCGACTCTCCTTTACTCAACATTCACAAGAATCACAAAATAAGAATGATTCCCGTATGAATACTAAAATGCACTATAAACACTAAAAGGTTGTGTGTTTGATCTGCTTGCGGCTTTGTCTTTTTTCTTTTTTTGTAAATGCAGGACTAAATCAGACTGTAAATTTTGATGAATGATTCGAGTATTTTTCTAAAGTTATGAATCTAAATGAGTAGGCCTTTGAATCAAACATATTTCGAATGGTATGAATTTGATGACAACGTTGTACGCATGCAATTTGTACTCACATATGATTTATTGATTTATCAACGTTGTAGTGAGTGTGAATGAATCAGAGTACATAGTTAAATTTCAATACTGTTGACTCACTTACATATATTCAAAATTTCATGAGTGCTTATGAGCGAAAAAACGATTCATTGCCAATCTCTGTCTCAGAAACAACATATGGCCACGCTTTTATTCTAGCTCCGGGTACAGTGATCTACCACCTGCTTAGCTGGAAAACATAGTTAATGAAGAGGATGCAACAAACGCAAAGAAATTCCTCAAAAAAGCAAAAAGAGGAATATATTATCTGTGATGAAAAATGGAATTTTAATGTTGTAATGTGCTAGAGGCTTGTAGCACTCACCCTCAAAGTTAGATTACGTTTTATGAGGGGGGAAAATATTGTGTTGTGGTCGATTTCCTTGCTTGCAATAGAAACATCTTTTTAGCTCAGGTCAGATAATTGCTGATAAAAAAGAATGATAAAAGGCATTGTAAATAAACTTTTCAGTGAAAACTGCTATCATCTGATGTATTTTACAAGTCTTGCCATTGCATGGAGAATGGCAAGATTTCAATCCACATTGTTTAGCCTTTACGATTATGAAAAAGTCTTCTAAATCAATGAATAAAAATTAAAATATAGTCGAGCAATTTGTCTGATGGTCTTAGTAAATAGAACCGAAATCTCAGTCATGCAAGCTGCAATAAATATTTGGTCAATTCACACAAGCCGTTGATACAAAGACGTGTGAATTGCCCAATTATTAAGGATGAAATTATCTCTAGCCAGAGAGCCATAACGAACTTCAAAACGGTTTATGGCAAACGGCTTCTGCACGGGCTGAAGAGGAATGGAAGAGAAGGAAACTGTTCTTCACCTATTGAATATACATATACCCAGTACTACATCAGCAGAGTAAAAAACACTTTCGGATCGTTTATAAACAATCTGAATGATAAATGAATAACTGTGGTACACAATGAGTCATATACATATGTTTTGAGTGTGTCACCATAGTCTAGTAGATAGTGAGGCTGTGGTTCAAACCACAACCCAGACATTTCGAATAAAACGAAATGCAAATGAAAATAGATTTCAACAGCGACTTACTCCCAATAGGATTTCTCACAAAAACTGTGAAAAGTATAAAATTGCCATGAAAAGTTTCTCGAAAATTTATAGTTCGGAGTCGACTTTAATCTGTACATCCCCGCCACTTATGGATAAAATTAACACACACACGTAATCCTGACGGAAGGGTTGCAATAACCTATTAAGTAAGTAAGTGTCTAGCTCAACTCTATCCAACTACCTTCCTACCGAGTCAATAGACTCTAGCTTGTTTAAATCTAGTTGTAATTTTGTTAAAATAATTTTATATAATTTTCTAATTTCAAACAATCAATTAAAAGAATAAAAGGCTACTTAATTTCATTATTCATTAAGATTCAATGAACCCAACTTCTTAGCAGCACAGTTGAATTCTAATACAATCAAATAAAACTGAATGATTGTTTAAAATAATTATGTTTAGTCTGTATTCGATAAACTATTTAGTAAAAAACCTTTTTTTTAAATTATAATATTCGCACAAGTAATAACTTAAAGACTCATTCACATTAGGCAAATATTTAACGAAAAACACTCTTACCTTAAAGTTTATTTATATTAACATGGTGTTACAAAAGGAATACGTTTGAATTAAGAAAAAATAATATCATCTGATTACAATATTCTCTCAAATTTATTTTCTGTTTTTCCTTACGTTTGATCTTTTCTTAAATATTTGCTAAATGTGAATGGACCTTAAGTATACTTACCATATTATGGGCTCGTTTAATACTTCCTTTATTTTAAATGTTTTTGTTGTAAATTTAATGAGTCTTCGAACAGATGTTTAAAAAAAACTACACTTTTTTCTTCAATAGTTTACCCCTGACCTTGCCTCAAACAGAAGTCGATTTCAATGTTTTCTGTTTAATAATGATCATCGATATGAGATAAAAACAAAAGCTTAAAAAATATTAAAAATGATTAACAATTATTTATGCCTAAACAAAAACAACAAAAACAAAAAAACAAAAACAAAAAATACACAGGCAAAGAATATTTTCAAAGTTAAACTCTTCTACGCTGGTGGCAGGCAGCAATTGGCTGCCGTTCACAGCAAGATACGCTAAAAATATCCACTAAAGCCGTAATAAAATCATTAATTATACGTTTTTTTTTCTTTTTTTTTTCTTTGGTTAATAAATAAAAAGAAACAAAAACTTACAATTCATGGTCTAAATGATTATTTGTAATAATTTTAATGTAAAGAAAAGGAAAAAATTAAAAAAAAATTAAAAATCATCTCGAAACACTTGCGCCTAGAAAGTTATAAAGCCTGTCTGTTAAGTCAATTACAATTTCAAAAAAAGTTGGAAGAAAAAAATCTTATCTTGATAAAGATCAACTCGTTTAAAGTATGTACTTACTTTTCTTTCGTACTGTAATTAAATTCATGAGGATATTGTTAATAAAGATTGGTGATCATGTAATAGATTTTCTTGTTTATTTTTTTTCCACCTATTTTTCCCTTGTTATTGTTGTTGTTATTGATGTGTGTTAATTTATCAAAAAAAATCTTCTTCAACGGGCCCACTTCTTACCAACATTTCCAAACGTCATCGTCATCATCAGCTCAAGTTGAAGTTTTGAATTTCTTTAAACACTTGCGCAGAAGTATCAAAATATTTATAAATCCATTCATCTTTCAAACACTTGTTGTCATATATTTTCCTCAAAAAAAAAAACCTGCCTATACAACCGCTTATTTGTCTGTCTTTATTTCGTTTTTTACTTCTCTCTCTGATGGTTAAAAACAAAAAAAATTTTGTTTGAAAAGGTAGACAGGTTTTGAATATAAACACGCATTATTGTTGTTTTTCTAAACGTTGTAATTAAGGTTTTTATTACAATTTTTTGTTTCTATGCTTGTTGTCTATGCCAGAATGTCATGTATAAGCTCTTGTTATAAGGCCCCTTAAAAAACGTAAGAAATTGTAAGAAAAAAATAAAACTCTTGCAATTGGCGCCTCCTAAAGGGGGGCTTACTACACACATTTGAAATCAAATTTTTTTTTTTCAAAATTTTTTTTGATAGCAGACAACTTCAGTCAATCGGCTTTTCTCCCATGATAGTGATTAATTACTTGGTATAGCATTTTAATTAGAAATAACATCAAATTGGTTTAGAAAAAAAAAAAAACGTTAAAATTTTTAATAGAATTCAGATCCAACAACTACTTATGTACATATCGTACTTATGTACATATCGTTGGTCTCATGTAGAAAGGCCCTAACTCACACTTTTTTCGAAATTAATTTTTTTTTGTGATTCCAATGCATTTAACACAAATACGCATTGGAATCACAAAAAAAATCAGTTTCGAAAAAAATGTGAGTTAGGGCCTTTCTACATGAGACCAACAATATGTATATTGCTTACCATAATCAAGGGTTTTCCCTCTTTTCTAGTCTGATATGACTATTTAATGTTAGAGTTTGAAGTCGAACAGATGTTGAGAAATTTACATTTTGATTTAGCTATTTTACTTATAACTGAACTCAATTTACTGTCAAATCCCTTTACACAACATCATATACTTCCTCCCTTTTTAAACATTCTTGCCAAAGCCACTTAAACTAAATAACATGCAAAATTGGTCATTACAATCCTTATGTCAGGATCTAGCTTCCCACACCACCTAATGTTGTGTGTGCTAATTTTATATATGAGTGACTGGACCTACAGTTTCGAATGACAGCATTTTGAGAAACTTTTTCATGGCAATTTTCTTTGCCAGAAATCTGTTGAGAGGAAGTCGCCGAAGAAATGTTTCGTTTCATATTTCGTTTCGTTGGGGATGTCTGACCTGGAGTTTGAAACGTGGCCTCGCGCCTAATAAGCCAACACACTATATACTAGACTACGGCAACTTCACTAAATAGAAATGCGTAAATCCTTGCCCATTTTTATTTTTATTTTTAATATTCCAAGGTGGAAAACAACCTTTATTGGGAATATCTTGCCTCCCACTATCTTCGAGTTCAAAATCCTTCTTCTTCTTAAATCTTAGAACTACTTTTACTTCCTTATATCGAAACCTAAATCAGAGTGCAAGCCTTCTTTGCCTTCTCTGTTAAAAATGAAGTTGTCTGGGAAAAACTGTTTATTATTTAAAATTAATAATATTTTAGCAGTTTTTTTCATATTAAACGATTTAGTACTCATTATTAAATTTTTAATTGCAAGTTCTGTTAAAAAGTTGAGTCAGCTTTTGAGCATTGCTTTTCATGACACAACTGTTAAAGTTTTTATATATAGGAAAACAGAAAGACGTGGCTTGCCGAAAACTAACTTCTGCAGGAGCTGTGCGTCTGAGTAGCAGCAAGATAATGTTTTTCACCTCATGTGTCACTGCCCGGCTCTTGTCGTAATGGGACGGACTTTTTTGGCCTCTAAGTTTCTAAAATACTTGATCCAAGTCTCTCTAAAGATTGATGCAATAGGTGGTTTTCTGTAGGGATTGTTTGATCCCCGTGTAGAATTGATTGTGTTATCGCAATGGGCCTCAATACTAGTCGCCACTTTACCTAACTTAACTATTATTTTAATACAGTTCTTCAATGTGTCGCCGTAGTTTAGTAGGTAGTGTGTTGGCTTATTAGACGTGAGGCCATGGTTGAAAAACATCGAACAAACACGAAATATGAAAAAGAAAATTACTTCTCTCAGCAAATTTTTGGCAAAACTTTGAGAGAAAATAAGAAATTTCCATGAAAATTTTTTCAAAAAGTCTGTTCGTTTGGAGTCGGCTTTAAACTGTAGGCCCCGCCACTCATGTATAAAATTATCAAACACAGCATAAGTGGTGTGAAAAACTACGTCTTAATCAGAGATTTCAGCAATAAATCGTTTTTTTTTCGCTATTCATAAGTACTCATGAAATTTTGAATATAAGTGAGTCAACAATATTGAAATTTAACCACTCTGATTCATTCGTACTTACTACAACGTTGATTTATAACAACGGGTTGCAATGAGTATGCGTACAACGTTGACATCGAACTTATAACATTCGAAATATGTTTGATTCCTAAGCCTACTCATTTAGGTTCATAACTTTAGAAAAATACTTATAATACTTACATATAAAATCGAGTGACTCGAATCATTCATCGAAATTATCAGTCTTAGTTGTTGTAGCTTCTACAAAAAAAGAAAAATGACATGTAAGCAAAAAAGACAGAGCAGCAAGCAGAGCAAACACATAGGCTGCCTTCCAAAATGTATCAATACAAAGTTTGTATGCAGTTCTACTACTGTATATAAACTATGTAGATATGCAAAGTAACCAAGTAACCATCAACTATAAATCCGAAGCCTGATTGCTTTTTGACTGAGTTAAAAATACACATTGACGACGTTTTGAAATAGAATACATTGTATATATTTTGTACAGTGGCATTATGAAACACGATACTTTGTTCAAACACAAAACAACTAACATTTTGGAAGGCAGCCATGACCTTCTAGTGAGTATTTTAGTGTTCGTATGCGTATCATACTTATTTTGTGATTCTTGTAGATGTTGAGTTATGGAGAGTCGAAATCAACAACATCATATTTGTTGTTAAGTATGAATATGATGAGTACTTCAAACTTTGAAAAGGAGTAGAGAGAGGTTCCAAGATATTAAAATAAGTATGAATGGGTATAAGTAACAGAAGTTATGAGTATGATTCGATTCTACTCATCTTTTTGCAGACTCATTGCTGATCTCTGTTCTAAAAACAGAGCAATCTACCAGCTATAAATACGGAAAGTCATTGCAGCCCTTCAGTTAAGATTACGACGTAGCTTTTCACATCACTCATGTTGTGTGTGGTAATTTTTATACATGAGTGGCGGGACCCACAGTTTAAAGTCAACTGCGAACGACAGATGTTTGAGAAACTTTTCATGGCAAATTTATTTGCTCTCAGTTTTTTTTTTTTTTTGCCAGAAATCTGCTGAGAGAAATTAACCGAAGAAACATTTTTTCATATTTTCGTTTTTATGTTCGATCAGGGATTTGAACCGTAGCCTTACGTCTAATGAGCCAACACACTATTTAATAGACTACGGTATTAAAATAAATGTGAATGCGTATACATAAGTATCAGAAATTATGAGTATGATTCGATTCTACTCATCTTTTTGAATAAAAAATATTAAATTTATACAAGAAAAATTGGTAAAAAAAAATTACTACAGTTTACCAATGTAACATTTATTTGAAGATATTTTTTTTAGTTTTTTTCTTTTACTCAACTGAAGAAAATTTAAAGCCAAACAGAAGTAATCAATATTTTTTGATTTTTTGTTTTTTTTTAAATATTTAATTGTAGCAATCAGTTTTAGTTACCAGTTTTCTTATTGTATGTTTAATTATCTTTGAATGATATTTCCAACTGACATTTCATTCGTCTGTGTATGGTATGTATGTATAGTGTATGACACAATATCTTATAAGTTCAATTTATTTATGGGCCCCATGAAGAACATTTACATAAATCATTAATACAATTAGCCGTGTACTAATTACTTCAAATTATTCAATTTATTTGTAGGAAATCTATTACAATAATTTACAAGTACAACATACAACACAAATATGGCTGTGTAGTATGTATGTACATATAAAGCTCTCCGATTGTACATTTTACACTCTACTCTACTCTCTACTATTCATAAGTAAATGTTTAAAATTCTCTAAAAGAGTGTGTTTCATAACGCTACTACTAGTAGTGTTTCTAAAGCAACTGTAAAAGCAATAAATAATTAAATTTGAAAGGCAAATTATTAAGAAAAAATTTTGAAGAAAAGATTTGAAACGTGGTAGATATCCTTATGAAAATATTTTTGGAAATTTCTTTCTGTTTTTGGTGGATCCTTTATTCTCTATTTTTTTATGCGCCTCATATATTATTTGAATTTTATTTATATTAGGACGACTTATACAATGTTATTTACATATGCTTTCAATAGAATATTCATTACATTTAATGTGTAATACACTTATTTGGTAGATTTTTATCATTTCAGTTCATAAAACGGTGTGTATTTTGTAAATTGATATTTAACCAGAGCAATAGCACTACCACTGCTTTGTGGCAAGTTGTTGCAGACGTATGCGAAACAGTCTGACGGCCACCCTTTTTTGTGGCTTTTTTCTTTTTTTCGTATGAATTTTTATGAGGCAATGTGTAGAGGGGTAGAGTTAAGGAAACTATATGTACTGACGACAGTAAACAAAAATATAAAAAACAACGAACAGTAAGAGGCCACATTAGTAGGGATCATGAAAGACGACTCAGTTTCACTACAGTTTTCAGACAATTAAAAGATTCTATACCAAAATCGCCGTAGTTTAGTAGGTAGTGTGTTGGCTTATTAGATGTGAGGTCTCGGTCTAAAAGCCCAGGTCAGACATCTCCAACAAATCGAAATATAAAAAAAATTTCTTTGGCAATTACTTGCTCTCAGTTGACTTCTGGCAAAAACTCTTACATACATACATACATAAATGGCCATAACAACCCTTCAGTCAGGATTACGGCCTAGCTTCTCACACCACTCATGTTGTTATACGTTAGTGGTGGGACCTACAGTTCAACGTCGACTCCGAACGCCAGATTTTTGAGAAACTTTTTCATGGCAGGTTTATTTACTCTCAGAGCTGTTTCCAGAAATCTGCTGAGAGGAAGTCGTCGAAGAAATACTTTTTGTGTTTTGTCTTGATGTCTGGCCTGGGATACGAACCCGGGCTTTACGCCTAATAAGCCAAAACCCTACCTATTTAGGCTACGGCAACTTCAAAAAACTCTTAGAGTTAATAAAATTGCCATCAAAAGGTTTCTTAAAAAATCTATTGTTCCAAGTTGACTTTGAACTGTAGGTCCCACGCAGATCACTCGAAGGACTGTACTTGTAACTTACGCATCCACAAAAAATTAATATGAAAAACAAAAAATTGAAAGGAATTACGATCACCATTGAAAAGTGGACCCATCCACAGAGATCTTCCCTTGTTGCCATTCCTCTTCCTTTGAGCTCAGTTTTGTGACAAAACAGACTAGAATTTACTTGGAATTCAAGCTACTAAATCAATTCAATGTAGTCGCCGTAGTCTAGTAGATAGCGGGTTGACTTATTAGACGTGAGGCCACCGTTCAAACCTCAGGTCAGACGTCTGTAACAAAAAGAAATATGGAACAAAATATTTCTTCAGCTACTTCCCCTCTGCAGATTTTTGACAAAAACACTGGTAGAAAATAAAATTGTCATGAAAAATTTCTCAAAAAATCTGTCGTTCGAAGTTGACATTAAACTGTAAGACTCCCGCCACTCATGGCGCAAGAAACTGGATTGTAATCCTGACTGAAGGATTACAATGACTAATTATGTATGTATGTAATGTATAGTGTTGAGAAATCCTTCACTTTTGATGCAATTAAAGTATTGTATTCCAAAATCAGTGACCAGAAAAAATATATGCCAGTGTCTTATGTCTTCTTTGGAAACAAACCATTTTCGAATTGGCACATTCTGATTGCAGCAGTAGATTCGAATCAGTGTACAATCTGAAGACGATAATTCAGATGCTGCAAACATTCTGAACAGTCTCAGTCAAACTTTCTATCCAATATTTGCTATGAAGACACAAATCATTGCACAATTCAAATGCGCACAAAACGTATGCTTCTCCTGGCAATTTTAATTCAATGTTTTCTTTAGAATGAACGTTCAGTTCAAACATTAAGCAAAAGATGTTAGAAAATAATAAGGTTGAGACCTGCTATCCCTCACTTATCAAGTCAAGAGTCGAACCTATTGCTCGACATAAAACTGAGTATTGTCATGAAAAAGATGTTTCGCTCCTGTCTTCCTTTCGTTTCGTTTGGTATTATTTCTTGATTATTGTAATGATTCGCTTTTCATCCTCTATAACAGTTGTCTGTTAAACTAGCATTTCAACTTTAGCGTCATAGATATTCAAATTCGAATTTTTTAGGGAATTGAACCTGAAGAAGCTTCAATCCCTCTCCAAATAGTGTATCAATCAGATGCCATCTTTTGAGAGAGAGGGTAGGGCTCAATATGGAAAATTTTCCAACACACACCAGAGCTTCACAGACAGCTTTGCTTCCAGATAATGACAGATGTCAACCCTATTGTTCTAGCATCGTTAATAATAGATCAATCATACATACATACATACACAATTGGTCATTACAATCCTTTAGTCAGCATTGCGACCTATCTTCTCACACGACTTATGTCTTTTGGAGTCCATATTAAACTGTAGATTCCGCCACTGGTGTTCAAAATAAACACGCACAAAATTCTGGTCGTAATCTAGACTGAAGACATAATAACCAATTATGTATGTATGGATGAGATTACCGCTTTCTAATCGTCTTATCTAAACCCAATGAGATACCACTTGCTAAGCATATGACAGTCATCAAAATCTCCATTAAATTCGCTGGTTTTTTCCTGCAGTTTTGTTCAAAACATAGTGATGTCCTTATTACATTGTGGTTCCCCTGTTATGAACGAAATTTAAGGGTCTGTCATTTATTTCTGTTCATTTTTTATTTGCGTTTACTTTGGTTTTTTCTTTTTCCGCGTAAGAAGTATTTGTGCTTTGGTGTTTCTCTCTCTAAAAAAAAATTCCGAATTTTTTTCCCTGCAGACATCATTTGTTCTGGGTGCTGTTGCTGGTTGCTGGTTACTGGTTGTTTATTTGTAAAATACACTTATTTTTATAAACATTCAGTTTCTTTTTTATTTGATTTTATTTTATTTTTATTATTTATTGTTTATTGTTTATATTGTTGTATGTTTGTAGTTGTTGTCGTTTATGTCTTAATATCTTAGCGACACAATAAAAATAAAATATACGCGGCGTTGAAATAATCGTAAAATAAATGTGTGGTAAATGTTTATATTAAATTAAAAAAATGAACGAAAATAAATGCAAAATAATAAGAAAACATACAAGAAAAAAGTAATAACAAATTGCTCAATTGTTTTGTTATTATTTTTGGCAGATAAACAGTACTGAGTGCTGCTGCTGTTATACAAGTTTGTTATGCTTGTTCACAAGCCTTCCCTGCAATTGTTTTCAGAAATTTGATGAGAGTTGTTCACAATTTTTTATTATTTTTTTAGGGGGAAGTCAAATGAGTCATACTTCTCGTATAATGCTGGGGAAGTAAAAAAGTTGAAAGATTTTTGGAAATAATTTTTAAAAATCTTCTATTAAGCAGGGCTTGAACAGTAATTGAAATGGAAAACATTGAGAAAAAATAATTAAAGAAGAATTTTCTCTGGAACATCAATATTTCTACTTTTAAATCAGTGTAAACTCTTCAAAGACATGTATTAATTCAGATATTGGTTTAAGCCAATTACTTACCTAGTGGACTTTCGAGAAGCCCATGGTTTAACAAAGCAAGGAAACTGTATAATTTGTGTTAAAGAATTAATACTTAACCCTGGACGGTTACTTTTCATTTTTATACATTAAGGTTACTCTTCGTTGAATCGACGAACACGTTAACCTTAATTGGTTACTGTTCGTCGAATCAACGAAGCTCATTTACTCTTTATCATATAACTCTTTTATGTTTGACCAAATTCTGCTCTTTTTATCAAGAATGTTGGTTGATAACGAAAACTTGTAGTGAGTAAACGTACTCTGGCCACCCGTTTTTAATCCTGGATGGTCATTTGTTGAATCGACGAAAAAAAATAAATTTTTTTATTCCTCTACTGACTGCAAGCTTTCATTATCAGCTAACGTCGATTCGATGAACAGTAACCGTCCAGGGTTAAAAGAAGAAATTATTCCTTAGTTAATATGTATAACGTTACTTACACACACATTGGACAACGTTATATATTCTGGTATCCATTTAATTTTAATCTCATACAACCATGGAGTCTATGAGACTTGAAGTTAACATCCTTCGAGTTCTGAGGTGTCTAATAAGCCAACCCTCTATCTACTAGACTTGGGCGACTACATTGAATTGATTTACTAGCTTGAATTCCAACTAAATTCTTGTCTGTATTATAACAGAACTGAACTCCAACTAAGAAGAATTAATGCCAATAAGGGGGCATATCTGAACTACTTTCCATTCCTTTCTTTTTGTGTTTTCTACATACATTTGTTGCAAACGTTTAAGTTACAGTACCTGTACCAGTCCAACGAGTGATCTGACTAGAGTATTGTTTTTTAAGAAAGAAATGTGGCTGTTGTCAGAGATCCTAAAGGTGGTAGTCTAGTAAGTAGTGTGTTGGCTTACTACACGAGAGGCCCCAGTTCAAACCCCAGGTCAGATATCTTGAACAAAACAAAATATAAAATATATTTCGTCGGCGACTGCCTCCCAGCAGATTTTTGGCAAAACCCCTGAAATTAGACAAAATTTCCATGAAAAGTAACACAAGCAAGATAGTAATCCTGACTGAAAGTTTGTAATGACCAATAATGCATGTACAGCGAGCGTCAAAAGTAACTGTATATTAAAAAAATGTACATTAATAAATAGCCGCTATTTTTTCTTAATTGTTTCATTGCCAGTTTTTAAAATTGAAACAAAAGAAAGCGTCTTTTGACGCTTACTGTGTGTATATGTGCGGAATATCCATTTGGAAAAAGTGTGCTTGAAACATCAATTGTTTCAGTATTATTGGCGGCATTATCCAGGACAACAGAATCGGAAATCTCTTTCCACCAAGCGGACAATCCTTTTTGTCCCTTTTTTGTTTAATATTTCTATGCGAGTTTTAATCCCAGCTAGCAAACTATCTCTAAAACATTACAATATTAATTAATACTTTAAGGACGGGCTTCCAGTCTGACCAGAGATAAGTAACGAATCGTTTTTTCGCTACTCATAAACACTTATGAAATTTTGAATATAAGTGAGTCAACAATATTGAAATTTAACATTTCTGATTCTTTCGTACTCACTACAACGTTGATTTAGAAGTATAGGTTGCAATGAGTATGAGTACAACGTTGACATCAAACTCATATCATTCGAAATATATTTGATTCATAAGCCTACTCATTTGGATACATAAATTTAGAAAAATACTTATAAGACTCATAAATGATTCGAGTGAATCGAACCATTCATCAAAATTTACAGTCTTAGTTGTTGTTGCATTTACAAAAAAAGAAAAACACACGACATTCTAGTGAGTATTTTAGTGTTCGTACGCGAATCATACTTATTTTGTGATTTTTATATATGCTGAGTTATGGAGAGTCGAAATGAACAACATAATACGTGTTGTTAAGTATGAATATGATGAGCACTTCAAACTTTGAATGAATGCATATAAGTACCAAAAATTATGAATATGATTCGATTCTACTTATCTTTTTAAATACTCATTGCTGATCTCTGATTTTTACTTCTTACAGCTACATGCACGCTTCCTTAAACTAAAGACATCAGTTTGTTTCTTATACTTTATTTAACCCTTAAAGAGTTAATTACGCAATTAAGTGATCACTAACGACGTGGCTGTCTTACAAAGCCAATACCAATTAATTGTCGTCTTTGAAATTCGTAGATTGCGTGCAATGACATGTTTTTCTTTTTTTTCTCCTCATCTTCTATTTCGTTTCTGTTTTTATTTTAAACTTTAAATTTATTTTTATTGAACTGTGGTGTGCTATTTATTTCGTCTTTTTTTTGGCTTTCTCCCATTGTGTGTGTAAGTGTGTGAGTGTGTGTGTGTTGTATAGTTTAGTTAATGTTTCCTATTTTTTTTCCTTTTTTTCTACGTATTTTTAAGTTTGAATACTTATTAATTGTCTCTCTAGCGTATGGCGTATTTGATTTAAAATCTATTATTTTCAATGATGTTTTGTTTCCCCCCCAATTTTTGTGTCTTTTTTTTTGTTTGTGTTTTTGTTGCTTGTAAATGATGCTGGTTTTTAATTTCTTTCGTACCATTTTTTTTCTTTTAGTTCCCCTTTCTGACTTTGTGTGGGTATTTGAATATAAAATTTCAATACAATTTTGTTGAATGGCTTTAGTTTCTTGTTTTATTATTTCTTTTTTTTTGAAAATTTACCTTTAAGAATGAAGAAATACACGCATTTATTTCTATAAGTATTTTACCTCATTTAATTTATGGCTGATTTATGTTAATTTTTAATCGCTCGTTTTTATTTTATTTTTTTTTTTTCTCATTCGTTAGTTTCTTCTTTTATTTTTATGATTATCATTTTTTTTTGTTTTTGTTGTATTTTTCGTTCTTTTTTATTTTCATTTTAATACATTAATTTTATTGTATTCCATTTTGGTGGTACCAATCGATGATGAAGTTGAGACTGAGACACTGAGACAACGGCTGAGGCTGTGGCTGTCTAATGATGATGACAATAAATTCATGTTTTTTTTTTTGCTTCTTCTTGTTCAGTTCCATTGTATCTATTTAGATTTTCTCTTTAGTTCTTCTCTCTGTATGTGTGTATGTCTTAGATTTGTCTTATTCTAGTGTTAAAATATGTATTTGATAGAGACACAGAAAATAGATTTTAATGTTCTTTTCTATTTTTTTTGGGGGGTTTTTGTCCCAAAAGTTCATTGACTTTTCTGTGTTTTTTTTTTATAATATGGTGGGGGCAATCATATAAAAATAAGCCAATAATAATACTCATACTACCACTACCTCTACTAAATTATAGTGTTTATAATGAATACTTCTTTCATTTTAAAATAAATTTTTTTTTTTCTATAAAATTTCAAATTATTGGTATTGGTTATTGAAAAAGAGCTCTGAAGAAAGTTACCATTTTTAATTGACGTTATTAAAGAAAAAAATTAAAACCAGTTTTTAAATTAAGTCCATTGGTAGGTAATAGAATATAATACAATTTGGATATTCTTGAAAATTTTAAAAATTATTTCTCTCTATTTCTCATATAACAGTACTTACTACAAATTTATGAAATTTATAATGCATTACAGCACATTCAAGACTTGCAGTCCATCTCCTATAACCTAACAGAAATATAGAAAGTTTTTTTAGGATCTTAAGAACGTATTTCTTCGGCGACTTCCTCTCAGCTGATTTGTGGTAAAAACTCTGAGAGTAAATAAAATTGTCATGAAAAGTTTTTCAAAAATCTGTCGTTCCGAGTCGACTTTAAACTGTAGGTCCCGCCACTCATGTATAAAAATTAACACACACAACATAAGTGGTGTGAGAAACTAGGTCGTAATCCTGACTGAAGGGTTGTAATGACCAATTATGTATGTATGTATGTATGTAAGAATTTAAAATTGTACTGCAAGACAGAAATATTTTTGAACTAGATTTTCAATGTGTGTTTTTATTGTACACATTAGGGGCGGAATCAAAAGTTTAACGCCAACTCCGGACGACAGATTTTTGAAAAAAAAAGTATTTACTCTCAGAGCTTTTACCAAGCGACTGCTAAGAGGGGTTTGAAAGACGGGCCTTTGTATGTCATTACGTCGTTCTATTCTGTCACAATATTCACAATATTATCTCCACTGAACGTAATGAATCGATTTATGCTTGAGCAACCTTGAGATTTATTGGAATAGACGGGCCAACGAGAAATTGCACGATGATGTGGATTTTGCCAAAAAAAAAAATCTTTTCGGCTGAAGCTCATTTTCAGCTTGGTAGGTAGGTTAGGTTAGAGGACGTGTACTTGTCAATTAAGGCAAGTACAGTACCCGGAGGTCGAATTGACCCATTGTACAACGTCCTAGTTTCTCACACCACACCACTTATGTTGTGTGTGTTAATTTGTATACATGAGTGGCGGGCCCTACAGTTTAAAGTCCATTCCGAATGACAGATTTTTGAGAAACTTTTTCATGGCAATTTTATTTACTCTCAGAGTTTTTGCCAGAAATCTGCTGAGAGAAAATCCCAGAAGAAATATTTTTTCATACTTCGTTTTGATGTCTGATGTTAGGGTTTGAACCGTGGCCTTACGTCTAATAAGCCAACACATTACCTACTAGACTACGGCGACTTCAGGAGGTACGTTATAAGCAAAATTTCCGTATTTGGGGCTCAGAAAATATACACGTGGTCTTACAGAAGCCAATGCACCAATTACGAATGACTGTTTGGTGAGGCTTGTAGAGCGGAGGTATCATTGGCCCATATTTCTTTGAAAATTAGGACGGCGCAATCATTACGGTCAATGAAGAACCTATAGCACCATGACAACCGATGTTTTGTACTCGCTCTTCATGGTATTGATGTGAACGATGTTTGGTTTTAACAGGATGGTACAACTTGTCACACATCTTATGCCACAATCGATTTATTGCGTCAAACGTTTGATGGCCGTTTAGGTTAGAGGACGTGTACTTGTCAATTAAGACAATTACAGTACCCGGAGGTCGAATTGACCCATTGTACAAATGATGGCCGTTTAATTAGCCTAAGTGTTGATGACAATTGGCCGCCAAGAAGCTACTATTTGTCACTTTTGGGCTATTTTCTGTGGATCGCCGTTAAAGAAAAGTGTTATGCCGACAAACCAGATACAATTTAGTATTTGAAGCCCAACATTCGTGATGCAAATGCCCAGATGCGACCCCATACACATGAAAATTTTTGCGATCGATTAAGGTACTGTGTGGCCATCCAAGGCACCCATATGAATGAAATAATATTCCATTTCTAACCGGAGCAATTGTAGTTCACCACAACAACGAAATACGTTTTTGTTTTATTGCACTTTTTAATATAAACTTTTAAATGGCGCACTCTTTAGCTTCTTCCACTATAGTAATCACGGCTAAGTTGGATTCTGTACACGTTACAACATTACCAGCATTTAAGAGCGCGAAAATAACAGCAACGAACCGTGTGAGATGGAGATACATACATACATACATGCATAATTGGTCATTATAATCCTTCAGTCAGGATTATGACCTAGCTTCTCACACCACTTATGTTGTGTGTTTTAATTTTATACATGAGTGGTGGAATCTACAGTTTAAAGTCGATTCAGGACGACAGATTTTTTTGAGAGAACTTTTAGTGGCAATTTTATTTACTCTCAGAGTTTTTGCCAGAAATCTGCTGAGTGAAAGTCGCAGAAGAAATATTTCATTCATAATTCGCTTTGGTGGAGATATCTGACCTGGGGTTTGAACCGAAGCCTCATGTCTAATAAGCCAACACACTACCTACTAGACTACGGCGACTTTATGGAAACCATATGTTCCCAAGAGATCTAATGGTTTCTGGTCCAAATATCTGTTAACTGTGGCATAGTAATTTTGACAATTAATTGTGCTTGAAATTCTAATAAATCTACCATGAACCAGACACAATCACGAAAAATTAAAAATTCAAAAAAAAGTCTGTATTTTTCTTATAAGTTTTCAATCATTTGTTTTAGGGATACATACCGTGATAGCTACAGTTGCTTACATTTTTAGGTCAATTTTATGTCATTATCTTTAATTATTTGAAAAAGCATCTACGATTTTTTATTCTTGTGCAGAAAGAAATATTTTTGTTTGATTAAAAATTTATTAAAACATTGCCATGCGTTAGTTTTTCAAAACATATTAATTTAATCACTAAAAAAAAGAAAAAAAAAAACATTTCTTTAAGAAATAAAATTAAACTGTACCTACCAAATGTAAATCTAACAATTGACGTCATTTAGTATATTTTTTTTTGGGTTTCTCAACTATTTTTGTTAATTTTTATTTTTAGTTTCTTAAGGTTTTTTCCATCAATTTTATTTTTTAAACTAAAATGCGAGTAATAAAATAATAATAAAAAAAAACAGTCAACCTAACGTTTTTAGTATCTTCTTTGATCAGCAAATTATTTAAAGCAACTTGAAATTTTTACAGTGTTGGGTAAAACTATTTTACTAATTTACACAAAAATAAATTATTTAAACATTTTTAAAATATTGAAAGTGATGAATAAAATAATGGCATTACAGACTGATACAAAAAACTGAAAAAATTATATGTATTCCAACACCATCGCAAAGAATTCGTAATTGGCGTGGTAGTCGTTGTTAAAATGCTCGTATACAATCCTAAAATATGTTTTAAAAAAGAGGCTCAATTCCATCCCAAATAATTCGTCTACTTACAACAGATCTAGACATTACTGTGCAACAAGCAAATCAACAGCTTTTGAGTATATAATGGCATCTGAACGATAATTCTGGCGAATACAGTCCTCTTAACCAATGAACATTCGATTTCCAAAACAAGCTAAACAGCAAATAAACGTCAATTAATAGCAGAGTCAGAGTATAACTACAGCTGGGAGCACGCCATTTAGTTACATACTTAATTGACTTTTACAGCACCTTTGTTGAATTTCGGTCTTCGTCACAATAATCGATTAAATGGCTTTCTCAAATTTATTGTTTCTTACGCAGACAAGGTCGTCCTGTACCGACGAAAGTTTCGCCATATGAAAGACATGGTCGAGTCAGTGCGGCCAACAATATCCATAATTTTGAGCAGTTCATACAGCTCATTATTGTTGCCAATGCGATAACCTTTGTTTACTGGCACTGTCACCATACGTCCCTACTAGTCGACGATATATACTTCGTTTTACTGCCTTTACTGTCTGACCTATTTTAGCAGACAAGCATTTTTAAGGCAGCAATAATATCTCACTTAATATACCATTGTTGCCGGTAAGGGTCATTTCACACCATATCTAAAGATTCCGAGAAGTTCTTATCTACTCTGACCCAGCTCCAAAGTTATTCAACTTTATACCGCACAATCTTTCGCCCAGATTCTGTGACAAAAACACGATTCCTAATGTGACTATCGAAAGCTGCCTTGGAGTCTACAGAATAATGGAGTGTCAACTTGGCTTTCATGGATTTTATACCGGATTTGGTGTGTGGTTTGAATACAGTGGTGGCCTTATAATTAGAAACGACTTAGCAACATGTATGTTTGTTAATTTGTTTTACAGTTTTCACTGCGTACCTGGGTTCAAAGGCTTTGTTTGGAGGACGTCTTACATACGTTTTTCCATCAGATTGGGACAACTTAAACTTAGATTCACTCCACACTCCAGAGAACTCTGTTCCAAAAACATCGTTTCTAATTATAAGGGCACCACTGTATATGCAGCATACTGGTGAGAAACCGATCCATATCTGCTGCCAGTGAAGACAATATACTTGCATCATGTGGTTGTTAAAAACAGACTTCGGAAGTCACGATATTGGGTTTCGGAATAAATTATACCTAAAAAAACTCTTGCGAAAACCATGCGTCGTAGTCTAGTAGGTAGTGTGTTGGCTAATTAGAAGAGAGCCCATGGTACAACACCTGTTCCAGACATCGTGATCAAAGCAAAATATGAAAAAAATTTTGGCGACTTTCTCTCAGCATAATTTTGTCAAAAAACTCTGAGACTAAAATAAAATTGCCATGAAAAGTTAAAAATTTGTTGTTTAGAGCGGACTTCAGATAAAAATTAATATACACAACATGAGTGGTGTGAGAAACTACTTTATAATTCTGACTGAAGGGTTGTAATAGCAAATTAAGTATGTTAAGTAAGGAAAACAAGCGCTAAAATTGCTTAGTACGCAAAAGCTGATGTCTTTGAAACCCATTGTAATGGTTACTCGTTAAGTTCTATACACATTGGATTTGGTTATAGACATTCAAGTAGTTTGATGGTGTCAAATCCATTGTTTTGAACAAACATTTTTATACGAGTGTAGGGTATACTTTATTATTAAAAAAATATCCTGCAAATATTTGCATATTCATCTGAAATTATTAAAAATTCCTTTTAAAATCATTATTTACGAACAAACATTTTGCCAACAATGTAAACAGTGCGATATATTTTTTGTCTTCACTGTAAATCATCACCAATTGATAACAATAATAACAATAAACACACAGTGAGAGAGAGAGATAAAAAACAAACTACAAAAATAATTCATTGATTGTAACCTGCTTTGTGTAATAAAAATTAAAAAAAAAAAAAAAAAAAAAAAAAAAAAAAAAAAAAAAACGTAAATATGCCAGTGCAGATGCGTGTGAGAGAGTACAGAGAGGAGATCTCATATACTTGCTGTTGTGTTGTCTACCTTAACCAACCAATCTTTCTTTCTCTCTCTCTGACTCTCACCAAATAACAATATCATTATTTATTAGTTTTAGTAAAAATGTGTTACAACAACAACAATAACGTCAGCAACTATGAGAAAAAATTTGGTTTTTATTTTGTTTTGTACTCCTCTCAATTGTTGTTATTGTTTTTTGTCATAGAGCGTGTAATACTACAAAAAATGTAAATGTGTATTTAGATGTGTGTGTGTGTGTCTGTTTGTATCGGTGTATGCGTGCATAAGTATTTGATTTTATTATTTTAATCTCTCTTATTGGCCAACATGTACATTTAAGTATTTATTTTTGTTGTTGGTATTTAATGTGCGTGTAGTTTTCATTGGTTAAAATAATTTTTTTTGTTATTGTTGTTGTTGTTATTATATACAATACAATACAATACTTTTTTTCTGCTGTACAGTTATTGTTTGTATTATTTTTTATTTTTACTTGTTTTTTTTTCGTAAGTATATTTGTACTTGTATTTGTTTTTATTGTTATATTTAAAGTTATTTGTTGTAGGTTGACGACTATTTTTTTTATTTTAGCTGAGCTCTAGTGTTGTTATTGTTATCGTAACACACACTGTAGGTACAAATAGATAGTTATGATGGTTATTATTGTACTCTCTTGTACCTCTGTATTGTATTGTATTGTATCGTGTTATTATTTATAATAGTTTCTCAATACACTTCTTAGTTAAATAGATATCGTGTCGTATATGGTGTTGATTGAAGGTAGTGTAGAGTGTATGTATGTGTGTGTGTATGCCTGTATGTGTAATAATGTAAGAGAGTGGGTATTAATACAAATATTTGTATCTAGGCAAGTTACGCCCCTTTAATAATGACAATTTAGTTTCATTTTTTTATATGATTATTCGTTATAATAACGTTTTTTTTATTTCTTATTATTCTTCTTCTTAATGTTATTGCTGTTGTTGTTGTTTTTAATCGTCAATATACAGAAATTAACTGTCGTCTTAATTTACATTTTATAACCATAAAATACTTGATTTTTCTTATTTCTTTAGCACCAACAGCCCAACAACCAGAGATTTTAAATCTCTTCTCTTCACTTGTTTTTCCCTCTACATTGTCTTCTTCTTTTACGTATTTAAGACATTCTTTTGTTTAAAAGAGCAATTTTTTGTATAACAAAAAAGGTCAATACCGGTCATATGGAAATTTTAGTTGAAATTTGTTTTTATTTTTCTTATTTTTTTTTTTAACAAAAAGCTTAAGGGGAGAGGTGTCTTAAAATTTATTTATTAAAATTGTTTTTTATTTGTATATTCAATTCATTTTATATTAAGTGCGTGGATTTATTGCAAGTTTTTGATATCTCTACGCAAAAAATCTTCAACTGTACGGTTTTGGAAGCGATTTTAAAACCTTAAAAAGTACGACAAGTAATTGTTTTTGAAAAGAAAGAGAAAACCTCAAGAAAATATTTTTTTTTTTAATTTATTAATGAAAACAAAATTGAAAATCTTCAATATTTATGAAAAAAAAATACAAAACAATTTTTTTAATAACCCAAAAATTGTGCAAAAAAATTTATTAAAAGGAATAAAAATTAAATTCAACGTTTTTAATAACACATATGAAAAAAATACAAAAAAGTGCTTTTATAGAAAAAGGGGAAAATATAAGTTTTTAAAAAATTAAATAAAAATTCTTGAATATTTCAACATTTTCTATAAAAAAATAATTAAAAATAAAATACAAAGAAAAACACAAATTACAATGAACAAAATAGTAAAACAAAATTATTTTAAAAATAATTATTAAAAAAACTTAAAATAAAAAATTAAATTAAAAAAAAAATAATAATTTTAATATAAAAACATGTAATTGTGAAATAAAAATTTAAAAAATCTTTAATATACTAATATTTTCAGTAAAAATAAAAAATAAATCGATTAGAAATCAACAAATCAAAATATTTAGCAAATAAAAAAGCAAAAAAAAATATTTATTTTTTAATTAAAAAAAAAAAATTTTAATTTAAAAAAACAAAAAATTTTTTTTTAATATTTAGGAAAAACAATATTTCATTATTTCCATTATATGAATAATAAATCAAAAAGAATTAAAAATTGTGAACTAAAATACAATATTAATTTTTTTTCTAAATAAATAAAAACAAGTAACTAAATCGTTTCAATATAATCTTTTAAGTGAAATAAAAAATATACTACAATATTGTAATATTTTCAACAAATCGAAATAAAATACATATAGAAAAATAGTTTTCATAGGAAACTGTATTAAAATAAGTTTTTAAAACGAATTAAAAAATCTTAATTATTAAAAAATTAAATAAAATATTTTTCCTCTAAATATGCTATCAATGTACTTCGAATAATAAGATCATTCACGATAGACGTTAAATGAATTAATATTTAATATAAGAGTGATTAAATTTGTGTTAAAAAAAAGGAAAAAAAGTGTTAAAAAGTTTTTTTTTTTTTTGAAAATAATGTTGATGCAGATTTATTATTAGATTTCTTAATAACAAAAATATACTTCATTAAAATTATAAAATATTATATATAAAATAAAAATACAAAAATTAAATTAATTTTAAAAAATATTAATTATTGTGATAAAAAATTAAAAAAGTTGTTTCATAAAACAAAAAAAAAGTAAAAAATATGAACATTCTGCAAAAATAAAATCATTTTACCTATACTGTGTTATCTAATCCAGATTTTTTAAAAAAATAGTTTACCATTTTGTAGTTCCTTCAAGTACACCAAGAAATATAATATAATTTGTGGTAATTTCTTTTTAAATTTTTATTTTATTTACATTTTTATTGAAGACTTAATTTTGGGATTTAAAACTTCAAAGTAAAGAGTTTATGTACAAAGGCAATTGCTCCGACTATTCAGTGCTCAAGAAATCAATTTTATATTTAAATCTACTTAACGATAACTCCAGGTCTTATCGCTCAATTATGGATGACAGCCGAACTTTATTCGTAAAAAAATATTTTTAAAACTAAGATTTTAAAATGTTGTTTTTAAATGTTGCCATCTGTATAACATTTTTGGCAACTGACAACTCAACTGGAGTTCGAATGCCATCCACAATCGAGCCATTACAAATTAAGTCCATTAACTCATGAAGTAGCCTCAAAAATGCCAGTGCGCCATCCTTAAGCAGCACAAAAAGTCAAAGGTCTTAAAGTTTGACAATGAAAAGCAACACTTCACAGCAAACAAAATATACTGAGAGGGTTGGTAAAGTGATACTTTACCAAGTGATACAAAGATAAGTTGATTTATGTCAGAAATTATATGAACGCTACCTTCCAAAGAATTCTTAAGACCGAAAACATAAAAAAGACAATTAACCACGGCGACGGGGAATTGATAATTTGAGAGTACTTCTGCATTTTTGGCGATTATATGATATCCTCTAGATTCACAGAAAAATACATGCATAAACATAATTGGTCCTTACAACCCTTCTGTCAGGATTACGACCTAGCTGCCGACTCCAAACAACAGATTTTTAAGAAACTTTTCATTTCAATTTTCTTTATTCTCAGTTTTTGCCAGAAATCTGGTGAGACTAAGTCGCCGAAAAAATAAATTTTTCTTATTTAGATTTGTTGGAGACGTCTGAGCTGGGGTCTGAACCTTGACCTCACGCACAATACGCTAACACACTACCTACTAGACTACGGTGACTTCGGAGAAAAATAACTGCAACTACTTATTATCTAAATATTCTTCCTTTTACCTTCCTTCCCAAGAACGAAAAGCCGTAAAGTGACAACTTATGCAGGGCAACGATCTCAAATTTTGCATTAAAAGTGCAATCACTGGTGAACACTTCTTCTGAGTTCTTCTTCGGCCTAAAAGTAGTCAAGAAATTGAAATAAAATACAGTAAGCATGGTATACTTGGGAAAATAGGTAAGCAAGCTTGGTGTCCTATTTCCTGGGATGCTTTTTCTAAACAAGTAAATTTATAGCACCTGCGTGGCAAACAGATTACAAAAAAGAAGGAGCCCATAAGCTCGTATTTTATTAATAAAAGAATTTAATGGCACGATTATTTAATCCCATTTTTTTAATTATAAAATAACTTCTTCCAGGCATTATTTTGAAGAAGTAGATTGTGTCTCTATTAAATCTTGAACCAATAATAACGGTAGACTAATAAAATTAGTTAAATTAAAAAAAGGATATTATAAAGTTTGTATCTTCAATTGATAATCAATTGATTCAAATCTACATAAAATAAAAAAATATTGATAGACAATTTGTTAAATAAAAAAATATATATTAATTGAATCCTAAAAATATGCCACAAATCTTGAAAATTATTGACCACTTAACAACCTATATTAGAAAACATAGTGACAATTTTATTAATAATAAATAAAAATATTTAAATTCACAAAACCACATTTAGAAAAGGCTAAAAATAAAGTTGAAATACCCTCTAAAAATATGAGTCAAAATTGTTTCCCAAAAGTATGCTATAAAAATATTAATAGCATTCCAAAAATTGCATGTAAATACAATTTTACTGAATCATTTGAAGTTAAAAATTAACTTAAATGAAAAAAAATATTTAAAGATGGTACGACAATAAAAGATATACTACATAATCAATTATCTAATGCCCCTTAAAGTAGGCTAACTAAAAAAAATATTTCTGATAAAAATGAAAAACTAAATAAATATTTACAACATAAAAATTCAGAAAACATTATTAAACCATTAAAATATTTAAAATAACTTACAGGAATGGCATTTCATAGATTATAACACTTTCTTTTCATTCAGAGATAATAAAGGTTTCCAAAAACTGTTTGATTTGTCAACAGAAACTTTGCATATTGTATTCAAATTTCATATTTATTTAAGCAAATATTTATCAATAGTTTAAGTTATTTAAAAACAAAATGTTAAAAAAAAAATTCTAATTTTGAAAATCTTGTTTCTTTATTTTCAGAATTCCGTCCACTTATTGAAATTTAATATTAAAAAAAGACAAAAAACAATACAAATAAAAGAAAAAGGCATTGTAAAGAACAAAACTACACTAATGTTGGGGTCATTACATTAATTTTCCCTCGAAAACAATTTGATACAAAAGCTTAAAATGGATACTTAGCTTCAAAGAAATTCTCTCAAAAAAAAAAACGGGAAACAAAATTTTTTTTTTACAAAAGACATCCACTAATGGCCCATGCAGTTTACATATGGCGAAAACTATAACTAAATAAATACGACAAAAACAAATAAATAAACAAAAAAAATTAAAATTCATAACAAACAAAGAAACAAACAAACAGACAAGAAAAAAAGGATTTCATTTGCTTAAGCAACAAGGAAACAAAACCCTTTAAAAAAACTTTCATTCACTCTATTCACTCACAAACAAACAAAAAACAAGAGAAACAAGAACGAAAACAAAAGACAGTAGAAACTAAAGAAATTTTTTGTTTTTTGTTTAGCTAAACAAAAAAACAAAATATATTTTACGCAAATGACTGAATCAACACAATTACAAACAGCTGAAAATAATAACGCAGGGGTTGTTAAAATGGAACCATTACCGCCTGCCACTACTGCATCGACAGCCAATACAAATTTGGCCACATCGCCAGCACCATCATCGGTTATGGAACAACAGACACAGCAACAGCAAACCGCTTCGATAATATCAGCAACATTACAACAACATCAACAACAGCAATTACAACAACAACATCAGCAACACCAACAGCATCAACAACAACAATATGCTTTAAAGTGGAATGATTATCAAACCTCAATGTTAAGTTCATTTCGTCATTTGCGTGATGAAGAAGATTTCGTCGATGTCACATTGGCCTGTGATGAGCGCTCCTTTACTGCCCACAAAGTGGTGTTAAGCGCCTGCAGTCCATATTTTCGTAAACTCTTAAAAGCAAATCCCTGTGAACATCCAATTATTATACTCAGAGATGTACCAGCCGATGATGTGGAGAATTTATTAAGGTAAATATACAGAACAAAAATTCTTTAGTATACTTTAAGGCTTTAAATTAAAATAAATTTGTAGTTTTTAAAAGTCATATATCTGTATACCTTAAGGGACATAAAAAAATTATTACAGAATTTTTAAGAACTAAATTATGAAATTAAAAGAAAACTCATAGCATATCTACTTTTAGGCACATAATATAGAAAATGGCTAAGCTTAGATCGAAGGTGTTTTAATCCAAAATCAGAGTTTCAACGATAGAATTATCTTCAGCATTCCATCTAGTTAACACAAAGTTTTAATTTTGATTTCTTAAGAACAAATCAGTGGATAAGTGTACAAAAAAGTAAAATAATTGTTTACTTCTAGGCGCATAATTTTAAAAAGACGTCCAAGAATGTTTGAAACAAAAAAATTGCAATTTATTTAAATTAAAAGATGTCTACTTTGAGAACATAAAGCATTTTTTTGGAAATACAGTTCTAACAGGCTATTTTTTATTTAAACATAGCAATCGGTCCTAATCGATTACGTACTTAGTCAGGATTACGACCTAGCTTTTCACATGTTGAAGTATTTAAATGGTAACCTAGTTCTCTAAGAAATTATTTCATTATCCAAAAAACTTTTATGGAAATTTATGTGCAGAGTTTTTGAATAATTTGCACGTTGGGTGTCGTCATTAGAGAGGCATACTTCCAATTATATTCAAATCTAGCATGTGCCTATGAAATTGGATCGATTCTTTGTCCCAGTTGTAAATAAAGATAAATACTTGCTTCACGCCATAAATCTAATAAGTAGTCATCATTAAAAATAACTCACCTTAGTCGTCAGTATTTTAATTACATTCTGGATTTGGTGCTATGCCGGCAATTCTTTCTCAAATTGTGAGGGTATGTTAACATTACTCCACACCTTACTAGTACTATTACATTGTCTTACGTTTCAAGAACTACAGTCGGACAAAAATTTCATTTTCTGGTTTTATTTCCAGTTAAACTATTTACTAGGGAACCCTTAATATATGCAATACATTACATTAAAATTAATTTATTTTACAATACAATTACAAATTATATATTCCCTAAATTGAGTTTAAAAACGCGTAATTTGCTTTAATCAATAATTTTTAAAAACCAAGATATTTTTACCTAAAAGCATGCTACAATTTTTCAAGAAAATGTAACTCGATTTTGATAGGAACTTATGATAAAGCGTTGTAGTTAGACATGTGCATAATCAAACCCTCTGTATGTAGAGATTATAAGCACTTATTATACGAAAAGTATGCCACATTTTTGAAATATAATTTTCTATATGTATTATCTCTATTTAGAATAGTATACTTCTGCTTTTTATTATCTATAATTTTAAAAACGTTAATTATTAAAAATATGCATTATTTTCTTTAGTTTCAATTATAATCTAAAGTGATATAAACGGTTTAGGCATTATACCCCTAAAAATATGCAACATTTTTTTAATAAAATTTTATTTTGAATTTTTATTAATTCTTTTAAACAGCGCTCTAATAACTTAAATTATTGAAAGCTTAAAAATTGTTTTTAAATTATATGGATTTAGCCTGAAAGTATGCTATAAGTAAAACATAAGTAAGTATAAGTATAGCATACTTTCAGTAACCTATATATTGTAGCCTACTTTTATTTACTATTTGGAAAAAACAGTTTTAGTTTTAAATTCCTAGTTTTTTTGTAAAAGAAAAGAAAAACCCTTTAAATTTTTTCATTTTTATATTTAATTTTATTCACTCTAGTTTCATATACAATGGCGAAGTCAATGTTGGCCATGAGCATTTATCGGAATTCTTGAAAACCGCTCATTTACTACAGATACGTGGCCTGGCCGATGTGAATAATGGCGCGGCACCACCATTTACCTCTACACTGACTTCCTCAACGCCTGCTAACAAACTTAACAGCAGTCCTATGAATAGCCAATTTTCGGGCAGCGCGAATAAATTAAATTTTCTAACAGCTGCCACACAAGCACTCAGTAATGCCTCGAATTCACCATTTACAACACCCTCGTTGGGTTCGACGACACCTCTTAATAATCTGTTAAATAATAGTGGTAACATCAGCAGCAGCAACAACAACAACAACAATACCAATAATAACAGCAATAACAACAACAATAATAATAATAACAATAGCAGCAGTAATAATAATAATAATAACAACAACAGCAATAGCAATAACAATAACAGTGGAAAAACACCAGCCATACAGGAATTAAAGGCCTCGTCAGCGTCTCCCGTAAGAAAATCGAACAATAGCAATAAAGTAAAGTAGACACTTCCGGAAATCTATACTGAATTGTCGCGAAACGAAAGAGTTATTTGGTTTTTTAATAACAACAATTTGTTTTTCTATTTCCATTTTCCTTTTCTTTCTCTTTCTTTCGTTTTGTACATAAAGGCCAATCATTGGGATTTGACGGACTCGGATAGCAATCGCAATAGCCATTTGACACCGCCACCACAGAAAAGAATAAAAAGTGCCGATTTGTTTAGGGCTCAACATGGTATCAGTCCCGAACGTTTATTAATTGATCGTGAATTTCCTGTTGCCGGCCAGCATGCTTTGACAAGGAATCGTGATCGCAGTCGTGAAACCTCACGTGATCGTGATCGTGACCGTGAAATGAGAGAATCTCTATTGGGTCAGGCTTTAGAAAATTCAAATGGTTTGCAGGTAAATGTAAAAATAAAATAAAAATTTCTTAATTTTTTTTTCTTTTAAACAAGAAATTCAATTAAAATTTTAATTATTTAAAAAAAAAATTTGTTTTACTGCTTTTCTTTTAGAAACAACATCCCGATATGGCTTCATTGCATGCCCAGAGCGCTGGTGAAGATTCAAATAGTTCCGATACTGAACCATCGGATCGTGGTGGTGATGGCCAACATGATGGCACAATGGATTCAATGGACAATCAACGTTCTCATTCCTTCCCCAATGCCTTTTTAGGTTTACAAGGTATACCCGGCCTATTGCCCGGCCCCTCCGGTATGGGTGCTAATGATTTTGGTAAGTCCAGATTTATTTCTTTTTCTAATTTTTATTCTGTTGCATAACAAAAATTTATTATATAATGTATATGTAGTATACATACATATATACAATCAAAAAATTTATTTTATTTACAATATTAAAATATTATATACATATATTTGCCTCTTGTTGTTATGTTGACAAAATTTTGCTCTCATCTCGATTTGAAAAACGATATTTTGAAAACGTAAACTATTAATCGATAAATCATTCTTATCAGCATCAAAACAAAAAAAATAAAATTCAAACCAATTGGAATACTTTTAAGCCTAATTTGCATAAATAATTTTTAAATTCATTGTATTTATAAAAAAATATAATAAAAAATAATAATAAAAACGCATGTAAAAAATATATTTAAAGGAACAAATAATGGCAAAAAAAATCAATGAATCAATTGAAAAGCAGAAAAAATTAAAAACAAAAAACAAAACCATATTGGCTTAAAACTAATTGGCTAAAATCAGGTCTATTTTATTTAATTGTATGAAAAGAAAATTGTAAAAGACTTATTAAAACGAAAATATTGTATGAAATAAATTTGCCATTATCTTAGTTATAGAAAATACTACAATTCAAAAGAAATATTCTACACCATAAAGGAGTTCATTTTTTATTTTAGAATAAAATTCTTACAAAAGTCTGTTTGTCCGACTTAAGTTATACTCAAAGCAACAGGTCCTTAAATATTTTTCATAATTATCTACTCCTAGTATGTTATGAAGAGTAATTATGATTGGATGGTACGGAACCAGATCCCTAAACTCTGTTCATAATTCCAAACGGCCAACATCTTTATCAGGAAAAGTTGTATAATTGGGCGTATTTTCCCTTGGCATTCTACTGTCCTGAAGACGCTGTAGTCTAGTAGGTAGTGTGTTGGCTTATTAGACGTGAGGCCACGGTTCAAATCCCAAATCATACATCTCCAATGAAATACATAAAAACATTTCTTCGACTACTTCCTGTCAGCAGACTTCTGGAATAAACTCTGCAAGTAAACAAAAAATTAGCGTGATAAGTTTCTCAAAAAATCTGTCGTTCTGTGTCGACTTTAAACTGTACGTCACGCCACTTTTTGATAAAGTTAACACACACGACAAAAGTGGTGTGAGAAACTAGGTCGTAATCCTGACTGAAGGATTGTAATGACCAATTATGTATGTATGTATGTATTCTATTATCCTTGTTCGACACGCTTCCAAGCGATTCAGAGTGAAGCTATCACAAAACTATCTTTTTAATTTCATTACTTCTTAAGGGCACATGAATGCAAATTTGAGGGCAACAATAGCTATAAAAGCATTGACGGAACTTCAATTCGCTGCAATATGATGCCCATAAGACATAATAGAACGAAAAACTTTAAGTAGAGCAAAAAGGCAGTGCATTTTCCCTTCTATTGTCGCAATGATGATTAATATATTTAAGCTATTTATAAAACTTTTGATTGCCTTGATTTAAACACTTGGGCGCAATGTACTTGATAGTCTCTTTTAATGTTTCCATTCCTACTATATTTATTATATTCCTATAGTCTTAAATCTAATTGTTGCTTGCGCTTTGACAACAGAAGTTTTTTTTCCCACTTGTAGATTTATAATCTAACAAGTTGAGGTTATACGGCACACAATTAAGGGATGTGAAGACCAACTCTTTTGATTGCATTTCAATTGTATTGATGAGTTCCTACTAAAGTCAGGTTATGTTAAATTGAATGCCGCTTCAAAGAGAATAGTTTACTTGAGTGCTATAAGGAAACATTGTAACTTCCATGTTACCCAATTATAACTTCAGGTTGACATCTCTCAGTCATCTCACATCACCTTTGGCCAGACGAGTTGTGTCAATAAATTATAAAAATTCTTCTCCTTAGGTTCTCAAGTGTTGAACACTAAAAATTTCTCTGGTCTCCCCTTCTTCTTGTGGGGTATTTCAATCCGAGTGTGTGCACCCATAGAGAAGATTCTAATATGAACTTTTGACAGGTTCAAATCAAATTTTATTCGTATCGAATCGAATCGCCGTAGTCTAGTTTAAACTCCAGATCAGACATCTCGAACAAAACGGAAATTTCGGGGACTTCCTCTCAGCAGTCTTCTGGAAAAATCTCTGAGTGTAAAACAAAATTGCCAAGAAAGTTTCTCTAAAATCTGTTGTTCAGAGTCGAGTTTGCGCTGTTAATTATCCCACCTTTCCTGTGCAAAAGAGTGAAGTTTGCGTGGGACTATTAGTTTGTCCATCTAGAACAGAATAAATTAATCTACAGAGTTTTGAATTTGTAAAACTGCCAAGATATTGTAAAATTCATTCTGAAGAGTACAGATTCAGTTTCCTTTGAGTTTAGGATTAAAGTTAAATCCTTTGTTTATAAGATAATTTGAAACAAATTGATTTTCTAACATTTTTAACCTAGACGTACTTAATTGGTCAATACAACCGTTAAGTCAGGATTACGACCTAGATTCTCATAGCACTTATGTTGTGCATGTTAATTTTATACATGACTCGACACTTTAAAGTCGATTTCGAACGAAAGATTTTTAAGAAACTTTTCATGGCATTTTATTTACTCTTACGAGTTTTTGCCAGACATTTGCTGAGTTTTTTTAAGACACAGAAACAAATTTATTACATAGGCTGCCTTCCAAAATGTTAGTTGCTTTGTGTTTGAACAAAGTATCGTGTTTCATAATGCCGCTGTACAAAATGTTTACAATGTATACTATTTCAAAACGTCGTCAATGTGTATTTTTAACGCAGTCAAAAAGCAATCAGGAATCGGATTTATAGTTGATGCCTTGTTTGGTTACTTTGCATATCTACATAGTTTATATGCAGTAGTAGAACTGCATACAAACTTTGTATTGATACATTTTGGAAGGCAGTCTGTAAACTTCGTATGAAACTTACACTTCGAGTACTAAAAAAAAAACTTTAAATATTGGAACAGATATTTAAAGTGGTAAAGACAAAGCCCTGGAAATAGTCGTCCTTCTTATTCAACTCAAGAGATTTAAAAAGAGTTTCGATAAATTGTGTGTATGCTTCTTAAAAATGGTGTAGAATTTTTCAAAGCTAATCGGCTTAAGAACCGATTTGAGTACCCATACTTATTTTATTTTAAATTTCAGTGTTTAATACTATATATTGCTTGCCGTTTATAATTTAAAAAAATATTTATTTGTAATATTGTAGTGATACTCATATACATATTTTTTATTTACTTTTATAATTTTTATTATTTTTAAATGATAAACATAATCCGACTAAGAAAAATCTTGCCTATGATAAATATTTTTTTTTTAATATTTTCTATGTATATTTTTAACTTAACTTACATTATTAAACTTAAGCTAATAGTTTTGGAAAATGGTACAATTACCAGCAAAGTTATTACCAAAACGTGTTTCAATCTACATTTTTTTAATCAAATATTAAAACATATTACGCTATTTATACATATATATACAAGAAATATTATCGATAAATTCGGTTTTTATTTGCACATTTTGTATCATCAAGAAATACTTGAAAACAATAACAAAAAAAATTATTTTTACGTTTATGGATTTCTACTCTTATTTTAACCATTCAGTGACTGTGCTCTACTATCCTATCCTGCTTCCTTGTTGTACTAGCTATGTACATACATATGTGTTTGTGAAAGAGGAATATAATTTTCATAATAATCAAGGATATTTAGTCAATGTGTTTTATAACCCTCTTATTACAACAACAACAAAAAAACAGAAAACAGAAAATGACCATCCGATGACCATCTCTTTAAGTGACAATGATGATGGTGGCATTGATGGCTGTGATGATTGTCTAAATGTTCATAATATTTATCATTAAATTATTTATACATAACACATATAAAAATATGTATTATTTTTATTATTATTTTCAACATTTGTTCCAATATTAACAAAAAAAATCATTTCAATACCCTCTTCTCTTTCTAATATTTTTAATATTGCATATGCACAGTACACAGAAGCTTTTTTAATATTCAATACACATGGTAGCCCATCTATTTAAACTGACCATACGTTTTATGTATTAAAGAACATTGATCTGAATAAGGGTCAAAGCCAAAGCCAAAGCAAAATGGTGGTAGATGTTTAAGCCAGGGTGTGGTAGTTTACTAATGGTAAACCGTTGGTGTTGTATATGGTTGGGGTATACGATTTAGAGTTGCCAAGCAATGTCTTATAAATTTCCTTAAAACACAATGTTTTTTTTTCATCTTTTTTTCGTATGCATTTAAGTATGTTATGTTATTCCTTTAAGCCAAAGTATATGACATGTTGTTGTTCATCCTGTTATATGTTGTATTTGTTGTATTATTATGATTATAATAATCTATAAACATTCAATATCCATGCTTATGTATTATGTACTGTTAACGACCACATTAACATTTGTGTTGATGTCTTTTGATCATCACATGTTTTTTCTTTCATTCTTGATTTCTTTTTAAGCATATTTCTATTGTAATGTATGAAGCATATTGTGTAGTTAATGTAAATAGTCATGGTATTATTATTCTGATGCCCAAAAAAAAAACAACGTAAAACACTATAAGGCCTCTAGGAAAACAATGCCATCATTTGTAATTCAAACCATAAAAATAAATTTTTTTTTCTGGTAATCTTGTTAATGCCTGGATTTTTGCCTCCTTTATGTACCATTTTAATCCAAGATTCTCAAAGATATTCTAAAAATTTTTTTATGTTTAAAGGACTTGAATTCCGATTTAACTAAAACTTCCATGAATTAAAAAAAATACAGTGACAATAAAATGTATTTCAAAGCCAAGCCAAAAAACAAAAATACATGGCAAATATTATCATTTCTCTTTAAAGCAATATAACAATGTTAAAAATGTACCATTTTTACGAAAAAGTACTACCCACCTCTTCATCTCTACCCATCTAAAAAAATTTATCAGCAAGTCTTTTACTTTTTAAATGAAACCTAAGCTTTCTTGATCTGAATACACTGAATATAGTTTCTCAAGGTTGTTTAATCCTTCCAAAACCTAGACTTTGAGAGATCTATTTGTCATTATAACATATTTCTTAAGTCAACATACTACGGACATAATTGTTCATTCCAATCCTTGAGTCAGGATTACGACCTAGCTTCTCGCACTACTTATGTTGTGTGTAGTAATTTTATCTATAATTGGCGGAAGCTACAGTTTAAAGTCGAGTCTGAACGACAGATTTTTTTGAGAAACTTTTCATGGCAATTTTTATTTAATTTCTAGAGTTTTTGCCAGAGGTCTGCTGAGAGCAAGTCTTCGAAGAAATATTTTTATATTTCGATTTGGTTGAGATGTATGACCTCATGTCTAATAAGCCAACAGTCTACCTATTAGACTACAGCTGTTTTCTTAAGATAAGAACAGTTACTCGGTTCTAAATCCGATAATATGATGAAGGAGGAATTCATAATCAAATTTATAAATTTTTGCTATATTTTCTCGAGGCGAAGATTTCGAAACGATGAAACACTTTTTATTCTATTGTCCAACTTTCGTAAACTCGATATCACAATATTTTAGGGAGAACTCTATAGCAGACATAGTTCATCTCAGATGAGTGGACTGGAAGAAGCTACGGAAGTTTGTACATGTTATAGAATTCTTTTTTATAAAAATTACTTTTTTATAAAAATAACTTGATGGCCCATAGGCATGAAGTCTCGTATCCTTCAGCCTAACTATCTACACAAAATCGACTTCTACACAAAATCCATTTTTTTTAAATCATGCGATAGTTTGCTAGCAAACTAAATTATGCATTCTATTCTAATTGTGACAACAGTTAAGCTTTTTCTCTTCTTCTTCATGATCAAATGTAATAAAGCTCCAAACTCCTGCACAATTGTTTTAATTTATTTTCTTCCTTTGTACCCCAATTATTTTCCTCTTTTGTTGTTTGTTTGGGAATTTTATAAACTCTCTCCTTATCAAATCCCACACATTGTGGTGACCTTTAATTTAATATTCATGTTTCTAGCTTCACTAGTTTCTTTGTTATACATTTCTGAAAAAAGTACCAGATTTATAAACGCAAATTTTTCAACCAATCTTTTTTGCCCTTCAAAACGATCATGCGAGGTACCCATTATCCACTTAAACTCACTGACACAATAACTTTGCAAAAAAGTGAACGAAAGCTTTTAGTGAGTAAACGGACCATGGCCACCCATTTTTTAATCCTGGATGGTCATTTTTGTACAGTAAGGTTACTCCTCGTTGAATCGACGAACAAAAAAATTTTTTTCGTCTACTGACTGTTGAAAAAAGAGCGAAATTTGGTCAAACTTAAGAGTTATATGATAAAGAGTAAATGAGCTTCGTCGATTCGACGAACAGTAACCGTCCAGGGTTAAAGATTTTTTATTTAAAATATTAGCCACGGTTACCCTTCAAGAGGGCCATCCTTAAGTTCCAATTTTATTACACTGTTTCCAACATTTCGGTCGGTAATTTTGTCTCATAAAGCTAGAATTCTAGCTGACTTGTGCTTGTATAGGAGTTATACCATGTATCCTCCCAAACATTAGTATAATGAAGCCAAATCTGAAACTCTTGGTAACCAAAAAGCTACAACAAAACGTGAGACTAATTGCTCACCTAATTTGCCGTGTGGTATTTTACATCGCTTTGTTGAAACCACAAGTATTATTTATTTGTTAATTACAATACAATTACAAATTATATTCTAATTATATACGAGCGGAGTAACTTTACCATATGCTCGGTGTAGTATCACAGACAAGAGTCTCTGGTGGAAATCGAACACACGCTAATAGTCTAGCACACTAGACTACCAGGGAACCCTGAAACCACATGTAAATCAAGTCCAATTTTTCCATTTTGGATAATAAAAGAATGCAATCATCTCATAACGTCACGAATTAAAAATCAGTTGCATTGTTGATGATAATTTTGTGATAGAAACACATTTCTCACACATCACGAAATTTTGATAATAAAATTCAAAGATTTGCAAGTGTTGTTCGTTAGTCACATGTCACGAATTTTTTTTATAAAATTTTCAATGGAAATACATCCGTTATTACATATAATACATAGGTATAATATAAATCAGATACACCAGCAAAAGTATTTTTGTACTCATATCTGCTGTTTACTTCTTAATAATATCGATAAATTTATAACCCAGATATTAATGCTTAAATATTAACAAAGCATTGCTTGTGTAATTAAATTTTTAAATCTTCGATAAGATGAAAATAATTGTTATTTTTAACGCAATTATTTAATGAATCCCATATAATCAATATTCGTTCCCTTTCTCTCGCTCTCTCTCTCCAGCGCCCTCTACGGCAGTTAACAAAGACTTACGTATGTCTGTCTGTCTATCTTTATTATAAATACATTTATACAATATGTGTGTGTATGTGTGAGTACCTATAAAGATAAAATTCTTTTTCCTCATACTATCTCCTTCTACCTATCTCTCTCTCTCTCCCTGATAATGTAATTTAATCAGTCATTCGTGTAAGTAAATATTGTACTGGAAACCATTGCGTGTTTAATTGTATTGAAAATACATCAGGTTTGTTTCTTTTTCTTATTTTGCTTCTTAAAAATAGAAAGAAAGAAAAAAATTAAGAAACAAAGAAAATAACGGTAAGCAATTCAAATGTAAATTCAACATGTAATATACTCTACGTATTTAGCTTAAACGGAGCCCAAATAAAAGAAAGGAGGCTCCAAGGAAATATTCCAAGGAATACAAAATTAATATTTATTTGAAGGAGGTTTTTTGTATTTTCTTTTTAAGAATTATTCTGATATTAGCTGTTTGGCAGAATTACCTGTAAACCATTAACACAGTATTTATTGATATGAGATAGACTAAGGACCAGAGAGAGAGAGAGACAGCGAGAGGAGTTCTAATTACAATCATGCATGTTAGTGTTCCAGGTTTTTTCTTTTAATGACACGCAAATTGTTTATTTCTTCTGATCATAAATGAGTATGTTTCTACGATTTCTTTAAAGTTCAAGTTTCATATCTTAATTCACAATGAATGCATAAATATTTTGAATGGAAACTCTTTTCTGTTTATAACAGAGGATTTTTTTTCAATTTTAATTTTTTAGATAAAATTTTTTAACTATGAAAAGTGTTCGCGACATGCTCAGAGAGATTAGACATAAACAAACGAGCAAAGCTCGCAAATCAATGCATTTTATTAACAAAAGTCCTGACATGTGAGAAATATTTTTTATCTTCGTCGACGAAACTCATTTTTCGATTAATGAATACCCCAAACAACTGATTTGTGGAACTTGATGTGAAGAGCCGTCTGAAGTCTGAAGCTATACAAATAATGCCAATGCACTCCAAAAGATTTTGATGCCGATCATTAGACCATAGTCCATTTAAAACAATGATTGACGCATCGCAGGTTATAATCAATGATGCAGTGTATCGTGCGATGATTACTGACTTTTTTCCGAAAGTGAAGGAATTGGACGTGGTTACCTCTAGGGCTACAAGGCGCTAAAAGCTACACAGTGTGTTACAATAAACACATTTTTAAACGGTCCATAAGCAGTCATGATCATACGCTTTGGCACCACTGAACAATTTTTTATTTTACATACATACGTCCCTTGCGTACAGGCACACGTCAGCCATAATTCCACTCCTTAAAAGCAACATTAGAGCTCTCAATAACACCTTAATTTTTGGGGCTTTTTATTGGCAATTTTATGCAGAACGTTGTCTCTCAGCAGATTTCTGGCAAATATTTTTGGAGCAAATAAAATTGTCATGAAAAAATGTCTCAAAAAATCTGTCACTCGGAGTTGACTTGAAACTGTAGGTCCCGCCACTCATGTATAAAATTAACACACACAACATAAGTGGTGTGAGAAATTAGGTACATAATCCTGACTGAAGGGTTGTAATGACCAATTATTTATGTATGTATGTACATACATATGTACGTTGTCTCTCAATGCTTCAATTGTTTTTTGATAAAATTTAATTTTGGAATTTTTCTGTTGAAAACAATTCAATTAGCCGATCTTGATGTTCAGATTATTTCAGAATATCGTGCAAGTATTGTGTATTTATTTCGGTAATCTATGTAAGTCGCCTAGTCTACTAGGAAGTGTGTTGACTTATTAGACGCCAGGGTTCAAACTCCAAGTCAGACATCTCAACAAAATGAAATACGAAAAATATTTCTTCGGCGACTTCCTCTCAGCAGATTTCTGGCAAAAACTCTGAAGGCAAACGAAAACAAATGGCCATGAAATATTTCTCCAAAAAATCTGTCTTTCATAGTCGACTTTAAACTGTAGGTCCCGCCATAGCATTAGCCAATGACCAAAGAATTCAACTTTCGAATACAGCTGAACACGAAAAAATATTCGTCATGGTTTTCAAATTTTAAAGAAATTAAGCGGCTTTAATAATCCATTCATGGGAGCCTCCTGGAATGAATGACATCACCAACAGATGTCATTGAATGGTCAGACAATGCTGTCTCTTAAGAAAAGGTAGAACGTTGTTAGTTTCTGGCAAAAACTCTGAATGTTAACGAAAAATGGCCATGAAATATTTCTCCAAAAAATCTGTCGTTCGCAGTCGACAGACTACGCCAGCGCATCAGCCAATGACCAAAGTATTCAATTTTCGAATGCGAGAAAACACGAAAAAACGTTCGTCATGGTTTTTGAAGTTTAAAGAAATTAAACTAGAATGAATGACATCATCAACAGATGTCATTGAATAGTCAGACAACGCTGTCTCTTAAGAAATAGTAGAACGTTGTTAGCAAAGGTCCTCATCCACTACTAAACCCGATAGAGCAGTCCATATATTCTCTTAGAGGAAATTCGTTTTAGGCAAAGCCAGCTGGCATTCATATCACCCTAGACGCTGTTAAAGTAGAACTGAATATAGCTGGGAAGCAGATTTAGTCGAAACAAAGCAAAAAAATAAAAATAAAAAACATTGAAAAGGAATAAAAAGCGTGTCAGTTATCTCCAAGGGTATTAATTTGTTATGGAAGTTGTTAGCGGTGGATTGTTTTCAGTTTTTTTTAACGATTGTAGCTTAGCTGTGGCAATTTACTACGACTAAGTATTCTGTTTAACGACCTAGACGAATATGAACTCTTCTTTATGTATTTAAGCGCTCTACTCTAGTCAAATTGGTCGCTTATCTTTCATATTCTAGTCTCTGTTGAACGACCATAATGAGAAAAAAATGACCACAATTTTGTAAAGACTGTGTCAAAAGATATTAAACACTATTGAAAATCGACACTTGCACTGAAAAGACCTTACATGCACATTTATTATCTCCTTTAAAAAATTAAGATTTTAAAAGTAAAATCTATTCGATGAACAATAAAAAGTTTTCTTTTCTTTTGTCATTCCTAATAAACAGTTGAGTATGGATGATGCTGATGTTTAGTTTACATCATATGGGTATTTGCTATGGCTGTATGAGCTCAAAAGACGTTTCAAAAAAACTTATTTTATACGTAATAAATCGAATACTTTTCTAGAGTGGGTGGATGAGTCTTGTTGTTTGTTTTTTTGTAACAAAAAAATTTAAAAAATTTTCTTCAGTTATCCTGGCAAACTTAGAGATGGCACATGAAGTGATTTTTTTCATTTTCAATTCATTTTAAAATAAAAATAAAACCAAATAAAATAAAACCATTATAATGAAAACAGTGGTCAACAGTTTAAAATATATGTACACACACAGGATATAAGGGCGTTCTTTCTGTTTTCCAACACAACAAAGAAAAACGACAAGAAAAACTAAATACATCATGTGTTACAAAGTAAAAGAGGCAGTTTGTCTTTATAAATAAAACTTTACAATTTTAAATGTTATTTCTGTTCATGTTTTTTTTTCTATCTTTTTCTGTGTCTTTATTACTGCTGCTGCTGCTCTCTTATTCTTTACATAAGAAGGTCCTGGTCCTGGTGGTGGAACCCGGTCAGTCTTTGTTGTGGTTTGTCTCTCTCTCTCTGTGATTTTTTTGTTTCATTTCTTTTATAAAATTTTATATTAAAAAACCAGAATGAAAACAGAAAAACTAAGAAAAACATATTAAATATACGGGCTGTGGTATTATTTAAAAAAATAAATAAATGTGAAGCATACATTTAGGCTTCTTATAAGGACTATTTTATCCTTTTTGTTGGTTTTTTTGATTTTTTTTGTCGGCAAAAAGCAAAGCAATGTAGCGTTGCCAAAATAGTAAAAGAAATAGAAGAAGAAATCAAAAATGAAAAAAAGAAATTCTATTTGTCTTCTTATGTTGTGAAGTTTTATTTATTTTTGTCTGCCCTGGCCTTCCTTTTTTTTAGAATAATACCCTCGAAATGGTACCCTACATGCCATAAGTACAGTAAGGTAGCATATATTAAATGTTTCCAGGGAAGGACAAACAAGAAAGGAGGGAAAAAGGAAAGAAATTGAAATAAATTATGCAAGAACAACTAAAATTTAAATTATTTTCATTAATTTAAATGACGGGAAAAGCTCTTTCTCAAGCAATATATTGTTTTAGAATCAAGAAAAGTGACAGAGAATGAGTTACTAAGATTCGATATTATGGAGATTCGATTACAATCTGTTTGAATTGCAGTAAGTGTGCTGCACCGGCGAACAGTAAGGCTAAGGAACGAATTCTTTAGCTTTATGTCTTGTACAATCCATTGTCTAATCGCTAATGAATGGTTGACAGGTTCTATGTTAAAATATAGTAGGCATAGTTACTAGTTCCCTTATTTCAATACAATTTATTCTCTTGTAATGTCTATAAAACAATGCAACACAAGCAAAATTGAATCAGCAGAGTTATTAGTGAGCACTATGGCCTCCCCACAATCTTTGAATCTCCTGGCAAATAGATGCGTATTCCAAGATGATGTAAATAAAGAAGTAAAATCGTTTCTGCGAATTGAATTTGAAGAGTTTCTGGCTGGTTACTGATTATTTTGTTCCAACAACATGATTGAATCCAGCTTAAACCTTTCCTAACCTCTCAAAATTCATTCTGGATGGATTATTTACAGAGGTATTGTACTACATGAAGTCGCTGTAGTATAGTAGGTAGTGTGTTGGCTTATTAGACGTGAGGCCACGGTTCAAACCCCAGGTCAGACATCTCCAACTAAAAGAAATATGAAAAAAATATTTGTACGGCGACTTCCTATCAGCAGAATTCTGGCAAAAACTCTGAAAGTAAATGAAATTGCCATGAAAAGTTTCACAAAAATCTATCGTTCGGAATCGACTTTAAACTGTAGGTCCCTCTACTCATGTCTAAATTTAACACACACAACATAAGTGGTGTGAGAAGCCAGGTCGTAATCTTGACTGAAGGGTTGCAATCACCAATTATGTATGTATTGTACTACATCACATCACTTTTCACAATCCTTCTCCCCTAATTCTTATAACTTTCTTTACTGTGTGTGTGGTTAATTAAATAAGTTTTTCCAGTGAAGATGCTTGGCTTACTGCCTCTGCTTCATTTGTCGTTATCTAGAAGCACACTTTCTCTCTAAATGCGTATTGCTGTGGTCAGGAAATTTTTGTTGATAGAAGAGTAGAATTGAAAATGCGCTCCAATAACACTATATGTGTCTGTTGATGGTTGTTCCATACATACATATATACATACGTACATAACTGGTCATTACAACCGTTCAGTCAGGATCACGACCTAGCTTCTCACGCCAGTTATGTTGTGTGCGTTAATTATTATACATGAGGGGCAGAACCTATAGTTTAAAGTCGATATCGAACGGCAGATTTTGAGCAACTTTTTCAAGGCAATTTTATTTATTCTCAGAGTTTTTGCCAGAAATCTGCTGAGAGGCAGTCGCCGAAGAAATATATTTTTTTTTCATATTTCATTTTGTTGGCGATGTCTAACCTGGGGTTTGAATCGTGGTCTCACATCTATTACGTTAACACACAACTACGACGACTACATGGGTGTAACATGCCATCTGACTGTAGAGTTTTTGCACGCTTTTAAATCGGGCCATCACGTGCAGTCCATTCCGATGACTATCGTTACTATTCAGGTATGAATTGATGTAGTCATGTTTCACTCACTGACACATATAGGCACAAAATAGCTTCAAACACTAATCAGAATTATCAATTTGTTTTTCTTTTTAATCGATTGTGTTACCTACTTTGAACAGAGGTTTTGCGTACCTAAATATTCTTGCACGTTATGTTCAACAAATTCCTTTGAAATCTTCAAAGTCTCAGCTTTTTCGATCAACTTCAGATTGTGGTTATCAAAAATTATTTTGTGGACATTGGACAAAGTGTTTCACCCTCGATGCTCATTTCGCGGCGTTTATTTGAATTTAATACTACTAACGAACTTTATAGACAATTATACCCCCAGTTTTCCATCTAGTAATCTCTGGATAAAGATCAGGGACTGCTGATCAGAGTTCCTTTTTTCAAATTCTTGTATGGTTTTACCAATGGCAATTCTAATGCTGTCTCCCATGGTCGGTCTGCATTAAATGTAAGACTAATTGCTCACCACTGATATTTGTTCCTGATTTTTGCCTTGTAGCTGTATCCCTGGCCTAGACTAAACAAAAATTATGATTAATTACTCACCAAAGTCGTTCGCTACTCAATAGGCTCATAGAATTGCTTTTGTGTGACTTGGGACAGTAGCTTCCCCTTTTAAGTCGTCCATTTCAAAACTAAGAATACATTTCTTTATGTTTTTCTGTTTGTTTTGTTTTTTTCTCCTGCTTCCATATCGTTTTTGTTTTTATTTATTTACTGTCAATCTTTTATTTGCGGCAAATCCTATCACACATACTACGAAGTTAAAGCAAAAACAGTTTTCGAGAAAGTGAAGAGCAAAAGAAATCTCAACCTTTTCAGTTTCTTTGCACATTTTAAAACATCATGTGTTTGTTTTTCGATTTTTCATTTCATTTTTACTCGTTTAGCAATTTATTTTAATTTCAAAAATGCTCATGACTTATGTGGTCCTTTTTTTCACATGCATGTATATGTGTGTGGCTGTGTATATGTGTGTGTTAAAAATCTTAAGACGTTTTCCTATGACCGTAAATATATTAAAATGCAAAAGAAAACATTAGTTTTTTAATGTTTATTTACGCTCATATGTACATACATATGCACCATCATATATTGCCTCTCTCTCTCTCTCTCTCTCTCTGAGAGAGCAAAATTCAGAAAATCTTAAAATGTCCTTTCACACATGTGTGCTGTATTATTACAATAATTTTTTGTATTTGAATGTGTGTGTGTGTTGCTTCTTTCCATTTCCATTTTCTGCGAAGAATTCGTTGGAAACTGTAATAAAATGTTAATTTTTTTCTTTTGCAAGGTACAGAAGTAAGAAAAAACCTAAGAAAACAAGAATGGCTGTTTAAAAAATAAAATGAGCATAAAAACTTAGAAAATTCTCTTCTTGGAAATACAAAAATGGACCGTAAGAGAAGTCTTCGTAAATAATAAAATTTAAATTTTTTTTTAATTTTTTGGAAGAAAATTGAAAAAAAAATTCAAGAAAACATAGAAAATTTGGTAAAGTGAATGAGGGTGATAAATGAATGATGGCTGCCATTTATTTTTTAAAAATTATTTCATTGAAATGTTGACCACGAAGACGCCGTAAGCCGTCTATCCTTAATCTCTGGAATCTTTTCCAAAACTTTTTGGCCGACCATAACGCCTTTTTCGTATCTCTGCAAAAAACAGTTTTTAAGAGAGTAAAATCTCCATAGAGTGCTCAGAAACGTGGAATTAAATACTCTTCAAACTCGTCTTTTTCTTCTTACTTTTTGGAACCAATTTTGAAGTCACAAACCACCGTAGTCTATTAGGTAGTGTGTTGGCTTATTAGACGCAAAGCCAGGGTTCGAGCACCAGGCCAGACATCAAAGACAAAATACAAAAAGTATTTCTTCGGCAACTTTCTCTCAGCAGATTTCTGGCAAAAACTCTGAGAATAAATAAAATTGCCATGAAAAAGTTTCTCAAAAATCTGTCGTTCGGAGTCGACTTTAAACTGTATGTCCCACCACTCATGTATAAAATTAACGCACACAACATAAGTGGTGTGAGAAACTAGGACGTTGTACAATGGGTCAATTCGACCTCCGGATACTGTACTTGTCTTAATTGGCAAGTACACGTCCTCTAACCTAACCTAACCTTTTCGAACCAATGGTATCTCTCTAATATTTTCTCCCATCGTACGAAGAGCTTCTCATATACCAATAAAAAATTGTGTAGTTTGATGAAATGGAGAATTATTTCTCTTTAAATCCAATCCTCTTTCTTCTTACTATTTCGAATTATTTGCCTGGTATCTCAACAAGAGCAAGTGTAGTGTTGTCTCCCCGGGATCCCATGCTAGGAGGGCTGCGCCTGGCTTGTCATTGTGCACGAGATACTTCACACAAAAAATTGTGCATTGGAATCAAATTGAATGATCTTAGCCAGCAATGGATTATTTCGTACTTAGTAGTCAGGATTACGACTTAGCTTGTCACATTATTCATGCTGTGCGCGTTAATTTTATAACCATTTAAAGTCAACTCCGAACGATAAATTTTTGAGAAACTTTTCATGGCAGTTTTTATTTACTCTAAGGGTTTTTGCCAGTCAAACGGAGAGGAAGTTGTCGTGGAAGTACATTTTCATATTTTAGACATCTCGGCTTGGGTTTAAACCACGGGTTCGTGTGTAAGAAGCCAACACACCAACTATTTGAAGCGATAGCTTAGTAATGTGCTACTATTTGCTCACCAAACTCGCCTTTCGATAGGTTCTTGGCATCGAGTGTCATGTGTCATTTTGATCAAAAAAGAAGCCTGTAATTATCACACAATACCTTCCTCCATTGCAAAGAATGCCGTTATTTTTATCGTAGAGAAACAAGTATGATCTAATCAGGTCACAATTTCATAAATCGCATCACGGAGTTTATATTTCAGGCTGCATTTGTAGCTGTTGATCTGCCGTTGGATTCTCTTCACACAATATTCAGCAATTCTGACGTAGCCACTGAACTCAAAATGAGCCTAGTCACTCAGAATAAATAAATTTTCTAGAAAATAACCTTTCCCATACAGCTCGATTTTTTTTCATTACCCCTTCTCGGGAGTATATAGCTTCCACAAAGCATCTCCATCTGACACGATTCTCCGCTAATGTTTTTGCGCCTTCCCATATCAGGTGATTTAGTCTTAGTTCTTGAAGGACCGCGCGTCTCCATGCGTTTTTTTTTTTGGTCTGCCACGGTTTCTTGAGCCCTGGGGATTCCATTCTAGCGTCATTCTTGTAATACTGTCGGGCTGCTTTCTCAATGCATGACCGATCCACGCCCATTTTTTCTTTTTGATCTGCATCTGTATGGATTCCTCCTCTGTAAGAGTCCAGAGATCTGCGTTGCTGATGGTGTTGGGCCAGAATATTCCACATATGATTCTCAGGCATTTATTGATGAATACCTGAAGTTTTTGCGTGATAGTGTTAGATATAAGCCAAGTTTCTACCATATAGTAAAACGTTGACTTCACACAAGCGTTGAATATTCTTAGCTTAGTACGCCTAGATATATATGAGCTTCTCCATAGGGAGTGCAGTCGCCCGAATGCTACTCCCACTCTACTGAGTCTGTTATCTACGTCTGTTTCTGCGCCGCCGTTTGTTGTCATAGTGCTACCTAGATAGCAGAAGCTATCGACGTACTCGACTATTTGGCCCTGTAGCATGGATGTTTTCTGTGCTAGTGTTGCTCAAATATCGATAACAAAATTAAATAATTTTTAAGCTTTATTCAGTTGTTAATCTAGTTGCAATGAAAAGCTAAGCTTACCAAGTCTTTTTTGGTACTGTTTCACATCCAGGTTTTTTTTTTTCTTGGTTTCTGTTAAGGACCATTAAATTGAGAACTCAATTCCGCTATTCTTGATGTGGCGAAACAAAATTATTGTTTTTAAAAAAAATTTCTTTTAATAGAACTTTTTTTGTTTTAAAGATCCACTTTTAGAATCCTTTAGAAATCAATTCATTCATTAATTCAAGACAATTAAATACGAATAAAACTTATATGTTTTTTGATTTGTTAGAAATTTTCATAAAATTGTTTAATTTGCCATAATAAAGGCAAAACAGACACACATTTCGTTGTAACTACATATTCCCTTGAAACCTATAAAAACTTAAGACAACAACAACAGCAACAACAACTAACGATTTAAAGCAAAAACAAAAAATTAAGAAGCAAATCCACGTAAAAACCGGAACAACAGGAAACAGGCGGAAACATTATATTCGCGCGCATTGCTTGGAACAATTTTCAACAGACAACACATAACAACAACAACAATAAAAACAACTAAACGTTTAATTTAACTACTGTTTAACAGTAAAACAAAAAAAAAACAAACGTAAACGTAAAACAATTTTTTTTATAAGAAAACAATAAAAATAATCGCAACATAGAACAACAACAACAACAACATGCAATTGTAAGTGCGTGTCGTGTTTGAATTTAATATATTAAAACGCACACATACTCGTACCCAGTGGCAGGCATGTGTGCCTGTATGTATGTATATGTATGTGTCCTTGTCATGAAGGCAGTCAGGATAATGACAAATGTTTGGTTTGGGTTATGTGTGCGTTTATAAAACTTTTTGGACCTGCACACACATGTGTTCTCTTTTTTTTAAGACATCATAATATACTGGGTGCGTAAGGCAAATGGCAGAAAGTAATTGTTTCTACTTCAACGCTAATTAATGTAAATGTATTGCCCGTCGGCTAGTAGCTAGTGTGTTGGCTTATTAGACGTGAGGCCACGTTCCAAATCCCAAATTCCATCAGACATCTCGAACAAAACAAAATATGAAGAAATATTTCTTAGGTGACTTCCCCTCAGCAAATTTCTGGCAAAAACTCTTGAGAGTAAATAAAATTGCCATGAAAAGTTTTTCAAAAATTTATTGTTCGGAGCCGATTTTAAACTGTAGGCCCCTCCTCCACTTATGGAATGGGTTTGTAATGACCAATTAGGTAAGAAAGTATTGTCCATGCATCTCTAATTGGGTCTTTTGGACTATTCCTCGGATGTATCTCGTAAGAAATACTATTTTCTGTCAATGCAAAACCAAAGCTCTCTTGCCGTTTAAGAGAGAAAATCGATTGGGCATTAAAGGGCATAACAACTGGGTGAGAGTATGGTGGAACGTATGGAATTCAAATATTATCGCTATTTTAGGTGCTGTGAAGTTGTAGAAGAGTATTTCTTACACACTTTCTTTGTGACTGCTTCGTTCTACATGGGCCCAGATTACGTCGCCTAGATTACACACTACTTCCACGATCTGCACTCATAATAATGTTCTCTAAAAAATCTGACAAGTTTGGTGAAAGAAACTTCCAGGTTATCTCTCTTCCAGCCTATATAGGTTACGTATTTTTTTTTATTTTTTTTTTTCAGTTTAGAAAGGAAATTTTTATTCAAATGAACCTCAAGTTTGTCATTTTGTGCAAGTAGTCCAGTAGGCCTCCGAGTGTAGTTCTCATTCACATTTTCTCTACCCCTCTCTCCCCCAAACCTTATAAAAACTAAGAAAATTCATCAGTTTGTATTTTACTTCATCGACCAGTGAGTATTACGACCAAGTTTTTCACGCCGCCCATGTTATGTGTATTCATTTAATTCATGATACTGATATTCTCAGAGCTTCCTTTACAAAAAATTTTCAAGATGTCACGAGCTCAACATACTATCTGAAAGGCTAGGGTGACTCATCATTTCATTTAAGCAACATTTTTAATGCTTTCAATTAACTTCTTTTATATTAACAAACTGGCGTTCAAAGTAGACTTTTGCTTTATCTTCTTCTTTTATACTTTATCCCTCTGCACCCTGTATTATTTGCTGTAATTCGTTAGAAATCATTTAAAAAAAAAAAGAAGAAAGTTACGAAAAACTTTTTTGTTTGCCGTTTACATTAAATGTAATATTAATAACAAACTATTTATTGTACATACGATACGATATTACAACATACTTTGATTGTTTCTTAAAAAAAAAAAAAAAAAAAACTACAGACATAAACGCACCCATTAAGTCAAATGAAGGAACCCCTACCTGCATCACTTGCTCTGCACTAAGACCTTACATGAGCTAACCACTCTAACAATAACTGAAATTGTTTATAAACGGCGATTAAATCGCTAAGGATTAGTAAATTTGAGTTTAAATGATTTGAGTTTGTATTACATTTCAATGCCTACTTTAAGGATTTTGAAAATAATTTTTTTTCAATTTCTGGACACAGATGATAACCTATTTTTTCTAGTTTTATTCAACCAGGGTACATACATTTTTGTTTGATTTGTACCATTTCTACCGTTTCGCTTTCCATTTTTCACTTTCCTTATATTATGTCCATACATACATACACACATATGTTTAATTCTTTATTTCTATTGCCTATATTTAGGCATACATTTTATTTTATTTTTTTAAGCATCTTTCAGACATCATCTAATAAATTATAAAATATTGATTTATTTCTTATTTGCCCCTTGAAAAGCCTTCTGGGTGGAGGGGGGGGGTAAAAGAAAAACTTTTATTTTTTCTTTTTCTTTATCAGCATTGACATCTGAAAACTTTGACTCACGTATGCGTTTTCAATAACGCACAGTGACATGAAAAATCGAAAAATACATACATATTCGTACAATGACAATTAAAGTGAAGTGAAATATTTCCTAACAGAACAATAAAAATTACCAACGTACGCACTTTGTAAGCTTAATTTGCTTAAGAAAATCTATTGACAAGGACAGAATTTGATGAGTATTTGAGGTTAGGAAATCATTTTATTGCTTTTGTTAAACTTTTTTAGAGAACTCATGTTGTAATTTTACTGTCTTCCTATGTATAGTTCTCGTAGTATCGCACATTTCCAGGTGTTTTTGGAAGACTAGCGCCACCCTTATTAAGACTCTGTCTGATAGTTTGGCTAATTCTCTCCCAGTTTTATTCGTGTTATAAAGGATTCCGATATCTATATTACTGATGTTATTTGTCCCCAATATCCTGCATAAGAATCTGAGGCCCTTCGTATTGAAGTATATATTTACGTGATGATGTCCGAGCCTAACTTGGTTTCACTTCCGTACAACAGAGTAGAATTTACACTAGCATTGAATATACTAAACTTGGTTCGTCGAGTTTGGTTTCTTCATTCTAATTGTGGTTTTTCAAATGCCCCGCGCTCGATTCTTTTCTTTACGCCTGATTCCGTGACGTGATTCGTTGTCACTATGCAATGTAAATAGTAGAAGCTATCTTCTTACTGGTTTGACCTTGTGACACAATATTACCGTTGCTTATCGGTTGTAAATTCTTATGATATTAGTTGTCTTGATATTTATCTCAAGTCCAACATTGCTCGCTAATCTTTTCCAGTTTTGCGCTTGCATGTTGGATATCCTTTTGAGAGTCTGAAAATAATGTTAGCACCACAACCAAAAGTCTCGAATAAGTGTGAAAGACTGCATGTAATTGCTCTTCTCTTTGAACAGGCTTAACTCATGATAGCAACCAGTACTATGGTGTATAGCTGATGAGATAGTTGAAAGCGTTTTTGTTTTACTCCAGTGTTTATCAGAAATGGTTGTATGATACTGTCGTTCTGAAGAACAGCGAGTACTTAATTTCTTTTCAATGTTTTTGATATGGCAGTTAGTCTGGTATAGCTTAGGTTAGGTTGATGTGGTAGCTTTGATACCAAAGCCCACTTAAGCACATAGAGTGACCTGTTTAGACGCCACGGGTAAGTGCAGTCCCAGTACTGTCCCAAGTTCCACCACACTCATCGATTAAGTTGATCGGCGCAAAGACTTCCTCTGGCATAATATTGAAAGTTTTCTACAGTACAGGGGAGTATATCCATCTAGTTATTGAGGTCCTATTTGAACGAAAATCCAACTCCATCGAGTGGACTTTCCTCTACTCTATTGCCTTGAAACCAACGATTATAATGCTCTTCAGCCGTTGCAATTTTTCAAGGCATCACTTTTCAATAACTGGGTAGATAGGTTGAAGGAGAGGAGACCAACCCTGCGCCCTATAGGCATACGCCTAAACCACCAAGTAGGCGTTCACCATTAGGTCTAGCATCTCAACTTTCTATAGGAAGTTTTCCTAAACCTTTTTTAGTGCAGGGTTCGGTAGTTTAAAAAAGCTGGCTAATGAACGAAATAATTTAAGAATTCCTGGTAGCCTTTCTTACTGCCAGGCTGATGTGCTATGGGGCCGTAAAAGTTTCAGCTGTGGTTGCAATGTGTCGTCTGACATCGAAGTTTTTCTTTCTGGTTGCTCTACATACATAACATAATTGGTCATTACAATCCTTCAGTCAGGATCCTAGTTTCTTACACCACTTAAGGACGTTATGAACGTTCTCACACCACTTATATTGTGCGCGTTAATTTTATACATGAGTGGCGGGACCAACAGTTAAAAGCCGACTCCGAACAATAAATTGTATGAGAAACTTTTCAGGGCAATTTTATTTACTCTCTCTCTCTCACTCAGAGCTTTTGCCAGAAATCAGCTGAGAGGCAGTTACCGAAGAAATATTTTTTCGTATTTCATTTTGTTGGAGAGGTCTGATCGGGGGGTTTGAGCCATGGCCTCACGTCTAATAAGCCAATAAACTACCTACTTGACTACTTGCGCTACACTTATTAAAAAAATTAAAAATAGCTTTGAAAAAAGGTTTTTAAAATTCATCACTTTCACATCTCATACATTTAAGCGATATTTTTATCGCTTTTATTAAAATTCGTAGCAAAATGTTAGCGAAAAAGTAATTTTTTTCATTGAAATCAAACAAAATATGTACATATCTTTGCGATCCTTTAGGTTTTTTATCTTTTCCATAATATTTCTCTTTGTGTCTTCACTCTCCTACTACATATGTATATGAGCGTGCATTTGATGAATATACATTATCCTTTAACACGCATGGGGCAGACTCGATAATCTAAGATGGATTTCGTTACATATTCCATTCAGTTTTTCGCCTTTCGCCTTTTTCCTTTTCGACTTTTTTATTTTTTCGTTTCGTTTTGGCCTATAACATTAAGAAAATTTTCTTTCCAACATTCATTTATGCGTACATATATCTTCTGGCACGATTTCTTGGTGCTTGGAGCAGGAGTTGGAGAAATCTTATGGGTGTGTTTCATTCAAACGTTGGGTGGCCTCCTCTGGCATACATTTATTTGTACATTGAACGTCGTAATAATGGACATTGACAGCAGGCGAAACTACGAAACTACTTGATATGTACAGACATATGTACATATGTACTCACATACATATGTACAATTTTTAAGCGTATAAATAATAAAATGCTTGTATTTTGTATGTGCGAGTATAGCAAAACACTTAAATGCGTTTCCATCATTTTGGTTTCTTTTCGCTTTACTTTCTTACGAACTTCAAATCAAATGTTATGGGCCCCAAAATGCGTAGTCGTGTAATGTTGTTAGTGTTGTTGTAGTCGGACAAAGATAAATAACTTTTCTTTTCTATTTTAAATGGTAAATGAAGAAGGCAACTAAAGAAAGGGCAAAAAAAAACCTTTAATGTATGCGATTTTCTGATGGATATTTACGCAAAACATGACAAATTTATATTCTAATATGGATTTGGTATTCAAAACCAAAACAACAACACTCACCATTTCAGTTTAAAGCGAAAAAAAGGGCGTTTCACGTTAAACCTGCAAAAGGATTTCAATGTTATCATAGAAATACTTTCTAATGTTTATGGTGGGGCACTCTTTCTCACTCTGTCCTCTCTCTCTCTGTTTAGACGTTTACTTAAAGAAAACTCCATGTCAAAAGCAATTTAAACAATAAATGAAATTACAATACGAGCGATATAATATTCAGATTATAATCACACTTTAAGCCATTAAGCAATAGATTATGGGTTGTATTAAGGATAGGATAGGATAGGATTTATTGAAAACGTTGTAATATTTTACAAATCAAATAAATGTGGTTTTAATTATGGCCCCAACCAGACAAGAAAATAATATCATTCTTTGAAAGCTTTAAAGGCTAATCGTTGTTTTAATAGCATTTCCAGTATTTCGTAATATTTCGAAAAAACTGTTATGACGTCACCGTACTCTAGTAGGTGGTGTGTTGGCTTATTAGACGTGAGGCCACGGTTCCCAGGTCAGACTCCTGGCCTTCAGTAGCATGTACAAGGGACTTAAATCCAATAAAATCTAGTACCGCTGTAGCACAATTTTTCATTGTCCCATTTATAAAAACACTAGCTGTACCATGCGCGTGTTGCTGCGCCACCAACTAAAATAAATTTAAAGGAAAGACATTACACAAATGTCCAATTAATTTTGAATCATTTTATTGATTCTGTTTCCCGTTGTCCTGATGATTCAGATGAACGGGCCTGAGTAGTACGCATTCGATCAGTTTCTAAACTCTCTCCTCGTTGTTCAAGTGGTTCAAGCGAACGGGTCTCAGCGGCATATACTCGAAGATTTTTCAGTCTCAATGCTCGTCTGATTCTGAGGCTTGTAATGCTCTTTTCTTCCGTGCTTGAGGTGTAGGTCGACCAATTGCTTGTCATTCATTTTAGGTAATTTTCAGTGGCGCCACCTATCGGATATTGGTCATACCAACTTAGAAACCTTCGTCGGCTCATGCGTAGCAACTTTGCTAAAGATCATAACATGATCAAATGCATAGTTTACGATTCTATAAGGTACATACAAACAAACATTCATTTTTATATATATGTATAGACTATGGGAGGTGACAGGCCCACTATAGCCAATCCGCCCATTTTGTTCATATATACGTCAAAGTCGTTCATACAAAATTTGAGGACTCTAGCTGTTGCAGTTTATGAGATATGAGACATTAAATACTTATTAGGTATGTGGGCGTGGCACCTCGCCTATTTGAAATTTTAAAATAAAAAGGAGCCTATAGCTCCTTCCAGACACACAGGAAGGTACTGTTAAAATTTCAAGAAAATCGGTCCAGCCAGTTTAGCCGTCTATAGACTTCAAACAAACAAACAAACCCACAAACAAATAAACACACATTCATTTTTATATATAAGAAGAATAAGATATACTAGTCACTCTGCCTGTATCTGGTCAGTAAATCATATCTCTGAAGGAAATCTTTATATTATAAGGGCAATGTACCGTGCGATAATTACTAATTTTTTTTTGCCCAAAATGCAAGCGTTGGTCGAAATTCCAACAAAACGATGCAACATGCCCTAGAAAACTCTTTGTGATGGGGCCATTAAGAGGTGAATTTGATAAGCAATTAATTTCACGTTTTAGAGCATTCACTGGAGCATTTTCACTACCTACTAGACTACTCCCACTTCAGTCGCTTCATCAAAGAGCTAAGTGACCTAATAAATCGAGTGTCTGTGTACCTTGTACAGAACTTACTAGAATTTTGAGAAATGCATTTCGCCATGAGACTTTTTAATAAAAGTGAACCTAAGGCCTATTTAGTATTTTAAAAGAAAAAGTATTCTTTTATATACGGATGGGTGAAGAACATATTTGAAAGCAGGAAGGAGAAGTATTTTTTGGTCCTCAAGTGCAACATTTCCAATCCCATTACATTGGCTTTCACGCCTCTGATGGGGCCACAACATTTCTGTGGAGTGGGAAGAGTAGTTTGAAAAGATATATTTTCTAGAAAGAGAAGTTAGAGATAAGCAGAGACTTTTCGCAATCCAAATGGCCTTGAAGCAATCTAAACTTCTCTGGGGTAATTACAATATAAGTAGTTTTGATAGGAATAACTTGAGATTAGGCTAGGTTAGAGGACGTGTACTTGTCAATTAAGGCAAGTACAGTACCCAGAGGTCGAATTGACCAGTTGTACAACGTCCTAGTTTCTCACACCACTTATGTTGTGATTGTTAATTTTATACATGAGTGGTGGGACCTACAGTTTAAAGTCGACTCTGAACGACAGATTTTTGAGAAACTTTTTCATGGCAATTTTATTTACTCTCAGAGTTTTTGCCAGAAATCTGCTGAGAAGAAGTCGCCGAAGAAATACTTTTTGTATTTTGTCTTGATGTCTGTCCTGGGGCTCGAACCCTGGCTTTACGTCTAATAAGCCAACACACAACCTACTAGACTAAGGCGACTTCTTGAGGTTAGTAACTGATCTTTTAACAAGGCAATGTAATCCCAAAGTACACTTGTTCAGAATGAGGATAATCTCTTACCCAATATGTAGATTCTGTGAAGATGAAACAGAATCATCAGAGCACATACATTAAATATGTAGGATGTGGACGACCATACTCAGAAGGAAACATCTGGAAGTATATCAAGTGATGTGTAAGTGATCGGGCACGTAATCATTCTTGTTGACACCGTGCAGCACTCTGAAGTTTGTAAGGGCAGTAGGTATAGAGGATGTCTCCTCTAGGGGTATAAAATGCAAAAATGCATTTTATATAATGAGTATAATTTTTTGATAGAAACACATTTCCCCTACAGCACGAAAATAGAAAAAAATCAATGATTTGTTCGCGGGCTTTTCTATATATAGCGAAATGATAAAGTTTACAGAGTACCTCTGACTGTGGCACATGCCACGAACAATCCGTAATTATACTGTTTAGGGATTTGCAGATTTCTGGCAAATACTCTGAGAGTAAAATTTTCCAAAAAATCTGTCGTTCGGAATTGACTTTAAACTGTATGTGCCGCCACTCATGGAGAAAATTAACACACACAACATAAGTGGTGTGATGAGAAGCTTGATCGTAATCCTGACTGAAGGAATTGTAATGAGTAATGAATTTCTACTTAAGTGTAGTTCTTTAAAATATTTTTAATTTGAATTATAAAATTTTTTTGTATAAAATTTTCGATTACAATTCTTTATGAAAGAAGAAAAGATGTTTGAGAATATAATTTAAATTTTACATTTGTTTGAGTGGTTAAAAAAGGGACAAATTTACTTATGCTTGCTTAACAACAAACTAAAAACCCCTTTCACTACACTTCACTCCCACTCCTACTCTCACTCCCACACCCGAATTTGATTATAAAATATAGAAAATCCATTAAATTTAAACAAAATAAAGTTTTTTTTTCATTTTTTTTACATTTCTTTTAATACAAGAAATTTACATGATTTGTTTGCGTGTGTGTGTGTGTGTGTGTGAGGGAAATTTTAAAATAAAATAAAAACTAAAACTAAATTCATACGTACACTTGTATTTAAAATCTAGTTATTAAAAGAAAGAGGGATAGAGAGCGAGAGAGAGAGAAAGAAAGTAGAAAAGAATGACCATAGATGTATTAAAAGTAAAAGAAACTTATGTTATACATATGTCCTGTAAAGCAATACAAACAAACAAACAAATAGACTTACGTACATACGAGTTGATGGGGTTTCAAATATGAATTTTAAAAAGAAAAATAAAAAAACAAAATGAGAGAAAAAAAGAAATTGCTCTCGTAATACAAATATATTATGGAAAAGTTAAGAAATTTCTAGCCTACACACACATATATATGTAGGCAGACAATTACAATTTAAATGGAAATGTAAGAATAAAATAAATATGAAGATGGAAATGAGTATGAGAAGGCAAATAAAAATGGACACAACAGAACAGAACAAGACTTAAGCTTTTTCCAAAAAGGTAGAAATTTTCAAAAAATATTTTCCAAACTTCTATTACATTTTCACCATCTGTAACCAAAGAAAAAGGAAAGCAAAACAACAAAAAAAAAAAGAAGAAAAAACGAATAAAAGGGATAAAATTTTGAAATTATTCACAAGTGTTGTAAAAGTATGTGTTTATGTTTAAAGTCCCTTTTTTATGCGTGTGTGTGTGTAGTTTGTTTGTGAAAGTATTTGTAAGGGTATTTGAAATATGTACATACGTACATATGTATGTATATGTTGGTAATAAGTATGCGTATTGCTAGTGTGTGTGTGTGTTTGTAACAAAAATAAAATATAATTTGAATTGTTCATACGTATAGGATTTCAATTCATTTTTTGAAATCCATTTCAAATTGTATAAATTTTATATTGTTAAAGTTTTTGTTGTTGTTACTTTTTGCCTTACATTTACTGTTAGACTAGTTGTGTATGATATACACACATAAGTTGTGTATATATGTATAAGTGTGTGTGTTTTAAAATATTATAAAAGTCAAAGTAAAATTTAGAGAGAATTGAACAAACACTTATTTATACAGTTACAAACATATATACACATACATACATACATACATACAATACCATACACTTGCATTAGTTTTAAGAAAAAGGTTTCTCTATATTTTTTAATGTATGTACGTACATACATACATTCACACATCCATACATACTTACATGTGTACATGTATAAGTATGTATGTATGTATGTATGCAAGTGGGTGTCTGGCCTAAGTGTATAAGTAAGTAGTAAAGGATATTTGTTTAAAGAATGATTTGATATTTTATTTTCCTTAGGCCACACACACGCACTCTCACTCACTCAATCACAAAGTGAAAGAGAGCAATTGGAAAAAAGGCCAAGAAGAAAAAGAGTGAGTCTTGCGAGGTTATTGTAAAAATGGTTTGGCATAGATTTACATAAATCCATATGCAATGTACATTTATTTTATATTGGCATGCACACACACCGACATACATACATACATACGAGTATATACATACATACAGACACTTGAATGTTTATAAGCAATACCCATCAGTTTTAGTTATTTTGTTTGAAAGCAAGCAAGAAAAAAAATAAAAGAGAGTATTGGTATAAAAACCCAACAACAGCAACAACAATAACAATAATAGCAACAACAAAACCATACAACAACAATTACAATTTCTATATAAAATATATTAAAAAACTTGAATTTGAAATGGACTCGTCGCCAAACTACTTACACTTGCACAAACTTAAAGGAGAATAATGTTTACTTAACTCCCTCAATTTATATGCTTATATGTACGTACTACATACATACATACATACACACTTAGATTTATAAAGAAATAAAAATTATACTGGACATTTGGTCTCTCACATACATAAACACACACACCCACACCCACACACACTCGCATTGTGAAATACATAAAGATTTTAGATTTGATGCATGTTTTCTTTCTTTTTTATTTCTTCTTGTTGTTTTTTATTTACAATACATATATACAATATATTAATATTAATATATACATATGTGTGTGTGTGTATATGTGTGTTAGTATCTTTAAGAGAATATTAAAGTACTGGTTTAGGTTTTTCTCTTGTTTGTTTACTATTATTGTTGTTGTATTTTGTGTTGTTATTGTATATTTTAAGGAAAAATCCATCTTATTACCATATTGTAGTAAGAAAGTAAGAGAATAAAAGAGAAGAATAGTCTGTTCTATGTTATATGTGCGAAAATTTTCATACGTGGCAAGGCTGAAAAGTTTAAGGCACATTGAATTTACGAGAATATGAAAAAGATGAATACAACTATAAAAAAACAATAACAATTCAACAGTGAGATTCTAGAAGTTGCCAAACCAAAAATAAATAAAGATAATTAAAGCAATAGTTAGTTGTTGCAGTTGGCAAATGGAAAAAAAACAGGGTAGTCTTGACTGTGAAGTTTTTAAATGTGATCTTGGAACAAAGAAAATTTTCAAATTTTTCTATATCAAATTCTAATCCTCGAAAGAGGAAAACTACTCGTTTTTAAAAAGTAATGTAACAATATTTTGAATATAATAATTTACTTAATTAATTGTCAATATGGGAAATTATTTCTTTGAGTTTATTACGGAATGAATTGTAATGTATTTGAAAAGAATTGAAATGACACACAAATATTTTGCCATAATAAAATTGCTTCGTAGTCCACTGGGTAGCCTGTTGGCTTATTAAACGTGAAGCCATGGTTCAAACCCCAGGTCATGCATCAAAACGAATTACGAAAAAATATTACTTCGGCTACCTCATCTCGGCAGTCTTCTGGCAAAAACTCTGAAAGTAAATACAATTGCCATGAAAAGTTACTCAAAAATCTGTGATCCAGAGTCGACTTTAAACTGTAGGTCATGTATAAAATTAACACACACAATGTGAAAACACACATACATACATAATTGGTCATTACAACCCTTCAGTCAGGGTTACGACCTAGTTTCTCACACCACTTATGTTATGTGTGTTAATTTTATACATGAGTGGTGCGACCTACAGTTTCATGGCAATTTTTATTTACTCTCAGAGTTTTTGCAAGAAATCTGCTGAGAGGAAGTCGCCGAAGAAATACTTTTGTACTTTGATATCTTGCCTGGGGCTCGAACCCTGGCGCCAACACACTACCTACTATACTATGGCGACTTCAATGTGTGAAGCGAGGTAGTAATCCTAAGTGAATAGTTGTAATGACCAATTAAGTAAGTATGTAATGAAATTGTTTCAAATTTGAATTTTAGGTAGAACTTTCCTCTCAAAAATTCCCTTTAAGGCAACCTAGGAAGCGCCATCTTCGCATATTTTTTTTTACTTTGTTGCAGTATCCTTAATCAGAGTTTTTCGGCTTATCAGCAGATTATTCTGCTTTAGCATAGCTTAGAATAATAGAATTACTGTCTTGAAACAACGCACTTTATGAAACTGCTTTGGGTGTAATGTTAAGGTAACTGTGCTCATTGCATTTTACTCGTTCACAACAAGATTAATATATTTTAATTGGTTCTAGTACAATAGGGTTGCCATCTTTCGTTATCAATAAATACTCTAAATTCTCTATTCCACTTATTAAACGAACAGTTATAAAATTTATACACGTGTTTTTTAAACGTCAGAGTTAATTGAAAATGTATTTCCAGTAGCGCCATCTGTGCATTAGCCCACTAACGTTAGTCCATAAATAAGACACTTTACTGTACACAAATTAAGCAAATCTTTAATACACTTCTTTTTGTTAAAAGCGTATTAAACTTACAATCTAAGTTTTTCCTAACAACCCTCGTGCATTTATTTATTTCACATGCATATATATATTTTCGACAAGTGCTAAATTCTTCATGTACATCATTTGAGCATAACTATTCAAACGTTCTATTATTTTTATTATATTTTCTTTAGCACTTGAAAAACTGCTTTTCTTACACCACTCTCCTGTCACCACTCCACCACTCCTGCCAACATCTCCTTCAACTGTGTTTTAGTAGTAAAAGGCTGACTGAAAAACCATTTCAATTCAAAACAAATAAAAAAAAAAGTACAGACAAACCAACAATAACAACAAAGAGAATATTTACCAACTACTTATACAATATATTGTAGAAGACAAAAAGAAGAGAAAGAGAGAGAGAGCAATACTTCATCCTTTATTTTTGCATTGATATCCTTTAAGGATATTCAGTCTGATGTTTTTTGTTTTATTTTTGGAATTTTACTTGACCCTGTCTTACAAACATCTTTACTGCTCCTCAACCTCTCTCTCTCTCTCTCTGTCTTTGCCTCAAAGTTGTCATACTCAACTCTAACAAGGAAGAATTGTTCTTGTACACATACAAAGATATCTTTAAGTAAGCATGTGTGTATGCAAGTGTACATGCATGGGCATACACATTCGTTGTATGTGTGAGTATGAGTTGAATGGTAGAGTATGTATGTATATATGTATGGTATTTGTAATATCCCTTTTTAATGGATGAATTATTGCCCAACATTCGTAAGTAATAAGTAAGAAGCAGAAGAAAAAAGATGAAGCAATAGAAGCAGAAGTAGAGGCCGTGTAGGTGCGTTGTATTAAAATTTATTTTATTTCTTTATATCCCTTTTATTTCAAGATATATTTGTTGTTGTTGTTGTTTGTGTGCGTCTTCTCAAATCGATTGTTGTTTGCATTTCATTTGCACAAAGTGTTTCTCGTTGCTTTATTTTATTTTATTTTTGAAATATGCGTAGTTTTCTCTGCTCACACATATAATAATAAGTACTCCCCGTATACATTTTATTTTTCATTTCTATTTCCATTTCCATTTCTAGTTTTTTTTTTATTTCATTTTATAAGTAATGTAAACTCACGCTCATATTCCTTGCAATGTATTGCTGGCCATCTAATGTTTAAAAGCAGTTTCCTAAGCAGAAAGGGTGCTCAGGTTTTTAAGATTTCATAAAAAAAATTTGTTTTTTCTTTTTTAAATGATCGAAGGCAAAATGAAAAAATAGGGCGTTGGTTACTTAACATATGAAAATTTATACAATTCCATCCATTCAAATACAATATAATTTATTGTAATAAATATTGATTTATAAAAATGCTACTCTCTAGGCAGTTGATATATGCATACATATGAGAATATTTTCTAAAATTCAAAAAGATCTCCAAAAACTATACGATGAGAAATGTATACTTTTTTGCGCATTTTCTCAACGAATTTTAATTTTTATTAATTAAAAAAAAAATTTTTTTTCTGTACTATGATCCTTTTTTAATTTAAAAAATTTAATTTTCATTTCAAATCGAATTCAAATTGAATTTATTTACCTTTCCGGATTAGTTATGAACTTTACATACATAATTGATCACTACAAACCTTCAGTCAGAATTACGACGTAGCTTCTGGTTTTTATTCCTTTAAGGATAAGATTGTCATAAATAAGATTGTCATAAATCATCTCTTCCCCACCTTCTAAATAATTCTTTGCATTATTTTAATATCATTAATCAAGTTTTTCAAATTGAGCAAATCTAGTATGATAGGGCTGCCAACTGTAGTTATCTAGAAACAATGTACCGGGACTTTTATTTACTTACTTACTTAATTGGCCATAATAACCCGATTAACGGATTTCGGCCTGCCGCAACACATCTTTCCAGACGCCTCTGCTTCTTGTGCGCCTACGCCAGTTGATCACACCAATCGATGACAGGGCTCCCTCGATTTGTTCCTTCCAACGGATACAAAGTCGTCCTCTTCGCCGACTTCCGCAGATCCCCGCATCAAATACCCGTCTCGCCGGAGCATCTTCCTCCATTCGAATGACATGGCCGAGCCAGCGCAGCCGCTGGATGTTAATATGCTGTTTATGTCGTTGAGGAGCTCATACGGCTCACTGTTCAATCTCGAATACTCTCAAGGCTGCTGTATCGGTGACCGGGACTTTTATCTGCTAATTCCTAATCTTACCCAAACGTTAGCGTTGCCCCTAGCCTTCTAATGCTGTTTTTTAATGTCCCCTGGATCTTTAGGAGCTTCTAGAATGTGTTTTTAGAAAACGGGAATATTATGAAATTTTTTCGAATTATCACTTGATATCACATTCATACTATAGGGTGTGCATACGAACTAATAGTTCAGTGGGTAAGAGGGTAGCTTAATAGCTTACTAGACGAGAACTCATTGAATTCAACTCACCATTTGAGATTTCGAAAACAACATTGCCAATCTTCTGGCAAATGCTCAAACAGTAAACAAATTTCCATGAAAATGCTTCTGAGGTCTATTTTACGAATTTGATATTAAACTGAAAGTCTTGGCAATCATGAGCAAAATACATACAAAATATGCATAGCATGAGCGATAAATAAAGATGTGCGTAGTCTGAAGTTGTCGTAATATAACACAATACCTTTTGCTCAATTTTAGTTCTTTGCTTCAATCTGGTTAATTTTTAGTCAATGCCACCAGAGACATAGCATTACATTCCTTAGTCTCAATTAAATCCCTTAATTCACTATGCTTTGCAATGCTATGCATTTTCGTCAATATGATCCACTTTGCATTGCTCTTGGCTTTAATGGAAATTCGATTCCTTAAATTTTGTTCACTTTTAATACATGTCGCGCAATCAAATATCGAACTTCTTTGTGTAATCAGCATTCTTCAAACAGTTGATAAATGTTTGGTAAAGAATTTCTTGTGTCCTGGTCTTTATCAATTTTTTCAGGCTTTCGATCGATCACAATAAGAAGAATCTTTAACATGAATATTAAGAAATCCAAACTGAATGAATTGTTTTGCTGTTTTGCTAGTTTTAGAATCAGCTTTGTAAACTTTAAAAATTTTTTGTGCAGTCAATCACACATTGTTTACATACATATACATATGTACATACATAATTGGTCACTACAACCCTTCAGTCAGGATTACGACCTAGTTTCTTACAACACTTATGTTGTGTGTGTTAATGTTATACATGAGTGACGGGACTTACAGTTTAAAGTCGACACCGAACGACAGAATTTTGAGAAACTTTTCATGGCAATTTGATTTACTCTCAGAGTTTTTGCCAGAAATCTGCTGAGAGGAAGTCGCCGAAAAAATACTTTTTGTATTTTATTTTGATGTCTGGTCTGGGGCTTGAACCATGGCTGTACGTCTAATAAGCCAACACACTACCTACTAGACTACGGAACATTGTTTGCTTATCTATAATTGAAAAGCACAGGACGTGGTAGTGTGGTAGGTAATGTGTTGCTAGGAAGACGAGAGTCTGTCGTTTAATCAGGCGTATCGAACAATACGAAATACGAAAGAAATATTTCATTAGGCCACGTACTGTCAGTAGTCTTCTGTCAAAAATTCTGAGAGTAAATATAATTGCCATGAAAAGTTTCTCCAAAAATCTGTCGTATAGAATAGACATTAAACAATAGGTCCTACCACTCATAGGTAAAATTAACACACACAACATGAGTGGTGTGAGAAGCTGAATTGTAAGCTCCAAAGTGTGGTGGCTATCCTGTTCTTATTATGGTTGGGGGTACAACCATTATACAGTTTTAGAAAATTTTCCATTAATTTTGTTTGTTTTTTTTTTGTCTAAAATTCAAACATAATTAATTAATTAATTAGAAACATGTACGTACAATGTACATATGACCAAACAGTACAAACGTATACGTTAGAATATTTTTGTTGTAGTTTAGCGTTTTTTTTTTCAATATTAAAAACAACAACAATAACAAAATCTAATTATTATTATTTCCATCAATAACTATTATACCCGATAAATCTAACAGTCAACGAAAATGTATGAAAAAAACGACAAAAAGTAACACAATAAATAATCAAAAAACTTTATTTGTTATAATTATGATGGCAATGGCAATGTGAGGATGGCACACCTAGATTTTTGCATATGACGATTGACTGACTCACAGACTTACAAACTGACTCTCCCCTTTTTTTTCGATACGTTTTATACGAATTATTAAAAACAAAACAATCATCATCATCATCATCCTCATACCATACCACACAACTCATACTAATACTCGCTGCTACCAACAACTGTCGTTCACTCTCTCCGTTTACTGTTTTCATACTTGGAGAATACGTTATAAACATTAAAACAAATGATGTATTAAAATAATATTAAAACAAAAAACTATGTGTGTGTGTGTACGTATGTATGTGTGTAAGATAGGGTGAGTAGTACGCTAAATATTTATAATAATTGAAGGATATTTCATCAATAAAAACAAAAGCTGTTGTTGTACACATCATTCAAACACATACCCGTTACACACTAACGAACATGTATGGACTCTCCTTTTACTTGCTAGCTTGTTTTTTAGGAAAAGAAAAAAATACGCACACACACATATACACATTTGGTATGCAGAGAATAATACAATAAAATAAATTATACTCCACAGTGTTTTTAACGGCAAAGTGAGAAAGAATTAGAACAGAGAGAGAGAGAGAAAGCGAGAGTAAGTACACTTACATATTATGTTATACAATTGATAAAGTAATAAAAACGGCTGGCTGACTGCCACGCTGCCTCCACTGTCTTTTCAATATTATTGAACACTCTGCACAAACATATACAGCCATACAAATAATAAAAAAATATAAAGAATGTGTGTGTATAAATGATTTGTATGTCATGCCATAGAAAAAAAATAAAATAAGAAGTATTAGTAGGAGAACAACACATTCTCTCATGATGTATTTGTAATAATACAAGAGTATGTTTTGATATTTTACTGTATTAGTTGTAATAGAGAGAGAGCGGGTAGCAGTGCCAGCTAGAGTAATGATGGTAGCTGAGAATATTAGTATTGTTCGTTTGCTTTATTAATATTATTTGTGAGAGTGCGAGCTTTGTTTAGCCTGTGTACGTTTATTTATTATTATTGTTGTGTGTGTGTGTGTGTGCAATACTTATTCACGCACATTTCGCATATAATTTAGGCAATGACAGCTTTTCTAGTGCTTATTCTCGCATACAAATACAAATGCAGATTTCAACTAAAACGCATATACCCCCCCCCCCCCCCTAACAATATAAAGTAAAATTACAGTTGGTAGAAACTAATTAGTAATTTGTTTTTTGTTTACCACGGTTTTCAAATGGTTTGAAAACATGAAAAGTTGAACACAAACTATCTCCTTAACTTAACTTACTTAACACGTTGATTGCCACGGCAATTTTCAGAAAACTTGCAAAAAAGGACAATTTGAATTTTTTTAACGTTAGTGAGTACGAGATAATTCGTAGTTTGGCGCCCTAGAAGGAACCGCAATCTACGAGTGATCTCGTAGTCGGCAGTCAACGTGTTAACTTATTTGGTTATTACAACCTTTTAGCCAGTATTGCAACCTAGCTTTGCACACCACCCATGTCGTTTGTGTTCAAACAATTTAAAGTCAACTCCGACCAAGGGATTCTTTGAAGACTTTTCATTATTTGCTTACTCTCAGAGGTTTTACAGGACGAGATATGAAAAAATATTTTATCGGCGAGTTCCTTTCAGCAGTCTTTAGGCAAAAGATTTGAGAGTATAAAATTGCCAAGAAAAGACTCTAACCAAGCACCGTCTTTACTTTCTTAATATTTGTTCGTTTTATTTTAATTCCTTTAAACAAATTTTTGCAGCTAAGCAGGCAATTGTCTAACTGTATCAATTTCTCGTTATTGAGACCTACTTTTTCTTAAAAGGTGGTCGTTGCTGATGTTATCTTCTTTAGGAAATGAAAGTACAATTAATATACAACCCGAGGGTCATGCTTTCCATATAGAAAATCAACAAGACTCCAGAGAAAAGTTTCAGTCAAGTATGACAGCAAATGCAGGATTAAGAATTTCTACCTCTTCACGGCAAGAACAGGCCAGTGACAAATGTTGTGAAAGATATTTCTTCTTTTCAGACTCACAACTCCCTTAGAATTCTTCCGAATTCATGTTTATTGGCTTGCCTTTCCACAAAACAGCTATCCATGAAGATGACAATAGTTCTATAAATGGCCATGCGATTTAAGAACAAAAGTGGACCTCTTCATGAAGTCACCGTAGTCTAATAGGTAGTGTGTTAGCTTATTAGACGTGCGGCCAGGGCTCAAACCCTTGGTCATACATCACCAACAAAGTGAAATACAAAGAAATATTTCTTCGGTGACTTTCCCTCAGCATATTTCTGGTAAAAATTCTGATAGCAAATAAAATTGACATGAAAAGTTTCTAAAGAAATCTGTCTTTCGAAGTCGTCTTAGAATTGTAGGTCACGCTACTCATTTAAAAATTAACACACACAACATAGGTGTTGTGAGAAGGTTTAGGTTTAGGTTAGAGGACGTGTACTTGACAAGTACAGTACCCGGAGGTCAAGTTGACCCCTTGTACAAAAACGTCCTTTAAAATGGTGTGAGAAACTAGGTTGTAATCCTAGCTGAAGAGTTGTAATCACCAATTATATTTGTATGTAGTTGTGGTCTTTTTATTCATACAGTAGAGGCTAAGAATATTCCACGTACCTTCCTACCAAAATACCCGAAATGGAGCGTAGAATACTGAGTTTAACTTAGACAATCGGAATACCTATGCCCTCTATTATGTCCGAGATTTTGAGCACTTTACCAGCATTCGCCAATTGATAAGCAATGCTACTCCCTATGATGTCTCCATGTCCTGCAGCGCATATAAAACTTTCCTTTCAATGATCCGAATTTTTCTTGGAATATCCCCTGTTCGATGACTTTTTCTGCTCAATGAATTTCTATTTTTTTTTATTTTTTTAATTTCTAATCATTTTCACCCAATTGTTAATGGTTTTCGGTGTATGTGTGAAAATCTACAATGACATGAAGGTTAAAATGGGCGCTTTGTGTAGCAACGAGTGCAGCAGAGTGAGCGAGGAAATTATTGTATATGTTAGCTGGTCCGCCGCTTGGTCGATTGGTTTGTTAGTGAAATAAATAGTATGGTAGTATGATTATGATGATGGGTCATGTCATGATGGTCCTTTTCAACGTTTTTGATCTAAACACACATACTTACATACATGCTTACACACTTCAAAACATTTTAATGTATGGATTGTTTAGACAATACATTATACTCAGCACACACTGACGCACACAAACATATACAGATAGATGTACACCATAACCAACCATTTATTTCTCTACATGTACAGAAACATATAGGCACACGTACATACATACAGTGGCTCCATCGCATAATCGGACAAGCATTAGTCTGATATGTATGTGCTTAAAACTTAAAAAGAAAATATTAAATATATGTTTTTTTTTTTGCTTTTACTTACACTCTACATTACAGCCTTTTAGATTAATAAAAAAATAACAACAGTTTTCATGATAATGGTAATATTATAAAGAAAAAGAAAATTAACTCAATTTTTTGCGCTCAACGCATAATCGGACAAAGAAGAGCACCATTGCTAAAAACGACGAAAGAGAACAATTAATAGTTTGTGGCATATCCTCTGTTCTCAAGAACGGCCTCTAAACGTTTTAGAATTTATTTTTATCAAATTGTAGCATACCTCAGTTCCACTCTTCCAGTAAAGCCGCCTTAAGCTGATTCAAAGTTTTAAATTGTTGTTGGTATACTCTTCTAGCTAATTCTTCCCAAAGATGTTCAACTACGTTGAGATCTGGGCTTTGTGCAGGGGTTTCTATAAGTTTGGGGCAATTATGGATCTACCAAAGCTTTTCCACACCCGAAGTTTGCTCGGGATCATTGTCTTGGTAAAAAGCAAAATCATTCGCAATGCCTAATTTCTCGGCACTTTGCTTTACATTTTCCTTCAAAATGTTGAGGTAGCCAAATTTGTTCATTTTACCATCAATAAAATGCAAAATGACCACCCCAGCACTCGACATGCAGCCCCAAACCATAACCAAACCTCCTCCATGCTTAACACTAGCTTTTGTATTTTGAGGATTACATTCTGCATTTGGTTTACGCCACACAAACATCTTGCCATCTGATCCATGCAAATTGAATTTGCTCTCGTCAGTGGACAGAACCTTGGAACGAACAAAAACTATCAGCAAAAATGTATTTTAAGATATCTTTACACCAAATTACCTTATTCCAAAAATCTTCTGTTTTAAGCAAATACTCTTTAGCAAATTTTATTCTCTTGTTTTTATTCTTAGGCCTAATAAATGGCTTTTTTTGGCAACTCTACCATAGTAGTTATATTTGTGCAATGTATTACGAATAGTATTTAAGTAAACATCTTTTCCACCACTGTTTTTTAAAGATATTTTTAGTTCTTAGGCATTGCGAATGATTTTGCTTTTTACCAGGACAGTGATCCCAAGCAAACTTCGGGTGTGGAAAAGCTTTGGTTGATCCATAATTGCCCCAAACTTATAGAAACCCCTGCACAGAGCCCAGATCTCAACGTAGTTGAACATCTTTGGGAAGAATTAGCTAGAAGAGTATACCAACAACAATTTAAAACTTTGAATCAGCTTAAGGCGGCTTTACTGGAAGCGTGGAAATCCATAGAACCTGAGGCATGCTACAATTTAGTAAAATCAATTCCAAAACGTTTACAGGCCGTTCTTGAGAACAAAGGATATGCCACAAACTATTAATTGTTCTCTTTCGTCGTTTTTAGCAATGGTGCTCTTCTTTGTCCGATTATGCGTTGAGGGCAAAAAATTGAGTTAATTTTCTTTTTCTTTATAATATTACCATTATCATGAAAACTGTTGTTATTTTTTTATTAATCTAAAAGGCTGTAATGTAGAGTGTAAGTAAAAGCAAAAAAAAAACATATATTTAATATTTTCTTTTTAAGTTTTAAGCACATACATATCAGACTAATGCTTGTCCGATTATGCGATGGAGCCACTGTATGTACATGAAAACACACATTTCGGGCATGTGTATAATAAGTTTTGGTTTTTGGAATAATAATGTATGGCGGCGGCGTTGTCGTCCTGCCAACACAATACAACCAACACCCGACACCCTGGATGAAATTCTATAACCAAAAATAACAACAACAACAGCAACAGCAGAAGCAGCAACAACAAATTTTAACTAAATTTATTGCAAATATTTCCTAAACAATGAACAACAACAACAACAGCAACAACAATAGCAATAGCAAATACAATACAACACATACAATACAAAATATAACGGCATTAACAACAACAGCAACAACATAAACAAATTGTATATTCAGTGAAAACGCGTAAAGAAGTAATTTTTCATTGTAAAGGTCTTTATAAACACATCCACACTTCATCAATAATGTTTGCATGTGTCTATCAGTCTGTTTGTCTGTCTGTCTGTCTGTCTGTATATCTAATTCATATGTGCGTACATAAGCACACATGTGCGGGTGTTTAATAGAAGGAACTATTGTGGCAGGCGGCATTCGTTCGTTCGATCATATGGTTGAGAAAATTAGACCGACCACCACCACCATACGCATTCGAAAACTAATCGAAGTCGTGGAAATTTGTAATGTTTTTGCAATAAAATTGAATTTATTAGAATTAATTAATAAACGTTATAAAATACAATTTACATACATGTACATACATACATACATATATAGAGTAGAAAAATATTTTAACAAAAATTATAAACATTTTTCCTTTAAAGGCTTAAAGTTAAAACAGATTTGCTCGCAATATTCTTTAAAATCATGACATTATTATTTCACTTTGGGTTAGAAAACTATTGTCTTATTATGAAAAAATTCCTTTATATTTAAGAAAAATTCAACGTCGAATTTTTTTTTTGCTATAAAACTATCGTCAAACTGTCTTCCAAATACATACATACATATATTATAAAATTTAATAATATCTATTCTGTAAAATTTATGAAAATTAAAATCATATCAAACTATCTTCCTCCTAAAAAATCTTTAATCATGTAACTTTTCCTCTAAACGTTAAAACTATCGCCTAACTATCTTCTTTATAAAACATTTCACAAACAATAATTTAAGTTAGCTTTCTTCTTGAAAACAAAAATAGAATAGAAGATAGATATCACGACTTGAATACAATAACATTCATACATAATTGGTCACTAGAACCCTTCAGTCAGGATTACGACCTAGTTTCTCACAGCACTTATGTTGTGTGTGTTAAATGTATACATGAGTGGCGGTAGCTACAGTTTAAAGTCGACTACGAACGACAGGTTTTTAGAAACTTTGTCATGGCAATTTTATTTTACTCAGAGTTTTTGCCAGAAATCTGCTGAGGAAGTCGCGGAAGAAATATTTTTTCATATTTCGTTTTGATGTCTGACCTGGGATACGAACCCGGGCTTTACGTCTAATAAGCCAACACACTACCTACTAGACTACGGCGATAATAACATTCATACATAATTAGTCATTAGAACCCTGCAGTCAGGATTATGACCTAGCTTCTCACACCACTGATGTTGTGTGTGTTAAATGTATACATGAGTAGCGGGACCTACAGTTTAAAGTCGGTTCCAAATGGCAGATTTTTTGAGAAACTTTTTCGTGGTAATTTTATTTTACCCTCAGAGTTTTTGCCAGAAATCTACTGAGCCGTAGTAGCCGAGGTAATATTTTTTCATATTTCGTTTCGTTTGAGATGTCTGGACTTGGGTTTGAATCACGGTCTCACGGCTAGTAAGCCAATACAATACCTACTACACTACGACGATTTCATGTAAATGTTTTCCGTGACTAAGCCATAGGTGGTCCATTCCACATTTGACACACGTTTTCCAGCATTTCAGCCAGTATCTCACCAAGGGCAGCTGTAGAAAGCTGGAATTGTTGGAATCTTATTTCTGTGTGCGAGATATTTTCCTATTCCCACAAAATATTGTCTACAGAAGTAGAATAATGTGATCTTGGCTGCCAATGACCTGCTCTAAAACGTGAGAGTAAGGCTAACTTCCAAAATGTTAGTTGCTCTGTGTTTGAACAAAGTATAGTGTTTCATAAAGCCGCTGTACAAAATGTTTACAATGTATTCTATTTCAAAACGTTGTCAATGTGTATTTTTAATGCAGTCAAAAAGCAATCAGGCATCGGATTTATAGTTGATGCGTTGTTTGCTAACTTTGCATGTCTACAAAATTTATATACCGTAGTAGAGCTGCATACAAACTTTGTATTGATACATTTTGGAAATCAGCCTAAATGCTCATCAAACTTATGGTAACACGCACCACCATCTTGTTTAAACCACATTACAAACAAGTTCAATTCTTAGTGTTTTGACTAGGGAAAGTTAGTAAACATTGCACGGTAACACTTACTACATAGACTGTAGGTTAGGTCGAAGTGGTAGCTTTGATTAGTAAAACACAATACGCAGAGCGGCCCGGTCTCTGTACTGATCGAATTCTATCAAACTCATTGGGGAAGTTAGTCAGCGCCAGTGCTGTAACTGTAACTTTGTGAATTTCATTGTTCTTGAAGAATAACGTCGCATCTTTCTGGGCGCATTAGCAGCTCTTGAATATTTTATGTATCGAATCATTAGGTTAGTTTAGGTTAGAGGACGTGTACTTGTCAATAAAGACAAGTACAGTACCCGGAAGTCGAATTGACCCATTGTACAACGTCCTTACAGAGGGAAGGATAATAGAGGGATTAAAAAGGAGAGGATGTAGGAAAGGGGAGAATGGGAAGTTGAGGAATTACACAGATAAGACACAACAAAAAGGGGAGGGAGCGACTACACTGAGCAAGTAATGAATCTGTGGAGAGCCTTGATGTCGGCTCTCGACACAGAATTCAAACTCTCAAAGAAGGCCCTGCCAAGGATCCTCAATCTAAATCTGCCAAGGGCTGGGCAGTTATAGAGGAGGTGTTCGATAGTCTCCAACTCCTCCTCATTGCAACATGCCCTGCAATAGTCCTGCTGGGATCTGGAACAGATCCCCGTCAGCGACCTAATCACGCAGTGCCCCGTGATAAATCGAATATCGAATCATTGAAATACCAACATTTCTCACCGGTCCAAAATACGATAACAAGGCATTCAACATATGTAAAGGGTGTTTTTTTATAGAGGTATAGTACTTTAAGTTGCAATAAAACAACGATGGATTATTCGATTGACATGAATTTTATTTATCCGAAAGATAATCTTGTGGCATTACATTTTAAATATGATTTCTGGCATATGACCGCCACGGCTGGCGCGGATGTAGTCCAATCTGGACGTCCAATTTTCGATGACTTTTTCCAACATTTGTGGCCGTATATCGGCAATAATACGGCGAATGTTGTCTTCCAAATGGTCAAGCGTTTGTGGCTTTACCGCATAGACCAATGACTTTACATAGCCACAGTACAGCGTCTCTGGGGATGCGAGTTATCAATAAGAGTAAACGTGGTGCGAAAACGTTCCACGGTTAATCGAATTAACTGCTCTGATGGACGATTTTGTCGACGATAAAATGGACGTAGTGCGCGATACGTTTTCCGCACGGAACCATTATTTTCGAAATAAAATTGCACTATTTGCAAGCGTTGTTCAGGCGTGAGTCTATTCATGATGAATTGCCAAACCAAACTGAGAATAAATCACTTGACAGCTGTTAAATCGGTCGCCATCTTGAAAAGTAATGCCAACTTAAAGTTCTATACCTCTATAAAAAACACCCTTTATATTCGTACGGCCGCATATCACGGACATTCCTTACACTGGAAAACCTAATCGCGAAATGCTCATCCGTTATTAACTACAACCGTTAAACACTCACTCTCTCTCTCTTTATTTTTGGGCAATTTAAGGCTGTATTTTATTTGTGATATTCCTGCCATTAATATTTATAAATTGTTTTTATTCCTCTAATTTTGGTGTTTTGTTTTGCTTCCTCTCTACAGAGAAATAAGAAAAATAAAGAGAGAGCAAGTGTGTACAGTATAACTCTTTAACACTACCACTACTGCTATAATGATAACGTTGTGTCTATGTGTATGTGGGTGGGAGAGTGGGTGTGGGTATATGCATGTGTGTGTTAACGTCATTATATTGATGATAATGATGACGATGATGTTGTTATTTATTTAAAAAAAATTTTAAGTTTTATATTATTTTTCTGGCCGGTCATATAAACATGCATACAAACGCTTTACCATAAGTACATACATACATATGTACATTAGGGTGGCCCCGTTTGTATGGAGAAAAATAAGGTATAGATGTTCCCAACTAAAATGAAAGCTTGATTCATTCTAAGACTACGTTTCTCAATTTTTTCGTCCTGGGGTCAATATTTGGTGAGCTGGATCAAAGGATAAAAAGGTCCTTCTTTGAGGTTTTTTGGTTTTTTATCATATTTCTTCCAAAGGAACTGTATATAAATTTGGTATCATATGAAAGGTCTTTAAGAGGCGCTTTCAATAGGTTATCAGAAATTTAAAAAAAAAATTTGAAAATTCAATAATTTTGAAAATTTCTGACAAAATTTTTGTTTTTTTTTTAATTTTTAACTAAATTGTTGAAATTTTTTGATTATAAAGACCATGTAATTTAACCAAAATGGTTTTTTCCGTTTTTCAAAATTCAATCTAGTTCAATTTTTTTTTTAATTTTTTTAAACCTAATTTCTTCTCTATCTGACAATCTCTGTTAACTCAATTCATATATGTAATGGGCATCAAAGTAACGCAAATTTTATAAGCTTTCCATTTATGTATAATTTATTTTGTTATACAACGAATATTTCAATTTAAACCAAAACATTTGCGATACATCCCGCTATAATGTAATTTTCGTGTTATTCCGTAATAATAATAATAATTTTTTTAATGTTGGTGTTGTTTGTTGTTTATTTTTAAAGTAATGAAGAAATTGTATTAAACCAATGATAACTATTAAATTTAAAGCCAAAAAGTCTCTTTTTTATTTTTTACAAAAAAAAAAATCATTTTGTCAGTCAATCCATGCTTTCAGTAATCGGAAAAAATCGATCTTCTCATATTGCTAACAGAATAAACTCATGTAAACGCATTTGTTAATAAATGTAAATGAAAAAACTTATGTTAATATTAAAATATTTTCTATGAATTTGTATTTTTTAGTTACAACTATTAACCAATATTTATCATTAAGCAAATAATATACTAATACCATGTCAAAATTTAAGTAATAAACAGTTTTTCATTTGCTGCTTAAAATAAACAACCACATTCTTAAGGAATAACAAGAAAATTACATTATATAGGGATGTATCGCAAATGTTTTGGTTTAAATTGAAATATTCGTTGTATAACCAAATAAAAGTATAAGAAATTATACATCAATGGAAAGCTTATAAAATTTGCGTTATTTTGATGCCCATTACATATATAAATTGAGTTAACAGAGATTATCAGATAAAGAACAAATTAGGTTTAAAAAATTAAAAAAAAAATTGAACTGGATTGAATTTTGAAAAACGGAAAAAACCATTTTGGTTAAATTACATGGTCTTTATAATCAAGAAATTTCAACAATTTAGTTAAGTAAATTCTATGAAAAATTAAAAAAAACAAAAATTTTGTCAGAAATTTTCAAAATTTTTGAATTTTCAAAATTTTTTTTAAAATTTCTGATAACCTATTGATAGCGCCTCTTAAAGACCTTTCATATGATACCAAATTTTTATATAGTTCCTTTGGAAGAAATATGAAAAAAGTCAAAAAAACCTCAAAAAAGGACCTTTTTATCCTTTGATCCAGCTCACCAAATATTGACCCCAGGAAAAAAATTTGGAGAAACGTTGTCTTAGAATGAATCAAACTTTCATTTTAGTCGGGAACATTCGCAACTTTTATTTTGGGGCCACCCTAATGTACATATGTATGTCTGTATGTATATTATTTGAATTGTTGTTTTTGTTGTTTAGTTTAATTTAACATGTTCAATAGTTTAGTTTTAGAAACACAGTTTTGTTGTTGCTAAAATACCCAGAAAATACAAAAAAAAAAGTGTGATGAAGAGTAAAAAGGGTTAAAAGGGATGACTGGCTTGGCTGGGCTGGTATGGTTTGGTTAACAAACATTACCAAAAATAGTATTAAATGTAGAATAGAAAAAAAAAACAATAACAACAACAACAAAAAGAGACACATAAAAAAATCTAAAATTTCACATTAACAACAACAACAACATTTTGTTTATTTCGATACACACAGTATGTGTGAATATGTTGTGTATGTATGTGAGTGTATGAGTAAATATATCTGCAATGGCAACACTAACAATAACTACAACAATTACGTATAATAAAATACCGTATAATACTTTATTTGTATATGTGGGTGAGTTATTTGTTGGCTAACAAACTACAAACAAAACAAAAAAAAACTATATGCTGCGGTTATATTTACGAAATGTATAAAATTTACAAAAACACACACGATAGTATGGATGTGTATGTGTGTGTGTGAGAGCAGTGTACACGTGTGTATATAAGTATTAAAAAGAACGTGCTGTAGTTTTTGTTTTGTTGTTGTTTTGTTGTTTCATTTTCGTAAATGTTTAGACGAGTGTTCTAATGTCCTGTATAACCAGAGAGGCTGTTTATTTATGTTTAACTGTACACATGTGTATGTGTACAGGCTATTATTTTTGCTTATTTTATAACAAAAATTTTAAAACTGTTTACCAGTGACAGGTTGCCGTAGGGTTGGAGCGGTGAGTATGGTAAAGGGTATACAAAATAATTCCTATTTGTAGTTTTGGGGTTTTAATACTCCTACTCTTTTTACCAACCCACTTTCTCTCTCTCTCTCTCTCTCTCAACTTTAGAAAGGCTTACCATTGCATATACACTATCGTACTCACACTAATATGTATGTGTGTGTGTGAGTGATACTTTTGTACGCTTAAAAACTCTTTAAATTTTAATATAATTTGTATGAGAGCTGATATGTTTTTTAGATAATAAATATAAAATAAATCAATACTTATGTGTATATAAACTGTTATCTCATTGTATGTGTACGTACAACTTTAATTGAAGTGTAAAAATTTGTGAAGTAGAAGAAAACTAAAGTATTTTTAGGAAATTTATTTCCACACGAGCATAGTGCACGTAACTTCTAATGAAAGATTTGAATTTATTATTAAAAATAATTTTTAATTTGTGTCAACATGTTACATAAACTCCATTATTTTTATATAAATTTAAAGCCCCCCATTAAGGTTAGCTTAATGAATAACTTGTTGACATTTTGAAGATAATACCGTGGACGGAGGTCTGTCCATGTTTGAAAAAAAAAAAGCTGGGGCAATAGATTTTTCACCAAAAAAGTGATTAGTTTCGAACACGTGAGAGTTACTAACATGTCCGGCTGACCAGTTGTCAGTTTGATGCTTTCATCAAATGACCTAATAATTGGCAGCATAGGTTCTAATTAGCGCGAGCATTAATTTTTGATTTTGAAAAAGATTTCGTGACATGTGTAAAGGCCAAAAATGCAGATTTATAAATGCACTATGCTTTATCAAAATTCGTTTGCGTGTGTTCTAACAAAAAATTATCTTCAGCTACGAAGCTTATTTTTAGCTCAATGGGCACATCAATAAAAAAAATTTATCCAATTTAATGTGAAAAAAATTTTGTTCAATAGCTGCCAATGCATCCTGATAGATATACGGTTTGTAGGCCGCTGGAAATTTAAACAACGTAATCGAATTTGATGTTTAACAAAGAAAAATTGTGAAACATAATTTTCGTAATTTCTTTTCATTATTTTCTGATGCCCATCTAGCAAGTCACGCAAACTCAAAAATTTTTAAATTATTTGAGAACAGAATTTTATGTCTCCAAAAAAAATTCAAAATAAATAAAATTCTTTGATTTAACAATCATTAAAAAAAATGAAACAAAAACAAAAACGTAATCTTATATATAAAATTTTAAATTTTATTCCGTTTGTAGTATTTCGTTAGATCGTTGCACTGTTTCATTTACTATTTATTTGATCTATCTCTCTCTCTCTCTCCAAAATTACAAACTATTTCATAATAATAACAGCAATTGCAACAACAAATATATACGATTTCAATACAATTCAAAAGTTTTTGGCACATTGTAGAAATACGAATACAACACATTGGCCAAATTGCAAAATATGCTATTGTGGTGGTGGTGGTACGATGATATTGCTCGTCGTATGATGGCATTTTTCTTTCTTTACAATACAAATACACACTCCTGCTCAAAATTCAAAACCCACTGCTTTGGCCTAACCATCCATTCACTCAGTTACACATTCAGTCACTGTATGCATGGCCTTTAACAAAAACAATAAGCCTAAGCAACAAAACACAAAAACAAAATACAAAGATATGTAAACAGACAGCATGAGTCTGTGAAAAAGAACGAAAGAGAGAGAGAGAGAAAGAAAGAGAGAGAGTGTGTATCTGTATGTGCAATACATTTACAAAATCTGTTTTGTTTTTATTTTAGTTTCTGTTTTTGTTATTATACCGTTACAAACATATCTAATAACAACGAAAACAACAACTATGGCAAATTGTAGTAGTTGTTGTCGTCGTACAAGTAATAATAATAATAATAATAATAATAATAATAACAATCACAACAACAAATACGAACAAAACAAAACACACACAAAAAAAAAACAAAAAATTACACCCAAATACCACAACCGCAATGCTGTCACTCTCACTTGCTACCGAGAGCTCCCGCTATATCCTTACACCGACACACACTTGACTCACAGTCATTCAGTCACACACACACTTAAAACACACATAAACGAAACGAAATGATACAAAATTTGTGCAGCCCTTTTGGTCCGTTCAAAACTAGACATTTAACCAAATAAATACCAACAACAACAATAATAACAACAACAACAAAATATGTGAAAGTATTCTTTGGCAAACAGACGAAGCAAAAAAAGTTTGTTTTTTTCCCGCCTTTAGCCGCGTTTAAAACTAAATGTTTAGGATGTACCATCCATCCAAACATTGCCTCCTACGTAAACACCTTCTTTCCTTAATCATTACAATCGTCATCATCGTCATTCTTTCACATTGGTAATCATCATCATTGTCATCGTCATTGACTTTATTTTAGTTTTAGTTGTCGCAGTCGTCGTTATCGCCATTGCTCACCATAGCCATGGCCCTTAACTAATAGTGGGGATTTTTTGATTCTTAATCCTTTGGGAGATCAATGCGTTTTTTGTGATTAAGAAAATTTTAATAAATTACACCAGAGTCCCACACAACCAAAGTTCAAAATTTAGAGTGGGATAATTGAAAATGGCAGGCAAAAAAGTTAAAACAGGGAAATTAAATCTTAAATATGAGAGTTTATAAACTAAAGAACATGTTTGTTAAGAGATTTTAAGGATATGTTTGTTCAATAAGTAAAGTTTGACAATTTAAAAAATTTATACATTCTTTACATCATGTCAATGTATGTAAAATCACTTTTTAACAATTAGCCTTCTTCAATAGCTATTAGATTACATTTCAAGCAAATTTTATCTATTAAAGGTAAAATTATTACAATGTTTACATCATGTCAATTATGTAAAATTTCTTTTTAGCACTTATCTTTCTTCAGTAACGATTATATTGTAAATAAAGCAAAATTGGCCTATTTAAAGTAAAATTATACAATTCTGAATGAACGTATACATTGTTTACATAATGTCAATTATGTAACTCACTTGTTAACAATTCTTTACATCAAGTGAATTGTGTAAAATTATTGTGCAAAAAATTTCCTGCTTCTACAACGATTAGAGTACAATCCTCCTTCGTTCTTTACACCATGTTAATTACGTAAAATCACTGTCCATCAAACCTCCTTCTTCTGTAACGATTAGAGTAAATTTGAGTAAAATTATGCTTATCATGTCCTTTTAAAATAAAGTTATTTCTAACCAATTAAGTTAAAGTTTATCAATGTGGGTAAAATTATAGATTGTTGACATAACGTCAAATGTTTTAACTGCGATCGAACTAAATTTCAAATATTCTTATGCATCCAAACGAAAATATATATTTTTTACATCATGTCAATTATGTAAACTTTATATTCATTTCAAATTCCCATTCTTTACATCGAAAAAAATAAAATCAATGATTTAAAGTGTGTGAATAAACTTACATAATATACATAATTGGTCACTACAACCCTTTGGCCAAGATTACGACCTAGTTTCTCACACCACTTATGTTGTGTGTGTTAATTTTATACATAATTGAAGGGACCTTCAGTTAAAATTCAACTCCGAATGACAGATTTTTGAGAAGCTTTTCATGACAATTTTTATTTACTCTTAGAGTTTTTGCCAGAAATCTGCTGAATTAACTTGTGTCAACAATGTAAATATTGCATTATTTTACAAAATGTCAATAATGTAAACAATTAATATTTTGAGGTTAAATAAGTTGTTCTATACGAAAAAGGAAAACTATTAAAACAAATTATTTTTTACATCATGTAAACAATTTATTATTTACTAATACATAAGGCTTTAATACTGTATTAATTTATAAAAAAAATTTATCACTGAAAATTTTAAAATTTTTCTCCAAAATTTCTCGTAAATTGTATACTTTTCTCGGGATTGGAATAGTCTTTGCAAATACATTATTTACTTGGGGTTTTGTAAATTACTTCAATTTTATATTATTTACCTTATTTTACATAATGTCAACAATAGCAAAATAAAACTCAATTGCAAAAAAAAAAAGCAATTCTTGTTTTACTTTGTGGTTTTTAGCAACAATATACATGTTAAAGACATTTATGTACAATGTATTCAAAATCTTAATAAAGCTGCATTGTTTACATGCAATGCTAATTTTTGTTAAATGTAAAAAAGTATCTAAGAAAATGAATTTTAATTATTAAATTATAGACAAAAATTATTTTTACATTATGTCAACAATGTAAATAAATTACATTATTTACACAACATTTGACATGTAAATAATAACAATTTTGTGTAATTTTAAAACTGTATTTTAGAAAATAAATTTTGGTTATTAAATTTTAGATAAAAATTAGTTTTATATTATGTCAACAATGTAAAAATTACTTTACATTATGTCAACAATGTAAAAATTAGGTAAATTTTGTAATAATCATCCATTGGAGAAGATAATAACAAAATATTTTTATAATTTCTGTTAAATTAGTTTACAATTAAAAGTTTGTATTTGGTTTTTATTTACATTTCTTTATTTTAGCCAAGGTAAACAATATACCATCAAAAAGAAGGAGTTGAAAAAATGACAAAATTTCTGTAATTTTTAAAAAGTTTTGATTTTGAAAGGCTCTTTCATAAATACTCTTACAACTTAAGGGTTAACTAAGGAATTTATAATTGTCTACATGTGTATGTATGTATGTGTATATCGTTTTTTACTTTTGCTGGCTAAAAATTACCACGAAAACTATCTGTTTTATTATTATTTTTACTGATGAATTTTCTGTAACATACTTTAAGTTGTACAAAGTACTTTCTATTAGTGGAGAGGGCAGGCAGATAAGGTTGTGCAAAAGAGGGTTTTAATCATACATTACAATTACAAAACTATACCAACGGCGACCCACATTATAATACATCACAGAGACACATACTTTAAACTAATCCCAGCAACGTAAAAAGGATACACAAAAAACAACGTCCTTCATTATTAAAACGGAGAGAAACCATAGCAAGCACCCCCTAATAACGTAGTATTTTAAAGCATGAAAATTCAGTCAACCATATGCCGTTCACTCTCTCAACTTTAAGCCCACACATACAGCATGCAGACGTCTTTTACTATTTACAACAACTATTGGTTTTCTGTTTAGTTTTTGTTTTCTTTTCTTTTTTTTTTTTTTGTTTTGTGCCTGTTTGACTAGAACCACCACAACGAAAAACTTTCATTTCGTTTTATTTTGAATCCACAATTCCAAACAATTCTTCCTCCTACGCTTGCAGCCAGTCACTCGTCTGACAATCATATAAGTTTACTTACTCTCGAGTATTTGACTCCTTTAATTTGAGCCACACTATCCTTTAAGAAGCTGTATACAAAGAAAGAAAGAGAGGGAGGGAAAGGAAGAAAAGCAGATCTTATGCATGGTCTTAAGATTTTCCTTAACCTGTAAATGTGTGTGTTGCGTGTGTGTGTGTGTGTGTGAAGTTAAATCGTAGATAAATCGTTTATAGCTCGTAAACTATGCGAAAAATGTTCACAAAATAACCCCATAATACAGAAACAAAATGAAGAGAGAGAGAGGAAGGGTAGAAGAAGGATAGTGTGTGGCATTCAAAAAGATGAATTGTTGTAGTTTTATGGCGTATAAAATAGAAATAAATGTGTCTGATGACTGTGCAAAACACTCGAAAGTTGTTTGTCTGTATTGCAATGTGCAAATGTAAGGTGCAAAGTGTACTAAGTGGGGCCTTGAACAGGGGATGGGCATAAGGTCACTGCAGCATCTTTCAGCTAAAAGTGTCGGCAATACAGGCATTATTAGTAATTGAGAACATCTCGAATGGATGTTAAAATACTTTCTGAAAGCCAGGATTCTACGCTAACAAGGTTTAAGGTTATTGTCGCAGATTTCTCAATAAGATAGCGAAATGATTTGACATTCAGATCAGTATGAGTACCGGACTATAACGATATTCTACGTTATACTGGATAAACCAGCCAGACGTACATAACCCCCAAACTCTCAAGCGCGTTGTATACATTGCGAACCTCTTTAAAAAGCCGCAAGCTAATAACTGACAACCAAATTATCGATTCTGTTAACAACAAGTGGTCGATTTCGGACAAGTGCTGAATGGTCTATCAATGTAACCAAAGGACGGAAGAAAAATCTGCTCAAACTCCATAGGAGTACACTCAGTATTGTTGTTGGAGTCATAATGGGCACTCATGCAAGACTAATTGGACACATGGCAAGTGACCTCTGCAGAAGATAAAGGAAGAGGATAAAACTCTTCTACCGGCACTATATCGAAAGTTATAGATTCTATTTACCCAAGGTGTAGTCAAAAGAAATTATACATATGTTCTGTATTATTTTGTTTCAGACCTTATGCGTATGCAGTACCTTTATGTCTCCCTTAACAACTCTCCTCTGTATTGAGAAGAACCTGGTGTAATCGATACTCCATTGATAATACATACATACATAAATAATTGATCATTACAACCCTTTAGTCAGCACTAATGACGATCTAGCTTCTCACACCACCTATGTTGTGTGTGTTAATTTTATATATGAGTGGCGGGGGACCTACAGTTTAAGGTCGACTCCGACTCTCAATTTTGAGAAACTTTTTCATGGCAATTTTCTTAGAATTTTTGCTAGAAATCTGCTGAAGAAATATTGTTTTGTATTTTCGTTTTGTTGGAGATGTCCTGGGGTTTGAACCGAGGCCCCATGTGTAATAAGCCAACACAATACCTACGAGACTAAGGCCACATACAGGTCTTACATCTCCAACAAAATGATGAGCAATAAGATGAGTGATATATAACAGTTTTCCTAACACGTTTCTGAAGCTGCAGTCCTTATAACACACACATTTTCTGTCGTATGGTTCGAAACCAATGGAAACCTAAGAGGATATCTTAATAAACGACTTTGTTACCTCGTTTTTTCGCTTAATGCTGTCGTAAGTGTCGTAAGCTTGTATTTACCCAATGCCATCCTCTTCGAAAAAAGCTAGTTTTTATCGTGATTTACTCTTGTAGATTCCATTCGCTGAACACATTTTTACCATTAATTTTCCATGAGTGTAATTATAGTGTGTAATCGTGCTACAAACATGATGAACTGACATCTAAAATAAAAATGTCTCCTCCTGCCCTCTCTCTCTCATCTCTTATTTACTCTCCTCTCACTCTTTAATAAATCGAAGTAAAATTATCTACATTTAGCTCTTATATAGACAAACGTCCGTCAATTGTATTTTACATGCTTGAAATTATTCCACTTATGCACACAAAATACACACTTCCATATGTACATACATGTATGTATGTATGTATGTGTGTATGTGGCATGTGTTTGAGAGAGAATACGCTTGAAAGGACAATTATACCCTTAGATGATGAACATCTTAAGAGTGTAAAAAGGATACATAAAAAAGGCAATAACAACAACAACATCATTAGCATCAATAGGCAAGCATACACACACACATGTAAACATACATACATATATGAAGAGAAAGCTTTGATTTTAGCTTTATTTAAAATGCCTTGCTAAAGGACCTTTTTTGGCACAAAAAAAAAAGGGAAAAAGAAAGTAATTTAACAACTTTAACAAAAAAAGTAAAAGAAAAAATTATAATTTTTTTACTTCTGCACTAAGAAGAACGAACGTCTTGTACATGTGCTGTAAAGTTTCTTGGTCATGACCGTAAGACGTACAAATAATTTATTGTTTGGCTCTTCCTTTCCATTCTTCCCTTTTTGGTTACATGCACACAAGAATACACAGAAAAAAATTATGTTTTCTTTTGTTGTAATCTTTTGTTGTGTAATATGGTGACCATTATTAAGGATAAGGATTTAAAGGATGCTAATTGTTAAGATTAATTAGAAGAAGATTTGTTTAAAGATTTTCAAGCATTATAAGGGAAGAAAGATAGCAAATCCTCTTTCCCCTTAAAAAACTTCATTGTAATTTAATAAATGAGTAACATGTGTCAAAAATTAACGAGTAAATGATATGTTAACAGTGATGTAGAAAAGAAATAATCATCATCACAGAGGGAAAATCTAATTTATCAAACAAAAAAAAAAGTAAAAAGAAATTTTTACAAAATACACGTATATTGCATACTTTACCCCAAAGTAACATTACCACAGTATTTGAATACACTTTATTTACTTCAGTATTAGATATGTATGTATATTAATCTACTTTCAAAAAAGGCTTCATTGTTAAATTCAAAATTAATTAAAGTTTTTTCCGCTTTGTTTCTAATTCTGTTTTGGGTTCCACCAATTATGTTTAAAAAAAGAAAAAAATTTAATTTAATTTCGATTGATAATTCTATACAGTTTAATTTAAATCCTTTTTAGTTTTTTTGGAAAAAAAAATTATACACAACGGCAATAGGAATCCCCTTAAGACCCCAAATGTTAATTGTGTGCGGCGTCTACACATTTAAACTGGCATACTTATATCAAAACTAAAACTAAACATCCTGTATTTAAATGAAACAACTACAACAACAGCGATAAAAAAAAGCATCCCTTTTTTGTTGTGGAAAAAAAACGTTTCTAAACAAAACAAAAAACTCTATACGTATGTATGCATATATTGTACATACACGCATACATGCAATATTTACGCAGATAATTTTATATTGGAAATATAAAACTAACCGCATTACACATCATTCATCATTCTTGGCCCACTGTGGATGGCCGCATTCCACCACTATCGCCTAAAACTAATGAATTACGCAATTCTAATACGTTATATTATTTACACTCACACGCACTGGCGCATACATATATACCAACATATCTACATACATACATATACATATAAACATACATTGAAAAGTCTGCTCCCTTTCCCCTTTAACTCATACTTATTTTTAATTGTATGTATGTAATGTGATGTATTTATGTTTGTATTACAATACATACATATTTAGTTTATAGATATCATAGTAAAATTTACGCCAACTAAAACAATATCTCACCATTACCACCACCAGCATCACTATCATCATCATCCTCATCATCATCATCATGAACATCACTTTTATATTTGTTTTATTCAGCCAAGTTTTAAGGCCTTCTCTTTTATTGTGTATGTGTTCATGTGTATCTTTGTATCCCTTTAAAATATAATCCCTATTTATTTAAAAAAAAAAAAGTGTTTTTATTTTATTTTGCCAGCCATCCTTTCCATGCATGTTTGATCATGATGAAGTTTAAGTTTATTTTTACCCCTTTTTTTTTTGATTCATACACAGAAAATATAAATAAAACTAAATTATAAACAGAATTTATATTTACCCTACTCACAATCAACCATACCCCCTCCCATCCCCTCTGCCTAACTATTCACTGTTTTTTCGGACTTTATTTGAGTTTTATTCTGTATTTATGTGTGTGTGATGACTGTTTTATATCATATGGACCATATGATGTGCTGCTCTATAGGCGAATAAAACCATAACAAAACAAAATATATTGTTGTACAGCAACAGTACAGTTAGAGGAACCAACACCAACATCAACAATAATAACAAATTAATGTGCAAAACTTACAACAATCAGACACATCATAAGCATAAACATTACTAGCACCATTACATTTACACACACTTCTTCACTCTCTCTCACACACACTTTCTGTATGACTGCCACTCTCTCGCTCTCTGTTTTGCATTACACTCATCTCATGCCCTTAGCACAATAAACAACAATTGAACACACATTGAACATTAAGCATGTCCTTGCATGATGAGATTACCATTTGTGTGGGTGGCTGGCTGGTAGAACATATATAGAGAGAGTATGAGAGAGCTTCAGGACATGTGTTTAGAAACCAAGTTTGAGAGGGCAAGCAACATTAGACCGAAAAATAAAAATAAATACAACGTTTTTTTTTTTTTTTTTTTGTTATTTTCTATACGAAAGCCAGCCAACATGTTTATGTTTGTCGATGATGTATTATTGCATACATTTACAAGCACATAAACATTAAACTAATGATGCTAGCTGCTCTACCACATTCTCACTCTCTCATCCTATCACTTTTTGTTTTTTTTTTCTATTTGTCTCTACAAAACAAAACTATCATAAACAATATAATAATGAAGTATGTATGTAGAGATGTAACGGTGTTTGTGTGTTGACCAAAACCAACAACAAATAAAAGAAATATATTTACACACTGATACACATACATATATAAAATAAATGCCATTTTGATTGTGTCTTCTTTTTGTTTTTTTTTTTTTTTTTTTTTTGATATTTTATATCTTCCTTCTCAATATTATAAAGAAAACACCAACAACAATAACCAAAATAAAAGAAGAAGTGGAAGAAGAAGAAAAAAAAACTAATAAATTATAGAGTTAAAACTTAGCGACAGTTTGATATGGGTTAGAAATGTCTATAAACATTATCTTCAGCAAAAATCTCTTACACTCTCTCTCCATCTCCATCCATCTCACACTCTCACAGCGTAACCGTACACACAGTGTACACAGTATAACACCCATATATTATATTACCAAGCAATTCATCTCTTTTCAATACTACTACTACTAAGGCCTTATTACAATAACAAAAATAACAACAACAACAACAACATTTAGTACGAGTACTCGTTGTCGGGTATCATCTCATATTCGTATAATTTCGTTTATTTTTATTCTTTTGGTGTCTATGTGTGTTGTGCTCCTTTATTCCTTACAAACACTGGCACACGCACTTGTAAACGTATGCTTAAAAACTTGTTTTTATTTTTATAGGGTGTAAAATGTTGCCATCATATATGTAGTAGTAGTGGTAGTAGTTATTGTAGTTGTTATTTTATTAAAACAAAAACAAAAAACAAAACGATTTCATATGAGCTCAACTAACTTTTTCGTACGTTTTAAGAAAAATTTCTTTTTGCATTGTTTTTTGTTTTTTCTTTTTGTTTTGGTTACGGTCTTCCTTGTACTCTTCTGGCGAAGATGAAAAATTATTATACTCTTTAGAAAACGGAAGTTAACGAAGTGTATATGGATGTGGATGTGTCTCTATAGTGTTACTCACTACAATACATGCTTACATCTTAGGAATGAATGTCTTGGGCTGTTGTTTCTTAAAAATTTAAAGTGATGCCAGACAGTATTTTAAGGGATCAATTTTATTATAAACTAGCTGTACCCTGAGCGTGTTGGAAAGACATTACACAAATATCAAATTAATTTTGAATCATTTTATTGATTTTGTTTCCCGTTGTCCTGATAATTCAGGTGAACGGGCCTGAGTAGTACGCATTCGATCAGTTTCTAATCTCACTTCTCGTTGTTCAAGTGGTTCAAGCTAACGGTTCTCAGCGGCATATATTCGAAGATTTTCCAGTCTCAATGCTCGTCTGATTCTGAGGTTGGTAATGCTCTTTTCTTCCGTGCTTGAGGTGTAGGTCGTCCAATTGCTTGTCATTCATTTTGAATAATTTTCATCTGAAATTAATCGCATCAACCTCCGTCGACTCATGCGCAACAACTTCGTTAAATAATGCACAGTTTACGATTTAATTGATTTTAAGTAATTTTCAGTGGCACCATCTGTCGGAAATTGGTCATACCAACATAGAAACCTTCGTCGGCTCATGCGCAATAACTTTGCTAAAGATCATAACATGATCAAATGAATAGTTTACGATTTAATTCATTTTAAGTAATTTTCAGTGGCGCCACCTATCGGATATTGGTCATACCAACTTAGGCTCATGCGCAACAACTTTGCTAAAGATCATAACATGATCAAATCATAGCATAGTTTACGATTCTATAAGGTACATACAAACAAACATTCATTTTTATATGGGTATGTGGGCGTGGCACCTCGCCTACTTAAAATTTTAAAATAAAAAATAGCCTATAGTTCCTTCCAGACATACAGGAAGGTTAAAATTTCAAGAAAAAAGAATTTCGGTCCAGCCATTTAGCCGTCTATAGACTTCAAACAAACCCACAAACAAATAAACACACATTCATTTTTATATATAAGAAGATAAAACGTGGAAAATTTTTCTTTTGTGTAATTGGATTACGAATGGCTTACTAGACGTGAGGCCTCGGTTCAAACCCTAGGTCAGACATCTTCATGAAAATTGCCATGAAAAAGTTTCTCAAAAATCTGGATTTTAAATGTAAGTCACGCCAATCATGTATAAAATTAACACATACAATATAAGTCGTTTGAGAATCTAGGTCGTAATCCTGATTAAAACCAATTATGTATGTTTGTATCACACTCACGATCCTACATCAATTCCCACTTCAGCGGCATTTCCTCTTCTGCAAATTGGAACCATTTGGTGCTTTAAATCTAAAGGTATTCTCCAGCGTTCACTTTGTTATTTTTCCAGAAGATGAAAAAGAATGCCTAGACATAAAACTACCGACACCATACTTCTATGGACAAATATTTTTTTTATAAAACTCCACTCCAAAGCCGTTTAAATATCCAGAATCTATTCAATTCTAGATCCAAGCATTGCAAAGTTCAAATGAAAGAATTTCATGACCTAGTCATTGCCGTACTTTCCACAAAGACATCAATCTTCATCTTTCCACTTACATTAATACGCCAGACGCTGTATTTTGTTTAGAGTTTAAAGAACTAAATTTAAATAATCTGGCAACTTTATTATTCTGTTAAGATGCTCCATGTGTTACACCCGGAGACTTTTGCTTCATTTCTATGATAATAATGATCATTGTGATGATAATAACAATAACAATGATTATGATATGTACACGTACGTATAGTGGTGGTAGTGGCAATAGTGATGAGGCCTTATAACAAGCAAACCAGCTAAGAAAACGGAAGTGACAGACGTAATGACCATTACAACTGACACTAAGTGTGTGACAGCACACTTTACTTTAAAGAGAATATATCAAATAAAGCAAAGAGATATAGAGAGAGAGAGAGAAATGAGTGAGTGAGGGAAATAATGAAAAAACAGGAATAAATATATCATGAATAAGTGTTTGTATATGGACTAGACATACTCACACATACACGCACTCACACGCACACATATTCTAAAAAATAAAACAAAAACAAACCGTATTGTAGTACTCAAGTACTGAGCATAAGAAGAGAAGTGTTTACGACCCTTTTTTCTTACCTAAAGAGTAGCGGAGACTTGTTAGAGAGGGTCAGGAGGTAAACGTAACCAACTTTTTGGCGCTAAGACGTCATAGTAATACTATGTGAGAGAGAATATTTCTTTATGGGTGTGTGTGTATGTAGGTGGAAGTGAAAAGTGAGAATTGATAGATGAGTTATGGTCGTTTACTTTTTGTTTTATTTCTCTCTCCAAAAAAATATGTACAAGCACACCCACATATACGCACTCTCAAACCAAATGTTAAGATGATTTCTTGTAAGACTTCTTTCTAACAGAGAAAAGTATTGGGTGGCCGGGTTGTTAATGCTAATGGTGGGTAAAGTAACAACAAAAAAAGGGTATCATATCTTGTAGAAAAAAAAACGTACTATTTTACACACAAACAAACAAATAAGCAAGTACTTGCAAGCTTACTTATACATTCATATGCGATTACAAGTAAACAGACACACAGAGAGAGAGAGAGAGAGTGAGTGTGTGTGTATGAGTATGTGTTGGTAATATGTGAAAGAGCAAGTTTAAAGAAAAGAATGTGAGGCAAGACAAGAAGACATTTATAAGAAAATAACTCATGTGTTGTTGTGTTTCTTTTTTCTTTTTTGTTTTTTTGGTTTTATTTCTTCTTTTCATATCTATTTTCTTTGTTATTGTATGTACATACATACATATGTATGTACGTATGCTCTTAATGATGTATGTCTTTAGTAAAGACACTAACAACCCATTGTGGGTGTGTGTTTTATCTCTGCCGTTTTGTTTGTTTGCCTGTATGTGTGTCTATGCGTCGACCATAACTGTTTGTCCATTTGTTTTTGTTGTATTCTATTAAATGTTTGTCTGTTTGCTTGATTTCTTTTCCGTTTTATTTTATTTTTGTTGGGTGTTCAACTACTTTTTTCTAATGGCTATGGACTGGGTATGCAAGTGAGGTAAATAGAAACTTTAAACCCTTGAGAAGCGCGAATTTTTCATGTTTTCATAAAAAAAGAATTTTTTTAAATATTTTAAAACTCTAAAAAGTTTTTAATCTACAGTATTAAGAGAAAATTATTTATTCAAAAAATTGTCGGAAAAAATACAATAATTTAACAGACAGATATGGGTAGATTGCAGCGGTCGATCCTTTTGATGCAGTTTTCGAACACTTTCGCCCATTTCGCGCGGTATATCAGCAATAACTTGACGAATGTTTGATGTAAAATGCTGCCACATTTAGGGATTATCAGCGAAGACATGATCTGCGACGCAGTCCCTAAAAAAACAGTCAAATTGCTTGATTTCGGTGGCCAGATTCGCTTTCTGGATAGTTCTTAAGCAATAAAGCGCAAATCAATCCTGCTGTGTTACTCGAGATATAGTTTGGTTGAAAACCACATAAAGTCCAGTTCATAATTTTTAATTGTAGGCTAAAAAAGTCGGTTATCATTCATCCAAAGCACTCTGAATTGGTTGTAATGGCACCTTTGGACCTAGTACTTGCAACACTTGCAATGGCGCCTAGTAGGGCCGAAGTAAGTTATGCCCACTGAGGCGGATGCCAATAAAACCTTAACTTACCTGAAACCTTTCGACCATAATGGCCAGTTTCTCGGCGGTAAGGGCTATTCCTTACTTACTTTAGAATTTTCCGAACATCATTTGAAACAGTTTTGGTTTCGTAAACACACGGTGAGAAAAGGGCTTCAGGGTTGGAGGGAATTTTTTTTTTTGAAGTTGAAAGCCAATCGTTCTAGCGCCTAATCAGCAAAACTACGACGTTGTAAATGGTCAGCCGGCTTTAGGTTATGGGAGGTATTAATTGACGAGGTCTTAATTGACAAGTACAGTACCCGGAGGTGGAATTGACCCATTGTACCAGCCGCCTTTAATTGTTGCTTAATTCAGCCGTTTTTGAAAATCTAAATGCCTTAATTAGCAGTCAAATAAGCCTTTAAAGTTCGCCACACTTTCTCCAACGCAAGAGATATTTTCAACTGAGCGCACATTGCAGTGATAGAAAATCCTGACCACATGGAATACCACTTCAAATTTCTTTATAATCTTACAATACCCAGCATAGTGCGTCCGTTATGATAACCATAATCAGCCTATATGTGCTCGAAAAGTGACCACGTTCCAATTACCACTTTTAAATCAGTTGTAGTCGTTGTAGAAGCGCGCCCGTAGTTCTAAGCCTAGCTCAGACTTCTCGAGAAGACAAAATATAAACAAAACTGTTCATTGACGATTTCATCTCTTCTGATTATTGGCAAATACTCTGAAAATCAATAAAATTGCCATGAAAAGTTTCTCAAAAATCTATTGTTTGGAGTCATCTTTAAACTATAGGTCCTGCCACTCATGCATAAAATCAACACACACAACATGGGTGATGTGACAAGCTAGGCTGTAACTCTGACTAAAGGATTGTAATGATAATTAAGTAGTTAAGTACTCGTAAATGTTAGACCTTTCATAAATGACACTGCAGATGACCAAATTTTGATAGGTAACCGTCTTGCCAAACTGATGATTATAAAACTACTAAATGGAGAACCCATTAACTTATAAAATCCAGCTTAAAAATGAAGAATTTATACCAATAAATAGTATTTATTATGTTGCCAGTGAAAATTATTTTCTTTTTTTTTTGCTGTTACTAGAAAATGTTTGTCCTTAGAGGGTTAAATGAATTAAATTTTCTAAACCTTTACATTTATTTTATTTTGCCGGTTAAAACATTAAAATCTTTTACTTTTACATACGCACACACATACATACAAACATATTGGCCCTGAAGGAAACTTCTTAACCAAAACTTACACTCAGGCAAATTCATCACACATGGATACGTACATATACGCATACACACTTGCAAAAGCAGTTTGTAAAATTTTCTACATCCTTTTTTTGTTTTGTTTTTGTTTTTTCTTCTTCCTTTAGAATCCAAAAAAACACATGGGTTATATTCGCATTGTTGTTTTTGTTATTGTTGTTGTTGTTCATGTCCAACATTTGTGTTTGGAAAATAGTAATGGGTTAGGGTGTTTGTTGTTGTTGGGTTTTATTACTTATTTTGTATATTTACGTGTGTCGATGCGATGTGTATCTGTATGTATGTGTGTTTAAGTAGAGTGTAATACATCAATTGCAAAAAAATTTATCCTTTTTTTCTACAAATATCTTTACGTAGAAACTTTATTTTCTTACTTCAAACATACAGACGACATACTATACGCTCTTGTACATATGTTTGAAGTTTGTATTCCGTTATACTTTAAGATCTTTGGGGTTTTCTTGCTTTTGCCGTTTTTCTTTTTCTTCTAACAGTTTATTGTATGTGTATGTGTGTGTGCGTGTGTAAAAGTCTTAGACTTTCTTTTATTGTTGCTGTTACTACTACTGCTGCTGATGATGATGAAACGTGGTGTGCAAAGTTTTCTTGCTTTTCCTATTTTAAAAAACACACACACACACTCGCACTCTCGCACATCCATACAATCTACATTTAATGATATTGTAAGTTTTCTATGACTTATATATCCATAGCCTTGTAAGTAAATTTATTTACACTAGTGTGAGTGTGTGTAACATTAACCATTATATGCTCTTTTACATATACAAACCAATATTAATATCGTATAAGACATGCATACATACATACATATATAGGGAGGCATACATCATTGAAACATGTTAAATATTATACAATTGTTTCTTACAAACACACATACATACATACATACATACTTATACACGGACAATTACAATTATACGAGAATGTTTGAAAAATAAAATAAAACTTTACCGTTCGTTATACTAACCTACCGAATCCCTTTAGGGAGAGTACATTCTAAAGAGTGTTACAAGTAGCATAAAGTAAAACAACAAAAAAAACAACAAAACAATAAGAGAATAAGAGAGTGAGAGACAACTGGTGAGTTAAGAAAGTGTTGGTATTTTTCAAGTTAGTTTTCTTGGTTAGTTTATGTCTGCCTGTGTTTTAGCAACACATATGCATTTATTGTTTATCTCTTGTACACATACACATGTATGTACGGCTGTCTATCTCTTTATGGTTGACTATGAATGATTTGTATTTTTTTTTTGTTGCTTCTCTTTCATATTTGCGAGTACAAGTTAATATTATTTGTTGTTATTGTTATTGTTACTCTTACTATTCTTTATTGTATTGTTTTATATTTCTTACATTGGCGAGTAAAACAGTTCTTTTTTTGCTCTGCTTGTTTTAAAGAGTAGGTATCTTAGGAGAGGGTTTTTTGGTTATTCTTCTCTATTCTTACAAGGCGATGGTGAGCGATTTATATCCCATAACGTTATAGTTTTTAACATTAATAATAGGAAACATGTTTTTGTTTTTAAATACATACTCACACGCGAATACAATATTCTAAAGCACGTGTTTACTTGTGTGGGTCTTACACAGTGGGTGTTATAAAGTAGGGTTTTAAATAGCACTACAATTATTAAACCTGAAATGAAATTGAAGGAGTAAAGAATAAAAAATTAATTGAAATGAGAAATAATCGATTAAGTATTTACGGTAACTTAGGCGATTCCTTTAATCTCAAAATAAATTAAAAGCAAATGAAAAAAGTCTAATTAAAATTTTTAATAAAAATATTTCTATATTAAAGTAGCAAGTGACGCCACGGTTCAAATTCCAGCCCGGACATCTCCATGAAAATGAAATATGAAAAAACTTTTCTTCGGCAACTTCCTCTCAGCAGATTTCTGGCAAAAACGCTGAGGGTAAATAAAATTGACATGAAAAGTTCGATTTAAAATTAAGATTCATAAAATTTTTTTTATATTTCACGAATAACAATTCAGTCAGGATTACGACCTAGTTTCTCACACCACTTAGGTTGTGTGTGTTAATTTTATACATGAGTGGCGGAACCGACAGTTTAAAGTCGACTCCGAACGACAGATTTTTGAGAAACTTTTCATGGCAATTTTATTTACTCTCAGAGTTTTTGCCAGAAATCTGCTGAGAGGAAGTCACCGAAGAAATACTTTTTGTATTTTGTCTTGATGTCTGGCCTGGGGCTCGAACCTTGGCTTTACGTCTAATAATCCAACACACTGCCTACTAGACTACGGCGACTTCATTATTCTTCTTGCAAAAACCCTGAGAGTAAACAAAATTACCAAGAGAAATTTTTTAAAAATCTGTCGTTTGGAGTTGACTATAACCTCTAGGTCCCGAACACCTAAATATAAAATTAATTTTCCCAATTCTTATGCCAGAGAGGGATGACACTGCAGTCTTTCTAGAAATCTTATCTTTAAGTTTTTCATAGCCTGACAGATATTAAACATTAGTTTGATCTTGCAGAAGTCAACAATATTTACTAAAACCTTGCATAATATTTGAATAATATGACCCTACATTAAGTAATTAACAGTTTGTTTTTCTATTTCCATCCTTGAAAGCATATGACTTCTTTTTTTTCTTCCTCTGTAAGACTGTAATGAGCTAGTTCTCGCAGTGTAGTAGATTTCTTAGTGTTTACTGACCGGCCTCAGCTTCTTGAGACTTGAGAATTCCCCTTTAGCGCCATCCATATTATACTACCAGGATTCTCTCTTATAGTATGAGCAATTCAGCTCCATTTTAGCCGTTTTGTTCATGTTATTATGGGTTTCGCGTTGTTAAAGCTTCGGATCTCTATGGTACTGATGTTATTATGATTCTGACACATTTGTTGATGAATATCGAATACCTATTGGATTTACGTAATGGTGTTCGAAATTATTAAGGTTTCACTTCCGTACAATAGCTTGGTTTGTTTGGATATTTGTAAGTTTCTCCATACTTTTTTCTCGCCATAATTCGTTGTCACTGCATTGCATTTCTCGATTTGTGATTTTATCGTGATGTTATCATTGCTAATCTTATTAATTACTCATGGCTTTGGTTTTCTTGATATTAATCTTTCCAATTTTTCAAATTTCTAAATTCCATAAAATTTGACTTTTTTTCTCAACACATTTTGCTTCTGATATTAACCAGCACGATGATTAATTCCTACGGTGATAGGAGACGTCCTTGACACTTCCCTTGAGAAAAACTGAGACTTCTAAATTCACGTACATAGCCCTGATGATTTGAATTAATGTCTGGGGCACGCTTTTTCTTCTCAATGCTTCCTATGTGGCAGTTCATATAAAGATAGCGAAAATTTTCTTGAAGTCTGAGAGCAGTAAGTACAGAAGAGTTCTCCATTCTGGAGATTGTTCCTTTATAAGGCGTAAGGTCTAATCTACGTAGTTCCTGTTTGTAGTCATGAAGTTCCCACATTGCGGTAACGGAGTATGATGTCTGTTGTCTATATTGGAAGTAACTTTTCTTCTGCTCAGACGGATGCGCTGTGGGGGTCGCTGGAATTCAGCTGTAGTTTCGATGTCAATCCATAAAAATTCTGTTTGTATTCCATCTTCACTTGTTACCTTATTGCATAACAACTTCCTGATGGAACTTCTCGACTATATTTGGAGAGTTGCTTAATATTCGTACGATATTTTCTGCAAGGATGTTGTTTTCAATTTTGTTTGGTTCAGTAGTTGCAGCTGTGGCATCTTTGAAATCGTCCTTCCACCTTTGTGTCTACTCATCATTTTTCGTTATTAATTGGTATTATTGAATGAATATTTCAAAAAACAAAATTTATTTTAAATCTAAAGCCTCTTTATAATAATCAATAATAAAAAAACACAATATTTTCAGGGTCACAGGATATAAATTGAAGGAAGTAGGAAATATTTGCTCTCTTTAAATGCTTTTACACGGGGCAATAATATACATATGAAAAGTTTAAACTTAAAAATTGTTTTCCACTTTAAAAACCTTTTATCATAACAATAGCATTTTATAATTTGGCTTCTTTTTTCGGTGTAAACTTTTCCAATTTACCGCAAAATATTATCTCTAATAACAACTTTTAGACAAACAAATGTCATGAAGTCAGCCAAAATCAGCCAAAAACAACCGAAACAAAAAAATCCAATACAAATGAGATTTTTCCTGTTTTTTTTTTCAATAAAAATTTTTGCACTTTTAAACTCCCGCAAGATAAAGGCATAACTCATAGGATACACATGTCCTTTCATCACATTAGGGTATTTACCAAAGCAAAGTATATGTACTGCAACATGTATGTACATATGACTTGTATAAGCGCATATGTAACAAAGTACTTGGCTTAGTAGTTTTAGGCAGAAAAAGGGTTTTTTTTGTTATCAACGTTATATAAACTGGCGTCAAAGTTTTAAGAAAAGTCTCAGAAAGAAAAGACGACGCCTACCTTTAGTCATATCATAAACGAAAATGAACAAAAAAAAAAAGAAAAAATACTTTAAAATGGCCTAATGGTTTAAAGCATAATAAAAAAAAGAGAAAACAGACGTTTTTTTTTTTTTGTTTGTTTGTCTGCCACGAATACAATTTTAACATACTCAAAAGTTCATATATCACCTAAAAGTAGACTTTAAGAAAATTTCAAAAAAAAAGAAAAAATTTCTCTCTTCTTTTTCTTGGCCGCATATGTTCGTTATGAACATAAGCTTTAGTGTGTGTGTGTGTGTGTGTGTGAGGGTGAGAGAATGAATGGTAGTGGTATGTGTATGGTGGCAATAGTGCCACCGTTGGCCATGTAAGTAGTGTAGGCAAAAGAAAATCGCTTTCAATTTTTAAATAAACCATAAGACAAATGAAAAGATGTTACCCACAACAACAACAACAACAGCAACAAACAATATCCATGAAAGCAGATGATATAGAAGAGAACAAAAAAGAAAACGATTGGAAAACGAAAATAAGCAAAAAAAAAAAAAAAGTTTGTTTACAAAACTTAAAATACAACAACAACAAAAACAACAAGCATTGGGAAAATAAGAAATAAATTGTTACAAAAGTCTCTAGCGTTACGTTTCATATGTTTCTTAATTTTTTTTTTATTTTTATTTTAACTTTGACATACAAGGAAAAATGTAAAAGTTTTTTTTCCTTTCTTTCTTTCTTTTTTATATTGTATAATATTTTTAACGAAATAGTGAAACTGTAAGAAAACAGTAGAAAAGCCAAAAATAGTACAATCATAAGAAAGTTATTCGGTATGCCTAAGAGGCTGAAGAGAATTTTTATGTTTCTTTCGCTATACGTCTAGACGACTGCCCAATCATTAAATGCTCGAAGATTCTAATAGAATTTGGTACTCTCAAGAGTATTAATTGCACGATACCACGCCTCATGATGCATGATACATGGCTTCTCAAAGAAATTCAGAATATCCATATCGGAAGCCATTTCGTTAACATCTCCATTCAAATTCTCATTGATTATTTGAAAATGTAGTATTCGCCCTAGTCTAGTAAATAATGTGTTGGTTCAAATCCCATGAAATATGAAAAGAAATATTTCTGGCAAAAACTCTGATAGTAAATAAAATTGCCATGAAAAACTTTCTCAAAAATCTGTCGCTCGGAGTCGACTTTAAACTGTAGGTCCCCCGCCACTCATGTATAAGATTAACGCACTCAACATAAGTGGTGTGAGAAGCTAGGTCGTGATCCTTACTGAAGGGTTGTAATGACCAATTATGTATGTATGTATGTATGTATGTATTTGAAACTGAATGGAACAGCTTTTTGAAGACTTACACTACCATATCCCTGCAGCGTTTTCCAAACGAAAATATTGCTCATACAGGCTACGGTAAGAAGAATATCTTTGAAAAGGGAATTAGCATACTTTCTGATAGCAATGGATTTCCAGATGGTGTATAGCTATCACGAGCCTCTCAATTAGATAGCAGGGTGGTACGACATTTATATGATATGGGTACTGAGACATGATGTATTCTAGGTAACTGTAATTCGAGTGAACTGACCAGTCATGGCACAACCATTGAACTCTCCAATGTGTTCTGTACATTAAGAGTTCCTTTGAAAACCTGCTAGCTTCTTATAATTGACAATTGGATTCTAGCAACGTTGTACAGGCTGCTTTGCATATAGGCAGAATAGTGCCGAAAATCTAGCCAAAGTTGGTTAAAGGGAGCACCAAAAGTCTGGTTGTTTGAGTCATTACAGGACATTGCAGTCTCAACACTCATGTGGATTGGTCTTGGCCACACGGCAAACGACTGCTGCTGGAACTATGGAGACCTATTGCGTAACATGCCTTGAGCTGTGCCGGAAAATTAGAAACCACCTTGGTAGCCTAGTATATGTAAACCTCTTATAAAAATCATTGTTTTTATTGCTAAAATAAAGACTGGAGCTATTGATTTTCACAAGGCTATACAGAGGCGAATTTTCCACCGCTGTAAACAGTGGAAACGGTGGGCAATTACTTTCGGAGATTTAAATAAGTTATGATAGATATCTGGCGTAATACGTATACAAGGATAATTTGTCATAAACAGTGGAACATGTAGCAATGAGATTGAAATGAGTTATGAGAGAGAAAGTATTCAAATCCTCTCCTTATGTTCCTAATTATTGCCAGTACAAGTGTGAATTAATAGTTTGATCACAGAGGAACAGTTACAGTAATTGATTGACAAGTAGACTACAAAACTGTTCCGCTTGTCAGTCCAGACATTTGACATCATTTGAAACAATTCACCACGATACAACGTCTACAGTTTTTTTTGTGACACCAGTTAGTATATCCTTAAGGAATAAGTCGATTTTGTTGTTGCAGTTCATCAATAAATTTAGCCTACTATTCTGCCCTTTACTGTATTTTACCAACACATGTTAAAGGAAGGTGGGCGAAGAAGACGAACAAAAAAAAACAACACAAACAATAACATAAACTTTTCTCGTTTGGGGTCAGTTAGACTGCCTGTTTAATGTTTTTAAGATTATTCTCACTCTCTTACATACACTAATACACTAACACACACAGGCACATACACGTTTATGATACGCTTTATGAAACACTTGCATACATTGCCAATATTTGTAAATAAAAAAAAAGTATGAAGAAAAACAGCCGGTTTATGCTTGTTGTTGTGTGTGTGTTTTTTGGTGGGAGGCATAAGTAATTTCTTGTATTCTCTAGTTGGTGTTGTTGTTATTATTATTTTTCTTTACTTTAAACAAAAAAAAAAGAAAAAATTATAAATCTTATGGCTGGCTGTTATAAGATAGATTATACCCTCGTATATATAAGTTGACATGTGCCGAATTGTTTTAACTTTAACCTTTCATAGATTATTTTTCCATTGCATACCATGGGTATGTGCATGTTTGTATTCAAAGAAAATGGAACGGAAATAGAAGTAACAAAAAACAAAATTATTGTAAACGAAACAAAAAAAGTCAATTGAAAACCTAAACAGCTGACAAAAGAAATCTTCAGATATTTTTAGAGAGTAACACCTACTTTTTCAAAGAACATGGTATCAAAGAATGACACCCTCTTTAAAAAAAAAAACAGAAAGATCATATGCAAACAAGATTTGGATGATAAGTTTTTTTTTTTTTATAAACATTATTTATAAATTTCAATGTATATTAAGGCGACTATGACCAATCAATTCATGAGCCTTTAAATTATATGAGAAAAAGTCTGAAGAGAAGAATGTTTTTTGTAAGAAAATTTGTGAAATGGAAAGAAAAGAATTCATGTTAAAAAGAAATAAGTGATGCACCCACCGAATTCAATTGATTATTTGTTATTAATTGAAGCGGCCGTGGTCTAGTTGGCAGTGTGTTGGCTTATTAGACGTGAGGCCACAATTAAACCCCTGATAAGACATCTTGAAACGAAAAAAGAAAAAATATTTCTTCTGCAACTTCCTCTCAACAGATTTCTGGCAATAACTCTGAGATTAAATAATATTGCTATGAAAAGTTTCTCAAAAATCTGTCGTTCGGTGTCGATTTTAAGCAGTAGGTCCAGGCACTCATGGATAAAATTAACACACACAACTTGGTGGTGTGAGAAGCTAGGTTGTAAACCTGACTGAAGGGTTGTAATGGCCAATTATGTATGTATGTATGGTATGTAATGTGTTTGTTTATTAGACGTAAGGCCACGGTTCAAATCCCAAGTTGGACATTTCCAAAAACATTTCTTCAGCGATTTCTTGCAAAAACTCTGAGAGTAAATGATACTTTCATGAAAAGTTAAGTCTTTTAACTGTAGTTTCCCTGCCACTCGTTTATAAAATTAACACACAGCACCTAAGTGAAAGGTTGTAAAACCAATTATGTATGTATGTATCAGAGATCAACAATGAATCGTTTTTTCGCTACTCATAAGTACTCATGAAATCTTGAGTATGAGTGAGTCAAAAGTATTGAAATTCAAGTACTCTGATTCATTCGTACTCACTTTAACATTGACTTACAAGTACAGGTTGCAATTAGTATGAGTACAACGTTGACATCAAACTCATAACATTCGAAATATGTTTGATTCATACGCTTACTCATTCAGATTCATAAATTTAGAAAAATACTTATAATACTTGCAGTCTTAGTTGTTGTTGCATTTACAAAAAAAAAACAGAAAGAAAAAGACAAAGACAGCAAGCTAAGCATACACACAACGTTCTAGTGAGTATTGTAGTGTTCATACGCGAATCATATCGTTAGTCTAATTCGCAAATGTGTTAAGTCCCTTTTTTTCAAATTTTACAGGAGAAACAAAAAACATTGCGGCTTCTTCAGTTTTTAAAATTTTTAAACTTTTTAAACGCAATTATTTTTACAAAATAGCTCTCTTTAAATGACCTAGATCAAAAATTAAGAATAATTAATAATTAATATTCGTGGAGCTTGCATGTGCTGTTAATATTTTTCGTAGTTTTGTGGACAGCGTTTTTGCAAACCACAAAATTACAACAACTTTAAACTACATACTGACATTTTTTTTGTCGTAAAATATGTATTAGGTATAGTGTTATCGTTTTGCATTAAAATCTCAATTTTGGAAAAAAGTGGACTTAGCGTCTTTGCGAATTATACTAACGATATTTATTTTGTGATTCTTGTAAATTTTGGATCATGGAGAGTCGAAATCAACAACATTATAATGAGTACTTCAAACTTTGAATATGAGTAGAGGTTCCATGATATTAAAATAAGTATGAATGCCTATAAGTATCAGAAATTATGAGTATGATTCGATTCCATTCATCTTTTTGAATACTCATTGCTGATCTCTGGTATGTACTACGTATGCACCTTTCTGGCTTTGGCCCCATCAGCAGCAGGGAATTTACTTTCCTTAAAAATTCAACCGCCTGCTCATGAAAATGTTATTTGATTTCCCTTTTTAGACGCATAACCAAGCTATTTACGCAATTTCTTATACTTACTTAATAATAATTGTACTGGCTAAGTAACTAGATACACTAGGATTAATACTAGTGAGTCTATATATATTCATAATGAATATCAATTGCATTTTGTGTGTTTCAAAAAGGTATCGTTTCTTTCTAAGGATTTCTTTTTAGTCTTCATTTAGAAGGTTATCAGTTTCTTTTGGTTTCGCACCAAATCTTATATATTTTTACTGCCTTTGACTGTCTAACTACAATGCCTGTCTAATTGCAAATGTTTTATTGATAGAAGGAGTATGTTTTTATGTTGTTCTTATGAGAGAATAATTTAAATTTATTTTCTCTCTGTGTTACGATTCTTTTTTAATTCAATTTCAGTCTTTGGCTATAAAATATGCTTAATCGTATAAGAATATAATATTTTATGGGTTAATTCTTCTAAAAATGTATTCACTGTTTATTACTGACCGTAGCGGCTAAGTTGATGCTTCAGAATGATAAGTTACCCTGTATCTAACGTATAATAATAATTAATTTCTTTTATCAAAGCGAATGAAATGAAATCGTAAACCAATACAAACTCTGAAGAACGTTTATTAAGGAAATATTTTAAATAATCTTTTGTAATATTCCGTTTATATGTCATTTCAAACAACAATAATAATAATAATAATGAACACTCCCTACTACGTTTTATTTCTTTATACAAATGAAAGTAGATTTCATTTATTTCTTTAATCCTTTGAACAAAACTACTTTATTGCCAATAACAACAACCCCTTTTTTCGATTAAATAAAGGATATGGATGAAGACAATACACTGGCACTATCCATTTGAATCCATTTTTACATGTGGTCAGATAAACAATGAAAGAATTTCAAGTATTTTCAAACACGTATCCTTAACAACCGTTACAAAGGGGTCAAAGTTGATATGCTTTGTAGGTTTTTTTTTATTTCTACGAAGAAAAAAGAAGTGATTTATTTAGGGCGAATATAAGAGAGAAAAAAGTTTCTATAATTATTATTTCTAAAATGCATACCTTTAATTTTATGAAAAGAGAAAGAGGAAAAAGAGAAAGAGAGAGAGAGAGCAAAAAAGCCTTTAAATATGCTAATAATAACAAAACGTCTCTACTCTTCTATTTCCAATGCTATTATCCTTTTTTGCCAAGACATCCTTTAAAGGTAACAAAACCTTTTTTGAAAAAATGCCGTTAACAGTTTTATGACATGCAATCTTAGCGTTTAACTGCTATGGCCAGCTATCTATGCCTATAATAATCATCAAATTTTTTTTTTTTTCATAAAAATTTTTGTTTTAAAAACGCCTTCTTATTGAAATCGTTTTTCCATTCTAACTCTACCACTTTGGAAAATATTTCTTAATCTTCTATTGTGTAATAATAATTGAAAAGGTGTTATAAACAATATGCTCCTGATGGTGTTCCAAATGAAATGAAATACTCTGTCGCAACACCTTTACGGTTTGGTTAGAATTTTTTGTTTTTGGGTGTTGTTACCTTTTATTTTCAATATATTTTCATAAGATTCCTTTCATTTTGGTAGGTGTTGCATTAAGAAATTTGTTTCTGTTTGAAAAACAATTCATTAAAGGGTTTTCGCAAACTGCTTTATTACTTTGAGAGACAAGCCTAAAAAGCTATAAAAATATTTCTTTTTTTATTATTATTATTATTATTTATTACCGATGATTAGTTAAATTAACAAACAAAAAAAATATTTCTTTTAATTTTAACAAATAATAGCCGCAAGATAATCTAACAAATGCATTTAAATCATTAGAAAGTGTGGCATACTTTCAAAGTTTTAGGCCAAAATGACTTCATCGCCAGGGATATTAAATGTTTTGTTAGTATTTTAATTAAATTTCATTAAAAATCTTTTATTTATTTATTTTTTTTTTTTTTTTGTTAATTAATGTAAGGGATTTTCTACAAAGAATCGAACTCTCTATTTATGTATGTAAGACTGTAACACAGTCGTACGATACCCTGTATATCAAGTATTCTACAATCGGATGGCATCGTGTAAACGCAATATGTAATGAGAGAGATACGACATTGAGAGAATTTGTTTTATAATTTTTCATATTTTTTACATCAGGGATATATACATAATTGGCCATTACTATCCTTCAGTCAGGATTACGGCCTAGCTTCTCACACCATTTATGTTGTGTGTGCGTTAATTTTATGCATGAGTAGCGCGACCTACAGTTTTTAAAGTCGACACCGAACGACAGATTTTTGAGAAACTTTTCAGGGCAGGTTTTTATTTATTCTCAGAGTTTTTGCCAGAAATCTGCTGAGAGGAAGTTGCCGAAGAAATATTTTTTTTGTATTTCGTTTTGATGTCTGAGCTGCTGTTTGAACCCTGGCTTTACGTCTAATAAGCCAACACATTACCTACTAGACTACGGCCACTTCTACTTAAATCAGGGGTACATTCCTCTAAAGTCATCGTAGTCTAGGCCTCGGTTCAAACCCCAAGTCAGACATCTCCAACAAAACAAAATAAAAATATTTCGAGGGCGACTACCTCTCAGCAGTTTTCTGTCACAAATCTGTCATTCGGCGTCGACTTTAAGTTGTGGGTCTCGCCACCTTTGTATGAAATTCACACACACAACATAAGGCGTGTGAGAAGCTAGGTCGTAATCCTGACTGAAGGATAGTAAGGACTAATTATATAATTTATTTTAATTTAATACATTCCTAAATACATTTGAATTTAGTTTTCTTATTTTGTCAATCAGGTAAACGCACAAAAATCTGTCGTTTGATTTTGACTCTTGTTTTCAAAAGAATTTTGTGATATTTTCTCTCTGATTTTACGTACGTAAAGTTTTAGTATCTAAACTGACCTTTTCTAAATATAATAAAAAATTTCCAAATGCCAGCAATATTAAGAATTAAAACTGAAAACACTCAGCAAAACTTAAATATTTTTTTAAAACTAAAAGCAGTCTCTGTGAATGATTCTAAAACCTAATGCCGCTGGTGCATTAGACAACCTTGTTTATATAGCTTGTTTTAAAGTTAACAATTTTGGCCTCACCTTATTTTTTTTATTATGGAAAGAGTCAGAATAGATTACCGGCGTTGAAAAGTGAACCACATGTGACAGAAATATACGAAAAAGAGCATGAACAAAGCAAGTTAAAGTTTTGCAGATTTTGCAGATAAAGGCTGGATTGAAACGAAGATAACTAATGCTGTGTGTATGGTGCAATGAAATTCAATTGTTCATTATGAACTTCTATAATCTGGTCAAACGATTGATTCGCACCTCTAGCAATTCAATTAATATAGAAATAAATCACAATCACACCACATTAATTTTTGCTGACCCAGTAGAAACTTCGAAAGCTTGGCTAGGAAGCACCTTATACTTTCAGATTATCACTTGTATTGATCTCTGCATAACTCTCTTGGTTGCATAAATTTAAATTCCATTGAGGCATGCAAACGCATTTGGATTAGTTTTCCACTCAGAAAACCTCAAGAAAGCTTTATCTTGGTGGAATAATGGCTTCACCTCAAAAAAAAAAGGCAAAGTGATGTCGATTACAATGACACATATTTGGCTTTATAAAGCAATTTTCCAAAAAAAAATTATTTTTTATTGGTTAACTTTGTAAATGAAATTTCTCGAGAACCCTATATTTGCAAAACACATCGCAAATCGGTGTTTTATCAGTCAGAGCTTGGATAATAAAACAGTCAATTAACAAAGTTCCTCAACACTATATTAAATATAAGAACCCAGAATATTTTCATAGATAATGTTATTTGTGGACACAACATAACCACACATACAAAACCTATCTCTCCAGAAACAACTGTAGTGACACATTACAATCCTTTTCGATAAAACTCTAAGGCTATGCCAAAACTGTGGAGTCAATTTTCTATAATATAGAACTGCTTCATTGGGTACTAAATGTTTGACAAGAAAATTGGCAAAGAAAAATGTTGTTTCACGCGCAGATTTTAAAACAAGTCGTTTAAAATAGAGCTTAGCGAACAAAGACGGTTTCAATGCTTATATAAGTTGTTTTCCTTTCAAACAATTTGAGAGAATATAATTCCAATGAACTATTCAGCCGCCGTAGTCCATTAGGTAGTGTGTTGGCTTATTAAATGTGAGGCCACAGTTCAAACGCCAGACATCAACGTCAGACATCAACACGTAATATGAGAAAATATTTCTTCGGCAACTACCTCTAATCAGATTTCAAAAACTATGAGAGTAAATTAAATTACCATGAAAAATTTGCCCGCCACTAATGTATAAAATTAACACACACAACATAAGTGGTGTAAGAAATTAGGTCGTAATCCTGGCCGGAGGGTTGTAATGACCAATTATGTATGTATGGCCCTTAGACAAGTACGTAGAGGTGACAATCCACCCGAGGAAGTTGAATGGGCTCACCACATAGAGCCGGTTGTCCCCTAGTCACAGAACCAATTAAGGATTGTGATGAAGCGCCTCAGATCACCCATCAGACAACGAGATCTAGTCAAATCATATATAAGTATTCTTTGTAGGCAAGTATAAGATTTTCGTTAAAAATTTCTTAACAGGATTTTTCTTAAGTTATTGTTTCTAATTATTGACGTCAAATTATAGGTTACGCCACTCTTGGTCGAAGTCGCTGTATTCATGTAGGTAGATAAGGAATGACTTAAACCTCTTATTTTCAAAATGGATGACATACTCCTATTGTAAGGCTGTTCTTTAATCATAGTATTTAAATCCTTTAAATCCTTTTCTAAATATAATATGCATGTATATAAATAAGGGATTGTTTTCCGTTGATAGTTTCTGATAAATATCTTCGTTTAATAACTGTAGTTTTTCATTTTATGAGTTTATTTTTATTTTTGTGACATTTTTTTGATTGAAAATAGTTTTTATTATTTTGCATTCTTCAAAAACAGTAGAGAGGGGAAGCCATTACTTTTAATTTTATGATCACTACTTACATGGGATCATGGCTTCGTGAAAAGGGAAGAGCAAAGGCCAAGCATTATTTAACTGGACCGTTTTATTTAATTTTTTTTTTCTTTGGAACAATAAAATTTATGGCATTTTAATTGGATTTTGTTTTGACGAAACGAGGAGAAGATAGAAAAAATTAATTCATTAAGATTTTTATGTCCTATAAATAGTGGACAACAATTTGGTCATAAAATCTATTTGTCGGAATATAAACGATTTAAGGCAAAATGGAAATTGACCTTTCCATAAGAAATTTTGATTTCTTTAGATAAATATCGACAGTAAAATGTAATTAAATTAAATATTATAAACGTAGTTATCAGAGATTTTGGGGAAAACTCTAAGCATATGGGAAATTTCGTTTCTTTTTTATGCGTATTAAGTAATTGAGTATTTGCTAGCATTAGAAAGCAGCTGATTTTGTGATTTTTAAGATAAAAACTTGAAAGATTTCATTACGAATTTTTAATAATAAGATTTGTTTTATTTGTCGTAGTTAAGTAACCACCATCACCACCAGCAGCAATCAGTGAAATTGTAGGGGGTGTTGGATTTTTATAACACTCCACAGGAGGGGTTGCAACATTGTTTTCAATAATTTTATTTGTTTTTTTTATTCAATTTTGATTTTATATGCTAAAATACTGCTATATTACGAAAACGTATGACTTGATTTTATTTTATGACTTATATTTTCTGTTTTTATGATTTATTTAACAAAAAAAAATATTTCAAATCGCATTTATTATTGTGTTCATACATACTTGATAATAAAAATTAATAAAAACACTTTATAAAACAAATAGTATATAAAAGTTATAAATTTTTTATGACTTACCATCCATCCATACATCCCCATATCCTACCATCGCAGCGTAACTCAACAGTATACCAGCGCCACTTAAGTTGTAGTCTTGTAAAGTAGAAGTATAAACTATAAAATGAATTTGTAATTCCTGCAAACACTTTACACAAAATGGTAGAGAGACGAAGAGAAAGGAAACGGAACACAAAATATATATTTTATATGGCATAAAAATCAAACAATCATAATTTTAATGATTTCTAGTAAAAAAAAAATTTATTTCACTACAATGATTTTTATGGACTTTTTCTTTGCAATGAAAAGAGAACAACTACACTTCCTAATGGAGAAAATTATAAAATTTTAAATATTCGGAAAACTCATACATATTTGCCAAAAAATGATTCATATAAATAAAACTTATAATTTAAAACCAAAAACTAGGATATAAAACCTAAAAGTATACTTTAAATTTTTATTCATGTATATTAAAATCAAGGTGTAAATTTGTTAAAAGCATAGATAGGGTGGGGAAAATAAAAGTTTAAATTTATAAATGCAATAAAACAAAAACAGATTTAAATTTTTCAAATGTATTTTTTTGTTGTGTTTATAAATGGAATATTATTTTATTCATATGGCTCTCGCGACTGAACTCACTGTACCTCATTAGATCAGACCATTTTTCGTGCATTATTTCGAGTGTATGAGGTCGTATCTCGACAATGGCATCACGAATTTTGGCCGTCGAATGCTCAATTATCTTTGGTTTGTCGGCATAACACTTTTCTTTAACGGCCTCCCACAGAAAATAGTCCAACGGTGTTAAATCGCAGCTTCTTGGCTGCCATTGACATCACCATTTCGGCTAATTAAATTGATTTGGCACGAGATGTGTAGCATATTGCACCATCCTGTAGAAACTAAACTTGGTTCACATCAATACCATAAAGAGCGGTTACAAAAAAATCTGTTATCATGATGCGATAGATGTCTCCATTGACCGCACCAAACAATCACTCGTATTGGGGGCATTGTCTTCTGTTACGTCACGTCTGAGTTTGTTTATTAACGTACCTACCAAGACGAAAATGAGCTTCAGCCGAAAAGATTTTTTTGGCAAAATCGACATCATCATACAGTTTCTTTTTGACCCCAAAAAACCCCAACATTGCTCAAGTGTAAATAGAATAGAATGACATAACTATTGTCAGATTCGAAATAATCGATGGTTCAAATATAAACCGATAGATTGCGCACCGGATATTATAATGCTCTTTCGAAAATGCTTGTAGGATAGCTCTCATACCTCTGAGAGCAAATAGCCACGTGTCATTTAAGCTGACAGAATTATATTTGCCTGATTGACAGCACTGGTTTCGTACTCGATGGAATGCCGTCTTGATCATTTTCTACAACTCGGTGTAGTACACTAAGTTGTAATTTGGGTCACTTTGGAATCACTGCAAAAAATTACTAAAGAAAATGGACTCGCAGTAAAGCTTATTGACATAGTAAAGAGTCTTATTGTAGCATTAACTAACTAGACAGAATCAGGTCATTGACTCACCTCAGACTTGTACCAGGCCAGAACATTGTTGGATTGTAGGTTTACTATTAGGAATCAATCATCTGAGCTGGCTTTGGCTTTGTTGGTTACGTTTTCTGGATGATACACAATGCAGCCTCTGCCTCATTTTATGGAATTGCATTGTGTTGTTAAATTCTTTATTACTTTTTCCAATAAATCTGGCGTATCGCGTTAATGGCTAATATTGGCTTTCAATGACTTAATACTTGCTATTTTACGGCACAACCCAATGACTTAACATATTCCCATAAAAAGAAATGCCTTACCGTTTAATCGCACGAATAAGAGAGATAGTGAACAGGATTAATTTTGGAAAGAAAATTGTCACAAGGCGGGTCCATATAAACAAATTTTCCTCAAGTAAATTTAGAGTATGAAGTACAATTTTTCGCGTTTATAAGCTGGGAATGCTTTATCGAAATAGTTTCAGTACAGTTTAAAGCAAAACTCAAGATTGCATAAGCCTTGGTGTTACTAAGCGGGGTTACCGTGGTGTTTATATCCCGGAAATACTGTAATTATTAAATTTGTTAGGTGGAGTACGTCTTAAACGGAAACTAAATTTTTTGGATAACAAATTAATTTAATTTTCTCGTTAAAAAATATATTTTTATATAAATATGCTGCTGTTGTATGTTCTTTAAAATCCTTTGTTTAGTTTTTGTTTTTTTTTCTGTTGGATTTTTTTTTTCAGCATTTTGCTAATTCATATGGAACACTTTCTTTATTCATTCACTCATTATGAATAAAGTTCTAAGAAAATTGTGCATATATGCGTAATTATTGGGTTTCTAATATTGTAACCATACAGTTTTATATGCATACATATGTTATGTACGAGTATGTATGTATATAATATTTAAAATATATCTTTAGTATATAAAATGCATCATTTTCAATTGGTTCTTTTGTTCGCAAAGAAATAACTAAAAAAAAAACGACAAGAATTGACTTGAAAAGATGAGAAATATTATTCACAATATTTATCACAAGCTTTACCAACACAAAACATCTTCCAAATGATTTGGTTTTGGTAACAAGGATTGTTAAACAATAACACCAACTACTTATACTTATACACGGGCTTTGCTTTATATGCGAATACTCGTATATCCTAAAACAGGATATGCCATATAATAATGACAATGAGATAGACAGTGGAGAGAAAGTGTAGAAGACACTGTATATATGCGGTTGTGTGTTCATATGATATACTGTAAAATGCAGATATTGAAATTTATTCAAATGAGTAGAAAAGGTTTTAAATTTACACACTGTTAGAGGGAGAAGGAAATGGGGGGGTGGTATGCGTATTGGTTAGATGTTAGAGCAAAAGATTTGTGCAAATATGCAGAAATTTAATATTTTTAAAAGAGAACTGAAATATATTTTTTATTTTTTTTCTATTATGCTGCATATATGCATAAAGGATTAAACAAAAGGATCCAATAAAAAAACAGACACACACTAGCACTCATATACAAAACTATAAAAGTGTAAATGTGCATAATTAATTAAATATAAAATTCATCATACTCAAGTGTAAACAAAAACAAAAAAAAATGGAAGACTTCAAACCATACCATTACACTAATAGCATATGTATGTATGTAAGGATGCATATGTATGTTTTGGATGCTGAGAAATAAATCTTAATATTTAAATTTGTGCAAGAATATTTATATTTCTCTTAGCTTTTGTATTTCAAATAAGAGAAAAAAATGAAAAGAAAAACTAAACACACAGACTTATTGAAAAAATACAGAAGTAATGGTAAGAATCAAACCATAACATGACAGGTATCTGTTTTATATATAAAAAGTATATTTTTTATACATATATAGTATTCTACACATATGTATACATACATACATACATACATACATACATACATACATACATATATACATTTGAAGAGTGTAAGATTCTATCTTGTGGCAATATTTATCATATCAAAATTTACATATACATACATGTATGTATATAACAAATATATGTGTGCGGTTATATGTATGTATCCATACATACATACACAGATGCATACATAAAGTCCTTTGTTTATGTAAAAAAGAAACTCATAAAATATTTATCAAAATGCATTTTATGCGTCTATCAATCAAAAGAAAGAAAGGACATCCTTTACTAGTTTATATAAACACACAACAATATACAGACATACATACACACCTACACTTATCCGTATATAACATATAAGTATATGTATGTATGTACGTACGTATGCATATGCCTGTAAGTGTGTTTGGAGTTAGATATAAAGTATGAGTGTTCGTTTTTAATTTAAAATGCATTTTATTTATTATAACATACAGACACACACACATAAAAAAATAAACTTAAAAAGAAATAAATGCCAACAACAATAACAATAACAACAACATCAATATAAAACAAAAACTATGTTAATTGAAGTGTAAAAATTAAATTAGTTTTTCTCACACACACACACACATGCAAATTTTCTAAACGCAAAATAATAAAAAACCCTCCATTGTTATATGCCCGTAAAAAACAAAAGAAAGAAAAATTCACAAAAAAACGACAACAAAGTATATAAAATTCTAAAACTCAATATTTTTTAAGCTTGTCAAAAACTAAATAATAAATATTTAGTACAGTTGCTAAGGGTTTTCTTAGTTCGTTTCGTTGCTATTCTTTTTTTTTCTTTCTTTTTTCTAAGGCTTACCACACATCCAAACAATCTCTTTATTAGACTTTGTAATTGTTATGGAAGAAATAAAATTTATTAAAAAAAAATAAAATAAAAGAAATAAGAAATAATGAAATATTTATTTCCGATTGATTCGAAAGAAAAGAGATATAATCGTACAAAAAAAAAAAATTAATTCAATTTAAATTGATTTGATTAGATAAAAACTAATTTGTATTAAAGAACAGAAGAAAAACGCCTTAAGGCAGGCTATAATATCCATATGAATGCACAACGCCTACTTGTAGGCTTAACAAAATTCTAATTGGTATAAAAGTATGCTTCAAATAAGAAAAAATAAATATTGCAACATATTGAAATACAGTATACTACGTATATAAGCACGCTGGATATAATAATTCCCCGCTTAGTAGCACTGAAGCTTAGGCAATCTTGATATTTGCTTCAAAATATTCAGAAACTATATCGATATGTGCACTCCCCGCTTATAAACACGAAAAATAGAACTTCGTATTTTAAATTTACTTTAAAAAAATTCGTTTATATGCACCCGCGTTGTGGCAACTTTCTTTCCAAAATTAATTCTGTTCTCTAGCTCTCTCGTTCGGGCGATTTAACGTTTCTGGATTTCTTTTTATGGGGATATGTTAAGTCATTAGGTAATGCTGATTAAATAGCAACTCTTGAGCCATTGGAAGCCAATGTTCACCATTAACGCCATGCGGCAGATTTATTGGAAAAAATAGTAAAAAAAGAATTAGACAATGCAATGCAATCCCATAGAAGGTTAGGTTAGGTTAGGTTAGAGGACGTGTACTTGTCAATTAGGACAAGTACAGTACCCGGAGGTCGAATTGACTCATTGTACAACGTCCTAGTTTCTTACACCACTTATGTTGTGTGTGTTAATTTTATACATGAGTGGTGGGACCTAGAGTTTAAAGTCGACTCGGAACGACAGATTTTTGTGAAACTTTTTCATGACCATTTTATTTACTCTCAGAGTTTTTGCCAGAAATCTGCTGAGAGAAAGTCGCCGAAGAAATACTTTTTGTATTTTGTCTTTGATGTCTGGCCTGGGGCTCGAACCCTGGCTTTACGTCTAATAAGCCAACACACTACCTACTAGACTACAGCGACTTCATCCCATAGAATATTCTTTATGTTTTCATTCTCCTGACACAGAGGCTGCACTTTGTCCCATTTAGAAGATATAACCAACTGAGGCAACGTCAGCCCAGATAATTGATTCCTGATTGAAAAACTACAATTCACCAATGTTCGCCTGTCGTAATTTGTAAAGTGCTTCTTCTACTAATATGACTTGGTGCAGGTCTCAGGCTAGTCAACGTCCTGATTCGCTGTCTAGTTAATGCTACAATAAGACTCTTTACTAGGCCAATAGAGTCTGCTACGAATCCATTTCCTTTAGCAATTTTTCACAGGGTTTTCAAAGCAACCTGGGGACCAGGAAATTACAACTTTTTTCACCACATTGAGCTGTAGAAGATGATCAGAACCCTATCCGATCAGACGGCATTTCTTCGAATACGAAGCCATTGACAGTAACGATGCAAATAGAATTCTATCAGCTTGAATTTGCGGTATATTGATATAAGAATTCTCCGCTTATAAGCACTGTCCTACAAGGATTTTTTATAGTGTTTATATCCGGGGAATACTGTATTACAACATTTTGATCAGGATTAGAGACTGGCTTTTATAAGTTAATTTTCATCTATGACTGGAGGAACCTATAGTTTAACTTCGCATTCAATGATAAATTTTGAAAAGCTTTATCGTGTCAATTAGTTTTACTCTCAAGGCTTCTGAAAAAGAACAACTAAAGCGAAGGTGCAGAGAGAAATAATTGTTTTCAAGATTTCAGAGCTAGAGCCCTTGTCCAGTAAGCCATCAAAATAGTTACTGAACTACGGCAACTAAGTTAGTATGATTTTATTCATTCAATTCCTGTAATTATCAAATCCATTCAAACTCTGCTTACAGCCAACTTGGCTCTTCTTCTTCGCCAGCCTAGTGAGAACGTAAGACTGACTAAGATTAAAACTGAAAATCGTAAGACTTTTACTATCATTTTTGAGGTACTCATGGAATTCTTAAATATTTTCTCTTTTTCTCCATAAACTCTTATCATATAAATAGGCCTTTAATAACTTCAGGAAAATAACTAAATTATACTAAAGAAAGAAAGAAAAATTATAAAAGATGTGAAGAACCCTTCTCTTTTGCTTCCACACTTCTGTTATTACTGTTGTCGTGGGTAGGTGTTACAGTAGTATCACCATACGACCTATAGTACTGGGTATCCCTATAATATTTCTTCTAGTTTTATTGGCAACTATGCTGCTCGGCATCAACAACGATAATTTCATGTCACGGCACATTATATGCACTCACTTCAGATGATTCTTATTGTCACATAATCTTCATATATTGTTCGAGACAGTACCTATTCTAAAAAAATGTTCCTAGAGTCTACAGTGCTTTGTCAGTAGGTCGGTTACTAACCTCTGGTTAATCCTGGATAATCTAATGTATCTCTCCCATGCATTTCTTTTGAAAAGAGCCTCCACCTCTCTTTGTCTTTAATTTCGCTGAGTCACCGTACTCTAGTAGGTAGTGTGTTGGCTTATTACGGTTCGAAATATGAAAAATATTTCTTCGGCAACTTCTCATTGGTCATTACAACCCTTTAGTCAGGATTACGACCTAGCTTCTGACACCACTTATGCTGTATGTATTAATTTGATACAGTGTGGGAACCTACAGTTTAATGCGGACTTCGAACGTCAGATTTTCTGAGAAACTTTTTATGGCAATTTTATTTGATCTTATTTCTAATATTTACTTAATAATACAGGCTAAGTAACTAGATACACTAGGATTAATACTAGTGAGTCATTATGAATATCAATTGCATTTTGTGTGTTTCTAAAAGGTATCCTTTCTTACTAAGGATTTGTTTTTAGCCTTCATTTATGAGCTTCTATCAGTTCTATCAGTTTTGTTTCGCTCCAAATCTTTTATATATTTTTACTGTCTATTACTGTCTAACTACAATGCCTGTCTAATTGCAAATATTTTATTGATAGATTGGGAGAAGGTTTGTTTGATATGAACATTTTTATGATTTTGTTTTTATGAAAGAATAATTTAAATTTATTTTCTCAATGTGGTGTATTATACTTTTTTTTAATGAATTTCATTCTGTCTTTGGCTATAAAATATTATTTATCGTATAAGAACATAATATTTTATAGGATTGCGTTTCATTTTCAATAATAAAAATATTCTTTTCATCTGTATGTATGTGTATATGTAAGTAGTAAATACGTAGTTATCGATAGAATGGTTGTAAATAAAAAAAGATTATTTTAATGCATTTAATGCACGCGATATTTATGCCAAGATAGATGTATACATACATATATGTTTGTATTTACCGCATATAATAACAATTTACACATAATATTGTATATAGAATAGAATATTATCATTTAAACGGAATATATTTTCGATACTATTAGTTTAGTTAGTGAGTAGTTATGCATAACTAAACCATAAACAAATTGGCACCTCCATTTCACTTATCCTTATGCGATGGTAAATTATGGATTATAACACCCAGTTTTCAAAGTGTAACGTAATCAGAAAAATACAAAAAAAAAAACAACAACAACAAAATAAATAAAAATTTATGAACATTTGATTGAAACACACCTTGCGAACGAAAAAAAAGTAAAACAGAGAAAAAAATCATAATAAAATAAATAAAAAATAAAAAGCTTGATTTCTTAATGGTATTATTAAGGAGTAAATAAAACGCAAGATTTTTCTTGATTTTATTCAATATTTTCCCATAAGGAATGTATGCTTTTAGGCGTATATCCTGGTATTTAATGCCTAAAAGGAATTAATACTTTATTTAATTTTATTTTTTTAATTCTTTTGCATTTTTGATTTCTTATTATTTATTTTTGTATAAATATTTACCCTGTATTGTATATAATAAATGAATGTTTATTTTTATTTTTTAATTCTTATACTTAAGCACTTATTTCTTAACGACCTAGATCACTTTATAATTTTAATTATATAAATTGGCTAAGAATTTTAAACCTAAAAAATTATTTTTAAGTTCAAATTGGCTTTAAAACCATTTTAACCAGCAATTTCGAAAGTTAGAACTGAATGTTAAATCCCCCTCCAAAAACAAAAAAAAAATTCAACAAAATTGGCATAAAAAATATTCAATAAAATTTAATTAAATTGGCTTAAATATTCAACAAACAAAAAATACTTTTTTAAGATGTAAGTATTCAGTTCTGCTGTTGTTGCTGTTGCTGCTAACGATAAATCATTTAAGCAGACATTTTGTTTTTTCAAAATTCAAAAAAAAAAATCAACTCAAGATCTTGGTCTACATCCGTAGCATTTAGAATTGCTCGTTTAAACACACAAAAAAAAAACAAAAAACAATTACAAAACCTAGTCAAATAAAAAGCATTTTGCATAAGTAACCATCACAATAATTTAATAATTTTCTTATTAAACGAACAATAAATTAAAAATTTCTTTAATGCACGGCACAGCTGCTGATGTACAGCAAAATTTGGGTAAATTTTTAAATACCGCCCACATAAAAGAAGAAGTCAAAGAGGACGATGATGATGACATCAAAGATTTAAATCACGAGCACAAAGATTCCCTTAATTCCGAACAGCAACCAACTCCAACATTGGATAATCGTGTAATCACAGGAGAGCCGAATTCACCTCGTAGATCTGCTGCAGCGTCTGCGACGCATTTAAGTCCCGAACAGAATCATCTGTTGGTTTCACATTTAAACAACAACATTGTGAAACATCGTTCGGCAAATTCTTCGCCGGCCCGTTCAATACGTTCTTGGCATGATAGCGACGATGAGAATTTTATAGATGATGATGGCGCCTCATCGATATCATCGGCTATATCGTTGACAATGAAAACCTCAAGACATAATACCGAGTCGACTTTATATCAGGCTTTATTAAAGAAACAACAACAGCAGCAGCAGCAACAGCAACAACAACAGCATCAAATGTTAACAGATAGCGAACAACAAATGTCCCATACCCGGCATGTGCATAATCAACAGCATCAGCATCATCAAGCGCCACAAGAGCATCAGCAACATAAACACCAACAGCAACAACAACAACAGCAACAGCAGCAACAATACCTAGATGAATTGCAACAAACAGCAGTCAGTCATCAACAGCAATTAACGGCCAATCTGTTAATGGCACGCACCATAGCCTTTAGTCGTTCTCGTGATTTTCCTGAACTTTTTCAAAATCCTGCAGCGGTAGCAGCAGCGGCTGCAGCAGCCGCTACAGCCTCAGCTGCTTCCGCAAATGCTGCTGCAGCGGCAGCTTCCAGCAGCAACTACATGTTACCTTGTCCCCTATGTGAAACGCCCCTCGAACAAAGGGTATTCCGGCAACATCTTGATCGACATTATCCGCGTGACAGTCCCGTTTGCCCCGTAATCGAATGTGGGCGACGTTTTGCTCATCCCAATTCGGTGCGTAATCATATGCGTATAAAGCATACATTACAATGGGCTAAAATGAAAGCAATGCGTTCATCGGGTGGACCTTTTGCGGGTGGGCCGGATTTTAAATGAAACTGTGAGGGTGATTAGTTTCAAGGCAATTATTGCAAACGAAAAAGAAACAACAGAACATTCCCTCTCGTATAAAAACTGTAGACTAAAATAAAGTAAAGGCTTAATTATAAACAGAGCGTAACGTAAAAATAAAAACAAAAACATTAATAATCAAAATGCTTCCTAAAGTAAATATTAAATAAAGAACAGAAAAGTTAGACCATACAAGTTAACAAGAGCAAGGCCCCCCTAATCAACAACTTAATTGGAAAATGATTAAAAAAAAGAAATTAAATTTCAGTGACGAAATGAAAGGTTTTCCTACATAGCTCCGACATAAGTTTTCTAACAATATATGTATCATGCTATCAAAATTATGAAGCTCCTACTCTGGTAAAGATTTTTTTGAAGAATTTGTATTTAATTCTACGTATTTATAATCAAGTTTTATAAAAAAAATTCTTGTCTTGTTTAAGCACTCTTTCTAGATGCCAGGCTTCAAAAATTATTTTCCCTTAAAAAAGCTTTTCTTCACTTTTTTTTACAAAAATCGTTTCATGACATTGAATTAATACTAATATTAGTATCTTATTAATTAACTTTTCGATGACTTTGTTTTTTTTATTACAAATTTTGAATCAAATACTTCTCTCTTGTATTAACTAAACCTAAAAATAAAAAATATTTAAATAAAATTTTTGTTTACCTTGTTCAGCATTGTTAAAATCTAACATGCTATAGAAAAGTCGACTTGATATTGAAATTTTGATTTTAAAATATTTGCATAAAATAAAAAATCATTCCAAAAAAATTTCCTTAACCGTTTGACTGCTACGCGGCGCAAAGGCGCTGCGTTCATTTGTTACGAAAATCGCATTTGCGCTGCGAATTTCAGTGTAAAAATTCAGATGATATATAGGGTCTTCTCTTTATACAGAGGTTATTAGAATTTTGTAGATTTTTTATTATAATAATTAATTGTAGTTTTCGAGCAGTTTTCGAACGTTCTCACCAGAATCGCTTAGCAGTCAAACGATTAAACATCGAAAACTTGTGTCTGTTGATTAGGCACTTTCCATTAAAAATATTTTATATAATATAACATGTTATTAATTTTGAATGATTAAGGCAAGCTAATTTTATAAAGTCACTGCATTAAGGATTAAAGAATTTTAAGAAAGAGTTAAGCTTGTAATGAGGATTTAAAAATTATAGCGTGCTACAAAAATTTTAATTGTTTTTTTTTTCTTTTCTTCAATCAATTATACTAGAAATCCTTTAAAATGTCGCAATGTTTTTACTTTACTTTCCCTATTAATGTTATTAAAACGTGTTATAAAATTAAATTTCATGCTCTAAAAATTTTCTATCATGAGATAAAATAAATATTTTATCCATAAAACATTTTCGAAAGTGTTCCTTGATTTCAATTTAGTCTTTCCAAAGACAGCTGCAACAAATACAACTTTCGTAATATATTCCTATAAAATATAGAAAAAAAAATAAATAATTAATTTATTGTCTATTAAATAGACAAACAACTTTTGAAAACTATACATACAACATAACTAATATTTATATATTGAACAACAACAACAACAAAAAAATTAAAAAAACAAATGAAATATATACACAAAATTATACGTTCCTATACAATAATGTATTATGCAAATATATATAGTATATACATATATATACATACATATAAATAATAAAAGAAATTTGTAATTTAGTAAAGAAAAATAAAAAAAATTAATACAAGAACATATAAACTATTTAAAAAAATCCTATAGTTAGTAAGTTAATAAATAAATAAATAAAATGCATATAAATAGTAAAATAAATAAACAGTATTATAATAAAAACATAAATTGTAGATAAAAATTAAAAAAGTAATAAAAAAAAAATACAAAAAAAATAATTTACAAAAATAATAAAAAAAAGCCTTTGGAAATAATCAAATCATTACACGATATAAAATAAAAATAAAACATTTTGAAAATTTTGTATAATAATAGTTTTGTTGTAATTTATTTTCTTCATATTGTGTTATTATTTTTGTAAATTATTTTTTATTGAAAAAAAAGAAGAAATTATAAACTAAATTAAAAATAAAAAACAAGTATTATAAATATACTGAAACAAAATAGAATGTGCCTGCGTAAATATATTTTTAGCCAAAAAAAGAAAAAAATTAAAATATAAAAAAATAAAAGTTAAATATAAATTCAAAAAGAATATAAAATATTAAAAAAAACTTATAATAAATACTCTTTAAAATTTAAGGATTATTAAAATAAAAATAATAAAAACAAACCAACATTACTAAATTAAAAATAATTAACAAATGTATAGTTTAGCAAATAAAGGTAAATAACTTAGTAAATAATTAAAAAAGATAATATTGCTACCAATACTACTACATTAAATGAAATAATAAAACTGAGCTCAAATTTCCATAAATTAATATTGTATTTTTTTTTTTTTTTTGTTTTATAATGTTATTTTATAAATTACTAAAATAAAAATGGTTTTTGATTTCATTACACCACAATATTTAAAAGCATTAAAAAGGAGTTTAACTATTTTCTTTTATATACAAAATTTAATTTAAATTTAAACAAGAATTTTAAAAGTTATTTTTTAATACAACATTAATTTAAAAAACAAATATTCATGGAATTTTTAATTTTAAAATATAAAAACCTGAGGCTAGAACATCTCCCTTAAGTTATTTAAAACTTTTCAAAGGTTTAATTTAATTTTTTTTGTTAAGAGAGTAAAATAAAATAAACAATTTATTTAAAATTTTTAAGAGCATAGCGACAACCATTTCTGTTGAAAAAAATTATTAAAGAACATTTCTACTAAACAAATATTCAATAAAAAATCTTTAATTAAATTACAATACATATTTAAAATCTAATATTATAACAATTTAAAAAACAGTAATTGATTTCTATTTTTAAAAAATAATACTTGATTGATTTTTCAAATATTAGTTAATAAAATTATGCCCATTTCTGTCAGCAAAATTAAGGACCAACAGCTAAATTTTTTCCAGACACGTGTTTGTTTTTCTTGTTTAAACCCTAAAATAAATCAGTGATTGTAGTGGAACTTCTTATAATCATCGAAGACACAAACCTATTCAATGATTTTTAAGTAAGAATTTACTTTGAGTGTAAATTACATACCTAATTGGTCATTACAACCCGTCAATCAGGACTACGACCTACCATCTCACACCACTTATCTTGTGTGTGTTACTCTTATACATGGGTAGCGGGACCTAGAGTGTAAAGTCAACTCCGAACAACAGATTTTTGAAAAACTTCTCATGACAAGTATGTATATTACTCACCAGAGCCAATTGAATTGATGAAGGAATATAAAAAAAACCTACGTATTTCAAATCTATTATTCGGATTGTAGATCCCACCACTTGTAAGAAAAATTAACACAAGCAACATGTCTGATGTGAAAAGCTAGGTTTTAATCCTGACTGTTAGAAACCTTTTTACTTGAATTTTAGTCGGTGGATCAAGAAGTCTTATTACAAATCAGTTAAAGTTGTATAGAGGTAAAGTAAATTTAATGAAAAAGATGACAAGTTCTTCTAAATTTCATACATAATTGATCATTACAACCTTTCAGTCAGGATTACGATCTAGTTTCCCACACCACCTATGTTGTGTGTGTTAATTTTTTTATACATGAGTGGTGGGACCTACAGTTTAAAGTCGACTCCGAACGACAGATTTTTGAGAAACTTTTCATGGCAATTTTTATTTACTCTCAGAGTTTTTGTCAGAAATCTGCTGAGAGAAAGTCGCCGAAGAAATATTTTTTGTATTTTGTTTAATGTCTGGCCTGGGGCTCGAACCCTGGCTTTACGTTTAATAAGCCAACACCCAACCAACTAAACTACGGCGACTTCTTCTAAATTAATTAGCCTTATTACGTTTGTTCAATAGAAGATAAATTTTGACAATTTTGTAATGTATTGTAAGGTAATGAATGTAAGGTAGTCATAGTCTAATAGGGGAAGTGGGTTGGCTTATTAGACGTGAGGTTCTGGTTCAAACCCCAGGTCAGATATCTCCATAAAAACGAAATATGAAAAAATATTTCTTCGGTAACTTCCTTTCAGCAGATTTCTGGCCAAAATTCTGGGAGTAAATAAGAAATTGCAATAAAAAGTTTCTCAAAGCTGGGGTGGGGTACCTAGGCTTATGCTGACCACTTTATATGTCTCCTATTGAAAAAAGAAAATTATTCAAATTTTCTTATTATTTTCCCCTGTTAAAATATCGCTTAACAATAAATTTTATTAATTATTATTGATAACTAAACTCCTTTTATATGCAACAAACAATTTCCTTGTTTTTGTTTTTTTTTAATAAAAATTAATTTATTTTCTTTGTTTTTTTTTTTCGAACAAACAAAAAACCAAATATTTATGACAACCAAATATTTAAAAAGAAATTTAATATTTAATACGTAAAGACAGGTTCCTATTAAATTAATCAAAAACAAAATTTATATTAAAAATTTAAGACAAACCAAAAACAAAACCAAAAGAGAAAAAACGAAAAGAATTTTTGAACAATTTTTTTTATAAAAATAAAATTCTTTAAAAAAGAAAAAACCATTTAGGAAGTACCTACAATTTAAAACCAAACCAAAACAAAAACAAAATTCCTTTAAATGTAAAAAAGGGATAACAAACCAAAAATAAATTCCTATTTAGTTGAAAATTTATTTCCTATACAATATAAGTTAATTTTAGTTTTTAAAGATCAAATGCCCTTTAAGTATTATTATTAAAAATAAAACATGAAACAAAAATTTAAAATAAAAATCACTATAACAAAAAGAAGGCAAATATATACAATATATATTTTCAAATAAAAATTAAAAATGAGATACAGAAAAATAAAATTTAAAAGAAAAAAAATAAAAAAACAAAATGGATTTTTATTTAAAATAATTTTAATTTTTCTTTTTTTTTTTCAATAAAAAAAATTTAATTAAAATATTAAAAAATTGTGTTCTTTTTCTCCCCACAGTTACTCGCCGTTCATTGGAAATGCGTGTTAGAGCCACTGATCCCCGTCCATGCCCGAAATGTGGCAAAATCTATCGTTCGGCCCATACCTTACGCACTCATTTGGAAGATAAACATACCGTATGCCCAGGTTATCGTTGTGTTTTGTGTGGCACTGTAGCCAAGTCACGTAACTCTCTACATTCACATATGTCGCGTCAACATCGTGGTATTTCTACAAAAGATTTACCCGTCCTACCCATGCCTAGTGCTTTTGATCCCGAATTAGCTTCACGTTTATTGGCCAAGGCAGGCGTAAAGATATCTCCTGCCGAATTGAGAGCTCGTGCCTCACCCACCAATAGCACGGGCACGGGCCAAAAAATCGATATTAATTTGGCTGGCAATATGAAAGATGAAATTGATGATTCCGATGATGAGCCTGAGGATTTGACCAACAGCACTGGCTTCATGAACAATACAGGCAATAATGATTTGAGTCGTTATCATGAGAGTTTACTAAGTAATTTCGGTCATGCCAATACCACTATATCGCGTATACGTAATGAAGCAGCAGCCGCTGCTGCTGCGGCTGCCCTGGGCCAACAGAAGGATTTAGGTGCGGGACAAATACCCACTAGTACTGCGGCTGGACAATCGCTTTTGGATACTTATTTGCAATTCATTACTGAAAATACATTTGGTATGTAGAAATTATTGGAATCTAAAGAAGAAATTGATTTTAAAAATAAAATTTTCTTTTTTTTTAGGCATGGGTATGACACAAGAACATGCTGCTGCAGCTGCTTTACATGCTGCCAAAATGGCACAATTGAATGCCATGGGCCATGGTTTAGATAAACTACCACCTGGCCTGTTGCCGCCACAATTCGATTTGAGTAAATTGGCTGGCACGGCCAGTGCAGCTTTCCCCTCGGCTATAGCAGGCAATAATTCCGGTCTAACCATTGAACCGATTATGAGGCGTGACCAAAGCAGTACACCCAATAATGAAAACCTGTCCTCAGTAGTGAGCAATAATACACCTGCCAGCCAAAATAACAATGACCTGCGAAGAGATCCCTCGGAACCCATGGATTTGGGTCTGGAAGGCAATAATCAATCGGGCAGCCATAATGATAATAATGGCTCCGACAATGAAGACAACTATTCGGAAGATGAAGGCGTACACAATACATAAATTATTTAAATTTAAGTTCTATAAGAGATTTTTCTTTTTTTTTAACAAATACTGTTGGTAGCCCAAAAACCTATTTTAAAATTAAAAGGCAATTTATTAAAATAAAATTTAAAAAAAATATATGGGTATTGTATTGAAATATTAAAATAGTTTTTAAGTTTAATTAAAAAAATATAATGAAAAAAATTATTAAAAAAAAATATATTGGAACTAAAGAAGCCTTAAAAATGTATACCAGTTTATTAAAAGTGAAACAAATTATTATAAATTTTTTTTTCTTAATTTTATTTTTTTGTGAGAGGGAATTTGAAACGGAAATCGGAATTGTATACGATTTACGAATACATACATACATATATACATAAACATACATAAAACTATTTATATTTGTATATTATACTAGATTGTTTGAAATTATATTTAAAAAAAAAACTGAAAATGAAATTATAAAACTGCAATATTGTATCTGTTAAAGTTTTAAAATACTCCACCTTCTCTTACAAAAACAAAAAAAAAGAAAGAAAGAAAAAAGAAAAAAACAAATTTAAAGCAATTTTTTAGATTTAAATTTTCAATATAGTGAGTAGCGTTTAATTATAGTTTCTTTTTGGTATTCTTAATAATAATAATAATAATAATAACTATACCAATATTAGTTAATTAGTGACACACACACCTTTTGTATATACATATATTTATATTAAATGTTTTCATTGATATTATAGGTCTTTTAACGAAAGTAAAAAAGAAAAATTTTAATTTTTTTTTTTAATTTTTATTTTTAACTTTAAAAGATTTAATTTTTGTTTTGCATTAAAACTTAATTTTAATACAAATTGTTTAAATGTAACAGTTCATATCGTAGTTTGTTATGCGTATTTTGTTTTTTTCTAGAATAATTTTTTATGCAAATTTAATTTCAAGTGCCTTTATTTTTGTGAAAAATATTTCAAAATACTCAATTAATTTTTTTTGTCCTTTTTTTTTCTAGAGTTTAAATTAAATTTTAAAATTTATTTATAAAACATAGCCTAACGTAACGTAAAAATTTAAAATTTAATTTAATTGAAAGAAAAAAATATTTACGAAAAATTATTTAAAAAACAAAAATTGAAATTATTTTCCAAAATCAAAAAAATATACATGGCAAACTCTCTTGAAGCAACATTTTTGTAATTAAAATCTATTTTTATTTATTTCTATTACTAAACCACTGGCTTTAAAAATTAAACAAAAAAAAACATCACCATAAACAAACTCTATTAAATGATTAAATAAAAAATATTACAAATGTGCCATTCAATAATAAAAAAGAAAAGAAAAACCACCTTAACATACTATACACAGACTTCCTTGAAACTGACTTCCTTAAAAAAAAGCAGCTAAACTCTATATTAATAATTAATATTAATAAAAAACATAAATGAAATAAACTCAGGAAATTAAAAAAATAAAAATGAAAAGACATTCCTTTTTAAAGAAAGCAAATAAAAAGAAAAACCTTAAAACTACCTCAATATTTTTTATATATATATTTTTTTAAATAAACAATTTTTTTTTATTATTTTAAAAACAACAACAAGTCAGTGAAATATAAATTTGTTTACCTCAATGTAATGAAACCGCAAAAATTAAATTAAAACATTTTTTAATAATGTAAATATTTAATATAAATTAATTTAAGAAACTAAACTCCATTGAAAGTAAAAATAAAAATGCAATAATTTATTAATACTTATTAAAAAAAAAACTACTAATAATAACTAGAATTATAATAAAAAGAGAATCTTGCCAATTTAAAAAATATAAAAAAAAACTTAAAAATTATTATTTAATAAGCATAAAACAAAAACACAAAATGCACTTTAAAATAAAAATTAAAAAAAAATTAAAAAAAACCTTTTAAACAAAAAAAAGAAAAAAATAAACACCATCACCACAATGTTTCGCTTAGAGTATAAATTCAAAACAAAACAAAAATGAAATGAAATTGGTAACCCATGTAGTAGTACTTATCATAAAAGAACAAAAATAATTTATAATAATAATAAAAAAAACTATGCATTTAATAAATATAATATTAAAAATACTTTATTTATTTCTAAACTTGTCGAAATATTAATTAATACCTCAATTATACTCAGCATTTAATATAAAATAATTTAATTTTTTTTTTTTTTATAAAAATTTCCTCGTGTTTATATTTTATTTTTTATTTATCTCTACTCCTTAATATTTACTTATAAATATAAATTATTTGTTTCTATTATTATTTTCTTTGTTTTAATTACTCTTCAAGAGTTTTAATAATTATCTGTTTTTTTAATTTTATTTTTAAATTTTAAGTGCTTAACTTAAATAATAAACTTAAAATCTGTTCGTCTATATGTTCTACCTCAATGAATGAATTTTAATTTTGCGATATTTTTTTGTAAGTTTATGAATAATACTTTTTATTAATTTTATTAAATTTTACTTACGTATATACATACCTACATACATACATACATATTGCTTTTAAGTTTTAATTAATAATTATTTTGTATAAAAGTTTTTTAACATGGTATGAAAACACAGGACCATACACTTGAAATTAATTTTAGTTTATTTTATTATATATTTTTTTTATAATAAATTTTAGTTAAAATATTTTTTTTAAACCGAATTATTATTATTATTTAATTAATGGAGTGTAATTACAAAAAAAAAATTTTCAAATGTGGTAAGTACAGGACCTTTTTGATTCGATTCAATTTCTTTTTGAGATTCAAATTAGGCACACATAAATACATACGTTTTTCATATTTACTTAAGTATTTGTCTAGACAAATGTTTTTCACGAAGAGTTTTTACAGCCCGATTCACTCATTCCAGAACAGTGTTGAAAAATTGAAATTTTAAAATGGTACTGAACTGTAACTGAAAGAGTACTTTTTCGCATCAAATGGTACTTTTATATAGAAATACACACATACGTGGTCATTACAACCCTTCAATCAAGATTTTATTTGTGTTAATATTGATACATGAGTGGCGGTACCTACAGTTTCAATTCGACTCCGAACGTCAGATTTTTTAACAAACTTTTCTGATAGTTTAATAATTCTCAGAGTTTTTGACAGAATGATGTGCCTTTCTTCATTTTTCTTTTTGTTGGAAATGTCTGACATGGGAATTGAACCGTGGGTTCACATCTAGTAAGCCAGCACACTACCTACTAGACTGAACAGAAAAACTAACGACTTATACGTGTTCCTCACATGCCAAAAAAAAAACTGCTGATTTTGAACGAAACAAAACGTAAGAGTCCCATTTATTCAAACGTTGACGTTCGTTTGTAGCATATGAAGAGCAATGTAAGTGCTTAGCGAAATTATATTACGGTTCGGCAAGCGTGAAAACGTCCAAAGCGGGGTTAAAGGCTAATTCTACCTTTTGCAATGCGTTGCGAATGTATTGATAGTTGGATAGCGCAAGACATAAAATATTTAATAACAAAAAAGTACGGAAAGTGTCGTGGGGGTACTGCGGTATTTTTTAAATGAGAAAGTACTGAAAAAAGTACTAAAGTACTGAATTTTTCAACACTGTTCCAGAAAATCAAAGCCGACAAACAGACAAAATATAAAATTAAACCAAATCGCACTGAGTTATTCGTAAAAAATATTTTCACTATCTCTTTCAAAAAGGTTGTTAATCAGATTCTAGGTAGCACTATCGAAAGGAATTATCGCTGTCGATCGATTTCTGTTTGCTATGGACTGTATTTCAATGTCGTATTTTTCCCGATCGAAATCCGCATGATTTAACCCTAATTCCATTCATCCTCGGACAATTGCATTTCACTGTTACTTATTCAACCTTTTCATCACAAAAAATTATGTCCAGTTAAATCCTTGAAGTGTATTCTTATCTGCAATAAAATTTCGAATTTTACCGTCCACTAAACGAAATTTAGTATCATTTTGTTCGAACAACATGGATGAATACCGCTTAAGTTTACAACCCCGCCTACTTAACAAAATTCAGCAACATTTTGTTCGAACAACATGTGTGAATACAGCTTAAACATGCAACAAGGCTATCTAGACAGCGATGAACTTCGCACAACAATTTTATTATCCAGGTCCATCTAAAATATATTCATAAAGTGGAAGCGTTCTGACACGATTATTTCGATACGTAAATCTTTTCGAAGGCTGTAGACATAAGCATCATACAGGGCTGATGTATGTATTCGCAGTGATTATTTTGGTAAACCATTGCGACACATACCTGCTGATGGGTAGCTTCAGAGCTTTAAAACAGATTACGTTGCCCACATCACCAATATTAACCATCAAGTGACGAAGCGATCCTTTTCTGAATGTGTGAAACAAAGGTGAACTCTTGATTGCGCAGAAACGTTTGACAATATTTTTGTATGTAGATGAGAGCTGTACCGTGTTTCCTTTTTAGATGCAATAAGAGATTTTTCAAGTATAGGTTAGTTTAAGAACCGTAATGTGACTTTAAATTGACAGTCACACGCCTTTGTTCGAGAACACGGGCGGTTCATTCTGAAACCCCTTCATAGAAACAACGACAAAGAATAGAATAAATACAGAATTTGGTCTTGACAAAGGGAAGAAGAACAGAAAATATGTGCGATAATATTCCGCAGATGTATGCTAAACAACAGATATCCAGTCAAACCCATTTACAAACCCTTAAGACCTTACCACTTCAACATAGCCATGCAGTGGCATAAAATATGCTTAACTGTTGCTTAAGACCTTAAGACCTTGCTTAGACCCTTAAGATCTTACCACTTCAACATAGCCATGCAGTGACATAAACTATGCTCAACTGTTGCTTCAGCTTATTTGCATAACCTACCGAAAACAGAGATATCATCGTTCCTTTTTTCTAGATTTCTAGAATAGAGTTAAGATTCGCCTGCAGAGTTGAGCCTTGACCATAAAGCTCTTACAACCCTACAATCCGATTTAAATATCCATGCATGATTGGTGAGCGAATCGATCCTTAAGTTAGAAATTTTTTATTTCGTACGGTCTCAGCCCCATTCCATTTATCATATAATTCATCACTCAAATCTGTAATTATTTTGTGAAGGACATTATGTTCAATCTACGGAATAAGTTGTGGGCGCAAGAGAGTAGTATTTAAATGCTTCTAAAACATCGTAGGGTCGCCTCTGTCGCAATCCACAGGATGTGTTATATTGGGTCTTTTATTAAGCGTTTCTATCTTTAAATTCGTTCTCGTTTCATACGAAATGACGCATAAATCACACTGAATTTAATCGATTGCATTATATATTTTGGCTTTGAGAATCACTGTGTTTTGTGTGACTTAAGAAAACCTCACAAGAAAAAGCCTAACCGGGGTCAAATCCCACCATCTCAGTGGCCAATTTACATCGACTCCAAGTGATATGAAAATGACCTCAATTCGCTATATTGCAGCGCTATTCTGTTAAAAGCACATATTGTCGTTGATGTCCAAATCATCCAATTCAGGCCAAATGAAATTGGTAATCGTTAGCCTATATTTATCTGGAGATGGCACATTAGTAATGGAATAATACGAGTTAACAAGCATTTTATGATGAGCATATTAAACACTACTCGGTGTATATGAACACAAATACGATTGACAAAAATTGTAGTCATCTATAAGTGTGACTATTGATTAGGAATTAAAGCTAGAATATCGTTAAGAAATAAAGAGATTTTTGAATGACTTTTAAACTACAGCAAGCCTGCAGTTTCATTGCTCTGTTGGGTTCATAGCTGCCAGATAGATAAGGCACCAAATCGTCAAATATTTGAGAAAAAATCGTCAAAATCGTCGAAGATGTTTATTAAAATCGCCAGAAAAAATAAATAAGTAAATTAAAAGTTTTTAAAAACCAAAATTATTTCTATTGTAGTAAAACATATAAAGTCAATGTATGTACATATCTGACTTCAAAAATAAAACATTTACAGAATTTTTTTTTAGAAATTAAAAGCTAGCGTCCCTCATCTTCATTTATTAATTTTTTTCCAAAAAAAGGGTAAAATTTTATATCATTTTCAGGAGCAAATTGTTTAAGGATTAAACAATCTATTCCAGTGTTCTTTATTGACACATAAGCGCAGCAATAATATTGCATCATCTTAATCTATGGGTGGTGTAAATATTAAGGAGCCAGAAGCTCTTGTCATTCTGAGCATTGAAATTCAGTGTAATGTTGGCTTAAAATGACACATTTTTCAGTTCCTTCTTAAGATCGTATTATTTACACCATTTGTAAACGACCGAGAGTGGAATACAACTCTCATGTATGGGTCGGTGCCCCAACGTCTATTTGAGGTTTCTCGATCGTGTACAGGAGAGGCCGTAGTACCTCGTTAATGATGGTAGTGTATCCAACTCCATTGAATCATTGGAGCATCATTGCAATGTGGTTTGTTTCACTGTTCTATGGCTTCGACAAAAGTATTTTGCTCGAACGAAATAAGGGGACTTTTCCCGAAAATCATATATTCCTACGCAACGCTCGTCTTTCTCGGCCACCACTTCCTTATGGGGTCGATTGGCCCATGGATCGCATACTGCATTACAGAAAAAATACGTTTTTTAGTCGGACTATTCGTATGTGGAACTCAATTCCTGCAGAGGCCTGTCCTGTTACTTATGGTATAAATATATACAAGCCTAGTGTCCATAAACACTGTTCTCTCCTTCCTTCTTCAAATAACATATTTTCAAAGTTCCAAACACAATGCCATCGATCAACCGAGTGTTGGTCATACGAAACAAAATAACGGCGCTTGCCTTTGTTCTTCCGTTTGTAATATTAGAAGCTATGTATACTCGAATTTTTAAAATAGACTGCAACGACAAGTGATAAATTATTCTCAACTACGAGGTTATTTATGAGTTGTAATTTTTTGGCTTTTAAGGGGATAAAAAGGAATAAAATGCAGAAAAATCATCACAGGTATTCGAAAGTAACTTAAAAATATAATATTTTACTCCTTGTTTTTACTAACTAATATAAATTTCCAATAGTCACAATTGCAAAGTAAATACAAAGCTTAAAGTGGCTTTTAATGTACTAAAGTAAAGAATGTGATGTAAATTTTAAATTTCCAAAATTCGTCAAAATAAGGACATAAATCGTCAAATCTGGCAGCTATGGTTGGGTTACAATTTCCTTGTTCATTACGGAACCAATTATTAGTCAGATTAGCGACAGTTGGTTACAGATATCATGAACACTAAACTAGACTCATTATATAAATTTTAATTTTACAAATGCTACCTCATTATACTAATATTGTATGCACATCGTGTGGTGTACACCACAAAGATAAAGAATTGAATTTTTCTGTTTTCTTTTTAGTATTATAAAGTATATAAATTAAATTTTATTGAGAGTAGTTTTTTATAGTAACAGTAATTCTAACAAGCATTAATAACATTTAAACAGAAAAAGAAATAAAATGTTTAAATTCTTGACGATAAGGAAGAAAGAAGATTCAACAAAAATATGTGAAAAATATTATTATTTTACAAGTTGTAAGTAAATGCTTAGATTTAAATATAATACAGTTGCTGCACAAAAGTAATCGATCAAATTAACTTTGAAGTGCAATAACAGAGAGGAAGAATTAAGATCAGCATAACATGAACAAAAAAAAAAAAAAAAAAAAAAAACAAAAAAAAGAATACATTTAAAATAAGCTTTCTACTCTTTTTGTAAATAAAAATTTCGAAAACGAAAATCATACACTCATTCAATATTTATAAACAACAATTTCTAATATAAACTAAAAACGTAAACGTTAAAGTGGTAAACTAAACTAAGTGATTTAAAAATAATTAAAAAAAAAAAATCAGGACAATATAAACATTTCTTAAATGAAATTAAAAATGATTTTCCATATACAAATGAAACTTATATAAGTACGTGAGTGAGATAATGGCAAAATTTATGAAAATAATGATTGAGGCATGGCAATTGAGAAAACTATTGAATCTTTTCCAATTGAGCCTCGTCCAATTGAGCACGTAACTTTTGTATTTCCTCACGTCGCGAGTGTAATACCTTTTTGGCATTTTCATATTTATCTTTCACAGTTTTCAGCTCTCTTTTCAATGACTCGCATTGATTCTAGAAAATAAAATAAACAAATGCATTGAATAAAACAAATGAAAATAATTCAAAAAAACATACTTACATTCAACAGCTTATGTTCTGCTGCCTCCAAGGGAGATAGGCTATTACCATCAGTATTTTCTTTTTGTGTCACCTTGGCTTCGAGTTCCTTAATGAGATTGAAGCGATAACGGCAAATATTTTTCAAGTCAACATATTTGGCCTGCAATTTATGCAGCGATAAACTGAATTCATCGTCGGTTTGCACTTCCACATTTGTCGTTACCACCGGCATAATTGAAGTAGAATTCTGTTCAGCTACAGCTGCAGCTGTAACAGCCGCATGGTTAGATTTTGCTGTTGCATGAGCGGCAGCGGCGACTGCTTTGTCAGCTTTAACTGTCAGTTCGTGTAGCTTGTTCTTGTAACGTTTAATTTCATTGCGATGCTTCTCCTGTTCTTCGAGTAGGCGTTTCATCAAGGCGGCATTTTCATCCTTGAGCGGATGATTTTTAAGCTGCATATTTAAGGCTGTCACCTGACTGTTTTTAATGAATAAATTACGTTCACACTCTTTGAGTTTACCATCCAATTCCAGACAATTGCAACTATTATCTACAAAGGAAAAGTAAATAAAACATTAGAAATTTTTCTTTGAAAACTCGAAGTATTCTTCTCAAAAACATACCCACGGGATCAGTCATTGTCTCTTTGTCGTGTGATGCACCCCAATACGACTGCCTTCGTCTTTCATCGTGTGTGCTTAATCGACGATTTTTTCTTTCCGTTGTCGTTGAATTTTTATGCTGTATGGCACTTATTAATTTCTCTTCTATGCTAATATTGGCAAACCCTCCTCCACCACTCAATCGTTCTTGACTTCTGCGTCCTCTGGGTGAGCCAGATTTATTCGAATCCCCTGATATATTTGCTGTTGCATCAATTGCTTGACGTTGCAAATCTTGTTCGAAATTTCGTACGGTTATTTCTCTTAGTCTATCTTCAAGTGTTTGCTTTGCATTTTGAAGAGTGGCTATGTTTGAGGAAAGCTTAAGATTTTCTTGTTCTAAAGAATGACATTTTGTTTCCTAAAATGCATAAGAGAAGTGAACACAGAATGAGAATGAGGTTACATTAGAAATTTGTATTTCACTTACCATTTCGTTTTTATATGAATTCATATTCTCTTGTTGTTTCTGGACTAACTGTTTGTGTTGTTTCAGCTCTTCTCGCAGTGCCGAACTACAACGGCCAGCTTCCTCAATCTTTGTCTTCAGATTATATTGTAATTCAGTATTTTGGCTCTTAATCCTATTGAAGTCATCTTGTAAGTTATGAAATGCTTTTAATTGATCAGAAATTTCTTTGGTTTGTTGCTCCAGTTGTTGATTGAGATTTTGTAGTTGAGTATTTGCGTTTTGTAGAGTATCACACTTCAGCTTAAGTTCCTCCATACAACTGTTCATTTCTTGAAGTTCACGTTGTAATGAAGTTTTCTCATCTTGTAGAGTTTCTTTGATGCAAGACAATTCCGTTTCTAAATCACGTTTTTCATTCAGATGTTTATCCATTTCAAAGTTTAATTTTTCAATTTCACCCGAGAGATCTTTTAGTTGGCTTACGTCTTCACGGAGTTTTTCATTTTCGGTTGTGGCCTTCGAGAGAGCAGTTTCAACTTCTTCATGTACTGTTAAAAGCTTTTCATAGGTCTGCGCTTTACAACGGAGCTCATGCAATTGTTGAGTTAACGTCTCGATTTTTTGATAGAGAGTTTCTTCTTTTTCTTTAAATTCAGTTTGTTGTCCTTCATACTGCTTAACAGTTTTCTGTAGCTGATCACGTTCCAGTTGCAGTTTAGTTATTGCACCAGCTTGTGCAGATTTTATAATGTTTAGTGTGCGTTCTAATTTGGATTTCTCTTCTTTGAGATTTTTGCAGCTTTCGAGTTGTTCTTGAAGATTCTGTTTTTCATCTGTTAACGAAGCTAAGGAATCCTTAGCAACTTCGAGTTCTTGTTGTAGTTTCGCAAATTCTTCCAATTGCTGTTCGTTATGTATGTTGCAATTTGTGAGATGTGCATTCAACTCCTGTAATTCTTCATTTTCGCTTTGGGCTTTATGGTAATTGTCTTCTAAGGTCTTGAACTCTTGTTGTTTCTCTTTTAAGGTTTTCGATAAAGCTTCCAAATCTCTTTGCAGATTATATTGTGCCTGTTTGACTTTTCCAAAGTCCAATTGCCGTTCACACTTTGCGCCTAAGAGAGAGTATAGTTTATCGTTAATAGTTACTAGTTGTTGTTTTAAATTAGCAATTTCCTTTTCTTGTACTTCATTATCTTCGTTTGTTTTGAGAACTTTCTGCCTCAACTCTTCCAACTCTTCGTTAATACTAATACGCTCTTGCTTAATTTTTTCCTTTTCTTTTTCAGTCTCTATAAGTTGTTGTTGTTTTTCGTTAAATAGCTCTTTCGTTATTAAAAGATTTTTTTGAATATCATACATTTGTTCTCTTTCCGCCTTAAATTCTTCATCCTTGTGTGCCAACTCTTTTTCTAAAGATTCCATTTTCTCTGTAATTATTCGTATTTTCTGGCTTAATTCCGTCTTTTCATTCATCATTTGTTCCAACAACCCTTCGATTTCTTCTTTACCTTTGAGACAATTAAGTTGCTCTTCTAAGGCATCTTTTGCCTCCTGAAGTACGGCACACTTTCCTAAAAGAGTGATTTTTTCCTCGTTCAATACCTTTAATTGCGTTTCAAGCATCGCCTTATCAGTTGTCTGCTCTTGTAGTTTACCTTCTAAGGCACAGTTTTTCGCTAATAGTTCAGTCTGACTGGTATTAAGCTTTTCACAATCTTCCTTTAAAGTTGTTACTTCTTTTTTAATTGTTTCATACTCTTGTTCTTTTTCGTAAAAGGATTTCAAGGTTTCCTGTAACTGCGAACAAGTTTCTTTCAAAAGTCCCAATTCGTTCTCGAGAATCTTCTTTTCTTCTTCCATTGCTTCAAGGCGGGTTAACTTACTTTCCAAAGCGCCTATTATTTTCTCTCGCTTTGAGTCTTCCGTACAGAGATCTTCTATTTGAACTTCAGTCTTATGGAGTTTCTCCAACAAATCTTTATGTTCGCTATTAAGTCTGTCAACTTCATCAGTCAATTCTTGGTTATACTTCTGCAATTGTGGTATACATTTTAATTCCTCTTTCAGTTCTTCCAATTGAATTTCCAAAGAAACTTTTTCATTACTTATAATCGAAAGTTGATCATCTAAAGTTGAGATCTTATTATCCAAAAGCGACATTTCTTCGATATACTTGTGGTTTTCTTCTTGAACATCTTTCAATTGTTCCTCCAAACAATTAACCTGTTGCTCTAGTGTTTGCTTAGCTAGCTCAAGTTCTAGTTTTTCAAGTTGTATTATCTTCAAATCATCCGTCATATCGTTTTGATTATTGCATGTTGCTTCATGAGCATCATCGCTTAGATCTCCTCCTCTATTGTTTACTTGTTGAGTTTCTTCATCTAATTTCAGATCTTTATTATTTGGCTCTAAAAGTTTAAGTTGTTCAATTTGTTGTCTTAATTCTTGAATGGTTAGCTCATAATTCTCCTTTTTATCCTCCCATTCCTTGTTGTGTTTTTTAATATTGTCCCGGTATTCATTGGCGCTTATTTCCAGTTTTTCTAAATTCTCCAATCGCATTTGATTAGATTTCTCCTCATATTCCTTTTCTTGTCTTTCCAGCTTTTCGCGAGCAGTTTGAAGATCATTTTCCACGTCCCCATAACGCTGAGTTAGTTCTTCTAGCTGCTGCTCTATGAATCTTAAATTTTCCAAGTCTTTTAGTTTATCTTCGATTTTGCTTTCATTGCCATTGGTTGTGTTATTCATGAGATTGCTAAAGGAACCATTTAACGTGCAATTGACTTTTTCTTGCAGCTCTTCACACATAACTGTAATGTTAGCCTTTTCCTTCTCTAAAGTCTCAATCTGTTGTTGATACGTCTTGCATGCACAATTTTCCACGAAAATGGATTTTTCCAGTAGCTCTGCGGAAAGTTGTTGAAATTGCTCTCGCATCTCAGCAAGAGCACGTTCTGTACTTTCCAACATTAATTTGTTGTTCGAACACTCTTGCTCATGGACAGCACGAAGATCGACGATTTCTTGCTTTAGCTTTTCGATGTACTCAGCTACATCATCACAACCATTAATATCGAGATTATCACATTCTATTTCATGGGATTTATCTTCGCCACTCAATTCCACAATGTGGAAGGAATGATGCTTGAAGGAACCTTGTAAGTGTACATTTTCGATTTCCATATTGAATTCCTTTTGGCTTTTTCTCACTCCAAAAATATTTTTCAAATACATTTTGTAATTGGGTGTAGAATTTTTGGATGCCGATTTAAACACTTTCGTATTGCCTTTTGTATGTTCGAGTTCAATTTCTGTTAACGATTCTGAAAGTTCACAGAACTTCTTAAACATATCTTCAGTGTACTGCTCCAATTCTTCATCGTCTTCCTCAGTCACGCATACACCAGAACTGCGCATTGAAGAGTTCCGACAGGGTGAGGGAGTTTTTAAAAGTGGTTTGCTTTCGAGAGCGAAAACATTTTCGAGTTGTGGTCTTAAATTATTAATTTCGTCGTCTGTCGTAGTAGATAATTCTTCATTTTTCATTTCGTATTCCTTAAGCTTTTCTTGGACTTTGATATTCTCATTCTTCAGGGATTCACTTTCTTGTAAACTATCCATTAATTGATTGGATAAGTCTTCATATTCCTTTTGTAAATCATCAAATTGTGTTTGCATATCCAAAAGTTGTTGTTTAAGTGTCTCATTGTCCTGTTGTATTTTCGAGGTTTCCGACAGCCTTTCTTCGTTGGCCATGGCACACTCTTTTTTCGACACTTCGAACATTTCATGGCTTTTCAGTAGTTTTTCCTGAGCATCTTGTACTTTTCTCTTCAAGTCCTCTATTTCGGTTTGCAGTTCTACATTTTCCCTTTCTAAGCGTTGGCAATCAGTCAAAGACTGCCCTCTAGTCACTTCCAGTTGTTCATATTGATATTGTAATTGTTCATATTTGATTTGTATGCTTGCATATTGAGTCTCAATATCACAGAGTGTTTGTTGTTGCTCTTGCCACGACGTTTCGAGCTTTGTGAATTTTTCCTCAAGTACCATCATTTCTTCTCGCGCCACTTCCACTTGCCTACTTAGAGCCATACATTCTTCGTTCTTTGATGAATTCTCAGTACTCAACTGTTCGTAGTCTCGTTGAACATTCTGCAATTTATCACGTAATTTTTGTACATCCTCTAGTAATTTATCAGATACAGCCTTTTCTTTTTCATGTAACTCCTGCAACTCGGTAATTTTCAATTTGTTTGTTTCGCTTTCTCTTTCAATTTCGGTATAATTGAGTTTTAACTTTTCATATTCCAATGTTAGTTTCTCAAACTCCAAAGTTATTTTGTTGTTTTCATCCAGTAGTCTCTGAAGATCTTCACATTTTATGCAAACTTTGCCATTTTCAGTCTCTTGACATTCATCGCTTTGTGATTTATGCAACAGTTCTTCTTTAGAGTTTTGTATACGTTCAGCCGTTATAGCATTGAGAGACTTTTCGAGTTTGGAAACTTCTTTTTCCTTTTCGCTTAAGGCTTCCAATAGTTCGGTTTCACGAAGTTTTGATTTATTTTTATGACGTTGAAATTCAAATTCTAAATTAACCGCTTCACGATTTTCCATTTCCAGCTTTTCATTGGTCTTTTTTAATGCTGCCAATTCCGCTTCATATTTGGTGATTTTCTCATTGGCAATCTTATTGGAATTTGTTAGTTTACTTATTTGTATCTGGAGTTCATCCGATCTGCAAGAATGAGAAATATAAATGATTTTAGATAGCAGATAAGAAAATATTGAAATTAGTATTGAGTAAAAATAAAAAATATTGTTAAGAAAGAAATTATTTTCATGTTTAGCTAATTTCCATTCTTTAATTATAAAAAATGCAAAAAAAATTTAAATTTATTGAATGTATTAAACTACATCAGTTTAATCATTGTCTAGCAGGTAGCGAGACAAGACGAAAGCTCGCAAATTTAAACCTCAGCTTTAACACCTCGAATAAAAATTATAATTCTTTCGACATCTTGCTCTCCACCAGTATTCTGGCTTATCAAAATCTGTCATTCGTAGTTGGTGACATTAAACTGTTAGGTTAGATCAAAGTAGTAGTTCTGATATCAAAAAGCTGACTTGAGCACGCAAAGCGGCCCGTTGTGAGCCACAGGTGAACGCAGTCTGTATACTGACCAAGTTCTACCGCATTAAACTGTTGGTCCCATCATAAATTATTAACACACACAATAACAGGAGTGGTTTGCGAAAATAGATCGTAATTCTGACTAAAAGTGTTATAAAAACCATTGTTAACCCTCATAGTATAGAGACTATATAGAATAGTGGATTGAAACCCTCTACTGTACTCAAATTTTTGCACCATCAAAATAGTATTATAAACTCTGAAACAAATGATAATCTAAAGATACAAGGTCTGAACTTTCTGGTGGATGCATTAAATTTGCTCACTCAAGCACTCTTAGCTTCTGCCGGTGTCATCAAAGTTATTTGTATCACTTCTATTCGTTTTAATAAAATCGTATGTGTCAATTGTGCAACCCTTGCGCTGACCAACTTCTTCCTCTTCCCTGATTTTCGTTGAACTTGGTCAGTACAGGGACTGCGTTCACCCGTGGCATCACAACGGGCCGCTATGCGTGCTCAAGTGAACTTTGTGAAATCAGAGCTACCGCTCAGACCTAACCTATGTGTCAATTCTCTGCTAAGCTTCGCCTTGCCTCATCCATGATCTTTTCGGCACTTTATTATCGTGCTTGATTCACTTTCCATCGCCTGTTATCATTCACTTAAGAAATAATTCAATTTTGTTCCGCCTTAGCAGTGAATCGCAAATTAAAATTTCGTTGCACTAAATTTGTTACGGCTCTCTTGTAATGGCAGTTCCTGTTTGATGATAAATGCCCTAGTTCCCTAGCAACGTCCATACTACTTATATCGTTCTCAAACTAATTTGCTGCGCTTTTTTCTAGTTACATCATCGTCTCTGGCATAAATTTTTTCCACAACTGCGACACATGTGTATACTTTCTATAACAGAAAGACAAAGTAAAGCTTAAAATTTAACAAGTTATAGTCTAGGCTGATCCAATTTGAAAACCAGTACATCCAGATGTAGACAGATTTAGTAGCACTGTATAAGCGGAATTGGCTCACTTTAATGGAAAAGGATAAAATAGTCCGATAGTCAGACTTAATACTATTTGATCAGTTATCAAAAAATATCGAAAGCACGCTGCAAATGAAAAACACAAAAAAGATTAAACATTGCGTTAAAAAAAGTTTGCGTACAAAAATAAATAAAGTACGAGTATGTGTATTTTGTTTGCATTGGCAAAGGTGTTTTGCATTAAGACAATGTCATCTGACACGCCCGAAGCTCCTATAGATTGGATGGGAGGTTCTCCCAAGATTACTACCTGTATGGTTAGGGTAGGTTAGAGGAGGTGTACTTGTCAATTAAGACAAGTACAGTACCCAGAGGTCGAATTGACCCATTGTACAACGTCCTTAAAGAGGGAAGGATAGTAGAGGGATAAGGCCTCTCAACACAGAATTCAAACTCTTCCTCCCTGACCCATCCATTTATGAGGCCGTAGAGGTGACAGACTGGGGGGTCAGGACCAACTATCAAACCTTCAGAAAGCGAACCTAACCTAGCGAGGGCATCCGTCGTCTCATTGCCCAGTATTCCGCTATGACCCGGAACCCAGCTTAGACGGATACGGTCTAGTCTATAACTCCTCAACGACTCCTTGCACTCGCGAACTAGCCGTGATTTGCACCAGACCGACGCAATGGCCCTAAGAGCAGCCTGACTGTCAACGAAGATCATGTAAGATTCATAATGCGAAGCTGGGCCACCAGCAATGGCCTCAATAGCCTTCAAGATTGCGAAAATCTCCGCCTGAAAAAACTGTATGGTTGATGTTGACAAATTTACCCTGATTGAAACTACTGAACGTCAATTATTGCAAATTCTTTGTCCTTTGTTTTGTTTGTTTGTTTCTTTGTTGGCTTACTACGCAAAAACTCGTGAGTTCACAGCTCAGTTCTGACAAAACAAAAACAAAATATGAAAAAAAAATTTTTTTTTGGTGGCTAATTTTTTTCAAGAACTCTGAGTTACGTAAAGTTTTTTTTTAATCTGTCGTTTAGAATCGAGGAGATAAACTCATTCATTAAATTAACACACACAAAATGGGTGGTGTGAGAAGCTAGGTTGTCGTATTACAAACTAAACACTGTCTCAGCAGTTTCTTACCATAATACTTAGTTATTATAACTGAAGATAGTTTTTGGAAGTCTTCCTTATATGTGCACATTTATATTGTTGTAACAATCTACGGAAAATACTTATTTTGCAAAACATTGAAATTAACTGTTACTATAAACACATTTGAATTATATTAGTTTTGATTTGTTTCTCTATCTTCAAAGTTTACAGATATTAATCATGAAAGTATTGCGATTTACAATTTAATATTGTTTGACGTTCTACACGTTAATCAAACAAAGACAGTTTTGTCTTCTCTACAATAATTCAAATAAAAACATATGTATGTATGTAGTATTAGATAAATTTGTTGGAAAATAATTAAAGCAAAAGACCCACACAATAGAAAGTACAAAAATGGGAAAAGAATTCAAATGTGTGTTCGTATTACACTTGTCCAGACATATGGTTTCGAATTGTACTCGTATGTACAACTGCACATGGCAAGAAAAAAACGGATTAATGGCACGAGATTTATTCACAATTGTATTCACCGATGCAGTAAAAAAAAAAAAAATAAATTGAGTAAAACACCAAATGCTGTGTTTTTGTGGCATAATTCGTAAACTAATGCTCTTCACAGGAAAATTAAAAACAAAGTTTTTTAAGAAACAACATTGTATACTATATTTAGATATTGCACTTTGCCTTCCTCACTGTCTTTCACTACATTTCTTTTACATACAATATAATGATGACAAAGATAATGATGGGCACACCACGAGTAAGAAGATTTTGTTCATTGGATTTTTTTTCTATTCCGTAATGTGTGTCTTACTAGTACAGTGGAACTGAAAACCGTTAAATAATAAAATATAATTTTTGAAAAATAAATAAATTCTGAATAAATGCGGTTATTACGGTTTCTATTTGAAATTTCAGAAAAATACAATTTGCGTATTTTTATTGCAATTTTATAAAACCAATTTTCGTAGAACTTATGCTCAGAGTGTGGAAAGGAATTAGATGTTACAACGCTCTACATAACATCACTGTGTTTTACGAAACAGGTCAAGTTTGTAGAGCGAGTTGGCTTTTAGATTCGCTTTGCTTATAGAGCCGTCTGACATCAGTCGAAAAACTTACAGTCAAGGAAAAAAGCCTACATACAGCGGTGTATGTAGACTTTTTCCCGGTGATTATTTTCAAATTAAAAAAGGTTGTTTAAAGCAGTCACAATTAAAAATGTTTGAATAAAACGAATATAAAAAATATAACCTAGAAATTATTAGAAAAAAAAAAATTGCTGGAAAAAATTCTACAACACCGTTGTACGTAGACTTTTTCTGTGACTGTATATTACGTTAGGTTTTTGGTGTGAATCGTACACACAGGTTCCACGCTGTCCAAATGTGATTTAATTATTTATGCTCGTGGAATAAGAGATATTAAATTTATACAAAAAAGAACATTTTCTTGCATTTTTAAGACTATCTGACACTGTCTGAAAAAATAGAAAATAAAATACGCAATATTCTTATATTAAAACAATTAGGTTAGGTCGCAAATTTTAAACAAATTAACTTGTTAGGCATCACAATATTTAATTTATCTAGTATTGGAGGAACATATAGTTTCACATCTACTTTTGATTTTTCGATTTCATTCCAATAATTTTATTGTCAAAATGAGGCACATTCTTAAAAGTCAAATGTAGTAAAAATTGCTAAAATAATGAAAACTTTTGTATCCGACTGCCATATGTAAGTTCTAATTTAATACCCAGAAGCCAAACATTACAAAAATGGATTAGAACTAAGGTAGCACTGGCCATTAGACACCGTCAAGTGAATAGCAATGCAAACGAAGGCTAGATTTGTGGTCAAGAAGATTGAGTGCCATATTTGGTTGCTGTTATCAAGCAATCAAGCAATTTGCTCTGATCTGCTCACCTAGATTTAAGATCCAATTTGCACCATTTGAAGAAAGCGATAACACATAAGGGCCATCTCTGATCAAAATTTCAATAAATTAGGTGTCAAATACATACGTAAATTGGTATATCGTTAGTCTAATTCGCAAATGTGTTAAGTCCCTTTTTTCAAATTTTACAGGAGACAAAAAGCTTAGTAGCTTTCTCAGTTTTTAAAATTTTTAAACTTTTTAAACGCAATTATTTTTACAAAATAGCTTTCTTTAAAGGACCTAGATCAAAAATTAATAATAATTAATAAATAATATTCGTGGAGTTAGCACGTGCTTTTAATTTTTTTTTTTTCGTAGTTTTGTGGACTTGGCGTTTTTGCAAACCACAAAATTACAACAACTTTAAAGTACATAATGACATTTTTTGTTTTTGTAAAATATGTATTTTGTATAGTGTTACCGTTTTGCATTAAAATCTCAATTTTGGAAAAAAGTGGACTTAGCGTCTTTGCGAATTATACTAAATCTTAAATTTCATGAAAAAATAATCGGTTTCTGTTTACTTTTATAAGTTTAATGCTTAAAAAATACTTCAACAAGCCTTTAAGATTCGAATTACTTATCAAATAACATCACATCCAATTATCTATCATATGTATGTACATATGTATGTATGTATATTTGCACAATCCGTCGTTAACCTTAATTTAAAACAAAATCAAATGTTTATCGCCAAACACATAATTGAATAATTATTTTTATCATCCGTATAAAACAACGATTGATTGTTCCACAGTATATTGTGTGTATGGAGAAGAAACAATTTTTTTTAACACATTTAAAACTCACTTATTTAAATCAAAAATAAATATATGCACGTTGTTGTTGTATAAATATTTATAAGTGCACATGTGAATAAATAAAAAAAAAAATTGTAAATACAATCGGTTTATAATTCCTCAACTTTCTCACTTCATTTCGCAAATCCAATTGTAGATCTCTTAAAAACTTATTACGTTTAACGCATTTTAAAACAGTGTGAGGTGAGGTGAATAAAGGAAATTCATATAATTTTTAAATATGAGTATAATTTTTATAAACAATCTATGCCTATAAAAAATTGATGGTAATTTGAGTATGAGAAGCGGATATTTGAAATGAATTTGAACTGTCTACTGATGCAGAAACGGCAAGTTTATAGAGGGAGTCAGTCGAAGTCGATCGGTTGCGTTTTACACTATACTACTACCTTTCTTCGTTGTTAATAGCAAATATGAACGTATGTTACGTACCGTACAGGCAGGCAGTTAAGACTGTCAGTCAAAGTATATACATAGGTATTTATATACATACATATGTATGTATGTACTATGTATGTAGTAAATCTTTAAACTTTAAAGTACTATCATATATTTTTTTTTATGTCTTTTCACCGTCATCACATTTTTGCGTTTCAACCACACTGCTGCTGATTGCTAGGTTTGCTGTTGTTATTGTGCCTCCCTTTACTTCACAATATAAGTAACGATAATATAGATGACGTATTTTGGTATTTTTAAGTGATTTAAGTTTTTATCACACTTTAACTTAACAAAAAAAGTTTCATTTCATACGTACCAATAATAATACAATTTCACTTTAGATTATTTCCTTATTATTTACTTGGCCCTGTATATAGCAATACAACTAGCTTTTAACATTAAATATTATTTAGGCTTAAAATTAACACACACGTCGATTTCTTTGCGTAAAAAAATATCAATTAAATGCAAAATAATTTTGAAGAATTTGAAGTGTTATGGTTAAAATAAATGTTGATAAGAGCGACAGAGGCACCCAAATATACCGAAAAACGTTAAGTGTTGAAAAATTTTAACAATAATTTAATAAAGAATCTGCAATAAAGGCAAACGAAGCGTTATTGAACCGACCGACAAACCGACCATAACCATCTAGACTGTTTTATGAACTACCAACAACAGCAGAGAGAGCCAGTTGAACGACGCACACCAACCAACCCATCCAACCAACTGGCAAAACAAACGCCAACAATACAATCGCAATAACAACAAATATTTCTGCTATAGATGGTGCGGCGTTGTTTACATTGCCGTTTTCTCGGTTTTTGTTTTCATATTAATTTTCTTATACAATTTTTTTTTTATTTTATTTCTTATCATCTTTCCGTTTTTGTAGTCTCTTGTACATTTGTTTGGTATTAAAGGAAGGGAAATATCATGTGAGTTCAGAAGAAAACTGTGTATGCAACAGAATGCAAGAGAGTATATTTTGTTTCGTTTGTTTTTGTTTAACTTAACAGCAAAGGTGAAGTTCTGTTTTCGTATGCTTTAAAATACACTGAAAAAAATGTTTATATTTCATTAAAATGTTTAAAAGATTTACAGTAAAATCTCTGAATGTTATTGTACAATTTTTGGTGCATAAAAGTTAATTTTCAGACTGTTGAAATACAAAAATTAAAGAAATTAATTTCGAATTAACACCTTTTTTGTTTGTTACGTTTAAATGATTAAAAACGTTACTAAAATAAATGAAATAGAATCCACAAACTTTTTAAATTCCAACCATTCATTTTCAAACATGTTTTGAATAGTTAAAGCGATATACGTTGAGCTAAATAAGGAATGATTTAGTGAAAACTAATTCATTATTTTTCTAATGGAATAATTGCAAATTACTAAGCTGATTACACAACGAGGCATTCACTCAGTTTGAAACGTAAGTTAGTTACGTACCCAAAATCAATATCATTCAGAAAGTAAATTTCAGTTTTTATTCAGAAATTAAAATTTCCCAGGTAATTATCTCCAGTTCTTATCCAGAAAACAAATTTCCCAGATATTTATATCAAAAAATATATGATTGTGTATCAACAGTATCCGTCACGCACAAAGCGTTTTAATATTCTGATGCACCTAAGCAGTCTAGGAATTAGTGCCCTTAATGCAAATTCATGCTAGCCATAGCAACGATACAGAAAACTTTTAATATTTATTGAAGTTTAATATATTTTCATTCACTTTTATTTGAATGTTTCTATAAAAATCGTGGTGTGAAAGATCAAATCTTCTCATTTGAGCATAATTGATTACCCAAACAATAAAAAAAAATAATCCGGCCGATTTTACTTGCGCTATTATACGTTTCATCACCAATCAGATTGTCTTTAACATATTCATGTCCTAAGTATGTCTCGTCATTCCGTTTAAAAACGCCTAACCTTTTTCAATAAGGCAAAGTACTCTAACTTTCTATAAACACTTAAATATCGGCACATCCACACTCAAAACATCAGAAAATTTTTTTTTGGAACGAGCAGTTGAATTACTTATCATTGGGTTTCTTCATTTCCTAAACGTTATCATCAGTGTTTTCAGTAATTTCTACCATTTTTATATAAAACACTTAAGTGGATGCTGCTTGATCATCTGCTTGACATTTTTCTTCATACTATCTGACACGATGGTTGAGGAATGACAATTTGTATTTATGGATAATTGGTGAAGTAGATATAATCGATAGCTAGTAGGTATAATAGAACGTTTTAGGAAGCAAGTGAGTTTTCATGGGGCTGCCAATTTAACTTTACCTAATCAAGCTGTGCCTATACGGCAGTTGGTTTGTAAGGATCTCGAATTGGAGCTCAACTTTAGATTACATGATAACTGTAACGTTTTTCAGACGAAAATATTTGCTACTTTAAAGGCTCTTAAGCACGTAGTTGGCTCGGTTTATTTTTAATGCGTACGATTTTAGTTAATAGTCAGGCTGTCTTTGGTGTCAGTCTGGTGTAAGTCACAACTGATTTGTGGTTATTGAAACTCTACAGGAGCCATTTGATCAGATGGAATCAGTGGTAGACTTATTGGTTGATCCTAATCATCCAATCTAATATAATAAGTATTTAGAGGCTATAGAATATCTCATATGTAGCTGTCTAGTCCTAGATAGGTTCATTCGAGGGTTTGAATACTCGGGTTGGCAACAAATTTAAGCTGGCTGAACGTTGCACAATCTCTCTCAGTCGTTCAGTATTGTTTAGATTCTTATTCTATCTACCTCTACCTCTCTTCTATTTCAGGGCAAACACAAAAGATCCATTGACCTTCGTATATAACTGCACTTGTCATCATGACTAATCAATTAACCAAGCTGTGCTTACTCCACCATATTAATATGTATTCAGTTTGAAAGTTTTAGAAACTCTTGAGGAGAATGAAATACAAAACAAAGTTCGATTTATAGGAATCGAATTACAGTCAGTTTACTGCCTCTAGATTATTACAATATAGATGAGGACTTGTAAGATGGAGCCATAATGGCAATAAGTTATCAAACGAAACGATGTTTATTTGACTTAAAACGGATTATTTATAGTATGCCAAGTAAGGAATACAATTTCAACATTTTAGATAACAAAAATTAAATTCAGCATTTTTTTTAATGAGATGTAAAAATTTTGTTTAGAAATTTTAATAAATCAATAAATAAAAACAAAACAATTGTGCATATAATCCGAAACCAATAAAATAAACATAAATTTTACAATAAAATTTTGGGGACCATTAACAACGTGCAATGAAAATAATTCGGATAAATAATACAAAAGCAGTGAATAGAAAGAGCAGTTTCGCTTACCTTCTTTGAGATTCTATGAAATTATTTGATATTAACTCGAATTCATCTTTTAACTCTAGGTACTCAAGCCTTTCATTTTCCAAGACGGCATTACGTTGTCTCAGGGTTTCGACTTGTTGCTTTAATGCCAAATCAGGATCATATTGTACTTCAGTTTTATTTTCCAAATTTGTAAAACTTTGCAACTCCATAAGGTCATGTTCAACTTTTGCCAAGCTGAGGCACACATATAGTACATATGTGCGAAAATAAAGTTAGTGCAGCAAAACAAATGATAATTAAATGAGTAGATGAATAACAGTTAAATTGGGAAATTTGTAAGAGCATGTATTAAGAGTTAGAGCGTGCAATTTAAAAAGAGGTCCCAAAGAAAACCAAAACAATTGTAAGTTAATAAAGTAAGAAATACAAAAATAAATAAATAAGACTTACGTTGAACGCGGACACTCCGCAAGTTTAGGTGTTATACTACATTTACGGAAAGTCTGTTGATTTTTTGGCGTTTGCATAGATGGCAACATATCAAAATTCACAAGCTCAGCATCTGCAAATTCTTCATCTATTTCGGCTAAATCATCTGGTGGTTTTGGTAGGGCAGAAGGCATTACTGTCGACTGCGATTCTGGTGTGGGCCTCAATGTTATCAATGGTGTATTATAATATGAAGTTTTAGGTGCTTGTAGGCGTGATGCTTGTGGCAGATTCGATGGCAAATGTGAATTTAGCGTAGAAATTGGCAATGCTGAAGGTTGTTGATTGCCAGCGCTTGTATCCAAGTTGGTAGAGGACGGACACCATGTGCGTCGTCTTTTTTCACGATTACGAATTGAGTGCAAAGAATTGTAGGAAATTATTTTCAAATCTTCGTCCTTAATGCGTTGTTCCAATTGTCGTACTTTTATTTGACTTTCATTTCTACGCTGTTCTTCTTCAAGACGGCTCTTCAGTATCTTAATTTCACGTTCTAAACGTTTCATCATTGTGGCATCAGTAACGATTTCATTAACCTGAGGCTTGTTCTTAATTGTTTTAGCACGTAAAGCAAAACTAAAATTTTTATAATAAAACTAAAACATACATATTTCACAAAACAATTGATATTAAAACTCACCTTAAAGTGGATTGTGTTTCCTCCACGGCATTCGGTTTAATAGTGCAAATTATAGCAGTCAAGGCATTGCCACCTAATGAGGCTTGCAGTATACGCGTTAACTTTGAGTCGCGATAGCTTATATACTTGTCATCCTCGTTCTCGGACAAACGTTTTATAACATTACTCAAAAACAAAAGACTTTTATTGATATGACCGCCCTCTTTTAAACGCGTGCCTCTAGCTCCTGTTTGATCGGCCCGCTCTGAGCCGGCTAAATCTACAAGGTTTATAACGCTTTGTATAACTGCATCGTCTTCACCTCTATCCATCTTACGAGATTCAATAATCTACTTAAACAATTATAATAATTAATTCTTATATAAATACAACAACAACAAAATGTTTACTTACAATACGAAATATAGCATGAGATCGACTTGAACGTTCATTCATATTTGTTTCACCAACTTTTCTCTCCTTGCTGCCCTTGTTTAAGTGATTTAATAAGTCATCTTCAGATCTTATAATACACTCCTCACAATTAACACTCACTATGCCGGTTGATGTTTCATGAATTTTTAAGTCTTGATTTTTTTTATTTAATAAATCGTAAATTTTCTCATTATAAATTTCGATATAACCAACTCTGCAAAAATAGAAATTAAAATATAATTAATAATTCTACTAATAATGTTACAACGCCTTAGCAGGCTAGCTTGAAATATGCTTTCATGAAATCCTAATCCATGACAATGGAATTTAAATCTTTCAAACGTTCTAAAACCTCGATATTATTATTGGTTGTGTGATTCGTGCCAGTCTTCTCTTAAAATACAGATTGGAGTGGTATTCGCCATTCAGCACAACGCTGTATGATATTACTGAGGCTATTTGTATAATCTACAATTCTATGCAGCCCTCAAAACAAATTAAGAGAGATCTTCCGGTTTTTAAATCTAAGTAAACCAGACTAATAACGAAATTAGTCATTAATATACCATTCCCTCACTCTTACGAAGTCGTTATTTGTCCGGTAGCTGAACGTGGTCTCTTGGTTGAGGACCAAACACGGTCTGTATATGATAGAAATATACTCAATGATATAATAATACTATTAGGCTCATGTTGAATAAGGAATACCTCTCCGTAGGCTGCTTTTGTGATATAAAAGTTGAAGTGGAGTGGGGAGCTGATAGAAGAGGTTCTCATGCCTACAATCTATTTATGTCTATATATATATATTCCTCTTACTCCTCTAGGAAGCACATTTATCACGGATGAAATCTTTTTGAAAACGCTAAATTATCGTTTATATTTCAACAGAAAACAAAGAACTTCATTTTGCTGCACATTACATTTTTGAATCAGTATTTAGTCGTCTTAACAGTTAGACCTCGATAAACGTTTGTCTTGAAATTAACAAATATTTTCAAAAATTATTGTTGAATACCATTTTACCTTTAAAGCCTCGAAGTGTATCCTTAGTCTTTTCATTTAACAATGACATTACTTTCTGTAGTTTCTCTTTGTTCTTGTGTCATTTACCTATGTGCCTAAGTTTACAAAGTTTTTAAGTAAGACTCTTCGTCGAAATAACTAACAATGTACTTCGAGGGTTATTTTATAGGACTTTTCTGTGATAAAATTTTGGAGAAGCTGTTACTGTGTGCAAAAATTTACTGTTCTGAGAGCAGAGTGGAATTGTGTTAAGCAAGAACTAAGATGAACTAGGAATTTCCTGCGATAAGAAATTCCAATATTGGGGAAGCTGTTGCTGTGCACAAAAGTTCACTATATGGAGTGGAGTGAAATTGTTTCAAGGTTTAATCGCAATAACTAACAATGCATTTACATTACTGAGATAAATAATTTGTTTCTGCGCAAAAATTTATTGCTATGATTAGAGCGGAAATGTTTTAAACAAGACTTAGTTAAAATGACTTATAATGCATTTAATAGTATTTTTTGCTGCTGTAAAAAAATTCCAATTAATTATCAATCAAGAATATATTTTATGTTTAATTGAGATTGCTTTTTCTAGAAAATAATAAAACAATAACTTTTAAACTATCGTTGAATATCTACATTGCTAATAAAAAAGGTATTCTAAATGTGATCCTTAACATTAAACCTCGTCCATTTAAAACTAGCACGTTTTGTTTGGATAACACCCTGACTTTGTTATCTTACAGTCGGACAACAAACAAAATTGTTTTTCTTCTTTCAGCGTGCGATTTTGAAGCCATTGTTAACTAGAATAGTGGAAAAACGCCTATAACTGAAAGTTATAATAAAACTAAGGGCTGAGTTAATGTGTTATGATGCATCATGTTCATGTAGACCTAATCGCTGACCGGTCTATATTTTATACAGTATATTAAACACGCGTTTCATCAATGGTTATATTGTTTATTCAAATAAAGACACCACTACCGTGCTGTAACTATAGAAAATAATTGCATATGGATCACCTTGAGCCCGATATTACCGAACGATTCTGTACATGTACCGGAATATCTATTAAGCCTTAACAAATATATTGAAAATGATTTGCCCCAGGATAAGTAAACATTAAACAGCAATGTAAACAACATTAAAAGCAAGATTTGTAGTTTTCCAAGTGGAAAAAATTTAAAAGAAGCGGTTTTTGTGCAAAACGTTTTTTTTTTTTTATTGTTTTCTATCATTTTGTTTAACGAATGTATGAGATATTGTGAACTGATAAAAACAATATCCAACCGGTCTTTAAATTAGTATCTTAGAAACATGATCCCTAGCTAGCAAGGATGGATTTTTTTTGGATAATTGTTTGAAAGGTTCAAACTGCAGAACAGCTTTTATTTGTTTTCTTTTTTATACTATTTTGGTAAAATGAAGCGAAACTCTTGTTTTCAGTTTCAGTTGAACAATATATCTGACGTTATAAATAGTTAAAGGAGGTGTCAATTGCAAAGTTTGTCTTAAAAAAGAAACCTTTCCCACCAGTTTTCAATTTAAAGATTCTACAAACACCATACATACGTACATATATAAGGGCATGTATGTATGTAAACTATTAATATAAAAATATCCGCGTTACACAAACCTTAAGAGAAATTGCCTGTCTTGTGTTCTTTCAATATCTCTAAAAATTTCCTTTGCTGCCAAAACCATAACACCAGGATTATCCTCATCACCCATCATGGTATAGGTTTTACCTAAGAAAACAAAAAAAAAAAAACATAAATTGTGGGCTTAATAAGTAATAAGACCTTCAATATGTGATTAAAAATACTAACCCGAAGAGGTTTGGCCGTAGGCAAATATAGTGCCATTAAACCCTTGTATGGCAGAGTGCACAATTTGTTTGGCCATTTTATCAAAGATAATTTGATTGGTGGCATCCTGATCGAATATATGATCTATAAATAAAAATTAAAAAATTAATCACCAGCAATAAAAAAGGAATATAATGGTCCCAGATCTTTACATAAAAAAAATAATAAAGAAAATTAGGTTGAATGGGCTATTTTTACTCCACTGAACATAAGACGCACAATATAAAATCGTATTTTTATTTATAAAATGCATCCAAATTTTTTATTTTTAATTTTTTTATCCATACAACACATACTCCTCTGTTATGCATTTTCGTTTTTCTTGTTATTGTTGTTTTCTATACAGAAAACCGTTATAAAAAGAAACCACAACATAAATCCAAAGACGTGACACTGCATGTTAAAAATAAACTTAGGAAAACATAAAAAAATATGCACACACGCACACGCAATTGCCCATATGCCATAGTGGAGGCATTTCTGTTAAACGTATTAACAAATATGTCTTCCCAATGATATTTAAAACTATTGTTCTTACCAAAATAATATGGATCTGTTTGAGAATCAATCAATTGTATAGAATTATCTACAACACGCCATGATGATTGCTGATCCTTTTCTTTTAGTGGCCTCACTTTAATGGCCACTTGTATGGAATTTTTTCCAGACATTGAAAAGTTCTCTCTAATTACACTTCACTATTTTGTATTGCTAAACTTCAACGACACATACAAAAAAAACAAAATTGTTTTTGACATATATTTTATTAAATAAATAATAGAGGTTTCAATTTTCTAACAACTATTGTCATAAATATCTGAATTTCACTTTTTGTTTTATTTATTTGATCACAACAAAAAACATTGAGAGGTTTTCCAAGACTAAACAGTTATTTTGAAATAAGCGGCGTGAAGCGCTCTCAATTTGTTGTTTTTCTTAGTATGACTTCTAAGCAGAGTTGTTATACTTCGTATCGCAATTTAGTGTACATACGGCCAACAGCTGTTTCAGAGTCAGCTTCAATTGCGGCAATGTTGTATTTTGTTGGTTTTATGTGAGTGTTGGAAAACGAAGGAAATTTAGATTTAAATTTAGAGAGAAATAAGGTGTAGATAAACAACATATATATTTAGCAGTATTTAAATTAAAAATCAATAATCTTTTAAAATATAATTTAATTAATTTATTCAAAAATATTATAATTCTAATGTGATAATGAAAGTTTTTTAATTAAAAACTCTAACACATCATTATAGTGGTAAAAAAGACTAGCAAAGCGTGAATATATAACGCGTAAAAAATAACTGTTTTAATAACGGTTATTAATAAACTGTGAGATAATTAGAACGCGATAATTAGATTTTAACATAAATTCAATAAATATTTAAAAATATTGCATGAATATAAGGCTGCGTATATATTGCGTAGAAATTGGAATCACTTTCACTGGTTTTTTGTTAAAAATTTTTGAGTTTTAAATTTTTAAAGGCAATCACGTAGGTTTGAAGATATGTAAAGCCATGACGACAGATGTTCAAAACATCAAATAATCCTTTTATAATGGTTCTTAACCTTATGTGTTAGACAATTACAGAGGCGATGTTTTATAGCTTTCAACTCCTCCTCATCGCAACATGTTCTGCAGTTGTCCGGCTGTAATCTATCCCAGCCACCAAATCCCGCCATGGCACGCAGTCTCAAGCTGGTTTTAACAAAACAGCAGCAATCCCATTTTATCACCGACCAAAAATTCCCGGACACACAATATCCCGATTTACCCTCGCAACGCTTCAACAGCTTTTTAATGACCCATCTTCCGATAGGTCGATAGAGACAGCATTAGTATCAATCCCCAAGTCGCCCTAAGAATGTATGTATGTATCACAAACGATACTGTGTTTCATGAGACTGGGCCATCCGCGACCTTTAAGCCTCAAAAACTTCTCTGCTTAAAAGACACTACAGACATAAAAAAATGTAAATTGACGCAATTTAGACGCAAATTTAATTTAATAACAAACACAATGGACGCAACACAGTAAACACAGTAATCTCTCAAAAATAGAATACATGCATGAAAAACGCGAATTATGAAATATAACGCGAAAAAACATTTTAGTGCCACTTTTGCTAAAGAAGAAATGATCTTTTCATTTTTATTTATTTTACTTATGCTTTGCTGCTACTGCAATTACCTGAGTCTGTTGCACTTGCAGTGTTGCGTCTATTGTGTTTATTATTACTCGGCTGAAATCTATCAACTTTTTTGGACAAACAAAGGAAAATAATACAAGTTGTAAGACATGTCTCGTTTTTATGCAGAAAATAGTGAATGGTGTCGATAAACTTAATATGCAATGAGAATGTACAATAGGGATGGAAGTTTGGGAGTCATATGGATCTCCCCGTTTTACTTCCTTTGGAATTTTACTAATCTTGTAAACGTATGCGAATTATATGCGAAAACTCTTATCGGGTATATTGGCCTTAAAGACACATCACCAAACTTTGACTGAAGCTCTGGGTGATAACGCTTTTTGACTCGAAGAATTATTTAGTAAGTAGTGCTGCGCACTGTATACTTATACATATGTAAATATAGAGTCACTCGAACAAGTATCCTAATGTTTAGCTAGTGTTAACAAATATAGGTACAACAACAAAATCAAGTTTCAATCAGTCTGATATTTGATTTGTTTGTTTATCCAACTTTTATTTACAACCTGTAGTTTTGTTGTTGGGCATATATATTTGTCAACACTGACATAACATTGTGAGTAGTTTTTTAAGTGACTGTATGCGAACGGTACACGTTGCAATTAGTTGGACAACAAGTGGAATCAACAGTTGTTCTTCTTCTTCACACATTTCCATTTTTTCAAGCAAATTTACTTATGAATTGTTTTTGTAGCATCGTATTTTTCATCAGTTTAATGAAAATCAGCATTTTTGATCTTCAACCAACTGACGACCAACCAGCCATTTAACATAAGAACTGTTGGTACACAATTATGAAGATTGTACAACCAGTCGCAACGTGTAGGGGCCGCATTAATTCTGTGTTACTTGAGTTCGAGGAGTGCACAAGTTGTCCGTTAGTTGTAACTGTAAATACTTAAGTACATAGCAATAAATCAACCAACGTAAGACCAACATTTTAAAATATTCTTATCAAATTGGAAAAAGTGTAGAGAGAATATGCAACCGATTAATATCATGATAAAATTTTTGCGATTATAAATCATATAGTTCGACCGCACCATTGTGCACGTTTCTAACTTAGAAGTGATTAACAAATTTTAATCAAATAATATGAGTTTTTAACCTCTCCGAAAATAGGGTGCTATTATACTAGTTCAACAAAATTTTTTGAAAACATAAAATCCGGTATTTTCCTGTTCGATTGTTTTATTTTTTAAATTCAAGATTTCTGAAACGAATGACTGATAAGAATAATTTGGCTCTTGTTATTGATAAAAAAAAAAAATAAAAATGGAATATTACAGAGCGATAAAGAAAAAAAATTAAAAGTCTTGCGAACGTATGTATGACAGGCAACAATTTCGTTTGGTGAGTAAAATTGGGTAAATAAAGCCCTTAGCGGCCAATAGTAGTAAGCGCACTTGTCGTATCAGTTACTAAGGCAATTAATCGAATAAACAAATTGTGTCAATAATCGAAAGAGAATGTGAGACATTTTAATCTGTTGATGACTTACAAAGCAACAAACAATTGAGATGTGGACACAAAACGACTGTAGGCAGCACTACTAATAATGCTAAAATAAATTCAGCAGTCACGTCTCTATATGAAATGATTTTTTTCAAAAATATTTGAGGTTATCTATTTGAAATTAGCGAAAAGAATCTTAAGCCTAGTTCTTGTTTGCGAATATTTGTTCTCAGCAGATTTCTGGCAAAAACTCTGAGAGTAAATCAAATTGCTATGAAAAGCATGTGACATGCAGCCCAATAAGTATAAAAGTCGAGCTTTGTGAAAGAAGACTATTACCGGCATTGGTCATTGACGATACAACGATACGAAGTTATGTCAAGGACGAGATCGTTTAAATGGAGATTGTGCCTGCTATCGCATGACTTCAACGATACATACATAGACAATAATCCTTTAGTGTGGATTACGATATCGATTCTCACAATATTTATGTTGTGTGTCTTAATTTTTATCCTTAAGTGGCGGGACCAACAGTTTAAAGTCGTCTCCGAATGACAATTTTTTTTCTTAGAGTTTTTGCCAGAAATCTGCTGGAAATCGCCTAAGAAATATTTTTCTCATATTTCATTTTGTTGGAGATGTCTGACCTGGAGTTTGAACCCTGGCTTTATGTCTAATAAGCCCAAAACGCTACCTACTAGACTACGGCAACTACAATCAAAAACCAAGACCATGAGGTTTAACATGAAGAATACCAAGATCGACACACTGCAACAGCAGCAGCAGATTGAATATTTCTGGCCATTGGTGGCTTTAGAGAGGACTTTGAAAACTGTATTAACAAGGCTAGACAAGGCTTCAGACGTATTTCGCTGTGCACTAAATTCAATATTTCTAATAGCTGTGTAAAGTCTGAAGTCCTCTCATACTCATAAGAGGAAGAAAAGACATTTTTCGATTCGGTTATAGCAAGTGTTGTAAATTCTATAAATTCTACACAAATTGCTGTAGCATGTCTTGTTTATAAAAAAAACAAACAACTGCTATAAACAACACAATCCAAATTCTTTTTAATGCTGGACATGTGTATGTCTGGACGTAACGCTATATTTACGCCAGACCCAATAGGCTGTTGTCGCAAAGAGCGAATGATAATGATTTTGTTTTTATTTTGATTAACATTGTATTTCAATAGCAGAGCCGGTTATTTACCGGCATGTCCAGTATCAGAGCCAATTTATTTGATTATTTCTCTCTCTCTCTCTCTTTTTCATACTCTGCCAGCCTTCCAGTACACTGAACTTGTACGATGTTTTGTAACGATGCATTGATCGCGCCATACAATTGAAAAAAAAAGAAAAGATTAAAAAAATATTTTTCAACTGCATTCCAAAGCAAACCTACGCGAGAGTACCTCATCCGACGATCAGTTGTTATTTGAAAATCGTAAGCAGAGGTTCTATTACACGCTTGAAAAGCAAAAAAATTTTGCAGTATTTTAATAAAAATTATAAGAAAATAATTTTTTTTAATAAAAATGCCGGTCGATATTAAAAACGTGTTGGTTTGCGATGCAGTCGATAGTGCCTGTGTTGATCTCTTAAAGCAGAATGGCATCAATGTAAGTGTCTCCTGTTTTTATTTTATTTTTTTGCATTTTTAATTGAAATTTATTTGGTTTTCATTTCTTATGAAAATATTTATTATTTGCTACAGTAGTCTTAAAATATGTGTTCTTTTGCGTTCTTTTTTAAGGTTTCCTACAAATTGAAATTGCCGGTTGAAGAATTATGCAAAGAAGTTAAGGTAAGTATTGGAATGAATTCTGTTAAAAACTTTTATAAAAAATTTTTTTCTCGTTTAATTTATACAAAGAGTTTAGTCTTTTAAATTTTCTTTGTTTTCTTTTAAAAATATATTTAACTTTTCATCTGCGTATACATACATACATATGTACATAGAGAAATTATAAGATAACCTTCATATTGACTGTTTCTGTAAAATTGGCTCTGTACTCAATAAGTTAAGTCATACCAAGAACTTTATTTTTTTTTTCTCAAAATTTATTTACAATCTGTCTTACAATAATGACAAGAACTTCTTGGTTTAATTATTTTTTTTTTTATGAAATATACTCGTACATGTTGAGTTGTACTCTAGATGGCTCTTTGGTCTTCTGATGAGTTCACAAATCACATTTTAGGTCAGTTATGAAACGAAGTCGCCGTAGTCTAATAGGTAGTGTGTTGGCTTATTAAACGTAAAGCCAGAATTCGAGTCCCAGGCCAGACATCAGAACAAAATACAAAAAGTATTTCTTCGGCGACTTCCTCTCAGCAGATTTCTGGCAAAAACTCTGAGAGTAAATAAAATTGCCATGAAAAGTTTCTCAAAAATCTGTGGTTCGGAGTCTATTTTAAACAGTAGGTCCCGCCACTCATGTATAAAATTAACACACACAACATAAGTGGCGTGAGAAACTAGGTCGTAAACGAATTTCTATAAACAAATCCAATCCAGTGAATATCAAGGTTAATAGTAAGTCTAGTGCGTAAATAAATTATCAGAATTTTATCACTTTTACGAATCAAATATTGAATTTCAAGAATTTTTTTAAAAATACTCATCGAATTATCTTCAAGGTAGGTATGTTAGACGACATGTACTTGTCATTAAGACAAGTAAAAATTCATACATTGTGATCGGCTTAAGAGAAAGATATTATAAAATGGAAAGAAGAAGAAATAGAAGAAGAAACATTCATAGATTCCAAGAAAAAAATGAAAGAAGACACAGACAAAACACACTATCCAATTATAAAACTCTGAAGAGCCCTAAACGCGACTCTCGACAGAGAATTCAAACCATAAAAGTGCTACTTAGGGTCCTGAAACTCATCTAACTAAGGTCTTGACAGTTGACATACATAATTGGTAATTACAAGCCCCCATTCCGGATTACGACCTAGCTTCTCACACCACTTATGTTGTGTGTGTTAATTTTACGCATGAGTGGCGGGACATACAGTTTTAAGTCAACTCCGAACGACAGGCAATTCATTAACTCAGAGTTTTTGCCAGTAACCTGCTAAGAGGAAGTCGCCAAGAAATATTTTTTCATTTTTCTTTTTGTTGGAAATGTCTGACCTGGGATTTGAACGGCGACCTCACGTCTAATAAGCCACGACACTACCTATTAGACTACGGCGGCTTCTCTGTTGACTGACATTAGGTGTTTTATAGTGTACAACTCCTCCTCATCTCAACATACAACGCAACAGTTCGCATGAAATCTTACCATATACTTGTCTCCGATCTAAACTCGGAATGATCCGTAAGAAACCTAATACCGAGTCTTGTGCTGGATTTATTTAAACTTAGCAGCAGTTCTAGCATCATCTATAGAAGGCCATAGGATCCTGAGGGATTAGAACCAAACATTAAGTCGCTTTTAGAAAGTGAACCTAAATTAGTGACAGTATCAGAGCAACCTCACTGTCAACGAGTATTACATAAGACTCTGCACTTGAAGTGGCTAAGCCAGCTATGTCCTTAGAAATTTTCAAAATGACAAAAAACCCTGCTTGAAAGAAGCAAAAGAAAGCTCAAATTCGAGGTCCTTACAGATAACTCTAACCCCTGTGCCTCCATCCAACTTTTATTCATTCGTAAAGACGGGTGCACCATTTTATCCCTGACGTTACCCTACCGTCTCACAGTGGTCTATTACGGATGAGATTCTGCAACCCAGCAGAAACATATTCTCGGGTATTTCTATCAAAAATTCCATTCTTTCCTCCTGGTGGAAAGAAATTCAAAACACCGGAATGTCTTGTCAAATCCAGCCCATTTCAGAATGCGTTTTCAGCATGAGCAGTACATTAAAATTGTTCAAAAGTCTCTATTATTTTAAGGTCCTGGGTCTTCGGGAACTGTGCGCGTACTGTCCAGAACGGTTGCTAAAATAGAAACCCGTTTGCGTTTCCCAGCGTGGCCACAGTTAGGTTGAAATTATTGATAAATTTTAGCCTGCTACACCGTTAAGTTGAGTTGATCGACAATGGGGTTTATGCTGTCAGGTAACATTGGCTAATAGGAAGTCATTCACGTTGGCTAGGCGCTGCGTCGTGAGATTTTTAAGGAGGTTACGACTCAGAAGAAAAGGAAGAGCCCGTCTGTCAGCTAGTTTGTCTCTTTAGCGCTTGCGTATGAGAATACTGTGTATTATCTGAAGTTAATATATGATAATCGGAAGGGATCGAGCCAGAAAACTCTTCTTAATAAATGTAGCGAGCAAATGAAAAGTGGGCCTAATAGATTATGTGATTATGTGTAGTGACGCCACCTGACGTAACTGCCGATTACTTGAATTTGTTGCTAAATTAAGGATTCCTCAAGGGAAAAGAATTGAATAACTTTAAAATTAGGCTACAAAAATCAATGACAACTTTTAAAATATTTAAATAATAAATCTTCTTTTTTGTATAATTTTTAGAACTACGATGCTGCTATCGTTCGTTCAGATACGAAAATCACAAAAGAAGTATTGGAAGCTGGTGCTGGTAGTTTGAAAGTTGTTGGCCGTGCTGGAGCCGGTGTAGATAATATCGATGTACCTGCTGCCACTCAAAATAAAGTGATTGTGTTGAAGTAAGTACATATGTATGTAGTTTTCAAACACTTTTTTTTATCGAAATACATATAAATTTCTATTCAATTTGAATACCTTCAAAATTATCAGCTAAAAGTGTATTTTATTTGAATATATCCAGAAAATATTTTTTCCAGACTTTATTGATCTTTTGATTTAATAATTGGCATCATAAAAAGTAACAACAAATAAAATTTATGTTCAGGACCTTTATTATGTTTTATCAACTCAACACAGAGGAATTTTTCTTTTATTGAAAAATTCTTATATCAAAAAAAAAATTTTAAATTAATTTCGATTTTCACACAAAGTAAGTGAAAAATGAGTTAAAGACCTTGAACATAAGATTTTCAGGGTCAATTAACTTTTATTTAAATTTCTTTAATGCTTTGTTTTTACACATGAAAAATTGTTTTGTTTAATAGTGAAGGGCTCAGAGAAATGATTAAAACGATGCAAACGTATATTTATTCCACCCAGTTGGAAAAATTGGCATCACAATATGCTGATTTCACGTATACTCGTATACCATATATTTTAAAAGGTTTTTATGTAGATGGCGGCGGCCAAACGTTATTTTATTGTTATTGTCTCTATATTATGCTTCCTAAATCCAATTCCCTAAGGTCACTTGGAATAGGAATTATCCTACATATGTACATACATAGTTGGTTATTACATGGACTAATATAGAGGCTACTTAGTCTTTTAAATCAGGCACAATTCTGTAATATACGGATGGATGCCGGCATATATCGGCACAGAAGCAGGAGTTTTTGGTCCCAAAGTGGGCATCTTCCAAGCGGCATTCTATGTCATTGAAAGTTGGACACAATTCAACTTAAACAGAACATATAAAGGACGGGACGTAACCATTCAAGCACTCAGCTGTGTAAGCTGAATCAAATACATACTCAATTCGTCATTACAACCCTTCCGTCAGGATTGCGACCTAGTTTCTCAAACCACTTATGTTATGTGTGTTAATTTCGTGCATGAATGGCGGGACATAAAGTTAAAAGTCGACTCCGAACGACAGATTTTTGAGAAACTTTTCATGACTGTTTTATTTTACTCTCAGAGTTTATGCCAGAAATCTGCTGAAATATCGAAGAAATAAATCGTCGAAGAAATATTATTTCATATTTCGTTTTTTGTTGGAGATGTCTGACCTGGTGTTTGAAGCGTGGCCTCACGTCTAATAAGTCAACACACTACCTAGTAGACTATGACTGATATATATCCTATTTTCGTCTATTTTATCCCAGCCCATCTGGTCCAATTTCCCTAAGAATTCAAATTTCTCATTACATATCCAACCGATTGTATCAAAAAGACAAAAGAAATATTTTTTCGTATTGCGGTTTGAATTTATGAGATCTCGTTTAGTAAGTTAACAAACATTCTTCGCACTAGAATATGACGACCTTCTTAAGTCAAGTAAAGCGGCTATTACCCTAGCGAAATTCGCCTGCAAACACGACTTAATGAGAGAGAGTGTTTTGCACTATGCATCCAAGTATCAAAAACTTTTGATGTTCACAAGGTCAGGTTTGAAAACACGAATTTTGGCCGAATTAGGAGAGATGGTTGGTTTGCCATTAGGTCGTGTTAGCAAGCGAAGTTCGGTAGTGCAATAGGCGCTTAATTGTATCAACAAATTTAGTTATTATAATAGTGGGTGTAACATAGTTTAGCCCGTAGTATGCCCTTAAAGCTCAAACGTGTCTTAACAGGTTTCAAAAGTGGTCTAAAATATGGTCTATTATGGCAATATCTACAGTAAGAGTAAACGTTCATATATTAAAGGTTTTAAGATTTTTCCAAATGGAATTTTATATTCATTTATAACCCTCTGTAACTTTTTTCTTGAACACTTGATAATGCCATCAAAAAAATTTGCATAAATTTATGTCTAGTCAATGTAAACAAAATTAACCACTATTAGCGGCGACACCATCATCCTACGTCTAGTATCCTCTTCTTTTTTTTATTAATTTTCTGTTAAATTTACCTCACCATTGACTTATTTATTTATTTATTCGTAAATTGCGTTCTATTTCCCATGATGCAGCACACCAGGAGGCAATTCAATTTCTGCCTGTGAATTGACATGCATACTAATTGGTACTTTGGCACGTCCTGTTGTACCAGCCGTACAGAGTATGAAAGAGGGTCGTTGGGATCGTAAACTATACAGTGGCAGTGAATTGTATGGCAAGACATTGGCTGTATTGGGTTTGGGACGTATAGGACGCGAGGTGGCCGCACGCATGAAGGCCTGGGGTATGCGGGTAAGTAGTCATTTGGCTGTTAATGACGTTTTAATTTCTATGAGTATATTATGTTTGAATGATTTTCAGGTTATTGGCTATGATCCCATAACTACGGCAGAAGAGGCCAAGGCCGTGGGTATTGAAAAAATGGAATTGGATGAAATATGGCCTTTGGCTGATTATATCACAGTACATACACCCTTAATACCGGCCACCAAAAGTAATTTGATTTTACTCTGCATATATATTTTCTAATAGATCTGCTAATATTATCAATGTATTTTAATCTGTCAGATCTCATCTCTAAAGAAAGCTTGGCGAAATGTAAAAAGGGCGTTAAAGTTATCAATGTGGCACGTGGTGGTATTGTTTGTGAAGCTTCCGTGCTTGAAGCTCTTGAATCGGGCCAATGTGCTGGTGCTGCATTTGATGTCTATCCCGAGGAACCACCCAAATCGGAGGTTACTAAGAAGCTAATCAATCATCCCAAGGTAGTAGCCACACCCCATTTGGGTGCCAGTACTGGTGAGGCCCAAGTGCGTGTAGCTGTAGAAGTGGCCGAACAATTCATTGCTCTTACAGGCAAATCAAAAACCTACACCACATACCCTGGTGTTATTAATCGTGAAGTGTTAAGCCATTATCAGTAGACATGTTAAGCCATTATCTCTCTCTCTCTAGGGGGTAGCTGTCTAAGGTCATCTACATAGTGGCGATAATGCCATTTGTCTCAGTAGTTTCCATTAAGTTAATCAAATTGCATCAGTTTAATGAAAACATTTTCTATACTTTTTTATTCTTCCATTACGTTTACGATTAAAAAATTATTATCAAACTTTTGCTTGTTTACATTGAATTTGCATTTATTTTTACATGAGTATAGAAAAATAAAAACATTTTAACACTAACGATGAAATTCTAAACTGTTGAGTGATGCATGCACATAAATAAATTAATTATTAAAAATATTTGTATTAATGGGAATTGTTTTTGTACTATTTTGATGTTGTTTTTGTACTATTTTGATGTCTGCACTTTTGATGTCAAAAGTGCAAATAATTTGAGTGAGTGGATGGTTACTGGGGCGTATAAATACATAAGCAGGCATAAAATTATGTAAAAAATATTGAATCTTAACTTGTACTTCAGATAATAAATCAATACGGGGAATGGGCTACAATGACTGAAGTCTGAATAATAAGCCAACTGTAAGTGAACGAATTAAGTCGGTGGTGTAGTAAAGTGATATCTTTACCTATGGGTTTTAAAGAGATATGGATCGAAGTAAACTTCATGATTAGTGGTGAGAGATGTAACATACACATATATACATACACAATTGGTCATTTCAACTCTTCATTGAGGATTACGATCTAGGTTCTCACATCACCCATGTTGTGTGTGTTATTTTTATCACCAAGTGGCGGAACCTACTGCTTAAAGTCGAATCCGAACGACAGATTTTTGAAAAATTTTTCATGCCAATTTTATCTACAGTCAGAGTTTTTGCTAGAAATCTGCTGAGGGGAAGTCGCCGAAGAAATATTTTTTCATATTTCGTTTTGTTCAAGATGGCTGACCAGGGGTTTGAATCGGGGTCCAACTTCTTAACAGTCAACCAACTACCTATTAGACTACGGCGATGATAGATGTAAGACAAGCAATTATTTGTGAAAAATTATAATCTATTACGAAGAACTTTTATGCTATAAAAATAAAACATTCAAACTAAAGTTTGAATAATTTTAATTCAACGGCAACTAACCGCAATCACCAGTGGTGCAAAACTGAAATTTTGAAATGGTGCTGAACTATAACTGAAGAAGTACTTTTTGCACCAATTGGTGCTTTTATAAAAGATACATACATACATACATAATTGGTTATTATAACCCTTCAATCAGGATTATGACCTAACTTCTCACACCACTTATTTTGTATGTGTTAATTTTATACATAAGTGGCGGGACGTACAGTTTAAAGTCGACTTCGAACCACAGTTTTTAGAGAAACTTTTTCATAGCAATTTTATTTTACTCCCAGAGTTTTTGCCAGAAGGAAGTCGTCGGTGTTTTATTCATTTTTTCGTTTTGTTGGAGATGTCTGACATGCGGTTTGAACAGTGGGCTCACGTCTAGTAAGCCACCACACTACCTACTAGACTATTTATTTATTTATATTTAATAAACATACGGCACGGAATAGAAAAACTAACGACTTATTGATATTCCTCACATACCAGACAAAAACAACTGATTCGGAACGTAACAAAATGTAAAAGCCCCGTTTAGCCAAACGTCGATGGAACGTAATGTGACGTACGTTCGTTCTTAGCATATGAAGAGCAATGCAAATGCTTACCGATGTTACATTACGATTCTGCAAACGTTTTCATTGCTTTTTGTATTCTAAAAACGAACTTATGTTCCGTGGACGTTTGCCTAAGCGGGGCTAAAGCCTGATTCTACCTTTAACATTACGTTGAACATGTTGCTAATGCATTAATAGTTGAAAAGCGCAATACATAAAATGTGTAATAATAAAAAAGTATTTTTGAAATGAAAAAGTACCGGAAAAAGTACAAATGTACTGAATTTTTCAAAACTGCTAATCACCATGGCTGCTAAGGAGCAATTTCTACCTGTAGTCACATAAGTGGATATACAATTAGCGAAAGGTACTAAAACTCTGCGTTTATATTTATACGTTTTATCAAACAATGAATAGTCAGGATTACGACCTAGCTTTTCGCACAGTTTAAAGTCGATTCCGAACGACAGTTTTTCTTTGCAAACTTTTCATTGCAATTTTTTATTTACTCTCAGAGTTTTAGCCAGAAATCTGCTGAGGGGATGTCGCCGAAGAAATATTTTTTCATATTTCGTTGACTTGTGGTTTGAACCATGGCCTCACGTCTAATAAGCCTATACTACCTACTAGGCTACGAAGACGTCAACAGCCGTATTTATTCTGTTCTCCATTTTTTCTCTGCCTGCCCCCAATTCCAATTTTAATGAGAATTTAACTTTCTTTTTAAAGTTTAAAAGTATACTTCCTTTAATATCCCATTGCATATCATTGTTTAATTGTTTTCTTAATAGTATTAAAATTATTTGTTTAAATGATTTTCTTCTGTATATGTTTGTAAACACATTGTAATACATAAATAAGTATATTTTTCTGTATAATTTAATTAATTTATTTAATTAAGTGCACATATTCTATGTAAATTAAAAATAATAAATATAATAATTATGGTCAATTAAATAAATAAATAAATAAATAAATAAATCAATTACAGTTTCAACTCATAAATTATGCATTAACTCTTCATTGATACAATAAATATTTATAAACTGTAAATGCCTTGTAAATTTAAATAAAACATACATCCCTCTCTACTCCTGTACTTTTCATTTTAAATTTGAAGAGCTTTTCGAATTTTTTTAATCGAAATATTTTTCAATTTTCTTTAATTGGGTTACAGGTATACTAACCTCTGGCTGTTCCTAGATAGTCTTATGCATGGCCCAAAAAAAAAATTAAAGTGGTTCAAACGCCAATCCATAGAAAGCGGCATGAAAGCTCCTCTTCTTGCAAGTTCTTCTGCCTGATCAATGCCACAATTTTAAATATCACATAGAATACAGCAGAGAGTGACTTTATTTCCATTAACTATCAGTGTGTTGGCTTATAAGACGTGAGGCCACGGTTCAAACTCATGCTCAAACATCTCCAACAAAAGGAAATTTAAATATTTCTTTTTTATTCTGAGAGTAAATAAAATTGCCATAAAAAATTTCTCAAAAATCTGCTATTCGGAATCGACTTTCAACTGTAGGTCCCACCACTCATGTATAAAATTAACACACACAACATGAGTGATGTGAGAAGTCTTAATACTTATTGAAGGTTTGTAACAGAGCTCAGCAATGAGTATTCAAAAAGATTAGTAGATTCGAATAATACTCATAATTTCTGATACTTATACGCATTCATACTTATTTTAATATCATACTTATACTACTCATACTCAAAGTTTAAAGTACTCATCGTACTCATACTTAACAATACGCATAATGCTGTTGATTACGACTCTCCTTTACTCAACATTTAGAAGACTCACAAAATAAGTATGATTCGCGTACGAACACTACAATACTCACTAGAAGGTTGTGTGTTTGCTTTGCTGCTGTCTTTGTCTCTTTCTTTCTTCTTTTTTTGTAAATGCAACAACAATAAGACTGTAAATTTTGATGAATGATTCGAATCACTCGAATCATTTATGAGTATTATAAATACTTTTCTAAATTTATGAATCTGAATGAGTAGGCGTATGAATCAAACATATTTCGAATATTATGAGTTTGATGTCAACGTTGTACTTATACTCATTACAACCTATACTTATAAATCAATGTTGTAGTGACTATGAAAGAATCAGAGTAGTTGAATTTCAATACTGTTGACTCACTCATACTCGAAGTTTCATGAGTACTTATGAGTAGCGAAAAAACGATTCATTGCTGATCTTTGGTTTGTAATGACCAATTATATATGTATCTGAGTCAGCTTACCCAGCTGAGTACTCGATTGGTTACGTCTCGCCCTTTATACTTTCTGTTTAAGTTGAATTGTGGGCTGATACCTAAAACTCCTGTTTCTGTCCTCGTATCTTCTCTCGACCTATCCGTATATTATAGAATTGCGCCTGTTTTAAAAGACTAAGTACCCTCTATATTACTTTTGTTACTAAGTCTCGTAGCGTGGCATTTATCATAGAGTCTACTGGCTTTGTCCAGACACAGTTAAGGAGGGAGGCCTGTCTGCTTCTTGTTTCATCAAGTAAAGAAATTCTCTGATAAATGTCGCATTAGACTTGTCTCGCAAACCTCTAGTCTCTCGAAGTCTCCAAACCTCTAGTTCTTACTATCATTTGCAGTTGATTGAAATCGAACGGAGTCTAAAGCGCTCTTGCAGGCTTCGGTTATCGAGTCGAGTTTCCGTATCTTGTCCAACTGCATTTGGGCTGTTTTTTAGATTTATTTCTACTATTCAAACAATGGCAAAGTAGATAGCTATTGGTCTGACCATCATAATATAAATACATACAGTGCTCAATCCTCGAGAAAGGTCCAGAGAAGCCTTATGAATATAATTACGGTATGTATAGGCTTTTCTGAAAGATACTTCTTTAAAAATACACACGATTTTTTTAAGCTTTATATAATATCCAGTGGATGACTTTGTCAATACAGAACTTGCTTTATATGAGAGTTATGGAATCACATGAGAGGGAATTAAAAGGATACGACTCTTCACTAAATCAGATAATTGGTCAACTCAGTAGTAGTTTCCTTCGATTAATCAAATCTTTAACGTGCTTTACAAGAATAACACCACGGCCAAATAATGACTGCATTAAAGCTTGGTTCAGAAGTGTATGCCATTAATATTTATTTTTCTGTATGCCTCTGAGCTTCTCAATAAGGACGATATTTCTATAAGACAACATCATAATAGAATTACTTATAAGAACGAGTTATCGAACAAAACACTGTCTATAATTAAATTTTTCTTCCTACACCTTAAATTTTGAAAGGAAAACAAAAGTTATTGTGTTTATATATTTAACCTCCAATTGAATATTTGTAGCCAATATTTGTATCCAATATTTGTATTACTTACTTACTTACTTGTGTTTGTTATTAATAATTTAAAGCATTTGCATATCATAACATAATTATTTCAAATGAATTTTATTCTATTAAATATCATCAGACACTAATTTAGATAATGCGCTGGGTCTCATATATTAGGGCATATAAAGAGTAACCTCCGTTTTGTGTGCTAATTTTTTTGAACTAAAATTTTCTTTATTGACAAAAATTTTAATTGAAGTTCATAATTTAAACGCTTTGTTTTAAAAGCGAAAACCTTGGGAAAGTGCTTTTCGCCAGTTGTAGTGTTATGCTCTACCATTAATGCGGTTTATGTGCCCAGGGGTATTCAATTCCATTTTTAACGAGTGTACAAACATCTTTGTCACTGAAATTTTAATCGTTAATTTTTTAACAGCTATAAAAGTATGTCTGCCCATTTACTTTTTAAATATTATTTCGTGGAAATATTCGCAATCGCCTTTGATGGTCTCTCCGTCAACTCCAATTTTGACACACTTTTTTCCATCAATAGCAGTTGCAATGTGGTCTTTAACATTACAACCCTTCAGTTAGGATTACGACCTAGCTTCTAAAACCATTTATGTTGTGTGTGTTAGTGCAGCCCTTGCGCTGACCATCATCTTCCTCTTTCCTGATTTTGGTGGAACTTAGTCATTACAGAGACTGCGTTCACCCGTGGCATCACAACGGGCCGCTATGCTTGCTCTTTTGAGCACGAGCTTTTTGATATCAGAGCTACCACCCCAACCTAACCTAACCTAACCTATGTGTTAATTTCATACATCAGTGGCGAGACCTAAAGTTTAAAGTCGATTCCGAACGACGGATTTTTTGAGAAACTTTTCATTGCAATTTTATTTACTCTCAGAGTTATTGCCAGAAATCTGCTGCGAGGAAATATTTTTTCGTATTTCGTTTGTTTGAGATGTCTAGTGTACCTACTAGACTACGGCGATACTACCAATATAAGCATGCAATTAGAAAATGATCCCTCAGCTGTAATATTTTCAAATCATTTGTTTTTAATTTGGTAGATTTGTTTCATTGTAAATTTCAAGGGTTTTTTTTCGCGAGATTAAAAGAATTCTGGAGTGTAGAGTTGCTAGTAGTAGAAATCGAAACAAATTATATCGGTAGCTTGCAGCATTATTAGCTGCAGTTCCTTTAGTAGTGTAGTTCCTTTCCAATTTAAACTCTTCTCCTTACATCACTTATATTGGGTGTGTTAATTGTATACATGAGTGTTTAAAGTCGATGCCAAAGAGCAGATTTTTTGAGATACTTTACATGACAATTTTTATTTACTCTAAGAGTTTTTGCCAGAAATCTGCTGAGAGGAAGGCACAGAAGAAAAATTTTTTCGTTTTTCAATTTTGTTGGAAATGTCTGACCTCTGGTTTGAACCCAGACCAAACGTCTAATAAGCCAACACACTACCTAATAGACTACTGCGATTACCAACATGTTTGTTTAAAAATTTGCGTAATGATCTGTTTCAGAATTCTAAAGTATTTATTTGACACAATCAATATACATAGGCTGACTTTCAAAATGTTTCAATACAAAATTTGTATGCACTTCTACTACGGTATATAAATTATGTAGATATGCAAAGTTACCAAACAATGCATCAACTATAAATCCGATGCCTGATTGCTTTTTGACTGTGTTAAAAATATACATTGACGATGTTTTGAAATAGTATACATTGTAAACATTTTGTACAGCGGCATTATGAAACACTATACTTTGTTCAAACACAAATCCATACATACATATGTCTGTATGAGAGCGCTGGCTGGAGGGCGATAAGGAGTACTGCGCTATCATCACCCTGGACGTCAAGAACGCATTCAATTCTGCGGATTGGGATGCCACTTTAACAGCCCTAGATGGAAAGGATGTACCGAACTACTTGATGGAACTTATTAAGGACTACTTTAAGGATAGAGTGCTCTTATATGACACAGATGATGGCAGGAAGACATATGCGGTATCGGCGGGGGTCCCGCAAGGTTCCGTGCTGGGCCCAATACTATGGAATGTCATGTATGATGGTGTACTGGGGCTTAGATTCCCTAGAGGTACACAGATCATTGGTTTTGCGGACGATATTGCCCTGGTGATAAGGGGAAAACATTTAGATGAGTTAGTGAGAACATGTAACACTGCGGTTGGTATGGTCAGGAACTGGATCACGGGAATAGGTCTCAAACTTGCTGATCACAAGACGGATGTACTACTTGTAAGCAGTAGGAAGAAGATAGAATTTATTACAATAACAGTAGGCGACCAGCGCATAACATCAAAGCAGGCGATTAAATATCTGGGAGTAATGATTGATAACAGGCTCACGTTTAGGGAACACCTGACGTACATCGGTGGAAAGTGTGCGGCGACATCATGTGCACTTGCCCGATTAATGCCTAACCTTGGAGGCCCAAAACAGGAGAGGAGGCGGTTACTGATGAAGGTAGTGACTTCGATCGCTATATATGCGGCCCCTATATGGGCCGGGGCCATGGATAAGAAGACCTATAGAGCAGGTATAGAAACGGCCTACAGAAGATCAGCTCTCAGGGTGATTTCTGCCTTCCGCACGGTGTCTACTGATGCAGCATTGGTGATTGCGGGGATGATGCCCCTGCGGCTAGTAGTGGATGTAGAGCGGAGGAAACATGACACAAGGAGGGGAATGGATCTCCCCAGTCCTGTTCAGTTAGTGGATGACGCTATGCATAGATGGCAGCATGACTGGGTCAATTCAACCAAGGGAAGGTGGACCCACAGACTCATACCGAGCATAGGCGAATGGACCAAAAGGAGACACGGACAGGTGAACTTCTACCTGACACAGTTACTAACCGGCCATGGATGTTATAGAGCATATCTCTATAAGTATGGTCATGATGTAGACGAGGCATGCCCAGAATGCCCCAATGAAAGGGAGACGGCGGAGCACGTTTTCTTTACTTGCCCGCGATATGTTGTTCAACGAAATTGCCTGGAGAGGACAGTAGGATTCCAGGTAACACCCGATAACATAGTTAACCTGATGTTAACCTCAAGTGACAATTGGAACGCAGTATGTGTTTTCGCAAGGAAGGTGTTGACGCAACAAAGATTGGCTGAGAGAGCAAGGTCAGCAGAATTTGAAGGCAGCACTCGCTGAATCTCCACCCCCCCGAAGTAATACTTGATTGTGGTCCCGGGGGGGGCAAATGGTTGAAAGTGTGACGAACTAGGTTAGGTTTAGTACGTATGCGTTTAGCAAGCCGAGAGTAAGTCTTGCGGCGAATCGTGCACATTGGTAGGCCGGGCTACTAATGTCTTTCGAAGATTCCCAACCTTTAGCTCGTAAAGCTATAAAAAAAAAAAAAATATGTCTGTATGAAGATTAATATAACCTGGTGTCAAATAACACGGTATACTTTTTATATTACCTAATTACATTACAGATTTTCAAGAATTCTCCAATAATGGGTTCTACTCATGAAGCTATTAATAATATGTGAATATTTTTTTGTAACTTATTGAGGCTGGCTTTTAATTGAATATGAAATTGAGACGCATACAATACACGTATGTACATATATGAAGTTATTGATGTACATAATTATAAACATATGTACATACATATGTCAAATGATTAAATGAAATTAATAAAATATACAATTAAAATGTGTGGATGTAAATAAATCATGTTTTTTGAGATAGAATTTGTAATTAAAGTATTAAATTTCTATATTTTATGACAAGAATTTAATGAATTGTGTACAAATATGTATTACATGTGCATTTACGCATTTACATTTACATTTGTCATTATAATTTATGAGTGTAAAAATGTAATGTAATGAATGTCATTAATTCCGTTGTTGTGGGTAAATTTGTTGAAATAAAAAAATATCACTTTATTTAATAGGATTAATGTAATAAAAGGATTCCATTTTAACAAAAAAAAAAAAAAACTTACAAGAGTTTTTAATTAATGCGTATGCATTTTGTTAATCCATTCAAAAAGTTGATTAAATAAATATAATTTCATTTAAAAAAGTTTAAAGTTAAATTTTTAGTGATATACTCTCGGTCCTTTTCCTGTGAATAATGCCAGAGGATATTTACGCTCATATGACGTATTATGTTTAGTTTTATAACAATATTAACATTGCTTAATTGTGTTTATTTATGTTTAACTAATAAAAAAATGTATTTATTGTTTATTTAGAAAAGGTCATTACATTCCAGCGGAGTTATGTAATTGAAAATATTTGTAATAATATTTTAAATTTAATTCGAAATTAATTCATAATTAAATTTTAAATTTTTTGTTTGCTATTCTATAAGTTTAGATTTTATATTATTTACATTATAATTATAATTTCTTATTTTTTAAATGAATCTCTATTGATTTTAATTTTTGAAATTGTGAAGTTGTTAGTGGTTATCGCTGGACAAATAATGAAAATATTTACTTCCTTAGTGGCCCTTTGGTTTTTAGTTGGAATAAGAACTCTTCTTCCAATTTCTCGCACTAAGTTGTTTAAAAGATCGTCTGTTTCTTCTTTTGTGTATTAAAGCGAAAGGTCGTTCCATTCGAGTAGTTTTACTCATACGCACGACACGTTCAAGCCAACAGAGGCATTGTCCTTTGATGCGACTAATGGCATTGATGTCAGCATCTCAATACTGGCGAAAAAAATGGGCGGTATTAAAAATTTTAGGAAGTCTTTAAGCACAGCTTTATCTGTCTGCAGTATATGAGTTTTAATGGTGTAATTTTGGTTTTTGGACCTAGTGGGTTGGATCAAAAATTTCAAAACAGGTTTCCTTACTGTCGAGCATTATTTAAGGCCGGAGATATAGGCAACGAGGCAGGAGAAAAGTGCTCTACGTAAATCAACCAAAATCGGATTAAAAATGTGGATGAAAGGTTTTAGAGGGCTGTATAACCGTAGTCTCAAGGATTCCAAAACAGGTTTCCTTACGGTTATTTGAAATCGGAGATATAGGCGTTGAAGCTAATTGTGTTATTCAAATGAGCAAAAAATTTTCTATCTAAATAGAACAAAATTGTCGGTGTCTGGGGGTTTGTTGTCGATGGCTTGCACTTTTTGTCGATGACTATGAAATATAACATTTCTCCACTCTCAAAAGTTATCTGACAGTAATGAAAACTGTTCTACTTGATATACATGATACCATGGCTATACAACCCACTAGGCCCGATTCCCAAACCATACTATTTTTGATCATATTTTCTCTAAATTGTGAAGGGTATACAGTCAACCCTCCTATAACGCGGTACTCTTAGAACGGGGTTTCCATATAACTCGGAGCTGAAATTGCGACAGCCCTCCTATAACGCGGTACTCTCAAAAGGCGGTTCCACATAACGCGGAGCTGAAATTTTGGAAAATTGCGGTACGCACTCACCGCGTTTTAGGAGGGTTGACTGTATTTGATGATTACACTTCTTTAAATTTTTTCTCCTCTTTTTCTATTTTTGTGATTTTAATCGATTTTCTTGTTAAATTAACAGCCTCTGTTAAATTAACATTCAATGTAAAAAAAGAATATAACTTTCTGAGGAAAATATTTAAAACACTACATATGCTTTAAGTTTTGAATAAAATGGAGGATGCTTCTCCTTTTAAACTTACTACTGCATATATTGAACGATTCACTTTAACAAACAGCATTAATCGAAAACCGACTGTAGTTGCATTTAAATGTATGTGTGTTCAAATTGTTCCGAGCTAATCGTCGTTGAATTATCTTCAATTCGATTGGAGGTGTATTTATCGCTGCTTGCATTTAATATAAGTTGATTGGAAACGTATTTTTTAACCTCAGCACACTCCTTGCATTAGTCACCAACCTCTCTACCTACTCTTCTGTCTTCTTCCTCTCTCTCTCTCTCTCTTTCTTTTTTTTGTTCATTCTTTGTTGCGGTAACTTCAGAAATTCCTGATCGTACCTTGGGTTTCTCAAGAAAGTTTTTTGAAAGCCAAATGTAGTCGTGTAATTTCAGCATCCCTAAATTGACACTATAGGCAGCCTTACATCAACTTCCAAATTTTTAGGAAGTCTTCTGGGAAACTGGAAGAGGCTTTTTCTAGGTTAAGTCGATAGATGTGCTAGAAATCATCAGTCAATCTCATTTGAAGGTCCAAGAAGATTAATTTTAATAATCTATGTTCGAACATGAGAATAACCAGTCAAGAAATTGTAAAAAGAAAAGGCAACAATTTGAAAGTCTTATTATGCAATCAACATCAGTAAACTCATGCCAAAACTGTTGTTAAAGTTTTGTGAATTGTGTTATTTTTTGGGGTTGAGTAGTTTCTACTTTTATAAATTTATGATTATGATTACTGACGCATATATTTTCGAAGTAAAAATCTTTTTTGTTACGTTGAAACATATTCTAAATTTACACACTTATGCACTTTAGTGACTTTTACAGCAAAGTAGGTATGTCGTTGAAGGTGATTTTACGATGCCATAACGAACAGAGCTAGATGAGAATAAAATGTATCGTCAGTGTTTTGTTTGTTTACAAACATCAGGAAAAGTATTACTTTTCTTACTAGTTTCACTTTACTTTATCTGATCTCCTTTTACTTACACCACTTCTATCCGACCGAGAATGGAATACAACTCTCATTTATCGGCCGGTGCCTCAAAGTCTATTTTGAGGCTTCTCGACCGTGTACAGGAGAAGGCGAAAGTGAAAATTAATGGCGGTAAGGTATGCAACTCTATTGATCCTTTGGAACATCCTTGCAATGTGGCTTGTGTTTCACTGTTCTATCGTATTCCTACGCATTCCTAAGTATTCCTATGTAACACACGGCTTTCTTGCCGAGCACGTCAGTTTGTGGTCGATTGGTCAGTGAATTGCATTACAGAAAGAATTCATTCTTTAGCCAGACTCTCAATATGTGGAACTTCGTACAAGGGTTTTTCCTGTCACTTATGATATAAAAAAATTCAAATCTGGTGTCCACAAACACTACTCCCTCTTTCCTCCTTCCCATAACATATTCCCTAATTTCAGCACAATGCACTGCATGAGTAGGGGGACCATCCCCTGAGTGTTGGTCGTACAAAAAAAAGGAAGTAATTTAAAAAATGTGGCAAAACGAAATATATGTTGCCGACAAGTAGGGACATGCGGCGTATTGGACCCCAGATTATGGTCGATAACTATACGTTCGATATAGTCAGAGAATTTGTTTATCTTGCGTCCGCAGTTATGATGTCAGTCTAGAGTTCAAGCGTAGGATCACTCTTGCCAACAGGTGCTAAGTAAGTAAGTATTAAGTATGTAAGTAAATTTTAAAAAGTATAACAGCTAGGATAGTGTATTTCGAAATACTCATTCAACACTTTCCGTACACTATAATATATGACTATAGCGACCTTAGCGTAGCAGACCGGGTTGTGGGTTTGTGTAAAATGTGCAAAAGTTTCGTTTGCCATACGTGAATAATTTGTTCATGCAAGAAAAACTTGCATTAATTTTACAGGGGGTTGTTTATTTTCACAGTACGTGCGTGCATTATATTATTGAGATGAGAGGAGTATTATATTTCGTGTAACTCATGCACCAGTTAACTGAAAGAATTAAATCATATTTTAAAATAGATTTATTTTATTAACTATTCTATTATGTACGATTTAATACTTTTAAATATTTTTCGAAATAACGGTAGTTTTAATTGGTAGGTTGTAATGTGATGGTCACGAAGTCCAAAAAACAAATCATGTAATTTGAAAATTTAAATTAGTTTTAGAGAATACTGTGGCTATAATAGCTTTTTTAGTTGTTAAAAATATTATGTTTCCAGTTCGTTAGTCATTGTAATAAAAAAAAAACATTGAAAGAAATTATGGTTTGGATAAATGAGAGTTAGTTTTTTAATGGGAGTTTATTTATGAATTTTGTAATCTTGGCATGTCGCAGTATTAACGTGGCAAACGGATAAGCAAAACGATAGAAGTAGGGATAGAGCCATTCTTTCACTATGTTATACATTGTTTTGGATATAATCCTTAGAATATCTCTCAAATATGGTATGGGGTGAAAAAATCGACGCTAGTTCCTAGTATAAGTATATCGTGCAAAATTTCGCTGCCAAAGTTATGTCCTAAAATATATATAGTGCCTGCATGTACATACGTACATACATAATTGGTCATTACAACACATTAGTCAGGATTACGACCTAGCTTCTCACTCCACTTATGTTGTGTATGTTAATTTTATACATGCGTGGCAAGACATACTTTTGAGAAACATTTAATGGCGATTTTATTAACTCTTAGAGCTTTTCTCAGAAATATTCTGAAAATTAATCTCCAAAAAAGTATTTTTTCAGATTTCGATTCGTTGGACATGTCTGACCTGGAGAACATTCATATGTCCCAGTAATCTGCATGTTATCCCTCTAACCTATTCATATTTGTGTCTTGAATTATGTTACATAGGAGGAGAAATGGCACACAGCTTTATCGAATTTCAGTATCCTTGCATGCTTAATACGGCAGTCGATGTTTCTACAGAAATTCTAACATGTGAGATAAGTTTTTGGTGCACTTATTTACAGGCCAATGAGCCCAAAATTATATCACAACAACTAACGGGGACGAATGCTATTTAATGGATTGTTTCTCTATATCGGAAGGCATGTTCTTGTCATTTTTACAGATTTACTAGCGAAAATTACGAGAGGTAAGACCTTGTTGACCATACAGTATAACGTTCTATTACGCTTACTATGTGGCTTTAAAAGTTAAAACTTGGTTCAATATTTTTTTATTTGTATTCCGCCTCTCTTACAACATATTCTTGTTTCTTTAGCATATTAACCACATTCAACTACTGTGTTCTCTTATTTACGATCTAATTTTTCAAATGGCAAACTGATACAAATTACGCACAACTGTCAATAAAACAGAGTTTACAGCGTAATGAAGTAAAAATGCAACATGAATTTGCCATACGACAATTATTGTGAGAAAAATTTAAGCCTTGAACACGTGTCAATGCAAATGTATACTGAATGAACAAATAAGTCGTTCATGAAAAAAAAAATACTAAAACAAAAACCAGGAACAAAAACACAGAAAACACAAACAATTGCATGAAATAAAAATAAACTGCGTACTACGACAAGCAAACAGTCAAGAAATTATTCATGAATAACGGAGCATCTACAAAATACAGTGAAAAATTCATTCATAAAAAGAAAGAATGTCGAAATGCGCAACTTAGAAAAACGCGCCATAAAAAAAACAGACCAGATAACGTTCACACTAGAGGAACCTCAATAAGAGGCAGGAAAATAATCAACCAAACACACACATACGGAAGGAAGTATGGACAATAAACTCTAGCCAAGCACGAAGTGAAAACGAGTGACAGGAAATACGAAGCTGAAACGATGGTTTACGAGATTTTTAAAACAAAAGCAGCCAACAATCGAAGAATTTCAACAGTTTGTCGCAGGATATTAATGTGTTAACAACTCAACGAGAAATAAAATCCCGTTACGTATAAATATAAGAGAAATTATAAAATTGAAGTCAACAAACCACACAACACTGTGAGAGTATTTGTGTGCATGAATGTGAAAGTGCCATTTACAACGATTGTTATTGCAAAAGAAATCATTATCATCAACAAGTGGTATTGGTGTTGTTGTTTACAAATCATTGTTTATCTTTAAAAGCATTAGAAAGAAAGTTTATCTTTACATTGTTGTTTCATTAATGGTTGTTTTTTTGTTAGTTGTTGATTTCTAAAAGATTTTTGAAGTGTGTGCACGATTAAGAGGGTCTATGTAAAAAAGAAAATTAAAAAAGTACAAAAATAATGATGATTAAAACCTTAAATTACTTGTAATTTAATAATGAAATGTGAACTTTATTTAAAGTTTTAAATTCAATTAAAAAAAGAGTTTTAAACAAAAAGAAAACCACACAAAGCCATATACAGAAAAAGTTTTACGTTCTGTGTAATCGTCTGCGAAGAAAGTTGGTTAATTAAACTGAAAAAAAGGTGGAAAAATTTTATAAAAAAAAAATTAAATTTAAAAAATTTTTCAAAAAAAAAAAAATTCTTCTCAAATTTGTGAAATCAAAGCGTTAAAATTTAAAAAGCAAAAATAATATCAGTTGCATTACTTCAAAGAAAAATATCATATTTGTGAAATCCAAATAAATCTCAAAAATTTTTTAAAATATAAAAAATTCTTAAAAAGTGTTTGCGATTGTGTTTCACTTAAAAATTAAACCGCCTGCGCTCCACATGCCTTAATATGTTGCATCTGAATACAACACATTTATTAAATTTTCTTTTAATTTATTTAATTTTAATAAACATTTGCCATTTAAATGCCAAACAACTTTATCCTACCAATGCAACGTTATCTATAACGGCTCTACCTTTAACATCTCGTTTACTAAATAATAATTCACATGAAATTGTTGTAGCAGCTGCATCTATATCACTCGGTTATAATGTGAAAAATAAAAAGAATATCAATTTAAGTAGCAATTTAAATTTTAATACGAATCTAAATCTCAACAATAATAATAATAAAAATAAGGATAATATTGTTATTGGATTTTTAGCTGAATACTCACAAATGAGGGTAAGTATGCAAACAATTTGTTTAAAGGATTTGAAAGAAAATAATACTAACTAGCCTGGATTTCTCTCAAATATATGCATGTGTGTGTAAAATTTTAGTCGCAATGTTTTTCTATAATTTTTAGAAGATATTTTAATCGGGCCATACATACCATAGCCATAGTTCAGTCAAACCCCACCTTCTTTTAAGAAAATATATTGATTATCAAAATTTTTGGTCAAGTTTTGTGATAATTTCCAAATATAATGGTGAATTTATTTTAACTGCAATGAAGGAAACACAAGGCTTAAAGATGTAAGATTCCTCTACAAAAATTTTTATTGCATCGTACAACGTTTGATAACTTTTTCATTTCGGTCATGTGAGTTTAGGCAAACCCAAAATGTTATTTCGGCTTGGAGATAATTTTTTCCATTTAATCGACACGATAGCATTTAAGTCAGAAGTCACCGTAGTCTAGTGGGTAGTGTGTTGGCTTATTAGACGTAAAGCCCGGGTTCGTATCCCAGGTCAGACATCAAAACGATATATGAAAAAAAGTATATATTTCTTCGACGACTTCCTCTCAGTCTGAGAGTAAATAAACTTGCCATGAAAACAGTTTCTCAAAAATCTGTCGTTCGAAGTCGATGTTAAACTGTAGGTCACGCCACTCACATATAAATTTAACGCACACATCATGAGTGTTGTGAGAAGCTAGGCCGTAATCCTGACTGAAGGGTTGTAATGGCCAATTATGTATGTATGTATGATAGTGTAGGTGATGATATACTTACGATGATGAAGCAAATAGCTCAAATTAAACAAATATAGTTAATTCTTAAATTAACTTAAAACTATTTATTTAATGAAAAAAGATTGAATATCAAAAAAGACTTAAGCGTCTGTACGATCAAAAAAGAAGAAAATTCTAGAAGAATTTTTAACAATCATTAGCGTTGCCAAAGTGTACAAAAATAATGTTGTTGTCAGATCGTATGTGGGGGAACGTACGCCACATTACTCCCCCTTCCGGTTGAGGCAAAATCGTACCTTACGACCATAACGCGAAGTGATGGTCCTTGGCTCGCCGTTAGGATCGAGGAGAATGTTAGCAGGTTCCCTTAGAGGTAGCTCGTTGGCTGTTGATTCTTTGGACGTTGGTTCGTTGACTGATGGTTCGATGACCGATGGTTCGTTGACTGTTGATTCATTAGTTGGTGGTTCGATGTATGTCGGTTGTCTATTACAATTGTGATTATCATTTGTAGAGTTTCCTGGATTTAAAATAAATGCTGCCTTCAAACGGTCCAAACTAATGTTCATTTTCTTTCCTTTAACATTTACAGTAAAATATTTCGAATGACGTTTTAAAACGGGAAATGGTCCCTCATACGGAGTTTGCAGTGGTTTGCAGACCATTGAATTACGTATAAATACTTGTGGAGATGTATGTAAATCTTTTTCAATAAATGGTTTATCCTTAGCGTGGAAAGAAGTTTTGGTGGGTCGAAGATCGTTCATAAAGTCTCTGAGTTTGTTGACGAATTCATTTTGAGAGGTTTCGTTTTTATCACCTTCTGTTAAAAACTCACCTGGGAGACGTAAACTAGATCCATAGACTAGTTGAGATGGCGTTGCATCGATGTCCTCCTTATACGTAACTCGAAATCCCAAAAGAATTAATGGTAAAATTTCTACCCAATTTTCTGATTCATAACATTTAATAGCAGCTTTCAATGGGCGGTGGAATCTTTCGATGATACCGTTCGCCGCTGGATGATAAGCTGTCGTTCTCAGATGTTGTATGCCAAGGATTCTAGTCAATTCTTTAAAAAAATTGCACTCAAATTGACGTCCTTGATCCGTAGTAACCCGTAATGGTATGCCGAACCTCGATATCCATGTTGAATAAAAAGCGAAAGCGACATTTTCGGCTGTAATGTCCTCTAACGGGCATACCTCCGTCCAGCGGGAGAAACGATCGATCATTGTTAAGCAGTATCGGAATCCTTTAGATGGTGGTAATGGCCCAACAATGTCGATGTTGACGTGGTCAAAACGATCGGAAGTAGTAAAATATTCACAAAGTGGTGCTTTGTTGTGGCGATGAATTTTTCCTTTTTGGCAGGCGATACAAGACCTTGCCCAAAGGTGGCAATCCCTTTTTACACTTGGCCAGACGAATTTTTCAGTAACCAACTTTGTGGTTTTTCTTGCATTAGAGTGGCATAGATTATGGATTGAATCAAATGCCGTTTTACGAAATTCCTTAGTTAGGAATGGTCGCACCACTCCGGTTGAAATATCACAATATATAGAAAAGTTTGTGTTAGGCAATACGAACGATTTAAGTTGCAAGTTTGAATTAGAGTTGAGAAATGATTTGATTTCCTCATCGTCGTTCTGATGGCATGACAATTTTGCAAAATCGATCGTGTTGTTTACATGAATTGCTTCAAGGCGTGACAGAGTGTCCGCAACTACGTTTTCTTTGCCAGGTATGTGCCTTATGTCCGTAGTAAATTGGCTCAAAAAATCTAGGTGACGAATTTGCCTAGGGCTTGCTTTGTCGAGTTTCTGTTTAAATGCGAATTGAAGCGGTTTGTGATCCGTATATATACAAAATTCACGACCTTCCAGCATGTGCTGAAAATGTCTGACTGCTTTGTATGCACTCAATAGCTCCCTATCGTAGGTGCTGTATTTTCGTTGAGCTTCGTTTAGTCTCTCTGAATAAAAACCAAGTGGCTGAAAGTTGTCGTTCACCACTTGCTGTAAAACGGCACCTATGGCAATGTCTGAGGCGTCTACCATCAGAGCAAGTTGAGTGTTGTGTTTAGGAAAAGCAAGGCATGTTGCGTCACGGAGCTGTGCCTTGCATTGCTCAAAAGCAAGTTTTCCCTCTTCGGTCCACTTTATAACTGATTTGTCGTTTTTTTTATTACCACGTATAAATTCAAATAAAGTTGCCTGCTGGGTAGCGGCTTTTGGCAAAAATCTTCTAAAGAAGTTAAGCATACCCATAAAACGTTTAAGGTCACAAACTCGTTCCGGTAATTTGTACTGAGTTATAACATCTACTCTTTCCGTTGGAGGACGGATGCCATTTACGTTAACTGTAAAGCCAAGAAATTTTACTTCGGACTTACCAAAATTACATTTAGATGGATTTATAACGATGCCAAAATTTTGTAGTTTTTCAAAGACCAACTTTACGTGTTGTTGATGTTGCTCTAAGTCTTTTGAGGCGATCAAAATGTCGTCCAAATAAGCATAGGCGAAATCCAAATCACGAAGGATGTGGTCCATTAGGCGCTGGAAAGTTTGTCCCGCGTTTCTCAATCCGAATGTCATATGAGTAAACTCATACATGCCGAATGGCGTTGTTATGGCTGTCTTTGGCACGTCGGATGGCGCCACAGGGATTTGGTGGTATGCTCTTCGCAAATCAATTGTTGAAAAAATTTTACTATCCTCTAACCAATGAGTAAAATCGTGTATGTGTGGGATCGGGTATCGATCCGGTTCGGTAATGGCGTTCAGTTTTCTGTAGTCCCCGCAAGGCCTCCACTCACCGTTTTTCTTCTTTACCATGTGAAGTGGGCTTGCCCAAGGACTAGATGAAGGTCGGCAGATACCAGCGTCGAGTAACGATTGCATTTCAGCTTTAGCGGCTTTAAGCATATTAGGTGCTAGGCGACGGGGTTTGGCGAAAACAGGTTGTCCACTTGTGATTATATGATGTGTAACATCGTGGGTGGTGTTGTTGATTGAATGCTGTGATTGTGTAATTCCAGGGAATTGTTTGAGAAGTACCTGAAACGTGTCGTTGATGTCGATGGTAGATAAACCAAGAATCGGTGATTCGATGGTCGCAATACTGCAATTGCTAGCCATATTAGTGTTACCATCAAACAGTTTACGCTGCCGCATACTTATTATCAAATTATGATGACCCAAGAAGTCTGCGCCTAGAATAGGTTGAGAAACTTCAGCAATTACGAAATTCCATGCAAAAGGTCGACGTAAGCCTAAATTAAGTGTTAAGCTTTTTTCACCATATGTCTTAATCGGCGATTTGTTCGCAGCAAATAAAAAAATGTTGTTGTCCGGAGACTTTAGTTGATGTCGGTTAGGAGGGATAACGCTGACTTCCGCTCCGGTATCCACGAGAAATTTTAAATTTGAATTTTTATCAAAAATTATAAGACGGCGGTGTAGAACTTTTTGTCTGTCATTTACCGTCGATAGTGACAGACTGCTTAGTTTAAATTTTCGCTGCATGGCTCTTTGCATTTTTTAGCCTTAGAGCCGAATTTTCTGTGGTACCAACATTTTCCATTGGATTGAGCTTCTTCACGAGTATTACTACGATTACGATTGCCGGAATTGGATCTGTTACGACTACGCGAGCGTTGAAATTGTGTCTTCAAACTAGCGACTTCTCTTGTTAATTGCTGTAGTTGTTGTTGTAAAGTTGTGTTGTTTGTTGTTGGGGCTTTTGCCAGTGAAAGTTCTTGAATTGATGAATTGTCGTTGACTTCTGATATTTTATCGGCCATTACAGCGATATTGTCAAGAGTCTCACGACTTATCGAAATTATGGTACGCATGTGGTTTGGTAAACGCGTCATCCACATAGATTTCAAAAAAGCGTCATCGACCTGGTTACCGGCCAAATTTTTCATTTCCCGAAGAAGTTGCGATGGTCGCATATCCCCAAGTTCTATGTCTTGCAAAAGTTTTTTTAACCGTTTCTGTTCAGAGTCGGCGAATTCTTCCAGCAAACGTTTTTTAAGGGTTGCATACTGATTTTCCTTTGGCATGTTCAATATGATGTCACTCACCTGGGACAAAATTGTACCATCGATAGCTGCTACCACGGTGTGGTACTTAGTCAGCTCGGCCGTTGTCCCGGCTGTGGCAAATTGCGACTCAATTTGAGCGAACCAAAGTTCTGGGCGAGCATGCCAAAATGGGGGAATCTTCACGGAAATGCGTGCCAATTCTTCGGTGTGTTGACCTGAGGCTGTTGGTAGATTCCGTAATGGTGGTGGTGGTAAATTATGTGAGGCACCAGGAAGAACGTCTGCATTCTTGCCATCGTTGTCCATTGCGCTGTGTTCTTTTTGTCGGGGTCACCAAATGTAGGTGATGATATACTTACGATGATGAAGCAAATAGCTCAAATTAAACAAATATAGTTAATTCTTAAATTAACTTAAAACTATTTATTTAATGAAAAAAGATTGAATATCAAAAAAGACTTAAGCGTCTGTACGATCAAAAAAGAAGAAAATTCTAGAAGAATTTTTAACAATCATTAGCGTTGCCAAAGTGTACAAAAATAATGTTGTTGTCAGATCGTATGTGGGGGAACGTACGCCACAATAGCATCTAAAACGAGAGCGATAAATCTCATAGTAATGAGAAGATTAATCTTTTTCCTATATTTCTCTCTCGAGACAATTACTTTTTATCTTTTCAGAACGCATTATTATTCCAGTAATTTTTGCTTTTGCTTTAAATTGTCGATTAATGTTTTTTCAGTGTCGGTTAATCTCTTCAATTTGATATTTTTTCAAGTGGATATCTTCCAAGCGGAAGTCTATGCCATCGAAAAATATGCCCAGTTTAACTTAAACAGAAATAATAAAGGATGGAACATAAACATTCGAGAACTCGGCTTAGTAATTTGAATCAGATACACACATATATACATAAGTAGTCATTACAACACTTCAGTCAGGATTACGACCTAGTTTCTTTCAATTCAAACGAAATATTTGATCGAAACTTTTTGCAATTATTCGCCACAGTTTCTCACTTTGTGCCCGAACTTTTGTATAGGGTGGATATGGGCTGACGGTGTTATCACAATTTGATCAAAATTAAGAGTTTTGACGCAGCATAAGTAGTCATTTTTATTGCATAGAAGTAGAATTACATTCCATAAGGCTGCTAGATAGTACATGCATTCATCTTATAGTGCGGACTTCAGTCCAAATGATCAAATGACTGTTTTGTTGTTAAAAATTTCACTTAATTTCAAATTTTTTTCCTCTAATAGACGAATGAAATTAATTTTAAAATATTTATTTATTTATTACAATACAATTACAAATTATATTTTAATTATATACGAGCGGAGTAACTTGACCATATGCTCGGTGTAGTGTCACAGACCAGAGTCTCTGGTGGGAATCGAACCCACTACCCTCACACTAATAGTCTAGCACACTACCCACTAAACTACCAGGGCACCTTAATTTTAAAATAAAAACAAGTTATTATTCTAAATAAAGCCACTATCCATACATACTTACATAATTGGTCATTACAACCCTTCAGTCAGGATTACGACCTAGTTTCTCACACCACTTATGTTGTGTGTGTTAATTTTATACATGAGTGGCGAGACCTACAGTTTAAAGTCGACTCCGAACGACAGATTTTTGAGAAACTTTTCATGGCAATTTTATTTACTCTCAGAGTTTTTGCCAGAAATCTGCTGAGAGGAAGTCGCCGAAGAAATACTTTCTGTATTTTATTTTGATGTCTGGCCTGGGGCTCGAACCCTGGCTTTTCGTCTAATACGCCAATACACTACCTACTAGACCAGAGCGACTGCTAAAAAAGCCACTATCTTTATGACAAAAATAATTTCTTGCAACAACGCATTGTTTTAAATAATTCATTTGTTAATATTGTAAACATTTTATAATAATTTTGAGTAAAAAGCTTTAAAACAATTGATTTAATTTGAGTAATTTGTGTTTTTCTCTAAATTTTTAAAACTTAATTCATATAGTGTCACTAACCTATGTATGTATATGTCTTTTATCAAAGCGTAAAATTATTTGAAATTTAATTTTAATTTCATAAAAACTCTTGTGTTGGCGCTGCGTTGGCGTTGGTGTTTCTAGGGCAATAATCATGCGTTTTGTAAAAATAATATCGTCCCAAGCAGAAACACCAATAATTACGTTGCGGTGTGCAAACCTTTTGTAAAAACGTAATCGTTATTGACGTATTTGTCTGTCAAAGATTAGAAAAACTATTGTTAAGTTTTTAAGAGTAAATTTAATTTACTAAGGGCCACTATTACAACTTGCCGTTAACTAAAGGGAGGATTTTAACTGGCAGAAAATTGTTTTTCATTATTATAAGTGGGCAATAAGGCAGAAGCGAGCGTTAAGCTAAAGGGAGTATCACCACCCTACCGGTAACTTTTAAATTTAAGTTTGTGTCTAAACTTGGCATATTTCATATTATTTTCAATATGTCAAGTTTAAATATAAACAAAATGAGCAAATACAACAAAAAAAAAAAACTTGTTTAAGTGAGCAATTTTATCGACATTGCTCCGACACTGCCATATTTTTGAAAAAGTTAACATTATTTTATCTGTAGGTTGTAATAACGAAAAGAAGTTAAAGGTGACTTTAAAGTTCACTTTGGCTAAAGTTAACTTTTGCTAAACCCAACTTTAACGGCAAGTTGTAATAATGGCCCAAAATATTGTTTGGTTTACATTATTTTCTGTTGAATATTTTAATGTCCAAAATTAAACATTATAACAGTTTGTTCAGGATTATGACCAAGGTTCTTACACCATTCATGTTGTGTGTGTGAGTTTTATCCATGAATGGCGTGACCAAGCGACAGATTTTTGAAAAACCTTCCATAGCAATTTCATTTACTTTCAAAGTTTTTGTCACACGATTGATGAAAGGAAGTAACATAACATAATTGGTCATTACAACCCCTCAGTCAGGATTACGACCTAGCTTCTTACACCATCCATGTTGTGTCTGCTGTATGCTTGGATTTATGTATATATGTATGTGTGTATGTATTGTCTTGAACTTTAGTTATGAGGATCTGTGTTGCAACTTCTCCAATTGTTTTTATTTGGGTTTGGATAAAAACTGTCTAGAATATGTCCAAATTAATTCTAAATTGCCTGAAGCCTTAGTAACTCTCGGGAGACTTATCAAAGTTGAGCGGACACTTTCATATTTCAAGCATGTTTCAGAGTAATAAACTGGGACATTAAAAATTTAAACTTAGCGTTATAAAAACTATTTGCCAAGAACAGGTATCTAATGATATAAAAAGAGGTATTGATTGGTATTATTTTTTGAAGTCTCATGATTTTTATGGTATTCTTCTTCAATTCTATGCTTGTATATAATTATTTATGGCTTAAAGAAAATCTGATTAAAATTGTCAATTAATAAACTGCTTCATTATCTTTTCAAAAGTTCTGAAAGAAGTAGGGTGTCTTCAGAATGCAACTTATAAAAGGCAATAAAATTCAATTTGAATAGTCATGTTAAATGAAACAAAAAAAAATTATATCAAGTTTTATTTAAAACTTATAAAAAACGAAGTCGAAAAAGAGAAAAATATAAAGATAGTATGTGTGACTCTATGTTAGCATATAAGCCATGGATTTTGATGCAAAAAAAATATTTTTTTACTGAAAATATGTAGTGTTGCTTAAAAAACCAAAAGCTTTTTTGTTGCATAATATGAGAAAAAAATTCGGTCGGTTTTGTCAGATTGTTAAACGCGTAATGTTTTTAACACTTATTGGCATTTAAATTTTATTTATAATAGTAATAAAATAATAAAGTTAATAAAGATATATGGTGTTAAATATGTTATATAAAGTTTACAGTATACAGCATAAGTCTACGTACCCCCATATATGTATTTAAACAAATTTTGAATTAATTTTAAACAAAAGTTTGTATAAAAAAATTAAAAATTTTCGAAACATGAGGAACGGTTGCTTAGTCACTAAATCTCAAACAAAATTCAAGTGTTCCATTGAACTAGTATTGCGACGTTTTATTTATTATTTGCACTTACTCCTGGTTTAATGTGTTGGAGTTTGTAGCTTTTAAAACTTTTTCATCTCGATGTCAATGAGTATAGGTCAAGGGAAAAACTAGCTTATGAGTAAAGGGCAGCAAACATCAACAGAAAACATTGGAAACTAGTATATTCAATGCCAAAGAAGTTAAATAGAGTGCCTAAACTTAAGGGACATCTTACTAAATATCAGATATTACTTTTGAAAACATTGAGCCTTTGAATATCAAATTAACTTTCTGTTCTCTTTGGGGATGCCTACACTCTTACGATACAAAAATTTGTTGTCCTTAGGGAGTCCCCCTTATCTTTATTTCTATTCTTTGGGGAATACATTAATCATTTTTGTATGTATGTATTCTCATATGTAAAGAATACAAAGGTATTCTTTACTATGTAGGCACTATGCTAGTAGACCTTACATACATATGAGAGAAAATTTAACCAGACGGAAAGCAATACTTTTGGCGTAAGCCAAATATTTTCAAGATTGGGGGAGTACTGGTAGGATATGGATTTTGGCATTCTAAAGCAAAATGTGCCTATAAGTTAAATATATTGGACACATTTGTTTCTACCAGGACAATGACAAGAAGCACGTTGCGAACCTGTAGCTTATCCATAATTGTTCCAAACACCGTTGCAGGCCTCTGATCTCAACATTATTGAGCATGTTTGGGAAAAACTTGTCCGTAAGCTCTATAAATCCAATATCACCACAGTATAGCAGTTGATACAAGGAATTAGGCGAGAATGGAACAACATAACCTAGGAATTGTACGCCAATCTCGTGGAAGCAGTATTAAAAGCAAAAGGTTTTGGTTCGAAGCGTTTTTCTTTTAAGCGTTTAATATGAAATTCATTAATATTGTTTTCCTTTTTGTTTTAAAAACATTTTTAAATAAAAAAAATTCTAAGTATGCTGAAGTATGAAATGCTGAAGTCGCCGTAGTCTAGTTGGTAGTGCGTTGGCTTATTAGACGTAAGGCTACGGTTCAAACCGCAGGTCAGATATCTAAACGAAATATGAAAAAATATTTCTTCGGTGACTTCCTCTCAGCAGATTTCTGGCAAAAACTCTGAGAGTAAATAAAACTGACATGAAAAGTTTCTCAAATGTCTGTCGTTCGGATTCGACTTTAAACTGTAGGTCCCGCTATTCATGTATAAAATTAACACACACAACATGAGTAGTGTGAGAAGCTAGGCCGTAATCCTGACTGAAGGGTTGTAGTGACCAATTATGTATGTGTGTAAGTATTATACATTGCTTAAAGGCTTTTTTGTTTAAATTGTGCAGATTTTTCAGTTTTTTTCTTTTTAATTTATTTGTTTTACATAATGTAAAAAGATTATTATTTTTATTGATACTATCCTGTGTACTTAACCGATTATTTGTGTTTATTTTAATACAAATGTATTAAATATTAAATTTTTTTTATTAAACTTAATATTTTTTAATTTGCTATTGTATTTAATTTGTTGTGTATTTTTGTTTAATAAAAGAATTGTAATTTTTTATCGTTTGTTTATAAAATCTTATTTGTTGTGTTATATTATTATTTTATATATAAAAATAAATAATTTTAACTTTTTTTGTTATGTTATGTTTTTATGTTTAAATAAAAAATATATTTGCAATACCTACGTATTTTTTGGCCTTTTTCTTGTATTTTTTTGTATTTTTTTCCTGTTAGCAAGGCTTTTTTAATTTCATTTTTTTAAACAAGTTATACAACGTAGAGCAAAATAGTTTTACTATATAGAACAGAATTCACAGTACACGTTATTTCTGTCCTGTTAATACTTAATTATTTCTGGTTTGATAACTTCTGTTCATTTTATCCATAAGGTGTAATTTACTAGAACAGCAATAGTTAGAATTCTCTCAGAGTTTTTGCTGGAAATCTGCAAAAATAAATATTTTGTCATATTTTTCGTTTTGATGTCTGACCTGGGATTTGAACCGAAACCTTACGTCTAATAAGCTAATACACTACCTATGGTATCAACTTGATTTATATATACACCTATAAATCTCCATTTTATGCATCTCGATCTGATCATTAATAATTATGGAACATTCAAAATTTGGCGGAGAAATCATTATCAAATACTTATGTTATTGGAATTTGGATTTCGATCGATTTTGCAAGCGTTCTTTATAACTATAAATGTATACCTACATGTAGACCGATTCATAATACTGCAAACAAAGCAGAATAAAACCAACCCATAACTGAACTACCCTATACCTGAGCCATACACAAATTTTAATATTTTCGGTACTGTTTGACCTTCTCCATGGGTATCTTATCTTCTTAAATGAAAACATCATTGTTTGGGTTTAAGCATTGAAATTAAGAAAAAACTCATTTTGTATGAAGATTTTTTTATTCTTTGTAAAATATTGATTAACATTTTGTACGACAGAATTTAAACAAAAGAAATATTCATTATTTTTTTATACTCACCAGGACAATATTATTATTTAAATTAATTTATTTTTAATTATTTTCACTGTATTAATTGCCTTAAATGTTAAAATATTGTATTTTCGCATTTTGAAATGCAATTTAATATTTAATTTAACATTTAATTACGAACGCATACGATATGAAAATATTTTTATTATACGTCAACTGATGTTTGTTTCATTTTGGCAATGTTTTATAAGAAAAGGCTTTTTCTGTTAATTTAAAAATTTTTATTCTAAAATTTAAAATTTAAATGGTAATGATTTTCTGCATTCATAAGAAGTTGACACAAAAAAATAATAATAATGAACTTTGACAGTTGATAACGGCCATTTTGTTACAGCTTCAAATTCTGTCAAATTACATACATAACATAATTGACCATTACAACCCTTCAGTCAGGATTACGGCCTAGCTTCTCAAACCACTCATGTTGTGTGTGTTAATTTTATACGTGAGTGGCGGCACTTACAATTTAAAGTCGACTCCGAACGACAGATTTTTGAGAAATTTTTCATGGCAATTTTACTTACTCTGAGGGTTTTTGCCAGAAATCTGCTGAGAGGAAGTCGTCGAAGAAATATTTTTCCATATTTCGTTTTGATGTCTGACCTGGGGTTTGAACCGTTTCCTTACGTCTAATAAGACTACGGCGATTCAATTCTGTCAAGTTAATTGTCATTTATTCAATCTGTCTTGTAAGTTTAACGCCTTTTCGCTAAATGGAATAAATTGGCCATTTAGGGAGCAATCGGATACTGACCCTCCAGAAACAAGGCTCATTTCTGGATGAATGGGTATATGAACAAACAAAATTGTCGAATTTGAGATGACACCAATCCACATGAGATCCAAGAACGTTTCCAAAAATTCTCTATTTGATGTAGATTTTGAACTGCCCTCGTTTTCGGTCCATATTTCTTCGAGAACGACTTTGGCCACGCCATCACTATCAACGGCGAGCATTAAAGGTCGACGATTACCAATTTCTTTGGACATGAACTGAATGATCTGGACACCAACGACTTGTGGCTACAATAGAATGGCGCTATGTGCTACACAGCTCCTACCTTATTTAATACTGATGCGAATTATTTAATAATGATGCGAATCGAATTCATACGATTTGACACCGTTTGACAATGACGTGTGTTCGCTGAATGGACCAGTTGGGAACTGAGTCTACTTTTTTTTATCGAAAAACTATTTTCTGTGATGCGGCCCATTTCTAAATGAATGGATACATGAACAAACATACATAATTAAAGAATTGGAGCGATACCAATCCACATGCGCTCCAATAACTCTCCAAAATCTTACCGCTTGGTGTGCATTTAGAGCTGGCATCGATTCAATAATTTTTGAGAACGTCGTTGGTCGCGGCATCAATGATCCATGTGTATAAACCATAAACTACAGTGGTCGTCAAAGCCAACATAATTCTTACTAACGGTCAAAAGCATTTTCAATTATACGTCCGAGTCTTGGACAATTTTATACTTCGGACGCGATCCACCCAAAGCAGACTTGGTGGACATATGAACGATGATATAATCCATACAAAATGGCATCAGTAGGTCTTACAGGCGATTAAATAAGTTTGATGATATCACACACAATTTGATTTATTTAAATTTAAAGTTAGCAAGCGCTTAATTAAAGACCCTATAGTACTAGAGTGTAATAAACGATGTAATGGTCAATGGAGAGTTGTTTTTTGCCACTGCTGCAGCGTCAGTATTACGTGTAAGGATGTGATAAGATATACGGATGTATTTTGAATCGGCGGCGGCGATACTCTCAGTGTTATAGTTTCTATCGGGTGGGCCGCCTTATTTCATTCTATTCTGTCACAAAATTCCGTATATTATCTCCACTGAACGTAGTGGAGCGATTTACGCTTGAACAACGTGGGAATTTATTGGGTCAACGAGAAACTGCACGATTGATTTTGCCAAAAAAAACATCTTTTCACGTGAAGCTCATTTTCATCTTGGTGGGTACGATAATAAGCAAAATTGCCGTATTTGGGGCTTAGAGAACACGTGGTCTTACAGAAGCCAATGCACCAATTACGAATGACTATTTGGTGCGGCTTGTGGAGCGGAGGCATAATTGGCCCATATTTCTTTGAAGATGAGGACGGCGCAACCATTACGGATATCGTACCACGATAATGATTTTTTTGTATCCATTCTTCATGGTATTGATATGAACGATGTTTGAATGCAACAGAATGGTGCAACTCGCCACACATCTCATGCCACAATCGATTTATTGCGTCAAACGTTTGATGGCCGTTTAATTAGCCGAAAAGATGATGTCAATTGGCCGCTAAGAAGTTCCAATTTAATACCGTTGGACTATTTTCTGTAGGGCGTCATTAAAGGAAAGTGTTATGCCGATAAACCAAAGACAATTGAGCATTTCAAGACTAACATTCGTGATACCATTGCCGCGGTACAATCGCGTGCACTTGAAAAAGTGCACGAAAATTGGTCCGATCGTGTAAGGTACTGTGGGGACATTCGCGGCAGCCATAGGAATGATATAATATTCCATATCTAACCGTAACAATTGTACTTCACAACAAAAAAAATAAATTTAGAAAAATTTCAAACCGTTTTTGCTTTATTGCGTTTTTAAATTTAAACTTTTTACATCCTATAGTTCAAGTTTTTTAAAACTAATTCGTATGTGAGTTGCTACTAAAGTTGCAAACATAAAAACTGATAACATGTCTGTTTTTATTATCATTACCATCAACTCTGGATTTAATTGCCACGTTTTTTATGGCAGATAACGCTGAAATTTCGCTTTAAATCGTAATAATTGATGTAATAAATTTGGTTAAATTACATAAAAAATTACAATATTATACATGTAAACAGATAAAAAAATACATATTTTTAATTGCCTAATTTTAAGCTTAAATAGTTTGGATATTTAAAACAAAAACAAAATTTCTTCAATTAAAATCCTATGTTCTAAAGTACTTGTCAGAACCGTCCATTGTTTCTTAAACAAAACAAAAATGTTGTAAAAACAATATTTTGCCTGCCGAATACCATGAAACTTTTATGAAATCAAGACAAAAAAAAAAACTCTATTGTCCTTTTTCGTTCAACAATAACTTTTCTAAGGACAAAAAGGAAATAAAAAATGTTTAATTAAAAAACAAAAAATTTAAAATACTTGTTCGGCTGCTGTACAAAAGACAACCATAGAAAAACTAAAGTTTGATAAATTTTTATGAAGCAAGAAATTATTTCTCTCTTTAGATTTTCCCCTATTTTCATCAGAACTATAACCCATTAAAATATATTTCTTTTATTGGCTTATCTTGAACTAAGCAGTGGTTTTATGTACACAAAAAAATATATTTTTAATAAACATGAACAAATTACCATAAAAACCATTTGGTTTGGTTACCATGAAAAAAAAAATTATAAAAATAGAAACAGTGCGGCAATGTCGACTTATTATTCCTTATACCCATATTATGTATAATGGATCCTCTTATCACATTTAAAATAAACTTAAATGTAGTAGAGTTCACATCTACTACAGATGTATACAAATGATGTTTAAACTCTGCATGAATTTAAAAAATTATGGGCATATGCGGCAGTGTACTGCTCGTTTACCCGAATTTTATTGACAACGATATTTCTGGAATGCTATCTGCTAATCACTGAACAAGGTTAACTTATTCACGTGATCAGTTTTATTTGGAACATAAAGAGAAAAAGAGCACTCAAGACTCAATTCCATTTAAATGGTGCTATAACCCATAAAAAGAAGTTGCCGTGGTCTAGTAGGTAGTGTGTTGGCTTATTAGACTAAAAGCCAGGGTTCGAGCCCCAGGCCAGACATCGAAATAAAATACAAAAAGTATTTCTTCGGCGACTTCCTCTCAGCAGATTTCTGGCAAAAACTCTGAGAGTAAATAAAATTGCCATGAAAGAGTTTCTCAAAAATCTGTCGTTCGGAGTCGACTTTAAACTGTAGGTGCCGCCACTCATGTATAAAATTAACACACACAACATAAGTGGTGTGAGAAACTAGGTCGTAATCCTGACTGAAGGGTTGCAATGACCAATTATGTATGTATGTATGTATAACCCATAAAACTCGAACACAGTGAACTCACTTGAAAGGCAAAATCAGTCAATCCTACATACATAATTGGTCATTATAATCTAGCTTCTCATACCACTTACGTTGTGTGTGTTAATTTTATACATGAGTGGCGGAACCTACAGTTTAAATTCGACTCCGGACGACAGAATTTTGAGAAACTCTTTCATGGCAATTTTCCTAACTCTCAGGGATTTTGCCAGAAATCTGCTGAAGAAATATTTTTTCAGATTTTCGTTTCTCTTGAAGCTGTCTGACCTGAAGTTTGAGCCGAGGCCTCATGTCTAATGTAGCGACTTTTATCTTTGGGTATCCAAACATCTTACTTTTCGTATTCCCAACTGCCAGAAAATTACTGAGAAGATCTCTTCTTCGCTTTTTTATGTCATTGCACAAGATAGAGGAATGTATTTAATGTATTCGATCGTCTACACGCAGGAACCATTATGAATGCTGTGAGATAATATTAATTCTGAGTTGATTTAGTTGAAATTGTGTTCCCCCTATACTAATGCAAGTGAGATCTTCTGCCCATATTTCCTTTGGGAGTGAGTGAAGTTGATTGGAATTTTTTGTTTCAACAACTTTTACACACACCACAGCCACGTTGTTACATTCAATACCCAGTATTGAATATTTCACATGACTTTAAGCATTTTTAAGCACAATTTTTAGAAATGGTTTACTCTTTCTCTTTATCTTTTACTCTCTCTCTAGTGTATGGCTACTGAATGTACCGGAAGTACTCTGTAAAATAATTTAAAAACTTTGTGTTCCTTCTGTGCTCTTATTGAAACCACATGAAACCATTATTAAATGGTAACAGAGGACTATCTCTTGTGTATATCATGTGTGAATAATTTTTCCTTTTAATATTTCACAAATAGTTTTTAAACATAGAGATCCAGATAACCATGAAATCGAATTGTTTAAATATTAAATAAAACGTAATAAATTGCTTGACCCAAAAAATTTGCATAAAGAAAAGAAAACTGGGTCATAATAACTGAGTAACATTTATACAACTTTAGTTAGAGTAAAAAACCCCAAAAATGTAAGTGCTGATACCATTGGGCTGTAAACTCTACTCGTCTGTTTTAAAGTGAATTTCATTAAAAGTAATAAAATGCTTGAAATTAACATTCTTATGTTCTTCAATTACGATAAATAGTAGTTCTCTTCAATTTAAGGATATTTATGCTGGAAACGGAAAAATTTTTAAATGTAAATAAGTGTGTACCAACCGATAGGATAGTCTGTTTTTGCAATTTCACATTATTTACTCTATTGAAACTCTTGTTCCATTTGGCAAAAGTAAGATTTATAGACTTTCAGGCAAATTTTTCAAAGAAAAAATATTCACCATTATAAGGAATTTCCGGAATATCGGCCAATTTGTAGTGAAATTTTTATTTTTCAGATGATGACTTAGGGTAGCAGTCCATCAGGTTTCATATTATGAGGAACTTATTCTGCCAATATCATTTTGAACATTGTCTACAATTTCTATAAAGGAACTGATTAATGCACGGAATTTACTATTCGCATAGCCGTCTTTCTTACGTTTTTACTTTAGAACTTAAAAACTTATATATAAAAATGAATGTGTGTTTATTTGTTTGTGGGTTTGTTTGTTTGTTTGAAGTCTATAGACGTCCAAACGGCTGGACCGATTATCTTGAAATTTTAACAGTACCTTCCTGTATGTCTGGAAGGAACTATAGGCTACTTTTTATTTTAACATTACAAGTAGGCGAGGTGCTACGCCCACATACCCAATAAGTATTCAATGTCGCATATCTCATAAACTGCGATATTTGCGATATTAATGCCTTACAAGTATTCATCAACCGTTGTTTACGTCGCATACTAAACATTTTCTGGCTAAACACCATCACAAACGATCGCTTATGGGCCGAGTGCGGACAATCACGAGTTGAAGTAGAAATCCGGAAACGGAAATGGAGGTGTATTGGGCATGCCTTGCGAAGACCTCAAACCCACACCACCAGAAACGCAATAGACTGGAATCCACAAGGCAGACGCAGGAAAGGTCGGCCGAGTCACACCTGGCGTCGACAATTAGATATCGAAGCAGCCAAAGTCAACAAAACGTGGAACGAGCTGAAGATCGTAGCAGCAGATAAACATGAATGGAACAAAATCGTTAAGGCCCTATGCTCCTTATAGGAACAACAGGAACTTATATATATATATACATTCATAAACTGCAACAGCTAGAGTCCTCAAATTTTGTATGGACGACTTTAACGTATATATAAACAAATTGGGCGGATTGGATATAGTGGGCGTGTCACCTCCCATAGTCTATATATATAAAAATGAATGTTTGTTTGTATGTACCTTATAGAATCGTAAACATTTGATCATGTTATGATCTTTAGCAAAGTTGTTGCGCATGAGCCGGGGAAAGTTTCTAAGTTGGTATGACTAATTTCCGGCAGGTGGCGCAACTGAAAATTACTTAAAATCAATTAAATCGTAAACTGTGCATTTGATCATGTTATGAAGGTTTCTAAGTTGGTATGACCAATATCCGATAGGTGGCGCCACCGAAAATTACTCAAAATGAATTAAATCGTAAACTGTGCATTCTTTAACAAAGTTGTTGCGCATGAGTCGACGGAGGTTGGTGCGATTAATTTCCGATCTACACCTAAAGCACGGAAGAAAAGAGCATTACGAGCCTCAGAATCAGACGAGCATTGAGACTGGAAAATCTTCGACTATATCCCGCTGAGACCCGTTCGCTTGAACCACTTGAACAACGAGAAGTGAGATTAGAAATGCGTACTACTCAGGCCCGTTCATCTGATAAATAAATAAAAAAATAAATAAAATGATCCAAAATTAAGTGGATATTTGTGTAATGTCTTTCATTCAAATTTATTTTGGTTGGTGGCGCAGCAATACGCTCAGGGTACAGCTAGTGATAATACAAGACAGAAGTATTTTTGAATTGAAATATATTCCCTGCTGCTACGAACTACACGGTCCATTCTATACATCAAATTGAGACTACTTTTTCCAATATTATTGATTTGTAAAGCTTCAACAAGTTGCTGGTTTGTTGGCATGTAGCCCCATAAAAAGTATCCAGAGGTGTTAATTCGCACGAACAAAGAGGCAAAAGAATAGTACCACTTCTAGAAGGAAATTTGTCATCAAGTCGATTTTGGATTAAAGCAATCGTTAAGGCTGCTGAATGGCTATTTTGTGTACTTTTGTTAGAACCAGGAATTGTTGATGTTTAAAAAAGGGTGTCTTGGTAGACTAGTGGGTATTGTGCTAGACTATAAGTAATGTACATATATTAAAAACGACGTGCCGCATTTTTTCCACAGAAAAATTTAGCAAGGTAAGAAACATAAAAAACAGATATTTTCCTGAATATTAATATTTGTTCTGTGCAAGTGTGTGGAACAACAGAATATCAATTTGCGGTGTTTAGTTTTAGTGTTTAACTTTATGCTGAGTTTTTACTCAGTTTCTCATTACGTAGAATACAGCCTGTTTCACGAAAAAGTTGTTTTCATGTTGGAAGAGATGCGATTTAGTGGGAATACCTATGGCCTGTAACATGTCGGAGATTGCCAGCAAAGCAATTTCCAACGATGTCCCTGTGTCCCGGAACCCAGATAGGAGTTACCTTTGAATAATACCAAATTTCTTAGAGAAACTATTGTCCCTTCGTCGGAAACTTAGTCGCAGCCTAGCTATACGAGTAAGAGAGAGCAAGAGATTTTCAGAATAATTCCCGCCACTCAACAAGCATTGCGCGACCTTCGAAATTGCCATAAACTTTGCTTGGAAAACACTGCAGGAATCTGCCAGCCTATAAGTAAGTTTAATATCAGGGCACTTAATAAATATATGACAGCGCATCCTATTACTCATCTTTAAGCCATCAGTGTAAACTTCAAGTATCCCTTTGGGAACCTCCGGTTTCTTAGACCAAAACACCGCAGTTGGAATTTTAAAATCGAATATTCTATTCAGAAAATTATAAGGAATCGTATAATCGGCACCAGTGTGTTTATGTCTTCCCAGAATAGCTGCTTCGACTGCATTGAGTCTTAACGCCACTAACTTATCCCACAGTCCTAATAGTAGGGAAGTCAAGGCAAATAATGCCTTGGTTGGATTGGAACCTTTCAGTTTACCTACACAAAATTTTGGTTCTAAATTTGGTTCATATCATGAAATATTTTCCTTATTAAAATAAAATAAAAAAGGCACTCTTATCCAAAACTGTTTGGAGACATCTTTGTGGAAAAATCTTGAAACTGTGCGGTTGTATACAGTCTCCCTATATCTGAAAGCAACATTCAGGTAAATTAATTTTTTTTTCTTGCGGAACAATTGTATTTGATTACGTATACTTGACGTATCTTTAATTAAAATTCCTTATACGACACAGTGCACTGCAAACATTTCTAGCAAAGAGTCATGATAAGTTGGAAATGCTTTCATTACAAAAGTATACAGCACTCTCTTTATTTTTATAAAGTTTTCTAAGCACATAGTCTACTTAGATGTGTACAACACTTGTTTTATATTTTTTTTCGGTATTTTGCATTGTCAGAAACTTACAACAAACCAATATTTAAAGTTAAAGTTTTTAAGTTTCATTTTTGAAAAACTTTTCATGGCTATTTTATTTACTCTCAGAGTTTTTGCCAGAAATCTGCTGAGAGGAAATCGCCAAAGAAATACTTTTTGTATTTTGTCTTGATGTCTGGCCTGGGGCTCGAACCTTGGCTTTACGTCTAATAAGCCAACATACTACCTACTAGACTACAACATAAATGATGTGAGAACCTAGGGCGTAAATCTGACTGAAGGGTTGCAGTGATCAACTATATATGTATGTACGTACGTACATACATATGTATTTTGTGTAGAAGACCAAATTAAATAAAAACTTTTATAACGCTTGTTGTATATCAGAAATATTTGATTCTTTGTGTACAATTGTAATTGTATTATTTTTCTGGTGGCTTTTGTTCTCATTTCATTTCATGTCTGCTAATAATCCGCTTTTGAGCTAAAATCATAATGGTATTGTGTTAAGTGAGATAATGATGTATATTATATTTGCAGTGATTTAAATTTCAATCGTCTTTTGTATTATTATGTTTAATATCACCTACGGCAGTTACACAGCAGTCAGTATTAATAATATTCCATATTTTGAATAGTTTCCCTAAAAAATTTAATTAAATGTCAATCGACACAAGAAGTCCTTTAACATACCTTTAAAATCCCATTAATAAAGAAAGTTTCTGTCATCAACTCAATTACAGCATTCGTGGAAATAGCATTCGTTGGTGTAATTAGGATTTTTGAATGCAAATGCTTTTATTTTATTTGTGGACAAAAGGAAAAACTGAAATTGAAAGTTTCCACGAATTTTCGCTTACGGTGTGATATGACCATTTACGCTGCTTGCGATAAAAGTGTAAACTTTTATGGAGAATTTTATTTCAAAATAAATGTACACGTAAGCGAGCGAAAACCTTTAAGCAGGTCAAACGGTTTTATGTAGTAGCTATCAAACCTTTTACCACAAAGAAAGACTTTTTGTGGAATTAGTTTAAGGTCAATAAAATTTTTTGCAGTTATTTTATGCTTCACATGAGGCAAAAGTTATATACCCATGAAATGTCAATTGACTGTACAATTTTTATTTGCGGCATTGTTTACAATTGAACCAAGTGAAGGAACCTATCAACGCATATATATATTAAAAATAAAGTTGCATACAATGTTGCTTAAATAGAAAAGTTTACAAATACAAAAGTTTACAACAAATTCACAATGGCAATTGTTTAATTTTGTATTTTATTTTAAATTAAAAATTTTATAAACTATACTCACAACAGAAAATTAAATAAATATTACATATTTTATGATTCAGATTTTTGTATTATAAACACTCACGTATTTTATGAGGCTATGAGAACCATTTCACGTAAAAGGCTGTAAAAGGCATATTTAATATTATTGATGGGTCTTAAATATTAAATCGATAATTATTTATTGATGCTTAATAAAAAGAAAATAAAAACAATTTAAAATTCCTTACCCATACATACATACAATATTGGTCATTACCACACTTCGGTTAGGATTACGACCTAGCTTCTTACACCACTTATGTTGTGTGCATTATTTTTTATACATGAGCTGGACAATTCAAGGCAATTTTATTTACTCTCAGGGTGCAAACAGAGTGAGACGAGATTGTCAGTGCGATAAAGATTGTCAGTGCGATAAAACTGATTACATAAAAGTCAATACAAATAAGCTTGTGTATAACACAGTGAACGCCGACAAAAGCAGAGATCAAAGCCGATGAGTGCGAGAAAACAGTTTCAATGCGTTTTGTGCGCTTTTTTGCATTGTTGACGTTTACTTCTTAGGTGCAGTCGTGTTCATTCGGGTATATTGTTGAAATTTAGCTAAATATTTTCTTAAATCATTATATAAATGATGAAATTCACCAATTTCATTCCTTTTTAGTGTAATTGGATGTTTTCCAAATTCTTTTGTGTTAATAATTGCATTAATCACACTAGGAGAAGCAAAATACTCTTCATCAGAGGAATCCATTACAGTGTACAGCAATTTTATAAACACAAATGAACAACAAGACTAAATGACATAAAAGCAAAACACGTGCAATAAACAGAATTTCAACGCTGATATCGCATTCACTGTGTTATATACAAATTTTCTTCTCGCATGAAAATAAGCGTCAATAAGCTCGGCTCGGCTCCTCTCGGCATCAGCGCTCACTCTGTTCGCACACTCAGAATTTTTGTCAGAAATCTGCTGAGAGGAAGTCGTCGTAGAACTATTTTTTCGGATTTCGTTTTATTGGAGGTTTGAACCGGCTTCTCACGGTTCTAAACTAACTAGACTATGGCAACTATACTCTTTTTGATCACTATGACGATTATGTTGATCGTAGTCCAGTAGATTAATGGACCTAAATATTTTGCAGGATACACTAAGAAATGATTCGAACATGACTATATCAATTTGTTATACTGGCCCGCTGTTTCTTCAGATCTAAATCTGACCGATATAGTAAAAACAATAAATTATAGGAAAGTTGTGATAAGCTTTAGCAATGAATTCATGCTCAGTGGTATAATATACCGAATTCGGTATGACAAAATCTTGTTGATCATATACTTAGACGATGTCTATCAACCTTAAGTATTAAAATTTCTACAAAATATTATTTACTCTAGAAGAAGATTAGAACTTAAATTAGGGCAAATGTGTTATGATTTTTTATAACTCTCTTGAAATGAAAATGAAGTGTTCTTATTTTTTTCACAGCTTAAATTTCTTTCTAAATTTTCAATTAAAAAAATTTTAAATAATAAAAAAAAATATTACGAAACCACAACGATACTGATCCACCTATTGTGAGAATAACGTAATATATGTACGTATATATTTAAGTATGTTTTTGATTCTTGGTTAACCAAATTTATTGTTTGTTAAACGTATTGCAGTTTATTTGTTAGAATTGAGATCTATACAATGATTTATACTAACAAATTTGCTTTTGGGAGAAAACTACACTGTTTCAGAAATTCTTGTGAATTGTGTACATATGTATGTATATTGAAAACGAAGAACCGTATTTTTCTACACAGCAAATGCAGAGTAGGAAACAATATAAAACTGATATTTTCCTGAATATTAATTTTTGTTCTGTGTAAGTGTGTAGAACAACAGGATATCAATTTGCGGTGTTTTGTTTTAGTTTTTAACTTTATGCTGAATATTTACTCACTTTCTCACAACGTAAAATACAGCCTGTTCCATAGCAAACTTTTAAATAAACAAAGAATTTGTTTTCATTTTGGATACATTTAGTTTTGTTTTGAAAATGTAAAATAAACTCAGTTTTTGGCTTATGACAGGTAACTACAGACTCTAGATGGTGGAGATGCCCAAACATAGGTTAGCATTCATTCCATTGACACAAATGAACATACATTTGGTGAAGACTTCAACTCTGCTCTTCAGTCACTAAAGCAGTGAGTCAAAATTTGCTAGTGTCTATAGTGATAAAGCAACAAAATTAAGAAAAACCACCAAGCGATCAAAAGGGAATACCTATGCCCTATAACATATCGGAGGTTTGCCAGCAATGCAATTTCCAACGATGTTCCTGTGTCCCAGAACCCAAATAAGTGATCCAAAATTTCTTCGAGAAATCCTCGGTATTCATGGACCGAATGTTGAAGCTAAGTTCGTTGGGAACTTAATTGCAGCCTAGCTATCCGAGTAAATTAAGAGATTTCCAGGAAAAATCCCGCCATCCAAAGGAGGAAAGCCAAAACAAATAATCCCTTGGATGGAACTGAATCTTTCAGCTTAGCTATAATTTCTTAATTTTCTTCATATTGTTACGTTCGTTAATTGCAAACAAAATAAAAATAAATTGTTGTTCGCACTACTTTTGTGTGTCACTATTTACAACTTGACGTATGTAACAGCAATTTGTTTAGTTCGCTATTCTTCTCTGCTCACACCCCTTGCGTAAGCAACAACACTTGTTCGTTAGATCTGTATAGTGGAGACTTTCAAACCACAACTGTTTTCTTCACACGTAACGCGTCTTCACACAAAACTGACTGAATTCTTACTACTCGTTGTCTGCCTTGTTTTGCCTTTTTATATGACCACGCAAACAGTCTCATGAATGTTCTTGGAGGGGAAAGTTCGTGGTTTCGCTTTCTCGAGAGCTCTATCGCGAATTCATTGTTGTTTGTGTATTTTGCTTATGTTGTTTGTTGTTGCTTTCTTTCTTTCTAACTGTCTGTCTCCTTTTCTTTCATACTGATGTTGTTGGTATATGCAAGCAAGTTCGTTGTATTTGTTTGTGTAGCTTTTGTTTATCGATTTAATGTTAAACGATGGTACATAGTTTCCATTTTCGTAACAATATCATAAAATATTTTCATAATAAATTAAATAACAAAATAAGGACTATTATCTAAAAGTGTTTGGGGACATTTTTAAAGAAATACCTTAAAACTGAGTGGTTGCCTACAGTCTCTCTATATCTGAAAGTAACATCCAAAGAAATTAATTTTTTTAGAAAACAATTGTATTTGATTACCTATACTTGACGTATCTTCAATTAAAATACGTATACGACAAAGTACACTTGTAAATAATACCAGCAAAGAGCCATAGTGAGTTGGAAACGCTTTCATTACAAAACTATACAGCACCCTTGTATTTTTGTAAAGTCTTTCAAGCCCATACATTCGTAGTCTACTTAGATGTGTACAACACTTGTTTTATATTTTTTCTGCATTTTGCCTTTTTAGGATATCAGAAATATTTTTAAACAACTTTTAAGAAAATTAGCCAAAAAAACAAAAATTCAAGCATAAAGTATTGTTTGTGTATACAAAACAGATGTCATTTAAATTGTTTTCTTTAGAAAATAAGTTTTCTTTAAAAATACATCAAATATAATGAACTTTCTTGAAAAACAAATTGCAAATGTATGCGTATACATATGTATATGGAAAAAATAAACTTCTAAAAGGTAAATTCGATAAGAGTTTTATGAGGAAGTAAAATTTTCTCCGAATTGGAGACAGGGCCTTGTAAAGGTATGGGTTTAGATTTATTATTTATACTATTTTCTTTGTTGTCTTTTGTTCTAACATTTCAAAAAGGTTTAACGGGAATCCGTATATCTGCCTATAATCCGCTTTTGATCTTGAATCATAATATTATTGCATTAAGTGAGTTTAAAATATTCTGAAGAGTTTCTCAAAAAATTAATTAAATTTCAATCGACACAAAGAGTTCTTTAACATACCTTTAAAATCCCATTAATAAAGAAAGTTTCTGTCATCAACTCAATTACAGCATTCGTGGAAATAGCATTCGTTAGCGTAATTAGGATTTTTGAATGCAAATGTTTTTATTTTATTTGTGGACAAAAGGAAAAACTAAAATTGAAAGTTTCCATGAATTTTCGCGTACATTCATACCATATTTATGCTGCTGCGATAAAAGTGTAAACTTTTAGGGAGAATTTTATTTTAAAATAAATGTACACGTAAGCGAGCGAAAACATTTAAGCAGGTCAAACCGTTTTATGTGGTAGCTATGAAACCTTTTACCACAAAGAAAGAGTTATTATGGAATTATTTTAAGGTCAATAAAATTTTTTGCAGTTATTTTATGCTTCACATGAGTCAAAAGTTATATACCCATGATATATCAATTCACTGTAAAATTTTTATTTGCGGCATTATTTACAATTGAGCCAAGTGAATGAAGCTATCAACGCACATGTAAAAAGTGTACAAAGCGCTTAATGCAACAAACTCACAATAGCAATTGTTTAAATTTATATTTTATTTTTAATTAAAATTTTAATAAACTATACTCACAACAGAAAATTAAATAACTACTACACGTTTTATGATTCAGACTTTTGTATTAATCACTCACGTATTCTATGAGGACCACTTAACGTAAAAGGATGTAAAAGGCATATTTAATATTATTGATGAGTCTTAAATATTAAATCGATAATTATTTATTGATAATAAATAAAAAGAAAAATGAAAAAATTCAAAATTACTTACCCATACATACATACAATTTTGGTCATTACAACCCATCAGTCTTCTCACACCACTTATGTTGTGTGTGTTAATTTTATACATGAATGGCTGGACCTACGGTTTAAAGTCGGATTCAAATGACGGATTTTTTGAGAAACAATTCATTGCAATTTTATTTGCTCTCAGAATTTTTGTCAGAATTCTGCTAAGAAGTTGACAAGAAATATTTTTTTTATTTTGTTTTGTTGATGATGCCTGACCTAGGGCTTGAAAGCTAATGGCATCAGCATTTGGGGATGTGCATAGTATTCATTGACTATATTGAAATGGGAAAAGTCATCAGTAGAGACTATTAAATAGAGTTACTGGAGCATATATTATTCTCCAAATTTTTTAACCAAACTCATATGAAATGTGATATGTGTAAACGATGTTTACACATATGACACAAATGATATGTTTAACACGAAAGAGTAAGTAGCATATAGTCAAGTTCATTGTACGGGGCATTTTTACTGTAACTTTTTCACTGATTTTTTTTGGTTAAAGATTTAAATGAAATTTTATTAAAATTGCCACAGAATATTAAAACTGTGCGCAATTATCTTGGAATTTTTAACTTCATTTTAGTGTTGTTGTCATCAATATTTGTTTATTTTAACAGTAATTGAAAGAAAATATTTTTTAAAAAATAAAAATTAAAAACAACATAAAAATCACAAAACAAAGTTATTTTATTGAAAATGTTTAATTCGACTTAATGTTAATTAAATATTTAAAAATATTTTATAATAAAATAGAAATATTACAAAAAAAATATTTATTCATTTATCATTTCATTTTATATATTAATTTTACATTATTTATAAATTAAATATATTTCATTTATATTTATTTATTATTATTGATTTTATATAATTTATGTAGGAATTTCTCTTATTATATTCATCAGGCAGGTCAGCGAACTTGCCAGTGAACCGCAACTTAACCTTAGGCCAAGTGAAGCAAATTAAATGTATACAGCGATAAAAATTGTTAAGATTGCCTTTTAATGATCCAAGACCGAATTGTTTTTCTTTGTATGAATCATAGAAAAATCCATTCCTTAGTCATTTCAAATTTTTGAATCAAAATTTGGCATGTCTTTGGTATCATTTAGCAAATAATTATTAAGAGCTGAGTGACATAGAAGTAGCCGCAGACGAGTAGGTAGTGTTTTGGTTTATAAAACGTAAGGTCTCGGATCAAACCCCAAGTCAGACATCTCCAGCAAAACGTAATATGAAAAAATACTTATTTGGCAATTTCCTCTTAGCAGATTTCTGGCAAAAACTCTAAGAGTAAATAAAATTGCTATGAAAAGTTTCTCAAAAATCTTTCGTTCCGAGTTGACTTTAAACTGTAGGTCCCACCATTCATATCTCAACGGTTGTAATTACCAATTATGTATGTATGTATGAGTAACATAGAACTTATCCTCAGTGTAGTGTAACAGACCATTGTCTTTGGTGGGAATCGAAACCATGACTCTCACGCTAATTGTTTGGCACACTACCCACTAGATTACCAGGGCATCCAACTAAAAACTTTAACGGAGCTAATGGTCCTGACGTATTCACTCAAATATACCTCACCTTAATCATATTACTCTACACGTTTCCGACTGAAAGAGTATAAATGGTAGCAAGAATTGACAGCTTTTCACAATCGTCAAAAAATGGGATTTGCTTCAGGCTTCCCATTATATACAAATTGTAGTCTAGCGGAGAGAATGATCAATATTTTGAAAATATGAAACTTGCTGCATGTATACCATTAGGAATAAATTGTAGCCTATTAGGTTTTCTATTATAGAAAGAATCACAGGAAGGAAGCCGCCGTACCTTAGTAAGTAGAATGTTGAATTAGTAGCCATGAGGCTGTGGTTCAACATTTCAAACAAACCAAATATGAAAAAATATTTCGGAGAGTAAAATAAAATTGCAATGAAATTTTTCTTAAAAATTTTTAGTTCGGAATTGATTTTAAACTGTAGATCCCGCCACTCATGTATAAAACTAACATACACAACAAGAGTGGTGAGGGAAGCTAGATCGTAATCCTGACTGAAGGGTTGTAAGAGCCAATTAAGTAAGTAAGTAAGTAAGTAAGCATGTTCAGAAAATTCAAATAAGTTGAGTATACTTTGCCTGTCCAAAAGTTTTTTCGCGTAAGATCAAAGTTATGCCTTGGTTACCCAAGCGTAAGAATCGTAAAATCGTAACGTACGTAGCCTTAAAAACGTTTGTGTAGTTATAGAAACGTTCAAAACGGGACATATGTCAACGAAGAAATAAAAACGAAACAGAACACAAAGCAACACACAAACAAACACAACACAATGCAAAGAAATTGGTATACAGACTCATCATCAGTGTTGCCGTTTTTTGTTCAATGCGTAGATTATTCCGGATTTGGTTATTATTTTTCTTATAAAAATAACTTTTGTTTTGTTTGTTAAAATTAATTAATTATGAGACTATAATTTTGTTTATTTTTTCTCAATTATAATTTAAATTTGAAAAAAAATAAAATAAAAAAACTGCGAATTTAATTTTGATCATATTTTTCCTTATTTGGTGATTTTTTCACAAATGTTGGTTACAATATTTTTTTTTCGTGGCAACACTGCTCTCATATTCTCTCTCTTATGTTCAAATGTCACGTAAAAACGTGGGAGAATTCTGTTTTACAGATCGTTCCGTTTTGCTAACGGGAGAGAACGTTTGGGTAAGCGTTTACATTGTTCTCCCATATGCTAAAAAGAGAACGTTTTCTATGGTACGTTACGTTACGTGTGGGTAAAGCCCCAGTTATGCTACCGTAACGGAATGTAACCGCAACAGTAAGAAACAGCTGATCGTTTTTGTTATGTATAAAGCAATACGAATGGTTATAGAAATGTAATGTAACGTAACCGGAACGTAAGAATCTGTAAAAAATAGAATTTTCTTACATTTTTACGTGACATCTGTTTAGCAGTGTTAACAACATGTCAATATTAAAAACCACCAAAACTGAAAATTGTAATCATAAACAGAATTTACATTTTGTACGTATGTTATGTTTGTCTGTATGTAGAATTCTCTTTAAATAAAACTTCAGATATTTTAAAAACCCAAATTATAATTTATTTCATTATTAACTTTTATAATTTAAAATAAAAATAAACGCTATTTTATTATTACATTATGTAGATAGTGTTTATTTTTATTTTATATTAGAAAAATATAGTTATCGACTTTTAACTAATTAAAGCGTTCGAAAACCATTTCAGTTTGCATTTTACTTTTACTAGAAAAGATAAAGCCATATTGGAAGTGATAAAAGGAGTGAAAACAGAGTTTTTAAAATTTGGATTTAATATTAAATACGTTTAAAAACCAATAAATAAAAACTCAAATGCAAAAACATGTCTTCTATATCCATATCTGAATTTTTGTCGGTTAGTTTTTGCAATTTTTATTTCTTTATTTGTTTTTGTTTATTGTTTTGTTTACCTAAAAGCATATGATTACGTTTTTACGTTCTATAATTGCTCTTACATTTTTACGTTCCGTGCACATTACTGTTACATTGCGTTACATTACGTTCCGGTAGCATAACTAGGGCTTAACTCTAGCATTACGGATTTAGTAACACCACAGTGGATGTCAACATGTGAATTCTTTTAATATAAAATTTTTAATTTAAATATATTTAATTTTAAATCTAATACTCAATAGATAGTGATAGTAAGTATGCCTATTAATAGAATATAGATTTTCCCACAAAATGTAGAAATGCAGTCCATGATGACGGCAGCAATTAACAGAAGACAATCGACGAAATGAAAACATTGAGTAGCTTTTGATAGTTCGCATATACGAGTATATGACCAACTTCAGTGATATATTCCTTAGCTGGAATTGGAGATCTTTCATTGCCGTTGAGGTGGTTATATTTCTTAAAATTACTAGAAATTGCCGTAGCGTCGGACAAGGTTTCAAATGCATATTCCACATCACTAGAGCAATTTATAACTGATATTCAGAATAATCTTCTAACACTATCAAGTAGTCTTTTTGATGTGACAAACTGTTCTAAACAAACATACTTATGTTGTGTTGTAGAACATGAAATTATCGAACTTGTTTGATTTCCATTTATTTTTAGTTTGAATTTATTTTTGTTTTTATTTTTGTTTTTATTTCTAATTTAGTTTCTTTACTCTATTTCATGGTGTTGACATTATTTGCCTGAAATATTATTATGATACAGTCTGCAATTTCTATTTGTTTTTATTTTATATTTTTATATTATTTGGAAGCAATTAAAATGATTACATATTGAATATCACAAATAACAACAACAAATTTTTGAAATAAATAATCTGTTAGAATATGTAGCTAAAAACCAAATTAAATAAACTAAAAATGTAAAGTACAATAATTTTAATTCATGTTTTTTATATGTATATACATATTTACATATATAGGGGAAATCTAATGTATTTATTTTTCAAACGGTGTAAGGATTATAGTGTCAAAGTGAAAGCTTCCTTTGTGTTGAAAATTCTATTAGGTAAACTTTATTATTTCTGTTAGAAAAATAGAAATAATACTGTTGACTCAATTAAAACAGTTTATAAATATAGCAACAAAAAAATGTATGCGAAAACAGCCTTAAGCGAATTGATTAAAAAATTTTAAATTTCCAGCATATTAAAGAAAAGAGTACATATATTATAGGTCATTACAATCCTTCAGACAGAATTACGACCTAGTTTCTCCAACCATTTTTATTGTGTATGTTAATTTTATACATAAATGGCGAGGGATTTACAGTTAAAAGTCGAATCCGATCGACTGATTTTTGAGTAACTTTTCATGGCACTTTAGTTACTCGGAGAGTTTTTGCCAAACATCTGCTGAGAGGAAGTCGCCGTAGAAATATTTTTTCTATATTCCGTTTTGTTTTTGAAGCCTGAGCCAGAGATTGAACAAATAACTATTAGACTATGGCAATTTCAACACAAAAACAAAATAATTATAGTAAAAAATCGATATTAAATTTTAATATTTAATAAAGCAGACGACATATTTTGTTTTTAATTGTTTTTCTTTAATTAAAAAATTTTTTTCTTAGGATTTCAGTCAATAAACCTACTGTCGTTAGCATTTACTTTCGATATACACGTTCTGTTGTAATCGTATTTTTTTAACAGTTCACTTTGAGTTCCTCTTCCTCTTACCTAAACTATTTTTTTTCATGGCATTCAAATTCATTAAAAGAGGAAACTGTATGTTCAATTTTGACTTCACCATCTTCAGAGAAACAAAAAAAAAATTCATCAGAAACAGTAACAGACTATATCTGTGCTTTTATTTTTTAAAGGATTTTGTTCACCCGGTTTTTTTCTTCCGAGAATATACAAAACGGAATGGATTTACCTTATGGTTAGCGTACAACTAAATATATGTATATATTTATTGTATAAAATAATAAGACAGTTTATAATACGACCATGCACCACAGCTTTGCACCTTTTATTGGTTAAACGGAAACATTGGATTTATATGTTAGCTGTTCATCAAGCTTGTGTGGCCAATTTTGACTGTTTGGCCATAAAGGTTTTACATGTAATTTTTGATAGTTCTGGCCAATAAATACTGTTAAATATTTTTAATTTAAATTTTCAATAGACAAGAGCCCGTAGTTTAAACCTCTGCTCAGGAATCTTGAACAAAACGAATTAAAAAAAATTTTTTTTTGTTTTCTTTTAACAGCCTTCTACAGAAAACTCTGAAAATAAATAAAAATTGTCATGAAAACTTTCTCAAATCTGTCATCGTTCGGAGTCAATGCTAATCCCTTGGGTCCTTGCTCATTGATAAAATTAATACACACATAACATTGGTGGTGTGAGAAACTGACCAAAGGGTTGTAACGACCAGTTAAGAAATGTAATATATTATATAATTTGTATTTACATAGTTTTTAGAACAGACAAACGCTAATTCGAATGCTTTCCTGATTATAAGTTAAAATTAGTAAGGATGCTGACAAATGATTACTCATTATCGAATTCCATTGTTCGGCAATTCGATGTATCTACTCGATAACGTATAAGAAAACCCCCAAAACTTGAAAAACTGGCTCGTGTATGAAAGTCATAATTTCACTTTTGGTTTCACAAATCATACTGACGATCACCATGAAAAATGTGCAATTTTTTTGCGATTGCAAATCGGTGCGATTTGCTTATTCGAACTATTTTTGTTTTCAGCGTTATTCAAGTACTGGTTTTTGTGTAATGTATTGTAATGTACTTTTTTGATAAAATTACGATACTTATTCGAGACCTGGGAGAAATTGTGATTAAAAAATTTTTCAATCGATTCATCCGATTCATCATTCAGGTGTAAAAAATAATTTTCTAGAATCGGCAACAGGGCTAAAAAAGAAGAAAATGAGAAAATGAGAGTACCCGCTTGTACTTTAAGAAAGATAATTTGATATCTTTTAAGCTGATAGTAAATATGTCTGTCTGGTTATAGAAAATAATATCTGAAATGCATCCGGTAATCAAATTTTGGTGGTTAAAATTGTTAGTTTTCTTATAAAGAATGGAGGATTGAATAGTGTTTAAAATTTTGTATATTCTCTCCTTTGTATTACCTTGAACATCTCTTTACTAATCTCTCCTTCTCTAATACGTAATAGCTTCAGATGCAACTGTTTTCCTAAAGTATTCTGCAATATTACAGTAATTGGTTCGCCATTCCAAACTTCGCAACATTATAAGAAAGAATTTTAAAACAAAATTTTATAAAATAACTAAAAATTCTAAAACAAATAAGAAACAGCACACTTATAACATTACATAAGAGGTAACTGACTATACATTTCAAAGTCGTATAGTTTGTAATTCTTTAAAAATTAAATTTACTTGCCATACATAAAACAACTGAAAATACCGAACTTAACAGATTCTCTTCATAAGAAAAGTCATAGAAAAAGTAAAAGCATAAAAACTAAACCGTATCTATTATGTAAGAATATATGTAAGAAAAAGCTGTAATGCAGCCTTGAAAAACAAATACAGTAAGACCTCGCTTAACACTGCTCCGCTTAATGCTTTTTCAGTATTACGCGTTAGTATTGGGATGCTTCTAAATAGCACACTGTACTGATACCTGTTGTATATGTGTGCAAAACAGTGTTGCCATTTTAGCACTTTCAGTGCTAGATTTAGCATTATGTTTCGTGAAAATGCATTTATTTTTTTGTAAATTATGCTAAATGCTTTTTAGCATAATTTGCTTCATAAAAAATACATTTAAAGTATTGTCCATCTTTGTATTGTCATTACTCGTTTTACCATTTTTTAATGCCGAAATTGAAAGGCTTTTCAGTTTGATGGCCTTAATTAAAAATAAAATTCTAAATCGAATTAAACCTGAGTTGTTATGTTCAATAATACAAATTCGAGATGAATTAAAATTCGAAAATGCGTGCTGTTAGACTTACAAAATACCAAACGCAATTGCTAACAAAATTAGATCATCTGAAAAATATCAAAATGAAGATAAAGATGATGATAAATATGAAAATATATCAGAATTATTAGAGTCTATTAATCATTTTTTATAAACAGTATTTTAGTAAAATGTATTTCCAATAATTTTTTACAAAATTTTCTTATATTATATCTATTGAAATGAAAATCTTATTTAACAAATTAAATATTTAAATTTTTAAAACAAAAACTATAAAATGTAATATGTACAATATGTATACAGTAATATTCATATATGTATGAATATTAAAAAATATTAAAAAATAAATATTTCAAACTATATCTTTTGAAATAATTTACAAATTTTTATGAATTAATATATACATAAATTGTAATTGATTAAAAATAACAATAATTTTATGAACATATTGTTAACTCAGATGTAATATACTGATGTAAAAAAGTTTTATTTTCGGAATAAAACAAAAACATATACATATATGCAATAAATAGTTTTGTTACATTTAAAAAATTTAGCATTTTTTTTATTCCGTAGAACATTTTAGCATTATGTTTTTCATGTTTTAGCATATTTTGAAATTAATTTTCTGGCAACACTGGTGCAAATGAAACGGCCATGCAACAACCAAAAGTGGTGCACAATATAGCGATGGTGTATACTATGTATACTTTTCAACCACAAAATACATTTATATTTTGTGTTTTCAACGCTCTTTTGTTAGTCTGTCCAAAATAATGATTCCAACTGTATTTTCCGAAGTCGCAATCATAATACGAACGCTGTTTCGCTTAGCGCTGGAACTCATTAGAACGTATCCCCCGCGATAAGCGAGGTCTTACTGTACATACACATTTTGTACTACCTTCCTAAAAGTAATATTTCCTCAAAACTTTACTTAATAAACTTTTGTAGTGAGGAAATGAAATCTCATGCAAATAATATGTATTAAAAAATGAAATATTAAAAGGTGATTAGTTCAGGCAGTAACTTTAATAAACTTTAATTCATGCTAACTAATATTATTAAATATGCACCCATGTTCTAATAACCTTTCAGAAATGTTCAGGTTTAGTATTTTCCTCATTTATAAACATCCATATATATAAGTCGCCAAATTTATGCTGTCCTTTTAAAGGGCAATGACCTTTAATGTATAAATTTATTACCCTCAATGTTTTTTTTGTTTCTTTTAGAAATAGAAACGACGAATTTATTCTCAATAAAAGTGCATAATGCTACTCAAGTTTAAATTAAATGAGGATGTAGTTAACAGTAGTCTAGTAGGTGTGTGTGTTGGCTTATTTGACGTAAGGCCACGATTCAAACCTCAGGTCAGACATCGATAACAAAAACTCTGAGAGCAAATAAAATTGTCATGAAAAGTTTCTCAAAAAAAACTGTCGTTCTTAGTCTATTTTAAACTGTAGGTGCAGCCAGTCATGTTTAAAAGTAACACACACAACATATTAAGTGGTATGAGAAGCTAGGTCATAATCCTGACTGAAGGATTGTAATGACCAATTATGTATGTATGTATGTAGTTAATATTATAGATACTGAGTTAGGTTTGGAATAAATTACGTGCCAGTAACATAAATATCAATTCATATAAACCAAGTCAGGTAGCAACGATTTCACGTTTGAACTTAGAAATATTAATCCGCAGAGCCTTGCTGATGTGTTTATGTGCAGACAAACTAAGACTGTTAAGTTAATTATTATATACTCGGTGCAAACTAGGAGTTCTAGTCGCCTATTAATACTATAAGTGAAGGCTCTTTTAATGCGTGTTGACTGACGAATAGTCGAATGCAAAATAATGTTAAATAGAAGCAGTGTAACCCAGTCGCACCTCAATATTCAACCAATAGAATTGCCTAAAAATCGTTCATATTCATATGAAACTTGAAACTGAGCCTTGAGGTGACCAATCAATTCATTTGAAATTGTATTGAGATTTCATTCACTATAATACAGTGCGTGCTAGATCGCCTGGTAATGGATGGTATCGAATATTCTACTAACTGTTTTACTATAATACATAGGTTGTTTACTAGATCGGTGTTGTCTGCAGTTAGTTTTTCGATTTTAGTTACCAATATCGTTGGTCATTACAACCCTTCAGTCACGATTATGGACCCGGATTCTCTGACCTGGGGTTTGAACCGTGGCCTTACATCTAATAAGCCAATACTGTCTACCTACTAGACTACGGCGACTTCATTTTGCAATAGATTACATGTCAGAAAAACTGATTCGTATCTTGTGTGTCCCCCAATCAACATTTTAGGGCCCTCTAAAGAATTTTTATTAGTTTAAGGTCAGGTCATTAGATTGATAACTCCATAACTTATTTGCTTACTTAATTGGTCGTTACAACTTTTTAGTCAGGATTACGACCTAGCTGCTCAATTCAGCCATGTTGTGTGTGTTAATTTCGTCCATGAGCGGCGGTACCTCCTACAGTTTAAAGAGCAATTTTCTGGACAATGTTATTTATTTTAAGAGTTTTTGCCAGATGAAGGAAGTCGCCGAAGAAATATTTTTCATATTTCGTTTCGTTTGAGATGTCTGAGCTAGTGTTCGAACCGCGGCAAAAACTTGTGCGTATTTTGGTTTGTTCACTTGATTAAGATTTTAAGTCAACCAAAAGATTTTTAATTACTTCAAGACCAAGTTATTAGATTGGGGCTCCAAACGAACTTCATTATTCCGAATAAAACCACTAAAAGAGTGGTTGTTATCCTGTTAAGAAAAACCTGAATAATGGCATATTTTTCTTAGAGAACGGTAGCATAACAGATTAGAACGATATTCTTATGAACCTCCCTTAGTCTTAAATTATTTTTAGTTGGTTTAGTTACTACAAGGTGTGCAGGGATCTTATTTTTGGTAGGTACTGTGGCGTAGTACATCATAAAGTCGAGTTTGCCGATGTAGAGTATTAATGGCATGGTTGACGGTCGTTGAATTTAAGTATTGTTAAGGGCAAAAGTTCAGTTCATCTTACCTATACCCTGTCAGCTTGAAAGAACAAAAAAGGGTGAAAAAAGTAAACGAATCAAGTAAAGTTATTTGAAAGCCGGAGACACATGAAGAAGAATGAATCAAATATTGCAGTTTTCAAAGCCTCAAGTTTTTTACCCTCTTCAACATGGTAATGTACATTAAAAATTTCTACTACTTTTAGGAAAATTTTCATAAGAATTAAACTTTAATCATCTAATGATGTTCATAACACTTCATTTTATCCCATTTTTTTGTTTTTGATTTATTTCGTTTATCGATTTAAAGTGTCTGCTGTTCATCAATCAACCTCACTTAGAACAAAATTAAATGTTTTGTTTTACAATATAAAAATCAAATACCGTGAAATTAACAGTTTCCTCTTAAACGTTTAAATATTTTAGTATTTTAGGGTTAACCAAACTCTATACGAAAAAATGATTGTAGTTCAATTGGATTATTGCTTGTAAATTGTGGTAAAATATTCTTTTGTGTGTGTGTCTCACAACAACTATAAGCATAACACCATTTTAAGGGAAATTCACACAAATGAGTTGGTAGTACAGTTTTGCTGAGTTTGATTTTCATTCAGTACAACATAAATTACGATGTGCATTCCGTTAAAAACCATGCAGGGAGAGTATTCAACTTTTTGGATTTTCTAAATTGCTTATCTATTCAGTGAATAATTTTATGAAATATTTTTGGTTCATTCCTGCGGGAAACAAAGCTAAATGGTACACCATATGTTGCGCTGATATAAAGTCCAAATAGTCCAATGAATCATCCTGCTATCGATTTAATAGATGCATTAATAAACATAATTGTTGCATTTTGAATGAAAATACGCAACGCAAACCATTATCAAGACATTACGATATGTTTCATTGAAAAATAACTTTCAGGGGATATGTATCGAAAACAACATAGGGGAGGAGCTAGAGTCAATGTTGAACGGCATAGAAATATGGGATGAGATGTTGTGTGTGAAATGGTTTGTATGTAGTTTTAACAGGAGAGAGATTTCTGATATTAACGTAAGATATGTAATTTTAAACTCTCCTGTTAAGAAACATAGCTGCGTGCTACCGGGAGCATACACGGGTTGTGGATAGTTTAATGCAGAAGCGGCCAACTCAGCGCTCTTGGAAGAAGAAACACAGGGAAGTAATATGTTACCATACGACAAAATTTTGAATTTCTGAGATAGAAAAGGCAATTTGGCAAGTCTTTTATTTTATTTTATTTTATTTGCCTATGGAAATATTCCTTGCAGGCAATTTAGTAATGTTACAAAATATCAATTTTAAAAAACTTTGAATTTAAATATATAATTACATTATTTTTTATAACATTATTCGATAAAGAAAAATCTATTAGCATATACAATATATTAAATTCTTTACACATTCTCCTTATTGGATCAGCACCAGCGTAGTTGGATCTAAAAAATTGTATTGATAATGGGGAAAAATGACGTGACGGACGTTGAGGAACATTAAACGTGATATTATGGATTAAAAAACTGGAGCCTATATCACCAGTAATTACATTGAATATGAATGAGATATTTAACATAGTTCGGCGGCTTTTAAGTGTCGGAAGTTTAATTAATGCTAGTCTGGCAGAATAAGAAGGTAAACTTGTGGGATTAAAATTCAGTCTTCGGAGACAAAACATTAGAAATTGCTTTTGTACAGATTCGATGACGTCGGAATATTTTTTATATAGAGGATCCCATATTATGGATCCATACTCGAGTATAGGCCTTACAAGAAATGTGTAGAGCGATTTAGTAACATAAGGATCGTTAAATTCTTTTGCCCACCGTTTTATAAAACCAAGTACGCTTCTAGCTTTATTTACTGTCATAGTTATGTGCGGAAAAAATTTAGTTTGGGATCAAGTAGAACTTCTAGATCTAGGAAGTTATCTACAAGCTCATGCTCGTATCCATCAAAAGCATAGTTTGCAAGAATCGGATTTTTTCTTACAAATCTTATGTATTTACATTTTTTGAGATTAAGCTGCATTAGATTTAAATTACACCATAAATGAAACGAATTTAGGTCATTTTGAAGAAGTTTCTGATCGGAACTTTGGCGATAACTTAAGAAAATTTTTACGTCATCAGCGTACATTAGGATATTGGAATAGTGAATCGTATCAGGTAAGTCGTTAATAAACAATGAAAACAGAAGCGGTCCAAGATGGCTGCCTTGAGGTACCCCAGAAAGGACATCAATACTTCTGGAGCAGCAGTTTTTAAAAAGTACGGTTTGTTTTCTGTTAGTTAAATACGAGTAAATCCATTTTAGACTAAGATCAGAAAATCCCATTAAATAAAGTTTCTTCCTCAAAAGTACATCATTGACTTTATCGAAGGGCTTGCTGAAATCCATGTAGATAACGTCTGTTTGTTGCTGATGAAAAAAATCCTCGATAAACAACTATTGAGAGATGAAGCAGGTTTGTTGTCGTAGAACACTTTTTTCTAAAACCGTGCTGATAAGGAGATATCAAGTTAGAAAATTAATAACATAAATCATCAGTAACCATTTTTTCAAACAGTTTTGGAATTATGCTCAGTTTTGCAATACCACGATAATCTGTCGTTTGACTTTATTAAATAAATAGAAACATACATCTGGAAAAGCACTGTGAATCGGATCAAAGCATCAAAAGAATGCTTTATGAATCTAAAATTCAATTAGCTACTAAAACAAATATTAAAAATAAGCCACCTTAATACCTTTATAAACCACAGCACAGTTTGATTAATTATCTTAGATCATCGTCAGTAACGAGGCATCATAATGTCCCATAAGAAATCTAAAAATCAGTAGCGACCTATGAACTGCTAACTGAAATCGCTTCCTCTTTCCCTTACCACTCATGACGTTAATAACATATGACGAGCTGGTGTTGAATTCGTCATTTTGGTTCCCTTTTAGGCTTAGATGATGCCTTCATATGCCCCATACAGGGAACTGGGACTTCTAATTTTCACAGTCCACAACATTGATTTCCTTTTATGAAGGAGAGGCCACACAAATTTTCTCCATCATGAATTAATTCAACGAGTCTTACTGCAACCAGCTCTCACCTTGCAAGGGAGATTTTTCCATCGGAATTAGACTTGACTCATTCAGTTCAATCCTCTTTATGAGATTTTCCTTACGAGATAAAATAAAATAACAGAAAGGATGAAATGTCTCCCTTCAACTCCTTCCTGGCACCTTTCTTTTTTGATTGTCCTTCCCCTTTCGCAAAACAGGGCATACACGAACACCTGCCTATACACTCTTTGGAGACTTCGCCTTGCCTTATCTTTAAAAACGGACTGGTTATGCAGAACGGGCATTTGATTTCATACTTTGGAATGGTCTCCCTATATCGAATAAGCATTTTTAGTTTAGAAGAATGGAGTATACTCACAATGTGGTCTGCATTGTCTCAGTTGGAAAGGGTTTGAGAAGGCCAGCAACGTTTTGCAGTCGAATTAGAGAGCTAAGAGCAATTCTATTTTGGTGGTATGAAAAATATACGAGAAATATGAAAAAATATTTCTTCGGCGACTTCCTCTCAGCGGATTTCTGGCAAAAACTCTGAGAGTAAATAAAATTGCCATGAAAAGTTTCTCAAAAATCTGTCGTTCGGGGTCGACTTTAAACTGTAGGTACCGCCACTCATATATAAAAATAAACACACACAACATGAGTGGTGTTGAGAAGCTAGACCGTAATCCTGACTGAAGGGTTGTAATGGCGAATTATGTATGTATGTTCGTATGTATTGTCACGTCATGGAAGTAGCCAATATACTCTGCATTAAAGAGACTTCGGAAGTCCACATGCATAAGCCTTCATATCACGGCAAGATTGTAAACCAGCTGAAAAGCATGTTAACCTGTAACGTTCATTTTTTTTTTTTTTTTGGAAAAGGCCGTAAACCTAATTTAGCAATTCCAGCAAGGCGAACAAATGTCAATGTCGTTTGAGTGGCACGTTTTATAACCAGCTTTAGACTTCAGGCTCTTTGCATTATCCTCTTACTTTCAATATTGATTGGTAAATATTGATTGTCTTACAACTTCCATGTGTGTAAATCTTAAATGGTTAGTAATTTAAATACTTAACACACTTTTTGGGGAGACCTTAATAAAAAAATTTCTGATCCCCCCTTAAAGATATATACCAAATGTTTAATTGTGCGAACAAGTACCTCAAGTACATTATCTGTTGCCATTAAAGGCAAAACATTTTAAATTCTGAAACAGTTAAATACAGATTGATTAAATGTTTGAATCGATACCAGATAACCACAATTAACTGCAGTCTATGTGTGCTGCACTTGCACCTCACAACTCATCACAACTGATGAGCGTACAATCCATTCATTGAACTCTTTAGAAACAATTTAAAAATTCTTTCCCTTCATTTAAAAAATCCTTATAAGGCTACCTTTTCACAAGATCTGTAACATGCTTAGGAAACTTTACAGTATGTATTCTGTTTGCAACAAAAGGAATTCTGTTGGTTATTCTTTGTTTAAAATCAACACTTTGAGCATTTTTTTTCTGCCTTGCAAACGTCTGTAACAGAACCCAACGTAATGTATGAAATCATGATGTGCACATTTCTGTATAAGAGAAATGATGTACAAAATAAAAGGAAGAAAAACAAATCGATTATATTGTGCAATAGCAACCATTCAATGACTTTCCAATAGAGAGCAAATATTTGGTAGATACTGATAGAACCCCTGGGTACTATAGTTGTGGTTATGTGTGGCTTAGGTGTTTGTAAATGGAAAGTTTACGTAACGTAAACATGTAAAATAGAGTCATTATTGGTGTATTTTAGTTCTATCGAACCTGCATGCCATAAAAATTAACGCGCAATCATATAAAGCCTTAAAAATGCAAAAGCAAATGTACACAGAATTAGCTGTGAAACCAATGTAATGCGTTCAAATTACAAACGGAGAATTAATTGGTGATAATAGGCAAACATTTTTCTTAAAATATATATAGGCGAATGCCACTAATTTTCCTTCCATTCGATTAATGACGCAGATGCTGAACATGCAGAATAACTATAGGTTCTAAAAAGGCCCCACTCCAAGAATGCCTGTGATTACATACATCCGGTCGTTACAACCCTTTAGTCAGATTTACGACCTAGATTCTCACACCATTTATGTTAGGTTAGATTATGTTAGGTTAGAGGACGTCTACTTGCCAATAAAGACAAGTACAGTACCCGGAGGTCGAATTGACTCATTGTACAACGTCCTTACAGAGGGAAGGATAATAGAGGAATAAAAAAGAGAGGACGTAGGAAAGGGGAGAATGGGAAGTGGATGAATTACAAAGATAAGACGCAACAAAAAGGGGAGAGCGCGACTACACTGATGAAGCCCTAGCGCCTCTCAACCAGCCTAAGCCACTAATGAATCTGTGGAGAGCCTTGATGTCGGCTCTCGACACAGAATTCAAACTCTCAAAGAAAGCTCTACCAAGGTTTCCCAACCTCAACCTACCAAGGGCTGGGCAGTTACAGAGGAGGTGTTCAATAGTCTCCAACTCCTCCTCATCGCAACATGCCCTGCAATAGTCCGGCTGGGATCTGTTCCAGATCCCCATCAGCGACCTAATCCTTAAGCTGGCCTTATCCAAGCCCAGCAGCCAACCTGTTCTCCTATTGTCCACAGCAGCCATAGACATCTAGAGACAAAACAACCCGATCCGTTCCCCCAACGCCTTTGCACTTTCTCCCTGACCCATCTATTGATGAGGCCGCAGAGGTGACAGACTGGGGGGTCAGGATCAACTATCAAATCGCCCCCAGAAAGCGAACCTAACCTAGCGAGGGCATCCGCCGTCTCATTGCGCAGTATTCCGCTATGGCCAGGAACCCAACACAGACGGACACGGTCTAGTCCAAAAGTCCTCAACGGCTCCTTGCACTCATGAACGAGTGATTTGGGCCAGACCGACGCAATGGCCCTAAGGGCAGCCTGACTGTCAACGAAGATCATGTAAAATTCCAAATCCGAAGCTGGGCCACCAGCTATAGCCTTCAAGATTGCGAAAGTCTCCGCCTGAAAAACGCTGCAGTCATCAACCCCAGCACCTGTACATCCACCTAAAACACCGTTTATGTTGTCTGTGTTAATTTTATGCATGAGTGGGGGGGGGGACCTACAGTTTAAAATCGATTCCGAACGACAGGTTTTTGAGAAACTTTGTCTTGGCAATTTTGTTTTATTCTCAGAGTTTTTCCCAGTCGTATTTTGTTTTGTTGTCCGACCTGGAGTTGAACCGTGGCTTTACGTCAAATAAGCTAACACACTACTTCCTACATTACGGCGATGACTACGTATACTGAAAGGTAATTACACCTTTACTAACTTATATCATATAAATTTATAACCTACTGAAGCAATGGAAACAAAATTCTTCATTCAATTGATAGAGACACTTGCTCCAATGCACCACTTATGTCGCATTGGCTTCATATTATGAATGGATGGGTTCATAAATCTAAAGCCGCAAATCGTATAATCGGAGTTTAATTGAAACGCTAAACAAATTTACGGTTGATGCCTAACATATAAACGAATTGTATCAATCTAATAAATTGTCTTGGTCAAGCCCTGGATCCTTGTAACTACGTGGATAGCTCTAAACATCACGATAGGACTAGATTTACTGATCTATAATACGTTCGAATGTATGACCTGGCAAAGTAATAATTTGGTAAACTTGACATATAAAGATTTAAATGTCTTCTCTGATAGTCAAATGACTATTACGGCAATAACACGCAAAGACTGTCTTGAAGTATATAAAGGGGGATTAACAATTACTGCAGGTTTGCAACAGCACGTATTAAATGAACACCTAGTCATCAAGGAGTGATGGGGAATGAGAAAGCGAATGTTTTGGCTTGCAGAGCTTGTTTAATATCATAAGCTTGGTTAACTCAATGCCTTTCAGTGCATTCAAGACTATTCTAAAAAAGTGGGCGGTAATGTCACATCGACTACTATGGCACAATGACACAAAAGATAGAATTACAAAGATACTCTTGAGCTATTCTGAGGGTTTGAAAGCATGATAAACTATTTTAAGACTAAGTAAGTATGAGTTGGAGTCGCCGTAGTCTAGCAGGTAGTGTGTTCGCTTATTAGACGCAAGGCCACGGTTCAAACTCCAGGTCAGAAATCAAAACGAAATATGAAAAAATATTTCTTTGGCGACTGCTTTCTGGCAAAAACTCTGAGAGTAAATAAAATTGCCATAAAAAGTTTCCCAAAAATCTGTCGTTCGGAGTCGACTTTAAACTGTAGGTACCGCCAACATGAGTGGTGTGAGAAGCTAGGCCGTAATCCTGACTGAAGGGTTGTATGTATGTAAGTATGACTTGAGTGTATGTACTTATGAGCGTTTTCTCGGGACAATCCGGGAATTTTGTACAAGATGCAGACTTTCTATAGCAAGTGTGGTTAGTATATCTTAATGGTGTGCACACAAAAAGCCTATTTGTTAACATAGGGATATGACGATACGTGTGAGGCCCTTGGGTTGGTCTCCTCTCTTTCAACCGACCTATCTATCTATCCATCTACTTAAATAACTTAAAGTTTAAAATATTTTATAATAGAGCTAATGGGTGATTTTTTTTGTCACTTATTTTTTCAATGTATAGGTTATAAGTATAAAAAAAAATTCGTAGCATGTGGCAATGTTGAAATTGCTTAGCAAGTTTGAATGGTTAAAAAGACGCAGAACGTTTGCAAATTCTTGAATTTTTGTATTAAAATTCGTGCTATGTTCCAATCGAAAAACAAAGTGAATTTCCATAGGACAGCAAAATAGCAACGTTATGAATGGTGTAACGTGCGATGCTATGATTACTGACTTTTTTTAGCAATTAGACTTGCAACACGACAAGCGATACCATTATGCCTATACCTATTGGCCACCAGGATTATGCGACGTGAGCCCACTGGACAATTTTTATAAGGTTAAGCTCTAAAAAACGCATTGTGGTTGCCATTGATTAGATACGAAATGCTGATAAAAGTATTAGAAATGAGACCAATAGTTATATGAAAAAATCGTTAAAAATAAAAATAACAAACAAATACATATTTTATTTACTTTTACACGTTTTCTTCATTACTTTATAACTTTTTTCCAAGCTTTATTAAATAAACAAATTCTAAACGACAATATAACTTCATATAGTACCATCATTGACCTTTCCACCTGTAACTTTTCTCAGGCGCATGGCTGAGATTTTTTTTCGGTTTTTTTTTCTTTTTTCCAGTTTTATATTTTTAAATGTTTTCATCATATACAAACACTTTCCTTAATTGGCCTTTTGATTCCATTTGGTTGAAATAAATAACAGAACTTAACAATACTTTTGCATTTCTAAGAACATATAAAGAATACTCTGATAAAGAAGAAAGGAATAGAATAGGTTTGGTTAAAAGGGTTAGAAAAGGCCCTGTAGCACTTTATTTCAAGTGTTTTTGTATTAAATTTCATATTTTGTATGTTCTCTTGTCTTTTAACAAAAGGCCAATTGACTGACCGACTTTTAAATTGATTTCTTTTGAATACGCTTCCAAATTGAGAAGTTATTGGAAAAATAGAAATTGTTTTTGCTTTTATTTTTTTAACATGAAAATGGCAACTGAATTGCTTCCAAAGGGAGTGGTATGGTAAGTGTTCTTAATTCAAATTTTTAAGAAAGTTGTTAATTTAGTACCAAGTTGTCAATCATGTGAATAAAGTACCAGAAAGAAGATACATATGTTATCGTCTATAGCGAACTATCTAAAGGGTCCGCCAAATAACTTATTTTTTTTTGAAAATGCTTTAAAAAAAACTACTGAATATTTTCCCATTTTTTTTTTTATTTGAAAGTACAATCCTTCCGGTTAATAATCGAAAATAATTTCATTCAAATGGCTGCCTCGGCTGGCCATGCAGTAGCCTACACGATCGGTCCAATTTTTAAGCACATTATCGATTGTGTGCAGCTGTATTTCACCAGTGGCTTCACGAATATTGTCCTTTAAGGCGTCAATTGCCTATGGCTTGTCGTCGTAACACTTATCTTTGACGGCACCCCACAAATAATAGTCTCACATAGTCTATATAACAAAAATAAAAATGAATGTTTGTCTGTATGTACCTTATATAATCGTAAACTATGTAGATCATGTCATGATCTTTAGCAAAGTTGTTGCGCATGAGCCGACGAAGGTTTCTAAGTTGTTATGACCAATATCCGATAGGTGGCGTCACTGAAAATTACTTAAAATGAATTAAATCGTAAACTGTGCATTTGATCATGTTATGATCTTTAGCAAAGTTGTTGCGCATGAGCCAACGAAGGTTTCTAAGTTGGTATGACCAATTTCCGACAAGTGGTGCCACTGAAAATTACTCAAAATGAATTAAATCGTAAACTGTGCATTCTTTAACAATGTTGTTGCGCATGAGTCGACGGAGGTTGGTGCGATTAATTTCCGATGGATGGCGTCAATGAAAATTATTCAAAAGGAATGACAAGCAATTGGTCGACCTACACCTCAAGCACGGAAGAAAAGAGCATTACGAGCCTCAGAATCAGACGAGCATTGAGACTGGAAAATCTTCGAGTATATGCCGCTGAGACCCGTTCTCTTGAACCACTTGTACAACGAGAAGTGAGATTAGAAACTGATCGAATGCGTACTACTCAGGCCCGTTCATCTGAATCATCAGGACAACGGGAAACAAAATTAATAAAATGATTCAAAATTAAGTGGACATTTGTGTAATGCCTTTCCTTCAAATTTATTTTAGTTGGTGGCGCAGCAACACGCGCAGGGTACAGCTAGTAAAGTAATAAAAAAAACTGAGGCTAGAGAAAGATTATAAACAGAAAGTTAAGACTCAAAGTAAAGGTGAAAAATAGCTGGCAAAGAGAAGGAAAAGAAAAGAAGAAGAAAAAGAAAAAGAGGACACTATCTAAACCTCTCAAAAATTTCTGGAATACTGTTAAAAGTCTGCGAGTCTAGCAGGTTGGCTTATTAGACGTAAGGCCACGGTTCAAACCACAGGTCAGACAACAAAATGAAATATGAAAAAATATTACTTCAGCAGATTTCCTCTCAGCAGTTTTCTGGCAAAAACTCTGAGAGTAAATAGTAAAATAAAATTGCTATGAAAAGTTTCTCAAAAAGGTCCCGCCACTCATGTATAAAATTAACACACACAACATGAGTGGTGAGTGAAGTTAGGCCGTAATCCTGACTGAAGGGTTGTAATGGCCAATTATGTATGTATGTATGTATGTATGTAAGTATGATTGTGAGTCTGAATTTGAGCCAGAAGATCTAACATTCCTATTTGAATACGCTTACTTAATTAATTGGTCATTATAATCCTTAAGCCAGGATTGCGATATAGCTTTTCACCCCACCCCTGTTATGTGTGTGTGTTAATATAACATGAGTTGTGTGACCTACAGTCTAAAATCATCTCCGAACGACAAATTTTTGATTACGTTTTCATTTTTACTTAGTAGTCACCGTAGTCTACTATGCGTATTGAACGTGAGGACACGGTTCAAATCACATGTCCAACAAAACGAAATATTAAAGAATGTTCCACCGGCGACTTCCTCTCAGCAGATTTCTGGCAAAAACTCTGAGAATAAAAAAATGTATGTCCCGCCACCCATGTATAAAATTAGTACACACAACATAAGTCGTGTGATAAGCTAGGTCGTAATGCTGACTGTAGGGTTGTAATGTCCAATTTTATGTAATCACACAGCCTAACTAAAATCTGTACCACATATTTTTTCCTCAAGGTTTACATAAGGATCTTCTGAAATGGCAATTCATTTGCGATTCAATGACAAATGTAAGTAAATTACTGCGAAAACCTTTTCAATGCATGGTAGGATGGAACCACCATAGGGCAAAAACATGCTGTAAAATTTGCACCATCAAAATATTAATCATATTATCATGTCAGTTCCATCGAATGAAGTGCAGCTGATGGGGCTTTTTGCAGATTTCTTTGGAAAACTGTGACATCAAATTCCTAGTAAATCAAATTGGGAATTTATCAAGAAAAAAGCTGCAACATGTAAACGGATGCGTGTTGTAAATGATGGCCATAATGAAATTATTGATTTTATAAAAGATAAATATTGTGTGGTAATAAATTGTATAAATGCAGGCAGATGTTATAAAAAACATTCACCATAAAGATTGGTAGGCGTAAAAAAGAGAAGCAAATAACATACATTTAAAGCGAAGCAGAAGACTATAACATACATGGCTACAAGAGCAGATTGAAACGTGTTATCATTAAAGAAGGCAAATCGATTTACAATGTTTTTATTGGCCCCCAAAAAAATTGGTTTTAATTCCGTGTAATGAAAACTTTATTAAAATTGTTGACGATTGTTAATTAAAATGACAAGTTGAAGTGAAAGTTAAAATAATTTTGGTTAAAATTGTAAAAGAGAATTTTCAGCAGATATTGCTTATAATAAAATAATTGGGCATTACACCCATTTAGTCAGGATTACGACCTAGCTTCTCACACCAGCCATGTTGTGTGTGTTGGTTTTATACAGGAGTGGCGGGACCAACAGTTTTAACTCGACTGATTTTTGAAAAACTTTTCATAACAATTTTTTTCGTTTTACTTAATTGAGTACACCATCAATAAATTTTTGCAGGAATGCTACTTTTAATCATGATTTTGTTAAAAGAAAAATATGCCTAAATAAAATTAAGCAGCAAAAAATTGGCATACGAAACAATCATGCATGAAGTAAAGAATGGTAATGATGGCATGCACTTTTTGGATGCACATAGTGGCAACGGCAAAACTCTTTTGAAGACTTTAATTTTGGCATGTGTGTACGAGCATGTACAGTAGAGAATTGCCTTGTCTCTTAAGTCTTCTTGAATTCCATCTACTTATTATTGGATGGTGGCTAGACAAAGCATCATCTGAGCTTTAAATCGGCTAATGAAAGATTTCCATGGAAAAGAAAATTTATTTGGCCTTGCATTGCTACTGTTAGATGTAGAGTTCAGTGAAATTCAAAACCAACAAAAGCTGTAAGATTTTGATTTTCAAAGCGATTGCTTTTAATTGGTGACGGCAAAACACCAATTGATAATTATGTTTCCATCACAATTCCGATAGATTTTTAAATATTCGCAAAATTAAAAGGAAAATTAAATGAAAAAGTCTTCCCAATAGCAAGACAAAAATCATGAGTGGTTGTGGGAAAAAGCAATATTGGCAGTAAAGAATAGGAACTTTAATGATTTGAATTTCTTCTTTCAATCTTAAATAGTTGGCGAATTATTCAGATGAGGATCAATGAAATGGCATTCAAAAACACGTGCAAATAACAAACCGAGAGGACTTCGCAATGTAGTGGATAAATTTGAATCCACGTCGTTGAATAACGAAAGCATTGAAGTGTGCAGGATAATCCGAAGCTGTCGATTTCGCCCTCACAAGAACTTGGTCTTTTTTAGACCTAACCTTGGAGAATTTTGTGTCATAGTTTGGGCCTCCACCATACAAAATTCAACTAATCCAACCGGAGATAAATAGCCAATCGATAACGACAGCGTTCGTTGAATGGGCTCTAAAGCAGTTGGCAAATGAATCCAATTTTCATCGAAAAATGATCTTCATTTATGAGACCCATTTCTGCATGGGATGTGAACAAACAAAATTATCGAATTTTGGGAATGTATCAATACATATATGATAAGGGGGTGTAAAATTGGCCAAACCAGTATCAACGGCTAGGAATATAGTTCGATGATTACCAATTTCTTTTGGCTTTAATAGAATGACTTGAACAGCAATGACATGTAGTTTTAACGAAACGGCTCTGCGTGCCACACAGCTCGTACCACATTGTCATCTCATGTGGAGGTAATGGGAACTGGCCATAGAGATCGTGCGACTTAATATCGTTCGAATCTTTATTGAGGAATTTTCTTAAGTCACAGATGTAAGCAAATAAATCAGAAATTACTGAGGTCGTTAAAGTTAACATAATCATGGCGCCATGATCTTGAAGAATTGCACGTTTCGATTGTGCTATACCTAGAGAAGCCTAGACGGATGTATATCCTCTATATCATGGCATAAATATTTCTTTCGAACGTAGCTTATATGCTGGCATTAATTTGTAAATTATTATATAAAAATGTATTTTCGTTCTTGTCATAGATAGTTCCTGTTTATTGTTACTTTATTCAGCTTGTGATTAAGTTCTGTAGCTGATTTATGTTCTCGTTGCCATTACTTTTCTCTTACCCGCTACAGTCCGGACTGTAGTGTGTACGTGTCCCTACGTAATGGGGACGAGCTCTCCGCGGTCGGGTGAGGGTGGGTTAGTGTGAGGACGGGGACGTTCAAAAAAAAAAAAACGGATAAAAATATCGACGATATCCTACATATACGTGATTTTATTTACATGTAAAGATAAGAGGCACTTAATTAAAGACCCGATATATTGCAAACATTTTAATATCTTCTATATTTTGCCTTAGTCTACTAGGTACTAGGTGTTGGCTTATTAGACACGAGGCCAGGGTAGAAACACCAGGTTAGACATATCCAACAAAACGATATATGAAACGAAATATTTCCTCGGCGACATCCTCTCAGCAAATTTCTGGCAAACACTCTGCGAGTAAATGAAATTACCATGAAAAGTTTCTCTAAAAATCTGGCTTTCGGAGTCGTCTTTGAAATGTAGGTTCCATCACTTATGGATAAAATTAATGAGAAGCTAGGCCCTATTCCACCCCAGGTCAGACATCAAAACGATGATATGAAAAAATATTTCTTCGGCGAATTCCTCTCAGCAGATTTCTGGCAAAAACTCTGAGAGTAAATACAATTGCCATGAAAAGTTTCTCAAAAATCTGTCGTTCGGAGTCAACTTTAAACTGTAGGTCCCGCCACTCATGTATACAACTAACACACACAACATGAGTGGTGTGAGAAACTAGGCCGTAATCCTGACTCAAGGGGTGTAATGGCCAATTATGTATGTATGTATTTGCAATTTAGATTATTTGATTGGGCCCTAATGTAATATTTATAGGGTTTTGATGGAGTAGTGCTTTTGTTGTATTGTCTTAATGCTTGTGAATTTGTTTTTAAAATTTTTGTCAGCAGTTTAAGGTGTTTAAACTTAACAACTTTAAAATTCAATTCAATTTTGGAATAATCTTCTCCTTTGCTATTCAAATTGAATTTGTTTAACTTTATTGAAAAGTTTTTTAAATGAGATCTTATTCTACAGTTTTGTTCAAACTCGCTTAACATTCAACTGTTTTCAGAAATATTCTAATTTGTTCTTATTTTCATATTGTTTTGCTATCGACTTCCAAGACTTACAAATTCAAATGAGAGTTGCTAGAACAATTTTCAAAACAACATAAAAATAAAAATTTTTAACGGAATATTTTTGTGCATTCCCTCTCACTCTCTCTCTCTCCCTCTCTGTCTTCTTTGATAAAAATTAAAACTTTGCGTTTTAAAGCGGCTTTAGCGGATGGTATACTTTAACATATTTTCATACGCCATAGCTTTCTTATAATTGAACTACGTACGGTAGACTGCTGTGATGACTGAATATAATTCTTATTTAAAAATCGTATGAATGTATGAAAGAACAAAATTCGCAAAATTTAATTTTCAAAAATTAAAATTCATTTGTTTGTTTATTACACATCATTTCAGGTGACACTTGGTGGTTTACCATTGGCGGTGGAGGACATAAACAGAAATCCTTTGCTGTTGCCTGGCAAACGTTTATCATTTAAGGCATTCGATATTGGCCATACGACAGGACTTTATCGTGTGCAACCAATTAGGTAAGTTTGCATATTTTATTTTACATATGGAAATACATACGTACATACTTGGGTATGTATGGGTCTATAATTTTTCATATTTTTATTTTTTTTTGTGTGAACGTTCCCAGTATAAAAGTTATATTTGTCTGCTGACGAAATTTTTTTTATGTTTTAATTTTTCTTTTAAATTTATAGGGTTTCTCAAAAAAAAAAAAAATAACGCAATTTAATACTCCGACCTTTGTGCATGGGACATCTTTGTTGCCTTAAATATAGGGTGGACCATCTATCGCTTTAAATTTGAATCAAAGGTTATTTCGAATCTGTCATTCTATGTCTTATGTCATTCTATTCTGTCATAAAATTCAGTATATTATCTCCAGTGAACGTAATGAATCGATTTACGCCTGAGCAACGTTGGGGTTTATTGGGCCAACGAGAAACTGTACGATGATGTCGATTTTGCCAAAAAAATTAGCTTTTCGGATGAAGCTCATTTTCATCCTAGTGGGTAAAAATCCACACTTGGTCTTACAGAAACCAATGCAATGTTTGATGTCCATTTAATTAGTCGAAATGATGATGATACCGTTGGACTATTTCCTGTGGGGCGCCGTTAAAGAAAAGTGTTATGTCGACAAACTGCAGACAATTGAGCATTTGAAGGCCAACATTCGTAATGCCATTGTCGAGATACGATCTCATACACTCGAAAAAGTGCTCGAAAGTTGGTCCGATCGAATGAGGTACTGCGATTTCAGCCGCGGCAGACATATGAATGAAAGAATATTCCATTTCTAACCGGAAAAATTGTACTTAACAACAAACCAAAAAAATTAGCAAAATTTCAAACCGTTTTCGTTTTATTGCATTTTTAAATTTAAACGTTTAAATAGCTATGCAGCCGCCACACAGTAAGAATGTTCAGGATATCTATTCTGGAAAACGATTTTATTGTAATGGTGACCGATATACGTCGATGTTTTATAAAACTCGATGCAACTTATCGACACATCGAATCAACTCGATGCTTTTTATTAGATGCAATATGTCTTATAATAAAAAGTCTTCCAAGCGAAAGTTTACGCCATCGAAAATTGTGTTCAATTCAACTTGAACAGAAATTGCAAAGGAAGATAATAGCATTGCTATCTGTCATACAAACACTTAGGACCTATAAGTTTGACTCGAAACTCGATGTGGAGCATAGCTGCCGGATTTGACGATTGAGCTCCAAAAATATCATATTGAGGACTTGACGATTTATGCCTTCATTTTGGCGATTTCTGGAAATTAAAAATTTACGTCATATTCTTTACTTTAGTAAATTAAAAGCCACTTTAAGCTTTGCATTTACTTTGCAATTGTTACTAATCAAACTTTCCATCTGCACATTCAGCAGGTATTTGAATCCTTCTTCGTTTACCCTCTAATATTCCTGGAATCTGTAAAGGCCACATGATTTAACGTCAAACATAAATATTTTAGTATGAATAATTCTTACTTTATCTCAGGGAGTGATAGTGGATTCGATTCATGTCGAAAAGGTCTTCGCTGCAACCTTTCCATGGATAGTTTGTCCTCTTCTAGCACCAAAAAAGCGAAGATATACGCTACTCGTTTTTTAATATTTGTATTTTTCTTCGAAAAATTGTTGAGAGGTAATTCACCATAAAAAAATTTTTTGTATATACAGCATTTATAACTAATTCACAATAAAAACTTTTACTCCCAATATATTCGTAATACCGATTTTTTTTTTGTTATGGGAAAAAAAGTTTACTCCCAAATAACTTATTCCCATAATATTCACGATAGGGGTGATTAAGTTAAACTTAATATTATGATATCATCAACGATTTAATATAATAATTTCACTGATTTAAAGTGTGACTTAACAGGGATAATTATTGAGTAACTATAACACGTATTTAAATTTGTTCAGTCACTAGGAAGACTGTAATACTGTCACATATAAAGTTGTTCTGGCAGCACATTATTTCTATGCTAGTGGTACCACACGTATGAAAACAAAAATCGTTCTATTTAAAAAATAGCCACAAAATATATTGCAATGAAAAGCAAATACTTCGCAAAAACATTCTTATCAAATTATTGCCATATGCGTGCAATTCTAGAACATTAAAAAATAGTTCACGTATTCATTGAAAAATGCCTTTATGACCGTAAATGTATCCAATAAATTTCGAGAAACTTACAGTCTGGTTTGTATTTTAGGCCGGAGGCAACATGTGCGATCCACCAGACAAAAGTCTGTCATGGACTTTTAAACGATGTTATATTCGACACATAATTGCTATTTCAAATGAATAAAAAAATATCAGTGATATCCAACACACACTTTCCTTTATTTAAACTAAATAGGAAGCGTTTGGAAATGAGACTTTATAGCTTTGTGAATGAATGTTCATTAGATTGGAAGATGGATAGTCACCGGCAGCATATTCACTTCTGACATGAGACCATTAGACCCGCTGGGCCATTTAAAAGTTTATATTTAAAAATGCAATAAAACAAAAACAGTTTTAAATTTTGCCAAATTAATTTTTTTGTTGTGAAGATGTTCAAGATACAGACTATTAAGATACAGGTCATGATGTATTACTTACTAGAATATAGCCTAGAATAGCATAGAATCGAAAAATCATGAAGTTTAATTCCAAATTTATGGGGTATACTTTCTTTTTAATTGTTTTTGCACTATATTACTCATACGCATCATATTACATGTACTGGAATAGTTACCCTAAAAAGTATACAAAAAAAACTTCGATTTTGTCATTTATGAAACTAATGGAATTAAATATAACTCATACGTCACATATGTTCTCTGCATTATTAATATTACATATTTAATATTTGAATAATGTGAGTAAATAGGACGGGTTGGCGATCTAAAAGTTTAAATTTAAAAATGTAATAAAACAAAAATAGTTTTGATAAATTTATTGTTTTGCTGTGAACTACAACTGCTCCGGTTGGAAATGAATTTTTATTTCATTTATATGGCTGCCGCGGATTTATGCCCTTACTTTGAAGATTTAAAAAAATTAAAAATTTACATCATATTCTTTACTTTAGTACATTAAAAGTCACTTTAAGCTTTGTATTTACCTTGCAATTGTTACTATTGGAAATTTATGTTAGTAAAAACAAGGAGTAAGGTATTATATTTTTAAGTTACTTTCGAATACCTGTGATGATTTTTCTGTATTTTATTCCTTTTTAACCATTTAAAAGCTGAAAAATTACAACTCCTAAATAACCTCACAGTTGAGAATAATATATCACTTGTCATTGCAGACTATTTTAAAAATTCTAGTATAGCTTCTAATATTGCCATCGGAAGAACAAAGGCAAGCGCCGTTATTTTGTTTTCGTACGACCAACACTCAGGGGATGGATGGCATTGAGTTTGGATCTATGAAAATATGTTATGAGAAGAAGGAGAGAGAGAACAGTGTTTATGGACACTAGGCTTGTATATTTTTATACCCTAAGTAACAGGATAGACCTCTGCAGGAATTGAGCTCCACATACCGATACAGTCTGACTAAAAACCGTATTTTTACTGTAATTCAGTGTGCGATCTACTGGCCAATCGACCACATACGAATGTGCTGGCCGAAGAAGAAGAGCGTTATGTAGGAATATATGATTTTCGGGAAAAGTCCCCCTATTTTGTTCAAGCAAAACCATTTTATAGTAGCTACAGAACAGTGAAACACAAACCACATGGCAACGATGCTCCAATGATTCAATGGAGTTGGATACACTACCGTCATTAACGAGATACTATGGCCTCTCCTGTACACGGTCGAGAAACCGCAAAATAGACGTTGAGGCACCAACCCATACATGAGAGTTGTATTTCATTCTCTGTCAGTTATAAACGGTGTAAATAGTAAAATCGGATGATAAGAACTTAAGAAGGAACTGAAAAATGTGTCAAAATTACACTGAATTTTCATGCTCAGATCATCAAAAGCTTCTGACTCCCTAATATCTACACCGCCCATATATATAGATGATGTAATATTATTGCTGCGCTTATGTGTCAATAAACAACGTTGGGATAGATTGTTTAAACCTTAAACAATTTTTTCCTGCAAATGATTCCAATTTCTCCATTTTTGGAAAAAAAATGAAATGAAGATGAGGGACGCTAGCTTTTAATTCTTTGTTAAATGTTTTATTTTTGAACTCAGATATGTTTTACTACAATAATTTTGGCTTTAAATAATTTTAATTTATTTATTTATTTTATCTGACGATTTTTTTACGATTTTAATAAACGTCTTTGACGATTTTGACGATTTTTTCTCAAACATTTGACGATTTGGTGCCTCATTTACCTGGCAGCTATGATGTGGAGACGTTAGAACGTTTCTGTGGCGTATGAAGGTAGGGTTGGAATGGTACATTGCAACTCTGCTTAAGTCAGTTTTAGACAATCTAAAATTAAATCCCAATATTTAGACTTTGCGAATGAGGAAAACGATTGCCCAGTAGACATACTTGAAACCTGAATGGCGTTAATACATTTCAGAAGGGAACATCCATATACAGAATTATACATATAGGCTGAGAGCAGTATAATAAATTGTTTGGTCGAGATATCCTATTATCCTTTCGCAACAATAAATACAAGTGGAATCTTTTCAGGATCCGTGAGAAAACTCATATCATAACGCCTCTGAGTCACTGCACAATTTCCAGGCGGAATAGTCTGTCATACAGGTTGCAGTAAGGATTATTAAGGATGAAAATATATCTGGAAAGGATATTTGCATACTTTCTGATGACCAGGTCAGAGGACTTAGTTCCATCGTAACGAACTTCAAGGTTGTCGCAAGTTTTTCAATGAATCAGCTAAACGATATGACTCGCATATTGTATGGATACCAAACACTAGGTATTAGCAGAGCGAAAGAACCATAAAATTCTTAGGAACCCCTTTGAAGATTTGCGATAATGCAGTTATGGTTTCCGACGACGTAGATTGGGCGACTTTGGCAGCGAGCTAAAAGCGCAGCATATCTGACCCAATCTGTACACAGGACACACGAAAAGAAAGGAGAGCGCTTAGGGTGGTTGTTGGAATTATTACTCAAGCCTCAAGTACTGGGCTTGGACATGTGGCAAATGATTCTGACAATGTCGATTGGGCGGCTTTTGATTGTGACCCAATCTGTGTACAGGTCACAAGGAAAGTTTGCTCAAACTTCAACGGAGAATGCTCAGTGTAGTTGTTAGAGTTATTACTCAATTGTTTGGGCATATGGTAAACGACTTCTACTGGGGCTGCACTGTAGAAGAGAAATGTGTTCTTTACCTCTCTGACTTGGACATTAGAAATCTAAACCGCTTCTTTAAAAGCTCCAAATGGTTCCGGGACTAGGGGAAATGAACAACTGTGATAATGGCCATGTATCTATCCCAACCTCCTGGTTTGACAGTCACATTTACCTTAATGCACGCAATAATTTCAGAAATATGGTAGAGAAATTTATATACAACAAAGGAATACACGCTCATTGTAAATAAAAAGCAAATTCAAGTGAATGGCAACTTTTTGATAAAATAGTATTCACCTCGAAAGAGTATGTTCATATCCATGGGTCACAGAAATGTACACATAATTTATAGTCAGCTACGGATTTTAGTCAGGGATGTGAACGTATACGGTATACAGATCTGCATGCCATATAGCACAATACTCGGATCAGTGTATTTCTTGCAGTTAACCATCTTATAGCAAATCATCACGAGGAATTTAGTGGCTGGCGATTATCATTTTGAAGTTTTATGAGTCAACAAACCAAAATAATGTTCAAAGCCATGGCAGGGTTACATACCCCTCCTTAACCAAACATCACAACATAGACGTAAAGGTATTTCTTAGAAAATATTTTTCTATACTTTAATCAAACATGTCTGCCTTAAAAATATAAAAATTCACTCTCATAGAGACACTCTTTGCAGACATTGTAAAAATTTTTGGAACCTTGGTATATTCGCGTACATAATTTGCATACATAATGTAAATGCCACATGCATGTTGAGAAATTGTAATTATAAAAACCTAAAAAAAACTCATTTTCTTTTTAGTACTTCATGTGTAATTAATTAAAAATTCAACGATATGAGTGGATATGAATATTTGATGAATATTCTTTAAATACGAGCCTTTAATAAAGAAAAGCTTTCAAATAAATTTAATTATACTGCAGGCTCACATGACTTAAAGAGAACTGAAATATTGATTGTCAGAGTCAACAAAAATTGTAAACAAATCAGCGAAATTTGCACAAAGAAAACATAGAAAGCGTACGAATTCAATTCTCGACAAGTTTTCATCGGGGGTGAACGTAATGAATCAATTTACGTTTGAGAAACGTTGGGATTTATTGGATATTTATTTCCAAAACCAAGGAAATTGCATAAAAATGTCGTACAAAATTTGATCGCAGAGAAGGATCAACAATGCCCGGTATACGTTAGTGTATTGTTAAAGTTCGGGAAACTGGTTTCATTGTTGACACCCTGACGTGAGCGTATTCGTAAAGGGCATACACCCGAAAATATCGACGCTGTGACTGAGAGTGTGCGTGAGAATCCATCAACGTCAACTCGTCATCGTTCTCAAGAATTGAACATTTCACGCACCAGTTTGCTTTGAATTTTGCGAACAGATATCCTTATGAAGCCTTACAATGTTCAATTGCTTCAAGATTTGAAGCCACATGGCTATCCGCTTCGTTTTTGCTTCGCTGAATGGGTCAATGGGAAACTGCTCGATAATGTCGATTTTGCCCGAAAAAAAATCACGTTTTCCGGTGAAGCTCATTTTCATCATGACTGTTCGGTGAGGCTTGTGGAGCGGAGGCATCATTATCCCATATTTCTTTAAGGACGCATGCCATTACGGTCAATGGAGACAACTATCGCACCATGATAACCGATTTTTTTATAACAGCTCTTCATGGTATTGATGTGAACGAAGTTTGGTTTCAACAGGATGGTGCAACTTGTCACACATCTCATGCCATAATCGATTTATTGCGTCAAATGTTTGATGGTCATTTAATTAGCCGAATTGCTGATTTGACACCGTTGGACTATTTTCTTTATGGCGAATTAGTTGCTGTGAGGCCAGCCGCGGTGGCCATATGAATGAAATAATATTTCATTTCTAACTGAAACAATTGGACTTCATAACAAAAAAATTAATTTGGCAAAATTTCCATTCGTTTTTGATTTATTGCATTTTTAAATGTAAACTTTTAATGACCCACCCTTTATAGTGTATTTGTATTTCGATGTAGAAAGAAATAAGGCTTGCTTGATTAGAGAAAAAATCCAATCCTTTCAGGTAAATTCTAAAGTTCTACAATTCCATTGTCCTCTTTCTGTCGTGGTTAAGCCTTACGAAGTGGAAATTTTGTGATTATGACCAATCATATCCATTTCCGTTTCCATTCATTCAATTATTTTTTTCTTTACTCTGTTTGCTTCCTTGCAGATTCCATCCTAAGGCTTTCATTTTCACATTTGTTACCTGCTTTCTTAAGATATATCGCATACCATTCCATTTTTATGCATTTTATTTGTATATGTATTCGGTTTTCTTTTTGCCAAACTCCAAAGGTTTCCGTTGGTAAAGAATTTTATTTAAAAATACCTGCTATCTCTGCTTTACCGGTTTACTTTTAACTTATTTTTCCCTTTCTTATTAAAGTCCATATTTGCAACATGTATTTAAGACATGGTAAGTTGTGGCAAGCGTATTATTGTGTATTTCTTATTCTTGCATCAAGCAAGGAGGCCGCCGAAAGATTTCAACGCTTAGCTCTAAAGTCGTTGTCTGCCATTAACTTTATGTGTATTTTCAGTGTTTAAGAAATATCAATCAAATCAAGATAAATGGTGAATAGAAGAATGCCTTTCAATTCTGCATTATTTAATTGTTGTGAAAGCGGTTAGTAAAATCCTTTTATAACAGCAGTCTAAGGAAAAACTGTGAATATCATAGCATTTTATGATCTCATCGTTGTATATTAGGTAAAAAATAACCATTTTTGGTAAAGCGTATGTTGACGTATGAGAACGCATATTGACGTATTAAGACGCATGTTAGTTTTCACTTTAAAAATATTTTTCTGCACACAAAATTAAAAAAGTCTATTGCCTCTTATTGACTAGGTCAAACCATGCCAGGAGATGAAAGATTTGTATGAAATCGACTTAAAAATATCTGGGTAATTAAGTGCTTTTCACTTAAACTTTCCGTTGATAAGTAAAATATACAATTTTTTTAACTGAGCATACGCTGACGTATGAAAAAGTGTGTTGACGTGTTGAGACGTATATTGACGCATGCTAGTTTTCACTCTTAATACACTAAAAATTGTAATCGTGATGTGTGAAATGAACTAAAAGCATTTCAACATTTCACCAGACAACAGTTAATTCGTTTGAAGCGAATATTAGCCGAAAAATGCCCAGAATATGCAATTAGACGCGAGAACGTAATTTTTCATCTTGACAACACAGAGGCACATATTGCGGCGCCAATCAAAATCTATTCCACCCGCCGTACAGTCCAGACCTATCTGACTACCATTTGTTTCCATCCATGCAGTACGCTTAACTGAATCGTTTCACTTTAGAGCAGGGTTTAAAAAATTAATTCAAAATTGGAATTTATTACACGGGAGTAGTGTGTTTGTTATGCTACGAGACGCCAGATAGGTAGTCTAACATTACTTGATCTGTCGTTCGCAGTCGTCTTCAAACTGTAAGTCCCGCCATTCATGGATAAAATTAACACATACTACAGGAGTGGCGTGAGAAGCTAGTTTGCAATCCTGTAATGACCAAATTAAGTTATGTTATATACAGAAAAATGATCTATTTTTCCACAAAAAAGTTTAAATATGTTTATAACTGTAACTTAAAAGTGATTATCTCTTACTATTGATAGCCACTGTAATATTGTCCATATTCCTTGCATTAAAACATTTTTAACTAAATTGTAAATCATTGGAAGATTCCACTTTCATACACATACTTTGAAATTTTGTTTTGGCAATACGTCTCCAGTGAATACATAATAAATCGTTTAATTTCAAACTAAATTTCTCACACATCACATGCATACATTCAACAAATACCACCACAATTATTTTTGTTAAAAAAATATATGTATTTATGTCTGTGTTTTCAGATTCATGACACAAATGAGAAGTGAAAATGTTGCTGCATTTATAGGACCAGATGAGAGTTGCATATCAGAAGCACTATTAGCTGCTGCCTGGAATATTCCCATGATATCATTTGTAAGTATTCTATTCGATTTATAGAATTTCATTTGAATTTTTCATTTATTTATCGAGAATATTTTGTTGAACATTCGAAACCAACAGTTAATTTTGCTCTACATGATATAGATTTAAGTGACATTACTGCGCAGTAAGAATAATAAGAACAAAATTAGTATGTATCTCTCTAAATATGACACATTTTTTTGTACGTAAGCTTTTGGGTAAAAAGGGAAGGTGCACTACAATAAAATTAAAAAGTCTTATGGGCCGGATGGTATTCGACAAGTCGTAGTTTATAAGATCTCCTATAACTTTCTGAACATTCGATTTTAGAATACCAACTGGGGACTTCTGGTCTAAAGATTCGTAAGTTTCCAATGGGACCTATAAGGTTTATACCGATGGCTTAAAGATACGTGACAAGGTGGTCTTTGGTTGGAAGGAGATCATAGCCATTTTGAAACCGGTGCAATGTTTGTTGGGTGGCGGGATTATCTTTGAAAATATCTGGATTTATTCGGACTGCTAGGCTGCAATTAAGTTCCTAACGTATGTAGTTTGAACATCCGTCCTTGTTTGTAAATGTATTTATCAAGGAAATTTCGGATAATTAATGGTGTCTTATATAGGCTTTAAAGCATAGGGATATCGTTAAAGAAATGGTTTGGTTGGCCAGGCACGGAGCTGTCTGTCATGCATAGGCATTACGATTAGCTCAGTTAAGTTGGATATTGTCAACTCGTCTTACAGATTGGCCAAATCTCGTTGGCCACAAGAGACTACTGACAATATTGTGAGACACTGCTGGATACATATCCACATTGCCATCAATCGCGTGGTAGGGCTTTTCATGAGGCATTCTCCTTTTGATGAGCATTCCTGCAAATTACTGTTAGAAGAGCTGTAAGTCTGTGAGAGGAGAAAAGGACTCCCTTTCACCTTAGTGTCAGTGACATGCTCGTGTATAAAAATATCGAGGTTTTCAGTCTCTGATATCCTCCATCGTGTTCCCTACTCTAAAGATTGCTGTAATTGCAGGTAAGTCGCCGTAGTCTAATAGATAGTGTGTTGGCTTATTAAACGTAAAGCCCGGGTTCGTATCACGAAATATGAAAAAAAATATTTCTTCTGCGATTTCCTCTCAGCAGATTTCTGGCAAAACTCTGAGATTAAATAAACCTGCCATCAAAAAGTTTCACAAAAATCTGTCGTTCGGAGTCGACGTTAAACTGTAGGTCCCACCACTCATGTATAAAAAATAACGCACACAACATGAATGGTGTGAAAAGCTAGGCCGTAATCCTGACTGAAGGGTTGTAATAGCCAATTATGTATGTACATATATATGTATGTAATTGCAGGATTTATAAGGTACAGAGAATGTCCCTGGTCGAATATTGAATTGTATCAATCAATGGGCCTAAACGCTAGAGTGGCAGAGTCTGCCACTGAACTTAACCTAGATCTCTACAATTGTGAGCACTCGGGTACGGGAGTAAAAGGCTGTTTTCATTGTTCTAGAACTTACTGAACTTCTAGTAAACAATTCATTTCCTAGCTGTCATACATACAGTAATCCCTCGATTTACGTCGCAGTTGGTTCCAGAAAAACGCAACGTAAATCGAAACGACGTAAATCGAATTTCATATTGCTCATACTACAAAGTAGTAAATTTTTAACAAGGAACTTTAAAAAAGATACAGTAATCCCTCGATTTACGTCGCAGTTGTTTCCAAAAAAACGCGACGTAAATCGAATAACGACGCAAATTGAAGTTAGAGGAAACAAAATAGTTGACGACGTAAATCGAAACAACGTTAATCGAGGCGACGTAAATCGAAGGATTACTGTACATAATTGGTCATTACAACCCTTCAGTCAGAATTACGAACTATTTTCTCACACCACTTATGTTGTGTGCGTTAAATTTGTGCAAGAGTGACGGTACCTACAGTTTATAGTCGATTTTTGGGAAACTTTTCATTGCAATTTTATTTACTCTCAGAAATACTTTTTTTATTGTTCGTTCGAGATGTCTGACCTGGGGTTTGAACCGAGGCTATCCTTCTAATTACCCAACACACTACCTACTAGATTACGATCATCGGCATTTATTAATTTCTTATTTGTTTATTTATTACAATACAATTACAAATTATATTCTACTTATATACGAGCAGAGTAACTTGACCATATGCTCGGTGTAGTATCACAGACCAGAGTCTCTGATGGAAATCTAATCCTCGAATCACACTACCCACTAGACTACTAGGACACCCAATTTCTTATTTATATTCAGATTAATTCGTTGGAATTCTAAGGACGATCGCTCGAACCTTTCTATATCATTATAACATCTGGTACCCTGTGTTTTCTTTTTTCATGCAAAATGCCTCATAAGAGCATCTGAAACTTAATTATCTCACATTTTTCTATTAATTGCTACGTAAGCTTTTCTGAGACCCATTAAATGCCAACAAGTTTTCAATTTTAAACTTTACGAAGTATTACGAAAAAACTAAAGTTTGAAAAATTTGTTTATAATTTATAGCCGTCAGACCAGAACCTAAAAAGTTTTAACATACTGTAGTGGTACGTTGCATTAAAAATATTTTATATTTAAAATTTATTATTTATCGGCTCACACTAAATAATCTCTTCCGTACGAACAGCAATGAATTTTTAAAAGCGAAAAAGTTTTTCTTATTAAAACTGTTTTAAGCGAAAGAAATCAACGCGAACAAACAACATGTCCAGCGTAATTAAGAGAGAAAAACTTATGGCACGTTTGAAAGTTTGGAACACACATAAATGCATTTGAAAAACAAAATAATGGTCTTGATTAAAAAAGATTTCACGAAAATATTGAGTAAACAGGATAGAAATTATTTCGCAAATAGATAGCCCCGGTTGTTCAATAAAAAATGTTGAATAAACATTTGCATTTTTTTCTTTCAAAAATAAAAACTACTGGTTTATTTCGTGCAATTTCTTTATTAAATCATGTTGAAACACAGAAATTATTTGCTTTTAAAACACTACGAATTATATTACAAAGCAAAGAGATGTCAAAATGGTATCCTAAGTTAACTATTGCGGTTTAAAATTCGCTATTTTAAGCTGTATGGCCTTCTAATTACGACGTAGGAAGATAATGCTATTGATAAATATCTACCGTGTCTTTTAATAAGGACTTTCGAACTTTGACAGTTGAAAACAGCTACATCTGTCAAATTAGTTGTCATTTATTCAGTACGCTTTGACAAATCATCATGAACGACCATAGACAACGACATGTATTCGCTAAATAGGAGCAGTTGGTACATACATACATACATACATAATTGGTCATTCAGTCATGATTACGAACTGAGTTTCTCACGCCACTTATGTTGTGTGTGTTAAAAAAAATGTGTGGCACAACCTACAGTTCAAAGTCGACTCCGAACGACAGATTTTTGAGAAACTTTTCATGGTAAATTTATATACTTTTAGAATTTTTGCCAGAAATATGCTGAGAGGAAGTCCCCGAAAATATATTTTTTCATATTTTCGTTTTGATGTATGACCTGGGTTTTTGAACTGTGGCCTCACGTCTAATAAGCTAACACACTACCTACTAGACTACGGAGACTTAATCAGTTGGTAACTGACCTTGATTTTCATCGAAATGTCCCCTTCACCAATGAGACTTATTTCTGAATGAATGAGTACAAATGGTAGCTAACGAATCACAAAAAATGTATGGTGTGGATTTTATGCTGGCGGTATCATACATACATACATACATAATTCACCATTACAACCCTTCAGTCTGGATTACAGCCTAGCTTCTCATACCACTCATGTTGTGTGTGTGTTAATTTTATACGCGAGTACCTACAGTTTAAAGTCGACTCCGAACGACAGTGTTTTGAAAAACTTTTCATGGCAATTTTATTTACTCCCAGAGTTTTTGACAGTTTTGGGGTTTGAACCGTGACCTTGCGTCTAATAAGCCAACACACTACCTACTAGACTACGGCGACTTCATCGGATCATATTTCTTTGAAAACGTCATTGGACAGGCCGCCATTAGCAATGGCAAGCACTATAGACCGATGATTATCAACTTCTTTTTTCCTGAGTTGGATAATCTGATGACATGAGCTTTCAACAGGATGACGCTACGTACATTTCATCTCATCTCACATTTAATATATATTGCACGAGCTATTTAAGTAAATGGTCGTTTTACCTGAAGGTGATGTGAACTGGCCACCAAGATTGAACGAATTCACCTCATTAGACTTTCTCTTGTGGGGTTTTCGGAGTCGCAAGTGTATGCGAATTAGACACATACCGCAGCTGCTGCCTTAAATTCAACTTGATTTATGTGCCAGAAATCGTCGTAATCTAGTAGGTAGTGTGTTAGCTTATTAGACGTTAGGCCAAGGTTCAAATCCCAGGTCAGAGATCTCCAACAAAACTAAATCCGAAAAATATTTCTTCAGCAATATTCTCACAGCAGATTTCTGGCAATAACTCTGAGAACAAATAAAAATTGCCATACAAATTTTCCACAAATCTGTCGTTCGGAGCAGACTTTCAACTGTGGGTCCCTCCGCTCATGTATAAAATTAACACACACACAACATAAGTGGTGTGAGAAAAAATTTTGGTAAAACGTTGAAGTATTTAAAAATCAACATTTGCCACATTATCAGTGAAATACGGCTCGAAATATTTGAAAAAATTATTGAAAAACATTGATTGATTGGAACCAATAAAGGCGAGGCATAAATATTAAAATATTATTATTATATTTCCTTTAATTTTAAAAATTTGGACAACCAATTTTGGTAGACAAACATTTATTTTAAAGTTATTTCTGCAAATAAGTTGACTTTAATTTACCAACACACTGGCTGACACAAAATAAGTATTCCTTGCAACAACTAGGTCGTATTGACAGTAGTGTATGACAATTTTCAATATTTTTTCATTCTCCATTATAACTGGAAATACAAAAACGTATGAAATTAAAAAATAAATAATTTAAACTGAACGGAATTAGAGAAGCAGGACTATGTATGTGTGTTAGGACAACGTGTGAATACACAACGCAATTGATAATCAAATAAAATTCCATTCAATACGTACATACTCGTATATGCTCGCGATATGACACGTGGTCGTGCTACGAGCAGTTGTATTTAAAAAAAAACTTGAGCACATAACACAAGATTCGTGTCAAACAAGCATTTGTTCCATGAGGGACAAACAGACAAAATAATATTTAATTAAACATGAAATCTATTCGAAAATATCATCTTCACTTCATCAAACATAACAAATAACACACATAAATAAAATGCTATTTAAGTTTGTATTTCTATTTCTTTTACTTTTTCCATGCCATAGAAATGCTCAGATTCTGTCGTATCGAATAAGGAAATATTTCATACGTTTGCCAGAACATTAGCACCAGCCTCAAAGGTGAGTAAGAGATTATTCAATAAGTTTAAGTTATTTGTAAGCTTCTAAAGGCCATATAACATTGTGTTACGCTAATGGTAATCCATCACAAATGGAAATATTCATGATTTAAAAACCTTTTTTTTCTCAGGTAATATAAGATTCGCTGACAGTATTTTTAACTCTGAGCGGCTAAAGATAGTTGATAGTAGCCATCAGACAAGAATTAAATATTTCAAGTTTGATTCGTCTGGGTACTGCTCATGTACATAAATACATAATAGCTTCTTACACCACTTATGTTGTATGCGTTAATTTCATACATGAGTCTCGGGGCCTGCAGTTTAAAGTCGATTCCGAACAACAAATTTTTGAGCAACTTTTCACGGCAATTTTATTTACACTTTGAGTTTTTGCCAGAAATCTAGTTAGAGGAAGTCGCCGAAAAAAATATTTTTCAAATTTCGTTTTGTTGGTGATGTTTGACCTGGAGTTTGAACCATGGCCTAACGTCTATAATAAGCCAACACACTACCTACTGGACTACGAAAAACTTCAAGGTACTGGGTACTGCTCCGAGACACTTATTCATATATGTACTCGTATATGTGGAATTCTTGCGATATCGTATTCGAAAATAGCCAGGTTTTTCTGGCATTCAAAAACATACGATGACAGTCACACATGTGTTAAATATTCTGAGCTGGGATCGTCTGCGGTATCTATTGACAAATGCCTGAAGTTCTTGCACCATTGTATTCAAAGATAGATAGGTATCCCTACGATACATCAGAGTATAACTCACAGTGGTTATGTCAGTATAAGGCTGATCTATGCGCTTTAATACTAGATTGCGAATTATTAAAAGAATTTGCCACTTGAGACCATTGTCGTACTCACTTACTTATTTAACTTATCATTACAACCCTTTAGTCAGGATTACAACCCATGTTCTCACACCATCTACTATGTTGTGTGTTTTAATTTTATATATGAGAAGTGGGTCCTTCAGTTTAATGTCGACTCCAAATGACAGATTTGAGAATCTTATCATGGCAAAGGATAATGCAGTTGGTCCCAGTGTAGTTGCCCTAGGCTAGTACATAGTGTGTTGGCTTATTAGGTGCGAAGCCACGGTTCAAACCTTAAGTCAGACATCTTCAACAAAACGAAATATGAAAACATATTTTTTCTACGACTGGCTCACAAAAGATTTCTGGCTAAAACTCTGAGAATAAATAAAATTGCCATGACAAATTTCTCAAAAAAAATTTCGCTGACAGCTCTAATTGATTAAAAAGGAGGTCACAGTAAATTATGAAATAAAAAAAATTAGCTGTGAACCATTGTAGGTCCCAACTCTCTCCTATTTATGCTTAAGATTAGTTTCGTACCTATAGGATTGAGTTGTGGCCATAAGGCTTTGGCATCAGTTCGCTCTACGTGTCAACGACCGATTGCTGAGTGATTCCAGTCTTACTTCAATGATCCTAATGAAAAAGCCTATTAATAGTTTCATATAAAATCGCTTTTAACTTTACTTCCACAACTGATCCTGAAATTGTAAGTTCAACTGTAATTTCGTTGACAATAACGACACAATGATCAGTTATACAGCATAATCTAGTCCGATGGTCTAATGTAAAGGCACGTAGCAAGCTTTACACTTCCAAGCCAAAGGTGATCTAAAAAAGTAGCTTTGTGGTATGGCTCTCCATGGCCTTCACAATTTCTAGAAAAATAACTAAATTACGCGGAATACATTATATGATTCCCTTGCTTTCCTTAATGTTCCATTCATATTGGAATTTACTCAGCACATAAGTATTATCCTAGTCATCAGTCAATGCCTTTTTAAATTACTGCAAAATATAATTATTTTTTAATATATTTGTTATCATCAAAATTAAGCTTATGCCGTGGAATTTTAAAATAAAATAAAATCCTTTTAAAATGCCTTAAGCTTGCATTTAAAATTTAAAATTAATTAAAATCTAACAAAAGGTTATAAAACTGTTAATATTTTATTTTTATTATTACTAATTGATATTCATGTGTTGTTTTCTTTCTATTTTTCATTTGTTTTTGTTATAATTTTTAAAGAATAGTTTTTTAAAGGTTACCATATAATACCATAGAAACGCATGCATGCATGCAAATATTGCCAACCAAGATTTTAATTTAAATTCCGTTTCCTCTGTATTCAGGTTTCAAAAAGCGTTATAAGTCTCTTGAGTGCATTTCATTGGAAAAAGTTTGCGATTGTCGTCAGCTCAAAACCAGTCTGGGGTCCTGAAGTTGCACGTGCCATACAGGTAAGACAATATAAATAAATAACATAATGGCTAAAGTGAAATAAAAGAAAAAAAAATAATATGATAATAGGAGTAATAAGTACTTATGTCAACTACTATTGCAATCATATTTCACTCGATGAACGGGTGGTTAAGTTTCCAGGTAGTCATTAACTTTTTTCCTGTAATTTTTTTTTAAATAGAAGGCTTGTACAAATAACAATTTTATTTTAATGGTTTCTACTCAGTACTAGATACTATAAGCCATAAGATAGTCTCTGATTTCTAACCAATAGGGAAATCCTATTACCAAGTTTATGACATATTCCGTTTAGGAATTTCATTCAAATGGCTGCCGTGGCTGGCATCATTCATCATACCTTATTCGATCGGACCAATTTTCATGGGATCTTATCCCGGCAATGGCATCACAAATGTTGGCCATCAAATGCTCAATGGTTCTTGGTTTTGAATACTTCGCAAAAACTTTTTTATCAAATTATTGCCATATGTGTTCGCAATTCTGAAACATTCAAAAATAGTTCACGTATTCATTGAAAAATGCATTTATGACCGTAAATATATCCAATAAATTTCGAAAAACTTACAGTTTGGTTTGTATTTTTGGCTGGCGGCAACATCGGTCCATATTTCTATGAGAAAGCGGTGAACACTATAAGCCAATGGTTACAAAATTCTTTTGGCCTGAATTAGATGATCTGGCCACCAGCGGCTAACGACGCTACATGTCACACAGCTGATGCCACGTTGGATATCAAGCACAAGCGATTTGAAGGCATGTTAATCTCATGTGGAGGTGACCTTAGCTAGCTTGAGGAGTTTTCTTGAGTTGCAGTTGTATGCGAATAAGCCGCAAACCACAGCTGTTCTCAAACCTAACATAACCCATGCCATCAATAATACTTGGCCTGATCCACCCAGACAAAAGTCTGTCATGGACTTTTAAACGATGTTATATTCCACACATAATTGCTATTTCAAATGAATAAAAATATCAGTGATATCCAACACACACTTTCCTTGATTTAAACAAAATAGGAAGCGTTTGGAAATGAGACTTTATAGCTTTGTGAATGAATATTCATTAGATTGGAAGATGCTGCCGGTGAGCATATTCACTTCTGACATGACCCGCTGGGCCATTTAAAAGTTTATATTTAAAAATGCAAGAAAACAAAATTTGGTTTAAAATTTCGCCAAATTAATTTTTTTTTGTGAAGATGTTCGGGATACAGACTATGAAGATACAGGTCATGATGTATAGTATTACGTACTAGAATATAGCCTAGAATTACATAGAATCGAAAAATCATGTATGTAGCTTAATTCCAAGTTTATGGGGGTATACTTTCTTTTTAATTGTATTTGAACTATATTACTCATACGCATCATATTACATGTACTGGAATAGTTACCCTAAAAAGGATGCAATAAAAAAACTTCAATTTTGTCATGTATGAAACTAATGGAATTAAATATAACTCATACGTCACATATGTTCTCTGCATTATGAATTTTACATATTAGATATGGGCATAATGTGAGTAAATGTAATGGGTTGGCGACCACATACGGATGTACTGGCCGAAAAAGACGAGCGTTATCTAGGAATATATGATTTTCGGGAAAAAGTCCCCTTATTTCGTTCAAGCAAAACCATTTTATAGTAGCGACAGAACAGTGAAACACAAACCACATGGCAACGATGCTCCAATGATTCAATGGAGTTGGATACACTACCGTCATTAACGAGATACTATGGCCTCTCTTGTACACGGTCGAGAAACCGCAAAATAGACGTTGAGGTGTGTTGGTGTGAGAGAGTTGTATTCCATTGTATGTCAGTTATAAACGGTGTTAATAGTAAGATCAGATGATAATAACTTAAGAAGGAACTGAAAAATGTGTCAGCATTACACTGAACTTTCATGCTCAGAACATCAAAAGCTTCTGACTCCCTAATATCTACACCGCCCATAGATATAGATGATGTAATATTATTGCTGCGCTTATGTGTCAATAAACAACGTTGGGATATATTGTTTAAACCTTACACAATTTTTTCCTGAAAATGATCCCAATTTCTCCATTTTTGGAAAAAAAAATATTAAATGAAGATGACAGACACTAGCTTTTAATTTTCAATAAATTCTTTGTTAAATGTTTTATTTTTGAATTCATATATGTAGATACATTGATTTCATATGTTTTACTACATTAGAAATAATTTTGGTTTTTAAATAATTTTAATTTATTTATTTATATTTTCTGACGATTTTAATGAACGTCTTTGGCGATTTTGATGATTTTGACGATTTTTTCTCAAATATTTGACGATTTGGTGCCTCATTTATCTGGCAGCTATGGCTATAGGGTATATGTATGCTTTAAATGAGTTAAAGTTGTGCAGATTTCCATTATCAAATAGAAGTTAAAAAAAGCTGAGTTCAATTCTACTACGTGCTTATTAACACACCCACATAAGGTAGTTGTTGTATATCATTTTCACATTCTAAAATTCTATAAAAAAAATAAGAATTCTCATACAGAATTAATAAAAGAAAAGTTAAGCCATCAACAACAATGTATGGAATATCCATTCATGGGTGTGTGGCACAAACTGTCTGCTGAAAAGGCACCAGGAGAATACTCGTACACATAAAAACACACGCACATATGCAATGTGTGGTATAAAATTAAAATTACTCTTTGAAATGTTAGTGCACTAAACGAATGCTAGTCGCGTGCATTATTAACTTGTCCATACACAAACAGATAAATATTTATGTTGTTGAATATGATGACAAAGTTATTCACTGTAATTGTTTCATAATTATTACGAATCTCATTAATGTTGTTTATTTATTTGTGCTTTTTTCTATTTAAAAAGTTTAATTGATTGGATTTATTTAACTTTTTAAAATATATTTCAGGAATTAGCCGAGGCTGAAAATTTCACAATAACACATTTTAAGGAAATATCCGATTATATACCCACTGAAAAGACTTTAATAAAAATGCAAAAAATTATCGATGAAACATATACAACGACACGCAGTAAGTAATATTTTGTATTTTTTGTATCTGAAACAAATTGATTTTTTTTTTTTTTTGTTAAAGTTCCCATTTCCTTTAAACATTTGTTTAAACAACATGTCACACATATTCATGTCTTTAACAATTGGCCAAAAATGATTGTCAAATGTCTTGATATCGTAAACTATTGGTAGTTAGGCTGACTTCTAAAATGTATCAATACAAAGTTTGTATGCAGTTCTGCTATGGTATATAAATTTAGTAGATATGCAAAGTTACCAAACAATGCATCAACTATAAATCCGATGCCTGATTTCTTTTTGACTGTGTTAAAAATACACATTGACGACGTTTTGAAATAGTATACATTGTAAACATTTTGTACAGCGGTTTTATGAAACACTATACTTTGTTCAAACACAAAGCAACTAACATTTTGGAAGTCAGCCTTAGTGTGTTTTCAGCTCCAGTTGTTAAATAAATTAGGATATTGACATGTCAGGATCAAAATGTTTATCAAACAGTAATACGACAGGCAAGTCAAAGTTGATATATTGCAGTGGATTGCCTAAGTCATTGCAAATTTATTTGTTTAGCAACCAACTTGAATGGAAATAAACATTCTCTTCTAATTTCATTGAGGTTGCCTAAATTCGTAATAAACGCTTTAATGTGACAATAGCAAATAGAGCCGATTGCTATTAAGATCCTTCTAATTGGCAAAATTTTAATCATCTATAATGCAAAGGCGGTATTGCGAGTTGACCAATTAAAATGAAAATACAATATATCCTTGAAATAACCCCATATTAACAAACATTTCATCTAGTTTTCTTAATCTAGTCTAGGTTAGGTTATATTAGCCGCAACTTCAATGAGCACACCGTACAACCGATAGTAACTATTACGCCATTCCGTTAGTTTAATAAAAGTGTGCACTCTATTCAAATCACCTTTGGCTAGACACAATAAACAAAATTCTAGGCGCCCACGAATGCTTCTTATACTATGTTCACGTATGCACCTTTATTGCGTAAATCACAATTAATGCCAATATCGATCTCAATATTTTATATAAAACTTCAATTAATTATTGTTCAATTAAATGCTAATTGTTATAATATTGATTGAAACTTTAAATACAGCACTGTCATAAGTATGTTCAGTGAGCATATTACAATTTTCCGAACACTTTCTATTGGTATTTGGCAACTCAAATATCAACAACGACAAAAAAAAACAAAACTAAAACAATGTTGTTGAAACAACGAGCTGTTTTGTTTATCAGCTGTCAAATGAATATTCAGTAAGCTGGATATTGCTTATATTTATTATACCTGAACGGTTAAAATATTGTTCTTAATTAACCGAATATTAACTCAATTAAATTGCATACGTGAATTATTAGGTCTCCAAAAAACGAGCAATATTTTATGGTTTCTTCTTTCTACTTGTCGTTACAGCTTCTGCGTTAGTAGTTGTGAGGTATTTCCAGGTTCTGGGGGTGTTTACAGAGAGGCCAATATACCGTTATAACTGCTATAAGGCCTCAAAGAAGAAATCTGATCAGAATTAATTCAAATTTTGTTCTGCATATATCCATATCAGTCGGGTTTCTCTGGAAATAGGCGCATTATCCTATCATGCATGTGAATAAAGTTTAATCTGTAACAGAATGTCAATGTCAGGCATGAATTCAACTGGATTCTTTTTGTTGTACAAGCCTGTGCAGTGCGTCAGCCTTCTTCTTACCTTCAGTACTCTCATGTCCAGGAACCCATATGAAAATATCCGTCGAATGTTTCGCAATTTCTTCTTGATATACCAGGCATTTTTGGACAAACTTATGTAGATGTGGAGTACTGTAAGTAAAAATTTGTATATCTTCATTGGACGCACTCTGATAACGGATTCGTGTAGCGATTATCATTGCCGTTAATATTTCAGACTGAATAGCATTACAGTAATGCAGATAAGTTAGGAATCAGCTGTTCTGAAATGATCCATCAGTGAATACTTGGAAGTGTTAAGGATTACCGTAAAATAATGTAACCGGTAATTAAACTAAGTTCATCATGTTGTCATATCCAAATCAAGTATAATCAAGGTTTCTTATATACTTTAATGCTCTTGTAGTGTCCAGTCTATTTGCCGGATTTCGACAATATGTCTGATGGTAGACAACAATTCCTTAGATTACTAATTCAGTGAAGTATGTTTATTATTTATGAAATAGGGTATTCAGAAATCAACCATTTTGATATCGGCTTATTATTATTTGGGTACAGTTTAATCAGAAACTAAAATTTCAAAGATCCTGTACTTGATCGTGGTGTAGTCGTTGTAGTCTAGTAGACAGTTTGTTGACTAATTAGACGAGAGCCCGCGATTCAGCCTCTGGATCAGACTGCTGGAGCAAAACGAAATTGAAAAAGAAAAATATTTCTTTCGGCGACTTCTTCTCAGCAGTCTTCTGGCAAAAACTCTGAGAGTAAATAAAATTGCCATGGAAAGTTTCTCTAAAATTTGTCATTCAGAGTCGACTTTATACTTATATAGGCCCCATCGCTCTTGGATAAAATTAACACACACAACATGGGGAGTAATCCTGACTAAATAGTTATAATGAGTACTCAGTTCCGGTAGTCTAATGAGTATTATGTTCACTTGCTAAACTGGAGTGAAGAACTCAGTTCTTATATCTAAAAAAAAGTCGCTTCTTTCTGTGGAGCATTTCAGCAGCCTTATGACTAATGACCGTGAACAAGTTTCTATCGATATTATACCATACGCAACGTCATCTTATATATAAAAATGAATGTGTGTTTATTTGTTTGTGTGTTTGTTTGAAGTCTATAGACGGCTAAACGACTGGACCGATTTTCTTGAAATTTTAACAGTACCTTCCTGTATGTCTCGAAGGAACTATATTTTTATTTTAAAATTTCAAGTAGGCGAGGTGCCACGCCCACATACCCAATAAGTATTTAATATCGCATATCTCATAAACTAGAGTCAGCTAAAGTCCTCAAATTTTGTAAGGACGATTTTGACGTATATATGAACAAAATAGGTGGATTGGCTATAGTGGGCGTCTGTCTATATATAAAAATGAATGTTTGTTTGTATGTACCTTATAGAATCGTAAACTATGCATTTGATCATATTATGATCTTTAGCAAAGTTGTTGTGCATGAGTCGACGAAGGTTTCTAAGTTGGTATCACCAACATCCGATAGGTGGCGCCACTGAAAATTACTTAAAATGAATTAAATCGTAAACCGTGCGAAGCGTCAATCTCTTCACAAGATAATGCGCTTACAGAATATTGCCACTTATTTTATATTTTTTAATTAAATTTTGCAATTGAGAATAGTTAAACTTGAAAAAATAAGAAAAAAATATTATTTTCCAAGTTTACCCCATCAAAACTTATAACATATAAGTTTGAACAAAACGTTTATGTACATCGTCTCTAATCTAATATAATATCTTCCCTTTGTAAAAAACTTTGGAAATTTGAAATTTTTTATGACTCCTTCTTATAGTTCTAGAAACCAAGCAATTATTGCCTCTTGTTATTTATGGCGCATAATTTTGTTGCTGAAAACTTCGAAAGTATTTTTGCCAAAAGAAAAGAAAATTTCTTTCATACAAAAATGGTGTATTTATTGCAGCAGCGATAGGCTCAGATTTAAATTAATTTGCCTGGTATAATGAAGTTAGGAAAACGCCTCGTATCCTTTAGTAAAGTCATTAAGTTAGGAAAATGGTACCAAATTGAATTTTAAATTGGTCAAAAATAAATATTTGTAATACTCTAGGCAGTGTAATAAAAGAATATTTTACAAATTAAAATACGTTGTCTTTGTATCGTACCCTTAATGTGGCTTTGGATTGTGAAAGATATTTTTAATTTTCTTTAAAAGTTTTTTTTGTATGTACCTTGAACATCTTTTTAATGAAATAACAAATTATTATTCATTATTCAAGTTGACTAATACGAAATGGTTGTGTCCTGGTAGTCTAGTGGGTAGTGTTACACTATACCGAACATAAGGTCTAAGTTAATTAGCTCATAATAATTATAGAATAATTTGTAATTGTATTTTAATGGTAATTAACAGAAGCGCTTAAAGCTCTTCCTATTACTTTCTCTCCCCACTCACAAAGAAACACAGATTCTTTGAAAGTGAACTTTCTTAATGTGAACCAATATATAATAAGGATATAGCGACACATACAATGTATGTATATATATTATCGGGTGGGCCATCTATTGGTTTAAATTTGAATCATCGTTTATTTCGAATTTGGCAATACTTATGTCATTCTAAGCTGTCACAAAATTCAATGTATTATCTCCACTGAACGTAATGAATCGATTTACGCTTGAACAACGTTGGGATTTATTGGAAATTTATTTCCAACACAAAATCAATTTGTCGGTAATGGCACGAAAATGTCTTAAAAAAATTGATTGCAGAGAAGGACCAGCAGTGCCTGGTGAACGCAAGTTTATTGCTAAAGTTCGTGAAACTGGTTTAATTGTTGATGCACCAAGAGGTGAGCGTGCTCGTACAGTGCATACACTTTAAAATACTGAGGTTGTGCCTGAGAGTTCTCTCTCGTCATCGTTCTCAATAATTGAACATTTCGCTCACCAGTTTGCTTTGAATTTTGCGAAAAGATCTCAATATGGCGCCTTACAAAGTTCAATTGGTTTAAGAGTTGAAGACGCATGGCCACTCGGTTCGTTTTCGCTTTGCTAGGTCCATAGAGAAACTGCACGATGATGTAGATTTTGCTAAAAAATCATCTTTTTTAATGAAGCTCATTTTCATCTTAGTGGGTACATTACTAGGCAAAATTGACCTTTTTGGGGTTGAGAAAATCCATACATGGTGGTGCAGATGTCAATGCACCCAATACGAGTGACAGTTTGGTGCGGCTTGTGAAGCGGAGGCATCATTGGCCCATATTTCTTCGAAAATGAGGACAGCGTAACCATTATAGTCAATGGAGATACCTATTGCACTTTGGTAACCGATCTTTTGTAACCGCTATTCAAGGTATTGATGTGAATGATGTTTGGTTTCGACAGGATGGCACAACTTGGCACACATCTCTTGCCGCAATCGATTTATTGCGAGAAGCGTTTGATGACCGTTTAATTAGCTGAATTTGAATCCGCGATTTGACACCGTTAGAATATTTTGTTGTGGGGCGCCGTTAAAGAAAAGTGTTATGCCGACAAATCAGAGACATTTGAGCCTTTCAAGGCTAACATTCGTGATGCCATTGCCGAGATACGACCCCATGCAGTCGAAAAAGTGCATGAAAATTGGTCCAAACGAAAGAGGTACTGTGAGGCCAGACGCGGCATAATTGTACCATTACAACCCTTCAGTTAGGATTACGGCCTAGCTTCTCACACCACTCATGTTGTGTGTGTTAATTTTATACATGAGTGGCGGGACCTACAGTTTAAAGTCGACTCCGAACGACAGATTCTTGAGAAACTTTTCATGGCAATTTTTATTTACTCTCAGAGTTTTTGCTAGAAATCTGCTGAGAGGAAGTCGGCGAAGAAATACTTTTTGTATTATTGTTTTGATGTCTGGGCTGGGGCTCGAACCCCGTCTTTACGTCTAATAAGCCAGCACACTACCCACTAGACTACGGCGACTTCATAGTCATATTATGAAATAATATTCCATTTTTAACCGGAAAAATTTTACTTTGCATTTTTAAATTTAAAGTTTCAAATGGCCCACCCTTTATTTGTAATGTATTTATATGTATATGTATATTGATTGCTTAATAGCATATGTTGCAAAGAAATGTAAATGTTTGTCATATTGATAGCCAAGCCCTTTTGCTTCTGTTGCATTTCATCAGACTACATTATATATTTTTTTTATGCTTTAACCTTAACATTCTGTTCACTTTCCTTCATTTTCTTATTTTTTCTTATTTTTATATTTTTTTATTTTTTGGTTACTAAAGTAACCACCCTGGCTATACTACATATTGTGCATTATAATGTAAAATATTCTTCATTTTCTCTTTTGTTTTCTTTTTGTTTTCTTTGAAAGTTTATGTTTTTATAGGTGAACACATTGCCATGGTAGACTTTGTGCGCTGCATGCAAAATCGTAAATTACTTGAGGATGGTGACTATATTATCATATCAGTGGATGATGAAATCTATGATTCAAAAAGACGAGTGAATATCATGGAACGAAGTAAGTTAAAAATTTATACATGCTGAGCATGCTGTGTGATTTTTATATTTTTTATTCAAATTTGCTTTGTTGTATTTGGTAGCAAATACCACATAACCATATGGGATTTCATACTCCAACAATCCTTAATGGCTACAAATCGTTTTTTGTATATTTTTTGTTTTGAGTGTATCAGTCCATTTAAAAATTGTTCACTCCTTTATGATGTTCTCTTCTTGCATTTTTTTATTATTTTGACAGACTATTTGGATCCGTATATCAGAAAAGAGAAAAGCAAATCATTGGATAAAAATTCATTTCGTTCTGTCATTAAAATCAGCATGTCTTACCCACAAAATCCCAATATACGGTGAGTTTTAAAATTTAAAATGTTATTTATTTCAATCACATCATTAAACTCATCATCAACCTCATCATCAGCATTAAATTAACATTAAACTAAGGCAACTAACTAATGTGCTAAGATACAATGATTTCGTAAATTGAATTTCATCTTAAACCAATTACATTACACCTAATTCTGTTTTTACACGGTCTTTTTTTACACGGTTTTGATATAACACGGTTTGAAAATAAAATATTTTTAATTTTTGCTACACGATTTTATTCCATTTAGCAGGATTTAAAATTTTTTGTGCTTAAATTTTTTTGTCAAATTTAATTTTTGCAAAGTATGTTCATATCACAAATTTAAGGGAATTCCCTTTTTGCGCGACAAGCAAATTTACTGGTCAAAGCAAATGTAAATGGCACAAATTTAGGGGAATTCCCTTTTGTGCATACAAGCACAAAGGTCAGAGCAATTGAAATGTTTTAATATTTTGTGTTTGGTAAAGAAATTTTTTATTGGCAAATTTGTTTTTCTATCGTTACATTAAATTTAACGCATTAAGATGAAAGGTAAGCCAAAAAATATTTTATATTTATTAAGTTATTTATATTTTTAATTTTGTTAAATATTTTATGAATCCCTAAAAGAAAATGTCAAATACAAAACTTCTTAAAAAATCCTTGTTTTTCAATAATTTTACTAGGTTTTAGAGATTAGGAACCAATCACCTATTTTTGCATACGATTAGTGTCTTTTTTACACGGTTTTTTTTTACACGGTTTTTTCTGGAACCAATCTACCGTGTAAAAACAGAATTAGGTGTACACTTAAATTCGTAAATAAATCTTTAAAAACAAGCTAGTAAAACGAGTATTAAATTCATAATCTTTTTGTTTTGCTTCCAGCTGAGCTAAATTTTAAAGATTTCTTTGTTATTTAATGGCAACAAAAAAGAAAACTTTATTGTTTACGGATTATTTTGTTATTCTTTTTCTCTTCCTTTTTCCCCACGTCTTTACTGCAGTGAAAGATGTAGTAAAATAAAGGAATACGCCCGAAAACATCCATTCTTAGTTCCATATCATGAACGTGTATTTGACAATATTTCGGTGAGTAGATAAGCAAGGAAAAGTATGCTTCCGGGCAACAGCAAATAAAATGATTTTGTTTATAAAATACTAAAGAGAGAAATGTTTTAATTTGCCCACAACATAAATGGAGAGTGTTGAGATGGAAAAACTAACGCTTTTTACAGCACAACAGCATTTACAAACGCAGCCATCAGCAATATTAGGTGGCACCTAAGGACTCTTTAAGTTTTCAACATTTGATCATTTCAACACAGTTTAACACTTACGAACTTCTTGTTATTAATACCATATACATACATACATACATACACATACATACATAATTGGCCATTACAACCCTTTAGATAAGATTACGACACCACTTATGTTGCGTCTGTTAATTTTATACATGAGTGTCGGGACCTACAGTTTAAAGTCGACAGATTTTTAAGAAAATTTTAATGGCAATTTCATTTACTCTCAGGGAAGTCGCCGAATGTCATTCAATTCTGCCACAAAATTCAATATATTATCTCGACTGAACGTAATGAATCGATTTACGCTTGAGCAGCGTTAGGATTTATGGAATAGATCGGCCAACAAGAAAATGCTTGATGATGTGGATTTTGAAAAAAAAAATGCGCATTTTCATAATTTTTAATAAGCAAAATAGCCGTATTTGGGGCTCTGAAAACCCAAACGTGGTCTTACAGAAGCCAATGCACCCATTACGAGTGACTGTTTGGTGTGGCTTATTGAGCGTAGGCATCATTGGGCCGTATTTCTTTGAAAATAAGGAAAAGGCAACGATTTCGGTCAATGAATACACTTATCGCACCACGATAACTGATTTTCTTGTACCCGCTCTTCATGGTATTGAAATGAACGATGTTTGATTTCAACAAGATGGTGAAACTTGCCACACATCTCATGCCACAATCGATTTATTGCGCCAAACATTTAAAGGCCGTTTACTTAGCCGAAATTGTAATGTGAATTGGCCGCCAAGAAGCTACGATTTGACACCGTTGGACTATTTTCTGTGGGGCGTTGTTAAAGGAAGGTGTTATGCCGACAAATCAGAGACAATTGAGGATTTGACATCCAACGACCCCATAGACTCGGAAAAGTGCACGAAAATTGTTCCGATCAAAAGAGGTACTGTGAGGCCAGCCGCTGCAGCCATATGTATGAAATTATATTCCTTTTCTAACCGGAACAATTGTCCTTCATAACAAAAAAAAAATTTGGCAAAATTTCAAACCGTTTATAACCTTTATTTTCCCCACCCTATACATTTTCTGAAATTTCATTTACTGTAACTCTCTTCGACTCCGAGCAAATACAGGCAGTAAAGGCTTATTTCAAAAAGGTTTGATTTTTTAAGGGATCAATACCCGCAATAGGTTTGCGAGTGACTACCAATTCAATGTAAAATGAACTCAACAGCGGATATTATTTGTTTATAATTATCTCGCCCATGTGCTGTTGTATATATTTTTAAATCTACTACCTGAACTCTGTTGTATATTTTAATTTAAATTAATTAAAATTCCTGATAAATTTTTGTTGATTATTTCATGTCAACATCAAATTAGTTTTCAATTAAATTTTCATTTTCATAGAAAATGTTGAGAATTTTTCTTTTGCCACAAGATTGTAATCTTAATTCGCGGAACTCAAATTAAATTGTATATAAATTCCTGTTTTCTATATGTTACGAACTTTTTTCCTCTTCGTATTTTCTTGAGGAAACTTAATACCGTTACTTAATTTAAGTACATTTAATGGTTGTGTTCAAATTTTCTCTTCCTTCCTTTTTTGTGGTTTTCTGTTCCCAATGTGTTTGCTTAAGGCCATGTGCCAATTTTAAGACAATATTATTACCAATTTCATATTGCTTACATCTACATATATACACATACAGTTTTAAGCCATAATATATTGTAAATGTTTTCTCTTATCTCTGACAGGTGCCTATTTATGGTCTTCATTTGTATGACAGTGTAACAATTTATGCACAAGCCTTAACCGAAGTTCTACAAATGGGTGGAGACATTTACGATGGACGCCTGGTAATGAGTCATATTTTTAATAGATCATATCATTCAATACAGGGATTCGATGTAAGTCTTTATGTAACAATATTTGTTTTTATTTTAAGTATGTATGTGCATACATTATATTCATATATGCATGTGTTTATGTATCTTGTTTTTGGATTTATTTTGTATATAAACAGTGCCGTACAAAATAATAGAAATATTGTACTAACGAAAGAGTCCTTTACAGTAAAATATGTTGAGACTATTATTTCTCCAACAACTGTTGCTTGATTGTAGGCCATCATTTCGCTGCTATAAATTCATCAATTTTTTAAAATTTTCCCCCACAATTCTTTTCTTATTATCTGAGAATACTTCTGTAAATATTATTGATTTTTTTTATTTTAAAAATAAAAATGACACATGACTGTCATTCGTCAATGGTTAACAGTAAGGATTTTATTTGGCTAGGATCTTTGTAAAGCAAACGAAATTGTAAAACAAAAAATGTATGTAAAGTTAAGGGAAATTGGTTCACATCATTTAAACATCGTAAAATTATTTAAAATTGTAAGACACAGATGTTGTTGTTCATGTTGGTCACCTTCAGCGCTAAGTGTAAAAGTATAATACGGCTCAGACAGATTACATGCGAACCGTCCTTGACAGAATTTAAGCCCATTGTGATGCCACAATTGGTGTCTAACCCGGTTTCCGTCAAGGATTGCAGAAAATAAGAAATCAGGCGTCTCCGTCTCTTTATGGCAAGTGCAGGGAGAGATATTCCTTTTCATCGAAGAATTCGGTGGAATTCGGTCATTACAAGGGCTGCGGAGAGCCGTGGCATCACAACGCGCCGCCTCTTAAGACGAGTTTGTAATCTTTGTACTGGTTCTGTCCAGTTCATCAGCAACACAATTTCCAACGATATCCCTTTCACATGGAACCCATATAATACTTGCTTTTGAATGATCTAAAATTTTCCTGAGAAATCGTTAGGACCTTTTAACAGTCAGGCATAGCATACATAATTGGTCATTACAAACCTTCAATCAGAATTATGGACCTAGTTTCTCACATCACTCATGTTGTGTGTGTTAATTTTATACATGAGTGGCGGGGCCTACAATTTAAAGCCGATTTCGAACGACAGATTTTTAAGAAACTTTTCATGACAATTTTATTTGCCCACAGAATTGTTGTCAGAAATTTGCTGAGAGGAAGTCAACGTAGTAATATTTTGTTTCATATTTTCGTTTTGGTGTCTGACCTGGGATTTGAGCCGTGGTTTTACGTCTAATAAGCCAACACACTACCTACTAGACTATGCCGACTTCCAGTCAGGCTTTCCGAGTAAATTAGCTGATTTTGGAATCCTCGCTTTAATCTCCGAGGATATTTCCGAAGAAACTTCCGAATATTAAAGCCAGAAGACCCTTTTAAAATCAAATGCCTTACGTAGCCTTACGTCTAATAAGCCAACACACTACCTACTAGACTACGGCAACTTCCAACCAGTCAGGCTTTTCGAGTAAATTAGCTGATTTTGGAATCCTCGATTTAATCTCCGAGGATATATGGGAGGAATCTTCCGGATATTTAAGCCAAAAGACCCTTTAAAATCAAATGCCTTTTCAGAAAGTTATATTACAGCCATCAGTTCAGACATTTTCTTTTATGAAAGGTCAGAGGGATAGCAAATAATGCCTTAATTGGAGTAGAAGGGAGTGCACTATTATGCACAGTTAACAGCCTGCGCACTCTGTCTATCAGTTTGTATTGATATGCAAACAATTTCAGTTTTTTTCGATGCGACAAAACATGAGGAAATACATTTTTGTTTACAATATCTTTCAGTGATTGGGTATACTCAGTTGGTGCAGTAAATAAAAAACTGCCAAAAAAAATACAATGGAAAAAATAATCACTGTTGTATACCATTCTTACAGTAGGTCTGCTGACCTGAGCTGGCATATTGTCCTTAATTGAAAAGTGTGGCAAACATGCTGGTCATTGTTGTAACGAAATGAAGCTTAAAATTGTTTCTACTGGATGGTTCACTTGTCTAAGGAATGTTTTAAATTTTAAACAGTAAATTTGTTGACTTACGTCTAAGCAATGGAAATGATTGACGGACATCCGGTAACCGTTATCATGACCTTTTGAAGGCTGTTGCATTTGCACAAAGTTACGCTGCTTCAAAATGTTATTTTAGATTTGCATTTTCAAAAATAACATGGGTATGTAGTTTTATTAGATGAAAATAAAGCTCAAAATCATAAAACTTTATGGGAAATACTATGTACGACTTAAACAATTCATCGTAAAGGAGAAGATTGGAATATGTTTAGAAAGTATGTACAGGATACAGGCTTCCTAGAAGTGGAAAAAAACGATTTAAGTAAAAAATAGGAATTTTTTCAAAACCTTCAAACATATCATAGCTGCAATCCAGCAGACGTTTATTAGGATAGTTAAAAAAGAAGCTGCTCCAAAGGATTTAAAGTTCAGAAAGTGATTGCATTAAAAGCATTAAACGTTTCCTATTTTTAAATTTAAATAAATGGAAGTGTGTGGAATATATTATCGAACATTTGTTATTCGCTTGAAAGATGTATTGTTACCATTATATGTTAAATATAAATGTATGCTACGGTTTCTCTGAGTAGAGCGTATACGAAATATCCAGTTTTCCATCACATACATACATAAGTGGTCATTACAATCCATCAATCAGGATTACGACCAAGCTTCTCGCACCACTTAAGTTGTGTGTTTTAACTCTTTGCGACCGTATTAATTTTATACATGGGTGTCATGCTGGTCGGAATTAATTTTCGTTTCGTTCCCTACTACGTCACTATCAGAATCACTACTGGAAATATTTTCAGAACAAATGTTATCGCTTTTTTATCAAAGTCAGTGTTGAAAGAGTCAAAATAAAATTCGTCATCGCTACTTTCAAGTTCACGGAACACTTCTTTCAGTAAATTTCTTTTTGCAATTTTATTAGAGTATTATTTTGAAATATTTTAAGAAGCGAAATCGCCAAATCTAAGTTAAGCACAACTTATAAAATATCATTCGATTTCAACGAATTTCAAAAGCTTAGCGATTGAGAGCAGACATACGACTAGATCGGTAATAAAGCTTTGGTGACTGAGAGCAGACATAGGTCAGGAATGGTAAAAAAGTTTTGGTGGCTGAGAGCAGACATACGGTCGCAAAGGATTAATTTTATTATGACTGTCGGACACTACAGTTTAAAGTCGACAGATTTTTGAGAAATTATTCAAGGCTATTTCATTTATTCGCAGAGTTATCGTCAGAAATCTGCTGAGAGGAAGTCGCTGCATAAATATTTTTTCATATTTCGCTTTATTAGATATGTTTGACCTGGGTTCTAATAAGCCCTCGCCCTACCTATTAGACTGCGGCGACTTCTTCCGATGACTGGAGCAAAAATAAGGCTGTATATTACCTCTGTTTGTTTCGAGGACCGCTGTGGGTTTTGACTTATTTGCATTCACCTGCCACTTAAGAAACCCCCACAAAAAAGTCTAACAGTACGATCTCGTGGGATGAGAATGCCATGAAATCGTTCGTGAAACATATCCAGTGAGCTGTGTGGTACTTAACACTGTCCTATTAAAACCACAAGTCATTGGTGTCCAAATAGTCGAATTTTGGCCAAAAGAAGATGGTAATCATCATCGGTATAGTGCTCGCCGTTGACAGTGTTGGTCTGGTCAATATTCTTTTCAAAAAAATATGAACCGATAACTCAGCCAACCCAAAACCACACCAAACAATGAATTTTTTGATACCTCGCTCTTGGATCCTATATGTATTTGTATCGTCCCAAATTAATCAATTTACTGACGTACTTAGTCATACAGCAATGGGCCTCTCCGCTGAAGAAGACTATTCAATGAAAATGTTACCCGAACCTCTCAATCATTTTGATAAAACAATTTTATTATTTGCACGTGTTGTTGAATATCCATTCATGGTAATTTGACAAAACAGTCTAAATAAATAACAACTAATTTGACAGACGTAGCTCTAACAAGATGGCCGCTATCAACTGTCGCAGTTCGAAAGTCCCTGTTAGAAGACCTTTTATAATATAACCGTTTTTCAACCGTTTTTTATTCTATTTTGAACCCATTTACTGTATACAAAAGTACTACTCATGTGTATCTCTCCTCCTTGCATTCATGAATTTTTTTTTTCTTTTTTTTCAGGTACACATTGATAGTAATGGAGATGCCGAAGGCAATTATACCGTTATTACTTTGCAAAATGACATGAACAGTGTAAATGCTGCAAACTCATTGGCAAAAATGTCTATGCAACCTGTGGGTTATTTTGTCTACAACAAGCAGTCCTACATGCCAGTAAGTGTCAGTTACAGTAACTTTCTCTAGTACATAATTGAAAAAAAATATTATTTTAACATTTAAATATTTTAAATTCTCTTTTTTTGAAATTTTAGGAATTCCGTTATATTAAATCCGATCGTCCCATACAATGGCTTAAAGGCAGACCACCACTGGCCGAACCTCTATGTGGCTTTCATGGTGAATTGTGCCGCATGAAAAAAGTCGATTGGCGTTATATAACATCGGGATCATTTTTTGGTTTATTTCTGATAATTGCTGGCGTCTTCCTTATTAAGTAGTGAAAATAATTGTTTTGTTATGTTTTTTCTTTAAAATTTCAAATTTTTTATGTTATCGTATTTTAATCGATTTTTTTTTAATTAGGAATGGTGTTGTATTGTGGTGTGTAAATGTGAAAATATAACAATGTGTAGGTAGAGGGGAAATATTAAAAATTTTAGAATAAACAAAACAAATAAGGTTTTGGGGTCAAGCATTTATGTTGCCATGGCATTCAAATGGCAGCTTTTGTTTCCTCAATTAATTTCTTGGGATAACCAAAATTAAAAATAATTGAGTTACAAAGTGTAACTGTGTGTTAAGAAGTTTTAATAAAGAAAATCTATTGATACAGGCTCGAACATGTCATGACTTTAGCGACTGAGATGATGTGTCATTTGAGGAGAAAATGGAAAGCAAAAATCAAGACTAAATTTAATAAAGACATTGTGAACTCTATTGCCTCAATGGCAAAGAAGCTGTTTGCCTAACTTCTTGTAGATTTCGAAATTTATGGACGACCAGTTGAGATTCCGAAACAATTAAAGTTAACCAACAATAGAATTCATTAAGTGTCAAAGATTGTGGAGGCCATAGGCATTTCATATGACAGCAGTTCTCTGACAAAAACTTGCCAAGAAAACTTTCTCAAATCTTGTCATTCGGAATCGATATTAAACTGTAGATAATACCCAACACATACGACATGCATGGTGTGAGAAGCTATGTTGTAATCCTGGCTTTTCATAACCAATTGAGTTAAATAAGTAAGCATAATTTATTTTTGCTAAACTTTTTCCTGGGGAAATTAAAAGGCGAAGGCGTGCTCTTGTGTTACCTTTCTATCACATATTAAACTGATATCCTTGCTCTATCATTTTCTTCAATTTCTGCAAACTTTTGCTTTCACAACGGAGTCAATTGGCGTCAGTACGAATTTATATTGTGTTTTCTGTTTTTTGTACTCACTTTGATGTCAAATATTTTATTCTATATTTTGCTAAAACAGGGGGCAATTTTTCCTCTACTTAGGCTGTACGGACAATTGTTGGGGGTGTTGTCTCAGTTATTTGAACAACCAAGCTGGTAATTTTTTAAATACGATTTCCATAAGCATGGGGTAGGACAGTCGCCGTTTTCTAGTAGATAGTGTGTAGGCTTATTAGAAGTAAGGTGACGGTTCAAACACCAAGTCAAACATCTCGAACAAACCGAAATATAAAAATATTTCTTCGACAACTTCCTTTCAGCAGATTTCTGGCAAAAACTCGGAGAGTAAATAAAATTGCCATGAAAAGTTTCTCAAAAATCTGTCGTTCGGAGTCGACATTAAACTGTAGGTCTCGCCACTCATGTACATATAAAATTAACACAGACAACATAAGTGGTATGAGAAACTACACACAGTTACTAAAGTATACATACGGTTAAAAAATTCCAGAAATGTTTTATCTAATCCGTTTTCGTTGAAAATCTTTATAGTTTCCTTGGCGTTAAGACGGTCTTTTGATTTGGTTAAACAATTTCTGAAATTGAACTGAATTGTTGCCCTGCACAGGCCCACAAAGGTATGCATCCGATTTACAAATTTCACAAATTTCTGAACCAATGCAAAAGATAGTCTTAAAATCGAAGAAAGTTGTCAGACAATTACAAAGATTTTCATCGAAAACGGATTAGTTAAACATTTTTTGAAATTGTTATCCGTATGTATACTTTTGTGGCTGAGTGTAGGTTGTAATCCTGCTGAAGGATTGTAATGACTAATTATATATGTATGTATGTATGGTGTACGAACAATTGCGTGAGTCAGTGTATATAGCATATATCTATTAAGAGTTCATTAACCCAATTGGTATTTTCTTAAATATAATTTCCGTTAATCAGATTTTGTACCTCTTGCAGTGCTTTTGATGCTAGAATTATGGCGATAACTAAAAGGGGCTAAATGAAATCAATGCCAGACTGTAATCCAATCAATATGTTGTGACCTTAACAATACAAGAAATTGTTTGCATTCTATGCTTTGTTTTCAATGTTGTACTGAAGTGAACGAATAAACTCAGATTTGTCGCTGAATAAGCCAATCGATATTAAATTCAAAACAGGTCAAGGACAGGCACTGTTTTCTTTAAAGGCATAAACACAACGGCTATAAATTTTCCACTACCACCCGCCATTTAGTAGTAACGGAGTAATTTAATTGTTAACATTTTTTTCTTTGTCAAAAATTTAATCTCTTGGTTGCTGTTGTAGTTAAATGTTGCATAACCAGAGAAAAACTAAATGAATTCATAATAAAATAACAAAAAGCACAGTTTTTAACACAGTTTTAATGATTTTTTTTTGTATTTTTTTTCATATTCCCAGAATTATTTTTGGTTGAATGTGTTAAATGTGTTGAAAACATTATGAATTGTGCCATTCCATGGAAAATGTTATGCATGCGAGGGAGAAAAAACGATTGTACAATGCAAGAGGAATTTTGTAAAATTATTTTCTCTGTATAGTTCATAAACTTTTTCATATGAAGTAATGAAAAAGAAAACATTGTTACAAAATGTAATTTTATATTCGTAGTAGCATGGAAAGCAAATATGTCGTAAAAAGTATATAAGTATGGTTAACCATCATCTGTTATGTAGTTAACCGCCTTAAGTCAAAAAGAATGCGTTGTCAGAATCTTTTGTGTCTCTTGCAATATAAACAGAAGCATACATAATATTTATAAACACTACTTACTCCTTCAGCACCACCACCCAATAACTCCTCACTTAATATTAGTGGGGGCCAATACATTTTAAGGAGTCTTTACAAACTGTATTTCAATTGTATCATAATAGCTGGTGTTCGGATAGCAAAACATTTTATTTAAAAACTGTTTAGACAGTTTTGCGATTAGAATTAACGAGCAAGGTCTTCAGACTGAGGAAGTACGCAATACTTTAGAGATTTTCTTCAAAACAATTCTAGCATCCAAGCCAAGCATATGCAAAGGAAACATAGGTTGTTTTGATTTTTAGCCTCATGAGAATTATCGATAACTATATGTGTGAAAGCTAAGAATACAGAATTGTTTTAACTTTTCTGTTCAGTAAGGTTTGGCGAGTCAACATAAGTAGTTTAATGCTAAAAGAATGCTTCCAAGTTGTAAAAACTTTCTTTTGAAAAAGTAAATGCGATCGCAATGTGCATTGATCACGCATTTTGCGGTCACAGTGAGGAAGGACTTCGTGCAGTTATTGACAGTTTTCGTACTCATTTTACTCTTCTCGAAAACTTTAAAACGACACAGAAATGTGCACACAGAATAGAACAATGGTGCTGAGTCCTTAAGCCTTGAAAACAATGCAGAAATATTGATTCGTTGTAGTTTTAAACTCGTTGACTTTTTCTTTCGACTATAGATCTGAGCTTACGTTCATTTAAAATATAAAATTAAAGACAAACGACCATCGTTTTTATTGCAATTTTGCTGATTGCGATGAAGTAGAATACTTTTGTCTTTAATGGTGAAGTTTATTTCTGGTTAAATGAAAAAATTATCGTATTTAAAGCGAAGAAAATCCTCACCTCAAACATACTCCAGATTGCAAAATAAATTTTGCTATTGCAGTAAATTTTGTATTAGAGAGCTAGATCAAGGATGTTAAATAATGAGAGGAGATAAACCTCCACCTTTTCATGACAAGTGCAGAGCACTAACGCATTCGGTATGGGTGCATTCGATATGCTTCTGCAGAAGTCATTACAGAATGTCAAATCTTTCAAAAGGACAATGGCCGCTAAGAATCGCTGCTGTGCGATGGATAGCCAGATTTTCTTACTTTCTGATTGCAAACTTGCACATTTTTCACATACATAATTCATCATTACAACCCTTCAGTCAGGATTACGACCTAGTTTCTCACACAACTTATCCTGTGTGTGTTAATTTTATACATCAGTGGCGGGACCTACAGTTTAAAGTCGACTCCGAACGACAGATTTTTGAGAAACTTTTTCATGACAGGTTTATTTACTCTCAGAGTTTTTGCCAGAAATCTGCTGAGAGGAAGTCGCCGAAGAAATATTTTTTTTCTTATTTCGTTTTGATGTCTGGCCTGGGGCTCGCACCCTGGCTTTACGTCTTTCTAATAAGCCAACACACTACCGACTAGACTACGGCGAGAAACTTTTTCATGACAATTTTATTTACTCGAAGTCGAAGAAGAAGGAAGTTGCCGAATAAATATTTTTTATTGTTTTTTGTTAGCCATGGCCTAACGTCTAATAAGTTAACACACAACCTACTAGGCCACGGCGACTTCATTCTGCTGTTATCAATCACATTCCATTTAATTTTTGAGAACATATTGGGGACGGCTATTTTCGCGTTATGTGGTGTCGTGCATAAGACAATACCACTATCACCAACATATAAAACGTTTACAATGTACGAGCATATCTGTTCCAAGGACATTATTTCGTTGTGTTTTAATAGGCCACAACATTTCGACTTTCATGGCGAACAGCATTTTGTTGTGTACTCGCAACAGTATGATTAGGTGCATGAAATTTATTGATCTTTACATTTATCCCCGTTATTGAAACGCATGATAAATGGTGTTTGAAATTAAAATTATTAAAAATTTTACTGCCTGTGCAGGTTTAGTGCTTTATGTTTTCCGGATATTTTTTGATTATAAGTTCCAAAAATAAGGCATTTGAGATTGAAATGTTAAACTATATGTTAATAAAGTCTTTGATATATAAAATAATTGTTTTTAAACATAATTTAATGCAGGAAATTAACATTTTTTTCTTTTTCATTTTGCAATCCATTAGGCATTGCGGCTTTAATTGAGTCTCATAGGATATTAGTTAAGGATGCCAAAAGAGCTTAAAGTTTTATTTTTAATGATAAACAAAGATACTTATTTTATATCATCTTTCCTTTCCTTAATCTTTTTTTTATTTTTACTTGGCAGACATTATCGTTATGAGCAAACATTGGCTGGCCTATTGTGGAAGATTGAAATGAAGGATGTGACCATAATCAATGTTGACAATAATTGTGAATATAATAACTTTAAAAATAAAAATATTGTAAGTCTCTACTCAAAGTATACATCATACAAAAGAAAAAATGCGTATAAATATATTTCATAATAAATTTAAAAAAACAAATAATTTCCTGTGTATTAACTATACTAATCCCAGAACACTTTAAGCTACTTACGTCTCATATTACTAACAACACTCAGGCACTTTTTCACATCACTTGTATCATCACTTCCTTACTTTTTACTCACTTTATATTTGAATTGTTTTCTTATTTCCTTGCATTTTCATTTCCTATATTCCACCACCATAATATACCCTGGCTAAGTATCAAATATGCCGCCAAAGTATTTTGACTGGAGGCGATACAAATAAAAAGGCTTTTACGAATATAGGTTTGTTGTTTCCGTTGTTGTATGCCGTATTAATAATTCAGTTGCTATGTACCTTATGTTCCATTTCTTTTATATTTCATACCAAGAATGTTTAATAATTCTTTATAAATTGTTATTTAACTTTCTATTATTGTTTTACATTCAAGTAGTTACGGATGGTAATGTTTTATAACTTTTCATTTCAATTTAAGGTCTGTATCGTGGCAACATAGTGGCCATGAAGAAAGTTTATAAAAAGACTGTCGATATAACACGTTCAATACGCAAGGAACTAAAACAAATGCGTGAGGTAAGCAATGTATCATGAAGATTATTGTCATTTCCTAGTAAATATTTCTCCTTTTATTTTAACAGGTAATATTAAGAAAAATACTTTTCAATGTTCAATTCCGCAAGGATAGAAATTAAAGGAATATATGTATACACGATAATTTAAATTTTATATAAACTCACAAGAAAACTGTAGTAAATGTAGAAAATTAAGGCTTTTTACAATATTTTTTTAGATCAAGACTTACGAGATGAGTCCTATTCTTGCAGTATATTGTTTTGGAATACCATAAAGATAGTTTGGGGAAAAAGGAAAGAGGGGATAGTTGTCGACAATTTTTTTTCCTTTCTCGAGAATCGCTTTCAATCAATCATATATATAAAGTCAGACAACCAATTAGCAAACAAAAACTCCCATGGTCTCTGGTGGAAATCGAATCCACGATCTTGGCACACTACCAACTAGACTATCAGGACATACTCATACATACATAACTTAATTGGTCATTACTGTCCTTCAGTGAGGATTACGATCATCCATGTTGTGTGTGTTAATTTTATACATGAGTAGCGGGAGCTACAGTTTAAAGCCGATTACCAACGACAGATTTTTGAGAAACTTTTTATGGCAATTTTATTTATTCACAGAGTTTTTGCCAGAAATCTGCTGAGGCAGAGTACGAGGTGTGATCAAAAAATAACCGTTATTTTCAAATTTCGTGAGTTACGTATGTTCGTTTTTGGCATTTTTCTTGTCTGTTATGTTGGCACATATATGTGTTATATATGTTGACAATATCAGCCATTTTGTATTGTCAGTTTGTTTTCGACAGATTCGTAGCCGAAGAAATATTTTTTTTTCGTTTTGTTGGAGATGTCTGACCAACACACTACCTACAACACTACGGCCACTATCAGGACAGCTTATAGAAATTCTTGTCTATATTGATAATATCGCGTCACCTTCTTATGAATTTTTTGGCCACGAAACTATTCTCAATATTTCATTAGTAGTAAGCACTTAATGTCAGGACTTGATTTTTAGGCGAATGAAAACTAATCAAACGCTTGGCTTATCAGGCAACTTACTGATACTGTGAAGTATTGTGAATTCGCCGTAGTCTAGTAATTAGTGTGTTGGCTTATTAGACGTGAGTTCAACGGTTCAAAACCCAGATCATACATCAAAACGAAAATATGAAAAAATATTTCTTTGGCGACTTCCTCTCAGCAGATTTCTGGCAAAAACTCTGCGAGTAAATGAAAATCGCCATGAAAAGTTTCTCAAAAATCTGTCGTTCGGAGTCGACTTTCAACTGCAGGTCCCGCCACTCATGTATAAAATGAACACACACAAATTTAGTGGTGTGAGAAGCTAGGCCGTAATCCTGACTGAAAGGTTGTAATAGCCAATTATGTATGTATGTATGTGAAGTATTGTCGGACGTTTCTAATTCGTTTGTAATAAACCATAGTTTCGACATAGAAAACAGAAATTTCCCAATCTGTAAACCAAGCTTAATCACTGATTATGTCGTCACTTTGTGATTAATCAAAACGGTTTTCACTCGAAATTACGCTTCATCAGTGATTTGTTATAAAAATATGGTTCACGATATTTCTTTCTACTTAAGAATCGTGGCAACTATATTACAAGAAAGAGGATTTAGATTTAACACGAGCTTATTCAAGTTTGTAACGGTTGGTTTTTTAACCGTTTGGTTACTTTTTAACACAAAGAACGCGTTAAAATAAATGTAACATTTAGTTAAGATTTATTATTCGATTAAATATTGAGCGCGGCTAGTTAGTATGTGATCTGGTATATTGTATGTCTGTTATCTCACTAATGGCAGCTACAATGTTGATTTCCTTTATATACACCGGAAAAACTAAGAGTTTCCTGCATTCTTATTTCTAGATAAGACACGAGAACATCATTAACTTTATAGGCGTATCCATTGATCATGGTTCTGTGATCATTTTCACCACTTACTGTGCCCGCGGCAGTTTGGAGGATGTTCTGGCAAATGATGATCTACATTTGGATCACATGTTTGTGTCATCATTGGTTAGCGATATATTAAAGGGTGTCACCTATTTACACGATTCCGATATTATATCACATGGAAATTTAAGATCCAGCAATTGTTTAATCGATTCACGTTGGGTGTGTCAAATTTCAGATTTTGGTTTGCATGAATTCAAGGCTGGCCAAGAAGAGCCACAAAAGTAAGTAAACAAAACCAATTAAAAAAAAGAAAAAACAACAACACAACAAATAAAAATTGTCTGTGGATTTACATATGTTTACATATCTTTTGCCATTTTCGTTTGTATGAATACATAAACAAACAAAAAATTTATTTTTATTACAGCCATATTTCTTATATTTATTCTGGGAATGTTTTTGTTTTTGTTTCCTTTTTTTTCAATTATTCCTGCGTAATTTAAATATGTATTTATTTTGTTTTTCCATTCTATTTGATCAATCGATTGTAATTGTTAATTGCTATTGTTTCATTGATGAAATTATAATCTTATGCTACTCTGGCTCTGCTCTGATGATACTTTATTGCATTCCAATGTGTGTTTTGTCTGAAAGGCAAGAGTTGGAATTGAAACGTGCTCTATGGAGAGCACCAGAGATTTTAAGAGATCCCTCTACTCCTGCACGCGGCACCCAAAAAGGCGATGTCTATTCATTTGGCATCGTTCTGTATGAAATAATTGGCCGAAAGGGACCATGGGGTGATACAACATACACACGCGATGGTAAGTCAATTATAAGTTCATTATATTGCCAGTATTATGATTAAGTCTACTTTGAGCAGCATAATAATAAAAAGGATTTGATGTTTTGCATTGTTTTTGATGACAACCCAAATCGTCTAGGGATCTCGGACGATTTAAATTATTTCAAAATAAAATATTTTTTTCTTTTTTACTAAAAATATCAAAAATTCTTAAAAGATTCGTAAGACTTCTGCTCATCGATTAGTATGAGAAAATGTATAAATACTTATCAACGACAGTTTAGATTACAGATATGAAAATTTTATCGTATGAATGTTCACATACATATATCAATAGAAATCGATACAATCGATTTGTAAACCTTAAATTTTGAGGTCTATGAATACTTACTTAGATGACCCAACACTAAGTTACTCGTTCATTAAAAGAACGACAATTTTCTGTAAATAGGTAGGTAGCTGCGTTGAAACGAGGGTTCTACCATCTAAATAAACATTTTCTAGTCGATAGCTATTTAGATTTGTTAATTATCATGTCTCCCTTTCTCCCTCCTGAGTGCTCAAGAACACTTTGTCTCAGGTACCGAAGAATGACAGAGAATATGTTCTGTGTCGCCTTTGCTTCCTCGTCATACAGTCTCTGCAGAAGTCTTTGGTACTCCTAGCGTTCAGACTTGTGTAACCAGAGGTCAGTGCTGCGTTATAACAGCCAGTGGTTCTTTTCGATAAATCCATATCGGGTCAGATCTGTCTAATCTCTCTTCATTACTACAACTTTGCAGTTGCATAAAGTATGTAAAGACATGAGGCCACAGTTCAAACCCCAGGTTAGACATTTCCAACAAAAACGAAATACGAAAAAATATTTCTTTGGCGACTTCCTCTCAGCAGATTTCTGGCAAAAACTGTGAGAGTAAATAAGAGTGACATGAAAAATCAACAAATCTGTCGTTAGGAGTCGACATTAAACTATAGCTTTCGCTACTTATGTATAAAATTAACACTCTTACTATAAGTGGTGTGAGAAATTTGGTCGTAATCCAATATTATTGAATAAACTTGGTCGCCGCGGTCTAGTAGGTAGTGTGTTGCCTTATTAGACGTGAGGCATCGGTTCAAACCCCAGGTCAGCCATGTCGAACTAAACGAAATATGACAAAATATTTCCTCGGCGATTTCCTCTCAGCAAATTTCTGGCAAAAACTCTGAGAGTAAATAAAATTGCCATGAATATTTTCTCTAAAATCTGTCGTTCGCTGTTGGCTTTAAACTGTAGGTCGCGCCACTCATGTATAAAATTAACGCATACAACAAAAGTGGTGTGAGAAACGAGGTCGTAATCCTGACTAAAGGGTTGTAATGACCAATTATGTATGTATGTATGTATGTATTGATATATTGGCCGCTTGACTGTCAACATATATGCGTACATCCCCATTCTGATACCGAACTCACATAGTGGAAGTTTTTTTGGAAATTATTTCCGCCTGAATAGCATTACTACAACCGCGTAGTTTAGATTGAAATCGAGTTCACGCATCATGTTGGCAGTAGTCAATATGTACATCAACCATAACCAGGATTTCTGCAGGGTTATAGCGTGATTGCGTTCGCTGCTATTGGTTTCGCTGCCAGTTGATGTTAGTAAACAAGTCCATAAATATTAGAACTCTAAGAGCACCTGTTATTATGATTGCCACTCTAGTTATAGGTTACGTTTAATTGCAAAGCCATAGCAAGAATAAAGGGATAAGAATTGAAGGACTTTGTATCCAGAATGTATTCCTTGTAGTATGGGAACTTCTCAATGTAACTAACTAGTTAGCGTAGCGCAGTTTCGATAGTGCAAGGGATGATATACCATAGACGTCAATGACTAAGATGCATGAGAGGTCTTAGGTAGAAATGGAGATAGGCTAATGGGACTAAAATCTTTAACTTTATTGTGGAATGTTTTATCTCTCTTTCTTGTAAAGTTGCCAGTTCAATGGAAGCATAACTATGGTAATTTTTATCAAAAACCACAGCATAAGGATAACTATCTTCATATGTAACTCTGCTGACATGATATCATCAGGAATCGGAGATTTGAAAAGCTTTTAACTGTTTTGTGTTAAACAAGTCTGAATAGAAATTCGTAAATGTTTTTAAAAAGATCTTGAATATTAGGAATATTGAAACTGTGGTTGTTGTTAAAATATTCGTTTGCAAGGCATATTGATGCCATTATTCGTGGAATATTACATCGTTCAAATACCCGGTTACGGCTTTTCTGAAAAGAGCGTATTTGAAATGTCCAACTCTTCATGAGTCTGACGCATAAGACAGATTGAATATGACCGCTGACATAAGTTATGTTGGTTTTATGAACGGCTATGATATGTCGCTCATTCGCATATACTTACGACTTAAGAAAATCCCACAATAAGAAGTCTAACGTGGTCAAATCGTACGATTTCTGTGGCCAGTTCATATTACCCTTACGCGAGATAACCAAACCCTCAAATCGTTCGTGAAAAACATATAATGTGACTTGAGATGTATCACGCGTAACGCCGTCCTGGTGATACTACATGTCGATTTAAGCCAAAAGAGGTCAGTAATCAACGACCTATAGTAGTCAGTATTGGCAGTGATGGCCTGACGTATGTCGTTCTTAAAGAAACGTAGATAAATAACGCCACCAGCTTAAAATTCTCAGCAAGCTGTGACTTTTTCGGGATGTATTGAATTTTATTGGATCTCATGTGAATTGGTATCGGCGTAAATTTAACAATTTTGTTTGTTCACGTTGCTATTCATCCAGAAATAGACCACATCGTGAAGATGATTTTTCGATGAATATTATAGTCAGTTGCCATAGCCCATTCCGCGGACACAAGTCACTGCCTATGGCAGTTTACGGTGATTTGGCGATACAATCTGAATGAACGGCAACTAATTTGACAAATGTGGCATTAATAAGATAGCCATCCCTTTTGGAAGACCTGATACAGTCATACATACCTAAAATAAATAATTGGTCATTACAACCCTTCAGACAGGATTACGACCTAGCTTCTCACACCACTTATGTTATGTGTGTTAATTTTATACATGAGTGGCGAGACTTACAGTTTAAAGTCGATTCAGAACGACAGATTTTTGAGAAACTTTTCATGGGAATTTTATTTACTCTCAGAGTTTTTGCCAGAAATCTGCTGAGAGAAGTAGCCGAAGAATGTTTTTTCAAATTTTCGTTTTGGTGTCTGACCTTATGTCTAATAATCCAACACACTTTTCAAAAATATTGTTTAAAGCTGGGATTCTGCCGTCTATATCGTGATGTTTTACTTTAAGAGTCTCTGGTGTAAATTAGGGGGATATCGTATCCAAATCGAATCCGTATGTAGCTTACGTCAATTCAAGAGTTTATATGAGAATGCTTATGTAAGTTAAATTAAGTACAGTTTTTACTTGTAACAATAATATTTTATTTAACAATTTTTATTATAGCGATCTTACTCGCTTAAGCTGTACTTAACAATTGATTAAATAAATCCAAAAACTAAGCATATTACGAGCTTCATACTCGAGTGTTATTGTTGTATGTAATTATGTCGCCAATTCGGCTTAAAATTTGTTGGTAGCGATGTAATTGCGTATTTGAACAATTATGCTTTCGCAATGAGAAAAGCTCTGTTACAGCAGTTCAAAGCTTTGCTGTTGCTATGTTCTTTTATCAAAGATTATGATAATAAGGAAAATAGAATGATCAATAGAAGTATGTATGCATGATTGTAGCACAGCATCTTAACATACGCAACCAAGCGAACATTTAAGTCATAATTTGTATTAACGCAGCTTGGCGACAGATAAATGTATGAAACAAAAAGTGGTTATTTTATTTACTGTGTTAACTTGTGTTTTTTATAGAGGTATAGAACTTTAAGTTAGCATTACTTTTCAAGATGGCGACCGATTTAACAGCTGAAAAGTGATTTGCTCTCAGTTTGGTTTGGCAATTCATCATGAATAGACTCACGCCTGAACAACGCTTGCAAATAGTGCAATTTTATTTCGAAAATAATGGTTCTGTGCGGAAAACGTATCGCGCACTACGTCCATTTTATCGTCGACAAAATCGTTCATCAGAGCAGTTAATTCGATTAACCATGGAACGTTTTCGCACCACGCTTACTCTTATTGATAACTCGCATCCCCAGAGACGCTGTACGATGCGTACAGAAGAAGCTATTGCTGCTGTAGAGCGTAGCATTGAGGAAGACCCGAATGAGTCCATCCGCCATCGAGCACAGGAATTGGATCTGTGTCCATCCACTTTATGGAAGATTTTGCGGAAGGATCTTGGTTTGCGTGCTTACAAAATCCAACTCGTGCAAGATTTGAAGCCAAACGATCATCAAGTAAGGCGTAGATTCGTCGAATGGGCCCAAAACGAGATTACTGTTGTTCCCGATTTTCATAAGCGAATTTTGTTTAGCGATGAAGCGCACTTCTGGTTGAATGGCTACGTCAACAAACAAAACTGCCGCATTTGGAGTGAAGGTAATCCTCAAGTGTATGTGGAAACACCGTTACATCCAGAAAAACTGACTGTTTGGTGCGCTTTATGGGCTGGTGGAATCATTGGTACGTAGTTTTTCAAAAATGATGGTGGCCAGAACGTTACAGTCAATGGTGATCGGTATAGAGCCATGTTAGTAGTATGTTTATGTACCTTCGGGGGCACTTATTCCATACAAATTTAGGAGCATGCATATCTGTAAAAGAGTAAGAACATTGCAGCATTGTGAAATGAATTGTGTGCGATCGGTCTTTAGGTTTGTAACATGTATTATGAAAAGGTATTGCTTTTTAATGTGTATGTATGTGTGTGTGTGTGTTAAAATTTGTGAGAATGCATATCTGGAAAAGAATTAAATCATTTTAATTTTTCCATACAAATTTGGAATCATACCTGCTTTTTCTTGTTCATTTTATTTGTATTGCTTTTCAAACGAATGGTTGGACGGACAGAATGAGTGCGTGCACGTTTCCTCATTTACATCCCAGAGTATAAGTAGACTGTGAAAATGTATATACGTATGCATGAATGATTGGACGGACAGAATGAGTGTGTGCGTAACATGTAATGCGTATGATCGTTTTTTTAATAGTAAATTCTTACCACGTATTATCATACTCAATGCTGAAAAAATAGAAAAGGGATCTGCACCAATATAGTTGTTGTGTGTTTTTTATTTTTTGTATATTTAATTAGAAGGATGTTTAATTTTAAATGTGATAAGAAAGGGTAGGTTGGTTGTGCGGTTGTTTTTTATTTTTTGTGTGATTTAATTAGAAGGATCTGTAATTTTAAGATGATAACAAATTCTTGGCACGTATTATCATTCCCAATACTTTTTTATTCATCAAGGGGAAATTATATGAATTTTCTCTTGAATAAGCAGATGTATCGAAATGTGTTGGAATATCATTTCTAATATCATCATACATATCATTTGTTTTGACATCATATATAAATGAATCGGTATCCATATAACAGAGATTAATATTATCAAGATATTTTGTCTTCATATAATCGTAATGAAAGTTATACATTTTCAATTTTGATAATTTTTTCATATTAATTTTGATCTGCTTTGTATCTGTTCCCGATCTGCTTTATATCTGGACACGATCTGCTATGTATCTGATCACGATCTGCTTCGTATCTGCTCACGATCTACTTGGTATCTGGTCACGATCTGCTTCGTATCTGTTCCCGATCTGCTTTATATCTGGACACGATCTGCTATGTATCTGATCACGATCTGCTTCGTATCTGCTCACGATCTACTTGGTATCTGGTCACGATCTGCTTCGTATCTGCTCACGATCTGCTTTATGTCGGGTCACGATCTGCTTTGTATCTGCTCACGATCTGATTTATACCTGATCACGATCTGCTTGATGTCTTATGTCTATATCTTTTGAATTTGGGTACGCTATATCGTGCTTTCTACAAGCTGCATCCAATAAATTTATTCCTTTGCCTCCTCTTGCTAATCGTTTTTGAAGTTTTGTATCAGGCCCACAAAACTGATAACCAGGTGGATGTAATTCAACATATAATTTGTTTATTAAGTTGTCTACAAATCTTCTTCCAATCTTACACTGATTAGGTGTTTTTCTTTTGACTGTAGTTTATAACCATTTTTTTTCATTACTTTCATACCTCTTCGCATGAAACACTACACCAGCTATACCTGCTATACCAGCTATATCAGCTATACCAGCTATACTAGTAAGCTGTACTAGCTATACTAGCAAGCTATACAATCTGTACTAGCTATACTAGCAAGCTGTACTAGCTATACTAGCAAGCTATACAATCTGTACTAGCTATACTAGCAAGCTGTACAATCTGTACTAGCTATACTAGCAAGCTGTACTAGCTATACTAGCAAGCTATACAATCTGTACTAGCTATACTAGCAAGCTGTACTAGCTATACTAGCAAGCTATACAATCTGTACTAGCTATACTAGCAAGCTGTACTAGCTATACTAGCAAGCTATACAATCTGTACTAGCTATACTAGCAAGCTATACAATCTGTACTAGCTATACTAGCAAGCTGTACAATCTGTACTAGCTATACTAGCAAGCTGTACTAGCTATACTAGCAAGCTGTACAATCTGTACTAGCTATACTAGCAAGCTGTACTAGCTATACTAGCAAGCTATACAATCTGTACTAGCTATACTAGCAAGCTGTAGTAGCTATACCAGCTATATCAGCTATACCTGCTATACCTGCTATACCAGCTATATCAGCTATACCTGCTATACCTGCTATACCAGCTATATCAGCTATATCAGCTATACCAGCTATACCAGCTATACCTGCTATATCAGCTATACCAGCTATACCTGCTATATCAGCTATACCAGCTATACAAGCTATACCTGCTATACCTGCTATACCAGCTATACCTGCTATACCTGCTATACCAGCTATACCTGCTATACCTGCTATACCAGCTATACCTGCTATACCTGCTATACCAGCTATACCTGCTATACCTGCTATACCTGCTATACCAGCTATATCAGCTATATCAGCTATACCAGCTATACCAGCTATACCAGCTATACCAGCTATACCAGCTATACCAGCTATACCAGCTATACCAGCTATACCAGCTATACCAGCTATACCTGCTATACCTGCTATACCTGCTATACCAGCTATACCAGCTATATCAGCTATACCTGCTATACCTGCTATACCTGGTATAGCTGGTATACCTGGTATATAGCAGGTATATAGCTGATATAGCTATACCAGGTATAGCTGATATAGCAGGTATAGCAGGTATAGCAGGTATAGCTGGTATAGCTGATATAGCTGATATAGCTGGTATAGCAGGTATAGCAGGTATAGCAGGTATAGCAGGTATAGCTGGTATAGCAGGTATAGCAGGTATAGCTGGTATAGCAGGTATAGCAGGTATAGCTGGTATAGCAGGTATAGCAGGTATAGCTGGTATAGCTGGTATAGCTGATATAGCAGGTATAGCTGGTATAGCTGGTATAGCTGATATAGCTGGTATAGCAGGTATAGCAGGTATAGCTGATATAGCTGGTATAGCAGGTATAGCAGGTATAGCTGATATAGCTGATATAGCTAGTACAGCTTGCTAGTATAGCTAGTACAGATTGTATAGCTTGCTAGTATAGCTAGTACAGCTTGCTAGTATAGCTAGTACAGATTGTATAGCTTGCTAGTATAGCTAGTACAGCTTGCTAGTATAGCTAGTACAGATTGTACAGCTTGCTAGTATAGCTAGTACAGATTGTATAGCTTGCTAGTATAGCTAGTACAGATTGTATAGCTTGCTAGTATAGCTAGTACAGCTTGCTAGTATAGCTAGTACAGCTTGCTAGTATAGCTGGTATAGCTGATATAGCTGGTATAGCAGGTATAGCTGGTGTAGTGTTTCATGCGAAGAGGTATGAAAGTAATGAAAAAAAATGGTTATAAACTACAGTCAAAAAAAAAACACCTAATCAGTGTAAGATTGGAAGAAGATTTGTAGACAACTTAATAAACAAATTATATGTTGAATTACATCCACCTGGTTATCAGTTTTGTGGGCCTGATACAAAACTTCAAAAACGATTAGCAAGAGGAGGCAAAGGAATAAATTTATTGGATGCAGCTTGTAGAAAGCACGATATAGCGTACCCAAATTCAAAAGATATAGACATAAGACATCAAGCAGATCGTGATCAGGTATAAATCAGATCGTGAGCAGATACAAAGCAGATCGTGACCCGACATAAAGCAGATCGTGAGCAGATACGAAGCAGATCGTGACCAGATACCAAGTAGATCGTGAGCAGATACGAAGCAGATCGTGATCAGATACATAGCAGATCGTGTCCAGATATAAAGCAGATCGGGAACAGATACAAAGCAGATCAAAATTAATATGAAAAAATTATCAAAATTGAAAATGTATAACTTTCATTACGATTATATGAAGACAAAATATCTTGATAATATTAATCTCTGTTATATGGATACCGATTCATTTATATATGATGTGAAAACAAATGATATGTATGATGATATTAGAAATGATATTCCAACACATTTCGATACATCTGCTTATTCAAGAGAAAATTCATATAATTTCCCCTTGATGAATAAAAAAGTATTGGGAATGATAATACGTGCCAAGAATTTGTTATCATCTTAAAATTACAGATCCTTCTAATTAAATCACACAAAAAATAAAAAACAACCGCACAACCAACCTACCCTTTCTTATCACATTTAAAATTAAACATCCTTCTAATTAAATATACAAAAAATAAAAAACACACAACAACTATATTGGTGCAGATCCCTTTTCTATTTTTTCAGCATTGAGTATGATAATACGTGGTAAGAATTTACTATTAAAAAACGATCATACGCATTACATGTTACGCACACACTCATTCTGTCCGTCCAATCATTCATGCATACGTATATACATTTTCACAGTCTACTTATACTCTGGGATGTAAATGAGGAAACGTGCACGCACTCATTCTGTCCGTCCAACCATTCGTTTGAAAAGCAATACAAATAAAATGAACAAGAAAAAGCAGGTATGATTCCAAATTTGTATGGAAAAATTAAAAATTAAAATGATTTAATTCTTTTCCAGATATGCATTCTCACAAATTTTAACACACACACACATACATACACATTAAAAAGCAATACCTTTTCATAATACATGTTACAAACCTAAAGACCGATCGCACACAATTCATTTCACAATGCTGCAATGTTCTTACTCTTTTACAGATATGCATGCTCCTAAATTTGTATGGAATAAGTGCCCCCGAAGGTACATAAACATACTACTACTCATGTTTACTAACTTTTTCATTCCTGAATTGAATAACCATGATGTCCAGGAGATGTGGTTTCAACAAGACGGCGCAACATGTCACACAGCTCGTGCCACAATAGATTTATTGAAAGACACGTTTGGTGACCGCCTAATTTCACGTTTTGAACCTGTGAATTGGCCTCCAAGATCTTGTGATTTAACACCGCTAGACTACTTTCTGTGGGGCTATGTAAAGTCATTGATCTATGCGGTAAAGCCACAAACGCTTGACCATTTGGAAGACAACATTCGCCGTATTATTGCCGATATACGGCCACAAATGTTGGAAAAAGTCATCGAAAATTGGACGTCCAGATTGGACTACATCCGCGCCAGCCGTGGCGGTCATATGCCAGAAATCATATTTAAAATGTAATGCCACAAGATTATTTTTCGGATAAATAAAATTCATGTCAGTCGAATAATCCATCGTTGTTTTATTGCAACTTAAAGTTCTATACCTCTGTAAAAAACACCCTTTATATTATGGACCACAAATTAATAAGTTTTTTTAAAATGGCAGTGTGAGAATGCAATTATAAGTGGAATAATACAAAAAAAGGAAAATATTAGCAACAAAACAATACTAGGTCTAGGCATTAATTTAAATTATTTTTTCTAAAGAAAAATCTATGTTAAGACATTTCTTCAAAGAAAACAAAGCTAACCGGAAAGCTTAAAAATTGTTTGCTTTAGCATTCCCTAGAATTTTAGGATCAATCAGATTGAAAATTATTGTGAAACAATGGAATTTAATGCATTTACCCAATAACTATAAATTATAAACATTTCTCCTATGGTTTCCATAACGATATATTTCTTCTTGTTTTGTTTTGTTTTGTATCACATTTCTTTAGCAATAATTGATTTTTTTTTATTTGTCTTTACAAACTTGGACACAGAAATAATCACATTTGTTAAAAAACCAGAACTGTTACATCACGGTGTCTTCCGTCCATCACTATCGCAATTGGATATACCCGAATATGTGCGCCAATGTTTGCGGTCATGTTGGGAAGAAGATCCCGAACTGAGGCCAGATATACGATTAGTACGTATGAAACTAAAAGAACTACAGGCTGGATTGTAAGTATAATTAAAATGTAAATGTGTTTCATAATGATTTTCAATTAAATTAGTAATCATATATCGAGCCATAACCGCAAAAATATCTCAAGCGACATATTTTTCAAATATCGTTTTTTGTAACAAATAAATTCATTGGAATCATTTGCATCATCACTAAAAATTTCAGGTTCACACTCTATACCGTTATGAATTTATAACAGAAAAAGGTTTAATTTTCTAACTTAATTTGCACAAGAAATAAATAATAAAAACCTTCCCCTGTAAAATTTCGTCATTACAATTATTCAGTCAGGATTACTACCTAGTTTCTCACATCACTTATGTAGTGTGTGTTAATTTTATACATGAGTGGCGGGACCTACAGTTTAAAGTCGACCCCGAACAACAGATTTTTGAAAAACTTATCATGGCAATGTTTATTTACTCTCAGAGTTTTTGCCAGAAATCTGCTATATTTTGTTTTGATGTCTGGCCTGGGGCTCGAACCCTGGCTTTACGTCTGATAAGCCAACCACTACCTACTAGACTACGGCGACATCTAGTTTGGGTAAATTGAATCTAAATAGGCATGCCTTTGAATAACCTGGAATAAAACGAAACCATGGATAATGGAGAAACCCGAGGACTTAAAGGAATATAGGAAACAGATATATATGATCAAGATCACTTCGTTCAAGGATTTATATTTGAAAAATTCAGAAATAACTTGGAACTAAATATAATTGAATTTTTTCTCTATGATTTCCACTGATATTCAATGTAGTGTAGTTCTTAATGTTTTCTTTACTTAACTATATTTTTTTTCTGTCTTTCCTTCTTTCTTTTTTACTTTCATTTTAAGGAAACCGAACATTTTTGATAATATGCTGTCCATTATGGAAAAGTATGCATACAATTTGGAAGGACTTGTACAGGAACGGACAACACAACTGTATGAGGAAAAAAGAAAAACTGATATGCTACTGAATCAAATGCTGCCAAGGTGACCAGGCCAATAATACTTATTATTAAAATTTTTAACATAAAACGATGATAACTTCATTTCAAAGCAATGAAAAAAGAAAAAGAAATTACAAAACAAAATTGCTTTGAAAAAATTGTCAACAATTTTTAAATGCTTTAATTGGAATGAAATGTGTTGCGATTTCTTTTTCTTTTTTCTGTCTTCCATTCCCTGTACATTTTAAAGTATTTTCTTTTGGTTCGTTATAGATCTGTGGCAGAATCTTTAAAACGGGGCGAACCTGTTGAAGCTGAATGTTTCGATTGTGTGACAATTTTATTCAGTGACATTGTGGGGTTTACCGAATTGTGCAGCACGAGTACACCATTTGAGGTGGTGGAAATGTTAAATGATTTGTACACGTGCTGTGATTCCATTATTAGCAATTACGATGTTTACAAGGTAAAACAATTATCCTTTGTTTAAATAGGAAAGATACTATTTTTTAAAAAGGAAATCTAAGAATTTGAGATAGAAAAATGATAATGTATGTGAATGACTTTATTAAGATGAAACGTGATTGTCATACTTGTATCTGATACAGTAAAATTCATAAATAATGTATCGTTTAAAATTATGCAACCTATGAATCTACTAACATAGAATCAAGGGCATATGTACACATTTTCATACGTTATACATCATACATATCATTCACTACAACCCTTCAGTTAGAATTACGACCTGGCTACCTACAACACTCATGTTGTGTATGTTAATTTTATACATACATGAGTAGCGGGAGTCAATTCCGAACGACAGATTTTTTATTTTTAAATTTAAATTAACTTTAAATTTTTTAAATATTCCCGGGAAATACGGGAAATTTTAAATTAACTATTTTTAAATTTTCAAATTATTCAAATTATTCCTCCATGCCGTGAATCATTGAAAATTTCAAGTTTCTTAGAAACTGAAACACTGCCGGCACAAGTTTCAAAATTGGCAGCCTTAGACAGTCTACGTACGATAACAAGAAGCTCATTCATCCGAGATAGTTTTTCTAGACTGAATATGCCATTACCAAAAAATGAAACCGACGTAAAAAAATTTAATTTTGATATGTTACAAAAATGTAGCAGACAGCATTATAAAAGAAATTTAAAAAAATGGAAGATTTTCGTTAGTATTAGATGAATGGACAAACGTTTCACAACGAAGATTTCTAAATATATGTTTACACGGTAATGGATCATTTTACAATTTGGGATCAGGACCTATAACAGGAAGCTGTAATGCAGATAATATAAGAATGTTGGTGGAAAAACGTCTAGAAGATTTCAATTTGTGTTTTGAAAGTCACATTGTGGCAAATATATGGGACGAACCCAATGTGATGAAACGGTTTGTGGCAGATAGTCCAGTAGAAGGCATTTTTTGCTGGAATCATGCCTTTCATTTGGCCGTATTAGAAGCTATTTACATTAAAAAATCAAGTTGTACTTATTCTGAAAGTGAATCTGATTATAGTGATGATGGGGTAGAAATGGAAATGTTGTTGGTATGTTTATTATTTGAACCTTTTTCAAAAAACAAAGTCATCAAAAATTTATAAAACCAATTTTGACACATTTAGTTTTATAAACAAGGATAAAGTAATTACCTAGACTAGTAAATATTTAGTCAATAAACTAGTTCATAAAAAGGTCAATAGACTAGTAGTAGATTACTCTGTAGACTTGTCAATAGGCTGGTCTGTAGACTAGTCAATAGACAGGTCTGTAAACTAGTCTACAGAAAGTTAGAAAACGCCATTAATGGGGCTAAAGAAAAGACAAGAAATCTGAAATTAAAAACAGACAACTTATTTAAAAGAGAGCTAGCTTTATTTGAATCTGAGGCGGTCTGATTCCTCTCAGTTGAAAAGGTAGTTTCTGTTTCATTCCTTAAAATTTATACAGAGTTAACAAAAATAACAAAAAAAAAGATACTAATACAAACAGAACCATAAATTTCGACATATTTTTTAATGCATTGTTGACGATTTACGAAGTAGAATGTCTGATGAGTTATTAAATGCACTAATAACTTTAAAAACTCATTTTTTGAAAACTTAGTTCTTCGAAAATTTTTTATATTTTTATTTTTAAATAATGTTTTTACTTAATTCTTAATAATAACTTATCTCAAAATGTTATCATTAATCTGTTTATTTTTGTTTATACAGAATGAATTTAAATGTTAATAAAATAACATTTTAATAAAAAACTTAAGTATTTTACTAGTATTGTGATTATTGAATCCGGGAAATGACAAAGTCCGGGAATTCCCAAACTCTGTTTGGAACACACACAACATCAAATTTAAAGAAATTCAGCAAAAAAAAACAGCAAAATTCTTCATTAATATGCTCATATGTTGCCTTTAATTTGACTTTACATGCGCTATCTGAGCAATAATGCTGTATTTTATATTTGCCACTTTAATTTATTTCATTTTGCTTTCAGGTTGAAACAATCGGTGATGCGTATATGGTTGCATCTGGACTACCATTGCGAAATGACAAACGACATGTTGGAGAAATTGCGTCGTTAGCCTTGCATTTATTAAAGAGTGTGACTAATTTGAAAATTCGTCATAAACCAAGTGAAACATTACAACTACGCATTGGCGTCCACTCGGGACCATGTGCAGCTGGTGTTGTCGGCTTAAAGGTATGTTGTATTCATTAGCATAATTATGTATGTACATTTGAAAATTTCGTGGATTTTCTTTCATTTTCTGCTTTTTCTGGCTAAATAATTCTCGTGTAAAATTTTTACATTGCGAAACCTATTTTATAATGAATATGAAAAAACACAATTTTTTTTAAATATTTTCGATGAAATTAATCATAAATAAGCGTAAACCATGTGGGTTTTTATAATACGTTTGAAGGGTTAGTGGGAAAATTTTTTGTTTTAAACTTTTTAATATGAAATATGAAATTTCTGGAGGCTGTTTTTACCATGAAATGATAACTGTCAATTCAATAAAAAAAAACCAAAATTCGAATAAGAACTTCATGGAAATATGAAAATAAAAACGCCATTGAAAACAAACAAATAAACATACATAGATACAGCAATACTCCAGAATAGTTGGTTGAGAGAACCGTGCAAAATACAGTTCTTATGTTCTTTATTGAATATTTTTTCATTTGTTTTGTTCTCATTAAATTAATAACACATTTTCTCTTGTCAATAAACTACGGAATAAAATAAAATAAAATAATAATAAAATATACATTTTGGGCCAGCGGGAAAATGCATGATGATGACGATTTTGCAAAAAAAAATTATCTTCTCCGATGAAGCTCATTTTCATCTTGGTGGGTACGTTAATATACAAAATTTCCGTATTTGGGCCTCAGAAAACCCACACGTGGTATTACAAAAGCCAATTCACCCATTACGAGTGACTCTTTGGTGCGGCTTGTAAAAATGAGGACGGCACGACCATTGCTATCAATGCGGATACCGATTTTATTGTAACCGCTCTTTATGGTATTGATGTGAATGATGTTTGGTTTCAATCAGTGTTGCAAAACTAAAATTTTGAAATGGTACTGAATTAGAACTGAAAAAGTACTTTTTTTTTATTAAATAGTACTTTTGTAAAAGATACATAAATGCATACATAATTGGTCATTAAAACCCGTCAGTCAGGACAACAACCACTTATGTTATGGGTGTTAATTTTTATTCCTGAGTGGCGAGACCTACAGAATAAAGTCGACTCTGAACGACAGACTTTTAAGAAACTTTTCATGGCAATTTGATTTCTACTCTCAGAGTTTTTGCCAGAAATCTGCTGAGAGGAAGCAAGTCACCGAAGAAGTATTTTTTAATATTTCGTTTTGATGGAGCTGTCTGCCACTGGGTTTGAATCGTGGGCTTAGGTCTAGTAAGCTAGCACATACCTACTAGACTATTTATTTATACTTAATACACATAGTGAAGAAAAACTGCTGATTCGGAACTTAACAAAACGTAAAAGCCCCGTTTAGTCGATGGAACGTTTGAAAAGCAATGAAAATGTTTACCGAAATTACTTTACGGTTAGGCAAGTGTTCTCATTGGCTTTTCGTATTCTAAAAACGAACGTACGTTCCGTGGATGTTTTGCTAACCGGGGCTAAAGCCTAATTCTACTTTAGCATTGCATTGAACGCATTGCTAATGCATTAATAGTTGAAAAGCGCAAGACATATGTAATAATAAAGAAGTACTAAAAGGGTAGCGGGGGTACTGTGGTATTTTTGTAATGAAAAAGTACAAAAGTACTGAATTTTTCAGCATTGGTTTCAATAGCATGGTGCAACTTGCCACACATCTCATGCCACAATCAATTTATGGTGTCAAACGTTTGATGGCCGTTTAAATAGCCGAAATGGTGATGTCAATTGACCGCCAAGAAGCTGTGGTTTGACAATGTTGGACTATTCTGTGGGGCACCATTAAAGAGAAGTATTTTGACGATATACCAAAGATAATGAGATAATTGAGCATTTGAAGGCTAACATTCGTAATTGCATTACACTCGAAAAAGTGCTCGAAAATTTATCCGATCGAATGAGGCACCGTAAAGTCAGACGCGGCAGCCATATGAGTAAAATAATATTCACTTTTTAACCGTAACAAATCTACTTCACAACAAAAAAATAAATTTGGCAAAATTACAAACCGTTTTTATTTTATTGCATTTTTAAATTTAAACTTTTAAATGGCCCAACTTTTATGTTGTTTAATGCTTTGCCTCTTTTTAATTTAATGTTGCATACTTTACGGATCTTAAAGCAAAAGCATTCATAAGCAGTGATACGTATGAGCAATATTTTTTGAATATAGCAGCGTATTACATGTAACTCATACGCCTTAGTGTTGATCGTTACTAGGATTACTAATGCGTTGATGCAAAAAAATTAATTTGGCAAAATTTCAAACCGTTTTTATTTTATTGCATTTTTAAATTTAAACTTTTAAATGGCCCACCCTTATAACTTTCAAAGGCATACGTCTACTAAATTTTAAATAATGCAGCACATTATACGCAGAAAAAAATATACCTATTGATGTAATGCTGCCAAAATTGTAGAATTTTTTCTTTTTTTGTGTCTTCCGTCAAAAGGTTTCTTTATTTTTTGCTTTTATTTGAAAAAAAGTCATTGACTGTCTTAGATTTGACATGCGAAAGGCAGTGGCTTGTATAATAAGGATGACGATTGATTTATGTTTTGTTTTTCTTTGTCTTCAGTTTAGCTGCAAAAACTTGATTAATGATGCCTAAAAAAGACTAAGAAATTAAAAAAAGATGGGAAGATGGGAAAAAAATTGCTAAAAAACTTAACTTCTTTACCAAATGAAATTTATCGTTATTATTTTTTCTTTTTCTTTTTATTTGCAGATGCCTCGTTATTGTCTCTTTGGGGACACTGTTAATACTGCTTCACGTATGGAAAGCACTGGTGAGGCTTCGAAAATTCACATATCGGAAGAAACTTATCTATTACTGGATAGCTTAGGAGGATATCACTGCATAGAAAGGGGAGTAGTTAACATAAAAGTAAGTTTAATAATCTTGAAATTTATTTCTCTATTTATTTGTTATAAAATAATTACAAGCTGAGTAACTAAAACCATATTATAGGTTTAGTGTAACAGAATATTGTCTTTAATGGCAATTGAAACCGCAACCCTTACACCAAAGGGACTAGTGACTTGGCCGCTATTCTAACAGAACACTGAAGAATAGTTTGCTTAAGCTTTGAATTGTCGAGTTTATAGAAAATATTACTAATAACCAATGTGAAACAATGTGCTCATGTACAGATAAAGTTTTAGCATTCCCTCTTTAAGGACGTTGTACAATGGGTCAATTCGACCTTCGGGTAGTGTACTTGTCTTATTTGACAAGTACACGTCCTCTAACCTAACCTAAACCTCTGAAGAGGGGAATCAGTTCATTAAACTATTTGGGGAGATTTGAAGATTGTGGATCTAGAAATTTTCAAAGTAATGGATGAAATTTTACCTCAGGCGCTTTTAACCTCAATTTATTAATTCTGATTTCCATCTGATGTTAATTGTTGGGGTAAAACAAGACTGTGTTCTATTACTCTCTTATTCATTGTACAGTAGGAATAATTACAAAAATATTTTGGCAGGCTACTAATGAAGAGAAAACTAAATACGGAAGAGCTGAGCATGCCAATGAGCATACTTACGGAACATTCCGCCACTTGGACCGCATTGGCGTTGTGGGAAAAGATGAATGCAGGGTGAAGTACGGTGAAGACATCAAAACTATGGTACACTTTTGTATCATTGCTCAGTTTTTGTAAGATCGAGATCCCAGTATTTTGGGGATGACACTATACCAGAAATAACTCATCTCAGAGAAATGGGCTGGAAGAAGTTAAAGCAGTTTGTGCAAGGTACAGTAAGAGAGCAAGGTGGTATTCCTAATGGTGAGCGCACAACAAAGCTACATGATGGCTTAGGTGTGTGACAAATGGTATTAGACCCATGGTCCTCTCCTTCAACCTACGTACGTACCTACTGATTACAATAAAAATGTGTAGTCAGTTACAGATCAGATCTTTTGATATTCTAAACACTTTAATTAAACACCTGCATTGATTTCTTAAAACAGTGTTTCAAATATTTTAAACTCATGTGCTTTCCTCACCATGTACAATATAGCATTCATAACCGATAAAAAAAATTGAATACAAGAATACGCCTGTATTGACCGTTTACTTGATGAATGTAGGTAGGTAGAGGTATCTATCAAAGTAGAAATTTGTGTTAGATACACTTAGACCACATACATCTCTAATCCTGGAAACTGTCAGAGCTTCTAATGTCCATTATCGACAAATCATTTAAGTCATCGACAAAACGTATGCTAAATAGGCAAAGAGTTCCCTCCTCTTTCTCTTCTTTAGAACCAGATCAACACGCCTCCCGTCAGTGGCCATAACGTAATGTTCAACTATGACTCCAATAACCACACTGGATGTGCTGGCTTGAAGTTTGGGCAGATTTTCCGTGCGCGCTGCATCCAGCTTTGGAAAGATTGACTCTGCTATCGTGCTCATATCCGAAGCCACTTACGTGGCCTTGACAGAATTCATACTTGTATTGTCAATTATAAGCTCGCAGGTTTTCAAAGGATTTCCAAATATAAAGGACTCACCGAAGATTTCGATGGCAACCTCACCTCTGGACAGTTTATCAGTTACCTTGGATATCACTATGTTTCGGTACACATACGATATGAATATGATGCAGTTTTACAATCCCGTTGAGATATTTGTGATAGACACCAAGCGTCTCTGAGTTCGATACGTTAGAACCCAGTGCTCTAGCAGTCAAATGGCTATCAGAAAGTATGCTTATATCCGTTCTTTAATTCTTACTGCAGTCCATATGGTCAACGCTGTAATGACCGGCCTCCTAAAATCTCCTTCATTTTAATTCCATTCAGCTATATCTTGTCCGCATCCGAAGTCGATTACGTAACGTTAACAGAATCCATAATTATAAATAATAAATTGCTCACCGAAGATTTCGATGGTGACACCATGCAACTTAGTAATGAAAAATCCGTAAAAATCTGAATTAAGTCGCTAACGAGGTGCTTTATATTTGAAGTACATAGGTTTCATATAGTTGAGTGAAAAGTCCACACATTTCAGTGGACATGCTACACACTAATAAAATGAAGTCAAATTTTCATTGTTATTAAATCCATGTTTAACTCCTTCATAGCAGTCCAACAATCATCTCACTCAAGCACCATCTAATTAAAATCCGTTTTAAAAAAATTTAGCATAAATTAAGCATAAAGACTTCTGTTAGTGATTAGTTTTTTATAATTTTTTGCTTTTGATAATAAAAATTTTAATTCCAATAACAATTTCTTTCAGGGCAAAGGCGATATGCGTACCTATTGGTTGATTGGTCAAACACCCGAACATCGATCGCATCAGAACTCTGTTGTTGTATTAAACGAAGCTGCACCCGATCTCATTAGTAATGTTGACTCTGAAAGTTTTACATCCAGTACGGCTGCCTTAAATCCGCTCATTAATCACTGTTACTTAAAGCACTTGCAACGTGGTGGTTCCAGTTACTCGAATAATGTCAACCAACATAGGCCACGTTATGTAAAGGCATCCTACTGTAGCTGTGAAACCAAATTTATATATAATCGCCGTTCGGACGATAATGTAACGGTTGATACGATACCCCAACGAAAGCAACAAATCGAAAAAACGAATACAGTATGTAACAATAGTTATTTATGTGTATGTCCCTTAAATTCAAGTGTCTTGCATACGACGACCAACCAAAGAGGACCACGTTCGGCACCTGTTATAACATTTCGTTTATAGGCTAATTACAAATATTATAAGCTAAAAATGTTAACTGTACCTTTAATGTAATTACTATCTTACATACATACATTATATACTAAACAATAGATGTCTACTTCTTCCTTCTTTCTCCTCTTTCTCTTCTTTCTTTTCAATAAGTATGTATATTTAATGCTTAATAACTCTCTCTCTCTCTCCCAATAAGCTGAGGGATTTTTTATATAGAAATATAAGCGGTGTGTCTCGTATAAATGTTTTGTTGAATTTATTTTGCCAAATCTAAACGCAGTACTTGTTGTTGTTCCAAACGATTCAAATAGATATGGTTGTGATTTTGAATGGCCAAATAATGTTTTATTTTAGGAAACTTTGTTATTAAAATATTATTATAATTAAAATAGTATAACGGTAAAATAATTTTACTTATTAGCTGTGTTCATTTACCATACATTCACATACAGCAGAAGCTAGCAATAAGAGAGAATGGAAGTGAGGTTAAGTCACATAATGAGATATCGTTAACAAAAAATTTCAGTGCTTCGATAACCTCAATTTAAAAGTAAAAAAGTAATATAAAAAATACGTATATAATGAATTATTGTTATTGTTTTATGTGAATATTTGTTTTAAAAGAATTGTACATTCATTATAAATAATTTTGTGTGACAAAAAGCTTATGTACATTAACAATTCTATGCCATAATTTGAGCAGAAAACCATTAACATATGAAATATTTAATACAGAAATATCCAGAGTGTCTTAAAGTTTTTTTTTATTTAAATATTTAATTTTTTTAATTTAATTTATAAAAATTATTTATTAATAAATTTAATTTTCTTTATAAAATGAATCCTTTCATTTTGCGAAACTATCTGAACTATTTGGACTCTAATTATTTTCACTAATGGAATGCTAGTTTGCAATAACTTGCAATATCCGTAGCAACCTGTAATCGTTGTAAGGTGTAGTAAAAAAAATTATTATTTATTCAGAAAATTTTTCATAATTTGAAAATAATTCTGTTCAGATCAATTGTGCACTGTTTAGTTCGATAACTTGTTGTCTCATATACACAGAATTGGACATTACAAACCTTTAGCCATGATTACGACCTAGCTTCTCTCACCATTTATGTTGTATGTGTTAATTTTACACATGAGTTGCGGGACTTACAGTTTAAAGTCGACTCCGAACGACAAATGTTTGAGAATCTTTTCATGGCAATTTTATTTACTCTCAGAGTTTTTGCCTGAAATATGCTGAGAAGAAGTCGCCAAAGAAATATTTTTAAACTGTGACCTCACGTCTAATAAGCCATCACATTACCTACTAGACTGCGGCAATTTGTTGCCTCTATTGGATCAATTAAACAAAAAACTGTGCCATGGATTTTCAACAGCTTATGTGTTTATTAAAAGGTGATGTTGCTTAACCTGCCCGTAGTATACCTCGTTGATATTATTCTCCTCAGAACATGGGTTGTTTAGAGCCCTTAATTTTGTAAATTTCGTTTCATGGTTTCAACCTGTATTACAAGAGATTGTAGCGAAACAACTTAATCACTACACCTCATCACCTCTAACATAATTTCTTACCTAATGATTGGATGACCTATAACCTGTGAAGTAAGTTTAGGCGAGTCATTGTAGATATTTGTGGTCTATCGTAATAGTGATGAAAAGTAAAAGCATTCCTATTGGCAGTAGTTGATCGCTTTTGGGCATTTGTTTTCTTGAAAACTGTCTAATCATTTACTGTATAATCAAAATTTTGGTGGTGGACCTGCATCTCAGAATAAATGATTGCTGGCGGACCTTCCTTAAGACCAGAATTTACGCTCGTTGTTGTGACACCAGAATTAATATTCAACACGGGGATCAAACATTTCCTAGAAGAAACCAATCAACTTACCATGAAAATTTGTTTCTTTGTTCTTTGATTGAATTTTCACTTTGAAGAGTTCAGATTGCATACAATATCAATGCTATCGGTATGTGAGAATCTTAATTGTGCTATGGATGGCCATGCAACTTAGGAACAGAAGGTAATCAATCCTTTCAGTCCTGTAGATTCTTGCAATATTGAAAGTAACTTCCTGCTGCTAACGTTTTCGATGCTCCCGGTAAAGCCAACAGAGAATGCCTATCTTAAATAAGGCAATCAAAACATTTATGCACTGTAACATGTCGGAGGTAGTGAGCTCCTTACCTGGAACCCGAATAAGAGTTATTTATTTGATAAACAACGAGAAAATTATGAGATTTTCAGGGAAAAAATGCTAATAAACTCCAGTTGGAAGTCAATATCTCAACAAAAAAAGAACAAAAAAGAGGCAAAACTCTTCTAAACGGAAATCTCAATTTGAAAGTCCATAAAGCCAAACCTGTATACTTCGTCTTTTACCGCATTCGTTTGACGCTGTCATAGACTACTTAATTTCCGTTTTTCCGTTTAGTTTTTTGCCAAGGAATATACGTTTCCTTGACTTTTTTGTATTAAAAAAGAGCTTGCCTCACTATGGTCTTTGGCCTGTCAGAGCGTCAAACTATTTTGTTATCAAAATAACGAGATCGATGAAACCAAACTTAAACATGATTAGAGTTCTCAATACTACGTGGACTTATTTTTCAATCATTCAGCTTGGTTTACCGCTTTATCTCACTTTTTTGCTGATGGGCATTTGGGAGACCCACGCTCAAACAGCGTGAAGCTAAGCAATAAATTTGTTTTATCTTCGTTTTTATAAAATCTCTAGAATGACATTTAACATGACATTTAACATGACGCATAATTTAATATAATAAACATAACATTTGATTGCCTTTAATTTGTTAAAAAAAAATATTGATTTAAACGTTTTTTTTTTTTATTTTGTTCTGAATTGAAAATAAGATACAGTAAATGCGTGTTTAGTAAAACTAAAAACGTGTTCAATTTATTTTACTCCCCCAAATTTGAAATGCGCTTTTCACTCTCTCTCTTTGCTAATATAGTATTTTAAGTACGTGATTATATTCCAGTATTAATTATAGATTATTAAAAACTAATTAATTATTATTTTAAATTATTAACTAGATGCTATTGTTTTTGTTTTCGTATTCAGTTGATGCTCAAAAAAAAAATTAAAAAAAATATTCATAATAACAGATTGCCAATTATTGTATTGTAAAATAGTACAATTATATTATAAATATATTTACAAATGGTATACAAATAACAATTTACAAATAAAATTATATTTTAACTTAAATTGTATTCAATAAATATTTTAACGAATTTTAAAATTTTAAATGTAAACAATAATTGACTTGATTTTTATTTTTTTTGGATAAAAAATTGAAACTAAAAACGGAAGTGTTTACATGGGTGTTTCATTGACGCTTGGGAAAGATAGGAATTTAAATTTAAATAAAACAAAGTGTGTGTGTATTTTATTCATTTAAAAGACCTATTGATGCCATGGTTTTTCTGGGTATAACGTATTCGATATGTACAATTTTGCATTGCACAAATTGTAATGTATTTGACCAATGACATGCTTTATGTTGATCTTGAGTGGCGCTGTGGTTTGTGGGTTATTCGCATACTGCTATGACTTCAGAAAACTCCACAAACAAATTCTGAAGTCTTCAAATCGCACGTTTTTAGTGGCCAGTCCAAATCACTTTCATGTGAGAGAGCATGTCCTTAAATCGTGCCATTAGTTGTGTGGCATGTCTTTAGTTTCTAGGTCATTCAATTCAAGCCAAATGAAGTTGGTAATCATCGACCTGCAGTGCTCGCCATTGACAGTAATAGCCTGGCCAACTTGTTCTCAAACAGATATGCACCAATGCACACCAAGTAGTAACTTTTTCCAGATGTATTGGACGTTCTTGGGTCTCATGTGAATTGGTATCGTATCTAAAATCGACAATTTTATTTGTTCATGTTACCATTCATCCAGAAATTGGCCTCACCGCTACTTTACATTCAATTCTGGAGACAATTAAATTTTCCAGGGTTATAAAAAACAATTCACCAAGTTGTGGTCTACGAAAGACCGAATTCTTGTACGTGATGCAAAATCGACAGTCACGGATTCTCTTGTATGTGTATTAATTTTATTCGTGAGTGACGGAATCTACAGCTTAAAGCCAATTCCGAACGATAGATTCTTGAGAAACTTTTCAGGAGAATTTAATTTAATTTCAGAGTTTTTGTCAGAAGACTGCGAAAAGAAAGTCGCCGAAGAGAGATTTTGTCATATTTTGTAGCGTTCGAGAGCTGGCGTTTTAACTGCGGACTCGCGTCCAATGAGCCAACATACTATCTACTCGACCATGCCGACGTCATGTCGTTACTAGGGTGTATGTATTTAATTATTTGTTTTTTGTTGTATACATACATACATACAGGACTTTCACTTAGCTTCTCACACCGCTTATGTTGTGTGTTAATACATATTAAACATGAGTGGTGGGACCTACAGCTGAAAGGCAATTCGGAACGACAGATTTTTGAGAAACTTTTTCATGGCAATTTTATTTACTCTCAGAGTTCTTGGTAGAAATCTGCTGAGCGGTAGTTGCAGAAGAAATATTTTTTCATTTTTCGTTTTTGTTGGAGATGTCTGACCTGGGATTTGAACCGAGTCCTCATGTCTTAATAAGCCAACGCACTGCCTGTTAGACAACGACGACTACATAGTCGCATAGTGTAATCAATATTTCACAGTAAATGCATGGTTGACATATTCCTTTTTATAATTTGGAAAATCGTCACCATAATTCAACTACCGTCATTCAAATTGCATAGGACGTGTAAAATAAAATTCAATAAATATTCTTTTCACATAGAATCATTTTTTTTTGTTTGTTTAAACATGCTTTTATCAGCGATTCTATTTTAATAATTCTATTTGTTACTTTAAAATAAAACAAAAAGGTTATTTTTGAAGTACTTTAATATCATCAGGTCAATTTTTAATTAAACTTCTATACTTTAGCGGTCTTAAGTCAATTCAACAGGGAATTATAATTTTCTTAGATTCTTGGAAGTATTAAAAGAAAGTCGCCAATTAAGAAGAATGAGATTTGCCGCCAAAACAAAATTAAAATGTCAATACTTTGAGCAGAAAATAAACAATTAAAAATTAAAAGAGCACTTTAATTAAAATTAGCAGGTGTTCAATGAGGAGAAAAAATAACAACAAATTTTTTTGTAACACAAAGTTTAAAAAATATAAAAGTATCGTAAATTATTGATATAAATAAAGAAGAGGTAAAAATACATATTTTTTTTTTGCTTTTAATAGAAACTTAAACAAAATTGGCAAATTAAACCCTTTTTTATTGAAGAAATCCTTTTAGAAAGACCCTTTTCTAATAGTCTAAAAGGAAAGGAATTCATCGCCATTTACACATGATCTGGTGGTATTCGCTTTATACCAGCTTCGCAAATGAGGTGTTATTCATAAGAAAAGTTATGAAGCTTCTGGTCGTTCACTACAGAACACAATTCCTCTTTTATCAGTTATACACTCTTCCTAAGCGCTGTTTTTCAACATTATCTCAAGTAATGGCGGTACACTATAGCTGCATGCTCGCGGTAACCAATGTGGATAACCATCCGTGGATAACCCACCATGGTAGAGATAAGGGATGCAATTAGAAAACTCAAGGAGAACGAATCTCCAGGAATTGAAGGAATCCGATACGCATACACGTGCTATAAAAATACTGTTAATCATTGGGACACTCTGCAACAATGAAAACAATTGACTGACTATGGTCGTGGGAATAAATAAACCAAAAAATGGTGATCCCACAGACCATAATAACTGGCGTTCCATTACTCTGGTATGCGTAATTAATAGGGTAAAAGACCATATAAATGCCAAAAGAAGCTCCACCAAAACCAATTCAAAAATAAGGCAGAACGAGCAAAATTTGGAACCTTTGGGCGCACAATGAACTTTATGAACGGTTATTGTGGAACAATCTATAGTGTGGCGCTCTCTATCTTCATATAAATCTTCATATAAATTTAATAAGATTTTAGGGCCTTCTCATATGGCATTTATATCGATAATAAAATGAAAATACAGATGACATTTGGTTTTATTTTTGTTCAAGTGTATAAAAGGGTTGCAGTACACATATGATATTTCTGTATTATATGGAAATTTAAATTTTATTTATTCATTCAAATTAATTAACTCAAACCCTTAACGTCAATATTTGATTGCTCATCCATAATTACCAAGAAAACTGTTGATGCATAATTCTGACACTGAATTGTTTGTATGTTTTCCAAAGAAATAAAACAATATTAATTTGATGGCTCAATATTGAATACATATTTAACAATTGTAAATACAAACAATATGTGTATGTTGCAATAAACTAAGTATTAAATTACAGAAATTTATTCAAACAAGTATTCCAATTCATTTGAAAACAAATACCAAATTATCAGGAGCACATACATACATATATAGTAACTGGTTACGGTTACAGTTTGTTTGTTTTTACAGTTAATTTTAATTGTTTATTGGCTATGAGAAGTATCTTTGAAAATGAAGTATTAAACTTTTAAACGTATTCAATGATAAATCTTTAAAAAAGTATTCTTCAATTTCTTTCATAACATTTCATGGACATTTAGTATTTAAAGCAATTGATTTCAAGCAGTAGATTTGCTCTTATATTTGCTCTTACTGTGTTGTGTTGTGTTAAGCAGAAAACAATTTCCAGAGTTTTGTTTTATAAGTGCTTCTTATATTTTGAATAAGAATTCAATAAATTCATCGATGTTTTCGTATGTATTGTCAGGTTTTGTCAATTATGGAACAAATAACAATTTTTTTATTTGATTTGATCTTGAGTTTACAAAAATGCTCAACAGAGAATTCATAGACTTTAAAGAATTTTCAAATGCCTTTTTCTAATCGAAACTGATGGTGAACAATTTCAATTGTGGTGTTAATTTTGATATGAGGGAGTTAAGAATGTTCAATATATTGAAAATTGATTTTGATCTTGATCAAAAACTTTCTAGACATAGATTTTCGAATACCCTTTTCTAATCGAAACTGATTTTAAACAATTTCAAGTGTGGTGTTAATTTCGATGTTTTAATGAGAGAGTTAAGAATATTCAATATATTAAACATTGATTTTGATCTTGATTTACAAGAATGCTGATCAGAAAATATCTAGACTTCATAGACATAGATTTTCGAAAACCCATTTCTAACCGAAACTGATTTTGAACAAATTCAATTGTGGAGCAACTTAAGCAGGTTCAGTATATTAAAAATGGTTTCTTTGAATACTAATTCAAGTCATTTTAGGGTAGAGGACGTGTACTTGTTAATTAAGACAAGTACAGTACCCGGAGTTCGAATTGACCCATTGTACAAGTCATTTTCATTTTTAGTAAAAGAAACAATGGTTGTCCTTTATAAACAGATCCATGTGTCAGAATTTCTTTCCTGTGCCACAATTTATAAGCAAATAAAAATTTTACAAAAAACAAGCGCAGACTACTGTTATAAAGATTTCAAATTTTATTTACTTACTTAATTGGTCATTACAACCATTCAGTCAGTATTGCGATCTAGCTTGTCACACCACTTATGTTGTAAGCGTTAATTCTTATACATGAGTGGTGGGACCTACATTTTTAAAGTCCACTCCGAACGACAGATTTTTGAGGTGCTTTTATGGCAATTTTACTTACTTTCAGTGTTTTTCCCATAAAACTTTGTTCAGATATGCACCTTTATTGCGTAAATCACAATAAACGCCATTATTAAGCTCAATATTTCATATAAAGTTTCAATTAATTATTGCGCAATAAATACGCAAATTGTCATAATATTGAGTAAAACTTAAAATACAGCACCGTCATAAGTGTGTTTAGTGAGCTTATTACATTTAACTGAACACTTTCTGTTGATATTTGACAACTCAAATGTTAGCAACAACAACCAAAAAAAAAAAAAACAAAATAAAAACAATGTTGTTGAAACACCCACTTGTTTTTTACCAACTGTCAAATGAATATTGAGTAACCGACTGAAAAAAAAAATATTGTACTCAATAAACCGTATATTGACTCAATAAAATGCATATCTGAACATAGTATAAGACTGCTGAGATGAAGTCGTCATAAAAATATTTTTTTTTATATTTTTCATTTGCAACAATATGGCCGTCAAAGTTCGGAAGTTGCTGTTCAAAACTCTCATATAATAATAAGAATTTGAATAATGAATAAGAAAAAATCGACCACTTTGGCGAATGAGTTATGCCTTCATTCAATATAACTCATTCGCAGTACGTACGTAGGCAAATTTTTTCTCTCTTAAAGTACAATACTATGGGCCATTATTACAACTTGCCGTTAAACTTGGGTTTAGTTAAAGGTACCTTTAGCTAAAAGGAACTGTAAAGTTAGCTTTAATTTATTTTCGTTATTACAACTTACAGGTAAAATTTTTCAAAAATATGGTAGTGCCGGAGCAATGTCGATAAAACTGCTCAATTATACAAGTTTTTTTACGTAGTGGCAACTGCGGGCTTCGTTTTTTGTTGTATATGATCATTTTGTTTAAATTTGAAGTTGCCATAATGGAAATAATATATAATGTGGCAAGTTCAAACATAAAGTGACCTTTAAATGTTAAAGGTAGGATGATCCTCCCTTTAGCTTAACGATCAGTTCTATCTTATTGGGTACTCATAATAACGAAAAACAATTTATCTGCCCGTTAAAACCCTCCCTTTAGTTAACGGCAAGTTGTAATAATGGCCCTATGTGAAAAAATTTATACTAATTTTAATGATTAAATTAAGAAAAATCTTTTCATTTAAAAACGATTCACAAATTTGTTTTTTCGCAACATTTGTTATTTATTCATGTGGTCTATGAAACCGCAGTTTTATTTTGTCATTGAGATTAAAACGAATCTTGAATTCATCAAGCGAATTAATGTTGAATTAAACTTAAAGTTTATTTAAAGAAATTATAATGAAATGTTATTTATACACACAAAATTGAAAGTCTATTTGTTTATTTATTTGGTGTGGATTTAGAACTGGCGGCGTTTTCGGTCCATATTTCTTAGGGAACGACGTTGGCCAGGCCATCGCTATTAAAGGCGAGCACTAAAGGCCGATTACCAATTTCTTTGGACCTGAACTGAATGATCTGAAAACCAACGATATGTGGTTCCAACAGAACTGCTCATATCTCATTGAATGGTTACCTCACGTGAATGTGATGCCTATCGAAATCATGTAATTTGACTCCGTTTGACTTTTTCTTAGGGGCTTTCTTAAGTTGCTGGTATATGCGATTAAACATCAAACCACAACGGTCCTTAAAGCCAACATAACTTACGCCGTCCGTCAAATAAAACCTGATTTATGTGCCAGAGTTACGGAAAATTAGATCATCCAGAAAAGACATTGTACGCTTTTGAACAGTGTCTTAGGTACTTCAAAGGAATAAAAAAAATTGATATTATCTAATGATACGATTGGTGATTGATTAGCACTAGCATTTGATATATTTATATTTTATTTCGAAATAATGGCAAATTTGAATTAATTATTGAGCATTTCCCCAATTTATTTTTATTATTTCCATTTTTTATTAGGATTATCCAGACTCTCATATCCGCATTATATTATTGAGTTGTTATTGATTTCCTTTGCAAGATTTTTGTCAATTAGTGTGCTTTTGCATACTAAATTCATTTCATTCATATTTTCTTTATTGCTGTCTTCCTTTTGTTTTATGGGACCAAGGAAGATGCTGTATTATTTCCATTTACTTTTATTGCTCTACTCCTTATTGAGATATTATATGCACGTACCAAGTGTTGCAAAGTTTATTTCTCTTGTATTCTTGTGTTTTGTCTGCACTACTTTTCTCTTATGTTCTGTTCTACATTTTCTCCTGTCCTCCTGTTCATGAATTGTTTATTTCTGTTGTCTTTTGGTTTTTTTGGAATCAATATTGATAAGCTGTATTACTATCAGATAACCATAGTGCTTGTGTCTCATAAAAGGTATTTTATTGTCTGTACTCTTTGGTTAGCAGGAATCAAATAAATCTGTACATTGGTATCCAAAATTCCTTTGTATGTCACATGATAACATTTTGACTATTCCGGAGTCGTTTTTTTGCATATGTACTATACATAGAGCCAGAAGTCGCCGTAGTCTAGTAAGTAGTGTGTTGGCTTATTAGACGTAAAGCACGGGTTAGTATCTCAGGTCAGGCATCAAAACGAAATATGAAAAAAATATATCTTCGGCGATTTCCTCTCAGCAGATTTCTGGCAAAAACTCTGATAGTAAAATAAAATTGTCATGAAAAAGTTTCTCAAAAATCTGTCGTTCGGAGTCGACGTTAAACTGTAGGTCCCGCCACTAACGTAAAAAATTAACGCACACAACATGAGTGGTGTGAGAAGCTAGGTCGTAATGCTGACAGAAGAGTAGTTTATTTCTTTTGGCGTGTGAGGTAGGGTTTAAAAGGCCTTCGCATTTACAGTGACCGTCGTCAGCTGCGTCGAGTGGGGCTTCCACTAAAACAATCCCTCCTTCTCTTCTGGAGATACTCCCTTCCCGGGACGGCTATCTGGATTACTTCGGGAAGGGTCCAGAACGACGTCCTGTTAAGGACCGTTGTCTACTCTCCCACGTCTGGGTACACCATATTTGAAGCCAGCTTCATGCTATTGGCTCGTCTTCTCATTTATCATTCTGTCGTACTGTATCAAGGTCGACCTTCTTCCTGCGGACTACACATTCTATGTATCTTTTCACAGCGCTCCACTTCGTGTCGCTTTCGCGCATTGCGTCAACAATGTTGTCGGGTGTGAATTCGCCAATCTCTTCCATCAACACATTCTTCTCGTCTTGCCATTTGATGCAATGGAAGAATGTGTGTTCAGCGTCGTCACTCATTTCCTCGCAATAAATGCAGCCAGGACTATTTACCTTGCCCATGCGGTGTAAATATTGTCGGAAATAACCATGCCCTGAAAGAAACTGGGTCAGGAAGCAGTTAATTTCCCCAAAACACTGTGTCCATGCTTCTACAGATGGAATAAGCCTAGCAGTCCATCTTCCACTTGTTTCATCGCTCCATCTACCTTGCCATCGCAGTATTGTTTGAGATCTGACATCTGCGGTACTAATGGCGAGGTTTTCCCTCTTTGCTTTCCATAATCTTCTCCGCTCGAATGCCATCAAGTCGATAGGTGTCTCACCAGTGATCACGAGGACTGCGGCGCCCGAGACCGTGCGATAGGCCGAAGCGACTCTTAGTGCCGCTGTTCGTTGCACCGCTGACTGAAGGGTAGTAATGGCCTATTATTGCTATATAGTGCCAGAGCGACTATGTTGTAACAGTACGATAACACTAAAGGACTAAGGCTTAAATAGGATGTTATTGCCAGAATTCTTTTAAGCGTTTACAATTTATTAGTAGTGTTTTGAGTTTGCATATTTTGGACACACCTATGAGCTAATCATGTAGTACTCAACTGTCTCCAGTCTAAAATTTAGTGGGTTTTGAATGCCATAACATTTTTCTGTTACTTTTATTGCCGTCTTGGTCCTTTGTCTCTAGCAGTTGACATTGTTTTTTTTTTGTCTGTGCTGTTGTTAATTTCGTAGAAATTCCTAATGGTTTTAGCTGGAGGTGAATACTTTGTGTATTATGTGTAGACATATCCTCAACTAGGCCTGAGGCCGTGATTCAAACTCCAACCCAGATATCTCAAACAAAACGAAATGTGAAAAAATATTTCTTCAGTAACTGCATCTCAGCAGTCTTGCGGCAAAAACTTTGAAAGTAGTCCTTTTTCTAATTATTAATTTTATTCTTAATGATAAAATATAATTGTGTTCTCTTATACCGCATGAATAGATAGCAAATATTACGAAGAAATAATTTTTTGTGAATAGTTTTAAATGAAAAGATTTTTCCGTAATTTAATCATTAAAATTAGTATAAATTTTTTGCACATAGTATTGTACTTTAAGAGAGAATAAAATTATTTTCATACGCTGCGTATGAGTTATATTGAATTCAAATAATGGTATAACACATACTTCAAAGTGGTTGATTTTTTCTTATTAATCTTTCAAAGGCTTATTATTATAAGAGGGTTTAGAACAGGAACTTTCGAACTTTGACACTTGATAATGACCATACAAGCAAGATAGTGCAACAAATCTGGCTTAGGCTAGATAGGGAAAAGAGTGTATTGAATGCCAGGTGTTTTTTCTCACCAGGAAATTAATTTCTATATTATTTCAAATTAATAATAAATATATCTTAAGTTTATTGCTCTATTTGTATATGCCTAGGTCTACACTAGGTCTTTTAAAAAGAAATTAATAAGCATTCCACATATTTTTTTTAAATTATATTTCCATTACATTGAAAATTTTTGCAGAGTGAAAGTATGATCGAAAATAAAATATTGCTTTTTATGTTTATTTGCAACATATGCTTGCTATTCGTGCTGCACATTAAAGGGGGCCTAATGATTTTAGTTAATTACTAAAGATATATACATGTCATGCACTCTGTCTAATTAGCTTCCATTCCAATAAGTCGTTGAATATATTGCAAATTACATACATGCCTACATATACATTTGATCATTACAACCCTTCAGTCAGGGTTACGATCTAGCTTCTCACACTGCTTATGTTGAGTCTGTTACTTTTATACATGAGTGGCGGGACTCCATACAACAGAAACTTTTCATGGCAAATTTATTTACTCTCAGGGTTTTTGCCAGCAATCTGCTGAGAGGCAGTCGTCAAAGTAATATTTTTTTATAGAGAGCTGGGGTTTGAACCGTGGTCTCACGCCCAATAACCCAACACACTACCTACAAGACTACAGCGACCGTATAACCTCTGCTTAATTTAAAATAATCAAAATCATCGAATAATCTATTTTTTATTTGTTTAGTTTTGTCGATTTTGGTAAAAATTTATTGATTTTTAAATGTATTTTTATTAATAAAATTAGTCGCTAGAATATGCTAAAGATTTCTATGTTTCTTTCTTATTCTCATGTCTAAGTCTATTAAATGTCCAGCAAATATACTCACATACCATCGCTAAACTTTTATATTAAAAAGTGTCAACTCCCAGTTGACACTCCCAAAGAAATATTTTTTCATATTTCATTTTGATGGAGGTGTCTGTTCTCTGATTTGAACCGTGAACCCGCCACTAATAAGCCAGCACACTACCTACTAGACTCCGGCGCCTTCAATTTCCTTTATAAATAAATGAAAAAATTGCTTAAATGCTAACATGACTTAAATAAAATAAATCGATTTAAAATGTTTTCTTCTTGTATGATTTCGATTTAAGAGTCTAGAAATAGATAAATGACTACATTTAGAAATTATTTTATTGCGGCTGCTTTCAACGTGTTGGTTCGTAAATACAGTGAGAAAATGTACTGAATTTTTTATTGTGGGGAACATTTCATTGTAATCGCTTTTGTTTTTTCTATTTATCTGTCATAAAAAGTTGTTTTTCACTTATACATTCAGTGAAAAACAGGCACATAAAGTTGTTCAAGGTCAGCATTTGAATAATGAATGTAATCTCCGCCGAGACTTGAGACATTCTAAGTTAAACAGCAGCCTGTTAAATAAAACGGAGGGAAAACCCAAGCAAATTGAATTGAAAGTTTAAAGGTCTTGTTTTGTATGTATTTATAAAATACATTACATTTTTCATTTCTTTTTTTTTCACGGAAATCAATTAATTGCTCTCTTTTAAGATTCTTAGTAAAACTGTGAATTATTTATTCATAAATTTATGGTAAACGCCCGTTCATTTTGTTGTCATATTTTGTCGTATTACAATATTTTTTGCTTCTTCTTAAACTTTTAGTCTGACGCAAATACGTATAAGTCAACAAATAAAGTTTATATTTAAAATGCGAATGATTTAAAATTAATTAAAATTTTCAATTTGTTTCAAAGAATAATAAATTCTATTCATTTTAATAAACACCTTAAATCGTGCTTTTATTTTATTTATGCTGGAAAGACAAAAAACATCAGATCAAAATTTATTCTTAAAATAAATTGATTGCGTTGGTTAATCCATTGGAAAATTGTAATCAAAAACTACATAAGTAGGCATATAAGAGAGTTAAGGTCCGGTGTCAAATAAAGTTCAGTCAAATACGATAGATAGTGAGAACTAAAGAACTTCAGCCCCCTTCACAGCAAGAGCCGGGCACTGACACATGGGGTGAAAGATAGTCTCGTTTTTCATACGCACTACTGAAGTCGATAGAGGAAATGTCGATGGCCACACGAGTATCTCCTTTCACATACCAGCCCAATAGAGTAGAGCAATATTTCAAGTACCTTTCTACTGCCAATAAATATGAGGCCTCCTGTAAAATTACAGAAGAATACACACGTGCATACATACACACACACAAACATATATACATACAAACATATATACATACATGTACACTTACCCGAATAATGCTTAACCCAGTGGGCCCAAAACAGGAGAAGGGACGGTTACTGATGAAGGTAGTGACATCGATCGCCATATATGCAGCCCCTATATGGGCAGAGGCTATGGATAGGAGGTCCTATATAGCAGGAATAGAAGCGGCCTACAGGAGGTCAGCTCTCAGGGTAATTTCTGCCTTCCGCACGGTGTCTACTGATGCAGCATTGGGGATTGTGGGAATGATACCCCTGAAACTAGTAGTGGACGTAGAGAAGAGGAAACATGATGCAAGGAGGGGAACAGATCTTTCGAACCCCGTCCAATTGGTTGACGATGTCATGGATAGATGGCAGCAAGACTGGTCCAATTCCAGCAAGGGAATACCGAGTATACGCGAATGAACCAAAAGGAGACACAGCCAGGTGAACTTCCACCTGACACAATTGCTAACCGGCCATGGATGTTATAGGGCATATCTCTATAAGTATGGTCATGACGTAGACGAGGCATGCCCAGAATGCCGCAATGAAAGGCGGAGCATGTTTTCTTTACCTGCCCGCGATACGTTGATCAACGAAATTGCCTGGAGAGGACAATAGGACACCAGGTAAAGCCCGATAATGTAGTTAACCTAATGTTAACCTCATATGACAATTGGAACGCAGTATGTGCTTTCACAAGGAGGGTATTGATGCGGCAAAGATTGGCTGAGAGAGCAAGGTCAGCAGAATTGGAAGACAGCACTCGCAGTACTCTCAGAGTTTTTGCCAGGAATCTGCTGAGCAGAAGGCTTTGATTTTAATTTAATTACATATCGACTGTGAAATTCTTTCTTGATTAAGCAATGAGCGATTGTCTCAATCGAAACTTTAGACAAAGACATGATTGATATATTTTTAACCAGACGTCCAAGATATTCAACGACTATATTGTATATATACTGCTTACAGCCTATACCTGTTTATGAACAGAATTACTTACTTACTTACTTAATTCGTCATTATAATTCTTTAGTCAGGATCACGACCTAGCTTCTCATACCACTCATGAGGGAAGGGACCTCGAGTTTAAAGTCAACTCGGATTGGCACATATCTTTAGAAACTTTGCATTGCAAGAATAAAATAAATCTTTAGTCTTTTGGAAACTCAATTTGACAGATCTTTATTGTAGCTTTGTTTCTGTTATCTAAATTGCTCATACATATTCCAATCAGAATTTTGATATGAATTGGGTATCAGGCCATTGTATTATGGTGAAATATGGAGTTTTTTTTTTTTAAATATTATAATACATAATAATTTATTGTGAGATTATTGTCTGAAAAAAAAATTAAATAAAAATTTAAATTCCTACCATAAATCCACTAAATTGTTCAATAAAATTCCAGTACGCTTTAATAGCAAACTCTAATTGCCATTGACATTGTGGTATATGTACATAATTGACCTTCCAATACACAGAATTATACAATATACAGCAATATAAGAGCAATTTATTTAAAAGACAACAATCAGTGTGTAACAAAATAAATGTCAAACTCAATTGGGTGTGAATTTGTTATGTTTCAACAAAAAAAGGAGAAATATTTTAAAAATAAAATCAAATGTGGCCATAAATAATATTCAGTGAACAAAAAAAATATAGAATTTCAATTTCTATTATAAAAATAGTCTGTATTTGTTCGGTGGAAAATATGGTTTAAATTTGAGAAATGAAAAAGATTTATTTAAACAATGCTTAAACAATGTGGTTTATTTATAAATTGAATTTATATTGTGGTATTAAATATCTAATGGAAGTTGACACTTTTTAAAATAAAAGTTTAACGATGGTATATGAGTGAGTAATAGACTTAGACATGAGAATAAGACTAGTGTCTAATTTTCTTAGTAAAAATACATGTAAAAATCAATAAATTTTTACCAAAATCGACAAAACTAAACAAATAAAAAATAAATTATTCGATGATTTTGATTTAATTTTAAATTAAGCAAAGGTTATACGGTCGCCGTAGTCTAGTAGGTAGTGTGTTAGCTTATTAGGCGTGAGGCCTAGGTTAAAAACCCAGCTTTCTATGAAAATATATTTCTTCCACGACTGCCTCTCAGCAGATTTCAGGCAAAAACTCTGAGAGTAAATAAAATTCCCATGAAAAAGTCTCTAAAATATAATATATATCGTTCTGAATCGATTTTAAACTATAGGTCCCGCCACTCATGCATAAAATTAAAACACACAGCATAAGTGCATTGAAACACTAGGTCGTAATCCTGACTGAAGGGTTATATAATTATATTATCTTATAGACCGAAAGATGTACTCATGTCGCACTATGTGGCATTTACCCTGAAAAGATGGCCAAAAAGGCAAAAATGAATTTAAAGAAATTTAAGAAACTGAGTATGCAATTCGATAGACAACAAAATTCTGCATTATATAGTGAATTTTAACGACTTTAAGTTGAGGTTTGTAGATTTGAGACGATGAATAAAATTAAATGCGTTTTTGGGGTTTTTTTGAAATTTTAATAGGTTTATATGATATTTTTTTGCGGCTGAACAAATAGAGGTTTTATATTGATTTTTACCTTTGAAAGGTATGAGCAACTGCTGCTTTAAATTTTTTTTTTATATATATATCTCATGTATTAATGTTAAAATTATTCGTTCAAAATTTAAAAATAATAAAAATTTCACATTTTTGTACCCTCTCTAAAAGAAAGATAAGGATTTTAAAGGTGAAAGTAGTTTTTAGTAGTTTAATGTTATATACCGCAAGAAAATATGAACTCTCTATATTTCGGAACAAAAAAAGTTTGCGCAAATTTGCGCAATTATTTTTGGTGATTTTTTGAAAATTTTACTTTTTTTTGAAAAATTAAAAATTTTAAACGCAGTGTAATAAAGCCATAGGCAATAAAGCCATATGGCGTACGAATTACGCGAGGAAATTGAGTAGAAGCGATACCAATCGAGATGTCCTAAATAGGTTACTTTTATAAGCTGCAGTACACAAAAATCGCGAAGGAATAGAAAAGCATTTTCATCAGATACTATTAAATTACTCCTTCCTGACATTGATGATGAAAATGATAACGATTTTAACGATTGTAGTTAGTTTCACTTTTTTAGTATTTTTAAGTAAAGTATTAAATAATGTAAAATAAATAATATAAATAAATATTAATTATCATAGAAGTTTAAAAACTTAATTACATATGTGTGTATATCGACTATTATAACAATATGAGATGTATGTTAGATTTTCTTAATGGGCCGTATGTGGTACCTTAGGGACACTTATTATCCGATCATAATAAAATGTGATCATAAATAATTCACATTCATTTTAAACATGTTCATGTCAAATTTCATCGAGGTAATAACATTTTTAAGCCAATTATAATTGCTAAACATATTTTCTTAAGGGGCCCTATTTTGGACCAAGGGGCAATTATTAACCGACCATAACAAAATTTGGTAATATGATTTAGATTTACAAAATACACGTTCATACCGAATTTCATCGCGATGCCGATGTTCAGGTTCAAATGTGATCTGATTTTCACCAAATTTTACACCATGATTTCTTGGTACACAGAACTGATCCGCGATAAATTTTATCATGATTGTTGCATAATTACCATAATTATGTGTAAATAAGTGAAATTTCGAGAGGAATTTGTATGGGGGCTAGGCGAAATCACGGACCGATTTGAACCAAAATCAGTTGGGTTCATCCTTGGGCCTAATTATCACTAACACTATCAAAAAATTCCAGCCATTAACTCATAAAACTCTTCTATTAATTTTGGACAGGTTTTCAGGCAAAATGCCACATAGTGTGTCGTTTGGAGTTTAAGTTTATCATACATGTTAATTAAATATTAGTAATCCTATCTGTGTGTTGGTCTAAGAACATTTGTAGTTATAGTAGAATACACTTCTCCCCTTTCCTACATCCTCTCCTTTTTATCCCTCCATTATCCACCCTCTTTAAGGACGTTGTACAATGGGTCAATTCGACCTCCGGGTACTGTACTTGTCTTAATTGACAAGTATACGTCCTCTAACCTAAACTAACCTATAGTATAATACAACAGTCATTTGAAATATTTGTTGTGCTTAAGGAAAAAATTCAAGTCAAGAGACTGACAGTCATTTACCATAAAAATTAACATATTGCCTAAAGCTGTCAACAGTAGCCAATAAGAAATCAAATGTATTCGACAAGATTGCACACCAATTTTGCATCGTTTAGCTTCAAATGAAACAAGGGAAAATTGACTTTGTAGTCACGATTAAAGCCCATTTATGGAAGTTGTATAACAGTTGATAGAAATTTAATGAAACAAGAATTTATCTACATTCATTTTCTAAAAATATATTTGACCTGAATGTTGTTATTCAAACTGTACAAATTTCTGTGTTTATTAGTTTGTATTTCATGAAAAAAGACTTTTTTATTTTTTTTTACGAGGGATTAACCAAATAAAAAAACTTCGTAACAGTTTTTGTATAATAATTTTTAAATTCGTTTGTATGAATTTCCGAGAACAGAGTAGGTAGAGTCATTGATATAAATCTCCATGCAAACTAGAGCTGGAAGCAGAAAACAATTTTCAAGGACTCTTTAACAAAATAAAAATGTTGCCAAAAGGGAAAATTTTTTTTATATTTGCTTTTGCCTAGGCTGTGTCTGCCCCCATTATTTTATTCTTCTTTTTTTTATTTTGTACTGTTTTCAGTATTAAAGCGAAAAATGTTGAAATTTTTCTGGCATAGATTCAAAATGTTTATAAGGTTTTGCGAGTGTCTTTTATGTCATATTTTATGAACACTTTAAAGAATTTTGTACATATACTATATATTTGCATGTCTGTTCTACAGATATGCTTTATGTGTCTGTATTATTGAGTTATGAAAAGTTATTTCATGTGTTTAAAATAAAAAAAAGTTATTAAAGCTTGGTATTAAAGTAAGTGACCTCCAACGATTGGCCTGAATAATTGGTGGCTGTACTTAAATTGTGAAAAATTAAAAAAAAGGGAGAGAAAAAGTTGAAAAATTAAAGAGAATTTTACATTTCCTTTTCATTAAACATTAAATTTATATTAAAATAACAAATAATATCCATATATTTTTTACCTGATGTTGCTATTATTTTTAGAAACTGACTTTTTTTGCAATAGCCTTTGGTATTAAACTGAGTAAGAATAAATGGGAAATATTATCATAATTCTTTTTAACTTTAAAATTTTTGAGTAGCAGTATTATATGGTACGGAAATATTCAAACTGCAATGTTTTGGTCATGTCCTTACAAGGATTTATTTGATACTCATTTTCGTGACCAGTTCTCACTATTTTCTTACTTATAGATTGCTGCATAGATTACGGAAAAATGCTCAGTTCTACAAAAACAAATGTTGTTCATTAAGATATTGAATTTTTTATACCCAAAACAAAACAAAAATTGTAATCACTTTACAATAAGGAGTTCCTGTTACGAAGCATTATGCATTATTATGGCGATGTAAAATTTTGTCAAAAATATTTTATAATTAATTCCGTTACGTTAAAATTGTTTAACAAATAAAATATCATCGCTGTGATTTACACCTACATAACATAGTTGCTCATTATAAACCTCCAATCAGGATTACGACTGGCTTCTCACACCAATTATGTTGTGTGCGTTAATATTTTTTAAATCATATTTAATAACATTTTTAGGTTATGTACGATATATGCTAATAAGGCTTCTAAAGAAAGTTAAAGTTATATTGAAGATAGAAATGCAGGATATCATATGGTCGGTGTTGTCAGTTTTTATTTTTCTTATGTGCATTAAAAATTTCCTCATTAGTTTGCTAAGGTTCTTGTTAATAACTATGAAATCAAGTGGAATTATTTGAACAATTTCAACTTTTAAAAATACAAGTTTTCCTAGGAAAAATATTGTAAGTATTTCAAATAAGAAGCAATTCGATAAAATACTCTTTTGCTTGTTTTACGCTACACTACCACAGTTTATTAAGTCATGTTGATTTTGGTATGCTGCTTGTAATGCTTTAAGAATTTAGTTCCAGAGGCTGTTTGACAGAAGATAACTTGAAAAATTGAAGTCGCCTCAGTCTAGTAGGTAGTGTATTGGGTTATTAGATTTGAGGCCATGGTTTAAACCCCACGGCAGTCATCTCGAACAAAACAAAATACAAAAAAATATTTCTTCAGTTACTTCCTCTCAGCAGCGGATAGCTGGCAAAAACTCTGAGAGTAAATAAAATTGCCATGAAAAACGTTCTCAAAAAAAAACTTGTCGGAATCGACTTTAAACTGTAAGTCCCGCCACTCATGTATTGAAATTAACACACACACACATAACATAAGACTGAATGGTTGCCATGACCAATTATCACCGACTTCTACGTTATGTCCAAAACATTTTAAGTTAATGAAAATGAAACAAGCAAACAAAGACTTGTGAAAAAATTCCTTTGAAATTTAATAAGAGTCTTTCAAGCGTACAAAAATTACTGAGAAGCTCACACAAGCAGACCAGGGAAAGAGCTGGCAATTTGTGCAGCAGGTAATGGAGGAAAGTGAAGTCAATGACCATAAAAACGGCTTAGTTAATACACAAAACTGTTGAATTTGGGACTTAAAAAATCTTTATGCAGCCCTTGAGACACAAGTGCATCAACAACGTGGAACTGTCTAGTGTGGAGTTAGGTCACGCGGTGTGTTTGGACATTGCGTACATACATACATACATAATTGGACATTACAACTCTTCAGGTGGGATATCGACATCGTTCCCAATAATATATAATATAATTGTGCATATTGTATAAGTGGTGCATATTGCATGTGTTAATTTTATTCATAAGTGCAGGGACCAACAGTTCAAGTAGACTCCGGATGACAGATTTTTGAGAAGCTTTTCATGGCAATTTTTATTTACTCTCCGAGTTTTTCCAAGGAAATTGCCGCAGAATTACTATCTGTTGTCTGAGCTGGTGTTTGCACCGTGGCCTCATGCCCACGGTGACCTCGTGATTGCACATTAGCTTTTAAAAATAAGAACGTAACTGCTGTGCACGTGAACGACAGACATTTGTTAGAGAAACATGTCAATTGGACATGTAGTTACAGCAAGACAGCGTCATCTGACACATCGCTCTTTAAGCAATCAATATTTCCGGAACAAATTATCTCAAGAAGAAGCTTTTGTGAAATCTCAAGTTTATGCGAATATGCTAAAAACTAAGCTAAAACCCCAATTCAACATTCAAATCGTTTACAAAACTTATGTTATGTGTGCGTTAATTTTTATACATGAATGGCGGGATTTACAGTTTAAAGTCGACTCCGAACGACAGATTTTTGAGAAACTTTTCATGGCAATCTTATTTACTCTCAGAATTTTTGCCAGAAATCTGTTGAGAGGAAGACGCCGAAGAAATATTTTTCCATATTTCGTTCAGTTGGAGATGATTGACCTGGGATTTGAACTGAGGCCTCACGTCTAATAAGCCAACACACTACCTACTAGACCACGGCGACTTCAGACGGATATTTTGACGGATACTTTATTTCACACTTAATTGGAACATGTCTTCTTTACAATCAAAAAAGAAACATCATAAATATCGTGAAATAAAACATTCTTGCTGAGACACAGACCTAAATAAGAGAACTAGTTACATCCATTAAATAATTTAAACCTTAGCTCGCTTTTTTACTATAGAATTTTAATTATAATAGCAAAAATTCTATCATTTCATAACAAATATCTCTCAGTGATTTGAATATATTTCTTATTCTGATGATAGTGAAAAAGCCATTGAAAAACATTTCCAAAAAGAACTCCAGTGAAATTAATTTTAAAATTCTTTTGCAAATATTTTAATTAAATAATTCCACATTTGCACAATTCAACAGAAACAACTGAAAAAATACGACAATTGCATTAAAAACAATTAAATTTAATGGATCACCACCACCTGTTGATGATAATAATAGTTTCTGCTTTAATGGGATTTGGTATTCAAAAATGCCTACCCTTTTACTGCCTTCTCTTCTACAATGGAAATACAATGGTGTACGCAAATGCATTTTATTTGCGCCAGTCATCTCCAGACCAGACAAGTGTGCGGGTATGAAACTGTATAAAACAGAATTTCTGTTTCTGGTCAATAGAATTCAGACTCAGGATAATATTTTATTTTACCATTTATTAATTAAATGATTGTGTATGTTTTCTTGTTTGTACTGAATCAAGCAGAAATGTTAAGTAATAAAGATTAGTTTACATACCCTTCATTATGCTAGAATTAGCTGACACGCTCACTTAGGGCCAAGGTTAGGTAAATTGTGATACAACAAATAATATGTTTTCTTTATACTTTATTGGTCATTGCAATCCTTCAGCCAGGATTATGACCGAGCTTCTCACTTCGCACTTATGTGTGTGTTAATTTTATACATGAATGGCGTGGCCTACAGTTTAAAGTCGACTCCGACACACAGATTTTTGAGAATTTTTTGCCAGAAATCTACTTAGAGGAAGACGTCGACGATTTCAACCGTGGCTTTATGACTAATAAGCAAACACATTCCCTTCTGGTTCCCTTAGGTTAGGTTAAATTTTCAGCCGCTTGGAAGATAAAGATGAAGGGGAGCACATTTCTCGGATGGGGAGAAGCATATTACCCAATTTTTGTAAGCTAACCATATAATGACTCCGCAATTGTATAAACGTTTAACTTGAAAATTCATTATATGAACTCATGGTTCAAACATTAAGGATACCATTTAACTCAGAATACCCGTTTAATTATAATGGCGGACAGCCAGTGAACGAATAATACTAAAATACCCCTAGGGGATCCTAATAGACGGGTTTGCCCCGTTTAAGTTTCTTACTTCAGTTTTTTTTTATTCAGTGTGCCATCCAACAATAAGAGAAAGATTCAAAATGGCAAATAAATCAATCAATCAGAGGAATAATTGAAATTTTCTTTTAAACAATTTTCTTGAAAGCACTTGAGACCAGCCACTAAAAGAATAAATAGCAGTGACTGATTTAGCGAAAAGAAAAATGCAAATTCCTCTGAGAAAAGAAAAATTAAAAATAAATGAAAAACAAAATGAGAGAAAGTACGTAACTAGTAAGGGTAATTGATTTTAAACTCAAATAAAAAAAAATCCATTTGTCTGGCAACAGTAGGTTTTGTGTTTTAGTTTAACCAGGAATATTTAGCTCCTTTAGGATCAAAAGCTACATACTCTTTGCGTAAATTTTATTTATCATCTGTCAAATTAATTACCATTTATTCAGTCTTAACCATGGTTGAATACAGCTTTCAACAACATCCCCAAATAACAAAATGGTTGTACCAAAATGGGTATTCTGTTCAGGCAACGTTTAATCGAAAAATCATCTTTATATTGAATTGGCTCATTTCTGAGTGAATGAGTACGTGCACAATAAAATTTGTCCAATTTGTAATGATACCATTCCAGATTAGATTCAAGATGATCCAATGAATTCCAAAAAACCTACTGTGTGGTGTGGGGAACTTTGAGGACGACATTGTCCATGCCATCACTGTCAACAGCGAGCTCTATACGTCGATGATTACCAACATCTTTTAGCAATAAATAAACGAGGATACTGTCAGCAATTCAAATTGGCAGGTCACGATGCTTCCTAAGCCGTCAAATTCGTTATAGCAAAGGTTATTATTGCCACAATATTTAACCGACATTTTCTATTCGTTTAAAAGACCTATTGATGCCATTAAGCGTGGAATATAACATCATTCAAATGTCCGCCACTGCTCCTCTGGATGGAATAAAATCAAAATATTCAATTTTCTATGACTCTGGAGCATAAATCAAGCAGAATTGAACCGATGTCATGGTTTATATTGGCTTTGAGGACCATTATAGTTTATAGGTTATTCGCATACACCTATGACTTAAGAAAACTCCACACGAAAAAGTCTAACGAGACATCACCGCTACATGGGATAACCATGTCTTCAAATCGTTCGTGCAGAAAATCCAATATCTCGTAAGTTGGTGTCTAATTCGTTCTATTCAGGCCAAAATAAGTTGATAATCACCCACCGTTGACAGTAATGGCTTGATCAAAGAAATACTACACTGTGAACCGAAAATCTCCACCAAATATTGACTTTTTCGGGTTGCTTTATACGCACTAATATGACCGATGTAGCATGCCGTTATCAACTGTTAAAGTTCCGAAGTTCCTGTTGGAAGACCCTATTAAATTAAAATTAAATTAATAATAGTAACAATAACAAACACTAATAAATTTAATTAAAAAATTCAATCATCATCTAATTAAAAACTAAAAACTTTATGTTCAACTCTAAAAACTTTAATAAAAAAAAATAAAAACTCTCATCAAAATTTTTCTAATAAATATTAAAAAATATTTCTATATCGTGCTTAATTAGAATATATTTTATTTTTGCGAATATAAAAACCACTTTTTTAATTTAATATTTAAATTATATTTCTATTGTTCCGAGTTAGTTTTTTTTTGTTAATTTATTTAAAATAATACGATATGACACCATAAAAAGTTAACAAAATGCTCAAGGACATATGTGTATAGATATGCCAGTTTTAATTGAGTTAAGAAACTACATTAACAAATGGGATGACACAGAGGAAATAAAAATCAGTTCGAATGGTTGGTTACCATAGGATACTCTACACTGCAGCAAGATCGCTGTGAGACCGAAGGACCATTAATAAACATAACTATTTTTGAGACTGAATACTAAAAAATTATAAAATATCTGTAATACATATTTATCTTTTATTTAAAAGGACATGGCATATAGTCCAACTCAGGACAAGGGAAACTATGATCGCTAATTTTGACGATCGTCACTTTCTTATGAAAGTCAACAGGATATCCAACCATTTAAAATACTTGGTTGTTATTCTAGACAGGATATTGAAATGACAATACCATCTGGAACATAGGGACAGCAAAAACCCAAAGATTCTGGTGCATACTTAGGAGAGCTATAGGTTCTAACTGGAACCTCATTCCGAGACTGACACACCTACTCCTAAGGAACGCAATTAAATCTTTACTTACTTACGCTGCTATAGTGTTGTAATGGACATGGATTGCCACGAAAATCTAAATTAGAACAATAAAGAGTGTTAAAAGAATGTATTGTTAAGGAATAAACGTCTCGATGAGGACATTGAAAACTATACTTAAGCTTATCCAACCGATTTAAAAACTGGTGTGAAATAAAACAGTATTTAAGGCGTATCGTCTCCAGGCTGTAAAGGAATAAATCAGCCAGAACCACAATTTGTATCATCAGAATATCATTGGACCACTGGACAGATACTTACTAAATGCCAAATTATTCGACAGAATGCAAATCGACCTTCATTGTCAAGTGGACCAAATAGCTGTAATTATTTGATACTTTAAAAATGAAGACAAAACGCTCCTATATATGAAACAACCAGATTAGAAACTATACCTCCGGCTACTGGACCATAATACGGTTTTCCAAGCGGAGTTTTTGAATCAGTAACAATTTTCAAGCTTGACACAAAGCGATTTAAATATTTTCACTGATAATCGAATGAAAGTTAAGGTAAGGGCATCCACGAATAACAGAATCAGAACTGTCCTACTTCGTGGACTTCTTTAACCCAGCTTGGCCACATAATTTGCATTGCACTCTGCAATGGAAATAAAAGTTTTATTCCATATTCTGACACGTAAAAAATCATTCACAGAAATTTTACAGACATCTTGTTATTTTTAATTTTTGAAAAGCGCTACGCAATTGTTCTTCTTTTTTTCCATCGTTTTAGCAGCAGCAGAATGTAGCCAAAGTTACCTGTTAGTGGATACTAGGAAGAGTTTGCCGATCGGTACATGGTCAACCTGATTGCGCGTGATACTATCCGATGATTTCTAGGTATACATACTTACATAATTGGTCAATACAACCCTTCAGTCAGGATTACGACCCAGCTTCTCACACCACTTATGCCGTGTGTGTTAATTTTGTATATGAGTGGCGGGACCTACAGTTTAAAGTCGATTCCGAACGACAGATTTTTAAGAAACTTTCATGGCAATTTTATTTACTCTCAGAGTTTTTCTAGAAATATGTCGCCGAAGAAATATTTTTTCATATTTCGTTTTGTTTGACACGATTGACCTGTGATTTGAAACGAGACGAAACGTCTGATAAAGCCAACACACAGCATACCAGACTATGGCGACTATCTGCATCTATAAGGTATTGTTGCATCAATAAATAATTCATATCGTGTACACAGACATATTGAGCGATCGTCATAATCTGATGATGCCGAATAAAATGGTATTTCATCCAAATATGTTTGTGACTGTTTTGTAGAATGCTGACATCTCCTTGTTATTGATTCTTCTATTTGTCGGTATGAATTTAGTATTATCTTCGCGAATTACATCCTGAAGGCTTGTTAAAATCCTTATGTTGAAGATCACTGTTTTCAGCCTTTTACAAAATATTTTCACAAAAAGTTTTCCTATGACTGGTAGTAGAGAGATTGGTGTATATAAGCCAATATCGGAGATTGGCTTTCCTGGTTTTGGAATCATTTTAGTTATAGTATACTTTAAATTTAAAACAACAATCAAAGATTCAGTAATTCGAACAATGGCATTATGTGGTATATGCTTCAAAAGTTCTCCTAGGCTTTATTTAGATTTCAGTAATTCAATTTCTATTTTCACTTCATCATCGTTATTTATTACTTACACTCTTTTTCCTTATTGGATTTTTCCCCAGATTTTGAAGAACAATTGTTTTATAATTACACTTTAACGAATTGAATTTAATCACTCTATACAATTTACTGCCAACATAATTACTTCTTCAAAAGTCCTTTAAACTAGACGATATTAACCCATTAGTGCGCAGAGTCCCTTATAAGAGTCTCTAATTTTCTACAATATCTCTTCCAAAAATTTGAATTTCTAAATAACGAGTATTATATGTTGTTACTGACATTCAAACGAAGCAAGATCGCATTGTTGATGTTGGTAATCATCAGATTAGAAACTATACCTCAGGCTACTGGACCATAATACGGTTTTCCAAGCGGAGTTTTTGAATCAGTAACAATTTTCAAGCTTGACACAAAGCGATTTAAATATTTTCACTGATAATCGAATGAAAGTTAAGGTAAGGGCATCCACGGATAACAGAATCAGAACTGTCCTACTTCGTGGACTTCTTTAACCCAGCTTGGCCACATAATTTGCATTGCACTCTGCAATGGAAATAAAAGTTTTATTCCATATTCTGACACGTAAAAAATCATTCACAGAAATTTTACAGACATCTTGTTGTTTTTAATTTTTGAAAAGCGCTACGCAATTGTTCTTCTTTTTTTCCATCGTTTTAGCAGCAGCAGAATGTAGCCAAAGTTACCTGTTAGTGGATACTAGGAAGAGTTTGCCGATCGGTACATGGTCAACCTGATTGCGCGTGATACTATCCGATGATTTCTAGGTATACATACTTACATAATTGGTCAATACAACCCTTCAGTCAGGATTACGACCCAGCTTCTCACACCACTTATGCCGTGTGTGTTAATTTTGTATATGAGTGGCGGGACCTACAGTTTAAAGTCGATTCCGAACGACAGATTTTTAAGAAACTTTCATGGCAATTTTATTTACTCTCAGAGTTTTTCTAGAAATATGTCGCCGAAGAAATATTTTTTCATATTTCGTTTTGTTTGACACGATTGACCTGTGATTTGAAACGAGACGAAACGTCTGATAAAGCCAACACACAGCATACCAGACTATGGCGACTATCTGCATCTATAAGGTATTGTTGCATCAATAAATAATTCATATCGTGTACACAGACATATTGAGCGATCGTCATAATCTGATGATGCCGAATAAAATGGTATTTCATCCAAATATGTTTGTGACTGTTTTGTAGAATGCTGACATCTCCTTGTTATTGATTCTTCTATTTGTCGGTATGAATTTAGTATTATCTTCGCGAATTACATCCTGAAGGCTTGTTAAAATCCTTATGTTGAAGATCACTGTTTTCAGCCTTTTACAAAATATTTTCACAAAAAGTTTTCCTATGACTGGTAGTAGAGAGATTGGTGTATATAAGCCAATATCGGAGATTGGCTTTCCTGGTTTTGAAATCATTTTAGTTATAGTATACTTTAAATTTAAAACAACAATCAAAGATTCAGTAATTCGAACAATGGCATTATGTGGTATATGCTTCAAAAGTTCTCCTAGGCTTTATTTAGATTTCAGTAATTCAATTTCTATTTTCACTTCATCATCGTTATTTATTACTTACACTCTTTTTCCTTATTGGATTTTTCCCCAGATTTTGAAGAACAATTGTTTTATAATTACACTTTAACGAATTGAATTTAATCACTCTATACAATTTACTGCCAACATAATTACTTCTTCAAAAGTCCTTTAAACTAGACGATATTAACCCATTAGTGCGCAGAGTCCCTTATAAGAGTCTCTAATTTTCTACAATATCTCTTCCAAAAATTTGAATTTCTAAATAACGAGTATTATATGTTGTTACTGACATTCAAACGAAGCAAGATCGCATTGTGTTCAAAAAATGCGATTTGATTGTTGTGTTTTATTCAAAATGTGGAATATCAATTTGTTAAAAAACGAAAATTCCGAATTTAGTAAGAAACCATAGAATATTTTAAATATAATGTGAATTATTATTAGTTTTTGTGAATAAGTATAATGACTCAATTTATGTAAAAAAATTATGATAAAATGTAATACCACGCGCGTAATGTGACTTTAAATGTAACGTCCCCTAAAAGGGACACTGTGCTCGTAGTGCAATAGTTAAACGATAATTGGGTAAAATTTATTTTCATATATAGACCACAACTTACGAAATATTGTTTGAACTGGAAGACTTGAACTTGACATCTACCGCCGCAAGATTGATCCTCACAAAGCTAATAATGTGAGAAAAAATCCAAATAATACCAACAACTTGTAAAAATTAATTAATAACCTCTAAATTATAAGAACTTTAATTTAATTAAGATAAATACGCTTACATATAAAATATAGAATACCATCATACACGATTAAGATTAACCTATTTCATAAGATATTGATATAAGACAATTAGCTCAATGATATTCCAATTTATACAATTCCCCCACTAGATGGATCCGATACTGATCAAGATAGCGATAAAAGTGATGATGAGCATGAAGAAAATCGAATGTGCTGTTTCTGTAAGACTAGCTGTTTCCAACGAACGTCTGTTCTTATAGAAAAAACAAACAACGAACGTTCGTCTGAAACCGCTTACCTTACAGAAACAGCACATTAATCATTTCGGCTTAAAATTATTATCTCCAGCAGTACAGGATGGTTATAAATGGGATCACAGTGAGTGGACATTAAATTTAACGGACGGTTTTATGATCCAGTTTGATATATATGTGGGAAAAATTGCATAGTCCACTATCCAGGGATTTAATATAGTTGATGATGAAGTGCTAAATCAACTTTTAAAACCAATGTTCCACGTAATAAAGGATTCAACAATTTATAGAACAGAACTCGTTATATGTATTTCAGGTATTCATAGATACTTGTTTTATATTGGTTAAATTACTGCGACACCTATCATCGATCTGAATTTATAGTTCGCGAACAATACGTTAAGGGCGAACAGAAAAATGGACTCTTCGCTCAATCTCGGAGGAAAGGCATCTGTAGATCATTGATTTAGAAATAATAGAAATATATTGCTCATACGATAGATGGATAATAATGTTGTCACAAATGCAACAAATGTCGATATCAATTAAATGGTGCCAACGATTCGTCGAAGGAAGAAATGCTGTAAAAATTTTCCATACTTTTTCGATATAATACATATGGCATGGAAGTCGTTGATTAGATGGATCTATTAGGTGTAGTCTACCGCTCGCGAATTAGACATAAGAAATAGTGGTGGCCAATATTTGCATATTTCTTTGACGCGTCTAATGCTAATGCATGGCTGCTGCTAAAAAAGTATCATCCCAATGATCTGACATGTGCGTCTCTTCACACTTTTCGTCGAAATCTTGCTAATTCTTATCTTGAAACGTATGGTACCCCATGTACAAGAGGTTTGCGCATAAACAAATTGATGACATATACACGATATGATGGTAGAAACAACCTTATTGATGTGGATATTGCGGAAATAAAACAAATTTTATTTGCAGCAAATACAAAAGAGACTTTAATCCCTAAGAATTCTTTAAAATTCATCATACGCCTAGTGTACCTAATACGCAGTGTCCCTGACGGTTTATAACTCCAAGACTATACATTTTTTAGAAGAAAATGTTTTTTAGACGAATTAATCACATCATTTTTATTAATAATCGATGAAAATTATAGAAGGATAGTGGCCAGGGAACTTCGTCCACTAAAGGGTCAATTATAACGAATTAATTTAAAATTTGAACAACTATTGTGGAGGAATTAAGTAATTTAATAATGATTACAAGGAAATTACTTTTAGCCACAAAGCGTGCACAAAAGCTACTTTAGTTGAACGAGCAACACTGTCACAAATTTTGTTAAGCCTATTTATGGGTCAACCACAAAGTTGTTGTTACATACCATACATACGTACATAATTATGAATGAGTTTACAAATGTGGTATGAAACAATTTACAATACAATAAATTTGTTATTAAGGAAGGAAATTCAAACGTATACTTATGGTATATTATCACATTCTATTATATTAAACCCTCTATATTTCAATGTTCACATTGTAGATAGTAATGGTGCAGTTAGTAATAACTAGAGATAACTGCGACCAAAACATTATTAAAAATTATTTTAAAATCCTTAAACTGACGTCAAACAACTATAAAACTCTCATTTTTACAAAGTTACAATCCAGAGTAATCGATTATGGTTTTAATAACGTACAGTTCCATATGAAAAATAATTGTTATTAAATCACTATAATGTCTTCTTTAGTTACAACGAGTATCTATGAATAATGTGATTCTAAATCTTCCATTTAATCTATTTCAATCGAAAACTAAATTAAGCTGGTTTGATCAAAAGGTTCTATGAAAACCTTTTTCTTAGGAAATGTATTGGAATTTAAAATCAGATTGTTTGGCATTTCAAAGATGAAAAATGTAAAAAGTTTTCAATGTGCACAGTATGCATTTCTGTAGAATTGTCAATGAGAATTAAGTACACAAGTTACTAAAAAGGTATGCAAATACGTCTGTATGTTGTTTAAGTTACAAATTCTTTTATGTATGAATACGTCCGAAGCCCATTAAAGTGCCTTTTTTTGGTTACCTCTAACCATAAAGCAAAGTTTTTGAAAATACTTTTTGTTATCCAGAAAACTTGTTGTTTCTATTTGCTTAACAACATTATCTAGACATACCGGGTGGGCTATCTATCGGTTTAAATTATATACTAATTAGTACTTATGCCATTCTATTCTGTCACAAAATTCAGTATATTACCTCCACTGAACGTAATGAATCGATTTACGCTTGACCAACGTCGTCATTTATTGGACCAACGAGAAACTGCACGATGATGTCCATTTTGCCTGCAAAAAAGGTCATCTTTTTGGCTGAAGCTCGCTTTCATCTTGCTCGGTATGTTTATAAGCAAAATTGCCGTATTAAAGGCTCAGAAAACGCACACGTGGTCTTACAGAATCCAATACACCCATTACGATTGACTGTTTATTGGCTTATATTTCTTTGAAAATGAGGACGGCGTAACCATTAGGGTCAATGGAGACACCTAGCGCACCAAGATATCCGATTTTTTTGTACCCGCTCTTCATGGTATTGATGAGAACGATGTTTGGTTTCAACAGGATGGTGAAACTTGCCACACATCTCATGCCACAATCGATTTATTGCGTCAAACGTTTGATGGCCGTTTAATTAGCCAAAATGGTGATGGCAATTGGCCGCCAGGAAGCTGCGATTTGACACCGTTGGACTACTTTCTGTGTGGCGCCGGTAAAGAAAAGTGTTATGCCGTCAAACCAGAGACAATTGAACATTTGCAATTGATGTCATTGTCGAGATACGACTCCAAAGTGCACGAGAATTGGTCCGATCGAATGAGGTACTGTGAGGCCAGCCGCGCCAGCCATATGAATAAAATAATATTCTATTTCTAACCGGAACAATTTTACTTCACAACAAGAAAATAAATTTGGCAAGATTTCAAGATTTTGTTTTATTGCATTTTTAGATTTAAGCTTTTAAATTTTCCGGTTTTAAATTTAATTTTAAATTTTCGGATTTTTTTATTTCCATAATATTAAAAGATGATGTACCGCAAAGGTCGATAATTATGAATTTGTTTTGACCCGAAATGAATTATCTAGTCACCAGCGATGATGATAGATGATTTAGACAACAGGTGGTTGTAATAGAATAACCCTACGTACCACATAACAAATGCTACATTAGATTAAAGAGAATGAGAGATTTGACCCCGTTAAACTATTATTTGTAGTCCCTTGTGTACAGAAACAACATACATACATACATACATACATAATTAGTCATTACAACCCTTCAGTCAGGATTATGACCTAGTTTCTCACACCACTTATGTTGTGTGTGTTAATTTTATACATGAGTGGCGGGACCTACAGTTTAAAGTCGACTCCGAACGACAGATTTATTTAGTCTCAGAGTTTTTGCCTGAAATCTGCTGAGAGGAAGTCTTCGAAGAAATACTTTTTTGTATTTTGTTTTGATGTCTGGTCTGGGGATTGAATCCTGGCTTTACATCTAATAAACCAACACACAAACCAAAACTAGACTACGGTGACTTCATGGACTTCAGAAACAAGCCAGCTATAAATTTATCCCTGGAATGCAGCATTGCTGCGAAATTAAAACTCACAATTGGTCCACGAACGGCATTCATGCGGGTAATATTTACATTTACAGAAGTAAATGGCAGGAATTTACTTATCGCCCCATTCATTTACTTTAGCAAACTTTTGTCGCACACCTTAAGAAGCTTTCTTTATTCCTCCTTGTATTTAAGGTTCTCAACTTAATCTTCTGAAGTATGCACGTTAAAAGTACTGAACAGTGTTAACAATGTTATGCACTCTGGGATGAAAATTACTTCAGTAATGGTATGAGTAATTATGTTCTTGACTGATGGCATCAGCAGTGAAAATTTTCACGCTTTTCTGCATAAATATTTTAATACAGAGCGTAAAAGTAAGGAAGCAAAAATATTTTCCATTTAGTAGTTGTAACACATTTTTTATTTTCTTTTTTATTTTTACTCTTCTTATAAAAATAAACAAATATTTTCCTTTAGCTTTTGGTTAAATAATAAATTTTATTTGCATTTAAGTTTAGTATTGAATTCAGTTCTGTAAAAAAAAGATATTTTAAGACAAATATTTGCAAAACAATTTATAAGCAATTCTGTAAATCTGTTGCCTTTGTCAAGAATGGAATTTGGAAGAAAAAAAGAAATATTTTTACACCAAAAGGTTATTATTTGTATAAGTTTTACGTGCAACAATGTAGGCAAACAATTCAACAATTATGACAAGTTTTTTGTAATGTTGTTCTTTTTTTATTTATTCGACAGAAAGTGTTGCAATTAGATGATGAATAATATTTCTGGTATTTTTATTTGTTACAGTACAATAAACAGGAAAATACACCCAAGCAGGAATTTAATAATTAAACGAACTTTATGGTCTTTAACTTGATAAAATGGGAAACTACATTACATTGTAATATCTGTACAGTTGGCAAACCTTACTGGCACGAATCGTTTAATGCCAAAACAAAGCATACAAATTATGGAAATTTAGTTTTAAGTCACCGTACACTAGTAGGTAGTGTATTGGCTTATTAGACGTGTGGACTCGGTTCAAACCCCAGGTCAGACATCAAAACGAGAATATGAATAAATATTTCTTCGGCCGTTTCCTCTCAGCAGATTTCTAGGAAAAACTCTGTGAGTAAATAAAATTTACAGGAAAAATTTCTCAAAAATCGGTTGTTCGGGATCGACTTTAAACTGTAGGTTCCGCCACTCATGTATAAATTTAACACACACAATATAAGTGGTGTGAGAGGCTAGATTTTAATCCTGACTGAAGGGTTGTAATGACCAATTATGTATGTATGCATATACGTCACGCCACTTTTTTGAGAATTGATTTTTATAAGTAGTAATTCCCACTTTCTTTTTTCTATTGTATGTAATCACATATAACGTCAAACAAACAATCAGATAATCACAATACCCAAAGGCTCTGGTTGGAATCGAACCCACGGTCTTGGCACCGGAAGTTTAGCACACTACCAACTACACCATCGGGGCACCCAATCTTAAGGGCAACATGATGAAATCTGCAGATCTTTATTTTTTATTTTTACGTTCTATTATCACACAAATTCGTTAATATATCAGGAGGAATCCTTTGCTCATTGATTCTGTATATATGCTCATAAGATTGCTAGCTCTACCGTAGAAAGGTATTTATAAGTCCTGGGGACTAATGATCACGATTATACGAAAAACTCGGCAAGTGCATTGAAATGTAGGGTATTTCACGGCTTAATTTTCGAATACTTATATATTTATATTTCCTATACTGTGCATGATTAATTACTGTTTATCAAGGTCTAGAAAAATAATTTGAAAAAATTTTACCTTTTTTTTTATAAATTTTAATACAAGAGAAAAAGATAAAAAAAATCCTTAAGACTTTTATCACCTACTGGAAAAATTTACACACCAATGCACGTGCCAAAAGCATGTCTACGTACCATGAAAATGTAACCAAAAATAAATTACCAGTCAAGTTTACAAGTTTATATATACGTACATACATACATATATTAAGAATAAACACACACAGATTATCTACTATTATTGTTGTAGATAAATACTTAAGACGTCTATGTCTATACCTTACGGGAAAAGATATTTAATTATTCTAAATATAAATTCAATATATTTTCACACTCAATCAATCATAGCACTTGGATATACAAGAAATGAATGTACAAGGAATGTAAATATATTCAGTTTGTTTTAATATTTGACTGAAATGATGAGATACAACCGAATTGTATGGAAAAGGCAAAAATTTCATATGTTCGATGACACACATTAGTATAACTCTTGAGTTGAGTGTTAGCAACAGACGTAGAAGGAAAAATGAACATGAATTTAAATCTGTGTTTGTCTATTAAAACAGGGGTTAATACTTTTGAAGACGTATTTATTGATTTGTTTTTATCCTTGCAATTCCGTATAACAAGCGTATTGTATATACTAAAGAGAAGCATATTAAATTAAATGTTTTTAAACTCAATTTATAAATTATATGTGAATTTATTTAAATAATTAAAAATAAATTCTCACATGAAAAAAACACAAACTTTTTGAAAACAGTATTAGGTAATGTGTCAGAAATCTCCAACAAAACGAAATATGAAAAAAAATTTCTTCGATGGCTTCCTCACAGTAGATTTTTGGCATAAGTTTCTCAAAAAAAATCGGTCGTTCGGAGTCATTACTTTAAACTGTAGTAGATCCCCCCCACTCATCTTATATATAAAAATGAATGTGTGTTTATTTGTTTGTGGGTTTGTTTGAAGTGTATAGACGGCTAAACGGCTGAACCGATTTTCTTGAAATTTTCACAGTATCTTCCTGTATGTCTGGAAGGAGTTATAGGCTACTTTTTATATTGAAATATACAAATAAAATAAAATAAAATAAATAAAAAAAGTATGAGTGTTATTGTCTAACAAAATATTACGTATACGTCACCCGTCAGCTCTATGTAATCTTATATAAAAATAAATGTGTGTTTATTTGTTTGTGGGTTTGTTTGTTTGTTTGAAGTCTATAGACGGCTAAACGGCTGCACCGATTTTATTGAAATTTTAACAGTATCTTCCTGTATGTCTGGAAGGAGTTATAGGCTACTTTTTATTTTAAAATTTCAAATAGGCGAGGTGCCACGCCCACATACCCAATAAGTATTTAATGTCGCATATCCCATAAACTGCAACAGCTAGAGTCCTCAAATTTTGATTGGACGACTTTGACGTATATATGAACAAATTGGTGGATTGGCTATAGTGGGCGTGTCACCTCCCATGGTCTACAAATATAAAAATTAATGTTTGTTTGTATGTACCTTATAGAATCGTAAACTATGCATTTGATCATGTTCTAAGTTGGTATGACTAATTTCCGGCAGATGTCGTCACTGAAAATTACTTAAAATCAATTAAATCGTAAACTGTGCATTCTTTAACAAAGTTGTAGCGCATGAGCCGACGGAGGTTGGTGCGATTACTTTCTGATGGACTGAAAATTATTCAAAATGTATGGCAAACAATTAGTCGACCTACACCTCAAGCACGGAAGAAAAGAGCATTATGAGACGTTCGCTTGAACCACTTGAACAACGAGAAGTGAGATTAGAAACTGATCGAATGCGTACTACTCAGGCCCGTTCATCTAATTCATCAGGACAACGGGAAACAAAATCAATAAAATGATTTAAAATTAATTTGATATTTGTGTAATGTCTTTCTCTCAAATTTATTTTAGTTGGTGGCGCAACAACATGCGCAGTGTACAGCTAGTGTACATATAAAATTAACAATTACCACATAAGGGGTGTGAGAAGCTATGTAGGTCGTAATCCTAACTGAAGGATTGTAATGACCAATTATGTATGTTCGCAGAGTGAACGAATGTCTCTGTAGTATTCGTGGAGAGGAGTGAACATAGAATGAAGGTCAGACAACTCAAACAAAACGAAATGTGAAACAAATATTTCTTCGGCGTCTGCCTCCCAGCAGTCTTCTGACAAAAGCTCTGAAAAAAATATAATTTCCATGAAAAGTTTCTGGAAAAGCTGTTGCACGGAGTCGACCTTAAACTGTAATTTCCGCTAGCATGGGTAAAATTAACACACACAACATAGGTGGTGTGAGGAGCTAGGTCGTAATCCTGACCAAAATGTTTTAATAACCATTTAAGTAAGTAAGTACCCAATGGCTCAGATATGGAGGTAGTTGAACCGCCACAATAAGTATCAAGAGCGTAGCAGTATCCAGAGGAACTTTTTGCACCCAGTATCCAGAGGAACTTTCGCTTGCCTCTAATTAACATTAATTGAAGTTTGTATATCTCTACTATGCATTCCCAAATTGGCACGGCGACCGTAATTGGGTTAAGTGGACACATTTATTAGAATTTCTATTCATCGAATGTTATAATAAATCTGATGTTAAAATTTTCTTTTTCGTACATAACTTTGAATCATAAAATGTTTAATGAGGCAACGAAGTTTAAATGTTTAGCATCCACAAAATTATAAAATCTTTTTCCACAAACATTTACGGAAGTATTTATTGCCGAATTTCACAACATATTTTATTGCATAAGCTTATGCGAGTATAGCATGTGAGAGATTTGTTGTTAAATTTGATTTTTACAAATGCAGTCATGATGTTATTTTATACAAATTATATTTTCTGAATAATCGATGGCCATCATTATACTTTCAAGCTGTCTTTTTTTTATTCTAGATTTTAATGTGAATCAATTTCCTATGCCTGGTATGCTTGGTATTCATTTGAATTCTCTTAAGCTGTTCAAGCTCTCGCACACACACTTAATTCACTGCTGATTATTTTGCGAGAGCTTGTATACGAATGTTTGCTACAATTCGTAAAAAATATCGCATTGGGTCTTTTAAGTTTAAATTTCTTTTTAAAATATGAATTGAACATAATTTTTAAAAGGAAATTAATTATGATTGATTGAGTTTTGATTGATTGATTGATATTTGAATGAATATTAGCAAATTGCTTGATCTAGTACGGCTGTACATGTTAGTTATTTCGGTAAACGGATGAAGACATTTCACTATATCTATTCTATAGGTATCTAGACAGTTTCATGACAAATGTTGAATTTAAAGATTTCTATCAATCTTTAAGTTAACTCTACGGAAAATAATCTGATCATATTCCCATACCTAGAAGGGTTTGATTGGAATTTTCTACTTAACTTTTTCCTTACTTTATTAATCATTACAATCCTGTAGTCATGATTACCAGCTATCTTCTCACACCATTCATGTAATATATGTTAATTTTATCCATGAATGGTGGAATCTACAGTTTTATATCGACTTCGAATGACAGATTTGAGAAACTTTTCATCGTAATTTTATTTATACTTAAAGTTTTTCCGTCAAAAATGCTTAGAGGAAGTCGCAGAAAGAAATAGTTTTTCATAATTCGTTTTGTTCGAAATGTCTGAGCTGGGGTATGAACCGCGGGCACTTGTCTAACACTATTTCTACCACGATTTTGTGCATACCTATTCCGACCAAAAAGTGTCTTTTGAAGCTTTTACGTTTGGATGCAAATAATTATGGTAATAATTATTTAAACATGTCCTATTCCTATTCCTATTGTTCCCAAACAACAATCGAATATAAAAATTATAACGGGAAATTCAGTGTACCGAAAATTTCTGACATTTTCGAAAACTTGCTGAACAGAAGAATTTAACAATTTCACAGAATTTCCATGGCATGGCATTTCGCAGAATTTCCAATTCCACAGAATTTCCATGGCTCGGTATAATAATATGAAGAGGAAAAAACCAAAAGTAAATTATAGTTCAGTCCAATTATTATATGAATTGTCAAAACATTAACTGAGAAAAAATTATTAAACTTTGAAATAAATTTCAAGTTAAAATTTAAAAAAGTTGTTTTTGACACCTTTGGTAGAAATAGTACTAATATTCCGACGTGCTATCTGCTACACTATGGTGACTTCACTAAACTACTACATGGATACATACATAATTGGTCATTACACACCTTCAGTCAGGATTACGACCTAGCTTCTCACACCACTTGTGTTGTATGCGTTAATTTGGTCCATAAGTGGTGGGACCTACAGTTGAATGTTTCGATTTCGAACGACAGATTTTTTTGCCATAAATCTGCTTAAATTTTTTGCATTTCGTTTTGTTGGAGATGTCTGAACTGAGGCTTGCCCCACGGACACTTGTACTACCTACAACACTACGGTGACTTCACTAAGTTTAAATTTGCCAAGTTGGTGGAGTGCTCCTTTATCATTGGGATGGGATCATCAAAGTGTGTTTTGCAGTTTGATTGTCTCTTACTAAGATACAGTGAAATGGTTGTGATATCCTGTTCTAATAATTGGGCTGCTACATATACTATCTATTTGCAGTTTGCAACAAAGATTTATTACCGTTTGTCACCTTATTGGTTGAGTCTTAATCTTGATAAGACCATCAGAATACACAGTTACTTACTTGTAACCTGAGCCGTAATCCTTGATAAACCCTTCAGCCTGCACAGTTACTGTTCGCCTATTCAGGCTTGCTTGTTCTAAAATATATCATAAACCTTGCCCAAGAATGCCTACCCTTAGAATGGATTTGTGAGTTGCCTTGACAGTTCAGCAAAAGAATCTTTCCGGACCATTTACAAGTGAATGACAATCAGAGAAGTTTCTACTCCTGTTAACTACCGTATTTTTTATTTCTTTTATGAAAGCTGTGTCAGTTTAGGTTATAGATTTTCAACTAGCCAAACAGTGAGTCCAATTGATCTGGACAATATTTCATAGTAAGTCAGTCAAAAAACATTTTATGAGAAATGTGGTAAGATAACAATAATAGAAGTTAGAATTTGTTTAAGCATTAACTAGCTTGCAATAAATTTCGGAAAGAGTGTAACTTGATAGCTGTTACACTGTAATACACCAAATTCCCCTTAAGGTATAGATATCGTATATATTTTGACTAAACATTTGGTTGTTTTTGGTTGATGTCCTGTGATATAAAAAAAGACTCCTGTAAACACTTCAAATTGAAGTGCTCCACTATCGCCTCTGTGATAGTTCAACTCTGTGAATTGCTGAAGTTACTAACGGAAAAGAATTCTTTGTAGAGTTAAAAAAAATACTCACAGGAAAACTTATTCAATTACAGAAAAATTCTTCAATTCAAACTGCAACAAGAAATAAGAAATCTCTAACAAATTCGCAGTAAATCTACAGAGAGAAGTATGACAACAAAATAAATTTATTTCACATACCAATTATTTGGTTGTTGGAAAAAATTGTATGAATTTAAGGAATATGGTTGCAAATGAATAATTTAAGAACCGTTAAAAACTATGTATAATTAAATGTGTTTAAGCGTTTCAATTTGCTAATTATCTTTGGCTAATTCAGCTTACAATTAATAAAAATTCTATGGCCTATAAAAGAATTCAGATTATATTATTTAATTAAGCAGCATCATTAACTTGGTTGCTTCTTCAAAATTGCCTCCAAAGTCATACAACAAAAGTCTTAAAAGAATTTCCTTTAAAACAAAATTTCGTAGCGACACTAGACACAAGTAATTCGAATACTTGAAAGTAATTTGCTTGTAAATAATTTAGAAAAAGAAAACCAAACTAAATGGGTTCGAAGAAGTTATGAAAAATTAATTACAAATTTACAAGGAACGAATGACAGAGTGAAAAGCAAATAATGAGTTATACTATGTTCAGACATGAACTTATATTGAGTAAATCGCAATAAACGGCATTATTGATCTCAATATTTCATATAAAATGTCGATTAATTATTGCTCAATAAATTCATAAATTGTTATAATATTGATTAAAAATTGAAATACAGCACTGTCATAAGCACGTTCAGTGAGCATATTACAATTTTCCGAACACTTTCTATTGATATTTGACAACTCAAATATCAACAACAACGAACAAAACAATAACAATGTTGTTAAAACAACCAGCTGTTTTGTTTACCAGCTGTCAACTGAATATTGAATAAGCAGCTGAACTGCATATATTGTTATGTCTAAACACTTAAAATATTGTATTCAATAAACCGAATATTGACTCAATAAAAGTGCATGTCTGAATACAGTATTACGGTCTGTTTATAAAAATAAGTTTTTGTGGTACGTTTGTAAAAAGGTATACAATATAAATCAACTAAGAACTTTTTTCAATAGTTGTGCAATAAATAAATGAAAAAGCCAAAAACGCAATTACTGACAAAAAAATCTTTGGATTAAAAATTCTAAAATCTAAATAGTATGGTGAATATCTAAAACGTTAATTATTATACGAGGATTGTATCAAAAAAATGATTTTTGTATATAATACTAGCTGTACGCTGCGCCACCAACTTAAATAAATTTGAAGGTAAGACATTACACAAATGTCAAATTAATTTTGAATCATTTTATTGATTTTGTTTCCCGTTGTTCTGATGATTCAGATGAACGGGCCTGAGTAGTATGCATTCTATCAGTTTCTAATCTCATTTCTCGTTGTTCAAGTGGTTCAAGCAAAGGGGTCTCAGCGGCATATACTCGAAAATTTCTCTTTTCTTCCGTGCTTGAGATGTAGGTCGACCAATTGCTTGTCATTCATTTTGAATAATTTTCAGTGGCGCCATCCATCGGAAATTAATCGCATTAACCTCCCTTGACTCATGCGTATGAGTCCCCATTTTAATGTTGCAACTATGAGTATCCCCATTGTAATGTTGCAACTATGAGTATCCCCATTGTAATGTTGCAACTATGAGTATCCCCATTGTAATGTTGCAACTATGAGTATCCCCATTGTAATGTTGCAACTATAAGTATCCCCATTGTAATGTTGCAACTATGAGTATCCCCATTGTAATGTTGCAACTATGAGTATCCCCATTGTAATGTTGCAACTATGAGTATCCCCATTGTAATGTTGCAACTATGAGTATCCCCATTGTAATGTTGCAACTATGAGTATCCCCATTGTAATGTTGCAAGTATGAGTACTTGTAAAGTAAACTTAAATTCTATATTATTTTAATTGAATTGCTTATACAATACTATTAATTGTTTCAAGTAAAAAGTTTTATCACCATATGGGACCCACTTTATCATCACTTATAATCATTTCCTTAAGAAATAGTTCGTTTTAGAAATTAATCAATCCATCCACCAAACGTTTTACTCTTTCTAGCATAGAGGATATACAAACAAATATCCAATGAAATGTTTGATAATAATGAATGCCTACTTCTCTCACGTTGCCAATCTTTCTCAATTTTTTCATGATTTCATTCATCAAGTACATAATTTATTGCACAGAGTTTATAAAACGGATCATCTGGTTTATTTACTTCGATCAGAGCTGTTGTCAACGACACAGCAGAGTTCTTCTTCTTCTTCTTCTTCTTCTTCTTCTTCTTCTTATTCTTCTTCTTCTTCTTCTTATTCTTCTTCTTCTTCTTCTTCTTCTTCTTCTTATTCTTCTTCTTCTTCTTCTTCTTCTTCTTATTCTTCTTCTTCTTCTTCTTCTTCTTCATAAGAAGTAAATCAAGTAAAATTAGTTGAAATTTAAAATGGAGGACCTTTTAAATAAAACAGTTTTCGTTGCGGTCTGGTAACTGTGTTCTTCTAATGACCAACAAATGGAACTAAATCGGATAAAAATTGACTTCTTTGGAAAATGGACCTAGTACGCTGTATAACCATGGTACCTAGCCATTCCGAAACAATTTTCCTTACAGTCGGGCGCCATTTAAGACCACAGACTAATTGTTTTCTTCAAATGGACTACTCCACCGAACTCATAGAGGAAACTGGTTAACTCGGGAGCTGCACACTAAAGGCACCACTCCCCTAAGCTGGAAACCAGCCTGAAAGTTCCATAAATTAAGCTGTTTTGTCCCGAATAGGTGGCGTCCCGAAAGAATTGTTGCCTAATGGCCAATTTTGCCGAGGTAAGTGGCCATTCCTATGTTGAAATACAATTCTATGGTACACAATACTCTTGAGAAAAATAAAATGTCATATTAAATTTCGAACAAGCATCGTAAATTACTTATCTCTTGTACAACGGAACAGATTGTGGATTAAGAGGTTTTACATGTTTTTTAAGTAAATAAGAATAAAGTTCTCTGGCCTAAAAACAAGTGTCCAAATGTGTAATTGCTTGAAACACGGCAATCATACTGCGAATGCTGTACCAAAGATCGTAAAATGCATATGCGAATTATACAATAATATGTAGGTGGGGGATTGAATGAACATTCATTTTTCAGTGTTGCTACATAAGTTTTTATATTCAAGCGTTTTTAAGAATTATATTTTGTACGTGAGTATATTGTGTATGTGAGTAAGTAAGTTTTTAGTTAAAGCTTTGTGAGGTGTCTCCTATTGAATTGCTTTCCTGTGGACATTAACATTTTTTTGTCTGAGAATTATAACAAATAAATACTGTTGGGATTATGAAACAATAGTTTTTGGGGAAAGGAAAAAAATGGTTTCTAAACTGTAAGTTATTTTCATGATGCAATGTTGGAGATAAAGCACACAGAATATTTGGATACTTTCTTAACTGCTGAACAAATAAATCCAAGTTAAGGATCCTAGTTTTAATGTATACTTACATCACTATAATACCTTATTGAAATTTCTCAATCATGCTGTCAATTACTTCTGGGTATCCAAGACTCCTTGTCTTACGTTCCCACATGACGAACAATCAAAGAAGATGTTCTGTGGTCTGCTTTTCTTCTTTATTACTACAGTTACCGCGAAATTAAAGTAGCCGTAGTCTAGTAGGTAGACAGAAAGTTTTATGATGCAAAATATCACGAATGTTAAGCTCGTAAAACTTTTGTTATTTTCTTCATAAGACAAATTGCTTAATTTATTAATGTAAAATGTAAAATTAATGTATTAAATAAAAAGCTTTCTAATCATCATAAAAGATTTATAAATTATAAATAGATAAATTAAGGCCATGAATTCTGTTGTTTAAACTACAACATCTAATGGAAAATAAAAAAATTCTTCATTCTGACCTGAAATCCGGGTAAAATATTTTATTATTATAAAAAAATAATATTGTTATTACTAAATCCATATAATTAAGAGTTATTTTTTTAGATAGAATCCTTCAATTCTAATGAGACACATCTAATGGAAAATAAAAAAATTCTTCATTCTGACCTGAAATCCGGGTAAAATATTTTATTATTATAAAAAAATAATATTGTTGTTATTAAATCCATATAATTAAGAGTTATTTTTTAGATAGAATCCTTCAATTCTAATGAGACACATCTCCTTACAGTATTAATTCATCAGTTCTCTATTTTAGGACTACAATGTGTCATATAAAAATTACTTCCATCGATATAATAAGGAAGAAACTGTTTAAGCTAAAACACCAATCTAAACTAATCCAAAATTAATCACGTATTTTTTTAGGTGCATGAAAAACCATTATTTGGCAGCTGAGAATGTCGTCAAACTGTGTTGACATTTTTGTTCAGAAAGGTTTGGCAAGTCATCAGGAGTAGTTTGCCATCACAGCAATGCTTAAAATTGTGGAAATTTAACTTGAAAAAAATGTATCTGTCCGAAAAGTGCAAAGAGCACTTTGTCTATTTCACGCTCTACTCTAGAGGGTTCGCTCAGCTGTAACATCTCGAAAAAAAATATAAAGCAAATTATTTTTCTTCTGGCAAAACTCAGAGATAAATGCCATAAAAAAGCTATAAAATCTGCCGTGCAAAGTAGACATTAAGTTATAGGTTCTTCTACTCATAGATTAAATTAACACACACAATATGGACCGTATGAAAAGCTAGGAATTTTTCCTAATTACTGATCGTTTTCAGAATAATTTTACTCTTCTCCACCAATTCTGCTGAGGAAGCCAATTAGACCTTGAAAAGCTACACTGAGCACCATAAGTCAATGACTTATTAGTCAATACTTTCGTTTTGTTCTTAAGTGCATATAAAAAAGTTCCTTTATCATGAATTATTGTTTTTGTTTTAACATTTTATAAGTAATAAATATACGTTTTTATTTTTGGTAATTTATTCGACTATTCTCATTTACTTTTCTCGCTATCTTAGGAAAATGAATTATTTCAGTGGTGTTTACTCACTTTTGGCGCTCAGTGTATATACTTATTACCCTTGAGATCCCGAAAAGACTCACCACTCATCTGAGCGAGGTATCTGCCTCACCCTTTACAATCACATTTCAAAATACTCTATTCCTCATATGGATTTCGCTACTTACTAATCTTACTCGTCAACACTTTTACCCTCTCTACCAAGCAGTGCCTTGTAATAATAATAGTAAGCAAGAATCTTAAAATTAGTTGGGTGATCAAGACAGACTGCACTTTTTACTAAAGCGGCTTAGCGGATTCATCACCTGTGTATATATTCCGCATTTATCAAAAAACCATCCATACATTTTTATCGCCGTCATGTCTCCAACCTTTTAAAGTCGACTCCGAACAACAGATTTTTGAGAAACTTTTCATTACAATTTTATTTACTCTCAGAGTTTTTCCCAGAAATCTGCTGATATGAAGTCGCCAAAGAAATATTTTTTCATATTTCGTTTAGTTGGAGATGCCTGACCTAGGGATTGAACCGAGGCCTCACATCTAATAAGCCAACACACTACCTACGGGACTACGACGACTTAATCAATCAAGCAATCAAATGTTATAAATTGTTATCAAGCTAATTTCCAAGCTAATAGACCAAACGAGCGACAAGTGGAAATGCCAACTGTTTGCTAAGAGTTTTTTTGCCCAGAATCGTCTTAATTGAGAGGGAATATAGAGCACTGGAGCAAGAGAATCTACAATGACAACTAACAGCTGGTCAGACAATTCATTCGGAATGTAAAACTCTAGACGACACGCTGACATAATATTTCATCGATGGTTATGGAAGGATTTCACCGTCGGACTTTTAACAGCTTTATACCACGTTAAACAAAACAAACCGTAGATCTGTTGACGTCTGACTGGTATTGTCTATTGACACACTCTATTTCTACAAAACTAAAGTGTAGTAAATTATGATTTAAATTTTTTTGCTTTGAAGATTAACTAAATTCTCCTTTTTCAATGATTCATTTGGTAAAACATTCTTCTTTATTAAATTCCAATTTTTTTCTCTTCTTAAATTTGACTTCCTTCATATTCAAAAAGTCACGTTGAAATATTTACAAATTCTTTTGGTTACAAGTACTCATATATAAGACAAGTAGAGAAAGTATGTTGTTATGTATGACATCATATTCTAAGTGTACAAATGTGGGTGTATATGTTAAAAGGAAACACAAACTGTGTTTCTCGAAATGCATACAACTTTAGGGCGAAGGTAGGAAATTGAGTTGAGTAAGTTCTCTCGTAGACTCTTATGTTATGCGCCTTTAATTTAACTGATATCAGATTACTTAACTATGTACGCTATTTTATACTTTCGTTACAAATTCAGATTCTGTTAAAAGACAAATTAAGTTGCTTTTGACGTACGTTTTTATTTTATAAGATTAATAGATAACAAATCGGAATTTTGGAGACTTTTAAGTAAAATGTTAGACGACTTAAAACGATTGAAATAATTGAATTTAATTTTGTTTTACTAAGGAAAGTATTTTATAAGTGACTGCAATGCTGTAATGAGATCCACTTGTATTTTATTAAATCCAAAGTGTTATACGATAGCGGAGTTGGGTGTATTAACAGCTTGTTTACGTACATTTTTAATTATTTTTTTATATATTTATTAATTACAATAGAATTACAAATTATATTTTAATTATATACGAGCGGAGTAACTTAACCATATGCCCGGTGTAGTGTCACAGACCAGAGTCTCTGGTGGGAATCGAATTGCTAATAGTCTAGCACACTACCCACTAGACTACCAGGGCACCCATATTTTTGATTATTTTTCAGTCTTATGTAAGACGAAATTTTTGTGTATGGTGGCGTTTCTCACGACCCAAAGACACTGCTATCCATAAGATTATGTTATGGCGTCTTTAAATTTGTTTTATGTGTGACTGAGGCTGTTTTCTATAATTGTATATTGGTAACCAGTCCATGCCAATGTACTTGAAATTCATTTGAGTCGATTTAGTTTTAATGTGAAATTTCCACCCCAAACGCGTATTACGGTGTATGCCAAGACATTTTCTATGCGTTTGCTGAGCCACCACATAGTTATGTGAGCACATTTTTGTGTTTTAAACTCTTTTCCTTTGATCCGTCAGGCACTGGAAGCCTTTGTGGAAAGCAGTGTCTCAGCAATAGTAGAAGTGTGGAAATGATTATTAACCTGCATGTCTTAAGTAAAAATTATTAAAAAAAACGGGAACCAAAATACTACCCCGTAGTACGCAGGCTACAATGTGATGGGAAGCACTCCGCCAACTGCCTTCATTAATATGCACCTTTTCGTGTTTTAAGATTTATTCTCTGATCCTGTAGGTACTGAAACTCTTCGTGGAAAACAGTGCCATCAGCAATGCTAGAAATGATTATTAACTGGCACGTCTTAAGTAAAAATTAAAAAAAAGGTTTACCGAAATTTTACTACGGGTATCAAAATCTGTTGTTATTGTTTGCACCAACCTATGAGATTATTCAAAAATTGATGTTAAATATCTAGGAATAACACCACATAGCAAATTAACATACAGAGCTCATGTAGACAGCACCTCAGGAAATGTCAGACATTCCATAATGGTATGCAGAAGTCTTGCAGCCTAGGAATTATTGTCTGAATGTATACAATGATGGTCATAGTGAGCTATAATGGGTCAATAGCATAGGCAGATAGAACAAATTTGATAACATCTCAAATAAGGTTGGACAACATACAGATCGAGTTGGCATAACAGTTGACAAGTTGGACAATATTCCGAGATTACGGCATGTCGCTAAACATGTTGGTAAAGAGTAAAGTTTTGGAGTCTATGGTGAGGTTGATGAAAGGCAAGTGTAATATGAAATTCTTGTAACTTGTAAACGGAAGATTTGCTATATTTAACGTGGATAGGAGGTACAGACGGCATGACAGTGCAATCAAGCTGCTATTCGAACATTCTGGTCTTATGGAATTAAATAGTATATACTGAGTCGGCTAGGTAAGTTGAATAAGGTTTCTTTCTGCTGAAACCGAGGACATGTGCGAAATCTCGGCAATAAGCAGGCAGACGATCTTGCGATGAGGGGATCTTCCACAGTTTTGATTATTGTAAAGAGTGGGAGTGATTCTTTATAGAGATATATTCAACGTTAGGAAATATGAAGGGAGTAAAAGGCTATTCTTAAAAAAAATTGAATTGAGGAAACAAAACTTTTATTGGGAAACTAAGGTAACAGGAGATTTGAATCATACATCAGACTATCCCGAAGTAACCTGAAATTAGTAACCTAACTTTTGACTGGGCACTGCAAACACAATACTAAATATTTAAAGAATAATTTTAATTGCTGTGCTAGGCACAAAAAGGCATTCTATTACGGAGTTTACAATAAATTATTGATTTCTCGAAACTTAAAACGTATAGGTTGAGAGGTATAGCAACAGTAGGAGCCAAATTAGACTTGCCATTGAATGAATTAGGGGGAAAGACGGTTCTCAGATGATTAACAAATAGTTTACCTTTCCACGTCACTTCTCGCCCCATCACTGGTTTCTTGTTCTAACGGTGGGTATAAATTAAGTCTGGTGTTGAATAAAATGACGAAAAGGATGAAAATCTAAAATTATCACCCTAAAATTTAATAAATTATATCGACCATATTATTATTAATAACCTAGTTAGAATTGTTGCATTGTTTACACTTCGAAATTTTGTTTGGATAATGCAAAATGTTTCTATTTAGTTCGCAGAAAATAAACATAAAAACACTGACGGTAAAAACAAAACATTAAAAATATAAAGCCAGCTGTGCACATAGATATCGCCTGTTGAAAAGATAACAAAGAATATGAATTTATAAATAAGAAAACAAAATAATATTTTTCTATTCAAATTAATTTAAAAAATTTTATTTTTTTTAGAATGATTGAAGGAAACAAATTTAGTTTTATTAATACATGCACTTTTCATATACACAAATTCATTTGAAACCCATTATTATAGATGCTTAATTGCGTCCATGCTTCTGCACAATAAAAAAACACGAGAAGAATGAGCAGCTTGTAGAACTTATAACTTATAGTTTTGGCGTACGAAAGGGTCTCCGCTATTCAGTTGCCTATTGAGACGATTGTAGCACCTGTAAGCAAGAGTGATTATAAGCTTGAGCTGCATGGTAACGGCAAAGTCGAGATAAACATATTCACTGACAACATCTAAAGTATAGTTATCGCCGTAATCTGGAATTCAAAACGTCAACAACATAATATACTTCAGTTTCCATTTTGATTGAGTCCCATTCAATAGCGCTAAACGCAGCAGTAACGATATACTGCCGCTTCCGCAGAACTTTCTCCATGACGGAGCGGAAGAGCTTGCAGGTCTTAACCATCGAAGGATATCAAAATCTTCGGAGAGCTCCAACCCTATCTTGAAGAAGCGACAAGACAGTAATGCTCACCATCATTCAGCGTAGCCTTATCAGCTATTCGAGAATACCGATCTTAGACATTGGCTGCCTTATAGCCGACAAAAAGATGGATCTTCTCCGATGTTTAACGTATTGTGAAGATCTGATCTGGACTTTCCGGGTCTGAAACCGCACTGATAAGGTCTTGACAAGTGCGCTCAGCCTTTAATAAAATTGTGATGAAAACTTTTTCAAATCAGTCGTTGGAATCGACGTTAAACTGTAGGTCGCTACAGTTATAGACAAAATTAACACACTCAACATGTGTGGTGTGAGAACCTAGTTTGTAATCATGACTAAAGGGATGGAATGACCGATTAAGTAAGTAAATATGTACGTATTATTAGAGAAATTATTGTATAGTGAACCATTTCATCAGAAGTCTGATGGTACTTTCAGTAAGTAAGTGATTTAGTGAGTTTTTAAGATGCACTTCGAAATTGGTAAAGTGCTTAACTACTAATTCGAACACTCCAGATTCAAATCTGAAAAATTTCTGATTTTCGAATTTTAAAAATTAAACTACTTTAATCAATCTCCAAAAGTCTATGCTGGAAGCCTCCGCAGCCTTTACTCCCCTAAAACGAATAAAATTAAGACCGATCTTCATAGGAAGATCAGGCAGCGGCACCTCATAACCTTGGAATTCAAAATAATTCTCCCTTTCGTCCATTTTAACAGACCGTAGGTATAGTTTAACACCATTTGATAATCAACAATCTGAAATTTTTGAACACTCTTGATTTTTTACTGAAATTTTGTTCAACTTTTTCGTTTAATGATGCCATGACTTAAGCTAATCTATAGTAAATGTGCGTCTACAGTACAATGTTGACAAGAAAACATGTCTTTCGCCTTAATGGTCGAGCTATCGAGTCAGTTAACGCAATTACTAGGATGGTACAACAGTGATACAAATATGAGCCTAATCCCCAAATATCTTTGTTGTCTGTATTGCAAATAACAATCTGTTTTTCTCTTAAATGCAAACATTCATATCTGTCCTTATGAATTATTTATTTCTTTATTTTGTTATCATATTGCTGTTGCAAAGATTATTTTATTTGTTGTGTAGTTTATTTGAGAGTTTGAGAAGTCTCAACGACTTTTGCAGATTTCCTTGGTATTCATAGTATTATCCTTAAGTAATTGCAGCTCAAACTTTTATCATGAACTGCTTGCATTCAGTTGCAAAAGAAGTTGCATAAAAGAGAAGAAATATGAAATGTTTGTTGAAACTTATCACTTAACTAAAGATTATGGCAGATTAAAAATGTTTTTAATTTATGCCCATAGCACCATAATTAGTAATTAAAATTATTATTTGCAGTCTATAAGCAGAGCAATTCTAGTTGTCTAGTTGTCATGTCATGAATTCATCTTAAATGTAAGAATAAAATATATTAAATGTTGAGTACGTATAAGAGAAATAGACAAAGTTCTTGATACTACAACAACGGACTTTGAAAGCATCAAAGCATAAAACAATCCATTTCAGGCAAACGGAACAACTACTATAAAGGGAAGAAAGAAAAGTGATAAACGAAAATGATCTGTACATAGATTTTATGGAAATCGTCATCACTTCCTCATGCATTTCAATATGTGCTTCACTTAACGCTAGCCCTTCAATTTCGGATCAACTGTAATCCTCCTAAGATTATTACATGCTATCCAGGTGTAATTGAATTTCTTGTAAGTTCACTCTGAACGAGAAACCTTTTCATGATAATTTTGTTTTCTCTCAAATTTTTTGCCAGAAATCTCCTGAGAAATCTTCACGTTGTGAGTATTAATTTTCTCCATGAGTGCTGGGACCTACAATTTAAAATCGCCTCGGAACGCTAGAATTTTGAGAAATTTTTGATGACAATTTTATTTATTCTCAGTGTTTTTGCCAGAAATCTGCTGAGAGGTAGTAACCGAAGATTTATTTTTTCATATTTCGATTTATGGGACAAGTCTGACCTTGGGCTTAAACCGAGGCCTCATGTCTAATAACAATGTCTGCACACAAAGTAAAACTTAAAATATCACATTTCAAACGAACAATTGTGCTGTCTTATGGAATTACATTTATTGCATTCAATTTATTTATTCTCTGTATGTACAGAATATAAACTTAAAAGATTATCTCTTTTTGTTTAAATCACTTTTATTAATTTACAGCTTCACGTTAACCGTTTCCATTGAAAAATATCCATTCATTGTTATTTTTTACATTCATTTACGGTACATTTACATCAGCTCGTTGAAAGTGAAATAAATTTCTTAATGTTCTTTTCGTTTCCAACGAAAGGACTTTAGTGAAAATGCAAAATTTTATCAGTGAAACACTTTTACAGAGATATCTTGCTACACCTTAACATACTTGTATCCAAAAATGGAAACAAGATTTCAACTGAAGTGTATAATTAAATAAATTAAGAAGAAATGCAGAAAGAATTTCCACTTTCTCGTTTGTCTGCTAAAAGAAATTGAAAACAAATATTTAGTAAGGTTTGGTGAGTATATTTTACTATACCGTAAACACCAAAAAAAATCAAAACAGAAATTACTTTCGTTCATAATTTATACATACATACATACGTAATTGGTCATTACAAATCTTCAACCAGGATTACAACTTAGGTTCTCACATCTCTTGTGTGGTGTGCTTTATTTTTATCCATGAGTGTGGCAGAACATACAACAGATTTTTGAGAAACTTTTCATGAAAATTTTTATTTACTTCCAGAGTTTTTACCAGAAGTCAGGATTACGACCTTGTTTCTCACACCACTTATGTTGTGTGTGTTAATTTTATACATGAGTGGTGGGACCTACAGTTTAAAGTCGACTCCGAACGACAGATTTCTTGAGAAACTTTTCATGGCAATTTTATTTACTCTCAGAGTTTTTGCCAGAAATCTGCTGAGAGGAAGTCGCCGAAGAAATACTTTTTGCATTTTGTTTTGATGTCTGGCCTGGGGCTCGAACCCTGGCTTTAGGTCTAATAAGCCAACACACTACCTACTAGACTACGGCGACTATTTATTATTTATTTACTAATCTAAACTTATTTACACAAACCTTCCATCCTTAACGGAGTACTAGGACTTATGTTAGACTCAGGAGCATCCGTTAGCTAACTTGTTTAGCACAGTATTATTATTTCCCCCCTTGCTAGCAAAAGCAAGATAATAATACCTATCTTCTCACGCGAACCATATTTTTCACCAAGAATAGATGGGCGAGAAGCTTTTTAAAAATTTTGTTTTTCAAATTTATTTTTTTTAATGCTCCCTAGTAAGTCCACACGCTATCCACAATACTACAGAGATCCTAATAATACCATTATTTGCAGCACTTTTCAACCTTTGAAGGATAACCTATCAAGAATAACCGCCAGATTGATAGGATATAATTTGATTTCCGTGGAATTCACTTTTCTTTTGATTATTCTCCGGATGGTGGTTAGTTCTAAGGTTTAGTGAGAGTAAAATTGCGGCTTTAAAAAATAACGGTTTCACCAAAACTTATTAACTAAGGGGGCGGGTATCATTTCAAATTCAAGAGTACCACAAAGTCCTATTTTTTACACTTCTCTCTACAACTTCAAGCTCTTTTGCTGTAAATGTTATCATAATGAATTCATTGGAGGCGCTCCTGTGATGGATTTAAGCCAGTCGTGTATGATAGAAAGAATCACATCCATTGAGACAGTGTTTAGGATAATTATAAACAAAACCATCGTGAGCTGACAGTTCTCTCAAAAACTGTTCACTCAACAAAACCAAAAAATGCTTCGCAACTTGATAAAGTATCAAAACTGGTACTGTTTTAAAGCAGTTATCGTTCTATAGTATGGATATATATCGAAGACATATAGTGGAACTAGAAAGGTGTATTTTCCCAGCAGTAAGTTATGTCATCAAAAGGCATGACAGTGCTATCTGACAGTTAGTTAGTTATCTTTTTAGCTTGAGAATCATCTGAAAACAAAGATTCACCCTCTGCTGGATCAAGTTGGGACACATGGCAATGCGAAAGTAAATGACCTCAGAAAGAGGTGAACTTCGGTGGCATCGATGGAGCCATATCCTCTCTATAGAACAGAAAGACAAGTTTGGAAAGCTCTTCTCTGTGAAAGATAAACTATAAAGAGACACAGATTCTTCTCAAGCTATATTCGTTTAAGACAGTCTAGAAACTTTAGAAAAAGCCTAAAAATATTATCGGGCATTAGAGACCCGAAGGAAATTTTACATTCTATGATGAAGCGCCGTGGTCTGGTAGGTAGTGCGTTGGCTTATTAGGCGTAAAGCCAGGGTTCGAGCCACAGGCCAGACATCAAAACAAAATACAAAAAGTATTTCATCGGCGACTTTCTCTCAGCAGATTTCTGACAAAAAAAACTCTGAGAGTAAATAAAATTGCCATGAAAAGTTTCTCAAAAATCTGTCGTTCGGAGTCGACTTTAAACTGTAAGTCCCACCACTCATGCATAAAATTAACACACACAACATAAGTGATGTGAGAAACTAGGTCGTAATGCTGACTGAAGAGTTGTAATGACCAATTATGTATGTATGTGTTTTTCCTCTCCGACTTCTTTACGGAGTCGACTTTACACTGAAGGTCCCGCCACTTATCAATAAAATTAACACACACAACATAAGTCGTGTGCGAAGCTAGATCGTAACCCTGACTGAAGGGTTGTAATGAACAATTATGTATGTACATATGTACGTAAATGTAAAAGAATAATTACGGTTTAAGGCAACTCATAGTTGACTATAACTTTTGTTGTTTTCTTTATCATATTGTCTGTGAATTAATATATACTGTAATTAAATTATTTATAAATTTGATTGTAACTCCCACACTTTTCTATTTTCCTAGAAATAAATTATAAAACTTTTTTTTAATTCTTTAAGAGCCAAAGGCAAATGCTTAAACATAAAATTAAATTTTGTTTTCATGATGTTTAATGTTAATATCGTTTAAGTATGTACGTACGCATGTGATACTTGATACCTTTTACTTATTTACCATAAATTAAATATAATTTAATGGAATATTTTAAACTTATTTTGTTTCACCTTGTTGTTTGCCGAAGGACACTAATACATTTATTACCATTTCACACATGCTTATGATGTTTTTGATATAAAATGTTATAAAATTTGGTATTGACTGTAATTAATGTATGGTTTCCTTTCCTTATAAGAATTTCGTATTTATTATTGCAAAAAGAATTGAATTTTAATTCTGCTAAACATTACATAAAATGTTTTTAATTTATAACAACTATTTAAGAAATTATTAAGAAATTCATCAACATTTTTAAATTCATAAACATGTTTAAATAATTAAAATAAAAGTGTCTTGCCTAAGTCATACTCTCGGTAAAATATTAAATATCTGTTAGGAATCGAGCTTACAATACCGATACTCTTATTCTGTGTTGTATAGGGTGGGTGATTTAAAAGTTTAAATCTAAAAATGCAATAAAACGAAACCGGTTTGAAATTTTGATAAATTTATTTTTTTATCTCCAATTGTTCCCGTTAGAAATTGAATATTATTTCATTTCTATGGCTGCCGCGGCTGGTCTCACAGTACCTCATTTGATCGTGCACTTTTTCGAGTGTACGGGTGCGTATCTCGGCAATGGCATTACGAATGTTGGACTTCAAATGCTCAATTGTCTCTGGTTTGTCGGCATAACACTTTTCTTCAATGGCGCCCCACATAAAATAGTCCAACGGTGTCAAATCGCTGCTTCTTGCCGGCCAATTAACATCACCACTTTTTTTGATTAAACGGCTATCAAACGTTTGACGCAAGAAATCGATTTTGGCATGTGATGTGTGGCAAGTTGCAACATCCTGTTGAAACCAACCATCGTTCACATCAAAACCATGGAGAGCGGTTAAAAAATCGGTTATCACGACGCGCTAGGTGTCTCCATTGACCGGAATGGTTGCGACGTCCTCGTTTTCAAAGCAATATGAACTAATGATGCCTCCGCTCCATAAGCCGCACCAAACAGTCACTCGTAGTGGGTGTATTGGCTGCTATAAGAGTACGTGTGGGTTTTCTGAGCCCCAAATATGGCAATTTTGCTTATTAACGTACCCACCAAGATGAATATGGGCTTCATTCGGCAAAACCAACTTCATCGCGCAGTTTCTCGTTGGCCCAATAAATCCCAAATTGGTTACTACAACCCTTCAGTCAGGATTCGACCTAGCTTCTCACACCAATTATGTTGTGAGTGTTTATTTTATACATGAGCGGCGGAACCTACAGTTTAAAGTGGAGTCCAAACGACGGATTTTTTGAGAAATTTGTCTCATCTGCTGAGAGGAAGTCGTCGAAGAAATATTTTTACATATTTCGCTTTGATGTCTGGCATGGAGTTTGAACCATGGCCATACGTCTAATAAACCAATACACTATCTACTACACTAAGCGCAACTTCAAGTTCTAGATTAAATATTGCACAGTAATAGTTACAAATTTATTACAAGACCAGAAAGCTTGGAAATAAATCTTGAAAATCTAAACCCAGATAAAATTTTTATACAAAATTTTCAGAGGCCTTTACTACTGTATAAGTCGTTGTCGTAGTCTAGCAGGTAGTGTGTTGGCTTATTAGACGTGAGGCCAGGGTTCAAACACCAGGTCAGACAGCCCCAGCAAAACGAAATTTGAAAAAATATTTCTTTGGCGACTTCTCCTCAGCAGATTTCTGGCAAAAACTCTGAGAATAATAAAATTGTCATTGAAGAGTTTCTCAAAAAAATTATCGTTTGGAGTCGCCTTTAAACTGTAGGCCCCACCGACACAACACAAGTTTTGTGATAAAGTAGGTTGTAATCCGAACTGAAGGATTGTAATGACCAATTATGTATGTTACTACTGTAGAAATATGAAAAAAATATGAAAAAATATATTCAATGTAAGTGATCTTCTAAAACTGCTTTCAAACGGATCAAGTTTAAGTACGAACGCAACTGAAACGGAACTGCTACTACGTTGGAGTATAAAATCTCAAGGGATGGTATTTTTATTGAAGTTTTCATATGAACTAAAATCTGTATTATTAGTGCGGCATTTAGCCTTTTTTCTAAAAAGTTTCCATTACTTCCTGTATGTACATGAAAAAACCCCTATACTATGTACATCCTGTAAGTAGAACATAGTAAAAGTCAATTTTAAATTTGTATATAAAACCACAAGAGTTAAGGAAATTTAGAAAATGAAGTTTATAGACTAGGAAATTTGTTTAAATTTCTGTAAATTTAATTACTGGAAAAATGAACTATTCTGTTAAATGGCCAAAAGTTAAACTAACCACTAACTTGACTAACTATTTTTCAGATTTTCGTGGAATTGTTTGTTCAAACTTTTTTACATGTAAGCGAATACTTTATATTTTTCTTCTTTTATTTGATAATGTTTTTTTAAAGTTATTATGTTTTTGTTTTTTTTTATTAAAATTTAATTTTTTCTCATTCTGCAGCTGTTAAAATTTTGCTAAAGAATGGAGCCTTATGCCGTTGTCGTACTTTTGCTTAGACCGACAACTATTCAAAATCACTTTTTGCTGATTGAATAGCGCACTAAATGTCAACTGCGTATGTTTTATGGACCAAAATGTTATAGAACTACTACGAGGTTCATGGGATCGCGTTTGTTAAATCTCAAATCTTCAAAGCCATAACAGGTTTATAAAATCAATTTTCAAAATACTGCATACATACGTTAGACCTTCCCTGTTCTTACTTATTCATGACCCAGCTAACCATCATAATCTAAGATCTGTGGGATGTTATTATTATCAGTATTGCAATTTTGGTGACTTTTGGGTATTTCTTGGTGCTTTATTGTTTGGCATACCCAAAAATTCGCAAAAATGTTCGTTTTGTTCGTTACCTCTGAGCTAGGGTGTAAACTACAAGGCTCGTGCACACTATCTCCTAGACTACGGCGACTTCTACCGAACGCTTCAGCCATTTAACGGTCACCATAATGGCCTACCGAGAGACCCATGTGGTGGAAAAGTTCGAATTCACTGCTTCAGAAAACAGTCGACCAAGACCTGTATGTCTCCGAAGCGACAGATCTGCATAAAACAAGGCCATTGTCCAAGAGAGTCGCCATTAACGTCACTCACAAAATTTTTTCCTTTTTTAGGCATTAACTTGGTCATTGCTTGGGTCTGAATCCGTACAAAATTCTTTTGGCCCAAGAACTGAAGGTAAACGGACATTGACAACGATGTATGTTAGCCTAATATTCATTCAAACATCATATTTAGCCATTAGGTCAATTGCTTGTCAAATTTGAAACAATAACAATCCATTTTTAATTCATGAGCGTACAATCCATTCCGAAAAATTCACAGTTTGATGTGAATTTTAGGCTGCGATATAAACTTTGAGAATGGCGTTGTCCATGCCACTACTGTGTACAGCGAGCACAATAGGTCTACGATTACCAATTGCTTGTGGGTTGAATTGGATGATTTGTGTACCAACAACTCCGAACGACAGATTTTTGAGAAACTTTTCATGGCAATTTTATTTACTCTCAGAGTTTTTGCCAGAAATCTGCTGAGAGGAAGTTGCCGAAGAAATATTTTTTCTATTTCGTTTAGTTGGAGATGCCTGACCTGGGATTTGAACCGAGGCCTCACGTCTAATAAGCCATCACTCTACCTACTAGACCACGGCGACTTAAAAACATCAAAAATTAGGTTCACTTTCGTTTCCCTCAAAAGCAGCGAATCCATCGCTTGTGCAGACTATCGGAGATGCATAAAACCATCAAAAATTAGGTTCGCTTTCGTTGCCCTCAAAAGCAGCGAATCCAACGCTTGTGCAGCCTTTCAGGTTTGCATAAAAACATAAATTTCACATACATACATACATAATTAGTCCTTACAACCCGTCAGTCAGGATTACGACCTAGTTTCGCATTATACATACATACATAATTGGTCATTACAACCCTTCAGTCAGGATTACGATCTAGTTTCTCACACCACTTATGTTGTGTGTGTTAGTTTTATACATGAGTGTTTCATACAGTTTAAAGTGGACTCCGAACGACAGATTTTTGAGAAACTTTTCATGGCAATTTTATTTACTCTCAGAGTTTTTTACCAGAAATCTGCTGAGAGGAAAACGCCGAAAAATACCTTTTGTATTTTATTTTGATGTCTGGCCTGGGGCTCGAACCCTGGCTTTTCGTCTAATAAGCCAACACACTACCTACTAGACTACGGCGACTTCGCATTATACAGCGCTTAAATAAGAACATTTATATTGGAAGCATGTAAACTTTCCATTTGTGAATCTAAAAAAATCGTATTTTTCATTACATTTACGTATTCCCTGCCATAAAGTACCGTATAAAAGAAACAATATGTCCGCTTAATAATGTGAATTTTTTGTGTTTCCTGTTGTTTATAGTTCAGAGTATATGTATTACATACACATACATACTATATGTTTGATGAATTAAAAAGTGTGTGTGGCTTTTTCATATGCTCTATGAATGGTTTCAGGTGTCGACCTCATCAACTTTAGCAGTAACAGCGAAAATAATCAAAATCTGCGATCATTTATTTTTCATACAAAAAAAATTGTTTGCATCAGTAATATTTGCATTACTGGCTGTATTATTTTGAATTTTTGGAAAATGGGGTCAAAAATTCAAAATAACCTTAAGCGTACAGGGTTTTAAAATTTTAATTAATTTTTGCTGTTTTTTTATATAAAATCACACGAAATTTAAATATTTTAAACTCAATTTTGAGAAACTAGGTCGTAACCCTGACTGAAGGGTTGTAATGACCAATTACGTATATAAACTCAATTTTATCTAAAAAAAAGTTCTTCGTTTTTTTATTTTTTATAGAATTATAGAATAATTCGAATGTAAAGAGATACGGTCAATGATGTCAGAGTTAAAAGGCCAATGGAGAGTCTTTCCTTGGCTTATGTTTTAAGGTAAATCTATAAATCAAACTTAATCGGTTGGAAATTTAATACATAAGGTTTTGCTCTTTAGCTCGTATAGAGCTTTTACAATATAGAGTAGAGCATTATTTTCAATAAAAGTAAGGGTTTTTAAGCGATTGTCAGGCAATTATACTCGAAAATATACAGCGCTACTACATCAATTTCTATGAAATTGTAATGGAGATTATCAGAGCACTTGGTTTTAGGGGCAGAGAATTACTACTATACTACTATATGAAGGATATCAAAACCTTTGTGGTCTTTTCATACGGTTAAGAGAGATTACTGTGACATTACTCCACTTCTTACAATTACACAATCTCCAACAAATTGAAATACGTAAAATATATCTTCGGCGACTTCCTCTCAGCAGATTTCTGGCAAAAATTCTGAATGTAAATAAAATTGCCATGAAAAGCTTCACAAAAATCTGTGGTTCGAAGTTGACTTTTAACTGTAAATCCCGTCAATCATGTATAAAATTAACACACGCAACATAAATGGTGTGAGACACTGGGTCGTAATCCTGGCTGAAGGGTTTTAGTGACCAATTATGTATGTATGTGTTTAAAAAACTTATTGATACCATTATGTATAGAACGTAACATTATGTACAAAACGTAACGTTAGGTGCAATGCATTCGAAATTTCAAATTTTTCATGCCACTGGCTTATATATTTATATCGGTTGCCTACGTCATGCTGTCTTTAAGCACCGCTTTATACTGTGTGTTATTTGAATATATCTGCGACTTAAGAAACCACCTTACAAGAAAAAGTTTAACGGCCATAAGTCGCATGATCTTAATAATCAGTTCACATCATATCACCTGCGCATGCGATGACCGTGCCCTCCAATCGCTTGTGTAAAATATCCAATGTGGCATAACCTATGTAGCACGTAGCGTCGTCCTTTTTATATCACTAGTGTGCAGGCCAAAATTAATTAATAATCATGACCTATAATTCTCGTCGTTGGCAGTGGCCAAAGTAGTTCTCAAAGAAACATGAACCGAGGACACTGACAAAATCAAAATCTACAAGAAAAGTGGCTTATCCGGGATGCATTGGATTTCGTGTGGATTGGTCCTAGATTCGACAATTTTGTTTGTTCAGGTACCCATGCATCATCATCGCTGAAGTGATTTCTCAATGAAAATTGGAGTCAGTTGTCAATTGCTACAGAGCCCATTCAGCGAACAGAATGCAGGGCGTCTTTGGGTCAGCATAGCAAAATATTCTACTGTTATCCTCTTCTGTATTCCTGGAAACCAGATCATTCAAGGTAATATCATAGCTGATACACCCGCAAGGGCTAGTGCAATAGACAATTAAAATGAATTCATACGTAAGATTGATATTCTTTTACTGAAGGGCAAACAAATGATGCCACACGGACTCTGTTGTAAAGTAAAGAGACTAAACAAATATGTTCCAAAATGGATATATAATGTATTAAATCTAATCCATGTTAAGAACCGTACAGTAGTCATAACGGAACACTGGTTGTTGGATATATGTATATGCCCACAGCGATCCATACATAAAGAATTTTCTTTATTACATTATTTATTATATTTATTTTTGTTTTTGGCACAAGTATTTACAATGGAAAGCAATTAATTAATTGCTTAATTTAAAATTGTTTTTCAGAGCCTGCCAACATTCATAGTATTTGGCATCCAATTTTTGGCAAGTTTCCTCACCCCACTTCGTTACAGCCATGCTTAAAGAGGACTCAAACATAAAAGCCTGAGTACCTTCGGCAACACGTTCTGGCTGCAGTTTAGCATTCGATGCTCCCTCAAAGCATTTGTAATCGGGACCATGCGGCGTCATAATCGAGTGTAATGTAGCACCACCAGGCATAAAGCCCTCTTCCTTGGCTTCATAGCGGCCCAAAATTAAACCCATAAATTCGCTCATGCAATTGCCTAAAAAAAATTTGGAAAATTTTACAGTAAAGAAGAACATCTTTTCATATCCTGACATTATAAAGACTTACGGTGATAATATGGTGGCCTAAATGTATGCTCTTGTACCGACCATCTGGGTGGGAAAATAACAAAATCTGCTATGGCTATACCATACTTTGAACTGGGACATGTTAGCACAGTAAATATACTAGGATCACAATGATCGAAACTAACCGAATTGATTACACTGAATTTAGTCAAATCATATTTGTATGGCACATAATTACCATGCCAAGCAACAACATCAAAGCAGGAATGATTTTGTTTGGCAACAAATAAATGGCCTTGAAATTTCGATATCACTTCAAAATCTGTCAGAAAATAAAACAAGAAATTCAATAATTTCGAATAAATTTTCTTTTGCAATAAACGTTACCTTTAACTTGACGATCTTCAAACCATGCTACAGGTGTTAAAAAGTCTCTGGGATTGGCTAAACCATTGGCACCAATTGGTCCCAAGTCTGGTAAATGGAAATGATTATCGTATACCTCCAAAATGTAACCTCTATTAGAAATAAAAGAATATATTAAAGAATAAAATTTGAAACAAAATTTATATTATAAAATCATACCTAGTTGGTCCACTAACATTCACGGAATATCTTATACCCTGTGGTATAACACAAATCTCATTCGGTGCTACCCTCATTTTACCAAATTCAGTGATTATATCCAAAACTCCTTCTTGAGGTACTAAAAACAGAAACAGGAATTTTATAAGTGAATTTGAATGTGATATTAAAGAGCGCTATATGATAAGGAACTTAATTTCGAAGGGAATATAATTTTTGAAAGCTATACATTCACCTGAAATGATTCACATACATTCACATTCACATGATTCACATTATGTTTATACATGAGTCACGAGACCTTCAGTTTAAAATCGACTCTGAAAGACAGATTTTTGAGAAACTTTTCATGGCAATTTTATTTACTCTCAGAGTTTTTGTCAGAAAAATGTGATTCCCTTTATTTAATTATTATCGTCGCAATAAGGTGCCATACTGCTGCGACCATATGATCTATTGCATTCTCCTCAATTTATATGAGGTGTCCATATAATGTCTGCACCAAGCGTATTGCCCCAATGCCTATTGCAATAATGCTTTACAGATTCTAAGAATATATTTTAATGATTCATTCTCATCATTACAGAATCTACATGTTGGATTCTAAATGATCTATTTTCTAAACAAGGGTAATTTGGCATTATATATCGGAATAGCCTGATATATGACTCAAATCTTCTTTTAAGTTCCCCACAAAATTTTTGATTGTAGGAAATCCATTTCCCTCCCTTTTTTCCCTTTAGTTGAGTATCAACTTTTCAAATATCTGTCACCAATCCATAGACAAATTCGTGCTCTATCAGTGGTATGCAAGCCGCCCTTCTCCCAAACACTCATTTTACCTGGGACCCTATTACATACATGCATACATAATTGGTCACTACAAACCTTTAGTTAGGATTACGATCAAGCGTTGTTGTATGTTGGAACGTATATTTTTTCTATTTTGCTGTGAGGAACTGTATACAGAAATACTTGGATATCAATTGATATTGCTATCAGATGGATAGCCTTATTTGAGAAACACCACGATAGATCATAGGCATAGTAAGGATGTTCGGCAAGAAGTATTTTTTCAATGAATGTCCCAAAGTACTTTATGATCTCCATGATTTAACCCTGGGCGGTTACTCTTCATTTTTGTACATTAAGGTTACTCTTCGTTGAATTGACGAACACTTTAACCCTAATTGGTTACTGGTTACTACAAAAAAAATATTTTTCATCTACTGTTTGCAAGCTTTCATTATCAACTAACGTTGTTGGAAAAAGGAGCCAAATTTGGTCAAACATAAAATAGTTATATGATAAAGAGGAAATGAGCTTCGTCGATTCGGCGAACAGTAACCGTCCAGGGGTAATGAAATGACTGCATTTGTCAGATCTCTGGAAAACTTTGAGGGCAAATAAAATTGCCATGAAAAGTTTCTTAAAAGTCTGTAGTTGGACGTCCTGGCACACATGTACCACAAATTAACACAAACAAGATAGGTGGTATATAGAAGTCGCCGTAGTCTAGTAGGTAGTGTGTTGGCTTATTAGACGTAAAGCCAGGGTTTGAGCCCCAGGCCAGACATCAAGACAAAATACAAAAAGTATTTCTTCGGCGACTTTCTCTCAGCAGATATCAGGCACAAACTCTGAGAGTAAATAAAATTGCCATGAAAAAGTTTCTCAAAAAAAAAATCTGTCGTTCGGTGTCGACTTTAAACTGTATAAAATTAATACACAACACAATAAGTGGTGTGAGAAACTAGGACGTTGTACAATGGGTCAATTCGATCTCCGGGTACTGTACTTGTCTTAATTGACAAGTAAACGACCTCTAACCGAACCTAACCTAACATAGGTGGTGTAAGAAACTAGGTAGTAATCCAGACTGAAAGGTTGTTGTGAGCAATTATGTATGTCTGTATTGTAAACCTCTGACAAAAATGTTTAAATATATGAACTCAAATACTTTAAAAACTTCTTCAACTTTAATCCCATGTTTCAGCATGTCTTTCGAAATAATGTTTATTTTTTTCTTTAAAATTTTCAAAACTTTCCATTACATGTGCTGAATAATTTGCAATAAATCCAACCATTTATGTAATTTAATAAAAAAAAATTAAAAACAATGTGATAAGTATCATAGAATGAACATAATAAGTAAGTAATTATGATTGTCAGTTATTAAATTCATATCCAACACATAATAAAATAATAAATTTATTATGGAAAAACATACCAATTAGAAAGTCACCATCACTATTATAAAATGCTGTATTCTCCATGGATGTATTACAGAGATAAACATGAACAGCCAGACCGTGACGACAACGGGCATCACCAGCTCCGCAGACAGTATGAAGACCTTGAACAAAATTCACTTTCTCATTGCTACTGGGAATATCGAATGGTTTCCAACGCATCTATACATATAGGAAATATAAATGAAAGAAGAGAAAAAGAACCGTATAGGGTGTAAGTGATTTTCGTTCGGTAGAATGGTCAAAAGAAAACAGTAAAGATTTTATGCTTCCTACTAAAATATCTGACACTCGTTTTACAAATTTTGACAAAAAAAAATTAAATTTTAATGCTTAAAGCAGTTCCATTGAATTTACCTGATTGGGATTTGGTTTTTGCTCATCCCAGTTATGTGTTAAATGTTTTGCAGCAGTTTCATATGCCTTAAATGGTTGATGTTTAGCACTAGGATTGATGCGATAGAACCAAGTGCGTGCATTTTCTTTGCGTGGTGCCGTAAACGCAGTGCCCGATAATTGTTCAGCATACAAACCATATGGACATTTTTGTGGTGTATTTTGTCCATCGGGTAAAGCATTTGGGCATCTCGGATCTTCGGAAGAGAAATGAGAACCAAAACCACTTATATACTAAAAAAAGCAAAAAAAAAATAAAGAAAGATATGAATAATAATTAAAACATACGTTTTTTTGTTTTTTTTCAATATCTTTTCATCGGTTTTTGTGCGGTCAAGCATAAATTGTATGAATATTCATGATGTTAGAGAATAAATAATAAAATAATTACAAAGAGAATATAGTACATGCGTTTACCTAGAAATCTATTGTATATGAATAATAGAAAATAATTTCGTTTTTAAACAAATTTTTCGCTATAAAACCACACTTATATTTTTAATTGCATTGTGGGCTGTAAAAACTTTTTTAATTTTCGAATTACAAAGTGTCATTGGAAAGTAAAACGAATTGCAGTATGGTGAGTAAATTAAATGCAGTTGCCGTCGTCCAGTAGGTAGTGTGTTGGCTTATTAGTTCAAACCCGCGCTCAGACACCCCCGCGGTTCTAAACTCCAGCTCAGACATATTAAGCAAAACGAAATATGAAAAAATATTACTTCGGCAACTGCTTCGCAGCAGATTTCGGGCAAAAACTCTGAGTGTAAATATAATTGCCATGAAAAGTTTCTCAAAAATCTGTCATTCAGAGTTGACTTTAAACTGTAGGTCCCGTCACATGAATAGAAATTAACACACACACACCATAAGTGGTGTGAGAAGCTAGGTTGTAATCCTGACTAAAGAGTTATAATGAGTAATTATGTATGTACACTGCGGTTCATCAGGATAGAACCAACATATTTTAAATTAAAAAAACTGTATAAATTGCAAATACAGATAGAATAAAAAAATTTTGTTTTGCAGAAAGATAGTTAATACTGTAAGTGATAATTTGAACACAAAAAATAGTATAAAAATGAATTATAACGGTACTTTTTCACTTTCTTTATAGTCAAGTATTAAATTTTTCATTTATTTTTTGGTTCAACAGAATAGAACCACGTGCATTTTTAACCTAAATTAGTAGGCGGTTGTAATAAAGCTTTATAAAAACCAAATAAAATTAAAGTCACAGTTTGTAACTGCAGTTAGCTAAATCAATATGGGAAGAAGGAGTTCTTTAAATTCGTCGGAAATGGTAAAAAATGACTTTTACCATTCTGAAAATTATTCTTATCGCGAAATCGGTGGAAAAATCGGACGAAGTCACAATATGGTAATGGATTACATAAAACATCGTGAAGCATATAATAAAAATTGCAAAGGAGGTACTTAGACAGCTCTAGCGCCACAGTACAAGCAAAAAATTCTTCGAATTGCCTCAAATTCAGCCCACCCTACCTCTAAAATTAAGCATTTAGCAGGAGTTAAAGCAGGTAAATCAACAATTCGTCGCGCTATTTTAAGCAGTGAACATTTACAAGTCCGAAAACTAAAGGAAAAACCTCCATTAAATGCAATCCGACAACAACAGCGCCCTCAGTTTGCCAAAGATCATATGGCATGGGATGTTCAAAGACTATTAAGCGATAACGATTGGCGAAAAGTAATTTTTTTCTGATAAAAAAAATTTAATTTGGATGGCTATAACTTTTATTTTCACGATATGCGTAAGAACGAAAAATTTCTGAGCCGCCATCACAGCATAACGCCCCCTATGTAATTGAACATCCCATGCCATATGATCTTTGGCAAACTGAGGGCGCTATTGTTGACGGATTGCATTTAATAGAGGTTTTTTATTTAGTTTTCGGACTTGTAAATGTTCACTGCTTAAAATAGCGCGAAGAACTGTTGATTTACTTGCTTTAACTCCTGCTAAATGCTTAATTTTAGAGGTAGAATGGGCTGAATTTAAGGCAATTCGAAGAATTTTTTGCTTATCCTGTGGTGTTAGAGCTGTCTGAGTACCTCCTTTGTAATTTTTATTACATGTTTCATGATGTTTTATGTAATTCATTACCACATTATGACTTCGTCCTATTTGTCTATCGATTTCGCGATAAGAATAATTTTAGGATGGTAAACATAAATTTTTACTATTTCCGACGAATTTAAAGAACTCTTTCTTCACATATGGATTTAGATAACTGCAGTCACAAACTGTGATTTTAATTATATTTGGTTTTTATAAAGCTTCATTACAACAGCCTACTGATTTACGTTAAAAATGCACGTGGTTCTATTCTGTTGAAACAACAAATAAATGAAAAATTTTATACTTGACTACAAAGAAAGTGAAAAAGTACCGTTATAATTCATTTTTATAAAATTTTTTGTGCTTAAATTATCATTTACAGTATCAACTATCTTTCTGCAAAACAAAATTTTTTATTCAATCTGTATTTGCAATTTATACAGTTTTTTTACTTTAAAATATGTTGGTTCTATCCTGATGAACCGCAGTGTATGTATTGACACACGAACAAGCTTGTGATAAAGTTTAAGTAGGAGCTGGCAGCTATGTTGAAACCAGAGTTTATTCGAGCACACATAGTGGCCGGTTGTGATACCAAATGAAGTGCCACCGAACTAACTGAAAACTTATGATTAAATTAAATCTAGTCCTCAACCTTATATCAAGCAGGCAATCGGGAAAGAGTGAGTCTAGTGTTCGTCGTGAGATAACTCAGAGTCGAGTCAGATACTGCCAAATAAGGTGGACAATACTGTCTTAATCTTCTATGTAAAATTCATTCATTCACTTATGTAAAATTCATTTGCACATAACTGAAGAAGATTCGCGTGCTTATCTATTACGAAATGACACGTGATAATAGGTTGTGATACCACATGAAGTGCCACAAAACTAATTAAAAAGTCATGCGTAGAAGATCTTGAGAATTAAATCTAGTGTTCAATCTCATATCAAGCAGACAATCGAGAAAGAGTGACTCTAGTCTTCGTCGTGAGATAAGTCAGAGTCGAGTCAGATACTGGCAAATAATCCACAGCCGATCTATAACTTATATAAAATTCATTTGCACATAACTGAAGCCGCTTCGCATGCTTACCCATTACAAAATGACACGTGAGAATAGATACAGTGACAGGGACTATCCTAAGATCTAGTTGATGGGTATGTTTCCTATACAATTTAGGACAGACAGTAAGCCTTAGAATGTAGTGGGATTTAGAACAGATAGAAATTCTAGAAGAGTAATTTATATTAATTTCCCCTAGCATATGTCAGTAGTAAGGAGGCGAAGAGATATTCTAAAATCAAGCCTATCGAAGAAAAGAACTATTTGTGCGGACTTCCACAGAATCCACTGAGCTGGCCATGTTAGAGACCAATCTTCCCTGTTTAGAATTCTAGTGTTATATTTCCTATAAAGATTAGAATTAGGCGAGGTATAGTCAACTCCACTCACAGTCTGGGTATCCTTAGATAGGAATAGCATAGCAAAAAGTGCTGCATGTTATCTGTGAACATAACACAGCCACATTGGCCACGAATTTAAAACTCAACTTGTTATGAGCTTATTAATGATAATTCTTGCAATCCTGCAATATTAAATTAATTTTTTTTTATTTGATTTTCTGTTTAATACATAAATACATATATGTATGTACAAACATAAGTAGATAACAAATAAAAAACAATGAGAAAAGAAACTGTTAAACACAGATCAGACCAACTTAATTTCGCTTATGCGATAAAGTCACTGTATGGCAAAATGTAAAATTTTAAGATAATAATGTGTCTTACGAGGGTATTTAGGCATATATGACGGTGGGGATTTATTTTTTATGGTTTAAGGACACAAAACAGTTTCCCTTTTAGGCAGCAATGAATATTTCATACATTTACATTACAATTTAACAAATCGTGTGCAGGCAGTAGAAGTTGCTTATTCGTATGAATATTATTTTAAATAAAAATTTTATACAACAAATTTTATCCTTAAATTTTTTATTTAATTTAATTTTTTTTCTCCGTCCTTTTTATTTATTGTCGTTTATTGAAATAATTTTTCACACAATTTAACTTCTTGGCAAGTGAAATGTTTGATTTTAACATAATTGCCATTTTGCTGTACATATATCTGTGGTTCCAAGCAATAACAGCCCAATTCGAAAATTATACTTTCGAGAAAAATTATTTTTTATATAAATGTAAGGGAGATTCAGTACGACTTAGGTTAACATGTAATGGTAAATAACTTTTTAAAAAACATGGCCAGCAAAATGGTAGCATACATAACTCAAACGCGACATAAATAGACTTAGGCTGTTATTGTTTGGGACCATAGATATATATGTATATGAGGTCTTCAAACAGGGATTTCCGACTTGCGGCAGTCACCTTGTTGACACTACATCCATCAAATAAGTTGTAATTTATTCAGTCTGTTTTGCCAAATCACCAAGGACGACCATAGAAAATGACGTGTTTTCACTTAATGGGCTATGGACTGACAGACTGGACGCTGACTCTAATTTTCATCAAAAAATTATTTTCAGTGATAAGGCCCATTTATATATGAAAGGGGAACGTGGCTAACAAAATTGTCGAATTTGGAACGACACTAATCCACATGTGATTCAAGAGCCCCCAATGTATACCGAATAATTCTAGGTACTGTGTGCATACTAGCCTGGTGTCGTCATCGGTCCACATTTCTTTGAGAACAACGTTTGCCAGATCATCAATCTCAACATCGATCACCTTATGTCGATGAATTTATGCCCCGAATTTAGTGATCTGGACAACAGCGACATGTGTTTTTAACAGGACGTCGTTAAGTGCCACATACGAGTACCCACACTGGATATTTTGTCCTATCGATTGAAACACATGATGCAAGTGAGATGCATATGATGTATATGTGCGAGGTATGAACCCATTAGCCTTTTATCTTGGTGGTATATGCGAAAAATCGCCGAACCACAGACGTCCACAAAGTCCATGTCATCGGTCAAATTCAAGCTGATTTATGCAATTATTTTTCTCATTGAAAATTGAGCATTTGGTATGCGCTTCATCCACTGAGCATTGAGGACAATGTAATCCACACATAATTGCACCAATAGGTTTTTCAAACGAATAAAAAATGTCGATGACATCTCACACGTTTGTTTTATTTAAATTTAAAGAGAGAAAGCGCTTAAAAAATCCTATACTTTAATTAATATGTGTTCATCGCTTCCCTACTTGTTTACCACAAAAATCCCAAAAGTACTACAAATATGTGGTAAGCATTTGGCAACTGCATAAACATTTATTAAAAAAAATTATAAATAAAATAAATACTACAGGGGTTAGTTTTTTTCACACTATCGTAAAACATTCAACAAATAATATTGAATCATTGTACCGGAAACAGCATGAGAGTGGTCTGTGGATGCAAAGAGTGATCTGAAAAGCGTTAATAGTTTCATAGTGTTTTGTTGGCACTTCGACCTGCAGAATAAACCATATGATATACATAATTCGGTGGGTTTAAGGTGGTGTTGGTACTGTTAAAACATCCAGTATTTCAATAGCAGATTTTTATTATTCAATATACGGAATATAAATACAAAAGAAAGTTTTTCCAATCACTTCTTATTAAAAATAACAACCTTATTTCACTTCTAGACTTCTTTAGTGTTTAGTATTGAAATTATCGATTCTTTCGAGAAATTTTTCATTGTAATTTTATTTACTCGCAGAGTTTTTGCCAAAAGATTGCTGAGTGGATTTTGCCGAATGAAATAATTTTTTCATGTCCGAGAAGTTTGAGACGGGAATTAAACAACGGGCTCTCGTCTAATAAGCCAAGACACTGCCTACTAGACTACGACGACTTCAATCTCATTACCTCATCTCATTATATTCCATTGAAAATGAAATACACTTTTTAAGAAGAGGCCAGTACTTGAAATGTTATTTCAAGTCAATGTGATGGTATTTATAAATGAAGTAGTAACTATTTTATCTTTACTACCGTATTCAAAATCAAAAACAGTCACTTCTTTATGCCATCATAGAGTACTCTTAGTGATAGATTCCTTCATCACAACAAATTTCCTTCTCTGCAATATATTTTTCTATCACCAGCAAAATGTATACCACAAGTATTTAGGAGGTGCATCACTTGATTGTTGTACTTTGTCATAGAATATAAAAAATTCATTTTTCCATAGAATCACTTCCAGTGATGTTTTTAAATGCAAATCATTGATGCCATTTTTAAATTTCATGAACCATTAATTGTGTTTCAAACTCATGTTGCGAATTATAATAAATTCTTTATTGCTATAAATAAAAAGTTATTGCTAAAAAATAAAATAAATATAAAAGGCAACACGTATGCCAATTTAGGTTTAAATTTTCAGCGGAAGTTTACTTGTAATAGATCCCAGAGCGTTATTAACAAAATATTTTAAATATTCAACAAAACTATTTCCTATCGATAGTCATCCACAAATGTTTTACAAGCAGAATAGAAAGTGTAAAACAAAAGTAAATAAAACTCTAAATAAAGCTCATTTCAATGCATATAAAATATTTATAAAAATCATTTTGTAAAAATTAAAAGAAAACAATAAATATTTTAAAATCATGCAATCATATCAGAATGGTTTTAACGTTAAATTCCAACGTATTTCAACCAGGCGATTTATCTCAATCCAGTCATCATGCCACACTTTTGAAAAGAAAACACCACTGTTTCCTTGGGCTTTCAGTTAGAGAGCTTTGTTAATAAAAAAAATTAATATTTGCAAAAACCCACTGTCTGCACTAATAACTTGATTACAGTCAACCCTCCTATAACACGATGCTTTCAGAACGCGGTTTCCATATAACGCTGTTTCCACATAACGCGGAGCTGAAATTGCGACAGCCCTCCTATAACGCGGTATTCTTACAGCGCGGTTTCCGTTCAACAACATCCCATAAGTTCCTTCCGCACAGCCTATGAATGTCTCTAGCAACTAGATATTGTAAGAGGGTTTAAGATCACTTTTATTTTCTACGCAAATGCATAGCCGAGATATAAAAACAATGTGTTTGTATAAACATGCCAGCTTATCTCATAGCCATCTACGACGTCGGTTTCAGTCATCTCAGAACTCTTTCTCTCTTTTGTTGGTGACCAAGTCTTTCTGAAAATTTTTCTGCATCTCATGTCTGACAGTGAGGATGAATGTTGAAAAATTACAGAATTTTACAAAAGTTTTTCTAATTTTGGGAAAAAGTCTTTTAGTTTAGTTTTTACTTAATTTTTTTATTAATCCTTATATGAACTCTTTAATTCAAAAAAAATAATTAATTATTTTGTATTGTCTTGGTCTCCATATAACGCGGTACGAATGATGTGATTTGAACTAATTCCGAGTTTCTTATAACGCGGTTTCCACACAACGCGGTAGACGGTATCCATAGAACGCGCTACGAATTAGCCTTGTGTGTACGATTAAATCCGAGTTTCTTATATCCGAGTTTACATACAACGCGGTACGCACTCTCCGCGTTATAGGAGGGTTGACTGTACATACTCCCTTAGAGGTTGAACCAGTTCCTTTAACGGTTTTATGAGAGTAAGGTTAAAGCATTTTCAAAATAGATTTAATAGAGTACGGCACATTGAACTATTATACGAATTTAAAACTTAAGCTATCGGTGGCCACTGTACACGAGTAGTAACCAGATTTATCAAAGTTCTCCCCAGTCCTCAGTATACAGTAGTCATTAATAGCTTGCTGCAGAAATCATCTTATCTTTCACAATGTAAACAGATGCGAATCTTAATCTCATAGACATACAGATAAACACCGCTTACTGGTATGATTATTTCCTTCATGTGCATCATCCACTTTTATATGAAGACAATGACTAACGGTGGGATTTATCGCATTTTTCTTTTTGTAATATTTAAATTTATTTTTTGTATGGTATCTTTATAAAATTTAATATAATAATTTAATATGAAAGAAATTTTCCATTAACAAAAAAAAAATAATTTAATATTTTTGTTTACTTAAGCAATTGAACTTTTCATGCATGATTTTTAACATGAATTTTTGCTTGAGGCGATTCAAAAGATACAAGGGGTACATACATACATACATATGTAAGTACATATTCTACAGGAATACTTAAATATTCGTTAAATTATTATGCTTTAAATTGCTATTACAAATAAACAGAGCACTTATATGTATCGCAATATACTTTACATGTGTATACAACAGGTTGGAGAAATGGCAAAGATATAAGGAAGTTATTTAATTAAAAAGACAACTTTTGATTAATTAATTAATTAAAATTAAATGAAATTAAAGTCCAAAATAGTTTTAGTTTCTCAATCAATAGAAAATTTCAAAATTTCCAACAGGAGTATCCAACTGCTATTACTTCTTCTAGTTGTTCCAAGCCAACACTTACAAGCCAAGCATTATAACTTCTATAGCGCCACTGCTGTAATGACTGTATCCACATTCTGTGGAGTCATCAAATATTAAAAAATTGTTACACTGCCAACATATAAAGAGTAGTCGAAATTTTCTTTCTTAATTGAAAATTACAATCCTTTAGCGACGATTACGAGCCAGCTTTTAATATCGATTCCGAACGACAGATTTAGAGAAAATTTTCATGATAATTTTTTTTATTACTCTCAGTTTTTTTGCCAGCAATCTTTTGAAAGCAGTCTAGTAGGTAGTGTGTCAGCTAATTAGACGTAAGGCCACGGTTCAAATCCCAGGTCAGACATCAAAACGAAAATATGAAAAAAATATTTCTTCGGTGGCTGCCTCTCAGCAGATTTCTAGCAAAAACTCTGAGAGTAAATAAAATTGCCATGAAGAGCTACTCCAAAATCTGTCGTTCGGAGTCGACTTTAAGCTGTAGGTCCCGCCACTCATGTATAAAATTAACTTACACACCGTAAGTGGTGTGAGAGGGTACGTCGTAATCCTGACTGAAGGGCTGTAATGACCAATTATGTATGTATGTATGTATTTTAAAAGCAATATTTGTTCACATTTCATTTTGATCGAGATGCCTGTGCCAGAGATTCAACTACGGCATCTCGTTTAATAAGCCTACCCTCCAGGCTATGACAAAATTTTCACCTGCCTTAAATTTCAACTGCATAAAATAAAAACACTGTTTTACACTCCCAGCTTCGGGTGTGAAATTATTTTATAGGGCCACTATTCATCTCCTATTAGATAAAACTCGCCGCTTGAGAGCGATTAGTTTCTTCATAGGTTCGAAGAAATTGGGTTACCAAAAACGTCATAAACACAGCAAAACCATTCCGATCTAGGCCAGCGTTTGCGTCAATTTATGCCGACAAACCAGTAACTCTTGAAGCTAGTATTCAACCCACAAAGAAGCCATAGGGCCTGATTATTGGAAAAAAATAATCAAAAATTGTACTGATCAAATGGACCTAAATATCATTCATTTTCTTTAAATTAGTTTGGTATGTAAATTTTCTAAAATCAACACACTTTTCACTTTTTTGCATAATTTAATTAAATTGTTTTGTTTTTTATTCATCAAACCGTAAACTTTATTATACTCGTTTAAGAGAGTTACCATTCTGTGAGATATGAATGAATAGAGATAAGATAGAGGGACAAAAACCTATGAGTTAACTCGCAAGTATCTATCAGACAGGCAGTCTACCATTTGAACAGTCGACTCGTAAGAAATTAACTCGAGAATAGTATGAAACTGTCTATCCGCTAGGCAGGGGAACTCAAATAGGCAGGTAGTTAAGCACTCCGCTAAATTTTTTGTTTAAAGAAATCTATGGAAGGATATACTTAGTGAAAGGGAAAATGATGAGAGGCAGAAATAGCCTAGGCTTTGTTGGATGATCACAATGAATGAGATTTGAATCATGCATTAGACCACGGAGAAGAAGTAGTCTAAGGTTAGCGCTCTGCCTTCTGACTAAATTAAAAATTTTTAAATGCCAAAAAGGTCATGGATTTAATTATCTCTAAATTCATAAATTTGTTTATTTAATTTATGATATATATTTTACATATAAATATATTTATTATATATTTTTTTAATTGATTCCACTTTTTGTTCAAAACAAATAAACTTTCAAACTCGCTAATAAAAATAAATTTTAAAATATTTTAAAATCTGAAAAAAGTTCATTGATTTAATTCTCTAAAAATACATACATAAATTTGTTTATAAATATTAATATATATTTTATTTTCTTTTATTTCTGTTTTTGTTCAAAATAAATAAACTATGCGTGACTCAACAAATTTTTTTCAATCTTGTTTTTTAATTTTATGCAGAATTAAATGAATTTTTATATATTTTCTTTAATTTTAAAAATAAGAAAACACTTCCCAACAACACAGTTTAAAAATCACTTTGGCTAAGTCGACAAGCCTTTTAAATTAAATTATTAAAATTTTCTATTAGCCACTTTACGAATAAATTCTTGTTTTAAATGAAAAATCCAAGTGCTTTCAATATAAATTTTCTTTTATAAACTTTAATTACAAAATTATTATCACTTTATTTAAATTGCACTTTGCGTAGGTTCAAAATTTTTAAAATCATAAACAAAAATCGTTAAAAATTTCACACAATTATTCGATTTTCTTTGAAAAATTAAAAACAAATATTTTTTATTTAATTTATATTTTTTTAATTTAACATTTGAAAAATTCATTAACTTCACTTCTATTTTTTCCAATAAAATTTCTTTATAAATTTATCACTTTCATTTCATTCATTTAATACACAAAACAAGGATCCTTTTTTCTCCATTTACCTTATATTCACTCATATTTGAACGTCTGTTTTCTAAATGTTACGCTTTGAACTGAAAATGTTTAATACAGCGACTGTTGCTGTTAAGACGACACAATTAAGAAATAAACCATCAGATAAGCCGAATGAATCTCTTTATATACCCAGCAGCAGCACCAGCACCAGCACAGCAGCACCAGCCGTTATACAAATCAAAAACCTGTGTGTGAAATTTCAACGTTATTAGGATTCAATAGCCAATATATGTGTTTGGCCTATAGATGTAAACCAGTCTTTTAAATCAGATCGTATTTTATTTTCTTAATTTTATTTTTCTTACGTTTTTTTATTTTTATTTTAACTGTTGTTGATTTAGAATAGTTTTAAAAAAATGTAAATAAAATAATAAAAATAAACCAGTGTTTTTTTAAATAAAAGCCAAAACTATTCACCCCTATTCTATGTTTCAATTCGAAACGAAATTTTTCTCCGTTTGGCAATTTTGGTATTATGCGTTACGATTCCGTTCGATTTTGTATGTATTATGCGTTTTTTTGGGACGATTTCGATTTTTGTTTTTCAGACAAAAAAAGTAATTAAGTTATAAAATATCTATATATATAAAAATGAATGGTTGTTTGTATGTAATTAATAGAATCGTAAACTATGCATTTGATCATGCTATGATCTTCAGCAGAGTTGTTGCGCATGAGCCGGGGAAGGTTTCTAAGTTGGTATGTCCAATTTCCGACAGGTGGCGTCACTGAAAATTACTAAAAATGATTTAAATCGTAAACAGTGCGTTTGATCATAATATGATCTTTAGCAAAATTGTTGCGCATAAGTCGACTAATTTTCGATGGATGGCGGCACTAAGAATTATTCAAAAAACCAGACATTTTAGCATTTATCATTTCTGATTTTAATAATATTTAGTATAACTTATTCCCGTAAAATTTGAAACATTTTAATTTTGGAAAACTTTTAAAAATGCTGTTGGGTTCAATTAGATTGGATACATTATTGTGAGATTCTAATAAATTTAACACATTTTTCACGTTGTTCCCGTGCAATCATGCCTCCAAAGCTGATGGCAATTGGTCGACCTACACCTCGAGCACGGAAGAAAAGACCATTACGAGCCTCACAATCAGACGTGCAACTAGCATTGAGACTGGAAAATCTTCGAGTACAGGCCGCTGAGACCCGTTGGCATGAATCACTTGAACAACGAGAAGTGAGATTAGAAACTGACCGAATGCGCACTACTCAGGCCTGTTTGTATGAATCATCTGGACAACGGGAAACAAAATCAATAAAATGATTTAAAATTAATTTGATATTTGTGTAATGTCTTTTCATCAAATTTATTTTAGTTGGTGGCGCAGCAACACGCGCAGGGTACAGCTAGTTATAAATAAAATGTGCTATATATAAATGATTTAAATAATTCCGACTGAAAATTTTGATTACTTATTAAATAAAGAAAAATAGATAACCAACATTATGAGCTGCTTTCACTTCATTTTACTTTCGAAAGAAAATTTCGTAAATGGACCTCCTCTGCCAATAGTAACAAACGTAGCTGCTGTCGAATCCATGTCTTTTTATATAAAAAAAAGTATAAGTACAGTTTTGCCCCGGATATAAGCACTCTCAAAAATGCTTGCAGAACAGTGCTTATAAGCGGGAAATTCTTAGATCGATTTCCAGTACCTGAGAGCAAATAACCGCGTGTCATTCAAGCTGATAGAATTTTATTTGTAGCATTGCTGTTAATGGCTTTGTATTCGATGGAATGCTGAGTAGTCGGAGAGGGTTTTGATCATCTTCCAGTTAATGGCTTTGTATTCGATAGAATTCTGGCTGGGTTTTAATCATCATCTACAGCTCAGTGTGGTGAACAAAATTGTAATCTGCTGGGCCCCCGTGTCACTTCGGCATCACTGTAAAGAAATTGCTGAAGTAGATCGATCCACAGCAAACTTTATATGCAGAGTCATGAGTCGTATTGTGGCATTAACTAGGCAGAGAATCAGGCCATAGACTTGCCCGAGGGGCCTGCTTCAGGTCAGATGAGCAGAAGAATAGCTTTACAAACATTGGTGGATTGTAGGTTTTCTATCATTAGTCAATTATTTGACAGTGCGTTGCCTCAGTTGGATGGGACAGAGTACAGCCTCTACATCAAGTAGAATGATACCATAAGGTACATTCTATGGAATTTTATTGTGCTCTCCAAATTTTTGACTACTTTTTCCAATAAAGCTTCCATCCAAAAATTTTATGCCGTACATCCAAAATTTTATTTAGTTTTAAAACGGTTTTTATGCACTGCTTTTCGTTTCTCTATTTTGCCTTCTTTACTTCCATAAAACTTTTAAAAAAGAAGAGTTAGGCATATGGGGACTTGGCACAATATAAAATAATACCATCTCCACACGTTTAGTTTCTTAAATTGATTATTTCTTTCACGTTTGATGTAGAAACGTAAGAAACCAACTTGCTAAAAAAATATGCTTTATGACCTTAACACTGGAATAGTTTGGCCGTAAATACCACTTACTTATGTTCTGACACTCGTTTTTCGACGTTTCAAGAAGAGTTTATTTGATTTGATTTATTTGATCATAATATTTATTTCTTATTAATTTTGATTATTAAAATATTGTTTTTTTATTTAAATAAAATATTTCAAAAAATTATCCTTTAACATATGAATCCAATGAAAAAAAAACATATTCTTACTTTCCTTCCACTATTTCTTTCAATTCGATCGTAAGTTGGTTGGAATACCAATTTTCAATTACTGCGTAACCGAATGCGAAGACATAATCGAAATGCAGAATAGGGGTGTTAATTTTTTAATTTACTATACAATTTGAATATTTTTTATTCAAATTTTGTTTTTATTTTTGCAAGAGAATTCAAAACAAATTTTTTTATTTTTATTTATTGCACCTTAACCAGTTTTTATACATACAAATACATTTAAATGCCGGTCAATTTCTTTTCCATGTTTTTGTTATTTTGTTTCTTTTTTAAATCTTTGTAAAAAATGTTTACTAAAACTGGCTCAATATGAAGACAAATAAAAAATACAATGAAAAACACCACACCTGGTGTTATTGTTTATTTGATTTATTTTTAAATATTTTGTTTTTAATAATTTTGTAATATATTTACATGACTGGCATGCATTAATATCATTAGGGCGGTAAGTATTTTATATTAAGAATGAAAATCATTTTGAAAATCCAATGAAACCATTGGCGAGATCGGCTAATTCCTATGTAAGAGTTTCGCCCAGCCAAATAGGAAACCTAGCTATGTAGGACAACACTCAAAACTTTTTACAGATGTCATTAAATTTCTACAGAATCAAATTATTGCTTGCATTTAAAAAAATATCCGCACTGTTAAAAGATAAACTTGAAAGATGGCTAGACGACGGCTGCCTTCCAAAATTTATCAATACAAAGTTTGTATCCAGTTCTACTACTATATATAAACTATGTAGATATGCAAAGTAACCCAACAATGCATCAACTATAAATCCGATGCCTGATTGCTTTTTGACTACGTTAAAAATACACATTGACGACATTTTGAAATACATTGTATATATTTTGTACAGCAGCAGTATGAAACCCGATACTTTGTTCGAACACAAAGTAACTAACATTTTGGAAGGCAGTTTTTGTGTAGAATAGAGCGGTATTATCGTGTGAACTCAATATGTAATGAGACCGTACGACATTGATAGTAAATACGAATGAAATTTGGCCAGTCGGATTAAGTCCGGTTGAAATTTTTTAGAATCCATCGCGCTACTTTAGATAAGAGATGCATTCATTTTACCTTGTTGTGATATTTTACTAAACATGTAAACGCAAAATCTGTCGTCTCATTTCTAAAATACGTATGGAATTCTGTTACATTTCTCTCTAACATTGCGTACGTAAATACTTTTCGTGGAAATTGTCCTTTAGAAGAGGACATATGTATTTCCTCTAACGAAGGTAAACATTTTTTCAATGTAATGCTCTTACAAAAAGTCGTCGTAGTCTAGTAGGTAATGTGTTGGCGTATTAGTCGTAAGGCCACGGTTCAAACCCCAGGTCAGACATCAAAACGAAAATATGGTAATATTTCATCGGCGACTTCCTCTCAGCTGATTTCTGGCAAAAACTCTGAGAGTAAATAAAATTGTCATGAAAAGTGTCGACTTTATACTGTTGGTCCCGCCACCCATGTATAAAAAATAACGCACACAACATAAGTGGTGTGAGAAGTTAGGTCGTAATCCTAACTGAAGGGTTGTAATCACCAATTGTGGTATGTATGAAGTGACTGGACTGTCGTGTAAGACAGCACAACCTCATCCGAAACAATTAGAACACCTCAACTTTCTATATTCAATAAACGTAGACTAGACAAATCCTCAAATAAAGGTTATCAGAAAGTACTCTTTAATTCAGGACATAAAAAAACTGTAAAATATACAGTGAGCAACATTTTAACATCTGAAATCATATTTTTACAAATATTAACAGAATTATCGACGTCATCGAAAACTTAAATGTTTACTTGACGATTCACCAGCACTAAGTTCTTTCTTTCTTTTAATGTTTTCTGCAGAGCTATATAAATCGCCACTTAGGAAAGAGCTTTATCTCTGTTAACATTTTAAATGTTTGGGATCACTAATTGAAAAATTGAAAAATACATATACAAATAGCCTAAAGCTTATCCACTTGATTGGATTACTTCCTCTGATTTAAGTCTTTAACATCGCCATGTATTATAATCGATGGTGAAGGATTTTTATGGTTTTTGGATTGATGATTTGTTCTTAAATAAGGAAGCTGTAAAGCAATAGCCATAGTCCAATAGCTTGTGCGTTAGTTTATTAGACTTGAAGACACGGTTCTAACCCGAACGGAAATATGAAAAAATATTTCTTCGGCGACTTCCTCTTAGCAGATGTTTGGCAAAAACTTTAAGAATAAATAAAAGTGCCATCAAAAGCCATTTAAAGTCGACTTGAAACTGTAGATCCCGCCACTCATGTATGTATTCTCAAGTGGTGTGAGTTGTAATGACCAATTATGTATGTATATATGTATGTAAAGCATTAGTCTACATTGCCAGAAATAAAGTGGTGTGACATACGTTCCCCTTAAGCCACATCCCAGCGGCACGAAGCATTAAAGCCGCCATGTTAGTTATCTCTATTTGCATCTGGATAATAAATAATAAAGGGAACATCATTACAAGTGCTTTATAATTGTCCTAAGCACACCCGCGGCCAGGAAAGCAAATTATCCTTAAATTTTCTCAAAGATTTTACAATTTGCAGCTCTCACTCTCTCTCTCTTCAGAGAACCTTTTTGTAGTATCCGAACACCATGAATCAAATTTTTTTTAGAAATTCAATTACTTGAACAAAGATTATTTCACTCACGTATTTTAATCGTTTCTTAACAAACAATTATTTTTTTCATTCGTTTTAAAGAATTATATTTTTTTTAGTTTATTGCTCTTTATGTTTATAATAAAAAAATAAAAAATTAAATTAAAACTGATAATACACAATACGTATGGTACGAGAGATTACACGCTCAAATAAAATTACGAATAAAAAAATACATTCGAGATAATAGATTTACTTTAGCTTATTACATTTTAAAAGTTGTTTGTAAAATTACACACAAGATAATTAACCAAAACAAAAAAAAAGATAAATTAAAAAAATAAAAAAAAAATAAAGAAAATTAAATAAAAAAAATTTAAAAAAAAAAAAAATTAAATTAAAACTGATAATACACAATACGTATGGTACGAGAGATTACACGCTCAAATAAAATTACGAATAAAAAAATACATTCGAGATAATAGATTTACTTTAGCTTATTACATTTTAAAAGTTGTTTGTAAAATTACACACAAGATAATTAACCAAAACAAAAAAAAAGATAAATTAAAAAAATAAAAAAAAAATAAAAAAAATTAAATAAAAAAAATTTAAAAAAAAATAAAAAAATAAAAAAAAAATTAAAAAGGAAACAACAATACTGATAACGATAGCAAAAAAAGTATAAATTAAATGCAATATAAGAATACGAGAAATTAAAACTAATATACAGACATAGAGATAAACTTAAAAGGTTCACACAATAGCTTTGGAAGCTAAATAAGTATTATGAGAAAATAAATGAAAATAAAAATAATTCTTATAAAAAAAAAAACCTAAAACTATAGGCAGCTGACGAAACAAATTAATTAAAACAAAAGTTGTTCATCAGAGTGGTGCATAAAAAAAACCCCTTACGATATTGTCAGCTTAAAAATATCCAGAAATCATTTCCTCTTATGGCTACTTCCGTATCTACGCTATTTATTTATTATAATTATTTTTATTTTTTAATTTTGTTTATAAAATAATACTCTTACTATTTCGTTTTTGTGAGTTGATGATTCAAAGTCTTAAAAATATGATTGAATGGTGTTTTGTTGTAGTTGCCGTATGCGGTATTATGTTTAAAGTTGCTGTGATTTAGTCATTTGAGAGATTTAAAACATCATCGCCGGTTTTGGGCATTTTAGCTGGTGGTGGTGCAGCCAGATCAGCAATCGAGGAAAATTCCATACGTTTTTTAGTGGCCGCATTCGTTAGACCAGCGTTCGCTAAACCCACACTTAAAGCGGCCAGAGAGCCGGGCGGTGCCAGTTCACCATAGAGACGTGTCAAATCCACAGGTGGCGTATTCGATGGACGTCGATGGCCAGATGTGTTACTGCCATCGGATGGAGCTGGTGAAGGAGTATTGGAGGGTACACTAGAAATGGCCAAATCTACAGCACTAAAGTTATATTTACCACCGCCTGAAGTGCCGCCACCTCCAGTATTCGAGCCACCGCCGCCTCCTGACATGACCGATTTTGTTGGCGTTAGACGTTCTAGGGCTGGTGAGGCCGACGATTCCCGTGTTCGGGACGAGGACGATGTCGATTTGGGTGGTTTCATCATCATGGCGTTTATCGATTCTTGCTGCATTTTCAACAAAGCTGAAGGAGACATGAACAGATTGTTAGCGGCTAATGTTGACTTAGCTAAAGGATCGGGTATACCAAATTTACCAGCTTGTTGTTGTTGCTGTTGAAAGAAGGCAGCATAGTCTTGTATTTTCTCCTGAGCCAAAGCATTATAGTAGGCTGCAGCTGGATCAGTTAAGGGCGACGGCGCTCCAGTAGAATTCGGACCAGATCCTCCTCCACCAGACTTGGAAGATGAGGGTGTATTAGCCGAGGGCGGTTGACCAGTGGGTTGAGCAAAAAGTGCATTCAAATCAGCGGCGGCTTTGTTTTGATGATAAAGTAAAGCATTCAAATCGGACTGTTGTTTTTCCGATTGCAATAATTGGTTCAACATATCGGTTTGCTGTGACAATTGTTGCTGTGCTTCTTTCTGTTTCTGCTTCGACGACGATGACGATGGGCCACTGGAGCCACCTACACCAGCCGAAAGTAAAGCTGACAATTCATGTGAGGAAGGCCCAGCTCCTTTTGCGGCTATTAAAGCTCCAAAATTAGGATCAAAGAACTTGGTGTAGGTTTGCAAGAGTTGTGTATAATCGGAATGCGCCTGGGCCTGCGCCTGTGCCTGGGCCTGAGCCTGTGCTTGTGCCTGTGCCTGCGCCTGCGCCTGCGCTTGAGCCTGCGCTTGAGCCTGAGCATGTTGCTGTTGTTGTTGTTGCTGCTGCTGTTGCTGCTGTTGTTGTTTCTTCGATGTGCTTGGAGTAGGTGCTGTAGGTATATTTACAGCAGCAGCGGCCGCAGCCATTTGTTGTTGTATGAATGCATTTAAATCATTATTTTTCGATTGCTGCTGCAGGTAGGAATCATAGCCCAATAGCTTAGAGGCTTGTATAAGATTATTGTAGTCTGCTGTCAAAGCTGCAGCAGAAACAGCTGCAGCATTTGCAGCTGCTGCTGCAGCTGAAGATGAATTCTTACTTTTACTTCCCGATGACGAGGAAGCAGCAGAAGTTGATGCTTGTAGTCCTGCTCCTCCAGTAAGATAACTGAAATCAGCACCAAAACCTAGTGTACCCAAGGTGGTAGCTCCCAATGCTTCGGCTTGCTGCAATAGTAGGGCTGCATATTCCGGTGATCTGATAAGTTCACTCATTTTAAGTGGATCGTTTTTCAGTTCGTCCAATTCTTTCATTAGTTTTGTTTTATAAGAATTGGAAGAGGTGGATGAAGACGACGAGGAAGAAGACGATGAAGATGATTTCGAAGATCTCTCTTTAGATTTGCTAGGTGCCGGTGTTGGAACGGGTGCCTGAGGAATCATGTCCTGTAAGCGAGGCATATTAAAACTTTGTGAATAGGCTGCCACTGCGGCTGCAACGTTGGGATCGGTAAAATCGGGTACTCCAGGTGGAACCGCAGTTGATGTGGATGTAGCTGTTGCATTTTGAGATTTATTTTGGCCACCAACTTTCGCAGCTGCAGCAGCGAGTTGATTTAAAGATGTATTGCCATAATCTTTACGTTGTTGAAACAAAGATGCTAAATCGGTTTGCAGGAAATTCGGCGGTAATTGTCCGGCTAATTGGGCCAAACTTGCTGCCATTATATCATTGGCCGATGGTAGACCATGAGCTGCAGCCGATGACACAGCTGGTGATACTAAACTTCCTGTCGTAGGATCAAATTTATTGGTAGGCGTAATACTAGGACTGTTGCGTGCTATATCGCTAATACTAAACTTGCCCGGACTGGGGGCTGGAGAATTACGGGTGCGTGATGTGTGCGATGAAGTGTCAGACTTTGCTGGTGACGGTGAAGCTCTAACTGGCATTTCAAATTTAGCAGGTGAAGCCGAATTTGATGGTATAGTAATGGGACTATCCCTGGGCGAGGCAGAGGGCAAGTTGGTTGCAACAGAAGGCAACTGCGGCAATGACGGCAAAGCTGGAGGCATTGGTGGCAAAAGACCTGGTGGAGGAATAGTTGGAGGCTGCACTAATGGAGGTATAATGGGAGGAATACTTGTTGCATTTGTGGTAACCGTAGTTGTGGGCGCTATAGGATTTGGTGTTGCCAAAGGAGATAACATTCGAACTGGGTTCATGTTCAGACCCGATGGTAAGCACAATTGTTCTTGTAAAGACAGAACCTTTAACTCGCTGGCTTTTTGTTCAGCTTGTTGTTGTTCTTCGGCGGCTCTTAATACCTCTTCTGCACTGGTTAACTGTTTTGCTGTTATTTCCTCACCCTTTAATTCCTCCTCCGGTTTTATTTCCAATTTAGTATCCAAAGACAATTTGGGCGCTTCTTCTCTTGTATCGATAATTTTAATTGTTTTCGGTGGTATAAAATCATCTTCTTGTTCACAATCTAAGACAGCACATATCCAGTTCCATAAAGCCTTATCGTTTTGTTTCATGGGGAATTTCGGATACAGAGTATTTTTTAGTTTTTCTATATAAGTAACATCGTCATTAAAAATAGTTGAGAAACGAACAACTTCATTGCGAAATTGTGTATAATAATCGACGCACGATTGTATTTCTGTGCGTACTTCTTCTGGAATTTCTTTGTCGGGTAGAACAGAGTACTGCATTAGCATAGGACGTCCATATTCCAAGGCCTGTTTATTCTCATTAGGCGGCAAAACCCATATAGATTTAACTACCGATTCTAAAGTAGGATTTTCATCAAAATATGGAGCTGTTTGAAAGAATATTTTTACAAACACATTATAAAAGAAGTGAAGGTAAAGACAACACAAATTACTTACATATAATCAAAGCCACACAAGGCGTATAGGTGGCATCGGAAGAACCTCTCATCTTAATTTGATAATCCAATTGAGCATCACAATCACGTAATGTGGGCTCTGCTTGAAATTTTGGATGCGAATGGTACCAACCAACTAATAACAACTGGTCTTTCATCATGGCTTTTTGTATTTCACGTTCTACCTCACCGGCTTTAGAACGATCAAAACGGGTATTACGACAAGGATATGCTTTTGTTATGGCCAAGGCTGCGGGAATATAATTGTTTGAAGTATTATTTTCATGAAATAAAGATAAAAACTATAAAGCTTACTGTGAGAATTAACATCCCAGGTGCCACCCAAGTAGCCACATACTTCATGCATTGTTAAATGACAATGAAAATCGGCCAGCAATAAGGCCGATGAATTCATAGTCAAAAGGAATGGTTGAAGTTTGCCAACTGACGTAAACGGTACAGCTTCAATAAGCATATTTGCATCACTAATACGAAAAGCAGATTTAAATAAGAAAAGGAAAATCAAAAAAAGGGAAATGTGATGTTAATATTTATGTAAATCAATTCAATAATATTGATATCACAACTCACTGCATAACATTACGATTAAGGATGGTATTGTGTTGGAATACAGTACGTTTTACAACAGGCATTGGAGAGTCGCATTTTTTGTCTGCATCTGCAAGAAAGTTAATAAATTTTATTATAAGTATGTTTGAATTATAATTCTGAACAATATTTGATATGAATAATTCAAGTATTATAGAGAATTCATGTATGACGTCTAAAATATTATCATTTCTCCCATTTTATTTTCTATTAAAATACAAAAAAGAAATTTTAATTGGTGAGAGTATGAATATAAAATAATAAATAATTTAGGATAAGGGTCTTGGTTACTTGTATCCTATAAGGTTTTGTTTTGACACCGATAGGGGCTATCCCGTCAAACAATTATAAATCCTCCCAGACATCTCTATGTCACTTCCATAATTTTATGAAAGTTTGAATTCTACCCAAATCACCTTTGACTGGACGCGTTCTGACAACAAGTACTCTGTGAACAAGAATTCTTCTTAGGTTCCCAAGCGCCGAACAATCACAGAATGATCTCTTCCACTCCTTTGTCAATACAGCTTGGGCAAAGTCATTGTGAGGTATTCATTCCTAGCATCTGTTCGTGAACATCCAAAATCCAGTTTCCAGTTATCACTGCAATGAGCTTCTTTGATAACTTTAAGTGTCATTAAATATGCGCATATCTTTATTCGTTGTGCTCTAATACCAGATCCGTTTTTATAGGCATTGTAAGTAATCGACTAGTAAATAGAGCAATCTAAGATTCAGTTGTTCTGAAAAAATTTCACAAATTTGACTTTCGACAGGAAGTTATCATGATAACATCAGTCCGGTATTCTCGTTGAAAAACCAAAATTGGAAAAAATGCATAACCATAGCTTCTATGATCTTGTAGCGCTCAGTCACATTGCCATGTAAGCAGACTTTTGCTTTGTTAACATTTCCAATTCAGATTAGGATAGTAAGCAAAGTACATAGTTCCATAGCTGTCATCTCAATCCACCCAACTTTTTCTCCAAAGTTAACCACGGCCACGTAGAATAGAGTAAAAAGAATAATATAAGATAACAATTAAAGTGTAAATATGTTAACACCGAATGAATTCTCATTCATTATCCATTTGGACGTGGGTTGTTAAGGAAATAAGATGGTGAACAAAAAATTATTTAAAAAAGTGATTGCTTAACCAATATTGTTATGCGGGCCAGATGTCTCACCAACTTTAATTTATATTGCCATGGAATCTAATCTATATTGTCATGAAATTATCTTTATTATTGAATAAAACCAAGCATATTTGATCTGAATGGGATTATTCTAAATAAGCCCAATAATTCTTAACTACGCCAGAAACAATTAAATTAAAACTCACCCGCATCAATATCTTCCGATATGGAATCCTTTTGTAGAGCACATTTTCGCAACCAACTGTTCTTATATGCATCCAGTTTCCTTCCTTTATATTTCACAGATGCCCAACCACAACCACTTTTCTTTTCAGGATTAATGATGCGCTTGCAATTCATTGCCCAGGCGCTGGGTGTCAAAAATACTGTTTCTGTTTCTTGAGATTTAATTTTACCGTCTGGCAATAGATCACCCACGAATTTCTGGCCCAAATACTCTATAGTCATGACAGACTTGCCCGGCTGCAATACATTGGCGCTCATTAGCGTTTGCAAAGTAATAGTGCGACCGGTGCCATTAAAACCTTCGTAGTTTTCTTTTGCCTAAAAATTAACAGTAAGAATAAACAGTTTCCTTGATATTGTCTGCACTTTCCAAACAAAAAATTAAACCGACCTCATCGTCAACGTCGTCATCGGCTACATCACTATCGTCTCCTTTTTCTATTTGAGCGCTCTCTGTATCAGCAAAACCAGTTGCTGCTGTCTCTGATATTGAAGCTGACGATGCAGCACCAGCCGCAGTTGATGTAGACGCACAGGCACCACTTGCTTCCTGTGATGCTGCCGACGCTGCGATTACCTGCGTTATCGTATCCGACAAAGTCGATGACATCGCGGCTTCACTGACAGACGTCGTTAAAGCTGTCACCGTAGCGTCTGTTTCTGTGACCATTATATTACCACTAATTTCACGTTCATTTCCTAGCATTCTGTCATTATCTGTTAATTGTTCGACTTCTCCCTCTTGCATATTACAATTTTCACTTAATTTTATTAATTATTTTGTAAACTTTTAAAGTATTTTACACAAATTTCACAGGAGACTCGTTAATGTGTATCTGCTGCGAAAAAATTTATTTGTTTCTATTCTGTGCCAGTGTTGAAAAATTCAGTACTTTAAGTATTTTTTCAGTACTTTTTTTTCAATTCAAAAATACCGCAGTACCCCAACCAAGTGTTTTCAGTACTTTTTTTTATCAAATTCGTTTTTGTTCGTTCAAAAAATAAAATATACTTTAATAAATTCGCACATTCTTTTTCCCTTTCCGGGTTTATTAAGTAAAAATTAAGCCCCGTTTGTTTACTGCACTATGGTGGTCTGTCTCTCTAATAATAGGTAGTTAGTTACAAGTTACAGTAAGTAGACTGTAGACACTACTCAAAAGTGCCACTGTTCAAACCCCAGGTCAGACAAAACAAACGAAAACAAAAAATAAATATGTTTATTAGAAAGAAAAAGTAGGCCGTCAAACCCAACCCAACTAACTCGCCATAATGCCCCCCCCCCACACCCAGGTAGGATCAAACGAAAACAAAAAATTTATTGGGTCCGCTGCTGGTTTGATAGAAAAAGAAAAAAATTATTTTTTTAATTAATTTTTTGGGTCCGCTGCTGGTTTGATAGAAAAAGAAAAAAATTATTTTTTTAATTAATTTTTCTTTTAAAGTGTGAAAAATTATTCACCAGTTGTGGTGAATTTTTACAAAATGTGGTGAATTTTATCCGGTGTGGTGAATAAAATCGAAATTCACCAAAATGCCGTTATTCGAAATGGGTACTGTGTTACCATAAATACATGTACTGTATATTGTGATTTGGACGGTGCGTGTCTATAATAAATAATTTTCGCATCTGTTAGTGGAGACATTCACCGATATATCTGGTTTACTGCATTAAAACAATGTTGCCATTGTATCATTCTATTTAAAATTCTAAAAAATTAAAATTAGAAAACTGCATACAAAAAATAATTAAATTTTAATTATTTTTTAAATGAATTTTTGAATAATTTCTTTCTTTTATGTTCTATTCCCAAAATGCTTTTTTACAAATTGGAAATTCTTTGTCGAAATATTTATTAATTTTTGTGTTTTTTTGTTCGATCTAAAGCTTGTAAAATTTGAATTTTTCAAAAGCTGGTTACACAGATCCTGGCAACATTTCAATTTCAAAGCATTTAATTACTTTTTACAGATTTTATGATTTGCGCTAAAATTTATATAAAAAACTACCATTTGATGGAAAAAGGTACTCTTTCAATTTCAATTTTGCAACACTGTTCTGTGCATCTTTCACTAATGACATTTACAGGGTTGTATCTGGTGCTTTACTCAAACATTGAATCATTCACAATAGCGAACGCAAATTTGTTATCCAAAAGATGGCGTTCAATAAGCATTAACCGTTTGCGCGTTTTATAATTTTCTACCATTAAAATAAATTTTTAAATTTCAGTGTGTTAATCCAAGAAACTCTAAATTAAACAGTTTGTTGTACATAAAAGTCATAATAACGATTGTGTAAATAGCTCCTGACATGAAGATGAATGTGAGTATATTGGATTAATGCAATAAAATAGAATTTTTACAAATCTGCTATGAATACCCATACAGATTTTTCATTTCTTTGGATTGGTACGTTGATAAAATTTATTATAAATATAAATGTCTTCACCGTAAATACTTTATAAATGTGTATTTTGTTTACGCTGTCATACAAATTGATCTAAAAGGCTCCATAGTTTGTTGATTGACTTGTGACATACGCAACATACTCGGAAGTCCTTTTCCCCATTAAGCTCGCGTACACAAAATAATCGAAGTACATACTCTAGTTGATAATATTTTGGCCTACTAAACGGGAGCTCATGAATTCAAAACTCAGCTCTGACATCTCGAAGAAAAGACGTAATATTCTTTCAACTATCTCCTTCCAGAATCTCTCCAAGATATTAATCCTTCTCCCGCAAGGGCTTAACAGTTACAAAGACCGATCCTATAGGTCTAACTTTTCCTCAATTCCACATGCCCTATATTAGCCTATCTGGGATTTATCCTAGACCCTTGTCAGCGGCCCAACATCACAATAGAGCCCTGCCATAAATTTCACTCTGAAATTTTTAAACTCCCTTTTGCAGGCCAACCAGCAAATAAGATCCTAGTAATAAAAAAATTGTATGCTTATCTGTCATATTCAATATATTTTTAAAGTTCGTCCTTCGAAGTATTATCAGAGGACAAATAACAAATTGGAACTATGGAAAGTTTGGAAAGAATGTATCTTAGAGATGACCTACTAGGATAGAGATATGTATTGAGGCCTGGAGCTTTAATAGCATTAGGCAGCGAAGCACACCAACACCCACGGTTATCTATGACGGAGAAAAAGAGAGTAACAACTCTCTCTCTTAATAAACGAAGTCGGAAATGATGTTCCTAGATTTCTGAGCAATAGAGTTCTATCACACTCAAATTCGTTTGATATTCTCTCAAAACTTTTGCTGTCCTAATATCAATACATGGATACAATATCGACTTGCCAATCAACAAATGTTCCGCCTCGAAACATCTACGTAATCTTGAACATGGCAGAGGAGATCCGAAATAATTTTATCATCCCTCACATAATAACATTTCTACTGCAGTAATTAAAAGTCCCTATGATCAAAAGTCACCCCAAGTAGCTTGCAGAAATTCTGTTTCTTTTATAACACTTATAACAGTTTTCGTAGATAATCTAGCTTGTGCTGTCATTCCAAGCGCAAATTCTCCACTTTAAGCAAGGTCAATAGTGCGCAAATTGTATAATGCAGGTTCGAAATAGGTTATCTGGTGTGTGTGTGTTTTTTAGGTTACCCTCAATGCTCACATTTGCTCGAAAACAGATAAGGGTCAATGTAAAGCGTACGCCTTCTGGTTAAGAAATGCCAGGCATCTTAAAAGTCAAGGCATTATCTATGGTTTTTACGATCCATAAAGATGCATGTGAAATATTCGATAATGGCTTGGTGTGAGGGTAGTAGGTTCGATTGCCACCACCTATTCTGATCTGTTGTACTACGCTAAGAATGTTATCTTCGTTACTCGGCTTGTATAATTAGAGTATAATTTATAATTCTAATGTAGTAAATAAATAAATAAGTTCGTCCAGGTAATAACGGAAATAGTTTCGAATTTATTTTCAGTAACTAAATTTAAAATCTGGATTATGCAACTTAAAAACAACCTATAAAACTCTTTCATTTACGAAACTTATAAAATGCCAAAATATTTATTAATATTATGTACGACTTAATCAAAAAAGTAAAAAATGTTGAAAAATTATTTATTGTGAGAGTTAACATACATGTTACGTAATTTTTACTCAAGTTTCAGCTTTTTGATCCTGGGTACTATTCGTCTTTGGAATATACCCTGTCGCAAATGGACGTGGCACTCCTTCTTGCGATTCTCGTTTGGGTGTGGAATATTGAAAACCGGAGAAATTTACATTAATTTTACCACTGCTACGCAGAGCGGCCATTGGCCGTACTGTGGGCGTGCTCACACGATTTGGTGTTTTGGCAGAATTAACTCTCGAACTAATTGAAAGTGGTGTGTTCGCTAACTCAGGTCTTGGAGTTTTTATGTGTTTTTCTTTCGGTTGAACTATAATGGCTTCACGACAGGCTTCTTTTTCAAACTGTTTCACCCGTTCACGCATAGCTGTCTCACGACTTACTTCACGTGTTATTTCGGTACGACGTTTTTGCTCATAACGTTCTAAAGCCTTTTCGTCTCGCTCCTTATTACGTGTTATCAACTGATCTGAATACTCCAAACGTTTTTTAAATAATTCCTCTTTGGATAATTTTTGAAATATTTCCGGCCATATACCTTTTTCCTTTTTGATGAGGATAATTCGTGCCTCATTTTTGAACATACGACAAAAACTGGCTACTTCATCGATTTCGTGAGTAAGATGCCGTTCAAAAAATATCGGTGGATTATTAAATTTCAAATATGTGGGCAATAACACAATATCCGGTTTGCGGGTTATCAAACGATTTAATTCAATGATGATTTTAATTTCTTCTTCGGTTTGAGTTACTTGTACCATTATCGCAATTTTTATAAAAAATATATTTGTTTCTTATTATACTCTGTTAGGTTTGTTTTCTCAAAGTTTGATGACCGTTCAGTCTTTTTCGTGGTTTGCAAATTGTTTGTTCTTTTTTGATATTTTTTTTCTGCTTTACGTGAAAGAATATTGACTGATAAATATTTAAATTCTTTCTTGTGTTCTTTGTTGATGTAAAGTCAAATTCCTTTTGACACTTGCAATTGTTTTGTACAATTTTGTGGCTTCTGTTTATTGTTTATTTTGATTGGGGATTTGTTTTAAATTTTTTGTTTTATTAGCCGGCATTCTATGGTTACTCTTTACTTTCACCTTAACAACGACCATCAGCAACAATCGATATAACACATTACAAACAATGTTCGATTGTTAAATGAGTGAAATGTCAATATGAATTGTATTAAATTCTAATTTAGGACGAGTTTAGGTGGATATTAGCAATGCACTGAGAGAATTTGGACGTTGAGATATGTGATGAAAGTCATTATAGTACTTCCTATCTTGAAATTTAAATAAAGCAAAATGATTTGATGCTATTATGTGTCCGAAGTTACCTTCTATGTTATCATAAAAATTCTGCGGCTATCGGAAAGAGGTTATTCTCATGCTTAGGTTTTGCGAAATAATGTCATTAAAATCTTATTTTTATTTTTTTTATTGCCAGTGCCGTTTGCTTTTTTATTTTTAGCCTTTAGACAAACAACGTGCAATAAACAACTTGGTTCTAATAATTTTTAAGCGTGTACTATAAAAAATATCATTAATATGCTGTATTTCAAACAAATTAAGTTTTCGAACTTATTTTTACGACCCTACCGCAAGCAATAATATTTAGGATATAAATTCATGTCGCCTAATAAAATGCGAATAAAAATACCAGTTAATCGAAATTATAAAGTTTCAAACCATTTTGAATTCGTTATTTATGACCTTTATTGCTATAAATGCTTCTTGGTTACTGAGTTGGGTGTCCAGGTAGATGTCCTTTAAGTAAATACTTTCTTATTAGAAATTTAAGTGAGGTACTTTTGTAAGTAACCGAGCCGTAACTACTTAAAAACGTATCATTTATTCTTCTGCTAATATTTTTGTCTTGGGGTCTGTATATAGGCTGATGTACATATAAACATTATTAGTCTTCTCGCAGCAATTGGTCCTTTGTTTAATCAGTTTTATAATAATGTAAACTAATTCATTTATCTGTTGCAATTAGACATAATTTCCGAAAGATAGGTGCTCTGTTATGAGTATCCATAGCTGGGCTGCCATATATAGGTTTTACATTCAATGCCGGTAAGGTCGTCGGCCGTCTTTCATCGGTAGAATCATTTATTTAGTGAATCGCCTATGCACCGTTTAAAACCGAAGAACTCGCAAAAATATTTAAAACTTACAACAATACAGCCACTTATTGAGTATTTGACGATGATTATGGTCCTCATAATCCACTGTCTGTGCAAGAAATGGGCAAAAGAAAAAAGAAATCTGAAGAAACTGGAAGCGTTACAGATATGGTCGAGACCGTGTGTCATCACAATGCCGAAAATATAAATCCTGTTAGGTAAAGTGCTGCGGATTATTCGAATTTGTCGATTCAGCGTTTTCAGCAATTCAGACTGTCTTAATGATCATTATGAAGTACTTTTCTAATTAAGTTGGCATCTACTGCCATATAAAAACCAATTGACAACGTCGCTGATTAAGTGTATTGCAACTGAAGAAATTAATTTTAGTGCGCATTACGGTCTAGACTTCTCATTGGGCCGTATTTTTTATTTTTTAAATAACCTTGGAAGAATGCTTACCTTCAATTTAGAGCGCTACCGAATTCGAATTTATTGCACGAGTCCAATTGTTATTCAGATTCAAATATGTAGATCTCATAGGAGCTTCTACTCAAAAAACTCGAACCATTTTCACAGACGATGACGACTAGTGTAAAAAATAAGTGTAATACAATACCGCAGTCTAGTAGGTAGTGTGTTGGCTTACTAGATGTTAAGCCAGGGTTCGAGCCCCAGGCCAGACATCAAGACAAAATACAAAAAGTATTTCTTCGGCGACTTCCTCTCAGCAGATTTCTGGCAAAAACTCTGAGAGTAAGTAAAATTGCCATGAAAAAGTTTCTCAAAAATCTGTCGTTCGGAGTCGACTTTAAACTGTAGGTCCCACCACTCATGTATAAAATTAACACACACAACATAAGTGGTGTGAGAAACTAGGACGTTGTACAATGGGTCAATTCGACCTCCGGGTAATGTACTTGTCTTAATTGACAAGTACACGTTCTCTAACCTAACCTAACCTAACGCCAAAGGGAAATATTAGCTATGCAACAGCCTGGAGTGATGATAAGAAATGTATTATTTTGTCTTCTGTAGAACTGAGAGCCGTTCTTCTACAAACATGACGATGGGCTTACATGATTACCACCTTTTCCTGTCTTGCAAAACTGTGAAGGTAAATAGAAGTAAGCATTTTTAAGAACAAGTTGAATTGTGTCATGTCAACGATGCTAAATAAAACCTTTTATTCGAACAAAAATTATTCTCATAAATTCTCATACAAACTAAACTGCTTCTACTCCTTGTTGATATAGAACTTTTATATTGTTACCCTTTCTTATTATGCAGACCATACTGACATAGAGCCTTTAGAATTCGTTGTATACTCACTAATTAAGTTTAATATTTTACATTTGAAGGTTCAATAAACTATCAAAAATCGAACAATAATTTAAAAGCAATATCTTCATAAGTATTAAATATGCAATAAACAATAATAAGTCGGATATTTATATTAATGATGACCTCATTATGTCAATAACTTTTTAAAAATGCCATAAATCTAATCACAATTCAATTTAATAAGTTAATTTATGTACTTTGCATGGTATGAGCAATAAGCGTGCATTCTAAGAATATAATTTCGCCAGTAAGTAAGGACATCTTTTGGGGTTGTAAAGATAACTTTTTTTTGTTTTGAATAAAATATAAGGAATAATTGATGAAGACAAAGTTTGATAGTAAAAAGTTATTTGATGATGATTTGATTTTTCCAAAGTAATTAATTACATCATTAAGTGATTAATTTTACTAAGTTTTTTTATTTATTTATTAAAAAATGTTTGTGTATTGCAATTTATAAAATTAACAATAAATTTTTATATACAAATATTTATAGTATAGGTATAGTAGATAGGTATGTATGTATGTAAAGTATTGCACAAAATATGAAATTTTGTTTAAGGCTTAGAATTTAAATTTAAAACCGAAACAGTTTTTTAGGTATACAAATATACGTATTATCACTTAAAATTATTATACAATATGAATTTCGTTTTGCCTTAACATTAACATTAACATTTCCTAATAGGCTACAATATGATGACCTTGTTCTTGTTCATCTTCGAATGAAACCCAAGTGTTTTGTAAATATTTTCGTACATCATTGTCGGTGGCAGCCAGATCAATAAGAGGATTATCGGCCTTCTTTTCCTCATTAGTTGTATTATAGTGTATGTCTGCCTTCGATTCTATAATTCCATTACAATTTTGTTCTTTAAGAATATTTTTGGTCTCTAGTTTAGCACTAACATTTTCGTTATTGTTATTATTGTTGTTATTGTTGCCTTGTTTAACCTGATGCACCACAGTATCACGCCAATTCTGATAGGCATTCTCAAAGCAACGTGCCACTAACAAGGTAATCTCATGGGCTATTTTACGTTTCGGACACAAAAATACATGGCAAGACATTTTCTCTTTATCCGATAAAGGATCCGGTTCTGAGCTTACAAACGAAAATGCATGATCGTTGGAAGCATCCACAGAACAATAGGATATTTTATAAATAGAAAAACGCATTAATGAATCATCAGTGCCTTGATCCAGTACCTCAATGCCCTCCTGTGATATATTCACTTTGACACGTTTCTGTGTTTTTATTTTTCTACCACCCGCTTTGGCATTGGCAATCACAGTTTTTATCGCCTCCGAAGTCACCTTTTCGGAACGTTTATTTTCGATGGGTGTGCAACCCAAATATTTAATGTCATATGTTTGAAATATGGGCTTAATATCTTCCTCATCGTCGGCCTCTAAACTGCCCTCGAAGTTCAATTTCATGTCTTCAACTTGCTTGGCATCCTTGCCGTTGGCTTTCACATCTAAACCCCAGTCTTCACCATCTATGGCATCGTCTGATGTGAATTCTATGAATTAGAAAAAAAAAAATGAATAATGATTAGTTCTATTTTAAAAAAAAATTAGTACTAACATGAACTTAAGATAACCTAAAAGACCTCGTAGAAGTCGGTTAATAAAAAATAATGTTTCAAGAGAAGATTAAGCGATTAAAATAATAGGGGTTTTCACTCTTGGTAGTAAAGTACCCTTGTAGATGTGGTAAGTATGGTAGATATAGTATAAATACTACATTTACATCAACGCAACAACAAAATGCATTCATTTCAAATATACAACGCTCTGTTAAATTTACCATGAAAAAAGGTCTAGTAAATAAGCTTGGTAAATATAACACTAAACAGCTGATCGTCTATCCGCCAAAATAATAACAAAAAATATCAATAATCAGCTGTTTAAATAAGTTTACCATGGTATATTTCTTATACCATGTGAGTTTACAATAGATGAAAAAAAGATGCTCGCGCTTTGTTGTCGAAAGTACGAGTAAATATACTAGAGTATTAAATATACAACAAAGAGTGAAAACCGCTAATGTGTATATCGTGAACAACGCAGTCATGAAAAATTTAATTACGTTTTAGTCTAAAATCGATTATTTCCTAAATATGTAAACATAAATGTAGTATGTAAAGAGTGCCTTTCTTATCTGTCATAAAATTAATTTGTTTTAAAAAGTTGTATACTTTGATGCTCCTCAAAATTGCCAACTAAAATGTAAAAAAAATATATAAAATTAGATTTACTCAATAAAATCAATTGTGATGTCAATATTTAATGATGCGAAATTGTATAAATAAATAATATTTTCATAGCCAACAGAGACTAGGTTTGCTTAGTCTATGGTTATGATGATAGTGCATTTAATTCTCTCTAGAATTTCTTCTGCCAAGCATATGGTTTTAGTCAAACTATGGTGAGTGTCGCTTAAGGAGTTTTAAAAGTTCAAATCCTTCTTCAAATCAAAATCTAGTCGAAGACGAAAAGTAGACAGCTTATGGCGGTACAGAGGCGATTGCAAAATCTTCAGGCTTTAGGATGGAATAAAACAATTTATAGTGAACAGTGTACATGATTTTTTTAACCTGCCGCATAAACTGAAAGAAGGGTAGTTTGAGGCAAACTTAAAGATTTTTAAAAGTTCAAATCTTTCCTCAAATCAAAGACTAATTTAAGACGGAGGGTAGCTAGTTTATGACGGTATACATATTTGCGATTGCAGAATCTCGAGGCTCTAGTATGAAATGAGTAACTGGGCTTGAGCGGAGAATCTATTTGGCTCATCATTATGCACTGAAGGCGAAAACCAGTTTGTGGAACTTAGGCGCCCCTTTTTTAGAATAATGTCGCCGTAGTTTAGTAGGTCGTGAGGTGGCTTATTAGATATGAGACCTCGCTTTGAACCTCAGCTCAAACATCTCCAACAAAACGAAGTATGAAAAAATATTTCTTCGGCGACTTCCTCTTAGCAAATTTTCTGGCAAAAACGCTGAGAGTAGATAAAATTACCATGAAAAAGTTTCTTAAAAATCTGTCGTTCGGAATCGACTTTCAATTGTAGGTTCTGCCACTGATGTATAAAAGTAACACACACAAGATAACTGGTGATAGAAGTTAGGATGTAATCCTGATCAATTATGTATGTATGTCAAATACATTCTGAGCCAATGATGATGCGAAGACTAATGACACTTGGCCAGGTTTTCTTTACTAACATAGGGGAAATTGGTTGACTTGTAAGATAATTTTTCTCTACTTCTATCTCCTCTCTCTATTTTCTTCCTGTTTATTATCTCACTTTACACAATTTTGTTCCTGTATTTTTTGTCTGTTCCTCTTCTTTTGTCGCAGTTTTGTAGTCTATTTGGTTAACCTACGGTACTGCGGTACAGACAATAGATCTTTCTGATGCTCGGTAGAGTTGTCTTTTTCACCTATCTTTGAAAACCTAACCTAAAGTAAAGAATTTCCAAAAAAAAAAAATAATTATCGTAGTTTTTTTTAGATATTTCGGAAGTATTCTATATTTTTATAGAAATAAAAATTTTCGGTATTATGCGGTTGAATTTTTGGTGTTAATATTCAAATTTAAAAAAAATCTGTTTACCGGATATTACGAATTAAATTTAATTCTTATCATTAATTCTCCGAAAAATATTCATTCATTTAGCAGTAAAAAAAATTATTAAAGTACATATGTTTCTAAATTTTGTTTTATTAAAAATTTCAAAATATACATATTTTTGATAAAAAAAAATTAACCACTGTGACACAAAATGTTTGTTTACAGAATATTTTATCAGTATAAGGAAAAATAAAAACCAAAAAAAAAAAATTCCTCTTTAATATAATATTTGTAAATGGTTTGAATTTTCATTTATCAAAATGAGACATGTAAACCAATAAAACAAATATGGTTGGGTTTATTTTCATTTTTGAGCAATAATTAAATAAAATCGAAAACTGATTTTTATTAAGTTTTTGTTATTGAACGACGCCCCCTTATTTAAATTAATTTATTTATTATGAAAATAAAGTTATATATCATATTATGAGATCATATTTAAATAAAATACTTCAAGTTTAAGCTTATAAAAAATTCATTTGGTTACAGAAGCGGATTAAAAGGTTTACATTTGTCATAAGAAAATATTGTTTAGATATGCGCCCAAAAAATGAAAGTCGCCGTTGTAGCAAACGAACGACTAATGACAGCATGGTCACATCTATCGAAGTGTACTTCCGAACCAACAATTTTGTTGCTTTATATTTCGCTGGAAAATCTCCGTTAGTAATTATAAAAAATAATAATTGACATATCAGCGTTTTATTGATCAAAAGCGACAAGGAAGCAAACTTCTCGAGTCGTAACGATTGCTAGAATCAAAGTGCTGTGCAACAGGCGCAAACTCTTTTTGTCCATATCCTTTCTTAACTTGTAAGGACATGTGAAAAAATTAACTGTAATTGTAACCTTAATTAACACAAAAAGTACATTAATGCATTAAGTGAGCCCAGCAAAAGCAACTCTGTACTCGAGAATTTCAATAAACTTTCAAGCAAAATTTTTGTAGGTGTCTGCATAAGTTATCACAACCACTACATGGCCACTACCAGCCATCTTTATTGATCAAGCCTAAGGATAAGACACCTTCTTGTAAAATTGTAATTAGGTAGAGTGAAGGCTTTGAAGGGATATACTATTAGTTTATATCTAATACTCTATAAGTGTAGAAGGTTGTTAAGCATTCTTGTGGCAGATTACCAAATTAGACTACGGTGGGTAACGTCAAAATAAAAGTCAATGTAACCACCAATAGACTTCTTTGTTGGAGTTATCGATAAAAGGTTCGGTTCACTTACGAAACGAAAATGAAGTTGTCTAGGATCGCAAGAACCCTAAGGCCAAGGGTAAATCCGGTACTGGTACGAAACCAATACGAATCATGAGTATGAAGGTGTTAGAAGCTATTCTAAGTGTCTTAAAAACACATGCCGGCTTTAGACATTTTTTTGATTTTTGAAGAAGCTAAAGAAACCGTTTTATGACAGTAACTGTTCTGGAGTGCAGGTATGTTGGCAGAAATGGATAGGTAGACGATTAATTGAAGAACTGTTTGACCTGAATAGTAGAAAGCTTGAAGATCTAAAAGGATTTGTAAACGGGATTGCCTGGCTGGGTGGACAACTACAGAATATTATGGTACTTTTTACATAATAAATAAATATCTCTCGGCGATCTTTTCTATCTCTAAGCCTCTTTCAACTTTAGTGTTATTTGGTCTTTCAGCTTTTCTTTTTCTTTCTTTCCTTGTTTTACTACCTATTTCTTTCCTTAAGATCAACTAACTAATCTAATCTAAACTCAGAATATTTTCTAAATGCTAAGTAATGTATTTTTAAAATATGATAACTTATTGAGGAGGCTCGAGCCTACTACCATCACTTTGGTGATGACAGAACAGAACAACAAAGAAATTACGAGAATAGCAATAAACAATTATTAAATGACAATAACAAAACTACAAGTCTGCGAAAAGATAGAAAAGAAAAAATGACAATAAAAATCGAAAGTGAGGACGTAGAATGACGTATTAATATAGCATATAGCAATAGCCAATGTGTAGAAGCAGAAAACGAGTCGTATATAGACTGTTGTGTTAATATATGAACCATAACAATAGGGGACAAACAGTTTTACTATGAGCTTCGAATATTTCAGGATTAGGAGAGGATATTCCTTGTACAATAATAGCGGATCGGCTACTACTGTCTATTATTTTAGGTGGATATGTTATGTTGATATTAAACATTAATATAAAGTAATAAATTAATAACATTTCAAGAGTTCATTAAACAATTTAAAATTGCTTTACAGCATACTGGTTCACTTGACATATTCAATTAATTTATTCTGTGGATAAACCGATTTTTTTTTAAATTTTAATCACATTAAAATGATTAAAAAGCACGTTAAATACGTGCTCAAACGTATTTTTAATTTCTATTTTAATTGTTTTCTTTTAAATGCTGAAAAAAAAACAATTTAATCGACGTCACACAATTGCTTTTTTTTTTTTTTTTTGTTGTTACTTTTACTCAATTTTCATGCAAAATTATTGCTTATTTGCGGGGAAATTGAAATGAATGTTTGTAATTGAGATTTAATTGATGCGCTTTAGATACAATGACTTCGAATTAAAGTAAATTGGAATAAAATTAAAATTTTTGGTTACGGTTACTAACGATTTGGGTTGGAAGTTGTAAAGCACAAAAAAATGTTTTCTTTCTTTTTCAAGGTGATTTTAAATTTATTTTAATTTTAATGAAATCAAGATTATTACCCTTGAATATGGCTTTAACATTTGTAAACGGGATGAGCGTTAGCTCGTTGGAAAAAATACAAGTTGATATGCTTCTTTTTTAAGAGGAACTCAAATTTATTTTAAATTATAGTCAACAAGTTCAAGGTCCTACACTTGAATTAGTCACTCTTGATAAGTGCTGCTTATTACAATTTATTCTTTTCAACCTATTATTTGCTAAAATTTTAAGAACACACACTAAGGTTTAATATAAGAGGATATGAGTTTAGAAAGATAAGTAAGAATGCTAAATGTATGTAACATTTTTTAGGCAAGAATTTCTGGCATCAAGGACTTATAAATTTATAAAGGTATACTTTGAGTTTCTAAAGGTGTAAAAATTTTTATTAGAGAAGATACAGTAGGTAGCGTGTTGACTTGCTAAACGGGAGTTCATTAATTCAAAACTTGGCTTAGATATCACGAAATGTGAAAAAATATTTCTGACGGCGCCTTCCTCTCGGCAGCCTTCTGACTAAAACTTTGAGAGTACTTAGAATTGCCATGAAACGCTTCTAAAATTTAAACTCTACTTATTGAAAAAACTTATTTGATTAAAATTAACACTAACAACATGGGTTGTTAGGGTTCTAATCCTCACTAAAGGTTTGGAGTGATCAATTAAGAAAGGAGTAGCAATTACCAATTAATTTAACTCGTGTTTTGTCCTTCAATTCCAAAACAATTTTTACATAATATCAACTAATAACTAAAAATTAGTGGCACTTCCGTGTTTATTATATTATGTACTATTCCCTTTCTAAAAAAATAAAAATATAATAAATCTTAATAACTATTACTGTAGTATTTAATATCTATAAGCATATCCATGTCAAATTGTCAAATTTTGTTTGAAGCAATACCTTGCCAACCGGCAGAAAAAAGCTCAAAATGAATGTATCGATATGGAAGTCATTTGAGTGAATCTTTAATTTATTTAAAGGCTTTTTACACCTTATTCTTTTGGACCAGGACACAGAAATAGACATGATCTATGTTTGATTGACAATATTGATGTTAAATTAAGCCCCCGTAAAATTTTGCCGTAGACATATCAATTGATATAAATTTGATCAGTTACTATCTACACTTGAGTTAAAAAGCCCTCAATGTCTTGGTTTTGTGGCTGTTTAAATACCAATGGGTATTGACACAAGCCATTAGCTATATTATATAGTACTTGCAAGTTTTATTAAAATTTGTCAAACTTCAAGTTCAACATATGATCCTAGAGATACATATGTATGTACCAGTAGTACGATTTATAAAGTCGAAATTTTGACAGAAAGTAAATTTTCTTCAAAGGTGTATTGTGAACATCAATCAAAATAAAATTGCATCAGCCGATTAGAATTGTTAGGGGTTCAACTGGTAGTGAATTCTAAGACTTATTATATATATTTTTTTAATATTCTAAATGAAAGGAAAAAATAAGTACCGCTCTACAAAATCTACAAAGTCTTCCTGCATTGGAAAAATTGGTTAAAATCAAATTATATATAAATAAAATCAATATTGTTTAGAATGATTGTTTACTTACTTTTGTGTTTATAGTGGGTTTTCCATTTGCGAAAAAATGCCATGGTCAGTCACAGCGAAGCTAACTGAGTAATATTAACGTAAAACCGAAACGAATCAAAGCCAAACTGTTGCTGTATGTAAAACCAATTGAAAATGGATACAAAACAAAATAATTGTTCTCGCACAGCTTCACAATACCAGGCAGGCAGACAGACAGCAATTATAAAAATAAAATAACTCGTAATCGTTGAATCAAAAACTACACATTCAAACTCGGATCAATTAATGTTTTTTTCTGTTTTTTTTTTTATAAAAATTTTTTTTTATTGTTGAATTTTAGCAATATTGAAAATTCAACCAAAACTTTTTTTAATTATTTACTGGATTTAATTGACGCTGCGGTTCGGTTTAACACTGTAAAGATGCCAAATGAAATAAACGTTTTATTGTTTGTTTTTTACATGAATTTGATGCAAAATTTTTTAAATGTGTTCACTTATTAGTTAAAGGTGTTTTTATATTCTTTCACGACTACAGTTTTATTTTTATTTTAAATATTTATTGAATAGTAGGGTTAAAACAACGCAATTTAATTTAAGTACAATCACTTTGCTTCGCTATTTTTAATTCGAAATTTATTAACAAGCAATGAATGATGATATTTTGATTTTTCTACGTTTCAATCGAATCACAGCGAAATAACAAAATAAACTTGTTCCTCCGTTCAAATTTGAATACAAAATGAAACGAAAATAATGAAAATAACAATAAAATATTATTAATAAAACAAAACGAAACAACAAATAACAACGTTTCGTAGAAATTTGCAAAAAAAAATAAATGAAAATAAAATCAAAAAAAAAATATTTTCTTATATACATATTAAAGTACAACAACAAAAGAAAATAATATAAATAAATAAAAAATCATATACAATATATAAAAATAAAAACGTAAATAACGTTCCATAACAGCCTCAAAAGCTTTCAACTTTTTGCAAATAAGGCTGAAGTTCAGATGATAAGCCAGTACTACGCTCAATGGCGCCGCAGCCGCGTATGGAGGTCGCTTATAGCCTCTATACATACGTAATCTATAGCATAGCTCCAGACACTAGTGCCTGGGTACAAGAAAAACACCATATAAAAACATTTTTAACAATTACACATGTACATATGTATGTATGTATGTACACATGTAGGTACCATACTACACCAACAAAAAAAAAACGAAAAAAATACTTTCTTTATTCATAAAAGACGTAAGAAAATTTTCAAAAAAAAATAAATAAAATAATATTTACCACTTTCAATAGTTTTAGTAAGCATTGTATGACAATAGCATGCATGCATGCATGATTGTTGCAATGCAGTTGGAGATGTCGTTTGTATTTGCAAAGAGTCTGTAGATAATATAATCGTATAGCCTGACAGACAGATAGTCGGTTAAACAAAAGCAAATATAAATTGTATGTGAATATAAAAATAAACAGCATCATCTATCCGTCCATCCATCCATTCATTTCCATTTCCATTAGAGTAAGTATTACTCTCATAAGCTTTACCCGAAACTCGCACGTTTCGTACCAGGCACAAAAATTTTAAATGCAGCGGAACCAATACTGTTGTGGTATTTATAACAAAGTTGCCAGACTATACTTGTTTAGATTTTCTAAAACGGGATGTATTCTCATAACATTTATGTTGGCATTATTCAGAAAATATAAATTTTTGAGTCTCATCATTTATAACCAATAGTTAGTTAACAAGTAAGCCTCCTTTGAAATCAAGGAGTTCCTCAACAAACTGAGTTTAGCCATTAAGAGCATGTCATACTATTCTTTTTAGGGCATCCATTACGGAAAGAGGCGAAAATGGTACAACACACCTTGCTAACCACTACTTTAAAATTTTTGCTGAGGTTTCGGAACTGAATGAAACCGTGTGTGGTGGACTTTTTTTTGTGAAACGTTAGGTATAGCTTACTCCAACAGAGTACCGGATTTCTGCAGTTTCTAACAGGCGAAAATTTCGGTCACAGAGGAAGCGATAAGGATTACTAAGGATGTTTAGTATATCTCTAGAAAGAATATTATCATATTTTCTGAAAACTAGGTTAAAACCTCTGGTAGATAGTGTGTTGCCTTATTAGACGTTAGGTGACGGTAAACCCACAGGCCAGACATCTCCAACAAAACGAAATATGAATAACTATTTCTTCGGCGACTTCCTCTCAGCAGATTTCTGGCAGAAATTCTGAATGTAAATAAAATTGTCATGAAAAGTTTCGCAAAAATCTGTTGTTCGGAGCCGACTTCAAACTGTAGGTCCCGTCACTCATATATAAAATTAACATACACAACATAAGTGGTGCGAAAAGCTAGGTCGTATTCCTAACTGGAGACTTGTAATGATCAATAATGTATGTATGTATGTAACGGGACATAATTATATTCTAGACAACTGTGCAGCGAATGAATTAAACAAGAGCGGCACAATCATCGCACACTGATAAGATCGCTAAATTGGAAATCTTTTTGAAGACCTGCTATTCTATAATTGATAATGTATCAAAGAAGAACGCTTGATATTTGATATTGTATTACATATAGCAACTGACTTCTGCTGAAGCTGTAAAGATGAGGAAGATAAAGAAACTGTTGTTTACCTATTACGTAAAAACGCGCGGCTATGTTGAAAAAGAAAAAAAACTCCTTGATGTCTACTATGGAGACGATTTAAATGATCTATCGTCAATGCACATTACAAGCCTAAGTCGGTTCGTGAATGGATCTATATGGGTCCGGGTCTACTCAATGTGGATGTCATGGGTAATACAATAGACCTTACGTAGCCTAAGTAACTTCTTCGATTGACCTCAACCTCTACCTATATATCTAAATGGTCCCAGACGGATGATAAGATACAGTAAGTTATTGTTAAAAGAGCCTTATAGGTTAGATCAGAGTTCTATTTATAAAATTAAAAACAATTTAAAAAAAATTTTCTGTTGATCATCGTGCGTTCTTTAATTTAGTAACTTTCCGATAAAGTCAATTTATAGAACTATAAACATATTTCACTTATTACCTCTACATTCAAAGTGTCTCGAAAGAAATATTTTACTAAGTGTATCGATTCAAAAATATGTAAGCCTGTTATCAAGAGAATGTGTGATACTTCTATCAATCTGGGAATTTATTTCTTTCGAATAATATCAACGAGGGTTCCGCACATAGATTCCCATAGTGTTGTCATTTAGCATTACACCGCATAAAGTCACTTTGGGAGCATGAATGATTTTCTGATACTTGTACTTTGAATTCGTTATTTTCCAATAGCAGCTACATATTATGTTAATTGAGTTGTAGTATGAGATTAGATCTACTTTTTAAACTTCAATATGTGCTAATGCCAGCATAGGACAACTCCTGACACGTTTACCAATGGTAGGTGTAAACCAAAATCTTAATAGACTCCGGATCTTAGTCCAAAAATGTCTAGATATTAAGCAAATTAACTATGTTTGTATAGTCAGTATTGTTGCTATTTCTGAAATCTAGGGCTCGCAATAAATCACAATAAAGTCTCCTTATTCATGTTCCACCATGGGAATGCTTTTTACGCCTATGAATGAAACTTGTGTAATACAAGTTTTTAATCTCATATTTTTTCCAACATTCAGGGTATTTTAGAGGTTATACTGTGTTCAAACAGAATTTGTGCAAAATAAAATGTGTGGCAATATTATTGCCATTCAAAAGACTGATAAATGTAAAGGGAAAATGAAGATAATAAAAATTATTTTAATATTTTTTTTTTCATCAACAGAAAAAAGTCTCTAGGAAGGTCGTTTCCATCAGACTTCAACAGTAGGCAGTATTGGAATAAAAATATAGATTTTTTTCTCTATTGTATAAAACCAGAAAATTTTAAAATTATATAACTTTTCAATACATTACGAAAAACGCTGATAAAGGTGAATTCAAATGCTTAGTATGAGAAAAAGGCCTTACGATAGATATAATTGACTTTTAATGTGGCATTCTCAATTAATTAAAACAAATTTTAGAAGAAGTCTTGAATGTCTTGTATTTTTAAAGCAATCGAATTGTAAAATTTCCCCTATTAAAGTGTTATGGTAGGAAATTAAATACTTTTAAAGAAATAACTGGTTGGTGTTCATAATTGTGACCGTGTTAATAATCATAGCAAAATTTCACACTTCCCCAAAGTCATATTAAACTTATCTAACAACCCACTCAAGCGGAATGTATACACTTGTCTGTATTTTAGACCGGCTATATGTAAAACAACTTGTGCTGTAAATATTTCAATATTTTATCACCAGACTTTCTTTATGTTTTTATCACAAATTACTCATATTTACGTATTTCTTTTTCCTCTTCGGTTGTCTTAAATTAAATTGCGTTATTGAATTTCATTATCGAAATAACATGGTAATCGCATAAAAAACAGGATAATAACCGATTACACTCTTGAGTTATTTGAAAATCTATTTTTAACCTTTTTTTTTGTCTGTTTTCTTTTAAACCATAGTTTGAAGCTATGACATAATTAAAAGCGAATAATAATCCATTCGTATTGATTGCAGTGTTTCTAATTTTTGCTAAACTTTAAATAGCAAAAGCGAAATAAATCAAAAAAAAAATACATTCACTTATAAACCTTTAAACATTCACTTAATTTGCTTGCAATAATTATTAAATCTGTTTTTTTTTTATTATTTTGTTTCTCTATCCATTACTACTTAAATAGAAGGCAAAGCAAAGTAAAAAACAATTAAAAAATATTCTTTATTTCAAGCACGTACACGAACGAACGACTGTTTTAAAAATGTTAAAAGATTTTTATATATTTCGTTGATTCTTAATAACACGCGTACTTAACGCTTCAAAGCACTAAACTGATCTGTTAATACTCTATTATATGGTTAAACTCAATTGGGTAGTTATACTCTTCTATGCTCCTCTGACTCTATTAGATTCAAGCACTCTGCTGCTAACTACTTTGCTCAAAGCCTCATTTCCGTTCATTAGTGTTTGTTTACACTATACCCTACAGCTTTTTCTTAGAGAATTCGCTTGTTTAATATTTTTAAAAATTTTTCCAAGTAAAACCAATTTTTCAAACAGTGTGAAATGGCAGGTGAATCGATTAGTATTAAACCGGCTTATTAACGAAAGGCTGAATCTTTTACAAACTTCCTAAGCGTCTTCCACTCCACTCCTCTGAAATGAGTTGTGTCTGGTATGGTGGTATAGTGTTTCTCCTAAAATATTAGGATCTTAAGCTACCGAAGCTGCTCTCCACATGCTTTGTATTAATTGCCATCTACTACGCCCATGAGGTTCAGGTGTAGCTGTAAGGCGAAGCCTTAATTAGATTTAATATACGCATGCTTTTCTGACATCAGAATCGGCCCAGAGTATCTGCAATATTGTTATTACATATATGTATGTATAGTTGGTCATTACAACTCTTCAGTCAGGATTACGACCTGGCTTCTCACACCACTTATGTTGTGTGTGTTAATTTTATACATGCGTAGCGGGACCTACAGTTTAAACTCGATTCCGAACTATTTTTTTTTTTAAGTGACTTTTGTATTTTATTTACTCTCAGTTTTTGCTAGAAAACTGCTGAGAGGAAGTCGCCGTTTCGTTTTTTTTTTTGAGATGTCTGACCTGTGTTTTGAACCGAGGCCTCATGTCTAATAAACCAACACACTACCTACTAGGCTGCAACTACTCCTGTGTCATTACTCCATAATAATCTATGTAACGTTTTCGTTCGCTTTCGTTTACACTAAAAGGCATTGTATTATCTAAGTTAAGATTCTATGATTCCCCAGCTATTTTACCTAGGTTGTTCGTTTCTTCATTTCCAATTGCTCCCTGATAACTGTATGGACCCATATAAAGAGTTCTTTATCCCATTCCTTGGATACTATTGTCCTAATTGTAATTTATTTTTTATTTTTATTTGTTATTATTATTTATTTTATTTTTATTTATAATTTTGCTTGGAAAACCGTAGGGTTATTGGACCATTAACCCTAAGCCTCCAGCATCTGGCCGAATCCCATCCGTTCCCATGTTTCAGTTTGGCCAACATTGTAGATCTGGTATCAGTTCGTGTGATTGATATGTTAGGACGCGATTGATAAATTCTTAATCATACTGAGGTCAGGACCGCATGACGGCCTGTCACGAACAATAACCCAATTGTTTAAAAATCACTTCTTAGCGTGATGAACCATATGCTTTGAATAATTATCTTGTTGAAATATACTCGTACATATTACTGACATATTCTCATTAGTAATCGGCATTACTATGTTTCCTAGAGTTTTTTTTGTATAAGCACTTATCCATATACGTGTGCAGCGTCCCAATATCACGTGACGACATACAATTCAAAAGTGTGATAGAACCTTCTCCATGCTTTAATGTAGCTCGAATATTCTTTGGATTAAATTCTTTCAACTTTGGCCGACTTACATAGTTTTTCCATAGGTAGAGACTATTAATTTTTGTTTCGACCGAAAATAATACTTTTCACCATTCCACATCGCTTTAAATGTGGTACTTGTTTGTGAACTCTACGTAGTCTCTTCTTTCATTTATGCTCAGACAATGTTAGAAATATTCCAGGATTTTTCTTTCTAAGAGTCCACCTCTTCTTAATCGACTTTATACTGGGTATACAGATGGCTTATTAAATTTTCGCCAAATACTACGATACCAATCTCAATTGATGATTTATACGGATTTTTATTCGACTCGCTAATAATTAGTCCATCCTCACTATATACTGTAATTTGGCTTCTTTGTTTACCGGTCCTAATATTCTGAAATCGAATGTTTTCTAAAGGGTTGCATCGCTTAGAAAACCATTTTTTTAGAAGCTTGAGGGGCTATTGCGTACAATATAAATGTTGCTCTTATATGTAGAAGCGTTTCAGAATTCTCTAACAATTCCGCTTAGAATGGTGAATCATAATTTGGTTGGAAATAGAGTGAAACAAAGTTGCTTTTACTCGGGAAAGGTTTGATTACGTTTGAGTAGCAAATTTGTTTCGTTCCTATGCCCCTCCGTCTGTTCTTTCATCGTTACGTTGAATTATTTGTTTAAGTTGCTCTTTGTTTTTCTTTCCTTTGTCTAATAGAAGAGACTTAGAGTGGAAGTTTCTACTCTTTTGTGGTCCACTAGAGCATATTGCTGCTATCGTTGCAGCTGTATTATTTCTATTACCTTATGGCTGCATATTGAGCGGTTTTCTGAAATGCGCTGACAGCATAGTCAGTAGCAGCCTTAGCGGTTGATCAAACACCAAGTACAGTGAGTTTATATTATTTTTTCATGTTCATCTTGAAGTACGCGTGTATTTATTTTAAATGTTTTGGTTTTTTTTTTCTGTTTTGTTGTTTCTGCTTCTATCATTTTGTTTATTTAGTTGTAAAAATATAAATACAGGTTGTTTGTTCATTGTTTTGATTTTTTGGAAATATTTTTATTATTTGAGATCGTTTCTCCTCTTGTTTTTGTATCTTTTTCGGTCATTGTGTTTCTCTGAACTCATAAAAACGTAAATTTTATTTGAGTGATCGCTTTAAAAACTGGTTTCGTCAGACTAACATTAGTACCAACTGTATTATCTTTTAGTCTAGTTTGCGATGAACTATACAAAGTTCAGTTTTGTTAAGAATAAAATATCTCAAGTAAATAAAAAAGCATCTTTATACCATTCATTAAAAAAGACAAATGAATGAATTGTTTTGTTGTGATATTAAATATGTAAGTACCCTATGTTTCGCACTATCGACATATTTAGAAATATTTTCCATTTTAAACCATGAAAAATATTTTCAATTTGAAAAACCTATTATATAAGAAGTAGTGTATTAGATAGCGTGTTGGAGAAAACGAAATATGAAAAAATTTTTGTTTCGTCAACTTCCTCTCAGCAGTCTTCTGGCAAAAACTCTGAGAATAAATAAAATTGTCATGAAACGTCGACTTAAAGCTGTAGCTCCCAACACTCATTGATAAAATTATTACACACAACATGGCTGGTGTGAGAAGATAGGTTGTAATCATTACTAAAGAAGTGTAGAATTTTAAAAATGCAAGTTTTTCGTTTTCAATTTAGTGTAGAATTATCTGGATTATAAGATAACGTAGGCAGAATTTATTCGTTCAGGACCTATGTTTTTGAAACTTCCTCTTGGATAATTCCACTTAAGTCCTGAAGCCGTGGAAAGCCTTCAGTTACATATCGTTAGTCTAATTCGCAAATGTGTTAAGTCCCTTTTTTCAAATTTTACAGGAGACACAAAAAACATTGCAGCTTCTTCAGTTTTCAAAATTTGTAAACTCTTTAAACGCAATTATTTTTACAAAATAGCTCTCTTTAAATGACCTAAATCAAAAATTAAGAATAATTAATATTTAATATTCCTGGAGTTAGCACGTGCTGTTAATATTTTTCGCAGTTTTGTGGACTTAGCGTTTTTGCAAACCACAAAATTACAACAACTTTAAACTAAAATACTGACATTTTTTTGTCGTAAAATATGTATTTGGTATAGTGTTATCGTTTTGCATTAAAATCTCAATTTATATTTTTTATTTATATATACTAACGATATAATCTCCAGATTAACAGGATATTTTCTTTTTATCTCACATTCATGTCAGTTATTGCTAGCAGTTCAGACAAAAGTTTAAAAATCCGCATGAACAGTCAATATACAAAGAAAAAAAGCATCACCAATGCCTTCTAAGCTATTAGATATACACTGTTTGTACAATAACCTTCTTAAGTGTATCCTTGTATAGATCGTTGGTTATTGCTGTCCAAATGCTTATTTATGAAGGCATATGCTTTCGAAATTCATTGTAGGGTTTTCGAAATAGAATTCGTATTTGATTTTATCAAGTTTAGGTTATTTGGATATTCCTGAAGCTTTCATAACGCATCATTCACATGTATTTAAATTCTGGAGGTTTACATGCCAAATAACTTTGATTTACCACTGGTATGAATAGTAAAATGTTTTTAAAGATTCAAAACTTGTAATTAATATCAAAAAATAAAAAAAAAACTATATAGACAGTTCCACTACCATCGAGAACATCTGAAAAACTAACAAAATAGTTTTGACTGATCGCAAAGTGAAGTTTGTGTATGCAAAGTGGGTGGCTACGAACTATTCAATCCGACGTTAACTGTTCTGTGTATAAACGAATCATTTACAAATGGAAAGGTATTAAATCGTTGTTTCACTTTGCATTTTAAGCCATAATTGATTTAAGCTTTTTGTATTAAAGCGTCTAAATACAGATATACCATGAGATCTATTATAAAATCTTTGCAAGAATTTATTTATCAAATTCATAAAACATCGAATGGAAGCTGAGGAGTTGAAAAAGTACAATTAAAACCATTTTATAAAGGGACAAACTACTAACTTGAAAATATGTAGAGAACAAAATATTTGAAGTACAGCGGTCTTTTCTAGTTAATTATCTCAAAATGTGACTTCTCGCACTCCCGTTAACACTCATCAAAAACTTATATGTGAACTGTAGATAATAATTCATTTGTTTTGCATATTTTTCCACCACTTTATGAGCTCATATCAAAAGGAGATCGAACACCTATCATCTCATTTTTAATGTAAACTTGAATGTTTTTAAATTAAATTAAATGTTTAATTAAAATAATGTTTTTACAATTTTAAGTATTATAATGTATTAAAAATTTTAATAAGTTCTAATTTAATTCGATTAAGTTTAACCATTACCCATTTAGTTAAAATAATATTTTTAATTTATTTAACTTTTTTTTACTTCATTTTTATCTTGTACCTTTCAAAATATGTCAGATAAAAATAAAATAATTTTTAATATTTTAACGGGCGGACAGACAGACAACTGTCAGCAGACTTGTTTTACTTATTCAAATAAGATAGAATAGAAGATAATTTATTTTATTTTTTTTTTAATATTCTAAAAACGTGTTAGAGAAGCTCATTAAATTTGACGTTGTTAGAAAAGTATTAAATCTATTGCGAAATCAATTTTAATTATTTACGCGTTTAAATAAAAATTTTGATAAAATGTTTTACCTTTAACAGAATTACCAGCATAAAGATTAACCTTGAAGAGAATTACAATTTATGTACATTTGTATGTAGGTATTTATGTGTGTTGAAGACAAGGGTATTATATCTAAAAAAACTACATCGAATTACTTTAGATATACATATGTATGTAGATTGGGCGAAGATATAGTTGTAGCAGATATACAGTTTGTAAACCATAACAAACAATATGTAATCTGGTCATAAGGAAATACAAAACCTCTCTTTACTCACATCTGAATGTATAAAGATACATATAAAGGGTGGGTGATTTAAAAGTTTAAATTTAAAAATGTAATAAAACAAAACCGGTTTGATATTTTACCAAACTAATTTTGTTGTGTTGTAGTACAATTGTTCCGGTTAGAAATGAAATATTTCATTCATATGGCTACCGCACTGGCCTCACAGTACTTCATTCGATCGGACCAATTTTCGTGAACTTTTTCGAGTGTAATGGCATCACGAATGTTGATCTCCAAATGCTCAATTATATCTGGATTGTCGGCATAACACTTTTCCTTAACGGCGCCCCACAGAAAATAGTTCAACGGTGTCAAATTGCAGCTTCTTGGCGGCCAATTGACATCACCATTTCGTCTAATAAAATGGCCATCAAACGTTTGACACACGTTTGGCATGAGATGTTTATCATGTTTCACCACCCTGTTGAAACCAACCATCGTTCACATCAATACCATGAAGAGCGGGCACAAAAAAAATCAGTTATCATGGTGCTATAGGTGTCTCCATTGACCGTAATGGTTGCGCCGTGCTCATTTTCAAAGAAATATGAGCCAGTGATGCCTCCGCTCTATAAGCCGCACGAAACATTCACTTGTAATAGGAGCATTGCCTGCTGTAAGACCAGGTGTGGGTTTCTGAGCTCCAAATATGGCAATTTAGCTTATTAACGTACCCACCAAGATGAAAATGGGCTTCATACGGCAAAACCGACTTCATCGTGCAGTTTCTCGTTGGCCCAATAAATCCTAATCAAGCGTAAATCGATTCATTACGTTCAAGGAGATAATTACCTGAATTTTGTGACAGAATAGAACGACATAAGTATTGCCAGATTCGAGATATCCGATGGTTAACCTATATTTTACGTGACAAAAATACTAATCGGTATGAAATTATTTCGTATATGTCTTATTAAACTATCGTACATTCAATATACATATGCATGTATATATGTACATATGTATGTATTATTGGTAATAAATTAAGTTTCAAGTTGAAAGATAAATGTTCTATAAATTAATTCTCATACTGTATTACAAACTTATCGTCTTCTCAAAGTTGAATCTCGTCAATGATTTTTTTCAGAAAAAAAAGCCTAAAACTTAAATTGCATTGAAATTACATCAGTTTGAACGTGAATGATGTAACAACAGCTTAACATTGCAAACAATGCATTTACTTTTGCTGCAAACTTGTGGTACAAAACGCAACACAACGCAATGAAACGCTTGAAACAAAAGTTCAATGTACATTTAAGGCTCGATTCTGTTTTTGCTTGAAATTCATTTGTACGAATAGTAGCAATACCATGGCAATGTACTATATCGTACATATAAATATTGTATGATGCAACCCGAAGGGTGGAAGCAAAAAAAAACTACCACTAAAGCAGATATTGAAAAGAGTGTAAACATTTTTTTAAAATAATATTCTTAAAAAATCTGATTTTTAAAATAATTCATAACTATTAAGGAGTCAAGTTTGTTAATTTTTAATCTGAATTAAAACTGATTCTTCATTTGAATATATTTTGATAAAATGGGCTTTGAATTAAAATATTTTATATGTACATAAAAGATTAGCAAGTCTCTTAGGCGCTTAAAACAGTGAGGGTCGAATTAAGTGTTTCCATTCGGTAATTAGTTATTTTGGTGGAATATAGTTTCCAATGCAGCTTTCTCCCAAAGAGCACCCGAAAAGTTTAAAAAAGAGATTACTATACTGCCTAATCTGTACAGGCTTCCCCATAATGCCTCCTTCAAGCCTATTGCATTGCCGAACTTTAGGATGCTGCCCGGTGTCAACAATGACAATTCCCTCTGAGTCTGATATGCAACTAGGTAATTCGTTCTGAGATTAAATAATGCTTCAAAGGTTCAAAAAATATATACTCATAATTCATTCTTATCACAGAATCAACATGTTGGATTCGAGGTGTTTCACATTCGGAAGAAGTACACTTTGAGTTTACAGTGTCCTGTCAGGTTATCTCTATCTGATGTATTACTCACGTCTCCTCTTTTGTAATTTCCCACAAATGGTTTGAAAAGAGTGTTTGCCCTATATATCTTCTCCTTCGTTGAGTGTATTTTCCCCATTAGTGGCGTGAATGCTCCTCTCCTCTTAATTTTATCTGCCTGATTGTTGAGAATTCCCACGTAACCTGGGACCAGCAGGAACTAGGGTTTATTTTGTCTAGCTTTAGATTCACCATGCATCCCCTACTATCCTCGATTTAAAGTCATAAGAGCTGCGTGCTTGGATGGTGGCCTGACAGTCAGATAGTCTTACTGTGTCCCGTCCTTTGAAAGAGGGATGGATCGTTCACGTTTCGAAAAGACTATTAAAACGTTGCAAATTTCAATTTCTTTGCCAGTTTTAAGAGAATACCTTTACTAAACACACAATTACTCAGCACACTGTATTTAAAATACAGTAAAACTCGCATTTCTGGTGTTACTAAATTAAATTCTATTTGTAATTATTCTATTTACTATTCGCTACTTTTATCATTATTATGCATTGTTATAAGAAGTCGCCGTAGTCTAGTAGGTAGTGTGTTGGCTTATTAGACGTTAAGCTAGGGTTCGAGCCCCAGGCCAGACATCAAAACAAAATACAAAAAGTGTTTCTTCGGCGACTTCCTCTCAGCAGATTTCTAGCAAAAACTCTGAGAGTAAATAAAATTGCCATGAAAAGTTTCTCAAAAATCTGTCGTTCGGAATCGACTTTAAACTGTAGGTCCCACCACTCATGTATAAAATTAACACACACAACATAAGTGGTGTGAGAAACTAGGTCGTAATCCTGACTATAGGGTTGTAATGACTAATTATGTTATATATGTATAAGAAACGCCAGCTAGGAGCACGATATATTTCATTTCGGTGACCTCCTTACTATTTATATCCTGTGATGTTTTAATACTTCTCAGTTACTGAACTTGCTGAAGAGAGTAATAAGCTCTCGTCATAATTTTGAAAGTTCCTTCAAGGCAGCTTCCTACGCAAAATCAAATTGTATTCGAATGCGACGATTCCTTTTCAAATATTTTGATTGGCATATTTCACCAATGAACTACCAGTACGAGTATCTTTCTTGCTACCTATGTTATAACACACCCGATTGACTGCCCAGGATTATAAGCGATCGATGTATTTGTTTGAGTATCATGACTATTTTACCACATCTGCACGTTGCAAAGTTTTGAATGAAGATGATATTCAATTGAAACTGAAATAGATCGCACTCTACGTAATTCGGCGAAAGCTGTACAGGAATAGGAAACCAAACCTGTATTATAACATGGCCGATTGTTCACTCTTAATTATAAGCAATCACTGTGCTAATTTATGTAAAAATAAAATAATTGAGGGTGTTGCAAAGATTGGGAGAAAGACGGGATTGTAGGTACTCTCTGGAAAATATATGTATTTATAGCTGGCGTGTAAAAGTTTTGAAAGTCTTATACGGCTTCATAGGAAAATCAAAAAGGGTTGGTTGCGAATAGGTTTTAAGTTACGGTTTAAGTACGAATCGGAGACAGATTTAAGTTCCTTCCGTTTAATATTGCTGATGGACTAACTCCCTGGTTGTTTCTCTATCAAAATTGATTCGTAAAAGTTTTTCTTATTTTTGTTGGAAAACAGTCTTTTAGTTTAGTTTTTGTTAATGAACTCTTTAATTCAATAAAAATAATTTATCTTGCCTTGGTCTCCATATAACGCGGTGCGAATGATGCGATTTGTACTAATTCCGAGTTTCTTATAGCGCGGTTTCCATACAACACGGTAGATGGTTTCCATAGAACGCGGTACGAATTAGCCTGGATTCCATACAACGCGGTACGCCCTCACCCCGTTATAAGAGGGTTGACTGTATTCGCTTTTGCTAGACTTATACGTTGCATTATTTTAATTTATTTTTAAATTGGTAATGTACGGTTATAATTACGAATATGTACTTCAATGTTTGTATATATAGTACATACCTACCTATACATAAAGGGTTTGTTTTGTTAAAAACCATTGTTTGTTTATAAGTACTTATCGGTAAATAAATAGACTAATTAAGAGCTTTTTGATGTTTAAACTGTAAACATTGTAAATACTTATGTACTTAAGCTTATTACAGAGCATCTTTAAGACTTTTACTATGAAAACATGTTTATTTATTCTTTTTTTTAATTGCCATGACAAAACATATTAAAAAACATCAAACGAGTCGTATATCGGTTAAACCCTAAATGGTATAATTGTACAAATAATTTCAACACAACATCGATGGCATGGTTATTTTGTGATTATTAGAATATAACTCTTGTAAATCGTAATACTAGTTGTGCCATAATATTAAATATTATGAAATAATCCTAATTTAGGTAGAAATTAACTTATTGTAAGTTCGAGCTTTCTTCACGATCATTTTTAACAAAGATCAAACGTTTCGGTATTCAATACCACAGTGCTTAATATTTACTTTCACATACAACTCTTGGTTACAGTCGAATGCGTCAACTCTGATTGTCTATTCACGAGTGCATGTCAGCATCATTTGTCGCTCTTTTTATACCCCTTTTTCATTTCTATGCCTGGTAACTTCTTGATCTTTCTTTGAGCGTTGTTGTTGGTCATTTTAATCTTTGTTTTGTTCTCATCTCGTAATTTCCTAAGTACTCGTTTGTCTATTCTCTGTTTACATGTAAATTTGTTTATTTTGTATGCGTGGTGAGGTCTTGAATAGCTATTGGACCAAGGATTCGAAAACAGATTACGTTACGGTCGGGCGTTACTTAAGACCGGAGATATGAGCGACGAAGCTAACTTTTTTCAAATTATAATTATTGTTAATTATAAAAGTATTCTATAAAAGTCGGATAAAAAATGGACCTAGTAGGGCAAATGGACCTAGTGGGCTGGACAGCCATAGTCTCAAGGATACCAAAACAGATTATCTTATGGTCAGGCGTTACTTGCGATCGGAGATATAGACTTCGAAATGGACCTAGTGGGGCAAATTGACCCAGTGGGCTGGACAGCCATAGTCTCAAGGATACCAAAACAGATTATCTTATAGTCGGGCGTTACTTGCGATCGGAGATATAGACTTCGAAGCTAATTGTTTTCTTCAGATCACAGAACAAATTTCTGTATAATTCGAGTAAAATTGTCGGTGTTCTGCATTTTATTGAGCGATGACTTGCAGTTTTCGATTGATGGTATGCATTTTTTTGGTCGATGACTTGCATTTTTTTGTGATGACTTAAATTTTTTAGTCGATGACTTGCATTTTTTTGGTGGATGACTTACATTTCTTTGGTAGATTACTTCAATTTTTTGTAGCATGACTTGCACTTTTTGTCGATGGCTTGGAATTTTTATGCGAGTCTTTTAAAAACTAAAACTACTTATAAATTAGAAAACGGGTTTCTAAAAAATTTTGCAGCTTAGGCTTATTATTACCAGTTCACACCGAATCTATTGAATTCTAACTAGTTATTGGTGGTGAAAGTTAAATCCCTGATAAACATTCGAATATATGAATGAATTTTTTATTTATATTTTTCAAAAATATAATCAGCTTCTTTGTATATACAAAAATAATTTTTAATTATTTGTTTCATAATTTTAATGGACGTATTAAAATTATGAAAATATGCATTCTAATAATGCTAGATTCTAGTATAATGCAATGGATATAAGATTCATCCTAATGGAGCTTTATTAAGATATATAAATTTTGAAAAACTATATAATTTGCATTTTTTTGGTCGCGTCTTGCTATTTTTGGTTGGATGATTTGCATTTTCTGGAGTAATGACTTGCATTTTTAGGTCGATGACTCGCATTTTTCATCAATTACTTTCATTTTAGGGTGAATGACTTTCATTTTTCATCGATTACTTTCATTTTAGGGTGAATGACTTTCATTTTTCAGTCGAAGACTTCCACTTTTTGATAGATGACTTGCATTTTTTGCCGATGACTTGCATTTTTTGGTCGATGAAATGCATTTTTAATATAGAGTACTTTTTTTGCTCATTTGAGGAAAATAATTCGCCAAAGTCACCGGTCCCAAGTATCGCCCGAACGTAAGAAAACCTGTTTTGGAATTCTTGATACCATGGCCCTCACAAGAGCACTGCAATGTTTAAATTTCATCGAACTTATCTGTTCCAAAAAGTTATTAAAGGATTGGAAACTGCAAATTTTGAAATGGGTATAACGAAGAACAACGGGTGATGTATGCCTTAGGTTGTTGTTTTATTACAAAATAATTTAATTCCCAGAAATAATTATTAAATAATTTTATTAGCATACCTATTTTTATTTTGATCTTTTCTTATCAGTACAGAACTGATTTATAGACTTAAACATTCCATTTTAATTTAAGAAATAATATTTAATATAAAAATACCCTACAAGAAGTATACTAAGCTAAAGTCGTTATTTAGTAAAATTTGAATAATTCTATTCATGTCAAATTTGATTTATTTTGCTGCCATTTTAAAGTCTACTTCGTTGCTTTATCCATAAAAACATTCCTCACTATTTCCAAGCCTCAAACGATTTCCATAAGCGTCTATTGATTCTTCTATTTTCACTGCAAAATTAGTCACCATGAACAGGATAAACTAGTATATTAAATGGTAATCCAAACGTACAGGCTTTCAACTAGTCATTATTGGTGTATCTGGGATAGTATTGTCCTGGTGGACAATAAGTGACTGCTGTCTTCATAAGGTCCAATTTTTTATAAAGTTGTAGAGAAGTATCAATCCAGTTCCTGACTCGTACTGCTCTTCGTCTAATATCAGTCATTACCTGAATTCAGAGTTAATTTAAAATTCAAAGGGCCAATATATTTACACGTTACACCTCATATTTAGTAGGAAGGTCAAGTACTCCATTTTGTTTTCTGTTGATATTTGCTACCATTCACTCATGAAAAAGACTACAATTGATTTTTGTTCGAGATTTCCAAATAATTCCCTAAATATTCTTTTGAAGTCTTACTGGGACGTAGTGGAAGAGTATTAAGACTTTGGGGACTTTGGTAAGCAACTCATTGTTGATTTGCTGTCATTCCCTTTTGAACAAGACTTCAATTGACTTTTGTTTAAGATTTAGCGACTACGCTACTGTTTTTTTTTTTTTCAAATAATCCCCTAAATAGTCTTTTTGAGTCCTATTGGGACTTAGTGGAGAGTATTGAGGTTTTTGGGAATTTTGGTAGGCAAATCCCATTTTCACATTAGTAGCAGTATGCTTGGGTTCGTTGATTGAACTGATGGAAGTAATAAAATTTTGACTTTCACTCAAGCAAGCACAAAACTATAAAATTTATTTCAATTAAAACGTAGGATACAAATGGTTAGACAAATAATGGGTTTCTTTCCACTGCCCTTTATATTTTAACTACCATGAAACAACACGATAGGGAAAAAATCGTGTGATGGATCCCAGGTCATGTGAGAATTCGCTGCAATAAACAGGTACGTAAACTTGCAAGCAATGTAGCTTTCATGCCGCTGATGGCGCCAGAACCACTCTCTGGAGTGAGGACAGATGTTTGAAAAGATATACTCAACGAAAGGGAAGACAAAAGCATTTTTCAACAATTAAAACTTTTGTTGGGAAATTACAACAATAGAGGGTCATGCATCAGACTATCTTGGAATAACCTGATGTTTGTAAACCGTCTTTTGACACTATGGACTCAAAGAACACTTGGTCAGAATGGCGATCGCATCGTACTCCACATGTACATTCTGTGATGATGAGAATGAATCATCAGAACATATCCTTGGAATCTGTGAGGCATTAAAGAAACATGGGCGCATATTAAGTGCTAATCAGGGAATTGTTCTTGTTGACACCTAACACCATCCTGAAGTTTGTTAGAGCACATAGGCTTGGAGGAGATAATATAAGGATACACTATAGATTGATGGCATGATCGCCTCTTCGCGGTCTTAATAATAGATACAATGACTAGTTTCAAATCCTTTGAAATTTCAAGACTAAAAGTACATGTTGTAAAGTATATGAGTAAGGGTTAAGAACCACTGGCTAATAAATAATAGCATGAACTATAATTCGTAGTAATGTAATTAAAACAAGTGTAAAAATTGCAAAGTATTAGTAACTTTTACATGTGAAGAGATACATTCCTAATGAAAACTTAACATTGATGCAACCAGACCATCCAACAACATATCAATTAAAGTTGTTGTTTTCTTCTTTATTTTGCATTTAGAAAGTTTTATTCTTATCAATTTTATTATTTTTTAAGTATTAACCTTAAGTATTAAATCACACACCAACATAGCTCAGATTGGGGACAAAAAAATAAATGATCTTTTCTCACAGACGCCAGCATGGTCAACGCAGTAGATGGTGAAATTGTTTAAAAGAAATTACAATTTTCAGAACAGTTTAGAAGTGAATCTATTAGTGAATAGACAAATATTTTCAAAAAATATTTTCTTTAAAATGAATCGTTTCCAATTATTCTTAAGCCTAGCTTTTCTAGCAGGCTTTATATTTATTGGTGTTCAAGCAAATGATACTGATGAAAGTGAAAGTGGCAGTAGTACCAATGAAAGTGGTAACAAGAAGCATAGTAAGAAACACAACTCCTACTCACCATCACCACCAACTAGACCACAAGGTTATGGCCAACCAAATTATCGTTACAATCAACCGGTGTATATGCCTCCTCAAGGACCACCACCACAGTACGGCGGTTATTATCCTTCTCCAATGCCACCTTTTTATGGTTATCCTCCACCACAGCCACAGCCTGTGCAACAATCTTATGGTGCTTATCCCTACCCTTACCCTTATGGTGGTCAATTTAATCAGCCCCAGCACCCTCAGCAAAATGAAGTACCTCAAGGATTTCCCGGCATTCCCGGTGGTACCAGCAATATAAACCACGCTTTGAAGGTAAACAAGGAATATAAGGAAGAAGGTCATCATTATCGTCCCAATGACTCGTCAGAATAATTTGATTTAATAAAATACATGAATAAAATAGAAAATTTATATGTTTCCAGTTTCAAAGAAACAAATTTTTGGTATTTTTAAATAAAAGAAAAATGCATTAAAAACATCAGTTCATACTTTGTGATTAAAAATGTTTCAAACCACTTTGCACAGCTCATCATCGCGATGTTAATAAATTTAACATTTAAATTCAAATCAAACCTAATTGGGCTCGACTTATATGATTGGGAAATTATTGCTCTTTATTAGCTTCAACAAACGTTTTGTTCTGATCTGTACTGTCTACATTTAATTCCAACAAACATATTTAAAGAAAAGGAGTTTTGCTACATTCACCAAATAGTACGGAAATTGCGCCTTTCGATTATCGTTTGTTTCAATCTCTACCGAACTCTCTTCATAGTATAAATTTTAAATTCATAGAGGCCTACAATGAGCAATTGGGTTAGTCTACCACCGTTCAAAAAAAAACCAATAAAAAAACCGGTGGAATTGGCCTAAAATTGGCAAAATGTTATTGAGTAAAGCGGAATATATTTAGTTTAACAAAGCTCGTTTAAAATATAAGAAAAAGATTATTATTTTTGGTAAAATGTCTAACCATTAAATTTTCGCTTTAAAACATAGCTGATCCAGCTCAATTTCCTCTTTATAATTTAATCACCGTTCTTTACCATACGTTTCGGTTGGATATTATATTCGATCAAAATTTGCATCCAATGATATTTGCAGTATAATTTCAAAATTCAAAGCCTTATAATAAAAGCGTCGATTTTTTATTAAAGCAGAATATTCGGAGCTTAATGTCAACACATTGAGTGTTATTGTGGCTCGAACGTTGCATATGGGACACCAAGAGTGTCATTTTTATCAAATCTAAAGTTGCGACCGGATTAAAATGTATGTATTTCGCTTTCATATGTTTATTCGATTCAATCACCAACTTTTTTGTTACGAAGCAGCAGCAAATATGTCTGTAACGACGCCTCTCCCGGTCTTAAGACAAATGATTAGCGAAATAACTGAATTTCGACACTCAGAGAATATACAAATAATTACCCTTTATAGTAGATCTGTACCGATCTTTGTACCAACCGTATTTTATAAAGTGTTATTTCGTATTTTAATTTCTAAATGTTCGGGATTTGAATACATGTTGAACGCACAGAGATCCGAAACAAATGTATTAAGATTCCGAATACTCCTCCTGAAATACTGGTTGTGAGTGCAATAGATCGTATCGCATAGCAAAAAAACTAAACATTTCACATTGTTATCTTTGAATGTAGAAGCATTCACGATGTTAATATGTAGAACTCCTTCCAACATTGATTTGACTCATCTGGACATGTTAGACAAGGTATAGGTGTGTAGAAAAATATCAATGGCGTTGTTGACCATTTATTCCCTTTGGTATTTCTCTTTAAAACCTTCTGCTTGCTGCTGCATAACCGTTTTTAATACGATGTTTAATACTTAGCTGATAAAATGCACACGGTTTTTTACATCTTCCAGTCCATTATTCTCTCCCCCTGCGATGCACCCTTTAATGCATATTGCTTTCACCATAACCAATTTTAATACGATGTTAACTGCACTGATAAAAGACACGCTTGTCGTAATATTGAAAAAGAATGTTTGACAAAAATTAATTCTCAAGCCTTACATAATGTCCTTAATATATACAGTGGTAGCCGGTTTTGCATTGGTTTAGTGATGAGCATTGTACAAAAAGCCTTATCTCTCTGCTCAAAAGATTCAAAGACTAGGAAGCTTTTTAGACGGTAGTAATGACATCTAAAATATTGGCGTAATTAAAAAGGATAAACCACAATCTTACAGATTATGGTCTTTGACAAAGTGTTCAATACATGTTTATCCTTCAGGGTGGTCTCGTTATACTTCTCTTTCAACATGATAAATCGTTCTTTTTTATATTTTATTTTTCTTTCGGAATCCTTTACATTTTCTTTAAATTAAAAGATATTATTACACAAAAAGAATGGTTATATATCAATATGATTCATTTTTATTAAATTTGATTTCATTTTTAAATATTGTAAACTTCTTAAATTATTTATTATTTATTTTCTTTATCAAATCTTAATTGATTTTTCTTTTTAAATTTATTTCAATATTAAATATTTATTATTGTAAATAGCAAACAAAATTATTTTAGCTAAATTAGCATAAAAACGAGGAACAAAATGAAAAAATACAACACAAGCCTTTCTTCACTTTTCTATATGGTATATGTATTTCACTTCTTTTTTTAATTTATTTTTAACCATTATTTTCAAAATTTTTTTGAAAATAAATGAGCAAAAAAAAATAATCATATCCAAACCAGTCGATGATAAATATAAATTCTTATTTTGTTTTATTATTAAAAATTAAATAATAGAGATATTTTACATGTACAAAGAAAAATAATACAAATACAAAATAAACAAACAATTACTCAAAAAATACACACATACATATATAGTATTTATATAGATAGATAGATAGAAAGAATTTAGTAAAGTTAATAATGAAAAATACTATTTTAAAGGATTAATTTTTTCCAGGTTACAACTTATTTTATAGAAGAATTGCAAATAGTAAAAAAAAATACAAAAAACAATAATTTATATAACTAATAAATACATAAACAAATATATTATATTAATTGCTATATATATAGTAGAATAGTTAATATTATTTTGTTTTTCTATTTATATAAATATATCTAACTTAATAAAAAATATATTTGTATATACACATGAATTTATTATTGTATTAATTATTTATTATTTTTAATTTTAAATACAAAGTTGTCGAAAGAATACTTGAAAATAAGGAGACGTCGAACAAAACTAGATATGTCCACAGTCAATGATTTTTTTATTTTATTTTATTTTCAGCATCTTCAAGGGCACATATCTGAAGCCACGAAATATTTTCCTTTTTCGAACCAGTTCGATACTACCTCGAAATAATAACGGAAATTGACTACTCGACCAAAATCAGAAATTTGTTCCCAACAGCTAGGCAAGTCTATTTAAAAAAAAATAAAATAAAACAATAAGTAGCCAATGCTAAAAAAGAAAAGCAGTCCTGTGTTCAAGGTTTGATTAAATTTTCCTTAAAAAAAAAACACAAATCATTGCCTAGTCTCTATATGGGAAGTTCAGTTATTTGCTTTTCCTGTAAAGAAGCAGTTAACCGGACTTGTCTGGTTTTGTTCGCCAGCTCCACAAATGTCGTAGGTAAATTATAGATCCCATAAATCATAATTTCAAAACCGAGTATTTTTATTTCGTAATTTTCAATTTTGCTGCGATAATAAAACAAATTCTCTGAATAATATAAGATATTACGATAAATACAGGTGTTATAAATGGACATGGAAAATTTAATAGTTATTATAAGATTTGTTTGAAAATGAACTGGCTACAAAGCTGGTGAATTCAGCTGAGGAAGCCTTTTTGGAAATTGCCGCATTCGACTTATCGGAGGTGTATTTCAGGACAAATTAAATCATTTGAGTTTATTTAAATTTTACAATGCGTTACTTCTAATGTGTTTTAATTTAAATTTTTGTTGTTAACGCTTAACAAATGTTCACTTTTTAAAGCTAAATTATTCAATTTGTACGGTGTACATATAGACAAGAGCGAATCATTCAAATTGGATTGGTCTTTGAAAATTTTGCAAACGAGATTGGGTCAATAATTCCATGACTTAGAATGGAATACAAGATGTTAATCCAACTTATTGATTTTGATAATTTTTTCGTTTTTCGCACAAAATTTCCTTATTACTTACTGTTGAGCTGAAAATTTCGTAGGGTAACCCACGGACGGTGGTATTAGTGTTAAAAAATATGATTTCTGGTTCACCCTAACCAGAGTAGGAAGAGTGCTTGAATTTGATGCACCGACGTCGATATAAGCAACGAATGCCCCAAATATGCTGTTACCTACGAAGGAAGTTATGTTGAAAGTCGGTGCCTTGGAAGCTTTAATCAATCAAAAACAAGAACGATTTGATGATTTTGAACTGTTCGGATTTTTTTCACCGCTAAATATCAAATATGTGGCAATGGAGGAAACATTTCACACCAGAATCAAAACGATCATCATCTAAGTGGACTTGCATGTATTGAACTGACTCCAAAACATGCAAAGACAGAAACAGTCGGCCTGAAATGTTATTATATCAGTGTTTTCAAATACATAAGGTATATTATTCATCGTATTGAAAAGGGGAAGAAACCATCAACGGCGTTATTGGAGCGTTAGAGCGTATATTAGCCTACAGAACTTTTTAGCCCAACTGTTATACTATTGTCCTTCCTCCAACATCTATTTGAAGCTTTGTTTCAGTTTTACACATCATCTAACATCGAATTAAAGTTTTTTAAGTAAAATAAAAATGAAGTTAAAACTAAAACAAATTATAATAAGATTTGAACAATTGTAAATGAGAACTATCATACAGAGAATTTTATAACCAGCAACATTTTTAAGCTTGAGTGTTACATTCATATGTTATTGTAATTAATTTTGTATTTCGCCTTTTCTTTACTTTTAAACATTTGATAATATTAAACATTCATGATTGTTCTTTTCTTTCTGTAAACCGCTTGTGATTACGTGGTAGAGAAACGTATAAAAACATAATTTCAAATTTCGTTTTTGCTCTGTTTTTGAAGCAAACGGTTAGGGACCTTGTGGGTCATTAGGGTCCACGGCTGTGTTTGGCCTTGAACTCACGTTTTTGTTGTGATTCCCTCAATTAATTCAAAGGAATCATATTTTTAATATTGGTTTTTAGTTGTTATTAGGCGGCTTTGCGAGTTTTAAAGCAATTTTTTTTTCGTTTGTATTTTTTCACGAAATTTTTAAGTGTTTTATTTTATATTCACATCCTTTTATTATTTTATTTAAATATTCTTTTCAAATAGTAAAATTTTTATATCTTTTATTAACTTGTTTTATATTTCTTTTGTAACTATAAAGATATTTTTGTTGTAATAGTTTTTTCTTTTATATAGGAGACACGGGTTGTTTGTTTTAATTTTTTTTTGCCTAAAAATATTCATATAGGGAAAGAGCTTTTAGCATACATATATGTATTTGAAATATTTATAGATTACTATAAATGCTGTGTAGTATATAAGCTAACCCCCTTATATATATATAATATAAACTAAGGGGTGCTTGATCACTGTCTTTGTTTATCTCACGATTAAAACTTGTCAAGAAAATTGTTAGAAATAGCTTAAAAGGAGGGGTAACATTGAAATAATGAGGCCTTCTTGGAAGGCATCAGAATAAAATATAATATACATACGTAGATAGATATATGTATGCATATATTATTACACTTACTTAAATTAAAACACAGCATGTATTTTAATCTTGTTAAATTTAAACAAAAAAGTATATCCGTATATAAATTTTTTTACGATAAATACAATTCATAACTACTAGAGCGAAATTTTATTGTAATTAAATTTTGTTTTTATGTTTTGTCTGTTTATTTTCTTAATATTCTGTGTTTAATAACTATTATTTAAGTTTAATTATTATTGTTGTTATTTATAATAAAAAAATTAACGTTTAATATTTTGTTTCCTTTTTTCATTTTGTATATACAGACAGAATAGTGTTAATTAATATTTTATAGTTGTGATTTTTTAAGAAATATCTATATCTGTTATTTTGATTAATTTGTTGTTATTATTGTTATTTCTTTAAGAATATTGTTTACCATATTTTTTCAAACAATTTTAGCATTATTTTATTACTTTTTTAGCCTTTACGGCAATAGTTTTAAAAATACTTTTTTATTATATTAATGACGCGAGAAACATTTTATTAAATTTGATTCTAAAATATTTTTTTTTTTCTGTTTTACTTTCGTTTTTGTCGTTTCTCTTGAATAAGAGGAAGTGCCGGGATATTTATTTCTTAAGAGGAATTTTAAGGATTCATTGGCAAAGACATTCATTCAATCAATTATTTTACTAGTTTTGCTATTTCGAAATGCACTTTAACACGTAGAGGAGAAACACACTATATTTTTTTTATCTTAACTGGTATTAAATTATTTTTTCTTTTTGATTTTTTCAGGTATTAATGAAGACATAAGGGATCAAGCGGAGGTTTCGTTTGGTTCCATCCAACCTTCACTATCGTCATCGCTATCCGAATCTTCCGACTCGGACAGTTCTATAGCCACACGCCTAGCCAGTATAGAAGCCACATCATGTAGACCAGTGTTACGCTCAATTTCTTTCTGTTCCGATTTTTCCACTTTACGCAGTGTTATACCTGAAGAATATATAAAAGTAATTGCAAGTGACTAAAATTTTGGTTTTTATAATTTTATGTATAAGTTACCATCTCTTATAGCCTTCATTAGATCGGATCGTGTATCATGGAATGGTGGTAAGATTTTCTTAGGTTGTGGTTTCGGTCCACCCATCATTCCATTGGATTGTATGTCACCATTTGGCAATGATTTTGGCATAATTTGATGAGGTCCTTGATTTATAGGCGAAGATCCGTTTTCGTCTAGTGGTGGAGGAGGAGGTGGCGGTGGTGGTGCCGCATTTGGTGGTGATAACTTTGGTTCGTGCTGCAAAATGATGAAAAATTAAAATGTTTATACTGATATTTTCCGACTTATGATAATTTAACAAAAAAAAAAACTATGCAGACGACGTTACGATACTTATTTAATGAATTCCTAACACGGTAATAAAAAGGGTCAATATGTTTTTTAACCAATGAAATGAGTTCAGTTGTTTTCCTTTCTTTAAGAAACAAGGGATTGTCATAAAGCATGTCATCTATATTCATTTTATGTTCCGTCTTAATTTGCCTAATCGAATTAGTTCCGTTAACCAGATAGTTGGTCTATTGTAGCAGGTCCTTGAATGATAATTTTGCCATTTGGCATTGCCTAGAAAAAACATCCTCTGTGAACATGGATTGGACGAAGAAATGAAGAGTTTTGTTGATTGAAGCAGCCTCTTAATTGTTAATTGAATTGAATATGTATTGTTAAAATTTGTAGTCAATAACTTTAACCACTAATACTGGCAACTGCTTAAGGTGTAATAGAAACAAATCCAATAGATGGCTTTTAGTAATATAAAGTGGATCGCTCTCGACAACGTAGAGGAAAAATACTTAGTAGTAGTCGAATTACGTTGAGCCAGAAAAAATGATAGTTGAGCCAGGTTAAAGGCTCAGAAAGTTTTTGCTATCCTTAGTAAGATTAACAGAAGCATTTAATATGGATTGCTTTTCAACTGGCAGTCATCCATAAGAGATTGGCTTTAATCACAGGACGAATAAGAATTATGTTATAACAAGACTGCTGAAACCAGTCTATGTCAAATAATTTTGTTGATAAAAATTGATGACTATAATGAAATTACCTTCAGAATGGCAACAAGTTTTCTTTTTTACTACTTCTATAAAATATAGTTTCACTTACCTGATCTGGCACTGGCGGTGGAGGTGGCAAATCATTTAGTGAATTCATCTGCTGTTGCATACCACCACCCATTGTCATACTGTTGAAACTATTTATTGTATTATTTAATTGTGCCATTACCAAGGCATTTGCATCCTGAACACTATTACTTGGTGCCAACTGCGGAGAGCCAGCTCTCGATGTACTATTCGTACGTGCTAATAATTTCGCTGCAATATGGCCACTGCCGCCACCATTCAATTGAGCCAACATTTGTGACGGTGATGTTGTGTTAATCATACCATCCGGTATGGGTGGTGGTGGTGGCAGAGCATCACGACTTGTAGACATGCTACGGCCACGTGTAGGTGTATTTGCGCTGGAAGCTGTTGGCGTACCACCATTGCTACCATTTGATGGAGGTGCTGGTGGTGGTTGGGATGGTCGCGGTTTGGTACGTGATGGTGTGCCTGGCGCATAAATTGGCTCTGGCGACATAGGACCTTGACCAGTTTGTCCATACAAAGCATGCGACTGATGATAGAGGGCATCATCATACATTTGTTGCTGTTGTTGTTGAAGTTGTGACTGTAGTTGCTGATGCTGCATACCAGCTATACCCTGATGCTGTTGCATTTGTTGTGACGGATGCATGCCATTGGCAGCATAAGCTGTTGTAGCATACTGACTGCCACCTTGGGCATTCATTATATTACCTGCTGTTTGTGGCGATAGCGGTCCATAAACACCATCAATTTGCTCCGATTGATAACTACGTCGCAATTCGATGGAGTTGGGTCTTGCTGGTCGTGTTTCGTAAATGCCCATACCTTTAAGAAATAATACAAAATAATATTGCAAATAAGTGATGAATGCTTGGAACATATGTTTAAAAAATAAAAAAATTAAAACAGTTTTACGACAAAAGTAAGTACAAAGAAAAAACACAGAACACATTAAGAAAAGAAAAAGAATTAAAAAATATATAATAATTTGCACACTTTGTTTAATTATTATTTAATCAAAAAGAAGTTTATAATATTAACATTAACTGAAAAATTAAATATTATACTTAAGTAAGAATATATACAGTGGTTCATATTCGTTAAAATGCACCGGGATTGTTTTTTTTAGAAATCTAAAAAAATATATTTTTTAAAATGATATGGATGATGATCTAGAAAATATAAGTGTACAAAAAACAGAAAGGAAAGCTATGGAGCATGAAGAAAATTAGACTAAACTAAATAAAACTTGGTACGTTTAAACGAATTCTTACCACTGTAAATAAAAACATTAACATTGAAAAACATTTTGATGTTGGTATTATTATGACATGGACTGTACGACAGCAATGGTTTTTAGAAGCCAATTATTTTTCAAAACGAATTAATTTTCGAAATTTATTAATAGAGAGTAGGCGCATGAACAGTTAAGATATCATATTTTTTTTTCAATTATTCTATTTTTATCAAAAGCGACGTACAGAGCACTTTGAGAAAAATGTAGAGAGTGAATAAATTTGATAAAGAGTTACGGGTATGTAAAAAAGTTTAAAATAGTCATGTGAGTGGTATATCAAGAAAAGGGATGAATAGTAGAGTAGTTGCAATGCTCCAATAATACTAACAAAATTTTTTTTTATAAATATAAGCAAAAAATCAAATTAAATAAAACAAACAATAATATAAAAGATTTAAAATAATAACAAAAAGAAGAAAAACGGTGAAAGTCATAGTTTTTTTACTTCTATAATATTACTTCCCTCTTTGAAATATTTTCTTTTGTATAAGCCTTGGCAAGGTCGTAAGTAGTCTAAGCAAAGATAATGATTAAGCAGCAATTGGGTGGTTTGATATGAATATGACTAACGTGAATTTAACGATTAGAGATTAATAAATTGCATTATTTCATTACAAAAAATTTATCTATTATTCTTTTATTTATAAAGTGTTATGTCTTTATGATTTAATTTGAATGCTTTCATTCTAACAGCGTTATACGTACGTATTTATTTCACTGTGCTGCTATTAATTCTCATTTTTATTTCTTTTTTTACGGCATGCTGGTGGAGAATAAAGGTCAATGCAAGTTATTTTTATTTAACCTCACTCTCTCTCATAATTTTTATTAAAGTGAATAATTCAATTACATATATATATACATATATATAAACACACATTTACAGAGTGCCAGTTGAAGATAAACCTCCTCTCCCTCCTAGAGAAAAATGTTAAAAATAACTACAAACAATAACTAAATGTATTGTTGTTGTTGAAAGATCTTGCCTGCTGAAAAGTTTTTATCAAAAATCTCTATATTTTGTTTTATATTTTCTAAGTCCAACAAACAATTCGAGAAAATGTTTTTTTTGGATTCTTCGTTTATTGAAATTTCTGTTAATCACATACCCACAGTTTCTTACTTATAGGGACGGTAGTTACTGAGTAAAAAGTCTAATGGAATTAATTTTTAAAACAGTACACATCACATTATTGGTCTCTATAATTTCGCTAAATGAGTCTGAGTTCTCACAACATTTGGAGTCCAATATCATTATTAGGTTTAAACGTGTCAAGAGATCTGATTTTTTCATTTTATCTTCTTAAGCGTAAATTGCCATGTTTAGATATTTACGCTTAAAATAAAATTGAAATGGTATAGCGCACAAGGTCAAGTTTAAGCAGAGCAAGAAATAAACAAATCATTTAAAAAGATAAAAATGTTAAAAGTCATATTAAATATGAAAACAGAAACAAAATAAATAAATTTAGAAATGAAAGTAGACATAAAATATATAATATCAATAAATTATAAAAAAGAAAACAAGAAAAGTGAAGTGGGAAAATGTGTGTTGAGGTGCTTTGATGTGAGACATATTAAAGAGAGGCATATTCAATGGGTATAGAGAGAAGTGTTTTTAGGAAGGTTGTATTAGTAGTATCAGAAATATATATAAATACAATAAAATATATGTATTAAATACATAAAATTATATTTATACAGTTTAATTTTATTTTTAACAAATTATTGAGTTTAAATTTTGCTTTTTTTATTTATTTTTTGTCAGTTTAATTACGAGTATAAGTTTAAATTTTTCTATTTTTTTTAAGTTATATTTTTTTTTTTACAAAAGAATTAGAAGACACAATGCTCTCTGACCTGCAATGGCAACAGCAGTTTGCTTCGCTAGATTACTGTTATTTTCCAAATGTGAAAGCATATTATAAGGTTTAGTATTGCCTGGAAAGTATACAGACGACACAGAAAATAATGATAATGGTGAAAATGATAACTCGATACGACAATGAAACTTAATATGTTTTTTCTTTCTTATGAAAATAAAATAACAATTGAACAAAAAAAAAATAATTGCTGCAAAATTATGGTTGTAATAAATGAAATACTTTAATAAAAAGAACATTACTTGGCAAAGGAATGAAAAGATTAATTTTAAATAGAGACTTTGGATATTTTTCTTAATCTATAACTCCCTTATTACGTTAATGCCTTTCATATACTATTATAATCTGCATTTGAATATTCAAGTGAACCCTGAATAAGCTTAGTTGGCTGTAGCACAGTTTCACCAATAAAAAAATTATTCGAAATTTAGAAGAAAAGTAATAGGAACATATCCCTTTTTCAATGGCCATATGGCTACATCTTTCCAGATAAAAAAAATTATTACAGAGTTCAGTAATATGCGTTCAACACGCAAAATATCTTCTACCCAGAAATCGCTATGTTCGATTGATTAAAAACTTAGATTTCTTTTTCTTGCAAAAAATATTCCTTGTTACATACATACACAATACCTAAATACAGTGGTGTACATTAATTTAGCACATTAGCGGTATCAACTCTTCTAAATCAAATACGTGGTTATGTATTTATAATTATAACATTAATCATTTCTATGTCCTAATGTGATACGTGCTTTCCCACAAATATGTGACAGCTATAATGTGTTGTTCAGCATCATTCCATGAATACTCTATAGGTTTGAAATTCAGGTGATTGAGCTTGCCATTTTATTTTTAGTTTCTTTCAACCAACACATTACTTTCACGGAAGCATGTTTTTGCTAATTACCGTCCACAAAACTCCATTTAAGGGACATATTTTCCTCTGCATGTGGAATCATTTTGATGACAAAATCACATTTACGCCACCGTGTTAATATTTCAGGTTATGCTTCGCACGCTAACCATGTTGATTGTGTTAATTATAGAGAGTGGCGGGACCTACAAATTAACGTCGACTCCGAACAAAAGATTTGAGAAGCTTTTTACGGCAATTATCTACTCTCTCTGTGACTTAGCCAGAAGACTACTAAAAGGAAAGAAATATTTGTTCTATACTTCTATTCTTTTCGAAAAGTCAGAGCTGAAGTTAGAATATACCAGCTCCTGTCTAGCAAGCCAACACACAACGTACTAGACTGCGGCGAGGACATTTTTTCTCTCAATACTAATCGAATGGTTTTGGTGTACAATGTACCCATAGAAATGCCTTTAATTTATTCTTTGTCTAATTTTACGTGAGGAATATTGTATATGGTTTTAGTTTCATTCGATATTTTCAGTAGATCTACACAATGGTTTTATAAATAAACAAGTTTTGGAAAAGTGTTCCTTTTTTAGTTCTAGTAACTGCGCAATTATTTTGAAAGCGCCAAAGTTTTGATTATGACCAAATGACCATATTTTTTATTCTGATCTTTTGAGCAAGCTTACTCTCTTTCGCTTTCTCTCTCAAAAAGAGAAACGTCACACTACATATAAAAAAAATTGTTACAGAACAAAAATTTTGTTCCGAAACAATGGGTGAATCCAGCTTTATTGTTTCGAGTTTAAAAATGGATTTTATGTTTGTGATTTTTTATTTGAAAGGAAAGTCATCTATATATATATATATATATATATAGAATAAAAATGCTTAATAAACGTATTTTAAAAGGAAATTCCGTACAAAAAAGCCTAATAGATACCTATATAAAGTAGTTCCCGCTTAGAATTTGATGATTTACTTATAATAGTTTCTTTATTTAGTAATATATAAAGATTTTAAGCTTGAATTTTTATTCTACACAACGTGGGGTGCAAAGATGAAAAGGTCTCAATTTGACGTGAATTAAAAAAAATGTTCTGAAAATTCGAGTATCTAGCAATGATCTCAAGTGCGTACTTTTTTAATTTCATTTCAAAATAATATTTAAATCAGCCGGTTAAAAAATCGAAGTTGCTTATGAAAAATTATGTTTTCATAGAAAACCACCGTATACAAGAAAAATTCTTAGTGTTTCTAAAAAAAAAAAACGTTTATTTTTTTTTGCTTTGGAAAAATGATGAAAAAACACTGGGGTATCGTTATTTCGACATCACTATGAATTGAGTAAAAGCTTTTAATGATGACTCGATAAGAAGTTAGCAGAGCGTTAATGATTTATGTAAGAAAAACAAATGAAAAAAAAGCTGCATTGATCTATTAAGGAAAAATATTTACAATGAAGAAGGAAATTTTTCTACAAACTAGAATACTAATATTTATTGCTTATTCGCTCAGCGTTCAGCTTTAGTTTGCTTTTTTTTGCTATGAATTTGCTTTATGGCTTTAGTTTCGCTTTAAACTCTTTTGTGCCGTAGTCGTACCTACATGTTAAATCATCAAAGTTGTTTGTGCTGATCACATTCGGTCTATGGCGATTTAATAATGTACCAACACCACCTAAATGTTGTAGTAGCTGTTGTGATTGTTGCTGCACTAGCTGATATTGTTGTTGTTGTTGTTGCAGTTGTTGTTGTTGTGATTGATGTTGTACCGTTGCCGTACCACTCTCACTATCAGTGACAGTGTGTATTTCAACTAGTTGTGCTAAATATTGAAAATCAATAATTGGTTTGTTTGTTTCTTTACAAAAATATTTCTCTTTTTTTTGTCATGGCATTAAATTATAGTACTTAATGGAAATGGAGAAGTAAATGAAAAACGACAAACGGACAGACATGATGAAAAGGGAAAGTTAAATGTTATCAAAAGTCTGTCTGCGGAATTTTTTTCTTTTCGTTTAAACAACACTTTTTTCATTTTCATGGAAAATATTGGCCAAATACATAACTTTCAATACAATTGAATACATGTTGTTTTGTATTGCAGAATAGTATATTAATAAGAATTTTATTGATTTCCATATCTAAGTATGGATTGAAAGTAGCCACATCATTCATTGTCATACAATTTTAAAGTCGATTAATTAATTGAATTACAAAATTTTTATCCCGACTATATACCATCGAACACAACATACCAATCCCAATATTTTTTTTAATTTGTATATATTGAAAAATAAAAATAAAACATGTTTCTTAATCAACTACCCTCAACCTGTATGAAAAAATAAATTTTGCAATGACCAATAAGATTAAAAACAAAGTACTTACTACCACCATAGCCGGCTTCCTCGTTGACCACAGAATTTGGTGTTCGATAAATAACATTATTTGGCATTAAAGTTTCACCGTGACCGATAGCAATTTGTCGTTGTTTTTCCCGTGTGTTATGAGGCGTACGCACCCGTTTCTTATGACCTCGTCCACTAGCGCCACCATCTTGCCGGGGCCTATGCATTTTCTTGCCTTTATCGTGCATAACACGTTCCGTGTCCTTAAGCATCTCCTGACGCCACAATTCAAAGAAATAATTAGGATCTGTATAGAATTTAAGACCATCTTTACCATCATCCCGATAAACATTGAGTTTATCCAGTGGAGGTGGCTTATCACATTGTGCATACGTTTCGAGCATTGGTGCTGGCATAGTGGCACGAGAAAATATTTGTTGATCGAAATTTTTGGCAGATTTAAAGGCTTTCTTTCGTGTTATATCCGTTAGAGGAACCTCTTCCACGGTACTATCCAATTGTGTAACCTTAATCGCTAGTCTGTCGATGCGAGCCTGCAGGGAATTGGCACGATCACCAATATTGCCAACATCTCTAGCCAATTCGCCAAATACATCTTCGGCATGTTTCGACAACGATGATAATTGTCTGATAATATTTGTTAGAGTTGTATTGGTAACGGTTTCTAATTCTACAGATTGTAATTCATCCTGTTGATAAACAGAACGGGCCACATGCACCGGCTCTATTGAACGTTTGGGCAGTGGCATTTTGTTGTTGAATACTCAATATTGATGGGTTCAAATAGTCGGGCTCAGTGTTTAAACATTAAGAGCTGAAAAGATAGAATTAAAAACAAATGTTTTATAATTTTTTTTATTTTATTTTAAATAAAAAAACACACAAACGACTAATAGATGTATATACAGTGGTGGCCGTATAATTAGAAACGACTTAGCATACATGTTTGTTAATTTGTTTTACAGTTTTCACTGTGTACCTGGGATCAAAGACTTTGTTTGGAGGACGTCTTACATACGGTTTTCCATCAGATTGGGAGAAATTAAACTTAGATTCGTCACTCCAGAGAACTCTGTTCCAGAAACATCATTTCTAATTATAAGGCCACCACTGTATGTGTGTATGTATGCATATTAGATTATATCCACTATAAAGGTGTATTTTATGTATAATTATAATAACAAATATTGTTTACTCCTTGTTTCAAAAAGATATGTTGGGTTAGGTTTGAGGACGTGTACTTGTCATTGCGAAAAGTACAATAGCCAGAGGTCAAGGTCAAAATGGCCCAATGTAAATTCGTCCTAGAAGAGAGAGAGAGAGGATAGTGAAGGAGATAGAGTAATTGGAAAATGAGAAGAGGGCGGATATAAGAGACGGAGGAAAAAAGATGGTCAAAAACACACAAGACAGTGCGACTACACCATTGAAACCCTAGCACTTCTCAGCCAGCTGAATCTATGGAGAGTCCTAATGTTGGCCCTCGGCGGAGAGTCCAAAACTTCGAAGAAACCCTTGCCCAGGGTCCTCAACCTACTAGGGGCTAGATAGATGCAGATGTATTCCATACTTTCCAACTCTTGCTCATCGCAGTATATATATATATGTTCCGCTCACTCCTCTAGGGAGCATAGGGCCGCAACAAGTTGGTTCCAATGAGCTCGATCGTCAGCGCGGTGTTTGACTTCGTTCCACTGTAGACGTAGTTTGGATAATTCGATTGTGATTTGGCGTTTCCAGGTGTGTGATGGTCGTCCGATGCGCCTGCTTTCCTGGGGGTTCCAATCTATGGCTTTCCTTGTGATGTCATCTAATGGCTTGCGAAGAGTCTGCCCAAGCCAGCCCCACTTGCGTTTTCTTATTTCCATCTCTATTGGTTGCTGGTTTGTATCTGACCAGAGTTGGGCATTGGATATTATGGAGGGTAAGTAAACACGCATGATTCTACGCAGGCATTTGTTAACAAATACCTGAATAGACTGGGAATCTCGGGGTGCCATATTCCACGTTTCGCAACCGTAAAGTAATGTGGATTTGACGTTGGAGTTGAAAATTTTAATTTTGGTGCGTCTCGATATATTAGATGATTTCCAAACTTTTCTAAAGATGTTAATTTAGCAAGTATCCTAGGAAATAAAAAGATAATTTCAAAAACCTATGAAACCTCTATCCTGTTTTATAAATCTTTATTTGAGAAGCGTGATTAAATCGACAAAGTAAATATAAACTGTGAGGAGTGTGTAGTAATAGAAAGAGTATTTTTTGCGGTTTTCAGAGAAAATTAACAAAACAAGACAACAATGTCTCAGGGCCATTATTACAACTTACCGTTAACTAAAGGGAGGATTTAAACGGGCAGATAAATTGTTTTTCGTTATTATGAGTACCCAATAAGATAGAAGTGATCGTTAAGCTAAGTTTCATTCTACCTTTAACATTATGGCAACTTCAAATTTAAACAAAATGAGCATATACAACAAAAAAAAACGAAGCCCGCAGTTGCCACTGCGTTAAAAAAACTTGTATAATTGAGCAGTCTTATCGACATTGCTCCGACACTGCCATATTTTTGAAAAATTTTTAATTGTAAGTTGTAATAACGAAAATAAGTTAAAGGTATCTTTACAGTTCCCTTTAGCTAAAGGTACCTTTAACTAAACCCAAGTTTAACGGCAAGTTGTAATAATGGCCCTCAGAGACACAGATTATTGCGGTGATTGCAGAAAGGCTATATAAATATATATAAAAAATAGATACAAAAAAATTGATTGTGGTTCTATTAACTAAGAAGCATACCATATGTGAAATAACAAACTTTGTGGCTTAGCTAGAATAAGACGAACTATCAGTAAATGTTATAAATATTGCCGATATTGTGTTTGACGAGATTCTTGAAGAGAATGAAGATTGATATGTGGTATAAAACAGTGTGTATTTACTATTTGTGTTTTATGAATTCCATATTGTTTGAAAGACAAATTGTCATCAGTTAAATTCGACTGTCAACAGCTTCTGTTCGCCAAAAGTATGAATAGCTTTCACAAGGTAAAATAATAATAAAAATTAAATGTTCGTTGTTGTACACTATTAACCGGAGCAAGCAAAAATTTGAGGCTTAATATGTATTTCGAGGGATTTTCATGGAAGTAAACAATAAGGAGAGAATTTGAGTTCCATCAAGTCAATGAGCAAGCAAAAATTTGAGGCTTAATATGTATTTCGAGGGATTTTCATGGAAGTAAACAATAAGGAGAGAAGGCACTACAGATCGATAGTCACCTAACTGAAGTCGTGTTTACTGTATATAATTATATTCGCCTCAAAATAACCTGTTGTATTGAATGATGAAATCATAATATCAGCAGAAAGTTGTAAAATTGCCTTTATTCTAGGAATTTGCTTACTTCAAATGGAGTTTCTAGAATATTCACACAAAAACAAGCGATAAATAAAATGTGTTAGAAAACTATGTGTAACCATAAAAAGTAGAAATAAAAAACTAGAAATCAATAAATATTTAATTTCGTATTTGTAGTTGTAAAACCAATAGCGGCAAATATTACAGCACAGCGAATAAAAAAAATCACAGCCAAATGAAAAGAAAATAATTCCAAAACAAGATATTAAAGTCTGCAGAAGAAATTTATTGGTGTTGGTTCCGTAGGCACCATTCACTTCTTTATATTAATTTTATCTGCACCCACTTGGTATCCATATGGTGGTTTTAAAAGAACTACGAATAAAGAAAATACAGCCAAGGAAAAAATTTTATGGTACATGTGTTTTTTCTAAAAATCTCTGGTTTTAAAGCTAATTTAAAAGTTTATATATTTTTTATATTTAATAAAGAGAAACAAAAAATTAAAGTAAAAAATTTTCAGAGTTTGTTTATTTTATTAAATATTTCTTATAGCTAATTCAAATTCTTAAAGGAAATATTTATATGGTACAAAATAAGAAAAAAATTCAAAAACTTAAAGCTAATTAAATATATTCAAATAAGACATTAATTTTAATAATGCGTGTGTCCTCCTCGATTTTTAATTACTTCATTTAACCGAAGTGGCATAGAGTTTATTAATTTTTGTAACTCATCTTGGGGAATTTCGTTCCATTTTTTATTAAAGCTTCTTTCAAGTCTTTATTATTATTATTATTATTTCTATAATTTTCTTCAGCAAATTCAACGAAAACATTGTCCAGTAATTCCACATAGTTCTCTGCATTCATTTTATGAGAAATAAAACAGAATGGAGAACGTGCTCTACATCCAAAAGCTATCCCTAGTCATTAAAGATCCTCCCTGAAAATTACGTGCGATTCTGGTCCGCGTATCACCTCCTTTTTCCCTCTAATAATATTTGAATCCATCAGGTCCATCAAGGTTGAATTTTTTTCATCACTGAATATAATACTACGCCACCCCTCTTCCCAAAATTTGTATTTTTCAGCGAAAGCCAATCTGGCTGCCTTGGGTCTAGGGGTCAATTGTGGTTTGGGTATCATTTTTTGTGGAATTAATGGACAATGTTTTCGTTAAATTTGCTGAAGAAAATTATGGAAATTATTTTACTTTTCAGCAAGACAACGCCCCTATACATGTATCCAAAAGGACCAAAGCATTTTTTGAAGAAAATGATATAACTGTTTTGGACTGGTACCGATCTAAATCCTGTTGAAAACCTCTGGGAAATTTTAAGTGCCGAAATATACAAGAGTGGGATGACATATAACCCCTTAAAAGACTTGAAAGAAGCTTTAATAAAAAATGGGACGAAATTCCCCAAGATGAGTATATGTCTTATTTGAATATATTTAATTAGCTTTAAGTTTTGAATTTTTTTCTTATTTTGTACCATATAAATATTTCCTTTAAGAATTTGAATTAGCTATAAGAAATATTTAATAAAATAAACAAACTCTGAAAATTTTTTACTTTAATTTTTTGTTTCTCTTTATTAAATATAAAAAATATATAAACTTTTAAATTAGCTTTAAAACCAAAGAGATTTTTAGAAAAAACACATGTACCATATAATTTCTTCCTTGGCTGTATTACGATATTCCGCCGCCTAGGCGAAGTTAACCCTTCCGTAAACAATAAGAAAACAATAATCATGTGGACGGTATTCGTGGAAATTGAACACTTCGTGTTAGAATTCCATAAATAAATCGTAAAGAATGGACAACAATATAGTTTTTATTTAAAATTTATTAACATTTCTTCGTTTTATTAAGTGTGAATGAGTCAAAAAATGATAAATAAATTATCTTAAATGGTTGTTATTATTAAGAAATTCCCATAAAAGCGATAACAATTTAATCGAAAATAAAAACAAGAAACAAAACTGAAACTAAAACTGACCAAATAAACAATAAAAAATTAAATTTGGGTTAAACAAAAAAGAAAATTATAAATAAAAAGAAAAAAATAACACAAAACTCAACACGAAATCATATTTTGAAATGTATACTCGTGCTTAAAATTGTTATGGTTGGCATGTTTGGTTGCAACAAATTGGTTAGACAGACACCTCAATTGGGTTTGAGATTTACTAGCTAACAAACAAAATAACCAGCCAAACAAAAGTAATACGTATCAAATTTCTGTAAAATTCAATGAATTTTTTTTGTTTTTTTTTTTTAGTACACCTCAATCCATTCATTCATTTCGTTCATATTTTACGCAAATAATTTGTTTGCCGAATAACAATCTAATTGAAATATCATTGCTGGCAGGGGTGTTTAAAGTTAAAGAGACACTGCCTTGCTGACTTTTTACAACATATTTTGGTAATGGTGTCATAGGTTAGTTGTCGAGCACCGTTTGTGGTAAAATGACTGGGGTGTTATTTACATTAAATAGTAATCATGTTGGTAAATTTGTGTGTAAATTGGGTGTAAAGGAAATGTTACATTAAATTAAACAAATTACATCATGCTATGCAAATGGTTGCTAAAACAAAAAATTTCGCAAACAGAAGTCCACAAAAATGTAATACTTTGATTTTATCAAATCTAGGAAGGAAGAAAGGTTTGAATTTACCTTTCTGCAGCTCGGAATCGTTTGAATCGATTTTGATTTAAACTTTTTTCTCTTTTATTAGAATTTTTTTTATCGAAAGTGAATTTCAAACAACTTTTCTGTGTGGTTGGTGATTAGCGAAGGTTCAGTTTATGCACTTCGGGAGAATGCTCACCTTTCCTTTCTTTCGAGTTCTCGCACGCCTTAAATCGATCTGGTCAAACACCAATAATCGCGCGAACCTAGTCAAAATTGGCCACAGCGCGAATCGTGGCTCTCTTAACAAATTTGTGGAAAACCATGTACTCTAAAAGTGTCCCGGTTCAAATCAGGACTACCATAGGGTCAGATGAATGCTGGGATATTGATAGGAAATCAGGTTTGGGTCGGTATAGCTTTATGTGCTGGCTCAGAATCTTTTCGGAAAGTTCACGGCAGGTTTTGGAACATAGAACGGTTAATTAACTTAACAGCAGTTTCTTGGTAAGCTTTTGCCGGTATTTTGACCCCTTGTTGAGAGAACTATAAGACAGTCTCTCCATCGTAAGAGTCTTCATCGATTATGCTTGTTAAATTTTTTCTGCGCTGAAGACTAATTACTTCGTTTTAAGAACTTTTTCTTTGCAAATTAACAGCGTGCTTCTTCTGAATTTGTTATCCTATTTTTCAAAACTGCAGTTGAGAAATGTCCAGTACGGCATTTTAAAGTTCAAAGCTTAAGTCTTGTTTAACCTTTCATCTACCCAAATTGTTGCTGACTTTTTGATTTGACTGCTTGTGGCGTTTTAAAAACATCTCCAATCTCCTCAAATGTTTGCTACTCTGCTCTAGTTGGGCTGTTTGCATATATATCTGTCCCTTCGAAAATCAACTCAAAGAAGGAACACTCGCTGGCAGCAAGCTGATGAATTCAACTTAAAAGAACTTATTTTTATGAAAATATGTTCATTATTAAATATATCTGACATTAATGTTCTGTTTCTGTAATACAATAGTTTCACAATTTATTTTACAGGCCAGACCTTAAGTCGTAATGACACAAGAATACAGATATCTCTTGCAATTAGTTTTATTAATAATGATTGAATCAAAAGTACATCATTTTGTGTTTTGACTGTTTTATAATATTAACGTAAATGCTAAAAGACATAAATAAAAACGTCATTCTGTATATCATTAAAGATGAGGTCAAATTGTCATTAAGTTTTATTTTGTTTTTATACATACAATATTTTTAAATGTCAGTTCTATTATGACTTCATCGTACATGTATTTACAATGTTTTTTTTTTTTAATAGAATTAATTAAATTTCTTTTGAATTGAAAATGCATTTTGCACAGATTTGACAACAATAAGAAAAAATAGTTTTAAAAATTATAAAAAATTTTAATTACGCAAAGAATCGTTTTTGCTTTAATTCTATCAATATTTTCAATTTTCACATGGGAAAAAATTTTAGAATCATATATGTATTTCAATAAGAATCGTGAATAGTATGAAATATACAAAAAATAAATGTATTAAAAAAAATATATTTATTGATGGTTATATGACTATTTTTGACTCGCGCTCAACCAAAATGAGTCAATCAAGCACAAAACCTTTAAATGAAACCTGTTTGGATGATAAATTAGATGATAAAGAGCACCAAATATAATTTATTAAATTCTTATATTGAGAAAGTAATCAATGTTTTAATTGCTTATTATATTATTTGCATTTGAAATGTTCATTTGTATTTCTAAAGAAAGTAGCTACGAGTTTTAATGCCTTTTGAAAAAATAAGGTACACTTTCCTTTAATACATAGGTACATTATACAATTCATTTATTTTAAAGTTTTAAAATAAATAAAATAATAAAAATAGATTCATTGAAGTGTTTAGATAAAAAGCAATTAAAACTAATGGTTAATGTTTTATATTTAACTTGTTTCTTTTCATTATTATTATATGTATGTATGTTTGCTTGTAAATTTACACATCATGTTCCATTAGACAATAGTAAATATTTCAGTTTCATAAAGTTTATTTGTTCGTCACGCTAGCCCCTTAGCTGGCGCTATACTGTGTGATCTACCTATGCTCTACTACTACCTACCTTCTCTAACCAGCTTTTACTACTACTTTCTATCTTCATGGGTATGTTATCATCTTTATTACCAACACAACACATCGGCGTACGTATAGATCTCATGCACTCAACATATTACTACGACTGACTACTTCCCCCAGAGACCAAGTCAAAAACACATTGCGATTATATTCAAAGAAATATACTATGTACGAAGAAAGACTACATGTTGTAGACATTGCGCAAGTTTCAATCTATTGCACTTGCTGCTGTTGCCACCACTGCTACTGCCACTGTGCTCTATTGCTGTTTGTTACATTTAATTTCATTTTAGTGGAAACAGAAAAACTAAGAAGAAAAGCGAAATAGCTTTTCATTCCTTTTCCATGTAGTATTACGAACGAGTTGAAGGTATAATGTTTTAAAAAACAGTTTTTTTTCTCTAAATATGCGTCTATCATGCCATGTTACCGTTTTCATGTTGATTTTGTTGTTTATCATACTTTTTTTTTCTAGAGTATATCTTTTGATTTTCATTGCAAAAGCGAATGAATTGTATAAAGGGAGTAGGTCAACCCTGAGGATAAAAAATTAATTGTACCTTTTCTGTTTTTTTCAATATATAATATGGATTATGGAAGACATATGTATGCTTAAAAACGATTCATTTTATATAAATGAATGTTGAAAGTTCAATAACTTTTAAAACATACACAGAAATAGTTTATATTTAATTCATTTGTTGAAGTTAATCAGGAGTTAGGAGAAATGCAGGAAAAATTCTGTATTAAAATTTAAAGTATCACACTTTGGAAGTCCATTTACTTCCTTTATTAAAAAAATTTATCACAAACATATTCGATGATCCCTCGCATCGCATCCGATAAGATATTGACTGTGAATTTCACAGAAAAACATCTTTAGTTTAGGAATATAATACAATCGACTAACTTTTTTCCCACATTACTCTTTAAGTAAGTAATAGCAGTACTTTAGGTAAATGTTTTGTTGTATTATTTTATTGTTCCATTTCAAAGTAGACTGTATGTTCCTATTGTTTGATCTCGTTTCTATTTGTTTGCTATATTTTTTTTGCATTTCATCTTTTGTTTTTATTATTACTTTAGAGCTAATTCCTCCAATTCAATTGCTCTAGTTGTCATTGTTCATTATCCATGTTATATATGCATATTTAGATTTGTTGTTGTTTTATTCTACATTCAACCGATTCTATTTTTTTTGTGGTTTATTTATGTTTCATGATACCGGAAAGGCTCAATTGAATCGTACATGTTTAAAAGCAAATGGTACAATACGTAAGAAGGGTAACCATGGTTTGCCACTATACACAAACTATCTTTCTCAAACGCACCTACAACTTTACAAATTTGTCTGATTTATTTTCAACGTAAAAATTAGTTTTACTCAATTTACAGATTGTTATTGTTATTTGCAAATTGTAATATTATAGCAGAAGGTTCTTTAAATTGAGAAACTAATTCCAGTTCTAAAAAATATGGAATAATAAAATTCATTATGGTAGAGAGATGTAAACACACTTTAGGGAAAAGAAGATGTAGAAGGAGGAAAACGTTGATTTGCCAATCAAATTCCGCACAATGTGTATTGCATTCGTCAAAAAATATTCATTTATATAAACTATATCAGTCTAGTAGTAACTAAAATTGCCATGAAAAGTTTCTCAAAAAATCTGTCGTTCGGACTCGACTTTAAACTGTAGGTTCGGTCCCGCCATTAATGTATAAAATTAACGCACACAACATAAGTGGTGTGCGAAGCTAGGTCGTAATACTAACTGAAGAGTTGTTAATAACCAGTTACGAACGTATTTTAGTCCAGGTTACTAGAATCAAATACGAAATGTTCTATAGGCAATTAATTTTTCGTGTCAAGGTCTTTATTAGTAGTAATAGCGGAGAGATCTGCTTTGGCTTGGCTTTTACTTATAAATTCTTTCCCAAGATCCCCTAACTACATTCCAGAGTTTTTCGCTGTTAGAAGGCTTTGGTTCCGTCACATGTATTTTTGCATCAAGCCAGGAGCACATGACACTCCCATTTCTTTCATATATGCATACATGTATATATTGTCGAGTCTTCGTGTTGGTTTGTTTGGAGTTGTTACTTCGTTGAAGTGCGAACAACAAAAGTATTGCCTTCCTCTTTCGCAAAAAACCGCATCAGATGTAAAATATGAAAGAAAATATGTTGGTTCATTAGCTTTTTTACAAAAAAATAAATTGAAAAACCGGCCTATTAAGAAAGATAGACTCTTTCGACCATTGATTGATGCCTTTGCAGTTACGAGTTAATTGGTACATATATGCATGGATGCTGCCACAAGCCCATCTTTCGTTTTATCGCCACCTTTTGTGGACTATAATCTTTAAAATTTAAGATTATGCTTTGAGATCATGATCTGTTGGAAAGGGTTTCAACACATGTCCGTTAAACAGTCCTCTGTGGGAGGCCTTTCTACATTTGCAATCAAATACTTGAGCATTATATTTGATATTGTTGACTTTCTTCCACGAGGTAAAAGTTTTGTGATGTAAATTATTACGTAGCGAAACACTTTATATCAACAGGTGAGGACTCGAAGAATTTCGTCGTCCTCGATATAATTTGTTACTTCATATTTTTTCTCTGTGCAGTGTTTTCTATGATCGATAGTTGATATTTCTTTACATTTTACTTGAATACAAATTACTTGAAAGCAGACATTTGTTTTATTAAAACCAGGTGAATTTGTTTGCAAAATCAATGTTTTCTGCCAAATCATTTGGTTGAAACGACTAACGTACTATTTTTATCGTTAAGTTATTACAAAATAGAAAAATCAGTGATTTTTAAAACAGCTAAAGCGTTTTGCTAAGTGGCTAGGAAGTATTACATTATGGCAAGACTTATGAACAATCTATTGAAAAAAGTGACGTTTCAGCCAGCTAATGACGCTATTTATAATTGTTTAAGGTAGTGATTAAAATTTCCAATACAAATCTGAGCGCAACGGGGTTTCAAACTTCGGAGAAGGAAAAAATATTCATCGTGATTTTAGAATCTTGAAAATTAAGAGGCTTTAATGCTCCCAAAACAATCAATCAGCTATACCTTCTGACCTCCTCAATAACTAGCGCCATAGGAAAGTTAAACAGCATTAAAAAAGTAATAAGGATTGTGAGAATGAATCTAACCTTGATATACAAAATTTTTGAAGTCGCCGTAGTATAGTATATAACGTGTTGGTTTATAGCACACACAACATGGGTGGTGTGGGAAGATAGGTTGTAATTCTGAATAAAAGTGTGTAATGACCATTTAAGTGATTATGTAAATCAGAATCAAGATACATCTTTATCCAGCATCTTCGAATTCTACTCTTGCTTTGATAATTTTAAAGCATAGTAAAATGGAGTAGAATGTGTAATCGGTATTCCATTGTTCCAATACACATGAAGTACAAAACATATATGTATGTTTGCTTATTGCATTCAATATTATCAGTATAGTAATCCTGATAAAACAGAAAGTAATTATATACAAAATAAGTACATTTAAACAGTCTTTATATACTTGTGACAATCACATTTGCTTCCATTAAACAAAGTTGTATGAGTCATATCATGACATACGCATGAGTCTTTTATTTAAGATTCATAAGAAGAAAATAATTAATGGAAAACAAAAAAAATACGGCGGGTAGAATATTTTATCATTTTATTTTCGTATGTACGGAATTATAAACTATAAGTTTAATTGTTTATTTGGCTATGTTAAGCAAATAGAGAACTCTAATTGGTGACTAGCAATAAAATATGGCCAATAAGCATAAATTTTTATTAAATTAAACCAAAAGTTCAATAACGAAAAATATAAGTACAAAAATGTAGATTTAATTAACTCGCATCATTGTTGCATTTAAAATAGCGAACATTTAGAAAAATTAAGTTTATAATAAGCAAAGAAAATTGTACTCCATTAATAATAAAAATAGGTTATCAAGTTTTAGATGTAATGATAAATAATAGATGATTTAAAAAAGAAATATATTCCGGATAAAGGAAATTATAAATTGAGGTTAGAACAGGCGTGAATATGGTGCATGAAACAATTTAAGCATCTTATCAAGTTTTTTGGACTCTATAGCATTTTTATTGCATATTATATCAGAATATTCCTCAATTTGAGTTGAATTTACGATGTCTCAATCTATGCAAATTTTAATTTATAATGACGAAAAACTTGCTTTATACTTCCTACACATTATTACTTACTCCAACTTATTTGAAGGATTCTAATTATACAAGTACTTAGAGATTTAACACTGATATTTCCAATACACAGACGCCTAGTACTTATACATATGTACATATAATTAGTAATAATGCAAAATAAAAACACAACTAAAGTACTTTTGACAACATAAGTGTTATAAAATGTCAATATCGCTCTGACAGTAAAACTACGATTTTAACTTGATGACGTTTATCCAATGAATCAGTATGTGAGTGTTCATATAAGGCAATGCATATAAACATGTATGCATGCCTGTGGTTGTTTGCCAGAGTGTAAATTTGCAAAGAAAACAAAATCGAAGTTAAAAACTTTATCTCTCTCAAAAAAAAAAAACAACAGCAACAAAACTCATGTTGATTTTGTTTTATTTTTCTTCAATGTTTGTGATTGTAGTTGTTTGTGGGATTATGAAAAAAAAACATAAAGAAATATATAAGGTTAATGTAGTTGAAATTGTTGTTATAATTTTTGTATTTTTTATCCGATTTTTAGATTTTAAAATATTTATTTGTTTGCTGGGTGTGGCGTATATTTAAATAGATTTATTCTTTTTATACTATTTAGTGCTTTTAGTTCAAACAGCATACAACAATAAGGATATAGGGGTCATAACGAGGACAACGCCTTATTTAAAGTTAAAGTACAAAAAAGGACTCATTGTTGAACTTACCTTTTTTAACTTGAAATGCCAAAAAATCAATTTTCGGTTGAATGACTGCTTGATGAGGATAGAGAGCACCCCAGTAGACCAAATGTAAAAGGGGGAAACAATGAACAATTCGTCGTTTTCTACTTTAACTTTTTTTTGTTTGTTATCTTAACGGGATTTCTTAATGGCAGAAATAAAATTCACGTTGGCCCACACAGATCATAAAAATTTTAAGCACATAAAGAGATTAACAAAATTTTTATAATTAATTTATTTCTTTATAAATTCAATTTGTACAAATTGTAATACAAATTTATTTTTCCTCGGGGCCTGGCTTAATCACATATTTTGTTGTTAAAATGTAAAATAACAAAAATTCACTTGATATTTTATTTATTCCGCTATTCGTATTTGTTTCTTTCACTTCTACTTCTACTCGTCACAGGGCTGAAAACTAATAAGAAACAAAAAAACGCAGCAACAATATTTTTAATGCCTCTATTTGATGGAGAATTACTAAGTAGTAGTAGTAGTAGTATTTAATAACAATAGCAACAACAAAAACTTTGCACAATTTTTTTTTATTTTAAATCTTTCTGTATGTTGTTGTTCACGTTTAATTTTTTTGTTTCTCTTTTTCCTGTTTCTTTTTGTCTTCTATGTCTTTTACATCGTTGTTCGTTATTCTCATCGATTTGATCTCATCTTATTGTATGTGCCCCCGCCTCCGCGGTGGTGGTGTTAAATTTTTCACATATATTTCTTTTTTTCTTTTGTCATAAATTTTTCTTCATTGAAGCATAGATTTGTTTGGAATTATTTTCAATTTATTTATTCATTTAATTAACAACACTCGTCTATTGCCTATTTTAATAGCTTTATTTTTTCTGTAGTTATTTTACATTCTTTTTAATTTATAATCATTTTTAACACATAAATAAAAATTTTATGCCGACGTTCACCACAAGACATGAATATTTCGTTTGCGTTTCGTTCGCAAATAAGAAAAAGGCGTGTGTGTTAGTGGTATTGCCATATCACAAAAAATATGGTTGTACAAAAATGTATTAAAAGTGTTTAACTTTAAAATAATTACATATAAATAAAAATATTCCTGTCATAACGCTACAGTTTCACCCTCAAGCAAACACATTTATATTTTTTTAATTGCATCATAATTATTTATTGAATATTCAAATTAACACAGAAATCTTATAAAAACAAAATATAAGAAAACAATACAAAACAATACAGAGTTCAGTTTTTAACATATTAATTTTAATTACGCCTAAACTTTTGCTTCAGTGAGATTGAAATCAAGCGCTCTATGAAATATTTTAACGAAATTTTATTTCTCTTAGCTAAGATATTAGTTGAGTTACCAATATTTTTAAATTCGAAAAAATAATTTTCGGCAGTGTAATTCACTACTATTTTCTGATTTATTTCCTGGCAACCCTTTTGCAATATGACATCAAGTAACAGTTTAGCTGCCTATTGTGAATTGTGTGTTTCGAAGACAGGTACTGTGAAAAGTAGAATTTTTTCCAGCTCTTACATTATTTTCACAAATTTTATTTATAATTTTAGAAATTTAGCCGACAAATAATACAAAATGGCCAGCATTGCTTCTAAATCTTCTGGATTAATCAACAGTAAGTAATGTTTAAATAGATGCGTCAGATTTATAGACAATTTTTAAACACAATCTAACCTTACATTTTTATTATGTAATTTAACTTTTTTTCATATCGTTTATTTGATCCTTAAACAAACGCCTGTAACACAATGCCTTATTTTATTTACAGGACTTTTGGTCCAAGCTAGACCCCAATTGGATGTTTTCCTAAAATACGCCAAGGTTGAGTTGACTCCACCAACTCCCGCTGACATTCCCGCTATTCGTCAGGGCATCAGCCGTCTTGTGACCGGTGCTCGCACTGGTGCCTACAAGAATCTTACCGTACGCGAGGCCTGGCTCAACACCTTAGTGACCGCTGAAGTTATTTTCTGGTTCTACATTGGTGAATGTATTGGCAAACGTCACATTGTTGGTTATGATGTCTAAACAAACGGAATTCGCATACAATCCATCGTAATTTATCTTTTAATTCAGCGTGTTCTGGAGAGAAGTGAAGCTTGAGGTGTACAATTGTTCTTTCCGTAAATAAAGATTTCTATGTTTAGAATTTAAAACCAATAATAATTAACTTGTATTCAAATATGAAGGATTTTGGAAAGTAATCGCTTTATTAAGTTTTGTTTCCGTGAATATTATTCAATAAATTTCGTGTGTTATTATAAATAACAAAAACAAATTGCCTCTATGCCCTCTGCCCATCGCCTCAAATTTAAAGGTCAAAGTTTATAAATTTTCTTCGAATTATTTTCTAAACTTTTGCCAAATTATTACCTTTTGGGATAGTTCGAAATTCCACCAAAGAAGTCTGGTTACTTTTTGATTCGAAAATTTAATGTATGATATTCAATTCATTGTATACCATTCTTTCTTCTGTATAGTAAATACGATACATAAATCTAATTTTCGAACAATTTTCCCATTTTTATTCATTCTTAAATTTATTTTCGGATATATTTTTCGCGTTTTTTTTAATGAAGAACCTTGAACCCAAATGACATGAAGGACTGTACGTATGTCCTACAAAAGTTTACCCCTATTTTTTTTTAGAGGAAAATATTGAACTTTAGTATCACAATGGGCCTTATGCCTATGTAGAACCCGTTTCTGGTTATTTTTCTTTTTTGATAATGATTAAACAACCGTAGTCTAGCAGGTAGTGTGTTGGCTTACTAGACGTGATGCCACGGTTCAAATCCCATGTCAGAACAAAACGAAGTATGATAAAACACTTCTTCGGCGACTTCCTTCTTTACAGACTTCTGGCAGACTGAAAGCAAATAAAAATAGCCATAGTTTCTCAAAAATCTGTCTTTCGGAGTCAACTTTAGACTGTAGCTCCCACCGCTCATGTATAAAATTAACACACACAACATGATTAAGTAATCCAGATTGAAGGGTTGTAATGTCCGTTTATGTATATGTATGTCGTATGTAAACAACTTTATTTGACAAATAATAAAAGAAAATACCAAAAATTAAATCTATTTTTCGAACATAGGAAAAAACTTGTTCAAGTACAACAGTTTAACAAACAGATTTAAAAATTCAAGCCATGTCCCTAGACTAAAAAATTCTGTGATTTCAGAACCTTTTTATTAATAAATTTTCAGTGTTTGAATTAGAATTACTAAGGGCAACAGTTAGCGTTTTCTCAACAAGAAAGCTAAAAATGGAGCACATTTTAATATACTTCTTGCTTTTTTTTTTTGTTTAAAAGAAATTAAAATTTAATTTTTATAAAAACTATTAAATTTATTTCATCAATTCATTAGGTAAACATAGTTTTCATTAATAAAAAAATAATAAAAGAATATAAGTAAGATTAACTTTTATATTGTTGAACGTCAAAGTTTTAAATTCAAAATACGGTTTTTCATTTTTATGCACTTGTCAAGTAGTAACAAAAATAATTATAGTCCAATATTATCTACTAAAGATTAAGATAAATGTAATGAAAAAAATTTATAGTTTGAGAGAAATTAACATAATTTCACGAGATTTTATAATTTTATGATTAAAAAATGCAGTAAAAAAAAACAAAAAAAATTCTTTTGCTGTACACACAACGTGTCCTTGTTAATTTTCAAAAAGGAAAAAAATTGTCTGTATATAATTATATGTTTTGTTCAAAACATAGCCTAAAATTAAAAATAACGAAAAAAAAGCAATTTAATGTAATAAAATATTGAAACTTAAAGTATTACAAATAGTAGAGTTTCTTTTCTAAAGCATTTTGCGGTGGCTGAAAGAGACTTGATCCAACTAGAGTTGCCAATTTCTTGGCATACTGACAAACTGCTGGCACTCTTGTGGTGCCTGACCAATTGTAATACAAATGTGTCATTTTGTAAGTCAACAGTTGCATTTGATCAGGAGTCAGCTTTATAGTGCTATAAACCACATTATAACTTGTTGGGGAGACAGTGCCCTGGCGTACGGACTGCGATACCAAATAGAAATCATAACGTTCAGGCAAAGTAATGACATCATCTACGACAGTGCCGGGTGGTGGGTTATGGCCTCGGGCAAAGAAACGAGTGTTTATTGACTTCGTTACTACAACATAAGCAAACATGGGTGGCTTTGCCTTTGCTCTCTTATATTCCTCTTCCAACTTTTCAACAATATCCTTGACTTCATGTTCGTATAAGGTTTTAAGTGAACCCTCACCAACACCATCACGATAGAACAGTATATGACTGGGTAATACATCATGTTCCTTATTATATTGACGCAGCGCTTTAGTCATCATAGGCCATAAACTATTGGCCAATACGTCATGAGAACTGCATTCGGCAACAGTACTATAAAATGTGGCATTTGTTTTCAAATTCATTGTTGCAACTAGAGCACCATAGGCTTTTGAGCGATCTCGTAAACTTTTGGCCACATCATAGCCAATGGTCATTAAGTTCTTTAGAGGTATATCAATCATCCATGGTGTATATCCCAGCTTACAATTAATTTGTATGGCGACTTTGGTGGCTATACTCATAAGACCTTTAGGATTACTGGCTGATTTGCGGGTTACTACCTGGGTGGGAACACTGCGTTCCAAGCAACTTTTCTTCTTAATACAGGTATATCTTTAAATAAGTAAATATTTTATGTGAATTTTATACCTTAATAGGTATTCGAAATGAGATCTTACCTTTCGGCAGTGTTATTAGGCACAAGGCACATGATTAACTGTGGATCTTGACGGAAACAGTCCTCCAAAGCTTGTATATAACTGTGAGTGCGATCGTCGTAGATTAAAACTCTGCATGGAAAGACAAATGTTTGCATTAAAAGCTTATAAAGTCCAAATGCTTTTTTACTTACTCTCTTGGCCGCTCTATTCTCATGCTCATGCCATTGGCAGCACGTATTAAAGATTCAACAAAATTCCGTAGTTCACGAGCAGTATTAGAAGGAGCAATAACCGACCAACGCTGTAAACCTCTTGAGGGTGTAGTAAACATGCCCATACTACGGCAATGTCTAGTCCAATCCGCTTGCTCACCAGAAGGTTCTCTGCAAAATTTAAAAATACTCATATGAAAAATCTTTATTTTTTTCTCTTTTTCTGCAACATACTTTCTATGATCGCGAAAAACTATGTTTTGCTGATCCAATATACGGCCTTCAACTTCCACTAAACGATCATCTAATTTCATATTCCATTCATTTAAGATTTTAACACTGTCTTCGGTTTGTTGTAAACGTCTATTGAAAATCTTCAAACGATCAATACGACGATCTGGATTCATACGGGTATGATCGGCCATAGCTCGCATTAGTCTATTATAACATAACAGTTGAAAAGTAAGGTTTTTTTTTAAGAAAAACGAATTGATTTTACCTGAAATTATTGCGCATGTTATCATCTAAACCTGTGGCCCGACATAATTCGGGTATAAGAATTACAACTTCTGCGTCACCACCTCGTATTGAACGCTCTTTTGATTTCGATAACAGCAAAGGTTGCTGGGGATCTTTTATACGCAAATTATATCTCTTGTAATAGTAATCGAGAAAAGATATTTTCTCTCCCTTCATATTAAATGTTTCTCTTGGTGTTTTTTGAAAGTCAATATCATTAATACGATATGTTTTATTATTATAATCGGTTAAGACAGTTAAGCCTATAACATGACGTTTAAAATCTTCTTTAAAATCACCCGAACTGCGATCAAAGCAACGTTTGAATATATCGTAAACAGTTTCAGTGCGCATAACTTTATGCGCTATTTCGGCACACAATAGAATATTTCTTTCATGCTGCCTGATAGAAGTCTGATAACCGGGCCATAATTGCATATGATGTTCTCGTATATCAATCTAAAGGCAAATATAAAGTGTTATTAAACGACATACTTTTCTACTTAACTTATTAATACCTTTGCTATGGGGTCATAAAAGTTACGACCGACCAATTGCAATTTCAAACCCTCCATTGAACGCCTTAAAATTAAATTCAATATTTGCAATGATTGCCATTCAGTCATTGAAATCAGACCAACATATTTTATGGTGATAACGTAGTTTTCACCTTGTCGAGATTTAGTGTGTAAAACTGTTTGATCCTCATGTAGTTTGACGGTGGTAAATAGTTTTGTGCCATCATACAAATATCCACCCAACTTGGAACGATGTTCTGACAATATGCCACCTTTTAAACGTTTTAATTCGATGGTGGGTGAAAAACTAACATGATACTGATACAAACGCCAGGTGGGGGTTGTTATTAAACGAAAGTAATTCGTTTGCAGTAGGATTTTGGATCCCTGTGACCCTATTTTGCTTGTAACATCCTTAGGTTTAGTGTGAACCAAAGAAAATTCATACCGATTAAGGCGATCTTTACGCTTATCGCCTGGACCTTCATTATCCCCATCGCCTCTTCGTGAGGTGCTCGGTTGTTCAACACGACGTCCTTTAGCACCTCCTGGAGCTTCACTATCCCCATCGCCTCTTCGTGAGGTGCTCGGTTGTTCATCACGACGTTCCCGTCTTTCTTCATACTCTCGCTTTATGGAAGATTCACTTGAACGTTCCCCTGGCGAATCACCTTTTATCGAGGAAGACCTTGAACGATGTTCATCATCTCTTTTATGAACTTTTGGCCGCTAAAATAAAAGAAAATAATGTAATGAATAAGAAACGCACATATAAATTATAATCAATATATTTGAATAGAGGAGCGGTAGATGGTTGCTTAGGATGTAGTGACGCCCTTATCAATACCCTTCACTCATATAGCAGCACACACACAGCTTTTCCATGTGGTCTGAAGGATTTTGAGTGGGTAAAATCTTAAGATCGGATCAAAATACATTTACAATAGAAATTAATTCGCATATTTTTTAATTTAAAATAAATATGTTTTTATATTGAAATAATAATAAATGGCTTGTGAATATGAAACGACCGTTATAAATGCTTGATTATTCAAATGTTGTAATATTTACATACTTATGCACGATACTGTAAATTGTTAAAAAAATAAACAAGCTTCAAAACAATGAATTAACCACACTACCACTGAGTGTGTGTGAAATTTGTACCGTTTTGACAGCAACAACTTTAATTTCACATAACGCAAGTACAGTTTTCTTTGATAATTTTTTTGTTTTGAAAATGTAGACTCAGTACATTTAAAAATTATGAATGTTAAGAAGAAATTCAATACCACAAAAATGTTGAAAACAAATGAAATGAAAAAAAAAAAATAATGATTAAATAAGTAAATATCCTATATGTACGTATGTTTATGTACCTATTTCATTGTAAAAGTTTTATCATCTATTTAACCGTAGCTTAATAAAAACGAATGTATTATCTAAGACGTATTTTTCAAAAGACAATCACATTCTGGAACGTCAGTATCGATAATCTCGAAAAAAATAATGGAAAATTCCTATTGATACCCATTGTGAGACAGACGAAACTACGCGGAATCATCCGATGTATAGCCAATTTCTTACAAGCTCTCTTATCTGCTGACGCTGAAAACTTTCAACCATTGAAAGTGTCCACAATTCTCACTTAAGCGTTACTATGTGGTCTCAATATCAAAATAGACAACAAGGGAAAGAGAGATTAATAGCCGAAACTAGGTGATAGATCATCAATTAGATGTAGGAGGACAACGATCACACCAAATACTAAACCAAATTCAAAGTTCCCGTGAGACTGAAGGCAATATACGAAATAAACTGTAACTTGAACATTTCATATACCTACATACGTAAAATTCAATAAAAATGAGCTCCGCCAATAATTACATAATTATGAAGCTTTTGTTTATATTAAATAAATATTTCATTAAACATTTCCTTTTTTGTATAATCATCAGTTTTCTTGCTGCAGACGTGTCCTAAGTTTTGTTTTAAAGTTACACATAAACTATGAGCCACTGTATGTACACATCAATACAAGGTTCAGGATTCTATATAATATATATATTGTAGGAAACCTAACAGTTAAAAATAGTATTTATAGTCGACACATGATCTAAAAATCAAGGTAGTGTGATCGAAAAAAGATTACTTAGTAAAATGTGTATATGGCGCATTACATACATACATAATTGGTCTTTAAAACCCTTCAGTAAGGATTACGACCTAGCTTCCCATACCACATAAGTTGTGTGTGTTAATTTTAAACATAGTGGCGAGAGCTACAGTTTAAAGTCGAAACTGAACGACAATTTTTTGAGAAGCTTTTCTTGACAATTTTATTTGCTCTCAGAGTTTTTGCCAGAAATCTGCTGAGAGGAAGCCGCCGCCGAAGAAATATTTTTTCATATTTTCGTTTTGATGTCTGACCTGAGGTTTGAACCGTGGCCGTACGTCTAATAAGCCAACACACTACCTACTAGACTACGGCGCATTAAGGGAATTTAAAAGGTAGGTGTCGTTCTAAATTTTTTGTTATCATTTTCAATTATAAAACTAAACAAAAACACCTGCGAATGCATATGCATACATACAGTTGTGTTCATAAAAATAGGAGTGAGCCCATTGAAAAACAAAAGCTTAAATTTTAACAAATAAAAAACATGGTTTAATTCAATTTTTTGCTGTAATGTAATGTTGACTCAATACTAAATTATTTAAGTTATTCATTAATTAAATAAAGCTTTCAACAAGTAAGTAACAGGAAGTTTAAAAAAAATATCTTAAAAAGTGCTGTTCAAAATAATAGGAGTATTTCAGTTTTCATAACGATTTACTACTAAAAAAGTTAAAAATGCTTATAACTATAGTCAGAAACTTTAAATACGATTAGTAGTTGGTAGAAATGCCTTTACTTTTTATTACAGCAGCACATCTACGAGGCATGGAGTCAACTAAATCCTGACATTGTTTTAGTGGCATTTTATTCCACCCATCTTGCACTACAGACCACAACTCAGTTGCATTTGACGTTTTTCTCTCGGCAACATATTTTTTAACATCCCTCATAGATGTTCTATGGGATTAAGGTCAGGAGACTGAGCTGGCCACGCCATAACCTTTACCCCATTAACCCGAAACCATTCATTTGCTAATTTACTGGTGTGTTTCGGGTCATTGTCTTGTTGGAATATCCATTTTAGAGGTGTGGAATATGGTAACATCACTTCTCTCAAAATGCTGACATAGACGTTCCTATCCATTATGTCTCTAATTCGATGTATTGGGCCTAAACCATTATATGGAAACCTTCCCCATATCATTAGTTTTGCACCACCATGTTTAACTGTATATACATATGTTAATATGTATGTATATGTATTGTGTATACTGAGCTTTATATTTGGTGTTGGGCGGACATCTAACATACTGTCTAGACCCAATGCCACCAAATAAAACAATTTTGCTTTCGTCGGTCCACAATAAGTTCTCCATTTTTCTTTCGGATATTTGATATGTTCTTGGGCAAACTTTAAGCGTGCTGCTGCCTGTTTTGTATGTCAACAATGGCACCTTTTGTGAACTTCTTGCGAATAAATTGTTGTCCATCAGACGCCTCCGAATAGTAGGGACATTTACGGCAAGATTCAGATCCTTTTGAATTTTATTTGAAGACGCTGAAGGATTTATTTTGCTGTATCGCACAATTCGACGGTCATCAACAGTAGATGGTTTGGCCTTGCGCCCACGCGTTTCGGGCTTTTTTTATATTTTAATGTATTTGTGATCATTTGATCGGAGTAACTTAAGATTTCCTTAGTTTCTTTGTAAGTTTTGCCTTTATTTCGTAAATTTTTAATTAGTTTTCTCTTTTCTTCAGTACAGTGCTTTTCTCGTCCCACTATTACAAAAATTTATGTGAATCACTGTAGAAAAAGTTTTAACTACATTTTTACGTACTTATTTATCACTTTTTTCTTTAAATTATGTGCTGTTATATTTTTATTTTTAAAAGAACACTCACACTCCTATTTTTTTGATCAACTGAATTCAGGGGCAAACACAGAAATGAATCAATTTCATCGTCAATATTAAAGTTATTACCAGATTCTTTTTTGTATTTTATTTCTTACATATCGTTGTAACTACCATTAAAATATATCATGTTTTGCAAATTGGTACAATAAAAAATTTTAACTTTGAATATATTACATGGTAGCACTCCTATTATTTTGAACACAGCTGTATGTGTAGAACCGATCTTTTTGTTTAAGCATAGTATTGGAAATCATTGAATAACAAAATGTGGCTTTAGATCAACATTTCAAGAATTTAGAGTCAGTTTCCAAGCACCAATTCACGAATTTTACTTACGGATTTATCTCGCTAAGTTTTACAAGCTATTCTAAGCATTAGAGTCTGTTTGCAAGTCACTAGCGGTTAATCTCACATACGGATTTAGCTCAGCTTATGGACCAAATTAAGTCTTTAATAATGAAGGCTTCTGAGTTGTCATAGACATACTTGTGTTATAAGTTGAATGTCAACAGATGTTGTTTAACCATACAACTCACGAAATAATGTTATCCTTGGATCACCAGGTAAGGGTTTTATTCAAGACAAGCCATTGAGAAAATTATTACCAAAAGAAATACCTAATTAAAAATTAGCTTTTTATGTTATTATAAATTTTTAGGGCAAAAGAGGCCGACCAGCGCATACATGGAGAAGACAAATCAAAAGAAGAATATGCAAGCAAGCTGTGGAAAAAAAGCACGATGGACAGATTATATTGAAGATAGTTTGTTATGCTCCTTAAAGGATGTTAATGTTAATTTATTAATAATAAAATTGTTCAAATAGCTTAGGTTTTTCCTTCAACATCTCTCTTAAGTACATACATAGATAGTTTCCTCTTAAATTTTATATTTAGATCAACACTTTTTAACGACATGAAATAAAATTAGGTTAGGTTAGGTTTGAGGATGTGTAATTGTCATTGGAACAAGTACAACACCCGAAGCTCAAAATGACCCATTGTAATTTCGTCCTAGAAGTAGGACAGGATAGTGAAGGAGATAGGAAAGTTGGAAAAGGAGAGACGAAATAAAGTTAACTCGCCATATTTTTTGAACTGATTGGTTATTGTCACATTTGGTCTTAATTTTATTTAGCACGACTTATGTTAATCAAGTTTAACGATAAATAAAATATTAACCAATCACTCCGTTAGACTTCTTTTTTTTTTTTTTTTTTTTTTTTTTTTGAAATTTTAGTCTTATAGTGGGAAATGAAAAAAGAAATAAATTTACATGCAATTAAAGATATGTACATATTTCACTTCATATAAAAAATGTTTCTTGTGTATTTTTAATTTTTATGTAATGGTAGCATAGCTGCTTGGCTTTATCATAACTAAACCGCGAAAAGTAACGGAATGTATTGAAGTAACAAAATGTGGTTTTACATTTAAAGGCACGATAATATTTATGACGAACTGCGTGTTCGTTGGTTCACATTTAAAGTTATAAAACTTATGTAAGAGCAAGATTAAATATACATATTTTTAAATATGTCCTTATTTTAAATGATATGTAGATTTAAAACAATGTTAATTAATTAAAAGAAATTAAGTTTCATTTTCTTCATGAAGAAATCGATTTACATGTCATCGTATGGACTTATGCCCAGATCTTTTCGAATTTAGTTTATTTAATAATAGTGTGGTAGTTTAGGTAGGTAGTGTGCTGGCTTATTAGACGTAAAACCAGGGTTCGAACCTCAGGCAACTTCCTCTCAGCAGATTTCTGGCAAAAACTCTTAGAGTAAATAAAAATTGCCATGAAAAGTTTCTCAAAAATCTGTCGTTCGGAGTAGACTTTAAACTGTAGGTCCCGCCACTCATGTATAAAATTAACACACACAACATGAGTGGTGTGAGAAGCTAGGCCGTAATCCTGACTGAAGGGTTGTAATGGCCAATTATGTATGTATGTATGTATATATATGTAATAATACTTTTAGAATATTTATTACTTGGGATTTTTTTGCGCCCATGCACGCCTAAAAGTTCTTCTCAAACTCAAAGTTCACAATGTTCGCTAATTATAATTAATAAAAGGTCATGTGCTTTATTAAAAGTATTCGTTTAACAGAATTGTTGGCACCTAGGATAACCTCTTTTGGAATGTTCTAAATTCTACATTTCTTTTTAGATCAATGGAGCGCCTAATTCATTCTGGCTTGATGAATCAATTTCAAGTATCTTGCTTAACGTAAAAAATTTTCAGGGGCTTTTAAGTTGCTCGGCCATGCATCAAATAATGGATCAAACTCGCCTTTTTTGTTAATGTGTTGGCAAAACTGTACTCACACGCATGGACTGAGAAGAGGTGATGATTAGGCTATCGTAAACGTTTTTTAATCATTAGCTGACCTTCTCTTGGCTTTTGGTTACATTATGCTAAATTTTTGTAATGGCGCTGATCAAATTTGCATGTATTAGTAATATTTGTTTCGCTTAGCACAGCAACACATCAAAATTGAACCTTCAAACTGCATTGTATTGTTGTTGTGAAGAAGAAAAGAACATATGATTTATGCAACGGAGGTAGCGAAAATCAAAAGTATTTTGATATTTTTCAAACTCTTCTCAGTCTATACGTGTGAGTACAGGTTTACCAACACATTAACAGAAATGCGAGTTTGATCCGTAATCCTGACTGAAGGGTTGTAATGACCAATTATGTATGTATGTGATCCATTACTTGATGCGCGGCCGGACAACTTAAGACTCCTGAAAGTTCTTTATGAATAAACTTACATTCCATACATTTCTTTGTATAACACTTCCAATTGAATTTTTCAAACTTACCGGTTCTTCTGTTATGGACGGCTCACGATGACGACGTGTAGAACTGCTTGCCTCGGATGAATGATATTCTCTAGAAGGACGACGACGCCCACGACTCTGTTCATCGGACATGATACTACAGCTACCAAAAATTTAGTGAATAGTGAGGTATTTAATTATTTGTACGTTTTATTTGAAAATTTCTGCAAAGCCTGCTTTTTTTGGTTTTTTTCTCGTTTTACACAAAAATCAAACTTTTTTGATCGTGGACGATTTTGCCATGAATCTTTACAATTGGAATGACATTTTATCTTTAAACATTGTTAATTTATCACTTTAATCAATTTATAATTTTCTTTTCCACAGCGCTTCTTTCCGAAAACAAAAAATTAACGCTTAAAATATAAAATTCTGTTTCACTTTTACTCCAACGACCTGCATTCACATTTTTTTTTCTCTACAAGAAAATGGTAAATAAAAGAACGCTTAACAATATTTTTCCGTGAATGGTTGTATTTTTAGTATTGTTTCATACTATTGTAAAGAATAGTAAAAATACTATAAAATATGGGTGACTCCATAAACGAGATGAGTTAAAGAGTAAGAAAAGCTTTCCTAGTATATTTTTCCAGATAAGAATTCATACCATTATAGGCAAACTCAGAGTTTTAGGTGAAGGGGGAAAAGAGAGAGGAAAATGGTGCAGGCTTGACAATATCATTCGTATCTTGTAGCCCTTATGCGCGAAATTGTTAACTGACTATTGTGTGATTACGTTAAAACAAATAGAAAAGAAAATTCAACAAATATTGTGGAAGTAGATTGATATATCAGAACCTGGACCTATTTACATTTCCAACCGAATATTAAAAAGTGTTTTAAAAAAATGTACTATGTTTATTGTACTTCTCAACATTTGTTTGGTATTAGCGTAATACAATTTTTAACAACCGTTCTGCTTTTGTAATATTACCTCAATTCTTTTTTCCGGTTTGCTATTGTGAATGATTTTGTTTGTAAACAATACACAAGCCAACAACAAACTGCACTTCCATTTAATAACAGAAAAAAATGGTGCTTGTCGTTTAAAAAAGATTAAACAAAGATATACAATATTTTAGCGGAATATATTAAATGTTTTTGCATTTCGATACAATTGCCAAATAAAATGGATCTGGAGTTGTATGAAAATTTTCAAAATGATCTTAACGAATTGAATACATTTCAAGAATTCCTCAATATGGAAAATATAATAAAACGTATTGAGACCAGCAGACAATTCAACAAAATGTGTGTATCCAAGAAAACGCAAAAAGGCAGACGCTTTAATCCTTTGATCGATCTGACTGAGTTACAATTCAAACGAAGTTACCGATTTAGTAAAGAAAATATGAAACGTTTGTTGGAGATGCTTAAGGATGATTTGGAAATCGAACAACAGAGTGGCGAGAAAAAAGAAAGGAAAAATCAGGTGCCAATCGAAAATCAAATAATGGCGGCCATACGTTACTGGGGCGGAACAGAGGTAAGCGGTATGGAATAGTTATACAACTATTTAAAATATATTGTGCATATAAGTGTACAATATTTAAAAGCACTGTATCCTGTCAAGCAACCGGTTGTTAGTCTGATAAAACAGAATTCCTCCTAAAATTTCCGTCAAAATAAGAAGAATTTGCTGCGATTTGCTAGGTAGAAATTATTTCCTTATTTTTTGCTTTTGTTAAGATCCATACACCGGAATTATTTATGTACTTATTAACTTAAGTGGGCAATATAACTCTTTAGTCAGGATTACAGCCTAGCTTCGTGCACCACCTATGTTGTCAATTTTATCTATGAGTGGCTATCCAGAATTTTTGCCAGAAGACTGCTCAGAGGGCGACGGAAGAAATATTTCCTTTTTTTCGTTATGTTTTAGACCGGGGTTGAATCACGGGCTTCAGTCTTATTGACCGATAATAGACGGAGCAATCTAAACAATGCATCCTTAGTGCATCTTTGGCAAACGTTTGTCTACATACCAATATTATGGTTAAAGTGCCTGTTTCGTGCGCTATTAATGTCGGTGGTCTCTTGAGAAGATGGGGAAGATGGTGTTAAGCATAAGAGAATACCCTCTGCTTAATTCTTGCTCTTATTATAACCTTGTTATTACTACAATCATATTATAACCAAAAATCAAAACCTTTTTTGCATTTTCATTTTAGCATCCTGAAATTACTGCACGCATACATGGTGTTTCATTTCGTACTTTATTGAAGATCAGCAAACGTGTAGCTGAGGCCCTTTCATTTAAAGCCTCACGTTACATACGTATGCCCTGCCTATTGCTTGAAAAGGAAAAAGTTACAAAATCATTTTACGATTTGGCTCATATGCCTCAAGTTATTGGAGCTGTAACACATACAAAAGTGAAATGCCGGAGATCTAATAGCCATGGTACACTGCCTAAGACTGATGATATACTACATGTGCAAATAGTTACCGATGCTGACCTTAAAATACGTGATCTAGATTGTCGTTTTCAAACGGTTGGTAGTACTCCTTCCTCTGGAGATATATTTTCACAATCACGTATAAAAGAACGCTTCGAACAGAATGAATTTCGTGGTCGTCTTCTGCTGGGTGATAGTTCTTTAAGATGCTCTTCATATCTCTATACGCCGGTAACACGGGCCATCACCTTAGCCGAACAGGCTTTTAATAATGCACAACGCTTGACTTATGAACCAGCACGTTTATGTCTTAAATTATGGCATCAGCGTTTCTCTATATTGGATAACGAATTGTATGGCTCGTATAATACCAGTCGTAATGTTATAGTGGCTTTGGTTTTATTGCACAATATGGCGATCGAATGGAGGGATACTTCTTTATGTAAGTTAGTTGATTTAAAATAAATGAAAGAATTTATTAATAAAAATAAATATTTTTACATTTTTTAGTGGATTGTAACAAGTTAAAAAGTTACAATCATCCAACTTTAACAGAAACATCGAAATATTGTGATGAACGAGGCCGCACGGAATTTATTAAAAATCATTTTAATTCTGCAATGCATTAAATAAATAAAAAGAGTTAAAATATAAATTAAAAACATCATGACATATACATTACAAATCCGTAAGCAGTGTTAACAATTTTTAAAGGTACACTTTCAATGCAGCATTAAAATTTTTTAATGATTTTTATAATTTCAATAGTTTTAATAGATCAAATAATACTCTACATATACAAAATGAAATAAAAGGAAACAAGTTTCAATAAGCAAGTCTCATTTAATAACATTTAAACAAAGCAAAAAGTTACATTCTCAAGCAAATGGTGAAAATCTAACGATATTTATTCAAGTTTCAAGTTTTTTAATCTTGAAGGTAAGATTAAATATGATATTTTTTATCAATTAATTATTATTACAGTATGTATATGTATATACATATATGTAATTGAATCATTGTGGAAACAACTTTTATAAGGAATTGTTTTCAGTTTACAAGTTTAGCTCGAGGTATGCGAAAAGTTTTAACGAAATTAATAATTTTGCTTTGATGTGAAGATTAATCTCCGCTTCATACACGAGAGTTGCATTCTATTCTCGTTCGTATAGCTTGTGTTGGGAACAATTACAGGAATTTTAGCTTTGTGTGTTGTTGCATTCTGACATCACCTCAACGTTAGTCGTTGCTTTCATTTCAATTTTTGTTCATGGAGTACAGTTTTCTGTACTTGAGACATATGTACATTAGGCTGTCCCGTCCTTGAATGACAAAAATAGTTTTTTGAGTTACACTTTCGCAAGAGGTATCGAAATTTGCGTAATTTTACACAGATTTCGTTTTTCATGAAAACGTTTTTACAAATCTAAACCCTATGCTTAAAATAAAAATAAAAAAAAAACGAGATACAAATTTATTTTATTAATATGTTTTATACTTGCAATTAATGTACAAGAAAATAAAACATAATAAACGACCAAAACTTAAGATTTAAACATATTTTTGACCAATATTTGGCATTTCTGCTCGTGATTTCAACCTGGTTTTAATAAGGCCATCTCTAGAAGCAGCGTTAGTTACACATTGAGAGGCTTCTGTTACCAGTTTAACACATCTTTCGACAGCTCGTGTGTGACAAGGAAAGTCATCAATTTCCAAGCTCTTATCTTTCGCCATGATTTGAAGGTCCTCATTGGAAATATGCCGAAGGACCAGCGGTGCTGTAACCCTACACTCGTGTCATATAATAACTTCGGTGTAATCTCCAGCAGAGAAGTTAATTTTTGGTGGTTTAAATATTCTGTATTTAGTGCTACTTTCAGCTTCTCTAGCTTTGATTATTATTTTCAATGCCAGCTCTCGAATATGGTCTCCGGGTGAGCAAAAGAAGCATTTCTTTCGATAACAGAATCCACAACTCATCTGATATTTTCGGTTAAAAAACGAGAGTACATAATCAGATGAAAAATATGATTGGCTCCTTCTTTAAAAGACGGTTTTTGTTTGATTAGAAACCAAATCGGAGCGTTTACTTTTACAACGTAATTGACAAGCAGTTGCAAATTTTCTAATGCATTAAGGGTACTTACGTAAATTCTGAGTAGACGATTAGCAAAGGTCAGCCATCTCGAGTGCTCAATTTTTCCAGGTTTACGGTTTGCCAGCTCAGGACTACAATAACCAGTTTGTACTTAGTTGATCGACTACATTTGTCGGCAATTTTTTTTTATAAAAAATTCGTTATAAACGGTGTACGTTAGAAACGAACTCCACTGTGTCTAGCAAATTCGTAGTCGCCAGTAAAGTGTTGTTGTTATACATAGTCGTGGCATATTTAGTTTAGGTGTCGAAATTAAGGATAGCGAAATATAATCATGAAAATAACTACTTTTCAAAACTTTTGGTAGATTGGTAGAACCCTGAAGATATATGTAGTTTAATTTTATTTTTAAAATCAGTTTGGTAATCTACGATCAATTACGCAAATTTTAGGAGGTCTTGCGTTAGGGAAATCTAAAAAAAATTTTCGGGACACCCTAATGTACATACATAATTGGTCATTATAACCCTTCAGTCAGGATTACGACCTAGTTTCTCATACCACTTATGTTGTGTGTGTTAATATTATACATGAGTGGTGAGACCTACAGTTTAAAGTCGACTACAAACGACAGATTTTTGAGAAACTTTCATGGCAATTTTGTTTACTCTCAGAGTTTTTGCCAGATATCTGCTGAGAGAAAGTCGCCGAAGAAATACTTTTTGTATTTTGTTTTGATATCTGGTCTGGGGGTCGAACCCTAGCTTTACGTCTAATAAGCCAACACACTACCTACTAGACTATGGCGACTTCTTAATACATATTAGATAATACATATTAGAGTCTAAAACTCACAGCCCTTATAATAATTCCCGTGCAAACAGCATACATTTCTTGCCACCCCAATGATGCTTATTTAGAGTGGCAGGAGTAGTATGGTGGTTGAACAGTGCTGGAGTCGAAGCAGAAATTTAAATTTATGCCGTTTTTTTATGTATTAAAAGAAAACTTATGGTGCTATTTTTAATTTAAACGTTTGAAATAGGCCAACATTGTTTTTTCTGTTTGCGTTTTCAGCATGAACAATATCTTCATCATCATCATCGCCAGCATTACGAACGGCATTATAACGGCTGCAGTAGACAACCAACGTCATCTCTGGCACCACCTTGTTATCTACATCACCATGCTGTTGAAGATGATGATGTGGTATAGCTAATGATGATTAAAAAAATAAAAATTATCGCGGTATATAGAGACCCATTATAGTGCATTAAAATTGCATTTCTTTCACGCACCAAATAAGTTGCAATTATTTTTACTTCGTTGCATTCTCCATACTGTTGTTTAACTCATACATTTATAAGATAATTTAAGATAAACACAGAGAAAACAAAGAAGAAAGAAAATTCTTCATTCATTTACCTACCTACCTGCTGTAACTAATGATTATAAATTAATTAATTAAAGGCATTTAAGATAATTTGTTGCAAAAGGGTTTATTCAACCTGTCTTTTAAGCGGTAGCATGATTTCGTTGTTGTATTAAAAAGAAAAAAAGAAATCATGTTCTTAGGATTTATAGTCTACATTAATTCTTAAATACCCTTACGATAGTAAAAAGTTTTGTTTTAGAAATTCTTCAATGCATCGGGTTTAAAATTTTGCGTATTAATATTTATAGTTGAAGACTTAGTTTAGACAAGGTGTGACGCCTAGCGTACTCACTAGTGTAAGAATATTTTTTTCGCTGTTGCACTCTTAGGCAATGGCTACCCTATACATAGCAATATTAATAGTTACTAAGCTGATACCTTAGCAAGTTCTCAATAAAGCCCAACTGAACCCTTTGAAAATTCTAATGAGTCCAAAAAGAGGGCCTTCGCCCCACATAATTTCTTCTGTATCGCTGGCAATAGTTATGGGGAAGTCGAAATTTCTTCTCATGCGCTGCTTTTAGGCAAATATCAGTAATCATGTTAACTATCAAGATAGATGGTTTCTATGAATATTAGTTTCCAGGAATATTATTAGTACGTACGTCCATAATTCATCATTACAATCCTTCAGTTAGGATTACAACTCAGCTTCTTACACTACTTCTGTTCTGTGTGTTAATTTTATAAATTAGTGGCGGGACCGACAGTTTAAAGTCTACTTCACCCGATACATTTTTGAAAAACTTATTTCATGGCAGTTCTATTTACGCCTAGAGTTTTTTCCAGAAGGTTAGGTTAGGTTAGGTTAGGTTAGAGGACGTATACTTGTCTCAATCGACCCGGAGGTCGAATTGACCCATTGTACAACGTCTTAGTTTCTCACACCACTTATGTTGTGTGTGTTAATTTTTATACATGAGTGGTGGGTACAGTTTAAAGTGGACTCCGAGCGACAGATTTTTGAGAAACTTTTTCATGGCAATTTTATTTACTCTCAGAGTTTTTGTCAGAGATCTGCTGAGAGGAAGTCGCCGAAGAAATACTTTTTGTATTTTGTCTTGATGTCTGGCCTTGGGCTCGAACCCTAGCTTTTCGTCTAATAAGCCAACACACTACCTACTACACTACGGCGACTTTTTTTCAGGAACTTGCTGAGAAAAATTCGCCGATGAAATATTTGTTCATATATCGTTTTGTTGGAAATGTTTGTCAACACACATATAATTAATGCTGATGATTTTTTTGTGATCATAGTGTAGTCAAAATTAGCGTGTTTTATGAGCTATGGAGCATATCTTTATTAGCCCCTCTACGATCATATAACATTCAATTCTTCTAATACCAAGCAGGGAACAATATACAACGTTTTCTCAGTAAAATTTATGATGCACAGGTTTTCTGAGCAGAAGGAGTGTTGTGTAGACTCTCAAGTTGGATGTTTGCGCGTTCATGCAATTAGAGAGGAAACAATTTTATATTCGAGCTCAATACGTTTACTTTAAAAGCAAAGAGGAACTCCGGATGCATGTTAATCACCGCAAATTTGTCACTCATCTTGCAAGTGTCTTTTCGAAGTCTTCGATCGATCCATTGTTTTTGAATAGTGAAATTGGCTGAGTTCGTCTATTTGCATATTACTAATTCTATGTATGTATGTAAGTTTTAGTGTCGCTAGTTGTTATTTGGTCCTGGATTCTTTAGGCAATTATTTGGCTACTGAGAGTTGGTTTTCTAATTTACGTTTTAGATGTGGTCGTTGTTATTATTCCTTTTAACAAAGCGTAGTCCATTTCCCAAAAAGATACTTGTGGATATATATAATGAGCCTGGTTTTAAGAACTCTGAAGCGATTCCATTGATGTTTGTTGCCTTGTTGTATTTGAGCCTACAACCTCAACCATAGTTGGACAAGTTATTATCGTATTCATTCCATTTGTAGAGCGTTTTAAGTTCTATATTAAGAACGTTAACTGTAGTTATCCCTTCTATTTATCAAAGTGGTTGCCTCGATTTGGAAATAAACGTTGAAATATCAAATAATTCACGATAAATTTGCTTTTCATAAATTTTCTTTCTTTACGATATATACACCGTCCCTATTTTAAAGTCATACGTATAATTTTTATTATCAATTTGTGGGTTGCATTCAGTTTACAATAATTTTCATTGTTGCAAATTTATTTTAGCTTCGTTTTCGAAAACTGTTATGAAGATGCATGCAACCATTTAATAGAAAAAGAAAAAAAAGAGAAAAAATATTCAACTTCAAGTCATTTTTGTACCACAAATTAAACAACCGTAGAGAAATTATCATCAGAGGCATTCATCTGGAAGAGTGATCTGCTTGCAACAACCAACTACAAGTAGTCTGCAACAATAACTGTAGCAACAGCAGCAGCATAATGATGAATAAAAAAAAAAACAGAATCTGTATCAAGTGGTTGTCGTTGTTTTAGTTGTTTATTTAAAGCATAGTATTTATCTCCCCCTTTCGCTCTCTGCCTCTCTCTCTCTCTCTTACCGCCCCTTGCACAATTTACCATTTTCCATGCAACATGAACAATAAAATATTTAAATAAAGCCACTTTTAAGCACGAAAAGGATTAAAATAAATATAAAAAACTACATGCATACATGCATACGTACATACACATACGTACACATAAAATATTAAAATAAAAATAAACTAAAAAATAAATTGTATAAATATTGTAAGTACAAGTACATTCCCTTTTTCAGCAAGAAAAAAAATACTTGAAAGCCTTCTTTATATACGAGGAATACGCGATAATAAAAACACACAGATTTCATAAAAAAGAAAAAGAAAAACTACGAATTTTTCCACTTTTATCCTCATTTCCGTGTATTTTATTATGAACCCATTTACAAGAGATTTAAATGAAATTAAATTCATTTAAGCAACAAACAAATAAAATAATGGGGTTTATACCTTGCTTTAGCTGAGAACTGCAAGAGGGTTTTGGAAACTTAAAAAAATATTTGTAGGAAAGAATGTAAAAAATTGTGATCATAGGAAATGTCTTTACATGCCTTCTTGTTTAGAAAATCCTTTTACGAACGTTTTTATATTTTTTTGTAGTCATACATACATAATTGGCCTTTACAACCCTTCAGTCAGGATTACTACGGCCTAGCTCCTCACACCACTCATGCTGTGTGCGTTAATTTTATACGCGAATGGCGGGACCTACAGTTTAACGTCGACTCCGAACGACAGATTTTTGGGAAACTTTTTCATGGCAGGTTTATTTACTCTCAGAGTTTTTGCCAGAAATCTTCTGAGAGGAAGTCGCCGAAGAAATATTTTTTTTTCATATTTCGTTTTGACGTCTGACCTGGGATACGAACCAGGGCTTTACGTCTAATAAGCCAACACAGTAGGTGCGGAGACCACAAAAAAGAAGTCGCCGTAGTCTAGTAGGTAGTGTATTGGCTTATCAGCCATGAAGCCACGATTCATATCCCAGGCTAGGCATCTCCAACAAAAAGAGATATGCAGAAAATAGTTCTGGCAAAAACTCTGAGAGTAAATAAAATTGCTATGAAAGGTTTCTCAAAAATCTGTCGTTCGGAGTTGACTTTAAACTGTAGATCTCGCCACTCGTATGTAAAATTAACACGACATAACTGGTGTGAGAAGCTAGATTGCAATCCTGGCTGAAGGGCTATAATGACCAACTATGACTGCTTTTTCGGAATTCCCGCTCATTGGTAATAATTTTTCTCTATTGTAATGCATCGCAAGAAACCATTGATGCCATATCAATTTACCACAATGTTCAACGATGTTTTTAGTACATCGATTGATTTTTGTACTAAAATTGGAGGTAAATATCAGAATGGCTGCCTTCCAAAATGTATCAATACAAAGTTTGTATGCAGTTCTACTACTGTATATAAACTATGTAAATACGCAAAGTAACCAAACAATGCATCAACTATAAATTCGATGCCCGATTGCTTTTTGACTGCGTTAAAAATACACATTAACGACGTTTTGAAATAGAATACATTGTATATATTTTGTACAGCGGCATTATGAAACACGATACTTTGTTCAAACACAAAGCAACTAACATTTTGGAAGGCAGCCAATATGCTTATTGTTACATAGAGGTAGTGGAGTGCAGTGACCAGACGATATATTGTACTGCCTTCAACATATGTATATATGGTATCCCCATAACATCTTCCGTAATCCTTCAAGATGCTTTTCAGCATCAGTAAGAATAAGTCCGTGTCTCTGTCCAAGGGGTTGCCTTCTAAGACGCATTAATGTTTTAAAATTCGTAGTACGTGTTTTGGCTTGAATCGATCCCTATTCTAAAACAAGTGTACTTTGAGTCTATAATGCTCAGTAAAATTTCGATAGCCTGATGCATAATTTAAATCATTTCTAATTGTTTTTTCTTTTCCATTACCCCTCTTGAGAACATATGGCTTCCACAGAGCATTTCCATTTTATCCGGTTGGCTGCTGTTATTGTTTCGTCTTCCCATGTAAGAATATGCGTTTCTTTTCGTGTGCCAAGCATTGTTGCCATAAGTTCCGCTTGGTTGTTATTCTGCCTTGTCCCTGTTTCGTTTTAATCTTTTTGTTGTTCCAGCTAAGCAGGTGATTGGACTGCAGTAGCATTTTCTCATTGTAATTCCATAAAAAAAGTTTATATTGTATCAAATTCGTTTGATTTGAGAAGAATGTATATCTTTTCAACCTCCTCGTCCTACTCTGCTCAAAGTTTCTGACCTCATTCGCGGCGTAGAAGCTATCCTCCTTGCAATTGTGTAAACTTTTATTTTTTAGCGACCAGCTAAATGTAGACCCATCTGTATACCATAAATTGGTTCCACAAAAATCATGGAGCTTATTGGTACTGTATAGGGGAAAATTAATGATAGTACTGTTAGCCATTCGACTTGTCAGGAAACGACGAATCCGGATGAATGTCGTATTAGATTACTCTCCCATTTACCTAACCATAGTTTACATAGCTCTGGTTCTCACAACCGTATATAACGGGTGTAAAGTGAACAAAGCTTGTAGCGCCGTTAAAGGACAATTTCCCATTGCCAAGGTCTTCAAGAATGTATTTACAAAACGTTTTGTCATATTGTATATGTGTCGGTTATTTTTGCATTTAGTTTTTTACTACGATGCTTTACTAAAAACATCGATGAGTAATCAATGTTAACCAGTAAAGAAATTATTGGATTGTTTCGATAAATGAGATCAAGTTTTTTAAAACATCGATATGTGGTCCATCACTCTAACCAGCTAACCTGCTATACCTGCTCTCAATTCAGTTTAGCTTATAGTGGAGCTTCTCAAATCTTGTTTGTTGTTTTTAAATATCCCGGCATTTAATCTTAGGCCAAGACCTTTGGAGTAAAAGGCTTCATTTGAATGACTTCGTCTCAGTTGTAAATGTGTAAACATAGTCTAATTATCTGACTATCCGTGCAGCCATGGATTGTTTTTTTCCCCGCCGAGGAGGGGTAAATGTACCTAACCGCACCATAGAGGAAGTCGTCACATCCTCCGTGTGTGGGGCCCTCACCCACTAATTCCCCCCCTCGTCTCCTGTGGACTTGTTTTTGCCCACTACGGTGGTATTACTTCGGAGTGGAGCCGCGAATCGCGTCCGGATTGCGAATCGAAAGTTGAGAAGTCATCTAAGCGTCTCCACTATTCCTTTCGTCTAAATCATCGTCTCGGTTACGCTTGGCACGTGTGACAGTATCACCTATGCCGACATGCTTACTCGTTCTGCAGCCTCAAGATCTCTCTTCTTCCGTCTCAGAATGCGCTCTACGTAATTCACTACCGAGGTCCAATTTTCACTACTCGCAGTCATAACGCCGACAATATTAGCGGCTGTGATCGTTCCAACTATTGACGTCGGTACAGAGCGATAGCTCTGCCGGCGTGCACACTCGAAAACAGTGTGCTCTACGTCATCAATTACCTCCACTTCCTCGTAAAGACAGTAAGGGGAGGCGGCCTTGTCCATTATGTGCAGATATTTTCTAAAATATCCGTGACCCGATAGCATCTGTGTAACGTAGTAGTTTACCTCTCCAAATTTCCGACTAATCCATGACCTTATGTCCGGAGTAAGTCTCGCCGTCCATCTTCCTCTATCCTTTTCATGTTGTGAACATGATGTCGAAGAAGAATGAATGAATGAATGGTGCAAAAACTGACTTTCTTCATCTGACCCCCTTACTTACATATCATAATTGGTCATTACAACCCTCCAGTCAGGATTGCGCCCTAGTTTCTCACACCACTTATGTTGTGTGTGTTAATTTTATACATGAGTGGTGGAACCTACTGTTTAAAGTTGACTCCGAACGACAGATTTTTGAGAAACATTTCATGGCAATTTTATTTACTCTCAGAGTTTTTGCCAGAAATACTTTTTGTATTTTGTTTTGATGTCTGGCCTAGGGCTCGAACCCTGGCTTTACATCTAATAAGCCAACACACTACCTACTAGACTACCTACTTACTCGTTACACAATCAATAGCGGATCGAAAAGTGAATATGAGTTTGACATATATATGTACCTAAGCTAGGGACTCAATGTTTAATTTCGGGCTTCCTAGTATTAGCGTATATCTTACTCCAGATTCATTAGATTTTTTGACAAATGTCTCATGTCCTCTTATGGCACAGAACACTCTGTCTTTAGAGCACTTTTCTGTCGCTTATGAAGCAGGCAATTTAAAATCGAATGTTCTTATACGATATAACCTTCTAAAGTAAATTTTTCTTAATCCGAATACCACTCAGTGCTTGAGCGGGGATCATCCTGATCCTGAGGGAGTTTATTCAAAAAAATTTTTAAATATTTTTTTTTAAATTTACTTTTTAAATTTAATATTTAGTCAAAAACATTTTTACTTTTTATTCCTAACGCCATACTATGTGGCATTTTGCCTGAAAACCTGGCCAAAATTAATAGAAGTGTTTTATGAGTTAATGGCTGGAATTTTTTGATAGTGTTAGTGTTAATTAGGCCCAAGGATGAACCCAACTGATTTTGGTTCAATTCGGTCCGTGATTTCGCCTAGCCCCCATACAAATCACCCCGAAATTGCACTTATTTACACATAATTATGGTAATTATGCAACAATCATGATAAAATTTAGCATGGATCAGTCCTGTGTACTAAGAAATCATGGTGTAAAGTTTGGTGAAAATCGGATCACATTTTGTATTTTGTCAATCTAAATCATATTACCAAATTTTGTTATGGTCGGTCCATAATTACCCTTTGTTCTAAAATAGGGCCCCTTAAGAAAATATGTTTAGCAATTATAATTGGCTTAAAAATTTTATTACCTCGATGAAATTCAACATGAACATGTTTAATATGAATGTGAATCATTTATGATCATATTTTATTATGATCGGATCATAAGTGCCCCTAGGTACCACATACCATACATCTCATATTGTTATAATAGTCGATATACATATGTAATTAAGTTTTTGAACCTCTATGATAATTAATATTTATTTATAATATTTATTTTACATTATTTAATACTTAACTTAAAAAATTACTTAAAAACTGAAACTAACTACAATCGTTAAAATCGTTATCATTTTCATCATCTATGTCAGGAAGGAGTAATTTAATAGTATCTGATGAAAATGCTTTTCTATTCCTTCGCGATTTTTGTGTACTGCAGCTTATAAAAGGGCCACTGCTTAAAAGTCACCTATTCAGGACATCTCGATTGGTATCGCTTCTACTGAATTTCCTCGCATAATTCGTACGCCATATGGCTTTATTGCCTATGGCTTTATTGCCTATGGCTTTATTACACTGCGTCTAATTTTTTAATTTTTCAAAAAAAGTAAAATTTTCAAAAAATCGCTAAATATAATTGCGTAAATTTGCGCAAACTTTTTTTTTTGTTCCTGAATGTAGCGAGTTCCTATTTTCTTGTGGTATATAACATTAAACTACTAAAAACTACATTCACCTTTAAAATCCTTATCTTTTTTTGGGGAGGGCAAAATATGTGAAATTTTTATTATTTTTAAATTTTGAACGAATAATTTTAACATTAATATAAGAGATATACACATATATATATATAAAAAACTGAAAGTAGCAGTTGCTCATACCTTTCAAATAAAAACAAATCAATATAAAATCTCTATTCGTTTAGCCACAAAAAAATACCATATAAACCTATTAAAATTTCAAAAACCCCAAAAACGCATTTAATTTTCTTCACTTTCCTGACTTTGACATCGTCTCAAATCTACAAATCTCAACTTAAAGTCGTGAAAATGTCTATCGAACTGCATACTCAGTTTCTTAAATTTCTGTAAATTCATTTTTGCCTTTTTGGCCAGCTTTTCAGGGTAAATGCCACATAGTGCGCCATTTCATATTTATGTACACTCACTTTTTCTGCACACTGTGTTTTGTGTATTTAAACTTATTCTACAGCACATACTCGAATTTGTTAAATTCAGTTCCTTTTTCCGTATTAGGTTTTCGGTCTGGTATTTTGATGATTCTTAGTGTTTTTCCCATTTGGTTGTTCTGGCACCTTTTTCTGATGTTACTGAGGCAAGGAGTGTGATATTGTTAAATCTATTATTGCTGCTGCTGTTGTTCTTGTTGTTGTTGTTATTAAAGTAGTTTTGCTTTAGTATTACAAACATTTTTCTTAATTGTGAAAATCAAAAAGTTTATTTTTTTTAAATCCTGACGTACAATGTTTTATATGTTCATTTAAAGTTGTTGTTGGAAAGCATAAAATAATTGTTAGAATGTAATTGTGTTGTTGAACAATGGCCAGAAAACAAGAAAAACTTTGAAGCAGCTGCCTTCTTTTTTTTCCTCATTGTTTTTATTTTTTTTATATTGCAATGGGGATAGTTTTGAATTTGTTTAAGTTTTTTTTTTCGTTTTCGTTTTCGTTTTTTATTTTTTTTTTGTTGAAACTGTAATGAAATTTAAAATATATTTTGCAATCTAAACAATTTAATACTGCCATTTATACATACATACATAGTAAATATTTTAAAAGTTTTAGTTGCAATATTTTCGAAAAAAAGGAATAAAAAAGTTAAAGATTTACAAAACAGAACTTTATTACGAACAGCAGTTTGAATGCTTTTTTTTATACGACTAGCATTCATCCAAATGTTTGTTGCATTCTACTCAAACAGAGCAATGTATTGGAATAAAATCAAGGAGGGGACGGGAATCAAGTGTTTCTGGTCATCAGATTTCAATCTGTTCGTAAGGGACAGAAATCTAATAACTCCAGCTGCCGACGGCTCCATCTTTAACTGTTCCCTGGACTACATCAGTACACTTTACGAGTTTGGTAAATCTTTCCCAAAGAGACTTAAGAACAAGTGTTAACGGAGTAACCTAGAGACTACATACTCTTTTAAAAGAGATAGCATTCTGTGGTATACGGATAGTCGAGAATAGACATTGGGACAGGAGCGGTAGTGTTTGGTTCCAGAATGAAGTATGTATTTCGATTCAATATGGAAATTTCCAAGTATCTTCCAAGCGGAAGTTTATGCCAACGGAATAAATTCTTAATTTAACTTGGACAGAAAGTACGTATACTGTCTGAGAGTTAGGTCGCCATCCGAGCATTCTGCTTTTATAAGCTTAACTCGAAAATAGTATAGGGCTGCCTGTGATATCTGAATCAGTTAGCTAGAAGACAATGGGGTACCCTCTGCTGGACCCTAGATCATATCAGAATTCACGGCAATGAGCAGACAGATGAGCTTCTTAAGAAATGAGCTTCAACACCGCTGACGGGACCTGGTCCTATTTTTAAAGTGTAAAGAAATGCTTGGAAGGTTATACTCAATGAAAGCAAATATACACGGAGGGGACGACTCTTCTTCATCTAAATGGGCTGGATGCAATGTTAACTTTTGTTAGATTATTGTCTAAAAGTAAAATTAGATTTGTTTGAAATAAATAGGGTTTCACCATTTTATCTACACTACATTTGTGGTCATAATAGATAGTAACTGCCATAAAAAACCTTACCTCAATTCTTTAAAAGCTCACAAGTCGCTCGTACCTTGCGGATTAAAACATGGTCACCCTAACTCAATTACTTGTTTGTAATTTTGTTGTGTTGGAAATTTTATTTACTTACTTTACTTAATTGGCCATTAATAACCCGATTAACGGATTTCGGCCTGCCGCAACACATCCTTCCAGGCGCCTCTGCTTCTTGCGCGTCTACGCCAGTTGGTTACATCAATCGATGACAGGGCTTGCTGGATTTGGTCCTTCCAACGCATACAAGGTCGTCCTCTTCGCCGACTTCCGCAGATCCCCGCATTAAATACCCGTCGCCGTCGGCGGAGCATTTTCCTACATTCGAGCGACATGGCCGAACCAGCGCAGCCGCTGGATATTAATACGCTGCACAACGTCTATTTTTTATTAGCCAGGATATATTTCATAATCTAACACAATTCAAAAATTCATTACCGTATAGAAACGTAGTTCACAACATGCATAGCATTCACGCTCTCGACTTCTTCTGGCCAGACTGTGCTAATGTCGGTTCTGACTTTGTGTGATGAACAACAGCATCAAAAGGCAATTGTAAGTTATTATTGTTGGCATAATAGTCGGATCATATTACCAATTATCGCTCCACAGAAGGAACATTAATCCTTCTTCAGGATTTTTTAAGTTGATCAACACTTTACTCCTGTTAGGATCATATTGCCAATTATCACTCCACAGAAGGAGCGGTAATCCTTCTTCAGGATTTCACCGATCTACTTTGCAATGTTAATTCAAAAAAATTTAATTCAGTGATTCAGAAATCATATGCATGCCTTGTGCACTATGATTGCCTACAGACTTACGTTGGCGGTCGAAGTCTTCGTAGTCTAGTAGGTAGTGTGTTGGCTTATTAGACGTAAAGCCAGGGTTCGAGCCCCAGGTCAGACATCATGATAAAATACAAAAAGTATTTCTCTCAGCAGTTTTCTGGCAAAAACTCTGAGAGTAAATAAAATTGTCATGAAAAAGTTTCTCAAAAAATCTATCGTTCGGAGTCGACTTTAAACTGTAGGTCCCACCACTCATGTATAAAATTAACACACACAACATAAGTGGTGTGAGAAACTAGGATGTTGTACAATGGGTCAATTCGACCACCGGGTACTGTACTTATCTTAATTGACAAGTACACGTCCTCTGACCTAGCCTAACCTAACCTACGTTGGTGGTCGGTCTCGGTTAAAGCATGGTTACCTTACTGCAAATCAGTCCAACAGTTTAATAAATCTAGAGTCTGAGATATGGACAGTGGAAAATAAAGTGATCTATCCTCTCTTTTTTAAAAGTGTACATAATAAACCAACGAATTGTGCGTACCTATTATGTAGCCTAGCGCTCTCTCGCTTTTCTTCTACGATTCAGGAAATTTTCACATCAAAATTCCAAAAATGGCGTGTCAGTGTATCGAAGGGTATCACGTACATAGTTTGGTGTGACTGGCATACAAATATGTATGTACACTCAGCCACAAAAGTATACATACGGTTAACAAATTTCATTGGTTCAAGATTCGTTCAAAAATTTCTGAAATTTGTTAACCGTATGTATACTTTTGTGGCCCTGTGTATATGCCATAGAGCATTATAAAAATTTCTGTACAATCCTCGTGTTATGATTCATGTTGGTTCAGTTCGCATATTTTAATTTGGAAACTAACATATGCGAAGTTTGTTTTTTCTTTAAGACAATTTAAATTGAATTCATTTAGAAATACAGGGTAAATTTCAATACCCTCTCTTTCCCTCGATTCAATTTTTTGTTTATTGTTATTAGTATTGTTGTAGTAGTTTCCAAAATTTCTTGTACTTCTAAGATTTCAATATGTTACACTTAAAAACAAGAACAAGAATAGGAAGATGTAGAAAATGCTTAAGAAAACAAAAAAAAAAAAAAAACAGAAGTCAAAAAACAAAATGAATAAATAAATGAAGAAACGTACCGAACGACCGAAGGTACTATGAAAACAAAAAAACAAAAAGAAAGCACAAAATTAAAACATAAAAACATGATTTAAACAATTTTGTGAAACCATAAAAAATATTAATACACTCGAGAAAAGAATGCCAGTTAAACCAAGAGTAATTTAAATTAATTCACTATAGTTTTCGAAAGCCGCCGTAGTCTAGTAGATACTGTTTTGGCTTATTAGATGTAAGGCCGTGGTTCAAACCCCAGGTCAGGCATCTCCAAGGAAATATGGAAAAACGTTTCTTCGGTGGCTTCCTCTCAGCAGACTTCTGGCAAAAACTCTGAGAGAAAAATAAAATTACCATGAAAAAGTTTCTGAAAAATCCGTCTTTCGTAATCGACTTTAAACTGTAGGTCCTTCCTTCACTCATGTATAACATTAACACACACAACGTAAGTGATGTGAGAAGCTAGGTTGTAATCCTGACTAAAGAAAGTATGTATGTATGTAACAACCTGATAAATTCCACACAATATGATTAGCGTAAGGTGTGTTCCACTGGTTGGCAGTCAGTCCATTTATTGGTTTGATCAATTCGAGGCTGAGGCTCTAAAATGGCGAAAACATTTGCCGGAGTCTGGTATGGTTAAATTTTAACAGAAACCTTATGATTTTGATGTCAATACTGACGTCTCTCGCTTTTAATCGGCCTTTTGTAGGCATAGCTGCCAGATAAATGAGGCACGAAATCGTCAAATATTTGAGAAAAAGTCGTCAAAATCGTCAAAGACGTTTATTGAAATCGTAAAAAAATCATCAGAAAAAAAGAAATAAATAAATTAAAAGTTTTTAAAAACCAAAATTATTTCTATTGCAGTAAAACATATAAAGTCAATGTATGTACATATCTGAGTTCAAAAATAAAAAATTTAAAATTTTTTTTAGAAATTAGAAGCTAGCGTCCCTTATCTTCATTTATAAAATTTTTTTTCCAGAAATGGAGAAATTTTACATCATTTTCAGGAAAAAATTGTTTAAGGTTTAAACAATCAGCAGCAATAATATTGCATCATCTATATCTATGGGCGGTGCAAATTTTAGGGTGTCAGGAGCTTTTGACATGCTGAGCATGAAAATTCAGTGTAATGTTGGCTGGAACCGACACATTATTCTGTTCCTTCTTAAGATCTTATCATCTGATCTTACTACTCCATTTATAACCGACCGAGAATGGAATACAACTCTCATATATGGGTCGGTGCGTCGACGTTCGTGTACAGGAGAGGCCATAGTAGCTCGTTAATGACGGTAGTGTATCCAACTCCATTAAATCATTAAAGCATCGTTGCAATATGGTTTGTGTTTCACTGTTCTATCGCTACTATAAAAGGATTTTGCTCGAACGAAATAATGGGAATTTTTTCCGAAAATCATATATTCCTACGTAACGCTCTCTTTCTCGGCCAGCACCGTATGTGACCGATTGGCCAGTGGATCGCATTACAGAAAAATACGTTTTTTAGTCGGATTATTCGTATGTGGAACTCAATTCCTTCAGAGGTTTTTCCTGTTACTTATGGTATAAAAATATACAAGTCTAGTGGCCATAAACATTGTTCTTTCTTTCCTTCTTCGCATAACATATTTTCATAGTTCCAAACATAATGCCATCCATCCCCTGTGTGTCGTACGAAAAAAAAATAACTGCGTTTCCGATGGTAATATTATTATTACTCGAAATTTTTAAAATTGCAACGACAAGTGATAAATTATTCTCAACTACGAGGTTATTTAGGAGTTGTAATTTTTTGGCTTTTAAGGGGTTAAAAACGACTAAAATACAGAAAATCATCACAGGCATTCGAAAGTAACTTAAAAACATAACAATTTACTCCCTGTTTTCACTAACACAAATTTCCAATAGTAACAATTGCAGAATAAATACAAAGCTTAAAGTGGCTTTTAATGTAAAGGGTGTTTTTATAGAGGTATAGAACTTTAAGTTCCAATAAAACAACGATGGATTATTCGATTGACATGAATTTTATTTATCCGAAAGATAATCTTGTGGCATTACATTTTAAATATGATTTCTGGCATATGACCGCCACGGCTGGCGCGGATGTAGTCCAATCTGGACGTCCAATTTTCGATGACTTTTTCCAACATTTGTGGCCGTATATCGGCAATAATACGGCGAATGTTGTCTTCCAAGTGGTCAAGCGTTTGTGGCTTTACCGCATAGACCAATGACTTTACATAGCCCCACAGAAAGTAGTCTAGCGGTGTTAAATTACAAGATCTTGGAGGCCAATTCACAGGTCCAAAACGTGAAATTAGGCGGTCACCAAACGTGTCTTTCAATAAATCTATTGTGGCACGAGCTGTGTGACATGTGGCGCCGTCTTGTTGAAACCACATCTCCTGGACATCATGGTTATTCCATTCAGGAATGAAAAATTTAGTAATCATGGCTCTATACCGATCACCATTGACTGTAACGTTCTGGCCACCATCGTTTTTGAAAAAGTACGGACCAATGATTCCACCAGCCCATAAAGCGCACCAAACAGTCAGTTTTTCTGGATGTAACGGTGTTTCCACATACACTTGAGGATTACCTTCACTCCAAATGCGGCAGTTTTGTTTGTTGAAGTAGCCATTCAACCAGAAGTCTGATGGACGATTTTGTCGACGATAAAATGGACGTAGTGCGCGATACGTTTTCCGCACAGAACCATTATTTTCGAAATAAAATTGCACTATTTGCAAGCGTTGTTCAGGCGTGAGTCTATTCATGATGAATTGCCAAACCAAACTGCGAATAAATCACTTGACAGCTGTTAAATCGGTCGCCATCTTGAAAAGTAATGCCAACTTAAAGTTCTATACCTCTATAAAAAACACCCTTACTAAAGTAAAGAAATTGACGGAAATTTTTAATTTCTAAAAATCGTCAAAATAAGGGCATAAATCGTCATATCGTCAATATGATATTTTGGAGGTCAAAATCGTCAAAATGACGATAATCGTCAAATCTGGCAGTTATGACTGTAGGTTCCTCCACTCATATATAAAATTAACATACAACACATAAGTGGTGCGGGAAGCTAGGTCGTAATTCCTGATTGAAGGGTTGTAATGACCAATTACGTACGTTACGTGCATATAAATTTACAACTTCCTGCCCTCATTTAAACATAATGAAGAAATGCTATCGGCTGAAGGCTTCCTCTTTCAGCGAAATCCTGACGATCGAATGAGTATCTACAAAAGAGAAAATATTGTATAGCCCGTGATGTCATGACAATCTGATGAGTAGTGTATTATCATACTAGAGAAGAGAGATGATTAAAAGAAAATTTAATAAATCTAGCAGGAACTTAGAGGAACTCAGAGAAAATTTAAATTATCCTGTTGTTTGTACTTTAATTTTCTGAGTGTATTTATATTCTAATGTTCCTTACATTGGCCCAAAAATCCAAAAATAAGACTCTTCACAAACTGACACACACACTGCCACTTAGACTTAATGGCAAATTTTTAAAACCAATGTTTATATATCCTGGCACATCAACACCAACAGTTCTGGCCCAGACTTTGCATAAATTGTGTATTGTTTGGTAAAGGAAAACATGAATCGATAAATATTTTCTGTATGTTCTCCTTTTTTTAATTTCTTTATGCTTTTTATTCCTCTTTTCTCTTCTTCTGGTAACAGACACACAAATTTATAAATCAGTTTCTTTTTTCTCTCGAATAATTTACATTTGTTAACAAAATACCAACAACAAATACCAACAAGAGCCATTGTCATCTATTCAATATTTGGATTTAGACGTACATACACATACATACATATGCAGTACTCTCAGAGGACAACAGTATTGGGGATATGCATACATATGTACATAGAAATAATATGATTTAAAAAACAGGATCACGTTTTTAAAGAAGAGAAAAGAATAAATAAAATGTGAAGTACAACGACAATAACGTGTGGGTCCATCCTACTATAAAGAACTACAACGACAACATCAATACAACCAAAAAAATTTTTTTTATGGCAAAACACTATAAATCACAGTCACAACTGAATGCCAATAGAAATTTCACACAATTGCCTTTATTGTGTCAGTTGGGATGAGCATAACCCAAATGATCTTTTCGTTAGTAATTCGTTAAAGAGCAAAGAAAAATAAATTTATTGAAATTAACGTAGTTTTAATCTGTTAAAGATCGTTGGAATATTTATTACCAAATAAAATGGAGTGTAATGCAGGCTTTTGACTTTTACGCAAATCCTCTTAGAAAGATAGCTGAATGGAAGCTTGATCACCTTGTGACCTTGTAATGAACACTGTGACGTGCAGTTTTCCAAATTAAATTATTCAAAATTAAATTAAATTTTTCAAATATGTGCCACCCTAGCTAGAATTTTATAAACAAATAATTGGAAAAATCGTTTGATCTTCACAATTTATTTTCAACAAAAAGAATTATTCCCCACAAATAGTAAGAGCTGGCAATCATTGCGCCTGGTTTGAACTGTAAGGTGAATGGATAAGAATCCCCCAATCAAGCTTCTAAACATAGAGCGAGTCACCATCATCTTTGAAACAAAACACTTCAATTCCAGTCAATTCCACCAAACACACTGAACAACTTTTTTGAACCATTAATCCTGGATTAGCTATCGTGAGATCTATATTTCATGATTTTGAGATCAACCATATCTTATAGCACAATTGATCTTCCAGAGTGCAACGCAACTTTCTCACCAATATTATTGAAAAATTGTTCGTGATTGATTGTTAAAATGCCGTAAATTTTAATAACATTTCGAGCATTCTGTCACATGATGTTCAGATTACTACTTTATGTATGGATTCGGTGCTTTAAATTCTTCGTGAGATTTCATACAGCATAACTTATTGCTATTAGCTGGAGGCGTTACTAGACGTAATTATACGATTTGGATTTTTTTAGTACTGATTTATGTTTATACACACATATTTCTCTTTTTTGAAGCATCATGAGCCAGAGAGTCTCTATATATGGTAGTATTAATAAACATTGGATAAGGATCCAAATATATTCTGCCATAACATCTCCCTCCTTGCTAGCACAACATCCATTTATTGAGAAACCATATTCTTTTGATCGGTCAGTATGCGATAGTTACCAACGAAAGATTGTATGTCCTCTGAACACAAATTATAATTTTTTGGTCATCTAGGTTAAAATTTTTTCGCGACACTACACACAACATTTGAACTCTGTACTCCTATGTGAAGTCGCTAGTGGGTAGTCTGTTTGCTTATTAGACGTGAGGCCATGGTTCAAACTCCAGGTCAGACATATCCAGCTAAACGAAGTATAAAAAATATTTCATTGACGACTTCCTCTCAGAAGATTTCTGGCGAAAACTCTGAGAGTAAATAAAATTGTTATGAAAAGTTTCTCTAAAAACAAACTGTCGTTCGGAGCTGACTTTAGCCTGTAAGTCCCGCAATTTAAGTATAAAATTAACGCACACAACATAAGTGATGTGAGAAGCTAGGTTGTAATTTTAATTGAAGGGTTGTAATGACTAATTATGTATGTTTACCCCTATGTGTAGGTGTCCACAAAAGGCAATTGATATTTAGAGTCTAGCAAAAGGCTATTCCATTAAGAATAGTCACTGTCTTCCGGTTAAGATTTACCATTTGTTGAGGCTACTTGTAATAAGTAAGCACTCATATGGTTAAGAAGGTTGATATGGCCATTTCGATATCTATTTCCAAATGGTCAAACCGCTTTGAAAATAAAAGATCGGATGAATTAGATTCAACGAAATGCAAAATAAAAATATATTTGGTACACGCATTTTGGTGCCAAAGCACGAGGTCAACTAATGGTGAATTCATTCTGATCGTGCCAAACATTAGCAGTTAGAGTGTTCGATCATAAACCTGAGAAATCTAGATTCAAATCGTTGAGAAGGCCAAATAATAATTTTAAGAAGAATTCTGACTTCTGTCTTCCTGCAGATAGATAACATCTAGCACTGTTAAGACACAGTAGACGATTATTACGAATTTGCCGAATTAATCTGCTCTACACTTTTGTCTGAAATACCTTCGATTTGATAAAATCGTTTCGTTTCATATAAAATGGCTTGCTGGGTTTTACGTTTGGTATAAATTGTAAAATATTTATTTAAAAAGCTCTTCTATAAATAAATAAGTCCCGTTTATTTATTCGCATGCCACTATAAGCGTATATGTTTTACGTTCCTTTTTATTTTTTTAAAGTACACGACATTTTTTTGCCTGTGATTTTATATAAAAAAAAAATAAAATTTTTAAAAACACATTTCAATATAAAACATTGGAAATCAGCAGACAAACAAAGATGCTAAAGCATTCTCGTAAATAAAATTTAAAAGGTTACAGTGGAACAAATCTATTTAAATTTGTATTAAAATATTGATAAATGTTTCGGCTTGAAGTTCTATTAAAAGAAGATCCATAATTGATATTAAATATGGTATTGAAATCTAATTTAATGATTGGAATTTTTTTGAAATTCTGTAGGGTCTTTTTTAAATTTCTTCCTGTCTTTAAATTCAAATGAAGCACAGTGTGTTGTGTAAGATATCATCGAAATTATTTATTCGTTTATAAGATCTATTGATGCCATTATATGTGGAATATAGCATCGTTCAAATCTCAGTCATGTGTTTGCTAAATGGAACGTATCCGAAATATCCACTTTTGCTTGACTCGCGCATAAATCAGGCAGAATTTGATCGATGGCATAGGTTATTCTGGTTTGGAAGACCTCTGTGGTTTGTTGCCTTTCGAAGACTGCACAAGAAAAAGTCTAACCGCATCAAATTGGACGATATCTATGGCCAGTTCACAACTCCTCCACGTGAGATAACCATGCCCTCAAATCGCAGAGTGCAGAATATCTAATGTGGCATCAGCAGTATGGCACATAGTTCCGTCCTATTGAAATCACATGTCATTGGTATCCAGAACATCCAGTTGGTCGCCGTTGATTTTGATGGACTGGCCAACGGTGTTCTCAAAGAAATATTCCCAATTTTTAACAAACCATGACTTTTTCGGAATGCATTGAGTTCCACTTTTATTGTTATCATCACAAAATCGGTAATTTTGCTTGTTCACCTACCCATTCATCCAGAAATGGATCTCATCGCTGAAGATGATTTTTCAATGGATATTACAGTCCGTTGGGAACTGTTCCGGTGCCTATTATTAATGAAAATACAATTACAAATTATACGAGCTAATTATGCGAACTAATTATCTTAAACATTATGCTCAGTGTAGTCTAACAAACCATAGCCTCTGGTGGGAATTGAACCCACAACCCTTACGCTAATTGTCCAACACCTTAACCAACGATTAGGTATAACTTCTGGAGGTCGTATGTTCAAACTTTATATTCATTATAGTTCAGTTGTTTCCGTATACTTATTGTCTTCTGGATAAATTCGCCAGACCAGCTGTCAGTGTCGTTGTTGCCTCAGTTGCTGCTCCGCTCTGTATTCTCTTTCGATTGTGCCTAGTCTGTACAAAATCGTTTGACAAACAGTTGGTCGGCGTTTCACTAGTCACTCCATTAGCATATCTCGCGCTGATTATTTTTTTAACAGTTATTTTGAAGGCAAAAATCTGCTCTAATGCACTACGTGCTACGATGAATCCGTGGGACTCGAAAATTACGTGTTACGCTGTTCAACTACACACGGGAAGTTTGGACACATGGCACTATTTACCAGTCTAAATCAGAGCATATATTGCCGGTAGCATCTGTGACTGGTAGGTGTGAGACCGTGAAGTGCTTTAATTCACATCTTGATGAAACGTATAAAAGCAAAGTCGCCGTAGTCTAGAAGGTAGTGTGTTGACTTATTAGACGTGAGCCACGGTTCAAAAATGTCTGAGCTGGGGCATTTTCAACAAAACGAAATATGAAGAAAAATATTTCTTCGCCGACTTTCTCTCAGCAGATTTCTGGCAAGAACTCTGAGAGTAAATAAAATTGTGATGAAAAGTTTCTCAAAAATCTTTTAAATTTTAAACTGTAGGTCCCACCACTTGTGTGTAAAATTAACGCACACAACATAAGTCATGTGAAAAGCTAGGTCATAATCCTGACTGAGGGATTGTAATGACCAACTATGTATGTATGTATGAAAGGAAAGGTCCATCTGCCGTTGTAAAGCATTTCCCGTCTTTCTAACAGATTGTGATTTTCTGCGACGATGCTGCACCTGGCACATTGTAAAGCCGACTGAGTGTTATAGTGCGGATATCTATCGGCATCTTCTTAGAAATTATAGTTGTTGGCTCTTCGAACTGGTCGTTCTATGGATTTTTACATCTGCCCTTAATAGTAGCTGCGTAGATTTGAACGGAATCCATAACCGTTGACTTAAGCAGAAATTTTTCATCCCAAAGAGTTAGATACTCTATAGTTTAGATACCCATCTAAGGTTCTGGTGTGTTGCTCTAAACCAAGCACATGGTCTTCAACATTTATTTTGTTAGTAACCAGAATATTTTCAATTGTAATACAAAATAAAGGTTTTCTTTATTGAATTTATTGCCAATTTATATGATTTTAGCCACTGTGTGATGCCATTAATGTTTTACCGTCACAAATTTGTGTTTTTTTTCTTTTTTAAATACGATAAAAAAATATTTAACGGAAACGGAAGCAACATTTCAACAGATGCTGTTTTTTCACACAAAAAAATCCATATTCACGTACACACTAACACTAAAGAATTTATGGATGTATGTATGTTTATGTAAAGAAAAAAACGGTGGGTATTTAAACACTTTTAAACCAATACAAAGCAAAATTATGCACATACTCTCACACACACACACACATGTACGAAATTGTAGGAATAAAATTCATTTTTACTAAAATATTTATACCATCAAGAGAGAGAAAGAGAGAGAGAGAGAGAAAAAAGCGAAAAATAACAAAGTTTGTAGTTGTTTTCGTGGCTTCTTTTCAGTTCCTTTTTAGTTCTTTGGCAAAATGAAAATTCTATTAAAATATATGTGTTGTGTCTGTCTTCCTTACTTTTCTTCTTCACTTTTTCCTTGAAGTTTTATTTTTTACTTTCTTATTATAGTATGGGTGTGTGTGTTTTGTGTTTTTTTTATTTGTACACTTGAAGAATTTTTACTGATTATCTTTTTTGCTAATGGCATCTTAATGCTTTTGCAAATTATATTTTCAGTTTGGCTATGTGTGAGTGACTGTGTGCTATAACATACATATATATGTACATCCTTAAGCTACATGTGTAAACGAATGCCTTGAAAGAGTTTATCTTGTTTAATTTATTGATACCAGCTTATTCGTTTAAAGAACTTCAACATTAAGTTTGAAATTTTTTGACACTAATTCTATTCAACTTGTACATAAGCGTACCCTCGATTGTCAATTAGTGTAGTAGGTATTTGAAATTTATTATTGACATTTGGATTTCATAAGAGAAAAATATGAACACATTGGTGAGTCTTAAATATGTCTCGATATTCTATTGTGTCCAAGAACGTTTAAAAAAATTGTTGTTACGTTGAGGACAACACCTTAAAGGGCTTTGCTTAAATTATACTCTTTATGCAGTCGACTTAGATACGAGTGCGGTATCAGGCGGCACTAACATACATACATATATACATACGTAATTGGTCATTACAACCTTTCAGTCAGGATTACGACCTAGTCTCACACCACTTATGTTGTGTGTGTTAATTTTTACATGAGCGGCGGGACCTGTCACTCGACTCCGAGCGACAGTTTTTTGAGAAACGTTTTCAAGGCAATTTTATTTACTCTGAGAGAATTTTTTCTAGAAATCTTCTGCAATAAAGTCACCGAAGAAATATTTTTCCATATTTCGTTTTGTTAGAGATGTCTGACCTGGGATTTGAAAAGTGGCCTCACGTCTAATAAGCCAACACACTACCTACTAGACTGCACCGAATTCGGCACTAACTTACCAGAATATAACTGGGATACGATTAACGCCGAATTGTCCTAACATATCAATAGCGACCAATAGTATCACTCTGCAACCATGACACAGATGCCTGTGGGCAGTTGTTGCTACACAAGTGGATCTAAGCATAGAGATAGGACCGCCACCATACACAAGAACCAGAAATCAAACTATGTCTAATGCTGTCGGTCCATAATACGGTTTTCTACCCTGAAGTACATGTGATCAGAGACAGTACGATCTGGGCCACTGATAATTTACAGGCTATGGCTTCCAGGAATACGTGACCAAAATCTATCCTGGATTGTTAGAAGGTGATTAAAAAATTCTGCAGGCATGTCACATTACACATTTCAGGGTAGGTCGGGGTGGTAGCTCTGATATCACAAAGCTCACTTGAGCACGCATAGCGGCCCGTTGTGATACATTTTAGGGTAACTAACCATCAAACCGAGGTAGGACATGAGGAAGCGAATAATCCAGCTTAAAGAACTAAGGAATTACAGAACATGAACCTGGATAATCCAATAAATTTTTGTACATCGATAGTTACGCTACGAAAGTGAGTCAAAATGTCGCGTAGACCATTGGGGCATAATGCCACAGCAGGAAAAATTGCAACGATACTTTGGAGTGATGACATTGAGAAGAAAACTAAAAGAAGACTAAATAAAGGTGACCTCAATACATAAAGCATGTCCATTCTAAATACTATTTTACTAACTTTGTACCAAATTTATATAAATCGTTACGAAAATATTTATTTGCTGTTTAAGTACGTAAAACGTAGCTATTCAGTCTGGACTGGAGAATAGTCAGAGTTTTTGAAGCTATGGAAAGCACTAAGAAGACTACAGCCATTGTGAATAGTGAATTACCACCTTTGCTTCGGAAAATGTAGGGTGTATTATGGTTTTGCAACCATCTCTTCAAAGTTAACAAAGACAATGATGGGGACAAACCTTAAGTCCTAGAGAGGGAAATTAAATCTAGCTGTTTTGACGAGGTTGCACTTTCATCCAACAGTGAAGACACTTAATCGGTCCTAGGACTTGTGGGTGTCTTCTTCCTTCCCTAGTCTAGTAGATAAGGTGTTGGCTTATTAGACTCAAAGTTCAAGCTCAATTACGAGTTTGATTTTCCCTTCACTTATGTTTACATTTTTTCTGTATAATTTCGTTAAGTGTTTGGCGAATAAATTTGATAGCAGGTCACGTCGCTGACGTACCAAAAACAACGAAAAAAAAGCAAAGAAAAGTAGGTGTTAACAAAACTTTTGTTTACCAAAGACTTGAGGAAGATCAAGTTAAACCAAAAGACTTACGGTATCGAATAAGTGGAGTATTGTATCTGGTTATATAATTGGTCATGTTTACATAGTCCCACTCACACTTACACAAGCACATGAAACACGTAAATACATTTATAAAAAATTTATTGTATTTGTATAAACACATGTTTACATGTAGTACGTATCTGTGGGGGGTATGGACGGTTTGGTGTATGTGGCATGACATGTATTTGGAAAAAGACGTGAGTTTTTCTTTTCTTTTTATTCCACATTTATGTTGGTGGTTTCTTTTCTTTTCTTTTCTTTTTTGGTTTTGGTTTTGTTTTTCTAACCTACAAACCTAAAACATCTTATTTTAACCTTAACTTATGGTTTAATTAAACTGTTAATTATGATGATGGCGTATATAACACTTGTACTCGTTGTACAGACCCGTAAAAGTTGAATTGCAACTTGGCTACTGGTGAAGAAAGCTGTTATAAAATATATTCACAGGCACATTCATCTTGTTAACATTTACACTAGTACAGCTGGAGTTGAAATAATGAAAGTATATACATACATATATATTTTAAAGCGCTCAGGATAAAGATGTAAACAAGAGCTGAGAAGATTTACAAAATAAATTCATAGTAGAACGGAGAGAATGAAGGCAAGTTTATTTTTCTATGGATTAAAAACAAATGAATTTTAATATATTTCTGCTGATTTTGATAAAACTCGCTTTAAGATTTCGCAAAAAGAAATATAAAACAACCTGAAGTGAAGACGCCATAGTCTAGTAGGTAGTGTACTGGCTTATTAGACATGAGACTGCGGTTGAAACCCCAGGTCAGACATCTCCAGCAAAACGAGATATGAAAACATATTTCTTCGGCGATTTCCTCTCAGCAGATTTCTGGCAAAAACTCTGAGAGGAAATAAAATTGTCGTGAAAAGTTTCACATAAATCTGTTGTTAGAGTCGACTTTAAACTGTAGGTCCCGCCACTCATGTATAAAATTAACAAACACAACATAAGTCGTGTGAGAAGCTCGGTCGTAACCCTGACTAATGACCAATTATGTATGTATGTATGCATGTATGTATGTATGTATGCATGTATGTATGTATGTATGTATGTATGTATGTATGTATTCCAGAGATGGTGCTTCTAGCAATATAATAATAAAAACATATTTCGTTGAATTACAAAGAATTTACGAATACTTTCCAGCTGACTCTGTTTTGCACTATATGACATATTTGTGACCAGCATAAATCTTTATTCTGGTGTTCCACCTCTATTGCTCTGCGTCTGCTAATTCTTAGGAAACTCATTTTACGTTTGTCTTAAAGCTTCTACTGCAGCTGGTCTTGATATTGTCTCCAATGCTTCTGAGAAGAATGTGACCGATTCATATCCACTTTCCATTCCGAATTTCTTTCGAAAGGCCTTGGTTGCCAATTGAGAAAACAGTCTCATTTTGATACAGGATAGTGGAGTTGGTTACTTTACATGTGTCGCAATCATATGCCTGAAAAGATTTTTAAAAGTTTGAATTCTCAACGATCTCTGAGAGTAAAAAAATTGTCATGAAAAGTTTCTCAAAAATTGTTGCTTGGAGTCGACTTTAAACTGTATGTCCCGCCACTCATGGATGTATAATGGTGTGAGAAACTAGGCTGAAGGGTTGTAATGGCCTATTATGTATGTATGTATGATGTTGCGCCACTTAAATATGTAAGGGACTGCAATTTTTACAATTTTTATTTTGTTACATTAAATGGGCGTGGCATATCCCATGCAAAGGATAAACTATTTATAGTTTAATTGTACAAAAGATGCTATAAATCTTTATCTTCTTATGTGTATTTATACATATTATTCCAGTTTTTATCTACGTATTTATATACACTAAGCCACATAGCTTCCCCTAAAACAAGAATGTGTGAAATTTAATTGAAAACATAAACAATTAGTCTGAAATCTTGGCAATTTAATTTCATTTTACCTGAGTCTAACTACTACTAATTAATGAAAAGCACATGCTTGTCGTCTATTAATTTAAAAAAGTTATGTGCAGTTGAATACAATTTACTGTCGAAATTAGTGTTAAACAAAGCTAATTAACTTAACAAAAGTACCTAAAAGCGGAAGCATTTCTTTATTTACTTAAACTGGCAAACGAAAAGTACGAAAACAAATTACAAAATCACTTTATGGCTTTAACACTAAAAAGTTTAGCATAAGTATTTATGTAGTGGTTGAGTGGCCATTGCAGTCTGAGAAAAATATGAAAAGGAAAACTAAAGTAAAAAAACGAGTTTTCCTACACTAAAAGTACTATTTTGGGAAATTAACGAGAATCATTAGCCTGTGTTATAAAAAAAAGAGGGAAAAGAAAATGTTTGAAAAAAACGAAAGCAAATTACGTTTTTATTTATTTATTTATAAGGATGTTAATATAAATAACAGAGATTTAAAAGGTTAAGTTTTCCATCTGAGGGGAAGTAAAATTTAAATCCTATTTGAAATATTTTTGTTGACCAGGTAGTTATTTATACACACAAAGGAGTTGTTTTCCTTTCGAAAGGTTTTTATGTAATGAAAATACAATTTTTGTACAACTTTCTTATGTACAAGCAGTGTTTAAAAAAATAAAATAATTATCCAAATATATACGTAAAATTGTAAGGACTGAGGATTAGGTTAGGATAACTTGGCAGCCAGCCATAAAGGATACTATATAGTACTGCTGTAATATTGATAATATCTATTCTGCAGAGAGCTTAGTAGGTAGTGTGTTGGCTTATTAGACGTGGGGCCACGGTTCAAACCACAGGTCAAACGTCTCCAACCAAACGAAGTATGATAAAATATTTCTTCGATGACTTCCTCTCGGCAGATTTCTGGAAAAATCTCTCATATAAATAAAAATTGCCATGAAAAGTTGTTCAGAAAAAACAGTCATTTGGAGTCGACTTTAAACTGTAGTTCTCGCCACTCATGTTTAAAATTAACGCACACAACATAAGTGGTGTGAGAAGCTAGGTCGTAATCTTGACTGAAGGGTTGTAATGACCTACTATGAATGAATGAATCTATTCCGTCATTTATTTATAACCCCTGGCTATTATTTTCCAATCATTCTTATAGTTGTGTAAGGTTGTCGCTTTTATCAATTTTTCAACCATTACAACTATTTATGAAGATAAAGGTGTGGATTTTACCCAAATCATTTTACTCTAGACACTCTCTAGACTCTCTCAGGTTCCTAAATGCCGGACAGTAACAAAAAACATCTTCTATGGGTTCCTCTTCTTCCTTCTGATTATGCAGAAGTCTTTGTAAAATGTTCACAGCATCCTGGCAAGCGAACTCTGGAGTTCTTTATAACTGCCATGCGGTTCCTATTATTTACTCTGGTTAGGTTTAAATTTTTGTAAAATTTTGATCTGCACAGAGGTTTTTCAGTCAGGTTTGTTTGAGTCCTATGAAATTGCGTTTATTATCTCTTCCTTTCCTTTGCAAATGAGTAAAGTTTGTTTGAGATTATTTGTTTACCTCTCGACAGTTGAATATCAATCTAACATACGTTCATTTCTATTTTGTGTTGTACTACCTATGGTAAGAACGTTAACTTTTATTATCTTCAATGTTTTATTTTCAATCTACCTTCTTCAGAGATATCCGGCAATTTTGGATTATCTAAGATGTGGTTGCACACTATCTCTACGGATTTAATGGATGTTTTAGTGTCAGTAAATATGTATATATCTCTACTCTATGTATGCTGTTGTTGGATTCGCACAACGAAAGCATTTATAGTCAGCTACAGTATTATTTAGTATTTATTTACATGATACGAGGGGCAATTTAAGATTCAATTGTTCTGAAAACATTTCACTTTCAATTTTGTCGCATGATTTAGGTCTATCATGAATACTTAGATGACGTTTCCTGGAGAGTGTAAACCATGATCATAATGTAGGTTAGGTTTGGTTAGCTTGCCGGGTAGCTTGCCCGGCAAGTTCACTCGGTGGCCCATATGACTATTTGTGTCACCCAGAGTGAGATAAGCCATGATCTGTTAGAGGTGGATTTGAACCACACCGAGCTTCGAATGAAACCGGTCAGTTCCCTTAGTGGCACGTTCGCCATCATGCTGAGATTTTTAAATATTCTGTCATACAAAAACCGATGACGTCTTTTCTAAAGCAAAGGGCACTCGCGTAAAAGTTGTTGTGTCAATTCCGTTTCCTCCCCATCATGGCGGCTTCTGCAGTAATCATGGTGGAGCTGAACGAGCTAGTCGACGAAACTGCCAACAGCGCAGTATCCCGTTAGAATTCCTGTTAGAATGCAAACCGTTCTCTTGTCGAACTCAAGATCTTTGAGATATTTTCGTTTTTAAACCAGAATTGAAAATGGATTCAGGTATCGTGTAGTCAATAGGGATGTCCAAATCAAAAATGCCCATTATTTTGGCATGCTCATAGTTTTTATACTTGTGGGGCCGAGTTTGTAATCACTTCTTTCGCCGGCATGCCTAGTGGCACCCGAATAAAGATAGTAACATACATACATAATTGATCATTACAACCCTTTAGTCAGGATTACAACCTAGTATCTCTTACCACTTATGTTTTGTGCGTTAATTTTTATACATGAGCAGCGGGACCTACAATTTAAAGTCGACTCCGAACGACAGATTTTTGAGAAACTTTTTATGGCAATTTTATTTACTCTCAGAGTTTTTGCCAGAAATCTGTTGAGAAAAAGTCGCCGAAGAAATATTTTTTTCATACTTCGTTTAGTTGGAGATGCCTGACCTGCGGTTTGAACCGAGGCCTCACATCTAATAAGCCAACACACTACCTATTAGACCACGGCGACTTCAGCGATAGCAAACAAATTTTAAAAATGAGTTCCTTACGTATCGATTCCGCAGAAACCCACAGATACATACTCTATAGATGACTTTTTCTATGGGATAGAATGCATCCAACTTCTTATTATATCTGCATACCAGACAGAAACATAATATCGGGTCTTCCAACAGGGACTTTCAAACTTTAACCGTTAATAACGGTAATCTTGTTGAAGCTACATCGGTCAAATTAGTAGTCTTGAACAAACTTGCTTATAAAATCCTATTATTTCTTGAATAAATAGCGTAATTTTATCTATCCTTGGTGCCCTGGTAGTCTAGTGGCTAGTGTGCTAGACTATTAGTTTGAGGGTTGTGTGTTCGATTCCCACCAGAGACTCGAGTCTGATATACTTCACTGAGCATATTGTCTAAGTTAATTAGAATATAATTTGCAATTGTATTGCATTTAAAATAGAACTTTAAAGTTAAAGTTTTTCTTTTTAACATTTTATTTTTCCCAACATTTAAAATTTATTATAAAGGAATAGAAAAATAGGATTTGAAATTAAAAAAAAAACATATTCTTTCCGTTTTTTACTATCTCCATCAAATTGCTTAACAATGCGTGCATATAAATGGCGTTAAAATAGATCCGTTTTAAAAATTTAAGAGAATAAAAAGTAGAAGAAATGGAAACCAAATGTTCGGTTTTTGTTTTTTGGTGTGTCGACTAAATTTCAAACAATACTATTCGCATGTACGTTAAACACATCATTTGATTTTTTTCTCTCTTTGTTGTGTAGATGCCACTACAGTCGGTAGCAGCTAGCACGATATGATTTTTCGGCAGATGCCATTATAGTTTAAAATTTTTGCCCATACTTAGACATTTCTGGATTCTGAATTCGAATTCTTCCTTTAACGACAAATCTGTTACTAATAAAATAAGCTTAGGCCACGTCTAACCCAAACAGTGCACATAAGTCTGTATCAGACAAACAATAGAGCCATTTAAGCTCAAAAAGAGACCAATTTGTTTGTCCTTCCATATATTAGAAGGAGAGCTATTATCGCCTTCTTTTTTAAGTCGTTAAAGTAATTTTTTTCCATGATCTCTTATCAGATGGTGATTACTTAAAACATTGCATAACTAGTCAGCATTTCGGGATACTCGTCAACGATGAAAGTCACACATGTAGATTTCTCTGATTTTTTCCGTGTGTTCAACATCCGATCCAGGCGATGGAAATCACCCAATTGGTTTCATATTAAGTAAGGTAATCTGTTAGCTTATGCTTGACAGCTTAACTGCAATTTGATTGACCTCGGCACCAGCATTAATTTAAAATGTCATGCCATCTCATTGAAAAAAAGCTCTGCAATCCTTGATTATTAGGATTCTCATGAATACATTATTAAAAAGCGCTCAACATATATTCACTAATTCTATAGCCAGTTTACCTTCCTTCTTCAGCCTTATGCACAGTCACCAACTACCGTCATTCCAATTCACTAGGTACGTAGACTAATTTCACTTCAAACTATTGTTTTAAAGAGTAGCTCGTTACAGTATTGCCAGTTTCATAAAATGAATATAAACACAGTTAGCTGTCGTCTAAAATAAGAAATCGGTGTATGGTATATTCTGTGCATGAATGTGCATGAGGTTCAAGAATAATACCTTGAATGAACTGAATTCAAGGTTCTTCCACAAAGGGGCTAATGCATTGATTACAATCTAAACTCAGAATGCCTATTTCTTATTGATCCTATCAAAAGCGGCCCTTTTAGAGCATTTAATGTATTCTTAATAAAGCTAACTTTTTATATAGAACGTATAGAATTTTTTGACAGAAATAACGATCAACTTTATAATATTATATATTATATTCTATAATCAAGCGGCACAAGCTTTTAGTTCTTCACCGAAATAATACTGCATTCAACGAGAAGTGATAATGGAAACCCAACAGACAATCCTAAACAATCGCTTTTATTGGATTTTCCTATAAATCGACGTTTTGGGATATTATAAAGGGTCTTCCAACAGGGATTTCGATACTTTCTATAAGCTAATGGAAAACGATCACTGACAACGACGTGTTTTCGCTGATTGTGCAGTTGACTACTGACTCTAAATTTCATTCCGAAAAAGTCACATTCTGTGGATTTCGGCAAGTTTCTTTAAAAACGAAGTTAGCCAGGACATCACTGTCAACGGCGAGCACAATAAGATGATTACTGACTTCTTTTGGTCTTAATTGGATGATCTGAAACCAACAACATGTGGTTTCAATATCGTCATCTCATGTGGAAGTGATATGAACTAGCCACCGAGATCGTGTGATTTGAACCTGTTAGACTTGGTCTTGTTGGATTTTCTTCAGTCGGAAATGTATGCGAATAACCCATAAACCACAGCCAACATAGCCTATGCCATCTGTAGAATTCATACATACTTAATTGACCATTACAACCCTTCAGTCAGGATTACGGTCTAGTTTCTGACACCACTCATGTTCTGTGTGTTAATTTTTATACACCAGTGGCGGGACCTACAGATTTTTGAGAAACTTTTTCATGGCAGGTTTATTTACTCTCAGAGTTTTTGCCAGAAATCTGCTGAGAGGAAGTTGCCGAAGAAATATTTTTCATATTCCGTTTTGATGTTTGACCTGGGGTCTGAACCCGAGCTTTACGTCTAATAAGCGAACACACTACCTACTAGGCTACGGCATCTTCTGTAGAATTCTACCTGATTTATGAGGTGCGATTTGAGCCTGTTAGACTTCGTCTTGTTGTAAAATGCTACCTAATTGATGCGGCAGAGCCATGGAAATTTTGACATTTTGAATGCGATTCACCCAGATTAGCCGTAGCAGATATTTGAGGGGTTTTAAGGAATAAAGAATTTTGATAATATCTCCAATACACTCCTTTAGTAATATTTCGGAATTTATTTTCGTTATTATAGCGTTTCAAAAAAAATTTAATTTGCAAACTAAACCTGCTAAGGATTTCAAAATTTTATAAATTGTACAAAACATTTTGGAATCGAGCTTTCCTTACCATAGCTCCTTTGATATGCAGTTTTTCCTTTTCATTCGTATTTTTTGTTGCTTGCTTTCAACCGAAAAAAACTTTCCCATATTGGTGATGTTAAGTTTGGAAGTGTTGCTGTTGGTGCTGCTGTTGTTCCTTAAGCTCTACAACCAAAAACTATGACAGTCACGGCTGTTATGGTTATTGCTATTGTTGTTACAGTTGCTATTACAGTTAGTAGCAGTATTATGGCGTTTAAACGACTTGAATAACAAGGAAAATAAAAAATCCCAACCAACCTAACGATAGTTTTCAGAAGTTTTTATTAAAAAAAAAAACAAAAAGAAAACTCTTTACAAACACCAGCACCATAACAATGCAGACTAACATTTGCACTGACATATTTAGTGGGCGAAATGTTGGTATAACGTGATGTCTTTATATGTAACAGAGAGAGGCAAAACAAGAGGAAGTCACAAATATATTATGCAATATATGAACGTGAGTGTGTGTATATATGTATATGTGTATACGTTAGCGTGACTTGGTGTTTGTAAACAAATAACGTGTGGAGTGTGGAAAATTTTATTACAGTTATTTTGCTCCAGTGCAGCTAAAAATCATATATTCATAGTGAAAGTGTATGAGACATTGAAACACACCCACACACACATGAAATAAAGAAAATGTTTGTTTTTCCTGTTATTCCTGTTGCCCCAGCTCATATTCCTTCTTTTGTATAGTTTGTCTTATTTATTCTTTTAAATGTCAAAGAGCATAATTTTTCTTTTTCTCCCTTTCCTTTCCTTTTTTTTGTATTCGTTTTTTTGTTTCTTTAGAGCTTCCATAACATAGTTTGTCTGTCATTGTGTCAGAGTTGCAAATTTGTGAGTGTTTCTTTTTTACTTTAGCGGAAACGGAAATGAGAGCAAGAAATATGAAATTAACATCTGAAATGAAATAAATGGAATAACAAAAAACGCATGGACTGTGTTTTTTTTGGTACCCTATAACACAAAGTGACCGAAATATAAAGTGGCAATAGGGAGCTTCTGTAATCTGTATATCACTATAGCTAAGAACGTTTGGATCGCTTTAGGTATTGGCAGGTTAGATAAGAGTGTTAATTCAACATTTTAGTAACCTCATGTACGTTATGATGCCTTTAGATCCTAATCAACACTCAACCTGTGTCCTGACATAAATAATTTGCCATTACAACCCTTCAGTCAGGATTACGACCTGGCTTCCCACAACACTTATGTTGTGTGTGTTAATTTTGTACATGAGTGGCGGGACCTACAGTTTAAAGTCGACTCCGAACGACAGATTTTTGAAAAACTTTTGATAGCACTTTTATTTACTCTCAGAGTTTTTGCCAGAAATCTCCTGAGAGGAAGTCACCAAAGAAATATTTTTTCATATTTCCTTTTGTTGAAGATGTCTGATCTGGTAATTGAATCGTGGACTCACGTCTATCTACTAGACTTCGATGACTACAATGTTCAAATATTCTTTACAATGTCCATTATTAAAATCGCCGTAGTCTAGTAGATAGTGTATTTATTAGACCTAAAAGCCAGGGTTCGAGCCCCAGGCCAGACATCAAGACAAAATACAAAAAGTTTCTCAAAAAGCTGTCGTACGGAGTCGACTTTAAACTGTAGGTCCCACCACTCATGTATAAAATTAACACACACAACATAAGTGGTGTAAGAAACTAGGACGTTGTACAATGGGCCAATTCGGTCTCCGGGTACAGTACTTGTCTTAATTGACAAGTACACGTCCTCTAACCTAACCTTACCTACAATGTCCAAAATGATCTTCATATATGACATAAGACAGATCCTCAAAATAAGTATATTCTTTTTTCAATAGGCATCTACGATCGAGAGCAGGACAGTGACACAGGAGATCTTCCACACTGGATTGTTTTTGCTCTTCGCAGCTATGATAGTATTCATAATATTCTATGACCAAACGCAGTGCGTGTCGTTCTCTGAAATAATGTCCAGTAATCACAGACACAAGAAAGATCTCTAGGCCACCCATTTTTCTGACGATCCGAAGTTTTCGGGCAATGCCCTTGAATGCTTTATAAAGTAGGTTGCCCTAATACGTATTAAGGGTTCTGACATTAGACCTTCGAATGAGTTGCCTGATTGCTGCAGTGTTTTTTAGGTAAAAGCCATGGGGATATTGAAAGCTGCGCAATACATTTTGGGTGAGAAAATTTTCTTTGAAAATCTCCTACATATTTCGAACTTTTTACTTTTTTTCTACGTATTTCAAATGATATCCAAACTTAACGTTTCTGTTACAATCCATAGCCGTATATACAGTTATATAACATTCAAAAAACTTAAACGTAAGTCCTGCAGCACTCACATACATACATATATGCATACACATAAGTGTACATACTACTTTTCTATTTTTTGTAGCATTTTCGAATGGGTAACATGCTTTAAGCCATTCATTCTCCTTCTACAGAATGTTTAATGTCATGTTGATATTGAAATATTGTCTGAAAAAACAAACACTGTCATGACTTTCCAAGGAAAAAGTTTAACTTGTTTTTAAATCTCGTTAAAAGGGCTTTAATTAGATTTACAAATAAATCGTTTGAAATCTTGTCACAAATAGAAGAAAAAGTGGAAAAAGTTCGTATGAGCTAATGCGTAGTAACATTTGTTAATTCAATTAGTCAGTTGTTTTCTACAACAATGCCTACAAATTAAATTAATTAAAAAACTTCATGATTTAAATTGTTGACAAAATGGTACTTATTTTTTAATTATTTCAATTGTAAATTAAGTTTTTGAAAGGGAATAACAAGTCGAAAAATATGAAATACTTACGATAGTTATTTTCAATAATATCTGTACCATATGTTTTGTTTTAATTAACGTTGGTGGAATCCATTTAGGAATCCCTCTCAGCCCCTGGAAATGGAAAAAGAATAACGCCACAGATAGGTCAGGCAGTGCAGCCACCTAGTGGTAAAAAAGACAGGAAGTTTCCCAATCACTACACCAAGTACTCGGAGAGTGTATTTCGCAGCATCAATCTCCTAGGACTTCCTACAGCAGACCAACCACTTGCTTAGCTGGAACATCAAAAGGTTAACGAACGACAAGACGGAGAATGCTTTTTGAAAGCCATGCAACCAAGAGGGGTAATGGAATCAAAATTACAATCTTTATGTTTGAGAGCCCTGTCAAAAAAGTCAGAATGTATGAAGTTAAAACCCTCCGTCTCTTTATGACAAGAGCATGCTTACCAAAATAACAGTGGCCCGTAAGAATCGCTATTGTGCGATGGATGGCCATGCGATTTTAGGACAGGAGTAAGACAGTCCAGTCATGTTTCTTCTTGCTGCTAACGAGATTCAGTTTTCTTATAATAAGCAAAGCAATGAGAACATCTATGTTCTGTCGCAGATTGTGAGCTCCGAACCGTCTCTGGCTAGTTTATCTGCAATCCAATTATAAATGATATCCTTATGTCCCATAACGCATATAAGAGTTACCTTTGAATGAACGGAAATTTATATGAGGAATCCATGGACATGGACGGACGTTGAAACTTCGTTTGCTAGAGACTTAATCGCACCCTGGCTGTCTGAGTAAATCAAGAATTTTTCAGGGAAATTCGCGCTACTCAGCAAGCATTGCACCACTTTCTAAATTGTTATGTAATCTTCTTGGAAAACACAGTTGTTATCAGACAGGTCTTATAAGAAAGTTTAATATAAGAACCCTTAATAAATATACGACAGCCCAACCTATCACTCATCTTTGAGCCATCAGAGTAAACATCAAGTGTCCCATGGGGAACCTCTGCATCTTCAGACCAAAAAGTTTTAATTGGAAGTTGGCTTATTAGACATGAGGCAACGGTTCAAAACACAGATCAGACATCTCCAACTAAACGAAATGTGAAACAAAATATTTCTTCGGTGACTTAGCAGATTTCTGGCAATAAATTCTGAAAGTAAATAAAATTGCCATGAAGATATTTCTCAAAAATCTGTCGTTCGGAAGCTACTTTAAAGTGTAGGTCCCGAATCTAGTGTAAAAAATTACACACAACATAAGTAGTGCGAGAAGTTAGGTCGTAATTTGACTGAAGGGTTGTAATGACCAGTTCTGTGTATGTATGCATGTAGATAATGGCTAATCATTATTTATACTATAATTCACAAGGTCTTAATTAGATTTGGATCTGAAGATGAAATGCAGATCAGTTAAATACGTTGATATGCTTGCACTTTGTTGTGTATTATTTCATATTTTTATTCCACAAAATGTAACATAAAGGATTATAACATAAGTCGCCGTAGTCTAGTAGGTAGTGTGTTGGCTTATTAGACGAAAGGCCAAAGTTCAAACCCCAGGTCAGGCATCAAAACGAAATATGAAAAAAAAATATTTTTTCGGCGGCTTCCTCTCAGCAGATTTCGGACAAAAACTCTGAGAGTAAATAAAATTGCCATGAAATGTTTCTCAAAAATCTGTCGTTCGTAATCGACTTTAACTGTAGGTCCCGCCACTCTTGTATAAAATTAACACACATAACATGAGTGGTGTGAGAAGCTAGGCCGTAATCCTGACTTAAGGGTTGTAATGACCAATTATGTATGCATGTATAACATAATCCGCTACTTTCTAAATGCCTCCTATACGATTTTGTGATGTTACACCATGGTGGGAAAATTCGGCGCTGACGATAGTGCGGGTCAGTCGTATACATTGACATTGTTGTCCTCGAACCAATCTTAGTGCATTTTGCTGTGTGCTAGGGTTATACTTTTATTCCACATAATGTAGCATAAATCATCGAAGAATTACAACTAATCTGTTACTTTATAAATGCCTTCTAGAAGAGTTTCTGACACCATAGTAGGAATATTACCTCCATACAACAATATTACCGCCGCCATTGACTGAATTACGTTTTTATTTACGTAACTAATGTCATTTTTATTTAAGCTTTAATGCAAAGAAATTGTCATCATTTCTATTTTTTCTTCTTCGTTTTTTTCCCCCCAAATTAAGATTTTCTTCAAATTACGCTTTTCATCTAACAATAGAAACTTATTGTTCATATGCGGATTATTGAACAATTTGTTGAAAATTACTGTTCAAATCTAACCAAAATTAATGATTTGAGTCTATTGTTGTGTCAACTGAAGAAAACAAGAAGAAGAAAACAGAAAATGAGAAAGTAAATAAAAATTAATTTTAACCATTTCTTCTACTCTATTCGGAGCTACATTTGGATTTTTTTCCCAATTTTTTTTTTAGATTTTTGTGCAAATAATACTTTTCCTTTGTCATTGCTTTAGCCTTAACGTAAATATATTATTGCGTGTGTGTAAGACCCTTAAGTCAACGTAATGTCACAACATTTGCCAGAAAGTTGTGTCATATTTGAAGTTTAGATGTGTTGATGTTGTATTGTTAGCCACTGTTGAGTGTTTTTTCTTTGCAAGTACATGGCAAGCTAGAGTTTGGTAGGTGTGAGCTTCTCGATTTCAATGGATATTTTTGTGCGTGTGAGTGTAGGTTTTTTGGAAAGATTTTTTATACTAACACCACCACAATTTTGGACATGCCTCTCTGATTAAACCAGAGGATAAAAGAAAAAAACTAACCACAAAAAAAAAATAGAGAGAGACTGTGAAAAGGTCATCTAATACTTCAACTTTGGCTTTATTTTGATTGATTGTTATTCAAGGCGGGTGTGCTGGCTGCTGTTGTCTTGCCACAGTCCATGGGTTTTCATTTCCAATCCCATATCCATTCATTTCCACTTATTCACACTTTTTTTTTTGCTGACTATGGTTTTTTGTTGATTGTTGCCGACAAGATTTTTTGTTTGCCAAAAAAAATAAAGGCAAAGAAAACCTATTATTTCTGCCCTCCCTCTCTACCTTACTCGAGTATAATTTAAATATTGATTTCGTCTTTTGCCACTCTTTTTTTCAAAAGTTTCATAGCAATTTATTATAATTTTATGTTTTTATGTTCGTTTATTCGTTAATACTTTGAGATTTACTTTATGAAATGAATATTAATACACAGTGTGAATTGAAATATCACCGGGTGGTTTTATTTTATTTGATTTTATTATGAATAATTCGTGTACATATTCTTTATGACGTTTCTTAAAATAACCAACAAAAACAAAAAGAACCCCATAAATCTTTTTGAATAAAGCAAAATTGAAATGTATCATTATAATGACATTAAATTCTTGAAATGTTTCATTATAAGTTTTAAATTTGAATAAAAATGTTTCCAAATATTTCTTCTTACTTTTTTGGAATTTTTTTTTCTCAGAAACTAAATACAAAAATTTCAATTAATTTTTACACTCCATTAAATGTTTACTTCATTTGTTTTAATTAATGCAACATCACCTTAACTAATAAAACATTAAATCATTAATAACACTTAATGAAATACCAAAAATTAAGAAAAAGCAATAAAGAAAACTCTCCCCTTACATGCTTTCTTATTTGCAAAATTTATTTCATTTAAAGTGGGGCATTTCATCAGTAAAGGCTACATCACTACTTTTCGCTTGGTATTTCACATCAAATAATTGTTGAAATTAAAATTGTTATAGTAAAACGAGACCGATTTCTCGGCTTATTGTGTTGGTGCTATTAAGGGGCTCCAGCAATATTTTCCTATAGTAAGCCTACATCTTGACGACACTTCCTTAACTTCTTCAAACTTCTATATCTTCTCTGAGATACTGCAAATGCAGTCCAGGATACCTGAATTCTTTTGCCATAATTGCCATTTCATTATCAGCGAAGAACTTTACATATTTTTGTGCCCATTTGATCAAATTATCACTGGCACATATCATACATTCTGATTGCACGTAGCTCCGTTTGGAAAACCATATTATGGTTCGGTAGCTGAAGTCATTTCTTTGGCGTGTAAACTGTCGGATTTTTAATAATTTTCGATCACCGAGTATTTACTGTCATCTGTTAGTATTCCTTTATCAGTACACTTGTGGCCCAGATAGATTACTTCTCTCATAAAGAAAGAACATTTTTCTGGATGCAGTTTTAAGTTATATTTGCGACAAAGATCGAAAACGTCACCAAAATTGGAAAGCATATGCTTCTCAGAACATCCTAACACAACTAAATCGTCCGCAATGTGTGCTCAAGTGAGCTTTGGCTATCAAAGCTACCACTTTAAGCTAACCTTCTCTACCTTCATCACCAACGCCACCCTTCGGATGACTTTCATTGAGCATTGTTGTTTTTGTTGACATTCGTTTTGGCTACTCTTCCACTATACATTTTTTCTTAATACATTCCATATTACATTTATAGCAGCTATTTTCATAGTCTGGTCTCTTATTTTAAACCTGTTGACCTCATTTCATTTATTTTCTTCTTTTCGAAACCAGTTTCTATTCGAATTTCTGGAAACCTCGACCATTTGGCAATTGTTCATTACAATTCTTCAGTCTGTATATATGGCACCTACAGTTTCAAGTCAACGACTACGAACTACAGACTTTTTAGAAAGTTTTCGTAGCAAATTTTATTTTCTCTAAGATTTTTTTTTTTTAGAAATTTGTAGAGAGGAAGTCGCCGATAAAATATTTTTTTATATTTTGTTATATCCGAGATGTCTGAGTCAGCTTTTGAACCTCAAGTCTAATAAGCCAACACACTACCTACTACCCTACGACGACATTTGCCATCGCTATTAACAATTCAATTTATTCTGCTTTCTGATGATCTATTGGTCAAATATTGGCCACTCGCGACTTTTAAAGGAATTTCGAGTTACCAAGAATATTGAATACTAAGTTCAGAACATCCATTCCAGAAAGAGAGGTTTCGAAGAATGAAGTAATTCATCTCATCTCTTACAATTCAAAACTTAATGGAAATGGGCAAGCATAGCTCACTCCATAGGGCTATCGTATCACTCACTGTCTTCCAGACGTAAGTGTTGATCTTACAGGCTGGGTAAAGAATTATTAATGATGTCTATATCTCCGGAAAAGATATTATTTTACTTTCTGACAGGCGTAATAAACTTTAAAACATTTTATGGCTGTCGCGTGTCTCTCAACTAGATTACTAAGCTGTGCGGCATTCATATTATATGGGCATCAGGACCCTAGCTAACTGCGCCGCTGATGAATTAGCCAGTTCTCTACATTGTATTTACGCAAGTTATGAATTGTAACAATGCTACGCAGGCAATTTAGGATACAGGCAGGAGAGAGCGGCAAAGCGCATGGACTTACATACATACATATATAATTCCGACACCACTTATGTACATACATACATAACATACATAATTGGTCATTACAACCCTTCAGTCAGGATTACGACCTAGTTTCTCAGACCACTTATGTTGTGTGTGTTAATTTCATACATGAGTGGCGGGACCTACAGCTTAAATTCGACTCCGAACGACAGATATTTGAGAAACTTTTTCATGGTAATTTTTATTTACTCAGAGTTTTTGTCAGAAATCTGCTGAGACGAAGAAATATTTTCGATCGTATTTCGTTTTGTTCGAGATGTCTGACCTGGGATTTGAACCGTGGTCTTGCGTCTAATACACGACCTATTAACCCACTGCGACTTCGCAAACTGTAAGGCAGCACGCTTAGCGTCATTACTGGGCTTTGTAATACGGACATAAATTCGAAACACTTTGACATTGGACACATGGAAAAGAGTTCTACACGTTTTAAGTACATCTCTATGTACATACATACATAAATAATTGGTCATTACAACCCTTCAGTCAGGATAACGACCTAGCTTCTAACATCACTGATGTTGTGTGTGTTTATTTTATACATGAGTGGCGGGACCTACAGTTTAAAGTCGATTCCGGGCGGCATATTTTTGACAAACTTTTCATGGTAATTTAATTCACTCTCAGAGCATTTGCCAGAAATCTACTGAGAGGAAATCGCCGAACAAATATTTTTTCATATATTTTTTTTGATGTTTGACTTGGTGTTTGAACCGAGGCCTTACGTCTAATGAGCCAACACAATAGCTACTAGACTACGGCGACTTAAATGACTTGACAGTAATAGACTTTAGAAGTGTAAGTGACTCCATAAACAACTTCAGATGGTGCCATGACTAGGATAAATGGGGGACAGTTGTATTCCAATGCGCCCTAAGTGTGTCTATGCCATATTCTTTGGGTTGACAGCCATCCACTACCTACCACCTAACTACAGCAGTAGATAAGTCGAAACGTCCCATATAAATTTGTAAATAATTGTAGGTGTCTCGTACATAAAATTTAATTAAAACCAAGGCATTAGGTTGAAGAATTAAATTTTGATTTTTTTTTGTGCCAGATTTACATAATTTGTACGTGATTTAAACATTTAAGGGCAAATGGCCAGAGTCATTCATTCATTATTCATACGAGTTGTAATGCATTACAAGAGTGAAACAATAATTTTATGCTGCGTAAGACAAGACAAATTCAGAATCATAAATAAAACAAAAAACAAAACAGCAGCAGCATATTTTTACTTTTAACACAAAAAGTAAATTATTCGGACTTACTCCATACAGATGTACCTGCATACATAGGTATGTACATATGTATGTACGTATACTCTATGATTACATGAAGATTTGTGGTCTTATAAATGTGTGGTAAAGACGTGACTTCACCATAATAAATCATTTAGCGGCTTAATTATTACAAAACGAACAAAAAAAAACAATAAAATAAAAAGAAAAGAAACAAAAACTAAAATAGAAAGGAAAAAGGTCTTCAGCTTCAACTACTGAAATTACTTCAACTGAATAAAATGTGAAACAAAAAAACCAACTCAAACAGAATGCACTTTTCCTTCAAATTTAACGTAGTGATGATGACGATGATGATGAAGTGTGGTGGCGAATGTTTAAATTTAAAAAAATAATTTTTTTTTTGGATTTTTTTTAACAAACCCATTGAGAGAACGATTATGTTCCCCATTTATTTTACGGAGCAGAAAATACTATATGATGTAAACAAAATACAATAATTTAAACTAAAATACTAAATAATGGATGGAATGGATGGATGAACGATATGATGAGATTAAGTAATGTCTGAATGAATGACTGAGTTTTACAGTTTCGGTTGAAAATTAATTAACATTGATGCTTTACAAGACCTAATTAATGATGGTTTTGTTTTGTTATGTATTGTTATAAATTATTTATGAATATGTATTAAGTTTTTACAATATTAGATAATATTTAAATATTATACAATAATGTTACTTCTCACAAAAATAATTTGTTTTGTTTTTATTGCGGAATAACTACCACAATAGAAACAAGTCTGAATCTTAAAATTTAAATTGGAGGCATTAAATGAATAACGACTATACAGTCATGCTTTCTCTTCTAGATCCAGTAAAAAAGTATTGAAAATGCTTCCATTCAGCATTTCAATTTCAAGTTTATTTCTATTGGTTTGTACATTATGAATGATAATTGATATTTGACATACAGTGAGTGTCAAAAGAAACTAGGCATTATGAAAAAAATTCTAACAATCACCAAACTCAACTTTTAAAAACTGGCAATGAAACAATTTTAAAATAAAAATAACAGTAATTCATTAATTATATATATAAAATTATTATATTAAATGTACAGTTTCTTTTGACGCTCACTGTATGTCCTCCGAGCTCACCATCATTACCTGCGTCGACGGCAATTTGGTATAATTGTGGCTCTACGACCTAGCTTCTCACACTACTTATGTTATCGGGACCTACAGTTTAAAGTCGACTCCGAACGACAGATTTTTGAGAAACTTTTTCATGGTAATTTTATTTACTCTCAGAGTTTTTGCCACAAATATGATGAGAAAAAGTCGCCGTAGAAATATTTATTCATATTTCGTTTTGTTGGAGATGTCTAACCTGGCGTTTGGCCCGTGACCTCACGTCTAATAAGCCAAAACACTAACACTAGACTATGGCGACTTGATGAAGAATAGTATGCAGAAGATAAATTTGTTAGAATTTAAATTCGGCCATTGATCGCTGGTCAGTGCTACTAAAATACTTTAATCTTCGAGTAATATGTTATCACTGTTATTTCACTCACTTACATTATTACTATAGTTGTCGCGTAGTGGTATCGTAGTGCTGCGACCATACGATGTATGTTATTGTTCACAATCTATGTAGAGAATCCCCATAATGTCTCTTTTAAGGCTATGGAGGGTGCTCGGTGTCAACAAGGACAATTCCCTGCACAGCACCTAATATGTATCCACGGTTTACTGCTGAGATATATTAATGCCACAAATGTTTCTAGTATGTGTGTATATATGTAAGTCAGACTACCTCTTCTCATCGTCACAAAACCTACAAATTAGGTTCGATACGATTCTGTTTCCAGAAAACAGTTCCTTTAGCCCACAATGCCTTCTCAAAACGCCGTTTACCAACCTCAGGTTATTGCTGAGTAGTCTGATGCATTCTTGTAATTACTCAAAGTTTAAATAGTTTCAAACCAAATAGGTTTGAAGAGAACCTGCCACTTCCTATATTCCTATTCGGAGAGTGCACTTTTCCACTCCACTAATGGTGTGAAACTCCCCTCTCCGCAAGCCTATTTGCCTTATAATTGCCCCGAATTCCCTCATGATTCTATTTCCCCTACCTATCTGATTGAACTTTTCCAGACAGTCCCACACTATTTTCTGATTGTAGTGTTCGGATGGCGTTCTTGCTGTCAGATAGTATTGTTCTATTCCGTTTCCGCTTTCTATTCAACTTTAATAGAGCTTACCTTATAAAGCCATAGATTTCCCAAAATTTCGTTCTGGACCAAAAACCGTTCCTGACCCATCCAAAATCATAAAGTCGTCTGATTCTGTCTAGTGGACAGTTAGTTGGAGATTTATTAGATAAGATTAAGTCTCATAATGCATCCCGTATTACACTTGTCTCCCATTATCCTAACCAGTCTTCAAAGCTTTGGTCTCTAGTACCATGGCAACGGAATTAAATCCAACAGCATCTCCAGTGAAACTGTACGACAGTTTTTCTATGTCCCGGGGTTACATCATTACACTCTAACCTCTATAGCTTGTCCAACTCCATTCGAGCTGTTTTAGGTTTGTTCTGTGTACCCAGACAATGACCCCAGTGTACATAATTCTTCGGTAACATCTCCATGATTTTTCCGCAAGACTTAGGCGTATCATTATGTCAAGCCTGACCTTTTTTTAAATATGGGTATACATAATTGAAACTGATCGAAGATGACATTGTTATCAAAGAATTGTGTTTCGAGCTGTAGCCAAATTTTCGTACTTGAAACAAAGATAATCTCCAAGACTTAAATTTTTATTACTTCCGCCATCATCGGTTCATATTTCTTTCGAAATTCGAAACTACATGCCGTTACATTATATGGCGAGAATTATCGAACCGTGCTGATTGGACTGTTCCTTTAATAGGCAACTCGCATATACAGCACTTGTTTGTAACCTTTTAGAATCGATTCAAATATAGTTCTAAGTGGTGCAATACAAAAATGACCCGCAAATCAGTGGAAGACAAGTAGTAAATCCGTAACAAAATGATTAAAGTAAACTCGTGTGTATATTTCAAGTACTGCCATCAAATAGTCGACTATTAACCACTATATTTATTCTTTTTCAATTTACTTTTGTTAATAAAAATTGAGGTCTCCGTGGTCTAGTAGGTAGTGTTGGCTTATTAGACGAAAATCAGGGTTCAAATCAGACATCAAAATAAAATACACAAAGTATTTCTTCGGCGACTTCCTCTCAGTAGATTTCTGGCAAAAACTCTGAGAGTAAATAAAATTGCCATGACAAGTTTCTCAAAAATCTGTCGTTCGGGGTCGACTTTAAACTGTAGGTCCCGCCACTCATGTATAAAATTAACACACACAGCATAATTGGTGTGAGAAACTAGGCCGTAATCCTGACTGAATAAAAATCTCTTTCTATCGCTTTACAGTAAGACCTCGCTTAACGCTGCTCTATTTAAAGCCGTTTCAGTATTACGCGGTAGTATTGGGATTGCCCTAAATCGCACACTCTATTGATACTTGTTGCATACTTATGTATGTGTGCAAATGAAACGGCCATGGGCCAACTAAAAGCGGTATACTATATAGCGACGGTGTGTACTATGTATCATTTCCAACGCTCTTTTGTTAGTCTGTCCAGTATAAAGATTCCAACTGTATTTTCCAAAGTGGCAATCACAGTACGAACACATCTTTCCTGCGTCACAGTTGATTTGTTAGTTGCCTCGTTTAACTTTGGAACTTATGGGAACCTATCCCCCGCGTTAAGCGGGGTCTCACTATAATTCCATTTGTACAACTTAACGAGTAAAACAATAATTTAATTATTGTTTTCCATTGTATTTTTTTTATTTTATTAATTAAAAATTTAAATCATATTAGAAACACAAACCCAGCTACTGTCTGGCACTCAGACTCTCTTAATCATATGCAGCATGGCACACACATTCATGCTGAGCTCAACTTAACTTTTGAATTTCCAAAGAATGTAAATGATTGAGATGACTGAACGAACGAACGACTGTGTATGTGCCATATGAATGAATGGATGGATATAAAGATGAATGCATTAATGTCTGAGATGAATGTATGACATGTAATTGTGTTTAATTGGGTAATATGAGTTCATTATATCGTATATTTTGGTAGGGAATACAATGTTAACATGAACACTTGTAAAGTACTTTAATATGTCATGTCATGTATTCGTAAATATTTGTGTTTATTTTTGAATATGATTGAAGATTATAGACGATATACAAAATGATACATAATAATGTTTGTTATTTTTGTATTGTTATAATAATATTATAATTTTAACAATTTATTTATATATTGAAGTCACATACTGTTAAAACAAATATTCCTTCATGTTGAATAAATTAAATAAAAATTATTATTGCCAGCAATTACTGTGCTATTGGATAATTACAGTAAAACTCACTGTATTAAATCTATTTCTCGTTTCTGTTTGGTAATCAATATGTTACTTTAACTTTCTGTAGAATTCCTTTTACCTCAAGGCTGTGTTTGAATAGAAATTTACTAGTTGAAGGCATACGAGAAAGGTTTCCAAGTAGAGTTTTCTAAAACATTTCTTTAAGGGTCATTTTTACAATTTCCCGTTAAACTTTAAGTGAACTTTAAAGTCACCTTTAACTTATTTTCATTATTACAACCTAATGATAAAATAAAGTTAACTTTTTCAAAAATATGGCAGTGCCGGAGCAATGTCGATAAAACTGCTCAATTAAAAAAGTTTTTTTTAAACGCAGCGGCAACGACGGGCTTCGTTTTTTTTTGTTGTATTTGCTTACTTTGTTTATATTTGAAGTTGTCGTATTGAAAATAATATATAATATGGCAAGTTCAAACATAAACTTAACTTTAAAAGTTACCAGTAGGATAATCTTCCCTTTAGCTTTACGCTCACTTCTACTTTATCGTCCACTTATAAGAACAAAAAATAATTTATCTGCCCGTTAAAATCCTCTCTTTAGTTAACGGCAAGTTGTAATAATGGCCCTTGATTTGCGTCTGGGACACTCCAGTGAATTAGTGATGTCTAAAGCCGATAAAAGAGTTAAGAGTTCTTTAGACTTTTGTAAGAGTCAGCATTGAGTCATTTGATCTAATTATATACATATGTATGTATGTATGTATGTATGTATGTATGTATGTGTGGAAATTAAGTATTTGAATTAAATCTCCCGTCAAACAATTACTGTTGCGGCTGTAGCCTTGATCCAAAGTTCTCCTAAAGTCACGGATTACAGAAGAAGTCTATAGTCTTCGCGTACAATGTTGAATGTCACATCGTCAGGGTCTAAGTGCCAAATTTTAACTTAATAAGTATTACGCATGTACAACTTCCCTACTATTTCCCTTACTCATTTGAATGTGTCAATAATTTTGCGTTTCTGTCTGACAACTGCCAAATTAATCTTCATTAAAAAGCGATTTCTTTCAAATCGGAATCTTTTTCTTATGCTTTCAGTGCGTGTTCCATTGGACCAAGTAAATCTGCATTCAACATTATCTAGCATAGCACCTTTAGGGCCATTATTATAACTTGCCGTTAACTAAAGGGAGGATTTTAACGGGCAGATAAATTGTTTTTAGTTATTATGAGTACCCAATAAGATAGAAGTGATCGTTAAGCTAAAGGGAGGATCATCCTACCTTTAACATTTAAAGGTCACTTTATGTTTGAACTAAAACAAAAAAATTTAAACCCCAAGTTTAACGACAAAGTTGTAATAATGGCCCTTAATGTGGTATTTTTGAAGCACAATCGTAAAGGCAGCTGCTTGTTCATTTCGAAGGAAATAACGAGCGTTGATACCGCCAGCGTTAGATCGTACTAAACAATTAATTTCAATGATTGTGCTGGCGATTTGTTAACGAGCTTAGGATTATCTTCGCTCCAGATTCTGCAATTTTGTTTATATTACAGAAACAGTCATTGAACAAGAAATGAGTTGCATAACTAAATATTTTTTTATAAAAATGCTGATCGTCGGCTAGTTTCATAAATTACGTAAAATCGAGGAACTATGATGAAATCTTACTACGGCATCTTTTTAAAGACTTCGCTTTACTGCGTTAAGTTCTTTATCTTGTTGATGGTTTTGAATCAAGAAGAGTAAAATAAATGCGAAGACGAGCATTATGAGATTTTTATGTCGACCTTGAAATGGACGGAGTACTTTAAGAACTTCGGGAACAGATTTGTTTGTTTCAAAGTTTAGAAGCGTTATACTGGCGTTAAGTGGTTCCAGGTCCAATGTTGGACATTACTGAATAGAAATGTGCAAAGACTTAAATATTCTGACCTATCTAACCATAGTTATCGATAGTTCTCATGCAGTTAAAATAATCAACAATTCAACCCCGGCCATACAAAATTATTTTCAAGAAGTAGTTTGTATCAGACACCCAGATACAATTATGTGCCCATATACTTGGACAAAGTGGCATATTGTCTAATAATCTCGCAATGCAAAAACAATGATAAGCATTGTTTCTATTTCACATATTAAAAAGTATATTCAAGACAAATGTCAAAGAAAATGTGATAGATCCCTTTTCTGTAAATTTCATCTTACTGTATGCTTACGACAGGCAAAGCCAACTAGGAAATCAACAATTAAAACACGTCTTTCACTTAAACAGGGTATGTTAGGTTAGGTTAGCAGTTAGCTTGCCGCTCATAGGCCTCACATAAAAGGTGTAGTACCGATTCTGTTTCTTCCACATCCTAGCAGCTTCTGCAGTAATCACGGTGGGGCAGACCGAGCTTATCAGCGAAACTGCCAATAGCATGGTGTCCCGTAAGAATTCCTTTTAGAGTGTAAAATGTTCTCTTGTCGAACTTAAGTAGTTCCTAGGTTTTTCTGTTGAACCACCTACACATACATACATATATAATTGGTCATTACAACCCTTCAGTCAGGATTACGACCTAGTTTCTCACACCACTTATGTTGTGTGTGTTAATTTTATACATGAGTAGTGGGACCTAAAGTTTAAAGTCGACTCTGAACGACAGATTTTTGAGAAACTTTTCATGGCAATTTTATTTACTTTCAGAGTTTTTGCCAGAAATCTGCTGAGAGGAAGTCGCCGAAGAAATACTTCTTGTATTTTGTTTTGATGTCTGGCCTGGGGCTCGAACCCTGGCTTTACGTCTAATAAGCCAACACACTACCCACTAGACTAAGATGACTTCATCTACGGTTTGTTGAATTCCATGCTGCTTTTTTCCAATTTAAAAAAGTATTCTTGTAGGGGTTCTATCGTCTCTTCGTCAGACATCACCGATCCTTGCCGTACCAGTACTTTTTCACTACACCCAATACAAATTATAAATGATTGAAATTAAAACTGTTAAACCAACTTTGACACTCCATATTTAACGGTGTATTTTATTTTAGAAATTTTTTCCTTTACCCTTACGTGACCATGCGCATTTCAAAGGCTTCTCTTTCGTTAACCGTTTCCTTTATACATTTCTTTCCTTCTTAACCAGTCGTTTAAAATTGACATTTCATGTGTCAAGTACTTTAAGGGTGACAAAATAAGAATAACAGAATAACAGAGAAGCATATAAAGAGGAGACACAAGTCTAAGACAAGATAGAAATGCCAAAATAAATCAAAAGCGAAGAAATACAAAAAACAGTTGATTTCATGACGGCTCTTGTGTTACACGCGGAAGTGTTAAAAAATAAATTGTAACGTTTGAAATTTTGTAGTGAAATTATTAAAACAAAAATAAAGAAATAAAAACAATAACAACAACAAAGAAAAATCATTCATTTAAGCAATAATTATAACACCGAAATATAAACGAAATTAAATTTAAGGAAATAAACTGCCTTAAAAAACGGAATTAAAAATTAATTGTTGTACAAAAAAAAACCTAAAGTAAACTAAGGTGTCAAGGTGCCTCCTGTCTCTAGTCATTACTTATGTTTTAATAATAAAAATGTGGGTATTTTAAGGTTTACAAGCGAAAGAAACAAAGGAAGAAGACAAAAAATCAATAAAAAATTAAATAATAATTCCTATTCGCAAATAAAGTGCAAAATTACTCTGCCAGTAGAAGCGTACAATTTTATTTTGTAGAGGATTGTATATGATAAAAAAATTTATTATTTACAACAATAATTTGTTTTCTTTTTGCTCAATAATTGCCAAAAAGAAAATTACGAAAAAGATTGACGTAAAAGGTGGAAGAGACACACAATGTATAAAAATATTGTGGCAAACAAAAAAAAAAAACGGTTTTGTCTGGCTTAAATGTCATTGACAAACACAGAAATACAAAACAACAAGAAAATAATAGTCGATCAATACGAACTGCATTATACCCTAAACTTTTATTATGTTTTTTAAAAGATTTCTTAGCTTTATCGATTAAGGCCAACTTTTTAGACTTACTATGATAATATAGTAGGTCGTAGTCTAGTAGGTAGTGTGTTGGCTTATTAGACCGTAAGGCCACGGTTCACACCCCACGAACAAAATGAAATATGAAAAAATATGTCTTCGTTGACTTCCTCTCAGTAGATTTTTGGCAAAAACTCTGAGAGTAAATAAAAATTGCCATGCAAAGTTTCTCAAAAATTTGTCGTTCGAAGTCTACTTTAAACTGTAGGTCCCGCCACTCATGTTTATAATTAACACACACAACACGATTGGTGTGAGAAGCTAGGTCGTAACCCTGACTAAAGTGTTGTAATGGTCAATTATGTATGTATGTATGATAATATTTTAAATAAAATAGTATTTTCGTTCAAATCGACCTTCTTGAAGCTGTTTGCAAAAGTGTTTGAAAATTGTTTGGGTCATACTTACATATATAATAGGTCGTTACATTGTTTGGGTCATGATTACGTTTAAATACAAGAGCATAGTAACTCTCTGGGTAGGTAAGATAAGTGGTAGCTTTGATTACCAAAGAATACTTGAGCACTCATAGCGGCAAGTTGTGACGCAACAGACAAGCACGGTCGTTGTACTGACCGAGTTTCACCAAACGCATCGCAGAAGTTGGGGCTACACTCAATCAATTTATTGTTTAAATACAATCTTAAGAATCGCAATGAGGCATGCCTCACGATCATAACTTTGGATAAGCGTGCACAAATCTAAGATTTTGGATAGTCGGATGACATATGTTTGATGTCACATAATTTCAGAAGAAGAGATACTTCTTTCAGTGAAGATTGAAGCTTAGCTCCATATCGTTATCCACGTGAATTAAACTCAGGCGTTGTTTATAAATTCTGATGTTACGTGAAGACATTCTTAATTGACTCAGCTCTCAACTTAGGTGAAATTATGTTCATAATAAAAATGGCAAATCAAGCTCTTATTAAGCTGTCTAAAAATTAGGATTTTTTTAATACTGTGTGAAGTTTATTACGCTGCTCTAAGGCTTACAGAGCAGATGTTTACGAGGAATTTCAATAATATTGCCATCAGTTGCAATACATAACTTATTCTAGACTACAGTCAGTCACACACTCAATGAACACCAATTATGAAGACTGAGAATGCTACCGAATGACCCCCACAGCCAACCATAAACAAGGGCAGCCTATGCACATATAGAGTAAGCATGTTATGTGTAAAGTAAAATATATAGGGCCTTAAAACAGGGACTTCCGAAGTTTGAGAGTTGATAACGGCCATTGTGTTGGAACTACATCTGTTAAATTAGTTGTCTTTTATTCAGCCTGTGTTACCAAATCACCATGGACGGATATAACACTCAACAATGCAACGACGTGTGTTCGCTAAATGGGCTTTGAAGCCATTGGCAGCTGACCCTAATTTTCATTAAAAAATAATCTAAGCGATGATGCCCATTTTTAGATAAACAACAAACAAACTTGTCGAATTTGGGATGATATCAATCTATATGAGATGCAAGCGAGTCCAATGCATCCAGAACATGTTACTGTTTGGTATGGATTTAGGACTGCCGGCATTATCGGTTGACGCTGGCCGGGATATTACTTACAAGGAAACTCTTTTGTAGCGCTTTGAAAGATCTGGACCACAAAGTTATATGATTTCCATGGAATGGCGTTACGTGTCACATATCTCATGCCACTTAAGACATTCGGCACGAACGATTTGTGGGCATGGTCACCTCACATGGAGGTGATATGAACTGATCGTGCGATTTCGCCTTGTTTTGCTTTTTATTGTGGGGTTTTCCTAAGTTGCAGATAAAGGCAAATAGAACACAAATAAACGCGGTCTCAAAACCAATATGCTGTCGGTCAAACTCAGCTTGATTTATCGCCAGAGCCATGGAAAATTTGACACTTCGAATGTGCTTCACCCAGAGAAGCCAATAGATTTTTCAAATGACTAATGATATGATGATGATATCTAACATATTTTTTTGTTTTATTTAAATCTAAAGATAGGAACTGTACCAATAGAATGCAAAGTAGAGTAGCTGTGGGAAAAAATCTCTGACAATAAAAATTAAAAAATTTGGATTCCAAAAAATAAACAGAAAAAAAATTCCTTTTTTATTTTTGTCTCATAATTAAATTTAAAGATAGGAAAGACCCTATACATGCATACACATGTTTGTTAAAGTTGCGAAGCTTTTGACAAACCAAACATACACGATACCAACCCTAGTGATGGGTATAAATAATAAGACAAAAATAAAAAATAGCAAAACATGCCAGAAAGAAAAGCGAAAAATGAAACTTTTGACACTTACAATTGCAACCCTTATGCGGAAGAGGATGTGTTTTTTCTTGTTCATTTTGTTTATGTTTTGTTCTCATGTTATTGTGGTTTTTTATTTTTATTATTTTTGTTAGTCTTGCGTAGAAGAGAGTATAAATATTTTTTAATGGGGATATACTGCGCTCTCTTAATTTATAAAGAATCTCTTTATTTATAAGTATGTACACTGTAAAAATTTATTGTCATTAAGCTGAGGTGTGTCATGAAAATTTTTCATATGCATAATAAATTAGATCTGTAGCCGACTCCGAACGACAGATTTTTGAGAAACTTTTCATGGCAATTTTATTTATTCTCAGAGTCTTTGACAGAAATCTGCAGAAAAGAAGTCGCCGTGGAAATAATTTTTCGTGTTTCATTTTGTTGAAGATGTCTGACATGAGGTTTGAACCTTGTCCTCACGTCTAATACATACATACACACATAATTGGCCATTACAACCTTTGAGTCATTATTACGGCCTATCTTCTCACACCACTTATGTTGTGTGTGTTAATTTTTTACATATGTGACGGGACCTACAGTGTAAAGTCGACTTCGAATGACAGATTTTTGAGGAACTTTTCATGGCAATTTTATTTTACTCTCAGAGTTTTAGCCAGAAATCTGCTGAGAGGAAGTCACCGAAGAAATATTTTTTTCATATTTCGTTTTGATGTCTGACCTACGTACTAGACTACGGCAACTTCAGCTGGTATTTATAGAAGTTGTCAACTGAATTTGTTTTGCATTATTACTTTAATTTCGGACTAAATCGATACGGTTTTTCGGGCAGGCTGGTTTTCATCTATATCTTTCATCTTAATGTTTCAAATCAAAAGAAATTTTATAAAAAATCTTTGCTTAGACTCAAATTCCTGTATAGTTCAAGGAGTTTTGTTTGTGCAGAAGAATATATTTTATATTCCTGTATAGTTCAAGGAGTTTTGTTTGTGTAGAAGAATATATTTTATATTGACGGAGATCAAGTGGAGCTTATTTGTAATTTCATTTCGCATTCTAAAGTGTTTCAAATGTTTGAAAATTTTTCGGTGTGACAAATAAACACAATAGACGCAACGCAGGAAATACGACAATTGAAAAAAGTGCAGTCTGTGGTAAGCTGCATGTGCATTAATTACAATTTTGGTGTTACTAATTAAGCTTTACGAGTTATTATTATTGATTTTTGCTCACATTATTTAGCTTTGTGAGGATCAACCTTGCGGCGGTAGATATCAATTATAATAAAGGCAGCAACTGCAAAGCATACGCAAAAGAAATAATGAATAAACAATTCATTAATTATTGACGAATGGTGCCAGTAAAACACTTTTTCGCGTTATATCTCATATAATTTATTAAGATTAAGCCTACTTCTTTTGGCTGCAGGAACGTTTAGTTTTTATGGTAATGGAACTACCAAGAAAATGCCAGAAGTTAATCGACTATGGACGAATTGACAGAAATATCTGGAATATCGTTGATAAATCGTTGCAATTCTTAATTGCTTTGATAGGAGAGATTACCGAATAACTGCTATAACAGAAAACATGAAATTGTTCAGATCTTGTAGCCTACTGTGCGGTTTATTTTTGCGCAATCTCTAGAGTATTGAAAGAGTACTCTGGGATGACCTAATTAGTTAAATCGGAAGTACCGATAAGTATTACACAAGTTTTATAAGAATATCACAATGTGATTACAACTGAATCTGCTAATGGCGGCCTGTCTATCTAACCTAGCCTAATCGTAATTTGAAAATATTTAATTTCACCAGAAGATTTGAAAAGGTGATGGCTTGTGTATATCATATCGGCGTTGTAACCAAAGCATAATCGCTTCCGTAAAAGTGCCTCGAAGAGCATGATTATTATTTTGGTTTGCCTTGAAACCGCAACCATACTCGTAGGACAGCCTAAAAGAGCCAAGACCGACAAAAATACGTTAAGTTTGCGATAGGTTAGCTGTTTAATATTCGTTGATTGTGAATGAAATATCCATTGAAAGAACGCACACTTGAAACGGTATGTAGTAGGTGATAAAGATTGCATTGCTCACAACTCAGATCTCACAACTATTCTGCTTAACAAAAGTTTTGCTGTGCTAAATGAATAAGTGTGCGGTGAATAAATAAATATTTTTTGACATAAAGGCCCTTTTTATTTTTAAAATATTTAAATATTTACAATATTTTTTGCCAATAACTTAAAAATAATAAAAAAAAACTTATGACCTCAGGGTCATTTGAAAGGAAACTAATGAAATAAACGTATAAAGTAAACAGCAAACTTTAAGTTAACCTATCTAAAAACTACATAGTGGTGCTTCAAGTAATTTGTGGCAACAGCAACAACAATAATACAATTTTGTTTTTAATAGCTGTTGCAACTTGATAGTGGCACGTGTTTAAATGGAATATTAAAATGCAAAACAAAACAAAACAGAAAAATACTAAAGTTATGGCAAGAGTGTGTAACAGAGTGTAAATATGGCCTAAAGTGGTTTCGAACATAACACAACATGTTGCAAAGTAAAAAAGTATGAGAGAAATCTATTAAAGAATAGAGAGAGCGAATAAAAATTTAAAATCTCTTATAACGGCGCAGTAAACCAACAAATTTCATTCATTCAAATACAATTCAATTGTTTGATGGCAAAAATATAACACAACATTAGATAGGTTGTGTGTCTTTTTTCTTTTTTTTTTAATTTTTTTTTATTAACTCAAGCAGTCGTTGTTGTTTTTGCTTTGGTTTTATTGTGTGTGGCATACAGATACATTTTGAAGTCTAGCGACAGCAGCAGTAGCAGCAGCAGCAGCGGTAGATAAAACATATGAAAACTTAAAATTTTTGGCTATTTGTACGTTAGTGTTGGTCGCGAACGGTTAAACTTACGGTTTTCGAAAACGTCTTCATTGTTTTATAATTTTTTTCTAAGTATTAAAGCGCGCTTCTCCTAAATGGAATAAACAAAGTTTTATTAGAAAAATATAAACAAAAACAACAAGCAACGGTTGGCTTTAATTGGCAAAGAAGCAACTGTTGTTTGTTGGTATACAAAAAAAAAGTAAAAAACCTTTTAAAGCGTGCGATTTAATGCGGTCTGTTACAAATTGGTAAAAACCCATTTAAAAATTTATTTTCCTAGTGAAACAAATTTTTATTTAGAATTATGACCAATAGAACTAAAGTTAATCGAAATATAAGTACAAAAGATTAATTGCAGTGATTAAAATCATAAATTTTAAAACAAAAAAGAAAGAAAAAACGAAAACTAATTTGTTGCTTAATTAACAAGTAAATGAATGAAATGGTGTATAATCTTAAGAAAAACTAAATTTTCGAAATAAGAAAAACGAAACTCCAAAAAGTGTGCGTATTTACTTGTACTTTGAAATGCTTTCTAACGTTATAATTTTTATCTAATCTTATCAAAATAAGACGCTTTAATAATGAAAACAAGCAATTTCAGTATTAACGTACCGAATGATTGTATCTGTGTTTGTGAAAGCGCATCTAATTGTTTACTTAACTATTTTTTTCTTTTTTTCTTAAAAAGATTTCAGAAATATTCTTGGGAATAATTAAAAAAATTTTAAAATTAAACAAGACAAGAAAAAAAAAAAGAAAAAGCAATTCATGTTCAAGTTTATTAATGTATTTCCAATACAGAAAAAAAATTATTCTCTAATCAAAACATTGTAATTACATGTGCTGTTTGTATGTTTTCTGGTGTTTTTCATTCAATTAAACAATAAATTTTTTGTATAAAAAAAAAGAAAAAATTGTTTATTAAAAGGAAATTAGAAAATAAAAATAAAGAAAAAAAATTTGTTTGTGTACAGAAAATAATTTCAAAACTACATGTGCTATCTAAAGGAAATAATTGATATTAAACAGTTAAAATAACTGTAAAAAATTAAATCAAATCAAATGCTACTATTTGTTTGAAAGATGTCATACTTAACATTAAAAAAAAAAGAAAAATAAACAAAATTTAATACGAGTTTCGTCTAAGTGTTTAAGAATTTAGAAGTCGAAAGTGGTCTTGTATAATTAACATGCCAGTATAACATGTTGTGTCAGTTTTCGAGTTTTACCATAAAAAGAATTTAAAATATTATTCACCAAAAAGTATATAAAAATGCAAATTTGTGAATTATAAAAAAAAACATGATAATAAAGTCAACAAAAAACAAATAAACACTGATCGCGAATTTAGACAAAAAAAATTTGAAGTCTAAAGCGTTCAACATTCTGTGAATTGAATTTAGTATCGTTATGGCTTTACCCATCTGTATTCCTAATTAAATTAATTAATAGCGCGAATAAAATTTGCTAAAATTATTTGTTTACTTCAAAGTAGTGTGAGAAAAAAAATCAAATTCTAAAATAATTCGTCATTACAAGCTTTTCATCAGGATTTCAACCTAGTTTACCACATAATCCTTGTCTCCTATGTTAATTTTATCATGAGTGGTGCGATCTACAATTTAACGTAGACTTTGAAGGACAGAATTCTTTCTATTTCTATAGAAAATAAAAAAACACATGTGTCTAACGGAAATAAGTGTTCTTATAAAGATTAAATAACTGTAAAAAATTAATTAAAGTCAGGTTAATTAAAGTGTTTAAAGCTTATCATACTTAACATTGAAAAGGAACATCGTCTCAAAATTTCAGCGAAACTGATCAAATAGTTTTTACTGCATAGTGATAGCCGGGTGGAAAAAAGTGATTTCGAGAAAAACAAGTTTAAGTTGCGGGCATCTGGGCGCATTATACTATTTTGCATTTTACTCATTCTTTTCACATCGCGTAAAGGGAAAACAAGATTTCTACTTTAATTCTATGGCCTTACAGTAACTAAAACCGTGAAAAATAGATTTTTTAAATGAGAAACTATGTCAACCCCTTATAGCAGTTGGCATTGGTCGTACAAAATCATGTTATATGTACACTGAGCGCCAAAAGTGAGTAAACACCACTGAAATAATCCATTTCCTTAGGATAGCGAGAAAAGTAAATGAGAATAGTCGAATGAATTTCTAAAAATAAAAAAGTTTATTTATTACTTATAAAATGTTAAAACAAAAACAACAATTCATGGTAAAGGAATTTTTTTTATACTTAAGAACAAAAGTGTTGACTTACTTATGGCGCTCAGTGTATATTCCCATAAGGATATTTTTTCTGAAACCTAGGCCATTTTATCCTAAAACATTGCAGCAACCGGTGCGATATCGGCCGAAACACTAGAAATATTATGGCAAATTGAAGCTTATAGATGTACTTCGAAGTCGCTGTAGTCTATTAGGCACTGTGTTGGCTTATTCGATGTGCGATCAAGATTCAAACCCCAGGTCAGACATCTCGAATAAAACGATATATGAAAAATATTTCTTCGGTGACTTTCTCTCAGCAGATTTCTGGCAAAATCTCTGAGGGTAAATAAAACTGCCACGACAAGTTTCGCAAAAAAATCTGTCGTTTGCAGTCGACCACCACTTGTGTATAAAATTAACACACATAGCATAAGCGGTGTGAGAAGCTAGGTCGTAATCCTGGCTGAAGGATTCTAATGACCAATTATGTAGGTAGATGTAGAGAAACTAGGTCATAATCCTGACTGCAGGATTATGTATGTGTGAGTATGTAGATATACTTCCCTCGTCGTAGTAGCCATTAAAAATTACAATAAAAGGCAGTCGTTCGCTTATCGTTTTCGAGATTTCAAAAATTGTATGCGCTTACATCATACATCCCACAATAAAAATCTTTAATGTTTGTGCACGTAAAGGGTGTCTCAGTAGTGTTGCACTTTTTCATTTTAAAATAAAATTATTTTTAATACATAAGTAATTTCTTATTGAAGAAGACTTGTTCCGGTTAAGTATAAAACAAAATATCTGTCAACAGGGTGCAATGATCCTGAACTCGAAATAAAACAATCACATACTAATGGGCACATTTGTTTCTCATTGACTGCATGAGGATTTTTTAGACCCCAAATTGCCAATCTGGATATACCAGATACAAAGCCATTCAGATTTAAATGAAGAATATGACATTTTTTCTCGCGAAATTGTCAGTGCCTTCGGTTTGTTCCATTACCAATTTTCTAAATTGCCAGCGCTTTTCATAGTTAGTTAGTTTGAGCTCCTGAGTAAGCTGGATTTTGTACGCATGAATGTGGACGCCTTATGACAAAATTTGCTGCATTGTACTTTCTGAAATTTGAAGTTTTTTAAGAGCGATGACGAATTCATTTTTTTTTGGGTTTTAGGCGTCTCGTTCAAAGCTTGATTAAATTTTAAGGTTACTCTTCAAATGGTTAACACACACACACACTTTCTTAACTAAAATTTGTTTTAAAGTTCGAAAGCGGTTTTATCACAACTCATAAAAATTCAATTAAAATAAACATAAATTTTAAGAAGTTCACTCTTACTTAGAGGGCCTTAAGAAATTAAGATTGTTTATATATTTTTCGCCAAATTCAATACGCTATCATATTTTGCTGCAGAAACCACACATCTTGTTACGGCATAGTCTATCATACTTATAGTTTGGCTTAAGACTGTATGTATTAATTAGAAACCGGTTCAATAAATTCATTGAATTTTAATTTTTTAAGGATAATTTACATTTTCTTTCCTTTCCACAACAAAGAAATTGTTTGAAAAAAATTCTTTATTCTTTCGCAGAGAATTCTTTAGAGATTTATTATGTATTCAAAAATAAAATGATTGATTAAAAAGCTAAATAAAAAACACTGTGCCTAAAAGTATACAATATTATGTAAATATTATAAACCCCTTAGAGTATGAAAAAAATTTAAACAGAAATTGAAAAATAAATGCGAACTAAAATTTTTGTAATAAACTCTAGATGTTCTAGGGAAATCCCTGGAAAAAAACTCATAAAGTGTACGTGTTGAAATACATAGAAGATAAAAAGCTACACACTAAGGCTTTTACATATTTTTCATATAAAAAACCATAATTGAGGCAAGTGGTTTTACATTAAACATAAAGGGACTTAAAAAGCCTTAAGTTATGCAAAGGGGTCTTTTTTATATTTTAACACAAATGTTTTATTAGCACTGATTAAATTGCCAATTAATTATTTAGTTACACTTCTTCTGCTCCGAAAACAGGTGGTTCATCCCCCTCCTCATCTAATAAAAACATTTTATAGTCTACCTTTGTGCGTAATATTAATTAAAAAGAAGAGTGTGTGCATTAACCATTTATGGTTGCTTTAGGTATTTTGTCATAAAAATTTGTATTCATTGTAATTGTTGTTGTTGTTATTTTTTGTTTTTTACCCTAGTAAAATACCTAAAGTTTATATCTTTTTGGTTTGGTTTTATATTCCCTAGGGTTTAAGATAAAAATCTTTATGCTTAACTTGTTAAGCCTATAAACAGGCTTTGTTTATTTTTCCCTGTAAATTATTTTCTGTAACTAAAGAGTATTACAGCCCTAAATGGTTTTTAATCATGCCAATTAGAAATTATTTTTTATTCTTTATTTATTTTTTTTTTGCCAATTTAGCAGCCAATTTATTTTTGTATTTCGACAAAAAATAAACACTTTTGTGGACATGCTGAGCACTTGTAGTGAAGTGGAGTGTTTGTGAAATGAAAAGAAAAAACCCTGATTCTACTTTCAAAACAAAAGCGTATACATTTTTATTATTTTTTGTTTTGTGTTTTTAAATTGAAATATTTTCAAGTGTTAAACTGATAACTTGACTACTGTAAATGATTAAATTCTCAAGTAAACGTCGAAATTATAATACAATAAGAAGATTAGGAAGCCTCATTAACTTATTGCGTGGGAAAGCGTAAAATTCTATAAACAATATCAAGTGGATACCAATACTTTAGTTGCTTGAAATTGTGCTAAAATACATACATACATACATAATTGGACATTACAACCCTTTAGTAAGGATTACGACCTAGTTTCTCACACCACTTTCGCTTGTTAATGTTTTTATGGCGGCACCAGCACCGAACGACAGAGTTTTCAGAAACTTTTTCATGGCAATTTTATTTACTCTCAGAGTTTATGCCAGAAATATTTTTTCATCTTTCATTTTGTTGTGTTAAAGTAGATTTTCCTATTAATAGCGCCTTTTTCTGTTGCTTTACAAATATAGGGTTTTCCAACAGACATGTCTCTACACGACACACAGCACATGAAACATTGGATATTCTGCGTGATCGATTTGATTTGTTTAGATGATGTAAACTGATCATCAAGATCGTGCGATTTAACTCCCTTCGGGTTTTACTTGTGGGGTTTTCTAAAGCCGCATATGTATGCGAATAAGCCACAAACCACAGCCAACATAGCACATGCCATCGGTCAAATTCAGATCGATTTTTGCCCAAAAATCGGATATTTCGGATGTGCTGCATTCAGAGAAGTCGTGGCGTACATTTCAACGATATTATGTTGCATATATTTAATGGCATCAGGAGGTTTTTTAAAAAAATATCAATAATATCTCACACACACTTTAAATTTAAAGATAGGAAGCGCTTAAAAAAGATTTTATAACTTATTACGCGTTAAGGATAAAATTAGTGAGAGTAGGGCTTTTTTTGAAGTCTTTTTATCTGTGTTCAATTGATATTCTTTGGATCAACAACTTTTCATAGGAATCCACATCTTATGGTTGTTGCCTTCAGTTTCCTTCAAGAGGATTGTTTAACATCAAAATATTCATCAAAATCATGGCGATCAAATCAATCAAACTTTTCCAATTTGAAGTTTATCATTACAGTGCTGCTGACCTGGCTGGTTCAAGTTGGAATTTTAATTGCTTTTCTTTGCATCAATCTAGATTTGATCATATTTGCCATAAGTTCAGTGAACTTCGACTTCATTACCAGACACTAACCACTTCAAAATTTTTTCTATAGTATAGCTGCAGCAATTAAAGATATTTCAGAATGGTATTTTCATATAGATTCCATTTATCAAGCTTCTTGCACAGAGCTTCAATCAGATGATTCCAATTAGAGTTTGGTTTAGCTTCGAAGCAATTAAAACAGGGCTTCAAAGACGATTTTTTATAATTTTTCGCAATTTCTTTGCTAGAGAAAATGCTGGTCTTTGTTATGAAATATTAAGAGTGAGAAAGCATTTGGTTGTAAAGAGTTTAAAGCTATGACGTTCTGATTAAAAGAGGTGGCATATTGTAGTGGATAAAGGACTTGCAGTGGAATTTACGAATTTTAAAAAATCTATTACAACAACATAAACACCAAACACTATTAAGAAATCACACGGTTTCTCCTCTCGAGAAATATGTTGGACTCAATTAGCAAAAAGTATTTGTGTCCCTAGGCAAAGACAGAACTACTATCCTTGAACTGCCTACAATAGAAATAAATAAATGTAGGTCAGGTTTTTGACAGGCCAAAGCCCTGTTTTCATCACGGAAGTCATTGAAGTCGCCGTAGTCTAGTAGGTAGTGTGTTGGCTCATTAGACGTAAAAAGCCAGAGTTTGAGCCCCAGGCAAGACATCAAAACAAAATACAAAAAGTATTTCTTCGGCGACTTCCTCTCAGCAGATTTCTGGCAAAAACTATGTGAGTAAATAAAATTTCCATGAAAAGTTTCTCAAAATTCTGTCGTTCGGAGTCGACTTTAAACTGTAGGTCCCACCACTCATGTATAAAATTAAAACGCACAACACTGAAGGGTTGTAATGACCAATTATGTATGTTTTCATCACTGCGTTTCTTCTCTACATGCAATAAATTTTCAAAGGTATTACAAACATTAAATGAAAATCATTGACGCCATAATCCGTGTTGCAAATTGACTTATTAGACGTGAGGCTACGGCTCAAACCCCAGGCCAGACATTTCCAACAAAACGATGGAAATGAAAAAATTATTCTTCGGCGATTGCCTATCAGCAAAACTCTGAGAGTAAATAAAATTGCCATGATAAGTTTCTCAAAAATCTATCGTTCGTAGTCGATTTTAAACTAAAAGTGCCACCACTCATGTATAAAATTAACACACACAACATAAGTGGAGTGAGAAGCTAGGTCGTAATCTTGACTGAAGCGTTGTAATGACCAATTATGTACGTATATATATGTGTAATGTTCAACATAGTTAACCAGACTAAACCCAACTGTTTTAATTATATTTTATATTCATTTTCATGTATAGTTGTGCACAGAATAAAAATCCAGGTTTTTTTAATCTTATCGACTTTTAACAAATATTTGTTTGTGTTTGTTTAATCTACAAAATAAACAAAATAATTATTTTTAATGAAATTAAATTAAATAAATATTTAATAAAAACAAAAACAAATGTAACAATAAAAATACCATTTATTATCTACAATTTAAAATATTTTATTTAAAATATTTTTTCGAATAAATTTCAAGCAAAATAAACTAAAAAAAAAGATATTTTATACGAAAACAAAAACTGACTGATGATATACACACACATTTATCAAACGATTGTAAAACTAAATATTTAACAAAACATTTAAAAACAATTTAGCAACAGATTAGATTTTCTTTTAAATTAAATTTGAATTTAAAAAGCAAATACAATTTTATAAAAAAATTTAATAAATATTTTCTTCTTTTTTTTTTTGCAGAAAATCTATTAAAATAGTGTGTGTGGAAAAATTTAAATTAAAAAATAAAAAATAAAAATAGAAATAACTGCCAATATAGAAAAAAAATTTTAAAAATAATAAAATTATAAATGAATATTTAAAATAAGTGTTAAAAGTGTATTAGGTCAGCTTATCTATTCCAGCTAAATAGCTTGAATTACCTCCATTCCAGCAGCAGTACTAGCAACAGTAGCGGTTAAAATAAAAAAGAAATAAAAATAGAAAAAATAAAACAAAAATAATTATCATCATCATATTATCGCCATCATTGTCATCGTCATCATGCGTCGCAACGTGAAATTGATTGTATTTGTCAGCGTTATCTGGATGTTTGTCTTGATCTATTATTTTCAAACCAACACTGAAAAGGTGAGTAAAAAAAATTATTTCTAATCTATGTATGCGTGTGCTCGTGCCATTAGGAATAGTACGGATATTCTCGTAAAAGTGTAGGATTAATAATACAATACAATTTTATTGTACCGTTCTATGCATTTGTTTTAAAGAGCTCTTTAAATTTTTTGTGCTTTAATTTATTGAAAGATAAGTGAATAACCTTAATTAAAAATGTTAAATGTCTGAATCTCATTAAATTAAGACTCTTTATATTTTACACGTAAAGCTCTTGGCCTATTAGCGAAATAGATGCCGAAATTTTGGCATATGTATCAAAGATCAGCAATGAGTATTCAAAAAGATGAGTAGATTCGAATCATACTCCAATGATTCATTCATACTTATTTTAGTATCATACTCATACCACTCATATTCAAAGTTTGAAGTACTAATCGTACTCATACTTAACAATACGCATGAAGTTGTTGATTTCAGCTCTCCTCTACTCAACATTTACAAGAATCACAAAATAAGTATGATTCGCGTACGAACACTACAATACTCACTAGAAGGTTGTGTGTTTGCTTTGCTTGCTGTCTTTGGCTTTTTCTTTCTTCTGTTTTTGTAAATGCAACAACAACTAAGAATATAAATTTTAATGAATGATTCGAATCACTCGAATCATTTATGAGTATTATAAGTATTTTTCTAAATTTATGAATCTGAATGAGTAGGCGTATGAATCAAACATATTTCGAATGTTATGAGTTTGATATCAACGTTGTACTCATACTCATTGCAACCTGTACTTATAAATCAATGTTGTAGGGAGTACGAATGAATCAGTGTAGTTGAATTTCAATACTGTTGATTCACTCATACTCAAAATTTCATGAGTACTTATGAGTAGCGAAAAACGATTCATTGTTGATCTCTGATAAGTATACCCATTAGTGAAAGTTAACCAGGTTAAGTGACTATAATTATTGAAAATCTCTGCCTGATATTCCCTGTCTATAGAGATAGTCAGCTGCTGTTGGTGGTCTCTATATAAGGGTAAAATAAGCGACTATCTTTAGGAAGCACGGCAGATGGTCCTCTTTGCGTGTAAGACTGAACATTTTACTAAGCCAATAAATGCTGGTCCTTCTCCAATAGATATTAACTATGTATACCGGCATATTATGCAGCTAACGTGGTTGCTAACGATTTGACCATAAAAGGATTCATATTGTCTCGTTTGGACATGAACCCACTGTCCATTCGTCTAACATAAAATAGTTGTTGAACAACATCGTAGGCAAATTAGCCTGTATGACAAATAATACCATCAATTTGGCCTTTCTGAGATTGTAAGAAACGATCAAAGTTGAAGATTCTGATAATTTTAGGGCTTCGCGAAATGTGTTTTGACTTTATCAATTAAATAACACAGACATTCGAATTCTTCGAGATTGTTTTACAGATTTAATTTGATCACAAAATGTAATTGATTAACCAAAAAATGTAGACATACGTTCACCTATTTAAGGTACCAATCACATAATAATTACTTAACTATCCTCTCTTAAGGATACTTAAGATTCAAAGTGCTATAAAATTTATAGTGCTAGATGTTACAAAGGATCTGCTTGAGCTATGAAAAGGAAAACTTTACCTCATTATGATCATAAGTGAGCTTATGGACTTAGTAGTATTCATAGAAGTTTTCTGCTCATTGTATAAAAGGAAATATCGGACCTTCTGTATATGGCTTAGAAGGAAGTGTGTTGGCTTAATAGACGTGAGGCCATGCTTCAAACCTCAGCTCAGATATCTTAAACAAAACAAAATATGAACAAATATTTTTTCGGCGAATTCTGGAGTAAATAAAATTGCTATGAAAAGTTTCTCAAAAAAAAATCTGTCGTTTGAAGTCGACTTTAAACTGGAAATCCAGCTACTCATGTATAAAATTAACACACACAACATAAGTGGTGTGCGAAGCTAGGTCGAAACCCTGACTGAAGGTTTGTAATAACCAATTACGTGCGTACGTACCAGACGTTCTTTGGTACTTTTTCCTGTATAAAATCGTTTTTAATAGATGCTTATTCTATTAAATATATACTACGCAAAAAGCGTAGTGGGTACTATTTTTTACGAAAATGGTACTTTTTTATCACTTCCAAATTACGGCTCAAGAGGACAGCCCATATTTAAAAATTTTGTTTTATTAAAGTGCGTGACTACTTGTCCATCTTGTGTGTAGTAAGAACCCATGGGATATATTTTTCCGACTTAATGAATAAAACTTTGTACGTGATTTAAAAGAAAATCCATGAAAGGGTACCTTTTAAATTTTGTAACTTAATGAGACTAGAATAGAACAATAAAAATTAAATAAAAATGGTAATAATTGTGCTTTTAATAAGCTCAACTATTTTAAATTATGATAATCTCTGCTGAGAGCTGTTTTAGGCATAAAAGAGTATTTAAAACATCTAACAAAGGAGCCTGATACGTGCAAGTATTCCATAAATTATTATATGAAAAAAAATATTAAATTTTGACCCTAAAACTGAATTAATTAAAAATCTTCCATCAAGTTTAAAATTTCAATTAATTCGTTAATAATTTTACAACTTTGGCAATTTCTATTTAAAATGATTTGAAATTAAATAAATAGATTTCCGACTCACCTAAAAACAACTCCTAGTTTAATATTCCCATCTTGTTGTCATTATTTTATTATTTAGGTCAGCTTAAGTAAAAGACTTTAATTTTCAGTCAATAATGGCCTGAATAAATGATGACTTTCCATCAAACATTTTATGGTTGTTGTTGTTGTATTTATTTTTTAGAATAATTGTGCAGCATAATAATGAATTTTCAAAGAAATTTTAAGAATAATTCTAAAAACTACTCAAACTCATATACAAACTCAAAACCAATGACAAACTACGATAATAAGTACGTGGTTAGGAATCATGATCATTATTCATCAAGTGGTTATTATGGGGACCCCTGAAGACATCGCTATAGCCATCACTCTCTCCAACAGAGACATATAATATAATTAAAAGTACTTGTTGTCGTCTTCTTTATTTTAAATGGCTTTCATGTAATAAAATGTTTACACCCTACACAGCCACAGTTGGTTGTATGTGATGACTGTGGTAATAACATTACTTTTTATGTCCAGTGCAGCACAGTGTGATGTTATTGATTATACTGAACAGAATTATATGCCGTTTTTTTAAATATTTATCTTAAGGTTTAATTAAGGAATTTATTATTAGAAGATTGACGAACGTGGAAGGTTTATGTTTCATAAACTTTTATTACTATTACTAGCAGGCTCTACCTACGTAAAACTGTAATTGAATTGAGAATTAAATTCGCTACGGTTTCCGAGTGAACTTGCCTGTAAACAGCAAGCTACTCGCTAACATAACCTAACTTAATTCGGTTAAGGAAATATTTTCCCGAATAACTACAGCTATTCTATCCAGCTTTCGTCTGTATTTAGTTCAATCAGCTACATTTTATTATAGGGTATCTTATGGCCTATGTATACTGCCTGTAACATTTGTAATTGTCGTTTCTGTTATTTCTTCTACTTTTGATTACACTTTCTGTCTAAGTTTAATAAATTTTATTTTAATTTTCTTGTTGCGTTTTTGTCGTTCTTCTTTTTTGTTTTTTTTTCTTTTCTTTCTTTAACGGCTTCTGCTATGCTAATGAATCGACAGACAGACAAAATTAATTCTAGTAGAAGCAAACATTGTTGATAACAAAGTAAACATCGTTAAATATTAATATCACGGGGAGGGGTAAAAGGTTCTATAAAACGACAAAGAACACAAGAAATTTTGACAGTTTTAAGTCAAATTGTTCTTTCTATTTATGCTTCAGGTCAGAATACAGTAGACACTCTCATAAAAGGTGTTGCACCGATTCCGTTTCCTCTACATCGTGGCAATTTCTTTAGTAATCCTGGTGGGGCAGAACGAGCTTGTCAGTGAAATTCCAGTAGAAATTGGCCGTTGAAATTCTTGTTAGAGTGCGAACTGTTCTCTTGCCGAACTCAAGTAGTTCCCTGCTCTTCCTTCCGTCCACTGATGGATACAGCAGTTTCGAAATTCGGCAACCAGGTATGTTAGACACCTACGGTTTATTGAATTCCATGCTGCTTTTTCCAATTTAGAAAAGTATGCGTTTATCGGCTCTCCTCAGACATCTCCGATCCCTTCCGAGGCAGTTTGTCCGCTTTTTCGTTCCCCTCTATGTAATATGAACTTATCTTTGCGGACAATACTAAGGAGCTGGTTGCACCATTATTTTCTTCTTTTCCTTTGAATAGTGACAATAAAATTTGGAGGCCGGAAGAATCAGTACCGTATTGCAGACAGCTACCTTAAAGAACACTAATGCTTCGCATACAGACATCTATTCTACATATCTTGGCAATTTTTTATTCTTGTTTATTTGTTTTCTTTTTTTTGTAGCATTCCTCTTTTGTTTTTTCTGAGTTTAATGGCTATAATTTATTAACATATTACAGCGCATTTGGTGCATCTATAAATTGTGAACGTTTTATATTTTTCTTTTATAAAAATCTTATTTCTGACTCCCAATTTTATGTGCACTTGTGTATGTATTTATGCACATTGAGAATCTACAACAGTTTTGCTCCTTTAGGTATGCACCACAGCAAACAACCTTTAATGTATGCAATTGTTGTTTTAAAATCCATTTATGGTATTAAGTGTAAGTCTTCATCAGGGTTGCCATTTCGGTTATTAATAACTAAGTTTTGTTTATTTTTTCCTACAATGTGTAGAAATGTACTTATTTTTCATTTTGATTATTTTTATGATAATCAATTCCCTGCCCAGGGTTTTCAATCTCATCCTAAAGAGTTGAACAGTTAAAGAGGCTGGGTCCGTTACAAATTCTTGTCAGCGACCTAACCACGCAAAGTTCGGGAAGAAACGCAGTCAAAATCCTATTCCGGTTTTATCGAAACCTAGCAATAAGCCTGACGCCCTCAACAAAGACACCATCAACAATGACGCCGCCAACATTGTCACTTTCAACAATAACGCCGTCAACTATCACGGTGTGAACAATGAATCGTATTTCTGCAATATTTTGCTAACAACAGTTTGACAAATAAGATTAGTTTAGCATTTTATTTTTCAATTCCAACTAGATTTATTGATTAAAGTCAATACAATGCGTATGTCTGATGATTCGCCGGTATTTCATGGCTTGGCACAGTTATTTGATCATGCCATGAAGACACTGGGGTGTAAGATCTAAAATTAACTCTTCAAAAGAGCAGAACTTGCTCTGACACTCCATTTCATTGGACATGATCAAAGGGTCGAAATATGAACCTGGGTAATACCGTAATTTATCTAAAAACTTAATTGTTATCCTGGATAGGAAATTGAATGGACATCTAGGGAGTTAAGCTAACCTAAGCTGGTCTATTTGTATAAAAATTAAATACTAACTTATGCTTCAGTAATGTGATGGACAGGAAATGCAACATGATGGACAGGAAATGTAATTAATTCAGATGCTTCAAATAATGTGTTGCTTAGAACTCAGAGGGTTGATAGGATCTAATTATCCCCTTCATTCACTCTATTTGACGCCGTTAGAAAGTGATGCCCTCAAAAAGTGACGCCTTTGAAATTTCGAAGCCGTTAAAATATTGACGCCGTTAAAATATTGCTTACTTTTCTTCTCATTTGGTGATTTTTTATTTCGATTTTGGTTGCACAAATTTTTTTTACGTAGCAACACTGGTCTTCATATAAATGTAATAGGGATTGAAAAGAAAATGGAGCAAGTAAAATAAATTCTTTAAACATAATTTTAAAGTTCCTGCGAGTAAACATTTTATGAGAATAATTTTTAAAAGTAGCAACGAAAATATATAAAAATGTCGGAGTATTTATTGGGTACAATGGAAAGGCATCACAGAGTTCCTAATGCATTAAACATTTTTAGAAGGCTGCTTACGATAATAACATTGGAATGTTTCGATAAGTTCTTGCTTTCCTATTATTTACTTACAAAATTGACAGAAATTATACACATTTGCATGAAATCATTCGATTATCTGCTTAAAGTGGGCAAAACAAAACAATTTTTTTGTTTTTTGTTTTCTAAAATATACCTGCTAATCGGGTTTAATGAAACAAAAAACACAGAAACACACTCAACTTCAAATAAAATTTTGATGATACAAAACGGCTGCATCATCATCTCATTGCTGGTCTGCTACAAATGAAACTTTTTTCATTGATTTTTAAATCCCCAGTTTTTGGTGGTATTTTTTTTACAAATTTTTTTTATTTTTTTATTTCATTGCTGCTGTGCCTAATTATTTCTTCTTTTAGTTTTATTTTCAATTTTACGCTGAAAGAATAAATTTTGTGGTTTGTCGTGATTTTTGTTTAATGCATACAGTTTAATTATTAATTCGTTATAATTTGTGTGTTTTTTTTTTGATGCAAATTAATTTTTAATTTTTAAATATTCAAATAAATTTATAAAATTCATAAAATGAATTCATTAACGGTAAAATATATTCATTTAAACAAACAAGAAATTTACAGCCGGTCAAACACGATCATGTAAAACCGTGATTTTCTCGGGTGTGATACTTTACGCATTATTTGCGAGGTAAACTTAAGTCTCCAAGGCCTTTTGAAGTATCTAAAAGCCGAGTTACAAATGCGAGCGATACAGTTTGGCGACTGTAATAAGTAGAACACTCTTATAAGACCCCGAAATCAGCAAGAACCTGAGATTGTTAAGTGCTGTATTACAGAGAGAAAGAATTGAGTAGTTTGATAGGTATCCTTACGAGGCACTCGACTATACGTACGTATGATTGTAAGTTGCACAGGTGCAGCAAATAACAGCGAATGGTCATTGATCAGGTTAAGAATTATCTATTGAAGACGCTTATTAGACGTGAGGCCACGTTTCACACGGATCGATAAATTCGAGACTATTTTCCATGGTAATTATTTACTCACAGGTTAGGTTAGGTCGGAGTGGTAGCTCTGATATCACAAAACTCACTTGAGCACGCATAGCGGCCCATTGTAATGCCACGGGTGAACGCAGTCCCTGTACTGACCAAGTTCCACCAAAATCAGGGAAGAGGAAGAAGTTGGTCAGCGCAAGGGCTGCACATCAAAAGCACGACTACCCTACACTGGAAAACCAGCCAGTAAGTTTGATGAACGAAGCTATATCCTTGATATCAATAGATGATAGCTCCGTCTGACAACTGACAAGAAATGGAGAGCCAAATAACCTATATCTACACTTAGCAAGAGAAAGAACAAAGACAAAGGAAGTGGATAACAGTCTCCTCCTCCTCAGCGGATCTGGATCCACGGCAGAAGTCGTTAAATGGGAACCTCATTCTCTCCTCATTCTCAGGTCCCATAACGCAATGACCTGTAAGCACGGCCACTGTGGTTGATATGACGTCACGACCAAGACCAAGTAATTGGTTGGTACGCCTTCTATCCATCAAGGGCCAGGTGAGTCTAGCGGTGAAGCAGGAGTCCTTATTGACCCAGGATAGGTTGGCGTCCCGAAACAATTTCCGCGCAATGTCCAACTTGACCGAGGCAAGTGGCATACCCAATTCAATTGAAGAGGATTCCGGAAGGAGCGCACCAGCTCTGGCGAGCTCGTTGGCCCTACAGTTTCCCGGAATGTTACTGAGTCAACTGGATTATGGAAGGTTGCCGAAAGAAATATTTTTTTTTACTTTTTTTCGAGTTATTAGAGATAAAGCTTGAATTAACGAGCTCCCATCTAGCAAGCTAATACACTACTACTGCGACTTCAATATATTTCAATACAGTTAAATAAAATGTGATGTGATGTAAACAGTGTATGAGAAAAGGTTTTGCAACCACGATTGAACATTTGATATAATGGGCACAATTTTTTTGGAAGCAGATCTGACAAGCGTAAACCTACTAAGTTCCATATTCAAATAGTTGTGTTGATCTTGAAGCCGTCATAAATAAAACAAATATTATCAATTTGGAGATAAGGCCTTTGCCTTATTGCTGACAGGTACTCTCAAGGATCTCTCATACTGTACAAAATCTATTTCGCAGAAGCATGGGTACTCGTGCTTGCAAATGTAGCTGTTCAAGTAAACTTTGAGAAGGAGGTGTGGTTTTTTGTATTGTTTTTTTAATTCTCCCACACTTTCACTTTTTCCATTTTCAAAATATTTTTTTCTTCTTAAATTCCAATAAAGTGCCGATTAAAAATCATTACCATTTTAAATCTTTTAATTATATTTCAACCGTTGTTATGTCAATTAAATCATTAACAATGATTTTCAATCACAATCAATATTATGTTTTTTATATATTTTATAGCATTAATTAACAAATAAATATTTATTATTAATTTATACATAAAGTGGTAATAAATTCATAATAATTATGCATCCCATAAACACAATCTACGAAAATAATAAAAAAGATTCAATAATAATATCAATCATCATTAACATTATGATATTCATACATATAGTTATCATAAATACATATGTACAAGCATATTTATGCATGAACGTGTGTTGTTGTTAAACGCCAATTAAAATTAATTTCAATAAATAATATGCTAATCATGAGCAATAAAAATAGATAAAATATAGTTTAAAAATAAACACATATTAACACACGATGCGAGCAAAATGGATTGAATATTGATGTGTACATACCAGAGATCAGCAATGAGTTTTCAAAAAGATGAATAGATTCGAATCATACTCATAATTTCTGATACTTATATGCAATCATACTTATTTTAATATCATACTCACACTACTCCTATTCAAAGTTTGAAGTACTCATCGTACTCATACTTAACAATGCGCATGATGTTGTTGATTTCGACTCTCCTTTACTCAACATTTCAAGAATCACATAATAAGTATGATTCCCGTACGAACACTACAATACTCAGTAGAAGGTTGTGTGTTTGTTTTGCTTGCTGTCTTTGTCTTTGTCTTTCTCTTTCTTCTTTTTTTTTGTAAATGCAACAGCAACTAAGACTGTTAATTTTGATGAATGATTCGAATCACTCGAATCATTTATGAGTATTATAAGTATTTTTCAAAATTTATGAATCTGAATGAGTAGGCCTATGAATCAAACATATTTCGAATGTTATGAGTTTGATGTCAACGTTGTACTCATACTCATTGCAACCTGTACTTATAAATCAATATTGTAGTGAGTACGCATGAATCAGAGCAGTCGAATTTCAAGACTGTTGACTCACTCATACTCAAAATTTCATGACTATTTATGAGTAGCGAAAAAACGATTCATTGCTGATCTCTGGTACATACACAAGATATTAGGAAATACTGTATTTAAGCATAGAATTCTGTCATAGATTTTGATCATATTAACATACATACAAACATACATAATTGGTCATTACAACTCTTTAATTAGGAATACAACCTAGCTTCTCACACCACCCATGTTGTGTGTACTAATTTTGTCCATGAGTGTCATTGAGTTTACCATCTGCTCCGAATGACAGATTTTTGAGAAACTTTTTTGCCAGAAGACTGCTGTAATTAAGTCGACAAAGAAATATTGTTTTTATTTCGTTTTATTAGAAATGCTTGAGGTGGGATTTGAACTTTGGACTCTCGCCTATCAAATGAACACACTTGCTTTTGTAATTTTTTTAATGTCAAGGATATCATTCACAAGCTAAAGCAATTGGAAGGAAATGTATCACAAACATCAGGCATATTATAGCACGATATGAATGTAGAAGACTGTATTACTCAGAATTTTCCGATTGTAATCCTTTTGAACGCATTGTTTTGAAAGGATGAAAGTAGTCTGCAAAGTTTTATTAAGTGACTCATTAAAGAGTGAACCATATTGGAAAGAGTATGTGTTTCCATTCCCTTCCAACAATATTCTGTAGAACAGTATATTAAAATTTACCGATTTCAGTTTAATTAACTGTGTTTCCATTCCCTCTCAATGATTAAGTCTTCATTTCAAATTTCTTTATCAATAATTTCTTGTTTTCTTAATCGAAATACAATTTGTAAACAATGAAAGTTATCGAAAGTCAGCGCATAAATCAAAAGAGTATTTATCGTAGTTTATTATTAAGCGATATCGATACAGCACCACATGGCAGCATAAACGTGATACATAACGAAACGATAATATTGATAATAACGATGCAGAACATCATTATTATGCACATAATGATGATGATTGTGTAAAAAAAACAAATCAAACAGTAGACAAAAATTGTTTAAAAGTTTTACTTCTGTGGAGTTGCATTATTATAAATATTTATTGGTGAATGGCTATACTTAAATGGCTAAAATCAAAGAGACCTTCCTATAGCGGGCAACAACTGTTGATTTTTGAAAGAGGAGGGCCACACCAAAAAAAAAATAAAATAAAATACTCATGATTTTTAAAGCTTTTGCTAGCTTTTCCTGCTCTAACAATAACGGTATAAACGTAGTGGTGTAGTGGTTTGCTATGGTTGCAGCACAACGAAAAAAGCCATTCTCTAACACCACCGTCACCACCACCAGCGGCAAATGGAACGTGATTAATTTTTTTCGAGGTTTTTGTTTTGTTGGCTGTTGGTTGTTGTTGTAGTACATATTTCGTACCGCTTATTAACACAGCATATATAAATATATTGTATTTAAGCCCCAAAACTCCTAAACGTATGTACATATATCCATGTATGTATGTATGCAACAACATACATTCCAACATTTATGTTGGCTTTATTACCGGGGTTTGAAATTGTTTCTATTTTTTCCTTCAATTTCTATTGTTTATGGTCAGCGGAGAGAGAAAAACCAACGAAACAAACAATTTTTGTTTTCGTTTTATCAACAGAAACAAACAAAAGAAAAATAGATTAATGCAAGTGTTTGTTTTTGTTTTTATTTGTATTTGCTTATAAAAACTTAATTTTTTGTAGTAGCTACAGTAAAAGCCAAATATAAAGGACAATAATAAAATAAAATTTTTTTTAACTGCTTGTTGGCTTTCACTTTCTTTTGGCCAGCTATTTTTTGATTGTGGTTTTGAGTTTCGGTTTGTCAAAAAAAAAACAGAATTTTTTAGTTTTTGGGTTTTTCGTTATTTTTTTTTGCTGTCCAATAATTCCATTGTAATGGGTGAAAGGCAGCTGACTAAAACCCCAACCATACGTGCATGAGCATTTGTTTACTGTACACAATTTTTTTTATATGTCACTCCATGTGACTTCGTGAAAATAAAAACAAAAACCTGTAGAAACCATTAATTAAACAACAACAAAAAAGAAAAAAACATAGAATTTCTGATTTTCTGGAAATAATAGAAATAATATCCGCTCATTTACAATTTTAGTTATGCCCACTGGCGAGTACAATATGTTCAGGGTTCTGTGACAGTTTTAATTATACCGTATAAGAAGCAAATGAACAAAAAATTCTAAAATTAGTCATACTTAGTTAGCCACGAAATGTCAAAACCAAAAGCATGAAAAAAGTTTTAGTTTTAGAGGATTGATTATAATAAAAATGTATCATTTTTGCATAAATTTGCATCACATTTCGTTCGATAACTTGTAATCTATTTGAGAGTAAATCCGTTATGTTTCTTCTTCGTTTCAGAAAATGAAAAACACAAAAAAGAGCAAACAATTTTTAAAAAAGACGCATTACGTCAGGTCTAAAAACTCCACGGAAGGTCGATCAGAGGCTGTACACACATAATTGATCATTACAACCTTTCTTTCAGGATTACGACCTAGCTTCTTACACTATTTCCATTTACCTTACCACACCAAAATTAATAAAATTCGTATGTATAAATTAATGCCGGGAATCTATTCTCAAGTCTCGCTTACTTGAGATAAAGTGAACATTAATGGCATTAATGTATCGAACCCTATGGATACATTACATTGTTTTATTAGAAGCACTGCAGTAGATAAATACACACATCCATAATTGGTCATTACAACCCTTCAGTCAAGATTACTAGCTAGCTTTTCTCACTACAGTAAGACCCCATTTAACGCGGGGGATACGTTTCAATAAGTTCCAGCGCTAAAAGAAACAGCGTTAAACGAGGAGGCAACTAATAAATCAATTGTGACGTAGGAAAGATGCGTTCGTATTGCGATTGCGACTTTGAAAAATACAGTTGGAATCTTTATTCTGTACAGATTAACAAAAGGGCGTTATAACCTGGGGTTAGACATGGCCTCAAAGCTAATAAGCCAACTTTCTATCTACTAGACTACAGAGACTATATGAGTTCTAAATTATGTTTCAACAGAAAGTTCGAATTAGAGTGGGCTTAAGTGAGCTTTCTGTTGATGCCAAGAGTCTGTTGTGGTTTACAGATGTATTAAAAATTGTTACATGGATCTCTGTATCTCTAGGCAATGGGTTTAGGTGAATCTTGCGCTCATTACAGAGCCAGAAGTAGTTTAGTATGGCTCAGACACTAATATATGTATACGAACGGTGTATTGGCAAATGTCCAACTGTCTTTAAAGTTGAGATTCAGGCAGTTTGAAAGGGTGCACATAATTATTTTTTGAATAGTCAGTTCGCACTGAGTGTACTTACTCAGGTTTGAATATTCGGTATGGTGAACAAAGTTACGCTTTGCTAGGCCAAGAGTAATCCATATTGTCGTATATAGTGAAGGCGTCATACGAATACGCCAAGCAAACAATTAAAGTGCTGCTTGTGTGACAAACATAGATGAGATTGCAGTTTTTCTATCAGAATATTACTATTGAAGGTATCATTTCAATAGGTTTCATTTTTTATTTGAGGCGGAGTGCAGGTACTGCCTTAAAAACGATGCAAGTACTAGGTACATTTTGTGTAGCTGTATTCAGCTATATTGAAGTCGTAGTAGTCTAGTAAATAGTGTGTTGGCTTACTAGAAGGGAGCTCGTGAGTTCAAAACTTAGATCTGATATCTCAAACAAATATTTAAAAAATATATTTCCTCCGGCAACCTGTTCTCAAGAGTTTTCTGGTTATTCTCTCAGATTATTTTATCATCATCATAGCATCTATCGTTCGTATCGGACCTTGGATATATAAATTGTAGGAACCCCCACTCCTGGATAAAATTAACGCAAATAGAAGATAGCAAGGTAGCAAGCTTTCAAACGTAAATTAATTGTGTAAATTAGATACGCATTGAAATCAGATCTATCTTAGTGGAGTATTTTCTCTTCTCCTTGGAGATTGGAAGTGGAGTTTTGGTCTACCTCTTTCTATTTGGAGAACAATTGACTGAAATGATATTTTATAGTCATGATCGTTCCTATTATTGTGTGGAGGTGATGATATTTAACTTTTAAAAACGAGTATTTCTTATGGATTCCAGCATGGCTATCATTACTACCTTTTTACTACGTATGAATGTTAAACTCCATAATTGTAAAACTTTGCAGTGTTTATACGTATGCCGCAGTTTTGGCTACAACTAGCTGGCAACGTTATATTTCGCTCTATTTTCACTTTATTTGTTTTCGAACTGGCAACTTTTAGAAATTTAAAATATAGGTTAAGAATTTATTGCTATCGAGTTATCGAATAACTGAATTCATGTGTTTTGTCTCCGACAAACAAGAATTGTTATGAGGGAACTCCGGTCTAATTGTACGCAGACTTTTTGATGGCAGTATAATTCAGTTCAGCGGAATAATTTGTCAATACTCTGGACTTATTACATCACTGCGCTTTATATTAAATATTAAAACAAAAGTGTATTGGAAATTTTATACGATTAAATTAGTAAAAAAAAACTTTTAAGCATAATTAATAAAAAATTTTTTTTTTCAAAATTAATTTCGATGGCATAATGAAAACAGAAAATTTCATATAATGAACCAATTATTATGCATGAGGGTTAGCATAAGAGTTGCAATTAAAATAGCCAGTTGTGGGTGAGTCATGACAACTAACAGACGGTTAACCAAAACACAATATAACAGACAGGTACAACCAGGTAGTTAATCAGTCAGTCATTTAGTTATTTAGGCAACCCAACAATAGAGACATCAACCATTTAAGACATACGATTTAAATCTTTTCTTTTTTGAAGAACTTTGAAAAGTTATGCCTGGTTGAACACATATGCATATCGTAGTTGTATTGTATATGAATACATCTTTAGTATTACGATCATAAATATTTTCATATTCAAATGGTATATTATATCGTTGGCTGAAATGCAAAAGGGGATTCATGTTCTTTGGAATACAGGTTTAAACCCTCATTCACTCGCATGCCACTTGTAGCCATAGTATACAAATGGGATCCCAATATTGTTTATTAACATACATACATATGTATCAATTCGACATTTATAGTACGTCAGCTGTAGCTAAAAGTGGTGTAATCATAGAGGATTCAGAAGCTCTAGATATTCAGAAAATGCAATGCGATGTTCTTATATTTATTAACTTTTGAAAAAAGCATTCAAGTGTCTCCGTTTATTAAGACGTTGAAGAAAATACTTCTCTCAGACTGATCTCCTTATTGATTACAAAACTTTTACCCATTCGAAGATTTAATTCAGTTCTCATGTATGGGACCGAGCCTTGAAGTAGAAGATTCTCATTAATGATCCGCTTGATTAATGCTATTTTATCACTGCTTCAGCGGAAAGTTCTCTGAGAATTTTACGTAGCACATCTCTGTCGATTGACCATTCGGTCGCATTACGTAGAAAGTTTGTTCTTTAGCTGCTCTGTCCGTATGTAGAAATTTGTTGCTGCAGAAGTTATTCCTGTCCTGTATAATCATATTCAAATATTCCTTCTTTCTTTCCATTCACAATATATTCCTGAGCTCCCTCACCTGAGCTCCCTCCAGGATTACAACCTGGTTTCTTACACTATTCATGTTGTGTGGTGTGGTGTGTGGTGAGTGGTGTGTCCTACTGTTTAACGGCAGTGTATTGAGAAACTTTTCATGCCAATTTTATTTTAGCCTCAGAGCTGTTGCCAGAGAACTGAGAATTTTTCGAATTTCCCGTTTTGTTAAATCATAGACTCTCGTCTAAAGTGCTAACATACTACCTAGTAGACCGTGGCGTTAACTAAATGTAAAGCAAAAGTCAAAGTTCAATTAATTAAAAAACTTTTTTATACTCAACTTAAAGTCGCCGCAGTCTAGTAGGTAGTAAGTTGGCTTATTAGACGTAAAGCCAGGGTTCAAACCTCAGGCCAAAACAAAATACAAAAAGTATTTCTTCGGCGACTTCCTCTCAGCAGATTTCTGGCAAAAACTCTGAGAGTAAAGAAAATTGCCAAGTAAAGTTTCTCAAAAATCTGTCGTTCGGAGTCGACTTTAAACTGTAGGTCCCGCCACTCATGTAAAAAATTAACACACACAACATAAGTGTTGTGAGAAACTAGGTCGTAATTCTGACTGGGGGGTTGTAATGACCAATTATTATTATACTGAACTTGATATTCCTTTTTGAAGTTTATAGAGTATAATTTTACATGTATTAAGCCATTTCCCATTTTTACCAACCATATCTTTTTATATTTCATACCAATTAAATTAAATACAACACCCTTTATCAACATGTATTACAGTTATACATACCTATGTACATCCATTCACTCAAACATTAATTCATATTCACATGCATTTTACCTCTCTCTACAATAAATTAGTTTACTGTGTGTGTGTGTGTGTATGCATTTGGATTGTATATTATGTAGAGTGTCAACACATATATGTTACATGTAATTTACGTATTGTGTATACACATGCATATACAAAATACATCTGATTACTTACTTAGTACCTGTGTATCTTTATAATTTATTGTCACATTAAAAAACCCCCTCGTACTTAATTAAAGTACCAGCACTTGAGAGCGACACTATTTACGAGTATGTTGCAACGTCAAACAAGTGCTTGCAATGCCATATGGGGGTTAAATACGAATACGAAGTGTTTTAGTTTGTCTAAATGAAGATGGGTTTTACTGTGGCAATTTAATGGCGTAGCGAAAAAACTTTTTGAAACTTTTTTTTATAAATAATAGTGAGTAACTTGAGACTTTTAGTATTTCCATTGCAATTGTTATGAATAGAAGTGAATTATTTAATTTGGTGTTATAAAAATAAAAGTAATTAAATATTTTAAAATATCTTTGTATACGTATAGTATATTGGGTATGCGAAAAATTTTTATTGTTTGTTTTTAAAATTTATTTACATGACATACTTATTTGGATATTACAAATATTTAGCGAGGCTTACGACCTAGCTTCTTCGCACATCACCAATATTGGGTGTCTTAATTTTAGCCATGAGTAGCGGAACCCACAGTTTAATTTCGATATTGAATAATAGATTTGGGTAACTTTTTGAAGTCGCCGTGGTCTAGTAGATAGTGTGTTGGCTTATTAGACGAAAAGCCACGGTTCGAGCCCCAGGCCAGACATCAAAATAAAATACAAAAAGTATTTCTTCGGCGACTTCCTCTCAGAAGATTTCTGACAAAAACTCTGAGAGTATATAAAATTGCCATGAAAAGTTTCTCAAAAAATCTGTTGTTCGGAGTCGACTTTAAACTGCCACTCATGTATAAAATTAACATACACAACATAAGTGGTGTGAGAAACTAGGTCGTAATCCTGACTGAAGGGTTGTAATGACCAATTATGTATGTATGTATGTAACTTTGAGTAACTCGTTTTGCCAGAAGACTGCTAAGGGGAAGTCCCCGAAGAAATATTTCTTCAGATTTCGTTTTGGCCGGGTTAACTCGGCTGGGGTTAGAACCACGGGTTCGTGTCTAATAAGCCAACACACTGCCTAGTAGACTACGGCGCCTTCAATGCACAAACTTTTGCTATTCGTTATGTACGGTACGGCCCACCATAATTTGCAGGTTTGACTCTAAATTCTTAAAAGAAAAGACTTTCGCTCATTTTCGAAGACAATCTTGCCAGGTGTTCTGTTATGTTGAGTTGTGCTGTTGTTGTTGATGTTATATTAAATCGTTCATAGCAAGACTGCATGCCAACAGGAATAGCAGTGTACTCTCGTTCTTGTCTCTTTGTTCTCCGTTTGCTACGTTTCACAAATATTCCGCCTGGGTGAGATTAAATTGTTCTAAAATACTGTCTCAGCTAGCCACTGTGTCAAATTGAAATTAAAATACTGACAGAGGTATACTACCGTCGAAGCAAGGGTTTCTTGTCTCGATGAATTCCTCCAACAGAGCGCGCAATACCTCCTTGCTGGTATTAAAGGCGGTGGTGTTTCTGCTTTATGTAACTAATTTTGTTGTCATCAGTTTCCTTTAAGGCAGACAATTTTACACCTACGTCAACCTCAACAGTATTCTGTAGGACAGAAAAGTTTCCAATTACGTCGGTTTTAGGTTTCGTATATGTCAATGTATAGCGTTCTATTTTGCATGTGACATTTTCCTGTAGGTACTTGTAAGTCCGTAATAATCGTCCAATACCATGTTCCATTTACTGCAATGTTGCCATTTTCATCATAGTTCTTATAGTAATACGATCCAAAGATGCCTCACCAAACAGTGCAGCTTTCAAGGTGCATTGACATGTATTTTTTTATTTTGAGGCTTACAGTACATATATTTACATAGAGCCACCCTCCACTGTGATTAACTGTACTAAGCTATTTTCGCGCATTTAATTCTGTGCTTGGTTAACAAGTTAAGTTTCATCATCAAAAGTTACTGACTGAAGAAATATTATTGTTTCGAGCAATCCGGCCTTGAAAATTGGCTTCTCCTATAATTTTTCTAACAGTTTTTGGATTAGAAGTCGTCTCGAAGTATTTCTCTGCTTCATCAGGCAATTTTGGAGCATTTCCTCTATCTTACCGAATATTCCACTGTTTTTCGATATGAACACATTTATATTGATATCTTCTCTTCCCTCACTTTCTCTTTATTTTTTTTTGACAACCTTTTAATTCATATAGCATACCGTTAGTCGCCGTTGTCTAATAGGTAAGGTCTTCGGCTTATTAGACGAGAGCCCTGGCTCAGACATATTTCTTTCAGCGATTTTCTCTCAGCAGTGTTCTGGCAAAAACTCTGAGAGTAAAATAAAATTGCCATGAAAAGTTTCTCAAAAATCTGTCGTTCAGAGTCGACTTTAAACTGAAGCTGCCGCCACTCATCTATAAAATTAACACACACGACTTAAATGGTGTGAGAAGCTAGGTTGTAATCCTGCTTAATGTTTGTAATGGTCAATTAAGTAAGTAAAAAGATTGCTAATGAACTCGGTGCAACAATTTCTCGTTAGGTTTTTACTTTTTTAAATTACTGAATGACATTCGGGTTTCAATTCTGCCATATTAAAAGTACTTCTATTTTCAGATGATACTAGAGTGCACCAATAGCCTGGTGGTAATGTGCTAAACTTCAAGTGCCGAGGCCGTGGTTTCGATTCCCACCAGAGATCCTGGGAGTTTTGTAATTGTCTGATTGTTGACATTACTGCAATTTTGACTATTAACTGCAATAGAAAAAGAAAGTGCGAATTACAGAGCAATTCTCGACAAAAGATTTTACACTGGTCATTGCAAAAAACAAATGCAATCCGCAAACTCCGGTCTTTTCTTTCTCCTATAAATATCTTTCTGTTATTCCAACACAATGTACTGCATGAGTAGGAGCCATCCCCTGAGTGTTGGTCTTATAATAAAAACAAAAATGATGTTTAGTGCTTTTTTACAGTCCAAAATATCTAAAATTGTTCAATTATTTCTCTCTTGCATAACTGTTTTAAAGCATGCATTATTTAAGTTATGTTTGGTTTATATGACCTTAAGGGTATTGTTTGCTGTTGTTTTATTGTAATAAATAGGCAAACCTTGTGTGTTTTTGCTCTTAAATGTTACGACTGTATGTTATAAGTTGGCCGTCTACTGTATCAAATAAAAAAAATTATATCTTATGTAAACATCAGTTAAAAATGACAATTTGTTTTTAATACAGAATAAAATGTTAATTTTTATTAATTATTTTATGTTGTCTATATAGGGTGGGCCATTTAAAAGTATAAATTTAAAAATGCAATAAAACAAAAACGGAAATTTTTTCAAATTATTTTTCGTGCACTTTTGCAAGTGTATGAGGTCGTATGTTGGTAATGGCATCATGAATATTGGTCTTCAAATGATCAATTGCCTCTGGTTTGTCGGCATAACACTTTTCTTTGGCGGCGCCACACAGAAAATCGCAGATTCTTGACGGCGAATTGATATCACAATTTCGACTATGTAAACGGCCATCAAACGTTTGGCGTAATAAATCGATTGTGGCATTAGATGTGTGGCAAACTACACCATCCTGTTAAAACCAAACATAGTTCACATCAATACCATGAAGAGCGGGTACAAAAAAATCGGTACAATAGGTATCTCCATTCAACGCGGACTTTCATTCTTTTATTTGCCACGCCCATTCTTCTTCTTCTTGTTGCTTGGTAGCTAATAAAAGCTAAAAACGCGGACTTTTATTTTCTTATATTATTTACCACGCCCACTTTTCTTCTTCTTGTTGTTTGGTAGAAAATAAAAGCTAAAAACGCGGACTTTTATTTTCTTATATTATTTGCCAGGTTGTCCTCATTTTCAAAGAAATAAGGGCCAATAATGCCTCGGCTCCACAAGCTGCACCAAACAGTCAATCGTAATGGGTGCATTGGCTTCTGAAAGACCACGTTTGGGATTTCTGAGCTCCAAACAAGGCAATTTTGATTATTAACCTAGCTACCCAGATGAAAATGAGCTTCATCCGAGAAGATGATTTTTTTTTTTTTTGGCAAAATTGGCCCCATAAATCCCAACGTTGCTTAAGCGTAAATCGATTCGTTGCATTCAGTGGAGATAATAAAATGAATTTTGTGATAGCATAGCATGACATCAGTATTGCCAGATTCGAAATAATCAATGGTTCAAATTTAAACCGATTGATGGCCTACCCGCTATTTAAAAACATGGGCATTTAGTTTTTTCATACAAAAACCAAATTTTTTCTTCAATTTTTATAAAAAAAATCGTTTAATAGCATCAAACTTTATAAATCACTTTTCATGGTTCAATGCATGGCTGGTTTTAAGTTGAATTTTTTTTATAATGCATCGTTAAAAGCGATTGAAACCGAAAACAACAATAACCCCAAGGGGTGGCAGCCATGGTAGCTGTTTGTCCACGTATTATTTAGCCAAACCGACATATCTCCCACATATACAACCAACTATATGCGGCAAGTTGATTGTAGTTTTCCGTATTTTATTCGATTTAACAAGCAGCAGCAATGTATCATCCATTGAATTATTCCTTTAGATTATTTCATATTTTTTTTGGCTTAAAAAAAAAAACTCACTAAAAATTTCGCAGCGTCTGTTCGTGGTTGAATAGCTTGAAACGATTTTGGTTGTTAAGCTTGGTAGTATTGTTGTATGATTTATTATTAAAACCTGGTTAAAATGTTTGAAATTGTAATTGTGAAGATAGCAGACTGAAACGCGTTTAGTGTTTGTCGATAGTGGAAGGGGGGCAAAGCAAACTAACAGACAAATACAAAACTGTGTTGGTATCAAACGAACTATTGTTCAATTATTAAAATTTTTATATGTGTTGTTGTTTATTACTTTATTATCAGCAATAAAACATTGTTGCAGCACAAACGGTGGCAATACACTCTTATGCAGCACAATTTTGCTTATGAAATATGTTGTTGTTGCTGTAATAAAGATGTATGTATTGTATTTGTGTTATATATGGAGTAGCAAAAACTCAACCAAGTCCGTTATAAACAATATTTCCAACAAAACTGGGAATAGCTGAAATGGTATGAATGGGTACAAGACAGCTTTAAATTTGGTTTACATTTTATTCACACAGAAGACGATACGTAGGTTGAAGGTTCAACCAAACAGTACATATTCTTCCCACATTCGTTTGTTCAAAGCTTTAAGTCAATCTGTGAGAAGCAGTTGTTTGGTTAGACTGAACCGTAGGTCATTTCAAGGCGCATAGCTTATTTGATTGCTATAAGTTGCCGCTGTAACTAACTGTAAATATGACGTAATCCGCCATACAAATATAACTTCTGGCTGTTGTCTTGCCGTCTTCCGAATTGTTTCATGAAAGTAAGGATTTTATCCAAATCCTCTCGTTCTTTTAGTATATTTTGGATGCCTAAAAATTCTACTTTTCAGTTTCCTAAGTGCAAGTCAATGACAGAGAAGATTTTCTATGGTCTCCTCTGTTCAAGAATTCTACTTTTCAGGTTTCTAAGTGTTGGCCAATGACACCACTTAGTCTACTCTTCTTCCGCGTCATTTCAGGTTCTGCAGGCATCTGGACGTGAGCATACAAAGACATGTGTCCCGTTGTAACTGCTATATGGTTCCTAAGACCCGGTCATGTTATTTTGTTCTGCGTATATCCATGGCGGGTAACATACGTCTAGTCTAGAACCCTACAAATGGGTTCATTATGCTATCTTTCTGTTGCAAACGGTTTGTGAGAGGTCATCTCATGCATGATTTCATTGAGATTTTGCAAGTTCGTCAGTTTTGTTCTGCGTATATTCATGGCTGGTCAGATATGTCTAGTCTAGAACCCTACAAGTAGGTTCATTATGACATCTTTCTGTTGCAAACGGTTTGTGAGAGACCAACTCAGGCATGAGGCCTGAGTTTATTGAGACTTTGCAAGTCCGTCAGTTTTGTTTTTATCTTTAATGTTCTCGTTACTAGGAACCAATAGGGAGTGACAGTGGAATATCCAGCTTGTCCGTAAATATTCATATGTCTTAATTGAAAGACTCTTACCATGTAAAGGATTCAGCCTGATTGTTTTTATCTTCAAATGTTTTGAAAATATTCCAAACACGACTTTGTTGCATGATATAGAATCATCAGTGAATACTTGGCTGAGGTTCTCTGGTAGGTGTTATGGAAGGCCTCTGCCTTACATACATACATATATAATTGGTCATTACAACCCTTCAGTCAGGATTACGACCCAGTTTCTCACACCACTCATGTTGTGTGTATTAATTTTATACATGAGTGTCGGGACCTACAGTTTAAAGTCGACTCCGAACGACAATTTTTAAGAAACTTTTCATAGCAATGTTTTTATTTACTCTCAGAGTTCTTGCCAGTAATCTGTTGAGAGGAAGTCGCCGAAGAAATATTTTTTCATATTTCGTTTTATTGGAGATGTCTGACCTGGGGTTTGACCCATCCCTGGCCTCACGTCTAATAAGCCAACACACTACCTACTAGACTATAGCGACTGCCTTATCTTCTTTTAATGATTGATGTGGATGTTATCTTTTCTGTGGGCGCCGGAAAGCTTCGTTGTGTGAATTATCTAAGTGGAGGATTGATTGATTTAGTCAAGAAGGTATAGATAAAAATAATTTTTTGAATTTATATACTTCACCACTACTTCACCGTCAAGTATCACAATGAAACTGATGGATATGATAAATTTCGATAATCATTTTAATATACAATACAATACAATTGTTTTCTTTTTGGCTTAATTATAACCAATTCTGTTAAATAATTCATTAAAATTCTGTTTGTTTCTATTAAATTTTGTAAAATTCATTTAAAATTTAATAATTTATCCAATTATGTTGTTATCACAGAGAGAGAGAGAGAGGAAAATAACATATTTAATCCCTTACGCTTATAAATATCACAATATTACAATTCTCTTTGTAACTGAATATTAATTAAAAAGAAAAGAGTAAATTTTAATTTTATAATCTCTTCACTTATTATGCACACACCTGTAATTTAAATCGATTGTAATCACTTTAATTAAATTATTTGTGAAACTATGAAGGGGATCAACTGCTTTACCCCTGTCTTTCCAGTCATTCGGTGATATTTTATTGGATTCATACTGCTAAGAAAAATGCACTTTTTATACCCACTTATTATGATTTTTACGAAATATTGTAAAGAAATTTAAAAGAATTTCAACGTAATTTTTTTAACCATCAATAAAAAAAGTTAATTTAGAAAACAACAAAAATAAAAACTTTGAGACATCATGAGAAAAATTTAACAAACAGCCCCAATAAAGTTATAAAAGAAGTGTAGTATTTGCTGCGTATGGATTATTATCCAATGATTGCTGTTTTTTCTCTAATTTCGGTCAAGTGCAGTTTTAAGGGGTTCTCAACGGAATAGGCCATACTTCCGCTGTAATTTTACCATATTTATTTATTTATTTATTAATTACAATACAATTACAAATTATATTCTAATTATATACGAGCGGAGTAACTTGACCATATGCTCAGTGTAGTATCACAGGCCAGAGACTCTGGTGGGAATCGAACCCACGACCGTCACGCTAATAGTGTAGCACACTGCCCACTAGACTACCACAAGACTAGAATTTGCTCCATGGCATGGCTTATGTTGGCTTTGTGTAGTTTGTAGCTGTGATATAAGAAAATTTCTGAAGAAAAAGTCTCGCGGAGTCGAAATCGCTCGTATAGTATATGCAATGTGGCATGAACTGTGTGGCACGTAACGCCGTCTCGGTGAAACCACGTGTTGTTGGTAATCCAATTCAGACCCAGGGAAATTTCTAATCATAGAACTATAGTGCTCGCCATTGACAGTGATGGCCTGAGCCGTGTGATAGCCTGGGCCGTGCGATAGCCTGAGCAACGTCGTTCTTAAAGAAATATGTACTGACGACGCTGCCAACCCAAGATCCTTACAAAACAGTGACTCTTGGATTTCATGTGGATTGGTATCGTCTCAATTTCGACACCTTTTGTTTATCTATGCACCCATTCATCAAAAAATAGCCCTCATTGCTGAAGAAGAGTTTTTGATGAAAATTATGATCAGGTAGCCACTCTCCAGAGCCCAAGCCATTTGACAAAACTGACTGAATAAATTCATCTACAAGATAGCTGTTATTAACCATCAAATTATGGAAATAGCTGTTGTCCTCATATAAGTTTAAAATGTTTCTTGTTTCTTTGCCTCTACGTATGCAATGCATTGTATTGGAACTAGAAAACTATGTTATGCGAGAGAGTAAAGAGGGAGTAGTGTTTGTGGATATTATTAGTATCTATGTATGTATATTGTAATTGATAGGAAAGACTTCTCACTCGGAAATAGAATGGAAATATGGATAGTACGGCTAGAGAACCAATACTCTCTGCAATGTATCGTGTGATTTGCGGCTAATCAACAACGGAGGGATATGCACTACGTGCCAGACTTTCCATAACTTTGTTTTGTGTGAAACTCTAAACATTTGCTATTGAAAAATGTTGCTGCATTTCAAATGAGTTCCAATCCTATCACCAGAATTTCGATTAGTTTTCAACTTTTTAATCCTAATTTTATACTTTAACAAGTGAGCAGATGAAATAATTCTTATCGTCTTAAAGAATAGTACAACCATTTACTATATTCTCCTTTCATTTTAATATGGGTGCAATTAAATTTTGATTTTTGAATTTTCCATGTCCCTGAACTAATAGAGGTCACTCACTAACTGTTATTTTTATAAATGGCGGCAATGATATAAATAAATATATTTTGGGTAAAAAAACCCTCTTCGATTTTTTTTTGTTATTTTAATAGTCATCGAATTAAATGGAAACCATGTACTACATTTCATTACAATCAAATTGACACATTGACATTTACTCTTAACGAACTTTTTATTGTGAACAGAAATAAAAAAAGTAAAAAATGTGAACAAAAAATAATAAAAAATGTGGCCATTAATTATGCATGACAGTGCAAATATTTGACTATGCCGAGTGGAGCAATTAATTATTAACAATTGAAATTTACAAAAACAAAAAAAAAATAAAAATGAATAATTTATATTTTTGCCTAGTTTATAAAAATTTAAACGGAATTATAAAAATTGGCATTTAAGTCGAACAAAAAAAAAATTTCTTTGAATACGACAAAGAAACCTTTGCCACACAGCAATTGACAACCAACCACTGCAGTTTTTTTTATATTTTTTTGCTAGGAACAATCAAATTTAAATATTTTATTTCGGGGGCTTAAAATAAGAAAACAAAAATTGCTTTACAAAACCAGTTGGCCTTTATCTTAAAAAAAAGACTAGAGACAATGGATAAATGTCATGTTAAAAAAAATCATTTTAAATATTTACTACCAGTTTCCAGTTTGCTTAACTAGTTTTCCTCTTCTTTGTTGAATCTATTTAAAGGTAAATGACTTTTAATCGACCGAAAAGAGAGAAATAAAAATCTTTCAATTTAATTAAAATTTTTGGTTTTAATATTAAAAAAAATTCACACAAAAGAAATTGTAATTTGATCATACAAAGAAAAATAGTTTGAAAAAGAAGTACTTCGTACTCGACAATTATTGCAACAACAATAAAGTACTTTTACTTTGTCGTAGTCTGGAGAGGGATCTTCAAAAAACAAAGTATTTGAATGGCAATTGAGACAAGAATCACTTTAAAAATTAATACAATGCCATCGGTATACATAAGGTTGTACAAATATACAAACATATTCAGTAATGGAATGGTTTTCTATTTAAAATGCATCAACGTACCCTTAACTACCTACACATACACTGTACGTGCCTAGAATAGGGTTAAAAAGGTATTCCAAAATTAACTTTCTTAATATGTATGTGGGTTAGAATGTAATTCTGTTTCAGCTTTTCGTACAATTTTTAAATGTTAAATGGTCAATAAAAGAAGTGTGTTTTTTATAAGCCATGTGCCTTGGAATCTTTCTAATCGTTTAAAAAACAAGGCCTGTAGGAAACTTGGACTCAATGAATATTTTTTTAATATTCCTTCAGACTGAAATAATGGCTATAAATGCTGTCATTTTGCTAATCTGATATCAATTGGTCATTATAACCGTTTAGATAGGATTACGACTTAGCTTCTTCACAAAACTTATGGTGTGTTCCGGCACCTACTGTTTAAAGTCGACAGCGAATGGCAATTTTTTTTGAGAAATTTTTCATGGCAATTTTTATTCATTCTCAGGGTTTTTGCCAGTAGAAATATTTCCCTTCATACTTCGTTTTGTTGGAGATGTCAAAGTTAAAGTTTAAAGTTAAATTCACCTTTAGCTAAAGGGAACTGTAAAGTTGTCTTTAACTTATTACAACTTACAGATAAAATTTTTCAAAAATATGGCAGTTCCGGAACAATGTTGATAAAACTGCTCAATTACACAATTTTTTTTAACGCAGTGGCAACCACGAGCTTCGTTTTTTTTTGTTGTATATTCTCATTTTGTTTAAATTTGAAGTTGCCATAATGATAAATAATGGCAAGTTCAAACATAAAGTGACCTTTAAATGTTAAAGGTAGGATGATCCTCCCTTTAGCTTAACGATCACTTCTATCTTATTGGGTACTCATAATAACGAAAAACAATTTATCTGCCCGTTAAAATCCTCGCTTTAGTTAACTGCAAGTTATAATAATGGCCCTAAGACGACTTTAGCTCATAATTACTATATACTATAAGCGTGTAGTCGTGAAATCGCCATAGTCTAGTAGGTAGTGTGTTGGCTTATTAGACGTAAGGCCACGGTTCAAATCCCAGGTCAGACATCAAAACGAAAATATAAAAAAAAGATTTCTTCGGTGACTTCCTCTCAACAGATTTCTGTCAAAAACTCTGAGAGTAAATAAAATTGCCATGAAAAGTTTCTTAAAAAGTCTGTCGTTCGGAGTCGACTTTAACTCATGTATAAAAATTAACACACACACAACATAAGTGGTGTGAGAAACTAGGTCCATAATCCTGACTGAAGGGTTTTAATGACCAATGTATGTATATGTAACAAAGCTGATTCACTTGTGAGAAGTCTGGCATAACAGAAGATTCTCATAAATTTATGCCTGAGATTACATTGCTCATTTTCAAAGAAAAAAATGGGATAATGAACCCACTAGTATAGAGGATAGGCAAATCTCGCTTGCTAGTTGTATACTTAAAACTAAATATATATATGTCTAATCAAAACTGATTTTGGATACAACCCACGCCTTAATAAAGCTATGGCGATGGTTGAAAACATATCAGCCAGGAGTTACAATTGAATGATGGTGTAGGAACTACTAATATTACGAAGAGAACTGCCAATTTAACCCTGAGGTTTTTTGCTTAGAATTTATGCGTTTAACCCGATTTATAGAAAAAATTGGAAACGTATAATTTGTATCTCGTACATACATATGTACATAATTTGGTCAGGATTACAACCTAGCTTCTCACACCACTTATGTTGTGTGTGTTAATTTTGGTGACAGGGCCTAAAGTTTAAAGTCTACTTCGAACGACAAATTTTTGAGAAACTTTTCATTGCAAATTTACTTGCTCTGAGATATTTTGCCAGAAATCTGCTGAGAGGCAGTCGCCGAAAAAATATTTATTCATATTTCGTTTTGATCGAGATCTCTGACCTTTGGTTTGAACCGTGGCCGCATGAAAACTTTCTCACAAATCTGTCGACCGGAGTCGAAATATTACAACACTACATTACGATAAAAAAGGATTTAACTCTCATACTATTTCGTTCAGTGTACAAACCACTGTTTCTCACAAGACACAAGTTGTTGCATATGGAAAGTATTTTTTCTCTATGTTGTGTAGTTCTGTAGTATTTCGAAAAACTCCTTTGCATACATTGCAGTAAAACCGAAGCCCTTAGGTATCTCCTTGGTTTGATTTATAAAACAAACATTTCAAAATATAAAACTCCTTGTAAGAATACGAAAAACAAAAAGAAAAAATCAATTTAGTAATGTTCCAGAAAAAGGAGAAAAATAATGTTAAAATCTATACATGATGCAGAACTAACAACAGCCAATCTCTGAAGGATATCTCCTCTAGTGGCCCAAATGTGGCAAAAGAAAAATATAAAGAGAAATACCCGTACAATTGAATTAATGCCAATGCAGATACAAATCTATTAAAATAAAATAAAATCAATGGATGGGGATAGAGAGAAAGACAGGAAGCTATTGTTTATAAAAAATACAATATTTATGGGAATTTGCTACCTATACAGTGCATCAAATGTACAAATTTGTTAAAAATTTTGGTTAACAATTCTAGAACAAACACTTAACGCTGGAGTTAATAAGAATTAAGGAATTTTAGCAAGCTTTTGACCTTGAAAACATCATCAAATATGCAGAAAATATTTTTTTGGCAACTTATTCTCAGCAGATTTCTGGCAGAAACTCTGGGATTAAATAACAAATGTCATGAAAAGTTTTTCAAAAAATCTTTCGTTCGGAGTCGACTTTAAACTGTAGGTACCGCATTCAAAATGTTTACTACGACTTTGTGGACCACATTCAGCAATGGTCACTTTTATTAAGGTGACCTTTTCTCGCAAATAGACAGGGATTGGGCATAAACGATTGGGAGTTGCATATCATCACTTCAATTTGGCGTTATATTCGACATTCAGTAGTCGTAGTAGTCTAGTAGGTAGTGTGTTGGCTTATTAGACCTAAGCCCTCGGTTTAAACTCCAGGTCAGCCATCAAAACGAAAATATGAAATATATTTTTTCGGCGACTTCCTCACAGCAGATTGCTGAGCAAAAACTCTGAGAGTAAATAAAATTGCCCTGAAAAGAGTCTCTATCGAAGAATCTATCGTTCGGAGTCGACTTTAAACTTTAGGTCCCACCACTCATGTATAAAAATTAACGGGCACAACATAAGTGGTGTGAGAAACTAAGTCATAATTCTGACTAATGGGTTGTAATGACCAATTATGTATGTATGTATGTATTCAGCATTTTCGGCATTATATTGTCCTTACCAAGTTTTTTTTTGTTGTCCTTTAGTACCTTAATTGCTTATTTTATTTTGCACACGTACCTGCATTGAAAACTGTGAACAATTTTTAGGCAGAATAAAAATCCATACATTTAAACCATTTTTTCTCTCCCTAAATTTTTTCTCATCATTATTTGCATTATTGTGAACACCATACTATCCTCTCTTTTACTTTTTCTATACACAATATTTTATTTTTATGTTCCTTTTTTTGTGAATTTTTATTACAATAGTTCGGGTTTTTTTTGGTTATTATTCTTCTAGTTGGTTGGTAATATTACATGCATGTATCACATCACTGATGCATCATTACCGCCAACATGCTAATATTGCTGTTGTTGTTCCCGTTATCACTATTGAAGAACGGGTACTACGCAGGTTGCATGTGTTCTAGTTTTAAGTGTAAGGACACAATGCGACCGCAACGATTTTTCCTCATATGTATGTGGCAGGACAGTTAAGAAGTTGGGAGGAAGTTGTGGTCGTAAAATAGATCATAAGATAGAAAAATTAATCATATCAAGCTATTACCACAGGGCTTAAGAAATATAGTATAAAGTCCCATATATAGGAACTAAGACAACGATAGTCAGATAACGAGAACAGTTCCCTGTTATAGCGCTATTAGGTGTGATAGAAGATAAAGGTCACATGTTCGCCTACATGTGCATAAAATTGTTAGAGAAGACTGTAGATGTTAAAGACCAACTCTGGTCGGACAATTTATTCCCAGTTCGAACATTGCAAAATGTTAGGTTATACAACTTAACTGATTTCTCGGGTCGAAAGGGGTCAACACCCAGCTTCTATCATGATTTGGTGGGTTGTGTATTTTGATGAGATCACCGACTTGCACTAAAACATTGGCCAAAGTTGACCTAGAAAACATTCAAAAATTGCTGTAAAACCATTATGATATCTGGCTCCGAAAAATTTACCAGCAAACTAGGCTTCGTTTAACGACATTTATTTGAAAATTGTAATCATCAGAAGTCGCCGTAGTCCACGGTTCAAACCCCAGGTCAGACATCAAAACGAAAATACAAAAAAAATATTTCTTCGGTGACTTCCTCTCAGCAAATCTCTGGCAAAAACTCTGACACACCCAACTTAAATGGTGTGAGAAACTAGGTCCATAATCCTAACTGAAGGGTTGTAATGACCAATTATGTATGTATGTAACCATCAGATTGTTGGTGTAACTCGAACTATAGAACACGAAATGTTGAGATCCCCAGTGGTGTGCAGTAGGATCACAGGAAATTCTTATCTGGACAGATGGAACAAATTTGAAAACATTTCAATGGAGTTGTATTTATAAGATAGAGAGACTAGCATAGTGGAGATCAAAGCAGTCTATGGTTAGGTTAATTGGGTATTTTGAGATCTAAGAAATCGATTGGCTGACAGCTGACAAAACCAGTAAATTTTATGATTCTGGGAAATGCTTTGTAATGCGACTTGGTAACAAAGATGAATAGAGTCGTCTAGAAGCTGCAGACTTTTTTAAAAGAAATATCAATTTGTTGAGTCAAGCACAGTTCTTGAAACAGAATTTAATATTCTGAGCCCATTGGGTAACTCGCGAGTATCTTCCGACCATTGAAATATGTGCTCAATTCAACTTGGATAGGTCATTCAAATGACAGGACTTAGCAATACTCTTATGACTTTAAATCGAAAATAGTAAAGTTACCGTCTCCAAGGTTCCCGGTCATATCGAAATTCTCGGCAATGACCTAGCAGTTTAGTTTTCAAGGGAGGGAGCCTCTAAGCCGCTGGTTGATGTGACCAGAATCCTTCTGTGGGGTGAAAGCGGAATATAAAGAGTTGCAAAGACTAAAATTAAGTGGATTTGAGGTAATCAAAACCTTAGTTGGGAAACTAGCATAGGAGGTTGGTAACCGATCTCTTGACAAGGTGCTACACGCACAGGTTACCTTATTGAGAATGGGGGTTGTGTCAAACCAACATGTAGGTTCTATGTCAATGAGAATGAATCATCGGAACACATTCTTGGAGCCTGGGTGCTTATGAAGTGCTTGGAAGGAAATTGAGCAAATTTGTCACGTCAATAGGCTACAGGTTGAGGGATCGTAATCCAACAGTACTAAGACACCTCATTACGATAAATAATAATTCTCTGATGGCCGTCTTGCAATCCTGATTTGTATCCGCTGAACCAAAATTCATGAACAGTTTTAGAGAACATGGTTTGCCATTAAATATACCCGAAAATTCAAGATTCCAAATTGATTCGTGCTGTGACCAATTTTTAAATTATAAGTTGCACGCGGTTCTATCTGATTGCTTAGACGGACTTGAGGCTAACTAGAGGACAGATACTTCAAATATATTTATTTTTAATGTACAATGTACATTTCCCATATACTTACTTCCATACTTCGGTCCTTACAAAGTATTTTGACAGCGTTCTCCAGGGAATTTACGGTCGTATTCTGTTCTTACCTATAGGTGTCCTATTATGTAAGTGTACATACATACGTGTGCATGTGTGCTTTAATATACGATTAAGTATACTTGCATCCATTTTTATTGAAATTGAAAAGCTAAAAGGGAGAGAAAGATGGAGAGAGAGAGCGAGAGAGAATAAAATGAAAAAAGCTAACAAAAATATTTTATTATGGAAATTTCAATGTGCTTGTTCCTCTCATTCTCATTCTCTTTTCGTACTGACATCATGTATTGATGGGTTTTGATATCTATAAGGTGTAGTAAAAGAAAAAACATTTTTCCTTGAAATTTAAGATACATTTGGAATGATTCTATTCAGGTCAGTGTTATCTAGTGTTTTCGGTACGAAAATTTATTTCCATTTGCTGGGAAAAAGGAAGGAAATTTTTCAGCAACAAAATTATTTGCTATTCGAACTGCTCGAATTTTATTTAAGATGCATATATTTGACCTCGAAGACGTGTGTAAATGAACTTCTGATGGAACACGTTCTTGAAATATTGGGAAAAAATAAAAAAAAAACAGTCATCATGTTTCCTCTAGTTGTAGTGATTGTGCAGGTACGAATCACGGAGCAGTCTGACTTGCTGGATCGGAGCTTGAAAGTTCATTTCCAAATATTTTTTCGGCAACCTACCCTCAGTAATCTTCCGCCAGAAGCTTTGTGAGTAAAAAAAGTAGCCTTGATTAGGTTCGTGAACTGTAATTCAGCCACTCATGGATAAAGTTGGCACACTCAGCGTGGGTGGTGTGAGAAACTAGGTTGTAATCTTAACTAAGGAAGACCAGCAAGCAAACAGAGACACATGCACTCACTTAAAAACGCCAGATAGTAAAAGAGCTGCTGGAAGCAGGATTGCAATAATAAAATCCATGAGTTCATACAACTTGTTTTTACGTGACGTTCGTTTCCGACAATTTTCATTATTCTACAGATATTTTTAAAAAACTCATCTTTAGTATCCGTTTAAGGAACAAAAGAAAAGAACAAAATTCACCGACTGTAATTCAATGGATTACAGATTACTTACTTTATGGAAAGAATAATAGTTTTCTTTTTACTACACCCCATATTGTACATTTCAGTGTGTATGGAACTGTAACACATTTATGCATATGTTGAGTGCTGCTGGTATTTTAATGTCGTCTAACGTTTGTCGTCCTTCGTATTCAGGTATGTTGCACGCTTGTACAACTACAACTGTTTTCTTATGTTGAACATTGAACATATGCTGCATATGAATGCAAAAAAAAAAAAACTATCACTGTCATAAAAATTTGCATATAACGTTCCTTCAATTAAACCACGAAACAATAATACACTGAGAAAAATACTTAAAAATCATTAATTTTTCAAAATTGAAATTACTGCTCTGAAGACATCGCCTATGATTCTGTTGGTCTTAAAGCAAAGGGTTCAGACTACAGTTAGTACTGTGTAACTGAATCTTGTCTTTCCATAACTGTGCCAAATCTGAATCTGTTCTCTTGATTATTATTGTGAGAATGTCTGGGAACCTACAATTTAATGTCGACTACGTACAACAGATTTAACGGCTAACTAACTCTCTAACTTTTAATCTTATCTACCCTTTTGCAGATGACCGCAATATTTGCCATTAATATTCTGTTAACGATAGGCCGAGTCCTTTGGAGATTGAGGCGAATAAGCATGATATGAAGATTTTCTTCACATCCGTCAATCTCCGAATGGGGTCGATTGAATAGAGCCTATTTTAATGTGCCAAAGACTCAATTTTGTTTATAGAAACATAAGTGCAGCAATAATGTAGCTACGGGTGTTGTAAATATTAGGGAGTCTGATGTTCGCCGGAAGTTTGAAGTCGCCGCAGTCTAGTAGGTAGTGTGTTGGCTTATTAGACGTAAGGCTATGGTTCAAACCCCAGGTCAGACATCAAAACGAAATATGAAAAAATATTTCTTCGGCGAATTCCTCTCAGCAGATTTCTGGCAAAAACTCTAAGAATAAATGAATGCCATGCCATGAAAAGTTTCTCAAAAAAATCTGTCATTCGGAGTCGACTTTAAACTGTAGGTCGCGCCACTCATGTATAAAACTAACACACACGACATGAGTGGTGTGAGAAGCTAGGCCGTAATCCTGACTCAAGGGTTGTAATGGTCAATTTTGTATGTATGTTCGCCAGAACTAGCATATTTTTCAAGCGTCGAGAAAATCATTTGCTTTGGTTTCTTAAGACCGTGCAAGAAATACTTCACTTCATCTGATCTCCTTACTATTTACAACATTTATATAAGGCCGTAAATACAATTCTTATGTATGGGCCGGTGCCTCGAAATGGTACTCATTAATGACGGTAGGATATTAAACTCTATTGATTCCTTGAAGTACTGCCTTTATGAGGCTTGTGTTTCACTGTTCTATCGCTACTACAACAGATTTTGCTCGACCCAAAATAAAGGAACTTGTTTCCAAGAATCATATATTCGTACGTAACATTCGTCTTTCTCGCATACAACATCCATTTATGCCCGATCGGCCAGTGAATCGCATACTGCGTTACAGACAAAATTCGTTCTTTAGCTGGACTATCCGTATGTGGAACTTCCTTCCAGCAGGCTCATTTCTATCAAATCTAATGTCCACAAACAATCTTTCCTGCTTTGCATAACCTATACTATTAATTTCAACACAATGCCCAGCCTGAGTAGGGGTCTTCCCCTAAGTGTTGGTCGTAAAACAGGGGTTTTTGTGCTCTCATCTATTATGCCAGCAGACCACCGAATATACTACGTTATACTTCATTAGTATCTTAGCAATAATATGCATAGAACTTAAAACTTGGAACGGTTTTTGAAGATGAGAATCAAAGTACAACTTCATATCGTATACTGCCATCAAAGTTGTTTAAATTTGATATCGTAATTAAGGGGCTACGATAACCCCTTCACCAGGAAAAGTCCAGTCTAGACAGTCTAGTAGGTAGTGTGTTAGCTTATTAGACGTAAAGCCAGCCAACATATCTAAAAATTTATAGACGTATTGCAGTGAAACCTTATTTTAGAAACCATTATTAGAAAAGGTTTACGTATGTAAAGAGATTATCGAGGTAGTAGCAATCTATTGTCCAATCTATGCCTCATTTCTCTTCAGTGTGTTTTCCACAGCATATGTACATCTATAAACAAGTGATTCGTTTCGTTTTGTTTCATTCACAGTTTTGTTTCTTTGACGAGTGTTTGTGTTTATTTTTGTTTATTTTTTTTATCACCGTCATGAACTTTGCTGCTTTTGTTTTTAATTCTCCCCTCCAGTCACATTCTATTATCACATTTTCCATTCCATTCTGATTGTGCGATTGTGTATGAGTATTTCGTTTAATCGAAACAAGTACAACAAAAACAACAACCACACTCGAACAAAAGCAATAAAAAACAACAATAATAAAAGAATAAGATATTGAAAAATTTTTGTTTTGTTTTTTTTTTTTCTTTTTTCTGTTCAATTTAAAACCCAATTCGCTTCAAGTAGAATATTGGAAAAAATAAAAGAGAGAAAAAAAGAGGAGGCATTAAAAACCTCTTTTGGTGCATTGACCTATTGAACTTAATAAGAGAATTACGGCATTAGAAATGGAAAATAGAAAAAAAAACAATTCCTGAAATGGTTACTTTGATTATTAAATAATAATATACACACACAGGTAGACACATTGGTACAATAGATACAGTGGAGAAGAGAAAAAATCAATGCTCCACAGAAAAACCTCATTTACTTGTATACAATTCTAGTCATGTTGCATGCGCTTGTCTGAGATACATTGGAATCTTTCCACAGAAAAGTTCTGTAATTTTGTGGTGCCTTTTAATTTGAAAGCACTTCTGGAAAGAGAGTTGCCACCAAATTGATAGATTGTTGCAAATTGCGACATCTTGTTGGAACCAAAAATCGTTGATTAATTTTTGAAAAGTCCAATCAGGACGGCTTTATAGACCCATCATAACAGCAGCTTCTTCCTTCTCTCGAAAGTAAAAAGGGCCTATGATATCGCCAGAGCGTGAAGCATTTCAAAAGTCGCCGTAGTCTAGTAGGTAGTGTGTTGGCTTATTAGAAGTAAGACCTCGGTTCAAACCCCAGGTCAGGCTTCTCCCATTAAACGAAATATGAACAAATATTTCTTCGGCGACTTCCTCTCAGCAGATTTCTGGCAAAAATTCTGAGAGTAAATAAAATTGCCATGAAATGTTTTTCAAAAATTTGTCGTTCGGAGTCGACTTTAAACTGTAGGTCCCGCCACTCATGTATAAAATTAACAACATAGGTGGTGTGAGAAACTAGGTCGTAATCCTGCCTGAAGGGTTGTAATGACCAATTATGTATGTGAAGCATTTCAAATACTCAATTTTATTGAATGTAATGCTTGACGAGTTGAGGATTCTCTTGGCACTAAACTCAACAATTTTGCTTACTGTTTCTTATCGTGGCCTAGTAGGTAGTGTGTTGGTTTTTTATATGGAAGGCAGTGGTTCAAACCCCAGCTGAGGCATCTGCAACAAAACGAAATATGAAAAAATATTTTTACGGCGACTTCCTCTCAGCAGATTTCTAGCAAAAACTCTGAGAGTAAATAAAAAAGTTGCCATGAAAAGTTTCTCAAGGAAATTTGTCGTTCGGAGTCGACTTTAAACTGAAGGTGCCGCCACTCATGCATAAAAAATTAATACACATATATATGTTGGCCTAGGCTATGAGTTACTTGATTCATTCGATCAATTTTGGACAAATTTTTCCAATAAATCTGTTTTCCAATGACATCAATCGTCGGCAGAAACCAATCACATAACGTAGCCCTATAAAACGTAGGTGAATAGGAGCGCTTCATGATTCTCTTGGCAGTAAACTGAATAATTTTGTTTACTATTGTAGTCATTTAACAGGAAATGAGTTTCATTTGATAAAAATGCTGACCTCCGATCAGTTTCAAATTAGCTGAATCAGTAAATATGTGATGCTGTATGAGCTGTATTCTTTAAGCACGTAAACGAAAATCTTTAGGTAAAATTCTCTACTTAAAGGACAAAAGCTATCAAGTTAAGAACGCCGAGGAATCAAAAATTTGATGAATTCTTTTTGATTTCACTTTACAGCAGTAATATTCGGTTTGGTACGCACGTTTATTTGTTTTGTTGATGGTTTTAAATCGAGAAGACAGAAGGTAGCGTTCAGTAATTACAGGAATTGCTTGTGTACTATGTTGAATATACATACATACATACATACATAATTGGTCATTACAACCCTTTAGTCAGGATAACGACCTAGTTTCTCACGCCACTTATGTGCGTTAATTTTTATACATGAGTGGTGGGACCTACAGTTTAAAGTCGACTCCGAATAACAAATTTTTCAGAAACTTTTCATGGCAATTTTATCTACTCTCAGAGTTTTTGCCAGAAACCTGTTGAGAGGAAGTCGCCGAAGAAATATTTTTATCATATTCCGTTTAGTATGAGTAGCCTGACCTGGGGTTTGAACCTAGGCCTCACGTAAAATAAGCCAACACACTACCTACTAGACCATGGCGACTTCACTAAGTTGAATATGTTGACCATAATACGGACGAAATGCTGAATAAACTTAACGAACGCATTTATTTTCCTTTTTAAGTAAATTTCCAGAATTTAGAAGTGATATTCTAGCTTTGTTTATAATGCCGTGTCAAATCATTTTGAACCGAGCAGTCAATATAGTTCATCAGAGTTAGATAACTCTTATGCAACTAAGGAAGCAATCTACAGTTAATATCTAAACACTTAACCCATTCGCTGCCAAGCCTAAATTATATGAAGTCATTCCCATTGCCATTTATATTTTGAGTGTTATTGTTTACCTAAACCCTGTTATTTCTTCGTAAGAGCACATATATTATCATATATAATCATTTACAAGCAGAAAACCAAAGACGAGCATACTCGTCGTTGGCAATAGGAAGGCAGAAGGAATCGAGGCAACACTTAGAAAAAAAATTTGCTAATTCAAAAGCCTGCATGTTATAATATATTTAAAGTAGGACGAGTATACTCGTCTTGGCAGTGCGGGATACCCTGTCAAAGACGAGTATACTCGCCCTTGGAAGCGAATAGGTTAATTACAAATATAACTGTCAAAGATGTTAAATGTAGAGGCGCAGTTTTTTTAAATTATAGGCAAACAAATATGTTGTGTTGTATATTTTTGTTCTCCACTGTATTTGTAGTTAAGAGAAGAATTAAAATACTAACGATATTTGTGTCAGTATGTCGGTTATGTAGTATGGCAGCATATTTATTTTTCATTAAAGTGACGATATTTTATGTTTTTTTTTTGTTTCAGACATAAATATGTTTTAATTTCCGTAGTTGTCTTATTAATATAATCTCTTGTCAATGTTGTTGTTATAAATCAATAAACAATAAATTTTATTTGCTAAACAATTTGTTGTTAGTCAACTCTTCTAATTATTTCTTATTTCTCTGTTTTCTTTTTCTTTCGTTTCAGGTAAGAGGCTGAACAACAACTGAGTGAACTTCAACTAATTGAAGGATTTGATTGAATTGAAGCGGAATAACGAACTCCTTTTGATTCTTTCAATAATATTATGATTTCTTCAGTCCAATGGCTCATTAAATGATGTTTTGAGCACACGTCGATAAATTTGAACTTAATTAGAGATGCGTTTATTAGGGAATAGAATTTTTTATTCGGTTTCATTGCTTATAAATATTTGCGGAAATGAAATGAAAAGTCTTAGTACGGCAATATATATTGACAAGAAAAGTCCCCACAGGCTTAATACTCTTGCACAAAGTCCCGATATGACTTCAAGAGAGTATTTAGGAGATCATTTGAAAGAACGATTACGTAATCGCTAAACATCAAACAAAAGTCAACCGAAAAACTTGCTCACGGTGCCACCAGGAAACAATAAACAAAATGGGTTAAATGGAGTGCTTGACCTTAAGGGAGATTCTATTAAATACAAGGAATAACATTTTCATATGTTAGGCCTTTGAATTTTAAATTTACTCAGGGTTCTCCTTGGGGGTAACTATGAAGTCATCGGAAACTTTTCCTTATTTTTCTTTTGTTTTATGAAAAACATTAAAAAATTGTTTGTTTTATAATAAAACAGAAATAAATTAATAAAATAAATATAAAAAACTATAAATTTGTATACAAACTTTTAAATAAAATTCATGAAATTGCTAAAATATATTGCCGTACTAAGACTTTTGCTGTCCACTGTATGTACGAATCGTATTATAACGCCTAAATAGTTCCAAATTTTGCAGATCTAGAAAATATTGATTTTTATTTTAACTTTATACAAGGTCTTTCAAGTTCAAGATGTTTTTAAATATAAATTTTGCACTCACATACATAATTGGTCATTATAACCTTTCAGTCAGGATTACGACTTAGCTTCTCACACCACTTATGTTGTGTGTATTAATTTTATACATATATAGGTGGCAGAACCTACAGTTGAGAAACTTTTCATGACAATTTTATTTACCACCAGAGTTTTGCCAGAAATCTGCTGAAAGCAAGTCGCCGCAGAAATATATTTTCAAATTTCATTGTGTTGGAGGTGTATGACCGGGTGTTTGAACTGTAGCCTCACGTCTAATAACGGAATACACTACCCACTAGACTACGGCGATTTAACATTGATTTTTGTTTACATTTGTCCATTTTATGATTGATGATTGAGTTAATTTTATTTTTGAGAATTTTTTGAAGTAGTTGTGGCTCGGTATAGTTGTAGCTCTATCACGGCTATTCGACACCAGGAAGGCAGTTCCACCTGCGGGTAGTGCCTCTAAAGAACGAAATCTCTTCATAACGTACATGCAATCCATTGGGCAATAATCCTCAACGTGATAGACGTGTACTCAAGTCGCCGTAGTCTAGTATATAGTATGCTGGGCTATTAGATTCTTCAAGATGTAGATCTCATCGAACATCTCGAACAAAACGAAATATGAAAAAATATTTTTTTCCGCGACATCCTCTCAACAGTTTTCTGGCAAAAACTGTGCGAGTAAATCAAATTGTCATGAAAAGTTTCTCAAAAATCTGTCATTCGGAGTCGTCACTTATGGATTAAACTTACATACATAACATTGGTGGTGTGCGAAGCTAGATCGTAATCCAGTCTGAAGGGTTGTAGTAACCAACTTAGTAAGTAAATAAGATAAGCGTGTACGGAAGAAATTTCCTTTACTCCGCTGAAGTAATGATAAAACAACAAAACACAAGCCATCTTACATTGGTGTTTGAATAAATCAATAGAATTCAGTATCCTACTGTCATAAATAAGCATCGTAGCCCTCTATTGTACGCAATCGAGAACACATAGAATAGCTTTCGGATAATACAACGGATTTTTATTCTATTTTCGGAAGGATATATTTTAAGTAAGTCGTTGTAGACTAACAGTTAGTGTGTTGGCTTATTAGACGTAAGGCCACGGTTCAAACCCGAGGTCCGATGTCTCCAATAAAACAAAACATGAAAAAATATTTCTGTGGCGACTTCCTCTCAGCTGTTTTCTGGCGAGAACTCTGAGATTAAATAAAATTACCATGAAAAGTTTTTCAAAAATCTGTCGTCCCGAGACGTCTTTTAACTGTAGGTCGTAATACTGACTGACATAATGACCAATTATGCATGTATGTGTGTATATTTTAATTTTCTAAGAAATCATATGAAATTAAGTTTTATTTTAATGCTTGAAAGATACATATGTGGGTTACTGCGAAAAGCGTATTGAAACATTGAAAAGCTTTTGACTCCCCGATACTTATACGACTCAAAGTTATAGATCACTTAGTATTATTCTAGATCTAACGAGTTAATAAGCAGCAATTGACCTTTTAAGGGTTAAAATCGATCCTTTTCGCAAGACACTATTCGAATATTAACTATTGATCGGATGCAAGTGACTTATTAATGTTTCCCTTTGACTTCATAAGGAAGTAGTGTAGGGTCGAAAGAAAGTGAATGACAAATACTTGATGAAGCTATAAAACAAAAAGAATATTTTAAAATTTTTAAACAGCGTATCTTTTAAATTAGAAATTGCACTTTTAACACACTCATATGAACAGAGGGATAGTCTTCATTGGCTGAAAAAGCAATAACCAGTTGTTACATGCGATTTAGAAACAGTACCTTAGCCTTACCCAAAAATATTGCAAGCAACAGTATAATAATAGAAATACAAATATTGCTTCGCCCTCTATCTCTTTTTATTTATCTCAAGCTCTGTGTGCCTCCCTGGTGGCTTTTATAACACATTTTATAGCACAATATCTTCAAAACACCATTAATAGTTGTTTAATTAAGCATGAGATTTTAATATTTCACTTCACAAAAGCAATTATAATTTAAATTAAAAAAATTATTATCATTGTTACGAGTACAATGATAATTATTACCGTCATTAAATTTGTTATTCGAAAGCTTCGAAAGCAACATCAGTTGGTTGCTGCATGTTATACATTCAAAATCGATTAAATAGAATGAAGCAAAAAATAAAAAAATTCATAGAGAATTGTATAGCTGACTATGTATTGTTTTTAATATAAATTAGTTGATGGCATCCTCAATTATAAAAAAAAAATGCAAAAAACAATTAGGGCGTCACCTATTACATGGGATGATAAAACCCAATGACTCCAATTAGTTCAATAAATTATTTTTTTTTATTATTTATATTAATTTAATTTATATTAATTATTAAGTTTGCTGGGTTATTCTCTCAATTGACATGTTGTTTTATTTACTTACAACTTTTAATATCTTAACACCACTTTATTAGCAGTTTTATTGGTTTTTTTCTCACCATATTTTCATTTTTTTTTTATACAAGCTCTCCCTTGACAATTTTTGCAAACATAAAACATTTGCTCATCTTTGCTCCTCAACATCAATAGTCCAATTCAGAAACAGACGCACAAAGAACAAAAAACAATAAAAAAAACTTGTACTTGCTCTTGTACTGTTTGAAATTAATTACTCTAGTATTTGTTTTTGCTGTTTGTATCTGTATCTATAAAATTAAAAACAAAAAAAAAACATGCGTATGATGTCATTTTTTAAGAGAAAAAAAAAAAAAGAAAAACAGAAATAATTATTTTTGTACATGTTTTTATATCTGCAATAAAATATTTTCACTTCATATGACTCCATTAACCCCAAAAGAATTGATTTTTAATTTTTCATACTTCTCTAGGGCAAATACATACTACATATGTATGTATTTATGTGTTGTCAAATGACATATATTCTGTGTATTAGAAAAAAAATGTATTTCATCTAAAACAACAACAACAATTGTCGAATGTTTTTTTTTAATTAGAAATATTAGGGTTTTCCAACAGAGACTCTCTAACTTGGACAATTGATAACGGCCACCTTGTTGAAGCTACATCTGCCAAATTAGTTGTCATTTATTCTTCTGGTTTTGTCAAATCACCATAAGCGACCGTGGGTAATGCAGTGTGTTTCCTGACAGTGTTCTGGAGCAGTTGGTAAATCGTGTTAATTTTCATTGAAACATCATGTTCAGCGATAGGACGATAATATTCATATTTCTTAGAGAACGACATTACACAGACTATCACAATAGGCCGATGGATGATCTGATCGTGTTAATCATCATGTTCAGCGATAGGACGGTATTATCTGGATGAATAGGTACATAAAGAAACAAATTTGACGCAATTGGTGACGCTACCAATTCACTTGAAATCCAAGAGCGTCCAATGACCCAAAAAAAGTTACTGTTTGTTGCGGATTTTGAGAGGCAAACATTTCTTACAGAACGACATTAGCCAGACCATCACAATAGGCCGATGATTATAATCCTATTGTACCTGAATTGGATGATCTGGACAACGCTATGTGGCATTCAGGTTATGCTAAATTGGATATTTTGCACGAACGATTTAAGGTTTTGAAGATTTGCCATCTCAAGTTTAGGTGATGTGAACTGATCTCCGAGATCTTGCGATTTGACCTCGTTGGATTTCTTTTCTTGAAAAATTTCTTAATTCGCAGTTGTAGGCATCGCATTCAGCCTGATTTATGCGCCTGTGTTTTAGGAAAACTAGACATTTCGTTTGTGTTTCACCCATGGAAGCCGGGACGGACAGTTGATCAATGTTATACTCCACAAATGATGGCATCAATATGTATTACAAACGAAAAAAAAAAAAAAAATCGGTGATACCTGACACATATTGTTTTATTTAAATTTGAAGATTTTAATAAAAACTAAAACTAATCCATTACTAATCCTATGCTACTAAAGCCTAGGCTATTACTGTTGCTTTCATGAGTGGTCTTAGGTTACTTAGAAATAAAGAACATCTTATTGACAAACGTTAAGTCCAATTCTCCACAGCCAATACAATAGTTTTTCTTGTGCAACTTAATTCTTTTGACATGGAACAGTCAGTCAGTTCATAATCGAATCCTAGGAAAGATATAAAAATGCATGTTTTTCGAAGTTTCAAAGTTTATATGCATCTGAACAATCTATACCGGGAACGTAGAGTGAATAACATGCTGCGAGAATTAATAATCTCAACAATAAACATTATAGGGATTTTAGTTAAAAAAAAAAGAGGAGAACTCATTGAGTAAAATTTCTCATCTCTCCCAGTACAGTTTTAACCATATGACTTCCACGAAGCACCGCAAACAGTAGATATCCTGTTATTTTGCGCTTTTCAATGCGAAGAAAAAAAGGAATAGGATTCTACGACATTTTCCTTCTCTATCTAAAATTGAACATTGTCCCATTGATTCTAGGCAATGATACGCAGTAAACAGCACACCCATTGAATATTGCATTGTTTTAGCAATCGTATCGCAAAATTTCTGGTGTTCTTTCAACGATCAGAATTACTCAAATCTGCGAAAATCCAACTTAGCGCCATGCTGGTAGTATAACTAACCTTTAACTGCTACACAATGTGTTCTTCATCTGGATAAGAAGCAAAGATTGATGTTGTTAAAGTTGTTGATTAGAACATCCTGTATAAGACTTTGATTGTTTTTACATACATTGATTATTCGGGGCTTGCATCGTCCCTAAATTTGTAATCCTGTTGTTTCAGTTTGTTTCTGCGCCGTCTTTCACTGTCATATGTAAGATGGAGTTGGTTGTGTTTTGGTTTTTTTAATAGTTATCTCAGATCTTCTGGTTTATGCATTTTGTGCGAGAATGGACAAGTAAAATTGCCGTAATCCGAATTTTGAAGTTGACGTCAGAGTATCTATTTAATTCGTTTTCTTTCCGTAAAGATTTTATCTATGATATCATCCAGCATTATAGTGAATAGTTGAAGTAATATAGGGTATAATAGGTTTTCAGTTACATTGGTTTAAGTAGTTTATTGATGCTACCGTTTGAGGAAATATGAAAGTTCTTACATTCATAGTTCTGATAGCATACATACATTATTGGCCATTACAACCCTTCAGTCAGGATTACGGCCTAGCTTCGCACAGCACTCATGTTGTGTGTGTTAATTTTTATACATGAGTGGCGGGACCTACAGTTTAAAGTCGATTCCGAACGACAGATTTTCGAGAAACTTTTCATGGCAGTTTTATTTACTCTCAGTGTTTTTGCCAGAAATCTGCTGAAAGGCCGAAGAAATATTTTTTCATATTTCGTTTTGATGTCTGACCAGGGGTTTGAACCGTGGCCTTGCGTCTAAAAGCCAACACAGTACCCACTAGACTACGGCGTCTGATAACAGCGTACTGATAACAGCTTTCCTCAAATCCATGAACATTCAATTGATAGTTCAAATATAATGTATATCAATAGCATTGGATTCTATTTGGATTGTTCTCTCTTTACTTTAAAATTTTCCCATTGTTACGGCTGCCAGTAATATGTCTACGTTGTTTTGCATAATACTTCCTCTCTACATGTTGCAATTAGTCAGGATTCTTCTTTACAATGATGCCGTATTTAACATTTCTATGTGACACAAAGTACGATTGTACAAGTGTTAAAATATTCAACAAGTTTGATGTTTGTAGCATAGATGCCAAATCGAATCACCAAACCGAGATTCTCTAGTGAGTTTGATCGCCAGGCTCTGCACTTGAAGTTTAGCACACTACCAACTGGGCTACCGGCCATTTCCTGTAAAAGTTTTGCTTTAATGTTAGGTTTATGTAGCAGCCACCCAAAAGCATAGTTCACTTGAATCCATAAGGTCCCGTTATAATACTCATTGTACATATTCCGTCCTCTTATCTATAACTCCTAGCTAGCAATTTTGAACCATTCTGTTACTCCTATGTAGACAGATTCAGGCAATATATTCTGTGTGGCCAAGAAACCTTTCTCGCAGGTTCCCTAGTGTCAAATGAAGACAGAAAAGGCCTTTTATGATTTTCCTCGTCATTACAGCTTCTGCAATAGTCAGGTAGTCCAGCCTGTCATTCCTTAGATTTAACGCCTACTTTCTTCTGCAATTGTCCCTAGCGAGCGAGATTTGTCTTAACTCTGAATTTAAAATTCACGTTGCATTGTATTTAATTGGCCTTTAAAAATAAAACAAAAATATTGATAAACATTTAAACATTTATTGATAAACATTTGTAAACATTTGTTTTAAAATTTAATATATTTTTAAATTTCTGTTTGTGGTTAGCAATAGTCTGCCTCGTTGCATTGAAAACGCAAAAAAAGATTTATTGTTTTCGAATTTTATTTTAAGTTGTAAAAACTTTTATTAACTCTGCTCTAAAAAACTTTGAAATTCATATTTAAAGTTCATTCTTATGTCATCTTTTTCAAAGAAAACTGAAAATAAATTTTTTACCGACAACCGAAAACAAACAAAAAAAAAAAATAGAAAACCTTTTAAAAATAAAGCATAAAAACTGAAAACTAATGGTTAAAATATAAAAATAAAAGAAAAGAGAAACAAAAAGAGAAAAAATTATTACATAAATTATGCTGCTGGCAGTTAAAAATTTTTTTTCTCACACTTCAAGCTTGTTAGTCTTTTTCATCGGTTTCTTTTGGCATTTTTATTGTGTTTGCATTACAATAAATAAAATATGGTCAAATCTAAAGGTCATTATCGTCATAGCTACTGTTACCATATTTCATGAGTTTTATTTTCTTTTTATTTTCTATCTTTTCATCACTCTTTGTTGTCTCTTTGACTGGCATTTGAAGCATGTGCCATGCTGTGGGCAAAAAGAAAGAAAAAATCGCTTCATTCCACTGAGGTTAATTTGTAATAGAAAACGTAACAACGGCAATAGCGAATTACAATTATTTTTCTTTTTAGTTTGAATTACAATTGTTTTTGAATTTCATTTCATTTAATTTTAATTTAATTTAATTTTTTTTAACATGAATTTTACACTCTTTATGATTGCATTTCTTCTAGTGTCTTACAGTCGATTAATTTAATTAATTTCAAGCATTTGAAGTGGCTGCCATAAAATTGAAACAAACCAGACGCATAACTCAATTGATTTATCGTTTAGTAGATTACACTGTGCAACAAACAAAAATACCTTTGAGATTCACTAGATTTAAAAATCATCAGAATTTCAAATTCCATGGATATGTTTTTATATTTGTCAACATTTTATTATAACTTTGGAATGATGTCTTCGATTCTGTTATGATATTTGTCAAAGATATTGAGCAAGCTTTTAAAATTCACATTTTTACTTAACAAAATTCCAGGTCAGAAAAGTTAGCGCAGCATAGATGTTGAGTTTTTGCAGATTTTACTCAATCCAGTCGTCGTAGTCTAATTCCAGGTCAGACATCAAAACGAAAATATATAAAAAAAAATATTTCTTCGGTGACTTCCTCTCAGAAGATTTCTGGCAAAAACTCTGAGAGCAAATAAAAATGCCATGAAACGTTTCTCAAAAATCTGTCATTCAGAGTCGACTTTAAACTGTAGGTCCCGCTATTCATGTATAAAAATTAACACACACACCATAAGTGATGTGAGAAACTAGGTCCATAATCCATAATCAATACAACTATATTTTGTCCGTTTTATCTTAATGTTGATGTTCTTTTGATGGACCATATTCAAAAAATATTTCAAAACAAACGAATTCTTTTATACTTAGCAACCCCCGGTTGAAAGACCACTTTCCGAACATGTGAAGCGGTTGACGTCCGCTATGTGCCTAGTGTTTATAGGGAAGACTATATTTTTAGAAATTCATACATACATACATTCCTTATTGGTCATTACAACTCCTCAGTCAGGACTACGGCATAGCTTTTCACACCACCCATGCTGTATGTGTTAATTTTATACATGAGTGGCGGAATCTACAGCTAAAAGTAGACTCCGAACAACAGATTTTTGAGCAACTTTTCTATGCTAACTTTATTTACTCGCAGGGTTTTTGCCTGAAGACTGTTGAGAGTTGGAAATATTGTTTCATATTTGAACCCACTACGACGACATTTAGATCATCTCGGAAAATTCATACACTAGCATGCGTAATTTTTAAACGGATGGCATCTGTGAAAGGTAGCTAGTGCAGAACATAACGTTTGATTATAATGGTGCCATGTGAATATAAACCTGGAAATTCTTAACTAATTATTTTCCTATTAGCGACTACTTTCACTTTCATGCCTGCACGCCAATGTGTTCAGGCAAGGGTTAAAATCGAATATCTGGGCGTCTGGTTTCGAGATGTTTTGCTTTTTTTGTTACGGACTAAAAATGAAAATTTACCATCTAAATTAGAAAAGAATCAAAATAAATTTTGAAAGAATTTCCTTAATTTTTTTTTACCGATTGTGAACTTTCGCGATACTCATTTTGAATCGAATGATCGCATATACAAATATCCATGCATAATATGTCTAGCACGCGTCTTTGGTATCAACGTCAATTTGTAGTCATTCACTACGTCGGTATCAAACCTCTTTGCACAACCTTACAAATTCGTTTGAACTTACCAACCACTTCTTAACGGTAGATTCCTGGTGCACAGATCAAAAATGTTTATATAGGCAAGCCTTCGCTTTAACAGTTTACTTTTTTTCGTTATTAAGTAACGCTTTATTAACCTGGAAGTCCAGTAGGTAATGTGTTGGCTTATTAGACGTAAAGCCAGGGTTCGAGCTCCAGGCCAGACATCAAAACAAAATACAAAAAGCATTTCTTCGGCGACTTCCTCTCAGCAGATTTCTGGCAAAAACTCTGAGAGTAAATAAAATTGCCTCGAAAAGTTTCTCAAAAATCTGCTGCTCGGATTCGAGTTTAAACTGTAGGTCCCCCCACTCATGTATAAAATTAACACACACAACATAAGTGGTGTGAGAAACTAGATCGTAATCCTGACTGAAGGGTTGTAATGACCCATTATGTATATGTATGTTTATTAAACCTCGAAATTCATTTTTATCCTTTTTCTTCAAATCCCAAATAGTACGGCAGCCGTAAAAATTTTTTGAGGTTAGGGTTAACAGCTTCATTTCTTTTGTTTTAGATATGGACACACGATTATGAATCAACATTAAATCTAGGTTTTATTGTGGAGGTACCTAGCGAAACGCACTACTGTAATACATTTGTTTTTGTTACATTGTGAATCAATTTTCAATTTTCTGATCTGAAAATTATCGATCAATATGCAATGCAAAAAAAGAGCCTATTTATATCACTTAGCAGCCTGTAGATTCATAAAGCACTTACTATATTACCAAAATAGCCAAGTTATAAAGAGCTCATAAAAGAAATGAGATTTTTATTTGTCTTTAAAATTTTAATAACTGAAAACATGACTTTTGAAAACAGTTTAGCAAATCAGTTAGTAGTTGTTGGTGTTGTTGTTGTTGTGCATTTTAGTATAATTTTTAACAATTTGTTGTAGCCGTTTTGAATACTACGCACATTCATTGAAATGCTAGTGTGGATAATAAAACCTGCTGCGTGATATCTACGAGTGTGGATGATGACTGCAACTGCCATGCTTTAGCAGAAGCGAAGATTAAATTTAATTTAAAAACAAAATTTTTTTTATTGTTTTTTTTTTTTAATTTTATTTGTGGTTTTAAAAGTCAGTAAACGACCTTGCAAAAGTTTATTTCAATTTTTTTTATTATTATTATTTTTTAAATCAAGATTTAATTCATTTTTTCTTTTTTGTAACCAAATTTAATACGCAGCAATGCTTAAATGGAGAAAAGTTTTCAAAAATGATTTTGTTTCACTTTTTCAAAGTGGCAGGCCATGTAAGTGCATTGCCTCGAGGATTTTTTCTTGTGATATTTCCATATTATTTGGAGCAGGAAGATGTTAATAAAACTTGTTTAAAAACAAGCAAAACTAAATTTTATTTTAGTTGTAGTTTTTTAACTCTTTTTTTTGAATTTTCAATTTATAACTCGCTACTGAATGCTGTTGTTAGAGCAACGTTGCTTGTCTGCTTTAAATTAATAATATTTGAATATCATTTACAACATTTTGCTTTTTTTGTTTTGTTTCTCTGCTGTTGCTCCTTTTTTTGTAAAATTTCTTCCAATATATTTTTCTTTGCATAATGCTTTCACTTTCTAAATGAATTACATTTTTTTAACACTTTTTATTTTCTTCTTCTCCTTTACTTTTACAATATTCTGTCCGTTACTTCTTTTGTTTTAGTTTATTAATGAAATATCTTCTTTTTTAATTGTATTTTTCTCATTAATTATAAAGTTTTTGTCTTTTAGTCAGAGATTTTCTTTTTATGTTTTGACCATTTTTCATTAAAATTTAGCGTTCATTTATGGAAGAAAAAAAAAAAACTGGAGACAATTTTCACAAAAATCATATGCAGCTGGTCATAAAGTAGCAATATTTTCATTAAAGTATTCTGAGCTATTATGGAATACTTTCATATACAGTGGACAGCAAAAGTCTTAGTACGGCAATATATTTTGACAAAAAAGTCCCCACAGGCGTAATACTCTTGCACAAAGTTCCGATATGACTTCAAGAGAGTATTTAGGAGATCATTTGAAAGAACGGTTAAGTAATCTCTAAACCTCAAACAAAAGTCAACCGAAAAACTTGCTCATGGTGCCACCAGAAAATACCAAACAAAACTTGTACATTCAATTCCAAATGGGTTAAATGGAATGCTTGAGCTTAAGGGATACTCTACTAAATACAAGGGATAACATTTTCATATATTAGGCCTTTGAATTTTAAATTTACTCAGGGTTCTCCTTGGGGGTACCTATGGAGTCATCTGAAACTTTTCCTTATTTTTCTCTTGTTTTATGAAAAACATTGAAAAATTGTTTGTTTCATAATAAAACAGAAATAAATTAATAAAATAAATATAGAAACCTTAAATTTTTATGCAAACTGTTGGTTAAAATTCATGAAATTGCTAAAATATATTGTCGTACTAAGACTTCTGCTGTCCACTGTTGATGTTAGTAGTTTCTTCTCGTAATGTTTTCTGTTTAAAGTTAATATTAATTCTCGTATATGAAGGCCACCAATGTAGCAGCCGTAGTCTAGTAATTATTTTGTTGGCTTAGTTCAGACGAATCAAATAAAACAAAATATGGAACAATATTTTGAAGCCGCTCGCTTCAAACCCCAGGTCAGGCATCTCTAACAAAGCGTAATATGATCAAATATTTCTTCGGCGACTTCCTCTCAGCAGATTTCTGGCAAAAACTCTGATAGTAAATAAAATTGCCATGGAAAGTTTCCTCAAAAATCTGTCGTCCGGAGTCGACTTTAAACTGTAGGTCCCGCCACTCATGTATAAAAATTAACGCACACAACATAAGTGGTGTGAGAAACTAGGTCGTAATCCTGACTAAAAGGTTGTAATGACCAATTACGTTATGTTATGGACAAATATTTCTTCGGCGACTTCTTCGCAGCAGATTTCTGGCAAGAAGTCTGAGAGTACATAAAATTGCATTGGAAAGTTTCCTCAAAATCTATCGTTCGGAGTCGTCTTTAAACTTTGTACACAAAACATGGGTGGTGAGTGAAACTAAGCCGTAAACCTAACTAAATGTTTGTTACGGCTAATTAAGTAAGTAAGTCAATGATCTAGAAACGAATAAGTAGGAATGAACATTATTACTCACTCCGTCTGTCATTATTTCACACTGCCTAGAAATAGGGACAGAGTCCAGTGTAAAAACTTTTATAGAGAATTCCCTGATCTGCCCACAATGGTTGTCAACAGGCTTTTCGGTTTTATTAGAGCGCAAGAGAGTATCTCAATAGTAGCCCTTCTCTGGCATAGGATTGTCTAATGTTTGTCTTTTTTGCGTCCCAAGGTTTCTACTTGTGTAAGTCGATTGTATATAAGTGTTTCACTAAATTGTCTCTGTATTTGTATTTGTTTTCCATTTTGTTGTCTTTTTTGTTGTTTTTCATTTTCTCTGTTCTTGTTGTTTCTTTCCAAGTCTTTGAACAATCTGCACTGATGTTGAAACAAAAATTTGCTTTTCCTCTCTTTAGTCTTCCAGTTGAATGCCTTAAATTGTGTCTGTTCGTTTGACTGTGTGACTGCTTAACTGTAGCTTTGTCTTGAATCTTTAAAGGCATAGTTTTTATAAAATAAATACATATCAAATAAATATAATTTTTTCTTTAATGCCAGCACTATTTTATACCAATATCTTCTTTGGCTCGTGTATTTTTCAGTGACTTAAAAATTAAATAAACTTACAGCTCCATATAATTTTCAATTTTCCATGAGTCTGGCGCATAAATTAGTTGAAATTGATCGATGGCATGCAGTGTGTTGGCTTTAAGTACCTCTGTGGCTTGTGCCTTAATCGCAAACACACTTAAGGAAACCCCACATAAAAATGTTTAACAAGGTCAAATCTATGAAATCGCTTAGGCAGAATATTCAAAGTGACATGGCTAAGCTAAGACACATAGCGCCATCATTTTGCTACTGAATTTCGTTGGTGTCCAGATCGTACAACTTGCAGTTAATTGCCGTTGACAGTGATTATCTGACCAACGTCGTTCTCAAAGAAATATGGGCTCTTGAGCTTCCAGTCTAAAATCCACACCAAGCAGTTATTTCTCCGGGATGTTTTGGACGGTCTTCGATCTCACGTGGATTGGTATCCTTTGTTTTCCTTTTTTGTTTTGTTTGGTCACGTACCCATTCATCAAGAAATAGGCCTTAGGATATGATGACAATTTTTTAATAAAAATTGGGGTTAGTTAACAACTGCTCCAGAGCCCATTTAATAATCTATGAATTTCCAAGATGATTTGGCCAAATAGACTGAATAAATGTTAAACAATTTGAAAGATGTAGCCTCCACAAGATGGCCGCTATCAACTGTTAATGCTCGAAGGCTGCTGTTGGAAGATCCTGTATTATGCAGATAAGACGGTGACAGATGGTTGACATCAGTAAAGTGACTTGATGTAGGTGTATGATATTGCTTGCTGTAGGAAGTTAGATGTCGATAGGTAGTGCTCATAAGTCTAGAGGTGTTATGGCAATTCGTCCCTCTAGATAGTTAGAGAGGATGGACATTTGTACGACAAGTCTGGTTTTATCCTGTACCGATATGGGTTCTACATGCCATTGAATCTTGATTGTAGTTGAGAAATTGTTACCCCTGTCAGCCTTACGAGTTGCCTTTTACAGTCGACCAACTTTAGTGAAAGCATACTCAGAACCCTATTCGACCTGTAGCTTATAATAGTACTTTCCACGGCAAGCTAGTATTATGGTTTTTGTGCTATAGCCGTAGCATCGAAAGTGAAGTATATGAAGTCCTAGATGTTTATTAGGAAGACTCTTATATATCCACTAAGTAGTGTGTCGGGAAGAAGATCTATTCAGCAAGATGCGATGTATCTGACATCTTCTACTTTTTCACCAGAGGTAGATGCAGTTGTATTGATAACATATAATAATGCCAACAATAAATAATGTGCGTTGGATGGTCTAATTTTTTTTGGGGACCCTACAGAAAGTCGCTGAATACTTTGCCTTAATATTTCACATTTTCAAAACATAAGAATGTATGACACATAGTTTGCTATTGTGTGGTAGACTTCCCAGCTCTGACTATTTTAAATATTTCCTTGGCGACTTCCTCTCAGCAGATTTCTGACAAAAACTCTGAGAATAAATAAAATTGCCACGATAACTTTCTCAAAAAATGTGTCGTTCGGAATCGACTTTAAACTGTAGGTCCCGCTACTCATGTATAAAATTAACACACACTACATAAGTGGTGCGAGGAGCTAGGTTGAAATCCTGACTGAAGGGTTGTAATGATCAATTATGCACGTATGTGATAGACGTCGGTGTTACTTACCCTTTAGTTGTGTAAGTATACATTCTTGAGAATATGCATAAGTTTAGGGGGCATTGTCTGGGCCAGCTAGAGATATAGAAAGTGAACTGATGGACAAGATTTTTATTTGAAAATCAAAATGCGAATATTTATTGGACGCAATCATCCTATGGCGGCCAGATGAAAAGAAATTTTGTTATAATATCGAAAAAAAGCAGACGTACCTTTGTAAACCTTGTATATATTATATCGAACCATTAGATTCGGTATTGAGTGGCGCCAATTATATTCCACTTAGTTTTAAAGGCTTTTGCAGCTTGTGAAGTGGATGCATCTAAAACACTTCTGAGGGGTTAGACTTCATACCGCAAATCTGTCATCTATTGTACAAAAGTAATGTGTGTTTACCAGATAAACATTTCTTTTAGCCGACTATGTCAAGAATTACAGTAAAATCCTTAACGACCTCCATTTCTAATTTCGAAAAAATGTTGTTATAAAGATTTGCTAAAAAGTTCATATTTAAACTTATTCAGAGACTTGTAAATATAATTTTCGTTTTGGTTTTCTTAAGAAAACAATTTTTCCTTTGCTTTGAGTTGGTAACATCCGTATCATTTCCTTTTCTTCCGTAGCAGGTTTTCCTTTAAAATTTTTACATTTTAAAACAAGTTGCCCTCGTTTCTTTGCTTTTTTTATTTTTTGTATACAATTTTGCAATAAATCTTATTGGCATAGTTCAGTAGACAAACAGCGTGTTATGTAACCAAAAGACAATTCGCCTTTCCCCTGTGCTGTATATGGTAACATAGTGTGTCTATTACTCCATTACACAAGGCTAATTTTGATATTTTCTCAGGCATTTTTAAATTGTATGTAGAAGATGTCAGTCAGTCACTCACTCACTCAGTCACTCATTCATTCATGCATTCATTCATTTACTTTTACTTTTTCTTTAATTTATTTATGGATTCATTCACTCAGTCACATAATGCTGTGACTGAACTGGTTGCTCAGTTTTTGTTTTTTTATGTTTGTATCTCAATGCTGATGCTGTGTTGTTATAGCAACTTTTCCATGGATGCATCAACTTACGGATGCATCATTAATCTTAACGATATTATGTCATCTGTTATTAGAGCTGCAAAAGGAGCTGTTGTTGTTTGTTTAGTCTAATAAAAGCTAAAAAAAATAATAACAACAACAACAACAAAAATACCTCTTTTTTGGAGATTTATGCCATAATATCCGAGTGCTGATGTTGTAAAATGCCATTCAAAAAAAGAAAAACTTTTTTTAAAATATTTCTCGCAACATTGCAACTTATTGAGATTATAAATTACCAAAAAAAAAAATAATAAAAATAAAAAACACATGGATTTACATCATTTCCACTATTGGAATCAACTGCAGCCAAAGGCCACTAAATGGAGAAAAAACATTTCAGGCGCCAATAAGTTTTCCAGGCATAGTTCCAAGTCGACAGTAGTGTTTATAGCCACTTGTAAAGAATTCTTGCGTTTAACCTTGAAAATTGTATTGTATTTGTTTATGGTTAAGTTAGGACGGCAATTTGTTTAGGGTATTAGGAAATGAAAAAAAAAACTTAAAAATTTAAAACAACCCTGGTTGTGTAGAATGTGCGCAATATTTTAATTCCAAGCATCTGATGGTATGCAAGTGCTAAAAACATTAGGAATTCCAAACGTGATCAAATTCATCATGTCTTATTTCTATAATTTTCAACACTGCGTTTAAAAATCAAATCGGTGTCCTCATTGCGCCGCTTATATTAAAAACTGTGTTGAACTTTCTGAATTATTTGATGTAGCATTTCCATGCTGATATGTATGAAGTCGTAGTAGTCTAGTGAATGGCTTAATAGATGCGAGTCGGTAGATCAAACCTTAACTCAAACACGTCGAACAAAATGATAAATGAAAAAAATATTTCTCCGGCAACTTTCCCTCAGCAGATTTCCGACAAAAACTCTGAGAGTAAATAAAATTGTCATGAAAAGTTACACAAAAATCTGTCGTTCCGAGTCGATGTTAAACTGTAGGCCCCTCCAGTCCTGTATAAAATTAACACACTCAACATAAGTGGTGTGGAAAGCTAATCCGTAATCCTAGTTAAAGGGTTGTAATGAGTAATAAAGTAAGTAAATTAGCATTTTGAAGACCACCATATTACTGCAGCAGAGGTTAGTATACGTTTCACTTCACTGCTGCAGCGACAGTATTATTCTTGTAATGGGGTCCCATTTACAACCTATGGGTTTTCTACTTGTGGATAAGCTTTTACTGCCCTGTCCTCTATATGTTGTATCCATTTAAATTTTCCATCTTTCCAGAATAACACTAAAGTATTTCAAAGTCTGGTTGGATATTCTGATCTGATGTAAAAAAGCAAATGCACTGAATTTTCATTAATCAGGAAGGGATCAGGTGTCATTTCCCAATTTTCTCAAATATGAAGATAGATGTGAAAGACTCATTCTATATAATGGCATATGTGTGCCCTTCCTTGTTTTTGAGAACATAGGTTAGAGGACGTGTACTTGTCAATTAAGACAAGTACAGTACCCGGAGGTCGAATTAACCCATTGTACAAAAACCCATACAAAAAACTTAACCCTGATCAAAATTCGAAATCGCCTTTCGAAATTTTTTTGGAAGTGCAAAAAAATTATTTTTTTATAGAAAATTTTCTCAATTCGTATCACTTTATATGGACGTATCACTTCGTACCACTTTTGTCTACATTGTATTATTAGGCCTTAGAACTTTCATTTGGTTATAGTATGCTATCGCTGGACCGACCATATATTTATTCTATTGTTCTGTTAACGGCGTTGAAATTTTTCGGTTTGTGTCTTGGATTTTCAAAAATCGATTGCCTAGTTTATTTACTAAAGGTACGAGGGATATCGGATATCAATTTGATCGTTATACATACATATATGATTGGTCATTGCAGCCCTTCAGGATTACAATCTAGCTTCCCATACCACTTATATTTTGTGTGTGAATATTATACATGAGTGGCCGGACCTACAGTTTAAAGTCGACTTCGAAAGACACCTTTTTGAGTAACTTTTCATGGCAATTTTATTTACTCCCACAATTGTTGTCAGAAATCTACTCAGAGGAAGTCGCCGAAGGAATATTTATTTCATATTTCGTTTTGTTGGATCTAAGCCAACACACTACCTACTAGATTAGAACGACTACAACAATCTGTATCTCACTAAACTAAATTCTAGGCTGAAAAAGTTCCTGTTAAACTGATAAACTATGGCAGATTTTGTTAATACTTTATGGTATTACGTCTTCAAACATATTTGAAATGCATTTTCCATGAAACGCATTTAGAATGGCAAAACCATTAAAATGGGTTTACAAAATAATTTTATATCCGACAGGCAAAAGATGCTGCATTTGAATTTTAATTTACCAGAGTTGGAACGTTGTATTACCAAAAAAAAAAAAAAATTTTTGATTTCTTTAATATTTTTCCCCACTAATGTGTGTAAAAAAAAGTACAATTTATGCAGTTTCCTCTTGCTAAAGGCAAGTAAAACCTGCCTGTCTATAGTAGCTACCAACTAAAGTGAAGGTGCTTGCTGTGGTTTTCATGGCAACATCAATTTGCTGATGGAGATGGCAGAGTTAAGCTGCAACATGCAGAGGTGCAGCATTTGGCAATATTCAACGTAATAATGCAATTAACGTTAAGCTAAGCAGTTCAAAGAGGGAGGGAGAGCAATATTTTCAATTGAGCATTAAAAATATTTTTCATGTGACTACGCTACGAGAGGAGTTGTGCTTTGATTTTAATTTTTGTTTTTTTGTCATTTATTACCCAATCACATACCACTCTAGTAATAGGCCGAAAAGAAAAACAAAAAATACATAAAAATTGTTTAAATTGTTTGAAGTTTCATTTTAAAATCCATTCAAATTTTGCCTTTTTTAAATTAAAACTGAAAAAGTAAAAGGCCTTTGTGTTGTTGCACTCAAAAATATCAAAACGAAGATGATATCATTGTGGTCTTTGTTTGAAAGATTCTGTTAAAAAAGAGTCTCTTTTTTTTGTAACGAAAAACTGCAATGTTTAGTTTTGTTGCTGCTAAGACAACATAATGGCTTTTTGTTTGGTACTCGTTAGGTTTAAGCCGTAGTTCTTCTGTAATTGCTACGTTCACTCCATACAATATCTGTACCAGTCGCTGTGATATTCTTCAATTTAATTTTTTTTCGTTTGTTGTTTTTTACAACCCCAATCACATCATATCACTCATCATCATGGCGTGTTTTATATCGTTTTTTCTGATTTATTGTACATGAAAAATAATGAAAAACCGAAAATAAATTTGTTTTGGCATTGACTTGAAAACTTTAAAAAGTGCTCTTCGATAGGCGATGTACACTGGCAGTGAAACTATTTTTTAAGGACTTTTGGCTGTTCTTTGTTTTATGAATATATTATCACAGTCGCCATAGTCTAGTGGGTAGTGTGTTGGTTTATTAGACTTGAGCTATCGGTTCAAAAACCAGGCCAGAAATGTCCAGCAGATTTTTGGCAAAAACTTTAAAAGTAAATAAAACGTGCGGTGAAAAGTTTCTCAAAAAGAAAATCTGTCATTCGGAGTCGACGTTAAACTGTAAGTCCCACCCCTCATGTATAAAAATTAACTCACACAACATAAGCGGTATGAGAAACTAGGACGTAATCCTGACTAAAGGGTTGTAATGTCCAATTATGTATGTATGTAAGTATTGTATGAATAGAAAATGTTTTACTTGGAGAGAAATCTTACTTTATTGCTAAATCATCGACTTAATATTTAAATATGATCGTGAGGACATATCACTTCGGCATGTGGAGAGACTTCGATTGCCCGCAAATGAATTCTGTAGATATTGAAGACCACTTGTGGATCACTTTATTTGCCAATAATCACCTCTGATTCGCTACAGACTTTTCTCAGTTGGCCTACACTTTTTATATTCTAACGATTTATCACTAAATTCATCAAACTTTCAGGCTAGTTGTCAGCTTGTTTCTAAGGAAGTCATTGTACTGATGCTGATTGGCAAAATCACTTAACCGGGACTTCTCAGCTATCTCTGAGGCATACCTTCTGTGATTTCTATCAATGAACTTTTTCTGCCTGATTTAATATTTTCCAGCGAGGACGAGTATACTCGTCATAAACAAAGTACAATGTTTCTAACTGTAAAAGTAGGCAATTATGACTAAAAATTGAGTGTTCAGTGTTGATTTATTAGTTCAGAAACTAAATTTCTTTCATTAATAACAATATATTACAAAAAGATACACAATTTATTGTTTATTAAAATAAATAAGATAGCCAAACCAACAAATGTTCTAAAATGTATATTTTTTAAAAGACCTTTATTTGGCCTTTCTACATGCATGCGATTATTTCTCTTCAAGACGAGTATACTCGACATTATTTTAAACATTTTCTTTTCTCTCTGACGAGTACACTCGACATAAAAAGTTAAAGGGTTAAATAACTACTTCCAGAGTTATAAAATAATTTTATACTTAATAACGAGTCAAAATTTAATATTTGTTCAGTGAAAGAATTTGTCTATTCTTTAAGTCGTATTGCTCTCTGTGGAATTGTGTAGAGTTAATTTGGAAAATAATGATGAATATATTTTCGTCTTAGCACGATATCTTGGGCCTGTGTTCTCACCGCAATATAATACCCAGTTACTCATTGTTCCAGCTTTTCTGTATTCCAATACAGTGGCCTGCATGGATAGGGGTCTCATAGAAAAAATTATTTTACTTTTGTACCGAATATATTTTTAATTTTCTTAAGGAACGACTTATAAATAAATGTTCTTATGGTAGAAAATATGTAGAAATATTTTTTTTATTTATAAATCGTCCTTTAGTTATTTGTTTATATCGTAACTCTACTAATTAACTCGTACGTGTTTGTACGGTTTTCACTGACAGTTATACAGCTTTTGAAAACTCTGTCACATTCTCGTTGCAAGTGTGAAAAGCTTAATATTTTTTAAAGCAATTTCAGTTCATCATTTTGTTCTTCTTCTGTCGAAGTTTGTAAATCTCGAAAAATATTTTTTTTTTGTTTTCGAAAAATACAAAATGTTGTCATAGTTTTATATGAAAAAAAAAAATTCTCAAACGAATGTCTATGATTATATAGTCAAAACGAACTTCTTAACGTTACTATTTGTCATTTTTCTCATCTTCTTCTTCTCTAATATTTTTCATATACAGTAAAGAGTTGGAGTTTTGTTTTTTAACATCGAAAAGGAAACAAAAATGAAAAAAGAATAGAAAATGAACAGAAACAGAAACTTGTTTAGATTTTTGTAGGTTAACGATATATTCGATTACATTATTTTGGCCAAATGCCAAGTTTATATAGAATTTAGTTTTTTTTATTATTATTTTTGCTTTGAAACGTTATTTTACAAAATAAAAATACAAAATAAAATCAGTTTTTTTTAGATTTTCAATGTTTTTTTGTTTCTTTTTTTCATTTTGAAGGTAAGCAGTTAAGCATTTAGTTGTTGAGGGAGTTTTAAGCGATAAAAGCAAGATATTGTTTTGGAGTTAAAGTATGTTTATAAATTATTTTGAAATTTAATTGTTTTGCATTGTTAAATGATAAACGAAACAAATTTTAACTTAAAAGCAATTTAGGTTAGATTAGGTTGAGCGATTAGGCGGCATGCTGTAACGCGTACAATGGCTTGAAGGCGATCTACGACCAGTATAGTATTGTCTTTAGCTTACCAACAAGTCTTTTGTGATTAAATACTCAATCAGTCATGTGATTAAAGACTCAACCAATAAGCAAGGACAGCTAAAGGTCTTAATACTCAAAGCATCACATGTAAGTCAAAAGAAAAGTCATGGAAGAGTGGTTCCTCTCTCACAACTCAGAATGCTTAATTAATGAAAGCACAATAAACTCTTCGACTTCTAATAATTTAGTGCAACGGCTCTATTAATAACGGCCATCTTGTTGAAGATACATCTGTCAAATTAGCTGGCATTTATATAGTCTGTTTTGCTAAACCTTCTTGGATGGATATAGCATTCTACACAAATAAAAAAATTTTTACTTCACAATAGGTGTTGTGAGCTATTTCTCGATGAATGTGTACGTTAGCAAACAAAATCTTCAAATTTAGGACGATGACAATACACATGAGATCGAAAAGAGTCCAATATCTCGAAAAAGTTAATGCTTGGCGTCATCGCTCTACATTTTTTTCAGAGCGACGTTGACCATAAAGTTGCAGTAGTCTAGTAAGAAATGTGTTGGCTTATTAGACGTAAAACCCGGTTTCGTATCCGAGGTCAAACATCAAAACCAAATACAAAAAGTATAATAGTATATAAAAAGAATAGCAACAACAAACATTTATTGGAGCTTTTCTTGTGATGACATTTTCCATTAAAACCCCCTTAACTTTAACTTTAAAATGCTTATCTATCATGTCACCGTCATCATCGACATCGTTATACTGCAGCACTTCATTTAATTACTTTCGAAATTGATGGAAACGGCAACTGAAAGACTGTTAGTGCTTTCGAAAACTTTCTTGTTCCTTAAGAAAATAAATGAATGCAGAGAAGAAATTAAAAGATTTAAAAGTTTTACGCACAAACGTTTAACTTACAAAATTGTCTTTCGTTGATGAAATCGTTGAAAAATATCAATTTCGTTTGGAATTGCAAATATTTGGAGAAAAATTTCAAATACAATCTTATTTTTTACAAAGCTAAACTGCTATTTTTTTATATATTGATGTTGTGAAGATGTCCTATGATCGCAGGGATAAAAATCCATGAGTATCCGACTATTTAATGTCTAACACCAACTATGGATTTAAGACACGTTTCGTGGCACTTTTATTTACTTTCAGAGTTTCGAGAAATAGGGATGTGTGATCTAAGTTTTGGGCCACAGGCGCAAGACTAATAATCCATAACACTATCTACTAGATTACGGGTATCAGTTTGACAAACTTTAGGTTGGTGGTTAGGTGTTAACAGGAACGATTCACTGTCCAGTATCTGATATGCAACCAAGTGTATCCTTCTAGAAAGCATTAATACATCACAGTTTCCGAACATTTCTCTGACGATTGATTTATTCTCATCATCACAGAATCTATGTATTGGATTTTATAAGATTCCCATTCGGAAGAGCTACATATATTTTGAGACTGGATAGTCTGACGTTGCGTCATGCAATATCATTCTTTTGCCATTTCCCATCAAAAGGTTTGATTGCATAAAACCCTTTTGAAAGGGGTTTTTATGTCTCTCTATACTCCTTTTTTGTAGTCGCCTTATTAGAGTATTTAGCGTGTTGGCTTATTAGACGTGAGGACACGTTTCAAACCCCAGGTCAAACATCTCCAACGGCGACTGCCACGCAGCAGATAATTTTTAGATTTTTCGTTGCTTTAGCACAACGGCCATTCTGATAAAACACACACAACATATTTGAAGTCGCCGTAGTTTAGTAGTAGTATTTTGCTTATTATACGAGGGCTTGTGGTTCAAACCCCAGCTAAGACTTCTCGAAGTAAACGAAATATGAAAAAAAATTCTCCAGACATCAAAATAAAATACAAAAAGTATTTCTTCGGCGACTTCCTCTCAGCAGATTTCTGGCAAAAACTCTGAGAGTAAATAAAATAAAATTGCCATGAAAAAATTTCTCAAAAATTTGTTGTCGACTTTAAACTGTAGATCGCGCCACTCATGTATAAAATTATTACACACAACATAAGTGCTGTGAGAAGCTTGGTCGTAATATCGACTAAAGGGTTATAATGACCACTTATGTATGTATGTATGTTTTCGCTGAATATAACCCTCCGAAGATCTCTCCCTAACCTATAGAATAGTTCTGGTCACCACTGATGGAATCTTTTTAAGCATAAGCCTATCTGCCTGCTCATTGAAAATGTAACCTTGTATATCGGTCGGCCCATATATCGGGGTAAATTTTAACTATCGGTTATTTCGAAACTGGCAATACTTATGTCCATACTATTCTGTCACAAAATTCAGTATATTATCTCCATTGGACGTAATGAATCGATTTATGCTTGAGCGGAGTTGGGATTTTTTACAAATTTATTTCCAAAACAAAGACATTTGGTCGAAAATTGCACGAAAATGTAGTAAAAAATTCAGTCGCAGAGAAGGGCCAATAGTGCCCGGTTTATTGTTCGTGAAACTGGCTTCATTGTTGGTGCGCCCAGACGTGAGCGTCCGATGCGTACACTCGAAAATATATGAACGATGTTTGATTTCAACAGGATGGTGCAACTTGCCACACATCTCATGCCAAAATCGATTTATTGCGTCAAACGTTTGATGGCCGTTTAATTAGCCGAAATTGTGATGTCAATTGGCCGCCAAGAAGCTGCGATTTGACACCGTTGCACAATTTTCTGTAGAGCGCCGTTAAAGAAAAGTGTTAGGCCGATACACCAGAGATAATTAAGCATTTGAAGGCCAACATTCGTGATGCCATTGCCGAGATACGAATTCATACACTGGAAAAAGTGCACGAAAATTGCTCCGATCGAATGAGGAACTGGGCAATCTAGTGCATCATTTTTTAATTTTTTGTTTGTTTTTTTTGTTATTAAAATTTGTTTATAAGAGGGATTTGAATTACCTACTAAATGTTAAAATTCGAAAAACAATGCTTAAATAAATTCATTATGTAAAGAACGTACTCAAAAAACTGAAATTTTTTATATCACAAATTTGCAATTGTTTTATAAAATATTCCTTTATTTTATAAATATTTTCACGTTTTAAAACAAATTATGAATATTTCATGATTCTTTTTAATTTTATTTTATAAATATACATACTAACTGTGGAAAATATTATTATTTCTTCATTCTCTGCAGTTTTTAATATGTTTTTTCCATTTTGTTTTTATAAATTCAGCACAAAACCCTTCTTCATAAAATATTTGTTTAAAATTCGTTTTGTTTCAACCATTATTATATTTTTTTATAGTTTTAATGGATCTCTTGGCTTAATAGAAAAAATAAAAGTGTAGAAAAATACCAGCATTTGCAAGGGTAGAGGAGGGTCGTACAAAGGTTTACGTAACATAAATTTTTTATGGGTTTTAAACTATAAATAACAATTAGTGGACTTAAAAAACGCTAAAGTAGAAACTGAAACTATTAGAGATGCAACAATAGCAAAAACTATGGTCATAAATGGGGGAAAAAAACGAAAAAACAACAAAAATTTGTTACAGAAACCATGCTTCATATGCTTGTCGCAGTCAATGTTGTTTTCATACATTTACGCCAATGTAGGTCATTTAAACATGACATAGAAAACAGATAGAATGGGAGTATTTTGACGTAGTCAATATGTTTTAAGTGCATAAAAGTAGGACATTACTTTCAAAGTATCAGATGTACCGTTATGAAATGAGCGTTTGTTTATTGAAAGTATTGCTGGCTTTACATATTTCCCATCTTTCAAGCAAAATGTAAATTCCATGTCAATAAAACTGTACACCTTTTGAAGCAAACCAATTTGTCACATAATTTACGTCTTCCTTGTAGTCAAGTAATCGAAGTGCTGCTTAGGAAATGCGTGTCCCGTCGATGAAAGCAAAGAGTAGTCGAAATGAGCCAACTCCGATGAATACTGCGGTGGGCATCGTAGCTCCTGGCATTATGGTTTGATTGTATCCTGAAGTCGCTGTAGTCTAGTAGGTAGTGTGTTGGCTAAGACCACGGTTCAAACTCCAGGTCAGACATCAAAACGGAAATATGAAAAAATATTTCTTCGGCGACTTGCTCTCAGCTGATTTCTGGCAAAAACTCTGAGTAAATAAAATTGCCATGAAAAATTTCTCAAAAATCTGTCGTTCAAAGTCGACCTTAAACTGTAGGTCCCGCCACTCATGTATAAAATTAACACACACAAATTGAGAGATGTGAGAAGCTAGGCCCTAATCCTGACTGAAGGGTCCAATTATGTCCAATTATGTATGTATGTATAAACACAATAAACGCAACGTAGCAAACGTAGCAATCTCTCAAATATAAAATAATTGGGCGTATATGGAAGTGATTATTTTAAAGGCAGCACGACAACAAGAAAATAAGCTGCTGCTTTGCTTTTATGGTAATTTCTTTTTTTTTTTGTTCGCAGCAATGAGGGAATTAGTGATTAGTGAATCAGTGAGAGGATGTGTGCTGGCAATGAAAGGATTAATGCTGCAAATGCAATAACATGCATGAAATAGAGGTTTTAACACTATTTCTACCAATGGTGTCAAAAGACACCTTTTAAAATTTTAACTTGAAATTTATTTCAAAGTTTAATAATTTTTTCTAAGTTAATGTTTTGACTTTTCGTATAATAATTGTTAAACTTATTAAGCGTTATCATTTTCCTCCAGCTCACCCTGAATCAGTATAAGCGTACATGATATACCTATTTCTACTATGAACTACGAATTTTCTTACAGCAAGAAATAAAAAGTATAAAGAAAATACACATACATACATTTGGACTGAACTATAATTTGTTTTTGGTTTTTTCCTCTTCGTATTATTATACTAAGCCATGGAAATTCTGTGCAATTAGAAATTCTGCGAAATGTCATGCCATGTAAATTCTGTGAAATTGAGAAATTCTTCTGTAGAGCAAGTTTTCGAAAATGCCTGATATTTTCGGTACACTGAATTACCCGTTATAATTTTTATATTCGATTGTTGTTTGGGAACAATAGGAATAGGACATGTTTTAATAATTATTTCAATAAATATTTGCATCCAAACGCAAAGGTGTCAAAAGACACCTTTAGGTCGAAATAGGTATACACAAAATCGTGGTAGAAATAGTGTTAAAAATGCGATGTATAAAACATAACGCGAAACAACATTTTATTGGCACCATTGATAAGGAATTAATGAACTGTTTACTTTTTTTATTTGTTTTGCTTATGCTTTACTGCTGCTGCCTTTATTATAATTAATGCGCATGCAGCGTACCTTAGTTTACAATTGCAAAATTATTGCGCTTGCTGTGTTGCGTTTATTGTGTTATAGCATAACATAATAACGTACTTCAATATAGAATATAAATTTGTAATCTAAATCTCTTTTAAACTAAAAATATTTTATCTTTTACAAGAAACATTTTCAAATGGAAAAAGTAAAACAATTTCGAAAATATTTTTGCTTTTATTTCGTTTTTATTTTCATTTCCGTTCTTCTTTGAGGTTGACAACTAAATTTCAACAAAATTTTGTTGAAATAATCTGAAGACAAACACTAATGAGAAAAAAATTAGGTACACCAGTAGGATACTTATAGATTTAATAAAAAAATAAAGAAAATAAGAAAACTTCTGATAAGTAACTCTTGTTATCAGTGTTGAAAAATTCAGTACTTTTGTACTTTTTTCAGTACTTTTTCATTTTAAAAATACCGCAGTATCCCCGCGACGCTTTCAGTACTTTTTTATTATGAAATATTTTATGTCTTGCGCTTTTCAACTACTTAATCACTATCAACAGGTTCAACATAATGCTAAAGGTAGAATTAGGCTTTAGTTTCGGTTAGCCAAGTCTCTACGGAACGTACGTTCGTTTAGAATATTCAAAGCGATGAAAACGCTTGCCGAACTGTTATGTAATTTCGGTAAGCATTTGCATTGCTCTTCATATGTTGCATTACGTTCTGTCGACGTTTGACTAAACATAGCTTTTACGTTGTTACGTTCCGAATCAGTTGTTTTTGTCTTGTGTGTGAGAAACACGAAAAAGTCGTCAGTTTTCCTGTTCCGTGCCGTATGTGTACTAAAGATAAATAAAATAAAATATAGTTTGCTGGTTTACTAAATATGAGCTCGCGGTTCAAACTCCATATCAGACATCTATATCAAAACGGGATATGAAAAATGTTTCTCCGGCGACATCCTTCTGGCAAACACTCTGAGAGTAAAGAAAATTGCCATGCAAAGTTTGCCAAAAAAAAAATCTGTCGTTCAAGGTTGACTTTAAATAGTAGGTCCTGCCACTAATGTATAAGATTAACACACGCAATATATGGGGTGTGCGAAGTTAGGTCTAATCCTGATTGAAGGGTTATAATGGCCAATTATGTATTTTTTTTTTACACAAAAGTACCATTTGATGCAAAAAGTACTCTTTCCGTTATAGTTCAATGCTATTTTAAAATTTCAGTTTTGCAATACTGCTTCTTATACTTATCTTTTATGGTGTGTCACAAAAAAACATATTATCACACCGATGTTCTTATAACTTTTCACATCACTGTACCATTAGTTTGAAAATAAATTCTAGTATTTAACGAATATAACTTTATTGTGGTTAATTACTTTTTTTTACGTTTTAAAGTACATTTTTTCTTTGTTGGTGTTGTTATTTTAAAAACACTTTATACAGTTGCAAGAAAAAGAGGCTTAAATAGTTTCGTTAAAAACTTTGTTCAAATCTGATAATGTAAAGCGTGGCGCGATGTAGATGACAACCACAATAAAGATGTGGTGAAAACTACTAACCAAATTGTGGACGAAGAAGAAGAAAAATAAATGAAATCGTTTATAAAATTTGTTAAAACGAAGAAAAAGTTTTCTTTTTGCTTTTATTTTCAACTTTTCTTTATATTTTCATTTTCATTCATTTGTTTTTACTTTTTTGTGTGTTTTTGTTTGGCTTTATTCGGAGTGTGTCAATGTTTAAAAACAAAAATTCTTTTTATTGTTGTTGTTGTTTTTTGTTTGTTAACAAGAAACTTTTTAACAAATTTTGTTCTTGTTGTTGCCCGCTATTGTGGTTATTGCTGTTGTTATTTTAAAGACTTAATGTTGTGTGTGTTGCTGTCATTAACATTTTTCGTTTTTCTAAACTGTTATGGTTGTTGTTGTTGTCTTTGCTGCTTGTTGTAAACTTTCGATAATCTTTACAAATCTAGTGTACAATTAACCCAATTCCCTTAATAGTCCTCTGCTTTTAAGACTGTGATATACACACAGGCACACATATTTATCTCAAGTACGAGTACATATAAAAACTTTAACAAATTGTATTTGTTTTTGTAAAAAGTTTTAAATATTTTAATTCTCTTGCACAGAGACATTCCTTTAAATATTTTTATTGGCTAGTGTTAGGTGGAAAAATGTTCACTTTTTTAAATTTTTTTCCATTCTATTTAAAAATCCGTGAACCGTGCAAATGAGTCCAGCATAAAAGGGTTAAAGTCTCGTTCAACTGGATCGGATTAAACCACCCCAATATCAGTATGAATTTGTCTCAGTGAATGAATTAAGTCGCCGTAGCCTAGTAGGCAAGGTGTTGGCTTATTAGACGTAAGACCTAAGTTCAAACCCCAGGTCAGACATCAAAACGAAAATATGAAAAAATATTTCTTCGGCGACTTCCTCTAGCAGATTTCTGGCAAAAACTCTGAGAGTAAATAAAATTGCCATGAAAAGTTTCTCAAAAATCTGTCGTTCGGAGTCGACTTTACAAACTGTAGGTCCCGCTACTCATGTATAAAATTAACACACACAACATAAGTGATGTGAGAAGCTAGGCCGTAATCCTGACTGAAGGGTTCTAATGGCCAAATTATGTATGTATGTATGTAGGAACGAATTAAAATGGTAACTTTTATGCATGAAATGGTTTCTTATTATAGGGCCTGTTATTAAGCATTTTTTAATTTAAATAAAACAAAGCGTGTGACAGATATCAAGACTTCTCTTCATATGCGAAATGTCAATTTTCCAATTTCGCATTAATTAGGATGAATTTTAACGATGACATGGGTTATGTTGGTTTTGAAACTTAAGAAAATCCCACAAGAAAAACTTTAACAGGGTCAAATTACCATCCCTTTGCGAGAGGTTGCCATGTCCTCAAATTGCTTTTGAAGAACATTCTATTTCTCGTGAACTTTGTAGCAGGTACTGCTGTTCTCTTGAAACCACATGCCATTGGTGACCATCCAATTCAGGTCAAGAGAAGTTAGTAATCATTAAAACACAGTGCTCGCCGTTGACAGTGATGGCCTGACTAAAGAAATTTATAGCTTTCAAAGAAATAGAGACCGCTGAAGCTGTCCAAAGTCTATACTAAATAGTATCTTTTAGGGATACATTGGACTTGATTGGATCTCATGGCCATGAAAATCATTCCAAATTTGATGATTTTGTTTGTTCACATACCCATTCATTCGGAAAAGGACTTCATCGCTGCAAATGTTTTTTCGATGAGAATTAGTAGGTCAGTTGTCGACAACTTAAGAGACAATTCAACTAACGCATGTTGTTGTATATGGTAGTTTACCTTCAGAGGCTGGATCAATTGAATTTTATACAGGTGCAGACCTAAATTGCCAAGGGAAATTCGTCAAGTTGTGGTTTCGTCTCTGCAAGACGATTATGACGAGCATATAGTCGCCGAAGCGCGCTGTACTTTGTCCCAACAGAACACCCATTTTGAAAAAAAAATTTATAAATTGCAAATGTGTTGTCGCCGTAGCCTAGTAGGTAGTGTGCTGGCTTAGTAGACGTGAGGCCACTCATGTATGAATTAACAGACACAACATAAACGACGAAATTATTTTTTCACATACCCAATAGCTTTAATATTAATTTAATTTTTTTGTTTTGTTTCTTTTGTAAAATTTATTGTGGCTTGACTTTGCTGACTGATACTGTTTAAATTTGATTTTAAGAAAAAAAAAAAAAAAAATTAGTAGTCAACCTTGACGAAATAATTTTTTCACATACCCAATAACTTTAATATTTATATTCCTTTATTTGTAAAGTTTATTGTGGCATGACTTTGTTTTCCCTATAGTTCAAGCAATATTTGACTGACTGAATGACTGCCTGATACTGTTTAGATTTGATTCATTTCTTTGGTTTGTTAGTTGTTGACCTGGTTGGATGGTTGGTTGGTTCAATGGTTTCTTGTCTGTGACTTTGTAAGTTGATTGCATTACGTTTTAAAAGCTGCCGCAAAGTTGAACGGTACATTTTGCTTTTGTTGTTTCTTTTTCGTATATTTTCTTTACTTCGATTTTTATCTTGCAATATACATGATTTAATCGTATTCCTTTAGTTGCACTCAATAATAACATTTTCAAAGATGAAGGTTAATATTAGACGTGGAATCATGACTTTTAAAATTTTATTTTTCTTTCATGTTTTTTCTTTTTTTCTTTTTTAAATTGGTTATATAAGCCAAATAATAAAATTTGTTGTAGTTGAATTGAAAATTATTGACGTAACAACTACCGTCAATACGAAAATGTGTGATTAGCACCCCCTAGGGTTAGAGCTTTGCTGCTACAATAATACGCCTTCAGATTTTGTTTTGGTAGCAAAACTACTTACTTTTACTGCTTGTGAAATCAAATGGAAACGATTTTTTTTATACAATTGTTGGATACTTTACTCGAGAAGTAGTGTAATTGAAACAAATTTAACACAATATTTGCAGTTAAAATTCCTTTTGTACAATTATTAGCCTTGAATGTAGAGTGTTTGAACAATTAAAGTGTTAAAATTTGTTGTTCCAATTTAATTAAACATAAATTTCATTAAGCACTTACTATCCTTAAATTTAAATAAAATAAAGTGAGTGTCAGATTTTTTATGACACTGACGAATAAATAGAACTGAATTTGATCGATGGCATGGTTTATATTGGCTTTGAGGCTTATTCGCATGCCCCTGTTACTTAAATAAAACCCTACGGGGTTAAAAACACATGATTTCAGTGATAACCTCCATGTGAGTTAATTATGCCCTCCAATGGCTTGTGCAGAATATGTATCCAAAATGACAAGACCTATTTGACGTGCGAGGCACGTTCCACAGTTCTATTGAAACCGCATGTTGTTAGTGTCGAAATCTTTCAATTTGGGCCAAAAGAAGTTGGTAATCATCGATCTGTGGTGCTCGCCGTTGCCACTGATGGCCTGACCTAAGTCCTTCTCACAGAAATATGTGCTACCGACTCCATACATACACACATAATTGGTAATTACAAAACTTCCATCAGGATTACTATATAAATTCTGTGTGTGTTTTTTTTGGCGGCCCTACAGTTTAAAGTAATTTTATTAACTTTCAGAGTTTTTGCCAGAAAGAGGCAGTCGTTGAAGAAATATTTTTTTCATATTTCGTTTTGTTGGAGATGTTTGATCTGTGATTTGAACCGTGGCTTTACGGCTAATAAGCCAATTCACTACCTACTAGTCTACGGGGGCTACACTACCGATGCACTAGACCCTATTGGGTCTCATGTGTGTTGGTATCGTCTCAAATTCGAGAATTTTGTTTGTTCACATACCTATTCATCAAGACATAGGTCTAATCACTGAAAATATTTTTTCGTTGAAAATAAAGTTCAGTTGCCAACAACTCTTTGTCGTTATCCAATCTCGTTCACCTTCAACTCTTAAGTCAGATGAATTTTGTATGGGTGCAGGCCGAAGTCACGACGAAGTTCCGAAAGGCAGATGTTGAAGTACAAGTGTTGCTCGATCGTTTACTGAACCACTGAAGTTGAATTTATCCTCCGCAGAATGCCCATTCTGAAAAATTTTATTATTTGCATGTGCTGTCGTATGATGATGTCTATGGTGATTTGGCAAAATGGACTGAATAAACGACCGCTAATTTGACGAATGCAGCTTCAACAAGATGACCATTATCAACTCTAACAATTCAAAAGTCCCTGTTGGAAACCCCGACATTACAGAGTTCAGTTGATTCAGGAATTCAATTGAAAAGACTTTCGAAAACAACAGAAAATTTGCATTCCAATTGATGGAAATGTCATTTCGTGTCTCTGTGTTATCCTAAGCTAACAAAGGTCCATGAATTAGCCCCTGATTGTTTAAGTAATGCGTGTTATTCACCAACGATATTATTATAAACATTTACTTGTACGTATTCACAGATGTACCTTATCTGACGCAAGTACATTATAGTTAACCTCTTAGTTTTTTCTAATATTTTTTGTACTTTTTTCTTATACTCGTACACTTTCATACTGAAAATAATTTAATTCAAGTACTTTATATGCGCATTACATTGTTCCTTCTTCGATGTTTCGTTTATTTTAGCTCCTACAGTTTTTACTTAAGCTATTAAGGATTATTTTTCTTTTTTTAATAACACATTCAATTTTAACATGAACAGCAGAAATATTATCATCATCAACGCGTTCATTTTCTTATTGTGTCAAGGAGAAAAAGCATTTTTATGTTTTTTTCTTCTTATTCAGTTGAAAAGGAAATAAATTTAAGAAACGATAGAAGCATAGTTATCGACTTTAAAGGAAATGAAATTGTTATTGGCTTAAAAGTAAGAAGATTAAGGGGACCAGACGAATATATTTTTATTGATGTGATGTGAAAATATAAAAATATAATCGCTTTATTAAAAGGCGATGACATTTCAAATGAATTTTAATTTGTGTGCCAGTAGTATTATTTCATATCATTATTATAACTTCCCTTTTGGGTTGTCTTTTGTTTTCATTTATTTTAAAACAATTTTTCTTAATATTTTTTTCCTTTTCCTTTTATTTTCATTCTTATACTTCCTTATGCCATTTTATGCAGAGAAATAAGTTTTTATTGTTACGTTAGAAAATATGCTTTAAAAGCTTTTTAATAAGACTTTACATTAATTTAATTTCATTAAGTTTCATGAAGAACGTATGAAATGAATTTTAGGCATTAACGTAAACAAGCTGGTTTAAGTACTGTACTGCTTAATCTTATTTTAAAGCTTTGTTTTTAGTTTCTCTTAAGCTCGATTTAATCTTAAGAGTTGCATTCTATTTTGAAGTCGTCGTAGTCTAGTAGGTAGCGTGTTGTTTATTAGACATAAGGCCACAGTTCAAACCCCAGGTCAGACATCAAAACGAAATATGAAAAAGTATTTCTTCGGCGACTTCCTTTCAGCAGATTTCTGGCAATAACTCTGAGAGCAAATAAAATTGCCATGAAAAGTTTCTCAAAAATCTTTCGTTCGGATTCGACTTTAAACTGTAGGTCCCGCCACTCATGTATAAAATTAACGCACACAACATAAGTGATGTGAGAAGCTAGGTTGTAATCCTGACTGAAGGGTTGTAATGGCTAATAATGTATGTAAAAATAGTATATAAAATTGGAGCTGAAAGAGAGAAGATCGTTCATAAAAACTATAAGTTGGAGACTAACTACTTGAGTTTGACAAGAATACTTTTTTGCTGCCGAATTTAAAAACTGCTGTGTCCAGAAGTGGACAACAGAAAACCAGGGGACTATTAGAGTTTGACAAGAAAACGGTTCACACTCGTAACAGAAATTCTAACGGGACACTGCGCAATTGACAGGGGTATAAGCGCCCCTACAAAAATACTTTTTCAAATTGGAAAAAGCAGCATGGAATTCAACAAACCGTAGGTGATCCAACATACCTGGTTGACGAATTTCAAAATTGCTGTGTCCAACAGTGGAAAGTAGGAAAACCAAGTAAATACTTGAGTTCGACAAGAAAACGGTTTACACTCGTAACAGGAATTCTGCAGAAGCTGGAAGGAAATGGAAGAAACGGAATTGGTACAATACCTTTTATGGGAGTGTTCTGCACTTCAAAACAGACGTCATCGGTTTTAAGGTGACAGAATGTTAGAAGATCTGAGCTTGGTGGCGAAAGTGCAACTAAGGGAACTTGCCGATTTCATTTGAAACTCTAGGTGACTCAAACTTATCCCTAAAAGATCATTAAATCTGGGCTTACCTTACACTGGGTAACACAATGGACCATATGGGTTACCGAGTGAGCTTGGCTGTGGTTAGCAAACTGCCTGCTAACCTAACCTAAGTTGAAGACAAAACAGTAAGCCCGAACAGGCAACCCTGATTTTATCCAGATGGGATAAAATAGTCCGTGGTATAAAATCAGAATATAACATAGCAACAACAAAAGTAGTAAGTTTCAGTGCTCCATGCTACAGTTTTGGAAATCTCACCAATACATCGGCAAAAGGTGTCTCAAATAAATTAACAGTAATAGGACTGGAATTCATAATTGACTGTAACTGTAATTCATTGAAGTTACGTAAAGTTTTGACTTAGTAGAGCAAAGCTCGTGATTCAACTCCAGCTCAGAACAGATATTTCTACGACGATTTTAATCTGAGAGTAAATAAAATTGCTATGAAATGTTTCTCAAAAAATCTGTCGTTCGAAGTCGAATTTAAGCTATAGGTACCAGCACTCATGGATAAAATTTACACAAGGTTATGTTAGGTTAGGTTAGAGGACGTGTACTTACTTGTCAATTAAGGCAAGTACAGTACCCAGAGGTCGAATTGACCCATTGTACAACGTCCTAGTTTCTCACACCACTTATCTTGTGTGTGTTAATTTTATACATGAGTGGTGGGACCTACAGTTTAAAGTCGACTCCGAACGACAGATTTTTATTTATTGAGAAACTTTTCATGGCAATTTTTATTTACTCTCAGGAGTTTTTGCCAGAAATCTACTGAGAGGAATACTTTTCGTATTTTTGTCTTTGATGCCTGGCCTGGGGCTCGAACCCAAGCTTTTGCGTCTAATAAGCCAACACACTACCTACTAGACTACGGCGACTTCTAAATTTACACAAGTTAGGTTGTAATCCTAACTTAAGGGCCGTGATAACTAATTAAGTATGCAAGTAATTTCCTAAAAAGATAAGATTATCTTATTAAATGTTGGATTTCTTCCAGATTGCCTTTATTTAAGCTTTAAGCTGCCATACTCGAAATAATTGATTTAAATTAGTAGGGTTTCAAGTTGATCGCCTTAACCAATTGTTTTCTTCTGTTTTTTTTTCGACTCTTACTATTTTATTTTCCACAGCTTTAAACCTTCAACTTTTCACATTTAAAATGAAATTTTCTATTTGATAAGTACAGGGGCATTTACATTATGGTATTCAACTGTCAAGTGTGAATATTTCAATGTTTTGTTCATTCTAAAATTAAATGAAATTCTTGTGTTGGTTACTGGTGACACTACACTCTAAGGAGAATAAATATTTCTTTTCTTTCTTCTGCACTTTTGGAAGTCTTTATCATTTTAAATGACAACAGGATTTTATTAAAATACTTTACAGATGAAGTGGCAACAAAAGTGAAAGCGAAAAATTATGACATTATGTAACTAGCAGAGGATTGCAGCCCAAAAATTCTTCTCCGGAATTTTAAAATGATGGTCCTTTGGAGGTGTTAAAAAATTTAAATGTAATAACTTTTACTTTGAATTTTCTTTTGCATGCAAATGAGATAGATTTTGACAAAAATAGATTAAATTTTTAAAACAGAAAAAAGCATATTATTTATTTAACAAATTTGTTTCCGTAAAAGAAAAAAAATTTAATTGAAAATTAAAGTGTTTTCTTCAATATTTAATCTTCATCATCAATATTTAATCTTTATTTCATTTGTATTTACTTTATCCCATCTCTTAAGGCTAAAGGCTGTTTTAGTTCCTTAAGAGTTTGATGTAAAAACTATTCACACTCAGCCAAAAGAGTCTTTTAATTCGGATTATACAAGCAAAAGTTTACATATTGGCCGTAAGTAAGAAGTAAAAGTTGAAAAAATTTCTTTGCTTCCAGGGATAGGGTATACGGATGATATAAAATAGAAGTAATAACACACGGAATCAATACGGATATTGACAGCATTTTTAATGAAATGGCCGATATGACATCTATGGGCGTTAGCATACATACATAACATACATAATTGGCCATTACAACACTTCAGTGAGGATTACGACCTAGTTTCTTACACCATTTATGTTGTGTGTGTTAATTTTTATGCATGAATAGCGGGACCTACAGTTTAAAGTCGAAATCTGCTGAGAGGAAGTCGCCGAAGAAATATGTTTTGTATTTGTTTTAATGTCTGGCCTGGGGTTTTAACCCTGGCTTTTACGTCTAATAAGCCGACACACTACATACTAGACTACGGCTACTACTATGGTTAAGTTAAACTGGCAGCCGCCTCAATGGGCACAGCTTACTTGGGTTTTATAAAGTCACTGATAAAAACACCAATATTATCTATTCCGGAATACAATTACAGCTCTTGCTTACCATCTCTCAACTATCCCGACATTCTTATGAAAGTGTGAATTTTTCTCTAATCACCTTTGACTAGACATGTTTTGTCATTAAATTCTGGATGTTCAAGAATTTTTCTTCTTACATTACCAAGTGCTAGACAATGACAGAGAAAATGTTCTGTAGTCTCCTCTTCTTCCTAGGCTTTGCAGCTTTTGCAGAAGTCGTTGTAAGGCATTTCCAGTTTTTTGTCTAGAACATCCATAGGCCAGTGTGCCATTATAACTGCTATGAGGTTCCTTAGATGGAATCTTGATGGTTTCATTATAAATTATGTTCCACACACGAGTATATCCATGCTAGGACAGATGTGCCTAATGTATCTACAAGTGAGTTCATTATCCCATATTACCTTTGTCAATGTATCAAATGGGTCAAATCGTCCTCTAACCTATGCAGTTTTTCTGAGACCATTTGTTAGCGTCGCTTTAGAGAAAGCTAATCTTATGTAGGAATTCAATTGAATTTTCCATGGTGCCAACTTTAGCAAGAGCGTCAACCTTATAGTTACCATGTCCTCAGGTCCAGTAATCCAAATGTGGGTAATCGTTGGATGTCTCGTTATCTCTGCAGAGGAACTCTAATCTCAAGTAGGAATTCAGTTGAATTTTTCCATGGTGCCGATTTTAGCTAATGCGTTGGCTTTGTTGTTACCTTCGATGTCCCCGTGTCCAGGGGGACAAATGTGGGATATCTTGCTATCTCCTCCAGAGACGCACGACATTTTTGGACAGTCTTAGATGTGCACCACACATTTTCTAGGGATCTAATTAATCGTCGCTTTGTTTTTGGTAAATATGCGCACCATTTACATACTCTAATACTGCACTCGCACGGAAGCAATTTTAATAACCATTATTTCATCCTGCGCTAAAATATTCAGTTCTGAAATGATTCCACATCCGACTTTGTTGCGCGATCTGGATCCTTAAGCCAAAACTTGAATGAGGTGTCAATCATTATCATAAAAGGATGAGGAAGGGTATGGTATCTCTCGCAAAACCAGGAACAAAAGCAAGTTCAGTTATCGTGTAGTCGATCAACCATACACAAGATTTTGGCAAGACCAGAGCTTCTGTACTTCCATGCTTTTATGGCGTAATCACTTCTTTCGCCAACATGTCTGGTGGTTGGGAGTTAAGAATAGTAAATAATGCTTTGAAGTCGCCGTAGTCTAGTAACTGGTATTTGGCTTATTAGATGTGAGTCCACGGTTTAATCCCCAAGTCAGGCATCTCCAATAAAACGAAATATAAAAAAATATTCCTTCACAGACTTCCTCTCAGCAGATTTCTGACAAAAACTCTGAAATCAAAATAAAATTGTCATGAAAAGTTTCACAAAAATCTGTCATTCAAAATCGACTTTAAAATGTAGGTCCCGGCACTTATGGATAAAATTAACACACTTGGTCAGTACAGGGACTGCGTTCACCCGTGGCATCCCAACGGGCCGCTATGCGTGCTCAAGTGAGCCTTGTGATATCAGAGCTACCACTCCGACCTAAACCTAACACACAGAATATAAGTGGCATGAGAAGCTAGGTCGTAATCCTGATTAAATTGTTGTAATGACCAGTTATGTGTGTAAACAATGCCTAGGATGATGCCGGGAATTAACTCTATAAACTCAACATAATTCAAAGTGTGTAAAGCCAAATTGATTGGTTGTGCAAATTAAATCATGACCAATATAAACAAAGGGAGTGTCATATCCGGTTGAATAAGGTTCACATATTACGAACGATACTTACAATCGCAAGCTGTTATTGATCAATTCAGTCAGTCTTGTGTGAAGACACGTTGTGTGCGAAGAGAATAAATGTGGTTTGAAGATCTCTGTTATAAAGATCTATTGAACAATTGTTATTGTGTAGGCGGAAGAGTGTAAAGAAGAATAACAATTAAAGCAAATTGTTGTTGTTTAAATCAAGTCGTAAAAGGTGGTACACGGAATTGTGCGAACAATAAAGAATTGATTTTAAACTAATCACAAATTTATTTTTATTTTATTTGCATTCTACGAACTCATATTTTTAACGTTTTTAAAAATGTAAAAACATAACAATTGAATTCTTTCTGAGTCTTTCTACTTTTTGTATAGAGTTCTTATGTTAGGTGCTATTTTTACTTGTTTTTGTTCTCATTTTTTATGACAATAGCCTCGTTATTTTGGCCCATTTCGGGCTATGTGAGGCTTTTGAAATTTAAATATTTAAATGCATAGGCATTGTGACATTTTATTTCCTTTTGTCTACAACAAATGGCTTTTCTGAGACGTATGCTTAAGTACACCAAGGAATTGTTGACTTTCAAACACACTTTCCTGCCACACTTTTTCACTATGACTGACCTTTTGAAAGTCATTTTTTGACCCTTTTTTCTACTTTCTAAAGGAACTGATGTGAATACACACATAAAAGTTATAAATTGATATGCAAATTGATGTTGTTTTCTTTCTTTTTCGAAATGTTTATAAGAAAATAGTAAAGTTCTGTACAAAATATTTTTTTTTTAAATGTACAAGTTCATTGAACACATGTAAAATTCTTGTTTATTTATGCAAAAATAAATTGTAAAAGCATTCATAAATAATTTCATTATAATGGAAGAATTGATTTTCGTTTTAAAGAGTAAAAGAAGAATGTTAGATTGTTTATTGAATATAAGCTCAATTGGATTATTTATTGTTTTAAAGGATTTAAATTTTCTTTTATTGTTGTAAACTGTAAAGAAATTAATTTGTGTTCATAAAGATTTAAAAGCAAAGAGATTTAAGAAAATTGAATTCCGAAAATAATTTCTGGAAATCAATTGTTTTGTAAATAATTCTAGTGTTTAGTGTAACGAATATGTAATTTATATTTATTTTGTTTATACTATGTTCAGACATGCACGTATATTGAGAAAATCGCAATAAACGGCATTATTGATACCAATATTTCATATAAAATGTCAATTAATTATTGCTCAATAAATTCATAAATTGTTATAATATTGATTAAAACTTCGAGTACAGCGCTGTCATAAGTACGTTCAGTGAGCATATTACTATTTTCCTAACACTTTCTATTGATATTTGACAACTCAAATGTCAACAACAAACAAAAACAAAACAACGACAAACAAAAAATGGAAGGTCAGCAGAAGGGGATGAGAAAATATATCCAACTGATGTCATATAAAAAAGAATTTTAATAACATCATGGACTTGATGTCGTGTTTAATTTTTGTCCCTTTCGATCCCAATGTTGTTTGATGATAATTTCTAATTTATTTCGAAAAGTTATTTATAATACCCCGAACTGAGATATTACTGGGCATCCAGTTCCTACTCTGAGAAAAGCAGCTTCTGTTTCTACCTGTCTTCTCCAAGTATGGTTGACATTCTAGGTCTTGACTGATAATCTATAACAGTTCTCGCAATTTCATCCTCGGGTTTATGCAGAATATGTGAACTGACCGGTATATTTTGAAAATATGACGTATTCAGCAGTCAATAAATAAACAGTGCCACAAGCAAAAGCTTTCTTTTCTGCAAGCTATGCAGTATTATCAAATTTTTCTTTCTCATCCTTCTGAGACGAGTCACTTTGGAGTCAGAAATATCCCCTACAAAGCGCAACAGCTCGGCGTTTTGGTTAATCATTAGTAAGATCTTTTCCAATGTTAAATTGTTTTCCATTTTTTCTAAAATTTTTTGACATTAATTTTCGCGATTAAATTAAAAGCAATGTTGTTGAAGTAATCAGCTGTTTTGTTTACCAGCTGTCAAATAAATTTTGTATCTGAACACTAAAAATATTGTTATCAATAAACCGAATATTAATTCAATAAAAGTACATGTCTGAACATAGTATTAGGATATTAAAAGTTTTGTAAATAAATTACATTAAAAACATTTTTAATTTTTTTTATTTTCAGGTTAGTAAAACAAAGCTCAACCACTCGTAAGTCTATGCCTTGTAAAGAGCACTAAAGTACTTGAAGAAACTTTTCTCTAATGTACGTATGTAAGTATGGCATTATCCTTTTGATTAACAGTTATTTCATTTCGGAAATGTTCGTATATTTAAAAGTCAAAGCTTTATGAATTTATTACAATTGATCTTTGCTTAACCAGCATCTTAATCCTCGCTTTTTAATGTCAGCCTTAAAATTTTAAGTTTTTATTTTTACAGAATACCATCCAAACGACGGCCAAAGGGTTGATCGTGTTCAGAGTTTCTTAAGTTGGATGGAAACAAATTTTTGCAAAAATTCAAATATGAACTGATTTGAATCAATTTGACTGGATTGATTTTGTTGCACAATCTTTCACTTCGATTGCTAAGAATTTAAAGTTTGTTTCCGAATCTCTTCCCTGGTGTAAAGGTTACAGCTGAATACAGACCAACATTAAGCAAGGATACTAAGGGAAATGGCTTACAAGAAGCATTGCTTTCTACCACCATTCATGTTGTGTGTATTCATTTTATCCATGAGTGGCGAATGACAGATTTCAGAAGCTTTTCTATGCATTGTTTTTTTATTTTACTCTTAGAGTTTTAGCCAGTATACTACATAACATAATTGGTCGTTACAACCCTTCAGTCAGGATTACGATCTATCTTCTCGCAGCACTTATGTTGTGTGCTTTAATTTTATACATGATTGGCAGGACAGTTTAAAGTCGACTCCGACTCTTAGAGTTTTTGACAACAATCTGCTGAGAGGAAGTCGCCGAAGAAATATTTTTTCATAAGCCAACACACTACCTACTAGACTACGGCGACTAGGCCAGTATTCTGCTGACAGGAAGTCGTCGAAGAATTATTTTTTATATACCGTTTTGCTGATTGTTTAGACAAAGTGTGTGTGAGATATCTTCGCACAAATCAGACTGAATTTGTCCGATGTGATGGGTTATTTTGACTTTGAGGACCGCCGTTCTTAGCGGCTTATTCGCATACACTGCGACTTAAAAAAACCCCACTAAATGAAGTTGGTAACCATCGACCTAAAGTGTTCGTCATTCTTAAAGATATATGGACCGATAAGGCTGTCAGCCCAAAATCTACTTCAAATAGTGATTTTTTTCGGTATACATTGGACACTGTTCGATGTCATATGGATTAATATCGTCCCAAAGTACTCAATTTTGTTTATAATCTTCATCCTTTCGTTGAAAATTAGGTTCAGTGACCAACTGCTCCATAATCCATTCAGCGAACATACGGTGTTGTCCATGTTGGTCCATGTCTATCCGTCCATAGTGATTTGGCAAACATATTGAATAATTTATAACTTATTGGACAGAAGTCGCCGTGTGTTGAAGGGCTGTAATCACCAATTATGTGTGTGTATACAACAGTTTTATTCTGTGTTGAATCATATTTTAAATCATATGTAGGATCTATCAACAGGCACTGTTGAACTTTGACAGTTGAAGCTACATCTGTCAAATTAGTTGTCATATATTTAGTATGTTTTGCCAAATCACATTGTGCTTGTTAAATAGGCTGTGGAGTTGACAACTGATCTTTATCTTTATCGAACAATCATCTTTAGCGATGAGGCCTATTTCTGAAATTACCGAAATAGGGACGATACCAATTCACATAAGATTGAAGAGCATCCAATGCATCTTAAAAAAGTCTCTGTGTATTTTGGGCTTACGGCGTGATTGATCCATATTTCTTAGAGAACTTTGTTGTTCAAGTCGTCACAATCTACGGCGAGCACTATAGGTCGACGATTACCAACTTCTTTTCTGCCGACTTGATTGATCTAAACACCAATGACATGTGGTTTTAACAGCACGCCCATCGATATCTTACGATTTGACTCCGTTAGACTTTTTCTTGTGAAAGTTTCTTAAGTAGCTGGTGTATGCGAATAAACCGTAAACTCCAACAGTCCTCAAGGTCAACATAACCCCAGTAATTGCTAGAATTCAACTTTTAATCACAACCTTGGAAAGTGTGGAATATGTTGCTGATATGCAATAGTGTTTAGAATTATTATGAACCCTTTCTGAGGAATAAGTTTGTCTGCCCAACATCGCGACCGGCTTTTTAACTATCATACTTATATGCATACTTTGATAAATTTTTCTCTGGTAGAGACCAGGGTATGAAGGTTATCAGAAAAACTTTTCATAAATTTTATTATTCTGGTGTAACATTATTTGGTTATTTTTTTTGTTTCAAAATCTTTTAAACTAATTTTAAATTTTAAATTTATATATCTTATGGTGTTTTGTTGTTTTAATAAAATAAAAATTAAAATTTCTGTACGATGCACATTGGTTTAAAATCGATTTTTTTTGGCCAAAATTATTTACGGCGAGAATATAATAGTTTTTTTTTGTCAATATTTGAATTATTATTAATTATTAATATCGTATTTTGTCATTTCTGTGAAATTTAATTAAAAATTGTGTTTTTTTGCTACACATATTAATTAAAAACGACGTATTTCAAATATTTCTTGTTCCCTTTAAAAATTCTAATTTCAAAGGCCTACAAAACCGAGTGGATTGGGGTGTTATGTTACACCATAATGGTCTTTGTGATTTATCCAAAAGTCTTAATGGTATTACTGTTGTTGCAAAAAGACTTGAATCACTAATATGGGATGAGCTTGGTTCGAGAAGTCGTTGTTTAAACTGAGCTTGACCAGTACTTCCATCGAATCCATAGCTCAGAATTAACTCTGCAGAAATTTAATTTTTTTTATCAATATTCATTGCAGCTGAAATTACATCTTTCTGCATTTCTACAATTCTTTTTGCAGTGCGTTCTAGTAGCATTTGTAATGGTACTTTTGCTACCGTTTCGCTAAAAAATATATTCTTAGGTCGGCACATGGTTTTCACTTCTAAGACCTTGAAGTAAGGAGGAAATATATTACAGTTTCTTTGTTTATTCTCCATACGGATAGCACAGTACTGTTTTTTTGAGAAATTGCTTTCGATAAGAAAAGCAAGTGCTTCCTCGCTAGAGAGAGCAACAGGCTCCTTTGAGTTTTTCCCGCACAGTTTTCGTATTTTCGATGGTCGTGTTGGACTTTGCACTGCTTCCTTTAGAACAACAGCTAAGTATTTTTCTCCCTTTTTACGAGCAGACATATGCGCTGCATTTATTAATAAATCTGTCGTAATTTCTTTGGATGAAGACATAATTGCTGCTTCTCTTCTCTCGCTACGATTCGACATTTCATTAAAACACATTCGTGGCCGACCTGCTTTAGAGGTGCTTGGTACTTCAGTTAAAACTTTTTTAAAAAATACTTCAGAATTTAACCATTTCATGCTTCGAGACGTAAATACATTAGTGTTTCTGAATCATTCTGACCACTTTGCATCTAATTTTACGCAATATATCCTTATTTTTTCTTTTAAACGTTTTAAATAATCCTCAGGAGGATTTGCAGTTCAATTTTTTTCTAGAACGAAGTTCAAAAGTTCCTGCTTTTTCTTTTCTTTAGCATTTGTTTTTTGCCAAATTTTTCTGAAGCCAAGGTAGTCTAGTAAAAAGCAAATATCTTAAGTTATTGCAAGTTATTGCAGGAAAAAACTTTAGAATGTGTTGCACAAGACCACATGCTATTTTCGAATTTTGTTTTTCACTGGACAAAGTTGGACATTTTTTTAAAAGTTTAAATTTATGGAAAAACAAAATAATTATTGAATGCGCGAATATGCATGTAAACAACACACGTTATTTCTATGTTTATTTATTTTTTTTAACTTTTTATTTTACAATTAGTTAATACATACCATAAACTTTATTATCCATTAAAAATATTTTTTTTAACTTTTTAATTTTATTCAAAAACACTATTTGATCAACTACTTAAATTAAACTACTTGCACTTGATTATTCAACAATAGTAAAAAGTTCTATGTTTGTCGCTCTATGGACTAACGGTAAATACCGGTTTATAACAACAAAATTAATTTTGTGATAACTTGAAGTGTTGGCTATCATGCTGTATTAAAAAATTTACAAAAAACCAAAATTAAAAAATTACATTTTGGCCAAAAAAACTGAATTTTAAACCAATGTGCGATGTTTTAATTTAAAAACATTTCTTAGCATATATGTACATATATATGTATACTTAACGTGATAAATAATTCAAATAAATTGTTGGTTTCTCTGGACTAATTTTAAATCAATATCTTGATTTTTTAGAAATTCCATTCAATTAAAACTAATTAACAATACGTCGTCATAATTTCTAGACATTCAGACATATCAAGCATATCGAATACAAATTAATTTGTGTGTTAATTTATATTAGAATTGACGAAATAAGAGAAGAAATCAAGACTAAATTGTTATGCACAAATAGTTGTCAGGCATTAACACCATTCTTCTTCTGATCGTAATATAAAATAAAATTAAAAAACAAAAAAAAAACGCTGAAATAAAAATGTTTAAACCTGACATAATTTCGTTTAATTTAAAATAATTTTTTAATGTTTACTTGACTTGGATTTAAGTCATGTGCGTTGAACATGTCGCTGTACGTTGTAAACTAAATTGTTTTATTTCCCTTTAAGTTTCTGAGGCATAAACAAGAAGAAAAAAGAAATGATATGATATTAAAAATAAAATAGAAATAAATCAGAATGATAATGGCAGGTCATTTGTATCTCATTTAATTCTGTTTCACTTTTGGCCCTTTACAATCACGTGCACAACTTTCAAATCGCTGACACTTTTACTTCAGCCATTTGTTATAAAAAAACATGAAAATTTCTTTTCATTTTTTACACTATCATGGATACAGATTTTATTTTGCTTTAAAACAAAATTTTAAGATTTTCATTATCTTGTTACTTGTCGCTACATTGGTTATGAAACACAAATTTCATTCGTTTTAAAATACATGATGAATACACAGATACCCTCCGTGCCCCAAAGGTATATACAGTGAGTATGTATTTGTGTATATTAATGCAGATATTTGTACCCTTGAACTATGTATGTATGTATATCCAACTTAAATTTAGAGGATAAAAGATTTTCATATTTTAACATAAAAATTGTTTTAAGATTTTGCAAGAAAGCCCTTTAAAATGGAGTCGTTTTTCATCTTGCTCTTTTAGGGGAAGCATAGCTAATGGCAGATAATTCCTTGAACAAACCTTGCTGAAATAATGTAACAGAAAATGGAGGTAAAATATACAGGAATAACATACGTACATAATTGTCCATTACAACCCTTCAGTCAGGATTACGGCCTAGCTTCTCACACCACTCATGTTGTGTGTGTTAATTTAATACATGAGGGGCGGGACCTACAGTTTAAAGTGGACTCCGAATGACAGATTTTTGAGAAACTTTTCAAGGCAATTGTATTTACTCTGAGAGTTTTTTCCAGAAATCTGCTGAGATGAAGTCACCGAAGATGTATATTTTTCATATTTAGTTTTGATATCTGACCTGGGGTTTGAACCGTGGCCTTACGTCTAATAAGACAAGACACTGCCTATTAGACTACGGCGACTTCATACAAAGGAATAACACTGGATATTAAATTGACTTGGAGGGGCCATATATTCCAAGAGATTTCATACATGCTGAAAAGGTGCACAAAAAGGTTTCAGGAAACGCAATGAAAAAATGATGCTCAGTATGTATATGATAGTCAGGCCAATAGTGACCTGTGGCGCAATCGTTTTTGCAGATGGAACAAATTTGAGAACAGTAAAGACCAAAACTTTGAAGTTTTTGGTTAGCCAACAAGTCTAAGATGTAATTCAATATTGGATTTCGAAACTTAAGGAATCTTTTAGCTGACAGCTCCCTCCTTAACTGTTTGCTGGACAAAATCTTTGATCTCTATGATTTTGGGTAATGCTTCCCAACGAGACTTAGTAACAGAAATGTGTAGAATAACCTGAAAGCCGCATACTATTTTAAAATAATTACTCTTTTGAGGGTATCCAGATAAGCCGGGAACGGATATTAGAACACGAGCATGACTTTTAGGTGCCAGGATAAGGATATTTCCAAGTGTCTTCCAGGCGGAAGTCTATGCCATCGGAAAATGTGCACAATTCAACTTTGATAAGAGTTACAAAAGACGGGACATATCACAAAGCAATACTATTTAACAGTCAAGCTGTCATTCGAGCATCGAAGATAGCATTAGACTCTCTGGGGAAGCTAAAGCCCCTAGATGGGGAAATAAGGTTACCCTCTGCTCAGTTACTTAGGTAATGTGGGAATACCTACTTTAGGGAATATTTCCCCTATAAATATTATATTATAAGCATACAAATTTACAACGGATGCTGAAGAAAGCAAATATGCAAGTGTTGAATGTTACACGGACATGACTAGAATTATAATCGTGGCAATAACTTTTTAACTGAAAAATAAAATGAAATAATAACACACAAGACAAAATGTCAGTTCTTATTGTCCCTATAGCTTCCTTTTAAATCTCAATTTTGTATTTTAGCACCTTTAAGTTAATCTTGGACACAATTTTGTGTAAACAGAACCAGAAATTTTACTTAAATTAAGTATGAAGAAAAAAGACCCTCATTTAAGAAACTTTACGATTAAAATATAAGTCAACTGACAAGAAACTCAAAAGTACTGTTTAAAGAATTCATATCAAAAACAGAAATAATTTTCATAAACTTTGGAGAAAAGCATGTGATTTAGTTTCAATCAAAATCAAAACATTTTTTCCCTAAGAACACAACTGCAGTGTAACGAAGTTGGAAATTTCATTGTATTTTCATAACATGTATCCTAAGACGTACAAAAAGAGTAACGTTTCTGAAAATGTCTCTTAGGTACAGTCATCATTATTTCCCAAAAGCTGTAAATATGTATGCTGATTTGTCAAATAAAGATAGTGGATTGGTATCAAGGATTCCAAAACAGTTTTTGTTACGGTTGGCATTACTTAGTACCGAAGATGAAGCGGGCAAAGTTAATATAGGTGCTAAAGCTAAATTCTTTGTCATCGGCCAAGAAAATGCAAGTCATCGACCAAAAATGCAAGTTATCGACAAAAAATGCTATTCAAAGAGCAAAAAATTCTAGTCATCGAACAGAAAACTGCAAGTCATTTATCAAAGAAATACAAGTCATCGACAAACAAATTCAGAACACCGACAATTTTGTTCAATTTATATAGAAAACGTTCTTTTTCTCATTTGAAGAAAACATTTAGTTTCGACGCCTATATCTGCGGTCCCAAGTTTCACCCGACCTTGAAACTGTGACTATCCACCCCACTAGGTCCTTTTTATCCAATTTTGGTGGATTTTTATGGAGCACTTTTTTATTGCTAACTTGCTTAGCTTCATCGCCAATATCTCCGACCTTAAGTAAAGCACTGAAATAAGGACACCCACAAGGTCCGAAAACCACAACTTTTTATACTTGATCGTATTTTGCCCGATTTATAGAAGGCATATTTGGTAAAAATACTTGAATTTTCAACTTAACTATATCCAGTAAGGAAATTTTTATTAAAAATTTTTTTTGTTTTTTTTTCTCGTTGTAAAATTCAAATTTATTAGAATTTTGTGATATTTAATCGAATTTCTTTCTTCACTTCTTCAAATTTGTCAATTATCTTAACTTAACAGTCTCTGTGCACTTACATGATTGGCCATTACAACCCTTCAGTCAGGATTACGGCCTAGCTTCTCACATCACTCATGTTGTGTGTGTTAATTTTATACATGAGAGGACCTACAGTTTAAAGTCGACTCCGAACGACAGATTTTTGACAAACTTTTCTTTGCAATTTTATTTACTCTCAGAGTTTTTGCCAGGAATCTGCTGAGAGGAAGTCGCCGAAGAAACATTATTTCATATTTCGTTTTGATGTCTGGCCTGCGGTTTGAACCGTGGCCTTACGTCTAATAAGCCAACATAATACCTACGAGTTCTGTCCAATTAGTTACAACTGTTCACTTAACATTCACAATAAAAAAAAAAGATAATAACTTTCGTAGCTAACTTCGCACATTTACTCATTTTGTTTTGTTGAGCCCATTTAACCCTGGAAGGTTACTCTTCATTTTTGTACATTGAGGTTATTCTTCGTTGAATCGACCAACAATTTTTAACCCTGGACGGTTACTGTTCGTTGAATCGACGAAGCTCATTTACTCTTTATAATATAACTCTTATATGTTTGACCAAATTTCGCTCATTTTATCAGCAACGTTAGTTGATAACGAAAGCTTGCAGTGAGTAGTCATACGCTGGCCACCCATTTTTTAGCCCTGGATGGTTACTTTTCATTTTTGTACATTAAGTTTAATCTTTGTTGGATCGAAAAACTGAAAAAAATTTTTACCTCTACTCACTGCAAGAATTCGTTAGCAATTCGACGAACAGTAACCATCCAGGGTTAATACAACTTTCGAAATGCTTAATGATGTCTTCGTGTAATATATCAGGCTTCTGAATTTTAGTTTCATGCAGTTCTTCACCATCGCTTTGGTTATTTTAATTATGTATTATAAATTTGGATGTTAACTGAAGCAAAAGTTCGTTAATTCGAAAACTACTGTATTAATTTTGAACTCATTATGCTTCTCAAGTAATCTAATTATACCCTGCATAGTGTTAAGAAATGCAACGAATACTTTTTAATTAAAAGACAAAAAAACTGTTTTATTTTCTTTACTTTTTGTCATTTCAAATATAAAAATAGTTGGAATATCTTGTCTAGATCAGGCCATACAATTACAATGCTTTACTTTACAATGCCTAATACAGATTAAAGATTTTCTATTTCTGTCATAAAATTACCTGCAGCAACACTTTTTGCTGGCAGCATATTTTTTATGTTTGCTTTAGTAGTGCTTCTAAACTAAAGCTTACATTGTAATCAGTTTGTTATTCTGTTGCTGTTGCTATTGTACTGCAGGCATTGTAATTATATTTCTATCAAGTGTCCTTAATCTGTTTGCCAAGTGCTTATACAAGAGAATTGTTTTCGGTTGGAATTCCATTGAAAAAAAGTTTAAAAAAACGGAAACTAAATTGATGCCGATAATGAATTTTGAGAACGGCTGGTGCATGGAATTATAATAAAAGAGTCACTTAAGTAGTTTCTTGCTTCGTTACTATACATGATTACATAGTAATTTGCTATTTAAATTATACGTGAATAGTTGGTGTCATTAAGGCTTTGAAAAATTGTCTGAATTCGCTTCGATTACTGAAAAAGGAGCAGTCGTGGTGCTTTGTGTATTGTTATTCATTTAATTTCGTATGCTTTTTAGCTGTATGAGATCAAACGAAATTGATAACTTTGGTTTGACAGCTAAGGATGTCAAACAATGACGACATTTCTATTCGGCAAAGTTTGGCAAGTAGTTGTGAATCGTCTCTCACAAATTGTACAAAATTATTAAAAAAAAAATTGGCTTTAGAAAATCATAGAGCACTTCGCCGTAGTCTAGTAAGTAGTGTGTTGGCTTATTAGACGCAAGGCCAAATCTTTCGTTCGAAGTCGACTTTAAACTGTAGGTTCCGCCACTCATGTATAAAATTAACACACACACAAGTGGTGTGAGAAGGTAGGCCGTAATCCTGACTGGAGGGTTGTAATGGATAATTATTTATGTATTTACTTCGTTTATTTTACTCTCGACATAATCGCCTAAAAGAATAAAGAATTCTTGGAGTTATTCATCGTTTTCGCTATAATTTTACTCTAACTGATATGAAGAAATCTGCCTAATGAAGAGAGTACTGCGAATGTAGCGCTAAGTCAATGAGCAGATGACGTAATGTCAATTAAGCTTTGTTCTTAACTTGGGAACTTTTCCCTTCGACTATGAATAACTCTAGGATCGTTAGGGAATGTCCCGCTGTCTCGACCTTTTTTCTGGGCGCTTCACCAGTGTCTCACTGGTGTGGGTCCCCGGGCACAGTAACATTCCGGGAAACTGTAGGACCGACGAGCTCGCCAGAGCTGGTGCGCTCCTTCCGGAATCCTCTTCAACTGAATTGGGTATGCCACTGGCCTCGGTCAAGTTGGACATTGCGCGGAAATTCTTTCGGGACGCCAACCTATCCTGGGTCAATGAGGAGGCCTGCTCCACCGCTAGACTCACCTGGCCCTTGATGGATAGAAGGCGTACCAACCAATTACTTGGTCTTGGTCGGGACGTCATCTCAACCGCAGTGGCCATGCTTACATGTCATTGCGTTACGGGCAGACACGCGGAAAGAATGAGGCTCCCATTTAACGACTTCTGCCGTGGGTGCAGATCCGCTGAGGAAAAAAAGACTGTTATCCACTTTCTTTGTTAGTGCCCGTCTCTTGTTAGGTGTAGATATAGGTTATTTGGCTCCCCATTTCTTGTCAGCTTGACGGAGCTATCATCTATTGATATCAAGGATATATGTAGATTCGTTCATCAAACTTTCTGGCTGGTTTCCCAGTGTAGGGTAGTCGTGTTTTTAATGTGTAGCCCTTGCACTGACCAACTTCTTCCTCTTCCCTGATTTTGGTGGGACTTGGTCAGTACAGGGACTGCGTTCACCCGTGGCATCACAACGGGCCGCTATGCGTGCTCAAGTGAGCTTTGTGATATCAGAGCTACTACACCTAAACCTAAACCTATCCTTCGACTAGAAAGAACTTGGCTTAGATGTCTAAAAAAATTCTTATTTCTTTCGAAATAAAGAAGAATCTACCTTTACCTTTAGTGTGTTGCCTTATTAGACATGATGTCTACGGTTCAAGCCTCATGTCAGACATCTTCAACAAAACGAAAAATGAAAAAATATTTCTTCGATGACTTCCTTCATCAGATTTCTGTCAAAAACTCTGAAAAATTTCTCCAAAAACTGTCGTTCGGAGGCGACTTTAAACTGTAAGTTCCGCTCCTCATGTATAAAATTAACACACTCAACATAAGTGGTGAGAACTTAGGTCGTAAACCTGACTGAAAGGCTGTCATCGCCAATTATTTATGTGTATACTACAGTTTTATTCTGTGTTAAACCATATTTTAAATCATATGTATGATCTTCCAACAGGCACTGTTGAACTTTGACAGTTGAAGCTATATCTGTCAAATTAGTTGTCATATATTTAGTCTGTTTTGGCAAATCACATTGGCCAATTATGGACAACGATGTGTACTTGTTAAATAGGCTCTAGAGTTGACAACTGACCTTAATTTTCATCGAACAGTCATCTTTACCGATGAAACCGATGTTTCTGAAATTATCGAAATAGGGACGATACCAATACACATTAGAATGAAGAGCATCCAATGCATCTCAAAAAAGTCTCTGTTCGATGTGTATTTTGGGCTTACGGCGTGATTGATCCCCATTTCTTAATGAACTTTGTTGGTCAAGCCATTACAATCTACGTCGAGCACTATAGGTCGATGATTACCAATTTCTTTTCTGCCGACTTGATTGATCTAAATACCAACGACATGTGGTTTTAACAGGACGTTCACCGAGATCATACGATCCAACTCCGTTAGACTTTTTCTTGTAGAAGTATCTTAAGTAGCAGGTGTATGCGAATAAGCCGTAAACTCCATCAGTTCTCAAGGCCAACATAACCCATGCCATCGGTTAAATTCAATCTGGTTTATGCTCTATAGTCATATAAAATTAGATATTTCGAATGTTCTCCACCCAGAGAATCCGAGGCGGACATTTGAAAGATGTTATATTCCATAGAAGTAGGTGGTGTGTTGGCTTATAAGACGTGATGCCTGCGGTTCAAGCCCCAGGTCATACATATCCAACAAAACGAAATATGACAAAAATATTTCTTTGGCGACTGCCCCTTAGCAGATTTCTGAGAATAACTAAAATAGCCTTGAAAAGTTTGTCAAAAATCTGTAGGTCTCGTCAGTCATGTATAAAATTAACACACACACAATATGTGGTATGAGAAGCTAGGTTGTAATCCTAACTGATGGATTGCAATAACCAATTATGTATGTTTTTATGTATATTCCACTTATAACGGCATGAACAGATCTTTCAAACGAATAAAAAATTACACATGATTTGTTTTATTTTAATTTAAAGATAGGATGCGCTTAAAAAGACCCTATAGTTGTATGTATATAAATTTAATTTACAATTTTATTCCATTTTTAATTGCGTCAATACTTAAAGAAATTTAAAAGACAATACTTTCCATTACATATACATACATACATATGCTGTGTTCCAAGGAATGCCAATATTTTCCATTTTCCTTCTGTAAACTATCATTACTTAATGCTTAATGCTGCTCTTTGTTTACACATTATTGTATTACTATTGTACGTGTAGTCCTTACCAACATATTTCAGTCACAGCATTTTTTCACACGTTTTTTTTTCTGTTGCCTTTCAGGTGGAAAATCGTGCATTAAGATTACGCGAAGCAATGCAACAATATCAGGATGAGGTTATGCCCTCATCACCAATAGCTTTGAGGCAACATCAACAACAACAACCCGAGTCACAACAGCAACAAAATCCGTTTGCAGCTTCACAAAATACCAATAGATTGCATACGAGTGTCGTTGAGGGCAGTGTTGATCCTGGGGGACTTAAACCACGTGTTGGTGGTTTGGGTTTAAATGTTTTGTTGCCTTTAGAGGAAACGTCGCATCACATAATCAGCACAAGTGGCTTAGCGGCATCACCAAACGGTGTTGGTGGTACTGGTAATGGCCTGGGTGAATGGGAATATTTCGATGAAGCGGGTTATATACGTGGTGGTGCTTTAAGAACGGGCGAAGATCCCTACATACGCAATCGTTTCAATCAGGAGGCTAGTGATGCTTTGCCCAGCAACCGTGAAATACCCGATACAAGGCATCCCATGTATGTTTGCTTACATTATCTAACCGACTTTGCTTTTGTAATGCATTTCAAAATGAATAAATTTTTCAGGTGCCGTAATAAAAATTATCGCAAGGATTTGCCAGAGACCAGCGTCATTATAACATTCCATAATGAAGCACGTTCCACTTTATTGCGTACTATAGTCAGGTAAATTTAGACAAGAGGCATATGTTGCACTTCAATTGAAATGTTTTATTTTTTTTTAAATCTTCATTGGGAAAGCTTAACCAACCATTCTGTCGTTTCAGTGTGCTTAATCGTAGTCCAGAGCATTTAATACGTGAAATTATACTGGTCGATGATTTCAGTGACCATCGTAAGTACCGTCATTAACAACAAACTGCACAAAACCACTTTAAATGTGTTAATTTCCCCTACTCTTGCCCTTTTCTACTTTGTGTGTTTTTTTCTTTTTTTTTTTGCAGCCGAGGACGGCCTAGAGTTGGCTAAAATCGATAAAGTGCGTATTATACGCAATGAAAAACGCGAAGGACTCGTTAGATCGCGTGTAAAAGGCGCTGATGCTGCCGTAGCTGGTGTTCTCACATTCCTTGACAGTCATGTTGAATGTAATGAACAGTGGCTGGAGCCTTTGCTGGAGCGTGTCAGAGAAGATCCCACCCGTGTAGTGTGTCCGGTCATTGATGTGATTAGCATGGACAACTTCCAATATATTGGAGCATCGGCCGATTTACGAGGCGGTTTCGATTGGAATTTAATTTTCAAATGGGAATATTTAAGTCCTGCGGAGCGCACAGCCCGCCAACATGATCCCACCACTGCCATACGTACACCCATGATAGCGGGTGGCCTTTTCGTTATCGACAAGGCTTACTTTAGCAAGCTGGGCAAATATGACATGAAAATGGATGTTTGGGGTGGTGAGAATTTGGAGATTTCATTTCGTGTCTGGCAATGTGGCGGCAGTTTAGAGATTATACCCTGCAGTCGTGTGGGTCATGTATTTCGTAAGCGTCATCCGTATACGTTTCCGGGCGGTAGTGGCAATGTATTTGCACGCAATACTCGTCGTGCTGCTGAAGTATGGATGGATGATTACAAACAGTATTATTATGCTGCAGTGCCATTGGCAAAGAATATACCATTTGGAAAGTAAGTATTCGTATTAGCACTTGCTCTCAATAATGCTCAAATATACTTACCCACGCACATACGTACACATGCTTGATATAAAATATGTTGGGATTTGACAAACAATTACTTTCACCCTGTGTTCTCTATACATACATACATATATTGTGTTAGTTCATCTGTGTAAGCAGTACTAAATGTGTGTGTGTGTGTGTTGTGTTAGTATTTGATAGTGTGTATGCGGTTAGTCTTTCCCATCTGTAGAGTTGAAGTGTGTGTACGTTTGTAGCAATTGCGTTTGATTGTCAATTTGTGTCAAGTTTATATGTGTGTATATGTATGTGGTGTATGGATAATTTAACACATTTGCCTTTTCTCTATTTGTCCACTCTACTGTTTATATCTATTTGTCAGTCATTCAATTCGTTTGTTTTCCTAGATAAATGGAATAAAACTTGACACTATTTTTACAGGCATTTTCTATGAAAACAGAAGGAAAATTTTAATTTGGATTAATAGGATATTAGACTAGACTCTCAATAAAAATATCTTTATTTCAGTCTACCTTTTCCTTTCGAACTGAAGTATTTTATTAAAAATTGGATTCGATTGCAAAAGCTTGGGTATAACCTCACTTTGGTTGCTTATTTGTAATTTCCATATTTAGCGTTCATCTGTCAGGCCTTGGCGTGTTCTTCTCGACTTACTGAAAGTCGATGACGATAACGACGGTGACGATTTCACGAAGGCAACAACCATCAATGCTCGGTAATACGACTGTCTGGGGACTGATTGAATTGCATTGCCAAAGGCTTTCTTATGCCTTGTTTTGCTTGTCCTAAATTTATGTACGGAAACACAGATATAATCTAAATCCTCGTGGAGACTGTGTAGTCATCATGATAACATTCGTCTTTTATATGCTCTTTGAAAATCTTGTTCAAAACTGCAAGCAAAAGGAGTGAACAGTCTTGTGTTCATTTCTGTTTTGCCATGCTAGCGTACCAAGTGAGGGTGTAGGATTGGGATTTATGTTTTGGAGTCTTTTAATAGCTGATCGGAAGGGATAATGTTTTCCATCGTAATTGTTTTTCTCTTCACATCCCCTCGGTCTTTTTCACTTCCGGAAAGGATGTTAGTGAGTCGTGAGTCTATTTAGCTTTCGATTTGATGCGACTTGTTTGGTCTTGATTTAGTGTTGAAATCTACTTTTCTCGAGGTTACGGCTTGGTGGTTAGCTTTAAAGAAAAGAAATCACCAAAACCCGGTTTGAGGTTATGCTAAGGATTGTGACGATAGTGATAACAGATGCTTAGCATTGTTTGTTGTCCTTAACTGGCCACCACTAGACATGAGGGCAAACAAAGTTCAAGGAATTCAATGACACAAGAGCATGGACGCATAGAAGCTATGGTCATCATAAAATCTTGACTGTAATTGATATGAAACAGATCCTGGTTTTTCAACTAAGATTCTGAGCATATCCTTTTATGATAATGATTTGCACCTCCAAGAGAACGTCGTTCAAGCATTAACCAATGAATGCATATCACGTAACAAATCGAATGTGGAATCTTTCCTTAACATAGGGACAATAAAGGCAACAACAAATCCGACGCATTTGCAAAAGCTGGCATAACGGACATTTCGATTGAAGTCTTGCGTGAAATTATCATTTCTCTGTAGACGTTTCAAACAAACTGTACTCAATTGTAAAAGAAAAATGAAGGTGCCGTAGTCTAGTAGGTACTGTGTTGGCTTATTAGACGTAAAGCAAGGGTTCGGGCCCCAGGCCAGACATCAAAATGAAATACAAAAAGTATTTCTTCGGCGACTTCCTCTCAGCAAACTCTGAGGGTAAATAAAATTGCCATGAAAAGTTTCTCAAAAATCTGTCGTTCGGAGTTGACTTTAAACTGTATAAAATTAACACACAACATGAGTGGTGTGAGAAGCTAGGCCGTAATCCTGACTGGAGGGTTGTAATGGCCAATTAAGTATGTATGTATGTAAAAGAAAAATTAGTTAATGAATCCACTTGCAGAGAAACTGGTCAAAATGGCACAATATGGATATGTGAAGAACAAAATTTTTAAACCCCATCTATCTTAGCAAATTCATTGCAGTTTTAGAATCTGAGTGAAGAAGGAGTGACCATAGAAAACCTTCACTTTCCTTATTCGTTACTTGGGAACCGAAGAAGAAGAATCCTTGGACATCCAGAATTTGTTGACAGATCGTGTCTAGATTAAGAGAATTTGGATTGTATTCCCACTTTCATAAAACTGAGTGGATGTAAATTAGAAGTTCAATTTTATAACGGAATAAGAAAGGTTCGAGGGTTTAGAGCTTCTTATTAAGTTTCTTCTTATTAAGTTGTCTCACAATATGAATGTCGTACCGAATTCCATGAACTTTTGTCCTCAAAACTAATCCATTATTCCCTGAAAGAATATCTCCGTATAATCCTCAACAACATCAAACTGTAAAAACAGTCCCTGGTTTCAATAAGCGATTGCTTTTTTAAGTGAATGTGAAAATGTGTGTTCATGGATAAAATTGTATTTTCTGGATATACTTGATATACTGACATATGCAATATGTATGTATGTACGTTACTAACATGGTTTTTGAGAAGTTGAATGAAAAATTGTTTGTATGTATCCAAGTGCTAAGAATATATCCTTTTAATATTTACCATTCATCTTTGCTTTTTTTTCTTTTGGCCCTTCTCCATTCTATTTTCATTTAATCTTAAATTCCATGTTAGATAGGCAACATACATATCCTCGTTTCTGTTATTGTATGTATTACAAGTAAATGATATTTTCTTTAAATCTATTATTTTGTTGTTGTTGTTGGGTACTGTTGTTTTATTTGTCTTTCCTTTAAATTGAACTCTTTTTATTAAACAATATTTAAATATAACAATTTGTATGTGTTTTTTGTTCTTCTTTTTCTTTTTTGCAGTATTGACGACCGCTTAGCTCTTAAAGAGAATTTACAATGTAAACCTTTTAAATGGTATTTGGAACACGTTTATCCCGATTTACAAGTTCCTGATTCATACGAAGTAGGCCAATTCCGTCAAGGTGACTTTTGTCTGGATACCATGGGAAATTTAGCAGATGGCACTGTGGGTAAGTCTGTTGTTTGCATAACTTCTTTATTGTCATGGTTTTTAAAATATTTGAAAGTGTTCTGACATACTAGTGGGCAGTATGTTAGTCTATTAGTGTAATGGTCATGGGTTGAATTCCCACTAGAGACTCTGGTCTGTTGCAAAAATCTGTGTTTATAAATTACTCAGCTTGTAATAATATCTTCCAAACGATAGTAAATGTTGTTATTTCCTACGTCATTTACTTTTGTCTTCAAAAAAATTAACGAGTTGGTGGTGTTTTGTATTATGCTCTTCCATTTGTTTTTCGACATAATGAATTCAGTGAATAATTCATTAGTATGTACCCTATGTAACAGATTGTTTTTATCACACTCTTCATCTTTTGGCAGCTTCATTTTGGTATGATACGAAAAAAGGCTGCAATGAATCGATTTAATTTTTACTAGTACTGGCGTCAGCAAAAAAAGGACTTTTTTTTGTTCAAACTAACAGTCGGCTCTCATGGAGTTTTGTCATGGATGGTGATGCTGATAATGGCAATAATAAAAACAACAGTAGCAAAATAGAAAAGAATTTTTGTATTTAATGCGACTACAGCACATCTTCTCGGTCATTGTTCGCCACTTGGATTTTGAGATGAAGAATTCTTGGACATCCAGAATTTGTTGACAGAACGTATTTAGAGCATTTGGATAAGACTTTTGGGATGCCAAACAGAAGCTCTAAATTTATGACGGAATATATAATATCAGTGTTGCAATGGGATTTTATAGGACTTGGAAGTTATCATGGATGAACGCGATCAACCATTGTCCATTGTTTTATTAAAGACGTTGATTGCATCTGTAAAACAAAATAAATTTCTTTTAAATAGGGCGAGTGTTGCAATGACACTATCTGCACAAATGTTGCCATAAGACTTATACACCTGTAGAATTTTTATTAGATCGGGTCTTTCAAAAAGGACTTCCGAACAGTTGATAACAGCAATCCTGTTGAAGCTTATTTACTTACTTAATAGGGCATTAACAACCCGATTAAGGGAATTCGAGCTGCTTTACATCCTTTCAGGCGCAATTGCTTTTTGCGCGCCTTTGCCAGTTGGTCACACCAATCGGTGACAGGGCTTTCTCGATTTGATACTTGCAACGCAAATAAGGTCGTTCGCTTAGCCGACTTTCGCAAATCCCCAGATCAAATACCAGTCTCGCCGGAACATCCTCTTCTATTCAAGGGACATGGCCGAGCCAGCACAGTCGTTAGACATTAATATGCTCCACAACGTACATGTCATTGAGGAGCTTATACGGCTCATTGATGAAATAATTCCCGGAAATAATTTGCACTGGACCGAAGACCTAACGTAGGACTTTTCTCTCGAATACTTTCAAGGCTGCTGCATTAATGCTTAATAGTGTCCATGCCTCGACGCCATATTAACTCAGTAAGAAAGTTAGCAATGACTTGTCTTTGGTACTAAAGTTAATGCGCTGCTCCATGTCATTGAGGAGCTTATACAGCTCATTGATGGATCGGATCCGGAAATAACTCAGACTGGACCGATGATCTTACGTAGGACTTTTCTCTCGAATACACCCAAACCTGCTGCATCAGTGCTTAATAGTGCCCATGCCTCGACGCCATATTAACATAGTAAGTAAGTTACCAAAGACATGTCTTTGGTACCAAAGTTAATACGCTGCAGACTGTCCATGTCATTGAGGAGCTTATACAGCTCATTGATGCATCCGATACGGAAATAACTTGGACTGGAGCGAAGGTCCTACGTAGGACTTTTCTCTCGAATATTCCCAAATCTGCTGCATCAGTGCTTAATAGTGCCCATGTCTCGGCGCCATATTAACTCAGTAAGTAAGATACAAAAGACATGGCTTTGGTACGTGGACTCAATAAAATTTCCTGCAAATGAAGCATATTTCGGCAGTTCGAAAGATTTCCCATCCACGAAAAAATTATGTTGGAACAACCAAAACAAATCAAATTTTGATTGAATTTGAAAGCTCAAGTTTAATTCTTTTAAATGACGTATAAATCGTTGATACTAGAATGGTGCCACACAGTTATACTTTGACCGACATACTTTATCCATTCATATGAAATATTTTAAAATTATTAAATTGAATAAATTATTTACATCTATCTGATATTATTTACAATATCTGAGTGCATGAATAAACCGTATAAACCTTTCATACAATTTCGCAATTAATGACATTCTTTTGTTTTTTTGTTTTTTTACTTTCATACACAGGACTTTTCCAATGCCATAATACGGGCGGCAATCAGGAGTGGGCCTATACAAAACGACAGCAAATAAAACACGATGATCTGTGTTTAACACTCGTACAATTTTCACGTGGCTCTCAGGTGGTTATGAAACTCTGCGATGATTCTGAAAATCAAAAATGGATATTACGCGAAGGCGGTTTTGTGCGTCATCACAAATTAAATGTTTGTCTCGATGCACGAGATCATACCGAAATTGGTGTATCGGCGCAACGTTGCAATTCGGCGCTGGAAACCCAACGATGGCTATTCACCACAACAAAAGCGTGAAAGGCAACAGGACACAATAGACCAACAGCAGTAGCAGAAGCAGCAATAATAGCAGCTTCGAACAACATGGAAGATGATGGAGGGGGAAATTTAAGTTTAAAAAACTGAAAATAAAAAGACTTTATATTATTTAAACAAAATTAATGAAAAAACAAAAAATAAAAAAAGGGAAAACATTACAACTGAGAAGGAAGCAAACTTTAAAAAGCATACATTTATACACATACTCACACACATGAAGAAAAACGAAGGAAACGGAAACATTTCACAGCATCTCAACACTCTCTCAAGCACATATACACACACTCATATGATAATGATTTAAATATAACGTATCTGGCGACGAAAAGAATACGGGAGCGAAAAATTTAACCAACAAATATGGAAACTATACCCTCATGTGCAGTTCGGTGGTTGGAAAATCAATACCTGGCTTATTAGGTGTGTGAAAATTAAAGGTACTTAAAGGAAAAGGAATGAAATTTACGAAAATGAATATGATGTTGGTAAAAATACCATTTTTAGTGAATAACCACATGATGATGATGATGAAGATGATGGTGTTGATTATTTATACATACTTGTTCTCAAACCATTGTTTTTTTTTGGTTTTTGTTTTTTAACCAGGGATATTAAAATTTATGTTTGTTTTTCGTTATGCTCTTATTTGTTAATAAATCTTCTTCGTTATTCTGTTAATTTTAATGTTAAAAAATGATTTAATTTTATTTCTCTTCTTTATTTTGCTGCTATTGCTGATGCCATAGCTGATTCCATTTACTCGTTTATTGTTTTCATTTCTTTTCTTTTTTTATTAATTAAGCCGAATATAATGTTTAAGAATGATTTCTTTGGATTATTTTTTTTTATAAATTTTCTCTTTCATTGTTTATCTGAACTCTGTCTGAACTATTTTCTCATTAACTATTAAAATATTTATTTTTATATGTTTATAGTAATGTTATGTATTTGTAATGTAAAAATTTTGTAGATAATGACTGCAATTAAACTAAAAGATTGTTTAGAATTATTTTAGACAAATTTTAAATAAACTGTAAACTTGGATTTCTTAAAATTAAAATAAATTTTTTTTTCATTAGCTGGTATGAGAGATTTATATAAGAAGGCGTTTAGGATTTCTTTATTGCTCAACATAGGAGCCTTATACCTGCTGTTTCTTTTCATAGCTGGCATATATTTTTTATCAGCCACATATGTATTATTTCAAATTTAAAAATTGACAATAGGGAGAGAGCGCAATCCGGCATACAAAGCTAGAATTGACCGAATTTAAATACTTACTGAAATTCCATTACGGTTGGGTAATCGTTCTCATTGCCTTTCACATGATCGAACCGAACGATACGATCAGTTAACGTTCGACTAATTCTAGTTTTTTGGTTGGTGGACAAAGCAATTCCAATACGAATTCATACATTCTGGTCATCACAGTATTCTTTGTGTAAACTATTGCACTGTCCTGACGGAAAAAAATATATTCTCATCCCCTACTTTCATTATTTAATTACTGAAATAGGTTGGCATATTATTAGATGATAGGTTTTTCTTTAAAAAAAAATCACAAAAAGTTTCCGCGCATATTCCAAAGAACAAATGACATGATTTTCCCCTTATAAGGATACGTTTTTTCTTTACTTCAGGTTTATTTTAAAGAAACTTCGATTTTAAAACATATTCTTAATAGATATGGCAATAAGGCGGATATTGGAAAATAGATTGTCTTTTAAGCAAGTTTAAGCGCTGGCGGCACTTTCTTGTCTCCTGTTATTACAGAGTTTCAGTTGACTACTACTTGAGATATGTATATTGCCTTGAGTTTTTCTTAAAACAATAAAGTATACTTTGCAAGAAGACTTAATTGGAAACTATTTTCGAGCGGAATATTTTTATTAGCTTGCAAGAACAGTTTAGACTTGAATCAGTAGAGCTAAGCTTTACAACGAATCTGAGCAGACTGATTTGCTTTCGTTTCATAAAATCATCACATAAGCTTTCTGTTGCTTTTATAATGCTTCTCGGGTAGTAAGAATACAAAACATCTTCGAATTCCACGTTGTATTAACGCATATTGCTTTTCTTTTGCTGATTTTAATATCCAATCTGAAATTGGGTGCGGGCTGATGTATTATTCGCTATCTGACATATTACCAAGTTTTTGGAGAGAACTGCCGTAGATTATCGGTCTATAGGTGTGCAACTTTATGTGATTGAGTTTCTAATGTATAATGCTTGTTGCATAACTGAGATTACCGATTGTAAATAAACAGATTGTATTCCAGTGTTTACTCAGCAAGCCTTCAGTTACAGTTGATTCATTGAGTTCTGGTATCAAGTTCTTAAGCGGGCAACTAATAATGTAAACAGGCGGCAGAGTTAGTTTGCATTAAATACTTACTAATGTGCATTAAGATTTTATCCTGTTTCCTGTATTTAGTATTGGCATTGTGGTTGGTATTTATTTCGAGGTATAATGAATAGAGGCTGGAAGTCTTCGTGGTCAAGTAGGTAGTGTGTTATTAGACGTGAGGCCTCGGTTTAAATCACAGGTCAGGCATCTCCAACTAAACAAAATATTTCTTCGGCAACTTCCTCTCAGCAGATTTCTGGCAAAAACTCTGAGAGTAATAAAATTGCAATGAAAAGTTTCTCAAAAATCTGTCGTTCGGAGTCGACTTTAAACTGTAGGTCCCGCTACTTATGAATAAAATTAACTTATACAACATAAGTGGTGTGAGAAGCTAGGTCGTAATCCTGACTAAAGGGTTGTAATGACCAATTATGTATGGAATGCATAGAGACTATAACGTACGGTTAGCAGCTATTCTGAAAGCTATGCTGAAAGACAGCTTAAAGTTTTTACTTGAATGTTGACGGTATTTGTCAACGGTTTTTAGGTAACAGAACGTTTGAAATCCGAGCATGGTGGCGAACGTGGCACTAAGAGAACTAGCTGCGTTTATCCGGAGCTTGAGGTAGTTCAAACCCACCACCAACGGATCGTGACAAGCGGGCTTACCTCACACTGGTTAACACAAAGGGCCATGTAGGCCACCGAGTCAACTTGCCTGTGAATGGCAAGCTACCCGCTAACCTAACCTAACTTAATGCGCATTAGGATGAGATAATTAAATATTTGAATTAATGCGTGCCAGTCAGATCATAGTGTTGCGTGTCGAATGTTTTCAGGAAGTCGCTGTAGAAAAGCTGTAATGGTGAAAGCCTTTCCACAGATAGCTTACTTGATCACTGCATTAGTGCTGTGGTTTCCTGAATTAGTGCTGTGGTCTGCATTTGTTATACGAGAAGCTATGCTTTCCATTTGTCATTTGCATTGCAGTATAGTTTAGAAATTTTAATCAGGACATACATACATGTAGTATTGAGACTAAAAATTTAGAAATCAGGAGTTTCGACATTTCTACTGAAATTATAAAAGAAATTTCTTTTCGTTGGATACCTTCAGCATTTATTTTATTATTATTTTTATAAATTTATATATTTTTTCCAATATTTTAAAGAGAATTTGTTTATATAATGCCTTCCAATTAATGTTTCCTTTTTACGATATACAATCTTATTAAATACGATATTAAAGATTTTTACCATTTATTGATTAGTATTAAGTGTCAATTAATTGTTAAGTAAAAACGCTAGACGTACATATTTAAACTTATAAAATTATTATAAATACTTTTATTTTATTTTTCTTTCAATTATAATTCTTATAAAAAATTTTCTGTCAAAGTACTTAATGAGAGAACGACTATATCATAAAAAACCTCATTATGCCCTATAATCATTACATAATACAGACGATACATACAATTTATATACATATACATACAAGGCATATTATAAAATTAAAATTCATTTGAAATAATTAAATGAAACTTTATATTACAATAGTAATAACAATAATGAATACAAAAAAATAATAAAAAATAAATAATAAATAAAATTAAAATCATATGTATGTAAATAAATAATTATTTAATAATTATTTCATTGTTTATTTTTTATTTTACTTTTAATTTAATTGTATTTGTAAATGTATTTTGTATTTAAAAAAAAATTAAAAATTAAAATTAAATTAAAAAAAACAACAAAAAGAGAAATTCTCAATGGAAAATATTTTAATGAAATTAAATGAATTGTAAACGAATATAATTTTTCGGTGTTTTTGTTATTGTTTAAAATATTTTGATAAAATTTAATACCCAAATGAAAAAAGAAACGAAAGTATTGTTAAATGTAATTGGCTTAAATGTTGACTAAAATAAGAAAAAACATAGAATTTTTTATTTATAATTTTAGTAAAAGAAAAACAAAAACCTAACCAACCTATAAGATTATACAATAATATCAAATAATGAAATTACACTGAGAAAAAAAAGAAACGAATAAAAAATAAAACAAAAATTAAATAAAAATGAATATTAAGTATTAAAGTGTTTGATTATACTTTTAAGGGGATAAAGGTTACTGTAGGCATATTAGAACATGTTTAGAGAAAAATAATGGTTTTTCTAATTAAAGTTTCTAATTAAAGCATCAGCTGGTAATTTTTAAAGTTAGAAAAGTTAGAAACAGACTGATAGAGGAACTTTTTTCATATCTTTTTGTTCCTTTAAGAAATATTTATAGGGCTGTCACAAGGCATCTCTCTCAACCATACATAATTGGCCATTACAACCCTTCAGACAGGATTACGGCCTAGCTTCTCACACCACTCATGTTGTGTGTGTTAATTTTATACATAAGTGGCGGAACCTACAGTTCAAAATCGACTCCGAACGATAGATTTTTGAGAAATTTTTCATGGCAACCTCATTTACTTTCAGAGTTTTTGCCAGATATCTGCGGAAAGGAAGTGGCCAAAGAAATATTTTTTCATACTTTCGTTTTGATGTCTGACCTGGGGTTTGAACCGTGGCCTTACGTCTAATAAGCCAACACACTACCTAGACTACAGCGACTTCATCTTTCTCTACCGTTTTGTTATATTTTTGCTTTGTCTTTGTTTACTGAATAAAATTTCTCCAAATAAGGTGATTGGTCTAATGTAGCAGGTTATACAATGATAGCGTTGTGATCTACAGTCGGTCTACAATGCCTGCTGTGTGCATATGTTTGGTTGGTAATTGATATCTATTCTTTGGCAAGAGGTGGTCTGACATTTCAATGACGTTTGTTATTGTTGCTCCAACCGAATGTAGGAAAGATCAAATTGAGTGATCCCTTTAGATTTTTTCTTGTGGAGTTTTCTTAAGTTGCATATGCATGCGAACAAGCTGTAAAACACAGCTGTCCTTAAAACGAACATAACCTACCTCTTCGGCCAAATTCAGTCTGATTTATGTACCCGATTCGTGGAATCGAAAGTGCTTCACCCACTGAATCCATGTCAGATACTTGAACGATCGTATATCTCACACATATTGGAATCAATAAGACCTATATTACATACGTAATTGGTCATTATAACCCTTCAGTCCGGATTTCGACCTAGTTTCTCACACCACTTATGTTGTATGTGTTAATTTTATACGAGAGTGGTGGGACCTGCAGTTTAAAGTCGACTCCGAACGACAAGATTTTTGAGAAAGTTTTCATGCCAATTTTATTTACTCTCAGAGTTTTTGCCAGAAATCTGCTGAGAGGAAATCGCCGAAGAAATATTTTTTCATATTTGATGTCTGACCGGGGGTTTGATTGGGCACATTACCTACTAGACTACGGCGACTTCATCTTTCTCTACCGTTTTGTTATATTTTTGCTTTGTTTTAGTTTGCTGAATAAAATTTCTCCAATTAAGGTCTACTGTAGCAGGTTATACAATGATATAGTTGTGATCTACAGTCGATTATATAAGTACAATGCTGTATGCATATGTTGGTTTGGTTCTATTTCTATTCTTTCGCAAAAGATGGCTATGCCTGACATTACAACATGGTTTACCATTTCATAGCACAATTGTGCAGAGAGAACTCACACGCATTCTTGTGTACTTTAATTAAGTTGTCGATCAGACTTCAACAAGAACACATGTTCTGCGGATGCTTTATCATTTTATTTCAGAATAACACTCAAAAATTATTTTATGTTAAAAATGATCTATTTCATTACCTGGGCGTATATCATTTTTTATATTGTCGCATAGTATAATATTTTTTAAATGCTTTGGAATGCTCGCTTTTTTTCTTTTAATAAAAAATGGGTTTTTTATTCTTTGTATTTATCTAAAAAATATTGCCTAATTTTTAAGCCAAAGATGGATAGCTTTACATATGTATGTATGTTGATGAGATGAAAATAAAAATAGAGTATATTACTAACACTTTTCTATGGCTGTAAATAAATAAATTTTCTCAACTTATTTTCTCTCACTTACTCACTAATACATAACCCAAAAATTTTTGGTAACCCCATCATTACAATGAGTTTTGTTATTGTCGTTTCAACAGAACAGATCAACGATCAAATTGAGTGATCCCTTTAGACTTTTTCTTGTGGAGTTTTTTTAAGTCGTATATGAATGCGAACAGCTGTCCTTAAAACCAACACAACCCACCTCACCGGCCAAATTCAGTCTTATTTATGTACCAGAGTCGTGGAATCGAATGTGCTTTACCCAATGAAGCCATGTCAGATATTTGAACGTTGCTATATTCCACACATAAACGCATATATTACAAACGAATAAAAAGTTTCGATGCTATCTCACACAAACTTGGTTTATTTAAATGAAATGGATACATGATTACAGCAGACGCGAAAATTGTATGAAATTTAACACACATAATAAATAATTGGTCATTACAACCCTTCAGACAGGATTACGGCGTAGCTTCTCACACCACTTATGTTGTATGCGTTAATTTTATGCATGAGTGGCGGGATCTTAAAGTCTAAAGTCGATACCGAATGACAGATTTTTGAGAAACTTTTCATGGCAATTTTATTTACTGAAATTTAATGAAATTCAACACTAAAAATAATTTAAAAGAAAGAAAGAAAGTCTTAGGCAATGAATATATAATCTTGATATGATACGTTGATCATTTCCATAAGAAACTTTTCGTCCGCTCTTAAAGATGATTAAAACTTTTTGTGAAGACGGAAAATATTAACGATCAACGCATAGTTCGAATACCGTAAATCATTAAAGCTGTCAAATCAAGAATTCAGGGAAATCCTATTTGTAAAATTTATGGCCCAGCAGATGAATGATTCGTAAATTAAAAAAGGACTTGGAAAAATGAAAATGTTTTTTTGTGAAGCACGCTGATAACTTGCACAGAACAATTTTGTGTACTAGAAGTCGCCGTAGTCTCGTAGGTAGAGTGTTGGCTTTTAGACATATAGCCAGCGTTCGAGCCCGAGGCCATACATCAAGACAAAAATACAAAAAGTATTTCTTCGGCGACTTATTCTCAGCAGATTTCTGGCAAAACTCTGAGAGTAAATAAAAATTGCCATGAAAAAGTTTCTCTAAAATCTGTCTTTCGGAGTCGACTTCAAACTGTAGGTCCCACCACTCATGTGTAAAATTAACACACAACATAAGTGGTGTGAGAAACTAGGTCGTAATTCTGACTGAAGGGTTGTAATGACCAATTATGTATGTATGTACAGAAGAAAAGGAGCAAGCATAATGAGAGAGTGCATGGAAGATCATCTAACGGTGCAGCTGTTTATATTAGATCATACTTGCATTTCTGTAAATAATAAGTGAAAACATCGTAAAAAGTTTACCAAAAGCTCGTTTTGGATGCTGTGGTAAAACCACTTAACCGTTCTTTATCACAAAACCTGTTGTGGACTTTCAGCGAGATTCTGCGTCAGATTATAAAGCTAAAACGAATCAAACTTGACTGCAAAATATTTTACCAGCATTTATCTCCGCTGAATAATATCCCTCTGATATAAACCCGCGGGCTAACAAATTGTGAACACTTTTAGAGGACTTTGTTTACCACAAAATGTACCATTACATTGCTTTTCTTTTTTCTGTTTGTTGGCCACTTCCAGATCTGTACTTTTAAGCGGTCTAACAATCTGGCATTATCTCGCACCCATTGGACAATATTTGATGACATATTCTCTTCTATTAGATGTATGAAAAATATTTCTTTCAATAATTCTCTTAAATTTTTGTCCCTCTTTTTTGTGACAGCAATGAATATTCCTTTAAACCGTACAATATTATCTACTCTTTAAAATAATGCCAGACAGAAGCTCATTTTCCATAATATTTTATGGTTATCCCCATTCCGTTATATTTTTTTTTTATTGAATGTTGGCGTTTGTTATGAACAAACTTAGGATTTAAAATACAACTGTTGCCCATGGATACTGCAATAAAAAGGGAGACTTTTCCAAAATGAATATTTCGTTAATTTTATGGCCTATTAATTCAACATTTTCTTTATAATCTTGTGTACAAATTGCCAAAGTTTTCTGTTGCAAACACAATCAATTAGAAAACCTTTGCATCTTATAGATCACAAAGCTGCCATTTAAAGAATATTCTTTAGAAACAATTTTTTCTTATTTCATTAAATCAAAATCTGAAAAACAAACAAAACACAAAACAATATAAAAAACCACCAATTAAACACGATTTGAAAGTCATTAAAACAATAACAAAATAAAAAGGAAAATGAGAATTTTCCAATGAAAAGCTGCTAGTGACGTTTTTTTTAAAGGATTTAATGTTTTTTAATGTCTAATTATATGCTCTTGTTCAAATTACTGTCTGTGTTTTCTCAACAAAATATAAAAGGAATTAAACCACTTGAATCAGGCAATACAATTTGCTCAAGTACAAGGACATCGAAGCTAATAACGAAACAATTTTTACAACACCATTAAACTATTGTTGTCATCAGGCATAATAAATTTTTCATTCAAAAGAAAATAACAAAGAGGAAGAAATTAAAGCCACTGTAATAGTCATGTGATAAGTTAAATAATTTTGTTTTTCGAATTTAGTGTACATCAGCTGAAATCAACTGTGGACTCAAATTAAAAAAAATCGTTACTATTACTGCCTTATATTATATATGTACATTATGGTGACCCTTAGTTATATGGAATATTTTTTTTGTCGAAATTTTTCTAGTCTCACCCCCCAGTTTGGTGAATATTGGCAAAAAAAATGATATTGTTAAAGTTTCAGATCAATCGGTTGGGGTTAAGACCGATGAAATTTAGGGGAAACCATAAAATTTAAGTTTCATGACTTATAACTTCAAAAATATTAATTTTATTGAAAAATGTTGTAAGAGGAAGATGTTTCCTATAAAGTTTCAAACATTTTTCCGCTTGGCAACTTTTTTCTTAATCCTATATTTAACAAAATAAAGGCAATATTTCAAAAAATCCCTAGATGTCCACGGTTTACTTTTATGTTAGTTTGTAGCCCTTGCTTTGTATGCGTACATGATAAGTAACTGAAAAGCTCTATATGCCCTCTATATACCCTTCAGTTAGGATTACGACCTAGTTTCATATATATTATCATTGCATTTGATCTAATGCCTCAATAGATCTTGACGCTCAATACTATATAATTAATAAAAATTCTATTCGAGCAGCCCGAGAAAAAATACGACACAATCATATGTTAGAGTTGAATAAAACTTCGACATTAGTACCTTTAATGTTATGTATTTACATTCGGACGGCGAACTATTACCAGAGTTAACTGGAAGTGAAAATGTGGTTAGATTTCCAATTATTATATCTTGCGGACACAATGAAAAATTGCTCCAAGTTTCTGCTTTGGAAAATGGAACTGGATGAGAACATGCATCAGCTGTATGTAATGCCATTCAAGAATGTGGCCTTCAAGACACAACATAAATGGTATTCTTTTTGATATAAGAGCTGTAAGCACTGGTCGCATAAATGGAATGTGTACTATCGTGGAAAATCTTTTACAAATGCCGCTCTTATGGCTATCATGTGGACATCATATACATGAAATAATTTTGCAAAGCGTGTTTGAAGCAAAAATGATTAAAAACGGCGGTCTCTATGTCTTCGTTTTCGAAAGAATTAAAAATGCCTGGCTAAATTTAAATTTAAACAAATTTCAATTTGGAATAGATGACGGAAGAACAAAATCTCAAGTTAGTGATTCAATTAGGCGTATTATAAATTTTGCTCAGCCTATGCTCGAAACAAAACTATCAGGAGATGACTACACTTTGGGTTTTCAGTTCTTAGTATCTTATTTTTTGGTATCCTAAGAAACACAATTCTAAAGCAATAAAATAAATAAAAATAAATAAAAAATATATTTGATGTAAACATGCTTGACCTAACTGAAGTTATACTGTCTTTCGCGATGTGCTTTCTTTCTTTAAACTCAAATATAATGAAGTGTTTGTAAGATACCATCGAAACTATTCAATTATTTGAATATTCGCTTAAATATTCACCATGTCATCTCTGGGTGTAGCTGAATGTGACCGATGACATGGGTTATGTTGGATTTAGGGCCCCAGCAATTTTGTAATTTTTGCATACAACAGCTACTTAAGGAATACTCCATAAAAAAAGTCGAACGGCGAAAAATAGCATAATCTCGGTGGAGAGTTCACAGTAAGATGACCATGCCCTCAAGTCGCATGTTCAATATATCCAATGTAGCATGAGCTGTGTGATAAAATCGCCGACCTTTTGAAACCACATGTTGTCGGCATCCAGGCCATTTAATTCAGGCCAAATGAAGTTGGTAATCGTTGACCTATAGTGCTCGCCGTGATGTCTTGGCAAACGTCCACCAATAACCCCACCAGTCCAAAATCCACACCAAACTGTCCCTTTTTCGCGATGCATTGGATTCTATTTAATCTCATATGACTTGCAATCGTTCCAAATTCGACAATTTTATTTGTTTTTCTTACTTATTTATCCAGAAATGGACCTAATCGCTGAAGATGATTGTTTTAATGAAAATTAGGGTCAGTTAAGCCAAGAGTTCTAAAGTCCTCTCGCGAACCCATGTCATTATCTATAGTTGTTCATAGTGATTTGACAAAACAGACTGACAACTAATATGGCAGATGTAGCTTTAACAAGATGGCCGTTATCAATTGTCAAAGTTTGGAAGGTCCTATATAACTGCTTACTATTTCTAAGACTCGAATAAAACTCATTGCTATTTGAAAAAAAAAAAACAAAGAGACAAGTCAAATCGATTTCAGCAGTCGGGTTTTCAACAATAAAATAATAATAATGCATCGGAAAGAGGTGTAAGCACATATTGCTGCGATTTGAAACGCACTTGTGTAGCGTCATCCATTAAGCACAAGACATTGAACATCAAAACTGGCTGGACTGCCGTTTCATTCATTTGTTTACCGCGTTTTTCATTCGATAAGCTTTTCGCAAATTTAAATTCGATAAGTATGCCTTTTTTACCATAATACCCACTTTTTCAAGCAGCTTTAAACATTGGTTTATTTATTGTTTAGCTCCTAATCAGTCGCAATCATTGTTTTATGATACACACGGACTTTACAATTTTCGTTGTTTAATTTTAATGTTTGACGTTCTATACAATAAGTAGGTAGTCCGTACTATGGGAGATGTACGCCTTTCACAATTTTAGCCGCCAGGCCACAAATACAAATTGAAAAATAATTTATTACTGCTTACATCAGAAAGGATGAAGGAAGGAAACATTTTTTTGAACAAACCTCGAGTACAAGACGATTACACACAACTCTGTTGGTGAACACTGTAGAGTAGTGGCTAATAATATATCTACCATGGTAAAGATTATTGTTTACTGGCTTATGTTATCCATGACTATCGTCATTTTCATGTCTTGCGGGACGTAAACACCTTTTAGTTTTCGTTTTTTTTTCTATGTTTAATTGGCATTGTCAATGCCATTTCCTTAAGTTGCCTATTTATCATCTAAGCAAGACAAATATTATTTTATTTTAAATGCTTGACCTTCTGTTCTAAAAAAGAAAATCTTCTGTAAAAGTGTTCGAAACAATGGGACTTAAAGAAAGGACAGGCAGACAGATTAAGTAAGACCCCTGTTGTTCAACCTTTTAAACAGGCATTCTTTTTTTTATTATTAATGACGTTTTAATTCAAAATTTAATGTCTTGGATGACAACAAGGTTAGAATATGAAAAAGCAGGCTTTAAATGTCAATATTTTCTTACAGTTTTTTTAATTAAAAATACATTTTTGGAGTTTTTTTTTAATTTTGACTACGTCTTAATTCTACACTCTAATGAATCTATTGAATATGGTACAAGACAAAATTCGCTTCCTTTAAATGAAGGAAAATGAAAAATAATTACAGAATTTCGTTTAAAATTTAAAATTTGAATACGAAGTTGAGCTGTACAAGAACTGGCACAATTTTTCCTTCAATTTTTCTTCTTTTATCGTTAAACGCATGCATTACTATCCTTATATAACGAAATTATGTGCCATGTCAAGTAATGTATGCAACAGAATGTGTTAAACTCAGCATATTGGAATACAAAAAAAATGTATACTTGTTTTGTGTAAGTGTTTGCGGTTTCAATATTATTTTGACTTTTTTTTAAAGACTTTTGAATGTGAAAGTAAAAATCCATCATCCAAAGTGCTTCAGTGGCATAATAGCAGAAGGATATTTATGTCACATCCATTTATTCATTACTTCATCCATTCAATCGTTCATTTAATCACTTACGCATTTCTTCATTCATTCATTCATTTCACTTGCCAAATGAGTAAATTACATTGTATTGGCACTGAACAATATTTTTCTTTCTTTGTTTTTTATTGGAGAAATTTTCTTCTCCCATCGTATAAATTTTTATTCAGTACTTTCCTTTGTTTCATCAAATATTCTTTGATTTTTAAGGTGTAGTAAAAAGTAACGTAATTGTAGTCGCTGTAGTCTACTAGGTAGTGTTTGGCTTATTCGACGTGAGGCCACGTTTCTAACACCAAATTAGACATCTCCAACAAAACGAAATATGAAAAAATATTACTTCGGCGACTGCCTCTCAGCAGATTTTGGATTTCGGGAAAATACTCTCAGAGTAAATAAAATTGCCATGAAAAAGTCTTTCAAAAAAATCTCTTATTCGGAGTCGACTTTAAATTGCAGGTCCCGCCACTCATATATAAAAATTAAGACACACAACATAAAAGGAATGAGAAGCTACTTGTGGCATGAGCCGTGTATACGTATCATTGTCCTGTTGAAACCACATGCCTACATTGTTCATACAGAAATGCCTGGTGGAAGTGATGTCATTTGTCTTGAGTTTCTGGATCAGTAGAATTTTGTGCGGATAAACGTCCAAATCATGAGGCAAAATTCACTAAGTTGTGCCTTTGGAATGAACGAGGTTTTATGAGCGAAAAGAAATTGACTGTGACGGACTTTCCTGCACACTCTTACGGACAGTGGCGATGTTTTCGTCATATGTTGCCTTTTGACAACGTCCGGGTCTATCGTTTGCTAAGCTAGTGGACTTCAATTTTTTCCACTATATTGCGAATAGTCCTCTCAGTAAATGGCAATCGTAAAATACGCAGTACATTAAACGTACAGATCAGTAATTTTATTGTTTACACGTGTTGTTGAATTCTATACCCGCCTATGGTGATTTGGCAAAAGCGACTGAAAAGTTTCTCAAAAATTTGTCGACTTTAAACTGTAGGATCCGCCACTCATGCATAAAATTAACACACACAATATAAGTGGTATGAGAACTAGGTCGTAATCCTGACTGAAGGGTAGTAATGACCAATTATGTATGTATGAATATGTATACCAATAAAAAGATATTTGTTTCAATAAAAGGAAGAGGAAAAAAGTAAAAAAATTAACTACGTTTACAGCTCAGTATCTCTAAGTTACATAACAGGACAATCAAGAAGCATTGCGCAGAACTACACAATTGAGCCTCTGCCAATATATGACTGAAACGGAAATCTTCAGTTTATTTTTTTTCATTTCTTTTGCTTCCTCAAGCTTTTTATTTTTTTATTTCCTTTATCTGGCTAATGATTATCTTTTAAGCAAACTTCAATTGAGTTGATAACTATTTTGATTGCAACTACAGCTGTAGCCAACGATTTAAGACGTTTGTCGGTTGATTGTTGACCAATTTTTTTTAAGAAATAAAAAAAAGAACGGAATTGTAAACGAAGTTAGAATTTTGAAAATAAAAATTTTAAAAGGAAAAGGAAATCATAAAAGACAACTATGATAAGTCATTTCTACAATTTTTTCTTGTTTGTTCTTACTGAACACATGTTACGTTTATTTGTTGTTGTTTCAGTTTTGCGTTCTTTTGCTACTTCAGAAATTTTCATTTTTCTTTTCGATTTGTGTTCCTTGTATGCTCTTGTCTCTGTGCAAACATCTGATATAGAATTCCACCAATTGAACAATTTATACTCTTCGTAGCAGTCATCGGAAACTGACAGTGACTTTCAGTTCCCTAGAGGACATGTTTTTTTTTCGATATTAAAACAAATAAAAAGAAATCAAATTTTTCTCCAAATAGAATAACTCTCTTGCTCTGCAAATAATGATAGCTGAGGGGTTGTCTTTTCGGGGAATAAAAAGTTATAAAAGAGGAAAACAAAATAAGAAAATATACACTGTGTAGCAATGTTGCAAAGAAAATGATAGAGATTCAGTTCTTAGTACAGTTTTGCCATCGGAAATGAAAGTTTGTTTTCCATTTCAATTCTTTTCTTTTACACTTTGACTTGGTTTACTTTATTTTCTCTTATTTTACGTCAAAACTATTTGAATTGCTAGGGTATGTGATAGGAACTGTATGAAGACTTTCGCCAATAACTCATATTCATGCTGTTTTAATGAAGTAACGAGGAAGGAAGGTGTTGCAAATTATTATAAATATAATGCACCCAATGGGGTGCAAATAACTTGGCAGTGCCATAAATTCAATTTCATTGATATTAAAAAATAGGATCTTACAACAGGGATATCCAACCTGTTGCAGTTAATAATGGTCATGTTGTTGAAGCTACATTTGTCAGATTTGTTGTCATTTATTGAGGTTGTTTTGCCAAATCACCATGTATGACCGAAGACAACGATGTTCGTTCATTGACCCTTTTTATCATCGGAAAATCATATTCATGAGATGAGACCCATTCCTGTATAAATGAGTACGTAAACACATGTTAAATTTGTCACGATAGAAATCCAAATGAGATACAATCACGTGCAGTGCATTCCAAAAAATATCGCAATAGTCTAGTAAGTAGTGTGTCTGCTTATTTGGCGTGACATCTCTCTCAGGAGATTTCTGGCAAAAACGCTGAGAGTTAATGAAGTAGGGTTGGTTGGATTATTATCATAACCGTTTTATTAACCATTCTATTGGCCTGGTGTAGTCGCCGCAGTCTAGTAGGTAGTGTGTCGGCTTATTAGGCCAGGATTCAAATCCCAGGTCAGACATCAAAACGAAAATATGAAAAAAATATTTCTTCGGTGACTGCCTGTCAGCAGATTTCTTGGCAAAAACCCTGAGAATAAATAAAGTTGCCATGAAAAGTTTCTGAAAAAAAATCTGTCGTTCGAAGTCGACTTTAACCTGCAGGTCCCGCCACTTATGGATAAAATTAACACATACAACACTTGAGACGCTAGGTTGTAATCCTGACTAAAGGGTTGTAATGAACAATTATATATGTATGTATGTATATACGTATGATTTGAATTATGGGCTGGTGGCTTCATCGGTCAATATTTCTTTGAGAACGACATTGGCCAGGCCATCACCGCAAGGGCAAGCACATTAATCATATCCTACTTCTTTTGGCCTGAATTGGATGATCTAGTCACTACCGACATGTGGTTTCAAAAGGACGGCGCTACTGGTCATACTGCTCGTATACTATAGGAGCCATTTCAGAAATTGGTCATCTGAACGTGCCACCAAGATATTTCGATTTGACTCCGTCAAACTTTTTCTTTTAGGGCTATCTGAAGTCGCAGGTGTATGTGAAAAGCCACAGCGGTTCTCAAAGCAGACGTAATCCATGCTATCTGTCAAATTCAATTAATTTATGTATCAGAGTCATGGAAAATTTAACATTTTGAATGCGCTCCAGCCAGAGAAGCCATGGCGACAATTAGAACGATCTTATATTCCACACAACAAAAAAATTCTGCTTATATCTCACCAAGGGTCTTTTTTATATTTTAGTTTAAGGATAGGAAGCGTCACAACGGGCTACTATGCGTGCTCAAGTGAGCCACCACTTCGACCTATCAACATAAATAAAACCATCAACAATAAATCTTAAAAGAATTCTTCAACTCAAATGGCCGCATATACATCAGTTTTTTTCCTTTTAAATACTGGAACACAAAAATGGTTTACAAAACTACGACATTTTTTTTGAAAATACCAAACCTACACTTGGTGACCCTCAAGTAAGTAAATAGCAAAAGCAGTTGCTTTTGTAGTTTGTCTGTTTGCTTTCAAAAGTAATTAAGAACACCTTTTACCATCAACTAACCCCTGGATTTTATACTCCAACCTACATACATATATGGAAACTATAGAATCTATAGAAGCTGCATGCACGTGACGTGTGTGTTATTTAAACTTAACTGTTTGCCAAGTCACGAACACATTTGTAAACATATTTTACTTACATTTTCTTTTCTTTTCATTTTGTTTGGTCGCCTATTCATTCATTCGTTTATTGTTTAAAATTCATTTTCAGAACCATTTTTATTTCTTTTTCTTTCTTTTGTTTGTCATTTTGAATGGTCTACGGTATGTATGATCTCCATTCAGAGGTAAAAAAAAATATATTTTTGAAATTAAATTTAAAAAAAAATATTTCTTTGGAGTCAAATGAAATTGCTTTATGTAGGTGGCAACAAAGTTTTAGTTGTTAAAATATTTTTTTTCTCTTAAATTGTGAGCAGAGAGTTTAAATAACTTTGACCTTATCTTTGCTTTAGTTTCTCCACAATATAGGGTAGTAATATAGTCCTTTTTGTCCTGTAGTTTACGCTGCTGAATGTGAGGATTGTGTCAATAGTTTATTTTATATCCGTTTATTATTATTTAATTTTCAATTACACCGCAAACCGTGAGAAGAAATTGCAGCGACCCCTGGTAAACATTCGCTTCTCATACCACTTATGTTGTGTGTGTGAGTTTTATGCATACATACATACATAATTGGCCATTACAGCCCTTCAGTCAGGATTACGGCCTAGTTTCTCACACCACTCATGTTGTGTTTGCTAATTTTATACATGAGTGGCGGGACCTACAGTTTATAGTCGACTCTGAACGACAGATTTTAGAGGAACTTTTCATGGCAATTTTATTTACTCTTTGAGTTTTGAGAGTTTTTGCCAGAAATCTGCTGAGAGGAAGACGCCGAAGAAATATTTTACCGGTTTGAACCGTTTCCTTACGTCTAATAAGCCAACACACTACTTTTTTCGCATATTTAACAATAATTGCAAATTTTTGAAAAAGTATAAAGTGAAATCGATTAAATCACAGAAATAGGAAAATTTGAAGAAGATTTAAAAGAAAGACAGAGGAAAAGCTTTGAGTTTTATAACAGAACAAAACAGATGTGAAAAAATATATTTCTTCATTATGATATTCATCTTGAAAGGTCAGGATTTTTTTTACCAAACATACCCTTCATAAATCGGGATAAATAGGATAAGAAATAGAACAGTGGGAGAATCTGACCCAGTCGGCTGGATTTCATACAGCTTTTGTTAAAGTCGGGTATTACTCAGGACCGGAGATAGCGGTGGTAAAGTTCCAAAAAATGCAAGTTTTCGACCAAAAAAATGCATGTTATCGACCAAAAAATTCAAGGCATTGGCCATAAAATGCAAGTCATCTACAAAAAAAAATGCAAGTTTTCGCACAAAGAATGCAAGTCATCAACGAAAGAAATTCAGGTCACCTACCTAAGAAATGCACCTTATCGACCAAACAAATGCTAGTCATTGACCAGAAAAAATTCATATCATGAACCAAAAAATTTAAAGTCATTGCCCAAAAAATGCATGGCATCGCCAAAAAAATGTAGAAGACCAACATTTTTGCTCTATTTAGATAAGGTTCTTTTGCTCATTTGAGGAAAACAAATAGTTTCGACGTCTACCGTAAGAAACCTGTTTAGGAATCTTTGAAACTGTAGCGATCCAAGCCACTAGTTCCGTTTCCCCTACTAGTTCCATTTTTATCCAACATTAGCCGATTTATATAGAGAACTTTGTTTTTGCTAATTTGCTTATCTTCGTTGCCTATAAATTCCGGTTTTAAGTAATGCTACGGTCCGGCGTTTGGGAATCTTTGAAACTGTGGTGATCCGTCCCTCCGTTCCCTAGGTCAATTCTTTATCTGATTTTAACCGATTTATATAGAACACATTTTTTTTTGCTAATTTGTTCAACTTCACCGCCTATATTTCCGATCCCAAATAACGCTCGACTGTAAGGAAACCTGTTTTGGAATCGTTGATCCAAGAGCTATCCAACCTACTAGGGAAAACTGCAGCTTTTTATATTCGAACATAATTCTGTCCTATTTATTGAAGACATATTTGGCAAGAAGTTGTCGTAGTCTGGTAGGTAGTGTGTTGTCTTATTAGACGTAAAGCCGATGGTTCAAACCCCGGGTCAGACACTTTCAGTAAAACGAAATTTTAAAATAAAAATCTTTCTTCGGCGACTTCCTCTCAGAGATTCATTACAACTCTTTTATGTTGTGTGTGCTAATTTAATGCAGCTTAAAGTCGACTCCGAACGACAAATTTTTGAGAAAAATTTTATGGCAATTTTATTTACTCTCAGCAGATTTCTGGCAAAGACTCTAAGAGTAAGTCGCCGAAGAAAATTTTTCGTATTTAAGTCCGATCTGGGGTGTGAAGCCGTTTAAACCCTGTCAAAAACTTTGAGAGTTATAAAAAATTGCCTTGAAATGTATCTCAAAAATCCTTTCTTGGAAGTCGACTTTAAGTTGTAGGTCTCGACACTCATGGATTAAATTAACACACGCAATATAAGTGGTATGAGAAGCTAGGTCGTAATCCTAACTGAAGAGTGGTAATGACCAATAATGTATGTACGTATGTATGAACGCCTAGTGCATTGTGTTAAAATCGTACAACTGTAAATTCATACTTTGAAGACATCTCTCGTACACAATGTATTCTTTTGTAAAAATAATTAAATTTAATAGTTTATAACGAAATTCAGTGGATTTTCCGATAGTCTCTTAAACAACTCAGAAAATAAATTTATTTAAACATTAAGTCAGAAACGAATGTTTATTGTTTACAAATAATTTAAAATAAAAAACAAGAAAAAAAATGTATTCAGGTCAGAGTTTATAAATTCCAGAAGATCAACTGGCAATTGTTATGTATAAAAAAATCTCTAATTTATTACCGTTATTATTACATAAAAACAAAAATTTCATGGCAGTTTTGCTGATTACATACTCGTATATAGTTCTGTCAGTATACATACGATTTGCAATTTTTTTTCAATTTGAATTTATTTTGAACCCACTTGCAGTTGATGGGATGAATGGATGAATGTTTGTATTTTATTTTTTTGTTAACAATTTAAAAATTAATTCATCAATATGTACTCATGGATTTACATGCCACCATGACAATGCTGTGGATGGTGATATCGATGCTTGAATGCCAGTGATATTGTTTTAATAGATAACATTAATCCTCAAACCAATACACTCCATTTTTTGTTATTGTTTGCATAATGAAAAGTGAAATACGTCACAAAGATATGACATTGTAATTTTTAATGCTAAATTCAAATTACTTTGCAACTTTGTGTGGCATACTTAAATTTTTGCTCGAACGGAAGACACGTTTTCAAGGTGCCTGTCATAAAAACTGTCAAAAGTACGTGCGATAATCTTCTTACTTTCTAACACTTAAGTTGAGGTATCACTATCACACACTTCTGAAAGCGGATTCTTATTAATCTTACAGAAACTGTTAGGAACTTGAGTTAGATTGATGGAGAAAAAGTTTCAATAACTAACAGAATTGGTTACATTTTATATACTTTTTTAATATATTTGTTAATGAATGCATGAATGAATTTATGGTATATAAATTACTACATATAACGGCTTAATTACTTGGCTACTTAATTAGCCATTACAACTCTTTAGTCAGGATGACATCCAAGCTTCTCACATCACTCATATTATATCCACCATTTTGTTAGGATATGTTTATTATTTTCCCATAGTCATCGTGAGGTATTACAGTCATTACAATAAATTGTATAATTTCTACAGGGTGCCTGCAAAAAAATTAAGCATTCATAAGTGCTCATTACAACCATTCAGACAGGATTGCGACATAGCTTCTCAGACCACTTATATTGTTTGTGTTAATTTTATACATGAGTGGCGGGGCCTAAAGATTAAAGTCGACTCGGAACGACAAATATTTGAGAAATTTTTTCATGGCAATTCTATTAACTCTTAGAGTTATTGCCAAAAATCTGTTGAGAGGAAGTCACCGGGGAAAAATATTTTCATTTTGTTGGAGATGTCTGACCTGGGTTTCAAACGCGGCCTCAAGTCTAATAAGCCAACACACTAACTACTAGACTACGGCGACCTACTGTTAGCATCGCATAAAAATTATTAGAACTCAAAAAATATTAATCTTTCACTATATTTAAGGTGTTAACTGCCTATCATGCCTTTCCAGACGGAGGTCATGGCCATTTTGAAAGCGATGCTTGTTGAGTGGCAGGAAAAAATCTGAGTGGCTTTAAAATCTTTGGATTTACTCGGATAGCCAGACTGCGATTATGTGCCTAAAGAACGTATTTTTAACTGCCGTTCTTGTTCTCAATTGCCCAGGACAGCTTCAGATCATTATAACTCTTAACTCTTGAGTTGACCCCAGCACAGGGCTTAGGTTAAATTGTATATTATCGACTCATTTTTCAAGGAAGTTCTATTTAGTTGACAGTCAGGGGATACACGTAATATAGCTAAGCTTTGCTTGACACGTTTGCATAAGAAGAGAAACGACACATGGTCATCCAATAGCAAAAGACTTGGAAGGATCTGTGTTTCTAAGGACATTTAGTCAGAATGACAGCCAATTTACTCAACTCATTTGACAAGGCAGCTCCATATAGTTGACATCCAGAGGATATAAGGAATATTGCCAGACTTTGCTTGACACATCTGGATAAGAAGGGAATCGATGCATGGCCATCCAATACCGAAAGACTTGGTATTCTGTCAAACGGCTTATGCAGCGGCTGTGGTTCTGAGGAGGAGTCTTTTACTTGAGAGTCTTTGCTTGAGAATGTTTGATCCCCATGTTGCATAGTAATTGTGGTATCTGAATTGGCCCAAATATTTTCGTAACAAAATTTGCAGGATCTTTAGATTTGACGAGAAGAAAGAGACTGTCCGTCACTTCATGTAACGGTCCCTTGTTCTTGTCATAAATGATGGATTTTTGATTTCTTATATAAAGACGGCTGCTATAGCAAGATTCATTGTGAACATGGGGTGATATCCTTTAGGGATTGTTTGGTCGCCGAGTGGCTTCACAATGGGCCTAAGTGGAATCTCTGTCATCAAAAGATTCCGCCAATTTACGTTACATAACCTAAGGTATTAATAGCGTCAAAACAACAATAAAAATATTTTCGAAAAACCCAACGTAATATGCATTGTACAACTTATTTATTTAATGCTCATACGAGAGAAAGCATTTTAAATTATTTCATTTACTCAATAGAGTCAACGTGCAAGTATTGTTCACAACATTATGCATTATTTGTCAATTTCCTTTTTATTTAAATGCCTTCTAACGAATTGACGCATTATGGAAACGAACATTTAATTTCAATGACAATGCAACACTATTATTGAATGAATACAAAATCATGAATATGTGCAAATACATGAATAAATAAAATTAAAAACGGAAAACATTACTTATTGTATTATAACGAACAGATGAACAACCATCAATAGGAAAATTATTAATTAGAGTTGTGTGCAGCACATAGTGTAGTATGATGATAATAAAAGTTAAACAATTAGCTTGATTGCAGGATTTGATATACAGGGTATTTTGTAAGCACATTCTGTCTGTTAATTGAAACAAATTGTGTGGAAGATATCATTGAAGTTTTTTTATTTGTTTTAAAGGCCTATTGATGTTATTATATGTGAAACATAACATCATTCAAGGGTCGGCTACGGCTTCTTTGGATAGAGCACATCCGAAATGTTTCATTTTTCATGACTGTGCTGCATAAGCTATTGTGAACTTGAACGAGAGCATGGTTATGCTATCTTTATCGACCACCTTGGATTACGGCTTACGGCTAACTCGTATACACCTAGGTTAGGTTACGTTAGGTTAGAGGACGTGTACTTGTCAATTAAGACAAGTACAGTACCCGGAGGTCGAATTGACCCATTGTACAACGTCCTAGTTTCTCACAACACTTATGTTGTGTGTGTTAATTTTATACATGAGTGTTGGGACCTACAGTTTAAAGTCGACTCCGAACGATAGATTATTGAGAAACTTTTTTTCATGGCAATTTTATTTATTCTCAGAGTTTTTGACAGAAATCTGCTGAGAGGAAGTCGACGAAGAAATACTTTTTGTTTTGATGTCTGGCCTGGGGCTCGAACCCTGGCTTTACATCCAATAAGCCAACACACTACCTACTAGACTACGGCGACTTCAAAGAAAAACCCACAGGAAGAATATAAATCGTGCGATCTCATATTACTTCCACGTGAGATGGCTAAGCTCTTGAATCGTTCGTGCAGAGTATCCAAAGATGTTTGAGCTATGTTGTTGATCATCATCCAACCTCGGCCAAAAGAAGTTGTTGATCATCGCATCTTTAGTGCTGGTCGTTGATAGCGACCCAAAATTCACACCAGAGAGTGCATTAGACGCTCTTGAATCTCATGTTCGACATGTTTTCTTTGTTCATATTCCCATTCATCCTGAAAAGGACGGCAACGCTGCAGTTGATTTTTCGATAAAAATAAGGGTCAGTTGCTATCTGCTGCAAAACTTATTCCGTGAACACAAATTTTTATCTATTGTCTGCCATAGTGATTTGCCAAAACAGACTGAATAAATTGTAACTAATTTGACAAAGCTAGGTAGTGTGTTGTCTTATTAGACGTCAGACCACGGATCAAACCCCAGGTAAGATATCTCCAACAAAATGAAATACAAAAAATATTTCTTCGGCATCTTCCTCTCTGTACAAAAGGGTATGAGAAGCTAGGAGCGGGTAATCCTTACTGAATGGTTGCAATGACCAATTATGTACTTATGTATGTACATACATTCATAGATACGTACATAATTATGTATGTATGTACATACATGGCTTTTGTATATTTACAAGATTCGAAAGGTCCTTTTGGATGACCCAATATAAAAAGATACTTAAATCTTAACATAACTATATGTATGTGTATTGTTATTATATACATATACAGAAATTATTGTCCATAAAATTAAATAATTTCGGGTAGTTAATGAAATTGTAAATAAAACACAGAATTTGTTTTAATTAGCCATTTCATTTCATTTACATTTTAAGTTTAAATTTTAAAAATATTTATAAAACAATAACAAATTAAAGATGTATTGCGGTCATTGTTGAAATAATAATGGAATAAAACAATTAAAATTAGAAAAAAGTTGAAATAATAAAAAATTATAATATAAATGCCTACCAGTCCTTTTTTTAAAATTTTGCCTTGTCATTCCACTCGCAGCTTCATCATTTTCTATCCTTCATATACCAATTGGTCATTACAACCCTTCTACAACAGTGCATGTGTTAATTTTATACATGAGTGGCTGCACCTGCAGTTTAAATTCGTCCACAAACATCCGATTTTTTTGAGGAGCTTTTCATGACAATTTTATTTAGCCTCAGAGTTTTTACCAGAAATCTGCAAACACAAAACAAACAAATACAATTGAATTTTGTTATGCATAAATTTGCAGTAACTTATATATTGATAATCCATAAGTTATTATATGCGCATTTTACTCACAAGTAAATTTCATTCAGTTGAGGTAAGCAATTCCTACTCATTTTCAATCTTCTCGTGACTTCTTAGTTGATGTTCTCCTTTTTGTTCGACAGAGTTCAGGGGCTTCTTTTCATCCTCACTATATAATTCTTGTATTCAGCTTTCATGATCAATTATTTGCAGACAATTGAAGCCTCCTAATTTTATAAATTCCTAAACCAGCAACCAGGAACATTTCATCATATTTTTACTCGTCTGAAGTTAAATTGCTTGTATTTCTAGTCGAAAATTCAAATCACCACAAACTATAGTTCAGGTATGTTGTCATTATGAATTTACATTATGATCTTATTTTAAATTAAACAACTCCGTTTAATTAATGAAATTGTAATTTAATCACAATAAATATTGTTAATTAGCCTCTTATTAAGTGTCACCATATTGCTGTAATTATTGTTTACACAATTATTGATTAAAATTTAATAAATTATTAAGAAAACTATAGTAAAACAATGTTAATACAGGCATTGTTGAAAACTTAATGAAATAGAAAAAAAATATGTGAAAATATAAAATTTTATTGAAATTAAATTTAACAGTTGTTATAACAATGAAACAAAAAAATTACTTGACGTTGAATTTTCATATCAAATACCGTGTCTTCTACTTACAATGCAATTCTTGAGTACGTATTATTCTGCTTGTACGAGTATTTTATGTTAGAACATAAGCACTGTGGCGTATACGTGATAATATGGTATCATTATGAATGGCAAAAATATAAAGTATACGCCTTAGATGAGTGAAAAATAAAAAAATATTTATTCTCTGAGCCTCTACTATGTCTACATTTGAATTTAAAATTAAATTAAAAATTAAATTTATTTGTATGTTATATAATTAAATTTTAAAATTAATTGCCTTCAGAAAATATTGTTCAGAGCAAATGCATGTAAATGTATACAGATTTCTAACAAATTTGCGACTGTTAATCAGCGTTTCATCGTAGCCGTATAAAATGTACATAATTAAACTTAGGCAAATACAAATTTAAATGTGTTTGTTATATTGTGGTACTGTCTTTTCTAAAATAATAGTCCAATCTAAGCTTCAAAAGAATGCTAACTCGAGTACTCCTGTTTGTGCTCTTTCAGAAATAGAGCAGATGCTATACAGATTCGACCTTTTAATCAGTCTGATAATACCAGTTTTAAGCAATACCTTATGTTAAGTCGCCGTAGTCTAGTAATTAGTGTGGTTGGCTGATTAGACGTGAGGTCTTGGTTCAAACCTCTGGTCAGAAAAAAATATTTCTTCGGCGATTGCCTCTCAGCAGATTTCTCGGAGAGTAATTAAAAATTACAATGAAAAGTTGCTCAGAAGAATCTGTCATTCGGAGTCGACTTTAAACTATAGGTCCGCGCCACTTATGGATAAAATTAACACACGCACACAATATAAGTGGTGTGAGAAACTAGGTCGTAATCCTGACTGAACGCCTGTAATGATCATTGATATATGTATGACCAATGTTAGTCATAGTGACGTAAGAGATATTTTAACCACACTACTTCATTTGACGTTTTAAGTAATTTTGAGTCAATTCCAATTAATTCCACTAAGCAAGTGTTAAAACTTAGAGCTTTGATCATCCATAATTCATGCTGAATTAGAGAACAATTATGCAAATAGAAACAAATCCGTTTCATTTCATTAATTAGGAATGTGCATTATAATGGCTAAATATGTGCAAAATTTTTAACAATAAACCTACAAGTTTTGTCAAGTGATTATATATTTTATTTACATACATATAATATAACAAGTATTTAATTTGTATACAAATTAATTCCGTTTTCCCCAATTTGTTTTGTTTATGCTATGTTATAAATTGCCGACAATTTAATTGAACAAATGAATGTTGAAAACATTATGTAAACATTTCCCTGATAAAACACATGCTGAACATGTAAATGTAAATTTTAATAAAACCACAGTTTCAATACAATAATGAAAGTAAATAACTCCGCATGCACATTCTACACACTTTGCTATACTAAATGTTTTTGGTAATAAATGACGTCAATAGGGAGATACGTACGATACTATACACGAATGGCGAAAATTAGCTAAAAGTTCACTCTAAAGATAAGAGATACCATTGTAATATGATTTTAATAAATGGACACCTAGAAAGGTGCTTTAAAATATATATGCTTGCATAGTGTAGGGTACATGTAATATTTTATACGTGAATATTTGCATTTAAATATTTTCTTACATGTAATGTAAACTTTTAATATGTATACGCAATTCAATTGAAGTTATTGAATGGGCAATAGTAGATCAAAATATTATAAAACTAAAGGGGACAACAAATTACCACACAAAACGTTTTAAATTAAAATTAAATTCAAACTTCTTGGCATTTGTAAATGGAAAATGTGTGTTGTGGCAGCTTCAAATTTTACAAAAGACAGTTAAAATACTAACGAAAATGAATTTTAATACATTAAAGAGTTGTACACTTTCAACAGTTAAAAATATTTGTAGTAAATTAAATAAAATTAACAATTTTTTTTATTTTTTGCTTAAATTCATCATTCCCTAAGGTCCCATACTATTTCGAAACATTAATCCTATGCCGTCTGTAGTTCTACATTGTCTAAGTATTCACAATATGCTGACCGCCATCGCATTAAAAACCAATATTGTACGGGTCCACCACTAGATTTGTCTTGATCTAATAGAAGCCTCTTTAATTTAGACTTCTTAACTGTTTACAACTTGGTGTTAATGTACTGATTTATAGCTACGGTGTATTGAACTTTGATTACTCTTTAGCCCACTGTGCTATCAGAAACCCAACATGGTTTTTTATAAAAAAAAAATCAACTCTCGGATCACTAGAAAACGTGTCTTGGGCGTGAAGCAGAATCAACACAAAAAAAAAGAAAATACCGGTATACCTGAAATTACTTACTAGACGCGAAGAGTGGATTGAATCCAAGGAAAATAGCATTTGAGAGCAGTTCAGAGTCCTACACATAGGCCTGATCTGTGGAATATTATATACGAACAAATTCTCCGATTGAAAATGCCCGATGACTGTCAACTGGTAGGCAATGTCAGACGAAAACATAGTTAAGGCAACATGAATATTCAATCGCTACGTACAAAAACGAGTGCATATATTGGTCATCGAAAAATTAGAAATAGATTTCGTTGCGATAGGCACGACTGCTATCCAGCTTTACACATCAAACCAAACTTACAGGCAATAAAGCTGGAAGAACAATCAGAATACTTAGCAGATTGATGGTAAATTTGAGAGGACCAACATAACTCAATAAATTCGACGATTACAATAGAAGAAATGGATAAGGTCAGGAAGCCGAGATGAGGAGGGGAAAGAAGTATGGTAGAGGAAAGCGTATGTTAAGCGTAATTTTGGATGCACTCGTATCTAGAATGTATACGAAATCGGTACATTAGTGATGCCTTTACAGCAAGTACAAAGACGTTCTAAAAAGACAAGAAGGTAATTGCTACAGCAACATTAGCCGGGCGAGAGTTTCTAGTTACCGTCATTACATACATGAGCTTAGGAGCTGTGTTTGTACCTCCGTATATTTTCTTTCACCTTGAAATCACAATCCCTGTCTTTATTTTTAAATTAATATTCAGCTTTTATTCATATAACACTGATTATTAAAGCCTATACGCAATATTAAAATTTAAATAATTTAAAATTCGTTAAGGTATGTTGTGACTTAAAACCGCAGCCATAGAGAACTGCCACATATGCCTCGAAGAAATGCATAACACATAATTTCAACCTTAAATATGAACTTTTCTGGAATGATAATCAATTGTTTTGTTTAAACTCAAGTGTATGCACCTCTAAGCATTTTCCATAAAAAAAATTATAATAATAATTTATATTAAAAGTTAAGTAAAATTAAGAAGTATTCACTAAAGTTCGAGTTCTCTAGAAAATTTTTCATCTTTGCATTAAAGTATTGAAATTCAACTTGCATGCCTTCTTGCTAAAGTGTGGAATAATTTGCTAAGATTAGGAATTTGTGAAACTTTTAAAACTCTTTTCCTTGTTTCCTTGCAGAACAATTTCAAATAGGCTTCAAGTAATATATTATGAACATTACATTTGTTCTTTAAATCATAGGCATTTGATAAGACCATATGACCACATAGCCAAGTTGAATTGTGTATTAAAACATTCATGTTCGTATTCAAATATTCTTGTTTTTTTTTAAGTCCTGTTGTGAACATAAAATTTATTATTGTCGAGTTTAGAAATGTTGTGTGTATTAATATACATACATAATATTTAGTCAGGACTACTACCTAGATTCTCAAACCACTTATGTTGTGTGTGTTAATTTTATACATGAGTGGTGGTACCTGTAGTTTAAAGTCTCCGAACAACAAATTTTTGGAGAAACTTTTCTTGGAAATTTTATTATTTTCAAAGTTTTTACAATAAAACTGCTGAGAGGAAGCCGCCGAAGTAATATTTTGTTTCACATTTCATTTTGTTCGAGATGTCTTACCTATGGTATGGACTGTGGCCTCACGTTTAATAAGCCAACTGCAAGTGTTTTAATAGGAAACGAAATTTCCTTGTACATTTACGATGTGTTGTATAAAAATTTCAGTGGATTTTTTTTGCTATTCTGTGATAAGCATTACACCTTCTCTACGGGGCACTATTAAGCACTGTTGCAGCAGCCTTGAGAGTATTCGAGAGAAAAGTCCTACGAAAGATCTTCGGCCCAGTGAGATTTCGCCATGATTTCCACATCCGATCCATCAGTGGGCTGTGTGATCTCCTCAACGACGTGGACGTTGTGCAGCGTATTAATATCCAGCGGCTGTGCTGGCTCATCCATATCGTTCAAATGGAGGAGGATAGTCCGGCGAGACAGATATTTGATAAAGGCATTTGCGAAAGTCATCGAAGAGGACGATGTTGTTTGCGTTGGAAGAATCAAATCGAGAATGCCCTTTTATCGATTAGTGTGGCTAACTGGCGAAAGCACACAATAAGCAGAGGCGCCTAGAAGGCTGTGTTAAGGCAGGCCAAAATCCGTTAATCGGGTTGTTCATGGCCAATTAAGTTAGTAAGTAAGTATTACATCTTCTGGCTAGAACAAAGTGGTTCTCTTCGAATTCAAGTGAATACATATCCTATTCAGATATCACTTCGTATCATTTTACCCCCTATACTGTAGTGAACGTATTGTCACAGTCTGGTAGATTGATAACGAATACTGTTTCTCACGACATTAATTGCTTATGGTTTCATTAATGTAATTTATGTTAACTTATCAATTGGCCTACATAAAAAATTGTATAATGTGAACTCTTTAATACCTAAATACAAACATACTACTATTGGCTTAAATAAATGTGCATATCATAGTAATGTAGAAGACCAAGGGTTAAATTAAAAGGTCATTGTTCCACCCACGCAAAAAATTGTATCCCTTGGAACAAATACTATAAAATAAAAGCTATTTATAGCAGCGTCAATAATAGTTTTAAATAACAACTTCTTAAGTTACTGGCATTTATTACAAAAAAAGAAGGATGATACACTGAAAGAAATTTCTTTGAAATACTTGAAATAAATACTTCTGTAGCAATTCGAGAATAATTTTTTTATTCAATATTTCTCTGTGTTTGTAAAATAATTTTTAAACCGATATTTGCGCAATTTAATGCTGGAATAGAATTTTTTACTATTATCAAATACCATTCTACTGCATGTGGCATCATTTCTATGACATTTATTGTTCACTTTTACTCCAAGTATTGTACTGATTTATTCTGAATCTCTCAGTTTCCATTCAGCATATCATAAATTCTTACATTTCGATTTACAATCGTTTTTGTGGTAAAATCAGGACAATAAATGCAGAAATACAAAAAGAAAAAAAGAAACTTCTAAGGAATAAAGGTCGAATAGAAGGTCAGGAAGGCAAGTGTAAGGAAACAAGTCACGTATTGAAATGTATCGATTTATATTTGTATACATACGTATATATATACAATATTTTCTATGGTTTATTCGAAACCTAAATATATTTATGAGAGCATTTACTTGTATTTTGGTATGTAAAATATAAAATAAAAACATATTTTAGTTTCAAAAGCCACTTAAATTGTTGTTATTGAATTCATCGTATTACCATAGAAGCAATAAAATGTTCAAAAACTTGTAGAAAATAAAAAGAAAAAATATAAAAAATCTCTTTTTAGATTATTTGAACCTTGTATGTTTGTATGTATCATTTTCGCATAGTATAAAAATATACAAAAAGTTCTACAAGGTATTAATAAGAATTGTAGGAAAATATAAGGTGGCTTATATATCGGTTTAAATTTGAATCAGCGGTTATTTGGCATCTGGCAATACTTATGTCATTCTATTCTGTCACACAATTCCACTGAACGTAATGAATCGACTTACGTCTGACCAACTTTGGGATTTACTGGGAAACCGCACGATGAAGTCGATTTTGAAAAAATAAATTCATTTTTACGTATGAAGCTTATTTTCATCTTGGTGGGTAAGTTAATAAGCAAAAAAACACACATTTGGTCTTACAGAAGCAATGCACCCATTACGAGTGATTGTTTCGTATGGCTTGTGGAGCGGAGGCATCATTGACCCATATTTCTTTGAAAATGAGGAGGGCGCAACAATTATGATCAATAGAGACACCAATCGTGCCATGATAACCGATTTTTTTGTACCCGGTCTTCATAGTATTAATGTGAACGATGTCTGGTTTCAACAGGATGCTACAACTTGCCACACATTTCATGCCACAATCGATTTATTGCATCAAACGTTTGATGGCCGTTTAATTAGCCGAAATTGTGATGTCAATTGGCTGCCAAGAAGCTGCGATTTGACACCGTTGGACTATTTTCTGTGTGGCACCTTTAAATAAAAGTGAGACAGAGACAATTGAGCATTTGAAAGCCAACATTCGAGATGCACTTGAAAAAGTGCATGAAAATTAGTCCAATCGAATAAGGTACTGTCAGGAAACCGCGACAGCCATATGATTGAAATAGTATTTCCATTCCTAACCGGAGCAATTGTACTTTCACAACAAAAAAATAAATTTGGGATCATTTTAAATCGTTTTTGTTTTATGGAATTCGTTAATTTAAACTTTTAAATCACCCACCCTATATATTGCAATTGCGATGTATTTTTCGAATTTTGGTAAAAGCAATGCATTTATGCTCTTCATACCTGAATGTGAAACAATTGTTTTTGATCGTTTTTTATATACATTTTATAGCTTTTGGTTTATAAATAAAACATTCATGTGCTATTTTATTTTTAATTTTTATTGGAAATAATATTGTAAATATAATCCGTGTCTACAGCTTCCATGATCAATTATTTGCAGACAATTGAAGCCTCTTAATTTTATAAATTCCTAAACCAGGATCCAGAAACATTTCATCATCTTTTTACTTGTATGAAGCTAAATTGCTTGTATTTGTAGTTGAAAACTCAAATCACAGCAATATATAGTTCAGGTATGTTGTCATTATGAATTTACATTATGATCTCATTTTAAATTAAAAAACACCGATTAATTAATGAAATTGTACTTTAATCACAATAAATATTGTTAATTAGCCTCATATTAAGTGTCACCATATTGCTTTAATTATTATTTACACATTTATTGATTAAAGTTTAATAAAATATTAAGAAAATTATGATAAAAGAAATTTAATACCGGCTTTGTTGAAAACTTAATCAAATAGAAAAAAACATGTAAAATTTTTATTGAAACTCAATTTAACAATTGTTATAACAAAAAAAAATTAATTGAGGTCGAATTTTCATATCAAATACCGTGTCTTCTACGTACAATGCAATTCTTGAGTTCGTATTATTCTGCTCGTACGAGTATTTTATGTTAGAAAATAAGCACTGTGTATACGTGATAATATGGCATCATTATGAATAGCAAAAAAATCGAGTATACGCCTTAGGTGCACTTAGATGTGTAAAAATTAAGAACAATACATATTTAATGCATGTAGTATATGAGAAGGACAGCGCCTGCAGTGGGGCGCTTTAATTTTAATATAACCTAACCTAACCTAATAATAATACGTAAGTGCACGTTTACGAAATTTCTATCCAAGTGGAAGAATTCTACTGGTTTCTCTCTTGCAACATTAACACTAGATTTACCACGCCAGTCAAAATGACTGGTTTTGCCTTATTAGCCTTAAATATTGACTTCGTATGAATATTTTTTTCCATAACTATTATATGACTTTTATAACGACAACTAAATACAATTAATTTGATAACTAATTTTGATCTTGTGTCCAAAATAAAAAAAATAATTTTTGTTTTTGGTACTTATACCGGTAGCAGTCATTTTGACTGGTATGTTTTTCAGTGTTCCTTTGCATAATACACAAAAACGAATGCGTATGCGGTTTCCTTTTAGTTCTGAAGAGGATAATGAAAACGGGGAAGATACGTATATGGAAAAATATAAAAGAAGGAGGTGTTGCTGGAAGGTTACCAACTCATTGCAAATTCAAAGGTTTATCTAGGCCTACAGCATATGCTAGAAGAAATATTATGGAAGAGAAGCCAAGCAGTGCCTTTTTACTATTGATTGGCCACCATATATTAGAGCATATCAAAACTTGCACCGAATTAGAAGCCTCTAGAGTTTTAGGGAAGAAATGAACACTTTTACAGGATAAATTGAAAGCTTTCATTGGAATACTGTTTGCACGAGGTACATACAGTATTCAAAGGGTTGCAGCTGTCGTATTTATGGAACAAAAAATGGGTCCTGAATTTTTGCTAAAACTATGAGTATACTATGAATTTACAGAAATTGTACGTTCCATTCGTTTCGATAAAAGAAATGAAAGGAGTCAACGTTTGCAAACTGATAAATTTGTGTAAGTGTCAACTGTTTGGAACAAATTTATTGTCAACGGCTTAAACTGTTTCAAACCAGGAGCAAATATTACATTAGATGAACAGTTGTTTCCAATGAAAGCCAGATGTAGGTTTACACAGTATATGCCAAACAAATCAGACAAGTTTGGAATAATATTCTGGCTGGCTTCTGACGTTGAAACGAAGTACGTTGCAAATGGCTTTCCTTATCTAAGAAAAGATGAAACACGAAATTTGGCAACACCTCTTAATGAATTTGTAGTAATGAGACTACTGGAGCTTTATATCATGAAAGGTAGGACTGTAATAACCGACAACTTTTTTACCAGTGTTTCTTTAGCTACTAAACACGAACAAACGTAACCTTCCAAAAATTTGCAAGGAATAGAGAGATAGTATGGCTCGTTTTTCAACATTACTATATGCAACAAATGAATGTACACTTACAGTTTATAAGAGTAAGCCCAACAAAAAAGTTGTTTTATTGAGTACTATACACAAAGGCGTCAAAATTGACCAAATACAGACAGCAAGAAACTAATTGAAACTGTGTCTTTTTATAATAAAACCAAATTGGTGTCGACGTCATAGATCAAATGGCACGATATGGCTAATGGCATATAGTGTGAAATCAGGATCTGGGGATAGCCACTTCAAGTATTTTTTAATATTTTAAATTTTGTCGGAATAAATTCTTGGATTTTGTATAAAAACACAACCGGAAAGAATATTTCAAGAAAGGATTTTTTGTTTCGTTTGGCTGAGGAACTCCCTTTTGATCATCAGTCATCAGGTCAAGAGATAGGAAGTGAAGCTGACTGTCCAACAACAACAACTCCTCTTCCAAAAACATTTTATTATTATTTTATTAATACTGTTTATTAATTCTATAAAACATTATAGCACATACAAAATTTACACACTCAAAAAGTTACTTTTGAACACCAGTCATTTTGACTGGTGTTGGTATAAAAGGGTATGAAAATTTCTTGGTAAATCTAGTGTTAACAAAGTTTTGGGCTAATAATGATGGTTTTACTCAGAGCCAAGAAAACTCACATTTTGTTGATATCCCTGTAAGCAATCTTAAGATTAAGTTATTTTTTTATAAACTATTTATTTAAATCAAAAAATTCGACTAATAGCAGTTGAGCTGGTTCGTACATAATAAATAATTCTACTGAAACAATAAGTTTGTAATGTCTCTACTGCAATTTTATTACTTTTGCAAGCACTTGGCTACAATCGAATGAAAATAATTGTCAGTTGCCAACCTTTTATTTGGCAACAGTAGTGATGTTTGTTAATTTATTACAAAACCCCTATTCGATTATCACTGAAGGACACAAAGTGTCAAATGTGGCTTTACTGCAGTCAATATACTTTGATGCTCTAAACAAACGCTCACATGCAAACAATAGAAAACGATTGTAATTTTATGGATGAGCAGTTGAACAATTAAAGTTTGAAATGCAGACAATTAAACAAAAACAATTGGGTGTATTTTCCCCTTTAATACATAACATACCTTAAGATATATTCCGGAAATTCCAGTCGGAATTTGGTAGAAAAATTTTCACATATTTGCAAAGCTTTCTTAGTTTACTTAAAAACGAATCTGTGTGATAAAGGCAAGTAGTTATTATTGAAGTGTACAGAACATAAAATTCAATTAGTTAATGGAGTTCAGCTATATCCTTGTAAAATAAAATATTCCTTGAAAATAGTTTCACTGAACAGTAAAACTATTGGTAAACGAATTCTCTCCCCATTTTTGTTTTTCTTTAATAATTTACCTTAAAACTATGTACATATGTCCTCATATAGGAATGCTAACCTTTTACAAGACTTCTGTTACTATGCAGTCCTTTGTGCTTTTTAATTCATTTTAAAATAAAAAAAACAAGTTTTAAATATCATTTAAGCCACTTGTATTACCACAAATAACAAGAGATTTAATTAAAACAAGTATTATATGGTCCACAATACATACACGCACACAACATTAATCATGCACTTACTACCACACATGCATTCAACTCCCACATTATATTCTGTGTGTAAAGTATTCAATATTTCTTACCAATCATACCAACAAAATTTATTTGAACAACAAAATCAGGTCAAAATCTCTAAGGGCATCTAAAGAAGCTGCTTGCAATAACAACAACGGTAAAGATAAATTTCATTAGAACACCTTAAGGAAAATATTGTGTATACAGAGAGAGAGAGAGATAGAGAGAGAGTGGAAGAGGAAGAAAGAGATATATTATTGTAAAGATTGCAAATGTTTAACCAGTTAAAGTTGTCCTGCATAGTGGTAATAACACAAGAATTTTATGAAAACATTTTTAAAGTTGAATTCTAAATACGAAGTAATTTCGAATTTTTATTCTTTAAGACAACCACATGGAGTGTATCATAGGGTGGGTCATTTAAAAGTTTAAATTTAAAAATGCAATAAAACATATTTATTTTGTTGTGAAGTACAATTGTTCCGATTAAAGATGGAATGTTATGTCATTCAAATGGCAACCGCTGCTGGTCTCCAAGTGCATCATTCGATCGGACAAATTGTTGTGCACTTTTCCAGGTTTATGGGGTAGTATCTCGACAATATCATCTCGAACGTTGGCCTTCTAATGCTCGATTGTTTCTGATTTGTCGGCATAACACTTTTATTTAAAGGTGCCACACAGAAAATAGTCCAACGGTGTCAAATCAGAGCTTCTTGGCGGCCAATTGACAGCACCATTTCGGCCAATTAAACAGCCATCAAAAGTTTGACACATTAAATAGATTGTGCCATGAGATGTGTGGCAAGCTGCACCTTTATGTTGAAACCAAACATCGTGCACAACAATACCATGAAGAGAGGGTACAAAAAAATCGGTTATCATAGTGCGATAGGTGTCTCCATTGACCGTAATGGTTTCGCCGTCCTCATAATCAAAGAAATATGTCTTCGCTCAACAAGTTGCACCAAACAGTCACTCATAATGTGTGCATTGGCTTCTGTAAAACCACGTGTGGGTTTTCTGAGCCCCAAATACGACAACTTTGCTTAAGAAAATCTTTAAAAGATGATTTTTTGGCAAAATCGACATCATCATGCTCGTTGACCCCATAAATGCCAACGTTGCTCAATCGATCCATTAGGTTGAGTGGAGATAATATACTGAATTTTGTAACAGAATAGAATTCATAAGTATTCCCGCATTCAAAATAACTTCATCTCCAAGACTAAGAATGCCATACATCGACTTCGGAACATTGTCTTCGTTATTGTCTTCTCCTTTGGCAACTGATGTGAAATATTTTAGGACAGAATTTTTGCAGCCACCATAAAGTTGATGGAATATGCTTGCAAGCATTTACACACACTTATATGCGGTACCATAGATCATTGATAAAAACCGAGTGAGCAATAATCAAAGACAATGACTGACTCTAGAGTAGTTGGCAACTGATCTTAATTTTCATTGAAAAATAATTTTCACTGATGAGACTCATTGAATGGGCTTATAAATGGGTATGTGGATAAACAAATTTGTGACGCAACCAATCCCCATGAGATCCGAGAGCGTGCAATGTGTCCCGAAAAATATATTCCTTTGAGGTGGACATTGGCCATGCCTTGGCATGCTTACCAACTTATTTTGTCTTGAATTGGGAAGTGGATGATCTGGACTCCAACTAAAGGGTCCGCCAAATAACTTTTTTTTTAAAATGCTTTAAAAAAAACTACTGAATATTTTCTCAAATTTCTTTTTTTATTTGAAAGTACAATCGTTCCGGTTAATAATGGAAAATAATTTCATTCAAATGGCTGCATCGGCTGGCCATGCAGTAGCCTACACGATCGGTCCAATTTTTAAGCACATTATGGATTGTGTGCAGCTGTATTTCACTAATGGCTTCGCGAATATTGTCCTTTAAAGCGTCAATTGTCTCTGGCTTGTCGGGGTAACACTTATCTTTGACGGCACCCCACAAATAATAGTGTTAAATCGCAGCTCCGAGGTGGCCAAATGACATCAGCTCTGCGGCTGATAATACGATCTTCAAAAACAGGACGCAAAACATCGAGTGTAGCTTCGGCTGTGTGGCACGTAGCGCCGTCCTGTTGATACCAAATGTTGCCAATATCCTCCTCTTCAATTTTTGTGAACAAAAATTCGTTCAACATGGCCCGGTTACGATCGACATTGACTGTAACGGCCACTCCTTGCTCATTTTCGAAGAAAAATGGCCCAATTATGCCTCTGGACCAAAATCCGCACCAAACAGTGTTGTTTTGGGTGTGTCGGCTTTTCAATGTATGCGTGTGGGTTTTCTGTGCCCCAAATGTGACAATTTTGCTTGTTTACATACCCGCCAAGATCAAAATGAGCTTCATCTGAAAATATGATATCGGCATCTTCTGTAAAAACGCATTGGATGTCTAATTTGTTCGCCAGTGTTATGGAAAATTATACATTTTGGATGTACTGCACCCTGATGTACTGCACCTCTGACGAACATGCGAACGATGTTATATTCTTCAGTTAATGGTATCAATTGGTCTTTCAAAGGAATAAAATATTTCGGTGATTTCTCACACATATTAATTTTTTTTTTTTTTTAAAACAGGAAGCGCTTAATGAAAGACTCAATAATTTTGTTTGAGCCAGAAAAACATAAAAAAATTTAAAAAAATTTTTCCTTGTTTATCTCATTTATAAAACAAAAAGCGAATTAAATTTTTAATTGCAAACACACTAAGAAATAAAAGTAAGTTTCTCACATATTAATCTCCAAAAAGCTCACTTAAAGAAAAAAATAAATATTTTCGTAACCCTTATCAAAAGTTGTGTTTAAACTGTCACCATTGACACCAAATACTGAAATAGGACTTATAATGGGTGCTCTTAATTCGTACCAGCTGTAGCAAATCAAATTTGTTACTTTTGAAAAATCCCTTTTTTTAATTTAATTTACACAGTACAAGTACAATGCTGTTAACAACTAATTTAGAAAAATTTCCAAAACCACAATAAGATGGAAAGAAAACAATTTAGGAAATATGCTGTATACAGTACAGCGGTAAGCCTTTAATTGAAAATAATTACAATGAAATGCAAAAACAGACAGGAAAAAATAATAAAATTATAGCAAAAAAGAAAAAATAAAGTTCAGCTAACTTTTCCTTCAAATAGATTTCTTTTAAATTATTTTTGATTAAATTAAACCCCTTATACTCTCTTCGTTTAGTGTCCCTATTTACATACATACATAATTGATCATTACAACCCTTTAGTCAGGATTACGACCTAATTTCTCACACCACTTATGTTGTGTGTGTTAATTTTTATACATGAGTGGTGGGACCTTCAATTTAAAGTCGACCCAGATTTTTGAGAAACTTTTCATGGCAATTTCATTTACTCTCAGAGTTTTTGCCTCATCTGCTGAGAGAAGTCGCCAAAGAAATATTTTGTCATATTTCGTTTCGTTGGAGATGCCCGAGTTGGGGTTGAACCGAGATCTCTTGTCCCACTAGAACACGGCGCCTTCAGTGTCTCTATTTGCATATGCAAATTGTAACATAAGAACAAAATTTATTATTAGAATTACATTTACATTAAAAAATATATATATGTGTACACGAATGTATTATTTTATATACAATATAATATTTTTTCGTATACGTTTGCATCCCCTTTGAATATTCGATATTTCAGGTAAAGAATTTCCATTATTTTCTTGTCTGTGTGGATGTTTATCCTATTTAACATATTGTTGACGTTCGAACCCATTTATTCAAACAAATTCACAAAAATGGGTTAATAAAATTACATACATATGTTAAGTATGCTTTAACACATACAAATATTTGACAATTTATCTTTAATCTTAAGCTTTTTACATTAAACAGTTCTCTCCGTTTGTATCTATTCCTATATACAGTGGCTCAAAGGTATAGTGGTACACTAAATATGGTATTAATCAAATGCCGATTTTTTTACATCAATGGAATAAAATTTTGATGCAAAAACAAAAAAGAACAGTCAAACAGGGGACAGTCAAATGTAAGACACTGTTTAAATGCTTGGAACCAAGACATTTTGCTTTTATTATTGCTGCTAAACGCCGGGCCATCAGCTGCATGAGGTTGGCACAAAATTCCGAGATTATGTAGTTCCATTCTAGTCTTATGCCTTCCTTCAGCATCTTCACTGTGCTGAAAGTGGATTTATAGCGCTAACGGGAGAGCTTTTCTAAACATACTCAATAACGTTGCGATGTGTGGAGACTTTGCCAGTGTTTGGTGTACTTATGGACAATTATGGATAAGCCACAGCTTCGCAACATGTGAAGTGTGCTTCGTATCGTTGTTTTGTTAGAAAGCAAATGCATCCAATATGATTAACTTATCGGCACTTTACTTCACATTTTGTTATAAAATGTCCAAATATTGGATTCGATTCATTTTACCCTCTATAAAATGAATACTCCTGCTCTGGAAACACCACTTCCGATAATGTTCTTTTGTACCATTTTCATTGACATTCACTGTGTAACATACATACATACAACATACATACATACATAATTGGCCATTACAATCCTTTAGTCAGGATTATGGCCTAGCTTTTCACACCACTGATGTAGTGTGCATTAATTTTATACGTGAGTGTCGGGACCTACAGTTTAACGTCGACTCCGAACGACAGATTTTTGAGAAACTTTTTCATGACAGGTTTATTTATTCTCAGAGTTTTTGCCAGAAATCAGCTGAGAGAAAGTCGCCGAAGAAATATATTTTTTTTCATATTTCGTTTTGATGTCTGACCTGAGATTCGAAACCGAGCTTACGTCTAATGAGCCAACACACTACCTACTAAACTACAGCGACTTCTTTACAATACAGATGCATTTTATTTCTTCCCTGTTAGCTTTATGTAAAATGAGTTCAAAATAAAGATCTCAATTTAAATCTTCACTGATTTTTTCATTTTACATGGAGAAATATTTTTCTTCGTGTATATTTTTTAAAATTGAAATTCATTTATTTTTATTGTCATAGGTTAGCCTAACTCTCATTCTATTGGGTCTAAAAGTGTAAAATGTCATCGAGATTTTATATTTGTTTTATTGATACCTTTAATATATCCGCCATGATGATTTTTCGATGAAAATTAGGAGTCAATTCAGCGAACAAACATTGTCTATGGTGATATGGTCAAACAGACTGAATAAATGACAACTAATTGTCTTGTCTAATTTCTCATTGTGCTCCTTGTCCGGTAGTGCATCGCAATGGCACTATTTTTCAAAAAAGTGTCCAGTTGCTTGCGTACGTTGACGACATTGACATCATAAGGCGTACCAAGCGAGATGTTGCTGCTGCCTTTAGTGCTATTGAATGGTAGTTTACTAAGGTGGGTCCGGCAATAAATAAGGTCAAAACAAAGTCTATGTTATCGACAAGTAGAGACGTGCGGCGTATTGATTCTCAGATTACGGCCGATAGCTATACTTTCGATATAGTCAAGGAATTTATTTATCTTGGCTCCGCCGTTACCACCAAAAATGTTATCAGTCTGGAGATCAAGCGTAGGATCACTCTTGTCAACAGGAGCTACTACGGTCTCAATAGGCAATTGAGTAGCAGAGACCTCTCTCGTAAGACGAAACTAATACTGTACAAGACGCTTATCTTACCCGTGCTTCTTTATGGCGCAGAAGCTTGGACCCTAGTAAACACTGATGCAGCAGTCTTGAAAGTATTCGCGAGAAAAATCCTACGATGATTTCTGCATCCGATCCAACAGTGAGCTGTATGAACTCCTCAACGACATAGACTTTGTACAGCGTGTTAATATCCGGTGACTGCGCTGGCTCGGCCATGTCGTTCGAATGGAGGAGGATGCTCCGCCGATGCGATGATCTGCGGAAGTCGGCGAAGAGGACGACCTTGTATGCGTTGGAAGGACCAAATCGTGGAAGTGCTATCATCGATTAGTGTGACCAACTGGCGTAGGCGCGCAAGAAGCAGAGGCGCTTGGAAGGATGTGTTGCGGCAGGCCGAAATCCGTTAATCGGGTTGTTAATGGCCAATTAAGTAAGTAAGTATTTTTGCTCCTTGTATGGAAGACCCTATAGAATAAATAGTTTCGTATTACGTGTTTATTGTGCCTTCGTAATAATATTCATAAAAAATAATTTATCAGACATTTTAATGCATTAAATTCATCATTATCTGCAATGAAATCATGAACGTAATCAAAAACAAAAAGTTTTCTAAAGAAACAGAAACGAAAAATTACTTGTAATTCTTCAGCCTGTTATATAATTACACCATCAATAGCCCTGTAAGTTTATGTTTTATGCAGTTTAATAGTCATTCCATGAAATGATAACGAAATAATGCTTTAATCTCATTTTGCATCTGCAGCACTTCGAAATGCAGTGTAGGATTTTATGCATATTTACTCGAAATTTGATTAGAAAACCACACTATATTGTGAATAGCTGTATATAGCTGCTAATTAATAATTTCGATAATTTTCAATGGAATTAGTCGGAAAACATTAGTTTGTGGTTGGATTGTGGCATACAAAATACTGGAATTACGAAATATTTTCCTCGTTGTGTAAAATAATGATGAAAATGTCCACACTATTGTATGTAAACGAGCAATATTTTATACATAAAAATTGAGGTTTTCAACACAGTTAAAAGTTTAAATTATTCTACTATATAGGCGAACATTTTTATATTTCGGATTTATTTATAAATAGCTATCTGTAGCAAACAGAAGTTTAGAAGTAGTGTAGTAGGCCCCAGGCCAGACATCAAGACAAAATACAAAAAGTATTTCTTCAGCGACTTCCTCTCAGCAGATTTTTGGCAAAACGCTGTGAGAGTAAATAAAATTGCTATAAAAAGTTTTCCAAAAATCAGTTGTTCGGAGTCTACTTTAAACTGTAGGTCTTGCCACTTATATATACAAATTAATGCACACAACATAAGTGGTGTGAGAAATTAGGACGTTGTGCAATCTACAGTAGCCGTACTTGTCTTAATTGACAAGTACACGTCCTCTAACCTAACCTAGCAAACAGTTCCATGTTCCCCTGAAGTTAATCCTGATAATTGAAGGATGAGAGATTGCTAGCAGGAGTGTATGTACGTGCAATATTGCCAAACTCTACCGGACACGTATAGAGCGAATCGCATCCATTGCACAAGAGTGATTCTTACGGGCCCCTGTGCTCCTGTCCTAATGACTTCTGCCGGAGCTGTGGATCTGATAAGGAGGTTGAGACTGTCTTTCATCTTATGTTAGTGCCCTCTTATCGTCATAAAAAGACGGAGCTTTCTAATGTAAGGACTGATGAAATAGAAAGATTTATTTTGCATCCCGGAATTGTTTTCTCTACTACCAGCCGTAGTCTCGTAGTTAGAGTTTTGGCTTATTAGACGTGAGGCCTCGGCTCAAACCTCTGGTCAGACATCTCCAACTAAATGAAATATGAAAAAATATTTCTTCGGCGACTGCCTTTTAACAGATTTCTGGCAAAAATCCGTAGAGTAAATTAAAATTGCCATGAAAAGTTTTTCCAAAAAATCTGTCGTTAGGAGTTGACTTCAAACTATAGGTCCCGCCGCCGCTCGTGTAAAAAATTAACTCACACAACATAAATAGTGTGAAAAGCTAGGACATAATCCTAACTGAAGGATTGTAATGACCAATTATGTATGTACGTAGAGTATGTCTACTGGACAAGAATGGACAAGAAGACGATTGACTCACTTCTGCTCTGAAATCTCATTGCATCCATCCCACAATAGAGAATCTTGCGCTCCACTATCGAAAGAATGGCATGCCGTAAGACTTTCCATTCTGGTTAATCACTTCTGCAGGAACTGTAGGTATGAGAAGGAAAAAGAGACTGTCTTTCAGTGAAGGTGTCAGTGCTCTATTCTCATCATAAAAAATGGAGGTTTCTGATATCCCTGACCGAACTCTGTAATGGAGTGGGGCAATTGCAAGATTTATTTTGTATCAAAGATGGTTTTTATTACTAGTCGCCGTAGTCCAGTAGGTAGTGTATTGGCTTATTAGACGTGACGCAACGGTTCAAACCTCAGGTCAGAGATCTCCAACTAAACGAATATTTCTTCGGCTACTTCCCTTCAGCAGATGATTTCTTCAAAAAATCTGAGTGTAAATAAAACTAACCTGAAAAGTTTCTCAAAAAACTGTCGCTAGGAGTCGACATTAAACTGTAGGTTCCGCCACAACATGTGTGAGGTATGAGAAACTAGGTTGTAATACTGACTAAAGGGTTTCAATGACCAATTATGTATGTATGTACATATGTATGGTTCTCTCTGGGGAATGTTTGACTCCCAGCTAAAATTTTTTGTGTTATCACAATGATCTTAAATGCTGGTCCCCAAGACATTCCTACATAATTTTTTTTATGACAATTATGGTTTTCATTTTTAACTCGAATGTTTTGCAATTTGCAATGTAAATTTATTTTTTTCCGTTTGTAATAGACTTATAAAATGCAATTTAGTTTCTATTTTCTTTAATGTTTAAAAAGGAAAAGATTAAAATTTGACACAGTTGATGCTACATTTTGAACTTTCCAAAGAAGGAGTAAAAATTGCAGTAAAAATTTCCTGAAATTAGTTTTCATCACCTTGAATACGTACATATACACAGCCGTAAAGAGAACGGAAGATGCATTAAAGTAAGGTTGGTTGATATTTTTACCAACAACAATTATATCCTTTACTTTTCACTTCATTTTAATGTTCTAAAAAGGCTTTATTGTGGCTTTTGCTACTTCGTTACGAACATTTTCTCAATTTTTGCTAAGAAAACATTTGCAAGGCATTTGCATATGAATGCTAAACATTTCGTACTATTGTTAAAGGACTTAACAGCCAAAACATGTGTGTATTGTGATTGATATTGAAATTTTATGTGAAGATGGAATTTTCAGTATTAATTAAAGCAATAATCTTGAAGTGTTTGGTAAGAAATTTTATTTAAAAAAAAAATATTGGCAGTTATTGCTTTTAAGATATAAAGGCTATTTTTTGTTTGATTACCCTATCAATTATGGGGTTAGAAAAATTTGATTAGAAATTGTATTATTGCCAATATTGGCAAGTGACTTTTTAAACTCTTCATGAAAAGTATGAGATTTTCTACTAAAAAATATTCAAAAAGTTCAGAAAGGCATCAATCCTGATTAATACATTGACGTTTATATGAAGTTTATTGGAAATAGTCATATCGTTAGCATTCTTCTGTCAAACACGATTGGGTTCAGTTTTCGCGATATTAAAACATCATAGAACCTTATACGGTGTTCAGATATGCACATTTATTGCGTAAATCGCAATAAATGCCATTATTGAGCTCAATATTTCATATAAAGTTTCAATTAATTATTGCTCAATAAATCGCAAATTGTTATAATATTGAGTAAAACTTAAAATGCAACGCTGTCATAAGTGTGTGCAGTGAGCATTTTACAATTAACCGAAAACTTTCTGTTGATATTTGACAAATCAAATGTCAACAACGACAAACAAAAAAAAAAAAAAACAAAATGAAAACAATGTGCTGTTTTGTTTATCAGCTGTCAAATGAATATTCAATAAGCACCTGAACTGCGTATATTATTATGCCTGAACACTTAAAAAAATTGTACTCAATTAACCGAATATTGACTCAATAAAAGTGCATATCTGAACATAGTATTACTATGAGAATTTTCGTATGTTCATTTGCAACTACTCCAAGCTAATTATTATTCATATAGTACGTCATATATGTGCGGCCAACATTTAAAAGGTGACTTCTGTTTTTCAAATATCTCTTAAAATACTTTAAACTATCAGGTTTCTTTTGAAGATTTATTTATCTTTCATGTACTTTTAGGAAATATTTTCGATATTGAATCAAATCTTGTGATTGGAGTTGAATTTCGATAACTCGAGGACAACTTGCGAACTCCAGTTGTATTTTTATGTTTCGGTATTCTGGTACAAATCAAATATGTGTACTTTATCCCAAGCAATTTGGCTCTTTGATTTTAAAATTTCAACTAAGAACTACTGGTCTTAAGATCCAGGAGTTCCCAATTTGACCCTGGAAGCTTATATTGATGACTTAAAGATGGTAAGCTGTGCTGTATGTATTAATACATAATTGGCCATTACAACCCTACAGTCAGGATGTCGCCCTAGCTTCTCACACGTATATACACATGTATTAAGCATTCTGATATTAAATTTTCTTAAATGCTGTCTAGCTACTGTTGTATTTTCTAGGCGGAGGCCGTGGTCATTTTAAATGTGGCACAATGCTTTTTGGGTGGCAGGATTTTCCCTGAAAATCTCTTCACTTACTCGAACAGCCAGGTTATGAATAAGTCCTTTACGAACGAATTTTCAAAATACTTTGTATGATGTGTATAAATGCCGAGTATTTCTCAGCGAAATTTCAGATCATTCAAAAATAACTCTCATAAGGGTTCTGGAACACAGGGCCAGTAGGCAGCTCCCAATCCCAGACATGTTACAGGATATACATAGGTGCTCCGCTTGCCTCAGTTAATTGTCCTCTCGTTTTGTGGGGACACTCTAACCCATTGGCAGCAATAGCCTGTCGGCCTGTTGATAGACCTAGGATTCCGTTAAATGAATTCTGCACCAACTGTGTGTCTGAGAAAAAAGTGCACTGTCTATCACCTTATGTCAATGCCATGCTCCTGCCATAAAAAGGCAGAGATTTTTGATCTCTCATTTGATCTCATGGCGTTAAATAATTTCTTCAGAAGCTGAGGGGATGAGAAGGAAGAAGAGTCTGTCTTTCACATCATGTGTCAGTGCCCTGCTCTTGCCACAAAAAGGCAGAGACTTGAATTCTTGTTTTCTAATATGTTTGCATAAGTTTTATAACATTAAGATTGGTGCAATAGCAAGATTTATTTTAAATTCGGGTTGGTTTCCTGTAGCGAATGTTTGCCCTCCGAGTTGAATATTGATTGTAGTATCACAATTGACCTAAATGCTGACCTATATGAGATCTCTTCCTTAAAGAAGAGTTTGCCACCTTATCTAAACCATCGTTAAAAGGTAACATTTCCCAAGTAAGGCAAAGAAAGTTTTTTCTGTTTGAGAAGGTTGTGTACGATTTTCGTCTAAGGATAGTAAAGCAATATTTTACAGTGTATGGTTTTTAGAACACATTTTTCTTTAACTCAGTGTGGTCATGCGCATTTGAAGAGTTTCTCTTTCGATAGTTACTTTATCATTCGTTACTTTCGTTACAAGTTGTTTAAAATTGGCGGTTCGAAGGTCATGTAAAATGAATTGAATGCTGAGCGTAACAAATTGTAACAAATAATTTTGCATACCTTTTATACAAACATGCTGGTTGACTACACTTATGTATGTTTATTGTGTTACAGGGTGCGGGTATTTAATTTATCAAAATCGATTCCAATATTTCAATTACAAATCCTTAGGAAAACCAAAGTAGTCCTATACTATCGGAATTGAAGAACATAGAACTTTAGAGTTGCAATGGTAATCATTATACAAAACAGGATTTGTTATTGACATTTTATTGTTATTTTTATATCACTATTTATGGTAAGTTTTGCAAGAAACAGAATTTAAGAGAACATTAAAAGGAAACACTACCCTTTTTAATTTTAAAGTATGTTTGTCGTCGTTTTTTTGAAGTCGCCGTAGCCTAGTAGGTGGTGTATTCGCTTATTAGACGTAAAGCCCAGGTTCAAACCCCAGGTCACACATCGAAAACGAAAATATGAAAAAAATATATCTTCGGCGGCTTCCTCTCAGCAGATTTCTGGCAAAAACTCTGGGAGTAAATCAAATTGCCATGAAGAGGTATCTCAAAAATCTGTCGTTCGGAGTCGACGTTAAACTGTAGGTCCCGCAACTCACGTATAAAATTAACACATACAACATGAGTGGTGTGAGAAGCTAGGCCGTAAACCTGACTGAAGGGTTGTAATGGCAATTACGATGCTATCTAACACACCCTTTGTTTCATTTCAATTTAAAGATAGAAAGCACTTAAAGAACGACCCTATACTTGAAGTTAGTTTATTTACAAACCAAAGCTGTCAGTTTTATTTGAGGCAACAACAACAATAATAAAATTGTGCTTGCTGTTGCAACATGATGGTAGCACGTGCTATAAAAGATATGAAAATGTAAACAGAAACAAAAGAAAAAAAATGTCTTCAAGCAGTGTGTATATGAAGATAAAATGGCTGCAAGTGGTTTCAAACATAACACAACATGTTTCGAAGTATGCTTGTAAGAAATGGAGGTGAGTGATACAGAAAAAAAGAGAAAAACTAAACTAAAAATTCTCTTATACTGGCGCAATAGACCAACAAATCTCTTTCAATACGATAAGAGACAATTGTTGACTGGTATGCAGATACATATTTAATATTAAATATTTGATATACATATATATTTATAATTTCTTTGCTTTTATTACAGAAGATAAAGATTCTTTTTAAAATTTAGTGGCCGCTGTAGTAGCAATATGTAGATAAAAAAGTAAAAACTTAAAATGTGCGAATATTTGAACGTTTGCGTTCGTCGAGAGCAAATAAAGCGGCTTTAAAAATGTCTTCATTTCTTTTTTTTATTACTATTATTAATAAAACAAAGTTTGAAAAATTTAAATAATAGCAACAGCACAGGCTGCCCATAAAAGAAAATCGCGTAAATTTTTTGATTTAATATCGTGTACTTAAAATTTGTAAAAATTTTAATTTTAATTTTTTTTTAAATTTTAAGAAAAATTCCTCATTACATGCTATATGTAGCTACCTACTTACCTTCTATATTTGTGTACTATTACTTCCAAAAATAATATAGCGTGGGTGATTAAAAAGTTTAAATTTAAGAATGTAATAAAACAAAAACGGTTTTAAACTTTGCTAAATTTATTTATATATTGCATCAACGCATTAGTTATCATAGTAACCATCAATACTAAGGCGTATGAGTTACATGTAATACGCTGCTATATTCAAAAAATATTGCTCATACGTATCAGTGCTTATGAATGCTTTTGCTTTAAGATCCGTAAAGTATGCAACATTAAATTAAAAAGAGGCAGAGCATTAAACAACATAAAAGGTGGGCTATTTAAAGGTTTAAATTTAAAAATGCAATCAAACAAAAACGTTTTAAAATTTTTCCAAATTTATCTTTTTGCTGTGAAGTACAATTGTTCCAATTGTTCCAATTTTATTCATATGGCTGCCGCGGTTGGCCTCACAATACCTCATTCGATTGGACCAATTATCGTGCATTTTTTCGAGTATATGGGGTCGTATCTCGGTGATGGCATCACGAATGTTGTTCTTCAATTGCTCAATTGTCTCTGGTTTGTCGGCATAACACTTTTATTTAACGGCGCTCCACAGAAAATAGGTCAACGATGTCAAATCACATCATAATTTCTGCTAATTAAACGACCATTAATCGTTTGACGCAATAAATCGATTGTGGCATGCGATATGTGGCAAATTGCACGATCCTTTTGAAACCAAATATCGTGCACATCAAAAAAAAAAAGCGGGTACAAAAAATTGGTTATAATGATGCGATAGGTGTCGCCATTGACCGTAGAGATTGCGACGTCTTCATTTTCAAAGAAATATGGGCCAATGATGCCTCCGCTCCACAAGCCGAAACAAACAGTCCCTCGTAATGGGTGCATTGGCCTCTGTAAGACCATGTGTGGGTTTTCTGAGTCCCAAATACGTCAATTTTACTTATTATTTTTATCAAAATAGACATCATCGTGCAGTTTCTCGTTGGCCAATCCAGCGAAGCGAAACTGAAGCGTATGGTCATGCGGCTTTAACTCTTGAACCGATTGAACTTTATAAGTCACCATGTTCAGATCTATTCACAAAATTCGACGTATTCGAAATAACCAATAGTCCAAATTTAAACCGACGGATGGTCCACACGATACTTCTTATGACTGACTTAAATCGTTATGACTACGAAGTTATGACGTTTGTATGACTAATAATTTAATAATAGCTGAACACAGTATTCAATTTTCTTTATTTATTATGAATTGAAATCATATCAGACGCACAAAACTTCAAATTTCAAACGAATGTGGTAGTCGCCGTAGTCTAGTAGGTAGTGTGTCAGGTTATTAGACGTGAAGTCATGGTTTAAATCCCACGTCAGACAGTAAAATGAAAATATTAAAAAAATATTTCTTCGGTGACAGCAGATTTCTTTCAAAAACTCTGAGAGTAAATAAAATGCCATGAAGAATTTTCTCTAAAATCTGTCGTTCGGAGTCGACTTTAAATTCTAGGTCCTGCCTGTATAAAATTAACACACACAACATAAGTGGTGTGAGAAGCTGGGACGTAATCCAGACTGAAGTGTTGTAATGAATTATGAATGTATGTATGTATGTGGTTAATGGAAATGGCTACAAGGACTGGCGATTGAATGGTTGTTTAGATGAATTCAATTAAAGCCTGAGATGGATATTTGTAATTGTATTTAATTGGTTAATACAACTTTATTGTTTTAGTAGTAAATACAATATAAAGGCAATCACTTAAAAATACTTGAGTCATGTCATGTCTTCAATTTGTTTTTACAAAATGGTTGCCTTCTTCTTTGGCATTTAATTCTTATACAAGAGCTTCCTGTTCCTCTCAGTAGTTTTTTGATAAAAACTCAGAGCGTAAATAAAATTCCCATGAAAATTACTCAAATATGTGGTAGGGAAACGTCGTTAAATTGCCTCATGAATACAATATATAGGTGGTGTGAGAAGCTAGGTTATAAACACGACCAAACGAATACATACAAAATTTGTCATTACAACCCTACAGTCAGGGTTACGACATAGCTTCTAACATCACTTATGTTGTGTGTCAATTTTATACGAGAGTGGCGGGACCTACAGTATAAATTTGGCTCCGAGTAAAGTAATACAATGGCCAATTAGCCAACTTAATGCTCAGTTGGTTAATCTGGTCGTCATGGCATGAAGAAACGTATTAAAAAATTCAACTCCCACCCTAATTCGCGTGGCATCTAAAATAATAGAGGACATACTCGACTTAAAAAACGGACACTTTAGCTATACATACATACATACATACATAATTGGTCATTACAACTCTTCAGTCAGAATCACAACCTAGCTTCTCACATCACTTATGTTTTGTGTGTTAATTTTATACTTGAGTCGTGGAACCTATAATTTAAACCAGATCTTTAATAAACTTTTCATGGCAATTTTATTTACTGCCAGGGGTTTTGTCAGAAATTTGCTGAGAGGATGTCGCCGAAGAAATATTTTTTTGTACTTCGTTTTGTTGGAGATGTGTCTGACCTGGGTTTTGAACTGTGAGCTCACGTATAGTAAGCCAACACACTATCTACTAGATGACGGCGACTTCATCAATGCATCAACGTTCGTCTTTCGTAATTTGTAAAGCTCTTCTTCTACTAAACTGGTATTCAACGACCTGATTCTCTGCGTAGTCAATGCTACAATAGGATTCTTGACTATGCCTATAAAGTCTGCTGCGATTCGATTTCCTTCAGCAATTTCTTCGCAGTGATAGCAAAGTGGCGCAATTCTGTTTACCACATCCAATTGTAGAGGATGATCAATCCGGCATTCCATCGAATACGAAGCTAGTGCTGTCAATGAGACAAGTAGAATTCTATCAGCTTGAATGACACGTGGCTAATTATTCTCAGATGTAGGATTTCGATACAATAATTCCCCGCTTATAAGCACTATCCTGCAAAGATTTTGAAAGTGATTATACCCGCGGAATATTGTATTTTGTAAAAGTTGTAAACGCCTTAAGCTATCTATATGACTTTAACACAATTGAAAATTAAGTATGAGCAAAAGCCTATCTAAATAGATAAATTCTTTCAATGAACTCGTAAAATGTACGTGTTTATTACTGAAAATATAAAAGTCACCACGTAATGCCGTAAGTATACAAAAAATCCTCACATAAAGCCTTAATTATGGCTTGAAAAGGCAAAAGCCTTTAAGATTAGGTAAAAGAGTTATTATTTTCTTGGTTTTTACACAAAATATTTTATAAGCACTGAAAGGTTGCCCATTAATCAATTAATCATTGAGTTACACATTTATTCTGCAATGAATTAAAGTGGTGTACCACCATAACCACAATAAAGGTTACCATTGTAGTTATTTTATCATAAGAATTTCTATTCATTGTGCTTTTGTTCTTTCATTTTTCTATAATAAATTTATATATTTGACTGTATACATACATACATAAATAATAATTTGTTTTCCTCTTTATTATTCCCTTGAGTTTCAAGATAAAAATCTCCAGGTTTAATTTGTTATGCTAACAATCAGGTTTCGTTTGCTACTCCTGCAAGTGTATTTAAATAAACAGAGTGGTAGAGACCATTAAATGGCCTCAAATCATGCCAATTAGAAATTATTTTTGATTGGATTTCTGTTTCCCGAATTTAGCAACCAATTTATTTTTGTATTTGGAAAGAATTCTTTTCACAAGAATGTAAATGAAGCGATTCTAAGAATAAACGAATTCCTTTCTACTTTAAAATAACACTCTTTCCTGGTTTTCATATTATTAAGTTAGGTTTTCAATTTGAAATTATGTAGCAAATGTTGTGGCAAAGGACCCTTCTTATTCGAAAGCTTAACTTCCATTCAATTTATTGTACTTTTCCCCCCATTGTTTAACATTTTTAAATTTAAATTCAAAAATAATTTTTTTTTGCCTTTACTTTTCTGTTTAATGTTTTCTTTTTTATAGCCCTACCCCTTGTTTTTGTTCTTTTAGCTGTAATTTATAATCACATTAAAGTGCATTTTATGCGATTTTATGTTGTGCATATATTTTTTTATGCGAAATGCTTCCAAACTTATGTGCACAAATATTTACATTTTCTTTCTTTTCTTATTTTCTTTGCTCCTATGCGAATGCATTAAGAACCATTACTACCTCCATTGGGGAGGCTCTTATGGCAAGGAAGTGAAAAGAATTACACAAGGTGGTGTTCTGGCACCAATGCAGTAGAATATCGTTGTAAAGGGACTGTTGATAGAGCTGTAGTGATGTGGGTTTAAGGTCTAAGAGTACGCTATCATGCTATCAGGTTCTGATATGCACATTTTCTCTTTTAGATGCAGCAAGTTCCTAAAATTTACTACTTAGTAGTGCTCATCATGTGGTTTCCTGCAAAATGACAGTAGGCAAGATCCGGTGCTTTAGATCAACCATTATATACTGGTTCTAACTAAGTCGCTTATTAGACGTAAAGCCCGGGTTCGTATCCCAGGTCAGATCTTAAAACGAAATATGAAAGACAAATATTTCTTCGGCGACTTCCACCCAGCAGATTTCTGGCAAAAACTCTGAGAGTTTCTCGTTCGGAGTCGACTTTAAACTGTAGGTCCCGCCACTCATGTATACAATTAACGCACACAACATAATTGGTGGGAGAAACTAGGCCGTAATCCTGGGTTGTAATGGCCAATTATGTATGTATAAACGTCTAACGAGCCACGGGGGAAACAATATCGCTTTATAGCATACATGTTTGGTACGGCGGGCAAACACCAATGCCACTGGTGACTGATAAACAAAGTTTGCTGGTAGTCTTGCTAATCACCAGTGCATTCCACCGAAAGCATAATGAAAATGATCGTAGTGCATACTAACATACATATTTGGTCATTTTAATCAGGATTACTACCAAGCTTCTCACACCATTTATGTTGTGAATGTAAATTTTAAACGTAAGTGGCAGGACGTACAGTTTTAAAGTCAACTCCGAACGACAGATTTTTGAGAAACTTTTTCATGGTAATTGTATTTACTCTCAGAGTTTTTGCCCGAAATCTGCTGAGAAAAAGTCGCCGAAGAAATATATTTTCATATTTCGTATAGTTGGGGATGTCTAAGAAGAGGTTTGAACAGTAGCCTTACGTCTATTAAGCCAACATACTACCTACTAGAGTACAGGGACTACAAAGCACTTTTTGCTATACTCAATTGGTTTCCCTGTGACCTTCCATTAAAGCAATGAGTTGAGATGGTGGCCCTAATGGTCGTATTTTCATCCGCCGTTCTTGTCCATTTAAATTTTAGAAGTAACTCTCTCTGGGTCCTGGGACGCAGGGATATCATTTGAAAATTATTGCTCATGATACGGTCAGGGTTTGGAGTCTCCTGCGAAGTGTTACACGTCATAGGTATTTCGATTGTCTCAGTTAAGTTGAATATAACGTACGTATTTTGCAAAGAGGCTAAAACTCATACGTGCAATATTGATAAACTCCGCTGAACACGTGTGTTTTATCCCCAAACCACATGGCCATCCATTCAGAATAATAATTCTCACGGGCCATTGTCCTTTTGGTAGGCATGCCAAAGATTTGATTTGATTTCGTCAAATGATTTCTGCGGGAAAGTCGCCGTAGTTTAGTTGGAAGTTGGCTTCTTAGACCTGAGGCCTCGGTTCAAATCCTAGGTAAGACATCAAAATGAAAATATGAAAAAATATTTCTTCGGCGACTTCCTCTAGCAGATTAGCCATTACAACCCTTTAGTCAAGATTATGACCTAGTTTCTCACACCACTTATGTTGTGTAAGTTAATTTCATTCATAAGTAGAGGGACCTACAGTTTAAAGTCGACTCCGAACGACCGATTTTTGAGAAACTTATCATGGCAATTTTATTTACTCTCAGAGTTTTTGCCAGTTTTTGTTATATTTCGTCTAGTTGGAAATGCCTGACCTGGGGTTTGAACCGAGGCCTCTCGTCTAATAAGCCAACACACTACCTACTAGACCACGACTTCATACATGTTGCGTATGTTAATTTTATTAATGAGAGGCGTTCATATGTATGTTGTATGTGCGTGTTGCATTTGAGAACCCCAATGTTGAAATAAAATCGTGCGTGTGAGAAGCAAAGAAACGACTTGCTAGCTTTCTAGTGAATTTTCTTATTGGTGAGATATTCAAACAATATGTAGTAATCAGGCTTAATAACTTTCTATACTTGTGTAATATCGTTTAATAGAACATTTTACTGTTTTAATGAGAATGTTAGAAAATGACTTGCCAATATTGGCAATGTTACAATTTCTAATCAAATGTTCTTCAACTTCTTAGTGCTTTCCATTCAGAAAAGCAACATCTGCAAATATTTTCAATATAAAATAAGAAAATATTTTTTAAAGACTGTAATATTTTATTATTTTAATTACACCATAAAATACTCCTCCTATTCACTGTTTAAAAGTCTATTATTTACTTTGTCTGTTAAGTCATTTAACAAAATGCTTAGCTTTTCCATGTACATTCTCTGAAAATGTTTTCTTAGCAAAAAATTTAAGAAAATGTTCTTGAGGTGATAGCAGAAGCCACAACAAAGCCTTTTTAAAGCATTAAAATGAAGTGAAAAGTAGAGAATATGGATGTTGCAGGTAACAATGTCAACTTCAACTTAATACCTTACTCACACATATACATATACATACATATTTACTATTACAATATGTATGTACGAGTATATAAGGTAATGGAAAATAATTTTCAAATTCTTGCAACAATTTGGCACTTTCTTTGTTCAAAGTTCAAATTGTTTCTTCTCATGTACAATATAAACTGTAGAACATTAAAAACTTTTTGTTTTCCAACAACATATACTAAATAAAATTAGAATCTAAATTGAATTTTATTGATTTTCCAGAAAAAGTAGGAATTTGCAATCATTCTATTCAAAATTGAAAAAATGTCTAAAGTCGTTCTAGTTAATAAAGTGATATGAGAGGCTTCTTATATATTAAACAACGATACAGGTCCTGTATCACAAACAATCGCTACCACTAATATATTTGTATTTGCACGAAACCAGGGTCAGCTCTTCTACAAAAATTATTCAAAGTTATTTTTGAGGTTATGTTAGCCAAAAATTTAGTCTGAATATATAATTGGTCATTGCAATCTTTCAGTCAGGATTGCGACCTAGTTTTTCACATCACTTATGTTCTGCGTGTTGAAGTCGCCGTAGTCTAGTAGGTAGTGCTTTGGCTTATTAGACGTAAGGCCACGGTTCAAACCCCCAGGGCAGACATCAAAATGAAATATGGAAAAATATTTCTTCGGCGACTTCCTCTCAGCAGATTTCTGGTAAAAACTCTGACAGTAAAAAATCTGTCATTCGGAGTCGACTATAAACTGTAGGTCCCGCCACTCATGTATAAAATTATCACACACAACATAAGTGGTGTGAGGAACTAGGTCGTAATCCTGACTGAACGATTGTAATGACCAATTATGTATGTATGTATGATTAGCGTTCCATTGGTTGGCATTTTGTATTTTGTTTTGATGTCTGGCCTGGGGTTTGAACCTGTACTTTACGTCTAATAAGCCAACACACTACCTACTAGACTACGGCTAATTATATTGTCTGGAATTTATCAGGTCGTTACATACAAACAATTCTTCAGTCAGGATTACAACCTAGTTTCTCACATCACTTATATTGTGTGAGTTTCGAAAGACAGATTTATTGAGAAACTTTTTCATGGCAATTTTATTTACTCTCAGAGCTCTTGCCAGGAAACCTTTGAGAAGAAGTCGCCAAAGATATATTTTTTCATATTTTGTTTGTTGATGTTTGACCAGGGGTTTGAACCGTGGCCTCACGTCTAATAAGACTTAGGCTCTAAATATGTTAAACGGAATACATTGCAATTGAGGTTAATTTTCATTATCTTAAACTGTTTTGAGGATTTGATTTATAGGTATATAAACAACCTTAAGTCACTGAAAATGTTAATTAAAACAAGCGTCAAAGTATACTTATTTAGAACCAGAGCTGAAGTGCCATCCGACCCAGAATACTTACTAATATTAAGATCCATAAGAATCATTTTAACTAAATGAGCTCAGAAGAATATGTCGGGTATGTATTGCTATTGGTATTTATTAAATTTACTTCGGCCAATACAAGCAAGTTACAGTTGGGTGTGCCTTACAACGCCTCTTGTTTACATTTCTTCTTATAAACAACTTGTCCGGGTAGAATAAGCAAAAGTACATCATGTTTATTTTTAAGTCTTTCAGGAAACTACAGCTACAAGTGCACAAATCAAAATATTTACATTTTCAGAGAAATAATGTTGATGGATATTGTGATGGTTGATGTGATGGCTACGCATACACACAGTTTTTGGGGGAAAAAATTTTTAACAATTATATTAAGATTTTGTTTATATTTTACATGTGAGATGGATGTACAACACACGACTTCTGTGTGTATGAATGTCTATGCAATTTGGAATTAACATATTGACAACAGACGTCAAGACAAGTATAGGCTGCCCAGTCTATTATTGTATTTCAGAACTTTATATTCATGCTTTTAATAGAGGAACCAATCTGTTTGACGAAGTTGGACTGTTTAACTGTTTAACGGTACAGTACTGTGGCATATGTGAATAACTTGCATAACTCATAGATTTTAATCTTCATTTTCTTAATAAAATAAAATGATTGTATTTTTAAATTATTTTAGAAATAAATAAAATTTTCTTTAATAATGAAGACAAAGTTATAACGACAAGTCGTTCTATGGATCCGCAGTTGTAACTTTATCTTCAGACACAATTTACTGCAACCTTTGACTTGCAGGCAAACACAGACGATAATAAATAATACTTGAAATACAACTGAAATATAATCCACGAGATTCTTTCAACACAAAAGTGGACAAAAAAACCCCTTTTATGTACATAAAAGAAAAAAGACGTTGCTTAAAAGGAATTTTTCAATAAATTGCAGCATTAAACACTTAACAGATAAACGGACACACAAACAATTTAGAGCATTCAAGTGGAAAACTGAGCAGAAGAAAAATAAATTTGTATTTCAATAACAACGTGATTGTTCAAAGGCTTGGAAAGAAAACAAGAGGATAGTAATTGAAAATAAATTATTACATTTAACTATTACTATTTATATATAACTATAGATATAACTATAGATATAGATATATATAACTATTTAGACAAACTCATAGAATTAATCCACAGAAGCAAAAAATTAGGAATAAAAAGTGATGATGATAATAGATGCTCCAACAGAGACTTTCGTATTAAGATAGTTGATAATGGCCTTCTTTTTGAGGCACTATCTGTATAATAAGTTGTCAATTATACAGTCTATTTTACCAAATAGTCAGGGATAGACATAGCATTCAACAACACATGTAAATAATGAAATTGTGTTTATCAAAATTAGTGTTCCGTTTGGACAATGTACAGAGAGCTTGGCCTATTTTACATACGTACATAATTGGCCATTACAACCCTTCAGTCAGGATTACGACCACTCGTGTTGTGTGTGTTAATTTTATACCTACAGTTTGAAGTAGACTCAGAACTACAGATTTTTGAGAAACTTTTCATGGCAATTTTATTTGTTCTCAGAGTTTTTGCCAGAAATCTGCTGAGAGGAAGTTCACGAAGAAATATTTTTTCATATTTCGTATTGATGTCTGACCTGTGGTTTGAACCGTGGCCTCACGTCTAATATGACAACACACTACCTACTAGACTACGGCCTATTTTACGATAGTCATAATCGTCTTACCGAGAGGACGAGGCTAATTTCAGGATGTCGGGGTACCTGAAGAAACAAAATTGTGAACCTTAGGACGATGCCAATCAATACGAGATCCAAGAGCGTCCAATGCATGCAGAAAAAGTCTCTATTTGACATGGGTTGTGGGCTGGCAGTACATATTTATTAAAAGAACGACGTTGGTAGAATTATCACTGTCAACGGTCGATGATTATCAACTTCTTCTGACATGAATTTGATAATCGAGACACTGACGATATGTAGTTTCTGCAAGCCACATTGGATATTCTGCATGAGCAGTAATCTGATGTGGTGCTCACCGAGATTGTGCAATTTGATCCCGTTAGACTGTTTCTTGTGCGGTTTTCTTGTTCCTAGAAAATAGAACACGTCGGATGGGCGCACATTTAAAAAGATGTTATATTCCACACATAATGGCCTCAATAGATCTTTCAAATAAACAAAAAATTTCAATGATATTCCATACACACTTTGTTTAATTTAAATTTAGGGATAGGAAGCGCTTTATGAAAGATCCGGTAGAAAAAAATATATCAATTTTGTTTACCATGACATAAAAGGCGTAAGATTAGACAAGATGGTATACAGAACTAGTCTGTGCTATGATATCAGATTGGCAGCTATTCAATCATCGAGATCCATACTGCATACAGCAATTGCGATATATTCCGATGTATTCAAGTTTATGGAAGATTTGAAATGTATAGATTCGAACAACCTAATGTCTAGTCTGTAGTCTAGTAGGTAGGGTGTTGGCTTATTGGACGTGAGGTCACTGGTCAAATCTCAGGTCAGACATCTCCAACAAAACGAAATATGAAGAAATATATCTTCGGCGACTTTCTCTCAGCAGATTTCTGGCAAAAAACCTAAGAGTAAAATGAAATTGCCATGAAAAGTTTCTTAAAGATCTGTCGTTCGGAGTCGACTTTAAAATGTAGGTCTCGCTACTCATGTATAAAATTAACTCACACAACATAACTGGTGTGAGAAGCTAGGTCGTAATCCTGACAGAAGATTTTTAATTCGTCATATGTACGAGTATGTATGTAGTAGCTAAATAAGAGACGATTACTTCTGTACGGGTGTGATCATTATTTGGGGCCAAATGACATTTAATCTAACCTAACTTTAATGCCTTTGCCATACTAGGCATGCTGTGGGAATTTTATTGCAATTATACCAAACGGTACACAATTTTTATTTTGTGTTCCTTATAAATTCTATTTTAACTACTTTTATGGGTCTGGTTGATTTGAATATTTATTGTTTTCAGTTTTTATTTCCCCTTTTGTGTATGTACATTATTTTTGCATATTTATTTTGTTAATGATGACTAGTTTGCAGGGAGTAAATGCTAAATGTGGCTCTTTTGTGTTTTTTTGTCCTTTAGCCAGGTTTACCACAACCGCTGTCGCCATTTACAATGCAGTGGTTATTGCTTACGGTGTTCTACTGTCATATTTCCGGTTGTTGAATCTGTTTTATTTTTTTTTGTTTTTATTTAAATAAGACAAGTATTTTACATATTTTTATATATTATTTTTTAAACATTTAATTATAATTATATCACTAAATACAATGGTTAGTAATGCAGTGTGGCAAAGAATTTTTCGTGCATTTATTACAAAGAAAATTTATTTGAGATATGAAATGTTTTTAAAAATGCTGGCACTCGTTCACTGTCATTTTTAGAAAATTCAGAAAAGTTCACATGCCTTTTTTCTTTTGTAAGTTTTTCTCTTTTATTTTCACGTTCTTTTCAACAGTGACTGAATTTTTCTAACTTTTACTTTCAATGTTTGTGGCTGTGAAAAATGAAATTATTTTGCAGAGATGTACATACTATAAAGCAATATAAAAATTGTGAAAAAACTAAAATCAAACAAAACAAAAAATTATAATTAATGTTAAAATGTAAGGACTCTAGAGTATCATGTATACAATAGAATATTTAGTAGAATGAAAAAAAAACAAAAAAAAGGAAATAGTTTTTAATGAACGCCATCTAAACTCCTGTTGAAGATAAAATGTTTGTAAATAGTTTCTATAAAAAAATTTGTAATTCATTGCATTTTTTTTTGAACAATTTGCATTGCAATTGTTTTGATTTATTTTATGTTTACTTAGGTCATTTTATCGCACATTATAAACAATATTATTTATGGTCGTGTAAATAAGAAATATTTCAAAAAAATATATTTTTATAGTTGAGGTCACACCTTTATTTAGTTAAATAAATTTTTATTAATTACACTATGCGACAAAATAAAAAAATGAATTACCCCTAGTTAATGCCATTGTGTAAGTTGTGACTATTGTTGAGTAGAACTTAAAAATATTGTTTTTATATTTCTTGAACCCTCCAAACTTGTTTTATTTGACAAAAACGGTTTTTTTGATCTTTTCACAAAAAATTATTGATTACCCAAATATGTTTGAACCTATTTTAATAATCCAAATTTTTTAGAAAGGGGAGAGATTAGAATTTAAAACGATATACAAAAACATTTTGTTCAAACTTATATGTTAGGAGTTTTGATGGGGTAAACTTCGAAATTATTATATTTTTCTCATTTTTTCATGTTTGGTCATTCTTAGTTGCAAAGTTTAGCTAAAAAATATGTAATAAGTGGCCATATTCTAAACGTGCATTATATTGTGAGGAGATTGACACTTCGTTTGATAAAATTGGACACGAATTACCGTAGTTATTATTTAAAGAATATAACAGCTTATGACCAGAATGGCCAATGGTGTATTTTCACTGTTGCACCGTGTTATTTATATGGACACAGAATATTATAATATTTAGTATATTTTTGCATTTCCTAAAATTACTGGGTTGGTCGGATAGTAATTTCGAATTTTTTTTTTTTTTTGGAAATGAAAGACAGTTTTCGTATAATATCTATCAAGTGGTCATAAACTGTTGAATTTGATAAATTTAACCTCAATCCGATCTCAAGTGTTGTTATTCGCCGGTTCGCATCAAATAATGCTTTTTTTTACGTATTCATCAGCTTCACCCGCCATCCCGAATGTGGTGCATCTTCGATATCAAAATTGCCGGTTTTAAACTTAGCGAACCAGTTCTGGCACTGGCGTACTGTCAACACACCTTCTCCATACACATCGGTCAATTTCTTTCTGGCTTGAACACCATTTTTGCCCGTTCTGCAGTAAACAGCAAGATATGTCGAAAATGCTGCTTATCGCTCTCCATATTTAAAAGGACACAAACCAAAAACTACTGCGTAGAATTAATTGGAATTTTTCACACACAAGCCTTACTATATGAGCTCTCAAAGCATATAAAAATTATACGGCTTAAGTGTGAAGTTGGGTGCAAAAAAATACAATTAAATCCTCTGTCCTCTGTCTGTCGAAATTACTTTCCGAACAACTACATATTTTCCACACTTGTCTTATTAAAATAAATGTATCGATTATGGTGATGGTCTATCTGTACCAAGAGTTAGGAGTTTATTTTAGATTTGCAGCTAAGTATTGAGCAGGCTACTTGGATAATTTTAAAATGATCAATAAAAAAAAATCTATTCCAGTTTATAATTTTAAGTTACCCAAGACCTCAATAATAATTGAAGTATCAGTATAACATCAGAAGATACCATTTAATTAAATACGTTCTTGGTGTTTTGAGTCTCAGCTGCAAAACTCCATACTTTCCTGAGTATCAACATGTATTAAATGAATATGACAAGACAACAACAAATGTTATCAGAACTTAAATTAACTTGAAATTCATACCACTCCCTTTCCTCGAAGTTTTCTTATTGTATGGGTTTATTGTGTGCAAGTTTGTGTTTTAGTTGTCCTTGTTTTCTATTTGTTTTTCAAATTGCAACACTTCCGTTTTGTGATATTTTTTTGTTTAGTTTTTCCTTTCTTGTTTTCTTTCCAAGTCTTTTAACAAACGACACCAATGTTGTAACAGAAATTTGTCATTCGTCTTCCAATCCTTGTCTGTGTGACCATTTAACTTTAGTGTGTTTATGAATAACAGATTAGAGTTTAACGCTAAAATACAAAATTCGTTTATAAATGTATTTTCTCTTTGGGTCGAATATGCCATAAGACTCACATACAAGGATAATATTAAAGTCGGATTCCGTAAATTATATTTTTTTTCAGAAAGATTATAGCAAAGATAGCTGTTCGTCTTTGCAAATTATTAAAGAAAATTGTTTTTTTTTTTCTAAAATTACAAACAATTGAAACCATGAAAAATATTAGTCTGAAGTAACAAACATTAACACTGGACGGTTACTGTTCGTCGAATTGACGAAGCTCATTTACTCTTTATCATATAATTCTTTTATGTTTGACCAAATTTCGCTTTTTTCAACAACGTTAGTTGATAATGAAAGCTTGAAGTCAGTAGACGAAAAAAAAATTTTTTTGTTCGTTGATTCAACTGTACAAAAATGACCGTCCAGGATTAAAAAAATGGGTGGCCAGGGTAAGTTTACTCACTACAAGCTTTCGTTATCAACCAACATTGTTGATGAAAAGAGCGAAATTTGGTCAAACATAAAAGAATTATATGATAAAGAGTAAATGTGTTTCGTCGATTCGACAAACAGTAACCAATTAGGGTTAAAGTGTTCGTCGATTCAACGAAGAGTAACCTTAATGTACAAAAATGAAGAGTAACCGTCCAGGGTTAAAGGTATTTTATAAGATATAACTGAATGTTAAGCAATAAAGAAAGTAATGTTCCATGACCTAAGACCTGACTGGTTGTAATGTGCAATTAAAATGTAGTAAATGTACAATTACTGCAGAATTATTACAATTGATACAGCTACCTTGTTGAAGCTATGTACATCTGTCAAACTAGTTATCGTAATTGCAAAACAATCATGGATGTTCATAGATAACTACATGAGTAGCTTTTAAATGGGCTATGGAGCAGTCCTTATAACTAACATAACCTATGCCATCCTTCACGTTCAGCTTGATTTATACGCCAGAGTTATGGGAAATTGGATATTTCGGATGAACTCCACCTAGAGCCTGTTATATTGCAAACAAACATACATACATACATACATAATTGGCCATTACAATCCTTCAGTCAGGATCACGACCTAGCTTCTGACACCACTCATGTTGTGTGTGTTAATTTTATACATGAGTGGTGGCTCCTACAGTTTAAAGTCGACTATGAATGACAGATTTTTGAGAAACTTTTAATAGCAATTTTATATGCTCTCAGAGTTTTTACCAGAAATCTGCCGAAGAAATATCTTTTTGTCATATTTCGTTTTGATGTCTGACCTGGGTTTGAACCGTGGCCTTACATCTAATAAGCCAACACACTACCTACTAGACTACGGCGACTTCTAAACAGTCCAAACATAATAACTTTAAACTGTAGGTTCCAACGCTCATGTATAAAATTAACACATACAACATAAGCGCTGTGTGAAACTAGGGCGTAATTCTGACTGAAATATTGTAATGACCAATTATGTATGTATGAATGTGTCAATATGTGTGCCTCTACGATTATCATTGACATTTAGTGTCTGACCGTTATTGGTTTTATGAAAACTTCACCTCTTTCGCATTGTAAATGGAAAGCTCGTACGTCTTTTTTATGACATTTCAGACTATCTTCCATCAAACTTCTTAAAGATTTCCTTCTAATTGTTCGCATATAATGTAAAAACTTTGGAAAAAACCGAAATTTGTTTAATAAATTCTAAGTTATCGCTAATTGTTTATATTATTTTGGCCAAATATCAAGTTTATTTTCAAGACCAAATATTTTTTCCTTGGGTGCCATGGTAGTCTAGTAGGCAGTGTGCTAGTCTATTAGCGTGATTGTCATGGTTTCGATTCCCACCAGAGACTCTGGTCTGTGACACTACACTACAAAGTCACTCAGCTCGTATATAATTAAAATATAATTTGTAATTGTATTATAATTAATAAAGAAATAAATAATTATTTTTTCCTTTTGAAGTTGAATATAAAAAGACAAAATAAATCCATAATTAGACTTTCAAATGTTTTTCTTTATTTATTTCGAAGGATGGAGTCTAACTTTTAGTGAGGGAGTTTTTTGGCATTAGGGCGGAAAGTAAAGTATGGCAACGAGTAGGCATTCCAAAAGTTTCTTGCATACAGCCGCAAATTTACGTGCAGCATCAGTGCAATAGTGAGGTAACTTTAATGATTGGAAATTCTTAAGCCATTCGAGAATACCACATTGCCTTATCAACAGACTATTTTCAATCTTTTGGTACACTTCGAAACAACTGTATGTATGTATTAAATACATACATACATACATACATAATTGGCCATTACAACCCTTCAGTCCGGATTACGACCAAGTTTCTCACACCACTTATGTTGTGTGCGTTAATTTAATACATGAGTGGCGGGGACCTACAGTTTAAAGTCTACTCCGAATGATTATTGATTTTTTAAACTTTGAGAAGCTTTTTCATGGCAATTTTATTCAGACTCAGAGTTTTTGCTGTCAGAGGCAGTCGTCGAAGAAATATTTTTTCATATTTCGTTTTGTTGGAGATGTTTGACCTGGGGTATAAACCTCACGTCTAATAAGCCATTACACTACCTACCAGACTTCAGCGACTTTCCGTTTTACAATTCCTGTGAATATGTTTTGGCTATATATTGTACTCCCCTTAATTATAATAGAATATCAATCTCAATATTCTGGCTTTCATTTTACTTTTCAGCCTGATTTTGTTTTCGAAATTATTTGCCTTTCTCATTGACACTTTTTGCAATAAAGTAAGAAACTATTAACAACAATAGCAACAACAATATTAGATAAAGTTTTCTACAGTTTTTGTAACGATAATTTCTATTAAAACTTCTTTAATTTTAAGTTGCAAATGTTTATCCACCATGTCATCATCATCATCAGCACTGTTATCAACGTCATCGTCAAATTGTATGCACTTCAGTTAATTACTTTCGAATGACAAAAACGGCAACTGAAAGACTGTTAATGCCATGGAAAATCTTATTTTTGTTCTTAAGAAAATAAAAAAGCATTTAAAAAGATTTAAAAGAGTTTTCAACAAAAGTTAAATTGTTAAAATTCAAGTCATTTTAGAATTGTTGCAATAAATTGTCATCAAATGTACACAATGTCGAGAGGAGAACTGAAATCAGTTCAGGATAAGTAATTTTTTAATAAAATCTGTGTTAATGGTAAAAATTGTTTTGCATTCTTTTTTTATAAATATTAACTTTAATTGTTAAAGAGGAGCGGGGACACAGTGGCATATAAGTTAAGATATGATAAGTTGTAATCATAGCTGCCAGACTTGACGATTTATCGTCATTTTGACGATTTTGAGCTGCAAAAATATCATATTGACGATTTGACGATTTATGCCCTTATTTTGACGATTTTTAAAAATTAAAAATTTACATCGGGTGCCCTGGTAGTCTAGTGGGTAGTGTGCTAGACTATTAGCGTGAGGGTCGTGGGTTCGATTCCCACCAGAGACTCTGGTCTGTGACACTACACCGAGCACATAGTCAAGTTACTTCGCTCGTATATAATTAGGATATAATTTGTAATTGTATTGTAATTAATAAATAAATAAATAAATAAAAATTTACATCATATTCTTTACTTTAGTACATTAAGAGCCACTTAAGTCTTTGTACTTGCTTTGTAATTGTTACTATTGCAAATTTAGGTTAGTAAAAACAAGGAGTTAAGTATTATATTTTAAAGTTACTTTCGAATACCTCTGATGATTTTTCTGTTTTTAATTCCTTTTTAATGTCTTAAAAGCCAAAAAATTACAAGTCCAAAATATACTCGTAGTTGAGAATAATTTATCACTTGTCTTTGCAGACAATTTTAAAAATTCGAGTATAGCTTCTAATACTACCATCGGAAGAACAAAGGCAAGCGCCGTTATTTTTCTTTCGTACGGCCAACATTAAAGGGATGGATGGCATTGTGGGGAAGAAGGATGTTAGGATGTTAGGCGAAGAGGGAAAGAGAGAACAGTGTTTATGGACACTAGGCTCGAATACTTTTATACCATAAGTAACAGGAAAGACCTCTGCAGGAATTGAGTTCCACATAAGAATAGTCCGATTAATTAACGTGTTTTTTCTGTAATGCAATGTGTGATCCACTGGCCAAACGACTACATACAAATGTGCTGGCCGAGAAAGACGAGCGTTACGTAGGAATATATGATTTTCGGGAACAAATCGCCTTATTTCGTTTGAACAAAATTTTTGTATTAGCGATAGAATAGTGAAACACAAATCACATTGCAACGATGCGTCAATAATTCAATGGAGTTGGATACACTACCGTCATTAATGAGCTGCTACGGCCTCTCCTGTACACGGTCGAGAAAAAAAATTAATAAATGAAGATGAGGGACGCTAGCTTTTAATTTCTAAAAAAATTTTTAAATGTTTTTTGTTTTTGGACTCAGATATGTACATACATTGACTTTTATATGTTTTACTGCAATAGAAATAATTTTGGCTTTCAAATAACTTTAATTTATTTATTTATTTTTTTCTGTCGATTTTTTGACGATTTCAACAAACGTCTTTGACGATTTTCACGATTTTTTTTCAAATATTTGACGATTTGGTGCCTCATTTATCTGGCAGCTATGGCTGTAATCAACTTGAAAGCACTAAGAAAGTCACTTACACTAACGACAAATTTTCGACCGACAAACATAGCTTTCGAACAGTTTCCTTATACTAATAAAAACATTTTGTTTCAGCTTAGTATCAGGCCTGCGAGCCAATCTTTGACGCGGGCTGTAGAAATGTCAATCAAAATCATTGCAGGGTTTTAGACAGTGAGTATTAGTCGTCTGGGATTGTTCTTAGCTGAGACAAAATTTATGAACATTTGCTAAATAGTGTTTACAGAAATAGTCAGAAGTTGCCGTAGTCTAGCAGGTAGTGTGTTGGCTTCTTAAGCGTAAGGCCACGGTTCAAACTACAGCTCAAACATCTTTAACAAAACGAAATATGAAAAAATATTTCTTTGGCGACTTCCTCTTAGCAGATTTTTGGCGAAAACTCAATAATAAATAAAAATTGCCATGAAAAATGTCTCAAAAAAAGTCTGTCATACGGAGTCGACTTTGAACTGTTGGTCCGGGCCACTCATGTATAAAATTAACACACACAACATAAGTGACGTGAAAAGCTAGAGCGTAATCGTGACTTGAGGACTGTAATAACCAATTGTGTATGTATATATTTATGTATGTATGTATGTATAGGCAAAATTTTTTATAAACATTGGCTGAAAAGAATTTAGAGAATATAAGGATACCAAGTAGTCAGCTCTTTATTTATCTTAGCCGTTACAACCCAAAATGATTTCAGTCTGGACAAAAAGCGCGGGATCACTTTTGCCAACAGGTGCTACTATGGTTTCAATAGGCAATTGAGTAGCAGAGACCTCTCTCGTGCGACAAAACTAATACTTTATAAGACGCTCATCCTACCCGTGCTTCTTTATGGCGCAGAGGCATGGACCCTATTAAGCACTGATGTAGCAACCTTGAGAGTATTCGAGAGGAAAGTCCTACGTAAGATCATCGGTCCAGTGCGAGTTGAGCTCCTCAACAACATAGACGTTGTGCAGCGTATTAATATCCAGCGGCTGCGCTGGCACGGCCATATCGTTCGAATGGAGGAGGATGCTCCAGAAGGACGGGTATTTGATGCGGGGATCTGCCGAAGGCGGCGAAAAGGACTACCGTGTATGCGTTGGAAGGACCAAATCGAGGAAGTCCTGTTATCGATTAGTGTGACCAATTGGCGTAGGCGCGCAAGAAGCAGAAGCGCCTGAAAGGATGTGTTGCGGCAGGACGAAATCTGTTAATCGGGTTGTTAAGTAGATAAGTGAGTAAGTAGTCAGCACTTGAGCTACGAAAATTTCAATTTTATGATTTTTATGAATCTTGCCGTTCACAGGCATATTCACACAGTGGCCATATGTGTTTTAATTTAAAAGTTAAAAGTTTAATGATTTTATTCGTTTAAACTTCAGGTATATCTCCATTTTTTTACGTTTAAATTTGTTCATATGTATTTTTGAATTACATTTTGCGTGTTTAAATTTGTAAAACAATGTGTCAATAAAAAATGCTCTTAAAAAACGTACATTTTTAAAATTTAATTTTCATTTATTAAATAACCACAAATTATGAATATTTTATGAATTTTAATGTAATTTCTTTTTTTTATATATGTACATATTAAATGCGACTATAATCCATTTTTTCTTAATTTTCTTTCAGATATCATTTTTTAATACCTTTCTTTCTCTATTTTTTTTATAGTTTATAGTGTAACAGCTTCCATACTGTGGTATAATTTTATAATTTTTATTTCAACCATTATGATGATATCTTTATACTTTAAATGGCTCTCTTGGTTTAATAAAAAAGAGGAGAAAATAGCACCAGTAGCAGTATAAGTATAGGGGCCGCATAAGGTTCCCATTACATAAAAATGTTTATGGTTTTTAAACTATAAATAATAATTAGTGGACGTAAAAAACGCTAAAGTAGGAAATGAAACTGTTAGAGATTCAAACATAGAGGAATGAGGAAAAAAATATCCACACAAAATGTCTATTCATACTCTACTCACTGCAAATGCTTTCGTACATTTACGGAACTCAGAGTCATTTAAATATTACAAACAAATTGAGAAAAGTTGATTTAGATAACAATTATGTCCACAATTACCAAATTGGATATGGTGTTACATCGATGGACTTGTTTACATTGTCAGCAAATAAACAAAAATATAGCAACAACATCAGTATAAAGGAAGGGATAAACAAGTAAACAAACAGGCAACAACAGCACTGCAAGGATAAACGTAAACAAAATACATAAACAACAATAACATAAACAACATGTTTACATTTAAAGAGATTTCGCAAATACGTCATTCTCCTTCTCCCCTGCGATATAAACTACAATACAAAGCAGGCAACGAGGTCAGTGAAAATTCAGTCAGTCTTGTGTGAAGACGCGTTGCGTGAATAATCGTGATTTGAAGATCAAACCAAAAAGAGCGTCAAGAAGAATAACAAACAAAGTAAATTGTCGTTGTTTACATCAAGTTGTGAACAGTGGCACACAGAATTGTGCGAACAATAAAGAATTTATCTAAAACTAAACACAAATTTATTTTTTTTTTTGCAATCTACGAACTCATATTTTAAAGCTTTTTAAAATCTAAAAACGTAACATTATGTTTTAAGAGTATAAAAATGTTCTAAAGTTTCCATTTTATATAACTACAGACTGCATGAGTCAAGAGAGCACAGCCTTCCATGTAACCAATATAGCAACAATTGTAAAGGTAGTAGGCCTAGCCATACCTTTCAGACTTCTATGTCTTCCATATATGAGTCGCCTCAGACATTTCCGAATATATTTAAGCATTCTATTGAACTTTAGTTATGATTTAAAAATTCTAAAGAGTATATGAGTTTTACTTAGGATGGTGACTTTAGCATTACATTGGATAAAAAACTCTTAATGGAATATTGTACGAAATTGTATTGGTTAGGGGTTAATGAATAACACAGTTGTACAACCAAAGAGAGGGAAAAAAATGTTTAGGGAATGAAACATTATAACGGCCATATTTTTAACACCACATTTGTTAAAATACTTATCATTTGTTCAGAGTATTTTGCCAAATCATCATGCAAATAATAAAATTATTTTATTAAAATCCCAACAATCGTCCTACCGACAGGACTATTCGTAATGTAGTGGATAAATTTAAGTTCATTGATTCAATAAACGACACGAAGCGAAAGCCCTACTGAAAACATTGTTGCGTCGCTTGTAAGAACTCGGACTTTAGCAGGACTGCTGTGCGTCGCGACGTTCAACTGATCTAGAAACTAAAAGAAAAATATCATAGAAAACGACTTGTGTTAGCTGAATGGGCTAGGAGCAGTTGATAACTAACCCTAATTTTCATCGAAAAATCATCTTTTGCGAGGTGGCCTATTTCGGGATGAACAAACAAAATTGTTCAAGTTTGAGGCGATACCAATGCACATGAGATCCAAGTGCGTCTAATTCATCCAGAAAAAGTCACTGTTTGATGTGGATTTTGGGCTGACGGCGTTAATTGGTTGATCTGCTTTCAAAAGGAGGGTGGTACTCGCCGCATTTGATATTCTGCATGAGCGATTTGATGGCATCTTCATCACACGTGGGCAGGAACGCAATTTTTAAAAAATAGTTTAAAATGACGACAACTTGAATCTGCGAGAAATGATCAATATATCACTTTGTTGTTGCTACTGTCAACGTTATCAGCGATTAATTAGCAACATATTAAATAAAATACTAACAACACCAAGAGCTTTGGTTTAACATACATAACATACATAATTGGTCATTACAACCCTTCAGCCAGGATTACGACCTAGTTTCTCACACCACTTGTGTTGTGTGTGTTAATTTTATACATGAGTGGCGGGACCTACAGTTTAAAGTCGACTCCGAACGACAGATATTTTTGAGAAACTTTTCATGGCAAATTTATTTACTCTCAGAGTTTTTGCCAGAAATCTGCGAAGAGGAAGTCGCCGAAGAAATATTTTTTGTATTTTGTTTTAATATCTGGCCAGTGGCTCGAACCCTGGCTTTATGTCTAATAAGCCAACACACTACCTACTAGACTACGGCGACTTTAAACAAAGCTAAAATTTCTCCTGAGCGATTAAATGACAGTAAATGTTAATGATTATGAGTACACGTATGTGTGAATTAAAAAAAATATGTTAATAATAGTAACTGTAAATGTATTAAAGCATATCAGCTCTTCCATTAACTGCTTTCGTAAATGGAGAACTTAAAACAAACTTTGGAGTAAGAGTTTTTTTCTTTTATCGTATAAAGTTTTTTTTATAGTAATACTTTAAAATGAAAGAAGATGCATGAGAGATCAAAGCAAAACAGTATATGAAGTATTTAAATAAAAACATGCTGAAAAGCAAAATAACTTTTAAAATAACATTTTGCTACACTTTAACTTATAGAATAAGAGAGGATTTTTGCCAGATACAAACAAAATAAGTCAGTCAAGCTAATTTGTTTCAAACAAATGTTCTGGTATCTTTTTTTTGGCTTTTGCAACATATGGTCTTCTATAGTAAAACTCAATTTAAAAACTTTTCATTTCTCTTTGGAATTTTATTTCTACAATATTAACGAAACATTGCATAAAGAAATTCCTTTTTAGTTAGAAAAAGTTTATTTTCTTAAATTTAAAATATTTATTCCATTAATTAAGAGATTATAAATTCATTTTGATACAAATTTTATATATTCTAATGGTCAAAATGTCAAGACTATTATACTTTCTGATCTACATACAATAGACCAGCGATTGTTACATACTATGTATAGAATAATTCATGTACGAGTACATTTGAAATTTCTATTCAAGAAGCTTAACAATGTGCTTCAAAAAATAATTTCGAACAGACATTCCCGGTTTAAAAATAAGTCATAACTAAACTCGTTGTCATTTGGTAAATAAAACATCAGCAAATCTACTCTAAAAAAATTTAAACGTTAGCTTTTCAACATTAATTGATTTCATAAAGACCAAATCTATATTGATTACAACACCCTTTTCACAATTTCTATACATACATACGCAATTAGTTATTACAACCCTTCAGTCAGGATTACGACCAAGTTTCTCGCACCACTTATGTTGTGTATGTTAACTTTATATACAAGTGGTGGGACCTGAAGTTTAAAGTCGACTTCGAACGACATATTTTCTTTTTTTTTGAGCAACTTTTCAAGGCAGAGTTTTTCCCAGAAATCTGCTGAGAGATAGTCCTCGAAAAAATTTTTCATATTTAGTTTTGTTCGAGATATCTGACCTGGGGCTGTAATCGTGGCCTTACTTGGTAAATAGAAGAACTAACTTCAGCGATGAGGTCCATTTTGGAGGAATGAATACATGAACAAACAAAATTGTAGCGTAGTAGGAAACCTATTATAAGACTAATACATGAACGACATTATCTTCATGTTCGACTGATATGGTTTGCTGTTCGGTGAATTCTTGTTCACTGCATTAACCTGTTGCCCGCGCAATAGTGCTTCCCAAACATCAGTTTTATTTTAATGCCATTTTTGTATTTTTTAAATAATATCCGCTTTCAAAAATGTTGTGCCTCTAAAAAGCTTCCTTTGAAAATCGTTGCTAGTTTTTAGCGTAACCCATAGTCGTTCCTAGAGTATGGACTTTTAGAAGGATACGATTATATTGTGAGATTTATTTTTAACTTCACAGTAGTTAGCAGTAGTGGCGCAGTTAGCCTTCTGATTGTCTTCAACTGATGTTTACTTGTTCTTTCTACAATTAGCACCGAAATTTTGAAATTGATACCCTGATACCTTTATGTCAATACTGACGGTTCGTTGTAAAAATTGTTAAAATTCTCTCAACAGCAAAGAATTCTCTGAAGAAGAGCAACTAGAAACTGTTTTGTATGCATATTTTGTGTTAAATTTAAGCAAAATCGCTCGTAGTAAAATAATTTTGAAGTAGTCGATATTACATACATATGTACATACATAATTGGTCATTACAACCCTTAAGTCAAGATTACGACCTAGTTTCTCACACCACTTATGTTGTGTGTGTTAATTTTATACATCAGTCGTGGGACCTACAGTTTAAAGTCGACTCCGAACGACAGATTTTTGAGAATCTTTTCATGGCAATTGTATTTACTCTCAGAGTTTTTGCCAGAAATCTGCCGAGAGGAAATCGCCGAAGAAATACTTTTTGTATTTTGTTTGATGTCTCGCCTGGGGTTTGAACCCTGGCTTTACGTCTAATAAGCCAACACACTACCTACTAGACTACGGCGGCTCAATATATTAAGTCGATATTAAAGAAATTATTTTTTCACTTACCCAATAACTATAACATGGATTTATTTGTCTGTAAAAATCATTGTGGCCTGACTTCTTCTTTATGTTTCAAGCTATAGCTTGTGCTAATGCCTGACTGAATAACCGCATTTGATTAAACTTTGATTCTTTGGTTTATTTGTTTGCCGGCCTGGATGGTTCAATTGCGGCTGTGGTTCAAAGATATGCTGTGTGATGAATGAATTTTTATTTTTTTGCTTAAATTTTCTTGTATGTTTTCTTTACTTTGAATTTTGTGCTCCAATATAATTTCACTTTGTTTCTTTTGTTAGATTTAACATAATGTTATAAAAACAATAGATGCGGCGCAGCAAGTACAATAATTTTTCAATTGTATCCTTTTAGTTAAGCTGATTGCGCGTAGTCGTCGTAGTCTAGTAGGTAGTGTGTTGGCTTATTAGATCCTAAGCCACAGTTAAAACCCCAAGTCAGACATCAAAACTAAATATGAAAAAATACTTCTTCGGCTACGTCCTCTCTGGCAAAAACTCTGAGAGTAAATAAATTGGCATGAAAAGTTTCTCAAAAATCTGTCGTTCGGAATCGACTTTAAACTGTAGGTCCCACCACTCATGTATAAAATTAACACACACAACATGATAGTGTTGAGAAGCTATGCCGTAATCATGACTGATGGATTGTAATGGCCAATTATCTATGTATGTATGCTGCTTGCGCATTAGTTATAATAAAGGCAGCTGCGACAAAGCGTATGAAGAACAAAAAAAAAATTATATTAACTCTTTATCAATGGTGCTTCTAAAACATTTCTTCGCGTTATATTTCACACATCGGGTTTTTAAAATCTCGTTTTCATTCATGTTATTGTATTCCGAGCAGTTATCCTCTCATTGCCAGCACAAATCCTTTCACTGTTAGCATTAATTCTCTTATTTTTGCGAATAAAAATAGCAATTCGCTTAAATGTGAAGCAGCAGAATCGTTGCTTGTAGATGCGATGCCTTTAAAACAATCGCTTCGATATACATTCTAATTGCTGTGTTAGCTGCGTTGCGTTTATTGTGTTTATAGCATAACATTTGGTAGATTAATTTTAATATTTTTTTTGAAGTTTCTTTCTCTCTCTCTCTCTCTTGTTTATGCTTCTTTTTTTGTTGATTGTATAACTTGAATAATAAAGAAAAACCGCTTATCACAAAACATGTGATTAACACCTTCTAGGCTAGAGCAGTGCTGCTACGATACGGTGGCATACTTACATACTTTTATAGCGTGTGCAGTAAAAAAGAAATATTGGTGCAATTACAATATTTGCGGTTATGACTCTTTGTACAATTACTAGCCACTAAATGTTAAGTGTTCAAACCATTAAAGTGTTCGATTTGTGGTTGTATTCTGAGCAATTTCTTTAAAGCCAATTTAATAATATTGAAGCTTAGGTAGGCCAATAGAAGATGTAATAATGAATATCGCGTTTGTATTTTGCAAATGTTTATAAAAGTTTTATTGGGTGTATACTAGGTCGTAATCCTGACTGAAGGTTTGTAATGACCAATTATGTATGTATGTAAACATTAATATCTAACGCTTTACGCTGTATTGCACTAGCGTAGCATTTATTGTTTAAATATACTTCCGATCGTCTTTTTGTTTAATCACTGTACATACAGTGCACAGCAAAAGTCTTAATACGGCAATATATTTTGACAATTTCATGAATTTTAGCCAACATTTTGTATACAAATTTATAGTTTACATATTTATTTTATTAATTTATTTCTGTTTTATTATAAAATAAAGAATTTTTTAATGTTTTTCATAAAACAAGAGAAAAATAAGGAAAAGTTTCAGATGACTCCATAGGTACCCCCAAGGAGAACCCGGAGTAAATTTAAAATTCAAAGTCCTAATATATGAAAATGTTATTCCTTGTATTTAGTAGAATATCCCTTAAGGTCAAGCACTCCATTTAACCCATTTGGAATTGAATGTACAAGTTTTGTTTAGTGTTTTCTGGTGGCACTATGAGCAAGTTTTTCGGTTGACTTTTGTTTGAGGTATAGCGATTACGTAACCGTTCTTTCAAATGATCTCCTAAATACTCTCTTGAAGTCATATCGGGACTTTGTTCAAGAGTATTAAGATTGTGGAAACTTTTTTTGTTAAAATATATTGCCGTACTAAGACTTTTGATGTCCACTGTATACTTAGGATTAAAAATTCCTAAAATGAAAAACTTTCAAATGAGAAAGGGGGTTGTGAAATAAAATAAAAAAATTATTCCTTTGTAATTGCTGGTTTTTAAACTCTCTCTCTCTCCTTACTTACACTTTTAGACTACAAAGAACTTTCCTTATTTTCTGTTCGAATGCCGCTGATGTGAAAACAAAAACAAAAACTACTAATTGATATGCAAATTAATTGTTTTATTTTGAATTTCTATTTTGTTTTGTAATATTTCTTGGAAAATAACAACATTTTCTGTAAAATATTTTAATGTACCAGTTCACTGAACATATGTTTGTGAAATGTATGTTTATTTATGCAAAATAGATTGTAAAATATTTATAAATAATTTAATTACCATATAAAGAAGGAAAAAAATATAAAATTATTTATTAAATCAATGCTAAATTTGATTTCTTTTTATTGTTTTATTCGATTAAAATTGATTTTGTTTTTCTTTTTATGCAGGTTTTTGTAAGTTTCTCAGAAATCAATTTAAGCTGTTTAAGAATTAAAGATTTTAATCGCAATCAATGGCTTTTAAACAGTAGGAATTTATTTTTGAATTAGATTTTAATTTCTTTTTAATAAAATGGAAATTAAAATAGAAATTCACCTTGTGAAAAAAATAAGTACATCCCATTTTCCATTTAAAATATTTATAGAAAAATAATGATATAACAACACATATAAATCTACATACATAATTGGTCTTTACAACCCTTCAGCCAGGATTACGACTTAGCTTCTCACACCACTTATGTTGCGTGCGTTAATTTTGTACATAAGTGGTGATACATATTGTATACAGTTGACTCCGAACGACAGATTTTTGAAACACTTCGTGGCAATTTCATTTACTCTCAGAGTCGCCGTAGTCTAGCAGGTTGTTTGTTGGCTTATGAAACGTGAGGCCATGTTTCAAACCCCATGTCAGCCGTTTCATTAAAAACGAACTACGAAAAAAAATTTCTTTGACGATTGACGATTACGCCAGTTGGTCACACCAATCGATGACAGGACTTTCTCGATTTGGTCCCTCCAACGCATACAAGGTCGTCCTCTTCGCCGACATCCGCAGATCCCCGCATCAAATACCCATCGCGCCGGAGCATCCTCCTCCATTCGCTGCACAACGTCTATCTCGTTGAGGAGCTCATACAGCTCATTGTTCGATCGAATGCGGAAATCATCGCCAACTCGCACTGGACCGATGATCTTACGTACGAAATTTTCTTGTATGTTTTCTTTACTTTGAATTTTGTGCTCCAATATAATTTCACTTTGTTTCTTTTGTTAGATTTAACATAATGTTATAAAAACAATAGATGCGGCGCAGCAAGTACAATAATTTTTCAATTGTATCCTTTTAGTTAAGCTGATTGCGCGTAGTCGTCGTAGTCTAGTAGGTAGTGTGTTGGCTTATTAGATCCTAAGCCACAGTTAAAACCCCAAGTCAGACATCAAAACTAAATATGAAAAAATACTTCTTCGGCTACGTCCTCTCTGGCAAAAACTCTGAGAGTAAATAAAATTGGCATGAAAAGTTTCTCAAAAATCTGTCGTTCGGAATCGACTTTAAACTGTAGGTCCCACCACTCATGTATAAAATTAACACACACAACATGATAGTGTTGAGAAGCTATGCCGTAATCCTGACTGATGGATTGTAATGGCCAATTATCTATGTATGTATGCTGCTTGCGCATTAGTTATAATAAAGGCAGCTGCGACAAAGCGTATGAAGAACAAAAAAAAAATTATATTAACTCTTTATCAATGGTGCTTCTAAAACATTTCTTCGCGTTATATTTCACACATCGGGTTTTTAAAATCTCGTTTTCATTCATGTTATTGTATTCCGAGCAGTTATCCTCTCATTGCCAGCACAAATCCTTTCACTGTTAGCATTAATTCTCTTATTTTTGCGAATAAAAATAGCAATTCGCTTAAATGTGAAGCAGCAGAATCGTTGCTTGTAGATGCGATGCCTTTAAAACAATCGCTTCGATATACATTCTAATTGCTGTGTTAGCTGCGTTGCGTTTATTGTGTTTATAGCATAACATTTGGTAGATTAATTTTAATATTTTTTTTGAAGTTTCTTTCTCTCTCTCTCTCTCTTGTTTATGCTTCTTTTTTTGTTGATTGTATAACTTGAATAATAAAGAAAAACCGCTTATCACAAAACATGTGATTAACACCTTCTAGGCTAGAGCAGTGCTGCTACGATACGGTGGCATACTTACATACTTTTATAGCGTGTGCAGTAAAAAAGAAATATTGGTGCAATTACAATATTTGCGGTTATGACTCTTTGTACAATTACTAGCCACTAAATGTTAAGTGTTCAAACCATTAAAGTGTTCGATTTGTGGTTGTATTCTGAGCAATTTCTTTAAAGCCAATTTAATAATATTGAAGCTTAGGTAGGCCAATAGAAGATGTAATAATGAATATCGCGTTTGTATTTTGCAAATGTTTATAAAAGTTTTATTGGGTGTATACTAGGTCGTAATCCTGACTGAAGGTTTGTAATGACCAATTATGTATGTATGTAAACATTAATATCTAACGCTTTACGCTGTATTGCACTAGCGTAGCATTTATTGTTTAAATATACTTCCGATCGTCTTTTTGTTTAATCACTGTACATACAGTGCACAGCAAAAGTCTTAATACGGCAATATATTTTGACAATTTCATGAATTTTAGCCAAAATTTTGTATACAAATTTATAGTTTACATATTTATTTTATTAATTTATTTCTGTTTTATTATAAAATAAAGAATTTTTTAATGTTTTTCATAAAACAAGAGAAAAATAAGGAAAAGTTTCAGATGACTCCATAGGTACCCCCAAGGAGAACCCGGAGTAAATTTAAAATTCAAAGTCCTAATATATGAAAATGTTATTCCTTGTATTTAGTAGAATATCCCTTAAGGTCAAGCACTCCATTTAACCCATTTGGAATTGAATGTACAAGTTTTGTTTAGTGTTTTCTGGTGGCACTATGAGCAAGTTTTTCGGTTGACTTTTGTTTGAGGTATAGCGATTACGTAACCGTTCTTTCAAATGATCTCCTAAATACTCTCTTGAAGTCATATCGGGACTTTGTTCAAGAGTATTAAGATTGTGGAAACTTTTTTTGTTAAAATATATTGCCGTACTAAGACTTTTGATGTCCACTGTATACTTAGGATTAAAAATTCCTAAAATGAAAAACTTTCAAATGAGAAAGGGGGTTGTGAAATAAAATAAAAAAATTATTCCTTTGTAATTGCTGGTTTTTAAACTCTCTCTCTCTCCTTACTTACACTTTTAGACTACAAAGAACTTTCCTTGTTTTCTGTTCGAATGCCGCTGATGTGAAAACAAAAACAAAAACTACTAATTGATATGCAAATTAATTGTTTTATTTTGAATTTCTATTTTGTTTTGTAATATTTCTTGGAAAATAACAACATTTTCTGTAAAATATTTTAATGTACCAGTTCACTGAACATATGTTTGTGAAATGTATGTTTATTTATGCAAAATAGATTGTAAAATATTTATAAATAATTTAATTACCATATAAAGAAGGAAAAAAATATAAAATTATTTATTAAATCAATGCTAAATTTGATTTCTTTTTATTGTTTTATTCGATTAAAATTGATTTTGTTTTTCTTTTTATGCAGGTTTTTGTAAGTTTCTCAGAAATCAATTTAAGCTGTTTAAGAATTAAAGATTTTAATCGCAATCAATGGCTTTTAAACAGTAGGAATTTATTTTTGAATTAGATTTTAATTTCTTTTTAATAAAATGGAAATTAAAATAGAAATTCACCTTGTGAAAAAAATAAGTACATCCCATTTTCCATTTAAAATATTTATAGAAAAATAATGATATAACAACACATATAAATCTACATACATAATTGGTCTTTACAACCCTTCAGCCAGGATTACGACTTAGCTTCTCACACCACTTATGTTGCGTGCGTTAATTTTGTACATAAGTGGTGATACATATTGTATACAGTTGACTCCGAACGACAGATTTTTGAAACACTTCGTGGCAATTTCATTTACTCTCAGAGTCGCCGTAGTCTAGCAGGTTGTTTGTTGGCTTATGAAACGTGAGGCCATGTTTCAAACCCCATGTCAGCCGTTTCATTAAAAACGAACTACGAAAAAAAATTTCTTTGACGATTGACGATTACGCCAGTTGGTCACACCAATCGATGACAGGACTTTCTCGATTTGGTCCCTCCAACGCATACAAGGTCGTCCTCTTCGCCGACATCCGCAGATCCCCGCATCAAATACCCATCGCGCCGGAGCATCCTCCTCCATTCGCTGCACAACGTCTTTCTCGTTGAGGAGCTCATACAGCTCATTGTTCGATCGAATGCGGAAATCATCGCCAACTCGCACTGGACCGATGATCTTACGTAGGATTTTTCTCTCGAATACTCTCAAGGCTGCTGCATCAGTGCTCAATAGAGTCCATGCTTCTGCGCCATAAAGAAGCACGGGTAGGATGAGCGTCTTGTAGAATATTAGTTTTGTCTTACGAGAGAGGTCTCTGCTACTCAATTGCCTATTGAGACCATAGTAGCACCTGTTGGCAAGAGTGATCCTGCGCTCCAGACTGACATCATTTTTGGTGGTAACGGCGGAGCCAATATAAATGAATTCCTTGACTGTATCAAAAGTATAGTTACCGGCCGTAATCTGCGAATCAATACGCCGCACGTCTCTACTTCTCGATAACATATACTTTGTTTTGCCCTTATTTATTGCCGGACCCAGCTTAGTAGACTGCCGGCCAATAGCACTAGAAGCAGCAGTAACATATCGCTTGGTATGCCCTCTGATGTCAATGTCATCAGCGTACGCAAGCAACTGGACACTTTTTTGAAAAATAGTGCCATTGCGATGCACTCCCGCCTTTCCCAGAACACTCTCAATAACGAAGTTGAAGAGGTCGCATGATAAGGGTCACATGATAAGGCCCCACTACTCATGTATAACAATTAACATAAAATTAACACGCACACCATAAGTGGTGTGAAAAGCTAGGTCGTAATCTGACTTAAGGGTTGTAATGACCAATTATGAATGTATGTATGTATGTACAGTAAGTATCAAAAAAAAAAAAAGAAAAAACTGTGCACCATGTATAAAATTCTAATAGTCACCAAACTCAACTTTTACCACTTACATACATAAGGAAAGTACCCGAAAAAGTTGGCAATATTTCGAAATTGTTTGCAATTTTGTTTTGTTACAATTTTAAAAACTGGCAATGAAACAATTTTAAAATAAAAATAACGACAATATATTAATGTATGTTTTTTTGACGCTCAGTGTGTGTATGTATGTCCGTACTTGCTTTCAGTCTCATAATACATTTGTATAACAGATTTTGTGAGCATTCTTTTACCAACATTAACTTCCTTACTTAATCGTGTACTATACGAGCTTCATACAATATTTTAATCATAAACACACTAAGGGCCATTATTACAACTTGTCGTTAAACTTGGGTTTAGTTAAAGGTACCTTTAGCTAAAGGGAACTGTAAAGTTACCTTTAACTTATTTTCGTTATTACAACTACAGATAAAATTTTTCAAAGATATGGCAGTGCCGGAGCAATGTCGATAAAACTGCTCAATTATACAAGTTTTGTTTAACGTAGTGGCAACCGCGGGCTTCGTTTTTTTTTGTTGTATATGCTCAATTTGTTTAAATTTGAAGTTGCCATAATGAAAATAATATACAATAGCGCAAGTTCAAACATAAAGTGACCTTTAAATGTTAAAGGTTGGATGATCCTTCCTTCAGCTTAACGATCACTTCTATCTTATTGGGTACTCATAATAACGAAATACAATTTATCTGCCCGTTAAAATCTTCCCTTTAGTTAACGGTAAGTTGTAATAATGGCCCTAAGTACTAATCATCATTCAATCATTGTCTTAGGGAATACTTCCTATTTAAATATGATATTATAAGTATACAAATTTACATCTGAATTAAAAAGAGGAAATAAATACAAGTGGTAGTGAATGTTACATGGACGTGACTGGAATAAAAACGTTGACAATAACTTTCTGACTAAAACAACTAAAATAATAAGACAAAACTTTTCTTTGTTACCCCAATAACAGTTTCTGGTTCTTCTATGACTCTATTACAAATCATATTCGCTTTTGCTCAATTCCACATTGTAAGTTCTTTTGAATTAAAAGAGGGATACACTAAATTCTAATAAAATAATACGAAAATCACTTGCGAAAATTTTATGTCTGAAGAATAGGTTCATCTGACAATGATTTAGTTTGACAATGAAAAAAAATTAATATTTGAAGAATTGAGCTCAAAACGAAATTAGTTAAAAAATCATGTGATATTCTGTTAAATCAAAAGAAAAGTATTTTTCACATTACAAACACATTTGTGAAGTTGCAAATATTGTTTCAATAACTGAATGCATTTAAAAAAAAACAGTCTTGTGGCAGTAAGCTCCATTACTAATTATGCCACCATGTATGATCTATAATTTGTGTTCATGGAGCGAGAGATGATTTTTTTCGCAATGAAAAATACTTTTTTTAAACACCACAAAAACAAAACAGAGTTCACTTTAACTTTTATACGAAATTTAAAATGTATGCTGATATAATTTGAGTTTGGAAAAGTGAAATATAAACAGAAAAACTGAGCAGCTGGCAATTAAAAGTTAAATCATTTCATTTTGGTTTACTAAAACAAAAGTTGAAAGCTGTTTGAGTTGTATTATAATTCAAATTAAAACAGGGTCTACCAAAGACCAGTTTTCTTATAAATTTTGTTATTCTTTTGATGACCAAATACCAGTTTTCTCCTAAATTTTGTTATTCTTTTGAAGCATATGCTATAGAAACTGTACAATTAACTTAAATAAATTCAATACAGGTACCATGGTAGTCTAGTGGATAGTGTGCTAGACTATTAGCGTGAGGGTCGTGGGTTCAATTCCCATCAGAGACTCTGGTGTGTGATAATTAGAATATAATTTGTAATTGTATTGTAATTAATAAATAAATAATAAATAAATAAATTCAATTACATTCGAAAACTGTATAAAAATATTTAAAATAGACAGATAGGACAAGTCATTTGAAGTTTGTCTTAATCAAATCTGATCTACAGACAGACGGTCTTTCGAATTAGACCCACTGTCGTTAATTAATCCATAAAAGGGATATCATTGTCATCAAAGTCGCCGTATTATATCATAGTAGATGGTGTGTTGGCTTCAAAGACGCGAGCCCGTGGGTCAAACCGCAGCTCAAAGATTGCGCCCAAAACGAAACAGGAAAAATTATTTCTTCAAAGACTTTTTCTCAGCAGTCTCAAAAATTCTCAAAGTAAATTAAGTTGCCATGAAGTTTCCCAAAACTCTGTTGTTCGAAGCCGACTTTAAACTGTAAGTCCTGCCACTTATGGGAAAAATTAACGCACACATCAGAAGTGGTGTGAGAGGCTAGGTCGTAAAGCTGACTAAAAGGTTGCAATGATTAGTTAAGTTAAGTAAGTAAGAAACAATTTTGTAGAAACTAAGGAGTAAGTTGACGGCAAAAATTTTCTTTTAAGATTGGATTCAAATAAACTGACAACAAATTAGGCCTTGAAATATGGAATTTCACAACCATGCCTAAAAATCATGAGCGAATTATATCTAAATTGCTAGGAAACCATTTGTCCGATATTACTTCGCATTTTACAGCCCATAACAAAACAAATACGATAAATTTCTAAATGTATATTTACTTTGAAGTCGCCGTAGTCTAGTAGATAGTGTGTTGGCTTATTAGACGTGATGCCTCGGTTCTAACCCCATGTCAGGCATCTCCAACTGAACGAAATATGAAAAAATATTTCTCCGGCGACTTTCTCTCAGCAGATTTCTGGCAAAAACTCTGAGAGTAAGTAAAATTGCTATGAAAAGTTTCTCAAAATCTGTCGTTCGGAGTCGACTTTAAATTGTAGGTCCCGCCACTCATGTATAAAAATTAACGCATACAACATAAGTGGTGTGAGAAACTAGGTCGTAATCCTGACTAAAGGATTGTAATGACCAATTATGTTACATATGTATGTTTACTTTGCACTTAAAAAAGAAATTTAAACTTCAGAGACCCTTTGGCTAATTTCTTGTTATTTTTGTTTATAATAAAAGTTTTTCTCCACTGAAATTATACTGAATATAAATGAGTTTTTATCGAACTCAAGAATTTTCTTTAGTTTGAATGCAATTTAATCACATTTGAATAAATAATACCAGAGTTTTTTCTACCTTCGCTTTGTAAACAGGTAAGTAATCCTTTAAGAGTGTTCGGAAGGGTTAATAAGTTTTAGTTTTATTGAAGGCAAATGAGAGATTTCATCATAAAGAGATGAAATCAATTTAGAATTTAACTCATTGTCGCTGCTCTTTGCAAGATTATAGAAATGCAAGCTTTATGCTTTTCATTTGGAATGTCTTGTTCAATTTAGAGAATCACTTTAATTTATTTAAAAACTATATCTGTAAAAATGTATCTTATCACAATATAACGTAAGCCCACAGATTTTTCTATGTACAAAAAATGACAGTCAGTTATGAAAGGTTACCTGGTTTTTCATAAGCGCACTCTATATAGAGGCATACTTATGCAATTAACTAATTATGATGATGCCCACCGAAGGAAACTTAATCTACAGAGCGCTCAGATTTTAAAGAAAAAAGAATTAAAATAAAAATAAGTTCTTAGACGTTTCCCAATACATATATACATATATAACTATATACATATATACATATATATGCACATCCATATACATATATATATATATATATATATACATATATACATATGTACATAACTGGCCATTACAAAACTTCAGTCAGGATAACGACCTAGTTTTTATACAGGAGTGGTGGGACCTACAGTTTAAAGTCGACACCGAACGACAAATTTTTGAGAAACTTTTCATGGCGATTTTTATTTACTCTCAGACTTTTTGCCAGAAATCTGCTGTTCAGTTGGAGATGCCTGACCTGGGGTTTGAACCGATGCCTCACGTCTAATAAGCCAACACACTACCAACACACCATGGCGACTATTTATTTTTATTTTCTTTCTCTGCATTTTATTTACTCTCAGCATAAATCTGCTGAGAAGAAGTCGCTGACGAAATATTTTTTCGTATTTCATTTCGTTGGCGATGTCTGACTTCACGTCTAATAAGCCAAAACACTACCTACTAGACTACGGCGACTACAGACGTTTTACAATAGAAAATTGTGTCCTTTAGTACTGGTTTCTTTCTTCTAAGCTTCCATGGAAATATATCCGTTTCTTAAAGCAGGATTCATATCCTTTTGGTTTTACTCAGAGATAAAGGAGTCTGGCTATGTGCATATCAGAATGCAGATAATCTGTTCAGTCCTTAATTGAGACTAATCTGTGTATAACTGGAAAATATAATAGACTGAGTTCATTAGAATGAAATATGTTTCGGCAATAAGTGGTTAATAGGAGTGCCAATGGGAATTCATATGCCCATATCCGTAGTTATTTAAGACGTGCTACTATTTGTAGATCGATTTAAATTTTTCTAAATATTTACAACCTTTTAAGGTGAAACTTTGTGCAGGAATATGGTCTTCAATAAAAGGGATTCTATATTTTATTTCTACTGGTTTGTGATAATCACACATATAACTGTCCAGGAATGATTTGGTTCTGTAAACTTATTTACTTAGTTGGTCGTTACCATCCTTTAGTTAGGATTATAACCTAGCTTCTTACACCTTTCAGGTTACAAGGAGTATCAGTTTAACATCAACTCCGAGCGATAGATTTGAGAACTTTTCTTGGCAATTTGATTTACTCTCACAGTTTTTTTCCAAAAGACTGCTGAGAGGGTTTTGAATCACGGCCTCTCGTCTAATAACAAATCGTTGATTCTTTCGATTCTTTACATGAAGAACAAAAGTGTTACTTTAAACACAATAATGTTTCATGTTTCAAAAATAGAATACGTAGCTGAATATGGAAGTGATTACTTTAAAGGCAACGCGACAACAAAACAACTATTGTGCTGCTTTGCGTTTCGTCTAATTTCCATTTCTATTCGAAGCAATGCGAGTGGTGAGAGAATTGCGCTTGCAATGACTGAATTAGTGCTGTCATATGCAACAGCATTTATGAAACGTTTTGCCGCTTCTGCCTTTATTATAAATAATGCGTATGCAGCTTAACTGATACTGCAATTGCAAAATCATTGTTTGCTGTGTTGCGTTCATTGTGTTTATAATATTAGTCTTTGCAATGACTTCAAATGTAGAGTATAGACTTGTATTGCTTGCACGCATAAAAAAATATTAAAGAGCCTAGGAGGTTTTCATATACAATTTTGACAGAATATTATTCATGATCTCTATAGAACTCCGATATAATCTTGTTTGAACAATAATTTGCTGTTAGCTTGCTAAGTAAGATTATTTACAGTGACCAGTTGTATTAAGTAGAGCGTATAAAAAGCAGTTGAGTTTTAATATCATTTTTAAAGATTTTAACAGTTCTATTGGTTTTTGGTCATTAAAATATTTCGATCTAGAGTTTTGACCAATAACGTGAAACTTTCAGAAGAGATAAAGTAACATCGTTTAAATGTATCACTTTTTTCCTGGCAGAAGCCTCTTCTCTCACAGCTTTTATAAGTTATCTTCTTTATAATTTGGTCCTTTGCTGATGTTGGCTTATTAGACGTGAGGCCAAATAGCTCAAAAAAACGATATCTGAAAAAATATTTCATCGGCTACTTCCCCTCATCAATTTTCTGCCAAAAATTCTGAGAGTAAAATAAAATTGCCATGAAAAAGTCTCTCAAAAAATCTGTCGTTCAGAGTAAACTTTAAACTGTAGCTCCCGCCACTCATGTATAAACAAAAAATTATTATGTTAATTGGTCATTACAACCCTTTAGTCTAGATTACTACCTAGCTTCTCACACCACTTATCTTGTGGGCGTTAATTTCATACATGAGTGGCGGGACCTACAGTTTAAAGCCGACTCCGAACGACAGATTTTGAGAAACTCAGAATTTTTGCCAGAAATCTGGTGAGAGTAAGTCGCCGAAGAAATAATTTTTCAAATTTCGTTTTGATGTCTGACCTGCAACTTGAACCGTGGCCTTACTTCGAATAAGCCAACACACTACCTACTAGACGACGGCGACTTCAGTGGTGAGAGAAGCTAGGTCGTAATTCTGACCGAAGTGTTGTAATGACCAATTACATATGTATGTATACAATCATCTCAGATGTCTTTGTACTGCGTCATAATATAAAGGCTTAAGTTGAAGAGATTCATATTCATTATGACAGAATATAATGCGGTAAGCTGGTGTAACTGTTAGTTGCCAAATTCTGTTTGAAATTAAAATTTTTCTTTTCCTTAATGTGGAATAATGTGATGAACACTTTCTTACTTTTAATACTTCCCATGATAATACTCATGATAAATTTACTGGCATTAGATTGAAATAATTTATTTCATTTGGATTCGCATAATTATTCACTATGATGAATAATGTCCTTATATGTACGGGGGAAGGGAGTCTAATTTATTACATTTTAAGTCATTAAAATCCATAAACTTAGGGAGGGGGAACTTTTTTTGAGATGATTTTCTTTTATTTCTTTCAAACATTTTTAAAATTATCTGTAGCCACATTCTTTCTTTGTGGAAAATAGAATATAAATTATTTAATCATTCCATATATGATACCCCATTTATATTCATTTTATTTAGTGAAACAAATTTTAAATTTTAAAAGTGGTTTTAAAGGTGGGTGTGTTATTTATAGAGGGATGTGTAATAAACTTGTAATAACTTCTTAGATTTCTTTTTGCAAACATAAAATAATATTTAAAAATATTTTCTTTAGATTTACAAACTTTATTTAATAAATGGTTTTCTTTTAAATAAAAATCAAAAAAATCAAATAAATGAAACAAATAAAACAGGAAAAAACTTTAAGAAAATTTTAAAAAAGTTTTCAATAAATGCCATAAACAAAAAAAAAAATAAATAAAAAAAATAAAAAATAAAAAAAAATAAAAATTAAAAAATTAAATTTATAAACTTTTCATTTCATATCTTTCTTCCATTGAAAATCAGTTTAAAATGTGAGGAAAAATTGAAACTGAATGAAAATTATGGTAATTTATAATAAAATTTTGCTTAAATCCTGAAAATATGTAAAAATAAAGCAGAGTTCATGGGAATTGGATAAATAGGTGTCCACTTTTAATGTAACTTTGAAGATTGTTTGTTTTGGTTTGTTTTAAAATCTATTTTGCTTTTGTTTGAGGTCACCGTGAGAATTCTTTAAGCATTAAGGAATTTAAACGACTTTTTAAAATGAAATTTTTTTGAAATAAAATGTCCTTAAAATGTCCTTGAGAAAAATTCCAGAAATTTACCTGAAACTTATATTTTCAAGTTTCTGATTCAAAGTAGCTTTTGCCTGGACACATTGGGATTTTTTTTTGATTTTGAATAAATTCTTTGTTGTTGTTAATTTAATTAGCGATTATTGTAAATATTATCATTCACTAAGCCATTCACTTTGTTTTTCTCCACAGTACTGCTCTATTTGTTTTTCGTTGTTATGAATTCAATGAATAATTCATTAGTTTGTACAGATTGTGTAACAGATTGTTTTTATCACACTCTTCATCTTTTGGCAGCTTAATTTGGGTACGATACGGAAAAAGCTTTACACTTCAGTTGGCTGTCGTAATCGATTTAATTTTCATTACTGGCGTTTATGTAGCCAACATTTTTTTTCCAAAAAAAAAAAAATAAAAAAAAATAAAAGATAAGACAAGAAAAACAACAATCGGAAATTAGGAAATTAATACGTCGTTCACTTGTTTTCCTGTTGTTTTTGGAAATTTTTTTATTGTTTCTTTAAAATTAATTCTTTTTAAAAGTGCCAAATGTTACAACACGGTAGGGTTTCTATATAAATGGAAGGCCATTGGAGCATAAAATCCAACTTTTTAAATCTAATAGTTCTGTAGTCGAATGCTGTAAAGCATAAAAACTACGGTCAGAGTTTTCTATAACATGTTTTTAACTAAGAGTTGAACCGATTAAAATTAAAAATGAGTTTAAAAAGTTTTCTTCTATCGGTTTAAATTTGAACCATCGGTTATTTCAAATCTGGCTTTACTTATGTCATTCTATTCTGTCACAAAATTCAGTATATTATATCCAATGAACGTAATGAATCGATTTACACTTGAATAACGTTGAAAGTTATTAGGCCAGCCAGAAACTGAACGATGATGTTGATTTTACCAAAAAGAAAAAAATCATCTTTTCGGGTAAAGCTCATTTTCATCTTGGTGGGCACGCAAATAAGCAAAATTGCCTTATTTGGGGATCAGAAGACCCACACGTGGTCTTACGGAAGCCAATGCGCTCATTACGAGTTACTGTTTGGAGCGGCTTGTGAAGTAGAGTTGGCTTCTTTAGCTCTTTTGAGTGTTCGCTCTTTCTAGTTCAGTTCTCTGTAATGAACTAGTGTGTTCTTTTAGTTCAATAGTTCAGTTCTTTTAAACAACTCCGTTCTCTTCCGCAATTTGTGTAACTTCTTTATGGCAACGTTTGCTCATTTATAAAGGGTCCGCCAAATAACTTTTTTTTTTTGAAAATGCTTTAAAAAAAAACTACTAATTATTTTCTCAAATTTCTTTTTTTACTTGAAAGTACAATCCTTCCGGTTAATAATTGGAAATAATTTCATTCAAATGGCTGCCTCGGCTGGCCATGCAATAGCCTACACCAGAAGATGCCGATTTTGACAAAAAAAATCATCTTTTCAGATGAAGCTCATTTCGATCATGGCGGGTATGTAAACAAACAAAATTGTCGCATTTGGGGCACAGAAAACTCGCACGCATACATTGAAAAGTCGACGCACCCAAAACGAGTCACTGTTTGGTGCGGATTTTGGTCCAGAGGCATAATTGCGCCATTTTTCTTCGAAAATGAGCAAGGGCCATGCTGAACGAATTTTTGTTCACAAAAATTGAAGAGGAGGATATTGGCAACATTTGGTTTCAACAGGACGGCGCCACGTGCCACACAGCCGAAGCTACACTCGATGTTTTGCGCCCTGTTTTTAAAGATCGCATTATCAGCCGCAGAGCTGATGTCATTTGGCCACCTCGGAGCTGCGATTGGACACCGTTGGACTATTTTTTGTGGGGTGCCGTCAAAGATAAGTGTTACGCCGACAAGCCAGACACAATTGACGCTTTAAAGGACAATATTCGTGAAGTCAATGGTGACATACAGCTGCACACAAGCGATAATGTGCTTAAAAATTGGACCGATCGTGTAAGCTACTGCATGGCCAGCCGAGGCATCCATTTGAATGAAATTATTTTCCATAATTAACCGGAAGGATTGTACTTTCAAATAAAAAAAGAAATTTGAGAAAATATACTGTAGTTTTTTTTTTAAAGCATTTTCAAAAAAAAAAGTTATTTGGCGGACCCTTTCTGTTTGGTTTCAACAGGATTGTGCAACTTGCCACACATCACTTGCCACAATTGATTTATTGCGTCAAACGTTTGATGGCCGTTTAATTAGATGAAATGGTAATGTCAAATGGCCGCCAAGAAGCTGCGATTTGACATCGTTGTACTATTTTCTGTGGGGCACCTTGAAAGAAAAGTGTTATGTCGACAGACCAGATACAATTGAGCATTTGAAGAACAACATTCGTGATGCAATTGCCGAGATACGGCCCCATACAATCGGAAAAGTAAACGAAAAGTGGTCCGATCGAATGAGGTACTGCGTGGCAGCCATATGAACGAAATAATATTCCATTTCTAACCGGAACAATTGTAGTTCACAACAAAAAATAAATTTGGCAAACATTTCAAACCGTTTTTGTTTTTTGCTTTTTTAAATTTACAACCGTTTGCTGTTTTTATGAGCACTAGTCCTTTGATTAGTATCTAAACTAGAGTTTGTCAAACTTCAAAAATCTTATGTCAAATTTTTAAGTAATCGATAAATTATCTTAAATTTTTCTGCTAATTCTTTCTACGTTTATATATGTTCTTAAAGTTCACTCCATTTGATGCCAACAGTAAGTCAAATAAATTAAATTTGAAGCATTGAGTCTCTATTAACCGAATGGATAACAGGGTTTTATGCTGGTGAATAATATTCTATTGAATAATTAATCTTAAAAGGAACATCATTTATTATATTCAGTTGTAATTAATAAGGATTTTCAAATACGAGTATAAGCACATCATCTCCATCAATAAGTTGAAGTAATTGACGATTTTATGGTGAAATATTAAAAATCACTCTTTAATTGATTGTCATAATGGTTTCCAACCGAAATGCGAATTCATCAAAGTCCATTAAGTACGAAGAATTGGCCATGGCGACGTATGAAAACACCAAAATTACTTGTTTTTGCGTTGTTTTTCCTTTTAATAGAAGAATAAATGGTGGTGAGCTAAGGCTTAAAATTTCAATGTTGTTGTCTTTTTTTTTTGTCTGGGAATTATTTAAGCTGATGCTGCTGGAATTAATGCCCTTTTCGTTTCATTCAGTAGTAAATTTCTTTTTATTTATACCAGAGGCATTTGCCATGAACCAGTGCTTTGAAAGCAAATAACAAATTGTAAATGGGGGTAGGAGTATGAAAACATCCGAAGCAAAAAAAAGGATTTAATGTTGCTCGTAAATAATGTCACGATTATGGTTAAAAAACGAAGAGAAATGTTTTAAATTTATAGCCAGTACAGGTAGAGAGGCCAAGCATACAGCGTTGTATTGCTTGTTATAAAAAAGGATACTTGAAAAGAAGTTCCTGATGTTTTAGCAATAGGAATTTTTAAAAAATACTGCAATTAGCCAACGACATGCTGTAGTTTTAAATTCCATTTTATGGCAAGTAAATATGTTTGATCTGGAATTATTAAAATTATACAAAGTGATGGATTAGGGGTTGCCGTCGTTGTCTAGTGGATACTGTGCCGGCTTATTAGACATGAGGCCTTGGACAAACCCCAGGTCAGATATCTCCATCAAAACGAAATATGGGATACAAATATATCTTCCTCGACTTCCTCTCAGCAGATTTCTGGCATAAACTCTGAGTGTAAATAAAATTGCCATGAAAAGTTTCTCAAAAATCTGTAATTTGGAATCGAATTTAAATTGCAGATCCCTCTACTCATGGATAAAATTAACACACGCAACATAAGTGGTGTGAGAAGCTAGATCGTAATCCTGACTGAAAAGTTGTAATGACCAATTATGTATATATATATGTAAGGGTGTTTTTTTTATAGAGGTATAGAACTTTAAGTTCAATAAAACAACAATGGATTATTCGATTGACATGAATTTTATTTATCCGAAAGATAATCTTGTGTCATTACATTTTAAATATGATTTCTGGCATATGACCGCCACGGCTGGCGCGGATGTAGTCCAATCTGGACGTCCAATTTTCGATGACTTTTTCCAACATTTGTGGCCGTATATCGGCAATAATACGGCGAATGTTGTCTTCCAAATGGTCAAGCGTTTGTGGCTTTACCGCGTAGACCAATGACTTTACATAGCCCCACAGAAAGTAGTCTAGCGGTGTTAAATCACAAGAACTTGGAGGCCAATTCACAGGTCCAAAACGTGAAATTAGGCGGTCACCAAACGTGTCTTTCAATAAATCTATTGTGGCACGAGCTATGTGACATGTTGCGCCGTCTTGTTGAAACCACATCTCCTGAACATCATGGTTATTCAATTCAGGAATGAAAAAGTTAGTAATCATGGCTCTATACCAATCACCATTGACTGTAACGTTTTGGCCACCATCGTTTTTGAAAAAGTACGGACCAATGATTCCACCAGCCCATAAAGCGCACCGAACAGTCAGTTTTTCTGGATGTAACGGTGTTTCCACATACACTCCAAATGCGGTAGTTTTGTTTGTTGACGTAGCCATTCAAGCAGAAGTGCGCTTCATCGCTAAACAAAATTCGCTTATGAAAATCGGGAACAACGGTAATCTCGTTTTGGGCCCATTCGACGAATCTACGCCTTACTTGATGATCGTTTGGCTTCAAATCTTGCACGAGTTGGATTTTGTAAGCACGCAAACCAAGATCCTTTCGCAAAATCTTCCATAAAGTGGATGGACACAGATCCAATTCCTGTGCTCGATGGCGGATGGACTCATTCGGGTCTTCCTCAATGCTACGCTCTACAGCAGCAATAGCTTCTTCTGTACGCACCGCACAGCGTCTCTGGGGATGCGAGTTATCAATAACAGTAAACGTAAATTATTTATTACAGGCAGGTACACTTCGCATACAAGCTCCGGACTGTGGGGGATTCGTTTGCATAGCGCCGCTTTGTGCTGTCGCAGCACGGCAATATATTTTAGCAATTTCATGAATTTTAACCAAAATTTTTTATAAATATTTAAGGTTTTTATATTTATTTTATTAATTTATTTCTGTTTTATTATAAAACAAAGACTTTGTTAATATTTTTCATAAAACAAGAGAAAATAAGGAAAAGTTTCAGATGACTCCATAGGTAACCCCTAAAGAGAACCCTGAGTAAATTTAAAATTCAAAGGCCTAATATGTTAATGTTATTCCTTGTATTTAGTAGAATATCCCTTAAGGTCAAGCACTCCAGTTAACTCATTTGGTATTGAATGTACAAGTTTTGTTTAGTGTTTTCTGGTGGCACCATCAGCAAGTTTTTAGGTTGACTTTTGTTTGAGGTTTAGCGATTACGTAACCGTTCTTTCAAATGATCTCCTAAATACTCTCTTGACTTGATATCGGGACTTTGTACAAGAGTATTAAGCCTGTGGGGACTTTATTTTGCCAAACTATATTGCCGTAGTAAGACTTTTGCTGTCCACTGTATGTTGTGTGTGTTAATTTTTATACATGAGTTTTAAGTCGACTCCGAATGACATATTTTTGAGAAACTTTTCATGGAAATTTTATTTATTTTTTGCATTTATTCAAATTACTTTAAAGTGGCTTCAAAGAAATTTTTTTAAACTACAAACTCTACCAGTTCCACTGTTTTATTGAAATATTCGACAACTTATGTTCTGGAAGATTAGGCATATTAACGAATTCAAATCCACAAACCAGCTATTTAAAGCAATTTTCTGCAATAGCATTAGAATTGTAAAATTTTTTTAAATTTTCAGCTGCTAGGCTAAATATGTATCGAAAAGAAATATCAAGTACGACGTATCGCACTCTAATGTAGAAAAATAAATTGTCAAAGCTTGCAGGAGGAACAAATTACTTTGCAGGATGTATTGATTTTGCAATATAAATAAAAAGTCTTCTTATTCTTTGCACATACCGCTATTAGTAGACCAACTTTTCTAATATAAATCTAATGCAAAACACTATAGATTATCAACTAACAACATCACTGATATAATGTTGATTATTTTTTACTTTTTTATATGGTCCGAGTCTACCGTAAATTTCATATTTTGCTGGACTTGACCTTTTTTTAGATTTTTTTTAATTTTTCATAATCATGACCATTTCTTTAAATAGCCTATTTATCATCTAAGCATGACACATATTTTTTAGGTTTACATACTCCTCTTCAACACTGTAGATAATAAAAGATTTCAGAAAAGTGTTTACAAACAGCCAGAAGGAAAAAAGACAAAAGCAGCGCACTAAGGAGAGGACAGTCAGGTTAAACCTTCTGCTAAAAATCCTTTATATTATTAATGGTGTTGTAATTCAAAACTTAAAGTCTCATATTAAAATGGGCCTTGGGATACTTTAAGTGTCATTATTTTCATTCAGTTTTTACACTTGAAAAGAAGATTTCTTAAATTTTTTATCCACTTGTTTACTTGTATGTGTTTTTTCTTTTTTGATTAATATTTTATATTTTTTATACAAAATTTTTTTATGGATTAATTTTGCACTATTATGAGTCTGTTAAATATGGTACACGAATAAAAAACATAATTTTAAAATATCGTTTAAACTTTAAAATTTAGTGTACAGTTCACGTTAAGAAGTTGAATAATTTTCCCTTCAATTGGAATTTTTGTCTTACTCGTGCATATACTCATCTTTCTGCCACGAAATATCGTGTTTTTCAATAAGCGCTTCCTATCTTTAAATTAGATCAACACAAAGTGAGATATGATTGGAATTTTCTCTTCATTTGAAGTTTCTCTGGGTGGAATAAAATCGAAGTAAAATCGCACGATCTTGTTGGCCACTTCACATTATTTTCTCATGTTATAACCATACCACAAATCGATCGTGCAGAATATTCGCATGCCAATGGTGTCGAGATTATCCAATTTCATCTTGTAGTGCTCGCTGTTAACAGCGATAGTCTGATCAACTTCGTATTCAGACGAATATTATCAGTGGGAATTTTCTTACGTATTGAATTCGTATTCATGAATACGTTAGATAAGGTGGCACACCTACATTGAAGTTTAAGATGTTTCACAGATCGCAAGCCAATATCCAACCCGAAGATCAAAGACTCCGTATAAAAAACCCAACTTAAATTTTATATTGGAAAGTGAGTCAATGATGACAGGACAGGGCAGAAAAGGCCAACAGCAAACAAAAATTTTTACTATAAGTTTAAACGGTATATAGTCCAGGTCAGTAGTGCTAGAGATACAATCAATTTAGTGGTGAGGAGTATATGATGAAAGAAGTTGAATAGGCACACTTAGGCCATATAAGGCTCATGGGATACCACAATTTTCTGAGTTTTCTATTTTCCCCTATCTTCGGAACCATTTCGAGATTTTAGAGGCTCGGAATTCGTTCCCGACAATTCGTTCAGATTATTTATACAATAAAATAAAGTGTCCTCTTCTCCTCCGATATTGTGCGGGATTTATATCCAATAGGTGAAAAACAGTTTCCTCCTTTCCCTTATCTCTACAGAGATCAATACAATTCTCATGAGCGACCATAGCGCAATTATCTGTAACGTAATGACCCCAATAATTATAGTGAGCGTGCTGCTTTGGAGTTTGAGCAGATTTTTATTTAACTTTTAATTAATTTTCTTCATTTCTCTCATCTTTTATATGTTCAGCCATAGTTATTAGCCCTTTCTTCTTACGAATATTTTTTTAATAAACTTCAATGGATTTCATAATAATTTCGTTTGTAATGTACATCCATAACCAACGGTTGATTGCTGAGCAACTTTCTTACACCAAAACTTACAAAAAAAAGTTGTAATTGTGCAGAGAAATATTTGGAAAGGTAAATGAGAACATGAAAAAGACAGGTTTTTTCTAATATTAAGGAATGCATGTTACACTTACCATCTTTGTTGTTTTCGGTTTCGATTTTGTTTTCGTTTTTTTTTTCCTAAAATATTCGTTTTTCTTTTCGATTTATTTTCCTTGTGTACTCATGTCACTGAACAAACATTTGATACAGGAAACAAATGAAGATTCCAGCGACTGAAAAATTTATCTACTTTGTAGCAGTCATCGGAAACTGGCAGAGACTTTCAGTCCTCTAGAGGATATGGTTATTCGATGTTCAAAGAAATAAAAAGAAATGAAAAATTTTCTTTTACAATTTTTTTTAAAACGAAATATTCTTTCATTATGTTGGCAGTAATAGCTGAGGGCTTCTTTTCAAGGAGTAAAAAATTAAAAAAAGTAAAACTAAAGAAAAATATACACCCTGTAGCATTTGCAAAGGATGTGCAATGGGAAATGGAAGTTTGTTTTTCATTTCAATTTCTTTCTTATACACTTTGACTTTGTTTACTTTACTATTTTTTATTTCATGTCAATACTATCGAATATGCTGTGGGATGTAATAGTCACGGTAAGAAGTTTTGGCAAAGGCTTGTACTATCGGAATGACATAAAACAAAAGTCAGTAAACGTATTGACATGTTTGTAAGAAACGTAAGAAAATAAAAACTCATCAGTAGTAAATATTTATGCTTTAAACACATTCGAAACATCAAGTGCTGCGCAGCAATTTTGCTAAGCGGCATGCGATTTAATTATTTTAAAGACAGCCGCAGGGGAAGTGAACAGTTGATTACTTCTTTATAATTAATGATCTCAAGTATCGAATTGTATTAACGGAACTAACTAGTCGATGTAGTCTAGTAGGTGGTGTGTAGGCTTATTAGACGTAAAGCCAGGGTTCGAGCCCCAGGTCAGACATCAAAACAAAATACAAAAATAGTATTTCTTCGGCGATTTCCTCTCAGCAGATTTCTGGCAAAAACTCTGGGAGTAAATAAAATTGCCATGAAAAGTTTCTCAAAAATCTGTCGTTCAGAGTCGACTTTAAACTGTAGGTTTCACCACTCATGCATAAAAAAAATTAACACACACAACATAAGTGGTTTGAGAAACTAGGTCGTAATCCTGACTGAAGGGTTTATTCACATTGTTCATTTCTATATACACGCATGTATTCTATTCTTCATAGGTTGCTGCGCAGCACTTGGCGAGACGAAATTCCGAACTAACGGGCACGGAAAGGACCGGAGATTTCTGAGAAGTATACCATAGATGGGATATATGAGACCCTAAAAGAATACTTTTCCAAATTGGAAAAAGCAGCATGGAATTCAAAAAACCTTGAATAGTCCAACATGCCTGGTTGCCGATTTTCAAAACTGCTTTGTTCAGCAGTGGGCAGCAGGAGAATCAGGGCGCTACTTGAGTTCGAAAAGAGAACGGTTCGCATTCTAATAGGAAGTCGAACGGTCATTGCACTATGGGCAGTTTAGCTGACAAGCTTGATCTGCTCCACCAGAATTATTACAAAAGTTGCCATGATGTAGAGGAAACGGGATCGGCAGAACATCTTTTATGCGAAGGCCCTGGACTTCAAAGCCGACATCATTGGTTTTTGGGTAACAAAAACTTTTAAAGATCTGGGCATAGTGGAGAACGTGACACTAAGGGAACTGGCTGATTTTATCCCCAGCTTGGGGTGGATCAAAGACACCACTGAAGGATCATAAATAGGTGCCTTACCTCACACTGTGTAACACAATGGGCCATATGGGTCACAGAGGGAAATTGGCTGTGAACGGCAAGCTAACCGCTAACCTAACCTAACCTACATCTTCTTTGAAAGTACATATACGGCGTTTTTAAAAATATGAATTTTGTAGCCTCTGTTTGTACACTTTTGTTGAGGACTGTATTCAAAAATTTTACGCATTTACAGTTGCTTAGTTGGTGACCCTCAAGTACGTGAATAAACTAATAGTGTGCTGGTGCTTTTGTTTTCTTCCTTTTGTATTCCGAGGTAATTAAGAACACCCGTTTACCCTCAAATAACCCGAGTTACTTTTCAGTATACACACACACACCGAATCTATTCAACTAATTGCCCAGTCACGTACATATCTACAAAGGAATTTTTCACACCATTTTCTTTACTTTTTTATTTCTACGGCTATTTATTCATTCGTATGTTGATTAAAATTCATTTGTGGATGCTGTTTTCAACTCCTGTTTGGCGCTTTGAATGGTATTCGGACAGGATTGCTTGATAAGTAACAAAAATTGGCATACAATTTTAAAAGAAATTCTGAAAGTCATCGGGTTAGCGGGTTATAGGTGGCATCAAGGTTTCATTTATAAAATTATTTGATTTTAGACTTGTGAGAAGCGTATTAAAAAAAAAATATGCCACAAAATACATTGTGTACTCAATTTTTTGCCTTTGTAACACAGAGAGTACTGTAACACAAAGAGGAATATTACTACAGTTTCTAAAAGAAATGAAAACTGGAATGTGTAACCTCTTTCCCTTGAAAACCATTCTATGTTAGAGTGGAGATGGCATGAGATTGTGCGGTTACAACTGACTATATGTGTGTACATATAGTGGAACGGTGGGCACCATTAAAGTGTTCTATAGCATGCTGTGAAGGTGTGAAGAATATTCACAAAAAAAAAAAAAAAAAAAAAAAAAAAATAAGTAAATCAATACAAGACTTCACTAATTGGATTTAGAATATTAAAATGGGTAGTTTAAACACATAACTGCTGTTAAACTAAAAGATACTAAAAGTAACAACAATTTTCCACCTTTTTTTCTTACTCATTTGCATTTTTTATTGGCAAACATTTTTTGGGTTTTTGTTGTTGTTGTAATTATTTTGAATTCTTGGGAATGCAAGAAACAATCGACGATTTAACCGTTGAAAGTTACAACAACAACAATCGAAAATAAACGAATAAACAATCGAAAATGTGGTGAATTTCTTCATTTAATTGAATTTATCAACATTAAAGAGATGAGTTTATCTGAAAATTATTATTTTAGCCGTAGTTGTAATAACATAGTCGCCGTAGTCTAGTAGGTAGTGTTTTGGCTTATTAGTCGTAAAGTCCGTGTTCGTAACCCAGGTCTGACATCAAAACGAAATATAAAAAAAAAATAAACGTTCCATGAAAAATTTTCACAAAAATCTGTCGTTCGGAGTCGACGTTAAACTGTAGGTCACGTCACTCACGTATAAAATTAACGCACACATCATGAGTGGTGTGAAAAGCTAGGCCGTAATCCTGACTGAAGGGTTGTAATGGCCAATTATGTATGTATGTAGTACAGTAGAAGTCCATTAGTCCGGCATCCAATAGTCCGGAATGCTCGAAAGTCCGGCATCGCTCTGGAAAATTGTAAAAATTTTGGTTTTCTCCAAAAGTGTGCTTTAAAGCAAATAACAACGCTCGAGAGGTATTCGGAAGTTTTCGGGGTAGTTCGGAATCATCCGGAAGCGGTTGGTATTGTTCGGAAATAATTAGTGGCCAGCTAGCCTCAGCTGTCACAACAAATTCAGCCATTTTTTGTGCGTTGTTGTTTTGTGTCCTTTCACATCGCAGTGAATGTAACTTTTGAAACTGTTTATAAAACGTTGATTTTCGTTCTAATTGTACAGTGACCATGTTTTCAAAACCTAAGCCTTCGAGTTCAAAAGAAGAGAAACGAAAACACATCATTATCAACATTGTAGTAAACCTCAGCCTATTCAAAAACTTGAAGAAAGTGACTCAGATGCTGAAACGGAAGAAAATGAAAAAATCAGCTGGGCAGAACCTGCAGAATCACTATATAAGTCTATCTCTTCTTTTGCTGCCGTATGATTTCCATATCAGTAGGAATAAATTTTATACTAAACGCCAATAGTCAAGAAAACAAAAAGACATTCGTGACTTTTTTAAATCTAAATGAAATATGTTTTACAGTACGTGTACATGCATTATATGAAATGTAAAAGAAACTTTGTTGTATGTATTTGCATATTGTATATGTGTTGTTTAATTATTAATCGAATTGTTATTATAATTACCGACCGATAGACTGTAATTTTCGATAGTCCGGCACCGAGCCGGTCCCGAACGTGCCGAATTATCGGACTTCTACTGTAGTAATATTATGGCCATTAAAAATTTTATTCTGTATCGTATGCCCCGATGTAACTAGAACATCGGAGTGTGCTAAACTTCAAGTGACGAGCTCTTGGATTCGGTTCATGGAAGAGACTCTTAGATTATGACATTATATAACAATGGAAGAAAGTGAGAATTATCATTAAAAAAGCAATCCTCAAAAAAAAAATTGTCATTACCCCCTCCTCCTTTCTCTTATAAACTATCTTTCCTCTATTGCAACACAATAAACTGCATGAATAGGAGTTATCTCCTAAGTGTTGGCGGAAGTTTGTTGTTTTATTTTACGATAATGTGACTCACTGATATTATCTTATTGGAAATGATTTTGTTGTGTTAGTGTTTAATTAAAATTTTTTAAGATTAGCACACTACGTACCTAAGCAAATTGAAATTTAGAAAATCGTCAGTACTAACGTGGTGAGTCATCTTGAAATTCAGAAAATAAATTATAAACTACAGATTATTTTACAGTGCAACCTCAAGGGAAGATAACAGCAAACGGCATAAGCGATCTGCTATCCAACGTAGCACTCTGTTTTCGATACGGCTTAGATGTCCTTTTATTTCTATTTTTATCGATCTAAATTATTATGTGAAGTTCAAGCAAAAATAGCTCAAATAAAACTGAGCTAAAAACTTTGACAACTAATCCGACTTCTATATTCAAATTGATGCATGAGCTATTGTCAATGGACTCCAATTTTCATTGAGCAGTCCTCTTTAGCAAAGAGACCTCTTGATGAATGAATGCTACGTGAACTAATTTTTCTTATTTGATTTGACAATATCCATCCATACTAGACTTAAGAGCGTCCAATGCATCTCAAGAAAGTCACTGCTTGTGAACTAACAACCGAGGACGGACAATTTGATGCAGTTAAACTTTTTATTTTGGGAGCTTTCTGCAGTCAGAACGCAGCGATATTCAGGCCAACATTATCCATGTCATCTGTAAATTAATTATTTCGGATGCGCTCCAAACAGAAAAGTCATCGCGAATATTTGAAAAACAAAGGCATCACTCTCCACTTTTTGAAGTCGCCGTAGCCTATCAGGTAGTGTGTTAGCCTATTAAACGTAAGGCCGCAGTTCAAACCCCACGTCAGCCATCAAAACGGAATATAAAAAAATATTCCTTCGGCGACTTCCTCTCAGCAGATTTCTGGTAAAAAATCTGGGAGTATATAAAATTGCCATGAAAAGTTTCTCAAAAATCTGTCGTTCGGAGTCGACTTTAAACTGTAGGTCCCGCCACTCATGTATAAAAATTAACGCACACATCATAATTTATGTGAGAAACTAGGTCGAAATCCTGACTGAAGGGTTGAAAGTCCACTAGTCCGAAAAAGCTGTTTCGAAGCCACTTTAGAACAACCTGGATAAACGCAAAAAATAAATAAAATTGGTCGTAATCCTGACTGAAGGGTTGTAATAACCATTTATGTACATATATATGTATGTATTAAGGTGTTTTTGTTTTATCATTTTGTTTATAGATAAGTACTCACTTTACTAGCATAAATTCAAGCTGAGTACATTTCATATTGAAATATCTGTTAAAGAATTCAGCAAATAAATATTTTCGAATATTAAATATTTAACAATTATTTAAAATAAAATATAATATTAATTCAGATCAAGGTTTTTTAAAGGTCAGTAGATTAATTGTCATGGAATGACAATAAAATTCTTAAATTTATTGCCATTTATTTATCATTAAATAAAAAATTAAATCCAATACACAGCAGTTTTGCTGCCATTTCATGTTGTGTCACAATTTTCACCTGGTTTTTCAATTTGCATTTTAAAATTAATTCATCGATGCCTAACAGGCCAATGGCATGGTTAATAAAAACGATTGTTATAATGATCCAATCAACCCTACTTATTTTTGTTATTATTTAAAAAAAAAATTAATTACAGTACAACAACTTTTTTATACAGCATTTGAATACACTTTCCACTTTAGTTTGTCACTTTTGCTGAAAACATTACAATATTGTGTTAAAAATCTGCTTAACTTCAGACAATTTATGATGCCACCAAAATTATGTGTCATTATTCTTAGCCGCAGTATGGATTTGATAACAAACTGTGGATTCAAATAACTGCTAGATCTCGTTGTCTGATCTGACAATGTACATCTCCAGGCTTAATGAATTCACCAGTGCTTTAAAATGTTGAAAATGAGGGAGTTGAAGCTGAGGATTGGCCAAAGGCTAAACATAGAGGTGAATATCTGGCTCAATCATTCAACACAGGATCTAAATTCTTCGGCGACTTCCTCTATGCAGATTTTTGGCAAAAACCTCGTAAATAAAATTGCCATGAAAAGTTTCTTAAAAATCTGTCGTTCGGAATCGGCTTTAAATTGTAGATCCTTCGAATAATGGATAAAATTAACACACACAACATAAGTGGTGTGAGAAACTAGGTTGTAATCCTGACTGTAGGGTTGTAATGATCAACTATGTATGAATGTGTCACCATTCTTAAACACAGCACGGGTTGCAAAACAGATTTTGGTTAGTGAGATAAATTAGTTGATCTGTGTGCTATTGCCACAGTTTAACCACAGAGGAATCCATTTTCAAGTTTCTTTTTCAAATACAAGTTAAATATAAAGGAAAAATTGCCATGAAAGGTTAAAAAAATCCGTCCTTGGGAGTCGACTTTAAACTGTAGGTCCGGCCACTTATGTATACAATGATCACAAAGCATAAGTGGTATGAGCAGCTTGGTCGCAATCCTTACTAAAAGGTTGTGGTAATGATCAATTATGTATGTATTCTTTAGAATTGTCATATATAGTACTGTTATAATGTTATTTTTCTTTTAATTTAAATGTTTTCAGTCGCATTGTCTCATAACGGAAACGTTTATTTAATTTCGGTGGCTTTTATTGAATGCGAACACGAACATGAATGTTCGAAACATGAATTAATAAAAAGAGAAAAACGGTAAACATAATTGTTATTTAATAAACAGATGTACATACTATCATGGACTACAATATAAAATATATAATTAATGTAGACACTGTTAAAAAATTAATGAAATTGAAAAATTTAATTTCTGTTAAAAAAATAAACACACAAATTAACAATTGTAATCATAAAAATTTAATTGACGTTGAATTTTTGCCAAGTTTACATATTAAATTCATGTTTTTTTTTTGCATACTCGTATACATACTCGTATTACATATAACTTATGCCTGTGTTTCATGTTGAATAAATAAACACTATGGCATATACGTTATATTAAGTCATGAGAAAGAATGACAAAATGTAGAGTATACGCTACGTGGCGCTTACATATGAAAAATATAAAAATGAAATAAAAAATTAAAAAAATGTATACGTGTACTTGTATATAAAAACAAATATAGGGTCTTCTTTTAAGCACTTCCTGTATTTAAAAGAAATGTAAATGAAATGAAACAAAATGTATAAAAAGCATCCACTTTTTTTATTCGTTTGTAAGACTTATTGCGGCCACTATGTTTGTAATATAACATCGTTTAAATATCCGCCTTGTCCAATATTCCATAACTGTGTCGTACAAATCTGGCTGAATTTGCCTGATGACTTGACATTATGTTCGTTTTGAGGACAGCTGCGGTTTGTGGCTTTTTCGTATACACACGTACTTACATAATTGGTCATTACAACTCTTCAGACAGGATTACGATCTGGATTCTCAAACCACTTATGTTGTCTGTGTTAATTTTTATGCATAAGTGGCGGGACCTCGAGTGGCCTCGAAGGACAAATTTTTTTCAGAAGCTTTTCACAGCAGTTTTTGCCAAAAAAAATATTTTTTATTTCCTGTTGTTGAAGATGTCTGACATGGGTTTGACCCGTAGCCTCACGTCCAATAAGCCAACACACTACCGACTGGACTACGACGACTATACATGCGTATTCACATACAACTTAAAAAGCCATACAAGAAAATCATTAACGAGGTCAAATCACATGATCCCAGCTGCCTTTTTACATCAGTCCCACACATGGCACCACAATGGTTTCAAAGCGTTCGTGCAGAATATTCAAAGTGGCAAGAGCTGTGTAGCACATAGCGCCGTCTTGGTGAAGCCAACTTATCAACTGTAAAGTAAAGCCCAGGTGGTTGAAATGCCTCAATAGTTTGGTTATTTAACGTCATGATCTTATGCAAATTCAATTTTCTGCATAAGTCCACTTGTGCATTACCATGTAAACATCATAATTGAAAATTAATTCCTAGCAAATATCATTGAAAATTTTTAAGTTGTTTTTAATTATAAATTGAAAGCCATTTTGTTTTTAAGTCTTTAACAAATAATTTGCATCGCTTTTTCAGCAGAATATTTGAAGTTCAATTAATTTTGAATTCTCACATGCTATTGGGAAGCTTAAAATAATTAAAATTTTAATTGGAAAACTTTGAAAATTTATTTGTAGTGATTAGCAACGCCAGTAAAACAATGTGAGGTATGTACAATAGTTCTTTCTGTTAAGGGAAGAGTACTATTAAGGTTGAAAATATTTACTCGGCGACTTCCTCTGAGTTGATTTCTGGTAAAAACTCTGAAAGTAAATAAACTTGCCATGAAAATGTTTCTCAAAAATCTGTCGTTCGAAGTCGACTTTTAACTGTAGGTCCCGCCACTAATGTATATAATTAAAAACACAATATAAGTGGTGTGAGGAGCTAGGTTGTAATCCTGACTGAAGGGTTGTAATAACCAATTATCTTACGTTATGAACATATGGATTATGTGGAAGTGTAGTTGAAATATTGAAAATTTACTTTTGCACGGACTTAAAAATTGATTTCTAAAGGCAAATCAGAAGTTTCAGCGTACTTGAGTATTAAAGGCTATACCATGGGGCAACTTATACTTACAACCTACAGTTGTTGGCTTGTTAGAAGTAAGGCCATGGTTCAAACCCCAACTCAGATGAAAAATTATTTTATCGGCAACTTCCTCTCAGCAATCTTCTGGCAAAAACCCTGAGTGTAAATGAAATTATTATGTCTCAAAATATCTGACGTTCGGAGTCGACTTTCAACTGTAGACCCTACAAGTCAGATATAAAATCACACGCACAACGTGGTGTGAGAAAGTAGATTGCAATCCGGACGAAAGGATTGTCAGGACCAATAATTAAGTAAATGTGAATTTATTCACCTTGGTTCCGCCATTACCAATAAAAATTATGTCAGTCTGGAGGTCAAGCTTAGAATCACTGTTGTCAACAGGTTCTACCATGGTCTCAATAGGCAATTGAGTAGCAGAGACCGGTCTTGTACGACGAAACTAACACTCTACAAACGCTGATCGTTCTGGCGTTTTGTTGCATTAGTCTTGAGAGTATTCGAGAGAAAAGTCCTACGTTAGATCAGCGGGTCCAGTGCAAGTTTGCGATGATTTCCGTATTCGCTCGAACAATGAGCTGTATGAGCTCCTCAACGACATGGACGTTGTGTAGCGTATTAACATCCTGCGACTGCGTTGGTTCGACCATGTCGTTCAAATAGAAGAGGATGCTCCTACGAAACGGGTATCAGAATCCGCCGAAGAGTATGACCATGTCTGCGTGGGAAGAACCAAATTAAGAAAGCCCTGTCATGGATTAACGTGACTAACAGGTATACAAGAAGTAGAGTCATCTGGAAGGATGTGTTAAGATACGACGAAATGCGTTACTCGGGTTGTTAATGGCTATTTAAAAAAGTAAAGTAAGTATTTGGTATCACTATTTGGTATATTTATATAATATAAAATTCATACGAAACCCTTTCAATTTATGAATTTGAAAAGTGCATTATGCTGATAAAATTTCTATAAACTTTTATGAATACATATGTATGTATACAAAAAGTATCTTGTGTTTCTATAATTTATAAAAAAATAAATATTTTGTTCCTATATAATCCTCTCTCTCTTCCTTTTTTGTGTGTTTGTAATTGGTTTGTAATAAATTGCCGACAATTTAATTGAACAAATGAACAACAGAACATTTTGTAAATAATCTCCTGGTACAACATCATATTGTGGAGAACATGTGAATGTAAATTTTAATAAAACCACAATTTTAAATACAATAATAAGAGTTATGGTTACACATTCTACACACACTTTGCAACACTGAATGCTTTTCAAAATTAATGAATTAAATAAGGAAATGTGCACAGGATAATGTAATGAGTAGAATTAGGTAAGCAGTCACCCTAAAGATAAGAATGGAATCTCTTGTGATATAAATATATGTGGACACATAGAAAGGTTGTTCAACTAAATATTTAAAAACGTTTTAACAAAAAATAATCATTTTGAACTTTTGGTACCTGAATAAACAAAATTGTCATATAAGATCTACGAGCATCCAATGCATTACGAATAATTTATTGTGGGTGCTGGGATGGCTGCGTCTTCGGTACATACTTTTGGAAAGTTACATTGATCAGATCATGATTGTAAATGATGAGCACTATAGGTTGATGATTACCCACTTCTTTTGATCCAAATTGGATGCAGTGGACTCCAATGTATGTGTGCCATATAGCTCATGCTATATTAGACATTTTGCACGAACGATTTGAAAGGTCCTCAAAGCCAACATAATCCATGTCATCGGTCCAATTTAGATTGATTTATACGCCACACATGCATACATAATTGATCAATGCAACCATTCAGTCAGGATTACAACCTAGCTTCTCACACCACTTATCTTGTGTGTGTTAATTTTTTACATGAGAGGCGGTTCCGAACGACAGATTTTTGAGAAACAATTTTATTTACTTTTGTAGTTTTTGCCAAAAAAAGAAAAACTGTTGAAAGTAAGACGCCGAAGAAATTTTCCTTCATATTTCGTTTTGTAGGAGATTTCAGGCCGTGGGTTTAACCTGTGGGATTATGTCTAATAAGCCAACACACTACCTACTAGATCTCGGCGAGATAGTCTTTGAAAATTGGATATTTCGAAAGCTCTCCGTCTAGAGACGACGTGGTGGACATTGGGACATTGTTGTATTCCACACATAATGGCTTCAATAAATCTTTAAGCTGCTTACTGAAATATGTTAACATACTGTAGGGTACACATGCAAAATTGCATACGAGAACAAGCCTAAATAAATATTTCTGTACGTGTAAAATAAATTCTTAATATTTATATGAAATGCGTTTGTAATTATGGTACTGGTTATACAATAGTAGACCATAGTACTGTAATAAAAATAAACGGGCTAACATTGTACCAGACAAACATGTACACAATAATTCTTATACTTTTGCATACACACTTAAACGTTGTATGTACGTTATAACCATAAATATATCCTTGCTTTTTGGCTCTGGTATATGGTTATATGGCATGAATGTATGTATGATTATTGTAACAATTTGAATTTCTTATAAATTTTATAGACCATGAAAAGAGTCAAATAAAAGTAAATTTTAATGCTTTTAATGCACTAAAGAAGAATGCACTTGGAGAAATTTAAAAATAAAAATTAAATAAAAAGAAAATTCTAACAATTTGTATTGTAGCTAAGAAATTTTTATAGGAGGTGGAATGTCTTTACATATACTCATTATAGTTCACTATATACACATATACATATACATTAGTATTATTTCTGTATCTTTGTAGATATTGATTGGCTCAGTATTGGGCATTCCAAAGATGGAGATGAGTATTGCGTGAAAATCTAATATGATAAGCACTGAGAGCGCTATATTTGCCTGTACGTGTAAGTAAGTAAGTCAATGTGACGTGAGGCCACGGTTCAAACCCCTGTTCAGTCATCTCCGACAAAATTTGAAAAAATATTTCTACGGCGACTGTCTCCCAGCAGATTTCTGGCAAAAACTCTGCTAGTAAATATAATTGCCATGAAAAAGTGTATTAAAAATCTGTCGTTCGAAATCGACTTTATACTATAGCTCTCCCGCCATTTATGGATAAAAATTAACACACACAACATAAGTAGTGTGAGAAGCTAGGTCAACTGAAGGGTAGTAATGGGAAGTGTAATGGCTTACTAGACGAGAGCTCATGATCAATTCTCAGCTTTGATACCTCGAAGAAAACAAAATATGATAAATTCTTTCTTCCTCTCAGCAATTTTCTGGCAAAAATTCTGAAAGGGGAAATGAAATTGTCATGAAAAGCATCCAAATTCGGCCGTTCAGGGTAGCTCCGCCACTCATTGATAAAAGCTTACACACACAACATGTATGGTGAGAACCTTAATTGTGACTAAAAGTTTATTACAATCAATTAAAGTAAGTGTCCAACTCTTCTCATACATTAGTTCACCATTATATTGATTTTTTGATTGAACGTATACTGGTAAAGGAGAATAAATTAAAAGTAGCCGCACTCAACAACGTATATGTATACATAGTTGTGTAGTGTTCATGTCTATTTCCGATCACATCTGTTTGCGGTCGTGTGGTCATTGAAATAAACAATAAATTTGAAAAAGTTTGTACTTCATTTGCTCTAATGTGTGAGTATGTATTCCTAAACCTCAACCATTTAGTTTATTTTAAATCAGAAGCCTATATTAGGTTAAGTTAACGAGCAGCTTGGCGTTAACAGACAAGTTCACTTAATGGCCCATATGGTACATTGCGTTAGCTAGTGTAAGGTAAACCACGTTGTCAGGATGCTTTAGTAGTAGGTTTGAACCACCCCGAGTTCCGGATGAAACCGGTACGTTCGCCACTATGCCCAGATCTTCAAACGGACGGAAACGGAAAAACGGATGACGTATATCCTGAATTGCAGGGCACTCGCATAAAAACTCTTATTCCGATTCGGTTTCCTCCACAGCTTTTGCAGAAATTCTATTGGGGAAGGACAGATCGAGCTTGTCAGCGAAACTGCCAATAGCGCAATGTTCCCTAAGAATTCCTGTTAGATTGCAAACCTTTCGCTTGTTGAACGAAAATAGTTCCCTGGTTCTGTCCCTGACTACTGCTGGATACAGTAGCTTGGAAATTTGTCAACCAGTTATGTTGGACCACCCACGGCTTATTGAATTCCGCGCAGCTTTTTCCAATTTGATATATGCGCCTCTACAGGAATACTTTTCCAAATTTTAAAAAACAGTGTGGAACCCTAGAAGATGTGGATGATCCACAGACATACATAATTAGTCATTACAACCCTTCAGTCAGGATTACGACCTAGTTCCTTTCACCACTTATGTTGTGTGTGTTAATTTTATACATGAGTGGCGGGACCTACAGTTTAAAGTCGACTCCGAACGACAGATTTTTGAGAAACTTTTTCATGGCAATTTTTATTTGCTCTCTGAGTTTTTGCCAGAAATCTGCTGAGAGGAAATTGCCGAAGAAATACTTTTTGTATTTTGTTTTGTTGTATGGCCTGGGGCTCGAACCCTGGCTTTACGTCTAATAAGCCAACGCACTACCTACTAGACTACGGTGACTTGTGCATGATCCAACAAGACTATATTACTTTTACCTCATAATGGCACTCAAGAACATTGAATTACCACCTATCATGACTAGAAAGTCTTCTGTCTTTGTATCCTTATTTTGTATTTCTAACTTTATTCATCAGTTAAAAAGGTATTCCGTTTATCACAAATTTTTACGAGAGTGTAAGTCTTTCTTATCAATCCATATCCTATTTTAGGATTCGAAGCAACTGGAATTGTATCTGTCTACAATATTATTTTCATTAATTAAATGAAATTCCCTTATAACGTTACCCTATCCTCTTAAATGTAAAAACATATTTTTAAAACCGTAGTGTTTGTGTAGTACTTTGGTTTAAAATTTAAAATCCATTCTTTCAATAGAGAATAAATAAATTAAAATCTTGATTAGAATAGTTTTACAACATAAAACTCCATTTAATTTTAAGTAAAATTATTAGAAACCTCTTGAAATCATACACATAATGATGCTTGTAAAATTCTTTGATTTTAAGAGTTTCAAACCAAAAGGCTCCAAGCGAATTCAAGTGGTAAACATTTGATGTTAATTTAAAAGTGATTTTTTGGTTTAAATGGAATCCATCAAAGTGCTATAAAAACCATTTTTAATGCATACTGGTGGATAAGTGTTGAAATTTATTATTCAAATTAATTACACTATGCTACAAAATAAAAAAAAATAATTATAGCCAGCTAATGACATAGTGTAGGTTGTGAGTTTTGTTGAGTACAACTCAAAAATATTTTTTTTTATGTTTCTTGAACCTTCCAAACTTGTTTTATTTGACAAAAAATGTTTTTTTGATTTTACACACTAATTTATTGATTACATAAACATTTCATCAGTCCAAAATTTTAGGCCTTATTAGAAAGGAGAGGAACGGGCCTTTAAGACGATATATATATATATATATATATATATAATGAGTTATCCATTTCGTGGTTTCGAAAGTAAACTTAAATAAAACACATATAAAAATTTTTTTTCATGATATTTCTTTTTTATTGTAAAGTTTGAACGTTGACATTATGTGTGAAACACTACATCATTTAAATGACCTCCACGCGAAGTGATGTAAGCATTGATTCTTTTGAGGTAATTTTCGACCACTTCTTGACATATATTGGGCGGTATCTCAGCCATAACTTGACGAATGTTAACTGCATAAACACAGTCTTTCGCGTAGCCCCACAAAAACAAGTCTAATGGTGTCAAATCGCATGATCTTGGTGGCCAGTTGATATCCCCACGACGAGAAATTACGCGGCCAGGAAATGTCTCTTGCAATAAAGCCATATTCGCCCGAGTTGTGTGGCATGTGGCACCGTCTTGTTGAAACCACATATTCTCCAATTCGTATCCTTCAATAGCAGGCAAAAAAATATCATATGACCATAACGCTCCGAATTGACGATTGGACAGTCGTTCCATCGTCGTTTTCGAAGAAGTAAGGTCCAATCACACCTTTGGACCAAAGAGCGCACCAAACAGTGACTTTTTCTGGATGTAATGACCTCTCTTCAACTACTTGAGGATTCTCAGAACCCCAAATACGACAATTTTGTTTATTAACATACTCACCGAGTGTGAAATATGCTTCATCGCTGAAGAAAATATTGTTCGAAAAATTGCCGTCCACCGCCTGTTGTTCAAGCATCCATTCCACGTATCTACGACGCTGTGAATGGTTAGTTGGCTTCAGTTGTTGCGTAAGCTGGACTTTATATGGATGTAGGTGTAGATATAAATGCAAAATACGCCATAATGTGCCGTAAGACTGTCCTAATTCCTAAGAACGACGAGGAATCGACACATTCGCGTCTTCGGCAATACTTTCACTTACAATAGCGATATTTTCAGCGGAACGAGCGAAACGATGATTCACAGGCCTTTCAATATTTGTAACCACTCCAGTCTCCTCAAATTTCTTCACAGTTTTGCCAATTCCTTGCGTAGTTGGACGATTATGTAAACCATAATCTCCTCTTAAAGCACGATACGTGGTTGTGGCAGAATCACCATTTTTGTAGTAGGTTTTGATCATTTTTATGCGTTGTGTGATGGTTAAGCGATCCATTTTCGTCCATGTCAGACTTTCAACTGAAAAGAAAAAAATTGGTTTCACAACTTAGTTTGACAGATGTCGAATTCCAGTCCCATACTTTTGAAACCACGAAATGGATAGCGCTTTACTTTTTCAAATGAACATTTAGTTCAAAAATTTTCAGAATTTTTGATGGATTTTGATTGGTTATCTAAAAATGTGTCAATTTCAAGGGTGAGCGACCACCAGGCCAATGTTTGCGCAAAGAGAAATAATAATATTAGCCGACATCTGGTAATCGTGAAAACATGCCATTTGGTGGGTGTCAGGTTTGGAAAATTTGAAAAATTTATAAAAATTTAATATGGAATCTAACAAACAGGCAGAGGAATTAGGATTCTTTGGACAATATCCTTTGCCTTTGCATTTATTTTGAATTGTGCCTTTCAATAAGAAAATGCTTGTAGAATTTCTAAAAAAAAAATATTTTATCCACGTTAAGATTAGAAGTTGAAGCAGTCGTAGTGTAGTAAATGGTGTTTGGCTTATTAGACGTGTGGCCAAGGTTTAAACCTCAGGTCAGACTTCTCCAACAAAACGAAATATGAAAAAAAATATTTCTTCGGCGACTGCCTCTCAATAGATTTGTGGCAAAAGATCTGAGAGTAAATAAAATTGCAATGAAAAAGTTTATCAAAAATCTATGGTTCGGAAACGACTTTAAACTGTAGGTCCCGCAACTCATGGATAAAAAATTAACACACACAACAGAAGAGGTGTGAGAAGCTAGGTTGTAAACCAGACTTAAGGGTTGTAATGTCCATTTATGAATGTATCATATATACGATTAGTAATATTCAAATGAAATGAGTTGTTTTTGTCACAATTTATTTTAAAAGAATAGAAACAATTTCAAACTGACCTAAACAAATCTTCTTTAAATTTCTTTTATGATAACCAAATGCTTCGTTTAAGTTCAAATGAAGGCATCACTAATATTTCTTTTTGCAAAATTTACAACAACAAAAGTCAAGAAAAGTTTATATGCCTTGGAACAATTTCATTTTCACTTTGCATTAAAATCCTACAATTCTTAGGAAATGCTTGAATAATTTGCAACTTTTGGAAGTTTACGAAACTTGTAAATTGTTTTTTCTTTTCTTGCAGAACAATTTCAATTATGCTCAGAGCAATAAATTATGAACTTTACATTTGCATTTGCATTTCATAAGACCATATGGTCAAATTGAATTGAATATTAAAACATTCATGTTCATACAGACTTAATTTTTTTTTAAGGAATTGTCATGAACACAAATCATATGGAAATATGGATTTTGATACATTTGGAAGTATTATTATTATTTTTTGATATATTTGGAAGTATTATTATTATTTTGTTTTCAAATATAAATTCATTATTAACATGTTTAGAAAGATTATGTGTACGAAAATCAATAGAATCAATTATTATTTCAAAATACAGTTCACTCTTCTACTTGAATTTTAAACTTACATTGCGCGTTACATGGAAAATTTCTTTACATTTGTATCATGTCTGTCGGGTGGTGAAATTATTGGGTGAACTGTCTATCGGTTTAAATTTGAACCATCTGTTATTTCGAATCTAGCAATACTAATGCCATTCCTTTTTGTTACAAAATTCAGTATTTTATCTCCACTGAACGTATTGAATCGATTTACGCGTGAGAAATTTTGGGATTTATTGGGCCAACGAGAAACTGCACGATGATGACGATTTTTTTCGGATGAAGCTCATTTCCATCTTGGTGGGTACGTTAATAAGAACAATTGCCGTATTTGGGGCTCAGAAAACCCGCACGTGGTCTTACAGAAGCCAATGCACGCATTACGAGTGACTGTTTGGTGCGGCTAGTGGAACGGAGGCATCATTGCCCCATATTTCTTTAAAAATAAGGACGGCTCAACCATTACGGTCAAAGGACACACATATCGCACCATAATAACCAATTTTTTGTACCCTCTTTCCATGTCATTGATGTGAATTTGATTTGAATGTGATTTTTGGTTTCAGCAGGATGATGCAACTTGCTACACACCTCATGCCATATGTAGTGTTTTGACATGATGTACATTGGCATGGTTTTTTACATAAAAATCAAGCACTTCATGTCAGCTTGGTTTTATTTCTTTCTAAATGGTATTAATTTGACGTCTAGCACCCTGTTTTGTGGCGATTTATAAGTTTCCAATTGCTTAGATGGGTTAGCTTACTGTCACTCGCATCAGTAACACTCTCAGTTAAGGGCTGGCTGAAACCTGATGGTACAAACCATTCTTGTGATTCGTTAGAAATATTTGTTTTCAACGTCATGTGTGGTAAAAAAGTTTGCCGTTGCAATAGAACATCGTTTATGTCAATAACAATGCTCTCTCCTTGATTCCTGTCTGGTTTCCCGGATACGGGTTTCCCAAAAATACTGCCGTAAGTAGTTGCTACGAACGTAGCATGTACTTGAATCTAAAACTGCCAATTCGACTTCGCTGGACCACGAAATTTATAACGACAATTAAATTTAATTAGTTACTAACCGCGACATAATTAAATATGAGTTGAAAAGGTAATAAAATAAAACAAAAGGAAAGGAAAGAAAACATAAATTAATATCAAGCATTACTCGGTAAATCTCTTTATGAAGCTTGATTCATACAAATATCCTTAAATTAATTTCCCTAACAATCGCTGTAAGTATTCCATCATTAAGTATCAAATTTCAATTAAAATCGCTGGAGATAATTTTCATTTTCCACAATAAAACTAAAAAGTTTTTGAATTCTGTAACTAAAAACTTTTATTTGAGATGAAAATATTCCAAAAAAGGAACATAAAAATACAAGCATCATTATTTAAATATATTTTCTTTAATTTTCTTACCTTTTAGGCGAACAAAAAATCAAATTTTTAAAAATCTTAAAAAAGGATATGTGGGCTACTCTGAAAGTATGATAGCTAATACCAAACTATTTATACAGTATTGTTTCTTACATAAAACTACATATTGTGTGATAAAAGTTTTATGAAAATGGTTAAAATTTTCTAACAAAAAATTAAGATAAATATTTTTTTTTAGGAAAAAAAATCCTTTTCATTCGAACTTCAAAAAAAGGCTTTAAGCATGATTATTAAAGGCTGTAAGACTTTCAGCTCATTTTTCGAAGAGACGTAATAGGTGTAAATATATCATTATCAAAGCGAATGATTCTGTTATTTCATACGTACGTAGTTGACCGACATATTATTATCTGTAATAAAATATGGGACGAAACACTTTTTTCTAATGTTTGTCTGTCACGTGAAATAAATATGAGAAGAGCAGTAAGACAGACTTTACAACATTCCAACAAACAGCTGCTAGCAATCTGCGTGAAAATTGGTAATATTTTTTTCATCCCAAACTACTAAAGGCAGTTTGTTCTGTTCCAAGTAGTACGGTCTTTGGCGATAAACATCCTGTTGTCATATTTGTTACTGCTAATACTTTCTTCAGTTTACAAGACGAGCTTCTATTTTCTTCTTCTTAAAAGTCTTTAGCAGCAGGAATATTACATATGTATATAATTAATATAGCATCGTTATAAATTGGAAATGTCTAACCTAAGGTATGAACCTTGGTTTGACGTGTAATACGGTAACACGCTACATACTAGACTACGACTACTGCAATCAATATCAAGAACATATCAAGAATAGAAAATTCAACCTTTTCACTTTCGTAGTTCAAATTGTTAACTTTCAATTCTTTCTCAAAAACCATAAATATTGTGTTATTTACGATAAAATTTCACAAAATCTTTGATAATTTAAAAAAAATTCAAACACAACACCAAAGAATCCCTAGGAAAGTCGTGTGTATCAAAAATGACACATAAGCCAGAATTATGAAGTTTTTGAAGTTTTTAAGTCCTGTTTGAAATTTTCTTTTTTTATTTGGTTAAAAATAACGACAATCACAATACTAACGAATTCAAAAAATATCAGGCATTTAACTTTTTCTGAATTAAAGTTATATCGTCTCAAAAGTTGAAATGTACCATTTTTGATACGAAGCTCGATTTACGGTTAAGAACGATGATTAATAAAAAGATAATTGAAATGAACAGTCGCACAAGCGGGTGTTTCAATACAATCCTAAACTGTTTTATTTTAATTACACATAATCGATTTATAGCGTCAAACGCTTAAAGGCCGTTTAATTAGTCGAAATGCTGATGTCAATTGGCCGCCAAGAAGCTGAAATTTGACACCGTTAGACTATTTTCTGTGGGGCGCATACAAGGAATGTGCAATTGAGCATTTGAAGATACGACCCCATAGACTCGAACAAGTGCACGAAAATTGTTCTGATCCTATGAGGTACTGTGAGGCTAGCCGAGGCAGCCATATTAATGAAATAATATTCCATTTCTAGCCAGAAAAATTGTACTTCACAACACAAATAATAAATTTGGAAACATTTCAAAACTTTTTTAATACATTTTTTGAAATTTAAACTTTTAAATGGCCCACCCTATAAATACGTGTACCACTGGTTTTTGGTTTCTGTAACATTTGTTCTTTTCCCTTTAGGGGAATAAAAAAGTTTATTTTTAACTTTGCAAGAAAACTAAATATGAATGGAAAATAAAAATGTGTGGGAAATGAAAAATCATTTTCATGGAGAAAGAAGACAGTTTTAGAAATCAGTAAATCAGTTGAAAGAGAAAATATATACACAATTGAAAATACAAGCCTTTAGTCAGGACTACAACCTAGTTTCTTACACCACTTACCTACGTTGTGTGTGTTAATTTTATTAGAGAGCTTTGGTACCTTCTATTTTATATGGGCTTCGAACGGCAGATTTGACAAATTTTTCATGCCAATTTTATTTCCTCTCAGAGTTTTTCAGAAGACTACTGAGAAGAAGTCATGCATGCATATCCAGGCGCAAAATTTGTTTAACTCCATAGATTTTTGTCATCAAAGTGGAGAAAGCACGGTTTTTAACAGAAGCATTCTGAATTTAATATTGCAGGACTTCAGTTGTTAATAATTTAATAAGAAATAAATTATGTTTACTTTTCAATTGGCCCACATACTAAATTAAAAAAAAACAAGATCTTTAATACCTAAACAAAGCAAATTTTGTGGATAATTTTAATTCGAATTGTTGAATGAAATAAAAGAAAAAAACATGTCATTGTTATTTAGAAGCCTAGGGATAAGTTCAAAGCATATTATTCCGCCAACACAAAACTCGTTATCCCTAGGGAGTCGTACATAAAGCAAAGCTATTTTTAAAACATCGTCAATGAAGGTTTCCAATAACAATTTCAAGCATTTATTTGAAACGAAAAGGGAGTAACAGTGAAAGAAATTTTCTTTCAATTTTCTGTGGTAAGTGGCAAATAATTTCCCCTTTTTTTGCCAATATTTATCTGGTAATTGTATATGAAATTATTATGCTGGTATTTGTGCAACATAATCATGGATTAGTATTTGTTCCTTTCTGCTACATGTGGCAACATTTCTGTGACATTTATTGTACCATTTTGCCGCAAATATTGCATTGATTTCCTTTGCAATTTCTCCCCTCATTTTTCATCTTGTGTATCATAAATTTACATTTCGATTTACAGTCGTTTTTATAGTAAAGTTAGGGCAATAAATGCATACAACGAGAATAAAAAATTTGTAAAAAAATGATATGGAAGGTCGGAAGGATGTATGGTAGGAAGCAGGGTACGTATTATAGTGTAACGATTTATTCTTCTATCTGTACATATGTATATTATATGGTTCATTGGAAATAAAATATGTTTTTCACAGTAGTTGTACTTGTATGTGTATCCAAAAAAATAAAAAAAACATATTTTAGTTGCATATGTCTCTTAACTTGTATTGCATTGCATGTATTCATTGCATTAGAAGCTATCAAAATGTATATAAAAAATTGCATGTCACACAATGTTTGCTTATGGGTTTTAATAAAAATTCAATGGAAATACCTGCGATGACCTTGAACTTTTCGGTCTCTATTAAACCTCCAGAAAGTTAAAATGTTTACAATGCGAAATGCTTTCACTTTTTGCTTAAAACACAATTATGTCCTTAAAAGGTATAAACAGTGGACAGCAAAACCCCATAATCGTCCTACAAAGAGAAATATTCGCAGTGTAGCGGATAAATTCGAATGCACTTCTTCAGTAAATTAACAACCAACACTCGCAGATCGAGGAAACGAAAGATCTGCAGAAAACAGCTTTGCAAGAGAATCAAAAGCAGTCGCTTTTCCGTCGCTCACAAGAACTCGTCCTTTCACATACATACATAATTGGTCATTACAATCCTTTAGTCAGGATTACGCGGTAGCTTCCAACATCACTTGCTTTATGTGCGTTAATGTTATACATGAGTGAAAACACCTACAGTTTAAAACCGATTACGTAAAACTTTTCATGGCAATTTTTTTAATCTCAGAGTTTTTTGCCAGAAATCTGTTAAGAGCCAGTCGCCGATGAAATATTTTTTTATGTTTCGTTTTTTGCCTGAAATATCTGCCATTGACATGGGGTTTGAACCATGGTTTTACGTCTAATAAGCCAACACACTACCTACTACACTACAACGACTTTACTAGTCCTTTCCCAGACCAGAATTTGGTGAATTTTTCGTTGCGTTATGGCGAACACAATTCAACTGACCCATGAAGTAAAGTTCAATGGTTATAGACAACTCCATGTAGTTACTGAATAGGTTCTGAAGCAGGTGGCAACAGACCATTATTTGCACCGAAAAATCATCTTCATCGATGCGACCAATTTCTAAATAACAGTGAACAAACAAAATCGTCGAATTTGAGATCCAAAAGCGAAAGAACGATGGTGGCCGGGCCATCACAGCCAACGACGTGCGCTATAGTCATAGAAACGGTCTTACAAAGGAATAAAAAATCTTGATAATGTCTCACACACACTTTCTTTTATTTAAATTTAAACATAGGAAGTGCTTAAAAAGACCCTGGTAATACATACATACATAATTGGTCACTACAACACTTTAGTCAGGATTGTGCCCTAGTTTCTCACACCACTTATGTTGTGTGTATTAATTTTGTACATAAATGGCGGGACCTGCAGTTTAAAGTTGACTCCGAACGAATTTTTTGAAAATTTTCATGGCAATTCTATTAACTCTCAGACTTATTGCCAAAAATCTGTTGAGAGGAAATCGCCGGGGGAAATTTTTTTTCGTTTTTTTTTTGGAGAAGACTAACCTGGGTTTGAAACGCAGCCTCAAGTCTAATAAGTCAACACACTACCTACTAGACTACGGCCATATACTGTTATCAACGCATGGAGGCGATTAAGCGTTAAGCAGACACCCGAGTTAAAGGAATTAGAAGGATAAGAGGTTTATAAAAGTTTTGTGCAATATGTCGAGTTTGTCAAAAAACAAAAAAAACTTAAAGAACTAAGTTCCAGCAATTACGGAAAGTGAAAAGTGCAGAAGTTGCCGTAGTTTAGTAGGTAGTGTGTTGGCTTAGAGGTAAAGCCATGGTTCGAGCCCCAGGCCAGACATCAAAATAAAATACAAAAAGTATTTCTTCGGCGACTTTCTCTCTGAAAAACTCTGAAAGTAAATAAAATAGCCATGAAAAGTTTCTCAAAAATCTGTCGGTCGGAGTCGACTTTAAACTGTAGGTCCCGCCACTCATGTATAAAATTAACACACCCATCATGAGTGGTATGAGAAGCTAGGTCGTAATCCTTTCTGGAGGTTTGTAATGACCAATTATGTACGTATGTATGAAAAGTGTGTACCACTAATAATTGTCCCTAACACTCTATTGTCTTCGAATGAATTTTGCTTTAAAAACGTATATGTATTCCTCAAACCCCATATTGATTGCGAAGAATCCATAAGTGCCATTAAGTCAAATACAAGTTATTGAGGTGTTGAATAGATGAGATTTTTACACAAATATTACAGATTTTTTTTCAGTGTTACTACACTTTTAAGGTGCCCTGGTAGTCTAGTGGGTCGTGTTTTCGATTCCCAGCAGCCACTCTGTTCCATGTTATTCAGCTTGTAATATTTATAATATAATTTATAATTGTATTCTCTTAAAACAAATAAATAAAATTTTTCAGTGCTACTCACTCTAATTTGAATTTTGTTTTCCTCGCATATTGTATTGTTGTTCTCAAAATTGTCTTCCTTGCTGATTCCACTGCTACTGCTGCTATTGTTGGCATTAATATTTTCGTTGACTTAATGCTTCTTGTCGTTATTGTTGTTAACATCTATTGTTACATTGTTTACCAGTCAAGTAAAATTCGCTTTGTAATGGCATTAAATCTAAAGCAATGAACAACAACGCGAATAACAAACACAAACTACAGTGGAATGCATCAACAAAAAAGATATTGTCGAGTTACATTTTTAGAAAATTTATAAATAAAGTCTGAGCTGCTTTTTATTCCCCTTTATCACAAATGGAATGCATTCACATTCATGTCCTGCATAGACTGGCAACAGATGTAACAGTTTCTTTACTTTATTTTCTAAGGTAGTACATATGAATATTCTGTAATTTCAATGTAGTCAGATGGAAGTTCTAATATCTAGTCCACTGCTTCTCAAAATTCGAAGTTTCGTCATTCTTTAATTATCCTTTGGTGCTTTTTTTATACGATCCACAGGCCAATCAACAGAGATTACGACCTAGTTTCTCACACCGCTTATATCGTATGTGGCAATTTTCTATTCACTCGCATAGTTTTTGCCAGAAATCTGCTGAGAGAAAGTCGCCAAAGAAATATTTTTTCATATTTCGTTTATTTGGAAATGTCTGACCTAAGATTTTAAGCGAGGGTTCATGTCAATAAGCCAACATGTTAACTTCTAAACTACGACGACTATAACAACAGACGTGTATTACGTTAAAATACTCAGAATTATGTAACTTTTATTTCTCTCAAACATATTCTATTGATACCTTATTATCATTAATGAGTACGTTCGTCCTTTCTCGCATCGGTCCATACATGAGAGTTGTTTTCCATTTACGAACAGATATAAATGGTATGAATAGTAAGGATTTTACATCGATTACATCGTCTTAAAAAGCCTAGACAGTTGATTGTTTCTTTTGGAACTTGAAAAATATTCTGATTTCAACGGACATCCCATTGAATTTTTATGCCCAAGAACTTCTAACTACCAAATGATTTCACAAAATCTTAGCTGCAGATGATTCAGGCATTCTAGGCCCCCTAGGTGGCCATATTCTAACATGCCGCTTTTGGGATTAAAATTTGATTTTGTCCATTAGTAATTACAACAACTGATTCACTTCTAAACCATTCATTATCATTAATATCTCTTAAGCCTTCACTAGATAATCATCGCCGTGTTGAAATACAATTGAATTGCAATGGAATACACCGTGTATTTATGATGAAAGTGAGGAAACCAGTGGTCGGTTATTGACTACAGAAGTCTACAGATGGCAAAAACAAACGTTCTTTACAGCGAGTTGGTTAAGACAATTATAGCCGAAGTTTAGATCGTGGATATCAGACCTGCTTAATACTTAATTACATTAATATTACGTCCCTATGTTTCGATATGAATTGAATTCATTAATGAAATTGAAATGTGCCTAGGCCGTGAGTTTAATTCCCACCAGAGTCCCTGGTTGTTTGTGATTGTCTGATTGTTTGTCTGACATTAGATGTGATTACCCCCACAATAGAAAAAAGTGATAATTATTATTCAAAACCAATTCTCGAAAAGAAAGTTACGAGGGCATGTATACTATCTTTCCTGTATTCTAACACTATGTATAAATAGGAGTCATCTACTGACTGTTGGCCTGAGAAAAAATTTAAATTAAAAGAAGATGTTCGCATTGGCATAGCAATGCGTCGACGTATATAATGTCTAAGGCAGGACTGAAATGATTTGTTGTGAGTCTTGCGATATAGAAGGGTAATAATCATAACTTACGACATATGTAAGTAAGTATATATACATCCAGATTTGGAATATCTGATGGACAATAGCCCAGAAAAGCATCAGTTCTGGTTATTGGAAGAAGAAAATATTACGCCGAGCAAGAAAGGAGTTCAATTTGGTGGCTGGGAATCTTCAAAAGACTTTGGTAGCCCGGACTACGCAATGTGCAAGATTCTTCATCACACTTCCATTAAGTCACTCCCCCCGGGACCACAATCAAGTATTACATCGGGAGAGGTAAAGATTCAGCGAGTGCTGCTATCCATTTCTGCTGTTCTTGCTTTCTCTATTATCCTCTATTGTATTAAAACTTCCTCCGCGAAGGAACATACCGCGTTCAGTTTTCGCATAATGTTAGCATCAGGCTAACCACGTTTTCGGGAGTCACCTGGGATCCTATTGTCCTTTCCAGAAAATTTCGTCGGAATTATTAGCGCGGGCAAGTAAAGAATATATGCTCCGCTGTTTCGCTTGTATTTCGACATGATGGACACACCTCTTTCACGTCGTGCCCATACGTGTACGTACGTATGAATGTATGTACATATGTATGTAAAGGCGTCTAATTCTGAGAACTTGAAGCATATAATGTCGATAATTGTACCGAAAATTTTAAATGACTTTATTCTGGTTGAACAAAAACATAGCCCCTGCGAGGTTATAATGATTTGTGTTCATAATGACATTCAAGAGTATTGAATAAAAAAACTATACAATTCATTCGAATGAAGTCATTCTTTTAGAAATTCATTTATCTTCAACTGTTTTATATTTTATTATAAAAGTCATACAGTCTCGTAAAAGTCAGTAACTAATACGAGTTTGGGTAATTTGAGTGTAATCAATAACCGCACAGAGACAATAAATTTGTAATGCTGTAGCTACAATAGATTGAAAGCACTTGTCAGTTGTACAGCAACCACTTAAATTATTTGGCTGCAGTGTTCCGACTACTGAATTTACTGCAAATTGCAGTTGCTTTGCATGTGAAGGACATGAACTGTCATGTGTGGTTTTATTGCTGTCAATGTATTTTGTTACACTAAACACATCAATTGTTGTAACATTATGAATGAATGAACATTTCTACCAGTTAAAATTACAAAATTTCCCACAACTACAATAACACACATTATGTTCAACATGCTGTTGCGTTTACTATGATGGTTTAACCCAATTTCATGATGTTGTAAAGCTGTAGTGAAGGTGTTGTAACATATGTATGCCTTTTGGTATATATGTTAAGTATTCAGCATGAATGAAATATAATTCAAGCATTTATAAAAGAGTTTTACCACAGAGTTTTATTAAAGTCTATTTGGAATTCTTGTATTCTATTCAAGCTTTCGAAGGAATTAAATTATGTGGAGGCATTATTTTAAACATACAACAGGATTCTTAAATTCTCAGACACTGTTCTCTGCCTACTTCTAGAGTATTAATATCTGAGTTTAAAGTTTTATAATTTTTAAATTACATTTTGTATGTCACTAACAAGGTTAAGAAAATTGCTATTGATTTGAATGAGTGTTATACGGTGTTCAAATATGCACCTTTATTGCGTAAATCGCAATAAACGCCATTATTGAGATCAATATTTCATATAAAGTTTCAAATAATTTTTGGGCAATAAATACGCAAATTGTTATAATATTGAGTAAAATTTAAAATGCAACACTGTCATAAGTTTATTTATTTAGTTTAGTGAGAATATTACAATTAACCACACAATTTTTGTTAATATTTGACAGCTCAAATGTCAACAACGACAAACAAAAAATGGCGATCAAAATAAAATCAATTTTGTTTTGTTTACCAGCTGTCAAATGAATATTGAATAAAATTAACCGCGTATATTATGCCTAAACATTAACATATTGTACTTAATTAACCGAATATTGGCACAATAAAAGTGCATATCTTAACATAGTATTACTCTAAGTGAACGACATAGACAATGCCAACTTTCCAAGAATTTCAATACAAATTTTCAATAAGGTAGGTAGTGTGTTGGCTTATTAGACTGGAGGCCACATCTCCAAAAAAACGAAATTTGAAACAAAATATTTCTTCAGCGATTTCCTCTTAACAGATTTCGAACGCAAACTCTTAGAGTAAATAAAATTGTTATGAAAAAGTTTATCAAAACGCTGTCGTTCGGTGTCGACTTTAAACTGTAGGTCCCTTTCGGCACTTGAAAAATCTTCTGGTATTTACGCCCTTTACATTGAATTTTTATTTCCAGAACATCAATAACTTTTTACTCCCAAATGTTTATATCACCCATAGCTGCAGATGATTCAGGAATTCTAGACACGCTTGTTGGCTTGCTCATGATAAAGATTCGTTCGGAATCAACTTGAAACTGTAGATCCCGCTACTCATGCAATTCAAACACACAACATAAGTGGTGTGAGAAACTAGAACGTAATCTTGAGTGAAGGGTTAGGTTAGGTTAGGTTAGTGTGGTAGCTTCATACCAAAAGCTCACTTGAGCACGCATAGCGGCCCGTTGTGATGCCACAGGTGAACGCAGTTCCTGTACTGACCAAGGAGGGGGAGGTCGGTCAGCGCAAGATCTGCATATCCAAAGCACGACTACCTCGCGCTGGAAACCAGCCAGAAAGTTTGATAAACGAGGCTATATCCTTGACATCAATGGACGATAGCTCCGTCAAGCTGATTGGGGTCGGAGAGCCAAATAACCTATATTTGCACCTCGCAAGAGATGGGCATTGACGAAGAAAGTGGGTAACAGTCTCGTCCTCCTCAGCGGATCTGCACCCAAGGCAGAAGTCATTAAATGGGAGCAGCATTCTCTCCGCGTGTCTACCCATAACACAGTGACCTGTAAGCATGGCCACTGTGATTGAGATGCTGCCGCGACCAAGTCCAAGTAACTGGTTGGTACGCCTTCTATCCATCCGGGGCCAGGAGAGTCTAGCGGCAGAGCAGGACAATTAGTATATATGTTTTCTATTTTATTTGATTCGTGTGCTTGTGGTTATATTCTATTAAGTTATTACCTCAGTAATATATACATCATATATACAGCATTACCGGTTTCCCACTCATTGTGGTTTTAGAAATTCATACGAATTAGTTGTTACACTTTAATACTGAGGAAATAATATAAAAAAATAAAATTAATTTTAATTTGTTTACTTTGCTGCAGGTGTTGTAAATTAAAAATTCCCATTAAAAGGTTCATTTCAGTATTTGGTGTTAATGCAGGCAATTTAAACACAATTTTTGAGATGGGGGTTTGAAAAAAACCCCCGTCTGCTTATTTTTATGTTTGGTTTTCATAGGAAAAATTTTTTTCGAAAATTACTTTCACTTTTCAGTACTTTTGCAATTAACAGTTTTTTTAAAGTGTTATCATTAGAGAAAGAGAAAGAAATACAATTAAAATTAAATTGTTGAACTTTTTTTTGTTGAATCATTTCCATACCAATTAGTTTTTCATTTTACATGCTGTAGGTGTAATTTGAAGTTGTGTTTGTACAGTTGTCAGAAGTTTTGTACTTTAATTAAGTAACTTTTTTATATTTATTCCATTTTTTCCTCTAGGATATGTTTTTAAATTTTTACATTGTATTTAAATTTTAAATATTCCTTCGCACTCTAAGGGCCTTTATTACAAGCTTGACTTTAACTAAAGGCAGAATTTCATTATTATAAGTGGACAATCAGGTAGAAGTGAGCGTATAGCTAAAGGGTATGTTTTAAAGTTAAGTTTATGTTTAAACTTGCTATACTATATATTATTTACAATATGGCAACTTCAAATATAAACAAAATGAGCAAACACAAAAAAGAAGAAGCCCGTCATTAAAAAACTTATTTAATTTCGCAAATGTTATCGATATTACTCCGGCCCGGCAATATTTTTAAAAAAAGTTAACTTTATTTTATCATTAAGCTGTAATAACGAAGAATTGTTAAAGATAACTTTAAAGTTCACTTTAGATAAAGTTCCCTTGAACTAAACCCAACTTTAACGACAATGGTATTTCGAATTTTTACCAGAAATCCGCTGGGAGACAGTCGTCAAAGAAATATTATCTTTCATTTCATTTAATTCGAGATATCTGGACTGGGGTTTGAATTACCTCCTCACACCTATTAAGTCAATAGACTACATACTAGATTATGGCAACTTTATGTACGATAGATCGACTGTACCATGAGAAATTTTATTTTTGTTAGTTTTCTTACGTCAAAAAATAATTATTTCTAAATGCAATTTCTTGCTTAGCTTTGGTTGCGTCGCATAGGTGGCTGCTGTTATTGGGAATATTATATTATCTTCGATTGCAATCATCTCTTGTCTGTGAAGCTTTAGAGTCTTCTTCTTTTGTCTTGGTTTCAGGAGGAAGCAAAGTAGGCCTATATTTTATTCGTCTAAGTATCTTAGAATTAAATTATTTAAGACCTTTGGTTTTAAAAGTGATTGAGTATTTTTTTCCTTCTTCTGTTATTTTCTTATTTTGACTAACCTTTTACATTATATTGGTTTGGCCATCTATCGTTCAATATGAATCCATGTAATGAATCGATGTACGCTTTAGCAACGTTGGGATTTATTGGGTCAACGAGAAGCAGCATGATGCAGTCGACTTTGCTAAAAAAAATCACCTTTTCGGATGAAGCTTATCTTGGACGGTACGTTAGTAAGCAAAATTGCCGTATTTGGGGCTCAGAAAACACACATGTGTTCTTATAGAAGTGAACGCACTTATTACGAGTGCGGCTTGCGAAACGGAGACATCATCGATCCATATTTCTTTGAAAATGAGGACGGCGCGATGGAGATACTTATCGCTTTATGATAAACGATTTTTTTGTATCCGCTTTTCATGGCATTGATGTGAACGATGTTTGGTTTCATCAAGATGGGGCAACTTGCCACATATCTCCTGCCATAATCGATTTATTGCGTCAAACGTTTGACAGCCGTTTAATTAGCCGAAATGGTGATGTCATTTGGCCGTTAACAAGTTGCGATTTTCGGTTGGGCTGTTTTCTGTAGGGCGACGTTAAAGAAAAGTGTTATACCGACAAACCAGAGGCAATTGAGCATTTGAAGGCCAAAATTTGTGAGGCTATTGCCGAAATAAGATCCATACACTCGAAAAAGTGCACGAAAATTGGTACGATTGATTCAAGTACTGTGAGGCCAGCCGTGGTAGCCATATGAATGAAATGATAGTCCATTTCTACCCAGAACAATTGTAGTTTACAACAAAAAAAAAATAAATTTGGTAAAATTTCAAAGCGTTTTTATTTTATTGCATTGTTAAAATTTAAATTTTTAAATGACCCACCTTTTATATAAACAATTTCTTTACTAGAGCTGTGCATTTATAAACTCTTTAATCTTTAATGCACTTAATTTTATATAAAAAATTATACTTTTTTCGTTAAATCATCGTTATTTTTTTAAACAATTTCCCATGGTAAAAATATGAATAAATAAACAGAACGTCACAATTCTTTTTCATAATTAGGGAAGATCAAGTTAACTTCGACGCTATTTTCGATAATTTCTCAGACTAAATAAGAAATGAAATATCATTTCAAAATGTTAAAATCCAAATTGTTTCCGGTTAATATTGTTAAGTTGAGATATTCCAACTTCAACCACTTTAATCTCTAGATTTTTTTTTAATAGATTGTGCATGTATTTATTTAATATTAAAAAATTGTGCGGGTTTTAAAAACATTCCATTGTATACGATCATTTCAATTTCATTTACCCTTGATTCGGATAGCACTTGAAAGTGTTTTTTTTGTTTTTAAATAAACACACATAAATTCCAAATAATGTTGAATGCAAAGCGGCAGAAAAAGAATATTTTTTGGTTCGACAGAAATATGTCATGTGGCACAACATGTTGCTTCTGATGTTTTATGATGCATTCAAGCATCATATTTTAAAACAGCAGGCTTAAATCAAATACAACATAATAATTTAAATGTACATGAGTATGTATTCATGCATTCATTCCCATAATACTTACGAGGATTGTGAAATATATGTATGTGCTACACACTGATATGTGGGAATAAAGTTTTTATACACGAAGTTTTTCATTTTATACTCATATTGTTGTATTCGTTGTTGTTATAAATTCATTTATATGTCGACATATTATTTGATCTTAAAGGAAATTATAAAGAAATTTAGTTACAATATGTTCCCCTCTTATTTAAAAATGTTTTAAAATTGTTTTCACTAATAACACGGGACAGTCAAAATACAACCAGTTAATGACATAGTGTAGGTTGTGAGTTTTGTTGAGTAGAACTCAAAAATATTTTTTTTCATTTCTCGAACCCTCAAAACTTGTTTTATTTGACAAAAAACTGTTTTTTTGGACTTTACGTACAAAGTTATTGATTACCCAAACATTTTGTAACCCATTTTCAAAATCTAAAAGTTTTTGAAAAGAGAACAGACGAGCTTTTAAAACGGTATATATTAACATGTAGTTGAAACTTAAAGCGCTATGAGTTTTGATCTGGTAAACTTGGAAAATATGATTTTTTTCATTTTTTCATGTTTATCTATTCTTAACTGCAAAATTTAATTAAAAAATATAAAATAGGTAATGATATTCTGAAAGTAAAATATCTTGTGAAGAAATTGACACTTCGTTTGATCAAAGCGGACAAAAATTACCGTAGTTATTCTTTAGATAGTATAACAGTGTTACATGTTCTATAAATGGGCAATTTCGTGTCAATTGACCCAATTTTTAAAATCGATGTCTTCCGATGTGGATGAAATTTGCACCAGGTTAGTACTATTGGATAGTAGGCCAGATATTCAGCTCTATCAGTCAAGAACTCCCGAAGTTAGAGGGGGCCAAAGTTGGACATTTCATAAAGGTTTTTTTTAAAATGTGTGGAACTTTTCACCTATTGGTCCTAGCAAAAATTTTACAAAGCATATTAGATAGCTATTTCTTCAATCTTTCCAAAAATAATTTTTTTTATTAACAATTTTTTTTTTATTTTTTTAATTTTTTTCAAAAAGGGTTTTTTTTTTGCTCAAAAGAAAACTTATACAATTTCCTTTCAGGCCTTTATAATCGCTTAATGGGATGCGAGAGGATGATATCGATTTTAAAAATTGGGTCACTTGACACGAAATCGCCCATATGTATGTCATCTTATCAAATGAACTTTCAGTTCAAAAATCTTCAAAAGTTTTGATGGCTCGTGATTGTTTATCGCAAAATGTATCAATTACACGTTCGCACGACTGCCAGAAGTCGGCTAATATTTGTGTTTTTTGCAACTTAGTTCTCTGTGAGCAAACATTGGACAACTTCTGGTGGTCGCTCAAACGTGAAACTGACACATTTTCCGATAAACAATCAAGACCCATCAAAAATTCTGAAAATTTTTGAACTAAAAGTGCATTTAAAAAAAATATATGTATGTATGAAAAATATTTAATTAATAACTACGGTAATTTTTGTCCGATTTAATCAAGCGAAGTGTCAATCTCTTCACAAATTAATGCTCTTTCAAAAAGTCATCACTTATTTCATATTTTTTTAATTAAAGTTTGCCACTATGAACGGGCAAACTTGAAAAAATATGAAAAAAATTCGCATTTGTCAAGTTTACCTCATCAAACCCCATAGCATAGTAAGTCTTACAATATATATAAGTACATCGTTTTAAAGACCCACCCCTTTCCTTTCTAATAAGTTTTAAATTGTGGAAATCGGTCCAGAAATGTTTGTGTAATCAATAAATTTATGCGTAAAGTCCAAAAAAACAGTTTTTGTCAAATACAACAAGTTTGGCGGGTTCAAGAAATATAAAAAAAAAATATTTTTAAGTTCTACACAACAAAACTCGCAACTTAGTGTAAGTTAGTCATTAGCTGGGTGTATTTAATTTTTTTTATTTTGTCGCATAGTGTAATTGACCATTACAGTCAGAACTCGCCCTAATTTATGCACCTTAGTCATGACGCTGTCACAGTAAGGATCTATCATATGTTGTAGAATATGTTTGGCGACAAATTGAAAGGTATGTAGAAACGACAGGATATAATATAGTTTTTTAGTGAACATGAGACCTCTAGAAGTCGCCGTAGTCTAGTAGGTAGTGTGTTGGCTTATTAGACGTAAAGCCAGGGTTCGAGCCCCAGGCCAGACATCAAAACAAAATACAAAAAGTATTTCTTCGGCGACTTTCTCTCAGCAGATTTCTGGCAAAAACTCTGAGAGTAATTAAAGTTGCCATGAAAAGTTTCTCAAATCTGTCGTTCAGAGTCGACTTTAAACTGTAGGTCCCACCACTCATGTATAAAATTAACACACACAACATAAGTGGTGTGAGAAACTAGGTCGTAATCCTGACTGAAGGGTTGAAATGACCAAATTATGTATGAGACCTCTAACTTCAGTGATGATATTATGAGCATGAAAATATAAGAGGGACTATGTAAATGGAATTTTTATCATACACAAGTACAATTGTTAAGCTTTGTTATATATGTAAATAAGTAAATAAATATGTTTGTATATACAATTTTGTATTGTATTGGCAAATATGCTCAAATTTGTAAGAGCACTAATAGCCTTTGTAAAACATCATTATGTATTTATGTACACCCACCTGCTACAATGTGAAAATGTCGATTATCACCCACTCAAAATATTTCGTAATTACAATTTTATTATGTAGCAAACCAATTAAAATGTAACGGTTATTAATTAGCCATACTGCATACACATACATCTATACTGTGGTGTGGTTTTACTATTCAATTTCGTCTAAATATGCATAAAATTTCAATCTGTATTACAAATACATACAAATGTTGAATGAGAAGATTAAAGTATTATTATCGTCATGAATATATTGAATGTAACTGTTTTGTTTCGTACGATATGCTTCATTAAATGAAAGCTAATTATGGGCATTAGAGTACATACATAACATACATACATAATTGGTCATTACAATCCTTTATTCAGGATTACGACTTAGTTTCTCACACCACTTATGTTGTGTGTGTTAATTTTTATACATGAGTGGCGGGATCTACAGTTTAAAGTCGACTCTGAACGACAGATTTTGAGAAACTTTTTATGACAATTTTATTTACTCGCAGAGTTTTTGCCAAAAATCTGCTGAGAGGAAGTCGCCGAAGAATTTTTTTTCATATTTCGTTCAGTTGGAGATGCCTGACCTGGGGTTTGAACCGAGGCCTCATGTCTAATAAGTCAACACACTACCTAATAGACAACGGCGACTTCATGGCCCATTATTAGTCGATGTAAATTGAAAAAGTATGATTTTTATATGCCTTAATTTCAACCACCGCTTCTATCTCATTTTCGTATACTTTTTGCTTGAAATTTAATTTAAATTTTAATGGAAAGTATTTTTCATAAAGGAATTTTTATATGGTAAGGTATTTTATTGCTATTTTATTTCAGTAGATATTCCAACAATATTTTAAATATAATTTATTCGTTCGTATACAAAAAAGTTGTTCTACAGTATTACACTGCTACGTTAAAAGTATTAAACCGGGAAAGAGGAATATTGAAAAAAATAGATTTTGAAAGCCAATGCTTTAAAACAAATATTAAAATTTGATGAAGCTTTGATTTTACCCGTGTGTATAGTTCTTTTTTTTAATGTTCTTTCAAATCCTATGAAAATTATTTTCGTTCAATTCGCTATTCTCAGCCATTTATCTTTTGTTTATCAGGAGGTAAAATGAAAAGGAAAGGGTGGGCCGGTACTATAAGTTTATTAAAATTTATACAGTTTTTTTTCCATCAAATAGTTGTTATATTGTTTCACATTTTGCTGTATATTTTTATTTTCTAACGAAATACACTGGCAAACAATAGAAAAAGTTGCATTGAAGTGGAGAAATATGATGCAACGCAATTGTTTTTATATGTGGAATTCTACAATTCGATGGTATAAAAAACAGGATAAACGTTGTTATTTGATTTTGTATATGAAAGTTATCTTTGCGAAAATTAAAGATTTTCATTCCCTTTTACTCACGACCACAAATAATACCGCTGCAGTATTGTATGGTAAACGAAATATTTTTTTGATTACTTTTGTTTTTTGTTGATCGATTTCTGAATATGTGCTGGGAGTATACATAAATGTGGTTCGTTATTTTTTATACAGAGGACTTGCTTTGTAAAAATGTAAAACAAAACGCCATTTCTTTTTTTTTGTGTCAAAATTAGAAATAAAAATAAACGTGAGGTTGATATTCTGAAAATGAGTCTGATGTCTCCAGAGTGATACCGACTATTGTGTAGAGATTGTAACAATAAATAAAAGAATGTAGTCTCTGGTATAAGGTTCTTACAGGCGTATTGTGTGAACGACTGAAGCCACACGTCAAAACACTGATTGGACCTTATCAGTGCGGCTTCAGACCTGGCAAGTTCACCATCGACCAGATCTTAACACTACGCCAAATCCAGGAAAAGACCCAAGAGAAACAAGTCGAAACACACCATCTTTTTGTCGACTATAAGGCCGCCTTTGATAGCCCCATAAGGGATCGTGTTTTTGCCGCAATGTCTGAGCTCGGTATACCTGCGAAGCTGATAACGCTATGCAGAATGACGTTGAGCAATTCCTGCAGCTCCGACAAGGTAGGAATGGACCTCTCCGAGCTTTTTGATACCGTGAGAGGTTTCAGACAAGACGACCCCTTATCATGCCAGCTCTTCAACTTCGTCTTTGAGAGTGTTCTGCGAAAGGCGGGAGTGCATCGTAATGGCACTATTTTTCAAAAAAAGGGTCCAGTTGCTTGTGTACGCTGACGACATTGACATCACAGGGCGTACCAAGCTGCCTTTAGTGCTATTGAACGGAAGTCTACTAAGATGGGTTTGGCAGTAAATGAGGGCAAAACAAAGTATATGTTATCGACAAATAGAGGCGCGCGGCGTATTGATTCTCAGATTACGGCCGATAACTATACTTTTGATACGGTCAATGAATTCATCTATCTTGGCTCCGCCGTTACCACCAGAAATGATGTCAGTCTGTAGATCAAGCACAGGATCACTCTTGCCAACAGGTGCTGCTATGGTCTCATTAGGCAATTGAGTAGCAGAGACCTCTCTCGTACGACAAAACTAACACTCTACAAGACACTCATCCTACCCGTGCTTCTTTATGGCGCAAAGGCATGGACCCTATTAAGTACTGATGCAGCAGCCTTGAGAGTGTTCGAGAGAAAAGTACTGCATAAGATCTTCGGTCCAGTACGAGTTGGCGATGATTTCCGCATCCGATACAATAGTGAGCTGTATGAGCTCATCAACGACATGGACGTTGTACAGCGTATTAATATCCAGCGGCTGCGCTGGCTCGGCCATGTCGTTCGAAAGGAGGAGGATGCTTCGGCGAGACGGGTATTTGATGCGGGGATCTGCGGAAGTCACCGAAGAGGACGACCTTGTAGCCGTTGGAAGTACCAAATCGAGGAAGCCCTGTTATCGATTGGTGTGACCAACTGGCGTAGGCGCGCAAGAAGCAGAGGCGCCTGGAAGGATGTGTTGCGGCAGGCCGAAATCGGGTTGTTATGGCCAATTATGTAAGTAAGTAAGTAATGTAGTCTCTGGCATAAGCTCTGAGAGTAAATAAAATTGCCATGAAAAGTTTCTCAAAAATCTGTCGTTCGGAGTCGACTTTAAACTGCAGGTCCCGCCACTCATGTATAAAATTCACACACAACATAGGTGGTGTGAGAAGCTAGGTCCATAATCCTGACTGAAGAGTTGTAATGGCCAGTTTTGTATGGAGTAAGCAAAAATTGCTAATTAATGGACGATATACATAAATAGAAAATGTCGCCGTAGTCTAGTAGAGAATGTGTTGGCTTATTAGACGTGAGGCCACTGCCCAGTCCCATCTCCAACAAAACGAAATATGAGAAAATATTTCTTCGGCGACTTTCTCCCAGCATTTTTCTGTTAAAAACGCTGAGAAATTCAGTCGTTCGGAATTGACTTTAATTATAAGGAAGAATAGATGGATAGATGGAAGCCAATTACGTACAGCAAATACCAAAGCGGATGGGGAATAGAATGCTCTGGTGATCAGGACATCTGACTGCCTGCACACTCTATGTATGTGTCTGCAGTGATATATTTTTTACTCCTTGAAATCCTTTCAAAGCGAGGTATTGTCGCACGTTTTAAAATAAAAATTATACAAGGAAGCAATTCGTAAGTACTTTATGTTATTGATTTTGGCCATTCCCATAATAGATATATGAAGTAATGCGATATAATTATGAAATAGTCGATCAGTCTCGAAGTGACGTAAAAATTGAACATTATAGAGCAGAAATAATGTTCCGCCACTTATACATGAGAAGAAAACTTTTAGTGAATTTATTCTTTTGAATGTTTAAATACTATCTCTTATTCACTATTTCCTCCATAAATTCCAAACTGTTTACATTGTATGAATTTAATAAAGATTTAAATTTTTATTAAAGTATTTAATACATTTTCCATTCCATTTACTAGACTGTTCATCATGCTATAAATTTGTCATCGTTCAACAAGTTTGACGAATTCGTTGTCTCTCAAAGGTCATCGCTATCTCCATCGGCATAAATTTTTCCTTTTTTTTTTTTGAAATCCAAAAATATTTTATGGTTGGAATTTGCAAAGACTTGCATAAACACTTTCATGTAGTTGCATGTGTGTGTTCATCACTAAAAACACATTCAAGTCAAAAAGTTGCAGTTGGTTATTCTGGTGAGCAATAGTGTGAGGCATGTATAGTAAATGGAGTGTGAATGACTGTCTGTGAACGTTGTGACAAAAAGCATACATGTCAGCACACATGTTGCTTTAATCAAACTTTTATTTGCTTGTTTGATTTTGAATTTTGGCAGGATTTTTCGGTTTTATTTTTTTATTTCATAAATTGCATGTAAAACTTTTATAAAGGGTTCGCCAAATAACTTTTTTTTGAAAATGCTTTAAAAAAAACTACTGAATATTTTCTCAAATTTCTTTTTTTATTTGAAAGTACAATCCTTCCGGTTAATAATGGAAAATAATTTCATTCAAATGGCTGCCTCGGCTGGCCATGCAGTATCCTACACGATCGGTCCAATTTTTAAGCACATTATCGATTGTGTGCAGCTGTATTCAGTAGTTTTTTTAAAGCATTTAAAAAAAAAGTTATTTGGCGTACCCTTTATTCTGGACAGTTTACTTAGAGTCTAAATTAATAGAACACATTCTTGTTTATATATACATACAATGCAAATGAAATAAAAATGATAAATAAATGGGTGTCCCGATATCTTATTCATCTCCATAAATATTGTTTCAGGTATTCTTAGTTTTTAGGTATATTTTTCGCTATCCCGTCAATATGAACTCAAATCAAACAATAAAAAATTTGTATTAAATGCTGTTGTAACATGCGCGTATTCATTTGGTGGTCAAAGTAAAAGTCCAAAAATTATACAGAATTTTTAATGGAACACTGTACACTGTTGTTTATAGGGTTTCAGTGAAAATAAAATGTTCGTGTCTGCCTGTCTATGTTGATTTGTTTGAATGTGATTCACTACCCAACCTTCTACCCACTGTTACTGCCACAACCAAATAGACGACTTCCGCACAGTCCATTAAATTTATTTCCATAACATGGCCTAAAATACCTTCTCTGCAAAGCACGCCTAATGAGTCCCAATGTGTTTTAAATTTGAAACATCAAAATTTTAAACAGTAAATTTTGGAATTTGTTTGTATTTTCGTATACGTACTGCATTTAACCAAAGCAACGTTATGCCTTTAGCGTAAATTGCAATAAAAATATATACATGGACTGGGATATTTTATTGTTTTAAAGTCACACGCAAATGCCTGCAGAAGTGCCGTGGTAGAATAATTTTTGTTATGATAAATTTGAATTTTTAATTGTTATAATCTGGATATTTATAAACATTTGAATTTAAATTTAAATTTAATTTTCTTTTTTAATTGAAGCCAATTTGTGTCTGCTTGTGTTAGAACAAGATTAAAATAATTTTAATTTCAAACTAATTTTCATAAATAAAATTTGTATTCATTTAAGAAAATTTTAAATTGTATAGGATATTTTATTAAGAGCTGCCTTCCCTTAAATTTAAATTTAATTTAAAGCAAAGTGTGAGTGAGATATCATCAAAAATTTACATTCCTCTGAAAGACTAATTGATGCCATTACGTGCACCAAACCTTCGTGAAAATATTCTTCAATTAGAAACAAAAACCTCGTATTACTGTGCACTAGACACCTAACAGATGTTATAAAACAACAGCGCATAAGAATGTGAAATCGAACAAGTTAAATTTGCATACAAGATTATAACAGTTAACTTCGATCATTGTATTATACTCCTAATCGAAGTTTTATTTTTATTAAAATTGAATACAAGTGTATTTAATCGTATTCAATTACGATTACGATCTAGCTTCTCCCACTACTTATGTTGTATATTATAATTTTATACATACATGAGTAGCGGGGTCTACAGTTTCAAGTCGACTGTGAATGACAGATTTTTGAGTAACTTTTTCATAGCAATTTTATTCTTTTTTTGGCTCATAGTTCTTTGTAAATAAATACAGTGCAACCATTAGGGTCAATGAAGACACCTATCGCATCATGATAACCGATTTTTTTGTACCCGCTCTTCATAATATTGATGTGAACGATGTTTGGTTTCAACAGAATTCTGAAATTTGCCACACATCTCATGCCACGATTGATTTATTGCGTAAAACGTTTGATGGCCGTTTAATTAGACGAAATTATGATGTCAATTGGCCGCCAAAAAGCGGCGATTTGACACCCTTGTACTATTTTCTGTGGGGCACCGTTAAAAAAAGGTGTTCTGCCGACAAACTAGAAACAATTGAGCAATTGAAGAAAAACATTCGTGATGCCATCGAATGAGATATTGTAAGGCCAACCGCGGCAGCCCTATGAATGAAATAACATTCCATTTCTAATAGGAACAATTGTACTTCACAACAACAAAATAAATTTTATAAAATTTCAAACCGTTTTTCTTTGATGGCATGTTTAAATTTAAACTTTAAAATGGCCCCTCTTTTATGTTGGTTAATGCTTTGCCTCATTTTAATTTAATGTTGCATACTTTACGGATCTTAAAGCAAAAGCATTCATAAGCATTGATACGTATGAGCAATATTTTTTTTAATATAGCAGTGTGTTACATGTAACTCATACGCCTTAGTGTTGATCGTTACTATGATTACTAATGCGTTGATGCAAAATACACCCAAACCTTTTTTTACACGGTAGATACGTTCCAGTGGTTACCGTGTAAAAAAAAAACGCGTAAAAAAAGTCAAATATTATGTATGTATGTAAGTGTATAAACAAACTGAAAAAATATACATAGGATTGATGCAGCAGCCTACATATGCCTATAAAATTGAATAACTTTATAAAAACGCACAGATCTAGTTGAATAGTATACACAGAGTTTTTATTTTATTAAACGATTTTATCCGTATAAAAAGGAGCGAACAAAAAAAATGGTAAATTTGTTAAAAAAAACCGTGTTATTTCAAATTCGCGTAAAAAAAAACCGTGTAAAAACAGGTTTGGGTGTACATATAAATAAATTTGGCAAAATTTCAAACCGTTTTTGTTTTATTGTTTTCTTAAATTTAAACTTTTAAATCAACCATCGTATATAAAAACTACTTTACTATTACAATAGCTTCGAGATTTATTTTCTTAATAAATTTAATGAAAATTATTTTAATTTCTTTCATTAGAATTGAATTAAATTTCCATATTTGCTTCCTTAATAACATTTACAAAACAATGCTCACGAAATTGTTGTGTGTTCCTTTGAAGGGTGAACTTAAAATCTCATTTTTTTATCGCAAATTTTAGTCCAAATAGTTTATAATTTTTTTTTTCTTTTCTATTAAACTTCAACATTTTAAAACCAATTATGAATATTTCATGAATTTAAAATTAATTTACCTTCACTTCTTTTTTTACTACGTACTTTATATGGAAACGATTATTATTTTTTCACTTTCTTTAGCTTTTTTTATTTTTTTCTTCTATTTTTTATAAATTCAACATAAAACCCCCTTTCATAAAATATTTTTTTTTCTATTTTAATCATAATGGCATATATTTTTGCTTTTTAAATGGATCTCATGGCGTAATGAAAAAAGTAGAAAAGCATTTGTATTGGCAAGGGTAGAGGAGTCGTATAAGGTTTCCATTGCACAAAATTTTTTATGGATTTTAAACTATAAATAACAATTAGTGGACTTAAAAAACGCTAAAGTAGAGAAGCAGAAACTATTAGAAATTCGACAAAGGCAAAAAGTAAAGTCATGAAAGAGGAGGTAAGTAATATGTGTTATTGAAACCATGCTTCGTATGCTAGTCGCAGTAAATGTTTTCATACATTTACGTCAATGTGGGTCATTTAAACATTACAGAGAGGGAGAGAGAGAAGTTAACTTGGACAGTATGTTTAAAGTGCATAAAAGTAGGACATTACAAAACTTTCTGTATTGAAGATTACAATGTATGTACTACCACAGATCGCGTAAAACAAGAAACTCTTTTTGATGGGAAGAAATCTAGCTTCCTTACTTAGATGCAAATAAGTGTGCCTTCTTTATGGTATCCCATAGAAAACGTAGAATCAAATTGTCTGTTATATAGTTGCTGGATATAATTGAGTGATATCCGAATTTACCAATTCAAGTATAGGATTCTAAGAACTTGTCTGGAAATGATTAAGAACGTTTGGAATAACTTTTTATTAATTAATCCTTCAGTGCAAAGCAGATGATAAATTATCTGAGGGCAGCATTTACCAACATTTCCGATTTGTAGGGACAGTATCCGGGGTAAGTTTTAGTGTATATTCTATTACTTTTTTCTCTTTACCATAAACATTTTATGTGATCACTACGTGTACATACATACAAACATACATAATTGATACGAATAGTTTCTCACAACACTTATGTTGTGTGTGTTAATTTTTATACATGAGTGGTGGGACCTACAGTTTAAAGTCGACTCCGAATGACAGACTTTTGAGAAACTTTTCATGGCAATTTTATTTACTCTCAGTGTTTTTGCCAGAAATCTGCTGAGAGGAAGTCGCCGAAGAAATACTTTTTGTATTTCGTTTTGATGTCTGGCCTGGGCTAGATAATAAGCTAACACACTACCTACTAGACTACGGTGTACACTACATGTACAGCCTCAGATATTGCTTGGAGCAGCAGTTGAAGCAATACATAGAAGACTTAAGTTTAAAAGGTTGGCTAACGAAAACCTGTGGCTCAAATCTCAGATAAGACATTCCGAATTTAATGAAATATAAAAAAACTACATATGTAGTCTACGTAGTCTAGTGGATGCTGTGTTGCTTTATTAGACGTGAGGCCACAAATCAAACCCCTTGTCAGACATCTGCAACAAAACGAAAATTGGAAACATATTTCTGACTTGCTCTCGCCAGATTTCTGGCAAATCTCTGAGAGTAAATAAAATTGCTATGGAAAGTTTCTCAGAAAAATGTGGCTTTCGAAGTCGACTTTATAGCCTCAGAGATTTCTTGTTGTCGCAGTTGATTCCAGACGTTGTAGAATTAGTTTAATGGGTAGTGTGTTAGCTTACAGGAGTCCGCGGTTCAAATTCCAGCTAAGAAATCCTGAATTAAACGAAATATAAAGAAATATTTCTTTCGGAGATTTCCTCTCTTCAGTCTTTAAAAAACTCTGAGAGTAGATAAAATTGCCATGAGCAATTTCTTACATCCGTCGTCTGGATTCGACTTTAAACTGTAGGCCTTTCCACTCCACTTAATAACTAGTTAAGGAACGTTATTGATGGAATGCCGATTGTGTTTTAGGGAGATTTATCTTAGTACGTTCAGTGGGTAGCATGATTAGAAGTTTCCATTAAGAGTTGCTTGATTTAAACTAGAGTACTTAATGCAGCATATAGAATAATGGGTACCATTTAATTTGAAGAGTGGGAACAGAATATCAATATTTAAAAAGCATTTAAAAGAGAACCGGATGAAATCTATCAAAGAGCTTTTAATAGAACAAAATTGTTGTTAACATTGAACTGAATTCTTTTCCTGGATATTGTTATCATTTTCTTTTGTTATTACCCTCTTTATTATTCTTATTATTATGAAATTATTTATTTTATTGCTAGAATATATAGGAGATGCATAAAAATTTTCAAAAAAAGCTGATAATATTGATTTAATCTGAAATAAATTTTATAAATCAAAAAATTATAATTTTTTGGATTTTAAAATATTTTATTAAATTATAAATACAATAAATAATAAAAACCTTCTAAATTTAAATTAATTTAATCAAGAATTTCCACATCAATTATTTAGTAATTGAATATCCCTTTCTCATAATCTTTTTAATCTCCTTTTTGTATGAACAGGAAATCAGTAGCACAGTAAAAACTACTTGAGTCTATACACATACGAAATAAAAAATCAATAAAGCATCTTGTTGTTGCTACTGTTATCTTTGTTAACGATTTTTGTTTGTACAACTAAGGCAACAGATTAAACACAAACATTATGACAACAAAAGCATTCTCAAAAAGTTTGAAATGAAAAGGTTTGCTTTAAACAAAACTAAAATTTCTCTTTAAATAATAAAATGTGTGTAAATGTATGTGTAAATGTAAGTAAATGTAAGTGTATTAAAGTATATCAGCACTTACATTAACATTATTTTGTAAATGGAGATCCATTAATTTAAAAAGAAAAGTTACGTGTATAAGTTTTGTTCAAGTGTATGAACTTTATTACGGTAAATTCTGTATGAAATGAAAGAGTAGCTGTTAGAGAGCAAAACAAAGCATGGCAGTATTGTATGTATTTAAATAAACACATACTCAAAAATAAAACAATTTTAAATATATTTTCATATACAAACGTATGAATATTAACTCACCCAATAACAGAGCAACTGTGTGACATTCAAACAAAATAAACACCTATGTGTGGATAAAAAGTTAGTCAGGCAATTTTGTTATTAAAACTTTTTATTTCTTTTCTAGTCTTTCATGGAATTAAAGAAATATTTTAAAGAAAAGTTCACTTTTAGTTGTTGCTTTCAGAATTTAAGAAGAAAAACGTATTTTCTGTGTTAGAAAGATTTTAAATTGTTTTTATTTCAGGCTTATATTTTGTAATATTAATCGATAAATATCAGGTCTTCTAACTTTGACATTTAATAGCGGCCTTCTTATTAAAGCTACAGCTGTGAAATTAATTGTCATTTATTCAGTCTATTTTTCTAAATCACCATGGACAGATATTGCATTGAAAATGACGTGTAATAATCAACTCGCTTTATCAAAATGGATGTTCAATTTAGTCAACTTATCGAGATATTCGTCTATTTTACGATCGTTATAATCATCCTACAAAGATCACTTATTCGCAAAGTAATGGATAAATTCAAGTACACTAGTACAGTGAGCGATCTATCAATCAGTACGACAATGAAACGTAAGATCTGTCGAAAACATTACCACTGTCCGTGAAAGTGTACAAGAGTATACGAAGCAGTTGATTTTGTGTGACTCACAAGACTTTGGCCTTTTGTAAACCGCAATTTGGTGAATTCTGAGTAGTGAATTGGGCCTACACCCGTACAAATTTCAACTGATTCAGGAAATGATGGTAAACCAGTAAAGGAAACGAAATGTGTTCTCGGAATCAGTTCGAAATGTGAGCCTAATTTTCGCCGAAAAATCACTTACAACGATGAAGCTCATTCCTGAAACGAATGGTTAAGTGTGCAAACAAAATTGTCAAATTTGGAATGATAACAATTCACATGATATCCAAAAGCGTCCAATGAAACTTGAAAAAGTTACTGTTTGGTGCGGATTTTGGGCTGGTGGTGTAATCGGTAAACAGATCCTTGAGAATAACATTGGTCAGGCCATTGCTGTTAACGGCAAGTCAACTCTTCCAACTTATTTTGTACTGGATCTGGAGACAAATCACTTCTGATTGCAACAGGATATTGGACCTATAAAGGAAAGAGGCCTTCTTGTCTTTCAAAACTTTCAACCTCCTAAAAAATTTAATGCTGACTATAAATCTTTGAACTGGTAACACATTCATTCATGGTAGGCAAAGGAAGCTTTAAGACCATAACACACACACACAAACCAATTTCCAATCTGAATTTTGTAACTTAGTTTTGTATGGTAAGCCGCACAATATTTTATCTTTCAAAAGAAACATTTTTAAATAGATAGAGAGAAAAAAGTAAAAAAAAAAAACATCGAAACAATTTTGAAAATATTTTCCTTTTATTTCATTTTTGTTTTCGTTTACTTTTCCTTTTCTCCAGAAGTTGACAAGTAAATTGAAATAAAATTTTCCAAAGGCCTACAACCTCAAAGTAGCTATAGACCTAAGTTTGAACAACAAATTCTAGTGGCTTACGAATATAACTTGATTGTGGTTAATTACTTTTTTAATGTTTTAAAGCGTTGTTGTTGTTGCTGTTGTTACTTTATTCAACTGAAAATGAGGCTTACATAGTTTTATTGAAAGTTTGTTCAAACCTGATAATGTAAGGCGAGGCAATATGAAGATGACAAGCAAATTAAAGACGTGGTAAGAAAACTACTGGCATTGTTGTTACTTTTGCAAAAGCCAAAATGTGGTAGAATAAGAAAAATATACAAAATCGTTTATAAAATTTGTTAAACGAAGAAAAACTTTTTTCTCCCACTTTCCTTTTCTATTTTTCTTTCCATTTTATTTTTGTGTCATGTTTGGCTTTATTCTTTTTTTATTCTCTTTTTTTTAGAAGAAACTTTTTAACAAATTTTGCTGGGTATTGTTGTATTGCTTGGTTATTGCTGTTGCTAGTTTAAAGAATTTGTTTTGTATGTTGCTGTCATTATAATTTTTTGTTTTTGTTTTGCTGTTAGTATCGTTGTTGTTGTTGTTTTCGTTTATTGCTATATACTTGGAATAATCATTACAAATCTAGGCTGCAATTAACCCAATTCTCGTAATAGTCTTCTGGTTTTAGGCTCTCATAATTCACACTTACAATCGCAAACCTACTAATATTTATGACACGTACATATTGAAACGTTGCCATAGTCTAGTAGGTGGTGTGTTGGCTTATTAGACGTAAGGCCACGATTCAAAACGAAAAATATGAAAAAATATTTCTTCGGCAGCTTCCACTCAGCAGATTTCAGGCAAAAACTCGGAGAGTAAATAAAAAATTGCCATGAAAAGTTTCTCAAAAATCTGTCATTCGAAGTCGAATTTAAACTGTAGGTCCCGCCACTCACGTATAAAATTAACACACACAACATAAGTGGTAAGAGAAGCTAGGTTGTAATCCTGACTAAAGGGTTGTAATGACCAATTATGTATGTTATGTATGTACATATTGAAAAGGCTAACATCAGCCGATGTCAAACTGCAGATAATTTTTTCGTTATGACCGTGCAACTGAGTCAAACATAACATAACCAAGTGTAATTTGGGTTTAATGGGTAGAAATGAATCATAAAAATATTGAAGGGTAAGAATAGTCTCCTGTAGCTTACGGCAATCAAGCTATACTGCATTCATCACATGGTAATTTTGACGTTAGAATTGACACTTTTCATCTATGTTACCAGATCAGACAACTTCATCTACGGAACCTATGTCAAGAAATCGTATCGAATGAAGGCTTTGCGAGACAAATTTGTGACGTTACTGGCAATTAAGTGACAGGTGAACTGACAAGATCAGGAAAAAAGTCAGTGAAACCATCAAAGGCTTTTTCTTAGGAATTATTGATGAAAAGTTCGATTTAACGGGTACGAGACTAACCTTAGTGTGAATAATAGACGGATAAGAACTATTAGACGAGTCATTTGAACGTATGAATAAAAGCCGGAAAAGGCATGTCTCTGATTACTCAAGAAGCAGTGCTTGTCCCCAGGTACATAGGCAATAGTCAATAGATAGTAAAATTCTATAACAACTGGTAGATCTGAAGGACTAATTGCTTGTATGATTAGAGGATATCTGTAGCATAAAGGTTAGTAAACTTCGTTCTTTGTCTTACTTTCTTTTCCTGTTTATTAACTTTATAATACGATGAAATCGATACGGTTCTTCACTGCTTTTAATAGCTTTGGTGGTTTCAATCTCAATGGAATGATCACAGTGGCATTGTTTAGTCTGTATCATCAGTTTGAAAGTATAATTAAAACTGTATTAATTTTAAATTTGTTATTTGTCAACGAAATATTTTTGTATATATGCCCTCTCCTATTTTGAGCATAGTTTTTGTACTTTGTTGCAGGTGGAAAGAAATTTATTGACGTAACCATTAACTTGAATAGACAAACATGTAATTGACATCCCCTAGGCTAGAGCTATGCTGCTACAATACGGCGGTAGAGAAATTCTATACATTTGCTGCTACTGAAATCAAATGGAATGTACTTTTTTTATAGAATTATACAGCATTCTACACAAAGAAGTGGTTTAATTTAAACAAATTTAACACAATATTTGTGGTTAAATGTTTCTTTGTATAATAATTCGCACTTCAGATTCAAGTATTCAAACAATTAAAGTATTAAACTTGTGGTCACATTCTTAGAAATGATTTTAAAGACCGCTTAATAGAAACATAACCCAGTTGGTCTATTTTCAGGTTTATTGTATACAATATTCTTGTATTTTGAAAACGTTTGTAAAAGTAGTTTTGACTGCTAAAATAATTTTTCATCATTCTACATTAGAATACATCAAAGTATTTGTCGTAAACTTCCAATTTTTGAAGAACAAGTATAGGAAATATTTTGAAAATCCCGGTCAAGCAGTCGCTATGCGATTGAGAGCAAAAGTAAATTAATATATTAACGGGTTGCGAAACTTGGGCTTAGGTAAAATAATTTTTAGTTGTAGGTTCAAATTCCACTAGAAATTATTTTCATAAAATGAAAAAATACGACTGATAGAATGAGATTTTCTTTCAGCAGATTTCAGGCAAAAACTCTGAGAATAAATAAGAAATTGCCATAAAAAAATTTCTCTAAAAGTCTGTCCTTCGAAGTCGGCTTTAAACTGTAGGTCCTGTCACTCATGTATAAAATGAACACACACAATATAGTGTGGTATGAGAAGCTAGGTTGTAATCCTGTCTAAAGGGCTGTAATGACCAATTAAAAAAAAGGTTTTATAATACAAAACCAATTTGCCAATAGTACTTTCTCTTTCTCCTCCTTTTATATCCTTTATTCCAACATAATACGCTGCATGAGTAGTTGAAAACTCTCCTGACAAAAACACATTACTGTTGGCCTTTTGGTTGTCCTTTAATACGTCTTGTTTTATTGTTTATCACGCTTTATATACATGACATTGTACTTTTTTGTTTCTATTTTTGTTTTTCTTTTTAATTTTTAATAAAATCCAATTTTAAAATGAACGGCAGTAACATCATCATGATTAAGGCGGACATCCTATTATTGTACCCAAGACGGAACAGCATTTTCTTGTCCTCCTTTTTATTTCTGTTGAAAGGAAAATGAATGAAAGCAGTGATAGAAGCATAGTTATTGGCTTTAAAGAATATAAATGTTTAATGTCCTCAAAGTAACACGATTAAACCGACCAGACGAAGATATTTTTGATGATGTGTTTTACTTAAAAACAGGTATTTGATATAAAACTTTACTTACATTAAATATCTGGTCCCCTTGTGTAAATATTACATGGCATTATTATAACTTCCATTTTGGGTTGTCTTCTTGTTTTCATTGATTTTAAAACAATTTTTCTCGTAATGTCGTCCTTTTTTTTGTTTTTTTGCTTCTTATACTTCCTAGTACTGTTTGAGGAAGAGAAAAGAGTCCTTACTCTTACGTTAGGAAATGTGCTTTAAAAGTCTTTCAATAAAAGTTTTCTTTAATATAATCAAATTGGGTTGCACGCCTAGCGTTTAAAATGAGTCCCAAGTTCAGGTCGTTGGAATAAAGTATTGAGTATTCAATCTTATTCTAAAGTATGTATCTGGGACCACAAGCTGGTGTAGGGTCGTATTTCGGCAATGGCATCCCAAATGTTGGCCGTCAAATGTCTCTGGTTTGTAGACATAACACTTTTCTTTAACGGCACGTCACAGAAAATAGTCCAACGGTGTCAAATCACAGCTTCTTGGCGGCCAATTGACATCACCATTTCGGCTAATTAAACGGCCATCAAACGTTTGACGCAATAAATCGATTGTGAAATGGAATGAGTGGCAAGTTACATCATCCTGTTGGAACCAAGCATCGTTCACATCAGTACCATGAAGAGGGGGTATAAAAAATCGGTTGTAATGGTGCGATAGGTGTCTCTATTGGCCGTAATGGTTGCGCCGTCCTCGTTTTTAAAGAAATATTGGCCAATGATGCCTCTACTCTACAAGTCACACCAAACAGTCACTCGTTTTCTGAGCCCCAAATACGGGAATTTTGCTTATTAATGTACCCACCAAGCTGAAAATGTGCTTCGTCCGAAAAGATGATTTATTTTTTTTTTGCAAAATCGACATCATCGTGCAGGGCCAACGAGAGGTTCATCTAGCGCAGCAACTCTTGAACCAATTGAACTTTGTTACGCGTCATACCGAAATCTTTTCTCAAAATTCGACGTAAACTGGTGCGTAAAATGTTCAATTTTTGAAAACGATGACGATGAGTTGATGTTGCTGGATACTCACGCACAATCTCATCCATAGCTTCAATATATTCGGGTGTACGCACTGTACGAGCACGCTCAACTCTTGGCGCATCAACAAGGGAACCAGTTTCACGAACTTTAGCAATAAACTTGTGTATACCGGGGACTGTTGGTCTTTCTCTGCGACCAAATTTTGTGACAGAATAGAATGACATAAGTATTGCCAGATTCGAATAAACCGATAAATGGTTAAACACTATATATTGTAGTTTTTGATGCACCATGAAGCAGGTGTAATTCATGCGTAAAATCTCCTTTTTTATAAAACTATATTAATATTGTAAGTGAATTATACGGTAAGAGTTTACAGCCCAATCTAGAAGAAGAGAACAGAATACTAATATTTAAAATCATATTTTTCTCAGATGGCCTATATTTAAACTTTAGAAGAAGTTGAACAATTCATAAAATCCCTGGCTTTCATTCTCAAAATAATTGATATAAAGTCAAAGGCTTCCAGTAGACCGAATTGTTAACTTCTCTTTCCTACGAACATTTCTATTTAAATTAATTTCCTACAAGTCCAAAACTTCAACTTCATTTCCCATTTAAAACGACATTCTCTATTTGGAAAGGTCCAGGTACTTAAGATATGGTGTTTAACTGTCAAGCACGAATATTTACTTCAATGTTCTGTTCTTTCTAAATTTAAATGAAATTCTTTTGTTGGCATATTTGTGACACCCAAATGGATTCTTTTGGTTACAAAACATTTTTCTTGTCTTTTTTCTACACTTTTGAAAAACTTTTTCATTTTAAATGACAACCGGGTTTTACTAAAAAAAACACTACAATGAAGTGGAACTGAAAGTGAAATTGTGACATTATTTAACTGTCACATAGGAATTTTAAACGAAGAAGCTTTGAAGGTACATATTATAAAAAATGTTTATTTGTATGGAATTTAAATTCTATAACTTCCACTTTGACTTTACTTTGCCATGCCAATAAAATAGAATTTTTGCAAAATCATAAAAAATATTTTTAAAGAAAAATAAAACATTTAATTTATTTAATACATTGGTTTCCGTAGAATAAAAAATAAAATTAAATTGTTTTCATCAATATTTAATCTTCAATTCATATACAATTTTTTGTTTTTCTATTAAAAAAAAAAAGAAAATCGACATCATCTCTAAAGACAAAACGACTTTTGTTTCCTCAAAAGTATTATGCTGATGTATTGCAAGAAAAAGTTTTCATATACAACCACAAAACTCTTTGAGTTGGGATTAAACAGGCAAAAGTTTAAATGTTTGCCACAAGTAACTTGGTTGGCAAAAGTTAAAATATCTTTTTTTCTTAAATACAGATTATGATTGCTTTCAATAGCAAGGAATAGTAAGATAAAGTTGGTATAAAACAGAAAATAAAAGTAAATAAATATGGATGTAGACATTGGTCAAAGATATGTAGTCTATAGTCTAAATGAAATCATGATATGATGTAAAGAAGTTGAGTTACTTCAATAGCCAGTAGTCCTCAGGACGGAGTAGGTAAAATAGAGAAGCATACAAATTAAGGACAGAAGCTGTTTAATCGTACACACATAAATCATACATACAAAATTGGTCATTACAACCCTTCAGTCAGGATTACGATCTAGCTTCTCAAATCACTTACGTTATGTGTGTTAATTTTATATATGAGTGGCGGAACCTTCAATTTAAAGTCGTCTCCGAACGACAGATTTTTCATGGCATTTTTTTATTTATTCTCTGAGTTTTTGCCAGCAATCTGCTGGGAGGAAGTCTCGAAGAATTTATTTTCATATTCTCGGTTTGATGACTGATCTGGCGTTTGAACAGTGGCTTTAGGTCTAATAAGCCAATACATTACCTACGCCTAGACTACGGCGACTTCTTTTATTTATAAAAATTACACTAAGCGACAAAATAAAAAAATTGAAATACATCCAGCTAATGACATAGTGTAAGTTGTTTTTTATATATTTCTTAACCCTCCAAACTTGTTTTATTTGACAGAAACAGTTTTTTTGGAATTTACACAAATATTTATGGATTACACAAACATTTCCTAGCCGATGTTTAAAATTAAATCATAATTAGAGAGGAGAGGAATGTGCCTTTTAAACAATGTATTTATATATATTATTTGACTTAATATGCTATGGGGTTTGATGAGGTAAACTTGATAATGTGAATTTTTTTCATATTTTTTCAAGTTTGTCAGCTCATAGTAGCAAACTTTAATTAAAAAATATGAAATAAGTGATAACATTCTGAAAGTGCATTATCTTGTGTAGAGACTGACTACTCTGACAATACTTATGTCATTCTATTCTGTCATAAAATTTCGAATATTATCTCCACTGAACGTAATGAATCGATTTACGCTTGAGTAACGTTTGGATTTATTAGCTTAACGAGAAACAGTACAATGATGTCGATTTTCTCAAAAAAAAATTTTTTCATACGATGCGCATTTTTATCTTGGTATGTACATTATAAGTAAAAATGACACATTTGGGGCTCAGAAAACACATTCGTGGTCTTACAGAAGTTAATGCTCCCATTATGAGCGACTGTTTGCTGCGGTTTGTGGAGCGGAGGTATAATTTGTTCATATTCTTTTGAAAATGAAATGCCGAAATGGTGATGTCAATAAGCCATAGTCAGCAGATTTCTCGAAAAAACTTTTAGAGTAAACAAAGTTGCCGCGAAAAGTATTTCAAAAATCTGTCGTTCGGAGTCGACTATAAATTGTAGGTCCCGCCACTCATGTATAAAATTATCACACACAACATGAGTGATGTGAGAAGCTAGCCCGTAATCCTGACTGATGGGTTATAATGGCCAATTATGTATATGATTTCAATAAGCCGCCAAGGAGCTGAGATTTAATCGAGTGAAGTACGGTGAGGCCAGCCTTGGCAAACATATGAATGAAATTTCATTTCCATTTTTAACCGGAAGAATTGTACTTCTTGACAAAAGAATAAATTTGGCAAAATTTTAAACGGTTTTTGTTTCATTAAATTTTTAAATTTAAACTTTTAAGTGGCCCACCCATGACATTTTTACTCTAAAATTAGTCAATAAATGTAAAAAAAGAACACTCAAATATATGATATTGGGTGGAGCATTGAGTGTATCATAAACAGAGACGTTACGAGCTTTTAACCATAAGCCCATAAACTACTGATCAATTTATTACCTAAGGGAATACTTCCCATTTAAGTATTATATTATACGTATAAAAATTTTACAGCTGATGCTGGTGGTTCTTATATTTTTATTATGAAATAAAGAAAGGAAAAGCAGAACAAGTGGTGAATGTCATAAGGACGTGACTAGAATTATAAAACATTGACAATAATGTTGTAACTGAAAAATAAAGAAAATAATAATAAAAGAAGGCCAAATTTCAGTTCCTTATTGTACCGCTTCACAATTTTTCATTTTCTATTTTTCTGCCATTTTATTACAAATCATGTACGCCTTTGCTCAATTCCATTTGAAATGGGACAGACATTTCTCTAACTCGACCTAGAAATTCTACTGAAATGCATTGTGATGAAAGATAAGGAAATCCTTTCTTTGCAATGAAAGTATTCAACTGACAAAACCATGGTTTGACAATGAAAAGAAAACCAAAAATTCTGTGTTAAACAATTAAGATCAGAAGGAATTTCGTGTAATTTTCTGTACAATCAAAGGAGGAAAGCATTTTTCTCATTACGAACACATTTGCGGTGTAATGAAGTTGAAAATTTCATTTCACTCGGCGAATGCATTTTCAACAAAAAAGTAAAATTAAAAAAATAGGAAAAAAATTGTAACTGAGGGAAATGGCAGTGAAATGCATTGAATGTTGTAACCCAATACTGATGTATAATTGGAGTTCATAGTGTGAGAAGTATTTCAAAAGAAGATATTTTCAAAAAGAAGAAGAATGATAAGTTTGTTTTTAAATGAAAATTGATTGTTTTTAATTTGTTTCTCTTTTTTCAGTGGTTCAGTTTAACTTTCACACAAATTTTAAAATGTATGCTGATATGATATGAGTTAAAAAAGTGTAATATAAACAGAAACAATGAGCAGCTGGCAATTAAAAGTTAAAAACATTCCATTTTTGTTCACAAAAATAAAAGATGAAAGCTGTTTAAGCTGTTGTATAGAGTGGGTCATTTAAAAGTTTAAATTTAAAAATGCAATAAAACAAAAACGCTTCAAATTTTTTCTAATTTATTTTTTGTTGTAAAGTACAATTGTTCCGGTTACATACATACATAATTGGCCATTACAACCCTTCAGTCAGGATTACGGCCTAGCTTCTCACACCGCTCATGTTGTGTGTGTTAATGCTATACATGAATGGCGGGACCTAAAGTTTGAAGTCGACTCCAAACGAGAGATATTTTTGAGAAACTTTTCATGGCAATTTTATTTACTCTCAGAGTTTTTGCCAGAAATCTGCTGAGAGGAAGCCGCCGAAGAAATATGGTTCATATTTTCATTTAGAACCCGGGCCTTACGTATAATAATCCAACACACAACCTATTAGACTACGGCGACTTCAATTTCCGGTTATAAATGGAATATTATGTCGAGTGTATGGGGTAGTATCTCTGCAATGCCTTAACGAATGTTAACCTTAAAATGCTCAATTGTCTCTGGTTTGTAGGCATAACACTTTACTTTAACGGCGTCCCACAGACAATATTCCAATATGGTGTCATATCGCAGCTTCTTGGCGGCCAATTGACATCACCATTTCGGCCAATTTAACGGCCATCAAACGTTTGACACAATAAATCGTTTGTAGCATGAGATGTTTGGCAAATGTTGCACAGGATGTAAACCTGAAACCAAACATCGTTCACATCAATACCACTGGCCGCAAGTGGTGTGCCGTCCTCAAAGAAATATGGGCTAATGTTGGCTCCGCTCCACAAGCTGCACCAAATAGTCACTCGTAATGTGGGTTTACTGAGCCGCAATACAGCAGTTTTGTGTATTAACATGCACGGCCAAATCTACAGGCTATGATATCAGAATGGCGTAGTAAGCACCCAGTTGTGGCGGAGTAAAATTCTGTGCTGTAATCAAACGTAATTGGGCAAAATGGAACAACATCTTGGCATACTCGTCTCGTATTGAAGTAGCCATAGTATAGTCGGTAGTGTGTTGGTTTATTAGACGTATGGCCAAGGATCAAACTCCAGGTCAGGTATTTTGATCGAAACGAAGCAGATTTCTGGCAAAAACTTTGGAAGTAAATATTATTGCCACGAATTGATTCTCAAAAAATCTGTCGTTCGGAGTCGACTTTAAACTGTAGGTCGCGCCACTCATGTATAAAATTAACACACACAACATGATTGGTGTGAGAAGCTAGGTCGTAATATTGACTGAAGGGTTATAATGACGAATTATGTGTGTATGTCATGTCATACTGAGTATTTAATAAGAATAAGTTGTTATTTCGGCTATCGTATACTACAGTACAAAACAGAAAAGGGTATCACAGAGCACAGGGTTACAGGCGGTGTCCTCACAAGGTGGAGCGAATACGAAATTTCTAATTTATGCATGATTCTGGCGCATAATTCAGACTGAATTTGACCAATGGCATTAGTTAAGTAATTTGTAAGGGCCACCAGTGGCTCCAACTACTGCAAATAGTGACTTTATTGGACTAAATTGAATGGTCTTGGATTACATGTGGACTGGTATATTCCATATTCCATATTCAACAATCAAAAATTTTCTGTGTTCATTCATCCAGAAATGGGTGTCATCGACAAAGTTGACGTTTTAAAGCTATGATTGCCAGCTCCGATTATAGCAGCCATTTTGATAAAACAATTTTATGATTTGCATGTGTCCGTCCTTACTGATTTGGTGTAATATATGAATAAAGTAATGAATAAGTCACAAATAATTTAACACATGTAGCTTTAACAAGACGGCCGTTTTCAACTGTCAAAGTTAGGAAGATTTTACGTAAATAAAATGAATATCAAAATTATACAGTTTTCTTTTTGTTTTCTTTATTAAGTTTCTTTGTAAGAATTGTAATTGGAACAGGATGAAAATTATGTTAATTTGAGGTAAAATTATGCCAAAAATCTGAACCTAACTTTATTTAAGAGAGTTAATGAAATGTGGATAAAAAGGTTCTTTTGTGAACTTTTAATGTCATTTTGAAGGTTTTTTGGTAGTTTTTTATTCTCCTTTTTGTTTTAAAATTTACTGAAAATGTTTTCGTTATGGCACTTAATTTTGTTTAAAATCACCGTCATGCCTGTAAAAATTTTAAGCAAATTAAAGAAGAAATATCCTGCATAATAAGGGTTTTTTAATTAAAAAACTAAAGAATTATTCTTTTAATTTTTTATTATTTCATACATAAAAATGTTGTTAATATATTGTATACATTATACGGTGTTCAGATATGCACTTTTATTGCGTAAATCGCAATAAACGCCATTATTGAGCTCAATATTTCATATAAAATTTCAATTAATTATTGCGCAATAAATACACAAATTGTTATAATATTGAGTAAAACTTAAAATGCAACACTGTCATAAGTATGTTCAGTGCGCATATTACAATTGTTCGAATACTTTCTGTTGATATTTGAGTTGTCAAATATCAACAACGACAAAAAAAAACAATGTTGTTGGAACAACCAGCTGTTTTGTTTACCAGCTGTCAAATGAATATTGAATAAGCAGCTTAACTGCGTATATTATTATGTCTGAACACTTAAAATATTGTACTCAATAAACCGAAAATTTACTTAATAAAAGTGCATATCTGAACATAGTAGTCCATAGTTAGTCAAATTACAATTGCAATGTTTTACTTCACAGTGCCTAATATAGATTAAAGATTTTCTGTCTCTGACAACAAAATTACCTGCAGCAACATTTTTTGCTGGTGGCATATTTTTCTATTATGCTGTAGTAATGCTTTCGAACTAAAGTTTGCATTGTAATCAGTTTATTACAATGTTGCTGTTGTTGTACTGCAGGCATTGTAATCAACTGTCTTTAAACTCTTTGCCATGTGCTTATATTTACTAGAAAATTGTTTTCGGTTAGAAGTTGATTGAAAAACATTAAAAAAACGGGGGAATAAATTGATGCCGATAATGGCTCTATCGCTTGATATTGCAATGAAATTTTATTTTGTATCTTTAAATGACTGAACACTACAATGATGAATAAAAAAATTTTGTTTGTATTAAATTCGCTACACAGTAATTTAATACTTAAACTATATGTGAGTAGTTGGTGTCATAATTGAACGAATTGATTGCAAATTGCATGAATTATACGCTTCGTTGACTGCTTCTGTAAATTGCAATAAAGCGCGTTTGATGTGGTTTTGACAATGGCTGAACGGTGTTCAATGAACACGTAATTTCTATAATAAAACAACCTTTTTTAGCTGCACGAAAGCTCTTGATATCATAAACGATGGTTTGACGATGGAGTACGTCACACTTTAATGACATTTCTGTTCAATAAGGCTTGGCATTGATAGGGCACTTCATCAATTTCACTGCTGCAGCGTGCAGTTGTTAAGAAGACGCCGAAATATTGATTCATCGTCCTTCTCAACACGTTGGTCTAAGTGCTTTGAAGTTAGTAAGAATCTTGACTTTCGTACTGAATACATACATACATACATACATAATTGGTTATTACAATCCTTCAGTTTGGATTACGACCCAGCTTCTCGCATCACTTATGTTGTGTGCGTTAATTTTTATACATGAGTCGTGGGACCTACAGTTTAAAGTCGACTCCGAACTACAGATTTTTTTGAGAAACTTTTCATGGCAATTTTATTTACTTGCAGAGTTTTTGCCAGAAATCTGCTGAGAGGAAGTCACCGAAGAAATATTTCTTTCGTTCGAGAGGTCTAAGCCAAGATTTGAACCATGGCCTCGCATCTAGTATGCCAACACACAATCTACTAAGCTACAGCGAGCAGTCGAGCAAACCCAAGAGTTGAAAAAAACTGATAAAGTACGCATTATACGAATTGAATAGAATGTGTAGAATCATTAGTTCAGGGATAAAAGGCACTGATGCTAACGTGGACATTCATTTCACATTCCCTGACAGTCATGTCGAATGCAACGAAGTGTGGCTAGGGCTTTTGCGGGAGCGTGTCAGAGATGATCCCATTAATCAAGATTGTCCCGTCAACAAGGTGATTAATATGGACATTTCCAAATATAGTGAAGCGTTCGCCCCTTTGCGCGGTTTTTTCAGTTGAAATCTGATATTTAAATGGAAAGGCTTAAGTGCAGTTAATCACACAGAACGCCAATATGATCCATCATATGTCATATGTACACCCATGACAGCCGATGTCATCTTCATTATCGACAAGGCTTACTTTAGCAAATTGGGTGAATACGACATTCAGATGGACATTTGGGGTGGATTGAATACGGAGATTTCATTTCGTGTCTGGCAATGTGACGGCTGTTTAGAGATTATACGCTGTAGTCAAGTGGGTCATGTATTTCGTAGGCGTCGTCCGTATATGCTAGCAACACCCAAAATTGTTCTTATTATGCTGCAGTGTTCGTTGGCAAAGAATAAATCATTTGGAGAGTAAGTATTGGCATCACTACTTGCTTGCTAATACTCAAATACATTCTGATTCTAACACACACAACCACATACAGATGCAGAATGTTTGGCATGAAATATGCTGGTGTTTGACAAACAATTATTTACTTTCGATATAAACTCGTGTGTGTATTGTATTAGTTTTTGATAAAGTGTGTATGCGATTAGTTTATTTGTGTGTATGCATATGTACATATGTATGTACAAGTTTATTTGTATGTATCAGGCATATTGGAAAATTTAACATTTTTATCTTCTTTTATTTGTCCAGTTTGTTCTGTTATTCCCATCTGTCTGTTCGTTTCTTTGCCAGAAGAAATACGTACAACTTGACACTATTTTTACAGAGAATAAAAGAAAAGTATGTATGGATATTCCTTAAGGTCAAGTACTGTACAACCCTTTTAGCCAGGATTACGATTACGATTCTTGTGTGCGTTAATTTTGGCCATGAATTGCGGGACCTGCAGTTTAATTTCTGCTTCGGACGAGAAATTTGAGAAACTTTTCAGTCTTTGTCAAAAGACTGCTGAAAAAATGCCGTTATTCGAGAGGTCAGAATGACTACTAGACTAGACAGAATGCCTACTAGACTAAAGCGATTTCATAAATATATCTTCAGGGTACTGAGATTAAACATTCGTGTAGGCCGGTTGACCAGTGCAATGTTTTCCACACTCAACGCTTGTATGATAGCAGGATTTACTCTGAAAATCTCTTGATTTATTCGCACAGACATACACGATTGACTTTCTAACCAAAATCTATTCGAGGTCTATCCTCGTCGATGAATGTCGAGGATTTCTCAATTAAACTGCGAATCATTCACAGGCATATCGTCAGGTATAGCATTGCTGATGAAGTGCCTAGAGCCAATAAAGAGCTCGTCATCTTTGAATATTACAGGCCGTAGGTAATGTGATTACTTCAGTCAGACCAAATGTTATCTGAATGTGTTACAGAGAAAATCATTTCCGTTGTATCAGAAAGGTACGTGCAATATTACTAGTGCTGGATGGAAATACGAAAACGAATGATTTGTTTCACTTTTTAAATGAGAAGACCACATAATGTATAAAAACTATTACCATGGACCATTGTTCTATTGAAATACACGGCAATAGACTGAACATTATCCCGAATGACTTCTGCAATAAGGAGGGGAAAAGACTATTTTTCATCTCATGTGTCAGTATCCTACTCGTGCCATGAAGTGGCTGATGTTATTGTCCTGCGTTTACATGATCCTTGGCTGAACTCTCCAATATAAATATAGCGCACTTCATGATATTGATGTGAACGATGTTTGGTTTCAATAAGATGATGCAACTAGCCACACATCTCATACCACAATCGATTTATTGAGTCAAACGTTTGATGGATGTTTAATTTGCCGAAATTGTGATATCAATTGGCGGACAAGAAGCTGCGGTTTGACACCGTTGGAATATTTTCTGTGGAGCACCGTTAAAAAATAGTGTTATGCCAACAAACCAGAGACATTTGAGCATTTGAAGGCCAACATTCGTAATGACATTGCAGTGATACGGCCGTCTACATTCGAAGAAATGCACGAAAATTGGTCCGATCGAATGAGGTCATAGCAAGCCATGGCAGCCATATGAATGAAATAATATTCCCGTTCGAATCGGAACAATTGTTTTTCATAACTAATAAACAAAATTGGTAAAATTATCAAACCATATTTGTTTTATTGCCTTTTTAAAATTAAACTTTTAAATGGCCCACCCTTTATATATTGATGTGATTGAGAAAATAGTTCGGAGAAAATTTATTGAAAGAACTTAAAGAAATCAGAAAAGAGTGAGGAATTTAAGCCAAGTGGCATCAGCAATATCAGTGAATAATAAAGAAATAAATCTCATCACTTTTCAATATTAAAATTGACAGAATTATATGAAGATTTATTAACAAATAAGCGTAATGTAAACCAAACATTAATTTTATACCTCTGGTTAAATAAAACGTATGAAGATAAATACGAACATCATCTTCATTATCATCACCATTGTGGTTATTGACTTAAAATGGCACTTCTTGCCAACGTCACTTTCGTGTCCTGTATTTCATTTCTTTTTCTTTAAGTACCTTTTATATTCATACACCCAATAATCCTGGTATTGATTCTCACATAAAAGAACTTCATGTAGGTGCAGTTTTAATTTTTGTTGTTTAAATTTTTCGTTCTCATCGTCAAATACAAAAAGGAACTGCTGAAATAGCAGGATTAATTTTGGACTTAGGTTGGTTTTCCCTGGGATTGTACATTAATTGTGGTATCAGAATGCGTGTAAAGATTAGCTTAAATGAAATCATTCGTAACATAATACAAATTCTACTAATATACAGTGAGCATCAAAAGAAACTGTACTTTAAAACAAATATACATTAATAAATTGCCGTTATTTTTATTTTAAAATTGCTTAGTTGCCACTTTTTAGAATTAAAAAAAAATTACAAAAAATTTCGAAATATTGTCAAATTTTTTCGGACTTTCGGTTGAGTTTGGTGATTGTTACAATTTTTCCACAGTTTCTATTAACGCTCAGTGTTTATATAGAGCAGAAAAACTTTTCATATTTTAAAATGAAAATTTGTTCAACATTTTGCAAGAAAGCCTTTGAAATTGGATCGTTTTTCATCTTGCGCTTTTAGGAGAAGTATAGCTAATGGCAGGTAATTGAAAGGAAATCTGTTAAGTAATTAGTGCTAAACCATTTTTTTAGTTTCTAATTTATTTAAGCGAATAATTTTTATGAAAATTCCATGTGATTTAGAATGGCTTTTCTCAGATAAAGGGATCATATCGACGCCTCCGTTCTATAACATTCTAAGTCGAAAAAGTGCGTTTTGAGTTATGAGCTCTCAAAGTTTTCGCGCGACATACGACTATATGCGTATTCTAAGTAGATTTTTCCCAATAACTTCGGATCGGATCGGCGTATCTTAACCAAATTTTTACAGTATTTAAGTTAGAGAACGTAGAATTTAAAAATGCAAGAACATTAAAAACGTTCTCAGTACACTTAGAACGTTATAGAATGGAGGTGTCGATATGTCCTGATTTATTGGTTTGGTGATTGTTAGAATTATATCCTTAGAGTATAGTTTCTTTTGATGCTCACTGTAGGCCACATGATATTCAGAGAATGATATTCATCGAATGATAATGATTAACTACTGTAGGTTGGCTATAATGGTAAGGTAAGTTAAGAAATATAACCTCATCCTCCTTTTATGTGGTAAAAAATTAAACGAATTTGTTTTTAAACTAAAATGTCTTCCTACATTCATAATCATGTTGTCTAATCTTCTTTTAAAGTGTCACTAATACTAACCATTTGTGTTACAATATAAATATCGTTTAGCATGCATGATCTGTTTTTTGTAAGCCATTATTCTCCAAGTAATACTAACGAATGACCTTTAACGACATTAAACCGTAAAAAGAGTCTGTGGTTTCATTAAATGTTTCTGTTCTTGAACGACTGTGTGCCTGCACAAAATTGTATTTTTTCGGCAAGACACACCCGTGGTCTCATAGTCCACTAGAATGAAAAATTATTTGTTTGTATGTGAGTGCGAAAAATATATCCTTTTAATGCTGAACATTCATCTTTTCTTAACATTTCACTTTTGTCTTCAAATTCCTTGGTAACGGATTACTGCTTTTCAGTTTTTGTTATTGTATGCGTTATGGCTCTATTATTTGTTATTGGTATTGTTGAGTACTTACAAAATTTTCAGTTCTCTTCATTATTAGGCAATATTTAGCAACCATCATTTGTATGTATGTTTTGTTTTGGCTCTTTACAATCTTAAAGAGAGAAGTTACAGAGTAAACCATTATACCGATTTACAAGTTCCTGCAGCCAATTTACGTCAATATGACTTTTGTCTTTGGAAACCATGAGAAATTTAACAGATTTTACTGTGGGGAAATATTAATTTTTTGTTGTTATTGTTTTTTTTTTAATTTATTTATCGATTCGCTTATTGATGAGTTGCAATCCAAATGCTGGTAAACATTGTTATTCATTATGTCATCCACTTTTGTTCTTTCACATGGAAAAGTTGGGAAATTTTGAAATTAAAAATCATTTATTTAGCGTTGTACTGAACTATTTGTTACTCTGTGTAATGAATTCGTTTATACACTGTGTAACAGGTTGTTTTTAGCCCGCTTTTCATCCTTTGGCAGCTTAATTAAGGGTATGATACGGCAAAAAGTATCGATGAGTTGCTGGCCCCAGGTCGGACATCTTCTATAAAGCGAACCATTAAAAAATATTACTTCGGCGACTTCCTCTTAGCAGATTTCTAGCAAAAACTCTAAGAGAAAATAAAAGTGTCCCAAAAATCCGTAGTTCGTAGTCGACTATAAACTGCAGGTCACGCCATTCATGTATTAAAATAACACACACAACATAAGTGATATGAGAAGCTAGGTCGTAATCTGGACTAAAGGTTTATAATGACCAATTGTGTATGTACATATGTATGTATTTGAGACAAATGTTTAAAAATTTCTACACAATAATTTACAAACATTAAATAAAACAAATTTTAACGCTTTAAATTGCTGAGAGCATGAATTAAAAGAATCGTCAGTCGTATGTATACAATTTCACAAGTTAAGCACATTCTGTTTTCTTTCTACTTTTACACGCAGTCAATTTTATACTTTTGCCAATGCCACAACACAGGCGGCAATCAGGTGTACAAAACGTCTGAAAATACAACACAATAATGTGTGTGTACAATTTTTACGTAGCTGCCAACTGGCTGTGGAACTCTGCGATAATTCTGAAAATCAATAGAGGGTAATATGCGAGGGCGGCTTTGTATCAAAGCATCACAAATTAAATGTTTGTCCCGATGCATGAGATCATACAGAAATTGTTGTATCAGAGCAGTGTTGGTATTCTGCATTGAAAACACAACGATGGCTATACATCACAATAAAAGCGTAAAAGGCAAGTGAACACAAAAGACCAACAGCAACAACAAAATGAATGAAAAGAAAAGGAAAACAAAATTGAAAAACATTAAAACTGAGCAGGAAGCAAATTTAAAAAATATACGTTTAAACACATATACACACAGGAAGAAAAATAAAGGAAACGGAAACTTTTCACAGCAACGCATTACTCTCTTAAACACACACATAAATATTGATATTCAACGACAATAAGAAAAAGGGAGTGAAAAACTTTAACCAACAGAAGTGAAAACTCCACCTACATGAAGTTCTTTTATGTGAGAACGAATATCAGGATGATTGGATGTATGAATATAAAAGGTACTTAAAGAAAAAGGAATTAAATCCAGCAATACGAAAGTGACGTTGGCAAAAAGTGCCATTTTAAGTCAATAACCACAATGATGATGATAATGAAGACGATGTTCGTTTTTATTCTCATACGTTTTATTTAACCAGGGGTATTCAAATTAATGTTTGGTTTACTTTAAGCTTATTTGTTAATAAATCTTCATATAATTCTGTTAATTTTAATATTGAAAGAGAAGACATTTATTTCATTTTGTTTCACTGATATTGCTGATGCCATGTCTTAATCTCCTCACACTTTTATTGTTTCTTTTCCGATTTCTTTAAACTTTTTCAATAAATTTTTTCTGAACTATTTTCTCAATCACGTCAATATATAAAGGGTGGGCCATTTAAAAATTCAATTTTAAAAATACAATAAAACAAATATGGTTTGAAATTTTGCCAAATTTACTTTTTTTTTTTGTTGTGAAGCACAATTGTTCCGGTTAGAAATGGAATATCATTTCATTCGTATGGCTGCCGTGGTTGAGTTCACCGTACGGCATTGGATCTAATCTCAGCTTATTGGCGGCTTATTGTCATCATATACTGCCTTCAGTCAGGATTACGACCTAGATTCTTACATCACTCATGTTGTGGGTCTTAATTTTATACATGAGTGGCGGGACCTTCTGTTTAAAGTCGACTCCGAACGACAGACTTTTGAGATACTTTTCGTGGCAATTTCATTTACTCTCAGAGTTTTTGCCAGAAATCAGCTGACTATGGCTTATTGGCATCACAATTTCGGCATTTCATTTTCAAAGAAATATGGGCCAATGATACCGCCCCCGCTCCACAAGCCGCACCAAACAGTCACTCATCATGGGATCATTGGCTTCTGTAAGACCACGTTGGGGAATTCTGTGCCCCAAATATGGCATTTTTGCTTATTAATGCACCCACCAAGATGAAAATGAGCTTCATACATTTTTGTTGCCAAACTCGACAGCATCGAACAGCTTCTCGTTGGCCCAATAAATCCCAACGTTGCTCAAGTGTAAATCAATTCAATACGTTCAGTCGAGATAATATACGGAATTTTGTGACAGAAGAGTATGACATAAGTATTGCCAGATTCGAAATAATCGATGGTTCAAATTAAAACCAATAGATGGCCCGTCCGACTTAAAAAAGCGGTCCACAAAAGCATCTTAATTGGCATTTTTAATTCTGTGATCTCCTCATCATTATGGGTACTGCAGAAGACGTTATGATTTATTCCTGGTGTTCGCTATAACTCTCCCTTTATAACTGCTATGAGAGAATCACAAGAAGAACTCTGATATCTCTGGTCTCTCTACAAGTGTGATCATCATCCCGTCTTATTTTCAATTGAATGCAATTTGTGTGATACCATTTGTTTCGAATCTTTATAAATATTTCTATCATTTGTTCTTATTTTATTTCGTTATTGCTTATCCTAACTTTATCTCATCATCTCATAAAAGTTATGCGTTTGTATTGGTGTAAATACTAAGAAAAAAGTTTATTAATCTGTGGTTTATGCTAGGGCTAGGAATGCAGTTGTCCTAACAACTACTGAAATCCAACACAATATACCATTTAGTCAGGCATACATGCTGTCAGCCGTATCTTTATAACACGGCTAGAAATTAAAAAGTTTCTATTCATACTGCATTGTATAGAAAGACGTGACAAAAACCGCCATCTACAGGGTTATAAATCAAAAATAAAAAAAGGAAAAAGAACCACGGGCGCGAAGAAAAACAAAAATAAAAATATGTAAGTTTAAAACTGACAAGTGAAAAAAGAAAAAGATTTCTTCTAAAAAAATAATGTAAAAACCATGTGCGGGAGTAGTAGTGAAATATGCTGAAAATGAAATTATGAATTGGTCGTGGGTTTGTAAAATGCCACAAAAAATATGTGAGAGTTTAAAAGGGATTTAAGTTTTTCCGTATTGTTTTATTATTATTTTTCAAAGGCCTTGTTGTCAGATTTTTATAACATACGAGAGCTTTACATACATAATTGGTCATTACAACCCTTCAGTCAGGATTACGACCTAGTTTCTTACACCACTTATATTGTGTGTGTTAATTTGATACATGAGTGGCGGGACATACAGTTTAAAGTCGACTCCGAACGACTGATTTTTGAGAAACTTTTCGTGGCAATTTTATTTACTCTCAGAGTTTTTGCCAGAAATCTGCTGAGAGGAAGTCGCCGAAGAAATACTTTTTGTATTTTATTTTGATGTCTGGCCTGGGGTTCGAACCCTTGCTTTACGTCTAATAAGCCAACACACTACCTACTAGGCTACGGCGACGTAGAGCGACGAGAGCTTTAGTCATCTTTTTATGTACCCATTTGCCTCTATCAGTTGGATATATTCGCATTAAGGGGTGTAAAACCTATCCTAAATATGAAAACTGATCCCTAAGGTTTCCACATACCTATACAAATTTACAAATATTCAAAACGTAGTGGTACCGTGTAAAGAAAAACTTAGCTATATCTAGGCTAAGTTGAACACCAGAGTACATTTTTTGTTTGTCTTCAGCTTTGTATGTGGACGTCTTTGTATGTAGACGTGGACTATCGCCGTAGTCTAGTAGGTAGTGTGTTGGCTTATTAGACGTAAAGCCCGGGTTCGTATCCCAGGTCAGACATCAAAACGAAATATAAAAAAAATATTTCTTCGACGACTTCCTCTCAGCAAATTTCTGGCAAAAACTCTGAGAGTAAATAAACCTGTGATTAAAAAGTTTCTCAAAATTCTGTCGTTTGGAGTCGACGTTAAAGTGTAAGTTCCGCCACTCTGGTATAAAATTAACGCACAGAACATATGTGGTGTGAGAAGCTAGGCCATAATCCTGACTGAAGGGTTGTAATGGCCAATTATATATGTATGTATGTAGTGGTAGTATATAAAGAAAAATTGAGCTCTCTGTAGGCTAAGTTCAACACCATAGGAAATTTTTTTGTTTTTCAGCTTTGTATGTAGACGTCTTAAGAAGAAGAGAGAAATTTTGGTTTCTGACTAGGATTCTCTAGCCGCTTCAGTACCTAAAGTTAAAAACACTTTAGGTGAGTTCTAAAAGGGTTTTTTGGACTTATGGTATAATATCTCTAGTACGGAAGAACTTTTTCATTTGTATATCTTTGACCACAGTAAATAGCTTAATTTGAACGATTATTTTGCATTAAGGGAAATAAAATTGTTTGCAAATTTCGCACAACTGTCGGCGCCAAAATACTTCAGTTACACCATATTGTTACGAAAATGGAAATGTTGTTTTGCTTTTACATCGTTTAACATTAAAATTATAAAAAAAGCTACAAAAACAATGAATTTGTTTACATGATAAACAAGTAAACAAAAATATACCAACAAAAACCTGTATAAAAAAGGGTATAAGCAAGTAAACAAAAATACAACAAGAATAAATGTAAATAAAAATACACAAACAACAATAATGAAACAACGGTGTTTACGTTTATAGAGATCGCGAGAAGGCGAAGTCACGAACATTTGCCTACAAAAAGAACATTCATCAGACTATTTACTTTGGCATATAAAAGACAAGGCAAAGCAGGCAACCAGTCGGTAAATGTTCAATCAGTCTTGTGTGAAGACGTGTTGTGTTTGAAGAGTAATCGTGGTTAGAAGATCTTTGTTATAAAGATCTGTCGAGCAATTATTATTGTTTTCACAAAAGTGTTTAAATAATAATAAAAAACAAAGCAATTGTTGTTTTTTAAACAGTGTTGTAAACAGTGGCACACCGAATTATGCGAATAATAAAGAATTTTAATTAAAATTAAACACAATTTTATTTATATTTATTTATTTATATTTTATTTCCAATCTACGAACTCATATTTTAAACGTTTTTAAAAGGTAAAAACGTAACAATATATATATATATAGCCAGAGATAAATTTTATTTAATAATTTTGTAATATTTCCCATCACTAGGTTGGGATTATTTTCTGTTGACAAAGATAATTTCATGAATTATTGAAATTTATTATGTCATACATTACCTTAAGCTCTTTTCTATAATGCTTAATTACCTTTTATGAACACAATATTAAATAGACAATATGACTAGACATGAAAACGGGAATTTGATATTTATGAAGAGACAAAAAAAAAACAAGAAGGCAGACAAGACGCTAATCTGTTAAGCCAAGGCATTCAAGGTACTTCAATAATGGCGCACATTGTCTTCTTACAAGAAGTTCATGTCAGTAGACTTCTGGCAGAAATTCTGAGATGAAATAAAATTAACATGAAGAGTTTCTTACAAGATCTGTCGTCTTGAGTCGATTTTCAACTATAGGTCTTATCCCTCATGGATAAAATTAACAAACATGAATGGTGTAAAAGACTAGGTTGTAATCGTTTATCAGTTGTTGTTCTAGCTAAACAGGGGATTGGTCTGTTATACCAGGTTCTGGGATAATGGTGCTGCCATCTATCGTTGCTTAGAAACTATTCCCTCCGACTATGTGCCCCTGTACAATAAAGTGATTATATGAAGTATTGCTAGACAAAAACGTTTATCATCTTGTCCGTTTAATTTATTTAATTTTTTCACATGCTTACCATTGTTATTGTTAATGTTCTTTTGTCTGGTCTCTATTTTTCCAAATTTCCAAACAAAATTAGAACATAAAACGCAATTGTTGCCACTAGATTTCTTAAATTTTCGAGCCTATTAATTCAACATTTCCTTTACAATCTCGTGTACAAATTGACAAACTTTGTTATTGTAAACACAAACAATCGAAACACCTTTGTGTCTTACAGTCTGTAAGGCTGACAATAAAAATGTATTCTTTGAAGACAATTGTTTGCATTTCATTAAAAAAAAGTTGAATAAAAGTTTTGCCTTTCAATTGAACACAAGATATACAACACAAAACAGTATAAAATCCTAGTGATTTACTTATTGTGCCAACACGATTTGAAAGTCACGGACAAGAATAAACAAAAAGAAAACAAAAAAAGCAAAATTTATACTCATTCCAATCTATTATCGAAGTGGAAACATTGAACGCAGAAAGTTGAAAAGCTTGCATAGGGTCTTTGTAAATTAAAAGAATTTCAGTTTTGTTCACAGTCTAATTATATGCTTGTGATTGTTTGTATGTACGAAATTAAGAGGATTAAAAAAAGGAATTTAAACAATTTTAAAGTATTGTAAAGTAAATGTCACTATCCCCCGTGTGGGGCCCTCACCCACAAAATCTCCCCCTGCTCTTTTGGACACTTTTTGTCAACTCTGGAACTACTGTAGTATTACTTTGAAGTGGAGTCCCCTGGCAATTTGGCCCTTTATAACCATATTCGCATCCGAATTGCGCAACAAAATCTGAGAAGGTGTTTAAACATTCATTCTAATTCTCTCATCCAAGTCAAGTTTCTTAGATTTCAACAAAGCTTCAGTGTAACTGGCTATGCTACTCAAATTTTCTTCGATGTTTAGAAGTATATGTATCGCAGATGTTTTTCGGCAGTACAGACGCCGACTTCGGCGTCAAGATTCGTTCTTTCTAAACTCCAACTCTCACAATGAAAGAAAATGTGTTTCGCGTCGTCGTTGACGCATCATTATAAATGCAATTTGGTCGTGTCTCTTCCCCATTGTAAACCTACATTTACAAAAATAACCATGTTCGGATAACAGCTGTGTTCAATAGTAATTAACCTCATCAAATTTCCTGTCAATGCAGTGGGTAATATCTAGGAGAAATTTCGCCGTCCATTTACCACTTGTTTCAGCGTTCTATTTCTCTTGCCAGTGTTGTATGGTTAGCTTTCTGGTGTCGTCGACATTTACTGTCTCTCCGTGCACGTTTTTAGTCTTCCACACCCTCTTCCGCTCGCTACCCTAGGTATAGGTATTACACCACTGATTAACAGGACTGCTGACTTAGAATATAGTCCGTAACTGCCATCATCAATCTGAAGCATTAAAGTTCCGTCCGAAGACCAAAAATTACAGAGTGGTATAGGAACTACTGAGAAGCCTTCTAGCTAAGGCCTATGCAATCAAATGATCTGCTAATTTGAACTTTGACGGAAAGTATAAATGACGAAACATAGAAGTATAATCCATCCGAGCACTTCGCTCTTAAGAGGTTAATTCGAAAATAGTATGAGACTGTCTGGGGAAGATTCACCAGCTATATAAGGGAAATAAGATTATCTGACGCTGCCTGGGTGACAATTTGTAACAAATGATAACGATTTATATGAAATTTTCCGTTTTTAGGTTTTTTAACAGGGACTTCTGAATTCCACAATTTTGTTTGTAAATTCATCCAGAAATGGCTCTCATGGCTAAAAATCGATGAAAATTAGGATTATTGGCAAATCGCTCTAGTCACCGTAGTAAGTTGGCTTATTAGACGTAAGGCCTTGATTCAAACCCCAGGACAGACATCTCCAACAAAACTAAGTATGAATGAAAATATTTCCACGGCAACTTCCTCTCACCATATTTCTGTCAAAAAGTTTCTCGAAAATCTGTCGTTCGGTGTGGACTTTAAACTGTAGGTCCCGCTATTCATGTATAAAATTAACACACAAAACTTAACTGGTGAATGAACGCATTTAAATGGAAAAAAAATATGTGGATGGTATTTAATACCTTTTAACTATAGGGGAAAGAGAGTCGGGTGGAAGAAATACATACAAAATAAAATAAAGGATTTAATGTTGGTCATAAATAATGCCACAATTATGGTAAAAACAAGGAGAAATGCTTCAGCCTTTTTGAGATTTATTGCCTGTTAACTACAGGTAAAGTGACAATAAGCGAAGATTTTATAACAGCCAAGCAGATGGTGTAGCACTGGTTGTTATAAAAGAGAATATTTTACAACTGCAAAGAGAAACAAATCTACAGACCGAACTACTCTATTATATCCTATAAGAAGTTTCTCTAGAATCTTTGCTTTAAATTATAAGACTCTGTTTATCATGTTCAGAACATCATTCAAAGGAAAGTTCCTTCACAAAGAAACTCTCCTACAAATAAGTTGGTAGAGGGGATATATCCACCCCTACGAGAACACTTTTTCAATTTGGAAAAAGCAGCTTGAAATCCAACAAACCGTGGTGGTGGTCCAACATATCTGGTTGCCAAACATCGAAACTGCTGTGTCCAACAGAACGGAACCAGGGATCTATTTGAGTTCGACAAGAGAACAAAGAAAGTCGCCTTGGTGTAGTAGGTAGTGTGCTGGCTTATTAGACGTGAGGACTCGCTTCAAACCCAGGTCAGGCATTTCCAACAAAACGAAATATAAAAAAATATTTCCTCGGCGACTTCCTCTCAGCAGATTTCTGGCAAAAACTCTGTGAGTATATAAAATTGCCATGAAAAGTTTCTCAAAAATCTGTCGTTCCCACCACTCATGTATAAAAATTAACGCACACAACCTAAGTGTGTGAGAAACTAGCTCGTAATCATAACTAAAGGGTTGTAATGACCAATTATGTATGGATGTAAGAGAATAGTTAGCATTTTAACTGCAATTCCAACAGACTCTGTGCCTTTGGCAGTTTTGTAGACAGAATCGGTCTGCCCCACTAGGAATACTGCAAGACTGCCATGATGTTGTGGAAACGGTATCTGTACAACACGTATCTGTACACAAGTGCCTTGCGCTTTAGAACAGACATCAACGGTTTTAAGGTGACGGAACGTTTGAAGATCTCGGCTTGGTGGCGAACGTGCCCCTTAGGGAACTGGCCGGTTTCATGACAAGACTGTTTACCTCACACTGGGTAAAACAATAGAGTAACCAAAGCCTGTCTTATACAAACCATTGTTTCTGTCGACAAAGAAAAAAATTGATTTTGATAGGCCTTAACTGCTGAGAATTTTCCCCCAAAAATGTTCGGCACCGGGCAAAGATATTTGTTATCAGCTCCGGATTATAAAAATGCATTGGCTAAAGTTGGCGGATTTATTTGATGAGTTCCTGTAGAAGACACTGAATTTTAAACGCATGTCAAACAGATCCAAAGTCCAGTAGCGTAATAGGTAGTGTGTGGGTTATTAGATGTGAGGCCTCGGTTCAAAGCCCAGGTCAGACAACTCCTGCGAAACGAAATATGAAAATATATATTTTTTTGGCAATTGCCCCTCAGCAGATTTCTGGCAAAAACTGTGAGAGTAAATAAAATTGAAAAATTCTTAAGAATCTGTCATTCGGAGTCGTTTTTACACTGTAGGCAGCGCCACTCGTGTATAAAACATAAGTGATGTAAGCTAAGCTAAGTCGTAATCCTGGCCGAAGTATTGTAGGCACCAATTATGTATGGATGTGCATTGCAGTTGAGTAGAACGAATAACTAAGACATTCGTAGTATTTTAGAAAATATCCAAGAACAACAACATCTTTGATGACTGCATCAGTATTCGCTCATATAACGTATCCCCCAAGCTAATCTACTTTATGAGGCATGTATGAACAAGTGTTGCAAAACTGAAATTTTGAAATGGTACTGAACTATAACTGAAAGAGTACTTTTTTGCATCAAATGGTACTTTTGTAAAAAATACTTAATTGGTCATTATAACCCTTCAATCAGGATTATGTGTGTTATTTTATACATGTTAATTTTATACATGTTTGGCGGGACCTACTGTTTAAAGTCTAGTCCGAACGACAGATTTTTGGGAAACTTTATCATGACAATTTCATTTACTCTCACAGTTTTTGCAAGAAGGAAGTCGCCGGAGAAATATTTTTTCGTATTTTGTTTTGATGGAAATGTCTGACATGGAGTTTGAACTGTTGGCTCACGTCTAGTAAGCCAACGCACTACCTACTAGACTATTTATTAATTTATGTTTAATACACATACGACACGGAACAGTAAAACTAACGACTTATTCGTGTTCCTCACGTACAAGACAAAAATAGCTCATTCGGAACATAGTAACAAGTAAAAGTCCCGTCGATGAGCAATGCAAATGCTTACCGAAATTACATTACGCTTCGGCAAGCGTTTCATTGCTTTTCGTATTCTAGAAAAGAACGTAAGTTCCGTGGAATTTGGCTAACCGGGGTTAGTTAGGTTAGGTTAGGTTAGGTTAGAGGACGTGTACTTGTCAATTAAGACAAGTACAGTACCCGGAGGTTGAATTAAGCCATTGTACAACGTCCTAGTTTCTCACACCACTTATGTTTTGTATGTTAATTTTACCCATGAGTGGTGGGACCAACAGTTTAAAGTCCACTCCGAACGACAATCTTTATACGTTAAGTGGTTCATTAAAACCCGTAATAGATGCATAATAACCTCTGGTTCGAAAATTTAATCTTCCCCTGTTTTTTTAAATTTTTAAAAAATCTATGCATACATCTTTAATTGTTTGCAATTTATTTGCGAAAATGTTTGCCCTCGTATGAGTTGTTAGCAAAAGTCTTCCTGCAGTCACTATACATCGACAAAAATATTAACAGTTCAGGAATAAAACAAGAAAAAAGAAATTGAAAAAGAAATGAAATTGAAATGAAGAACAAACTTTTATTTCCGGTGGAAAAACTGTGGAGTACTGAATATATCATTTTCGTTACAAGTGCTACGGCAAAGAGTATACTTTTCGTAGTTTTTTTTGGCATCTTTTTGCTTCTCTTAAAGACGCCCTCAGCCATTACTGCTTGCAGAAAAAAGGATGTGATTCTGTTGAAAAGTTGAGAAAATGATTTCTTTTTTATGAACTCGAAAACAGAAGAAAAACTTTGATTTCTTTTTATGTATTCGCCCATCCAACAATCATGTCCTCTAGAGGACTGAAACTTACTACCAGTTTTGTGATATGACTGCTACGTAGAGCATAAATTGTTCAGTTGGAGGAATCTTCATTTGATTCCAATGTCAAATGTTTGTTCAGAGACAAGAGCACATAAGGAAAACAAATCGAAAAGAAAAACGAAGATTTTAGAAATAGAAATGAAAGAGAAAACAACAAATAAATGTAACATGTGTTCATTTAGAGTTCGAAACACCAGTAAAAAACCCTTAGATGTCTGTCATGTTATCCTTTTAAAATTTTTTTCCTTGGAATTCCAATTTTTACTTTTTTTTTGTGGAAGAAAGTTGGTCAACAATCAACCGACAATCATCTTAAGTCGTTGGTTAATGATGTTGTTGCAATCTAAATTAATATCGAGTCAATAGAAGTCTTCTTAAAGAACAATTGTTCGAAAGATAGGAAGGCAATGAAAACAAAGATTAGGGGAAAGGTGATGAGAGTTGATGAAATATAGTTAGTTACATACTGAGAATGAGGTCTGCTGGTGTTATTTTATACAAGGTTTTTAGATTGGTCTGGGAAATATGCAGCACTGTGGTGAAAACTCTGAATGTAAATAAAATTGCCATGAAAAGTTTCTCAAAAATCTATTCTTCGGAGTCGACTTTAAATTCATTAATTCATTAAGTCAATTCATACTTATGAATTGTATTTAATTTTGGTTTGATCGGATGAATAGTACTTCCTGCACTGCTCTAAGACATTTTGACTGAAGACATAAGCTTATGAAGGTATATTTGGAGTCATAATTTTACTTTCGTATCAGAATAATTAGACGTGTATCTTGTTTCTCAAAAGTCGCCGTAGTCTAGTAGGTAGTGTGTTGGCTTATTAGACGTGAAGCCAGAGTTCGAGTCTCAGGCCTGACATCAAGCCAAAATACAAAAAGTATTTATTCGGCGACTTCCTCACAGCAGATTTCTGGCAAAAACTCTGAGAGTAAATAGAATTGCCATGAAAAGTTTCTCAAAAACCTGTCGTTCGGAGTCGACTTTAAATTGTAGGTCCCAACAATCATATATAAAATTAAACCACACAGCATAAGTGGAGTCCTGACTGAAGGGTTGTACTGACCAATTATATACGTATGTATCTTGTTTCTCTATACCTTAGGAGAAGAACGAAATTTGAAATTTTACATGTTGAAAAAAAAAGGAAGGCTCTAACCTTCTTTTTTATTTAACAAAAAATGAAAACTTATAGCATTTATATGACCATTTTTATCGTGCACTGTATTTTTTATCAATGTCATGCACTTACACTTGGTGACCCTCAAGTAAGTAAATATGTACCTGAAGTGTGCAATTGCTTTTGTCTTCTTCTGTTTGCATTTAAAAGTAATTAAAAACACCTTTTAACCTCAACTAGCCTTGGGATTGCAAAACATTTATATTCTTTAGTATACACTCACCTATAGGTGAGGTTCTAAAGAATCTATAAAACCTGCATGCATGTGTTGTGTGTGTATGTTCCTTTAAGTCAACTGTTTAACTATTTGCCAAGTCATGAACACATCTACAAACCTAATTCACACAAATTTTCCTTTCTCTTCTCTAGTTTGTTCGGTCATTCATTCATTTGTTCATTGTTTAGAATTCATTTTCAGATCCTTTTTTCTCTTGTTTGTCATTTTGAATGGTCTGTGGCATGGATTCAGTTACAGGTAGGAAATATTTTTTGCAATAAAATTAAAAAAAAAGAAAAATTCTTGATAGGAAACTGATGTCGTATTATGTAGGTGGCAATGAGGTCTTAAGGTCTTAAGATATTTTCGTTTAGAATTGTAAGAAGAGTTTTTTTTTGTGGTTTGTGACCTGTTCACTTAACCCTGCTATTTAGAAAACCCCACAAGAAAAAGTCTATCGAAGTGATATTGCATGATCTCTGTGGCTAGTTCATGTCACCCTCAAGTGCGATAGCCATGCTCTCAAATCGATAGCGCAGAAATACTTTTGGGGAATGAGTTGTATAGCACTTAGCGTTGAAATCATATATTATTGGTGTACAGACCATTCAATTCATGCCAAGAGAAATTGGTAATCATCGACCATTGACAGTTACGGTTTAACCAACATCGATATTTGAACCGATGACACTGCCAGCCTAAGATTCCCCCTTGGGTCTGACGTGATTAAATTCGAGAAATTAGTTTATTGCTTTATCCAATCATGCAGAAATGGACTTCAACGCTGAAAGTGATTTTTCAATGAAAATTAAGATCTTCCCCAGAGCCTATTCAGCGAACACACATCGCTATCTGTGGTCAATGACCTTTATTTCAGGTTTCAGTTAAATTTTGTGCGAGTTCAGGCCCAAGTTAAGATGCAAAACTCACCAACTTATGGTCTGTAAGGCTGATTTCTTATAAGTGACGCGGAATCGAATGTCTGGTATTCTTCTGCACACTATCAAGGACAGCGACTATGTTTAAGGCAGTGTAGATGGTTGGTTAACTCGTGCGTTTGCTGGACTATTAAACTCGAAAATATTCACCACATTGCGAATACTTCCCTCGGTAGGTTTCAATTGCGATTATAAAATGGGCGAAAAACGCAGTACGTAGCCCCAACAAATCAAATAATAAACAATTTTATTATTTGCAAGTGTCCAAGGCAATTTGGCAAAATTGACTTAATAAATGTAGCCTAAACAAGACTGTCGTTATCAACTGTCAAAGTTCGGAAGTCTCTGTTAATCTGAATCTTGAATGTATGTTGTAGTAATCTTGAAACTTCCCTGCCAGTTTTACTTTTGTACCCTATCTCGCAGTAAAAACATGCTTTTATTTCTTAAATTCTTATGTGCCACCCAAAATAGTGGTGATGCAATATTTCCACAGTTACTAACAGATGCGTATCTTAGCTTGCGGTGTCCCATTCATTGGCGAGCCATTTTCATGTGGTTACTGTGCAGTATGAAATTGTAAATACGTATATGTACACAGAGGGGGTTGGATTGCATTAATTGAGCGTAAATGTGTGCGTGGAGTAAACACTCACAAAAAAGAAGAAAAAAGTCAAACTTCACTAATTTCTTTTAGAATCGTAAATTAGTAGTTTAAACTCATACGTTATATGTGTTATGTTTTCTGTTTTCTCATTCCTCTTTTTTGTTTTCTTTCGCTTAGTTTGAATTTTTATTTTTGTTGCCATTGTATACAATTCTGAGGAGGCAATATAATGGCAGCTTTGACTAGATTACTTCATGTTTATGGTGGCTATTGAACAAAATGTTTAAAATATATTGAAAAATATGAACATTTTTCATTTAACGTTTAAATTAAGCGCAATGTGCAGGTTTTCTAATTATTATTTCAACATTATCGTCCTTGAACCATCTAAACAAACGGTAGTCAGAAGGAACAAAGTCTGTCCTATACAGCAGGTGATGTAAAACTTCCCGTTTAAAGTTTTCCAAAATTTTTTTGTCCGACGCTTCAGTATGTTACTGAGCGTTGTTAGAATGAAAAATTACGGCGTCGTATCCTCTTGCATATTCAGGGGGGCTTTCGGCTGCTATTCGAATCAAACGAATTAATTGTTTTCTGCACAAATCTCACGTATTAGTTAAGCACGGTTTAAGCAGATCATAATGGATCATATCCTTATGATCCTACAAAATATAGAATATAACCTTAGCGCCGTGGATATTCTGTTTGGCCGTAGATTTTACTCGTTGCGTGTGCTTCACGTATGATTTAGTGCGATTGGGTTTGTCGTAATAAATGTATTTTTCATCGTTAATGATAATTCGATGCAAAAATGTGTTCTTTTTGAAGCGATTAAACAGCATTTCATACATTCATATATACATAATTGGTTATTATAATTCTGCCGTCAGGATTACGCCCTAGTTTCTCACACCACTCATGTTATGTGTGTTAATTTTATACATGAGAGGTGGGACCTACAGTTTACTCCGAATGACAGTTTTTACTCCGAATGACAGATTTTTGAGAAACTTTTCATGGCAATTTTATTTACTCTCAGAGTTTTTGCCAGAAATCTGTTGAGAGGAATTAGCCGAAGAAATATGTTTTCAAATTTCGTTTTGTTGAAAATATGTGACCTGATTTTCGAACCGTGGCCTCACGTCTAATAAGCCAACACACTACATACTAGACTTCGGCAACTTAACTTATATATAGGTCTTCCAAATAGCATTTCCGAGCCTTAACAGTTGCTAAGAGTTTCGATTAGTATTGTCTCAAACTCATAAGTTTTTAACTGCTCCAGAGTCCATTCAGCAAAAGCACGTCATTGCCTGTAGGAATTTGGCAAAACAAACTGAATAAATTACAAGAAATTTGACAGAAATAGCTTCAACAAGATTGAAATTTTATTTACTCTCAGAATTTTTGTCAGAAATCTGCTGAGAGGAATAAATATTTTTCGAAATGTCTGATCTATGGCTGGAACCGTGGCCTCACGTCTAATAAGATAACATACTAGACTATGACGGCTACACTTCAGACATACAAAATCTTCTTGCAGTGACTTTCGGTTTCAGTTCATGTATTTGCTTTTACAATGATCCTGCTGCTTTTAAATGCTTTGAAAAGGCTGTTTGAGTCTCGTCTAATGTTTGGGCAAGCTCTGCTTTCATCTGACACGAATCTTGATCGAGTAATATTTTCTATTTCTGGTCTTTCAATTCCTTTGAATGTTCCGGACGATCTTTGTTTCTGATATCAAAATCATCCTTTTTTAGAAAAGCACAAATTACTACACTAGGCTTTTGATGGAGCGTGCATATCGCTTTATTCCACAAGCAAATGAAGGCTTGCACATGCAGTTTTCTTTACAAAACTTCTCGCAAATGCTGTCAATTCGGTTGTTTAAGTAAATATTTTCTTTCTTGAAGAAAATTATAATGTTCACAACCAAATCAAAATAATATCGACTGATTTTGACGGTTCAGGAAATGCTTTCATTCATCTAATATTTAGTGCATGATAACGCTGCACGATTAACGCTGAACCAAATAAATTATTTAATTATGAGAATGGATGGATGTTTGAATTTCGCATTTTAAAATTTAAAGACATCCCTCGTATAATATATAACGATTTCAAAAAAGTCAAATAAGTGTTGATTGCTTAAAAATAATTTAAAATAAAATCAAATAATAAAAATTAATTCCGGTCACAGTTTATAAAAATCCTAGTGGCCACTTGTCATGTACATGTATTAACGTTGTTATCAAATTAAAATCGAATAAAAAAAAATATTCACGTCAGTTTTGCTGACTTGGCAGTTGTGCAATTTCATTTTCACCTTGTATTCAATTTTATTGCATTTTATTCTTCTGCCACTTGCAGTTGATGGACTGGACTGTATTATTTTTATATTTCATTCGTTTTTTTTTATATTTTCAATTGAATTTTTAAAATTAATTCATCACTGCCTACTTATGCATTCATGTACCACCAACACAATGACGTGGGTATTGCTAACGAGGTCAATCATTGTGAAGGTAGTGCTGATGATGATGCTGCTGATGATGATAATGTAAGTCTTTAATATTCTCAATTCAAACAAATCCCTGTTCATTCTTTTCAGTATTTTTTTTTTTACAATGAAAAGTTAATTACTTTTCAACGACGTGGTGCCATTGTAACTTTTTAATGCAAAATTCTATTTGACTTTCCATTTTCGCTAAATTGTGACGCAGTCTTAAATTTTCTTTTAAAAGGAAGACACGTTTTTCAAGTGCATGTCATAAAAAATTGCATAAAATAGGGAAGAGAATCTGCTTAATTTCTGAAAGCTTTTGGTGTCAATGTACACTAAAGGAAGATAAGTTTTATTACTTTTAGCTGCTTCATACCGTTTTGTAAGTAGATTTCATTCAGAGTGATATCCAAATTAATCTCAGCTCACGTAAGCAAAAGATTAATTAAATTTTTTTTCAGGGGAGTATTCGGAATGCAAGAAATATTAATGAACTGCAATTGAACTTGTTAGAAATAAAGTTTTAATGCAGTAAAAAGTGTTTATGCAATGCTTTTAAGTCTCTACTTCGTTTTCAAAGGTAATTTAAACAGATATAGGGTGTTCCAATTAAAAGTTTAAATTTCAAAATGCAATGAAACAAAAACGGTTTGAAAATTTGCCAAATTTACATTTTTATTGTGAAGTACAATAATTGTTCAGGTTAGAATTGGAATATTATTTCATTGATAGCACCTCATTCTATCGGAACAATTTTCAAGCAATTTTCCGAGTGTATGGGATCGTAAATCGGCAATGGCATCACAAATGTTGGCCTTCAAATGCTTAACTGTCTCTGGTTTATCGGCATAAGGCTTTTATTTAACGCCGCCCCCCAGGAAATAGTCCAACATGATGTTATATCGCAGCTTCTTGGTCAATTGACATCACCATTTCGGCTAATAAAACGGCCATCAAACGTTGGATGCAATAAATCGACTGTGGCATGAGATGTGTGGCATACTTTTGAAACCAAAATCATGAAGAGCGGATACAAAAAAATCATAGTGCGATAGGTGTCTCCTCATTATGTTCAAACAGGGTTGTGCCGTCCCCATTTCCAAAAACATATGGCTTCTGCTCTACAAGCCGCACCAAAAAATCACTCGTAATAGGCGCATTGGCTTCTGTAACACCACGCGTGGGTTCTCTGAGCCCTGAATTGCTTGTAAACGTACCCATCAATATGAAAATGAGCTTCATCCGAAAAGATGATTTTTTTTTTGGCAATGTCGACATCATCGTGCAATTTCTTGTTGGCTCGTCTACCGTAGCGAAAACGAACTCTGAAAGATTAATTTTTGGGAAACTTCAACAAATTTTCATGTCAGTTTTATTCATTTATCCGAAATATGCAGAGATTAAGTCTTCGTAAAGTCGCCGTAGTCTAATAGGTGGTGTGTTGACTTTTTAGACGTAAAGTCCGGGTTCATATCCCAGGCCAGGCATCAAAACGAAATATGAAAAAAAATATTTCTTCGGCGATTTCTTCTCAGCAGATTTCTGGCAAAATCACTGAGAGTAAATAAAACATGCCATGAAAAGAATCTCAAAAAATCTGTCGTTCGGATTCGACGTTAAACTGTAGGTCCCACCACTCACGTATAAAATTAATACACACAACATGAGTGGTGTGAGAAACTAGGCCGTAATCCTGACTGAAGGGATGTAATGGCCAAATATGTATGTACAATGTAAGTCTTCGTTATATCTGAACTGGTCAACAGCATCGTGTACGGACAATTATTTGAGACAGTGTATGTTAATTTCGCCTTTTATTTCATTAACTCATTAGGGAACCGAACATTTGAGTTCGTTGGCAATGTAACATATTATTTACGAAATAAAACAATAATTTGGATAATCGAGATCATAAATAAATAAAAGAAATAACGGAAAACATTATTCACTGTAATTTACAACGATCAATTGAATTAAACATTACATTGTAGTATTAATAATTAATACTTTAATTTTTATTCCAGGATTATTTGGTATCAATTTTGAAGTCAGAAATATAAATAAATGGTTGATATGAAATATAAAATGCAATTTTTGTTTACCATAACATGAATATACAACAGAATCTCATTAAATTTAAATAACTTCGGTAAGTTAATGAAAATGTAATATTCTTGCAGCATATATTGTTAATTATCCCCTGCAATTAATTGTCATAATATTGCATTAATTATCATGTGAGCACTGGTTTATTAAAATTTAATTTTAAAATAAAAAATTCTACAGAAACCCAATTATAACGGCAGACATTGTTGCAAAATCAAATAAAAAAAATTTAACAAATTTTAACAGTCATAATGAAGAAAACAATTTTATTGACGTTGAATTTTGGTTTTTCCAAGATTGCATATTAAATTCACGGTATTGGTCGTTCATATGAGTTCCATTAGAAATTCATACAACATTGGCTTGTTTTATGTGGGACTATACATAAACCTCCAGGCCTATACGTGATAATAACGAATGAATATGAAAAACAAAATGTAAAGTATACGCTACCGGGGACGAAAAAAATTGTCAATTAATAGGAATTGTTTGCATATGTATCAAAGATCAACAATGAATCGTTTTTTCGCTACTCATAAGTACTCAATCAACAATATTGAGAGTTAACTACTCTGATTCATTCGTACTCAGTACAACGTTGATTTATAAGTATGAGTACAATGAGTATAAATACAACGTTGACAACGAACTCATAACATTCGAAATAATTTTGATTTATACGTCTACTCATTCAGATTCAGAAATTTAGAAAAATACTTATAATACTCATAAATGATTCGAATGATTCAAATCATACATCAAAATTTACAGTTTTTGTTGTTGTTGCATTTACAAAAAAAGAAGAAAGAAAAAGACAAAGACAAAGACAGCAAGCAAAGCAAACACACAACCTTTTAGTGAGTATTGTAGTGTTCGTACGCCAATCATACTTATTTTGTGATTCTTGTAAATGTTGAGTCATGGAGAGTTGAAATCAATAAAATCAGGCGTATTGTTAAGTATGAGTACCATGAGTATTTCAAACTTTGAATATAAGTTGTATGAGTATAATATTGAAATAAGTATGAATGCGTATAAGTATCAGAAATATGAGTATGATTCGATTCTACTCATCTTTTTGAATACTCATTGCTGATCACTGATATGTATGTACGCCTTTGTATAGGGTTTGAAATGTTATTTCTTGTATTTGGCAATACTTACGAAAAATTTGATCAGGAATTAAGTATAGGTTATGTGTTCCAAAATTTAATTAGATACCGATACCCCCGAAAAAAATTGTTTCCAATATGTTCATGAGCAAATACAGCTAAAGTATGACAATTCATTTCTAAAGTCTAAATCGCTCTCAGTATTTAAAACATGCTTTGAGCCAGATAATAGGAGTCGAAAAAATTACTCTTCTCACACCACTTATATTGTGTGTGTTAATTTTATACATGAGTGGCGGAACCTACAATTTGAAGTCGATTCCGAATGAGATATTTTTCACGTATTTTTTGAATTTATATTTATTTTTATTTACTTTTCTACCTACCTCAAATGTAATCCTTTAATGCCTTGAAATTTATTTGTTGTTAATATTTTTACTACCTTTTATTTAAAATTTATTAGAAATTCAAACTGTTACAACTTACAATTCCCATTTACCAAAGGCAAGAAGAAGCAATTTATTTATGGTTATTATGTCCTTCTAAACGTAGAGTATATTTGATACGGTTTATGTGGTGTTATGCTGGTCGTTTTTGTTTTACAATACCATGGTCTACTGATGCCCATCCAATAATTTCAATTGTATTGCGTGTAAATATTTAAAGTTTACATTACATGTACTGTAATATTTATATGTCATTTCGTATGCAATACTACATGCACCCTACACTAAGCAAGGTAATTAGAAAATTTTAGAAATATATTTCAAACATCATTTATTTAAGCAGCCTCTCTGTGTGCAAATATTTAAATTCTTTTTTCATTAGGGTGACTTCCAAGCTATTTCTGCCCGTTTGTCTCTATTCTTGTGCGTATTCCCCTATTTACAGCGATTATCATTTATTGTAGCAAAGTGCGTAGAATATGCATTCGGAGTTATTTACTATTATTATAGTATTAAAACTGTGGTTTCATTAACATTTACATTCAAATGTTTAGCATGTCTCTTCCCAGGGGAGTATTTATGTAATATTTCGTTATTAATTTTGCTCAATACAAATGAGGGAAAGGGAGGGGGGATATCTTGTATACAAATAAAATATTTTTAATATTATTTATTCCAATATATGTATATTATGTAAACAAAAGACAGTATGCATGTTTATTGTTGAAAATTTTGTATACATTTTGCCATTTTAATGCCCTTGTCTAATAAATGAAATGGAAAGGTATTTGTGTCAATTGGAATTTTGTTAGCCGTAGTTTACAGAGCCGTTACATAATTGTGCTAGAATTGAGAATTATCAAGATTCTAATCTTTAGCCACTGCACAGAAGGTATTACCAACGGAAATAAATGGAAAAGCATACCAGACCGTTGGTGGAATACGTTTCTATAATAACCCATGTTCAGTCATAAGTATCTTTTAAAACATCAACTTTACTGAAGTTATTAAAATTAATAATGAACCTCATATGGCCTCATATGACCTGATGTGTGCTGATATAAAATCAGTGTGTCATAAACAGATGTGGGAACAATATGTCTAACAATTTTACATTCCTTTCTTTACGTCGTGTAAAAATTCTATTTGAAATCGTATCAGTTAGTTGTAATGTTGGACATGAAAAAAATTGATATTTTTCCATACAATTGCTACAAAATTTATCTCTTGTCGCGTAGTATTCGTAGAAAAACGCAACCAGACGTTTGTACCGTCTTCAATCTATGGAAGGTATGCTTATAATATTCTCTCCAATTCTATTTACGTGACAAACCTCAGTATACTGTTTTGCGTTAGTAAGGACAACTGTCTGTCTATTATAAGATCAATACCAAAGTGTTTTCTACTGTTATGGTTTTACGACACATACATAATTGGTCATTACAACCCTTTAGTCAGGATTACGACCTAGTTTCTCACACCACTTATGTTGAGTGCGTTAATTTTTTTACACATGAGTGGTGGGACCTACAGTTTAAAGTCGACTCCGAACGACAGATTTTTGAGAAACTTTTCATGGCAATTTTATTTACACTCAGAGTTATTGCCCGAAATCTGGTGAGAGAAAATTACCTGGGGTTCGAACCGAGGCCTCACGTCTAATAAGCCAACACACTACCTACTAGATTACGGCGACTTCATATCTGATTATAACAACTTATTTGTGCTCTTAAAGGGTGAAGAAATAGTTTTTGCTGTTTTTTCTTGCAAAGGGTGTTTTTTTATAGAGGTATAGAACTTTAAGTTGGCATTACTTTTCAAGATGGCGACCGATTTAACAGCTGTCAAGTGATTTGTTCTCAGTTTGGTTTGGCAATTCATCATGAATAGACTGACGCCTGAACAACGCTTGCAGATAGTGCAATTTTATTTCGAAAATAATGGTTCTGTGCGGAAAACGTATCGCGCACTACGTCCATTTTATCGTCGACAAAATCGTCCATCAGAGCAGTTAATTCGATTAACCAGGGAACGTTTTCGCACCACGTTTACTCTTATTGATAACTCGCATCCCCAGAGACGCTGTACGGTGCGTACAGAAGAAGCTATTGCTGCTGTAGAGCGTAGCATTGAGGAAGACCCGAATGAGTCCATCCGCCATCGAGCACAGGAATTGGATCTGTGTCCATCCACTTTATGGAAGATTTTGCGGAAGGATTTTGGTTTGCGTGCTTACAAAATCCAACTCGTGCAAGATTTGAAGCCAAGTAAGGCGTAGATTCGTCGAATGGGCCCAAAACGAGATTACCGTGTTCCCGATTTTCATAAGCGAATTTTGTTTAGCGATGAAGCGGACTACTGGTTGAATGGCTACGTCAACAAACAAAACTGCCGCATTTGGAGTGAAGGTAATCCTCAAGTGTATGTGGAAACACCGTTACATCCAGAAAAACTGACTGTTTGGTGCGCTTTATGGGCTAGTGGAGTCATTGGTCCGTACTTTTTCAAAAACGATGGTGGCCAGAACGTTACAGTCAATGGTGATCGGTATAGAGCCATGATTACAAACTTTTTTATTCCTGAATTGAATAACCATGATGTCCAGGAGATGTGGTTTCAACAAGACGGCGCAACATGTCACACAGCTCGTGCCACAATAGATTTATTGAAAGACACGTTTGGTGACCGCCTAATTTTACGTTTTGGACCTGTGAATTGGCCTCCTAGATCTTGTGATTTAACACCGCTAGACTACTTTCTGTGGGGCTATGTAAAGTCATTGGTCTATGCGGTAAAGCCACAAACGCTTGACCATTTGGAAGACAACATTCGCCGTATTATTGCCGATATACGGCCAGAAATGTTGGAAAAAGTCATCGAAAATTGGACGTCCAGATTGGACTACATCAGAAAACATATTTAAAATGTAATGCCACAAGATTATCTTTCGGATAAATAAAATGCATGTCAATCGAATAAGCCAGCGTTGTTTTATTGGAACTTAAAGTTCTATACCTCTGTAAAAAAACACCCTTTACAAGTGTACATAAATGTTAATATTTTTGAATTAAAAATGCCATCTTTTCACATACCTTGATATTAAAATTTAAGTAAATTCATGTTTTATAAGATTTATATTTAATGTACGATTAAATATATTTAAGTAAAGTAAGCCATTTTGTTAAAATTTGATTTGGGTGCAATATAGAAGAAAGTATTTTAAATCTAGTGCTTCTTTAAATTCAATTCATGATAATCAAATAATTCATTTGAGTTCAAGTGTATGCATCAGTAAGTTTTTTTGTAAGAAATTTCAAGTAATACTGGTACATCCTACTTCTGAGCATTTTCAAATCCATAACGGTTTTTAAATGAGACGTCACGTCGTTAAAAACAGTCACTAAAGTTAGAGTTCTATTAAAAATTTTATCATTCAGAATTTAAAACTTGAATGCCAACTGATTTACATAACTAACTTCTTGCTAAAGAGTTAAATCAATTGCAACTGTTAAAAGTTTTCGAAAGTTTTAAAATTTTTTTTCGTTTTTCTTACAAAACAATTTCAATTATACTTAAAGCAATAAATTATGAACTTTGTACTGTAAAGTGTGGGCAATTGATAAGACCATATGGCCATATGGTCAAATTTAGTTGAATTCAGTTTTAAAATATTCTTTGTAAAGTAAAATTTATTATTGGCCAGCTTAGGGATATTGAGTGAACATGCAAATAAAGCGTTTCTTTTTAATGAATTTTATTTTTAATATGTTTTCGATGTTAGGCATTAGTATTAAAGAAGAATTTCATTCAATTTTAACTACTTTGTGACAAGCATTTTGCATTCTCCAATTCCAGAAGCAAAGCTCTGATATTCATACATATATTATCCTGATAGTATTTTCTGCATTGTTTTACAATAATCCAAAAAAATTTTGACCCCAGGTCAGACATCTCGGATATAGGTTAGGTGAGAGGACGTGTACTTGTCAATTAAGACAAGTACAGTACCCCGAGGTCGAATTGACCCATTGTACAACGAATATAACGAAATATGAAAAAATATTTCCTCGGCGACTTTCTCTCAGCAGATTTCTGGCAAACACTCTGAGAGCAAATAAATATTGCCGTGAAAAGTTTCCCAAAAATCTGTCGTTCGTAGTTAAGATTTTATTTTTTAATTTAGCTACCAACTGCAACACAATTTCAATTATATTGTTAGTTAACGGACCCCTTTAGCGTATGAGTAATATTGTGTTCATACAAATTAGAAAATGTCACTCATACTACACGTAGATTTTGAATTTCATAGCAAAATGCAAATTTTCATTATTCTTTGTATTTTTTGTTTTGTTTTGTGTTCATTTAGTATTGTTAGGTCATGAAATTAATCCTTAAACGTTCATAAAGGCAACGTAAATAAAATTATTTTTTTTTGCCAAGAATATCCATTAATTTTGCCTAGATGTGGAGGAAAATAAATAAAAATCCTGCTGTTGCATAAAATGTTACAGCTGTTGCCTGTCTTAAACGGAGATAATTGTGGTGACGTTGTTGTATGTGTTTAATTTTTTTTCCTTTTTTAATGACAACACAGGAACCTTGATCCTTGTTGCATTTCGTACTGTTGCTGTTGTTGTTCTTCTTATTTTTGCTTATTAATTTAATTCTAGAATTTCAACGAGTATTTCACTTGAGTACTAAATAATGTAACAATGTAGATAGCAACTATTAGCAACAATCGCCTTCGACTTATTTTGGGATAGAATTCTAAAGAGTACCTAGAGTAGGATAGGAAAACATATTGACTATGAATTCTAAATGTTAAAAACGTAAGGCTGGAAGAATTTTTTTTGGTTTTCGGTGATTAATTCGGGTAACCATTGGTTAATGAAAATGAAGTTGCCGTGCTATAGTAGGTATTGTGTTGAAGTCCCAGGTCAGACATCTCCAGTAAAACGAAATGTGAAAAAACGAAAACTCTGAGAGTTACAAGAAAAATCTGTTGTTTGGTATCGACACGCTATAGGTTACGCCACTTATAGATAAAGTTAACACACGCAACATGAGTGGTGTGAGAAGGTATATTCTAATTCTTATTAAATTGAAGACTAAATCGTGTATCGCAACCATCACCATCACTGGAAGACAGTTGAGTATATCGATTGTCTTAAATATATACAGGATTTGAGAGAAGAAACAAGCTTTTGCTTCTTTTTCATGGGTAACATAATGTATTCCCTGATAATACATGCTTACATATTTCATAATAGGTCATTACAACCCTTCAGTCAAGATTGCTTTAAAACTGTTAATCGTACTATCACCCCCAGTAGTACATTATACGGTTTCGTTACCTCTTGGTATCTACAAATCTCGTGGTATTAGGATTAGAATTTCTGATTAAATAAAAGACAAGTTAATCGAAGAGATTAAGTAGCAAAACTTTAACTTTTAATGGAACATGTTATACTTATATTAGGAGTCAATTTTGACATCGCGATCGAAACAGACGTGTAAATAAATCAGCTGTGTATTTTTCTAAATTAAAAGCAATAAAAATAAATTTCAATTAATTATTTCTTTGAGAATTCATTAATAATGGCTTCTAAACGTAAAAAATATTGGGGTAATAATCCTCGATTTAAAATACAGAGATCGCTCTGTAATAATAGGTTCCAGATGCTCTCTGACCTAGAAGATGACGTTGGTTCAAGCGTTGAAAGTGAAGTCGCCCATGAGATTGTTAAGATACCACCAATAATTGTTGATAAGTGTTATAAATTTACTGAGGTTATAAATCTTATTGGTAAAATTTGTAAATATAAAAGAATATCTATCGGAACTAAGTTAATACCTAACTCGAAAGCTGAATATGATGAAACTATAAAAAAACTAAAAATTGCACAGATGAAATTTTTCACTCATCCATTAAAAGACAATAAATGTTTTAAGCTTATGTTGTTCGGTTTACCACAAGTTAGCTTGGAAACCTTAGAAAGTGAATTTAAAGATGCATTCAACATAGAATTGGTTAACGCAAAAGAAATAATAACCAAACGCTCAAACTCAGATGATGCATTATACATGCTGGAGTTTAACCGAAGTCAGATAACAAAGAGAGAGGTTATAAAAATTAAATATGTTTACGGTATTGTTGTACACTGGAGAACTCCCCAACGTAGGTCAAGAGGTCCTACTCAATGCCCTAAATGTGCTATGTATGGACATGGATCTGCAAATTGCTTCAGAGCTGAAGCGTGCTTAGGATGCGGTGGGGCCCATGATTACTCAAACTGCCAACTTAATAAAACATCAGAAGATGGTCCTGTTATATATAAATGCTTCAACTGCATTAAAAAGAATTTAAAAAACGTTAATCACCGTGCTGACGATCCTCACTGTCCTTCAAGAAAGGAATATTTGCAGATTCGACAAAGAACTACTAACAGCACGAGACAAGTAAGGCAAGTACGTTATGACGACATTGGTTCTATTTCATCAGACGATATGCGGGATGAGGCAAGAAGTTTCGAGGTGCCATTTTCTCAAAAATTATCAGGTAAACGTCAAAATAATGTTTCTTATGCCTCAGTTGCTGGTTCTAAACAAAGAACGCAACAAGATGATAATCTGTCAAACGAACAAATTTTAGACATTTATTTCGAAGCCTTAGACGCATTAGAAAAATGCAAAACCAAGTACTATAAAATGAGAGTGCTTGGAAATATGCTTAGATATGTTATATAGGAAAACAATATGGAGCCTAAATGTTATGCATTGGAATGCTCAGGGCATAACGACTCCAGCCTCGATAATAGAACTAGAACTTGTGTTACATCAAAAACAAATAGACATAATTTGCATAAATGAAACATTCCTAAAAGCTAATCACAAATTCAAATTAAAAAACTTTAAAGTCTATAGAGAAGATCGTATTACACATGGTGGGGGGGTTTTGATTGCAATCAAAAACTCCATTCCCCATAGACGTATTTCAAAATATCCAACAGTCAAAGTTGAAAATGTATCCATCATAGTTAACATAAATAATAGACCAATAAGATTTACTTCGGCTTATTGTCCAAATTATACAAATGATTTTATTAATGATATAAATATTTTAACCACAGCTACAACTGATTATTTTATATTCGGAGATTTAAATGCCCAACATACAAACTGGAATTGCTTTCAAAATAACACGGCAGGCAATAAACTATTCAATCATCAAATGAGCTCTCACTACTACATATATTCACCAAATTCATTCACTCGTTTTAGTCAGTCGTCAAATCCTACACGTCCATCAGTTGTTGATCTTCTTCTCACTAATTCCAACTTAGACTTCTCGCAGCTAGAAACACATCCTGAAATTCTCAATTCAGATCATATACCAATGACCAGCACAATATTTGGTTCTTTAACAGAAAATTCCATTAAAATCGCACTCTATGCTAAAGCTAATTGGAAAGATATAGGAACATGGCTTGATAATGAGTTTAGGAAAAATAACTTACAAGCTATTGAATTATCAAACTCAAATGTGGAAGAAACACTTTCAAAAATCACTTACCTGGTACAAGAAGCGTCTAAACAGATACCAGTTGGTAACGCACAAATCTGGCACAGAAAGGTTTCCAGTCTAACTTTATTTTTAATTTCTCAAAGAAATAAATTTAGACGAAAACTTCAACGTTCAAATAATTACCCAGAAAGAAATATAATTATTTCTTTATTAAAACAGCTGACCATACTAATAAATCCAAAAAGGATACCTTCAATACCTCTATCTGTAGAAGGAGCTGAAATTCCTCTTCTTGATACCGTTAAATATCTTGGAATTGAGTTAGATAAAAAATTGACTTTCAGACATCATGTTCTAAAAACCTGTGAAAAGGCAATTAAATGTGGAAGAGCCCTTTTCCCATTATTGAATCGAAAATCAACTTTGAATTATAAAAATAAAATCTTATTGTACAAAATGTGCATACGGCCCATTATGACTTATGGATGTCAAATTTGGTCAAATAGGTGTGCCAAAACCTATCTAAAGAAGCTGCAAATAATCCAGAATAAAAATTTGAAAATTATTTTTAATTTACCTAGAAGATACTCAACAAGTAGATTGCATCAACATTTTCAACAAGAATTGCTTGAATCAGTAATATCTAATTTAACACAAAGATTTGAAGTACGAAATAGAGCTTCAAATTATGATATAATACGGAATTTGTAGTATTAACTTCTTCTTCAACTTCAGTGATGAAGCTTCTTTACTAGGTTTTTCCCTATCTTTTTTCCTAACTCTGCATTAATGTAAATACTAAACTATAGATATTTTTACACAATAAACTTAGTTTATATTTGTTGCAATACTTATTTAAGTAAGATCTCGAAAAATGTGATTATTGTAAATATATTTTAAATATTTTAATTGTAATAATGATAGTTAAAATAAAAATTAAAAAAAAAAAAAAAATACTTATATTAAGTATATGCAGCTATTTAGCTTCAACGTCATAGATTTTTTAGTAAAATCAGGGTCATTATCATTGACTTCAATTAGCAACTCTTAAGCAAGAGGAGGTTCATCTGATCAAAACTCAACAAAAGATATCATGGCAAATATAAATTAAACCTTAATATTGTAATGCAAAAAACAATAGACATTTTTCTAACAGGGTTTTATAATCAGTTGTTAATATTTTGGGACATATACAGTCAAAGAAAATAGTCTATACACAGCGGTGTATGTAGACTTTGTTCCCAGTGATGTTTATCAAATTCAAAAAGGTGTTATAGCGTTGTTTAATGCTGTTACAATTAATAATATTTGAAGACAAAATCGAATATTCAAAAATATAACCTAAAAAAAAAAAACAAAAAAAAATTAGTGACTGCTGAGCAGAATTCATTATCATCTTCATACTATTTTTATCAGTAGAGTCAATGAATTATACTGACAGGATTTCAACTGCCTTAGAGCACATTTCCTATACAAAAGCTTAAGAAATTGGACGATATTCCATTGAAATTTCTTTCACTTCTTTAACGTACCGGTCGGTTGTTGGTTTGATTGGGCTTTCTGGTTAATGTTTGTAAACTATTTGCAATAAAACAAAAATCTTAAACTGTGTAATATATTGTCTTACATTTTTACATTTTTATTAACTTACAGTGTCAAATATAAATGCAAGTAGTTTATATTATTTTTATAAATTTATTGCTTTCTTAAAATTCAAGGAAATCCAACAAAACTGCAATTGTTGTCTTTGAGATTTTAATCAAATCTATAAGAAACTATAAAACTTGTCGTACATTTTTGTGGCATTACAAAATATTGTATACAATCCCCCAAAATTCAAATGTTGTGAAAAGAACTTTTTTAATTTTTTTCTTTTTTTTAGTTTCTAAAACTTTTATTGCCAATTTATTGCTTCGTATGCAATGAATTCAATAACAACAATTTAAGCGAATTTGTGAAACTAAAATATGTTTTTACAGTAGGACCCTGCTTAACACTGCTCCGTTTAATGCTGTTTCAGCATTTCGCGCTAGTATTGGGATTCCCCTAAATCGCACACTGTATTGATATTTGTTGTACAAAAGCAGTGCAGTATATAGCGACGGTGTATACTATGTATCTTTTTCAACGCTTTTTTGTTAATCTGTACATAATAAAGATTCCGAAGTCGCAATCACAGTACAAACGCATATTTTCTGCGTCACAGTTGATATATTAGTTGATTCGATGAGTAGATTTGAATCATATTTATAATTTCTGATACTTATACGTATCATACTTTCATACTTATTTTAATGTCATACTCATACTACTCATATTCAAAATTTGAAATACTCATGGTATTCACACTTAACAATACGCATGATGTTATTGATTTCGACTCTCCGTAATCACGTATTCGTATACACGAATTACAAAATAACTATGATCCGCGATTAACACAAGAAGGTGTTTACTCTGCTTGCTGTCTTTGTCTTTTTGTTTATGTATCTTTCTTCTGCTTTTGTAAATGCAACAATAACTAAGAATATAAATTTTGATGAATGATTCGAATCACTCGAATCATTTATGAGTATTATAAGTATTTTTCTAAATTTATGAATCTGTATGAGTAGGCGTATGAATCAAACATATTTCGAATGTTGTGAGCTTGATGTCAACGTTGTACTCATACTCATTGCAACTTGTACTTACAAATCAATGTTGTATATGCACTCATACTTAAAATTTCATGAGTACTTATGAGTAGCTAAAAAGCGATTCATTGCTGATCTCTGGAACGTATACCCCGCGTTAAGCGAGGTCTTACTGTATTTAATATTTTGCATGCACAAAAAATTTCGTGAATACATTTTGTTTCGCATTAAAAATACTGTATATTGTACATACATACAAGGATGAATCGATACATTTTACTACGTGCCTTGCTTTCTTACATTCATTCTTCTAACCTTCTATTTGATCTTTATTCCTTAGGATATCTTTTTGATCTTTTTGGATTTCTGCATGTATTGCTGTGGCTGCACCACAAAAACGACTGTAAGTCGAAATGCAAAATTTATGATATTCAAAATAGAAAATATGGGGAAAACCAGCAGAGCAAATCAGTACAATAATTGGAGTAAAAGTGAACAATAAATGTCATAGAAATGCTGCTACATGTAGTAGAATGGAATTTGATAATAACAAATATTCTGTTAAAGGATTATGTTGCACAAATATCTGCATAAAAATTATGCTACAAATACGGAGAAATATTGAAGAAAAAATATTTTCCAATTGCTACACAAGTATTGATTTCAGAAGTTTCAAAGGAAAGTTGTTTCAGGGAAAATTCGCCTTTTTTTTATTAATGACACAGAAACTTAAGAAGTTAGAACCTATTTGAAATTTTCATTGACATTGAAACTTTCATGTAAAAAATAGCTTTTGTTTTCTGTACCCCTAGGGTTAATGCGTTTTACATTGGTGGAGCAACAATCTTTGAACTTCTCTATTAGTCTTCTGTACTGCAATGACGTGTAAATTTATTTAAACCAACAACTGTGTATGTTGTATTAAATATTTAGAATTTATTCTTCAGTTATTTGTGAAATTGATAGGTAAACATAAACTACAGAAGTCAACATGGACAATATTTGGGGCATTTTCCAAATATCGCCGTAGTCTAGTAGTGCATTGGCCCAGTTCAATGCAAAATGCAAATCTCCAGCAAAATGGAATATGAAAAAATAGTTCTTCGACAACTGCTTCTTAACAGATTTCTGACTAACACTCTCTGTGTAAATACAATTGCCATGAAAGTGTGTCGTTCGGCGTCGATTTTAAACTGTAGGTCCCGCCCCTCATGTATAAAATTAACACACACAACATAAGTGGTGTGAGAAGCTAGGTTGTAATCCTAACTAAAGGGTTATAACGACCACTTATGTTGTGTGTGTTAATTTTACTACATGAGTGGCAGGACTTGCAGTTTAAAGTCGATTCCGAACGACATATTTTTGAGAAACTTTTCATGGCAATTTTATTTACTCTCGGAATTTTTGACCAGAAATCTGCTGAGAGGAAGTCGCAGAAAAATACTTTTGTATTTTGTCTTTGATGTCTGGCCGGGGTTTGAACCCTGGTTTTACGTCTAATAAGCCAATACACTACATACTGGACTACGGCGACTCACTAATGAAATATGTAATATGTAAGCATGTATTATCAGGGAATACATTATGTTACCCATGAAAAAGAAGCAAAAGCTTGTTTCTTCTCTCAAATCCTGTAGATATTTAGGACAATCGGTTTACTTAACTGTCTTCCAGCGATGGTGATGGTAGCGCAACACAATTTAGTTTTGGATTTAGTAAGAATTAGAACATACCTTCTCACACCACTCATGTTGTGTTTGTGTTAACTTTATCTATAAGTGGCGTAACCTATACCGTGTCGACACCAAACAACAGATTTTTCATGTTACTCTCAGAGTTTTCGCCTAAGAAATATTTTTTCATATTTCATTTTGCTGGGGATCTCTGAACTGGGGTTTGAACACATTACCTACTATAGAACGGCGACGTCATTTCATTAACCAGTCCTTAATGGTTATCCGAATTAATCACCGAAAACCAAACAAATGCTTTTGGCCCTACATTCTTAACATTTAGAATTCATCAGCCAATATGATTTGTATCCTATTCGAGGTACACTTTAGAATTCTATCCAAAATCTGTCGAAGGCGATTGTTTCTAACATTGTTACATTATTTAGTACTCAAGTGAAATACTCGTTGAAATTCTAGAAGTAAAGTGATAAGCAAAAATAAGAAGAACAACAACAGCAACAGTACGAAATATAGCAAGGATCAAGGTTTCTGTGTTAAGTCATTAAAAAAGCAAAAAAAAAATTAAAAACATACAACAACACCGTCACCACAATTATCTCCGTTTAAGACTGGCAACAGCTGTAACATTTTATGCAACAGCAGGATTTTTATTCATTTTCCTCCACATCTTGACAAAATTAATGGATATTCTGGCAAAAAAAAAATATTTTTGTTTACGTTGCCTTTATGAACGTTTAAGAATTAATTTCATGACCTAACAAAACTAAATGAACACAAAAAAAAAAACAAAAAAATAATGAAAATTTGCATTTTGCTATGAAATTCAAAATCTACGTGCAGTATGAGTGAAATTTTCTAATTTGTATGAACACAATATTGCTCATACGCCAAAGGGGTCCGTTAGCTAACAACATAATGCAAATTATGTTGGAATTGGGAGCGAAAATAAAAAAATAAAATTAAATCTTAATAAAAGAAACTCTTTCTTAAGTTCAAGGTATTCATAGTTACCAATTATATACGTATGTAAGCATGCCGTATCATGTTTACATTAGCTTAAATTGAAATAAAAATAAAATTTAATATCACTAGAGTCAATTGTAGTACTACAAATAACAGCAGATTTAATTAATACCAACATTATATGGTCTTTTTGCAGACTCCGTAGTCTAGTAGGCAGTGTGTTGGCTTATTAGACGTGAGGGCACGGTTTAAACTCCAGGCCAGACATCACAATCAAAATTAAATATGAAAATATATTTCTTCGGCGAATTTCTGTGAACAGATTTCTGGCAAAAACTATGAGAGAAATAAAATTGTCATGAAAAAGTTCATCAAACATTTGTCGTTTGGAGTTGACTTTAAATTGCAACAGAAGGACATTCTTCATATTTTCGTAACTTTTGGGTTGGCACCTCTACTGAAGATAAAGTATAGATTTTCTTTTTGTTGGTAACTTTTTTATACCAAACTGTATCAAACCTTCGTTAAGGTATTAAAGTTTGCATTATCGGGTATCAAACAACATATCTAGCTTCGATATACAATTATTTTTAAGAAGAAAAAATTTTTTAAATATTAATTAAAATACCTTCATTTGGAAAAAAATATACAGCACGCCTTTGGGGTAATGGAAAACAGGAAAAGTTAATTAAAAATCTAAACTTCTGACAATTGTTACAGAAAAAAGAAATCAGTTTCGAATTACATTTACATTCTCATTTCATATTTGCCCTTTAGTACTTCAAATTAACGAAAAACTTTTGCTATTGAAAAGATTAAACAATTACTTTAAGACAAAAAAATTTCATTTATTTTTGTTTTTTGCTATCACATTTACAAAAGAAAACAAAAATTAAAATTATAATTGCAAAAATACTAAAAACCAACAGGAATTTTCCCACACTTTTTTTCCAAAAACAAAGAAAAAAATATACGTTTTCTGCAACCCTTATGGTATTTGAACTGTCAGTATTGTTACTGAACTGATACTGAAATTGAACTTATTAACGGGTGCTTTCAATTCATACCAGACTAAATTAATCGCGTTACTGTTGTTCTGTATTGTATTTGCACTACAACTATAATACTGTTAGCAACTAATATTGAGAGGAGACTTTTAATGCCACAATGAGTGGTAAAAAAGCTATTTAAGGAAATATGCTGTATGTATACAGTATAGGAAGGCAAGCATTTAATAGAAAAGAATTACAAATAAATGAATCAAATAGAAAAAAATACAATTCAATTATAGCCATTAAAAAAGTTTTACATTCCTTTCATATTTTTTTGTACCTGAACCTCGAAGTTGAAGTTTGTATTCACCGAAATATCAATTTACGAAGAAATATAAAAAGTGGGCCATTTTATAGTTTATATTTAAAAGTGTGAATACATACAGTAGTCGCCGTAGTCTAGTAGGTAGTGTGTTGGCTTATTAGACGTAAAGCCAGCGTTCGAGCCCCAGGCCAGACATCAAAACAAAATACAAAAAGTATTTCTTTGGCGACTTTCTCTCAGCAGATTTCTGGCAAAAACTCTGAGAGCAAATAAAATTGGCATGAAAAGTTTCTCAAAAATCTGTCGTTCGGAGTTGACTTTAAGCTATAGGTCCCACCGCTCATGTATAAAATTAACACACACAACATAAGTTAGGCGAGAAACTGGGTCGTAATCCTGATTGAAGGGTTGTAATGACCAATTAAGTATGGATGGTTACGTTAATAGGCTAAATTGCCGCCTTTGGGCATCAAAAAAGCCATCACACTACCTACTAGACTACACTACGGCGATAACATGGGTACAGTTGTGTATTTTTATCAACTGTTAAATTACCTGTAATGAAATTACAAATGGTATCAAACAAAAAGAGGCTTTTAGCTCTTTAATCCGTTAAATAATTACATCATAAATACATAGCCTTGATACACAGGCAGTTTATTATTCATTTCATAAATTGATGGCGATAATAACGCTTTAATTCCAATTTCGTATCTGTAACAGTGTGAAATAGAATTTCATGCATATTTATGCAAAATTTGACAAGAAAACCCCGTGTTGTGGTAGATATCTATGCAAAGCATTACGGCTAATTACAGATTTCAACAATTTTTATTGGAATTGAAAAGCATTGATTATTTTGTGGTTGTAGCGTTGCACACATAAATGTTTTAATTACGAAATATTTTCTCTGTTTTTTGTAATTTTCTCTGTTACTGTATGCAAGAGTTTATGGAATTGTAATTTACGCGATACATATTGATTGAGGTTTTTCAAAGTGGGGTTTTGTTTATTATCACTAAGGATTTTATTACTACATTATCACTGAAATAAATTGATTTCAGATATTCTAAAAAGAGACAACAGCAACATAGACAAATTCCTGTCACTTTTATGTCCCCTGTCATTTTCCGAAAGAAAATATATTCACTGCCAAACAGAGTGGCGTAGTACTGCCTGTGCATAACAAATTTTCCCGCATACTTCTTTGGGTTTGAAAGCATTACTTATATATGTATTTGGTGGGCTATTTAAAAGTTTAAATTTAAAGGTCCAATAAAACCCAAAAGGGTTTGAAATTTTTTCAAATTTAATTTTTGGTTGTGAAGTACAATTATTCTGGTTAGGAATGGGAATGGAATTTCATTCATTTGGCTGGCGCGGCTGGCCTCACAGTACCTCATTCGTTTGGATCAATTTTCGTACACTTTTTCGTGTGTGTGCGATCGTATCTCGGCAATGGCATCACGAATGTTGGCCTTCAAATGCTCAATTGTTTCTGGTTTTTTTTGGCATGACACGTTTTTTTAACGACGCCCCACAGAAAACGCAGGTTTTTGGCGGTCAATTGACATCACCATTTCGGCTAATTAAATGGCCATCAAACATTGTTGAAACCAAAGATCGTTCATATTAATACCATGAAAAGCGGGTAAAAAAGCATCGGTTATCATGGTGCGATAGGTGTCTCCGTTGTGGTTGCACCATCCTGATTTTCAAAGAAATATGGGCCAATAAAGCTTTCGCTCCACAAGCCGCACCAAACAGTCACTCGTAATGCGTGCATTGGCTTCTGTAAGATCACGTGTGGGTTTTCTGATCCTCAAATATGACAATTTTGCTATTTAACGCACCCACCAAAATGAAAGCGAACTTCATTCAGAAAGATGATCTTTTTTGGCAAAATTGACATCATCGTACAGTTTGTCGTTGAACCAATAAATTGCAACATTGCTTAAGCGTAAGTCATTACGTTCAGTGGAGATAATATACTGAATTTTGTGATAGAATAGAATTCAAATTTAAATCGATAGATGGTCCACCCTATTCTTAGTTAGAAAAACTAGGTCCGGAAAGCCTATTTAGGCAAACACAATATACCAAGAATTTTTTAAATAAAATTTTGTTCATGGAAAATTCGTTTTATCGCCTCTTGTTATTCGTCAATTTGCTTTCCTTTTGATTATAAATTTCGAATTATTTACTTTTTTCTATAAGGTTTGAAGAGAACAAGTTTAAAAAGTGTTACAGCTTATAGTTGATGGCATATTTTGAACTTTCCAAGGAAATGGTGAAATTGTTGCAAACATTTTATGAAAATTAGTTTTCATCATCTTTAATAGACATACACAAATTTAATTTAGTAAGCAAGTACGTACAATACATGTACATGTATGGTAGTATGTAGCAAAGAGGTATTAAAATTAAATTGCTAACAATACCTGAACAACTCCTTTTCTGTATTTTTCACTTCATTATAATGCTCTAAGCAGGCTTTGTTGCGGCTTTGCCACTTCGTTAAGAATATTTTCTCAGGTATTGCAAAGAAAACATTCACTGAAAATGTACATATAATAGCTTAACCTTTCATAGCCTTGCTAAATGTCTTAAAAGCCAAAATACTTATTGGTTAATGCGAAAATTTTGTGTGAAGTCTTAAACAATGGAATTAACTGGGGAATATTAATGTAGAATTGCAAAAGCAAACCCAGATTTTGATATTTATTTGACTTGTTAAGTTAATAATATTGGTTGATCAATACATCACTTAAAGATTTAAAGATTTAATGTAATAATTAGAAAGTGGATTACCGCACAATATGAGCAAGTGATGAAAATCAATATGAACGTTTTGTTATTTCCTCAAGAAAGAATTGATTCAACTTTCATCGTAATGGCAGACGTAAACGTCATTGTCGTGTTTATATCACTGGTACTTATTCTGTGATAATTTTTGACTTTATGTACCTCTATTCCATGCTGAAATGTTGGCTAAAATTACGAGAAAAATTAAAAGTTAGGTATTGTCTCATTTAGTGTGTTGACTGGTTTGAGAAAGTGTTAAGCCATCGTAATAATTACATGATACAGCCGGAGGTCATTAAACCCTTGTATACGTCCTAGAAATATATTGCCTTATGTGCGACAAATTTGCCATGTTGTAGAATTTCAAACCATCCTGGAGCTGCTGCGATATATACACGGTTTACATGGTATTCAATCCATAGAAATTTAATTTGCACCATGGTAGTAGTTCTGGCTGGGGTATTACAATGACTTCAGTGTAAATCAGGCCATAATGTATGAAATTTAATGATAAATATGAAAATAATCTTCCTACAGAATAAGTAGAAAAATTCCACTCTAAAAATAAAAAATATTTCTACGTGGGTGGAGCGTATTTTAATTTTTCCACGTCCAGGATAACTGATCTCATGGGATCATGGGATAAGGATCGCTGTGGTATTGACCGCGAAAACCCAAATCTACACCAAGCAGTCTCACTTTCAGGATCTTATGTGGATTGGTGTCGTTTCAAATTTGACAATTTTCTATATACTCGTTTCCAGTCATCCCGAAAAGTACCTCGTCGCTGAATATGAGTTTTCGATAATAAGCACTCGGTAGCTTGTCAGAATAGACAACCATTGTGATAAAGCAATTTTATTATTTGCAATTTTACTATTTGCGCTGTTAAATGCTATATGCGTCCATAGTGATTTGGCAATAGACTACAATTAATTTGACAGATAAAGTCACCGTTATCTAGTAGGTAGTATGTTGGGTTATTAGTCACAGCGCAAACCACAGATCAGACACCTCCAACAAAACGAAATACGAAAAATTATTTCTTCTCAAAAACTATGAGAGTAAATAAAAATTGTCATGAAAAGTTTTTAAAAATCTGTCGCTCGCAGTCGTCTTTAAACTATAGATTCCAACATACATACATAATTGGTCATTGCAATCCTTCAGTCAGGATCACGACCTAGTTTCTCACACCACTTATGTTGTGTGTGTTAATTTTATACATGAGTGGCGGGACCTACAGTTTAAAGTCGATTCCGAACGACAGATTTTTTGAGGAACTGTTCATGGCAATTTAATTTTACTCTCAGAGTTTTTTGCCAGAAATCTGCTGAGAGTAAGTCGCCGAAGAAATACTTTTTCCAACACTCATTCTAAAATTAATACACACAACATAAGTGGTGGGAGAAAGTAGGTTGTAATTCTAGCCGAAGGGTTGTAATGACCAATTATGTTTGTATGTTATTTTAATAAATCTGCCCTATTGGAATGATATTTAAAAAGCAGCAAAAATCTGGGGTTGAGGGAACTACTAAAGGAAATATTAAAACAATAACTTTTGGAACACAATTCCATACAAATTAATGAATATGATAAATCTCTGTTGGATATGATAAGTCTCTGTTTGATTGTCTTCCGTTGTGCATTTTAAAACTGTATTTTTACTTTTTTAATAAGATAACTATTTTCCTTCAATCCTCCTAACTGGCATCGATTTTCTGTATAGCAGGGGATAAAACAAAAGGATTGGTTGGCGATGATTTTTTAATATTTCCTTCTAACCATTTTTTCTCTCATCGGAATATACTCGCACTGGTAAGCAACCGAAAATGTATAATAAAAGTAAGGAAGTATTATACCCTCCACCAATTGATTTCATGTGTGCAAATTTAAAGTATAAAAGCAGGATAAGTTTTATTGTTTTGTTTTGTTTTGTTTGTGTATATGGGAGTTCTTTTTATTCTTGACAACAAGCAATACCAACTCGGTATTGTATGGTAGAAGAGCTTTTTGTTTGTTTAAATTTTGTTTTTGTTTTTCGATTTCTGAATATGTGCTTGAATCCAATGTCTATTGCAGCTTATTCCTTTTTTTTCAATATAGGCAGCATTCTATTGTAAGGATTTAACAAAAGGTACATTCCCCACGGAAATCTTTATTATACTGGAGAATATAATTTTTTTAATTTTTATTTTTTTAGGTTTTAACCTAAATGTCCTTATAGAACCCTAATAAAGAGTCGTAAATATTAAAATTTATTTTTCTTCCTACTGTTTTGACTAGGTCAGATTGGCTACAACGGCTAACTAATGCAGAAAGATGCGTTGGAGTGGTATCTTTGTTACCAAAGCTTAGTTGTAAAAGGTAACAGATTTACAATATGAATGCTGGGTTGTCCAGCTTTTTCCACTTTCGAAGAATACTCCATTCAAATAATTTGTGAATGCATATAGAATACTATTGTTACGTAAAGGAAAACTCTGGATACTGATATATTGTTTTTACATCGTTTAACATTAAAATTATAAAAAAAGCTACAAAAACAAAAACAATGAACTTGTTTACATAATAAACAAGTAAACGAACAAGTAAACAAAAATATACCAACAAATACCAGCATAAACGTTTTCTGCAACCCTTATGGTATTTGAACTGTCAGTATTGTTACTGAACTGATACTGAAATTGAACTTATTAACGGGTGCTTTCAATTCATACCAGACTAAATTAATCGCGTTACTGTTGTTCTGTATTGTATTTGCACTACAACTATAATACTGTTAGCAACTAATATTGAGAGGAGACTTTTAATGCCACAATGAGTGGTAAAAAATCTATTTAAGGAAATATGCTGTATGTATACAGTATAGGAAGGCAAGCATTTAATAGAAAACGATTACAAATAAATGAATCAAATAGAAAAAATACAATTCAATTATAGCCATTAAAAAAGTTTTACATTTCTTTCATTATTTTTGGTGAAATTAAACACTTCCTCGTACCTGAACCTAGAAATATCAATTTACGAAGGCAATGGAATATAAAATGGAGGCCATTTTAAAAATGTAAATGTACACAAAAAATAATGCAACGGTGTCAAATCGCAGCTTCTTGGCGGCCAATTGGCATCACCATTGATTGCTTCTGGCTTCTGTAAGACCATGTGCGGGTCTTTGATGCCCATAGGCGGTAATTTTGCGTATTAAGGTACCCACCAATATGAAAATGAGCTTCATCCGAAAAGATTATTTTTTTTTTTTTTAGCAAAATCAACATCATCCTGCAGTTTCTCGTTGGCCAAATAAATCCCAATGTTTCTCAAGCCAGCAGAATACCTACTAGACTAGACTACGGCGACAACATGTGTACAGTTGGGTATTTTTATCACCTGTTTTAAATTATCTGTAATGAAATTACAAATGGTATCAAACAAATCCTACTATAATTAAAACAAAAAGAGGCTTTTGGCTATTTAATCCGTTAAATAATTACATCATAAATACATAGCCTGTGTATCAAGCAGCTTATTATTCATTTCATAAATTGATGGCGTTAACAACACTTTAACCCCAATTTCGTATCCGCAACAGTATGAAATACAGTGTAGAATTTCATGCATATTTATGAAAAATTTGACAAGAAAACCCCGTGATGCGGTAATGCAAAGAAGCATTACGGCTAATTACGGATTTCAACAATTTTCATTGGAATTGAAAAGCAATCATTATTTTGTGGTTGAAGCGCTGCACACATAAATGTTTTAATTACGAAATATATTCCCTGTTTTTGGTAATTTCGTCTGTTATTGTATGCAAGAGTTTATGGAATTGTAATTTACGCGATACATGCATATTGATTGAGGTTTTTCAAAGTGGGGTTTTGTTTATTATCGCTAAGGATTTTATTATTACACTGTCACTGAAATAAAATGATTTTAGATATGCTAAAAAGAGACAGCAGCAACAAATTTCTGTCTCTCCTATGTCCCCGGCATAGCTGCCAGATTTGACGATTTATCATCATTTTGACGATTTTGAGCTCCAAAAATATCATTTTGACGATTTGACGATTTATGCCCTTATTTTGACGATTTTTGGAAAAATTTACATCATATTCTTTACTTTAGTACATTAAAAGCCACTTTAAGATTTGTGTTTACTTTGCAATTGTTACTATTCGAAATTTATGTAAGTAAAAACAAGGAGTAAAACCAAAAAATTACAATTGCTAAATAAACTCGTAGTTGAGAATATTTATCACTTGTCGTTACAGGCAATTTTAAAAATTCGAGTATAGCTTCTAGTATTACCATCGGATCGGAAGAACAAAGGGAAGCGCCGTTATTTTTTTCGTACGACCAACACTCAGGGGATGGATGGCATTGTGTTTGGAACTATGAAAATATGTTATGGGAAGAAGAAAAGAGAGAACAGTGTTTATGGACACTAGGCTTCTATATTCTTATGCCATAAGTAACAGGAAAAACCTCTGAATTAATTGAGTTCCACATACAAATAATCCGACTTAAAAACGTATTTTTTCTGTAATGCAGTTTGCGATCCACTGGGCAATCGACCACATACGGTGCTGGTCGAGAAAGACGAACGTTACGTAGGAATATATGATTTTCGGGAAAATGTCCCCTCATTTCGTTCGAGCAAAATCCTTTTATAGTAGCGATAGAACAGTGAAACACAAACCACATTGCAACAATGCTCCAATGATTCAATGGAATTGGATACACTACCGTCATTAACGCGCTACTATGGCCTCTACTGTACACGGACATTGAGGCACCGACCCATACATGAGAGTTGTATTCCATTCTCGCTCGGTTATAAATGGAGTAGTAAGATCAGATTATAAGATCTTAAAAAGGAACTGAAAAATGTGTCGGTTCCAGCCAACATTACACTGAATTTTCACTCAAAATGTCAAAAGCTTCTGACACCCGAATATTTGCACCGCCCATTGATATACATAGATGATGCAATATTATTGCTGCCCTTATGTGTCAATAAACAACATTGGGATAGATTGTTTAAACCTTGTACAATTTTTTCCTGAAAATGATGTAATATTTCTCCATTTTTGGAAAAAAATAGTAAATGAAGATGAGAGATGCTAGCGTTTAATTTCTAAATAATATTTTTTTAAAATGTTATATTTTTGAACTCAGATATGTACATACATTGACTTAATTTTAATTAATTTATAAATTTTTTTTTGACGATTTTTTTGACGATTTCAATAAACGTCTTTGACGATTTCGAGGACTTTTTCTTAAATATTTGACGATTTGGTGCCTCATTGATATGGCAGCTATGGTCCCCGGTCATGTTTCGAAAGAAAATTTATTCGCTGCCAAACAGAGTGGCGCATACTTCTTTCGGTTTGAATGCATTACTTATATATAGGGTGGGCCATTTAAAAGTTTAAGTTTAAAAATGCAATAAAACAAAAATTTTGTAAAACTCATTTTTTTGATTGTGAAGTACAATTATTCCGGTTAGGAATGGAAATAGAATTGCATTCATATGGCTGCCGCAGCTGGCCTCACAGTACCTCATTCGATCGTGTACTTTTTCGAGTGTATCTCGGCAATGGCATTACGAATATTGTCCTCCTGATTTTTCGGAATGACACTTTTCTTTAACGACGCCCCACAGAAAATAGTATAAATCGCAGCTTCTTGACGGCCAATTGGCATCACCATTTCGGCTAATTAAACGGCCATCAAACGATTGGCGCAATAAATCGATGACAAGTAGCATTATCCTGCTGAAACCAAAGATCGTTCACATTAATACCATGAAAAGCGGGTACAAAAAAATCGGTTCTGATGGAGCGATAGGTGTCTCCATTGACAGTAACGGTTGCGCAGTCCTCATACGGAAAGAGTACCAAAGAAATATGGACCAATGATGCATCCGTTGCACAAGCCGCATCTAACAGTCTATCGTAGTGCATTGGCTTCTGTAAGATCACCTGTGAGTTTTCTGATCCTCAAATACGACAATTTTGCTTATTACCGCACCCACCACGACGAAAATGAGCTTCATCCGGAAAGATGATCTTTTTTTTTGGCAAAATTGACATCAACGTACCCTTTGCCCAATAAATCCAAACGTTGATCCAGCATAACTCGATTCATTACGTTCAGTGGAGAAAATATACTGAATTTTGTGACAGAATAGAATGAAAATTTAAATGGATAGATGGTCCACCCTATACTTAGTTAGAAAAACTAGGTCTGGAAAACCTATTGAGGCAAACACAATATACCATAATTTTTTAAATAAAACTTTGTTCATGGAAAATTTTTTTATTGCCTGTTATTCGTCAATTTGCTTTCCTTTTGATTATAAATTTCGAATTATTTACTTTTTTTCTATAGGGTTTGAAGAGAAAAAATTTAAAAAGTGTTACAGCTTATAGTTGACGGCATATTTTGAACTTTCCAAGGAAATGGTGAAATTGTTGCAAAAATTTTATGAAAATTAGTTTTCATCATCTTGGATAGACATACACAAATTTAATTTAGTAAGCAAGTACGTACAATACATGTATGTATGTATGTATGTATGTATGCTTGGCAGTATGTGGCAAAGAGGTATTAAAATTAAGTTGCTAACAATACCTGAACAACTCCTTTTCTGTATTTTTCACTTCATTATAATGCTCTAAGCAGGCTTTGTTGCGGCTTTGCCACTTTGTTAAGAATATTTTCTCAGGTATTGCAAAGAAAACATTCACTGAAAATTTACATATAATAGCTTAACCTTTCATAGCCTTGTTAAATGTCTTAAAAGCCAAAATACTTATTGGTTAATGCGAAAATTTTGTGTGAAGTCTTAAACAATGGAATTAATTTTGGAATATTAATGTAGAACTGCAATTGCTAACCCACATTTTGATATTTTTTTACGTGTTAAGTTAATAATATTGGTATTGCTTATTCCAATTAAAGGCTGTATCAATACATCACTTAAAGATTTAATATAATTTTAGATTAGAAAGTGTCTTATGGCACAATATTAGCAAGTGATGAAAATTAACCCATTAATGCACAGTGGCAACTTAAGTTGCCAGCAGAGGTTCCCTTACTTTTTATTCTCTGGGAGGAAATTGAGTGTAAAAAACAAAACGATAACCTTTAGAAAAAAAAGTAATTCGGGCATTAATTTGTTAATATGAACGTTTTGTTACTTCCTCAAGAAAGAACTGAATCAATTTTCACCGTAATGACAGACATAAATGTCAGTGTCGTGTTTATATCACTGGTACTTATTCTCTGATAATTTTTGACTTCATGTACCGTGTATTCCGTGCTGAAGTGTTGGCTAAAAGCTTTAGTATGTTGATTGGTTTGAAAAAGTGTAAAGCCATCGTAACAAGTACATGAGGTCATTAAACAGGAGGTAATTAAACCTTGTGTGGTATAGTTCTGTCGCCGTAGTCTAGTAAGTAGTGTGTTGGCTTATTAGACGTAAAGCCAGGGTTCGAGCCCCAGGCCAAAAATCTGTCGTTCGGAATCGACTTTAAACTGTAGGTCCCACCACTCATGTATAAAATTAACACACACAACTTAGGTGGTGTAAGAAACTAGGTCGTAATCTTGACTGAAGGGTTGTAGTGACCAATTAAGTAAATTAAGTAAGTAGTTCTGGCAGGGGTATTATAATGAACTTACTGACTTCAGAGTAAATCAGGGCATAATGTATAAAATTTAATGATAAATATGAGAATAATCTTCCTACAGAATAAGTAAAAAAATCAACTCTAAAAATAAAAAATATTTCTACTTGGGTGGAGCGTATTTCAATTTTTCCGCGTGCAATGTAACTGATCGCATGGGCTATTTTAGTTTTAACGATCGCTGTGGTTTGTAGCCTATTCGCATACACCTACGGGTCGTTTGACCCGTCATAGGAGTTGACCGTGTCCAATTCAGATGAAAAGTTGGTAATTATTGTCCTATAACGCTTGCCATTGACAGTGATGATGCGGGCAACGTCGTTCTTAAGAACGACCGCCAAACTCAAATCCACACCCAGCAGTCTCTATTTCATGATCTTATGTAGATTGGCGTCGTTTCAAATTTGACAATTTTGTTTGCACTCGTTTCCAGTCGTTTCGAAAAGGGCCTCATCGCTGAGTATGAGTTTTCGATAGAACAACCATTGTGATAAAACAATTTTATTGTTTGCACACGCTGTTGAATGCTAAATGCGTCCATAGTGATAGTGATTTGGCAATAAACTACAATTAATTTGAGAGATAAAGTCACCGTTATCTAGTAGGTAGCATGTTGGCTTATTAGACATGAGGTCACAGTGCAAACCACAGATCAGACACCTCCAACAAAACGAAATACGAAAAATTATTTCTTCTCAAAAACTCTGAGAGTAAATAAAAATTGTCATGAAAAGTTTTTAAAAATCTGTCGCTCGCAGTCGTCTTTAAACTATAGATTCCAACATACATACATAATTGGTCATTGCAATCCTTCAGTCAGGATTACGACCTAGTTTGTGTGTTAATTTTATACATGAGTGGCGGGACCTACAGTTTAAAGTCGATTCCGAACGACAGATTTTTTGAGGAACTGTTCATGGCAATTTAATTTTACTCTCAGAGTTTTTTGCCATAAATCTGCTGAGAGTAAATCGCCGAAGAAATACTTTTTCCAACACTCATTCTAAAATTAATACACACAACATAAGTGGTGGGAGAAAGTAGGTTGTAATTCTAGCCGATGGGTTGTAATGACCAATTATGTTTGTATGTTATTTTAATAAATCTGGCCTATTGGAATGATATTTAAAAAGCAACAAAAATCTGGGGTTGAGGGAACTACTAAAGGAAATATTAAAACAATAGCTTTTGGAACACAATTCAATACAAATTAATGAATATGATAAATCTCTGTTGGATATGATAAGTCTCTGTTTGATTGTCTTCCGTTGTGCATTTTAAAACTGTATTTTTACTTTTTTAATAAGATAACTGTTTTCCTTCAATCCTCCTAACTGGCATCGATTTTCTGTATAGCAGGGGATAAAACAAAAGGATTGGTGTGCGATGATTTTTTAATATTTCCTTCTAACCATTTTTTCTCTCATCGGAATATACTCGCACTGGTAAGCAACCGAAAATGTATAATAAAAGTAAGGAAGTATTATACCCTCCACCAATTGATTTCATGTGTGCAAATTTAAAGTATAAAAGCAGGATAAGTTTTATTGTTTTGTTTTGTTTTGTTTTGTTTGTGTATATGGGAGTTCTTTTTATTCTTGACAACAAGCAATACCAACTCGGTATTGTATGGTAGAAGAGCTTTTTGTTTGTTTAAATTTTGTTTTTGTTTTTCGATTTCTGAATATGTGCTTGAATCCAATGTCTATTGCAGCTTATTCCTTTTTTTCAATACAGGCAGCATTCTATTGTAAGGATTTAGCAAAAGGTGCATTCCCCACGAAAATCTTTATTATACTGGAGAATATAATTTTTTTAATTTTTATTTTTTTAGGTTTTAACCTAAATGTCCTTATAGGACCCTAATAAAGAGTCGTAAATGTTACAATTTATTTTTCTACCTACTGTTTTGACTAGGTGAGATTGGCTACAACGGCTAACTAATGCAGAAAGATGCGTTGGAGTGGTATCTTTGTTACCAAAGCTTAGTTGTAAAAGGTAATAGATTTACAATATGAATGCTGGGTTGTCCAGCTTTGTCCACTTTCGAAGAATACTCCATTCAAATAATTTGTGAATGCATATAGAATACTATTGTTACGTAAAGGAAAACTCTGGATACTGATATATTGTTTTTACATCGTTTAACATTAAAATTATAAAAAAAGCTACAAAAACAAAAACAATGAACTTGTTTACATAATAAACAAGTAAACGAACAAGTAAACAAAAATATACCAACAAATACCAGCATAAAAATGGATAAACAAGTAAACAAAAATACAACAACAAACACTACAAGAATAAACGCAAAGAAAACACACAAACAACAATAATGAAACAACGAAGTTTACATTTATAGAGATCGCGAGAAGGCGAAGTCACGATCATTCACCTTCAAGAACATTCATCAGACTGTTTACGTGGCCATATAAAAGGTAAGGCAAAGCAGGCAATTGAGCCAGTAAAAGTTTAGTCAGTCTTGTGTGAAGATGCGTTGTGTTTGAAGAGAGTAATCGTGGTTTGATGATCTCCGTTACAAAGATCTGCCGAACTATTGACAAGTAATTGTTATTCTTTATGCAAAAGAGTGTAAAGAGTAATAATAAACAAAGCAAATGTTGTTGTTTATATCAAATTGTGAACAGTGGCACACAGAATTGTGCGAACAATAAAGAATTTAATTACAACTAAACACAAATTTATTTTTGTTTTTATTTGCAATCTACGAGCTCATATTTTAAACGTTTTTAAAAGGTAAAAACGTAAGACTTTCAATAAAGTGCATACTCGATAAACCCTTGTTTCTCGATGTCTAACGTTTTTATAGGGATGTATGCGAAACTTTTTAAATATCTGGATTCGCTTTACAAAAGTAAATAATGTCTAGTCTGACAGTTGAAAATAGTGCAAATCTAGGAAATCTGGTCTATTACATTATTAATACAGATACATTCGAAAATAGTATCCAATAACATAGCATGTGATAATCAAGGTTACATTTTTCGAGTCTAATTTTTACAGTGTAGTTTTTAGAACACGGTTTTCTTCAACTACGTATGATCATGCGCACTTCAAGAGCCTCTCTTTCGTTAGATATTTTATTTATTCGTTACATTCTTTCTTTACTAATTGTTAAAAATTGGCATTTAAAGATTCGGAAAGAATAAAACAAACTAAAAATCATTTGAAGATGTAAGAGAAGTCATACACACGCTAGATTGAATTGCCAAAAGGAATTAAACGATAAAAAGGAAAAACTTACCCATTGAACTACTTCTTGCTTGCTATCACCAGAAATTATTAAAGTTTTAATTTTAAAAAAGTTTGTGTTTCAGTTTTACACCAGAATGTATGAAAAACAACATAAGATTTACTTTCATTTAAGTTAGTTGATCCAGTTAGTTGAACCAAATATTAATGCAGAGTAAGACTTAACTAAGTAAAGTTCATCTGATTACTTCATTTATTGAAAGCAATCTAACTTAAAGTTTATGCTATGTGAAGTGGAAGAAAACAAGTGGCTGTAGTAAGAATTGAACCCAAAAACCTCATAATGTCTGCCCAGCTAATAACTCACTAATACTACCAACATTATCATAATTTGCAATATTTCCATGAAATTCTTTTCATGTTAATTTTTCACATCGAAAACGATTTCTTTTAAAAAGTATGTATATAAAGAGGGACATATGTACAGTGGACAGCAAAAGCCTTAGTACGGCAATATATTTTAGCAATTTCATGAATTTTATTCAAAAGTTTGTATAAAAATTTTAGGTTTTTATATTTAATTTATTAATTTATTTCTGTTTTATTATAAAACAATCAATTATTTAATGTTTTTCATAAAACAAGAGAAAAGTAAACAAAAGTTTCAGATGACTTCATAGGTACTCCCAAGGAGAATCCTGAGTAAATTTAAAATTTAAAGGCCTAATATATGAAAATGTTATCCCTTGTATTTAGTAAAATATCCCTTAAGGTCAATCACTCCATTTAACCCATTTGTAATTGAATGTACACGTATTGTTTAGTGTTTTCTGGCGGCACCATGAGCAGGTTTTTCGGTTGACTTTTGTTTGAGGCTTAGCGATTACGAAACCGTTCTTTCAAATGATCTCCTAAATACGCTCTTGAAGTCATTTCGGGACTTTGTGCAAGAGTGTTAAGCCTATGGGGACTTTTTTGTCAAAATATATTGTCGTACTAAGACTTTTGCTGTCCACTGCATATGGCATCACATGTAAATGTTTTTATGACATTGTGGTTATTGGAAGAATGATCGATATTTGCCGATATGGATAGACAATTTATATTTTTTTTCTTATTTATTTATTTAATTACAATACAATAACAAATTATTATTGTTATTATTTAGAGGGAATCGAAACCACGACTCACACGTCAATAGTCAAGCACACTTCCCGCTATATTATTCGGGTACCCAATTTATAAAAATAGAACGTAGCACTAACTCGAGAGAAGGGTGAACAGAATATAATGCAATTGAATAAAATTTAATAGAAGTGAATATAGTAACCTTTAACAGTTACAATGGCAATCCCTTTTCGAAGAAGGACATTTTACTGCCATATTACTGAAATATGTCGTTCAGAGTCGACTTTAAACTGCAGGTCCCGCCACTCATGTATAAAAATAACGTACACAACATAGGTGGTGTGTGAAGCTAGGTCGTAATCCTGACTGAAGGGTTGTAATAACCAATTATGTATATGTATGTACATACATATGTATGTATTACTGAAATTTTTCTTATATTGTAAGTATTAAATTTTTTTTAATTTTTAAAATGTAAACAAAAAAATCACTTAAATTCATAGTAACCGCGAAAAAGGTGTATATGCTTATACTTATATGGTCTTAACTGGTCTCAAACATAACACAACATGTTCCAACGCTATTGCAAGTATAAACAAAAGCGCGCAGAGAATGAAAATAGAAAATCTCTTATACCGGCGCAGTAGACCAGCAAATCTCATTTATTCCATTCGATGTAGAAACAAACAAAAAAAAATAATAATTTTATACATCTGAATGGTTTTTTTGTATTAACTAAAGAAATTGTATGCGCCAAATAGATACATTTTAAAATATAGCAACAGCTGCAGTGCATAAAACAATTGAAAATTTCAAATATTTGCTACTTGTACGCTAGTGCTGACTGGGAATGGTTAAACTGAATTCTCTCGGAAACATATTCATCTCTTTTATTATTTTCGTTTATTTATTTTTAATTTCAAATATAAATCAAACATAATTTCAAACATAAATTAAATTAACAAAGTTTTGATAAAAAGACGACGGCAGCGAATGGCTTCAATTAGCCAAAAGCAAATAGCATTCTTGGATAAAAAAATCCAAATTTGGTTGAAATAAAATTTCTTAACAATCATGGAAAAAAGTAATCAAAATTCAAACGAATTGTATTAATATCATATTTATTTCAATAATTTAATAAATTTGAATAAAACAAAGTGTAGAATTTTTATACGTTAGAAAGATTGGTGATTGTGAAAAAGCTGCATATCAAAGGGGGCCTCAAAGTAAACGTAATGCATGACATCGGTTAATTTCAGCTTGGAATATACGCCAGAATTCTGGAGATTTGGTCATTTAAAATGCGCTCTCTTTGGAGAAGCCGTGGCGGAATGATGTTATATTCCACATGTAATCGCATCATTGGCCTTAGGTTAGGTTAGAGGACTTGTACTTGTCAATTAAGACAAGTACAGTACACGGTCCTAGTTTCTCACACCACTTATGTTGTGTGCCCTAATTTTAATACATGAGTGTCGGAACCTGCTGTTTAAAGTCGATTCCGAATTATAAATTGTAAACATCTTTGGCACGAGTTGCAATTTGAAAAAGATAATTCTGTTATAAGCCTGCATACGAGTATTAAATATAAATACGTGTCTATATGATGATAAGTATTTAATATTGGAAACAACCCAACAACAACTCTGTTTATATTTCCTTTAATTAAATACAATATTCAAATTTCTATCAATAATCCTTTTTCATGTTCACCAAAAATAAATCGATAAAATTTAATATGAAAACAATGGATGTAATCGCAAATCACCTCATAAATCGTAAGAGTATTTATCACAGTCCATTATAAATGGATTATTTCGTATAAAGAGCTTTACATGATATAATAATGCTGATAAGATGGGATGGATGTTAATAACAATAACGATAGGGCTAATGATTATACAGAACAAAATTATTGCGTTGATAAAGGTTTACGCGATTTATAACGGTAATTATGTTATTATAAGAATTTATCGTTTAATTGCATATGGCAAAAAGCTATTTTATCGAACAATTTTTTTCAATATTGACGAATTGGTTCGCTATGATGCTGCCACAAGAAGTTATTTATTACCATCAACACCAGATATATTATTGAAATCGTTTTTTTGTTCCGGTAAGGAGTTGTTCTGGATACGAAATATCACTTAAAAGGATTTTGTATGATGAGCTTTATATTCTCTTACAAATATTGGGTTGTTCGAAAAGTAATTTCGTTTTTTCCCGACAGAGGATTTAATTGTATTTTTTGCACTCAACGTATAATTTTTATACGTTTTACCAGCTCATATAGCAAGGCTTGTGTATGAAAAATTCCAAATAATTCTACGCAGTAGTTTTTTGTTGGTGCCACTTTAAATATGGAAAGCGAAAAGCTGCATTTTCGAAATATCTAGCAGTTTTACTGCAGGAAGGGTAAAAATGCTGTTCAAGCCAGAAAGAAATTGGCTGATGTGTATAGAAAAGTGCCCAAACTAGTTCGCTAAATTTCAATCCGACAATTTCGATGTCGAAGATGCACCACGGTCGAGTAGGCCAGTTAAACCTGATAAAGACGCAAATAAGGCATTAGTTGATGCAAACCGGCGAATAACAATGCGTGAGATCGGACTGTGGTTAAATTTATCAAATTCAACAGTTTATGACAACTTGACTGATATTATACGAAAACTGTTTTTCATTACCACAAAAAAAAAAAAACCAAATTACTTTTCGAACAACCCAATAGAAATATTCTTGACCAGATTTATAGTTATCTCTTTGGGTATAGCTTCACCTATGTCTTCCACAGCGGTGCCTACTTGTTGACAACGTGTTATTTAAGTAATTAAGTTCTTAAATGATCTATTTGTACTACAAAGTAGCCTTTCTTATACTACAAAGGAAAAATCCCAAACTATTTATTTGCGTAAAACTCTATCAAATTTATTTTAAAAAAATATTTAAATAAATATTTGTTCATATGTATTTCCCTCAAAAAAGACAAAGGCTGGGATTGCGCGCATTTTTTTCTTGTATGTGAGTAGTCTAGTACTTAGTGTTTTAGCTTATCAGACGTAAGGCCACGGTTCAAGCCACACAAGGTCAAACATCTCCAACAAAAGGAAATGATTGAACAAATATTTCTTCGAGACTTCCTTTCAGCAGATTTCTGGCATAAGCTCTGCGAGTAAATAAAATTGCTATGAAAAGTTTCTCAAAAATCGGTCGTTTCGAGTCGATTTTAAACTGAAGCGCCCAGAAACCATATATAAAATTGACACACAAAACATATGTTGTGTGAGAAGCTAGGTCCTGCCTGAATGGTTGTAATATCCAATTATGTATGTACTTATGTTTGTATGGAAGTAAACGTCCCATATTCATACAGTGTATTGTAGCTTATGGTAGAAAAGAAGAAGATATAATTGTTAGGAAAAAAGATGGAAGAAGAGAGAGATAAAAGGGTATATTAAGCCTAATTTTCCAACCACACTCATGTGGAACATAGATGATACATGGAGATTAGTGGTGTCTTTACAAGCAATCACAAATACTTTCGAGAAAAAACACTTCAGATAAGATCAGTTGAACGAGTATCTCTGGTTACCATTATTAACCCGTGTTTTATATTCTCCTGTAAAAGTCACAGTCGTCTTGTATTCCTTTCAATTTTTACCCATTGTACCAACTCGTCTCTATATCAAGTAAAATAAAAATATTATCATACATACATATGTCATCATGTATACCCATCCATTCGTTTAAGCATAAATTTACTTTCATATGCATTTAATCTCTCGGCCATAAACAAATTTATGCTGAACATGCATGCTAATATGTTTATGTTACTGAATAAAATGTAAAACGTCAACACGTGTATGTTACATGTAATTTATGTATTGTTTACTTGAGTACCTTCATAATTTATTGTCACATTTAAGAACCCCGCCTCATACTTAAAGTGTCAGTACTTGAGGTACTGTTTGGTTTGTTTGCCAACCGTATAGGGGAGAATCGCACATGATTAATTGTACAGGAATAGAAGGAGTTCTATTGCAACAAGTTAATACGAGCAGGATAGTAAAAACTTTTAAATTTTTATCAGTAACTCTGATTAACTAAGGACCTAATCATGACATCATATATATTGTAGGGTCTACCAATAGGGACTTTCGATTTGCCGGTACAATTTAAGAATTATTTACGCCGAAACTGTTATTTCTCTACATTTTCTATTTTAAAGAAATATTAACATCTCCATCTTATCTAATTTTGAAAAGTCTGAGGAAGAAGATCATTCTAAGGCATTTGACACTGTCCATCATTCAATATTGAAACTTAAACTGAAATATATGTGCAATTTTTCCTCAACAGCACTGAAACTGATCTCCTCCTATCTAGGCGACAGAAGTCAAAGCGTTAGCCATAACTCAGTTATAGCTAGTCAATGCCAAGAGGTGTGCCACAGGGCTCTATACTTGGCCCATTGTTGTACTCGATTTACGCTAATGACCTACCGTTGCAGGTAAAACATTGCCAAATACACATGTATGCTGATGACGTGCTGCTATACATGGGTTGTAGTGCTAGTGATGCTACCAACTGCATCCGTTTGACAAATCAGGATTTGAGTCAAATTTATTTATGAGCATCTGCAAATGGTCTAAGCATAAATCCCAACAAATCAATGGCGTTACTGATTGGAGCACCTGAAAATTTTATCTCGAATCTACCACCAATTCGAATTAATGGATCGAATATAGGATTTGTGAAAACGGCTAAAGTCTTGGCGTAATTCTGAATAGAGAACTAAATTGGTCGGATCACGTAAAAATGAACTGTGGAAAAACTTTTGCGATGTTTCGAAATCTCTGGATGTCACAAAACAGCAGCTAATATTCGAATGCTATTAGCGAAGACATATTGATTACCGACTCTCATGTACGGATGTGAGCTGTTTGCTAGCTGCGATGCAGTTAGTAGACGGAGACTTAACGTAGCTTACAACGCTATAGCACGATACATTTTTGGCATCAGGAGAAATAGTATCATATCGCATTTCGCCCGACTAATTTATAATGTCACATTTGACAATTTATTGACTTTCTACTCAAACTTTTATATAGTCGACAGCGACCTTATTTGTATGAGAGATTAATATTTTCTAGGTCGAATAGAGGGAACAGGATAAACTCTATGAAATATAACAAGGCCATCACTCAACAACATTTTTTTATTCACTCCATTCGTCTCTGGAACCAACTTCTCCCTCAAATACAAATGATAAGCAATGCAAAGCATTTCAAAACTGCCATTTTCGAGCACTTTACTTAGTTAATGTTCTCTAATTTTTGTAAATTTGTTTCCCCTTAGTTTTATTATAATTGTGATATTCTTTTTATTTTTTTAATACTGTTGTGTTGTAATGTTGTGCTGTAATGTTTTTTCCCCCTTTCTTTAATTAAATTTCCTTTTTTTCTTAAATTTTAAGTTTCTTTTTTTTAAATTAATTTTTTTTTTTAATTATGTTAATTTAGTTAAAATAAATGGTTCCGAAAAAATGTTAGTAACAATTGCTAAGCAATACTGTAATATAAGATTTATTCTTGTTGTATTGTTTTGAGCAAATAAATAAATAAATAAATAAATAAATAAATAAATAAATAAATAAATAAATCCAACTGTACTGAAAATATCAACTCTTTTAAAAATATATAAATTTGTATTTCATTCTTTTACATGTATATTAAACGGTAGCATGTAACATTATTAGCAACAATTCGATGTTATGACCATCTGCATAAGAATTTTTGTGGAGGCTATTCTCCAGTTATTTCCATTAATTACCGAAAAACTGAATAAAATGATAAATTAACGAAAATTTTTTGTAATTAATGAGCAGAAACTTATTGTTAAAGAAATATTTCACGAATAAAATGAAACAAAAAAGAGTAATGGACAGAATTTTGTAAAAGGAAAGAAAGAATAAAATGCCCTAAAAGAAAAAGTGTAAGCACTACGAATATTATTTTCTTATGGAATAAGAAAATAAAACAAATACGAGCTGCAGCAGAGAAAAAGAATCAAAGAAGTGAAATGTTAAAAATGATATTCAAACATTATTAATCTTAAAAACAGTAGTGTTGCTGTAATAAAGATAGCCAATTATGAATGAAAAAATTAAAAAATAAAGAAACTATAAACAACACAATAAAATTTAATTTTGCTTTTAATTTTAGCAAGTTTTATTAACATCTTCCCGCTTCAAGTAAATTGGAAACATACTCAAATGAAATGCAGAAAAATAATAAAAAAGATATTTTATAACGAAGTTTTTTGAGAAAAATTCCAATTTGTAGGACATCAGGAAAGAGTTGGGAAAACAAACGTACAAAAATATATAAGTAAACTTTTGCAAGGTCGTTTATTGATTTTTAAAAACACAAATGAAACTAAAGTGCGCAAAAAAAATTCAGTGAATAGAACTAAATATAATTCTCCCTTTTTTAAGCAATCTGCCACCCTCTTAAATAATAAGCAGAGTTAAATTTAAAACAGCTACAACAACAGCTTTTGAAAAAAATCCTGAATTAAAATATCGGCTTTCATATTTTTATTAAAACAGAAAAACGTATCCGCATACCTTTCATGTTTTTTCTCTCTATGATACGGTTAACTTTCTACATAAATTGCGAATTTGATGTAATGCAGACCTAGGATGACTGACAACTGAAGGAGGAGAATGGTCAGCGGAGACAAAGAAACACTTTTAATACTGCGATGCCAAAATCAATAAATTAAATTTGAATTATCCTCCCGCTTTCTTTATTTACCAGATTTACTTCCTTCTAAAGTCAAAAAAACGGCTCTTAGATTAAAGATTTTCCAACAAGAAATAATTTACTGGCTATTTGAAGTAACTCCATAGTGTTTACTATAAATATGGTATCGGAGATATTGAATGAATTTGCTGATCTAACATCAACGTGAGTCTGTTGATTTTATAATTGATGAAAATTTTAAAGTGAAAAAATAACTCCGAATTCTCCATTTCATTTAATTTCATTCATTAATTATAATTTATCAATCATTCATTCGTGATTGATAGCAATCACCACTATGGTGATTATGATGATGGTAGTAGGTTTTTAAGATTGTTAGATTGGGATTACTTAAAAGTCATGTAAGGGATAGTAAATTTTATTGCCGTATTCAAGTATCGTAGAGGAATTATTAGGCAATATAATGTCAATCTAAAGTTAAACGTTCTGCAGTTCATTTTATGTTGCCTAACATATACATATATGTACGAGGTGTGAACACAAAAATATCCGTTATTTTCAAATTTCGTGAGTTACGTATGTTCGATATTCGCATTTTCTTTTTCTGTTGTGTTGGTACACATGTTTGTTATGTATGTTGATAATATCAGCCATTTTGGATTGTCAGTTTGTTTTTGACAGATAAAAAGGTTAGTCGTGTTTTGGTGTGCTCTTCGATTTTTTACTATTCGAAAAACTGGGATGACTAGGCTCTGGTTTCAATGTTATAGCCATACACAAATGATTCGTTACCAGTTATCACCTTTTTGAGTAAATCTGGATCGTCGTTGAACGTCATCAACATCTCCTTAGCGATGTACATGCGACGTTATTTTTGTTCAAAATTTAGCAATTTTGGAACAATCTTCGCTGTCTAAAACATCCGTAAAAATTGCTTGGCATGAGCCGAACGATATGCCAACATCATCCGCAACCTCTCTAATAGTGATTCGACGATTATCCAAAATCACTTTCTTCACTGCTTCAATGTTTTCATCGGTTGTTGACGTGCTCGCTCGACCAGGACGAGCATCGTCATTGACATCTTAGTATATAAGTCTTACTGGGTCGATTCCGAATATGCTACAGATGGAATTTTGAAGCAATTGTTGTTTTAATTTTTTTCTCAATTTAATTTCTAACTTGGTCTTGGTGCTTCAAAACCTGACCTTTTTACTTTCCAATTTTTATTTTTTTGTTTAAGATATTTTTATTTTATATTTTGTTAATAAAGACCTGTTACTATTTTATTTTCGTTTTGCTCTTTAGTCAGTTTTTAATTGTTGCTGTTACTACCGATGTCACAGCATAGAATGCTGTGGGGTTATAGCTTATGGTGCTTGGCTGTCATATTTCAGATTGTTAACACTTACCATTCTCCCTATTTGTATTTGTCCTCATTTAAATACAAAAAAAAAATATTTTGTGTACATCTTTTGTATTTTTTTTATAAATTATTGTTTACCCATAAAATTATTTCACTAATATACTTAGTTGGTAATATAGTCTTGCAAATAGTTGTTCCTACACTTATTATAAAAGAAATATTCAACAGATATTTTCTGGTTTTTGAAAAATACTTGAACACTGTCACGTTCATTCATTCATTCACTAGAAAATTCACCAAAAATTTTTCTTATATTTTTCATGTACTTTTTCCAGTGTTTGCAGTACATTTTTCTAACTTTTACTTTTAATGCTTCTGAGTGCGAAAAGAGAATTTGTGGAAAAATATAAAACAATATAGAAAATATTGTTACGTTTTTACCTTTTAAAAACGTTTAAAATATGAGCTCGTAGATTGCAAAGAAAATAAAAATAATTCTGTGTTTAGTTTTAATTAAAATTCTTTATTATTCGCACAATTCTGTGTGTCACTGTTCACAAATTTATGTAAACAACAACAATTGCTTCGTTCGTTATTCCTATGTTTACGTCCTTTGCATAAACAATAGCAATTACTAGACAATTGTTTGACAGATCTTTGTAACGGCTATCTTCAAACCACGATTTCTTTCTTCGCGTCTTCACACATAACTGATTGAACTTTACTGACTCACTCGCTTGCTTTGCCTTCCCTTTTATATGGCAGAGTAAACAGTCTGATGAATGTTCTTGAAGGTGATTGATCGTGGCTTCGCCTTCTCGATATCTCTATAAATGTAAACATCGTTGTTTCATTATTGATGTTTGTGTATTTTGTTTACATTTATTCTTGTAGTGTTCGTTGTTGTATTTTTGTTTACTTTTTATCATTTTTTATGCTGGTATTTGTTGTTATATTACGCAGTGCGATAATTTGTAAACAAGTGTGTTTACTGCATTGTTTTGTTTTTGTATCGTTTGTTTACAATTTTAATGTTAAATGATGTAAAAGCAAAACTCCAGTATCTAGATTTGTTCATTTTCGTAAAAAAATAATAAAATTTAAATAAAATTTTTGTAATTTATGTTAAAATGATTTAAATGTACAGCATTACACATACCCGTAAAGCATGTAAAAGCAAGTTAATACGATCTAAACTACTGCTGTTCAAACTAAAGTGTTTGTTAAATGTTTTCAAGTAATTTTTTAATTCCTTTAATTTGTTTTCAATTACTTACATTGATGAATGGTTTCAATGAATCAATATAAAAATAATGTTTGTTAAACTGATAAAACTTTGCCAACAATTTATTTTTTTAATTAATTGCATTAAAAAATTTTGCCACTGAGCCAATAATTTATTTTTTAACCTGCGCTGTCAGTAACTAAGTTTTTTTAAATCAGTGGACGTAATTAAAAGGAATTTTTCAAGCAATTTTCCATTAAATGCTTTTACACTGGCAAACTTTTCAAAACGCTTAAAACCAATGAGGAAGGCAATGGGGAAATGCTTCATTTCAAATTCAATTTACAAAAGTACACTGTATTACGAAAATGTTTTTGTTTTCTTCAATATTTTTTCCACTACATAATTGTGTACCGTACCAGCCTTGTTGCTGCTGTATGTAAGTGGAGACGCTGGCAGTACCAGTACATTTAAGCAGCAGCATGCATGCAGAGGTATAACATTTTGCAGTATTTGTTGTGCAATTAGCTTTAAGCAGATCAAAGGGTTGAAACTTATAAACTTTGTATGTGGCTAATTACTTACTTACTTAATTGGCCATAACAACCCGTTTATCGGATTTCGGCCTGCCGCAACACATCCTTCCAGGCGCCTCTGCTTCGTGCGCGCCTACGCCAGTTGGTCACACCAATCGATGACAGGGCTTCCTCGATTTGGTCCTTCCAACGGATGCAAGGTCGTCCTCTTCGCCGACTTCCGCAGATTCCCGCATCAAATACCCGTTTTGCCGGCGCATCCTCCTCCATTCGAACGACATGGCCGAGCCAGCGCAGCCGCTGGATATTAATACGCTGTACAACGTCCATGTCGTTGAGGAGCTCATACAGCTCACTGTTGTATCGGATACGGAAATCATCGCCAACTCGCACTGGACCGAAGATCTTGCGCAGTACTTTTCTCTCGAACACTCTCAAGGCCGCTGCATCTGTACTTAATAGGGTCCATGCCTCTGCGCCATAAAGAAGCACGGGTAGGATGAGTGTCTTGTAGAGTGTTAGTTTTGTCGTACGAGAGAGGTCTCTGCTACTCAATTGCCTATTGAGACCATAGTAGCACCTGTTGGCAAGAGTGATCCTGCGCTTGATCTCCAGACTGACATCATTTATGGTGGTAACGGCGGAGCCAAGATAGATGAATTCCTTGACCGTATCAAAAGTATAGTTATCGGCCGTAATCTGAGAATCAATACGCCGCGCGTCTCGACTCGTCGATAACATATACTTTGTTTTGCCCTCATTTACTGCCAAACCCATCTTGGTAGACTCGCGTTCAATAGCACTAAAGGCAGCAGTAACATCTCGCTTCGTACGCCCTATGATGTCAATGTCGTCAGCGTACGCAAGCAACTGGACACTTTTTTGAAAAATAGTGCCACTGCGATGCACTCCTGCCTTTCGCAGAACACTCTCCATGACGAAGTTGAAGAGGTCGCATGGTAAGGGGTCGCCTTGTCTGAAACCTCGCACGGTATCAAAAGGCTCGGAGAGGTCCATTCCTACCTTGACGGAGCTACAGGAATTGCTCAACGTCATTCTGCAAAGCCTTATCAGCTTCGCAGGTATACCGAGCTCAGACATTGCGGCAAAAACACGATCCCTTATGGGGCTATCGAAGGCAGCCTTATAGTCGACAAAAAGATGGCGTGTGTCGACTTGTTTCTCGTGGGTCTTTTCCAGGATTTGGCGTAGTGTGAAGATCTGGTCGATGGTGGACTTGCCAGGTCTGAAGCCGCACTGATAAGGTCCAATCAGTGTTTTGACGAGTGGCTTCAGTCGTTCACACAATACGCCTGTAAGAACCTTATATGCGATAGGGAGAAGGCTTATACCCCTATAGTTGGCGCATATAGTAGGGTCTCCCTTTTTCAGGACAGGACAGAGGACACTGAGGTTCCAATCGTTGGGCATACTTTCCTCTAGCCATATTTTGTAAATAAGCTGGTGCATGCGCCCTACCAACTCATTACATCCGGTCTTAAACAATTCAGCGGGGAGGCCATCAGGACCTGCCGCTTTATTGTTTTTAAGGCGCGTAATCGCGACTTTGACCTCTTCATGGCTAGGCGGCGGAAACTCCACGCCGTCATCATCGATCGGGTTCGGAACATCATCTCTAAAGGCGGAATTGGTGTCGTCATCGCCTTGTAGCAGAGTAGAGAAGTGTTTCCTCCATAACCTCAGTACTCCCTGCGTATCTGATACTAAGTTTCCATTTTCGTCCTTGCAGGAAGACGCTCCGGGTTTATAACCCTCGGTTAGACGCTTAACCTTTTGATAGAATTTTCGAGCGTCATTCCTACATCTATACATCTCGACTTCCTCACGCTCACGCCTTTCCTGCTCCCTCTTCTTGCGTCTGAAAAGGCGTCTCTCATCCCTTCTCTTCTCTCTATAGTTCTCGACAATGGCTCGCGTAGCGGCAGACTGCAACGTTTTCTTGTATGCGCCGTTTTTCGCTGCAGTTGCCTCGCGACACTCCTCATCGTACCATTGATGTATGTGGCTAATATTTGAGTAAATTTGTGCTTCAATTATAATTTTTTGTTTGCACATATTTAGCCAATCGTATAACACGCTAATAATGCTAGATAAACACAACAACAATAAACAAAAATGCTCAAACTGTTTCAAGTTTCATTTCATTCAAATCTTGGCTTTGTTATATTAAATTTAAAAAAGTAAAGGCATTTGTATTGCTTCCAAATTAAAATAAGGAGCTTTTTGAAGTTTTTGAATTAAATATCAGACTCTCTGAAAAATTTTTCAATTCAATCTTTACAATATTTTTATAATCCCAATGACATCATCATGACCAAGGCCAGGTTTTTTACTTTATTACGCATGAAAAATGATGAAAAAATAAAGTAACATATTTTGTAGCATTGACTTTAAAATCTGACTGTGAGACATTTATTTCGGTCCTTAGATTTATATTTGCAACTTTAAATAACCAATAACCAATAACAACTTGTCGGAGATAGTGATCTCCGTACTGTGTCCAGAAGAATTACCTTTGAATGAGCTGAAATTTCGCTGAGAAATCCTGGGGGTTAATGAACACGGACCGACGTCATAAATACGTTCGTTATGCGCTTAATCGCAGCCAATCCGTTCTAGTGAAACAACAGATTTTCAGGAAAAATCCCTCCATCCAACAGACATTGCCCCGCTTGGAAAATAAAAACGTAATTATCGTATATTTTTATTCAAGAGTTTAATGTCGACTCCATGCGACAGGAAGCTTCTCATGAAAATTTTATTTTATTCCCAGAGTTTTTGTCTGAAATCTACAGAGAGGAAACCGACGAAAGAAATATTTTTTATAGCAATCATAAATTGCCAAAAAGTTGATAAAAAGTTATAACATCCAATGGCCAATATTCTGAGCGACTTATTTTTCAAACAATCTTAATATAGCATGTATTCCCTATAAAAAATCACAGATTTTTAGGTTATACTACCACTAAATATACAGTGGACAGCAAAAGTCTTAGTACGGCAATATATTTTGATAAAAAACAGTCCCCACAGTCTTAATACTCTTGCACAAAGTCCCGATATGACTTCAAGAGAGTAGTTAGGAGATCATTTGAAAGAACGGATACGTAATCGCTAAACCTAAGGCAAAAGTCAAACGAAAAACTTGCTCATGGTGCCACCAGAAAACGCTAAACAACACTTGTATCTTCAATTCCAAATGGGTTAAATGGAGTGCTTGACCTTGAGCATGAAATACTAAAGCATGAATACTAAATATTAAAATTATTATTATTTTTCACTTTCAACAACTTTTTATACGTTTTTTTTTGTATCTTATACCGTTGTTTGCTTTTTCTCTTTTTGTTTCAATCATTATACTATTTTTATACACTTTAAATGTGTGGCTCTTAAAAAAAAGAGATGAAAAACCCCAGTAGTGGCAGTCGTATAATTTTTATGTGCGGGTTTTAAACTATAAATAACAATTAGTGAACTTAAAAAACACTAACATATAAACTGCATCTTTTAGAGTATCAACAGTAGCAAAAAAGTTTAGTCGTGAGTGATAATACAAAAATATGGTACTGGAATCATTTTTCATACTCTAGGCATAGCAAATGTTTTAATTGGGGTATTCACACGGTGTGCTATCTAGTCTTATTGTCATAAAATACTAAAGTTTTATGATAGTTTAAAAAAACTGTTGTTGTGCTTCAAAGAAAAAAGTCATAACATAATAACACCTTTTGTGATGTGTTTATTGTTTTGTCATAATTAAATAAAAAATTTCTCCTTTAAAATACCAAAACAATTCTCAATAGGAACTCGATATTTAGAAAAGTGTTTGTTGTAGAGATCCCTTTCAGCTTTGGAATGTTCGATGCTGTTTCCTCTAAAAGGCGTCAACAAAAATGGCTTTAGGGGATAAGCGCTATCACCAGCAATCCATTGCGGTGGCGACGAAAATCGTTCAGGATGTTTTGCTAGTGGAGAGTTTAAAAAAAAATTTGCGTCATGTACGCTACCTGAATAACCTATTGTTAGTTGTCTTATTCGTAATTTGTAGTCACAAACTGCTTGAACTTTAACGGCATATTGGCGTTTTCGAGAAAAAAATAACTCGTGGTGTTTGACAGGTGCTTCAGATAATTTTATTTCAGAGCCGTCTATATACCCTAGGCAACCAGGCATTTCGTCTTTAGTTGCGAACAGAATTTGTTGTCGTTCTTTTGCATTAGGCCAGCTTAAGAATTATTCTTTCAAATTTAAAATTGTTTTAAAAACACGTTTTGTGACCTTTTGTATTGTGCCTCTGTCACCCACTCCAAAGAGGGTAGCTACTTTTCGTGTTGAAAGTCAAACATTTTTAACACGTTTTAGTTCCACTTATTGGATTTTGGAACTCCAAGGTGGAGTTGTAAACATGTAATTATTTTTTTCCTATTTACCTGAATCAGCCATAATAATTATTATTTCAGGTTTTTTGACTAGTTTTTGGGATTTTTAATTAAATTAAATTAAAATTAGAAATATTAATTTTTTATAATTGTATATTTCTTTTATCAGCTGACACAAATTTGAAATAGCACACTAACTTATGAGGGTTGCTCAAAGCAGTCATATTTTTTCGTGTTATTATTTTATGGTATATGACTTTATGACGACCGTGTGAATACCCCAAATATATTTACGCCATAACATAGAGAGAAAGAAATACAAAGAAGTTGACTTAGATGACAATATGTTGTGAATGTACGCAAAGTGGACATTAATATACAGAGTATACCGATACTCCTGCAGTACGTACGTAATTGGTCATTGCAACCCTTCAGTCAGGATTACGACCTTGTTTCTCACACCACTTATGTTGTGTGTGGTAATTTTATACATGAGTGGTGGGACCTACAGTTTAAAGTCGACTCTGAACGACAGATTTTTTTTTTTTTTTATTTACTCTCAGAGTTTTTGCCAGAAATCTTCTGAGAGGAAGTCGCCGAAGAAATACTTTTTGTATTCTATTTTGATGTCTGGCCTGGGCCTCAAACCCTGGCTTTTCGTATAATAAGCCAACACACTACCTACTAGACCACGGCAACTTCAATATTGCTGCAACAGCCGTAGTCTATTAGGTAGTGTGTTATCACCCACAGCTTCAGTGGTGTGAGAAGCTAGGTCGTAATCCTGACTAAAGGGTTGTAATGTCCAATTATGTACGTATACCAATATTCCTAATGTGTTTACTAGTCGGGTGAAACAAGAGACCATATTCTTCCACGTATCTAATAAAGCAACTCTTTCAGAGTCAGCTTCGCCACTAGGGTGCAAATAATGCGGAGAAAATATCGGTTTGTTATTTCGGCACCTCTCAATAGCCTTCTGTTAAAAAAACTCTGAGAATAAATCAAATTGCCATGAAAAGTTTCTCAAAAATTTATTGTTCAGAGACGACTTTGGACTGTAGGTCTCAGTACTCATTTATAAAATTAACACACATGGCGTGAGAAGCTAGGCCGTAATATTGACTGAGGGATTGTAATGATCAATTATGTCTGCATATCTGTATTTAGGCACAGGACTATTGAGTCCAATCCAATAAAGCTTATTTATTTATTTAAGTCACACATTAAGGTTTGCTGACTGCCTAGATTTTTTTAACATACTCATGTAATACATTGTGTTGTCGCCAGGAAATTAGGTTGACGGAGAAAAAAAGATAACAGTGATAAAGCATATTAGATTTGAATTTGTTTATATTATAGCACCAGAAACTTCTCTACATTTGACCATTGGCATGGCTTATTTTGACTTTGAGGACCATTGTGAATTATTCTCATACACATGTGACTTAAGAAGAAAATTGTGCTCTTGTTAAACAAATCTCTGACAAGATTTATTTTCATGCTTTTAATCATAAGCAAATAAAATACTAATCAACATAACAACATATCAACATATACGTGTAATAATACCCTAAGGACTACTTCCCACGTGAATATTGTATTATGTGTACAAGAATTTACAGCTGATGCTGATTGTGTAGATGCTTCAGTTTTAATCAAGCCAAGAGAAGAAAACCAATACAAGTGGTAAACGTTGGATGGACGTGACTGAAATGATAAATTTAACAATAAGATTTAAACAGAAAGACAAGATTGTTTTAACAATTTCTTATTTCCTATTTTTCCATCACTTTCTTACAAATTATGTTCCTTTCAATTCCATGCTTTCGAAATAAAGTAGGACGCACTTTTTGGTTGACATCCTTTTTCATTTGCTAAGATAGCCAAACATTCTGTTAAGAGTGTTAAGCTCAGAAGGGAAGTAACGTTTATAAGCATTGGAGGAATGCGTGTTATTTTTTGTTCACTTTTCTCATAATGAACACATTTGCTGTGTAATGAGGCAGAACATTTCATTTTATAAGCTGAATGCATTGTCGACAAAAAAAAAATGTAACTGAAAAAAGTGGCAGTAAAATGCATTGAATGTTATGCCGCAAAGTAGGATTTGTAATTTGTCTTCATAGCGTGAGAAGAGTTTCAAATCGTTAGAGTGATGAATTTGTTTTAAATGAAATACACCTGTACCTCGATTTACGCGGTAGATACGTTCCTGGCCAATTCGCGTAAATCGAAATTTACATTTTTGTATGGAAAAACCGCGTAAAGCGAATACCTACTGTAAAAAAGCTTTTTCATTTAAAAAAAAAATATAGTTTTATACTGTTAATAATTTATTAAAGTACAATTTAAGTAAAAAAAAAACATGAACATTTATTCCATTAAAAAATACACATACATATACATATGTACCTCATTACACAAAACATAAAATTTTTAAACTAACTTAATCGCTATCATTTTCAACAACAAGTCTTTTCTTACGAATTCCTATGATTTTCGATTCATCACTGGATAAAGTCATCTCATTAGATTGTGCAATAGTTGTAACCAAATGTAACCAGGTTTAAAGAAAAGTTATTAAAAATTATATATAAGTAAAAAAATTTCTTCATTTTAAAAACCGCGTAAATTCGAAACCGCGTAATCCGAGTTCCGCGTAAACCGAGGTACAGGTGTATAAACGGGAAAAATTACATACATAATTGGTCATTACAACCCTTCAGTCAGGATTACGACCTAGTTTCTCACACCACTTATGTTGTGTGTGTTAATTTTATACATGAGTGGCGGGACCTACAGTTTAAAGTCGACTCCGAACGACAGATATTTGAGAAACTTTTCATGGCAATTTTATTTATTCTCAGAGTTTTTGCCCGAAATCTGCTGAGAGGAAATCGCCGAAGAAATAATTTTTGTATTTTTATTTTGATGTCTGGCCTGGGGCTCGAACCCAGGCTTTTTCGTCTAATAAGCCAACACACTACCTACTAGACTACGGCGACTCCTGCAGCTAGCAATTAAAAGGTTTAATTTTAATTTAATTTTTCTTTTTTAAGATAAAAATTAAAAGCTGCTTAAGCAGTTTTATGGGACTAGGCCTACTAAGTAGATGTTTGTTACGTTACGGTTTGTTTTTCCGCATTTCGTCAGCTTTGGAACAACATCAACAATAAAAAGCAGAGCAACAACAGCAACAGCATGCCTTTGTAGATTTACAAAGTTCCAATAGATTGCAATAGGTTCGTAACCTTACTAAAGGCGGTGTTCGCCGCGAAGGACTTCAATCACATATTAATATTACATCGCATTCTTGGCGCGATCAACATTTTAAAGTCGACTCCATACGAAATTTTTATTTTGAAGAAACTTTTCATGGCAATTTTATTTACCCTCAGAGTTTGCGCCAGAAATCTGCTGAGAGGAAGTCACCGAAGAAATATTTTTTTTTAAACATTTGGCTGGAGTTCAAAACCATGGCTCCACGTCTAATAAGCCAACACACTACTGACTAAACTACGACGACTATAAAACTTGAAGAAATTGTCAGCTATTGCTCGTATATTTCTTGACATTCATGTCTATAACAATAGTGATTGGCTGGAGTCGTTGTAGAAGTGTGTGAGCAAAGATTTCACACGTGTAATGCGTGCCATCATCAATGTGATTAGTTAGACAATTTTAAATATCTTTAAGCATCAATCGATTTGAGCTCATGTATAAAATTAACACACACAACATAAGTAGTGTAAGTAGATAGATCGTATCTATTTTAGGCTTGTAATGACCAATCGTGTATTTAATAGGGATTTTTTCCAATTAACTTCTTTCATTGATAACTTGTAGACCCCTACATTTCTTAGAAATCACTCATCATCATTTCGTAAGCAATCACCCACACTTGTTCTTATGATTTCTTTATTTGGTTTCAATTTCATTTATCAAGTCTTTCAAGCTGAGCAGTTGGTCCAGTGCCGCAGGTCCTGTCTAAAGACAATACTCTCTCTAAATACAGTGGACAGCAAAAGTCTTGGTGCGGCAATATATTTTGACAAAAAAAGTCCCCACAGTCTTAATACTCTTGCACAAAGTCCCGATATGACTTCAAGAGAGTATTTAGGAGATCATTTGACAGAACGATTACGTAATCGCTAAACCTCAAACAAAAGTCAACCGAAAAACTTGCTCGTGGTGCCACCAGAAAGCACTAAACAAAACTTCTTCATTCAATTCCATATGGGTTAAATAGAGTGCCTGACCTTTCTGCAGTTTAGAAATTATACGCTTCAGTTTGTCATTAAATTTTGGCCGTCAAGATGATTTTTGTCTGAATGCCATGGGAAATTTTACAGATGGTACGACGGGTCAGTTTGATTATCCATAAATTATTGCTTTTAATTTGTTTATCGATTCGTTACTTGGAAAATTTTTCCAAGTGTTGGTAAATATTGACTCTCATTAAGTCACTCACTTTTGTTTTTGCAATGGATTTTTTGTTTTTTATTAGCTGCTCTATTTGTCTTTCGGTATAAAAAGTTCAATGAATAATTCATTAGTTTGTGCACTGTGTAACATATTGTTCTTATCACACTCTTTGTCTTTTGGCAACTTTAGTAGGTTATGTTGTGAAAAAAGTCTGCTAGGAAGTGCTGGCTCTATTAACCGATTTAATTTTTTTGGATGCTGTTTGTGTAGACAACAATTTTTGAATTGACAACCATGACATCAAGAAAAATTAAAAATATTGTTCGTAATAAGTTTTGGCTCTTAAAGAATTGTGACAGAAAATGACGAAAGCAAAATAAGAACAACAGTAGGAAGAAAGAGACAAAATATTGCAAAATAATGTGGGTGATCCTTAGTTAATATGTCATTAATTTATTTTCCTGTTTTTGTATTAAATTTGTTGACGATAATTTATCATTATAACTCCTTAGTCAGGATTACAACTTGGCTTCTCACACCACTTATGTTGAGAATGTTAAATTTATTCATAAGTGGCAGAACCTACAATTTATAGTCGACTCAAAACGATAGATTTTTGAGAAACTTTTCATGGCAATTTTTATTTACTCTCACAGTTTTTTTTTGCCAGAAATTTTCTGAGAAGAAGTTGTGGAAGAAATATTTTTTCGTATTTCGTTTTGTTCGAGATGTCTAACCTTGGGTTCGAGTCGTGACCTCACGTCTAATAAGCCAAGACACTACTTTTTAGACTACAGCGACTATAAAATTTGAAATAATTGAATCGCAGCTAATGTTGCAGTAGCTGGTGTTTATATATTCCTTGACAGTCATGTCGATTGCAATAATGATTGGCTGGAGCCTTTGTTGAAGCAAGCATTTCACACGTGTAATGCGTTCCATTGTGGAAGTGATTAGTATGGCCAATTGTCAATATGCTGAGGCGTCAGTGGATTTGAAACGGATTTTTCGGTTGAACTCTAATTTTCAAATCGGCTAATGTAAGTCCAGTTGAGCTTACAGCCCGATAATATTATCCCAACACTGCCTTGTGGACGCCAATGATAGCGAGTGGCCTCTTCATTATCCTGAAACAGATTAGGCAAATAAGTAGTTTAGTGATTATATGCTTTAGTCGAGTGTGTTAGCGGCAATATGGGTGGTCAATTTCAAACAGTACCATAATGCTACAGTGCCGTTGCACAAACAATAAACCATTTCGCATCAATTTTATTTAGACTGTAACACATACCCATATAGATCAGAGATCAGCAAAGTGTGTTCAAAAAGATGAGTAGATTCGAATCATACTCATAATTTCTGATACTTATACGCATTCATACTTATTTTAATATCATACTCATACTACTCATATTCAAAGTTTGAAGTAATCATCGTACTCAAGCTTACCAATACGTATGATGTTGTTGATTTCGCCTCTCCTTTATTCAACATTTATAAGAATCATACAATAAGTATGATTCGCGTATGAACACTACAATACTCACTACAAGGTTGTGTGTTTGCTTTGCTTGCTGTCTTTGACTTTATCTTTCTTCTTTTTTTTTAAATGCAACAACAACTAAGACTGTAAATTTTGATGAACGATTCGAATCACTCGCTGTACTCATACTCATTGCAACCTGCACTTATAAATCAATGTTGTAGTGAGTACGAATGAATCAGATTAGTTGTATTTTAATACCGTTGACTCACTCATACTCAATATTTCATGAGTACTTATGAGTAGCGAAAAACGATTCATTGCTGATCTCTGATATAGATACAGACTGTATCACATATACTGAGATTTGACAAAAATTACTTTCAGCATGTGATTATTCAGCATATAAAAAAACACAAGTACGTATATCCTGCTTTAGTTAACCTTTGAGAAAGTAGGTAAGCGGTTAATATTTCCTTTTTTAGTATGTATTTACAGATATCAGGGTCACTTTGTCAAGATTGTGTGTATCAGGCAAGGGAATAATTTAACATTATCCTGCTCTTTTATTTGTTTACTTTATTTTTTGCTTCTATCTGTCCGTTCTTCAACTCTTTTGTTTAACAAAGGAAATAAATAACACTTGACACTAATTTTACAAGTATTTGATACAAAGAAAATGGAAAATCTTAACAATGTATACTATAATATTGGCACTTGAACTCTTGCCACAGTTGTAACTTGTTTTCAGTTTCAATTGTTGTTTTATTTTTTATTTTTGAAATTTGTTTTCTTTTCGCAGCGTGTTGCTTGTTTACAAATGAAGTCAAATAAAGATTCCAACAACTGAACATTTTTTTTCTAAACGTGGAAGTCATCGCAAGCTAACAGTGAATTATGGTCCTCTGGAGGCGAAAACACTGATAGGAATCAAAGTTTTTCTGCAGCTATAAAGCTATGAAAATAATTTTATTTTTCAAGAAACATATGCTTAAAAAGGAAAACTATTGGAAAATACACACTTTGTAGCACTTTTAAGGCAAACGAAATATTCGGTTTTGCCATAGGAAATGAAAAGGTTTGTTTTTCATTTCAATTTCTTTCATTTACTTTAATTTTCTCTTATAAGGCGTTAAAATTATTAGACTACCTGTGGGCTGTTGCAGTGGCTATATGACTGACTTTTGTAAGCAACTCAAACTCATACTGTTTTAATCAACTAAAACAAAAGTTAGCAGAAGTAAAGGGATACTGTTTGTTGAGAACATGTCAGAAGTGCACTTATTGGAAGTAAATATTTATGGAAAGAAATAAGAAAGAGTACAGGTTGAGCAAAGATATTTAGAGGTTAGAATTGAATTCGAAAAAATAATTTCAAAAAGTGTAAATAAGATTATGTGCTCGCCGTAGTCTAATTGGGAGTATGTTGGCTTATTAGACGTAAGGCCACAGTTCAAACCCCAGGCCAGACATCAAAACGAAATATGAAAAAATACTGCATACACTGCAGCATAATAGTACTGTATGAAATTGACCACCCATATTGCCACTATCACACACGACTAAAGCGTATAATCACTAAACTACTTATTTGCCTAATCTGTTTCAGGATAACGAAGACGCCACTCGCTATTATTGGCTCCCATAAGTCAGTGTTAGGACAATATTATCGGGCTGTAAGCTCAACTGGACTTACATAGGCCGATTTAAAAATTAGAGTTTCAACCGAAAACTCCATTTCAAATCGACTGACGCCTCAACATATTGATAATTGTCCATACTAATCATTACACGTGTGAAATCTTTGCTTTAACAAAGGCTCCAGCCAATCATCATTGCAATCGATATGACTGTCAAGGAATATATGAACACCAGCTACTACAACATCAGCTGCTATTCAATTATTTCAAGTATTATAGTCGCTGTAGTCTAGAAAGTAGTGTGTTGGCTTATTAGACGTGAGGCCACGGTTCGAACCTCAGGTTAGACATCTCGTACAAAACGAAATATGAAAAAATATTTCTTCGGCGACTTCCTCTCAGCAGATTTCTAGCAAAAACTCTGAGAATAAATAAAATTGTCATGAAAAGTTTCTCAAAAATCTGTCGTTCGGAGTCGCTGTTAAACTTTAAGTCCCGCCACTCATGTATAAAATTAACACATGCAACATAAGTGGTGTGAGAGGCTAGGCCGTAATTCTGACTGAAGTGTTGTAATGGCCAATTATGTTATGTATGTAAATAAGATTATGTGCTCGCCGTAGTCTAATATGGAGAATTCTGGCCTATTAGAAGTGAAGCCACGGTTCATACCACAGATCACACATCTCCAGTAAAACGAAATATATTTGGCTAAAAAATCGAGATTTAATAAAGTTGCCATGCAAAGTTACGTGGTTTGGAGTTGAGATAGGTTACGCCACTCATGTATAAAATTAACACACACAACGTAAGTGGAGTGAGAAGTAAGGTCGTAAACCTGAATGGACTGAGTATATACATAGGTATGTATGTATGTATATATAAATAAGATTATAATAGCATTATGCTTCTGAATTATTTTTCATCGATTGTGACTTTTGACAAATTTTTCATATACTCTCGATACTTACTTTAGATAAAGATGACAACTTTTCGGTTATTCTTGCAGAGACAATGATTTGGAATTATCTTACCTATAAAGCAAAGTCTCTGCAAAAACTGTAGTAATGACTGTATAGCGTATATCAAGTATCTTATACGGGTGAGGAGAAAACATCTATCAAATGGCAACCGAAATATCAAATTTTCCATGACTCTGGTGCATAAATTAAGCTGAATATGACCGTTGATATGGATTATGTAGAGCGTCCTGATTTGAGGTTTATTCGCAAATATATACATACATACATAACTGGTCATTACAACCTACAATCATTATTACATTAACAGTATTGCATTACAACAACAATCTAGTTCCTCACACCACTTATGTTGTGTGCGTTAATTTTTGCACATAAGTGGTGGGACCTACAGGATAAAGTCGACACCAAATAACAGATGTTTTAGAAACTTTGCATAGCATTTTTATTTACTCTTGGAGTTTTTGACAGAAATATGCTGAGAGGAAGTCGCCGAAGAAATATTTTTTTGTCATATTTCGTTTTGATATCTGACCTGGGGTTTGAACCGAGGCCTTTCGTCTACCCTACTGGACTACGGCGACTTCGCCCATATCTACGATTTAAGAATACCCCACAAGAAAAGTCTAACGACGGTCAAATTCCACGATTTAGGTTCGAAGTCGCCGTAATCTAGTTAGTGGTTTGTTGGCTTATTAGATGTAAGGCCACGGTTCAAACTCCAGGTCAGACAACTCCAGCAAAACGAAACATGAAACAAAATATTACTTCGGTGACTTTGGAGTATATTTTTGCCAACAATTTATCTCAAATTCTTTTAACCTTCATATCTGTAATACAACAAAACAAAAGCGATCCAGAGTTGAAATTGAATTAAATTTAAGTAAAAAATTTCTGAATTATTTATTAAAAAGTAAAAGTATTATAAATACTTTACATTTATGGTCAACAAATACCTAAAACTACAAGGATATTAAAATATGTTTCTATTGAATTGTTTAATAAAATCTATAAGAATAAAACGTTTTTGTATGTTTATATCTGTACACATTATTAATATTAAAAACGGATAAATTATTATTTTTTTTTTCAAAACATTATTGCTTTCAACACAACTGCAACTACAAGTTAAGTTACATTTGAAACTAAAAAACGCTTTTATTTTTTGCATACTCAAACAAATATATGATGTATACCATATAAAAGATGTAGATACATATGTATACAAACATAAATCGATACATTTTAATATGTATCCTATTCCATTCCATACATCCTTTCTACTTTCTATTCGATTTTTATTTATTTTTTTGTAATAATTTTTGTATTTTTTTGCATTTATTGCCCTGATTTTACCATAAAAACCGATTGTAAATCAAAAAGAAAATTTATGATATTTGAAGTTGAAAAAGAGAGGAGAAATTGCAAAGGAAGTCAATACAATAATTGCAGCAAAAGTGAACAATAAATGGCATAGTAATATTTCCAGACATAACAGACAGAAACTTGATAACAATAAACAAATTCTAGTGTAAGACTATGCTGCAGACATACTTGCACAAAACTTTCATATACAATTAGAGAAATATTGAAAACAAAATGAAATAAAATAAGTTTCCATTTGCTATACAAGTATTTATTTCGATAATTCCAAATCAAATGTCTCTCAGTATTTCAGCTTTTTTTTGTAATAAGTGCCTGTTATTTGAAACTATCTTAGACGTTGCTAAGTATACATAGATTTTGTTTTATATCTTACGAGAGATAATGCGATTTGCGTTGGTGGAACAATGACCTTTAAACTTATCATATCCATTTGTCTTCTATGTTACAATGATACAGTGGTGGCCTTATAATTATAAACGACTTAGCAACATGTATGTTTGTTTATTTGTTTTACAGTTTTCACTGTGTACCTGGGATCAAATGCTTTATTTGGAGGATGTCTTACATACGTTTTTCCATCAGATTGGGACAAATTAAACTTAGATTCGTCACTCCAGAGAACTCTGATCCAGAAACATCGTTTCTATTTATAAGACCATCACTGTATGCGTATTTACATATTTAATTCAACAACCCTATGTGTCCACAATTTAAAAACTGCTAATTTAGTACGTAAGTCAATTGATAAGTAAACATAATTCGCCACTATTGAAGAGAAATAATGAAAGAAAAAATTCTAGGCAGTCCAATTTGCCATGACTCTGGTGCATAAATCAAGTTGAATTTGACCGTTGACATGGGTAATGTAGATCATCGTGATTTGTCTAACGACGGTCAAATTACACGATCTGGGTTTAAAGTCGCCGTAGTCTAGTTAGTGGCGTGCAGGCTTATTAGACGTGAGACAACGGTTCAAACCCCGGGTCAGACAACGAAAATATGAAAAAAAATACGAAAAAATATTGCTTCAGCGACTTCCTCTCAGCAGATTTCTGGCATTAACTCTCATTGCAATGAAAAGTTTCTCAAAAATTTATCCTTCGGAGTCGACTTTAAGATGTAGGTACCGCCACTCATGTATAAAATTAACACACGCAACATAAGTGGTGTTACGTTTCCCATGTCCTTTCTTTTAAAAATTTTGAATCAATGTTGTACACATGATTTCTTCTGGGATTCGCACCTAAATAATATACGTAATTAGTTCAGTCAGGATTACAGCCTAGCTTCTCACACCACTTAAGTTGGGTGGGTTAAGAGGGGAGTGACCTACAGTAATCCGAACTGAAGGCTTGTAATGATTAATTATGTATGCAAAAGGGATTGTTTCCAATTAACTTTTTTCATTGATAATTTGTAGACCCTTACATTTCTTAGAAAGGTTTCGTAAGCAATCACCCACACTGGTTCTTATGATTTCTTTATTTTGTTTCAATTTCATTTATCAAGTTTTTCAAGCTGAGCAGGTAGTTAGTTCACTGCCACAGGTTCTGTCTAAAGACAACACTCTCTCGAAAAAATACAGTGGACAACAAAAGTCTTAGTACGGCAATATATTTTGAAAAAAAGGCCCCACAGTCTTAATACTCTTGCACAAAGTCCTGATATGACTTCAAGAGAGTATTTAGGAGATCATTTGAAAGAAAGGTTACGTAATCGCTAAACCTCAAGCAAAAGTCAACCGAAAAACTTGCTCATGGTGCCACCAGAAAACACAAAACAAAACATGTACATTCAATTCCAAATGGTTTAAATGGTATGCTTGACCTTATGGGATATTCTACTAACTACAATTGATAACATTTTCATATATTAAACCTTTGCATTTTAAATTTACTCAGGGTTCTCCTTTGGGGGTAACTAAGGAGTCATCTGAAACTTTTCCATATTTTTCTTTTGTTTTATGAAAAACATGGACAAATTATTTGTTTTATAATAAAACAGAAATAAATTAATAAAATAAATATAAAAACTATAAATTTTTATACAAACTTTTGGCTAAAATTCATGAAATTGCTTAAATATATTGCCGTACTAATACTTTTGCTGTCCACTGTTACGGGAAATACTATTGTTGAGAAATTGAATACTTCTCTTTTTTAGAAGAGGCGCAGTCTGGCCCTACTCTGATGTGTGTTGTTGAAAGATATTTTGTTCACCGAGCGGTACGTTTCCCACGTCCTTTCCTTTGAAAATTCTGAATCAATGCTGTATACATGTTTTCTTCTGGGATTCGCACCTAGAGAATATACGTAATTGGTTCAGTCAGGATAATGACCTAACTTCTCACACCACTTAAGTTAGGTGTGTTAAGAGGGGCGGGACTTACAGTTCACAGCTGTCTCTTCATGATAATTTTATTAACTGTCAGAGTTTTTACCAGAAGTCTGCCGAGAGGAAGTTGCCGAAGAAATATTTTTTCAGATTTCGTTTTGTTGGAGGTGACTAACCAGGGATTTGCATTGGGACCCCAGGTCTAATAAGCCAACACTACTTACTAGACTACGGTGACTTTGTAGGTCTAATTATATAAAAAAAGAAAAAAACAAAGCATTTGCGTTTGTAATTTCGAATAATTTTAGCAGTATTATTCGTATGCGAACTTAAATGAAATTTGACCTAAGTAACCTATACACAGTCTTTAAATGCTACAATGAATCTGATGACTCAGCAAGCATCCGAGTTATTTTGATATAAAATTGTCGAGCCTTTGCAAGTATAAAACTTATTATTTCCAGTAAAATTTACTCTTATTATCCTTTCTTTATTTTAAACTTTGTTTCAAACACTTGTTGTGTTGTTATGCTCAACATTTTCTGTCTTGTCGACGCTGCTGCTGCTATCGTTGTTGCCTTTAATACCTCTTGTCGTTATTGCTGTTACCATCTATCGTTACATTGTTTAGCAGTCAAGCGAAATACTTGTTGAAATACTGTAAATGACATTAAGTCTGAAGTGATAAACAACAACAGCGAGAACATTAAAACGCAACATTATGAATTGCATCAACATGAAATATTGTTGCGTTAAAGTTTTATAAAATACATCAATTAAGTTGAAGAAACTCCTCCTTTCTTATTCCCCTTTTATTGCAGAGACAATGTCTCCGTTTTTTAAGACCATTAAAAAGACTGGCAACAGCTGTATAATTCCTTGCTACACCAGCAATCCTTATCCTTTTGCCTCTTGGCAATAATGACTTTGTAGAAGTTTTTTTTTTATGAACTTTTAAGATTTCGTTTTAAGTTTTATTCGTAATTGGAATAAAGCAATGAAAACTAATGAAAATATGCATTTTCTTAACGATGGTAATTACGTACATACATACGTATGAGTAATATTTTTTAATTTGCGTGAACGTCGTGTTACTCATACGACAAGGGGGTTTCCCGGAGTTGTAACGCAAGATGTGAATCAAATTGGTGTGGTTGGATGTGGGTTTCTGTTAAAGCAATAAAATGTATGCTTCTTACTTATTTCGACGCCTCCGTTCTATAACATTCTAAGTCGAAAATGTGTGTTTTGAGTTATGAGCTCTCAAAGTATTCCCGCGACATTCGACTATAAGTGTATTCTAAGGAGATTTTTCCGTATAACTTCGGAACGGATCGGCGCATCTTAACCAAATTTTGACAGTATTTAAGTTAGAGAACGTACACTTAGAACGTTATAGAATGGAGGCGTCAATTTATGCTGATTTAAAACGATTTATATTCTCTGACGGTGTTATTAGCTATCAATAAAAGATAAAAAAAACGGGATAGTTTCCCTTAAGATTATGTAGAGTTGGCGCTTATAATTTCATTATAAAACTCTAGAAAACTTTAGCGTAGAATCAGTTTAAGTTCCGCATATGTGCCAGTATAACCTCAGAACTATACTGAAAGATGTCAAGATTGTAGGGTAGACATCAAAAAGACTTCACTTATAACTTCATTCGAGATAGAAATGAAGAACAGGAAGCAATGTATAGTTTCCCAAACTCCTAAGGATTTCCCAGAAGTCCTAACTAGTCATAGCAGCTCTACATATTTGAAAATGCAAAGATTTTGTGTTCTCTTATGAAACCGCGATGCTGCAAAGATTCGGAAACTTTTCAGATAATGAGTGTCACTTGTAATCATACATACATAATTGGCCATTAAAACCCTCAGTATTAAAGTGTAACAACTAATTCGTATGAATTTCTAAAACCACAATGAGTGGGAAACCGGTAATGCTGTATATAAGCTGAATATATTACTGAGGTAAAAACTTAATAGAATATAACCACAAGCACACGAATTAAATAAAATAGGAAACATACATACATAATTAGTCATTACAACCCTTCGGTAAAGATTACGTTCTAGTTGCCCATACCACTTATGTTGTGTATGTTAATTCTATACATGACTGACCTACAGTTTAAAGTCGACTGCGAACTACAGATTTTTGAGAAACTTTTCATGGCAATTTTTTACTTACTCTCAGCGTTTTTGCCAGAAATCTACTGAGAGTCCGTCGTCCAAAAGAATATTTTTCTTTATATTTCGTTTTGTTGAAAATATCTGACCTGGGGTTTGAACCGTGGTCTCATATCTAATAAGCCAACACATTACCTACTAGATTACGGCGACTACATAAACAGAAGAAACATGAACGAATTTAGGAATTTATTTCCAAAACAAACAAAAAACCAATAAGTCCAACACAATCACAACTGCTTTTCTAGTTCTGTATTCAAGTCCTTTACAAAGAGAATAAATTTGTTCATATATTACGTAAACAATCAATATCGTATGAAACGTATTTGTCCTTGTCCTTGCATTTAATCAGTTATTTTTGTTAACATAAATACAAATCTATAATGTCAAATATGTATTGGAATAATTTATACCATTTACGGTGTTCATATGTTAGTAGAAACGTATTCTGTACAGATAAATATCGGGTCTTTCATTAAGAGCTTTTTCTCTTTGAAATTAATAAAACAAAGCGTGTGTGAGATATCATCAAAATTTTGTATGACCAGTTGATTCAAATGTCACTCACCGATTCTTTGGGTGGAGTGCATCCGAAATGTTCAATTTTCCTTGACTCTAGCGCATACATCAGACTGGATTATATTCGCTTTGACGATCGCTATATATTCCCACACACCTGAGGCTTAAGCAAACCCTAAAAGAAAAAGTGCAACGAGGTCAAATTACACGATTTCAGTGGCCAGTTCAAACAACTCAATGTGAGATGACCATGTGCTCAAATCGCTCGCGCAGAGTATCCAATATAACACAAGCTTTGTGGCAGTAGCGTTCTGTAAAAGGACGGGTTCTTGTCAGCCTTATAAAATCTCTTACTATCACGGACATCAGTGATGTTTTCCGCAGAAGTTGCATTTCATCGACTGAAATAGTGGACTCGAATTTCTCGAATGGCCAGTAGTCAACACGGTAGCATGTTTACGGTTATTGTTGAATGGGCAAAGTTATGGGAACTCTGCCTGAAGAAGACACTCATTTTGATAAGACAATTTTATAGTTTGCACTTGTTATTGAATACTATATCCTTCAACACTAGTGAAACCAACTAATTCGACATATGTGTACAGTGGACAGCAAAAGTCTTAGTACGGCACAACCTCAACATGTAACACATGGTGTTATTTTTAATAGACGAGTGTACATATGTATATACAGTGGTTGGTAATATATTTGAGCAATTTCGTGAATTTTAGCCAAAAGTTTGTATAAAAATTTTAGGTTATTATATTTACACAAACAATTTTTTAATGTTTTTCATAAAACAAGAGAAAAATAAGAAAAAGTTTCAGATGACTCTCTAGGTAACTCCAAGGAGAACCCGGAATGAATTTAAAATTCAAAGGCCTAATACACGAATATGTTATCCCTTGTATTTAATAGAACATCCCTTAAGGTCACGCACTCCAGTTAACCCATTTGGAATTTAATTTAAAAGTTTTGATTTGTGTTTTCTGGTGGCACCATGAGCAAATTTTTCGGTTGACTTTTGTTTAAGGTTTAGCGATTACGTAACCGTTCTTTCAAATGATCTCCTAAATACTCTCTTGAAGTCATATCGGGACTTTGGACTGTGGGGACTTTTTTTTGTCAAAGTATATTGCCGTACTAAGACTTTTGCCGTCCACTGTATATTTTCTACATAATGGCGGTTATCAACTGTTAAAGTTCACAAGTCTCGGTTGGAAGACCCGATTGTAATAAATACTGAAAAACAGATATGAAAAATAAATACTGTTTAGTATAATGTATGTAAGATTAAACATACAATACAAGGTATTTGACATCCAATTTGATTTATGCGTCTAGGTGAATATTTGTAGAGGATAAAATCACAAACAGACACAGATAAATTCCAAATATGTATTCAAAGAGGATGGCAATATCTTCGCAAATTTAATTTTATTCTTACATATTAGGTATGCATATCTGAAACACATGCATGTATTCGTTGAATTATTCTTTTACCAATTCTGTTACTTCTCAAAATAAGCGAAAACACTGAAACAAAAAACCAACAGAGTTTGTTATTTAAAGACATAATCTAAAATCATAAGGGGATAAATATTGGTTAAAAGCCAATCAATTATGATTGATTTCATGATTACAATTTATTATAATACAAGTCCTATAATTGAAAATTTTTTAAAAGATTTCCTTATCACTATCGTTGTATTTAATTACGCTAAGCGATATTGAAAAAAAATAAAATTTCGTAATGAGCAAGTATACTTTGATTACTAGGCTCAGTAGAATTTTACGCGCTTTGCTTGCTTAATTAAAATCAAACAGACCTATTTCCACATACGAGTACACAAAAATTACAATATGGAAGAAAAGTGAGCATACATATGTATATGCAATCATAATTGCCTCTTGTCAATAATGACTTTGTGGAAGTTTTTTATGAACTTTTAAGATTTCGTTTTAAGTTTTATTCGTAGTTGGTTAAAACAATGAAAACTAATGAAAATATGCATTTTCCTAACGATGGCAATTACGTACATACATACGTACGAGTGACATTTTTTAATTTTCGTCAACGTCGTGTTACTCATACGACAATGACTTCTAACGCAAGATGTGTAATAAATTGGCGTGGTTGATTGAGAGTTCCTGTTAAATCAGTAAAACGTCTGATTCTTACTTAATAATAAAACAGAGTTGGTGTTAATTTGCCGCCAGTGTTTATAATACTATTGTAAAACCCTAGAAATCGTCTGCCATGGAAATCCTTAAGTAACGATCAGTGTAGAATCAGTTCAACTTCCGCATATATGCCAGTATAACCTCAGAACTAAACTGAATTGTGTCAAGATTATAGGATAGACATCAAAAAGACTTCTTTTATAACTTCATTGGGGATAGAAATGAAGAACAGGAAGCAATGTATAGTTTGCCCAGCTGCTAAGGATTTCCAGAAGTTCTAAATTGTCATAGCAGCTGTATATGTATGTATAGCAATGTAAAGATTTTGTTTTCTCTTATTAAACCGCGATGCTGCAAAGGATTCGCAAACTTTTCAGATAATGAGTGTCACTTGTAATCACACATACATACATAATTGGCTATTACAACCCTTAAGTCAAGATTACGAACTAACTTTTCACATCACATTTGTTAAGTGTATTAATTTTATATATGCATTCCTAACGACAGATTTTCGAGAAACTTTTCCTGGTAATTTTATTTACTCTGAGAGTTTTTGCTAGAAATCTACTGAGAGGCAGTTGCCGAAGTAAAATTTTTTTAATATTTGTTTTGTTGAAGATATCTGACCTGGTGTTTGAACTGATGTTTCACATCTAATAAGCCAGCACACTACCTACTAGACTACGGCGACTATTCTAGCCTTACAGTAAATTGAATAGAAACCGTAAGTAATCGAAAAGCAATGAGCTTGTACAAATAATGATCAAGTGAGTACTGATGATCCGAAAGCTTTACAATATTTATTTATTTTTTATTTATTTTATTTATTTATTTAAGTCAATGGACAAATTCTTTACTGACTAATAACACAAATCGAAAACAATAATTAGATAGAATTACAAACAGTCTCAACAAAAATACAAGCAATCGTTACAATAAAAATATGAAAAGTTACGAATTGAGAAAAACAATAATGTTCCGTTTTATAACGCAAGAATTTAAAGAAAATCAACAAAGTCTGAGAAATAATTAAATTGACGGCAAATTCTAGTTAACGGATCAGCAACAGCATAATTAGTTCTGCAGAATTGAATATAAATAGAATTATAACAGCGGAAGTTACGACGAGGAATATTGAATTTAACAGATCTTAACAGAAATTCACAGCAAATATTACCATTGATCAGGTTAATCATGAAGGATATATTTAACATTGTTCGACGACTCTTAAGGGCGATTTACTAAAGCCAGTCTGCTAGTATATGAAGGCATATCCAAGTAATTCCCTCCAAGGCTACGGAAGCAGAAGAGTAGAAATTGTTTCTGAACAGACAGACGATGTGTTCGCTGTAAACATTATAGTGAGGAGTAAATTCCTTTGCCCAACGTTTTATGAAGCCAACCGCATACATTTGCATTTTTTAATATTCAACTCCATCATGTTGTACTCGCACCATAAAAAAAAATTATTGAGATCACTTTGAAGATAAATATGCTCGATGAAATTATCAAAGGAGAGCAAAACTTTTACATCGTCAGTATACATCAAGATATTGGCAAAATTAATCATGTTGGGAAGATCGTTTATAAACACCGAAAAAAGAAGTGGACCAAGATGGATGTATATGTGGATATACACTTGGAAAAGCAATTGTCATCAAGCTGCAGATTAATAGCTAATAGGAAAGATATTGTATTGCATAAATTTAATGCCAGACTGCGCAGGTTGACAGAGAACATTAAAATTACTGTCAGATAAGTAGAGAAGAGATAATTTGAGATTTCAGAAGTGAACATAGCTTTCTTCTCCTTCTTTATCTTGTAACACTACAGAATCCCTGGTGGCAATAGAATCTACGACCATAAAATTCGCATTTTAGTACACTTCCTACTACACTGCCAGTTCACCCAATTCTAGTAAGTCATTGCGAAGTTTAAATTAGAAAAGTGTGTGGCTAGAAGTCGCTGGAATCTAGTAGGCAGTGTGTTAGCTTATTAGACGTGAGGGCACGTTTCAAACCCCAGGCCTGACATTAATTAACACTTACAACATGGGTGATATGAGAAACTAGATTGTAATCCTGGCTGAAGGGTTCTAATGCCCAATTAAGGAAGAAACGAAATTCAATTTCAAAAATTTGATTTTCGCAAAATCTTTCTGGTTAATATTTTTAAGCTGAAATATTAGAATTTGAACAACCTTAATCCTCAGAATTTAATTTATGAATATGCGTGTATTTATTTAAAATTTAAAAAAAAATTGCTAGCGTTTATAAAATATTCTATTGTCAACAAACATTTTCATCTCGTTTACCCTTGATGCTGATGATATTGAAAAGATTTGATTTTTTTTAAATAAACAGGAATACAATCCAAATAATGATGAATGCAAAACGGCAAAAAAATATTTTTTTTTTTGCAAAAATATGTCATGTGACACAACATGTTGCTTTTGATGTTTTCTGATGCATTCAAGCATCATATTTTGAAAACAGCAGACTTAAATAAAATCCAATAGAATAATTTAAATGATATATGTATGTAACTATACATGAATATGTATGCATCTATACATTGGCATAAATTTAAATATTTACGAGGTTTGTGAAATACATAAATGCAGTAACATGTATGTGTACTTTGTAGCGTAACTGCTGCTGCTAAATATTCCATTAATTGTTGGAATATTATTAACTCCGTGAGAAAACTGTGAAAAATCATTTAAGTGGCCCTCGTATATACATATATAATATTAAATTTATTTCCATGATCTTTTTGTATTTGCTTATGTGAATAACATTTCATATTTAAACCTACTGTCACACAACTCACGATAACCAGTTCTTTTTATCTGTAGGATCATCAGAATATTCATACAATGATTGAAAATCATTGTTTTCTCAGTCATTATTTAAAAAAGACATGTTTTTACCGTTGTTACCATGTTGTTCATATATATATACATAATTGGCTTTTACAATACTTCAGTCAGGATTACGGCCTAGCTTCTCACGCCACACACTTGAGTGTGTTAGTTTTAATACATGAGTGGCGGGACCTACAGTTTAAAGTCGACTCCAAACGACAGATTTTTGAGAAACTTTACCATAGCAATTTTATTTACTCTAAGAGTTTTTGCCAGAAATCTGCTGAGAGGAAGTCACCGAAGAAATATTTTTCCATATTTCGTTTCGATGTCTGACCTAGGGTTTGAACTGTAGCCTTACGTCTAATAAGCCAACATGCTACCTACTAGACTACGGCGACTTCACCATATTCATAGAAAATTTTTTTGTTTTATTTTCTAAAGGGTGGCCCATTTAAAAGTTTTATTTTGAAATTACAATGACATAAAAATGGGTTGAAACTTTGCCAGATTTATTCTTTTGTTGTGAAGTACAATTGTTCCGGTTAGGAATGGAAATATTATTTCATTCATATGGCAAAAGAGTGTAATGATGAATAACAAACAAAGTAAATTGTTGTTGTTTACATCAAGTTGTGCACAGTGGCACACAGAATTGTGCGAACAACAAAGAATTTATCTAAAACTAAACACAAATTTATTTATTTTTTATTTGCAACCTACGAACTCATATTTTAAAAGTTTTTAAAAGGGTGAAAACGTAACAAAATCATATGAAGATATCATATGACGATATCATTATAGGTGTTATAATGGTAAACTGTTCACATTCTAACTGTTTTCAAGAAAACCTAACCTAACTTATGGGTACTGTTTTTAATTAAAGCAATTTTATGTGGAGTATTATTTCGCTACAGTATTTAGGAACATAACGTGTTTGTTAAAAAAAAAAGAAAAAAAACTTTGAAGCAATACTTTTAAAACAATTACTGTAATGTGATGAAGTTCAGTTTATTCGCTGTGTTTAAAATTTTTTTTTGTAATTGCTGTAGATTTTAAACTCTTTATTCACGTATTTTCGAAACTCTATTAAAATTATTTCCATTCAATGCTTTGTTCACAGGCATCCATCGTTTGTTTATCATGATATAGAATAAATGGAAAGGGTGGAACTATAAGTTTTTAAATATTTTTTCCATGTATTGTTGTTTTTATTGTTTCACATTGTGCTGCATTGACATACACGTTGCATTGAAGTGGGGAAATATGATGCAACACAATTGAATTTATATGTGAAATTCTAAAATTCTAGAGTATAAATGGTAGGATAAATTCTATTGTTTGATTTTGTATATGAAAGTTATCTTGTGAAAATTAAAGATTTTTCATTTCCGTTTATTCTCAACCACAAACAATATTGATGCAGTGTTGTATTGTAAACGGAAAATTTTTTTATTATTTTTTTTTTATTTTTGTTTGTCGATTTCTAAATGTGTGCATGAATACACATGTGGTGGATTTGTTATTTTTTTCAGAGAACTCTTTTTTGTTCAAAGAACTTTCTTTGTGGGGATATAAAACAAACCATTTTTTCGTATTCAAATTAAAAAATAAAAAAGAACGTGAGGTATTCTGAAAATCAAGCTTTTCCATAAAATTTTGAATTTAAATTTGAACGTAACGTACTTAAAAACATTCAGAAACTTAAGCCAAAAATCTTGCACGATTTAATTATGGACTGCTAAGTAATCACAACCTTGTCTATAGGCTTTTAAGGGCAGGATTAAACATGTTTGACACAGTGTAATACATAAGTACATCCATAATTGGCCATTAAAACCCTTCAGTTGGGACTACGGCCTAGCTTCTCACACCATTTATACTGTATGTGTTAATTTAATACATGAGTGGGGGGACTTTGCATTGCAATTTTATTGACGCTCAGAATTTTTGTCAGAAATCTGCTGAGAGGAAGTCGCCGAAGAAATATTTTTTTCTATTTCGTTTTGATCTCTGACCTGGGGTTTGAACCGAGGTCCTACGTCTAATAAGCCAATACACTACCTACAGACTTCGGCGAATACCACACTGTGTAATAGCATAAATAAAAACCATATTTTGATTCAATAGTATGGCCTTAAGCAAGTTAGGTTAAAGCTTTGTCCGCCAAAGTTTACTTGAGCATACAGAGAGACCCGTCGTGCAGCCACAAGTATGCGCAGGCCCTTTACTAACCAAATCCCACTAAACTAATCGAAGAAGTCGGTCAGCGCAAGGACTGCACACTAAACCAGCATGGAAGTTTAATGAACGAAGCTATATCCGTAATATCAATGGATGATAACTCCGTTAAGCTGACTGGGAGTGGAAAGCCTAATAATTTAAATCTGCACGTCGCAGGTTCCAGTAACAGTTCCCTTCTTTTCAGTAAACTCACACCTTAAGCAAGTCGTAATCAATTCAGATGGTTCTCTAATTTTAACTCTGATGCATTATGCATGAATACATTAATAGAAGTTTTCACTTGCTATTAAGATTTAGTGTAGATTAGACATCATCCATGCCTCTCACACAGCTGTCTGACTATCTGTAAGCTTGCGTAACTAACTTAATTGACTACTAAAACCCTTTGGTCAGGATTACGACCTAGTTTCTCACACCACTTATGTTGTTTGTGTTATTTTTATCTATAATGTCGACTTCTAACGACAAATTTTTGAGAAATTTTCTTGGCAATTTTATTAACTCTCCGAGTTTTTGCCAGAAGTAATCGAGAGAAATATTTTTTCATATTTCGTTTTGTGCGATATCTGACCTGGGTCTAATAAGCCAACACACTATCAACTAGACTACTCAACTTCACTCTCTGAATATTGTTCATGTATACTATTTGATCGAAGAACACTGCGATATTTTAATATTCTAAAACTAATTTTCTTATTCATTCTTCTTATAAGCGAGTAACGCTTCGCTCCAACACTAAATTTAGATCAATTATAGAGATATCTTGATCTGTTTTGGGGACTATGCGTCGACAAAGGATAATTATAATATCAACTCATAAACCAATAATACTATGTTCAGAGGCTACAACATTTTAAATATCCAGGCATAATAATATACGTAGTTCAGCTGCTTATTCAATATTCATTTGACAGCTGGGAAACAAAACAGCTGGTTGTCTCAACAACATTGATTTTATTTTGTTCGTTGTTTTTTTGTTTTGTTTTCCTTTTGTTTGTCGTTGTTAACATTTGAGTTGTCAAACATCAAAAAAAAGTGCTCGGTTAATTGTAATATGTCCACTAAACACACTTATGACAGCGCTGCATTTTAGGTTTTAGTCAATATTATAACAATTTGTGTATTTATTGCGCAATAATTAATTAAAACTTTATAGGAAATATTGAGCTCAATAATGGCGTTTATTGCTTTTTACGCAATAATCCTGCATATTTGAACATCGTATAATGTTCTAGAAGATAATAGTTTACGTTATTTGGTCTTAGCCATCGAGTACAGAGGGCTGGTCCTATGTTCTAAAAGTCTACAGCCCTTTGATATTCAGCCTTAAGGCATTAATGTTTTGATTTACAATTGACTTAGATAAGCAGATGCTTTTCATAGATAGCAATGATGTTATCTAGAGTTCTATTAAAAAGTCAGACTTTTCAAGTTCTAACGATCAATTTACATAATTCCATCATATGTTTTCCTTGCAATTCCAACTTTCTTAAGGACATCTTGTCTTTATCTTTTAATCTTATCTACTCCGTTTGGCCACTTGATAAGCTCTTTAAAGCTTGAGGAGCCTCAATGACTAACTTAAATCTGGCCTAGAGTCTCTCATTGGATGGATTGGTCTGCATGAGCCCTAACTGGTTTGAATAATATTAGAGTTTCAAAAACTGTTGACTTTATAGATTAAAAATTGTGAAACACCACACCAAGTATTTTTACTCCATTTGATCCAAAATTATGGCGCAATTCTATTTCAAAAGTGTATTGATTTACTGATTTACTTAAGTCGCCGTTGTCTAGGAGGTAGTGTGTTGGCTTATTACACATCAGGCCACGGGTAAAACCCCAGGCATCTTGATCAAAAATAAATAATAATAAATATTTCTTCGGCGACTTCCTCTCAGCTGATTACTGGCAAAAACAAAACTCTGAGAGTAAATAAAATTTACCATGAAAAGTTTCTCACGAATCTGTCGTTCAGATTCGACTTTAAACTGTAGGTCTCGCCACTCATGTATAAAACCAAGACCCACAACATAAGTGGTATGAGAAGCTAGGTCGTAAGCCTGACTGAAGGGTTATAATGACAAATTATGTATGTATGTGAGTTTCTCAATAAATAAAAATCTGTCGTTTGGAGTCGACTTTAAACTGTAGGTCCCACCACTCATGTATAAAATTAACACACACAACATAAGTGGTGTGAGAAACTAGGACGTTGTACAATGTGTCAATTCGACCTCCGGGTACTGTACTTGTCTTAATTGACAAGTACACGTCCTCTAACCTAAAACAAACTGAACTTTGCACATAGACAAACTACCTCTGGGTTTAAAAGATATTTCATTCCTATTTGCCTGTTCTCCAAACTAATATGAAGATTTGCTTTTAAATGTGCACACTTTTATGTAGCTCCTGAAACCCATAATTTTAATAAAAATTTAAAATTTATTAAAGCGTTTAAAACTTTTCCATTTCATTGATTAAATTCTTTATCATGCATTGTTTGTCATTGTTCTCACATATTGACGATTTCATAGCCTCTCAAAGGTCATTTGAACCGCTGTTGATATAAATTTTTCAATATATTTTTTTTTTTGTATAAAGAAAAATACTTTTTCTGGAATTTGGAAAATTTCCACAAATGCTGTCATGTGATTGTATGTTGTCACCACAAAAATACTTTTCAATCACACGGCTACAGTTGTCTATCACTGGTTATTCTGGTTAACAATAGTGCAAGGCATGTGAAGTTGGATGAGTGAAAGTGTCAAAGATATCCCTGCCAGCACACATGTTGCACTGAGAATGTTTTCATTTGGTTGTTTGAAATTTTCATACAGTTTTATTAAACTTTTTTATTCTCCAAATTTCGCATAAAACGAACTTAACACATGACACTTTACTTACGATCTAAATAAGAGGCTAAAAAAAACAAAATAACAGAAAAAGTTTACTCTGGTCAAAGAGGCCATATGCTAGGTTAGATCCGTTAACAATATTCGCACAAACGACCTAAGCAGAATCTAATGCTGCTTTGATCTTTAATACGTTGGTTTTGTAATCTTTATTTAAGTTTTTTTTCAAAAGTTTGCAAATTGGAGTTTCTTATGAAAAATGGCATGATAATCTGCCCTCTTCTAATCTGCATGATTCTGAACATGCTACCCAATTAGTTGATGTGCTTTGCGAGGTAAACATCTCTTAGGGAAAGGAATAGAGTTCGAAAGACACGTTAAATCAGCTTTACTCGAGGTAGCAAAGACCAAGGAATCTAGTGAAATTGAGCTGTTACACGGCTACAGCGATTACTGCTGTAGTCTAGTAGGTAGTGTGTTGGCTTAATAGGCCAAGGTTCAAACGCCAGGTCACACATAATTGGTCATTACAACCCTTTAGTCAGGATTACGACCTAGTTCTTCACACCACTTGTTGTGTGCTTTAATTTTTATACATGAGTGGTGGGACCTAAAGTTTAAAGTCGACTCCGAACGACAGATTTTTTGAGAAACTTTTCAGGGCAATTTTATTTACTCTCAGAGTTTTTGCAAATAATCCGCTGAGAGGAAGTCGCCGAAGAAATATTTTGTCATATTTCATTTAGTTGGAGATGCCTGGCCTGGGTTTTAAACCGCGGCCTCACGTCTAATAAGCCAACAGTACCTACTAGATCTCTGCGAACCCAGGTCAGACATCTATAATTAAACGAAAATTGAACAAATATTTCTCCGGCAACTTTCTCTCAGCAGATTTCTAGCAAAAACTGTCGTTCGGAGTCGACTTTAAACTGTTGGTCCAACCACTTATGTATAAATTAACACTCACATCATGAGTGGTGCGAGAAACTAGGTTGTAATCTTCACTGCAGGGTTGTAATTAGCAACTGCGTAAGCATTTATGTATGCATTATACGGTAAATACAAGCCATCACGATAAAGACTCATATGCCTAGCGGACAATAATCGCCTTGTCTTTATCGTGATGGCTTGCATTTGCCGCATTCCAGTTACAAAAATTATTATATTATTGCCACTCAACCTTAGTCATTCATTCACATTCACTGAATTTAAATACTTTTTGTTTTTAATCTCTCAATAGTAATATTTTATAACTAAAAACGTTTAAGTATTGTATTTTATGGCAACCGAAATTTCAATTTTATTTCAAAATGCTATAAATTCTTAGCAATAGCTCAAGAAGAATGGGAAAACGAGGCTAAGCCATTGAAATGAATGTGATGAATAGGCACTCGTTGCCATTTAATTGCTAGCAAACGATTGGAGGCAAGTTAAACAACAGAAATTGTATGCATTTGCTAATATACTAACTTTTGCATTTACACGTATAGCACACATAACAACGTTACAATAGTGACGTAGTATATGGGACTGATACCGAACAAGAAAATCTATACCAGTAATTTACCAAGTACTATTGTATTGTATCAAATGATAAATACTTCACTAGTCCTTAGCAGCAAAACAGTTAAATAGTTCTGTGTATTATCCTTATCTATAGCTACACACACTTTAAAAAATTGACCATTTTGTACAAGAACAGATCTGGTAACAGGAGCAGGAGTTCGCATAATGATATATTTCAAACCTATTGACAATCTAGCGGGTATTTTGCAATCAATGGTATTTCATTGCTGTAATAAATCTACCAATGGGGAACCGTTCCCACAAACTAAAAAGGCAAATAGCAGTAGCTACATGCACAGTCGTTTAATTCATTATACAACCCAGACCATTTTACAATTTGTCGCTCATTGTAAAAGCAAATGTAATTTACAAAATGACTGTTATGGCTCCCCAATGAGTGGAGATGCAATGTAATACACTCACAGACATTACTGTTACCGTGATGCCTAGGAACAGTTGATTACAAATACATTTACAAAAATTAAAATATTTTAAATTGTTCCAAGGCAATTATGGAAGTTAAACTTTTGTATTGTATTGTATTGAAGTCGCCGTAGTCTAGTAGGTAGTGTGTTGGCTTATTAGACGTAAAGCCAGGGTTCGAGCCCCAGGACAGACATCAAAACTGAATACAAAAAATATTTCTTCGGCGACTTCCTCTCAGCAGATTTCTGTTAAAAACTCTGTGAGTCAAATAAAATTGCCATGAAAAGTTTCTCAAAAAAAAATCTGTCGTTCAAAGTCGACTTTAAACTGTAGGTCCCTCCACACATGAATCAAATTAACATACACACAACATGGGTAGTGTAAAAAGCTAGACCATAATACTGACTTAAGGGTTTGTAATGGCCAATTATGTATGTATGTATCTGTTTTTGTACATGGAAATCGATCCTTAAATATCTAATGCATGGTTATAGGAATTTGAGCTGCATTACCTACCTACATAGGAATAAGGGTCCCCTGCTGTAGGTACCAAATGATTTTTCTTGTTTTCTAGTTGCGGCTTTGAAACACCACGATAAGCCATGTTCAGCAACTCCGAATTTATTTCCAATATATTGTTTATAGGAACCAAATTATCAAACAAAAAATGGAAGACAGCCAACGTTTTAATAATTGATCACTAATGCAGCTTATCAATCCTGTTTAAGTAGCCCAAAGAAACTTGCATTTTTAGTTTTTAATTATTGAGTAATCGCACCATTAGCTACTAACATAAGTGAGCATTACAACCTGAATTAAGTCCTAAATATGTAAAAACTCTAACGAAGCCAAGAGGAGTTCTTTTACGTCAAAGGATGATTGATTGAGCAAATCAAGAAGAGAGTTTCTCCCTAGAGATCTTTATTGTATCTCTGTTGATTGCGTGGCATGTCTCAAATCATGTCATAAATTTGTGAACCAATGCAAAAGACCGACTTAAAATCGAAGAAACAAACAAACAAATTTCAGAAATTTTTTAATCAAGACCGTTTTAAAATCGAGAAAACTTGTCAGACAATTAAAAGATTTTCAACGAAAACTGATTGGTTAAAAAATTTCTGAAATTTGTTAACCGTATGTATACTTTTGTGGCTGAATGTATGAACAAAACATGAATAAAAATATGAAGTCCACGCAGTCTAGTAGGTAGTGTGTTGGCTTAATAGACGTAAGGCCACGGTTCAAACCCCAGGTCAGACATCAAAACGTAATTTGAAAAAAATTTCTTCGGCGACTTCCTCTCAGCAGATTTCTGGCAAAAACTCTGAGAGTAAATAAAATTGCCATGAAAAATTTAAAAAAAATTTGTCGTTCGAAACCGACTTTAAACTGTAGGTCCCGCTACTCATGTATAAAATTATCATACACAACATAAGAGGTGTGAGAAGCTAGGGCGTAATCCTGCCTGAAGGGTTGTAATGACCAATTATGTATATATGTATGAATAAAACAAAGTGTGTGTGAAATATCACCGAAATTTTTTATTTGTTTGAAAAGCCTTATGTGTGGTGTATAACGTCGTTCAAATGTAATGTGATGGCGTAGTATGAAATATGGACAGTGTTGCCGCCAGTCTAAAATCCACACCAAACAATGTTTTTCTTTTTTGGGATGCATTGCTCCATTGTGATCCATACTCTTATCAGCAATCTTGGATTCTACCACCTAGTCTCAAAGACAGCGGTGATGTTTTCGTTAGATCTTGAGTTCCATCGCTGGTCAATCGCTTACTGAAGCAGTGAAATCGCATTTTACACTAATTTGCGAATAACGCTTTTGGTAGGGCTATTACGGCCATCGAAAATGGAAAACATAACATCTATTTTGATAAAACAACTTTATTTTTTGACCATTTTTTTGCATACTATATCCGTTCATTGTGATTTGGCAAAATAGACTGAATAAATGTTAACTAATTTGACAGCTGTACCTTCAATAAGAGGGCGGAATTCCCTGTTTGAAATTCCAATACAAAGATACTGACGAAAATATTATTCGTTTTGCAAGTAACACACGTATTTCTATCAGTTTTTTCATCATGGAAGTTTCAACGGAAGTTAATGCATGGAAATCTAATTCTTTATAATCATGGATGTTACCTGTAAGTACGGGTCAGTGCAGACGTTCATTTGTGTACACAATGGTTGGTAAGCTACCATAATAAATCCCAAGCTAAGTGTCTGGAGCTCCTTATCTAAGCAATCGCGCACATTAGAACTCTCTGCAACTTTAAATAAAAATGGTGAGACGTCAATTTTCTAACTTGTAGCCGGAATACTCAATCATGTGACTGCGTTTGCTACTTGATCATGTTCATGGCTCAATTTAGAATATCACACCATTCTATCAAGGTTGGTGACTACATACAGCAATGAAGTGTATTCTTTTATTGAGACCTCTAACAAAGAAGCCATTACTGAGTTCGATTTTAATTCCTTCACTTAGAAATCCTTTATAGACATTAAGAGAGAAACCGCTACAGCACGACATTGTTAAGACCCGGTTAGCCAAACGTCCACGGAACTTACGTTCGTTTTCACACTACGAAAAGCAGTGAGAGCGATTACTGAACCGTAATAAAATTTTGGTAAGCATTTGCATTGCTCTTCTTATGCTAAAAACGAACGTAAGTTCAGTGGACGTTTGGCTAATCGGAGCTTTAGAAGTTAACATATTTAATTTACAATAGAACACATCATTTTAAACAGCTGACCTAATGGTATCAATAAAAATAAATTGCAAACGTTTTCACGAAATGTGTCCTATAAATCGCTGACATAATACTGTTACATACATACTATTCCAGTATTAATGAAAAATTGAACATAGTCCGTTTAATTTATTGTAAAAATATACCCACGAAAATACTTTCTGTACAGCGTTGAAGTTTCATTGTGTCCAAACTATTTACATTTTTAATTGTAAATAAATACATACGTACATACATATATTTCGTGTGTTTAAACAATTTAGTATCAAGCCTTTAGCTTAAATTGTAATAGAAATACGAGTACTGGGATATTTTATTGTTTTAATATCAAACACACATACACACACACATACACTTAATGCTTAAACAACTGCAGGCATATAAACAATGCAACGCCAGATATATTTTTATTGTGTTGAATTTCTATTTTCAGTTTGTTATTCTTTAGAGATTTATAAATATTTGAGTTTTATTTAAAATTTGTGTCGTCTTTTTTTAATTAAACCAAAAGTGCAGTTTAGTGAGATTATATTGTATTGAATTAAATTTTAAATAAATTTCATTAAATAATGAATTTAAAATTAATTATTTAATTAAATAGCTCATAGCAGAAAACAATCAATTATTTAAGGAGCCAGGAAGGATATTTTCAATTCAGAGTAATAGGTTGTATTAAATGTACACTAAAACAATTTCATGCGGAATGATGAGCCAGCCAATAGTGAGTCTCGAAGTTGGAAGGAAGAAACAAATGCATGCATAGTCTTAGTCACTCGTATGCTCGTCATTGAGAAAAGTTGTGTAGCAAATTAAGAACTTACACATACACACAGTTACTAAAGTATACATACGGTTAAAAAATTTCAGAAATTTTTTAACTAATCCGTTATCGTTGAAAATCTTTATAGTTTCCTTGATGTTGAGACGGTCTTTTGCATTGGTTAAAAAATTCCTGAAATTGAACTGAATTGTAGCCCTGCACAGGCCCACAAAGGTATGCATCCGATTTACAAATTTCACAAATTTTTGAACCAATGCAAAAGACCGTCTTAAAATCGAAGAAAGATGTCAGACAATTATAAATATTTTCAACGAAAACGGATTGGTTACAAAATTTCTGGAATTTGTTATCCGTATGTATACTTCTGCGGCTGAGTGTACGTACATATATACATAATTGGGCATTACAACTCTACAGTCAGGATTACGATCTAGCTTCTCTCGCAACATATGTTGTGTGTGCTAATTTTATACATGACTGCGAACGATAGATTTTTGAGAAATTTTCCATGGCAATTTTAGTTACTCGTAGAGTTTTCGCTAGATGTACAATAGACAGCAAAAGTCTTAGTACGGCAATATATTTTAGCAATTTCATGAATATTAGCCAAAAGTTTGTATACAAATTTATAGTTTACATATATATTTATTTTATTAATTTATTTCTGTTTTATTATAAAACAAATATTTTTTTCATATTTCTCATAAAACAAGAGAAAAATAAGGAAAAGTTTCAGATGACTCCATGGGTACCCCCAAGGAAAACCCTGAGTAAATTTAAAATTCAAAGGCCTAATATAAGAAAATGTTTTCCCTTGTCTTTAGTAGAATATCCCTTAAGATCGAGCGCTCCATTTAACCCGTTTTGAATTAAATGTAAAAGTTTTGTTTTGTGTTTTCTGGTGGCACCATGAGCAAGTTTTTCGGTTGACTTTTGTTTGAGGTTTAGCGATTATGTAACCGTTCTTTCAAATGATCTCCTAAATACTCTCTTGAAGTCATATCGGGACTTTGTGCAAGAGTATTAAGACTGTGGGGACTGTTTTTTATCAAAATATATTGCCGTACTAAGACTTTTGCTGTCCACTGTATGCTGAGAGGAAGTCGCCGAAGAAATGTTTTTTCATGTTTCGTTTTGATGTCTGACCTGGGGTTTGAACACTGTCCTCATGCCTTTTAATAAGCCAACACTCCTCCTACTAGACTACGGCGAATTTAAATTATTCATCAATTATTTGTACATATTATTATTTAAAATTCATGAAATTAATCAAATATATTGGTGTACCTAGGCTTTTGCTGTACACTGTTTGTACATATCATAGTAGAAATCATTATAATTCATGTCTTATTCATTAGATTTTATTTACGTAATGCATAATTATTATAAAATTATTACCACTTTATGTATAAATACATGATAAATATTTATTTATTTATTTATTAATTTTACTATAAAACAAAAGAAATCATAAATCATTGTTTGTGACTGAAAATCATCATGAATGTTTTAATTGACATATCAAAACGTAACGGATGAAGTTGAATTAAAAGGCTTAAAATGATAATGAGGCTTAAGAGGTAATTTGTGGAATTGAAAATTAATATATTAAATGAAGAGAGTGATGCAGTGAGAAAACGAAAATTATAAATTTCCATAACATTTACTGTACGTAATACATTCATACATATAAATAAATACATAGATTTTAGAAATAATAATGACAAGTAATCCTGAATATAAATATTTTTTTTTTTTTCATTTACTGGAAATTTATGTTTTCTTTTTATTTTTGTAGTGAATCCTGGTTAAAATACCATACGCCGCCGATTGACTAACTCTAGTGTTACCATACCTTTTGAACGTACTTTCCGTAATTTGGATACCAACCGTCCTGCAGCTGGTACGGCAGAAGAATTGGAATTCAATTTCTGTGGTTGCGGCTGGCAACAACACATGTTAATACCCAAGGGTCTGCCCGAAAGCATGCGTTGCGAATTGTGTGTCATGATTTCCAACTCTGAAGATGAACATGTAAGTATTTTGTCGCGATGACAGGACAAATTAATTTTTTTTTAAAGGTTGGGTGCTTGCAGTGTTACTGCCTCTTTCTGTGGTGTTCGTGATTGTCTCTATCCTGATCGTCGCCCCATGGCTTATCGTTTCGATCGTTTACCACGTGCTGGTGCTGTTCGTCTGGTCAATTTCTTATTACCCAAGGAGATTCAATTTTTCTTATGTCGACAATATTCTACAAAGTTCTATATCCAAATAAATATATCAATCAACTGCGTATCACTTTCTGAATTTGTTTAACTACATACATGAGTATTTAAATTTTATTTTTGAAGAAGATTTTTTATTATTATTTATTTTATGTACGAGTATATTTCGAAGTAATTTTTAGAGAAGAAAACTGACACCTATTTAGATGAGTAAAAACCAGCGCATGGTTTTAGCTTTAGTAACAATAGTTAAGTCAATGACTTAAGGTTTAATACTAGGGAGTTACTCACCGCGTTAAATTTCATATACAATTTTTTAATCATTTTTCAAATCTCCATTACATACATGCATACATAATTGGTCATTACAACCCTTCAGTCAGGATAACGACCTAACTTCTCACAATACATATGTTGAGTGTGTTAACTTTGTACAGAATACGAATTACTGATTTTTGAGAAACTTTTTCAGGGTCATTTTGTTTTACTCTTAGAGTTCTTATCAGAAAATTGTTGATAATGTTGTAGTATTTCGTATTGTTGGAAATTTCGTTGTGTCGATATGCGAATAAATCATAATGAATTTGACCGCTGCCTGTGACTTAAGTAAACCCCACAAGAAAAAAGTCTAACGGGACCAAATCGCACGATCTCTGCGCCCAATTTGTATCACCTACATTATGAATGCAGAGTATTCAATATGGTATGAGTTGTGTGGCACGTAGCGCCATCCTGCTGAAACCACATGTCGCTGATGTCTATAGCATCCAATTTAGAGCAAGAAAAGTTAGTCATCGTCGGTCCATAGCGTTCGTTGTTATATTATGTTCAGATATGCAATTTTATTGAGTCAATATTCGGTTAATTGAGTACAATATTTTAAGTGTCCAGGCATATTAATATACGCAGTTCAGCTGATTATTCAATATTCATTTGACAGCTGCTAAACAAAACAGCTGGTTGTTTCAGCAACATTGTTTTTATTTTGTATTTTTTTTTCGTTTGTCGTTGTTGACATTTGAGTTGTCAAATATCCACAAAAAGTGTTAGTTTAATTGTAATATGCTCACTATCACAGCGCTGTATTTTAAGTCTTACTCAATATTATAACAATTTGCGTATTTATTGCGCAATTATTAATTGAAATTTTATATGAAATATTGAGCTCAATAATAGCGTTTATTGTGATTTACGCAATAAAGGTACATATCTGAACACCGTATTATCATGTATTGAATGGCCAACGTCTAAATGTTGGCCTTTCGATCAAAATTAAGATCAAGAGACAAATTTCCAGACAACTGTTTCCATTCAGCGAACTGATGTCGTTCTCTGTGATTGTCCATGGGTATTTGGCAAAACAAACTAAATAAATGAAAACTAATTTGACAAATATATCTTCAACAAGATGACTGTTATTAATTCATAGTCTCTTATAAGAAAATTTGGTTCTTTTTGTATACATTACGTTCATCTTATTAATGGCCTTCTTAGGATTATGTAAACGAAATCTTAAACTCCTTAACGTAACATATGCCATGGTGTGGTACATTTAAAATATCCCCCATCGCTTTTATAGGGTATTGATATACATATCATATTGATATCAAGTAAGTAATGTGTTGACTTATTAGACGTACATACATACTTATTGATTAAAGATTAATGAAATATTAAAGAAACTATACCCAAAGAATTTTAATGCAGGCTTTGTTGTAAACTTAATCAAATAAAAATAATTGTTAAATTTAAATTTTTATTGAAACTCAATTTAACAATTGTTTTAATAAAAAAATATTAATTTATGTTGAACTTAGTACGTGCATGATACGAGTATTTTATGTAAGAACGTAAGCACTCTGGCGTATACGTGATATTATGCCATCAATATGAGATCAACAATATAAGGTATACGCCTTAGGTGTATTCAAATGTGTAAATATTAAAAAATATTCAGTTTCTGAGGCTTTACAATCTATAATTAAATTAAAAATTAAATTTAAATTTTTATTTATAATGAAATTATAATGATTTATGATTAAATTAAAAATTAAATTTAAATTTTTATTTAATTACCTTCAGAGAATATTGTTCAGAGGAAATGCATGTAAATGGAAATGCAAAAAAAATTCCAATTTCCAACAAATTTGCAATAGTTAATCAGCGTAGTCTAGGTAGTGTGTTGGATTATTAGACGTAAGGCCCCGATTCAAACCCCAGGTCAGACATCAAAATGAAATATGAAGAAAATATTTCCCCGGCGACTTCCTCTCAGCAGATTTCTGCCAAAAACTCGGAGAGTAAATAATCCTGCCATGAAAAGTTTCTCAAAATATGTCGTTCAGAGTGGACTTTAAACTGTAGTCACTCATGTATAAAATTAACACACACGAGTGGTGTGAGAAGCTATGCCGTTATCCTGACTGAAGGGTTGTAATTGCCATACATACATATATGTATGACCAACGAAAGGAATTTTTTTTTTTCTAAAAAATGGAACACTAATAAGTGTTACCTTAACTATGTTGCTGTTAAGGACAACTTTAAAATACTGTTTGTGCTTTTTGTTGGCTTTCAATTTATTTGAATATATATTCTCTTTTGTCACTCCATATGACTACGATAAAATTAAAAAAAAAAATTTAAAACTTTAAAAACTATTTATTAAATTGGATTTTGATTACTAGAATAACAGGAAAATTTATTTATGACATGCGCAATGGAAAATGCAATACGTTCAAGGTTATGTGACAATTTAATTAAATCGCATAAGAGTAATACGTACGTCAAATAAACAAAGAACCATGAAATAAAATAAACGAAATTAGTCATAAAATAAAAAGCACAAAACGAAGGCTTGTTGTGTAATGTTTAGCTATCATAGCAATCGAAACAATGATTGATTATTATGATTGTCAAACATGTACACTTTTTACTATTAGCTTATATGACATCAAAAATTTGACTTCAAAATTGCTGCAGCATAAGCAAGAAAACGCAAATAGTGCATGAGTGGAATACAACTACTTTCATGCATTTTCAGCTCTTTCGAAGTAGGTAAGCCTTGATCCGTTAGTGGTAGGTTTATTCCCTTAACGATCTTTAAACGTTCTTTCACCCAAAACCGATGACGTCTGTTTTTAAATGCAGGACATTCACATAAAGGAGTGTCGTACCGGTTACGTTTCGTCCACATGCTTCTGCAGCAATCACACATGTATACCATGGGTATATATCTTGCGTGCACTTGTTTATTATTTAAACCTTGACAGTCTTTAAATCCAACCGTCTCCATACAAATTAAAACAAATAGTACTCTGTCGCACAACATGTCTTTTCATGCATCCTTTCATTCAAACATTGATTAAATTGCATATGCATTTTACCTTCCCATCCCCATAAATTTGTTCATTTTGTTTGTGAATGTTTGTGTAATTGTATATATCACGTCAACACGTTTAAGTTACATGTAATTTATGTATTGTATTTATACATATGCATGTACAAAATACATTTGATGTCTTACTTAGTACCTGTGTATCGTCATAATTTATTGTCACATTAAGGAAACCCTACGTTCTTAAATAAAGTACCAGTACTTGACAGTGACTGTACGAGTATGTTGTAAGCACAACATGTGTTTGTAGTATTCGCAACATTTAGGTTGCCTGCACTAAAATAACGCTCCCCTGTAACATTTTAATGACATGGTAGAGACTTTGGAAATTTTTTTTTAAATAAAAGTGAGTAACTTAAGACTTAATATTTGAAACATTAAGATGAAGCAATGCAATGAACTGCTAAATGAGGTATAAAAGGCAAAAATTTTAATGATTGAATATTTAAAAGTGGTGTGACCATCTTAATCGTTTTTTTTTAGTTTTCTATGTACAAATTTAGAAAGGCTGAATTACTGATTGTCGGATTCACAAACTGGCAGAATAAACAAGTGAAGTTGAAGTAGATTTCTGACAAAAAATCTGGGAGTAAGTAAAAATTGCAATGAAAAGTTTCTCAAAAAGAATCTGTCTTGAGGAGTCGACTTTAAACTGTAGGTCCCGTGTATAAAATTACGAGAAACATAAAATAAGTGGTGTGAAAAGCTGGGTCGTAATCCTGACTAAAGGGTTGTAATGATCAATTATGTATGTATGTAAGTGGCAGAAAAGACCTCTGCAGGTAGAGAGTTCCACATACGGATAGTTCGGCTAAAGAACGAATTCTGTGCGATTCACGGGCCAATCGACTACAAACGCTTGTGCCCTGCGAGACAGACGGGTGCTACGTAAGAATATACGATTTTCGGGAACAAGACGTCTTATTTCGCTAAAGCAAAATCTGTTGTGGTAGCGGTAGAAAAGTGAAAAACAGGCTACATTGCGACGATGCTCTAATGAATCAAGAGAGTTGTATACCCTATCGTCATTAGTGAGCTTTTCACTCATGTCGAGAAGCTTTAATATAGATTTTGAGGCACCGGCCTATACATGAGAATTGTAATCCATTCTAGGTCCATTAAATGTGGTGTAAATAGTAAGAAGACCAGATGAAGTGAAGTATTGCCTGCATCGTCTTAATAAACCGAGACACATAAATGCTTCTTTCGCCACTTGCTGGTGCCAACGAACATCACACTGAATTTTTTATGTCCATCAGGAAGAACATCAGGAGCTTCTGACTCATTTATCAATAACTACAGATGATATCAATATTATTGCTGCTCTTCTGTGTTAAAAAACTGCATTGCGTTTGCAGCGCGTTAAAATCAACCATAATCATACCAAACCATTCGAAGATTGACTGTAGGTTGGATGTGAGAGTGTCATTCATATTAAACTTATTCGGCTCAATCTCCAAATGTAAAAGTTTACATACACAGTGTATATATTTTCTTCGCCAAAGAAACGTTTGCCACTTATGTGTACCGACAATCACGGTATATTTTTCTTAAGAACCTTAAATATAAATTTCTTATTTTAGAAGATCAAAGTAGCTTAAGAATGAAACCATTTGACTCTTATCTAAAATGGTCTAGACAATGGGAAAAATGTACATAAAAATGTTACCAAAAGAAGAATGAAAACAATTAATTTCAGTTTCCATAGTACAACTACGTTTTCCTTTTAGTATTGAATCGATTTAAAGGTAAATGACTTTTAATAGACAGAAAGAGAATCAAATATAATTCCAATTCAATTAAAATTTTTAAGTTTAAATACAAAAAAAAAGAAAAAATAGCAAAAAAATGGAATTTGAAAAGAGAACAAAGAAAAAATAAAGAAGTTTGAACTGCAGCTTGACTATAACATTGTGTTTGTATGTTTTGAAGTAAAATCGTAAAAGAGGACATTAAAGCTGCAATTGATGAAGGAATCAGTTTAAAAATTATTTCAATTCTTTTATTTTAAAAATACCGTCACTTAGATTGACAATGCCATGAAAATATTCAGTAAATGATTTGAATTGCCTCATATATTGCAAATACCTATAATAAAGCTGGAAATACCACAATTAAAGATGCTCTAAAGACAAATTTAATGAAAGTGATTCAGTGCAACTCATATTCTTTTAATGGTAGGTCGAGCCCCTTGGAGATTGAGGCGAAAAGTTTTGATATTAACGACACTCTCACATCCGAACTGCAGTCAATCTCCGAATAGGGTCGTATGAATAGAGTCGATTTTAACTTATGGAAAAGGAAATTAACACACAACATAAATATATAACTGGTCATTACGACCCTTCAGTCTGGATTACGACCTAGTTAAGTTAGGTTAGGTTAGGTTAGAGGACGTGTACTTGTCAATTAAGACAAGTACAGTACCCGAAGGTCGAATTAACCCATTGTACAACGACCTAGTTTCTCACACCACTTTTGTTGTGTGTGTTAATTCTGTACATGAGTGGTGGGACCTACAGTTTAAAGTCGACTCCGAACGACAGATTTTTGATAAACTTTTCATTGCAATTTTATTTACTCTCAGAGTTTTTGCCAGAAATCTGCTGAGAGGAAGTCACCGAAGAAATATTTTCTTCATATTACGTTTCGTTCGAGATATCTGACCTGGGGTTTGAACAGAAGCCTTACGTTTAATGCGCCATCACAAAACCACTAGATTACGGCAACTTTATTAGCAAGCGCTTCAATAATATTGCCTCATCTATAGTTATGATTAGATGATGTAAATATAAACTAATCAGATGCTCTTGATGTTCTGAGTATGAAAATTCTTCAGTGTGATGTTCGCTGGAACCAGCACATTTTTCAAGTGTCGAAAGAAGTATTCAAGTGTCTCGATTTCTTAAGACGGTGCAAGGAATACTTCACTTCTTCTGGTCTTCTTACTATTTATACCACTTATATCCGAACGAGAATGGAATACAATTCTCATGTAAGCAGAGCTGCCTAGAATTCTATTCTGAGGCTTCACGACCTCTTATAGAAGAATGCGAAGATGCTCATTATTAACGGTAGGGTATTCACCTCAATGGATTCATTAAACCATCGTCGCAATGTGTCTTGTGTTTCACTGTTCTACCAGCAACTTTAACGGATTTTGCGTAATAAAGGGACTTCTTTCCAAAAATCGTGTATTCTTACGTAGCACCCGTCTTTTCCACAGACCACATACGTATGTGGTTAATTGGCCAGTCGATTGCACACTATATTACAGACAGAATTCGTTATTTAGCCGTACTATCCATATGTGGAACTCTCTAACTGCAGAGGTTTTTCCTAATACTTACATTTTAAAATGATTCAATTCTTATGTTTACAAACGCTACTCCTTCTGTCCTCCTTTCCATAACCTATTTTTCTAATTCCAACACAATGGATCCATCCTCTGAGTGTTGGCCTTACAAAAAAAAATCATTCTCCTCTGTATGCGTAGAGTCTACGTAGTCACATTAATGTTTAGATGAGAACTAATGTAACAAACATATGTATATGACAGTCAGATATTGTAAGTCATATTATAGAAAAAAAATATTTTTATTTCAATATTTGATTTCGTAATATTAATCCTTACCAACACCGTGGTATTGTTTTGCAATATAATTTTATAAATCAACAGCAAACAGCAAATTTGTTAAACTATTTGTTTTTAATTAGTTCTTCCAATTATCTTTCGTTTTAGTTACAAAGAAAAACAACACTTTGATGGACTCAAGCTAACTGATGATTCAATTGAATTGAAGTGGAATACTCAACTGCTTTTAATTCTATTCAGTAATAATAATAATTTAATTAGTCAATCAATGGTGGTTTATTAAGTGATATTTTAATACTAAACATGAATACTTAATTAGTCAAACGTTATGAGGAACTAATAACCTGCTAACGATTAATAAAAGTGAAAAATATTTGCGTAAATAATATGAATTCTTCATCTATGCAGACTCTTAGTTGGACATAAGGTTCAGAAAGAGGATGGAAAGATATCGTCAGCCTATAAGCAATAACAGGAAAGTCAAGCCTTTGTTGTGATTTAAACTTGTGGGATAAATATACGTAAAAAGAACAGCATAGTCACTGTAGTGTAATAGGTAGTGTGTTGTGTTATTAGACGTGAAGCCACTGATCAAACCCTTTCCAACAAAACGAAATATGAAAAATTTTTTCTACGGCAACTTCCTGAGAATATTTCCGGCAAAAACTCTGAGAGTAAATGAAATTGCCATGAAAAGTTTATCACAAATTTGCCGTTCGGAGTCGACTTTAAATTGTAGGGCCCGCCACTCATGTATAAAATTAAAACACACAACGTAAGTGGTGGTGTTAGAAGGATTGTAACGACCATTTATGTATATATGTATGTGCGGAATATTATCTCGTTCAAAAAAGCGCCACGTCTTCTCTAGGTGGAACGCATTGGTGTTGGCTTAGAGGTCCACTGTAATTTGAGGCTTTTTTTACATGGTAATTAGGTAGGAATCCCGGGAATCGAATGGATGCACTTAGGCCCCATGGGGTCCATTGTGATACCACAGTTTATGTCCATTATCCCCTATTCCTGGAACCACTCTGAGCTTTTAATGAAGCGATTCAAACTGCTGACGGCAATGTTCGACAAATCATCCGGATCATCGAGACAGTAAGCACCAAGATGTCTCTTCCTCCTTTGACATAGTTCCGGGCATGTTCCCAGTAGATGAAGAGCATTCTATTCCTCCTCCTCGTCTCTGCAGCTTCTGCTGAAATCATTTGCCAGGTGTCATAGACCAATGTGCTTCGTGTGGACACCCACACCCCCGTTACGACTCAAATGACCGTACTGAACACACTTCTTTCGAGTTCAACCAGCCTTGCAGTGGGCCCTCCATTCCGCCTCGGCCAGATCATGCTTGCCATTCTGCCCTTATCCGAAACTGCCTACCTGCGGTTGACAGAGTCCATGATCTCAGTGTCAATCATGAGCTTGCAGGTCCCCAAATGGACCCCAATATCCAAGAATTCGTCGGAGAGTTCGATGGTCGTGCCGTGTCTGCCCACTTCATCCGCTCTGCAGTTTCCCGGAACCGGAACCCGTAATGATGTGTACATTATATCTCTCCGCCACCCTATTTAGGTGTTTTCGGCAGCCGTAGACCGTTCTAGAGATCATCACATTGGAACCCAGAGCTCTGATAGCCACGTGACTATCGGTAAGTATGGTGATGTTTTCTCCGGGGACATTAGCATCCCAAATAATCTTAACCGCACCCTGTATTGCCAACAATTATGCCTGGAAAACGCTGAAGTACTCCGGTAGCTATTTTTTTTTACATACACCTGCGACTTTAGAAAACCTTATTAGAAAAAGTCGAACGGAATAAAATCGAACGATCTTAGTGGCCTGTTTACATCACCGCCATGTGAGATGATCATGCTCTTAAATCACTCGTTTTGTCAAAATGTTCGATTAAAACAGCGTGACGGTCGCTTCACCACTTTTACGATTGCCATATTCATGCTACCTAGAGGAATATTTGCAATGTGGTGGATAAATTCGACTTCACGCGTTCAGTAAACTCGTACGTCGATGAAACTCAAGATCTAAATAAGCTCGGGAGTGGCTGCATAAGCTATGTGGCGCTGTCCAGTAAAACAGCAAGTCGTTGATATCCATATTTTACAATCCACTGGATGGATGGATTTGTATCATCTCGAACTCGACCATTTTGTTTGCTCACTTATCCATCCAGAAGTTGTCGTAGTCTAGTAGGTAGTATTATTAGACGTAAAGCCAGGGTTCGAGCCCCAGGCCACACATCAAGACAAAATACAGAAAATATTTCTTCGGCGACTTCCTCTCAGCAGATTTCTGGCAAAAACAAAAAGTAAATAAAAATTGTCATGAAAAGTTTCTCAAAAATCTGTTGTTCGGAGTCGACTTTAAACTTTAGGTCCCACCTCCAATGTATAAAAATAACACACACAACATAAGTGGTGTGAGAAACAAGGACGTTGTACGATGGGTCAATTCGACCTCCGGGTACTGTACTTGTCTTAATTGACAAGTACACGTCCTTTAACCTAACCTTACCTGTCAATCCAGAAGTGGTCCTAATCACTCATTATGATCTTTCAAATAAAAATTAAGCTCAGATTTCGAGTTCCACCGATTTACTTACTGAAACAGTGGATTCGAATTTACCCACCACATTGCGAATAGTCCTATAGGTACGACGATTAAGGCGATGGATATCCAAATCGAACATTTTGATAAAACAATTCTTTTTTGCCCGAGCTGTTGAACACATGTCCGTGGTGATTTGGTACATGTAGCTTTAACAAGATGGCAGTTATCATTTGTTAAAGTTCAAAGGTTTCTATTAGAAGACCCGATAAAAGTTGCGTTGTTTTAACAATAGAAGACATAGCAACCCAACTAACAAAAAATATTTTACTATGTAATGCTCTGACCTCAAATGATATTTTTATTTATGTTACCATAAATAATATATTTTATAGAATGGTATGTATATAAATGACGTATATAAACAAAAAATAAATCAAATGAATTTCTATGTAAATAATTAAAGAAATGAGAAAAGAAATAAAAAGTTATAAAACGACTTTGTAAACAATTTATTCCCAACATTTTTTAGTTCATTTAAATGCTGAATTGTATACGTAATACTCTACATACAAATCATTTTAACATTAATTATAAAATTTTTATTTGAATTCATTTTATATACGCGTTATTCTTCAATACTCTGCAATTTTGCTTTACAAAATCACAGCTCTTGAAAGGAAAAGTGAGAAAAATTCATTCACACTCTCAAAAATAATGTAAAAATGAAAGAGAAAAACTGGAAATTTATGGAAATTATTTTTGTAAATTTTATATAGAAATAATAAATGAACATTGCCACAGTTTACAGTCATTTAGAAAAATATGTGTTAAATATCTGTTGAATTTCCTTTCATAATAACCCTGCGAACAATTGCTTGCAAGACTGTATTTTCTACGCAGTGTATAAAATAAAAATAATTTTAATTAAAGTCTCAAAAATAATATATAAAATGCTACTACTGAACATTATTATAATTTTATATTTAAATATTAAAACATAAACAAATAAAAACAAGGAGAAGGTTAAGTTTCAACAACCGGAAATATAACTGCAAAGCTCAAAAACCACTGTATTGTAGCAGCGGTAATGGCGGTATTGATAACAGCGACAAAGAAAGCGTGGCTGAAAAGCAAAAAATCAAAAATAAAGTAAGCATAGTTCACATTTTTATGCGGCATCATTAATAATATAAAAGAAAAAAAAAGCTTTTAAAAAATTGTAAATAAATTGCATAGAAAAATTGATTTGTAGTACATATGCCAAGTAAGTAAGGACATACATACATCCTCCAGTCAGGAATACAACCTAGCTTATCACAACACTTATGTTGTTATGTTAATTTTATACATGACCAGCAGGACCTACAGTCGACTCCGAACGACAGAGTTTTGAGAAACTTTTTCATGGCAATTTTATTTACTCTCAGACTTTTTGCCAGAAATCTAGTGAGAGGAAGTCACCGAAGAAATTTTTTTTCGCGTTTCATTTTATTCGAGATGTCTGACCTGGGGTTGGAACCTTGGCCTCACGTCTAATAAGCCAATTTATTTGTCATTTATTCAGGCAAATGCCGATGGACATATATAGCATTCAAAAACTTGAGCAAATAATAAAATTGTTTTATCAAAATGTTCGATTCAAACAACGATCACTTCACCTATTTTATGGTTGCCAATGTGGTGGAAAAATTCGAATGCATGCGTTCAGTATACGCTTGACTTACACTCGTACGTCGATGAAACACAATATCTAAATAATCTCGGGAGTGGTTGGCAACTAAGCTTATTTTTTTATTTTGAAGATCATATTCAGTGATGGGGATCATATCTGGATGTGTACGTTATCAAACAAAATTGTCGACTTCGGGACGATACCAATCTACATGAGATCGAAAAGTATCTAATGCATTTGGAAAAAGTAGCTATTTAACGTGAATTTTGGTCTGAAAGTGTCAGCGAGTTGCGCTGGCTCGGCCATGTAGTTCGAGTGGAGGAGGATGCTCCGGCGAGACGGGTATTTGATGCGGCGGTCTGCGGAAATCGGCGAAGAGGACGACCTTGTCTGCGTTAGAAGGACCAAATCGAAGTCCTGTCATCGATTGGTGTGACCAACTGGCGTAGGCGCGCAAGAAGCAGAGTCGCCTGGAAGGATGTATTGCGGTAGGCCGAAATCCGTTAATCGGCTAGTTAATGACCAATTAAGTAAGTAAGTAAGTAAGCGTCAGCGGTCCACGTTTCTAAATGAATTGGTATGGGAACAAACAAAATTTTTGAATTTGGGACGATATCAAGAGATATAAGAGCATTTAATGCTAACCGAAAAAGTCATTATTTTATTATGGTTTTTTGCTGGTGTTGTCATAGGTCAATATTCCTTTAAGAACGATGTTGGCCAGGTCATCATCGTCAACAGCGAGCAGTCGATAACTTCTAAATTCTTTAGGCCTGATTTGGATAATCTGGATACCAAGGACGTGAATTTCTACACGGCGTAATCTCAACTTGTTAGAGAATAAATCTACAAGTGGGAAAAAACTTCTGTCAAAGCGCAAGCAACAATTAGACTTAAGACTACAGGTCGGATCAAATTGACACACGGCCCTTGCCATATTTTATATGCAGCACGAGTGACTTAAGAGCATGATCATCTCACGTGCAGGTGAAGTGAACTGGAGGCGATTTCAAGCCGTTAGATTTTTTCTTGTGGGGATTTCATAAGTCGCGGGTGTATGTCAAAAAAACCTCAAACCACAGTGATGCTCAAAGCCAACGTTAACCATACATACATATATAATTGGTCATTACAACCCCTCATCGGAATTACGACCTAGCTTCACACACCACTTATGATGCATATGTTAAATTTATGCTTGAGTGGCATGACCGACAATTTAAAGTCGACTCCAAACGTCAGATTTTTGAGAAACTTTTCTTGTTAATTTTATTTTACTTTCAGAGTGTTTGCCAGATTTTTCATATATAGTTTTGTTGGAAATGTCTGACCTGGGGATAGAACAGTGGCCTCACGTCTAAGAAGCCAACACACTACCTACTAGACTACGGCGACTACAACATCATCCCTGCCATCAATAAAATTCAGCCTGATTTTTATAAGAGGACTTGGTGCGTTCAACTCAGAGGAAACATGACGTATATCTGAACGATATTATATTCCGAACACAGTGGTATGAATAGGTCCTTCAAATGACTAAAAATTTTCGATTATATATCACACTCACTTTGTTGCATCTTATATATAAAAATGAATATGTGTTTATTTGTTTGTGGGTTTGTTAGAAATCTATAGACGGCTAAACGGCTAGACCGATATTCTTGAAATTTTCACAGTATCTTCCTGTATGACTGGAAAGAACTATAGGCTACTTTTTATTTTAAAATTTCAAGTAGGCGTGGTGCCACGCCCATATACCCATATAAAAATGAATGTTTATTTGTATGTACCTTATAGCATCGTAAACTATGCATTTGATCATATTATGATCTTTAGCAAAGTTGTTGCGCATGAGCCGGGAAAGGTTTCTAAGTTGGTATGACCAATTACCGATAGGTGGTGCCACTGAAAATTACTCAAAATGAGTTAAATTGTAAACTGTTCATTCTTTAACAAAGTTGTTGAGCATGAGTCGACAGAGGTTGGTGCGATTAATTTCCGATGGATGGCGTCAGTGGAAATTATTCAAAATGAATGACAAGCAATTGGTCGACCTACCTCAAGCACGAAAGAAAAGAGCATTACGAGCCTCAAAATCAGACGAGCATTGAGACTTGAAAATCTTCGAACAACGAGAAGTGTGATTAGAAACTGATCGAATGCGTACTACTCAGGCCCGTTCATCTGAAGCATCAGGACAACGTGAAACAAAATCAATAAAATGATTCAAAATTAATTGGACATTTCTGTAATGTCTTTCCTTCAAATTAATTTTAGTTGGTGGCGCAGCAACACACGCAAGGTACAGCTATTTTAAAATTAAAATTGGAACAAGGCTAAATTAATAATTTTTTGTGTTCAAAATAGATCATATGTGTTGAATATTCCTTGCTTACATAAAAACAAATCTACAACAAAATCATTAAACTCTAGCACTTCTTTAAAGATAAAAAGTCGAACAGAAACACATCGCTTGTTATTATCTCGAACCTAAAAATTTATGTAAAAGCTCTTCTAAAGCCTAATAGACAGGGTGGCGTAAACAAAATTTCAAATGCCATTTAATTACATACGGTTTCTGGTGTTTGTGTCCCTGTTGCAAAACTTAACACTTGTCTGAGTATATAAAATGTATTAACTAAGCAAGACATATCAAGGACGTGTAGATGAATAAACAAAAAAAAAACAAAATTTAAAAACAACAACTTGTACTTGCACAAAAACATGCACAACTTGTTTTGAGATTCACTAACACTCTCTCTCTCTCTCTCTCTTTCTCTCTTTCTCAATCTTTTTTATGCCTCTAAGTTTGCAGCTTTTACGTGTTAATTTTTTGCGCTAGTATTTGCGTAAATTGTTCGTGTATTTGTTTTTCAAATCTTATCGTTTCTATTTTGTTTTTGTTTCCTTTTCAAGTCCTTTAACAATTGTCGCTGATGTTGAAACAAAAAATTTGTTTTTCCTCTGTTCAGTGTTCCAGTTGAGTGCGGTCCGTTTATCTGTGTGACTGTTTAACCGTAGTTTTGCTTTGCCATACAAACAGTCAAGTGTTTAAAGCTGAATTCTATAGAAAAACAAAAATTCTTAAATTTTTTTTTTTCATTTTTATTCAAAGAGCAATGCTCTTTAACATTGTCGTCTTTTTCTGTATGCCTTAGAGATTTTCTTGTTGTTGCCTTTTTTTATTTTGTGTGCTTAAAAGCAATCTATGGATTATATTTAAGCCTGATGCCGGGTTTTATTTGTTATTAGATTGTCTTTGCCCCTGTGTGAGTTAAAGTTTTACAGCAAATTGTAGCAGAAGATAAAATCACAACTATGGGTCTATAAAATGGCTTTTAGATTTTGTTTTTTATTTTCTCATTACAAAAGAAAATTGTATTTATTTTCAAGATAAATACAAGAATAATTTTATATTTTATTACCAAGTTAAAGATGAAAATCTGTGGAAGGTTTACTATTAAGGGTATCCACCAAATATTGTGTAGCAAATTGTGTTATTATTATTGGAATATAAAGCCTCCTTTATATCAGCTTCGGGTACTAATTCTTCCTTAAAAATCTTAATTTAGTGAATGGAATTCATTTACATTTAAGGCACATTAAAAAGGTATGCCAAGGCATGATAAACATAATTGGTCATTACAACCCTGCAGTTAGGATTACGACCTAGCTATTCACACCACTTTTGTTGTGTGTTAATTTTTATTCATGATTGACGTACGACTTCAAACGACAGATTTATGAGAAACTTTTCATCGCAGAGTTTTTGCCAGAAATCTGCTGAGAGGAAGTCGCCGAAGAAATATTTTTCTGGCCTCACATCTAATAAGACAACACATTACCTACTACTACAGCTTCTTGAACGCATTATAAACACTGAAGTGAAATGTAATACGGACGCCATAGAGATTTAAGTCCACTGACTCAATAAGCTATCGACCAACAGCCGTACTTTGATGAAACCCAAGATCTGCAGTGCAAGATCACCACTGCAGGAAAATTGAATGCAAAGCGACGAGCTTTCAAGAACTTTGACTTTCGCAGACAACAATTTGTTGAATTTGACGTCGTGACTGAAGGTAAACACCATAAATAAGGATGTGTGCTAACTGCTGTAAACATCGCCACTTCAGTAGAGTCTAAAGCACAAGATTCGTATCGCTCTAAAAAACTTGGATTTTCGAAGACAACAACTTGGAGAATTTTTCATCGTGACTTGGGCGTATTCAACTCACCCAAGAACTAAAAATAAATTGGCTTCTGAATCTAATTTTCTTCGAAAAATTATTTTGAGTGATGAGGCCCATGCCTAAATCAATGCATATGTGAACAAACAAAATTTTCGAGATCAAGACAATAGCAATACACATGATATCCAAGGGCGTTTAAAACATCTCGAAAAAATTACTGTTTAGTGCGGATTTTAGGTGTCAGAACTATATATTTCTTTGAGAGCGACGTTAACCAAGTCATCACTGTCAATAGTGCGCACTATGGGCCAATGATTACATCTTCTTTTGGTTTGAATTAAATGAACTGGACACCAACAAGATGAGGTTTCGAAAGGACATCGATATGTGCGCCACAGTTCATGCTAAAACGAATTTTCCATACGAGCAATTTAAGGTCATGATTATCTCACATGGAGCTGATGTGAAATGGTCACCGAAATTATGCTATTTGACCTCTTTAGGCTTTTTAAGTGAGGCTTTTTTAAGTAGCATCTGTATGTGAAGTAGTTACAAACCATAGTGGCCCTCAAAACCAACATAACTCGTGGCATCGATCGAATCCAGCCTGACATCTGAGCTAAAGTCAATGGAAATTGTACATTTCTGATATGCTGCACTGAGACAATATGTAGCGAACATTTGAACGATGTTGTATTCCACAGAAGTCACCGTAAAGTAATAGGTAGTGTATTGGCTTATTAGACATGAATTCTAAGTTTAGCGCCCAGGTCAGACACTTTCAACAAAACGAAATAAAAAAAAATATTATTTGTCTTACTCTCAGCAGATTGCTGGCAAAAACTCTAAGAGTAAAATAAAATTGCCATGAAAAAGTTTCTCAAAAAAATCCGTCGTTCCGAGTCGACTTTAAATTGTCGGTCCCGCCACTCATGTATTAAATTAACACACGCAACATAAGTGTTTTGAGAAACTAGAGCGTAATCCTGACTGAAGGCATGTATGAATGTATAAATAAACATTATAATAAGAATTACTTCCGTCACAAAAAACAAAAATAATTTCATAAAAGCCATCGTTTCAAAAGGAATTTTAATTGCATTAAAACAACAAAATGTAAATATGTGTGAGTACATAGTATTTATCAACTTTAATTAGCTGTCTTAACTACAGAGAGAACTTAAACTTTAAACAAGTTTCGAGTATCAGTTTTGCATGAGCGTAAGAACTTTTCGGCTGCAAATTCTTTTAATTATAAGAGTATGTGTGCGAATTCAATTCAGTATTGTAGCTGTGTATGTACAAATTTAAATATGTGCATATTTAAGGAACAAAAAACAACAAGCATTCAACAACACTTTCATACACATTAACACAACGTAGTGGAGAAAGCAACTGGTATGTGCTGTGCAAACAGAACAACATGCATAAGTTTTTGCTGTATATTGTATATAGGCAGACGCATACGAGTATGTGTATACAAAGTCTAAAAATTTTTTGTTAGTTTTCCAAAACACATACAATTTTTAAATAAAAATCGACTTGTAAATCAAATCATGTTGAATTTTCTTTTAGAGTTTTAAACAAATTTCAATGAAATTTTACTTACGATCTTTTCGTTTAACAAATTTTTCTTCGTTTTTTATTTTTATACAAAACTTTGCACTTTGTACAAATAAAATACATTTTTAAAAGCATTGAAAACTTAATTGTATTATGGAATTGGAAAATTTTTAGTTTCAAATTTTCTTAAGTTTCCAGAAATTTTTTTCTAGACTTTCTTATATCCAAAATTTTTCGATTATGTATTCATTTATATTGAAGATTACATATACATACGTCCATAATTGGTCATTACAATCCTTCAATCAGGATTATGATCCAGATTCACACAGCACTTATATTGTGTGTGTTAATTATAATACATGAGTGGCGGTACCTACAGTTTAAAGTCGACTCTGAAACACAGATTTTAGAAAAACTTTTCATACCTTTCAGCGATTTTTACCAGAAATCTGCTGCGTGGAAGTTACCTACGAAATATTGTTTTATATTTCGTTTTATTAGAGATCTCTGACCCTTATTTGCCTAATAAGTCAACACACTACAGTAAGACCCCGCTTAACGCGGAGAACACGTTCCAATAAGTTCCAGCGCCAAACGAAACAGCGTTAAACGAAATTGCGTTCTTATTGTGATTGAGACTTCGAAAAATACAGTTGGAATCTTTACTGTGGACAGACTAACAAAATAGCATTAAAAAGATACATAGTATACATACCTAATTATTCATTACAACCCTTCAGTCAGGATTACGACCTAGTTTCTCACACCACTAATGTTGTGTGTATTAATTTTTTACACCTACAGTTTAAAGTCTGAGAGGAATTCGCCGGAGAAATACTTTTTGTATTTTTGTTTTAATGTCTGACGTGGGGCTTGAACCCTGGCTTTACGTCCAATAAGCCAACAGACTAGCTACTAGGCGACTTCTTTACATAGCATACACCGCTTTTTGTTGGTGCATGGCCGTTTCATTTGCACACATATATGTACATCAAGTATCAATACAGTGTGTGATTTATGGGAATCCCAATACTACCGCGTAGCACTGCATCAGCGTTAAGCGTGGTCTTACTAGACTACAGCGACTTTTGAAAGAATTCAATTATGAGTTACAAATGTTGTGATCGTATTAAAATATTTTTTAGAGTTTTGATCTTCTGTAACAAGGTGTAGGGTATGTTCAATTTTAACAATCATTTGTTTCAGTTGTTTTATGAACTACAAAAAAAAACCCGTTTCTTTTTGTAGAAATAACTTTATCTCTACTATTCTTTACCTCTCTTAATGCATTCGTTTCCATTTTTCCCTCAGGGACATTTGAATATCCTGTAAGTCTATTATTTTAATTTAATTAAAGTGTACCAATCAAAAGTCTACTCAAAGTAACTGAACCGATTATTTCTTGTTTTTTTTTTTTTTGTTAAATTCTTTGGCTTTCGTTTTTCCGTCTTCCTTCAATTCGCCTGTGGTTAGATGCTCTCCAATATTTCTTGCAGATTTTTTCGTCTTTCGCTTTTATACTTAAAGTAATTTAATTGAAGTCCTTTATATGCATGCGCCAGTTCCTTTTTCCTGTCTTTGTAACCTATTTCGCTTTAATTTTGCATTGAAAATGTCAAAGAAGGAATAATTTTTTTTTTGTTCTTCAATAATATTTTAAGTGGAATGGCATCAATGTTATCATCATCAACTCCGTTATCCTATTATTGTTCCAAGAAGGACTTACAATTTTTATTGTTGGCTGTATTGTTAAAAGGAAATGAAATAAGCGATGATGGCACACATAGTTATTAGATTTAAAGGACATTTTTAATGTCTTAAAAGGTAAAGGAAATTTGGGGTGACCAGAGGCACATATTTTTAATGATGTGAACAAGAACAAATCTAAAAATAATCGCTAATCATCTAAGACGTTCATAGAAATCGTAAAAAAATCGTCAGAAAAAATAAGTAAATAAATTGAAATTCATTTCTGATATTTTTTCCAAAAATCGAGAAGTTTTATATCATATTCCGGAAAAAATTATTTAAGGTTTAAGCAATTTATCCCAGTGATGTTTATTGACACATAAGCGCAGCAATAATATTGCATCATCTAACCCTATGGATGGTGTAAATATTAAGGAGTCAAATGCTCTTGATGTTCTGAGCATGAAAATTCAGTGTGACGATCGCTGGAACCAAAATATTTCTTCAGTTCATCGTCATATAGAAAAATCATCACACAGGTGTTTGCAAATAACTCCTCGTTATTACTAACCTAAATTTGCAATAGTAACAATTGCAAAGTAAATACAAAGCTTAAAATGGCTTTTAATGTACTAAAGTTAGGAGTATGATGTAAATTTTTCATTTCTAAAAATCGTCAAAATAAGGGCATAAATCGTCATATCGTCAATATGATATTTTTAGAGCAGAAATTCGTCAAAATGACGATAAATCGTCAAATCTGGCCGCTATGTACATATGTATGATCCGTCGTTTTTAATTAATTTTCAAACAATATTTTTACTTGTTATACCAGGCGCATGATAAATATTAATTCACTTTCAGTAGATATTACTCATACGACGTGTTGATGGATTATTTCGAGATACTATGGGAATATTTTTTCTCAAAGCCATCGTATTGAATTTGACAAAGGGGAAAAAATCACATTTTTTGTTTGTAAATTATTCCCATGAATTATTTTTTATATTTATTTCCCCCATATTTCAAATATTTTTAAAAATATAAAGTTTTTCTATCACAACCATACTGTGTTTCAAGTTTATTTCAGATTCTCTGGTTTTTTTTTACCAAAGAGTTCTGTCAACAATCTCTTTATGTATCTGATGTTGTTTGTTAATGCTACACATTTTACATAATTATGCATAAACATATGCTTCATTGAACACAGAACGTGCATATGGGAACGTCCTTTGTATCCTTGCATTAGATAGTCACACTGGCTTACATTATTTTTCCCCCGTTTTTTCTTTTTTCTACATTCCAGGTGGAAAATCAAGCATTAAGGTTACGCGAGGCAATGCATTATTATCAGTGTGGTGTTTGCCCTCACCGCTAGCAGCCTTCAGGCAACTTAAACAGCAACAAACAGAGTCATAACAGCGTAAGCATCACTTTGCAGTGAATTCAATACAAGCATCGTTAAAGGCAGTGTTGAGCCTATAGGACTTAAGCAACGTGTTGGTATTATGGTTTAAAATGGGTGTCAGCTCGTGAAGAAACGTTGGATCATTAAGTGGGTTAGCAGCTTCACCAAATAGTGTGGGTGCTGGCTGTTGCAGCTAAAAGCATTGGTAAATGAACATATTTTACTAACGGTTATATACGTGATAGTGCTTTGGAGATGTACGCAATCAGGAGGCTACTGATGCCTTCTTCAGTAACAATGAAACACTCAGTATACGGCAACCCAAGTAAGTGGTTTTTATCGTCTTTCTATGTTTGTTTTTTCTACCTGGCTTGTAAATAAATAAATATTGGAAGCATAATACCATTTTGCTGTGAATTAGTGTCAGTTAAGTGTTAAAAATTAACGTAACGAGTTTTATTTTATATTCCACCTAACGAATAGGCTGATAAGTTCGTAGGCTAATACACAAATGTCGCTACTTTTCATATGATATTTAGTTAAACCCAATCTTCAAAAACACGTGTAGAAATTTTCTAGCTGTTGGATGACCACTATGTGGTAGAGATCATTACGAGAAAAGCAACTTCTATTAGTCTGAAGGAATTTCGTGTGTTAATAGATAAAATCAACTGCTTTTGTAAGTTCAAAGGAAGCAACATGAATGTCGAGAACGATGCAAGCAGTAGATATCGCAAAGAGGCTGTTGCAAACGTCACAAATATAAAAAATTTCAAAAAAAGTTATGAGAAGCTAATCGTGATAATTAAAGCCCCAAACATTTCAAGAGGATGTGTCGGAGGACATATCCTTCACGAATACTTATATTGAGAGCTCTAGTAAAAGTGCTTGCCAAGCAAGCTTTCATTCGACCAAGAACAAGGATGATTCATGATCCAGCTTCTGAAATATGTTCGAAGCTGTTCCGTTTGAAAAATACCCGAACTTATGCGTCTTCATGTGATAATACGTAAAACATGGGTGCATCATTTCACATCGAAATTAAAACGATTGCGCTTAGTAAAGTCGAAGTCAACGATGCTCCTTTCACTCGCGTCTCGATCTTTTCTAATAGTCAGGCCGCGATAAGATCGGGTTTCGTGATTAGCTCTAGGATCGTTAGGGAATGTCGCCGCTGTCTCGACCTTCTCTCGGGGCGCTTCACCAGTGTCTCTGTGGTGTGGGTCCCCGGGCACAGTGAAATTCCGGGAAACTGTAGGGCCGACGAGCTCGCCAGAGCTGGTGCGCTCCTTCCGGAATCCTCTTCTGTTGAATTGGGTATGCCACTTGCCTCGGTCAAGTTGACCATTGCGCGGAGGTTCTTTCGGGACGCCAACCTACCCTAGGTCAATGAGGAGTCCTGCTCCACCGCTAGACTCACCTGGCCCAAGATGGATAGAAGGCGTACCAACCAATTACTTGGTCTTGGTCGTGATGTCATCTCGACTACAGTGGCCGTGCTTACAGGTCATTGCATCGTGGATAGACACGCGGAAAGAATGAGGCTCCCTTTCAACGACTTCTGCCGTGGATACAGGTCCACTGAGGAAGAGGAGACTGTTGTTCACTTTCTTTGCCAGTGCCCGTCTCTTGCTAGTTGTAGATATAGGTTATTTAGCTCCCCATTCTTTGTTAGCTTAACGGAGCTATCATCTATTGACATCAAGGATATAGCTACGTTCATCAAACTTTCTGGCTGGTTTTCCAGTGCGGGGTTATCGTGCTTTTGTTGTGCAGCCCTTGCGCTGACCAACTTCTTCCTTTCCCCTGATTTTGGTGGAACTTGGTTAGTACAGGGACTGCGTTCACCCGTGGCATCACAACGGGCCGCTATGCGTGCTCAAGTGAGCTTTGTGATAACAGAGCTACCACTCCGACCTAACCTAACCTAAAATCGAAGTCGCCGTAGCTTAGCAGGTAGAATGTTGGCTTATGAAACGTGAGGCTACCTTTCAAACTCCAGGTCAAACATTTCTAACAAATTGAAATATGAAAAAGTATTTCTCTTGGCTACTTCCTCTCAGCAGATTTCAAGCAAGAACTCTGAGAGTAAATAAAAAATTGCCACGAAAAGTTTCTCAAAAAAATCTGTCGTTTGTATTCGACTTTAAACTGTAGGTCCCGCCACTCATATATAAAATTAACACACGCAACGGATTTTAACACACGCTCGGATTACCACGTTATCCTGATATAAGGGTTGCCAAGACCAAATATGCATCTACGTATGTATTGGACATATCCTTCACGAATATTTGTATTCAAAGCTGTAGTCAAATTGGGTGCCGCGTAAGATTTCAATCCAACAAAAACGAGAAAGAATTAATTTTGCTTCTGAAATATTTTCGCTGGTATTCCGTCATAAATAAAATCCGAAATTATCCGTTTTTATGTGACAATACATTAAACATGGCTGCATCATTTCACAACAGAGTCAAAACAACTGTCATTTGAGTGGATTACAAAGTGTACACAGGTACCATAGCTTGGCCAGCTTATGGCATCAGTAGTTTGTGTTCCGTATATATATTTGCTGAAGTCGCCGAAGTCTAGTAGATAGTAAGGCTACGGTTTACGGCGACTTCCTCTCAGCACATTTCTGGCAAATACTCTGAGAGTTAATAAAAGCTTCTGAAAAATCTGTCGTTCGATGTCGACTTTACACTGTAGGCTCCGCCACTCATGTATAAAATTAGCGCACAACATAAGCGGTGTGCGAAGGTAGGTCGTAATCCTGATTGTTGGGAATTATGTGTGTATGCATAATGCGAATCGACAAATATGGACAAATAGAATGTTGATGATGGTGCCGCAGCTGATTGTTCTTCCATTATTGTACACTCATGTTTAATGCTTTTCTGGTGATAATCACAGAAGGACACACTCATGAATCGTATCCTGACATCGACAACATTAACTAATCTGTGTGGCAGTTTGGATATATTTCTGATTATAAATATTGTCGTACAGCCAGCCAATTTATTGTCATCGGTGCCTAAGACATCCTTTTCAACTTGGACAAATAATACATGGAAATAAACATTTGAAATGCTGATAATTTGGAAATTTCATTTCGTGTTTGACCATGTGACGGCACTTTCGAAATTATACTCTGCTGATGTCGGTCAGCACCATTTGTATACTTTTCCGTTTCCACACACATATATAGTACATGTGCATTGCAATGTATATGTTTGTATATATTACTCGCCACATTACTGTAGTATGGATGCGTGATTACAAACTGTACTGATGCAGTAGTGTTTGCAAAGTACATGCCATTTGGAAAGTAAGTATTGACATTAGCACTTGCTTTCAAGCCACTTATTGAAAGTTAATTCCACAAATAATTACTTTCAGCATGAATTTTATGCATGAAAATTTTTGTATGCAAGTGAAAATAGGTTTATAATTGGTATTTATTATGAATGTGTGGTTAGTCTATCTTTTAGTGTGTGTAGTTTCTTATAATAGGTGTAAAAATCAGCTTTTTTTACTTGCTTTTTCGGGCGTATGATGAATATTAACTCACTTTCAGTAGATATTAATCATACGTCGCGGTGACTGCTTATATCGAGGGTTAATGAGTACATTTTTTCTCAAAGCCAAGTGCGTTTTATGCATTGTGTGCTTCTTTGGCGTGTACCACTTTCACTTGTCCGCTTTGTTTTTATGGCTATTTGTATGTTAAAAGTAATAAGTTCCACAAATACTTAATACATAAAATTATATTACTATGGCAGCTCTGACGACGCCAGCGTGTAAATAGTACCAAACAGTCAATTTTAATTGAATAAATATTAATTTGTTAATAACTTGATTTTTTTCTTCGCTCTAGGTAAGCTAATTTTTGCTTATTGAAGTATCAGTTTAACCTCAAATAAGTTTCATTATTGAAGTCACCGTAGTCTAATAGGTAGTGTGTTGGCTTGTTAGACTTAAAGCCTGGGTTCATATCCCATGCCAGACATCAAAACAAAGTATGAAAAAAAAATATTTCTGCGGCGACTTCCTCTCAGCAGAATTCTGGCAAAATCTCTGAGATTAAATAAAAATTGCCATGAAAAGTTTATCAAAAACCTGTCGTTCGGATTCGGCGTTAAACTGTAGGTCCCGCCACTCACGTATAAATTTAACGCACACAACATGAGCGGTGTGAGAAGCTAGGCCGTAATCCTGACTGAAGAGTTGTAATGGCCAATTATGTATGTGTATGAATGTATGTATTGAACACAACTTTTTTTAAGAAAAATACTCATCTTCATCAAATACTCATCTTGATCAGTTTGAAACAAAGCCAAGCAGCAAAAATGCTACATAAACGATGACCACCTGGCTTCTACTACGTAAGATAAAATCCTTACGAAAAACTTTCCACATAATCGAAGAGCGATGACAAATCGACATTACAGGCAAATCTTAAGGCCGTATTTCTTTAGCTTGTTTTTCCATAACGGATTATTCAACAGAATATAAGGAAAATTATGTGCAGTCTCTGTGTTTTAATACTCTGACTATAAACATAAATAGAATATAAACCTTGTCTTGGCGAAATGACATTGCACGGTTGTTTTGCAAGATACTACCACACTGACACTCGAATTTCATGTATACTCGTATATATGTGTATATGTACTTCAACATATTTCAGTTTTGTCCATGATTCATTTTTTTATTTTTATTTTGGGGAGAATTTATTTTAAGTCACTGCCGTTGTTTCTTGTGTGATTTTTTTGTCTTAACTTATGTCAAATTTTTTTTCTGTCTTATAAGATTTATGCAACCGTTGATGTTAGGTTTTGTAATGTCTTTGTCGACAAGATGCAAGATGAATAGAAAAGTTTATGACTGTCAGACGGGTTGGCTGAGTAACTGCCATATGATCTCTATGTTGCAAAGTTTTAATGGTATACCACGTTGAGTTTCAATAGCTGCTAGGATAACTTTATGCTTAATGTACCTGGCAATGCCTTAATCACATGTGGATAAACTTTTTATTGATACTTAAACCAATACTAACTGACATATTTTTACTTTTTATAATTTTAGAGAAATTCTTTGCTACATACATACATATACATATAAAAATAGATCGAGGAACTAAAATAATGCTCTGTCATTGATACTGGATGCCATATGGGCCAAGGTAGTTATGTTTTATTAAAGATAATGACAGTGAAATTTCTTTTTTCAAAATTTTTATTCTAATACGCGAATAAATTGTGAAAATTTTCAATTTTATAAAAAAATTAGGGTGCCCAGGTATTGTAGTGCGTAGTGTGCTAGACTATTATCATGAGGGTCGTGGGTTCCCACCAGAGACCCTGGTCTGTGACACTACACCGAGCATATGGTAAGTTACTCCGGTCGTATATAATTAGAATATAATTTGTAATTGTATTGTAATAAATAAATAAATAAATAAAATTAATGCGTTATTCATGAGCATTTTTCCCATTGCTTAACAAACTGAGAAAACTTAATTATGTTGCCGTATTCTACTGTATGTTGTAGCTGACGTAGTCTAGTAGGTATTGAGTAAGCTTATCAGCAAAACATTTGGTTTCCATAAGACCACATAACTTGCCATCCAATGCTCTTAGTAATCTTAACCCCAGTGGTTCCCTCAATCGTCATCATTTAACTTTTAAAGCGTTTTAAGCCAATATTCAAGAACACCATTGATGTCATACGGTCTTATTTATTGGAAAAGTAGTCGAAATTTGGACTGATCGAATTGACCGTGTAAATTTATTTAAAAAAAAATACCATGAAATTATCTGAAAGATTAAAAAAAATTCATTTTAGTTACTCATCGTAGTCTAGTAGGTAGTGCGTTGACTTGTTAGACGTGAGGACTCGGTTCAAACCCCAGGTCGAAAATATGAAAAAATAATTCTACGGCGACTTTTTCTCAGAAGATTTGTGCCAAAAAAACTCTGAGAGTAAATAAAAAAGTAAGATGAAATGTTTCTCAAAAGTCTGTCTTTCGTAGTCGACTTTAAACAGAAGGTCGCGACACTCATGTATACAATTGACGCACACAATATAAGTGGTGTGCTCACTGCTGAAGGTTTAGAATGCTCACTGAAGGTTTATTATGGCCAATTATGTATTGTATGTATGTTATGTATTCATTTCAGAAATTGGCCAATTCACACGACTTTGAATCGTGTACGTTGTATTCAAAATACTTCTCGTTTGTGAACGCTCAATGCTATGATGTATCGTGTATGTTGTATTCCAAACGTCGAAAACTGATAAGAAGAAGAACAACAGTATTTATAATTTGATTTTCAAGCAACAGAATGAAAAATATTACGGGGAAAAGTAAATTAATTAATTCTCTGTACGGAAAATATAATTTTGATATGTCGATTGTTGCTCAAGTTACATAGAAAATATTTTATATTTTTATTCCTCTTCTTGATTACTGGCATTTACATAAACTAATAGCACGAAACCAATATAACTTTTAAAAACATATGAAAAAATGTGTATAAGTGTATCGAATTTTTATATGAAAATTATACTGTTGTATATGCGTCCAACAATACACGTAATACAACGATATAAGGGCTTATGTGAATTGCTCAAATATTTCTGTTATTTAATAAAAAGCTTAGAGTCCGTAAGAAAAAACGTGAACTAAATTGAACCAGAATAGAAGCTGTTCTCCCGTCAATGACTGTTTTTGGCCCTCTATCCAAGCCATATTTTTTTAAACCATTTTATTGATAAAACAAACGCAACAAATTTTTTTAAAATTTTTTGGTTATATTTTCTTATCCTTTCTTCTTCAAAACAAAAATATTTCTTTAGTTGTATGTATAGCTTATCACACCTAAATCTCCTCTATAACCTAATGGGAATATTTGACTTTCACAAATGACTCTCCACAAATTGTCAAAGTTTTCTTTTGTAAACAGAAAAGAATCGAAACACCTTTGCCACTTACGGACTACCAACTGACAGAAAAAAGGAATATTCTTGACTTATGTTTTGTTTTTATCGTAAACAAAAGCGTAAAACAAAACAAAAAAGAAGAAAAAGAAAAATATAATCCCAGTTATTTATCTGCTGTGTGTCAACAACAAAAATAAAAAAAATTCCCCTTGCTGTAGAAGAAATGTACTCCGAACATCTAAAAGAGGAAAACAGCTTCCATAACAGAGGAATAATGATGATGCAATTACAATTTCAAAGGATATAAATTTTGTTGTTTAGTTGTTGTTGTTGTTGTTGTTTATGTTTTTCTAAATAAAATATAAGAGGATTAAAAAAAATATCAATTCAAAAAGAAATTTTCAAGTATTACTTACTGAAAGAGCCTTGTTGAGTCACAACAACAGCGCTACTAGTAACAAAACAACATGGAAAGTTTTTGTAATACAAACGTACTGGTAACTATAGTTGCCTATATTAGTTGTTTGATGTTGTAGTTCAAGAGTATAATTTCTAAAAATAATACAGTTTTCTTAGCAATTAATGAGGTAAACAATTGGTATGAAATTTGGTTACATCTTGAAGGAGTTTTGAAAAAAGAAAAAAATTAATTCAGAGTATTTCCAAAAGTGATGCTATAAACACAAAAAAAACTAACATTTGCAGCGTATACATATGTACATACATAATTGGTTATTACAACCCTTTAGTTAGTATTACGACCTAGCTTCTCATACCACTTATATTCTGTATTAATTATATACATGAGTGGCTGGACCTACAGTTCACAGCGAGCGACAGATTTTTTGAAAATCTTTTCATGGCAATTTTATAGAAATCTGCTGAAAGGAAGTCACCAAAAGAGATGAAAATAAAGGAATTAAAAACTGTTAATGAATTTCACATTGCGATGAATGCAAATTGGAATGTATATGATTTTTTTCTTTTTGTGGCACGACATGATGCTTTCAATGTATTCTGATGCATTCAATGGTTATATTTAAAGACAACTCATTTATATAAAGTACAACACAAAACATATAATTTCAATGACATACATATGGGAATATGTACATATTTAAACATGTATGCATTCAATCATACAAATACAAATGTGTGTACATATATATAAAAATAAATATCTACGAGGACTGCTACAGATAAGCACTCTTACATGATAAATGAAAGATGGACTGACTTCCAAAATGTTAGTTGCTTTGTGTTTGAACAAAGTATAGTGTTACATAAAGCCGCTGTACAAAATGTTTACAATGTATACTATTTCACAACGTCACCAATGTATATTTTTAACGCAGTCAAAAAGCAATCAGTCATCGGATTTATAGTTGATGCATTGTATGTGTACAAAATTTATATACCGTAGTAGAACTGCATACATACTTTGTATTGATACATTTTGGAAGTCAGTCATGGTTTTAATACTACTATAGTATGCAATACAAGCTCTTAATTTGTAATGTTTGATCTTTAGCATTCAATTATTCATTGATATCTTATTGTACCATCACAAAGTTATTACACATCCGCCCCTCGTAGCTATTTATTTTTTTTTTTTTGTAATTATTTTTATAAAATTTTAATGTTTACTCATGTGAATTTCTTCACACATATTTATTTTACATACGGCCATACCAGATGTAAGATTCTGCAACATCCTTCACGCAATACCTTTGTGGGATTTAACATCAAAAGTATGAATAAAAAAAAAATTATTTACTGTTCAATGATTAAAAATTATTTTCTCCTCTATTTTCTTTAAAGTTGTAATTATTTAATAAACAATTGCTGCTACTTGTAAAGAGATTAATATTTATTATTTTAATTTAAAACGATTATTTTCGAAGCATACATACACATACATACATAGTTGGTCATTATAACCCTTCAATCAGGATTACAACTTAGTTTCTCACGGCACTTGTATTGTGTGAGTTATTTTTATATATGAGTGGCGGCACCTACAGTTTAAAATCGACTCCGAACGACAGATTTTTGAGAAATATTTCATGGCAATTTTATTTACTTTTAGAGTGTTTTGAGGTTAGCAATTCCTGCTCAACCTTCTCGTTAAGTTAATTGCAGATGTCCTCATTTCTGTTCGTCAGGAATCAAAAGCTTCTGTTCACCCAGACTCTATAACCCGGGTATTCAGCGTCCTTGATCAATTATTTGAAGACCATTGGAGTCTTTTAATTTTATAAATTGCTAAACCACCAGGAATATTTCTTCATCAATTGTTAATTAGCCTCACATTAAGTGTCACCATATTGCGGTAATTATTTCGTACACACTTATTGATTAAAGTTTAATGAAATATTAAGGAAACTATACCCAAAGAGTTTTAATACATGTTTTGTTGAAAACTTAATCAAATAAAAATAATTTTAAAATTTAAATCTTTATTGAAACTCAATTTAACAATTGTTTTAATAAAAAAAAAGAAAATTAATTTACGTTGCATTTTCATACGTACGACGAATGCAATTCTTGAGTTCGTATTTATTATTCTGCTTGTATTTTATGTAAGAACATAAGCAGTCTGGCGCATACGTGATATTATGCCATCAATATGGGAGCAACAATATAAAGTATACGCCTTAGGTGCACTCAGATTTGTAAAAATTAAAAACAATTTTCAGTCTGAGGCTTTACTATCTATAATTAAATTAAAAATTAAAAACATGACAATTTCCAACAAATTTGCGATTGTTAATCAGCGTAGTCTAGTAGGTAGTACATACATACATACATAATTGGTCATTACAACCCTTCAGTCAGGATTACGACCTAGCTTCTCACACCAGCTATGTTGTGTATGTTAATTTTATACATGAGTGGCGGGACCTACAGTTTAAAGTCGACTCCGAACGACATATTTGTTTGAGAAACTTTTCATTGCAATTTTATTTACTCTCAGAGGTTTTGCCAGAAATCTGCTGAGAGGAAGTCGCCGAAGAAATATTTTTTCACATTTCGTTTTGATGTTTGACCTGGGGTTTGAACCGAGGCCTTACGTCTAATAAGCTAACACATTACCTACTCGTCATAGTCTAGACTACGTAGTCTACTACTACTAAGTAAAAATAAAATTATATACGAGCTGAGTAACTTGACTCGGTGAGATGCTCGGTGTAGTGTCACAGATCAGAGTCTCTGATGGGAATCGAACCCACGACCCTCACGCTAATAGTCTAGCACACTACCCAATAGACTACCAGGATACCCTAAAATTAATTAAAAAAATAAAACAAAGTATTAAATTTTTTTAACAAAATCTATCAATAATCGTGACAAATCTATGTTACTATAAGTATGTATCAAAAGTGATGCCCAAGGTAGAATTATGAGTTTTTTTAAGAGTCGATCTACGGTTAAATGGGAAAATAGCTTCCAAGCAATGAATGTCTCAACATTAAAATGTGAATTAATCAAAATTCGTCATCAACTCATAATAAAAAGGAAACATATCAACGAATAAAAACGTTAAAATTCGTTCGCTTTTGCCTTTTTCAACATAAGGAGATAAAAGTTGCTGAGCAGAGGCTCAGCAAATTGTTGTAATCTTCTTCTTTGTGGTGGAATTCACTGCTTAAACTGCTGCTGTTTGAGTTAAAACCACATCACCTTTCGTTTCTATCATTTGTAAATCGTTTATTATTTGTACTTGAGACATTTCTCATGAATGAACGCATTCGACGGGAAAAATATGGATGGTATTTAATACCCTGCATATATGGGAGAAAGGGAGTGTGGTGGAAGAAAGACATACAAAATAAAATAAAGGATTTAATGTCGTAAATAATGTCACAAGAAGAAATGATTCAGCCTTTTTGAGATTCATTGCCTATTAACTACAGGTAAAGTGACAATAAAAGAAACATTTTTTATTGTACTTTTAACACAGCCAAGCACATGGTGCGTTAAAAGGTTGTTATAAAAACGAATACTTTACAACTGCAAAGTAGAAAATATTAACAAACCAAACTATTCTATTAAATCCTATGAGAAGTTTCTCTAGAACTAGTAGTATTAGTATGGTGACAAAAATTGTCAATGTTTGCCTTAAGTTTTAAGGCCTTTTACTCAACTTGACCAATCAACGTTACTTAAAACCTTTTACGTAGCAGGCCAATCAAACAACCATTTATATAACACAAGTAGAACTAATCCCTTTCTCAATAAGTAACTAAAACGGAAGCCTTTAAATTAACCTTTTTCATTTTCTCTTATTTCTTAATCTTTGTTTTCATTGCCTTTAACTTTCTAACGATTATTTTATAAGAAACCTTCTATTGACTTGATAATAATTTTGATTGCAACAACATCATTGACCAACGACTTAAGATGATTGTCGGTTTATTGTTGACCAACTTACCTCCGCAAAAAAATTGGATTTCCAAAAAAAAGAAATTTAAAAAGCAAAACACGGCAGATATCCATGAGTTTTTTTTTACTGATGTTTCGAACTCTAAATGAACACATGTAACATTTTTGTTGTTTACTCTTTCATTTCTTTTTCCAAAATCTTCGTTTTCTTTTCGATTTGTTTTCGTTGTGTGCTCTTATTTCGGAACAAATATTTGACATTGGAATCAAATGAAGATTCCTCCAACTGAACACAACTGGTAGTAAATTTCAGTTCTCTAGAGGACATGATTGTTTTTCTTCTGCTTTCGAGTTCAGGTCATAAAAAAGAAATCATTTTCACAACTTTTCAACAGAATCACGTGCTTTTTTCTGAGGGCGTCTTTAAGAGAAGCAAAAAGGTGCTGAGAAAACTACGAAAAGTATACACTTTACAGTGGCACTTGTAAGGAAAATGATATACTCCGTGCTCTATGGTTTTTCCACCGGAAATAAAAGTTTGTTCTTCATTTCAATTCCATTTCTTTTTCAATTTCTTTTTTCTTAGTTTATTCCTGAACTGTTAGAATTCCTGTGGAAAGTAAGCATGAGTGTACGAAGACTTTTGCTAATAACTCATACTCATACTGTGTCCATAAAATAAAACAAGGAATACGAGAGTAAATATTTACGGAAATAAATTAGAAACAATGAACAGGAGAAAATTTAACTTACAGTCTGATTGGATGTTATTTTACATTTATTACGGCTTGTAATAAGCCAATTAACGTGTTTACAACTCCATTAGCGTCTACATCTGCCTTCTACCTTAGAGGATATGTTATACCAACGAATACTTATTCAGTCATCCAAGATCTCACGAAGATGGATATCGGAAAGGGCAACTGGTATGTTTTCTAAAATAGTACGTTTGCCTTAGTTATTAGTTCTGCTCAACCTTACGACCTAGCTTCTCACACACACTTATGTTGTGTCTTGTAATTTTATACATGAGTGTCGGGACTTACAATTTAAAGTGAACTCCGAACGACAGATTGATGAGAAACTTTTCATGGCAATTTTATTTTACTCTCAAATCTAATATTGAGCGAAATCTGTTGAGAAGAAGTCGCTGAAGAAATATTTTTTTAGATTTTGTTTTGTTTGAGACGCCTGCGTGGAGTTTGGATCGCGGCCTCAAGTCTACGTCTCAACAAAAATGCCATTCTCGAACTCATGACTTTAATTCAATTTTACCTTCGATGAATAGAGTTGACATCGTCCTGTACACTCTGTCAGCAACTAAATTTTTAGAAGAAAAAAATATTTTTTCAATAAAATTAAAAAAAAAATATTTCTTGAAATCGTATTATTTAGGTGGCAATGACGTTTTAGGTCTTAAAAAATATTGTTTTAGAATTGTACGTAAAAAAGATAACAACATTCTATTCGCCGAGAATTGCATTTATAGCTCACATTTTCAAAGTACGGTAGTCTTATGATTATGTTTGAAGACAAATAGTCATGAAGTTAATTTAGCTGGACTAAGGGAATATATAATCGCGAACTTAATAAAATTTCTTAAGAGAGTTAAGATTGGATCGACTCCGGTTAATTGATGTGATCCTTAAAATTTATATTATAATGTATGTCACACCATCTTATCTGCTTTGGGAAGAGAGTTCAAATGTGATTTTGTCCCTTAAATCGGGTGGGCCATCTATCGGTTTAAATTTCAACCACCGCACTTGTGGCATTTACCCTGAAAAGCTGGCCAAAAAGGCAAAAATGAATTTAAAGAAATAAAAGAAACTGAGTATGCAGTTCGATAGACAACAAAATTCTGCATTATATAGTGAATTTTCACGACTTTCAGTTGAGATTTGTGGATTTGAGACGATGTCAAAATCAGAAAAGTGAAGAAAATTAAATGCGTTTTTTTGAAATTTTAATAGGTTTATATGATATTTTTTTGTGGCTAAACGAATAAAGGTTTTATATTAATTTTTTTTTTTTGAAAGGTATGAGCGACTGCTACTTTCAGTTTTTTATCTACATATATATATCTCATATATTAATGTAAAAATTATTCGTTTCAAATTTAAAAATAATAAAATTTTCACTTTTTTTTTACCCTACCCAAAAAAAAGATAAGGATTTTAAAGGTGAAAGTAGTTTTTAGTAGTTTAATATTATATACCACGAGAAAATATGAGCTCCCTACATTCAGGAAAAAAAAGTTTGCGCAAATTTGCGCAATTATTTTTGACGATTTTTTGAAAATTTTATTTTTTTTTAAATTGAAAAAATTAGACGCATAGGCAATAAAGCCATATGGCGTACGAATTATGCGAGGAAATTCAGTAAAAGTGATACCAATCGAGATGTCCTGAATAGGTTACTTTTAAGCAGTGACCCTTTTATAAGCTGCAGTACACAAAAATCGCGAAGGAATAGAAAAGCATTTTCATCAGATACTATGAAGATATTCCTTCCTTACATTGATGATGAAAATGATAACGATTTTAACGATTGTAGTTAGTTTCACTTTTTAAGTATTTTTAAGTTAAGTATTAAATAAGGTAAAATAAATATTATGAATAAATATATATTATCATAGAACCTTAAAAACTTAATTACATATGTATATCGACTATTATAACAATATGAGATGTCTGTTTGATTTTCTTAATGGACCGTATGTGATACCTAGGGGCACTTATGATCTGATCATAATAAAATCAGGTAAAATGATTCACATTCATATTAAACATGTTCATGTCGAATTTCATTGAGGAAATTAAATTTTTAAGTCAATTATAATTGCTAAACACATTTTCTTAAGGGATCCTATTTTGGACCAAGGGGCAATTATGGACCGACCATAACAAAATTTGGTAATATGATTTAGATTTACAAAATATACTTTCATACCGAATTTCATCACTATACCGATGCTTTTAAGCCATTTATAAGCGCAAACGTGAATTTCTAAAGGGGAATTTATATGGGGACTAGGGTCAAATGTGATCCGATTTTCACCAAACTTTACACCATGATTTTTTGATATACAGTACTGATCCATGCTAAATTTTGTAATGATTGTTGCATGATTACCATAATTATGTGTAAATAAGTGCAATTTGGAGGGGAGTTTGTATGGGGGCTAGGCGAATTCACGGACCGATTTGAACCAAAATCAGTTGGGTTCATCCTTGAGCCTAATTATCACTAACACTATCAAAAAATTTAAGCATTTAACTCATAAAACACTTTTATTAATTTTGGCCACGTTTTCAGGGTAAATGCCACATAGTGCGACGTCTGGTTTCAACTGGATGCTACAACTTGCCACACATCTCATGCCACAATCGATTTATTGCATCAAATGTTTGGTGGCCGTTTAATTAGCCAAAATGCTGATGTCAATTGGCCGCCAGGAAGCTGTACTATTTTCTGTGTGGCACCTTTAAATAAAAGTGTTATGCCGACAAACAAGAAACAATTGATCATTTGAAGGGCACCATTCGGGACACTTGAAAAAGTGCACGAAAATTAGTCCAATAGAATGAGGTACTGTGAGGCCACAGTACAAAACAAAAAATCGTTTTTGTTTTATGGAATTCTTATATTTAAACCTTTAAATTAACCACCCTATAAATTGCAATTGTGATGTATTTTTCGAATTTTGGTAAAAGCAATGCATTTATCCTCTTCAGACCTGAGCGTGAAACAATTGTTTTTGATCGTTTTTTATATACATTTTATAGCTTTTGGTTTATAAATAAAACATTCATGTGTTATTTTATTTTTAATTTTTATTGGAAATAATATTGTACATATAATCCATGTATTCAGCTTCCATGATCAATTATTTGCAGACAATTGAAGCTTCTTTATTTTATAAATTCCTAAACCAGAAACCAGAAACATTTCTTCATCCTTTTACGCATCTGAAGCTAAATTGCTTGTATTTGTGTTGAAAACTCAAATCACCACAAACTATAGTTCAGGCATGTTGTCATTATGAATTTACATTGTGATCTTATTTTAAATTAAACAACACTGGTTAATTAATGAAATTATAATTTAATCACAATAAATATTGTTAATTAGCCTCATATTAAGAGTCACCATATTGCTGTAATTATTATTTACACACTTATTGATTAAAGTTTAATAAAATATTAAGAAAATTATGATAAAAGAAATTTAATACCGGCTTTGTTGAAAACTTAATCAAATAGAAAAAAACATGTAAAATTTTTATTGAAACTCAATTTAACAATTGTTATAACAATAAAAAATTAATTGAGGTCGAATTTTCATATCAAATACCGTGTCTTCTACGTACAATGCAATTCTTGAGTTCATATTATTCTGCTTGTACGAGTATTTTATGTTAGAAAATAAGCACTGTGGTGTATACGTGATAATATGGCATCACTATGAATAGCAAAAAAATCGAGTATACGCCTTAGGTGCACTTAGATGTGTAAAAATTAAGAACAATACATATTCAATGCATGTAGTATATGAGAAGGACAGCGCCTGCAGTGGGGCGCTTTAATTTTAATATAACCTAACCTAACCTAATAATAATACGTAAGTGCACGTTTACGAAATTTCTATCTAAGTGGAAGAATTCTACTGGTTTCTCTCTTGCAACATTAACAAAGTTTTGGGCTAATAATGATGGTTTTACTCAGAGCCAAGAAAACTCACATTTTGTTGATATCCCTGTAAGCAATCTTAAGGTTGAGTTATTTTTTTATAAACTATTTATTTAAATAAAAAAATTCGACTAATAGCAGTTGAGCAGGTTCGTACAAAATAAATAATTCTACAGAAACAATAAATTTTTAACGATTCTACTGCAATTTTATTACTTTTGCAAGCACTTGGCTACAATCGAATGAAAATAATTGTCAGTTGCCAACCAATACTACATATTATTTGGCAACAGTAGTGATGTTTGTTAATTTATTGCAAAACCCCTATTCGATTATCACTGAAGGACACAAAGTGTCAAATGTGGCTTTACTGCAGTCAATATACTTTGATGCTCTAAACAAACGCTCACATGCAAACAATAGAAAACGATTGTAATTTTATGGTTGAGCAATTTAACAATTAAAGTTTGAAATGCAAGCAATTAAACAAAAACAATTGCGTTTATTTGGTTTGTTGTAAACGACATTGCAACAGATACCTTGAGGTTTTTCTGGAAATTCCAGTCGAAATATGGTAGACAAATTTTGACTTATTTGCAAAGCTTTCCTAGTTTACTTAAAAAACTAGTCTGAGTGATAAAGGCAAGTAGTGATTATTGAGGCATACAGAAAATAAAATTCAATTAGTAAATGGATTTCTCATTCAGCTATATCCCTGTAAAATAAAATATTCCTTGAAAAAATTTTCACTGAACAGTAAAACTATTGGTAAACGAATTATCTCCCCCCCCATTTATGTTTTTCCTTAATAATTTACCTTAAAACTATGTCCTCATATAGGAATGCTAACCCTTTGCGCGGCTACTATTACTATGCAGTCCTTTGTGCTTTTTAATTCATTTTAAAATTAAAAAAAAAATTTTTAAATATCATTTAAGCCACTTGTATTACCACAAATAACAAGAGATTTAATTAAAACAAGTATTATATGGTCCACAATACATACACTCACACAACATTAAACATGCCCTTACTACCACACATGCATTCAACTCCCACATTATATTCTGTGTAAAGTATTCAATATTTCTTACCAATCATACCAACAAAATTTATTTGAACAACAAAATCAGGTCAAAATCTCTAAGGGCATCTAAAGAAGCTGCTTGCAATAACAACAACGGTAAAGATAAATTTCATTAGAACACCTTAAGGAAAATATTGTGTATACAGAGAGAGAGTGAGAGAGAGAGAGAGAGTGGAAGAGGAAGAAAGAGATATATTATTGTAAAGATTGCAAATGTTTAACCAGTTAAAGTTGTCCTGCATAGTGGTAATAACACAAGAATTTTATGAAAACATTTTTAAAGTTGAATTCTAAATACGAAGTAATTTAAAATTTTTATTCTTTAAGACAACCACATGGAGTGTACCATAGGGCGGGTTATTTAAAAGTTTATATTTAAAAAATGGAATAAAACAAATTTATTTTGTTTTGAAGTAAAATTGTTCCGATTAAAAATGGAATGTTATTTCATTCATATGGCTGCCATGGCTGGCCTCACAGTACCTCATTCGATCAGACCAATTTTCTTGCATTTTTTCCAGTGTATGGTGCTGTATCTCGAAATTGTTTCTGGTTTGTCGGCATAATATTTTTTTTAACGGGGATCTATAGAAAATTGTAAAATGCTGTCAAATTGCATCTTCTTGGCGGCCAATTAACATCACCATTTCGGCTAAATAGACAGCCATCAAACGTTTGATGCATTAAATCGATTGTGGCATGGGATGTGAGGCAAGCTGCACCATTATGTTGAAACCAAAAATCGTTCACATCAATGCTATGAAGAGCGGGTACAAAAAAATCGGTTATAATGGTGGGATAGGGATTGACCGTAATGGTTGAACAAGTCGGTCCAAACAGTTACTCGTAATGGGTGCATTGGCTTCTGTAAAACCACGTGTGGCCAAAATATGACAACGTACCCGCCAAGGTGGACATGAGCTTTATCCAAAAAATTGTTTTTTTTTTTTTTTTGGCAAAATCGACCTCATCGTGCAGTTTCTCGTTGACCCTATAAATCCCAACATTGTTCAAGCGATTCATAAGATTCAGTGGAGATAATATACTGAATATTGTAACAGAATAGAATGTCATAAGTATGTCCAGATTCAAAATAACTGGTGGTTCATATCGAACCCATAGATGGCCCACCATCATACATACATACATAATTGTCCATTACAATTCTTCAGTCAGGATTACTACCTAGCTTTTCACACCACTCATGTAGTGTGCGTTAATTTTATACGTGAGTATAAAGGCAGGTTTATTTACTCTCAGAGTCTTTGCCAAAAATCTGCTGAGAGGAAGTCGCGTACAAATATTTTTTCATATTTTCGTTTTGATGTCTGACCTGCGATACGAACCCAGGCTTTACGCCTAATAAGCCAACACACTACCTGCTAGACTACGGCGACTTCGATATAAGGATTCTAATATCTGTATCTCTATCTACATAGAATTCATTTTATAAACTTAATTTCAAAGGCTGAGGATACCATACATCGACTTCGGAACATTGTCTTCGTTATTGTCATCTCCTTTGGAAACTGATGTGAAATATTTTTGGGCTGAATTTTTGTAGCCGCCATAAAATTGATGGAGTATGCCACCATCACTTTTAAATGCGGTACCATAGACTTAATAGGATCTTTGATAAAAACCGAAAGAGCAATGGTCAAAGATGATGACTGACTCTGGGGAAGTTGGCAACTGACATTAATTTTCATTGAAAAATAATTTTCAGTGATAAGGCTCATAGAACGGGCTTATAAATGGGTATGTGGATAAACAAAATTGTGACGAAACTAATTCACATGAGTTCCGAGAGCGTGCAATGTGTTTCAAAAAATATTTCCTTGAGATGGACGTTGGCCAAGCCTTGGCATGGTTACCAACTTCTTTTGTCTTGAATTGGGAAGTTGATGATCTGGACTCCAACTAAAGGGTCCGCCAAATAATTTTTTTTTTGAAAATGCTTTAAAAAAAACTACTGAATATTTTCTCAAATTTCTTTTTTTATTTGAAAGTACAATCCTTCCGGTTAATAGTGGAAAATAATTTCATTCAAATGGCTGCCTCGGCTGGCCGTGCAGTATCCTACACGATCGGTCCAATTTTTAAGCACATTATCGATTGTGTGCAGCTGTATTTCACCAATGACTTCGCGAATATTGTCCTTTAAAGCGTCAGTTGTCTCTGGCTTGTCGGGGTAACACTTATCTTTGACGGCACCCCACAAATAATAGTGTTAAATCGCAGCTCCGAGGTGGCCAAATGACATCAGCTCTGCAGCTGATAATGCGATCTTCAAAACATCGAGTGTAGCTTCGGCTGTGTGGCACGTAGCGCCGTCCTGTTGAAACCAAATGTTGCCAATATCCTTCTCTTCAATTTTTGTGAACAAAAATTCGTTCAACAAGGCCCGATAACGATCGCCATTGACTGTAACGGCCACTCCTTGTTCATTTTCGAAGAACCTCTGGACCAAAATCCGCACCAAACAGTGACTAGTTTTGTGTGCGTCGGCTTTTCAATGTATGCGTGCGGGTTTTCTGTGCCCTAAATGCGACAATTTTGCTTGTTTACATACCCGCCAAGTTCAAAATGAGCTTCATCTGAAAAGATGATTTTTTTGCCAAAATCGGCATCTTCTGTAAGTCGATCGCAGCCCCACTTAGCGAAGCGAAAACGCATTGGATGGTCAATTGGCTTCAACTCTTGAACCAATTGGACTTTGTATGGCGTCATACCAAGGTCTTTATGCAAAATTCGTCTCAATGATGTCTCCGAAATGTTCAATTGTTGAAAACGACGGTGAATTGATGTTAATGGCGCTTCACGCACACTTTCTGCCACAGCAGCAATATTCCAGGGTGTACTCACTGTTTTTGGCTTTTCACGTTTTGGTTTATCGATGAGGATGCCAGTTTCTTTCACTTTTTCACAAGATAACGAACATACGGAACTGACGGTGCTTCTTTTCTTCCAAAATTCGTACGCAATTTTCGCACACATTCTGCAACATTGCCATGAATTTCAAAGTAATGTCGCAATATTTCCCAGCGTTGTTCAAGGGTATACACAACCATATTCGTTCAGCGGACGGATAAAACTAATTATCTGTCAAATCAGATATGAGCTAAGTGTTACCATTCACGAAATAAACACTAGTTGAAAAAAAAAACGTTAGATGGCGGACCCGATATGTGCAGTATTAACAGAACGGCGCTACGTGCCACTCAGTTCATGCCACGTTAGAGATTATACGCGTATGATTTCTCTAGTTTACGTGATGTGATGTGGCCACCGATATCATGCGATTCCACTCCGTTAGATGTTTTCGTGTGGAGTTTTATTATGTCACAGGTGAAAGTGATTAAGTCACAGAGGACCCTTAAAATTCAGCCTAATTTAAGCGCCAGGGTTATGGAAAGTTGTACATTTTAGATGTATTGCACTCAGAAAAGCTCTGGCGGACATTTGAACGATGTTATGGTCTTCAATTAATGGCATCAAGTGGTCTTTCAAAGGCAGAAAAGATTTCAGTGATATCTCACATACATTCAGTTTCTTTATACATATTAAAAACAGGAAGCGCTTAATGAAAGACTCGAACCAAAAAACATAAAAAAATTAAAACATTTTTTTTTCTTTGTTCATCTCATTTACAAAACAAAAACCGAATTAAAATTTTAATTGCAAATATACTAAGAAGTAAAAGTAAGTTTCTCACATTTTAATCTCCAAAACGCTCACTTCAAGAAAAAAAATATCGTAACCCTTATCAAAAGTTGTGTTTAAACTGTCAGCATTGACACCAAATACTGAAATTTAACTTATAATGGGTGTTCTTAATTTGTACCAGCTGTAGCAAATTAAATTTATTACATTTCAAAAATCCCTTTTTTTTAATTTAATTTACACAGTATAAGTACAATATTGTTAACAACTAATTTAGAAAAATTTTCAAAACCACAATCAGTTGGGAAGAAAACAATTTAGGCTGTATAAAGTACAGCGGTAAGCCTTTAATTGAAAATAATTACAATGAAATGAAAAAAAGCAGACCGGAAAAAATAATTAAATTATAGCGCAAAAAAAGTTCAGGTAACTTTCCCTTCAATTAGATTTTTTTAAATAATTTTTGATTAAATTAAGACCCTTATACTTTCTCTTCGTTTAGTGTCCCAATTACATACATACATAATTGATCATTACAACCCTTTTGTCAGGATTACGATCTAATTTCTCACACCACTTATGTTGTGTGTGTTAATTTTTATACATGAGTGGTGGGACCTACAATTTAAAGTCGACCCAGATTTTTGAGAAACTTTTCATGGCAGTTTCATTTACTCTCAGAGTTTTTGCCTCATCTGCTGAGAGAAGTCGCCAAAGAAATATTTTGTCATATTTCGTTTCGTTGGAGATGCCCGAGTTGGGGTTGAACCGAGATCTCTCGTCCCACTAGAACACGGCGCCTTCAGTGTCTCTATTTGTATATGCAAATTGTAACATAAGAACAAAATTTATTATTAGAATTACATTTACATTAAAAAATATATATATGTGTACACGAATGTATTATTTTATATACAATATAATATTTTTTCGTATACGCTTGCATCCCCTTTGAATATTCGATATTTCAGGTAAAGAATTTCCATTATTTTCTTGTCTGTGTGGATGTTTATCCTATTAAAGTTAACATATTGTTGACATTCGAACCCATTTATTCAAACAAATTCACAAAAATGGGTTAATCAAATTACATACATATGTTAAGTATGCTTTAACACATACAAATATTTGACAATTTATCTTTAATCTTAAGCTTTTTACATTAAACAGTTCTCTCCGTTTGTATCTATTCCTATATACAGTGGCTCAAAGGTATAGTGGTACACTAAATATGGTATTAATCAAATGCCGATTTTTTTACATCAATGGAATAAAATTTTGATGCAAAAACAAAAAAGAACAGTCAAACAGGGGACAGTCAAATGTAAGGCACTGTTTAAATGCTTGGAAGCAAGACATTTTGCTTTTATTATTGCTTCTAAACGCCGGGCCATCAGCTGCATGAGGTTGGCACAAAATTCCGAGATTATGTAGTTCCATTCTAGTCTTATGCCTTCCTTCAGCATCTTTACTGTGCTGAAAGTGGATTTATAGCGATAACGGGAGAGCTAAACATACTCAATAACGTTGCGATGTGTGGAGACTTTGCCAGTGTTTGGTGTAGTTATAGGTAATTATGGATAAGCCATAGCTTCGCAACATGTGAAGTGTGCTTCGTATCGTTGTTTTGTTAGAAAGCAAATGCATCCAATATGATTAACTTATCGGCACTTTACTTTACATTTTGTTATAAAATGTCCAAATATGGGAATCGATTCATTTTAACCTCTATAAAATGAATACTCCTGCTCTGGAAACACCAGTTCCGATATTATTCTCTTGTAACATTTTCATTGAGATTCACTGTGTAACATACATACATACAACATACATACATACATAATTGGCCATTACAATCCTTTAGTCAGGATTATGGCCTAGCTTTTCACACCACTGATGTAGTGTGCATTAATTTTATACGTGAGTGTCGGGACCTACAGTTTAACATCGACTCCGAACGACAGATTTTTGAGAAACTTTTTCATGACAGGCTTATTTATTCTCAGAGTTTTTGCCAGAAATCAGCTGAGAGAAAGTCGCCGAAGAAATATATTTTTTTTCATATTTCGGTTTGATGTCTGAAAGATTTCGAATTAAATCTTCACTTTCTGTTGATATTTGACAACTCAAATGTCAACAACGACAAACAAAAAAAACAAAATTAAAACAATGTTATATTGTTATGCCTGAACACTTAAATATTGTATTCAATTAACCAAATATGTGCATATCTGAACATATTATTACTTCGAGAATTTTCGTATGTTCATTTGCAAATACATACATACATACATAATTGGCCATTACAACCCTTCAGTCAGGATTACGACCTAGTTTCTCACACCACTTATGTTGTGTGCATTAATTTTATACATGAGTGGCAGGAGCTACAATTTAAAGTCGATTCCGAGTGACAGTTTTTGCAAAAAACTTTTGGAGAAAGTCGTCGAAGATATATTTTTTTCATATTTCGTTTCGTTGGAGATGTCTGACCTGTAGTTTGAACCGTGGCGTCTTGTCTAATAAGCCAGCACACTACCTACTAGGCTACGGCGCCAACACATTAACAAATTATAAAATTTTTTTCAAAGTGGGTGTTCTGTTGGGACAAAGTTCAGCGCGCTTCAGCCATTATATGACTGTATAAAATTAAATTGACCCCGCCACTGAAGGCAAACTACCATATACGAAAACGGGCGTTCGCTAAATGGACTCTTAAGTTGTTGACAATTGACCTACTAATTCCCATCGAAAAAACATTTGCAGCGATGAAGTCCACTTCTAAATGGATGGGTATGTGAACCAACAAAATCATCAAATTTGGAATGATTTTCATAGACATGAGATCCAATTAAGTCCAATGTATCCCTAAAAGCCACTGTTTAGTACAGACTTTGGAACGACAGCTTCAGCAGTTGTTTAAAAGCTATAAATTTCTTTAGACAGGCCATCACTGTAGATTAATGATTACTAGATTAATGATTACTAACTTCTCTTGACCAGAATTGGATCGTATGGTCACCAAGAGATCAAGAGAACAGCAATACCTGCCACAAAGTTCACTAGAAATAGAATATTCTTCAAAAGCAATTTGAGGACATGGCCACCTCTCGCAAAGAAGATGTTAATTTGCCACCGAGGTCGTGCGATTTGACCCTGTTAGAGTTTTTCTTGTGGGATTTTCTTAAGTTTCAAAGCCAACATAACCCATGTCATCGTTAAAATTCATCCTAATTAATGCAAAATTATAAAATTGACAGTTCGCATGCTCTTGATATCTGTCACACGCTTTGTTTTATTTAAATTAAAAAATGCCTAATAACAGGCCTTATATTTACCAATTCATGTACAAAAGTTACCATTTTAATTCGTTCATACATACATACATAATTTGGCCATTACAACCCTTCAGTCAGGATGTCGGCCTAGCTTCTCACACGTATGTACACATGTATTAAGCATTCTGATATTAAACTTTCTTAAAAGCTGTCTAGCTACTGTTGTATTTGGTAGGCGGAGGCCATGGCCATTTTAAATGTGGTACAATGCTTATTGGGTGGCAGGATTTTCCTTAAAATCTCTTCCTTTACTCGAACAACCAGGCTATGACTAAGTTCCTAACGAACGTATTTTTAAAATACTTTGAATGATGTATGTAAATGCCGCGCATTTCTCAGCGAAATTTCAGATCATTCAAAAATACCTCTCATTAGGGTTCTGGAACACAGGGAAATTGGCTAGAGCCGGTAGGTAGCTTGCTATCCCAGACATGTTACAGGACATACATAGGTGCTCCGATTGCCTCAGCTAATTGTCCACTCGTTTTGTAGGGAGACTCTATCCCATTGGCAACAAGAGCCATTGTCCTGTTGACAGGCAAGCGGATAGACCTATGATTCCGTTAAATGATTCTTGCAGGAACTGTGTATCTGAGAAGGAAAAGTAGACTGTCTTTCCCATCATGTGTCAATGCAATGCTCCTGCCATGAAAAGCCAGAAATTTTTGATCTCTCATTTGATCTCAAGCCGTTAACTGACTTCTTCAGAAGCTGTGGGTCTAAAAAGGCAGAAGAGGCTGCCTTTCACATCATGTGTCAGAGCCCTGTTCCTGCCATAAAAAGGCGGAAATTTTTGACCTCTCATTTGATCTCATGCCCTTAAATAACTTCTTCAGAAGCTGAGGGTCTGAGAAGGAAGAAGAGACTGTCTTTCACATCATGTGTCATTGACCTGCCCTGCCATAAAAAGGCGAAGACTTGAACTCTCGTTTTCTGATATCCTTGAATAAGTTTTAGAATATTATTGCAATAGCAAGTATTATTTTAAGCTCGGGTTGGTTTCCTGTAACGAATGTTTGCTCTCGGAGTTGAATATTGATTGTGGTATCATAATTGGCCTAAATGCTGACCTAAATGAGACCTCTTCTTTCAAGGAGAGTTTGTCATCTTATCTAAACCATCGTCTGATTACAAAGGTTACATTTCCCAAGCAAGGCAAAGAAAGTTTTTTCTGTTTGAGTAGGTTTTATACGATTTTCGTCTAAGGATAGTAAAGCAACTTTGCGTATATAAGGGGTTTATCAGGTATTATCCTCATCACAATATTCTTATTATTTTTACAATTAATATTTTACAGTGTATGGTTTTTAGAACAAATTTTTCTTAAACTCGGTGTGGTCATGCGCATTTCAAGAGTTTCTCTTTTGTTGCTTACATTTTTATTCGTTACAAGTTGGTTAAAATTGGCGGTTCGAAGGTCATGGAAAATAAATTGAATGCTGAGCGTAACAAATTGTAACAAATAATTTCGTATACCTACTATGCAAACATGCTGGTTGACTATACCTATGTATGTACATATATTGTGTTACATGGTGCGGGTATTTAATTTATAAAATTGATTCCAATATTTCAATTACAAATCTTTAGGAAAACCAAAGTTGCCGTATACTATCGGAATTGGAGAATGAGCATTTACAATAGAATCAAATAAAAGTTAATAAAGTAAACATAGAACTTTACAGTTACAATGGCAACCATTATACAAAACAGGATTTGTTATTGCCGTCTTATTGTTATTTTTATTTCATTATTTATTGTAAGTTTTGCAAGAAACAGAATTTAAGAGCTAATTAAAGGGAAACACTACCCTTTTCTATTTTAAAATAGGGTGCCCTGGTAGTCTAGTAGGTAGACTATTAGCGTGAGGGTCGTGGGTTCGATTCCCACCAGACACTCTGGTCTGTGACACTACACCGAGCATATGGTCAAACATACTCCGCTCGTATATAATTAGAATATAATTTGTAATTGTATTGTAATTAATAAATAAATAAATTTTAAAGTATGTTTGTCGTCGATTTGTACACTGCAAAAAATTATGTGTGCGCCTTTAATAAAAAGATAAATGAGTGGAGAATAATTGTCAAAAAACTTATCGGCACTTTACTTTACATTTTGTTATAAAATGTCCAAATATGGGAATCGATTCATTTTAACCTCTATAAAATGAATACTCCTGCTCTGGAAACACCAGTTCCGATATTATTCTCTTGTAACATTTTCATTGAGATTCACTGTGTAACATACATACATACAACATACATACATACATAATTGGCCATTATAATCCTTTAGTCAGGATTATGGCTTAGCTTTTCACACCACTGATGTAGTGTGCATTAATTTTATACGTGAGTGTCGGGACCTACAGTTTAACGTTGACTCCGAACGACAGATTTTTGAGAAACTTTTTCATGACAGGTTTATTTATTCTCAGAGTTTTTGCCAGAAATCAGCTGAGAGAAAGTCGCCGAAGAAATATATTTTTTTTCATATTTCGGTTTGATGTCTGAAAGATTTCGATTTAAATCTTCACTGATTCTCCTATTTTAGCACGAAGAAATATTGTTCTTCGGGTTTATTTTTAAAATTGAAATTCTTTTATTTTTATTGTCATAGGTTAGCCTAACTTTCATTCAATTGGGACTAAAAGTGTGAGACGTAATCGATATTTTATATACGTTTTATGATACCGTTAATATGTCCGCCATTATGATTTTTCAATGAAAATTAGGAGTCTATTCAGCGAACACACATCGTCTATGGCGATATGGCCAAACAGACTGAATAAATGACAACTAATTGTCCTGTCTCATTTCTCCTTGTGTTCCTTTCCCGGGAGTGCATCGCAATGGCGCTATTTTTCAAAAAAGTGTCCAGTTGCTTGCGTACGCTGCAGACATTGACATCATAGGGCGTACCAAGCCATATGTTACTGCTGCCTTTAGTGCTATTGACCGCGGGTCCGGCAATAAATGAGGGCAAAACAAAGTCTATGTTATCGACAAGTAGAGACGTGCGGCGTATTGATTCTCAGATTACGGCCGATAACTATACTTTTGATACAGTCTATGAATTTATTTATCCTGGATCCGCCATTACCACCAAAAATGTTGTCAGTCTGGAAATCAAGCGTAGAATGACTCTTGTCAACAGGTACTACTGTGGTCTCAATAGGCAATTGAGTAGCAGTGACCTCTCTCGTAAGACAAAACTAATACTCTGCAAGACGCTCATCCTACCCGTGCTTCTTTATGGCGCAGAAGCATGGACCCTATTAAGCACTGATGCAGCAGCCTTGAGAGTATTCGAGAAAAGAGTCCTACGTAAGATCATCGGTCCAGTGCGAGTTGGCGATTTTTTCCACATCCAATCCAACAGTGAGCTGTATGAGCTCCTAAAAGACATAGACTTTTTGCAGCGTAATAATATCGAGCGACTGCGCTGGCTCGGCCATGTCGTTCGAATGGAGGAGAATGCTCCGGCGAGACGGGTGTTTGATGAGGGGATCTGCAGAAGTAGGCGAAGAGGACGACCTTGCATGCATTGGAAGGACCAAATCGAGAAGGCCCTGTCATCGTTTGGTGTGACCAACAGGCGTAGGCGCGCAAGAAGCAGAGGCGCCTAGAAGGATGTGTTGCGGCAGGGCGAAATAAGTTAATCGGGTTGTTAATGGCCAATTAAGTAAGTAAGTAATTTCTCCTTGTTGTAAGACCCTATAGAATAAATAGCTTCGTATTTCGTGTCTATTGTGTTCGTAATAATATTCATTATTTTAAAACATTAAATTCATCATTATCTGCACTGAAATCATGAATGAAATCAAAAACAAGAAGTCTTCTAAAGAAACAAAAACGAAAAATTACTTGTAACTATTCAGCCTGTTATATAATTACACCATCAATAGCCCTGTATGTTTATGTTTTTTGCAGTTTATTATTCATTCCATGAAGTGATAATGAAATAATGCTTTAATCTCATATTGCATCTGCAACACTTTGAAATGCAGTGTAGAATTTTCATGCATATTTACTCGAAATTTGATTAGAAAACCACACTATATTGTGAATAGCTGTGTAAGCATTACGGCTAATTAATAATTTCGATAATTTTCTTTGGAATTAGTCGGAAAACATTAGTTTGTGGTTGGATTGTTGCATGCAAAATACTGGAATTACGAAATATTTTCTTTGTTGTTGAGAAAAATGATGAAAATGTCCACACTATTGTATGTAAACGATCAATATTTTATACATAAACATTGAGATTTTCAACACAGTTAACAGTTTAAATTCTTCTATAGGCGAACATTTTTATATTTCGGATTTAATTATAAAATTAGCAAACAGAACATGGTACCCCTGAAGCTAATCCTGATAATTCAAAGATGAGAAATTGCTAACAAGAGTGTATGTACGTGTAATATTGCCAGACTCTACCGGACACGTATGGACGAGGATCGAATCGCATCCATTGCACAACAGCGATTCTTACGGGACCCTGTGCCCCTGTTCTAATGACTTTTGCAGGAGCTGTGGATCTGACTGTCTTTCATCTTATGCTAGTGCCATTTTCTCTTCATAAACAGACGGAGGTTTCTGACATCTCTAACCGAACTTTCTAATGTAAGGGCTGGTGAAATAGAAAGGTTTACTTTGCATCCGGTATGGTTTCCTCTACTGCCAGCCGTAGTCTCGTAGTTAGAGTTTTGGCTTATTAGACGTGAGGCCTCAGTTCAAACCCCAGGTCAGACATCTCCAACTAAACGAAAAATTAAAAAATATTTCTTCGGCGACTGCCTCTCAACAGATTTCTGGTAAAAATTCGGAGAGTAAATTAACATTTCCATGAAAAGTTTCTCCAAAAAATCTGTCGTTCGAAGTTGACTTCAAACTACAAGTCCCGCCGCCACTCATGTATAAAATTAACTCACATAACATAAATGGTGTGAAAAGTTAGGACGTAATCCTACCTGAAGGGTTTCAATGACCAATTATGTTAGTAGGTATGTCTACTGGACACGCATGGACAAGAAGACGATTGTCTCAATTCTGTCCTGAAATCGCATTGCATCTATCGCACAATAGAGAATCTTACACTCCCCTATCGTTTTCGTAGGCATGCCGAAAGACTTGCCATTGTGGTTAATCACTTCTGCAGGAACTGTCGGTATGAGAAGGAAAAAGAGACCGTCTTTCAGTGCATGTATCAGTGATCTATTCTCAATATAAATGACGGATATTTCTGACATCTCCGACCGAACTCAGTAATGTAAGGTAAATGGTGCAATAGTAAGATTTATTTTGGATTCGAGATGGTTTCTACTACTAGTCGCCGTAGTCTAGTAGGTAGTGTATCAGTTTATTAGACGTGAGGCCACGGTTCAAACTTCAGGTCACACACTTCTCCTCAGCAGATGATTTCTGGCAAAAACTCTGAGTGTAAATAAAATTGCCCTGAAAATTTTCTCAAAAAACAGTCGTTCGAAGTTGACCTTAAACTGTAGGTCCCGCCACAACATGTGTGAAGTGTGAGAAGGTTGTAACACTGACTAAAGGGTTTTAATGACCAATTATGTATGTAGGTTAGGTTAGGTCGGAGTGGTAGCTCTGATATCACAAAGCTCACTTGAGCACGCATAGCGGCCCGTTGTGATGTCACGGGTGTACTGACCAAGTTCCACCAAAATCAGGGAAGAGGAGGAAGTTGGTCAGAGCAAGGGCTGCACATCAAAAGCACGACTACCCTACACTGGAAAACCGGCCAGAAAGTTTGATAAACGAAGCTATATCCTTGATATCAATAGATGAAAGCTCCGTCAAGCAGACAAGAAATGGGGAGCCAAATAACCTATATCTACACCTAGCAAGAGACGGGCACTGACAAAGAAAGTGGATAACAGTCTCCTCCGCCCAACTTGATCGAGGCAAGTGACATACCCATTTACCTATATACCTATACCCTACATAATTTTTTTTAACGACAATTATGGTTTTCATTTTTAACTTGAATGTTTTGCAATTTGCAATGTAAATTTATTTTTTTCCTTTTATAATAGACTTATAAAATGCAATTTAGTTTCTATTTTCTTTAATGTTTAAAAAGGAAAATATTAAAATTTGACACAGTTGATGCTACATTTTGAACTTTCCAAAGAAGAAGTAAAAATTGCAGTAAAAATTTCCTGAAATTAGTTTTCATCACCTTGAATATGTACGTATACACAGCCGTAAGCAGCACAGAAGATGCATTAAAGTAAGGTTGGTTGGCATTTTTTACCATCAACACTTATATCCTTTACTTTTCACTTCATTTTAATGTTCTAAAAAGGCTTTATTGTGGCTTTTGCTACTTCGTTACGAACATTTTCACAATTTTTGCTAAGAAAACATTTGCAAGGCATTTGCATATGAATGCTAAACATTTCGTTCTATTGTTAAATGACGTAACAGCCAAAACGTATTGTGATTGATATTGAAATTTTATGTGAAGATGGAATTTTCAGTATTAATTAAAGCAATAATCTTGAAGTGTTGGGTAACAAATTTTATTTAAAAAAAAATATTGGCAGTTATTGCTTTTAAGATTTAATGGCTATTTTTTGTTTGATTACCCTATCACTTATGGGGTTAGAAAAATTTGATTAGAAATTGTATTATTGCCAATATTGGCAAGTGACTTTTTAAACTCTTCATGAAAAGTATGAGACTTTCTACTAAAAATATTGCAAAAAAGCTCATAAAGATATATTGACGTTTATATGAAAATATTGTGAATAATATATCAACATAATATAATTCCCCCGAAAATTTAGCCATATCGTTAGCATTCTTCTGTCAAACACGATTGGGTTCAGTTTTCGCGATATTAAAACTTCATAGAACCTTATACGGTGTTCAGATATACACCTTTATTGTGTAAATCCTAATAAATGCCATTATTGAGCTCAATATTTCATATAAAGTTTCAATTAATTATTGCGCAATAAATACGCAATAAACTAACAATAAAATTGTTATAATATTGAGTTAAACTTAAAATGCAGCACTGTCATAAGTGTGTTTAGTGAGCATATTACAATTATCCGAACACTTTTTTTCATATTTCGTTTCGTTGGAGATGTCTGACCTGTAGTTTGAACCGTGGCGTCTTGTCTAATAAGCCAGCACACTACCTACTAGGCTACGGCGCCAACACATTAACAAATTATAAAATTTTTTTCAAAGTGGGTGTTCTGTTGGGACAAAGTTCAGCGCGCTTCAGCCATTATATGACTGTATAAAATTAAATTGACCCCGCTACTGAAGGCAAACTACCATATACGAAAACGGGCGTTCGCTAAATGGACTCTTAAGTTGTTGACAATTGACCTACTAATTCCCATCGAAAAAACATTTGCAGCAATGAAGTCCACTTCTAAATGGATGGGTATGTGAACCAACAAAATCATCAAATTTGGAATGATTTTCATAGACATGAGATCCAATTAAGTCCAATGTATCCCTAAAAGCCACTGTTTAGTACAGACTTTGGAATGACAGCTTCAGCAGTTGTTTAAAAGCTATAAATTTCTTTAGACAGGCCATCACTGTAGATTAATGATTACTAGATTAATGATTACTAACTTCTCTTGACCAGAATTGGATCGTATGGTCACCAAGAGATCAAGAGAACAGCACTACCTGCCACAAAGTTCACTAGAAATAGAATATTCTTCAAAAGCAATTTGAGGACATGGCCACCTCTCGCAAAGAAGATGTTAATTTGCCACCGAGGTCGTGCGATTTGACCCTGTTAGAGTTTTTCTTGTGGGATTTTCTTAAGTTTCAAAGCCAACATAACCCATGTCATCGTTAAAATTCATCCTAATTAATGCAAAATTATAAAATTGACAGTTCGCATGCTCTTGATATCTGTCACACGCTTTGTTTTATTTAAATTAAAAAATGCCTAATAACAGGCCTTATATTTACCAATTCATGTACAAAAGTTACCATTTTAATTCGTTCATACATACATACATAATTTGGCCATTACAACCCTTCAGTCAGGATGTCGGCCTAGCTTCTCACACGTATGTACACATGTATTAAGCATTCTGATATTAAACTTTCTTAAAAGCTGTCTAGCTACTGTTGTATTTGGTAGGCGGAGGCCATGGCCATTTTAAATGTGGTACAATGCTTATTGGGTGGCAGGATTTTCCTTAAAATCTCTTCCTTTACTCGAACAACCAGGCTATGACTAAGTTCCTAACGAACGTATTTTTAAAATACTTTGAATGATGTATGTAAATGCCGCGCATTTCTCAGCGAAATTTCAGATCATTCAAAAATACCTCTCATTAGGGTTCTGGAACACAGGGAAATTGGCTAGAGCCGGTAGGTAGCTTGCTATCCCAGACATGTTACAGGACATACATAGGTGCTCCGATTGCCTCAGCTAATTGTCCACTCGTTTTGTAGGGAGACTCTATCCCATTGGCAACAAGAGCCATTGTCCTGTTGACAGGCAAGCGGATAGACCTATGATTCCGTTAAATGATTCTTGCAGGAACTGTGTATCTGAGAAGGAAAAGTAGACTGTCTTTCCCATCATGTGTCAATGCAATGCTCCTGCCATGAAAAGCCAGAAATTTTTGATCTCTCATTTGATCTCAAGCCGTTAACTGACTTCTTCAGAAGCTGTGGGTCTAAAAAGGCAGAAGAGGCTGCCTTTCACATCATGTGTCAGAGCCCTGTTCCTGCCATAAAAAGGCGGAAATTTTTGACCTCTCATTTGATCTCATGCCCTTAAATAACTTCTTCAGAAGCTGAGGGTCTGAGAAGGAAGAAGAGACTGTCTTTCACATCATGTGTCATTGACCTGCCCTGCCATAAAAAGGCGAAGACTTGAACTCTCGTTTTCTGATATCCTTGAATAAGTTTTAGAATATTATTGCAATAGCAAGTATTATTTTAAGCTCGGGTTGGTTTCCTGTAACGAATGTTTGCTCTCGGAGTTGAATATTGATTGTGGTATCATAATTGGCCTAAATGCTGACCTAAATGAGACCTCTTCTTTCAAGGAGAGTTTGTCATCTTATCTAAACCATCGTCTGATTACAAAGGTTACATTTCCCAAGCAAGGCAAAGAAAGTTTTTTCTGTTTGAGTAGGTTTTATACGATTTTCGTCTAAGGATAGTAAAGCAACTTTGCGTATATAAGGGGTTTATCAGGTATTATCCTCATCACAATATTCTTATTATTTTTACAATTAATATTTTACAGTGTATGGTTTTTAGAACAAATTTTTCTTAAACTCGGTGTGGTCATGCGCATTTCAAGAGTTTCTCTTTTGTTGCTTACATTTTTATTCGTTACTTTCGTTACAAGTTGGTTAAAATTGGCGGTTCGAAGGTCATGGAAAATAAATTGAATGCTGAGCGTAACAAATTGTAACAAATAATTTCGTATACCTACTATGCAAACATGCTGGTTGACTATACCTATGTATGTACATATATTGTGTTACATGGTGCGGGTATTTAATTTATAAAATTGATTCCAATATTTCAATTACAAATCTTTAGGAAAACCAAAGTTGCCGTATACTATCGGAATTGGAGAATGAGCATTTACAATAGAATCAAATAAAAGTTAATAAAGTAAACATAGAACTTTACAGTTACAATGGCAACCATTATACAAAACAGGATTTGTTATTGCCGTCTTATTGTTATTTTTATTTCATTATTTATTGTAAGTTTTGCAAGAAACAGAATTTAAGAGCTAATTAAAGGGAAACACTACCCTTTTCTATTTTAAAATAGGGTGCCCTGGTAGTCTAGTGGGTAGACTATTAGCGTGAGGGTCGTGGGTTCGATTCCCACCAGACACTCTGGTCTGTGACACTACACCGAGCATATGGTCAAACATACTCCGCTCGTATATAATTAGAATATAATTTGTAATTGTATTGTAATTAATAAATAAATAAATTTTAAAGTATGTTTGTCGTCGATTTGTACACTGCAAAAAATTATGTGTGCGCCTTTAATAAAAAGATAAATGAGTGGAGAATAATTGTCAAAATTCAACAACGGTTTAGTCAGGACTACGACCTATTTTCTCACAACACTTATGTTGTGTGTGTGTGTTAATTTTGTCTATGAGTGGCAGAACCTACAGCCTAAAGCCGAATCTGAATGATAAATTTTGAGAAACTTTTAATGGCAAATTTTATTTACTCTCAGAGTTTTAGCCAAAAGACTGTTGAGAAAAAGTCGCCAAAGAAATATTTCCGTATATATCGTTTTGTTCAAGGCCCGCGTGTTCGGGCTGGGGTTTGACCGACGACCACACGTCTAATAAGCCAACACACGATTAAATTAAACTATAAAAAGCCATTCGACTACTGTACAATCTATCATGCGAAAATGTAGCTTACAAAAGGGAAAACGGGTGTGATATACAATCTATGAGGCTATGAAAATTAATGTATTTTTTTGGTTGTCTTGCCTCAGTCAAGAGTTTGAATCCTTTCGCCATAGATAATCATTTCACTACCGACAATGCATTTTCATAATTCAGCGACTATCTAGAAAACACAAAATGGCCGATTTATATTCTACATTTTAACATTTGTATTCCCAGGTCAGACACCAAAACGAAATATGAAAAAAAATTTCTTCGGCGACTTCCTCTCAGCAGATTTCTGGCAAAAACTCTAAGAGTAAATAAACCTGCCATGAAAAAGTTTCTCAAAAACCTGTCGTTCGGAGTCGACGTTAAACTGTCGGTCAATTACGAATAAAATTAACGCACACTATATGTGTGATGTGAAAAGCTAGGCCGTAATCCTGACTGAAGGGTTGTAATGGCCAATTATGTATGTATGTATGTGTTCCGCTGGTGAAAACTTAAAAAACTTAAGGATAAGTTTGCACAAAATAGTTCGAAATAGAAGCGGTTACTATTGAACTCCTGTATTATCTCAAAGACTGTACGGTTTTAACAGGACCAAGAAAGGAAAGAAAGTAACGAAAAAGCTTACTCAATTTATTACAGGCCAACTTGTGTTAGGAATAATGGAAGGTATTTCGACAAATAACATTTCGACTCTAAACAAACTCATTTGGAAATCTGGAAGGTATTGTAACAGTCTAATATATTTGTGTTATTATAACTTTAATGCCGTTTAAGGTATGTACATACGTACACTAAAAATATATAAATTGCAAGACTTTCAGCACAATAAAGTTGCTGCTTCCTAATTAGATTTTCAGAACTCATTTTTGCAAATCACCCGATTTGCGTCTTAAAGGGACTTACGAGCTTTAACAGAGTATAACGTCTATCTTGTCGAAACTACATCTTACAACAACAAATCAGTTGTTACGTATTCAGTTCGCTTTGTCCAATCGCCCGTAGACTACAATGTGTGTTTTCTGAAAGTACTCTGGAGAAGTTAGAAAATAATCTTCAACGATTTATCGATGACTGGATGTGTTAATAAACAAAATTGTCTAAATTACGACCATAATAAGGCCCATGTATAGAGGTAATATGAAGGCCAACGAGATTGCGTGATTCGATCCCGTAACACATTTTCTGGTGTGATGCCCTTAAGTAGTAGGTTTCTGAGAATAACTCACAAACTATAGTGTTTAGTAAATACAACAAAGCTCATATCATCTGTCAAATTTAGCCTGAGTTATGGAAATTTGGTCATTTGGCATTTGAACGCTGTTATATTCGACACATAATGGCATAAGTCTTTCAACCGAATAAAAAATGTCTCATGTATTATCTCACAAATACTTTGTTTCATTTCAATTTAAAGATACAAAGCACTTAAAGAACGATCCCATACCTGAAGTTGGTTTATTTACAAATCAAAATTGTTAGTCTTATTTGAGGCAGCCACGACAATAATAAACTTGTGCATGCTGTTCCAACATGATGGTAGCACGTGTTATAAAAAATATGAAAATGTAAACAGAAACACAAGAAAAAGAAAAAAAATCTCTTCAAGGAGTGTGTATATGAAGATAAAATGGCTGCGAGTGGTTTCAAACATAACACAACATGTTTTGAAGTATGCTTGTAAGAAATGGAGGTGGGTGATACAGAAAAACAGAGAACACCTAAACTAAAAATTCTCTTATACTGGCGCAATAGGCCAACAAATCTCTTTCAATACGATAAGAGACAATTGTAGACTGGTATGTAGATACATACATATTTAATATTAAATATTTGATATAAATACGTATATTTCCTTTGCTTTTATTACAGAAGATAAAGATTCATTTTAAAATTTAGTGGCCGCTGTAGTAGCAATATGTAGATAAAAAAGTAAGAAACTAAAAATGTGCGAATATTTGAATTTTGGCGTTGGTCGTGAGCGGATAAAGCTGTTATTAAAATATCTTCATTTCTTTTTTTTATTACCATTATAAATGAAACAACGTTTGCCCATAAAAGAAAATCGTGTACATTTTTTGATTTAATACCGTGTACTTTAAATTTGTAAAAATTTAATTTTTAATTTAATTTTTTTTTTTAATTTTAAGAAAAAAATCTATTATTACATACTATATGTACCTACCTAACTACCTTCTATATTTGTGTACTATTACTTCCACAAATACTATACGATGGTTGATTTAAAAGTTCAAATTTAAGAATGCAATAAAACAAAAACGGTTTTAAACTTAGCCAAATCTGTTTATTTTTTTGCATCAACGCATTAGTAATCATAGTAACGATCAACACTAAGGCGTATGAATTACATGTAATACGCTGCGTTATTCAAAAAATATTGGTCATACGTATCAGTGCTTATGGATGCATTTGCTTTAAGATCCGTAAAGTATGCAACATTAAATTGAAAACAGGCAAAGCATTAAATAACATAAAAGGTGGGCTATTTAAAGGTTTAAATTTCAAAATGCAATCAAACAAAAACGTTTTCAAGTTTTTCCAAATTTATCTTTTTGCTGTGAAGTACAATTGTTCCGGTTAGAAAAGGAATATTATTTCCTACATATGGCTGCCTCGGCTGGCTTCACAATACCTCATTCGATTGGACCAATTTTCGTGCACTTTTTCGAGTATATGGGGTCGTATATCGGTGATGACATCACGAATGTTGTTCTTCAATTGATCAATTGTCTCATAACACTTTTATTAACGGCGTTCCACAGAAAATAGTCCAACGTAGCTTCTTGGCGGCCAATTGACATCACTATTTCGGCTAATTGATCGACCATCAAACGTTTGACGCAATAAATCAATTGTGGCATGAGATATGTGGCAAATTGCACCATCTTTTTGAGAGCAAACATCGTGCACATCAATACCATGAAGAGCGGGTACCAAAAATCGGATATAACGGTGCGATATTGTTTTCAAAGAAATATGGGCGAATGATGCCTCCGCTTCACAAGCCGCAACAAACAGTCACTCGTAATGGGTGCATTGGCTTCTGTAAGACCATGCGTGGGTCTTCTGAGTCCCAAATATAGCAATTTTACTTATTAACATAACCACCAAGATGAAAATGAGCTTCATCCGAAAAAATAATTTATTTTTTTTTTTGGCAAAATAGACATCATCGTGCAGTTTCTCGTTGGCCCATCCAGCGAAGCGAAAATGAAGCGGATGGTCAGGGGGCTCTAACTCTTGAGCCGATTGTACTTTATAAGTCATCATATTCAGATCTGTTCGCAAAATTCGACTAGCGCGTGAAATGTTATTGAGAACAATGACAAGTTGATGTTGATGCATTTTCATGCACATCTACATCATCGTATAGTTTCATATTGGCCCAATAACTCCCATTGTTATTCGAGTATAAATCGATTCATTACATTCAGTGGAGATAATATACGGAATATTGTGACAGAATACAATGACATAAGTATTGACAGATTCGAAATAACCGATGGTTCAAATTTAAACCGACGGATGGCCCACACAGTACTTCTTATGTCTGCCTTAAATCGTTATGACTACGAAGTTATGACGTTCGTATGACTTAATAAATAAAATAATAATTTAATTATAGCTGACCACAGTATTCAATTTTCTTTATTTATTGTGAAGTGAAATCATATCAGACGCACAAAACTTCAAATTTCAAACGAATGTGGTAGTCGCCGTAGTCTAGTTGGTAGTGTGTCAGCTTATTAGACGTAAGGCCAGGGTTTAAATCTCAGGTCAATGAAAGTATTGAAAAAATATTTCTTCGGTGACAGCAGATTTCTTTCAAAAACTCTGAGAGTAAATAAAATGCCATGAAGAATTTTCTCTAAAATCTGTCGTTCGGAGTCGACTTTAAATTCTAGGTCCTGCCACTCATGTATAAAATTAACACACACAACATAAGTAGTGTGAGAAGCTGGGACGTAATCCAGACTGAAGTGTTGTAATGACCAATTATGTATGTATGTATGTATGTATGTGGTTAATGGAAATGGCTACATGGACTGGCGATTGAATGGTTGTTTAGATGAATTCAATTAAAGCCTGCGATGAATATTTGTAATTGTATTTAATTGGTTAATACAACTTTATTGTTTTGGTAGTAAATATAATATAAAGGCAATCACTTAAAAAGTACTTGAGTCATGTCATGTCTTCAATTTGTCTTTACAAAATGTTTGCCTTCTTCTTTGGCTTTTAATTCTTATACAAGAGCTTCCTGTTCCCCTCAGCAGTTTTTTGATAAAAACTCAGAGCGTAAATAAAATTCCCATGAAAATTACTCAAACTTGTGGTAGTGAAACGTCGTTAAATTGCCTCATGAATACAATATAGGTGGTGTGAGAAGCTTGGCTATAATCCTGACCAAACGAATACATACAAAATTCGTCATTACAACCCTTCAGTAAGGGTTACAACATAGCTTCCAACATCACTTATGTTGTGTGTCAATTTTATACGAGAGTGGCGGGAACTACAGTATAAATTCGACTCCTACTAAAGTAATACAATGGCCAATTAGCCAACTTAATGCTCAGTTGGTTAAACTGGTCGTCATGACATGAAGAAACGTATTAAAAAAATTCAAATCCCATCCTAATTCGCATGGCATCTAAAATAATAGAGGATATACTCGACTTAAAAAACGGACACTTTAGCTGTACATACATACATAATTGATCATTACAAGCCTTCAGTCAGAAACACAACCTAGCTTCTCACATCACTTATGTCGTGTGTGTTAATTTTATACTTGAGTGGTGCGACTTACAGTTCCGAACGACAGATTTTTGAGAAACTTTTCATGGCAATTTTACTCCCAGGGCTTTTGTCAGAAATCTACCGAGAGGATGTCTTGAAGAACTATTTTCTTGTATTTCGTTTTGTTGGAGATGTCTGACCTCTCGTCTAATAATGCAACACACTACGTACTAGATTATGGCGATTTCATCAATGCATCAATGTTTGCTTTTCGTAATTTGTAAAGCCCTTCTTCTACTAAACTGGCGTTTCAACGACCTGATTCTCTGCCTAGTCAATGCTACAATAGGACTCTTTACTATGCCTATAAAGTCTGCTGCGATTCGATTTCAGCAATTTCTTCGCAGTGATCCCAAAGTGGCACGGTGCCCAAAAATTACAATTTTGTTTTTACCACATCGAATTGTAGAAGATGATCAATCCGGTATTCCATCAAATACGAAGCCAGTGCTGTTAATGAGACGAATAGAATCTATCAGCTTGAATGACACGTGGCTATTTGTTCTCAGGTGTAGGATTTCGATACAATAATTCCCCGCTTATAAACACTATCCTGCAGACATTTTGAAAGTGCTTATACCCGCGGAATATTGTATTTTGTAAAAGTTGTAAACGCCTCAGGCTATCTTTATGACTTTAACACAATTGAAAATTAAATATGAGCTAAAGCCTATCTAAATAGATAAATCCTTTCAATGAGCTCGTAAAATGTACGTGTTTAATACTGAAAAGATAAAAGTCACCACGTAATGACTTAAACGTACAAAAAATCCTCACATAAAACCTTAATTTGTCTAGAAGAGTTATTATTTCCTTCGTTTTCACACAAAATATTTTATAAGCACTGATTGGGTTGCCCATTTATCATTGAGTTACACACTTATTTTGCAATGAATTGAAGTGGTGTGCCACCATAACCACAATAAAGTTTACCATTGTAGTTATTTTATCATAAGAATTTCTATTCATTGTGCTTTTGTTCTTTCATTTTTCTATAATAAATTTATTTATTTGACTGTATACATACATACATAAATAATAATTTGTTTTCCTCTTTATTATTCCCTTGAGTTTCAAGATAAAAATCTCCAGGTTTAATTTGTTATGCTAACAATCAGGTTTCGTTTGCTACTCCTGCAAGTGTATTTAAATAAACAGAGTGGTAGAGACCATTTAATGGCCTCAAATCATGCCAATTAGAAATTATTTTTGGTTGGATTTCTGTTTCCCGAATTTAACAACCAATTTATTTTTGTATTTGGAAAGAATTCTTTTCACAAGAAAGTAAATGAAGCGAGTCTAAGAATAAAAGAATTCCTTTCTACTTTAAAAGAACACTCTTTCCTGTTTTTCATATCATTAAGTTCGGTTTTCAATTTGAAATTATGTAGCAAATGTTGTAGCAAAGAATCCTTGTTATTCGAAAGCTTAACTTCCATTCAATTTATTCTACTTTTCCCCCCATTGTTTAACATTTTTAAATTTAAATTCAAAACTAACGTTTTTTTGCCTTTTCTGTTTTTTGTTTTATTTTTTATAGACCTCCTCCTTGTTTTTGTTCTTTTAGCTGTAATTTATAATCACATTAAAGTGCATTTTATGCGATTTTATGTTGTGCATATATTTTTTTTATGCAAAATACTTCCAAACTTATGTGCACAAATATTTACATTTTCTTTCTTTTCTTCTTTTCTTTGCTCCTATGCGAATGCATTAAGAACCATTACTACCTCCATTGGGGAGACTCATATGGCAAGGAAGTGCAAAGAATCACACAAGGTGGTGTTCTGGCACCAATGCTGTAGAATATCGTTGTAGAGGAACTGTTGATAGAGCTGCAGCGATGTGGTTTTAACGCCTAGGAACATGCCATCATGGTATCAGGATCTGATATGCACACTTTCTTTTTGAGATGCAGCAACTTCCTAAAATTTACAACTTAGTGGCGCCCATCATGTGGTTTAACAGTAGGCAAGATCCGATGCTTTAGATCAACCATTATATACTGGTTCTAACGAAGCACGGTGGTACCAATATTGCTTTATTGCATATATGTTTGGTACTGTGCGCAAACACAAATGCCACTGCTGACTGGTAAACAAAGTTTACAGGTAGTCTTGCTAATCACAAGTACTTTCCACAGAAAGTATTATTTGCATACATGCATAACAAAAGCGAAACTCATATGAAAACGATCGTAATGTACACTTACATATATATTTGAACATTACAATCAGGATTACTACCTAGCTTTTCACACCACTTTTGTTGTGAATGGAAATTTAAAATGTAAGTGCCAGGACCTACAGTTTAAAGTCAACTCCGAACGACAGATTTTTTAGAGAAACTTTTCATGGCAATTTTATTTACTCCCAGAGTTTTTGCACGCCGCCGAAGAAATATTTTTTCATATTTCGTATGGTTGGGGATGTCTAAGAAGAGGTTTGAATCGTAGCCTCACGTCTATTAAGCCTACACACTGCGTACTAGACTACAGGGACTACAAAGCACTTTTTGCTATACTCAATTGTCTTCCCTGTGACCTTCCATTAAAGCAGAGAGCTGAGATGGTGGCCCTAATGGCCGTATTTTTAATCTCCCTTCTTGTCCATTTAAATTTTAAAGGTAACTTTCTATGAGTGCTGGGACGCAGGGATATCATTTAAAAATCATTGCTGATGATCGGGTCAATGTTTGAAGTCTACTGCGACATGTTACAAGGCATAGGTATTTCAATTGCCTCAGCTCAGTTGGATATAATGTACCCGTTTTGCAAGGAGGGTAAAACTCATACGTGCAATATTGCTAAACTTCGCTGAACACGTGTGTTCCATACCCAAACCACATGGCCATCCATTCAGAATAATAGTTCTCACGGGCCATTGTCCTTTTGGTAGGCATGCCAAAGATTTGATTTGATTTCGTCAAATGACTTCTGTGGGGAAGTCGCCGTAGTCTAGTTGGAAGTGTGTTGGCTTATTAGACCTGAGGCCGTGGTTCAATTCCCAGGTCAGACATCAGAATAAAAATATGAAAAAATATTTCTTCGGCGACTTCCTCTAGCAGATTTCTGGCAAAAACTCTGAGAGTCAATAAAATTGCCATGAAAGGTTTCTCAAAAGTCTGTCGGTCGGAATCAACTTTAAACTGTAGGTCCCTCTACTTATGAATGAAATTAACTTACACAACATAAGTGGTGTGAGAAGCTAGGTCATAATCTTGACTAAAGGGTTGTAATGGCTAATTATGTATGTGACTTTTGCGGGAACTGTGGATCTGAGCAGCAGAGATTGAAATAATTTTGCATTGAATTATCACTAGCGGACACGGAATTATCACTACGACAACCCCAAACACAAGAAATCATTTGTGAAGTGCATTCAACGAGCAAAATTTACGGCCACTCCACTATACTATAAAGTATGGCTCTTAATTTGTTGTTGAACTGATAAAATAACCCAGACTATCATGGGAGGCCTACAGAGATAACAATTAATTGATTTGAAGTGAGCATTTGTCGAAAAACGTACAGACACTATTCCGTAGCTTTTCATCACGACAATATTCGGCTACATATTGCAGCGTTCTTCGACCGCCATGTAGCTTAAATCTAGTTACTTGTGACTACCAGAATGCTTCTTCTGGAATACGCTTTACTTCAGACCAAGCTATCAAAAGTTGACTCGATATATTCTTAGCCTTAAGCTTTAGCGAGCAAGATGAGGATACAATCCATAAATGGCAAAAAAACTCGTAACTTCCTATGGATAATACTTTGATTTGATTTTCGATTTTTGCTTTATTCTACAAAATTTGTCCAGAATTCTAATAGTAAGGAGATAAGATGAAGTAAAAGTATTTATCGCACCGTCTTAAGGACCCCGGGCACTTGAATGCTTTCTTCGACATTTGAAAAATATTCTGACTGGATAACGATACCTTGTTGATAGCTTGGCTGTAATCAAATTTATTTACTTAATTGTTTATTACAACCCTTAGTCAGAATTACAACCTAGCTGCTCACATCACTCATGTTGTATATGCTACATACATACATACATACATAATTGGTCATTACAACCCTTTAGTCAGGATTACGACCTAGTTTCTCACTCCACTTATGTTGTGTGCGTTAATTTTTATACATGAGTGGCGGGACCTACAGTTTAAAGTCGACTCCGAACGACAGTTTTTTTTTGAGAAACTTTTCATGACAATTTTATTTACTCTCAGAATTTCTGCCAGAAATCTGCTTAGAGGAAGTTGACGAAGAAATACTTTTTGTATTTTGTTTTGATGTCTGACCTCGGGCTCGAACTCTGACTTTACGTCTAATACGCCAACACACTACCTACTAGACTACGGCAACTTCATAACCTGTTGATAGCTTGGTTGTAATCAAACTTATTTACTTAATTGGTTATTACAACCCTTAGTCAGGATTACAACCTAGCTTCTCACATCACTCATGTTGTGTATGTTACATATATAATTGGTCATTACAACCCTTTAGTCAGGACCACGACATAATTTCTCACACCACTTTGTGTGGCGGCCCCTACAGTTTAAAGTCGACTCCGGACGACAGATTTTTGAGAAACTTTTCATGGCAATTTTATTTACTCTCAGAATTTGAACCGAGGTCTGACGTCTAATAAGCCAACACACTACCTACTAGACCACAGCGACTTCATACATGTTATGTATGTTAATTTTATTAATAAGAGGCGCGTTTAATAACCAGTTATGTATGTATGTTGTATAGGTGTGTTGCATTTAAGAACACCAATGATGAAATAAAATCGTGCTTGTAAGAAGCAAAGGAAAGACCTGTTAGCTGTCTAGTGAATTTACTTATTGGTGAAATATTCAAACAAAATGTAGTAATCAGGCTTAATAACTTTCTATACTTACGTAATATAGTTTAATGGAACATTTTACAGTTTTAATGAAAATGTTAGAAAATGACTTGCGAATATTGGCAATGTTACAATTTCTAATCAAATCCTTAGTGTGTTCCATTCAGAAAAGCAACATCTGCAAATATTTTCAATATAAAATGAGAAAATATTAATTAAAGACTATAATATTTTGTTAATTTAATTATACATTTAAATACTCCTCCTATTCACTGTTTAAAAGTCTATTATTTACTTTGCCTGTTAAGTCATTTAACAAAATGCTTAGCTTTACTGTGTACATTCTCTGAAAATGTTTTCTTAGCAAAAAGTTTGAGAAAATGTTCTTGAGGTGTTGGCAAAAGCCACAACAAAGCCTTTTTAAAGCATTAAAATGAAGTGAAAAGTAGAGAATATGGATGTTGCAGGTAACAATGTCAACTTCAACTTAATACCTTACTCACACATATACATATACATACATATTTACTATTACAATATGTATGTACTATGTATATAAGGTAATGGAAACCAATTTTAACAAATTCTTGCAACAATTTGGCACTTTCTTTGTTCAAAGTTAAAATTGTGTCTTCTCATCTACAATATAAACTGTAGAACATTAAAAACTTTTTGTTTTCCAACAACATATACTAAATAAAATTAGAATCTAAATTGAATTTTATTGATTTTTGAAAAGTAGGAATTTGGAATTATTCTATTAAAAAATGAAAAAATCGATAGTCGTTATAGTTAATAAAATGATACTTGAGGCTTTTTATATATTAAACAATGATTCTTAGGTCCTGTACCACATACACTGGCTACTGCTAATATATTTGTATTTGCACGGAACCAGGGTCAGCTCTTCTACAAAAATTATTTTTGAGGTTATGTTAGCCAAGAATTTAGTCTGAACACATAATTGGTCATTACATTCCTTCAGTCAGGATTACGACCGAGTTTTTCACATCACTTAAGTTCTGTGTATTGAAGTCGCCGTAATCTAGTAGGTAGTGCTACGGCTTATTAGACCTAAGGCCATGGTTCAAACCCCCGGGCAGACATCAAAATGAAGACATGAAAAAAAATATTTCCTCGGCGACTTCCTCTCAACAGATTTCTGGTAAAAACTCTGACAATAAATAAAATGCCATGAAAAGTTCCTCAAAAAATCTGTGGTTCGGAGTCGAATATAAACTGTAGGTTCCGCCACTCATACATAAAATTATCACACACAACATGAGTGCTGTGAGAAGCTAGGTCGTAATCCTGACTGAAGGGTTCAAATGACCAATTATTTATGTAAGTTCTGTGTTAATTTTATACAAGAGTGGCGGGACTTACAGTTTAAAGCCGATTCCGAACAACAAATTTTTGAGAAACTTTTTCATGGCAATTTTATTGACTCCTAGAGTTTTTGCCAAAAATCTGCTGAAAGGAAGTCGCCGGAGAAATATTTTTTCATATTTCGTTTTGTTGGAGATGTTTGATTTGTTATTTGAACCGTGGTCTCATGTCTAATAAGCCAACACACTACCTACTAGACTGCGGCAACTAATTAGTCTGAATACTTCCAATGGAATCCCAACTGTAAAAGTCCGATTTAAAACGAGAGACGTCATTATTGAGACCAAAATCATTAAGTTTCGATTAAATTTAACCATGGCATTTAACTCTCGCAAATGCTTTCGCCACTTTAGAGTCTCAGCCTCGCATTCATTAAATCATTAAATGGATTGACTGCCAACCAGTGGAACGCACTTTACGCTAATCATATTGTCTGGAATTTATCAGGTTGTTATATACGTACAATCCTTCAGTCAGGATTATGACCTAGCTTCTCACATCATTTACATTGTGTGTGTCGATGTTATACATGAGTGAAGGGAGGACCTGCAGTTTAAAGTCGATTAAGAAAGACAGATTTTTGAGAAACTTTCATGGCAATTTTATTTACTCTCAAAGCTTTTGCCAGGAAACAGCTGAGAAGAAGTCGCCGAAGACATATTTTTCGAATTTTGTTTGATAATGTTTGAGCAGGAGTTTAAACCGTGGCCTCACGTCTAATAAGACTTAGACTCTAAATATTTCAAACAAAATACATTGCAATTGCGTGATAAATTTGATTATCTTTTTTATATAAACCAACTGAAATCACTGAAAGTATTATATTAGCATCAAAGTATACTTATTTAGAACCAGAGCTAAAGTACCAGCCGACCCAAAAATACTTGCTAATATTAAGATCCATAAGAATCATTTTAACTAAATGAGCTCAGAAGAATATGTTGGGTATGTATTGCTATTGGTATTTATTAAATTTACTTCGGACAATACATGCAAGTTAAAGTTGGATGTACCTTACAACGCCTCTTGTTTACATTTCTTCTTATAAACAACTTGTCCTGGTAGAATAAGCAAAATTACATCATGTATTTCAAAAGCACATCATGTATCAAAATATTTACATTTTGAGAGAAATAATGTTGATGGATATTGTGATGGTTGATGTGATGGTTACGCATACACAGAGTTTTCGGGGGAGAATTTTTGAACAATTATACGAATATTAAGTTTTTGTTTATATTTAACATGTGAGATGGATGTACAACACACGACTTCTGTGTGTATGAAGGTCTTTGCAATTGAAATGAGTATATTAACATATTGACAACAGACGTCAAGACAAGTATAGGCTGCCCAGCCTATTATTGTGTTTCAGAACTTTAGATTCTGCTTTATGTAGACGAACCAGTCTGTTTGAGGAAGTTGGACTGTTTGACTGTTTAACGGTACTGTACTGTGGCATATATGAATAACTTGCATGGTTGATGTTTCATAGATTTTAATCTTCATTTTCTTAATAAAATAAAATGATTTTTATTTTATTTATTTTAGAAATAAATAAAATTTTCTTTAATAACGAAGACAACTTATAAATAAAACGACAAGTCATTCTATGAATCCGCAGTTGTAACTTTATCTTCAGATAAAATTTACTGCAACCTTTGACTAACAGGCAAACACAGACTATAATAAATAATACTTGGAATACAACTGAAATATAATCTACGAGTTTCTTTCAACACAAAAGGGTACAAAAAATCCTCTATTATGTACATAAAAGGAAAATTGTGTGGGTTTAAAAAAATTTTTTTTAATAAATTGCAGCATTAAACACTTAACAGATAAACGGACACACAAACAATTTAGAGCATTCAAGTGGAAAGCTGAACAGAAGAAAAATAAACTTGTATTTCAATAACAGCGTGATTGTTCAAAGGCTTAGAAAGAAAACAAGATGATAGAAATTGAAAATAAATTCATACATGGACTATTTAGACAAACTCATAGAATTAATCCACAGAAGAAAAAAAATTAGGAATCAAAAGTGATCGTCATAATAGATGCTCCAGCAGAGACTTTCGAATTAAGACAGTTGATAATGGCCTTCTTTTTGACACATAATCTGTAAAATTAGTTGTCAATTATTTAGACTGTTTTACCAAATAGCCACAGATAGATATAGCATTCAACAACACATGTAAATAATGAAATTGTGTTTAATAAAATTGGTGTTCTGTTCTGACAATGCACTCTGAGCTTGGCCTATTTTACATACGTACATAACTGGCCATTACAACCCTTCAGTCAGGATTACGGCCTAGTTTCTCATACCAACATAAGTGATGTGTGTTAATTTTATACATGAGTGGCGGGACCTACTGTTTAAAGTCGACTCCGAACGACAGATTTTTGAGAAACTTTTCATGGCAATTTTATTTACCCTCAGAGTTTTTGCCAGAAATCTGTTGAGAGGAAGTCGCCGAAGAAATATTTTTATAAGTCAACACACTACATACTAGACTACGGCCTATTTTACGTTCGTCATAATCGTCTTACCGAGAGGACGAAGCTTATTTCAGAATCTCGGAGTACGGGAACAAACAAAATTGTGACGTTTAGGACGATGGCGATCAATACGAGACTCAAGAGCGTCCAATGCATGCAGAAAGAGTCTTTGTTTGACATATGTAATGGGCAGGCAGTATTAAAGAACGACGTCGGTCGAATTATCACTGTCAACGGTCGATGATTATCAACTCTTCTGACCTGAATTTGATAATCGATACACCGACGATATGTAGTTTCAGCAAGCCACATTGGATATTCGGCATGAGCCATTTGAGTACATGGTAATCTGATGTGGTGTTGTGAATTTGATCCCTTTAGACTGTTTCTTGTGCGGTTTTCTTGTTCTTAGAAAATAGAACAAGTCGCATGGGCGCACATTTAAAATATGTTATATTGCGCACATAATGGCCTCAATAGGTCTTTCAAGTGAACAAAAAATTTCAATGATATTCCATACACACTTTGTTTAATTTAAATTTAGGGATAGGAAGCGCTTTATGAAAGATCCGGTAGAAAAAAATATAACAATTTTGTTTACCACGACATAAAAAGCGTAAGATTAGACAATGTGCGTGCTATGATATCAGATTTGAAGCTAATCAACCATGGGGATCCATACTGATCAGTAATTGCGATATATTCCGATGTATTCAAGTTTATGGAAAATTTGAAATGCATTGATTCGAACAACTTAAAACCTAGTCTGTAGTCTAGTAGGTAGTGTGTTGGCTTATTGGACGTGGGGCCACAGTTCAAACCTCAGGTCAGACATCTTCAACAAAATGTAATATGAAAAAATATTTCTTCGGCGCCTGCCTCTCAACAGATTTCTGGCAAAAATCCTGAGCGTAAAATGTAATTGCCATGAAAAGTTTCTTAAAGATCTCTCGTTCGAAGTCGACTTTAAAATGTAGGTCTCCCTACTCATGTATAAAATTAACTCACACAACAAAACTGGTGTGAGAGGCTAGGTCGTAATCCTGACTGAAGATTTGTAATTGGTCATACGAATGTATGTAGTAGCTAAACCAGAGACGGTTACTTGTGTACGGGTGTGAATCTTATGTAGAGCCAAATGCCTTTGCCATTCTAGGTACGCTGGTAGAATTTGGTTGCAATTATACCAAACGGTATCCAATTCTTATTTTGTCTTCCTTTTAAATTCTATTTTAACTTCTTTTATGGGTCTGGTTGGTTTGAATATTTTTTGTGTTCAGCTTTTATTTCCCCTTTTGTGTGTGTGTATTATTTTTGCAATGATGACTTGTTTGCAGGGAGTAAATGCTAAATGTGGCTCTTTTGTGTTTTTTTGTTCTATAGCCAGGTTTACCACAACCGCTGTCGCCATTTACAATGCAGTGGTTATTGCTTACGGTGCTCTATTGTCATATTTCCGGTTGTTGAATCCGTTTTATTTTTTCTTGTTTTTATTAAAATAAGACAAGAATTTTACATCTTTTTATACATTATTTTTTAAACATTTAATTAAAATTATATCACTAAATACAATGGTTAGTAATACAGTGTGGCAAAGAATTTTTCGTACATTTATTATAAAGAAAATTTATTTGATATATGAAATGTTTATAAAATTGCTGATACACTGTCGCTTACATTTCTAGAAAATTCAGAAAAATTCATTTTTTTTCTTTAGCAAGTCTCTCTTTTATTTTCATGTTCTTTTCAACAATCACTGAATTTTTCTAACTTTTACTTTCAATGTTTGTGGCTGTGAAAAATTAAATTATTCTGCAGGGTTGTGCTATAAAGCAACATAAAAATTGTGAAAAAACCAAAATCAAACAAAACAAAAAATTATAATTAATGTTTAAATGAAATGACTCTAGAGTATCATGTTTACAATAGAATATTTAGTAAAAAGAAAAAAAAGAATAAAATTTAAATGAAACAATTTTTAATGAATGCCATCTAAACTCCTGTTGAAGATAAAATGTTTGTAAATAGTTTCTATAAAAAATTTGTAATTCATTGCATTTTTTTTTGAACAATTTGCATTGAAATTGTTTTGATTTATTTAATGTTTACTTAGGTCATTTTATCGTACATTATACAAAATATTATTTATGGTCATGTAAATAAGAAATATTTCAAAAATATATTTTTATAGTTGAGGTCACACCTTTATTTAGTTAAATAAATTTTTATTAATTGTTTATACGAATACAGAATATTACAATGTTTAGTATATTTCGGCATTTTTTAAAATTATTGGCTTGTTCGGAAAGTAATTTCGTTCCTTTTTTGTGGTAATGAAAGACAGTTTTCGTATAATATCAATCAAGTGGTCATAAACTGTTGAATTTGATAAATTTTACCTCAATCCAATCTCACGTGTTCTTATTCACCGGTTCGCATCAGCTAATGCCTTTTTTGCGTCATTATCAGCTTCAAACGGCCTTCTCGAACGTGACGCTTCATCGACATCAAAATTGTCGGATCGAAATTTAGCGAACCAGTTCTGGCACTGGCGTACTGACAAAACACATTCTCCATACACATCGGCTAATTTCTTTCTGGCTTGAACAGCATTTTTACCCTTTATGCAGTAAAACAGCAAGATATGTCGAAAATGCTGCTTATCGCTCTCCATATCTAAAAGGGCATCAACCAAAAACTACTGCGTAGAATTAATTGGAATTAATCACACACAAGCCTTACTATATTAGCAATGGTGCAAAAAAATACAATTAAATCCTCTGTCGGGAAAAAACGAAATTAATTTCCGAACAAGCCAATATTTTCCACACTTGTCTCATTAAAATGTATGTATTGATTATGGTGATGGTCTATCTGGACCAAGAGTAAGGAGTTTACTTTAGATTTGCAGCTAATTATTGAGTAGGTTACTTGGATAATTCTAATCCTGATCAATAGAAAAAATCTATTCCTTTTTGTAATTTTAAGTTACCCAAGACCTCAGTAATGATTGAAAGTATTTGGTATTTTGAGTCCCAGCGGCAAAACTCCATGCTTTCCTGACTATCAACATGTATTAAATAAACATGACAAGACAACAACAAATGTTATCACAACTTAAATTAATTTGAAATTTATACCACTCCCTTTCCTCGAAGTTTTCTTATTGTATGGGTTAATTGTATGCAAGTGTGTGTTTTAGTTGTCCATGTTTTCTATTTGTTTTTCAAATCGGAACGCTTCCGTTTTCTGTTATTTTCTTTGTTTAGTTTTTCCTTTCTTGTTTACTTTCCAAGTCTTTTAACAACTGACACTGATGTTGATACAAAAATTTGTTATTCGTCTTCCAATTCAATGCCTTCTTTGTATGACTATTTAACTTTAGTGTGTTTATGAATAACAAATTGGAGTTTAAAGCTAAAATACAAAATTCGTTTATAAACGTATCTTCTCTTTGGGTCGAATATGCCACAAGACTCACATACAAGGATAATATTAAAGTCGGATTCCGTAAAGAAAAATTTTAGCAAAGACAGCTGCTGTTCGTCTTTGCAAATTATTAAAGATAATTGTTTTTTTTTCTAAAATAATAAACAATTGAAACCATGAAAAATATTAGTCTGAAGTAACAAACATTAACCCTGAAGCTCATTTACACTTTATCATATAATTCTTTTATGTTTGACCAAATTTCGCTTTTTTGCAACAACGTTAGTTGATAATGAAAGCTTGAAGTCGTCGATTCAATGAAGAGTAACCTCACTGTACAAAAATGAGTATCCAGGATTACAAAAATAGGTGGCCAGGGTACGTTTACTCAACGAAGAGTAACCTTAATGTACAAAAATGAAGAGTAACCGGCCAGGGTTAAAGTTATTTTATAAGAAATAACTGAATGTTAAGCAACAAAGAAAGTAATGTTGCATGACGTAAACCTGATTGAAGGGTTGTAATATCTAATTACGTATGTATGTATACCTATAATAATTTGCTTAGTTAGTAGAATAGTTTCAACCATCGTCGATCTACCAAATTGAATTTACCACTACAAGGCTTTCCAAGGGTTTGCAGAATTATGGCAATTGGTACAGCTATCTTGTTGTGTAATTGCCGTAGTCTAGTAGGTAGTGTGTTGGCTTATTAGACGTAAAGCCAGGGTTCGAGCACCAGGCCAGACATCAAGACAAAATACAAAAAATATTTCTTCGGCGACTTCCTCTCAGCAGATTTCTGGCAAAAACTCTGAGAGTAATTAAAGTTGCCATGAAAAGTTTTTCAAAAATCTGTCATTCGGGTTGACTTAAAATTGTAGGACTTGTCACTCATGTATAAAAATAACACACACGACATAAGTTGTGTGAGAAACTAGGTCGTAATCCTGACTAAAGGATTGTAATGATCAATTATGTATGTATGTATCTTGTTGAAGTTACATCTGTCAACCTAGTTGTGCAAGTTACCAAATAATCATGGATGTTCAAAGCCAATTAAGTGAGTAGCTTGAATAAGCTCTGGAGCTGTCCTTAAAGTCAACATAATTTATGACATCGGTTACGTTCAGCTTGATTTATACGCTAGAGTCATGGGAAATTGCATATATCGGATGAGCTCCACCTGTTATATTCCAAACATAATGGTGGTTAACACAATCGAGTCGACTTTAAACTGTAGGTTCCGCCGCTCATGTATAAAAATTAACACACACGACATAAGTGGTGTCAGAAACTAGGGCGTAATCCTGACTGACGGATTATGATGACCAATTATGTGTGTGTAATTTATACGTGCCTCTACGATTATCATTTACTGTTTGATCGTTATTGGTTTTATGAAAACTTCATCTCTTTCGCATTGTAAATGGATAGCTCGTATGTTTTTTATGACGTTTCAGACTATTTTCCATCAAACTTCTTAAGGGTTTCCTTCTAAATGTTGGCGTATACTGTAAGGAGTTTAGAAAAAAAAAACCGAAATTTGTTTAATAAATTCTAAGTTATCGTTACTCGTTTACATTATTTTGGCCAAATACCGAGTTTATATTCAAGATGTTATATTTTTTTCTTTTGAAGTTGAATGTAAAAAGACAAAATAAATCCATCATTAGACCTTCGAATGTTTTTCTTTATTTATTTCGAAAAATGGAGTCCAACTTATAGTGAGGGAGTTATTTGGCATTAGGGCGGAAAGTAAAGTAGAGCAAGGTTGTTGCATACAGTCGCAAATTTACGTGCAACATCAGTGCAATAGTGAGGTAACTTTAATGATTGGTAATTCTTAAGCCATTAGAGAACACATTGCCTTATCAACAGTCTATTTTCAATCTTTCGGTACACTTCGAAATAACTGTTTCTAAAATATATTAAATACATACATAAATACATACATAATTGGTTATAATTCTTTCAGTCAGAATTACGACCTAGTTTCTCACACCACTTATGTTGTGTGTATTAATTTTATATATGTATGAGTGGCACGACCTACAGTTTAAAGTTGACTCCGAATGATTATTAATTTTTAATCTTTGAAAAGCTTTTTCATGGCACTTTTATTCAGACTCGGAGTTTTTGCCAGAAATCTGCTGACAGAGGCAGTCACCGAAGAAATATTTTTTCATATTTCGTTTTGTTGGAGAAGTTTGACCAGGGATATGAACCGTGGCCTCACGTCTAATAAGCCATCACAGTACCTATTAGACTTCGGCCACTTTAATATGTTCCCTTTTACAATTGCTGTGAATCTGTTTAGGCTATATAGTGTACTCTCCTTAATTATCATAGAATATCAATCTCAATATTCTGGTTATCATTTTACTTTTCAGCCTGGTGTTTTTGGAAATTATTTGCTGTTCTCATTGACTCTTTTTACATTAAAGTAAGAAACTATTAACAATAACAACAGCAACAACAATATTAGATAAAGTTTTTTACAGTTTTTGTAACGATAATTTCTATTAAAACTTCTTTAATTTTAAGTTGCAAATGTTTATCCACCATTTCATCATCATCATCAGCACTGTTATCAACGTCATCGTCAATGTGTATGCACTTCACTTAATTACTTTCGAACGACAAAAACAGCAACTGAAAGGCAGTTAATGCCATGGAAAATCTTATTTTTTTCCTTAAGAAAATAAAAAAGGATTTAAAAAGATTTAAAAGAGTTTTCAAAAAAGTTTAAATTGAAAAAATTCAAGTCATTTTAGAATTGTTGCAATAAATTGTCATCAAATGTACACAATGTCGAAAGGAGAACTGAAATCAGTTCAGGAAAATTACTTGAAAATTTTTAATAAAATCTGTGGTAAGGGTAAAACTTGTTTTGCGTTCTTTTTTTTTATTAATTTTAATTTTTAAAGAGGCGCAGGGACACAGTGGCAGATAAGTTGAGTTTATATATTAGACCAGTCCCTGTACGATAAAGGCTGTAATCAACTTGAAAGGACTAAGAAAGCCACCTACGCTAGCATTAAATTTTTGGCCGACAATATAGCTTTAGAACAGCTTCTCAATACTAAAAAAAATATTTTATTTCAACTTTGTATCAGGCCTACTGGCTAACATTGACGTATGCTTGAGCAACGTCTTAAAAAGGAGCATTGCAGTGTTTTATAGAGTGAGCATTAGTCGTCCGGAATTGCTCTTAGTTGAGACTAAATTTATGAATATTTGCTGAATAGAGTTTATAGAATTCAAGAATACAAAATAGTCAGAAGTTGCCGTAGCCTCACAGGTAGTGTGTTTGTTTTCATAGACGTGTGGCCACGGTTCAAACTACAGCTCAAACGTCTTTAACAAAACGAAATATGAAAAAATATTTCTTCGGCGTCTTCCTCTCAGCAGATTTCTGGCGAAAACTCTGAATATAAATAAAAATTGCCATGAAAAATTTCTCAAAAAAGTCAGTCGTACGGAGTCGACTTTGAACTGTAGGTCCGGGCCACTCATGTATACAATTAACACACAACATAAGTGACGTGAGAAGCTAGATCGTAATCGTGACTTGTAATAATGACTAATTATGTATGTATGTATATATGTATGTATGTATGTATATGCAAAATTTTGTATCAACATTGGCGGAAAAGTATTTATAGAATATAAGAATACCAAGTAGTCAGCACTTTATTTATCTTGGCCGTTACCACCAAAAATGATGTCAGTCTGGAGATCAAGCGCAGGATCACTCTTGCCAACAGGTTCTACTATGGTCTCAATAGGCAATTGAGTAGCAGAGACCTCCCTCGTAAGACAAAACTCTACAAAACGCTCATCCCACCCGTGCTTCTGTATGGCGCAGAGGCATGGACCCTATTAAGCACTGATGTAGCAGCATAGAGAGTATTCGAGAGAAAAGTCCTACGTAAGATCTTCGGTCCAGCGTGAGTTGGCGATGATTTCCGAATCCGATTCAACAGTGAGCTGTATGAGCTCCTCAACGACATAGACGTTGTGCAGCGTATTAATATCCAGCGACTACGCTGGCTCGGCCATATCGTTCGAATGGAGGAGGCTGCTCCGAAGGGACTGGTATTTAATGCGGGGTCTGAGGAAGTCGGCGAAGAGGACTACCTTGTATGCGTTGGCAGGACCAAATCGAGGAAGTCCTGTCATCGATTAGTGTGACCAATTGGCGTAGGCGCGCACGAAGCAGAGGAGCCTGGAAGGATGTGTTGCGGCAGGCCGAAATGCGTTAATCGGGTTGTTAAGTAGATAGGTAGATAAGTAAGTAAGTACTCAGCACTTGTTCTTCGAAAATTTAAATTTTATGATTTTTTTTAAATCTGGTTAGCGGGTAGCTTGCCGTTCACAGGCAAATTCACACAGTGGCCATATGGCCCATTGCGTTTTTTGAAATTAAACTAAAGTAATTTTAAAGTTATAAGTTTAATGATTTTATTCGTTTAAATTTCTGGTATATTTCCATTTTTTCTTACGATTAAATTTGTATATATGTAGGGTTTGAATTACATTTTGCATGTTTAAATTTGTAAAACAATGTATCAATAAAAAATGCACTTCAAAAACGTACATTTTTAAAATTTAATTTTCATTTATTAAATAACCACAAATTATGAATATTTTATGAATTTTAATGTAATTTCTTATTTTTATATGTAAACATATTAAATGCGAATATAATTCATTTTTTCTTAATTTTCTTTCAGATATACTATAATTTTTTATAACCTTTCTTTTTATATTTTTTTTAGTTTATAGTGTAACAGCTTCCATACTGTAGTACAATTTTATAATTTTTATTTCAACCATTATGATGATATTTTTATGCTTTAAATGGCTCTCTTGGTTTAATAAAAAAGAAGAGAAAATAACACCAGTAGCAGCATAAGTAGTGGAGCCGCATAAGGTTTCTATTAGATAAAAATTTTTATGGTTTTTAAACTATAAATAATAATTAGTGGACGTAAAAAACGCTGAAGTAGAAAATGAAACTGTTAGAGATTCAAACATAGTGGAATGAGGAAAAAAATATCCACACAAAATGTCTATTCATACTCTACTCACTGCAAATGCTTTCGTACATTTACGGCACTCAGACTCATTTAAATATGACAAACAATTACGAGAATGGAAATGGTGTTACATTGTTTAACATTAAAATGATAAACAAAAGCTACAAAAACAAAAACAATGGACTTGTTTACATGATCAACAAATAAACAAAAATATAGCAACAACATCAGTATAAAGAAAGAGCTAAACAAGTAAACAAACAGGCAACAACAGCTTTGCAAGGACAAACGTAAGCAAAATACACCCAAACCTGTTTTTACACGGTTTTTTTTACGCGAATTTAAAATAACACGTTTTTTTTCAATAACTGCCAAGTCGATACTTGACGGCCTTCAAATGGCAAATAAGTTGGCAGAACACTTTTTGACATGTGATAACATAATTGAAAGAGCTGTGAAATTTCAATCAGACCTACAAACATGTATGGCTAGATACAGAGAGCTCTATAAAGAGCTTTCCAAAGTTGGATCACAACGCACTAACAGAATTTGCTGTTAAAAGAAATAAACTAGCGCCAGAAGCAGCTTCTGAAGATGTAGAAGGAATAAGATTTCCACTGACGAGACTGATATTGATCCACCCCAGCAAAAGAGAATGCGCTTGCTATCAGAAACTGACTCCGAATAAAATAAAAATTTTTTTTATTGAAAATAATTTCGTTCCTAATTGTCTTAAGAGTTTGATAACTAATTTTATTTTTATAAATGGAAGATAATTTTTAAGTTTTTTCTTTATTTTTTATAATCATAAAATGAAATAAAATAAAAACTCTGTGTATACTATTAAGCTAAATCTGTGCGTTTTTATAAAGTTATTCAATGTTATAGGCATATGTAGGCTGCAGCATCAATCCTATGTATATCTTTTCAGTTTGTTTGTACACTTACATACATACATAATATTATAATACATTTATAATATTTATTTTAAAAAGGTTTGGGTTTACACAAACAACAATAATATAATTAACATGTTTACATTTATAGAGATTTCGCGAAGACGAAATGATTCTCCTTCAAGAGCATTCATCAGACTGTTATATATATATATATACATATATATATATGCGATATAAAAGGCAACGGAGTCAGTAAAAATTCAATCAGTCTTATGTGAAGACGCGTTGCGTGAATAATTGTGGTTTGAAGATTTCCATTATACAGATCTGCCGAATAATTGTTAGTGTTTACACCAAAAGAGCGGAAAGAAGAATAACAAACAAAGTAAATTGTTGTTGTTTACATCAAATTGTGAACAGTGGCACACAGAATTGTGCGAACAATAAAGAATTTATCTAAACATATGTACATACGTACATAATTGGCTATTACAACCCTTCAGTCAGGACTACGGCCTAGCTTCTCACATCACTCATGTTGTGTGTGTTAATTTTATACATGAGTGATGGGACCTACAGTTTATAAAGTTGTGAATAGTGGCACACAGAATTGTGCGAACAATAAAGAATTTATCTAAACATACATACATACATAATTGGCAATTAAAACCCTTCAGTCAGGATTACGGCCTAGCTTCTCACACCACTCATGTTGTGTGTGTTAATTTTATACATGAGTGATGAGACCTACAGTTTATAAAGTTGTGAATAGTGGCACACAGAATTGTGCGAACAATAAAGAATTTATCTAAACATACATACATACATAATTGGCAATTACAACCCTTCAGTCAGGATTACGGCCTAGCTTCTCACACCACTCATGTTGTGTGTGTTAATTTTATACATGAGTGATGAGACCTACAGTTTAAAGTCGACCCCGAACGACAGATATTTTTGATAAACTTTTCATGGCAAATTTATTTACTGTCAGAGTTTTTGCCAGAAATCTGCGAAGAGGAAGTCGCCGAAGAAATACTTTTTGTATTTTGTTTTAATGTCTGGCCTGTGGCTCTAACCCTGGCTTTACGTCTAATAAGCCAACACACTATCTACTAGACTACGGCGACTTTAAAAAAAGCTAAAATTTCTCCTGAGCGATTAAATGACAGTAAATGTTAATGATTATGAGTACAAGTATGTGTGAATTTAAACAAAAAATATGTTAATAACAGTAAATGTAAGTATATTAAAGCATATCAGCTCTTCCATTAACTGCTTTCGTAAATTTGGAACTTGAAACAAACTTTCGAGTAAGAATGTTATTTTTATCGTATAAAGTTTTTATAGTAAACTCTTCAAAATGAATGAAGATGCATGAGAGATCAAAGCAAAGCAGTATTTAAAAACAGTATTTAAATAAAAACATGCTCAAAAGCAAAATAACTTTTAAAATAACATTTTGCTACACTTTAACTTATAGAATAAGAGAGCTTTTTTGCCAGATACAAACAAAATAAGTCAGTCAAGCTAATTTGTTTCAAACAAATGTTCTGGTATCTTTTTGTTTGGCTTTTGCAACACATGGTCTTCTATAGTAAAACTCAATTTAAAAACTCTTCATTTCTATTTGGAATTTTATTTCTACAATATTAACGAAACATTGCAAAACGAAATTCTTTTTTAGTTAGAAAAGTTTATTTTCTTAAATTTAAAATATTTATTTGTTCCTTTAATTAAGAATATTATAAATTGATTTTGATACAAAGTTTATATATTTTATACAAAATTTTTATATTTTTGTCAAGACTATTTTACTTTCTCTGATCTATAATAGACAAGTGATTGTTACATAGACTATGTATAGAATAATTCATATACATTTGAAATTTCTATTCAAGAAATAATTTCAATCAATAATTTCAAAAAGAGATTCCCAATTTAAAAACACGTCATAACCTAACTTGTTTTCATTTGGTAAATAAAACATCAGCAAATCTACGCTAAAAATTTAGACGTAAGCCTTTCAACATTAAATGAATTCATAAAGACTAAATCTATTTTGATTACACCACCCTTTTTCCAATTTCTATACATACATACGGAATTAGTCATTACAACCAGTAATGTAATAATCAGGATTACGACCAAGCTTCTCACACCACTTATGTTGTGTACATTAATTTTATACATGAGTTGGAGGGCCCTGAAGTTTAAAATCGACTTCGAACCACATATTTTTTCTTTTTCGAGCAACTTTTTAAGGAAGTTTTTATTTATTCTCAGAGTTTTTGCCTGAGAGAGACGAAAAATTTGTTGATATTTAGTTTTGTTGGAGATATCTGACCTGGGGTTTGAACCGTGGCCTTACGTGGTAAATAAAAGAACTAACTTCAGCGATTAGGCCCATTTTGGGGGAATGAATACATGAACGAACAAAATTGTCGCATAGTAGGAAACCTGGTATAGGACTAATTCATTATTTTTATCTGTTCTTTATCTGTTCGGCGAGCCCTAGAGATGCTAGCTTTTAGCGTAACCCATAGTCGTTATTAGAATATGGACTTATGCAAGCATACTGTTTGTTCTAATTGTCCATCATTAGTAAAATATTTTTTGTGTCAATAATTATTATAAATAACTGACTCTGTTTCTCTCAAGCCAAATTTGTTAAAAATTCTGTCAGATGTTCTTGCATATTCACATGCTAAAGAATTATACTGTAGACTACAGATCCTATTTCAGATAGGATGTGGCCACAGTTTAAAATAAAGATATCGATTATGTTGTGAGAGTTACTTTTAACTTCTCAGTAGTTAGCAGTGATGGAACAGTTAGCCATCTGTCTATCTTCAACTGATGATTACTTGTTAGGTTTGCCAGATTCCGATTCGCAAAAAGCTGGACATTGGGTTTGAAAAAGCTGGACAAAACAAAAAAAAGCTGGACATAAAAAAATACTGAGAAAATTTTAATTTTGGTTTTGTAAATAATTTTTATTAAAATATCCCTTGTTATCAACATATATACATATGTATTATTATTTAAAAATATTACAATTATATAAAAGCATTGTATTCTTTAAAATTTATTTAACTAAACTTCAGTCCGTCACATACATATTCGCATATGCATATGTATGTATGTAAGAATTAAAATTAAAAACTAAAAACAAAATATACAATTCAGTATAGTTTGATTTTGTTTATAGTAGTTTGTACTTTGGTAAAAAAAACGTTTGTAATAAACTAATGATTTGACAAAGATGACATGAAAATTATTGCCCAAGTTATTGCAGTGTACTAACAAAATTTCTATTTAGCTGGACAAATTAAATTTTAGCTTGAAACTGGACAAGCATCAAAAAAGCTGGACAATCCAGCCAAGTCCAGCCAGGCTGGCAACCCTATTACTTGTCCTTTCTACAATAAGCGCCGATATGTTGAAATTGATACCTCAGGCACTTTGTGCCAAAACTGATGGCTCATTGTAATATACAACTTAATTTGGGTCACAAACTCTGAGAGTAAATAAAATTGCCATGAAAAGTTTCTTAAAAATCTGTCGTTCGGAGTCGACTTTAAACTGTAAGTAACACCACTCATGAATAAAATTAACGCACACAACATGAGTGGTGTTGAGAAGCTAGACCGTATAGTTATAATAAAGGCAGCTGCGACAAAGCGTAAGAAAAACAAAAAAAAAAGAATATATACAAAATTTATTAACTCTTTATGAATGGTGCTTCTAAAACATTTTTTCGCATTATATTTCATACATCGAGCTTTTAAAATCTCCTTTTCATGCATGTTATTGTATTCACAGTAGTTATCCTCTCATTGCCAGCACAAAGCCTTTAATCGACCCAATGAAGCGGCTATTCGGGCTATTGTGGCTAAATTTCGCACCGAATTTACATTGTTGGACATTAAGCCACCAACACGCTTACGTAGAGTGCGAACTGAAGAAAATATCGCAGCTGTATCGGCCAGTGTCGGCATGGTTACCATCAATTATCGATTCGTCGCCGTTCGCAGCAGTTGGGCCTCTGTTACTCAACAACGCTGCTGTGTTAGCTGCTTTGCGTTTATTATGTTTATAGCATAACATTTGGAAAAATAATTTTAATATTATTTTTGAATTTTCTTTCTCTCTCTCTCTCTCTCTTGTTTATGCTTCTTTTTTAGTTGATTGTATAACTCGAATAATAAAGAAAAACCGCTAAGCACAAAACGTGTGATTAACACCTTCTAGGCTAGAGCAGTGCTGCTACCATAAGGTGGCTTCAATTTTTTATGGCAGCTTTTTTTTTATTGCGTGTGCAGTAAAAAAGAAATATTGATGTAATTACAATATTTGCGGTTCTGACTCTTTGTGCAATTATTAGCCACTAAATGTTAAGTGTTCAAACCATTAAAGTGTTCGATTAGTGGTTGTTTTCTGAGCAATGGCTTTAAAGCCAATTTAATAATATTGAAGCTTAGGTAGGCCAATAGAAGAAGTAAGGATGAATATAGCTTTTGTATTTTGCACATGTTAATAAAAGTTTTATTGGGTGTATACTAGGTCGTAATCCGGACTGAAGGTTTGTAATGACCAATTATGTATGTATGTAAACATTAATATCTAACGCTTTACGCTGTATTGCACTAGCGTACCATTTCTTGTTTAAATATACTTGCGATCGTCTTTTTGTTTAATTTCAAGTTTAGAAAATCGTTTTCGAGTAGTTTCCCATCACTGGGATATATCAAAATATATTGCTAGTCCTTTTTGCTGTGCACTGTATACTTCGGATTAAAAATTACTAAAAGGAAAACTTTCAAATGAGGGGTTGTGAAATAAAATAAAAAAATTATTCCTTTATAATTGCTGGTTTCTAAACTCTCTCGCTCTCTCTGTCCGTACTTACACTTTTAGACTATAAAGAACTTTTTTTTTCCCTTTTTTCTGTTCAAATACCGGCGATGTGAAAACAAAAACAAAAATTACTAATTGATATGCAAATTAATTGCTTTATTTTGAATTTCTATTTTGTTTTGTAAAATTTCTTGGAAAATAGCAAAATTTTTTGTAAAATATTTTAATGTACCAGTTCACTGAACATATGTTTGTGAAATGTAAGTTTATTTATGCAAAATAGATTGTAAAACATTTATAAATAATTTAATTATCATATAAAGATAAAAGAAAAAGTATAAAACTATTTATTAAATCAATGCTAAATTTGATTTTTTTTATTGTTGTAATCGATTTAAATTGATTTTGTTTTTCTTTTTATGCAGGTTTTTGTAAGTTTCTCAGAAATCAATTTAAGCTATTTAAGATTTAAAGATTTTAACCGTAATCAATGGCTTTTAAACAGTTGTAGGAATTTATTTTTGAATTGGATTTTAAAATTTTTTTAATAATTTGAAATTAAAACAGAAAATCGCCGTGTTAAAAATAAGGATACACCATTTTCATTTCAAAATATTTATAGAAAAATAATGATATAACAACATATACATACCTACATACATAATTGGTCATTACAACCCTTCAGTCAGGATTACGGCCTAGCTACTCAAACCTCTTATGTTGTGTGTTAATTTTATACGTGAGTGGCGGGACCTACAGTTTAATGTCGACTCCGAACGACATTTTTGAAACACATCATGACGATTTCGTTTACTCTCAGAGTCGCCGTAGACTAGCAGGTTGTTTGCTGGCTTATTAAAGATGAGGTTCCAAACCCCAGGTTAGCCCTCTCAATCAAAACGAACTACGAAAATATATTTCTTCGACGACTTCCACTCAGCAGATTTATGGTAAAAACTCTGAGAGTAAATAAAATTGCCATGAAAAGTTTTTCAAAAATCTGTGGTTCGGAGTCCACTTTAAAATGTAGGCCCCGCTACTCTTACTTACTTACTTAACTGGCCATTAACAACCCGATTAACAGGTTTCGGCCTGCCGCAACACATCCTTCCAGGCGCCTCTGCTTCTTGCGCGCCTACGCCAGTTGATCACACCAGTCGATGACAGGGCTTCCTCGATTTGGTCGCCGGAGCATCCTCCTCCATTCGAACTACATGGCCGAGCCAGCGCAGCCGCTCGATATTAATACTCTGCACAACGTCTATGTCGTTGAGGAGCTCATACAGCTCACTGTTGGATCGGATGCGGAAATCATCGCCAACTCGCACTGGACCGAAGATCTTACGTAGGACTTTTCTCTCGAATACTCTCAAGGCTGCTGCATTCGTAGTTAATAGGGTCCATGCTTCTGCGTATATAAGGAAGCACGGGTAGGATGAGCGCCTTGTAGAGTATTAGTTTTGTCTTACGAGAGAGGCCTCTGCTACTCAATTGCCTATTGAGACCATAGTAGCACCTGTTGGCAAGAGCGATCCTGCGCTTGATCTCCAGACTGACATCATTTTCGGTGGTAACGGCGGAGCCAATATAAATTAATTCCTTGGCTATATCAAAAGTATAGTTATCGGCCGTAATCTGAGAATCAATACGCCCCACGTCTCTACTTCTCGATAACATAGACTTTGTTTTGCCCTCATTTACTGCCAAACCCATCTTAGCAGACTCCCATTCAATAGCACTAAAGGCAGCAGTAACATATGGCTTGGTACGCCCAATGATGTCAATGTCGTCAGCGTATGCAAGCAACTGGACACTTTTTTGAAAAATAGTGCCATTGCGATGCACTCCCGCCTTTCGCAGAACACTCTCCATGGCGAAGTTGAAGAGGTTGCATGATAAGGGTCACATAATAAGGTCCCGCTACTCATGTACAACAATTAACATAAAATTAACACGCACAACATAAGTGGTGTGAAAAGCTAGGTCGTAATCCTGACTGAAGCGTTGTAATGACCAATTATGTATGTATATTTAAGTATAAAAATTTACAGCTGAATTAAAAAGAAGAAATAAATACAAGTGGTGGTGAATATTACATGGACGTGACTGGAATAAAAACGTTGACAATAACTTTCTGACTGAAGAAACTAAAATAATAAGACAAGACTTTTCTTTGTTAACGCAATAACAGTTTCTTGTTTTTCTATGACTCTAATACAAATCATATTCGTCTTTGCTCAATTCCACATTATTAGTTTCTTTAAAAGAGCGACACACTAAATTCAAATAAAATAATACGAAAATCACCTCTTGTAAAAATATTACGTCTAAAAACGGTTCAGCTGACAATGCTTTAGTTTGACAATGAAAATAAAAAAATAATATATGAAGAACTGAGCTCAAAACGAAATTAGTTAAAGAAAATCATGTGATATTTTGTTAAAACAAAATAAAGGTTTTTTTAGTTCAAAATTTTATTTCAATAGGGTGCCCTCGAAGTCTAGTGGGTAGTGTGCTAGACTATTAGCGTGGATTCGATTACCACCAGAGACTCTGGTCTGTGACACTACACCGATGGTCAAAGTTACTCAGCTCGTATATAATTAAATATAATTTATAATTGTATTGTAATTAATAAATAAATAAATAAATATTTCAATAATTCAAGGCAATTAGCAAAAAAGTCTTGTGGCAGTAAAATGCATTTCATAAGTACTATACCACTTCGTATAATTTGTGTTCATGGAGCGAGAGAGGTATTTTAATATTTTACAATGATGAGTTTGTTTCGCAATGAAAAATAAATTTTTTTAAGCCCCACAAAAAACAAAAAAGAGTTCAATTTAACTTTCACACGAAATTTAAAATGTATGCTGATATAATTAGAGTTTGGAAAAGTGAAATATAAACAGAAAAACTGAGCAGCTGGCAGTTAAAAGTCAAATCATTTCATTTTGGTTTACTAAAACAAAAGTTGAAAGCTGTTAAAGCTGTATTATAATTCAAATTAAAACAGGGTCTACCAAAGACCAGTTTTCTTTTAAATTTTGCTATGTCTTTGACGACCAAATACCAGTTTTCTCTTAAATTTTGTTATTCTTTTGAAGCATATGCTATAGAAACTGTACAATTAACTTAAATATATTCAATTACCGTGGTAGTCTAGTGGGTAGTTTGCTAGACAATTAGCGTGAGGGTCGTGGGTTCAATTCCCATTAGAGACTCTGGTGTGTAATAATTAGGATATAATTTGTAATTGTATTGTAATTAATAAATAAATAAATAATAAATAAATAAATTCAATTACATTCGAAAACTGTATAAAAATATTTAAAATAGACAGATAGGACAAGTCATTTGAAGTTTGTCTTAATCAAATCTGATCTACAGACAGGCGGTCTTTCGAATTAGACCCACTGTCGTTAATTAATCCATAAAAGGGATATCATTGATATCAAAGTCGCCGTATTGTACCATAGTAGATGGTGTGTTGGCTTCAGAGACGCGACCCCTTGGTTCAAACCACAGCTCAAAGATGTCACACAAAACGAAATAGGAAAATAATCCTCTCAGCAGTCTCAAAAATTCTGAGAGTATATTAAATTGCTGTGAAGTTTTCCAAAACTCTGTCGTTCGGAGCCGACTTTAAACTGTAAGTCTTGCCGCTTATGGGAAAGAGAGAGGCTAGGTCGTAAACCTGACAAAAGGGTTGCAATGATTAGTTAAGTTAAGTAAGTAAGAGACAATTTTTTAGAAACTCAGGAGTAAGTTGACGACTATAATTTTCTTTTAAGAATGCAATCAAATAAACCGGCAACAAATAAGGCCTTGAAACATGGAATTTCACAACCATGACTAAAAATCATAACTAAATTGTTGCTTCACAACACATAAAACAAATACGATAAATTTCTAAATGTACATTTACTTTGAAGTCGCCGTAGTCTAGTAGGTAGTGTGTTGGCTTACTAGACGTGATAACTCGGTTCTAACCCCAGGTCAGGCATCTTCAACTGAACGAAATATGAAAAAATATTTCTTCGGCGACTTCCTCTCAGCAGATTTCTGGCAAAAACTCTGTGAGTAAATAAAATTGCCATGAAAAGTTTCTCAAAAGTGTGTCGTTCGGAGTCGACTTTAAACTGTAGGTCTCGCCACTCTTATATAAAAATTAACACACACAATATAAGTGGTGGTGAGAAACTAGGTGGTAATCCTGACTAAAGGATTGTAATGATCAATTATGTTATGTATGTTTACTTTGCATTTAAAAAAGAAACTTATATTTCAGACACCCTGTGGCTAATTTCTTGTTATTTTTTTTTGTAATAAAAGTTTTTCTCCAGTGAAATTATACTGATTATATGTAAATGAGTTTTTATCCAACTCAAGAATTTTCTTCAGTTTGAATGCAATTTAATCACATTTGCATAAATAATAGCAGAGTTTGTTCTACCTTCTCTATGTAAACAGGTAAGTAATCCTTTAAGAGTGTTCGAAAGGGTAAATAAATTTAAGTTATATTGAAGGCAAATGAGAGATTTTATCATAAAGAGATGAAATTAATTTACAATTTAGAATTTAACTCATTGCCATTGTTCTTTGCAAGATTATAGAATTGCAAGCTTTATGCTTTCAATTTAGAATGTCTTGTTCAATTTAAAAATCCACTTTAATTTATTAAAAAATATAAGGTAAACACTGCAGGCTTTTCTATGTACAAAAAATTAGAGTCTGGGATGAAAGTTTACTTGGCTTATTCAAAAGCGCACTCTATATAGAGGCATACTTTGGTAATTAACTAATTATGCTGATGTCAGCCAAAGTAACGTTAAACGGCAGAGCGCTCAGATTTTAAAGAAAAAATTTATTAAAATAAAAATAAGTTTTTAGACGTTTCATAATACATACATACATAATTGGCCATTACAAACCTTCAGTCAGGATTACGACCTAGTTTCTCACACCACTTATGTTGTGTGTATTAATTTTATATCGACTTCGAACGACAAATTTTTTCTAAATTTTTTTGTCAAGTTTTAGCATACATACGTAACATACATAATTGACCTTTACTACCCTTTAGCCAGGATTACTACCTAATTTCTCACACCACTTATGTTGGGTGCATTCATTTTTATACATGAGTGGTGGGAATATTTTTCAATGGAAGCTTTGAAGAAAGAAACCAGTACTAAATAATACAATTTTCTATTGTAAGACGTCTGTTATCGCCGTAGTCTAGTAGGTAGTGTTTTGGCTTATTAGACGTGAAGGATCAAACCCTACGTCAGACATCTCCAACATAATGAAATACGAAAAAATATTTCTTCAGCGACTTCTTCTCAGCAGATTTATGCTGAGAGTAAATAAAATGCTGAGAAAAAAAAACAAAATAAAAATAAATAGTCGCCATGGTCTAGTGGGTAGTGCTTTGGCTTATAAGGCGTGAGGCATCGGTTCAAACCCCAGGTCAGGCATCTCCAACTAATCGAAATATGAAAAAATATTTTTTCGGCTACTATCTCTCAGCAATTTTCTGCCAAAAACTCTGTGAGTAAAATAAAATTGCCATGAAAATGTTTCTCAAAAATCTGTTGTTCGGAGTCGACTTTACACTGTAGCTTACGCCACTCATGTATAAAAAAAATTAACACACATAGAGAGTGGTGAGAGAAGCTAGGTCGTAATCCTGACCGAAGAGTTGTAATGACCAATTATGTATTTATGTATGTATGTATGCAATCATCTCAAATGTCTTTGTACTGCGACATAACATAAAGGCTTAAGTTGAAAAGATTCATATTCAGTATGACAGAATATAATGCGGTAAGCTGGTGTAACTGTTAGTTGCCAAATTCTGTTTAAAATTAAATTTTTTCTTTTCCTTAGTGTGGAATAATGTAATGAACACTCTCTTATTTTTAATATATTGAAATAATTTATTTCATTTGGATTCGCATAATTATTCACTATGATGGATAATGTCCTTATATGTACGGGGGAAGGGAGTCTAATTTATTACATTTTAAGTCATTAAAATGCATAAACTTAGGGAGGGGGACATTTTTTGAGATGATTTTCTTTTATTTCTTTCAAACATTTTTAAGATTATCTGTAGCCGCATTATTTCTTTGTGGAAATAGAATATAAATTGATTAATCTTACCATTTATGATACCATTTAGATTCATTTTATTTAGTGAAATAAAATTAAAATTTTAAAAACTGGTTGGGAAGATGGGTGGTTTATTTGTAAGAGAGATGTGTAATAAACTTTTAATAACTTTTTAAATTTCTTTTTGCAAACTTAAAATAAAATTTTTTTTTTTTTTTTAATAATTCATTTTTATTTACAATCTATCCCAAAGGATAATAAGTAAATTATATAAAGTTAAATACAGTAACATTGATTGTTGAATTCCAATGAGAACAACAATAATGTCTTAAAATACAATTTTTATAAACTTATTTAAATTTTAGCTAATAATATTTACATTATTTATATTGTATTTATATATAAATGGTTATTTACAAATAGATACACATTTAATTAACGTCGAAATGGCAAGTCCAATATATGATTCCTTTTCAGTCTCCTTACTTCGTTTGTGTCATCTAGAAGTGTTATAGCCAGCAGACTGCAATGATTACTTAACCTCTGTATGTAATTTTCACTTAAACTGGAAATTTCCTCTTTAACCATTTTGATTGATAGATCATCATGGATAGCTTTGTTAGATATAAACCATGGAGCGTTGACAATTGACCTTAAAGTTTTTGATTGATATCTTTGTAGGATTTCGATATTAGAATTACTGGCGGTTCCCCATAATTGTATACCGTAAGTCCACACCGGTTTTAGTATTGTTTTATAGATTATTAGTTTATTTTCAAGACTCAGTTTGGACTTAGAGCCCAATAGCCAATAGAGCCGTTTGTTTTTTATATTTAAATATTGTTTTTTAGCTTTAATATGTGTTTGCCATGTAAGTCTACGATCAATATACAATCCTAAGTATTTCACGTTATCACTTTGCGGAATGACGCAATTATTAAGAGATACATTTGGGCAGTTTCCACGACGCAGGGCAAATGTTACATGAGTAGATTTTTCGGTATTTACTCTTATTTTCCACTTATTTAACCACATTTCTATTTCGTTTATTTGATTTTGAAGTTGTATTGAAGCACCGTTAGGATCGGCGCTAGAAGCTAGTATTGCCGTATCATCAGCGTATGTTGCAACCAAAATATTATTTGTAGCTGGCATATCAGATGTGAATATTGTATATAAGGTTGGCCCTAAGACACTGCCCTGGGGAACTCCAGCTTGAATATGGTATATTTCCGAATGAGCTCTATTTACCTTTACGTAATAATGTCTATCACTGAGATATGATTTTAGTATTAAATAAAAATGTGTTGGAAGTAACTTTTTAAGTTTAAAAAATAACCCAGTTTGCCAAACTTTGTCAAAGGCTTGCTGTACATCTAAGAATACACCTGAACAATATTCTTTGTTTTCTAAAGAATCTCGTATATAAGAGACTATACGATGGCATTGTTCCGGTGTACCATGCTTATGTCTGAATCCAAATTGGTAATCGGGTATTATATGAAGCTTTTCTAATACTGGTAACATTCTTTTCATAAATATTTTCTCAAATATTTTGGAGAAAGTGACTAGCAAACTTATTGGGCGATACGATGTAACAACATTCTCAGGTTGGTTTGGTTTAGGTACCATTACTACTTCGGCACATTTCCATTGTGTAGGAAAATGGTTTAGCCTTAAAATTGAATTAAATATAAGAGTTAATAGTAAAATAGCTTTCTTTGATAGTGCTTGGACAACTTTTCCGTTAATAGAGTCGTATCCTGGAGATTTTTTGCAATTAAGGTTATTAATTTCTTCTTGAACTTCCTGTGGTGAGATGTGTTTAATTGGCCAATCCATCGGACAAGGACTATCTAAAAAATTATTTATATCTTCTGTATCAGGACCATTATTTATATCATGAGGCTGAAAAGTTTTATATAAATGTAAAGCAAATGCTTCTGATTTAGTTTTATCGGTTCTACACCATAAACCATTCTCATCTTTGATTGGTATATTTCTCTTGGCGGGTCTTTTCAAATATTTTGTAGCATGCCATAAACAATACTCGTCATTATTATTAATATTGAGATTTTTTAGAAAATTTCCAATTTGATCATTTTTTATTTCTTGCAATCGGCATTTAAGATCCTTAGTTGCTTTATTTAGGTTTCGTTTGTCATTGGGGTTTCTGGTCGCCTGCCATACCCTCCTTAACCTTCTTTTGTTCCTAATCATAGCTCTTATTTCGGTATTTACAAAAAAATTGGTTTGATTATGATTTGTTATGTTTGGTGTTGATAAAAATCCTGCTTCATGAACAAGATTATTGAAAGTTTCGACAACATCATCTAACTCGGAAGTTGATTTTAATGATATATTTAGATTAACATTTCTTTCTATCCAACTTGTGAAACAGTTCATATCAGTACTATTGTTAAAAATCTTATATTTTTTTGATTGGTAATGTAAAAATGTATTAAAATTTACTATAAGTGGTGTATGGTCAGAGCTAAGGTCATCACAATCTGTTATTTGCAGAAGATTATTATTTATACCGGTATATACAACAAAATCCAATAAGTCAGGTATCTTTGACAAATCTGTAGGCCAATACGTGGGACTTCCAGTAGAAAGAATAGAATAGTTGTTATTATTTATACATTTGTAGAGTTCTCTACCTTTAGGGTTTATTAATCTGGAGCCCCACCAATGATGTTTAGAGTTGAAATCACCTCCAACTATAAATCTAGGTCGAAGAGATTTGAAAACTTCTTCAAATTCTTGACATTTTACTGAAAAACGTGGTGGAAAATAAATAGCACATACAGATATATTAATTGAGTCACAAATAATTTTGATACACGCGGCTTGAAGGTAGGGTTTTCTTATTTCATTAAAAATGTCATATTGTATCGAAGATTTTATTAATATTGCTGATCCTGCATGTGGTCTATCGTCTGGATGGTTGGCGCATATTAAATCGTAATCTTTTATTCGGAAAAAGGATCTGGAAGTGAAATAAGTTTCGGATACAAGAAGGATGTCAATAAAATTAGTTTTAAGAAATAATTCTATTTCTTGGGTATGATTGGAAAGCCCATTGGCATTCCATATTGCTATCCTTAGGTTTAGCCGCATAATTTTGTTATTAGAACAGACATCATGCCTATAAGCTTGTTTGTCAACTCTATTTGATTCTCTATTAGTTTTTCTATTTTTTCAAAGGGATTGTTTGGCTGTTTACTTTGTAGAACATCAGAGTATGAACTATTATTATTATTATTTTGGCGTAAATTTGGAACTGTGTTTTGGGTTATATTAGGGAAGTTTTCATTGTTGAAGGCATATTGGTTGTTTTGATCTCTTCTATATAAATTATTGTTTTGGAATCTTCTTTTCAACATTTGTTTATATACTATACATCCTTTATAGTTAGCTGGATGATTTTGTAAGCAGTTAACACAACGTGGTGGAGTTTCATTGTTTTTAGAGCAATCAGTGGTAAGATGGCCTAACCCACATTTTACGCAGTTTTCCTGTTTGCGGCAATATTTTTTGGTATGACCAAACTCTTGACACCGATGGCATTGCACAATATCTTTAGTTTTTTTTTGGGGTTCAATATTTACAATGGCATTATTAATATATTTGATATCGTATATACTTTTGTTGTTTGTAGCTGGTTCCAGGTCAATGTAAAATATTGGAAGTGGGACTTTCGTGATCCTGCTTTGTAGATTCGTGATGTTTCTAACTTTATGTCCGTAAATTTCTATATCACTTTTGATATCGCCGATGGGGCTTGAATGGTGTAGATTTTTTACCACTACCCTATACGATCGTTCTTGCTTAACTTGGTAAGTATGAAATTTAAGTTTTTTATTATTTAGATAAGTAACAATTAATCTATACGATTTAATATTTTTTATCATCAACCTAATTTGGCCATCTCTTAGAGACTTGTAATTAAAATCATCGGAAGGAATTATTTTGGAAAAAGATTCAATCATTTTACTAACGTCAGCAACAAAAGGTATAAATATAGGAGGAGGTTTTGGTACAGTATCATTATTATCATTCTGTTCAGTATCAGTATTATCCATCTCTTCATCTGAAGAGCCTATTTCATCATTTTCGTTATCAAGTGCTGCAAAACGATTACTATTTTGAGAGGCTGCTTGTTTTGAAGTACCAGCAACGTTGTTGTTTATGTTTGGAATGCAAGCACCGTTAAGATTGTTCTTGGTATCATTTAATGTAGTTGAATTTTTGTTATCAATATATATTCTTTTGTTTTGAAATATTGTGGGTGATTTAGTTTGACGGCGTTTCAACGTAGGCAAAGCAACTACCTGCCAGCCAATATCATCATCGCTACCATCAGTGTCCTCAGACATGATGAGGGCAATGAAAATTGTTTATGTTTGTTTTTTGTATATTTATTGCTATGCGTACGCGATTGCAGTCTTATTTATTCAAAAATAACGAAAGAACAGAATTTGAGTTCTTTGACTGGAAAAATTCACCATTTTTTTTTTTTTTTTAATTAAAATATAAATATTTTTTATTTGAGTTTACAAATTTTTTTTTAAAATAATATTTAAAAATATTTTCTTTATATTTTTAAAACTTTATTTAATAAATGGTTTTATTTCTAATAAAAATAAAAAAAATCAAATAAATGAAGCAAATAAAATAGAAAAAAATTTAGGAAAATTTTAAAAAAGTTCTCAACAAATGCCATGAACAAATAAAAATAAAAAAAAAAATGAAAATAAAATTCATAAATTTTTTTTTTATATCATTGTTCCATTGAACATCAGTTTAGAATGTGTGGAAATGGTAATTGAAACTGAATGAAAATTATGGTAATTTATAATAAAATTATGCTTAAAACCTGAAAATATGTAAAAATAAAGCAGAGTTCATGTGAAGTGGATAAATAGGTGTCCACTTTTAATGCAACTTTGAAGGTTGTTTGTTCTGGTTTGTTTTAAAATCTACTTTCCTTTTGTTTAAGGTCACCGTGAGAATTCTTTAAGCGTTAAAGTATTTAAAACAACGTTTTAAAATGAAATTTAGTTGAAATATATCCTTAAAATGTCCTTGAGAAAAATTACAGAAATTTTCCTGAAACTTATATTTTCAAGTTTCTGATTCAAAGTAGCTTTTGCCTGGACATATTGGGATTTTTTTTTTTTGATTTTGAATAAATTTTTTGTTGTTGTTAATTTAATTATCGATTATCGTAAATGTTTACATTCATTAAGCCATTCACTTTGTTTTTCTCCACAGTGCGGCTCTATTTGTTTTTGTTATGAATTCAATGAATAATTCATTAGTTTGTACAGATTGTGTAACAGATTGTTTTTATCAGACTCTTCATCTTTTGGCAGCTTAATTTGGGTACGATACGGAAAAAGCTTTACACTTCACTTGGCTGTCGTAATCGATTTAATTTTCATTATTGGTGTTTATGTAGCCAAATTTTTTTCTAAAAAAAAAAAATTAAAGATAAGACAAGAAAAACAACAATCGGAAATTAGGAAATTAATACGTAGTTCACTTGTTTTCCTGTTGTTTTTAGAAATTTTTTTATTGTTTATTTAAAATTAATTCTTTTTAAAAGTGCCAAATATTGTTACGACACAATCGCGGCAGGTTTGCTAAATAAATAATAAATAAATAAAACCCAACTTTTTAAATCTAATAGTTCTATAGTCCAATGATATAAAGCATCAAAATTACGGTCAGAGTTTTCGATAACATGCTTTTATATAACAGTTGAATCGATTACAACAAAAAAATTTAAAATTGTTTTTTCTATCGGTTTAAATTTGAACCATCGGTTATTTCGAATCTGGCAATACTTATGTCATTTTATTCTGTCACAAAATTCAATATATTATCTTCACTGAACGCAATGAATCGATTTACGCTTTAGCGACATTGGGATTTAATGGGAAACTGCACGATGATGTAGATTTCGCTAAAAAAATTAGCTTTTTAGATGATCTTATATTTGTGGTTACACAAATAAGCAAAATTGCCGTATTTGGGGATCAGAAGACCCACACGTAGCCAATGCGTTAATTACGAGTGCGGATTACGTGAAGCGGAGGCATGATTGGCTCATATTTCCTTGAAAACGAGGACGGAGCAACCATTACGGTCAATGGAGACACCTGTTGCATAATGATAATCGATTTTTTTGTACCCCCTCATCATGTTATTGATGTGAACGATGTTTGTCTTCAACAGGATGATGCATCTTACCACACATCTCGTGCCACAATGGATTTATTGCGTCAAACGTTTGATGGTCGTTTAATTAGCCGAAATGGTGATGTCAATTGGCCGCCATGAAGCTGCGATTTGACATCGTTGGACTATTTTTTGTGGCGCGGCGTTAAAGAAGTGTGTTATGCCAACAAACCAGAGACATTTGAGCATTTGCACGCCAACATTCGTGATGCCATTGCCATACATTCGAAAAAGTGCAGGAAAATTGGTCCGATCGAATGAGGTATTGTGAGGCCAGCCGCCGCAGCCATATTAATGAAATTCCATTTCCATTCCTAACCGGAACAATTGTACTTCACAACCAAAAAATTCATTTGGCAAACATTTCAAAACATTTTTGTTTTTGCTTTACAACCGTTTGCTGTTTTTATGAGCATTAATACCCAAACTAGACTTTGTCAAACTTCAAAAATCTTATGTCATATTTTTAAGCAATCAATAAATTATCTTAAATTTTTCTGCTAATTATATCCAAAGTTCACTCCGTTATATTATATATATTCTATACATTGAAGTTTAAGATGTTTCACAGATCGCAAGCCAATATCCAACCCGAAGATCAAAGACTCCGTATAAAAAACCCAACTTAAATTTTATATTGGAAAGTGAGTCAATGATGACAGGGCAGAAAAGACCAACAGCAAACAAAAATTTTTACTATAAGTTTAAACGGTATATAGTCCAGGTCAGTAGTGCTAGAGATACAATCAATTTAGTGGTGAGGAGTATATGATGAAAGAAGTTGAATAGGCACACTTAGGCCATATAAGGCTCATGGGATACCACAATTTTCTGAGTTTTCTATTTTCCCCTAGCTTCGAAATTCGTTCCCGACAATTCGTTCAGATTATTTATACAATAAAATAAAGTGTCCTCTTCTCCTCCGATATTGTGCGGGACTTATATCCAATGGGTGACCAATAGTTTCCTCCTTTCCCTTATCTCTACAGCTTCTGTAGAAATCGTTTGCAAAGTCTTCAAGATCAATGCAATTCTCATGAGCGCCCATATCGCATTGACCAGTAATGACTCCAATAATTATAGTGAGCGTGCTGCTTTGGAGTTTGAACAGATTTTTATTTAACTTTTAATTAATTTTCTTCATTTTTCTCATTTTTTATATGTTCAGCCATATTTATTAGCCCTTTCTTCTTACGAATATTTTTTAAATAAATTTCAATGGACTTCATAATAATTTCGATTGCAATGTACATCCATAACCAGCGATTTTATACGATTTTCGGTTGATTGTTGAGCAACTTTCTTGCAACAAAAAAATGGTTCAAAAAAGTTGTAATTGTGCAGAGAAATATTTGGAAAGGTAAAGAACATGAAAAAAGACAGGTTTTTTCTAATATTTAGGAACGCAGGTTACACCTACCATCTTTCTTGTTTTTGGTTTTGATTTTATTATCATTTTTTTTATTCCTAAAATATTCGTTTTTCTTTTCGATTTATTTTCCTTGTGTACTCATGTCACTGAACAAACATTTGATACAGGAAACAAATGAAGATTCCAGCGACTGAAAAATTTATGTACTTTGTAGCAGTCATCGGAAACTGGCAGAGACTTTCAGTCCTCTAGAGGATATGGTTATTCGATGTTCAAAGAAATAAAAAGAAATGAAAAATTTTCTTTTACAATTTTTTTAAAAACGAAATATCTTTCATTATGTTGGCAGTAATAGCTGAGGGCTTCTTTTCAAGGAGTAAAAAATTAAAAAAAGTAAAACTAAAGAAAAATATACACCCTGTAGCATTTACAAAGGATGTGCAATGGGAAATGAAAGTTTGTGTTTCATTTCAATTTCTTTCTTATACACTTTGACTTTGTTTACTTTATTATTTTTTATTTCATGTCAATACTATCGAATATGCTGTGGGATGTAATAGTCACGGTAAGAAGTTTTGGCAAAGGCTTGTACTATCGGAATGACATAAAACAAAAGTCAGTAAACGTATTGTAAGAAACGTAAGAAAATAAAAACTCATCAGTAGTAAATATTTATGCTTTAAACACATTCGAAACATCAAGTGCTGCGGAGCAATTTTGCTAAGCGGCATGCGATTTAATTATTTTAAAGACAGCCGCAGGGGAAGTGAACAGTTGATTACTTCTTTATAATTAATGATCTCAAGTATCGAATTGTATTAACGGAACTAACTAGTCGATGTAGTCTAGTAGGTGGTGTGTAGGCTTATTAGACGTAAAGCCAGGGTTCGAGCCCCAGGCCAGACATCAAAACAAAATACAAAAATAGTATTTCTTCGGCGATTTCCTCTCAGCAGATTTCTGGCAAAAACTCTGGGAGTAAATAAAATTGCCATGAAAAGTTTCTCAAAAATCTGTCGTTCAGAGTCGACTTTAAACTGTAGGTTTCACCACTCATGCATAAAAAAAATTAACACACACAACATAAGTGGTTTGAGAAACTAGGTCGTAATCCTGACTGAAGGGTAGTAATGACCAATTATGTATGTAACTAGACACAGCGGCAGTATTGTTTATTCACATTGTTCATTTCTATATACACGCATGTATTCTATTCTTCATAGGTTGCTGCGCAGCACTTGGCGAGACGAAATTCCGAACTAACGGGCACGGAAAGGACCGGAGATTTCTGAGAAGTATACGATAGATGGGATATATGAGACCCTAAAAGAATACTTTTCCAAATTGGAAAAAGCAGCGTGGAATTCAAAAAACCTTGAATAGTCCAACATGCCTGGTTGCCGATTTTCAAAACTGCTTTGTTCAGCAGTGGGCAGTAGGAGAATCAGGGGACTACTAAAGTTCAACAAGAAAACGGTTCGCATTCTAATAGGAAGTCGAACGGTCATTGCACTATGGGCAGTTTAGCTGACAAGCTTGATCTGCTCCACCAGAATTATTACAAAAGTTGCCATGATGTAGAGGAAACGGGATCGGCAGAACATCTTTTATGCGAAGGCCCTGGACTTCAAAGCCGACATCATTGGTTTTTGGGTAACAAAAACTTTTAAAGATCTGGGCATAGTGGAGAACGTGACACTAAGGGAACTGGCTGATTTTATCCCCAGCTTGGGGTGGATCAAAGACACCACTGAAGGATCATAAATAGGTGCCTTACCTCACACTGTGTAACACAATGGGCCATATGGATCACAGAGGGAAATTATCTGTGAACGGCAAGCTAACCGCTAACCTAACCTAACCTACATCTTCTTTGAAAGTACATATACGGCGTTTTTAAAAATATGAATTTTGTAGCCTCTGTTTGTACACTTTTGTTGAGGACTGTATTCAAAAATTTTACGCATTTACAGTTGCTTAGTTGGTGACCCTCAAGTACGTGAATAAACTAATAGTGTGCTGGTGCTTTTGTTTTCTTCCTTTTGTATTCCGAGGTAATTAAGAACACCCGTTTATCCTCAAATAACCCGAGTTACTTTTCAGTATACACACACACACCGAATCTATTCAACTAATTGCCCAGTCACGTACATATCTACAAAGGAATTTTTCACACCATTTTCTTTACTTTTTTATTTCTACGGCTATTTATTCATTCGTATGTTGATTAAAATTCATTTGTGGATGCTGTTTTCAACTCCTGTTTGGCGCTTTGAATGGTATTCGGACAGGATTGCTTGATAAGTAACAAAAATTGGCATACAATTTTAAAAGAAATTCTGAAAGTCATCGGGTTAGCGGGTTATAGGTGGCATCAAGGTTTCATTTATAAAATTATTTGATTTTAGACTTGTGAGAAGCGTATTAAAAAAAAATATGCCACAAAATACATTGTTTACTCAATTTTTTGCCTCACTGTAACACAGAGAGTACTGTAACACAAAGAGGAATATTACTACAGTTTCTAAAAGAAATGAAAGCTGGAATGTGTAACCCCTTTCTCTTGAAAACCATTCTATGTTATAGTGGATGTAGCACGACATTGTGCGGTTACAACTGACTATATGTGTGTACATATAGTGGAACGGTGGGCACCAATAAAGTGTTCCATAGTATGCTGTGAAGGTGTGAAGAATATTTACAAAAAAAAAAAAAAAAATAAGTAAATCCATGCAAGACTTCACTAATTGGTTTTAGAATATTATAATGGGTAGTTTAAACACATAACTGCTGTTAAACTAAGAGCTACTAAAAGTAACAACACTTTTCCACCTTTTTTTCTTAATCATTTGAATTTTTTTTTATTGGCAAACAGTTTTTGGGTTTTTGTTGTTGTTGTAATTATTTGCAATTCTTGGGAATGTAAAAAGCAACATATTTGAGTGAACGATTTAACTGTTAAAAGTTACAACAATAACAACAATCGAAAATAAACGAATAAACAATCGAAAATGTGGGGAATTTCTTCATTTAATTGAATTTATCAACATTAAAGAGATGCGTTTATCTGAAAATTATTATTTTAGCCGTAGTTGTAATAACATAGTCGCCGTAGTCTAGTAGGTAGTGTTTTGGCTTATTAGTCGTAAAGTCCGTGTTCGTAACCCAGGTCTGACATCAAAACGAAATATAAAAAAAAATAAACGTTCCATGAAAAATTTTCTCAAAAATCTGTCGTTCGGAGTCGACGTTAAACTGTAGGTCACGTCACTCACGTATAAAATTAACGCACACATCATGAGTGGTGTGAAAAGCTAGGCCGTAATCCTGACTGAAGGGTTGTAATGGCCAATTATGTATGTATGTAGTACAGTAGAAGTCCATTAGTCCGGCATCCAATAGTCCGGAATGCTCGAAAGTCCGGCATCGCTCTGGAAAATTGTAAAAATTTTGGTTTTCTCCAAAAGTGTGCTTTAAAGCAAATAACAACGCTCGAGAGCTATTCGGAAGTTTTCGGGGTAGTTCGGAATCATCCGGAAGCGGTTGGTATTGTTCGGAAATAATTAGTGGCCAGCTAGCCTCAGCTGTCACAACAAATTCAGCCATTTTTTGTGCGTTGTTGTTTTGTGTCCTTTCACATCGCAGTGAATGTAACTTTTGAAACTGTTTATAAAACGTTGATTTTCGTTCTAATTGTACAGTGACCATGTTTTCAAAACCTAAGCCTTCGAGTTCAAAAGAAGAGAAACGAAAACACATCATTATCAACATTGTAGTAAACCTCAGCCTATTCAAAAACTTGAAGAAAGTGACTCAGATGCTGAAACGGAAGAAAATGAAAAAATCAGCTGGGCAGAACCTGCAGAATCACTATATAAGTCTATCTCTTCTTTTGCTGCCGTATGATTTCCATATCATTAGGAATAAATTTTATACTAAACGCCAATAGTCAAAAAAACAAAAAGACATTCGTGACTTTTTTAAATCTAAATGAAATATGTTTTACAGTACGTGTACATGCATTATATGAAATGTAAAAGAAACTTTGTTGTATGTATTTGCATATTGTATATGTGTTGTTTAATTATTAATCGAATTGTTATTATAATTACCGACCGATAGACCGTAATTTTCGATAGTCCGGCACCGAGCCGGTCCCGAACGTGCCGAATTATCGGACTTCTACTGTAGTAATATTATGGCCATTAAAAATTTTATTCTGTATCGTATGCCCCGATGTAACTAGAACATCGGAGTGTGCTAAACTTCAAGTGACGAGCTCTTGGATTCGGTTCATGGAAGAGACTCTTAGATTATGACTTTATATAACAATGGAAGAAAGTGAGAATTATCATTAAAAAAGCAATCCTCAAAAAAAAATTGTCATTACCCCCTCCTCCTTTCTCTTATAAACTATCTTTCCTCTATTGCAACACAATAAACTGCATGAATAGGAGTTATCTCCTAAGTGTTGGCGGAAGTTTGTTGTTTTATTTTACGATAATGTGAGTCACTGATATTATCTTATTGGAAATGATTTTGTTGTGTTAGTGTTTAATTAAAATTTTTTAAGATTAGCACACTACGTACCCAAATTGAAATTTAGAAAATCGTCAGTACTAACGTCGTGAGTCATCTTGAAATTCAGAAAATAGATTATAAACTAAAAATTATTTTACAGTGATTCTGAATTATTACGTGAAGTTCAAGCAAAAATAGCTCAAAACAAAACTAAACTAAAAACTCCACAACTAATCTGACTCCAAAATTGACATTGATGCAGAAGTTGTTGACAATGGACTCCAATTTTTATTGAGCAGTCCTCTTTAGCGAAGAGACCCCTGGATGAATGAATGGTATGTGAAAATACCAATCCAAGTCAGACCTAAGGGCATCCAATGCATCTCAAAAAGTCTTTGCTTGTGAACTAACCACCGAGATCGGACAATTTGATCCAGTTAAACTTTTTGTTTAAGAGTTTTCTGCAGTCACAGGTGTATGCGAATAAATCTCAAAACACAGCGGCACACAGGCCAACATTACCCATTTCATCTGTCGAATTTAGCTTGATTTATCTGCTAAAATGATGGAAAATTAGATATTTCGGATACGTTCCAACCAGAAAAACCATCGCGAATATTTGAACAATAAAGCCATCACTGTCCACTTTTTCACCGTAGCCTAGTAGATAGTGTGTTGGCTTCTTAGACGTAAGGCCACAGTTCAAACCCCACGTCAGACATCAAAACAAAATACAAAAAGTATTTCTTCGGCGACTACCTCTCAGCAAATTTCTGGCAAAGACTCTGAGAGTAAATAAAATTTTCATGAAAAGTTTCTCAAAAATCTGTCGTTCGGTGTCGACTTTTGGGGATTTGAATTCGATAAAATATCTCAACTTTCGGAAGATATGTAAGTTATCGAGTATTTCAATAAAATTGTAGAGTCCACTTTAGAGCAGCCTGAATAAACGCAAAAAATAAAGAAAAATTGCCTTGAAAACTCTCTCAAAACCACACGCAACATACGTAAGTGGTGTGTGAACCTAAGTCGTAATCCTGACTGAAGGGTTGTAATGACCAATTATGTACGTATGAATGTATTAAGGTCATTTTGTTTCAGCCCTTTTTACTGAGTATATTTCATATTGAAATATCTCATATCATATTAAATATTAAAAAAAAAAGAAAAATGTTTAACAATAATTTAAAATTATTTCAGATCAAGGTTTTTTAAAGGTCAGTAGATTAATTGTCATGGAATGACAATAAAATGCTTAAATTTATTGCCATTTATTTATTATTAAATAAAAAATAAAATTCAATACGCAGCAGTTTTGCTGCCGTGTCATGTTGTGTCACAATTTTCACCTGGTTTATCAATTTGCATTTTAAAATTAATTCATCGATACCTACCAGGCCAATGGCATGGTTAATAATAACGATTGTGATAATGATCCAACCAACCCTACTTATTTTTGTTATTATTTATTTATTACTTACAGTACAACAACTTTTTTACCAGCATTTTAATACATTTTCCACTTTAGTTTGTCTCTTTTGCTTAAAAAATTAAAAAATTGTGTTAAAAAATCTGCTTAACTTCGGACAATTTACGACACCAGCATATACAAAATTGAGTGCCATTATTCTTAGCCACAGTATGGGTTTGATAACAAACTGTGGTTTCAAATAACTGTTAGATCTCGTTGTCTGATCTGGCAATGGACATCCCCAGGCTTAATGAATTCACCAGTGCTTTAAAATGTTGAAAATGAAGGAGTTGAAGCTGAAGATTTGCCAAAGGCTAAACACAGAGGTGAATATCTAGCTGGATCTAAATTCTTCGGCAACTTCCTCTAAGCAGATTTCTGGCAAAATCCCTTATCTCATATAAAATTGCCATGAAAAGTTTCTCAAGAATCTTGTTCGGAATCGACTTTAAATTGTAGATCCTTCGAATCATGGATAAAATTAACACACACAACATAAGTGGGAAGAGAAACTAGGTTGTAATCCTGACTGAAAGGTTGTAATGAACAACTATGTATGTATATGTCACTATTCTTAAACACAGCACGGGTTGCAAAACAGATTTTGGTTAGTGAGATAAATTAGTTGATCTATGTACTAGTGTACTAGCTTAACCACAGAGTCATCCATTTTCAAGTTTCTTTTTCAAATACAAGTTAAATATAAAGGAAAAATTGCCATGAAAAGTTAAAAAAAATCCGTCGTTAGGAGTCGACTTTAAACTGTATGTCCGGCTACTCATACAATGATCACAAAGCATAAGTGGCATAAGCTGCTATATATAAGTCGCAATCCTTACTAAAAGGTTGTGGTAATGATCAATTATGTATGTATTCTTTAGAATTGTCATACATAGTACTGTTATAATGTTATTTTTCTTTTAATTTAAATGTTTTCAGTCGCATTTCTCATAACGGAAACGTTTATTTAATTTCGGTGTATTTTATTGAATGCGAACATGAACATGAATATTCGAATACATGAATTAATAAAAGAGAAAACGGTAAACATAATTGTTATTTAATAAACAGAAGTATTATCATGGACTACAATATAAAATATATAATTGATGTGGACACTGTTAAAAAATTAATGAAATTGAAAAATTTAATTTCTGTTAACGAATACACAAATTAACAATTGTAATCATAAAAATTTAATTGACGTTGGATTTTTGCCAAGTTTACATATTAAATTCATTGTCTTCTCAACACACAAGCTATTACATAAACTCGTATTACATACACATAACTGATGCTTATGTTCCATGTTGAATAAATAAACACTATGGCGTATACGTTATAATAAGTCATGAGAAAGAATGAAAAAATGTTGAGTATACGCTACGTGGTTCACACATATGAAAAATATAAACATGAAATAAAAATTGTATGTGTATGTAAAAACAAACATAAGGTCTTCTTTTAAGCACTTCCTATATTTAAATAACATGTAAATGAAAAGAAACAAAATGTATGAAAAGCATCGACATTTTTTATTCGTTTGTAAGACTTATTGCGGCCACTATGTTTGTAATATAATATCGTTTAAATATCAGCCTTGCCTGCTTTGGGTGAAGCGCATCCGAAATGTCCAATATTCCATAACTGTGTCGTATAAATCTGGCTGAATTTGCCTGATGACTTGACATTATGTAGGTTTCGAGGAACCCTGCGGTTTGTGGCTTATTCGTATACACACGTACTTACATAATTGGTCATTACAACTCTTCAGACAGGATTACGACCTGGCTTCTCAAACCACTTATGTTGTGTGTGTTAATTTTTATGCATAAGTGGCGGGACCTCGAGTGGCCCCGAAGGACAAAATTTTTTGAGAAGCTTTTCATGGCAGTTTTCTCACGTCCAATAAGCCAACACACTACAACGACTACTGCATATACACATACAACTTTAAAAGCCCTGCAAGAAAATCATTAACGAGGTCAAACCACATGATCTCAGCTGCCAGTTTACATTACTCCCACAAGTGGGACCACCATGGTTTCAAATCGTTTGTGCAGAAAATTCAAAATGGCATGAGCTATGTAGCACATAGCGCCGTCTTGGTGAAACCACATCTCGTTGGTGTCCAGAATATTCAAATCTAGCTGAAAGAAGTTGGCAATCATCGCAGTATAGTGATTGCTGTTGGCAATGATGGCCTGGCCAACATCGTTCTCAAAAAATATAGGGAACAATGACTTCGTTAGCCCAAATCCATCCCAAACAGTTACTTTGTGAACATATTACTTGTGTTCTTAGATCTCATTGGGATTGCTATCCTCCCAAATTCGACAATTTTGTTTGCTTACGTAAACATATATTTTGAAATCGACCTCATTGGTAAACTGGCGCCTGAAAAGTTCAATTATTGAGAACGATAACGAGTTGATGTGGATACATTCCTCACGCACACTCTCAGCCACAGGTTCGATATTTTCGGGTGTACGCACTGTACGAGTTATGTAATAATGATACCAGTTTCACGAACTTTAGCAATAAACTTGCGTGTAATGGGCACTGTTGGTCCTTCTACGGCGAACAAATTTTGTACGACATTTTCGTGCAATTTCCGATCAATTGTCTTTGTTTTAGAAATAAATTTCCAATAAATACCAACGTTGCTCAAACTTAGATCGATTCATTACGTTCAGTGGAGATAATATATTGAATTTTGTGGCAGAAAGGAATGACATAAGTATTGCCAGATTCAAAAAACACTATGGTTCAAATTTAAATCTATATATGTTCCATCCGATAGTTTGACAGATGTAGCTTCAACAAGACTAACTGCTATCAACTGTAAAGGAAAGGCAAGGTGGTTGAAATGCTTCAATAGTTTGGTTATTTTACGTCATGATTTCATGCAAAATCAATTTTCTGCATAAGTCCACTTGTGCATTACCATGTAAACATTATAATTGAAAATTAATTTCTACCAAATATCATTGAAAATTTTTAAGTTGTTTTTAATTATAAATTGAAAACCATTTTGTTTTTAAGTCTTTAACTAATAATTTGCATCGCTTTTTCAGCAGAATATTTGAAGTTCAATTAATTTTGAATCCTCACATGCAATTGGGAAGCTTAAAGTAATTAAAATTTTAATTGGAAAACTTTGAAAATTTATTTGTAGTGATTAGCAACGCCAGTAAAACAATATGAGGTATGGACAATAGTTCTTTCTGTTAAGGGAAGAGTACTATTAAGGTTGAAAATATTTACTCGGCGACTTCCTCTGAGTTGATTTCTGGTAAAAACTCTGAAAGTAAATAAACTTGCCATGAAAATGTTTCTCAAAAATCTGTCGTTCGAAGTCGACTTTTAACTGTAGGTCCCGCCATTAATGTACATAATTAAAAACACAATATAAGTGGTGTGAGGAGCTAGGTTGTAATCCTGACTGAAGGGTTGTAATACCAATTATCTTACGTTATGAACATATGGATTATGTGGAAGTGTAGTTGAAATATTGAAAATTTACTTTTGCACGGACTTAAAAATTGATTTCTAAAGGCAAATCAGAAGTTTCAGCGTACTTGAGTATTAAAGGCTATACCATGGCGCAACTTATACTTACAACCTACAGTTGTTGGCTTGTTAGAAGTAAGGCCGTAGTTCAAACACCAACTCAGATGAAAAATTATTTTATCGGCGACTACTTCTCAGCAGTCTTCTGGCAAAAACTCTGAGTGCAAATTAAATTGTTATGAAAAGTGTTTCAAAATATACGACATTCGAAGTCGACTTTCAACTGTAGATCCCACAATTCAGTTATAAAATAACACGCACAACGTGGTGTGAGAAAATAGATTGCAATCTGGACGGAAGGATTGTAAGTACCAATAATTAAGTAAATGTGAATTTATTCACCTTGGTTCCGCCATTACCATTAAAAATTATGTCAGTCTGGAGATCTAGCATAGAATCACTCTTGCCAACACGTTCTACTATGGTGTCAATAGGTAGCAGAGACCTCTCTTGTACGACAAAACTAACTCTACAAGACGCTGATCGTTCTCGCGTTTCTTTATGGCGTACAAGCATGGACTCTATTAAGCACTGAGAGAAAACTCCTACATAAGATCAGCGGGTCCAGTGCAAGTTGACGATGATTTTCGCATCCGATCCAACAATGAGCTGTATGAGCTCCTTAACGACATGGACGTTGTGCAGCGTATTAAAATCTAGCGGCTGCGCTGGCTCGGTCATGTCGTTCAAATGGAAGAGGATACTCCGACAAGACGGGTATTGGATGCGGGGATTTTCGGAATCCGCCGAAGAGGATGACAATGTCTGCGTCGGAAGAATAAATTAAGAAAGCCCTTTCATCGATTGACGTGACTAACAGGTGAAGGTGTACAAGAAGCAGAAGGATCTGGAAGGATGTGTTAAGATACGAGGAAAAGCGTTACTCGGGTTGTTAATGGCTATTTAAAAAAGTAAAGTAAAAATTTGGTACCACTATTTGGTAAAATTTTTTTGCAATTAATTTTATTGAGAGATGCATAAACCAATTACATGAAAAAATTCATACGAAACCCTTTCAATTTATGAATTTGAAAAATGCATTATGCTGATAAAATTTCTATAAACTTTTAGGAATACATATGTATTTATACAAAAAGTATCTTGTGTTTATATATAGTAATTTATTTAGAAATAAATATTTTGTTTGTATATAATCCTCTCTCTCTCTATCTTCCTTTTTACGTGCTTGTATTTGGTTTGTAATAAATTGCCGACAATTTAATTGAACAAATGAACAACAAAACATTTTGTAAATAATCTCCTGGTACAATATCATAATGGTGCTGAACATGTGAATGTAAATTTTAATAAAACCACAGTTTTAAATACAATAATAAGAGTTATGATTACACATTCTACACACACTTTGCAGCACTGAATGCTTTTCAAAATTAATGAAATAAATAAGGAAATACGCACAGTATAATGTAATGAGCAGAATTAGGCAAGCAGTCACCCTAAAGACAAGAATGAAATCTCTTGTGATTTAAATATGTATATATGGACACGTAGATAGGTTGTTCAAATAAATATTTAAAAAGGTTTTAACAAAAAATAATCATTTTCAACTTTTGGTATCTGAATAAACCAAATTTTCATATAAGATCTACGAGCGTCCCATGCATCACGAAACATTTATTGTGGATGTTGGGTTGGCGGCGTTTTCGGCCCATATTTTTGGGGAGCTGCGTTGATCAGGTCATGACGAGCACTATAGGTTGATGATTACCCATGTCTTTTGATCCGAATTGGATGAAGTAGACTCCAATGTATGTGTGCCATATAGCTCATGCTATATTAGACATTTTGCACGAACGATTTGAGAGGTCCTCAAAGCCAACATAATCCATGCCATCGGTCCAATTTGGATTGATTTATACGCCATACATACATACATAATTCGTCATTGCAACTCTTCAGTTAGATTACAACCTACCGCCGTAGTCTAGTAGGTAGTGTGTTGGCTTATTAGACGTAAAGCCAGGGTTCGAGCCCCAGGCCAGACATCAAGACAAAATGCAAAAAGTATTTCTTCGGCGACTTCCTCTCAGCAGATTTCTGGCGAAAACTCTGAGAGTAAATAAAATTGCCAAGAAAAATTTTTTCAAAAATATGTCGTTCGGAGTCGACTTTAGACTGTAAGTCCCACCACTCATGTATAAAATTAACACACGCAACATAAGTAGTGTGAGAAACTAGGACGTTCCACAATAGGTCAATTCGACCTCCGGGTACTCTTCTTGTCTTAATTGGCAATAACCTAACCTAACCTCTAACCTTACCTAACCTAACCTAGATTACAACCTAGCTTCTTACACCACTTATATCGTGTATGTTAATTTTATACATGGGTGAGGGGATCTACAGGTTAAAGACCATTCCAAACGACAGATTTTTTGCAAACATTTTCATGAGAAATTTTATTTACTTTTGAAGTTTTTGCCAAAAAACTGTTGAAAGGAAGTCGCCGAAGAAATTTTCCTTCATGTTTCCTGTTGTTGGAGATGTCTGGCCGGGGGTTTGAACAAAAGAGACCTCATGTCTAATGAGCCAACGCACTATCTACTAGACTACGACAATATATAGCCGTAGTCTTTGAAAATTGGATATTTTGAATTTTCTCCACCTAGAGAAGCTTTTACAAACATATGAACGGAGTTGTATTCCACCCATAATAGCTTTAATAAATTTTTAAAATGCTTCTTAAGAGACCCTATATTTTAAATATTTTCTAAATCGTTTACATACTGTAGGGTACACATACAAAATTTAATACGAAAATAAATTCTTAATATTTATATGAAATGCGTTTGTAATTATGGTAGTAGTTGAACAATAGTAGACCATGGTATTGTGATAAAAATAAATGGGCTAACATTGTACCATACAAACATGTACACAATAACTCTTATACTCTGGCATACACAATTAAACGATGCATGTACGTAATAACCATAAATATGTCCTTGCTTTTTGGCTCTGGTATGGATATTGTAACAATTCAAATTTCTTATAAATTTTATTAACCATGGAAAAGGTAATAAAAATACTAATAAAAGTAAAGTGTAATGCATTAAACAAGAACTCATTTGAAGAAGTTAACAAATAAAAATGAAATAAAATGTAAATTTTAACAAAAAAAAATTGCTTTCTTCCTCTCAGCAGTATTCTGGCAAAAACTCTGAAAGGGAAATGACATTTTCAAGAAAAGCATATCTAATCTGTCGTTCAGAGTAGGCGTTTGAATTGTAGCTCCGCCATTCATCGATAAAAGCTTACACACACAACATGTATGGTAAGAACCATAATTGTGACTAAAAGTTTATTACAATCAATTAAAGTTAATAAAGTTCACCGTTATATTGATTTTATATTTGAACGTATACTGGTAAAGGAGAACAAAATTAAGAGAACCTGCACTCAACAACAGTGTATACGTAGTTGTGAAGTTTTCATGTCTATTGCCGATCACATCTGTTTGCGGTCGTGTGGTCAATCAAATAAATAATAAATTTGAAAAAGTTTGTACTTCATTTACTCTAACGTATGAGTATGAACTCCTAAACTTCGACCATTTAGTTTATTTTAAATCAGAAGCCTATATTAGGTTAAGTTAAAGAGCAGCTTGCCGTTCACAGACAAGTTCACTTGGTGGCCCATATGGTCCATGGTGTTAGCCAGTGTAAGGTAAACCCCGTTGTCATGATCCCCGAGTTCCGGACGAAACCGGTACGTTCGCCACTATGCTCAGATCTTCAAACGTTCTGTCATAGAAAAACGGATGACGTCTGTCCTGAATTGCAGGGCACTCGCATAAAAGCTGTTATACTGATTCGGTTTCCTCCACATCAGGGCAGCTTTTGCAGAAATCCAGGTGGGGCAGGCCAGATCGAGTTTGTCAGCGAAACTGCCAATAGCGCAGTGTGCCTTAACCATAACCATTCGCTTGTTGCACGCAAATAGTTCCCTGGTTCTGTCGCTGACCACTGCTTGACACAGTATGTTGGAATGGCATTCAAGAGCTTTGAATTACCACCTATCATGACTAGAAAGTCTTCTATCTTTGTTTCTTTATTCATCAGTTGAAAAGTTATTCCGTTCATCACAAATTTTTACGAGAGTGTAAGTCTTCCTTACCAATTCATATCCTATTTTAGGATTCGAAGCAACTGGAATTGTATCTGTCTACAATATTATTTTCATTAATTAAATGAAATTCCCTTATAACGTTACCCTATCCTCTTAAATGTAAAAACATATTTTTAAAGCCGTAGTGTTTGTGCAGTACTTTGGTTTACAATTTAAAATTCCCTCTTTCAGTAGAGGGTAAATAAATCAAAATCTTGATTAGAATAGTTTTACAACATAAAACTCCATTTAATTTGAAGTGAAATTATTAGAAATCTCTTGAAATCCTAAACATAATGATGCTTGTAAAATCTTTGATTTTAAGAGTTTGAAACTAAAAGGCTCCAAGTGAATTCAAGTGGTAAACATTTGATGTTAATTTAAAAGTGATTTTTTGGTTTAAATGGAATCCATCAAATTGCTATGAAAATCATTTTGAATCAGTATGCATGTGAATTAGTGTTGTAATTTATTATTCAAATTAATTACACTATGCTACAAAATAAAAAAAATTAATTATAGCCAGCTAATGACATAGTGTAGGTTGTGAGTTTTGTTGAGTACAACTCAAAAATATTTTTTTTTATGTTTCTTGAACCTTCCAAACTTGTTTTATTTGACAAAAAATGTTTTTTTTTGATTTTACACACTAATTTATTGATTACATAAACATTTGATCAGTCCAAAATTTTAGGCCTTATTAGAAAGGAGAGGAACGGGCCTTTAAGACGATATATATATATATAATGAGTTATCCATTTCGTAGTTTCAAAAGTAAACGTAAATAAAACACATATAAAAAATTTATTTTTCATGATATTTCTTTTTTATTGTAAAGTTTGAACGTTGACATTATGTGTGAAACACTACATCATTTAAATGACCTCCACGCGAAGTGATGTAATCATTGATTCTTTTGAGGTAATTTTCGACCACTTCTTGACATATATTGGGCGGTATCTCAGCCATAACTTGACGAATGTTATCTGCATAAACACGGTCTTTCGCGTAGCCCCACAAAAACAAGTCTAATGGTGTCAAATCGCATGATCTTGGTGGCCAGTTGATATCGCCACGACGAGAAATTACGCGGCCAGGAAATGTCTCTTGCAATAAAGCCATATTCGCCCGAGTTGTGTGGCATGTGGCACCGTCTTGTTGAAACCACATATTCTCCAATTCGTATCCTTCAATAGCAGTCAAAAAAAAAGTCGGTTATCATATGACCATAAAGCTCCGAATTGACGATTGGACAGTCGTTCCATCGTCGTTTTCGAAGAAGTAAGGTCCAATGACACCTTTGGACCAAAGAGCGCACCAAACATTGACTTTTTCTGGATGTAATGACCTCTCTTCAATTACTTGAGGATTCTCAGAACCCCAAATACGACAATTTTGTTTATTAACATACCCACCGAGTGTGAAATATGCTTCATCGCTGAAGAAAAAATTGTTCGAAAAATTGCCGTCCACCGCCTGTTGTTCAAGCATCCATTCCACGTATCTACGACGCTGTGAATGGTCAGTTGGCTTCAGTTGTTGCGTAAGCTGGACTTTATATGGATATAGGTGTAGATATAAATGCAAAATACGCCATAATGTGCCGTAAGACAGTCCTAATTCTTAAGAACGACGAGGAATCGACACATTCGCGTCTTCGGCAATACTTTCACTTACAATAGCGATATTTTCAGCGGAACGAGCGAAACGATGATTCACAGGCCTTTCAATATTTGTAACCACTCCAGTCTCCTCAAATTTCTTCACAGTTTTGCCAATTCCTTGCGTAGTTGGACGATTATGTAAACTATAATCTCCTCTTAAAGCACGATACGTGGCTGTGGTAGAATCACCATTTTTGTAGTAGGTTTTGATAATTTTTATGCGTTGTGTGATAGTTAAGCGATCCATTTTCGTCAATGTCAGACTTTCAACTGAAAAGAAAAAAATTGGTTTCACAACTTAGTTTGACAGATTTCTAGCGACCACCAGGCTAATGTTTGCGCAAAGAGAAATAATAATATTAGCCGATATCTGGTAATCGTGAAAAAAACATGCCATTTGCTGGATGTCAGGTTTGGAAAATTTTAAAAATTTGTAAGAAGTTAATATGGAATCTAACAAATAGGCAGAGGAATTAGGATTCTTTGGACCATATCCTTTGTTTTTGGATTTATCTTTAAATTGTGTTTTTCAATAAGAAAATCCTTGTAGAATTTCTAAAAAAAAACTTTTTATCCACGTTAAAATTAGAAGTTGAAGCCGCCGTAGTGTAGTAGATAGTGTTTTGGCTTATTAGACGTGTGGCCAAGGTTTAAACCTCAGGTCAGACTTCTCCAACAAAACGAAATATGAAAAAAATTCTTCGGCGACTGCCTCTCAATAGATTTGTGGCAAAAGATCTGAGAGTAAATAAAATTGCCATGAAAAAGTTTCTCAAAAATCTATCGTTCGGAAATGACTTTAAAACGTAGCTTCCGCCATTCATGCATAAAAAATTAACACATACAACAGAAGAGGTGTGAGAAGCTAGATTGTAATTCAGACTTAAGGGTAACCATTTATGAATGTATCATACAGCTGTTTTATGTCACAATTTATTTGAAAAGAATGGAAACAATTTCAAACTGACCTGAACAAATCTTCTTTAAATTCCTTTTATGGTAACCAAATGCTTCGTTTAAGTTCAAGTGCAGGCATCACTAATTTTTCTTTTTGCAAAATTTACAACAACAAAAGTCAAGAAAAGTTTGCTTTGGAATAATTTCATTTTCACTTTGCATTAAAATCCTACAATCCTTTTGAAATGCTTGAATAATTTGCAACTGTTGGTAGTTGACGAAACTTGTAAAATTCTTTTTTAATTTTTTTTCTTTTCTTGCAGAACAATTTCAATTATGCTCAGAGCAATAAATTATGAACTTTACATTTGCATTTGCATTTCATTAGACCATATGACCATATGGTCAAATTGAATTGAATATTAAAACATTCATATGGACTTAATTTTTTTTTAAGAAATTGTCATGAAAACAAATCATATGGAAATATGGATTTTGATACATTTGTAAGTATAATTTTTTTTTCAAATATAAATTCATTATTAATATGTTTAGAAAGATTATGTGTACGAAAATCAATAGAATCAATTATTATTTCGAAATACAGTTCACTTTTCTACTTAAATTATAAACTTACATTGCGCATTACATTGAAAATTTCTTTACATTTGTGTCTTGTCTGTCGGCTGGTGAAAGTATCAGGAAAGTATCTATCGGTTTAAATTTGAACCATTGGTTATTTTGAATCTGGCAATACTTATGTCATTTGATTCTGTCACAAAATTCAGTATATTATCTCTACTGAACGTATTGAATCGATTTACGCGTGAGAAATTTTGGGATTTATTGGGCCAACAAGAAACTGCACAATGATGACGATTTTTTTCGGATGAAGCGCATTTCCATCTTGGTGGGTACGTTAATAAGAAAATTGCCGTATTTGGAGCTCAGAAAACGCACACGTGGTCTTATAGAAGTCAATGCGTCCATTACGAGTGACTGGTGCGGATTGTGGAACGGTGGCATCATATTTCTTTAAAAATGAGGACAGCGCAACCTTTACTGTCAATGGAGACAACTATCCCACCATGACAACCAATTTTGTTTACCCTCTTTCCATGTCATTGATGTGAACGATTTTTGGTTTCAGCAGGATGATGCAACTTGCTACACACCTCATGCCATATGTAGTGTTTTGACATGATGTACATTGGATTGGTTTTTTACATAAAAATCAAGCACTTCATGTCAGCTTGGTTTTATTTCTTTCTAAATGGTATTAATTTGACGTCTAGCACCCTGCTTTGTGGCGATTTATAAGTTTCCAATTGCTTAGATGGGTTAGCTTATTGTCACTCGCATCAGTAACACTCTCAGTTGAGGGCTGGCTGAAACCTGATGGTACAAACCATTCTTGTGATTCGTTAGAAATATTTCTTGTCAACGTCATGTGAGGTAAAAAAGTTTCCCGTTGCAATAGAATATCGTTTATGTCAATAACAATGCTCTCTCCTTGATTCCTGTCTGGTTTCCCGGATACGGGTTTCCCAAAAATACTGCTGTAAGTAGTTGCTACGCACGTAGCATGTACTTAACTACTACTACTACTAAAACTGCCAATTCGACTTCGGTGCACCACAAAATTTATAACGACAATCAAATTTAATTAGTTACTAATCTACAGCGACATAATTAAATATGAGTTGAAAAGGTAATAAAATAAAACAAAAGGAAAGAAAACATAAATCAATTTCAAGCATTACTCGGTAAATCTCTTTATGAAGCTTGATTCATACAAATATCCTTAAAATAATTTCCCTAACAATCGCTGTAAGTATTCCATTATTAAGTATCAAAATTCAATTAAAATCACTGGAGGTAATTTTCATTTTCCACAATAAAACTAAAAAGTTTTTGAATTCTGTTGCTAAAAAACTTTAATTTGAGATGAAAATATACCAAAATGGAACATAGAAACATAAGCGTCATTATTTAAATATATTTTCTTTAATTTTCTTACCTTTTAGGCGAACAAAAAATTAAATTTTTAATAATCTTAAAAAAAGGATATATGGGCTGCTCTGAAAGTATGTTAGCTAATACCAAAGTATTTATACAGTATTGTTTCTTACATAAAACTACATATTGTGTGATAAAAGTTTTATGAAAATGTTTAAAATTTTCTAAAAAAAATTAAGATAAATATATATTTTTTAAGAAAAAAAAAATCCTTTTCATTCGAATTTCAAAAAAAGGCTTTAAGCATGATTATTAAAGGTTGCAAGACTTTCAGCTCATTTATCGAAAAGGCATAATAGGTGTAAGTATATCATTCAACCGAAATATTATCATCTGTAATAAAACATGGGACGAAACACATTTTTCTAATGTTTGTCTGTCACGTTAGATAAATATGAGAAGAGCAGTAAGAAAGACTCTACAAGATTTCAGGAAACAGCTACTAGCAATTTGCGTCAAAATTGGTAATATTTTTTCATCCCATACTACTAAAGGCAGTTTGTTCTGTTCCAAGTGGTACCTTATTTGGCGATAAACATCCTGTTACCATGTTTGTTGCTGTCAATACTTTGGCATTGGTCAAATCTAATGAGTTAATGTGAGGCTAGCTGAGGCAGCCATATTAATGAAATAATATTGCATTTATAATCGGAACAATTGTACTTCACAACAAAAACATAAATTTGGAAAATTTTCAACGCATCTTTTTTTATTGCATTTTTTGAAATTTAAACTTTTAAATAGCCCACCCTATAAATCCGTGTACCACTGGTTTTTGGTTTCTATAACTTTTGTTCATTCCCCCACAGGGGAATGAAAAAGTTTATTTTTAACTTTGCAAAAAAGTAAATATAAATGGAAAATAAAAATGTGTGGGAAATGAAAAATCATTTTCATGCTGTGTAGTATGGAGAAGGAGGACAGTTTTAGAAATCAGTAAATCAGTTGAAAGAGAAAATGTATACACAAATGAAAATACAATTCTTTAATCAGGACTACAACTTAGTTTCTTGCACGACTTACCTACGTTGTGTGTGTTAATTTTATTCGAGAGCTACGGTACCTACTATTTAATACCGACTCTGAATGGCAGATTTGACAAAATTTTCATGGCATTTTTATTTCCTCTCAGAGTTTTTCAGAAGACTACTGAGAAGAAGTCACGCATGCATAGCCAGGCTCAAAATTTGTCTAACACCATAGATTTTTGTCCTCAAAGTGTAGAAAACACGGTTTTTAACAGAAGCATTCCAAATTTTATCTTTGAGGACTTCAGTTGTTAATGATTTAATAAGAAATAAATTATGTTTACTTTTCAATTGGCCCACTTACTAAATTAAAAAAAACCAAGCTCTTTAATATCTAAACAAGACAAATTTTGTGGATATTGTTGAATGAAATAAAAGTGCATTTCATTGTTATTTAGAAGTCTTAGGGATAAGTTCAAAGGTTATTATTCCGCCAACACAAACGCCTTATCCCTAGGGAGTCATAAATAAAGCAAAGCTATTTTTAAAACATCGTCAACGAAAGTTTCAAATAATAATTTCAAGCATTTATTGTAAACGAAAAGGGGAACACAGAAAGAAATTTTCTTTCAATTTTCTGGAGCAAGTGGCAAATAATTTCCCCTTTTTTTGCCAATATTTATCTTATTATTGTATATGAAATTATTGTGCTGGTATTTGTGCAACATAATCATGGATTAGAATTTGTTCCTTTCTGCTACATGTGGCAATATTTCTATTACATTTATTGTACCATTTTGCCACAAATATTGCATTGATTTCCTTTGCAATTTCACCCCTCATTTTTCATCCTGAGTATCATAAATTTACATTTCGATTTACAGTCGTTTTTTTGATGGTAAAGTTAGGGCAATAAATGCATACAACGAGAATAAAAAAGTTGTAAAAAATGATTGCATGGAAAAATGATTGCATAAAAAATGATTGCATGGAAGGTCGGAAGGATGTGTGGCAGGAAGCAGGGTACGTATTAGAGTGTATCGATTTATCCTTCTATCTGTACATATGTATATTATATGGTTCATTGGAAATAAAATATGTTTTTCACAGTAGCTGTACTTGTATGTGTATCCAAAAAAAATAAAAAATTAAAAAACATATTTTAGTTGCATATGTCACTTAACTTGTATTCACAGAATTCATTGCATTAGAAGCCATAAAATGGTTGGGAAAAGGTATATAAAAAATTGCATGTCATACAATGTTTGTTTATGGGTTTTATTAACCGATAACCTTGAACTTTTCGGTCTCTGTTAAACCTCCAGAAAATTAAAATGTTTACAATGCGAAATGCTTTCACTTTTTGCTCAAAAAACACAATTGTGTCCTTAAAAAGTAAATACAGTGGACAGCAAAACTCCATAATTGTCCTACAAAGAGAAATATTCGCAATGTGGTGGATAAATTCGAATGCACTTCTTCAGTAAATTATCAATCAATCAATCAATCAATCAATCAATCAATCAATCAATCAATCAATCAATCAAACAATCAATCAATCAATCAGTCAGTCAACAATCAACACTCGCACATCGAGGAAACGAAAGATCTGCAGAAAACATCTTTGCAAGAGAATCAAAAAGCAGTCAATTTCCCGTCGCGCCCAGGAACTCGTCCTTTCACTTACATACATAATTGGTCATTACAATCCTTCAGTCAGGATTACAACGTGGCTTCTCACATCACTTACTTTGTGTGTATTAATGTTACACATGAGTGAAGAGACCTACAGTTTAAAGTCGATTACGTGAAACATTTCATGGCAATGAAACTCTCAGAGTTTTTGTCAGAAATCTGCTAAGAGCCAGTCGCCGATGAACTATTTTTCATGTTTCGTTTTTTGTCTGAAATGTCTGACTTTGACACGAGGTTTGAAGCATCGCCTTACGTCTAATAAGCTAACACACTACCTACTAGACTATAACGACTTTACTAATCCTTTCCCAGACCACAATTTGGTGAATTTGGCGTTGTGACTTGGCGCTGCGCCCGAACATAATTCAACTGATCGATGAAGTAAAGTTCAATGGTTATAGGCAACTCCATGTGGTCACTGAATAGGCTCTGAAGCAGGTGGCAACTGACCCCTATTTGCACCGAAAAATCATGTGACGCCTTTCTGAATAACCATGAACAAACAAAATTTTCCAATTTGAGATCCAAAAGGGAGAGAACGACGGTGGCCAGGACATCACTGTCAACGACGAGCGCTATAGTCATAGAAACGGTCTTACAAAGGAATAAAATATCTTGATAATGTCTCACACACACTTTCCTTTATTTAAATTTAAATATAGGAAGTGCCTAAAAAGACCCTGAAAATACATACATACAGAATTGATCATGACATCACTTTAGTCAGGATTACGCCCTAGTTTCTCCACCACTTATGTTGTGTGTGTTAATTTTGTACATGAGTAGCGGGACCTACAGTTTAAAGTCGACTCCGAACGACAAATTTTTGAGAACATTTTAATGGTAATTCTATTAATTCTCAGACTTTTGCCAAAAATCTGTTTAGAAGGAAGTCGCCGTAGGAAAACTTTTTTCGTTTTGTTGCAGAAGTCTGAAAACACACTACCTACTAGACTACGGCGACATACTACATACCGCATGGAGGCGATTAAGCGTTGCAATATTCCGCGACTTAGATTATCTTTAACGCATTAAAAGTTAAACTACTGTTAAAGGAATTAGAAGGATAAGAGGAATTAGAAGGATAAGAGGTTTATAAAAGTTTTGTGCAATACGTCGAGTTTGTAAAAACTTAAAAAACTAAGTTCCAGCAACTACGCAAAATTCAAAGTATGTAGCATTAATAATTGTCCCTAAGACTCTATTGTCTTCGAATGAATTTTGCCTTAAAAACTTACTCGTATTCCTCAAACCCCATATCGATTGTGAAGAATCCATAAGTGCCACTAACTCAAATACAAGTTATTGAGAAGAGTCTTTTACACAAATATTACAGATTTTTTTTTAGTGTTACTTACTTTTAGGGTGCCCTGATAGTCTAGTGGCCACTCTGTTCCATGTTACCCATCTTGTAATAATTATAATATAATTTGTAATTGTATTCACTTAAAATAAATAAATAAAATTTTTCAGTGCTACTCACTCTCTAATTTGAATTTTGTTTTCCTCGCATATTGTATTGTTGTCCTCAAAATTATCTTGCTTGCTGATTCCACTGCTACTGCTGCTATTGTTGGCATTAACATTTTCGTTGACTTAATGCTTCTTGTCGTTATTGTTGTTAACATTTATTGTTACATTGTTTAGCAGTCCAGTAAAATTCGCTTTGTAATGGCATTAAATCTAAAGCGATGAACAACAATGCGAATTACAGACACAAACTACAGTGGAATGCATCAACAAAAAAGATATTGTCGAGTTAAATTTTTAAAAAATTTATAAATAAAGTCTGATCTGCTTTTCGTTCCCCTTTATCACAAATGGAATGCATTCACATTCATATCCTGCACAGACTGGCAACAGCTGTAACATTCGTTGCCGCAACTGCATCTCTATTGCGTCTTGGCAATATTAATGGTGACACTTCGTAAAAGTTTTTTTCACTGCCTTTGTAAACTTTTAAGACTTTAAGTCTTAATGAAATTGCGTTAAAAGAATGAAAATATATAGTTTCTCAACGATATTTACGATTGAAAAGTCTCAATTTGTGTCAACATGGTGTTGCTCATACGCTAAGGGGGTTCCACTAACTTGTACTGAAAATGAAAAATTACTGGAAAGCCAATGAAAATATTTTATTATGAAATTATTGATTATGTGATGTGTATTGTTGTATAGTTTATTTACTTTATTTTCTAAGGTAGTGCATATCAATTTGCTGTAACTTCAATGTCAATTGGAAGTTCTAATATCTAGTCCACTGCTTCTCAAAATTCGAAGTTTTCGTCATTCTTTAATCATCCTGTGTTGCTTTTTTTGCAATCAACACGTAAATTCCAGTTAGAAAATAGGACATACGAGGGTTGCCTTTTATATTTCGGGATTAGAGAACAAAAACAAATATTAATCATCGAAAATCGCTTTATTGTTTTTCAAAATATTCGCCATTAAGATCTATACACTTTTGCATGCGTTTGAACCAATTGTCGAAGCACTTTTGCCACACTGATTGAGGTATCTCCAAAACATGCATTCTGAACGCATCAACCGCTTCTTCAGGTGTCGAAAAACGTTGACCTCTCATTTTATTTTTTACGTACGGGAATAAAAAGAAGTCATTCGATGGCAAGTCAGGACTATACGGCGGATGACTCATCAAATCGATGTTTTGAGTGATCAAAAATGCAGTTGTTTGAGCCGATGTGTGAGAGCTCGCATTGTCGTGGTGAAGAGTGATCCGTCTTCGGCGGTTGTTTTCCTGATTTCTTGGAAGACAACTTGCAAACAAATGGTTGTGTACCACTCAGAATTGACTGTTCTGCGCTGTTCTAGTGGTACGATTGCGACATGTCCAGTTTTTCCGAAAAAACAGGCATTCAGGCTCATACGCGTAAATCCACGATTCATCTCACCTGTCACGATGTCATAGACGTGTTTCGAAGCACCGCGATCGTATTTCTGGAGAATTTCTTTCCACCAATCGACACGAGCCTTTTTTGAGCGATTGAGAAATTGTGTGGGATCCAACGCGAACAAATTTTTTTGACAGTCAAATGTTCATGCAATATTGAATGTATGCTGGTCCCACTAATGCCTAAGATTGTCTCAATCTCACGATAGGTCACATGACGATCTTGCAATATCAGTTCGCGCACAGCATCAATGGTTTCCGGAACAACAAGTGATTTTGGACGACCTTCACGAAATTCATCTTCGAGTGAACTACGACCTCGCCATACCATCGATAAACACTGGTCCTTGATGGACCTTCATCGCCAAAAATTGAATTAAGTTAGTTCATCGATGCATTTTTGTTGAGTTAATCCACGTCGAAAGTTGTAAAAAATAATCGCACGAAAATGTTCACGATTTAATTCCATTTTTTGGGCGAGATGAATCTTTTAAGTTACTGTAAACAACACAAATAGCGCTCGTATGTCAAAACGTTCTGAGTACGTATACCCTCAAAAATGTTAAGCTTTGCGATAGAGCTGTCAGTTTGCAGATTGCAACACTAGGGTTGTCAAATCCCGAAATATAAGAGCCACCAGTGTTTTTCGAAATTAGGAAAACAGGAAAGACTTCTACAGGAAGAGAGTCCACATAAGGATAGATCAACTAAAGAACCTAATCTGTCTAGAATACATTATACGATTCACTGGCCAATCAACAGAGATTACGACCTAGTTTCTCACAAGGCTTATGTTGTGCGTGTTAATTATGTATATGAGTGGCGTGGCCTATCGGTTAAAGTCCGCTCCGAAATACAGATTTTTGAAAAACTTTTCATGACAATTTTTTATTTACTCTCGGAGTTTTTGCCCGAAATCTTCTGAGAGGAAGTCGCCAAAGAAATATTTTTTATATTTAATATTTCGTTTATTTGGATATGTCTGACCTGAGGTTCAAACAGAGACCTCATGTCTAATAAGCCAACATACTAGCTACTAGACTACGACGACTATAACGACAGACGTGTATTACGTTAAAATATTCAGAATTATGTAACTTTTATTTCTTTGAAACATATTCTATTGAAGTAGCGTTGAAACAGTGAAACACAACTCATATTGTGGCGGTGCTCTAATGAATCAATAGAGTTTGATACCCTATTGTCATTGACAAGGATTCTACATCGATTACATGGTCTTAAAAAGCCTAGACAGTTGATTGTTTCTTTTGAAACTTGAAAAATACTTGAAACTTGAAATGCTGATTTCAACCGACATCCCATTGAATTTTCATGCCCAAGAACTTCTAACTCCCTAATGACTTCACAAAACCTTAGCTGCAGATGATTCAGGCATTCTAGGCCCGCTAGGTGGCCTTATTCGAAAATAGCGCTTTTCGGATTAAGATTTGATTTTGTCCATTAGTAATAGCCACAACTGATTCACTTCTAAACCATTCATTACCATTAATATCTCTTAAGCCTTCACTAGATAATCATCGCCGTGTTGAAATACAATTGAATTGCAATGGAATACATCGTGTATTTATGATGAAAGTGAGGAAACCAGTGGTCGGTTATTGACTACAGAAGTCTACAGATGGTAAAAACAAACGTTCTTTACAGCGAGTTGGTTAAGACAATATTAGCCGAAGTTTAGATCGTAGATATCAGAACTGCATACTACTTAATTACATTAATATTACGTCCCTATGTTTCGATATGAATTGAATATGAATGAAATTGAAATGTGCCGAGGCCGTGAGTTTAATTCCTACCAGAGTCCCTGGTTGTTTGTGATTGTCTGATTGTTTGTCTGACATTGGATGTGATTACCCCCACAATAGAAAAAAGTGATAATTATTATTCAAAACCAATTCTCGAAAAGAAAGTCACGAGGGCATGTATACTATCTTTCCTGTATTCCAGCACTCTGTATGATTAGGGTTCATCTACTGACTGTTGGTCTGAGAAAAAATTAAATTAAAAGAAGATGTTCGCATTGGCATAGAAATGCGTCGACGTATATAATGTCTAAGGCAGGACTGAAATGATGTGTTGTGTGTCTTGTGATATTGAAGGGTAATAATCATAACTTACGACATATGTATTTACTAAGTAAGTATATATACAGCCAGATTTGGAATATCTGATGGACAATCGCCCAGAAAAGCATCAGTTCTGGTTATTGGAAGAAGAAAATATTACGCCGAGCCACAAAGGAGTTAAATTTGGTGGCTCTTATACATTTACCTTTCATTTCGGACCTAGCAACAAGTATTGAAAATATAAAAAAAATTTCTTCGGCGACTTCCACTCAGTAGATTTCTGGAAAAACTCTGAGGGTAAATAACATTGCCATGAAAGGTTTCTCACAAATTTGTTGTTCTGAGTCGACTTTAAAAAACTGTAGGTCCTGCCACTCATGTATAAAATTAACACACGCAACATAACTGCTGTGAGAAGCTAGGTCATAATCCTAACTGACGGATTGTAATGATCTATTATGTACGTATGTATGTTTTTGTGCAAGCTAAGGCTGGGAATCTTCAAAAGATATTGGCAGCCCGGGCTACGCAATGTGCACGATTCACAATCAAGTAGTACATCGGGGAAGGTAAAGATTCAGCGAGTGCTGCCATCCATTTCTGCTGTTCTCGCTTTCTCTATTATCCTCTGTTGTATTAGAACTTCCTCCGCGAAGGAACCGCGTTCCAGTTTTCGCATCAGATTAACCACCTTATCCAGAGTCACCTGGGATCCGATCGTCCTCTCCAGGTCAAGTAAAGAATATATGCTCCGCTGCTTCGCTCGTATTTCGACATGATGGACACACCTCATTCACGTCGTGCCCATACTTGTACGTACGTATGTATGTATGTACATAGGTTTGTAAAGGCGTCTAATTCTGAGAACTTCAAGCATATAATGTCGATAATTGTACCAGAAATTTTAAATCACTTTATTGTGGTTGAACACAAACATAGCCCCTGCGAGGTTAGAATGATTCGTCTTAATAATGACATTCAACAGTATTGAATAACAAAACTGTACAATTCATTCAAATGAAGTTATTGTGTTAGAAATTCATTTATCTTCAAGTCAAGTATCTAAAAGTCAATAACTAATACGAGCTTGGGTAATTTGAGTGTAATCAATAACCGCACAGAGACAATAAATTTGTAATGCTGTAGCAACAATCGATTGAAAGCACTTGTCAGTTACACGCCACCAACCACTTAAATTATTTGGCTGCAGTGTTCCTACTATTGAATTTACTGCAAATTGCTGTTCCTTTGCATGTGAAGGACATGAACTGTCATGTGTGGTTTTATTGCCGTCAATGTATTTTGATACACTAAACACATCAATTGATGTAACATAATGAATGAATGAACATTTCTACCAGTTAAAATTACAAAATTACCCACAACTACTACTAACACACATTGTGTTCAACATGCTGTTGCGTTTACTATGATGGTTTAACCCAATTTTATGCTGTTGTAAAGCTGTTGTAAAGGTGTTGGAACATATGTATGCCTTTTGGTATATTTGTATTCTGCATGGATGAAATATAATTCAAACAATTGTAAAAGAGTTTTACTGGATATTAAAGTCTATTTGGAGTTATTTTATTCTATTCAAGCTTTAATTCGAAAATTAAATTATGCGGAGGCATTATTTTAAACATACAACAGTTTTCTTAAATTCGCAGACACTGTTCTCTGCATACCTTCTTGAGTATAATTATCAGAGTTTTAAGGTTTATAATTTTTAAATTACATTTTGGATGTCACTAACAAGGCTAAGAAAATTGCGTAAATCACAATAAACGCCATTATTAAGCTCAATATTTCAAATAAAGTTTCAATTAATAATTGCGCAATAAATACGCAAATTGTTACAATATTGAGTAACATTTAAAATGCAGCACTGTCATAAGCGTGTTTAGTGAGCATATTACAATTAACCGAAATTTTTTTGTTGATATTTGACAACTCAAATGTTAACAACGACAAACAAAAAATGGCGACCAAAATAAAAACAATGTTGTTGAAACAACCAGCTGTTTTGTTTACCAGCTGTCAAATGAATATTGAATATGCCTGAACACTTAAAATATTGTACTCAATTATCCGAATATTGGCTCAATAAAAGTGCATAGCTGAACATAGTATTACTCTAAGTGACCGACATAGACAATGCCACCTTTCCAGGAATTTCAACACAAATTTTCATTTCATGCCAGGTGTTCAGTCACCGTGGTTTAGTAGGTAGTGTGTTGGCTTATTAGATTTGAGGCCACATCTCCAACAACTCGAAATATGAAAGGCCACCACATCTCAACTGATTTCGATCACAAACTCTCAGGGTAAATAAAATTGCCACGAAAAAGTTTCTCAAAAATCTGTCGTTCGGTGTCGACTTTCAACTGTAGTTCCTTTTCGGCACTTGGGATGGGAACGAGATCGTAATCTTGACTGAAGTGTTGCAATGACCAATTATATACATAGGTTTCCTATTTTATTTAATTTTATTTGATTCCTTTGCTTGTAAAGCCGTCGTAGTTGTTGGTGTTGGCTTATTAGATGAAAAGCCAGGGTTCAAACCCCAGGCCAGACATCAAAACAAAATACAAAAAGGATTTCTTCTGCGACCTCCTCTCAGCAGATTTCTGAAAAAAACTCCGAGAGTAAATAAAATTGTCATGAAAAGTTTCTCAAAAATCTGTCGTTCGGAGTTGACTTTAAACTGCAGGTCCCGCCACTCATATATAAAATTAACACACATAACGTAAGTGAGAAACTTGGTCGTAATCCTGATTGAAGGGTTGTAATGACCAATTATGTATGTATGTATACTTGTGATTATATTCTATTAAGTTTTTAACTCAGTAATGTATACAGCATACATATATCCAGCATTTCCGGTTTCCCACTCATTGTGGTTTTAGAAATTCATACGAATTAATTGTTACAATTTAATACTGAGGAAATAATATAAAAGAATTAAATTAATTTTAATTTGTTTAATTTGCTGCAGATGTTAGGAATTAAAAATTCCCATTAAAAGGTTAATTTCAGTATTTGGTGTTAATGCAGGCCATTTAAACACAATTTTTGAGAAGGGGGTTTGAAGAAAAAACCCCGTCTGCATATTTTTATGTTTGGTTTTCAGACGAAAAATTTTTTTCGAAAATTACTTTCACTTTTTGGTACTTTTGCAATTAACATTTTTTTAACGTATTGTTGTTAGAGAAAGAGAAAGAAATACAATTAAAATTAAATTGTTGAACAATTTTTGTTGAATCATTTCCATACCAATTAGTTTTTCATTTCACATCCTGTGCTTGTAATTTGAAGTTGTGTTTGTACAGTTGTCAGAAGTTTTGTTCTTTAATTAATTAACTTTTTTATATTTATTCCATTTTTTCCTCGAGGATGTTGTAGATGTTTTAAATCTTTACATTGTATTTAAATTTTAAATATTCTTTCGCTCTTATTACCACAACTTGCATTTAACTAAAGGCAGAATTTCATTATTATTAGCGTACAATCAGGTAGATGTGAGCATTTATCTAACTGTTTTAAAGTTGTTTCTGTTTGAATTTTGGTATTGAAATATGGCAACTTCAAATATAAACAAAATGAGCAAACACAAAAAAGAAGAAGCCCATCGTTGCCACTGCTTTAAAACAACTTGTTTAATTTCGCAAATGTTATAGACATTAAAAAAGTCGCCGTAGTCTAGTAGGTAGTGTGTTGGCTTATTAGACGTAAAGCCAGGGTTCGAGCGCCAGGCCAGACATCAAAATAAAATACAAAACGTATTTCTTCGGTGACTTCCTCTCAGTAGATTTCTGGCAAAAACTCTGAGAGTAAATAAAATTGCTATGAAAAGTTTCTCAAAAATCTGTCGTTTGGAGTCGACTTTAAACTGTAGGTCCCATCACTCATGTATAAAATTAACACACACAACATGAGTGGTGTTAGAAGCTAGGCCGTAATCCTGACTGAAGGGTTGTAATGGCCAATTATGTATGTATGTATCGATATTACTCATGCCCGGCAATATTTTTAAAAAAAGTAAATTTTATTTTATCATTAGGCTGTAATAACGAAAAATAGTTAAAGATGACACTTTAGCTAAAGTTAACTTTAACTAAACCCAACTTTAACTACAAAATGTAATAACGGCCTTTAGAGTTTTTGCCAGAAATCTGCTGAGAGGCAGGCGTCGAAGAGATATTATTTTTTATTTCATTTAATTCGACATATCCGGACTGTGGTTTGAATTACCGCCTCACGTCTATTAAGCCAATACACTATATACTAGATTACGACAACTTCATGTACGATACATCCAGTGTAGCTTGAGAAATTTAAAAATTTATTTAGTTTTCTTACGTAATGATTTCGAAATGCAATTTCCTACTTAGCTTTGGTTGTCTCGCATAGGTGGCTGATATTACATACATACATATAAATAACTGGTTATTACAACCCTTTAATCTGGATTACGGCCTAGTTTCTCACACCACTTATGTTGTGTGCGTTAATTTTTTATACATGAACGGTGGGACCTACAGTTTAAAGTCGACTCCGAACGACAGATTTTTGAGAAACATTTTCATGGCAATTTTTATTCATTTTCAAAGTTTTTGCCAGAAATCTGCTGAGAGGAAGTAGCCGAAGAAATATTTTGTCATATTTTCGTTTAGTTGGAAATGCGTGTCACCTGGGGTTTGAACCGAGGCCTCACGTGTAATAAGCCACCACACTACCTACTAGACCACGGCGACTTCAGGTGGCTGATGTTATTCAGAATATTATTCGAATGCAATCATCTCCTGTCTGTGGAGCTATTAGACTCTGTGTTGTAGTCTCCTGCTTTTGTCCAGCTTGCAGGAGGAAGCAAAGTAGGCCTGTATTTTATGCCTGGTTTTAAAAGTGATTGAATATTTTTTCTACTTTTGGTATTTTCATATTCTTATTTTATTTTACCTTGGGCCATCTATCGGTTTAAATTTGAACCATTGGTTATTTCGAATCTGGCAATACTTATGTCATTCCATTCTGTAACAAAATTCATTATATTATATCCCTGTAATGAATCGATTTACTCTTGAGCAGCGTTGGGATTTGTTGGGCCAACGAGAAGTTGCACGTTACTGTCGATTTTGCCAAAAAAAATTATCTTTTCGGCTAAAGCTCATTTTCATTTTGGTGGGTACGTTAATAAGCAAATTTGCCGTATTTGGGGCTCAGAAAACCCATACGTGGTCTTATAGAAACCGAATGAATGTTTGGTGAGGCTTGTGGAACGGAAAATCAGGACGGCGCAGTGGAGACATTTATCACTCAATGATTTTTTGTACCCGCTTTTCATGGTATTGATGTGAACGATGTTTGGTTTCAGCAGAATGGGGCAACTTGCCACACGTCTCATGCCATAATGGATTTATTGCGTCTAACGTTTGACAGCCGTTTAATGAACCGAAATGCTGATACCAATTGGCCGTCAATAAGCTGGAATTTTCTGTTTGATGGTCGTTTAATTAGACGAAATGGTCAATTGTCCGCCAAGAAGTTGCGATTTAATACCGTTGGACTATTTTCTGTCGGGCGACGTTAAAAAAAATGTTATGCCGACAAACCAGAGACAATTAAGCATTTGAAGGCCAAAATTTGTAAGGCTATTGTGAGGCCATAAACTCGAAAAAGTACACGAACATTGCTACGATTGATGAGGTGCTGTGAGGCCAGCCGCGGCAGTCATGTGAATGAAATAATATTCCATTTCTAACCGGAACAATTGTACTTCACAACAAAAGAATAGGTTAGGTTAGGTTAGGTTAGGTTAGAGGACGTGTACTTGTCAATTAAGACAAGTATAGTACCCGGAGGTCGAATTGACCCATTGTACAATGTCCTAGTTTCTCACACCACTTATATTGTTGTGTGTGTTAATTTTATACATGAGTGGTGGGACCTACAATTTAAAGTCGACTCCGAACGACAGATTTTTGAGAAACTTTTTCATGGCAATTTTATTTACTCTCAGAGGTTTGGCCAGAAATCTGCTGAGAGGAAGTCGCCGAAGAAATACTTTTTGTATTTTGTCTTGACGTCTGGCCTGGGGCTCGAACCCTGGCTTTACGTCTAATAGCCAATACACTACCTACTAGACTACGACGACCCCTCAACAAAAGAATAAATTTGGCAAAATTTCAAAGCGTTTTTATTTTATTGCATTTTTAAAATTTAAACTTTTAAATGACCCACATTCATATTATATAAACAATACCCCATATAAACAATTTTTTTACTAGAGCTGTGCATTAATAAACTCTTTAATCTTTAATGCACTTAATTTTATTTAAAAAAATTTCGTTATTTTTTTAAATAATTTCCCATGGTAAAAATATTAATAAATAAACAGAAGCTCACAATTCTTTTTCATAATTAGGGATGATCAAGTTAACTTTGAAACTATTTTCGATAATTTCTCAGACTAAATAAGAAATGAAATATCATTTCAAAATGTTAAAATTCCAGATTGCTTTTCGGTTGATATTGTTAAGTTGAGGTATTCCAACTTCAACCACCTTAATCTTTAATTTTTTTTTATGGATTGTGCATGCATTTATTTAATATTTAAAAAATTGTGCGGGTTTTAAAAAACATTCCATTGTATACGATCATTTCAATTTCATTTACCCTTGATTCGTATAGCACTTGAAAGAGTTTTTTTTTTGTTTTTAAATAAACACACATAAATTCCAAATACTGTTGAATGCAAAGCGGCAGAAAAAGAATATTTTTTGGTTTGACAGAAATATGTCATGTGGCACGACATGTTGCTTCTGATGTTTTATGATGCATTCCAGCATCATATTTTAAAACAGCAGGTTTAAATAAAATACAACATAATAATTTAAATGTACATGAGTATGTATTCATCCATTCATTCGTATAATACTTACGAGGATTGTGCTACACACTGATATGTGGTAATAAAGTTTTGATACTGAAAGTTTTTCATTTTATACTCATATTGTTGTACTTGTTGTTGTTATAAATTCATTTGTATATCGAGATATTATTTGATATTAAAGAAAATTGTAAAGAAATTTTCATAAATAATACTATGCGACAAAATAATAAAAAAAACAAAATAAATGAAATACACCCAGCTAATGACATAGCGTAGGTTGTGAGTTTTATTGAGTAGAACTCAAAAATATTTTTTTTCATTTCTCGAAGCCTCCAAACTTGTTTTATTTGACAAAAAACTGTTTTTTTGGACTTTACGCACAAAATTTTTGATTACCAAATATTTTATAACCTATTTTCAAAATCCAAAAGTTTTTTATAAAAGGAAACAGATGAGCCTTTAAAATGGTATACATTAACATATGGTTGAAACTTAAATGCTATGAATTTTGATCTGGTAAACTTGGAAAATATGATTTTTTTCTCATTTTTTCAAGTTTAGCTATTCTTAACTGCAAAATTTAATTCAAGAATATAAAATAAGTAATGACATTCTGAAAGAGCATTATCTTGTGAAGATATTGACACTTCGTTTGATCAAACCAAAAATTACCGCAGTTATTCTTTAAATAGTATAACAGTGTTATATGTTTTATAAATGGGCAATTTCGTGTCAATTGACCCAATTTTTAAAATCGAAGTCTTCCGATTTGGATGAAATTTGCACCAGGTTAGTTCTATTGGCTAGTAAGCCAGATATTCAGCTCTATCAGTCAAGAACTGCCGGAGTTAGAGGGGGCCAACGTTGGACATTTTGGTCATGCAGGGTTTTTTTTAAAATATGTGTAACTTTTCACCTATTGGTCCTAGCAGAAAGGCTATTACTTAGCTATTTCTTTCAATTTCAATCTTTCCAAAAATAATTTTTTGATTTTAAAAAATTTTTTTTTATTTTTTTTTTTAATTTTTTTCAAAAAGGGTTTTTTTTTTTGTTCAAACGAAAACTTATACAATTTCCTTTCAGGCCTTTATAATCGCTTAATGGGATGCGGGAGGAAGACATCGATTTTAAAAATTGGGTCACTTGACACGAAATTGCCCATATGTATGTCATCTTATCAAATGAACTTTCAGTTCAAAAATCTTCAAAAGTTTTGATGGCTCTTGATTGTTTATCGCAAAATATGTTAATTACACGTTCGTACGACTGCCAGAAGTCGGCTAATATTTGTGTTCTTTGCAAATATTCTTAGTTCTCTTTGAGCAAACATTGGACAACTTCTGGTGGTCGCTCAAATGTGAAACTAACACATTTTCCAATAAACAATCGAAATCCATCAAAAATTCTGAAAATTTGTGAACTAAAAGTTCATTTAAAAACAATATATGCTCATATATGAAAAATTTAACTCAACTGTTAGACTCTTTAAATAATACTACGGTAATTTTTGTCCAATTTGTCAATCTCTTCACAAGATAACGCACTTTCAAGAAGACATCACTTATTTCATATTTTTTTAATTAAAGTTGCCACTAAGGACGGGTAAACTTAAAAAAATATGAAAAAAATTCGCATTTTCAAGTTCACCTCATCAAACCCCATAGCTTATTAAGTCAAATAATATATATAAGTACATCGTTTTAAAGACCCACCCCTTTCCTTTCTAATAAGGTTTATATTTTGGATTTCGGTTCAGAAATGTTGGTGTAATCAATAAATTTATGCGTAAAGTCCAAAAAAACAGTTTTTGTCAAATAAAACAAGTTTGGCGGGTTCAAGAAATATAAAAAAAAATATTATTAAGTTCTACACAACAAAACTCGCAACTTAGTGTAAGTTAGTCATTAGCTGGGTGTATTTAATTTTTTTTATTTTGTCGCATAGTGTAATTGACCATTACAGTCAGAACTCGCCCTAATTTATGCACCTTAGTCATGACGCTGTCACAGTAAGGATCTATCATATGTTGTAGAATATGTTTGGCGACAAATTGAAAGGTATGTAGAAACGACAGGATATAATATAGTTTTTTAGTGAACATGAGACCTCTAGAAGTCGCCGTAGACTAGTAGGTAGTGTGTTGGCTTATTAGACGTAAAGCCAGGGTTCGAGCCCCAGGCCAGACATCAAAATAAAATACAAAAAGTATTTCTTCGGCGACTTTCTCTCAGCAGATTTCTGGCAAAAACTCTGAGAGTAATTAAAGTTGCCATGAAAAGTTTCTCAAATCTGTCGTTCAGAGTCGACTTTAAACTGTAGGTCCCACCACTCATGTATAAAATTAACACACACAACATAAGTGGTGTGAGAAACTAGGTCGTAATCCTGACTGAAGGGTTGAAATGACCAAATTATGTATGAGACCTCTAACTTCAGTGATTATATTAGGAGCATGAAAATATAAGAGGGACTATGTAAATGGAATTTTTATCATACACAAGTACAATTGTTAAGCTTTGTTATATATGTAAATAAGTAAATAAATATGTTTGTATATACAATTTTGTATTGTATTGGCAAATATGCTCAAATTTGTAAGAGCACTAATAGCCTTTGTAAAACATCATTATGTATTTATGTACACCCACGTGCTACAATGTGAAAATGTCGATTATCACCCACTCAAAATATTTCGTAATTACAATTTTATTATGTAGCAAACCAATTAAAATGTAACGGTTATTAATTAGCCATACTGCATACACATACATCTATACTGTGGTGTGGTTTTACTATTCAATTTCGTCTAAATATGCATAAAATTTCAATCTGTATTACAAATACATACAAATGTTGAATGAGAAGATTAAAGTATTATTATCGTCATGAATATATTGAATGTAACTGTTTTGTTTCGTACGATATGCTTCATTAAATGAAAGCTAATTATGGGCATTAGAGTACATACATAACATACATACATAATTGGTCATTACAATCCTTTATTCAGGATTACGACTTAGTTTCTCACACCACTTATGTTGTGTGTGTTAATTTTTATACATGAGTGGCGGGATCTACAGTTTAAAGTCGACTCTGAACGACAGATTTTGAGAAACTTTTTATGGCAATTTTATTTACTCGCAGAGTTTTTGCCAAAAATCTGCTGAGAGGAAGTCGCCGAAGAATTTTTTTTCATATTTCGTTCAGTTGGAGATGCCTGACCTGGGGTTTGAACCGAGGCCTCATGTCTAATAAGTCAACACACTACCTAATAGACAACGGCGACTTCATGGCCCATTATTAGTCGATGTAAATTGAAAAAGTATGATTTTTATATGCCTTAATTTCAACCACCGCTTCTATCTCATTTTCGTGTACTTTTTGCTTGAAATTTAATTTAAATTTTAATGGAAAGTATTTTTCATAAAGGAATTTTTATATGGTAAGGTATTTTATTGCTATTTTATTTCAGTAGATATTTTTAATAGAATTTATTCGTTCGTACACAAAAAAGTTGTTCTACAGTATTAAAAGTATTAAACCGGGAAAGAGGAATATTGAAAAAAATAGATTTTGAAAGCCAATGCTTTAAAACAAATATTACAATTTGATGAAACTTTGATTTTATCCATGTCTAGTTTCATTTTTCTTTTCAAATTCTATGGAAATTATTTTCGTTCAATTCGCTATTCGCAGGCATTTATCTTTTGTTTATCAGGCGGTGAAATGAAAAGTGAAGGGTGGGCCGGTACTATAAGTTTATTAAAATTTATACAGTTTTTTTTTCCATCAAATAGTTGTTATATTGTTTCACATTTCGCTGCATATTTTTATTTTCTAACGAAATACACTGGCAAACAATCGAAAACGTTGCACTGAAGTGGGGAAATATGATGCAACACAATTGATTTTATATGTGGAATTCTACAATTCGATGGTATAAAAAGCAGGATAAACGTTGTTATTTGGTTTTGTATATGAAAGTTATCTTCGTGAAAATTAAAGATTTTCATTCCCTTTTACTCACGACCACAAACAATACCGCTGCATTATTGTATGGTAAACGAAATATTTTTTTTTGATTACTTTTGTTTTTTGTTGATCGATTTCTGAATATGTGCTGGAAGTATACATGAATGTGGTTCGTTATTTTTTATACAGAGGACTTGCTTTGTAAAAATGTAAAACAAAACGCCATTTCTTTTTTGTGTGTGTCAAAATTAGAAATAAAAATAAACCTGAGGTTGATATTCTGAAAATGATTCTGATGTCCTCAGAGTGATGAAGTCGCCGTAGTCTAGTACGTAGTGTATTGGCTTATTAGACGTAAGGCCACGGTTCAAAGCCCAGGTCAGACATCAAAACGAAATATAATACATAAATATTTTTTCGGCGACTTCCTCTCAGCAGATTTCTGGCAAAAACTCTGACAGTAAATAAAATTGCCATGAAAAACTTCTCAAAAATTTGTAGTTCGGAGTCGACTTTAAACTGTAGGCCCGCCACTAATGTATAAAATTAACACACACAACATGAGTGATGTGAGAAGCTAGGTCGTAATCCTGACTGAAGGTTTGCAATGGCCAATTATTTATGTATATGTATGAAGTAAGTAAAAATTGCTCATTAATTGGCGATATAAATGGAAAAAGTCGCCTTAGTCTAGTAGGCAATGTGTTGACTTATTAGACGTGAGGCCACTTCCCAGTCTCCAAGGCAGACATCTCCAACAAAATGAAATATGAGATAATATTTTTTCGACGACTTTTTCTCAGCAGATTTCTGTCAACAACTCTGAGAGTAAGTAAATTGTTTCTCAAAAATCAGTCGTTCGGAATCGACTTTAAACTGTACGTTCCACCATTCATGTATAAAATTAACACAGAAAATATTCCGAACTTTTGATGAATTTACTCCATAAATTCTAAACTGTTTACATCTGGTGCCGACAAACATCCCCACAGCATTGTACAAATTGAATAAAAATTTAAATTTTTATTAAAGCATTAAACACATTTTCCATTCAATTTACTAGACTGTTCATCGTGCTATAAATTTGTCATCGTTCTACAACTTTGATGAATTCATTGTCTCTCAAAGGTCTTCGTTATCTCCATCGATATAAATTTTTCTATTTTTTTTTCATTTCGATTTTTTTGAAATCCAAAAATATTTTTTGTTTGGAATGTGTAAAGACTTGCATAAACACTTTCATGCGGTTGCATGTGTGTATGTTCATCACTAAAAACACATTCAAGTCAAAGAGCTGCAGTTATTCTGGTCAAAAATAGTGCGAGGCATGTATAGGAAGTGGAGTATGAATGACTGTCTGTGAACGTTGTGACAAAAAGCATACACGTCAGCACACATGTTGCTTTAATCAAACTTTTATTTGCTTGTTTGATTTTGAATTTTGGCAGGATTTTTCGATTTTATTTTTTTATTTCATAAATTTCATGTAAAACTTTTGTAAAGGGTTCGCCAAATAACTTTTTTTTTGAAAATTCTTTAAAAAGAAACTACTGAATATTTTCTCAAATTTCTTTTTGTATTTGAAAGTACAATCCCTCCGGTTAATAATGGAAAATAATTTCATTCAAATAGCTGCCTCGGCTGGCCATGTAGTAGCCTACACGATCGGTCCAATTTTTAAGGACATTATCGATTGTGTGCAGCTGTATTCAGTAGTTTTTTTAAAGCATTTTCAAAAAAAAGTTATTTGGCGTACCCTTTATTCTGGACAGTTTACTTAGAGTCTAAATTAATAGAACACATTCTTGTTTATATATACTTACAATGCAAATGAAATAAAAATGATAATATTTGATGAACATGAATGTTATGTCCATGAATGTTATGTCCCGATATCTTATTCATCTCCATAAATATTGCTTCAGGTATTCTTAGTTTTTAGGTATATTTTTCGCTATCCCGTCAATATGAACTCAAATCAAACAAAAAAACTTTTTGGCGGTCAAAGTAAAAGTCCAAAAATTATACAGAATTTTTAATGAAACCCTATACACCGCTGTTTGTTCGTGTCTGCCTGTCTATGTTGATTTGTTTGAATGTGATTCACTACCCAACCTTCTACCCACTGTTACTGCCACAACCAAATAGATGACTTCCGCACAGTCCACTAAATTTATTGCCATAATAAGGACTAAAATACCTTCTCTGCAAAGCACGCCTAATGAGTCCCAATGTGTTTTAAACTTGAAAATACAAAATTTTAAACAGTAAATTTGGGAATGTGTTTGTATTTTCGTATACATACTGCATTTAACCAATTGAACGTTATGCCTTTAGCGTAAATTGCAATAAGAGTACATGGACTGGGATATTTTATTGTTTTAAAGTCACATACAAATGCCTGCAGAAGTTCCGTGGTAGAGGAATTTTTGTTATGATAAATTTGAATTTTTAATTGTTATAATCTGGATATTTATAAACATTTGAATTTAAATTTAAATTAAAATTTCTTTTTTAATTGAAGCCAATTTGTGTCTGCTTGTGTTATAACAAGATTAAAATAATTTTAATTTCAAAACAATTTTGATAAATAAAATTTGTATTCATTAAAGAATTTTAGCAAAGGATATTAAACTATTTAAATTTTATAGGGTATTTTATTGAGAGCTGCCTTCCCTTAAATTTAAATGAAACAAAGTGGGTGTGAGAGATATCAACGAAATTTTACATTCCTTTGAAAGACCTATTGATGAGAATATATGTCGAATATAAAATATTTTAAAAGTCCACCAAAGCTTGGCGTACCAACCAATTATTTGGTCTTGGTCGCGACGTCATCTCAACCGCAGTGGCCGTGCGTACAGGTGATTGCATTATGGGTAGACACGCGGAGAGAATGAGGCTCCCATTTAACGACTTCTGCAGTGGAAGATCCGCTGAGGAAGAGGAGACTGTTATCCACTTTCTTTGTCAGTGCCCGTCTCTTGCTAGGTGTAGATATAAGCTATTTGGCTCTCCATTTCTTGTCAGCTTGACGGAGCTATCATCTATTGATATCAAGGATATAGCTTCGTTCATCAAACTTTCTGGCTGGTTTTCATTATAGGGTAGTCGTGCTTTTGATGTGCAGCCCTTGCGCTGATCAACTTCTTCTTGTTCCCTGATTTGGGTGGAACTTGGTAAGTACAGGGGACTGAGTTCATCCGTGTCATCATAACGGGCCGCTATGCGTGCTCAAGTGAGCTTTGTGAAATCAGAGCTACCACTCAGACCAGCCTAACCTAACCAACAAAACTTCGTTGAAATATTCTTCAATTAGAAACAAAAACCTCGTATTTTTGTGCACTAGACACCTCACAGATGTTATAACACATCAGCGCATGATAATGAAATATCGAACGAGTTACATAATAACAGTTAACTTTGAGCATTTTATTATACTCCCAATTTAAGTTGTTCAATTTTATTAAAATTGCATACAAGTGTATTTAATCGTATTCAATTAAGATTACGATCTAGCTTCTTCCTCTACCAATTTTGCATATTTTAATTTTATACATGAGTACAGGACCCACAGTTTAAAGTCGACTCTGAACGGAAGATTTTTGAGTAACTTTTTAATGGTAATTTTATTTATTTATTGGACCGTAGTTCTTTGTAAATAAAGACAGCACAGACATTAGGGTCAATGGAGACACCTATCGCATCATGATAACCGATTTTTTTTGTACCCGCTCTTCATGATATTTATGTGAACGATGTTTGGTTTCAACAGGATTCTGCAATTTGCCAGACATCTCATGTCACAATCGATTTATTGCGTCAAACGTTTGGTGGCCATTTAATTAGACGAAATTATGATGTCAAATGGCCGCCCAGAAACTGCGATTTGACACCGTTGTACTATTTTCTGTGGAGCACCGTTTAAAAAAGGTGATAAGCCGACAAACTAGAAACAACTGAGCATATGAAGGCCAATACTCGTGATGTCATTGCCAATATACGACCCCATACACTAGAATAAGTGCAAGAAAATTCGTCCGATCGAATAAGGTATTGTAAGGCCAACCGCGGCAGTCATATGAATGAAATAATATTCCATTTCTAACCGGAACAATTGTACTTTACAACAACAAAATAAATTTGGTAACATTTAAAAGCGTTGTTATTTTATTGCATTTTTAAATTTAAACTTTTAAATGGCCCACCTTTTGTTTAATGCTTTGTCTCTTTTTAATTTAATGTTGCATACTTTACGGATCTTAAAGCAAAAGCATTCATAAGCACTGATACGTATGAGCAATATTTTTTGAATATAGCAGCTTATTACATGTATACATACTACTCATACGCCTTAGTGTTGATCGTTACTATGATTACTAATGCGTTGATCCAAAAACCGTTTTTGTTTTATTGCATTCTTAAATTTAAACTTTTAAATCACCCAGCGTATATAAAAACTACTTTACTATTACAATAGCTTCGAGATTTATTTTCTTAATAAATTTAATTAAATTATTTTAATTTCTTTCATTAGAATTGAATTAAATTTTCATATTTGCTTCCTTAATAACATTTGCAAAACAATGCTCAAATTGTTGTGTTTTCCTGTAAAGGGTGAATTTAAAATCTTATTTTTTTATCGCAAATTTTAATCCAAATAGTTTATTATATTTTTTTTTTAATTTCTATTAAATTTCAACATTTTAAAACTAATTATGAATATTTCATGAATTTAAAATTAATTTACCTTCAGTTCTTTCTTTACTACGTATTTAATATGGAAACGATTATTAGTTTTTCCCTTTCTTTAGTTTTTTTTTATTTTTTTTCTTCTAATTTTTATAAATTCAACATAAAACACCTTTTCATAAAATAGTTTTTTTTTCTATTTTAACCATAATGGCATTTATTTTTGCTTTTTAAATGGATCTCATGGTGTAATGAAAAAAGTCGAAAAGCGTTTGTATTGGCAAGGGTAGAGAAGTCGTATAAGGTTTCCATTGCACAAATTTTTTTATGGGTTTTAAACTATAAATAACAATTAGTGGACTTAAAAAACGCTAAAGTAGAGAAACTGAAACTATTAGAAATTCAACAAAGGCAAAAAGTAAAGTCATAAAAGAGTAGGGAAAAAAAAATGTGTTATTGAAACCATGCTTCAAATACTGGTCACAGTAACTATTTTCATACATTCATGCCAATGCGGGTCATTTAAACATTACAGAGAGGGAGAGAGAGAAGTTAACTTGGATAATATGTTTAAAGTGCATAAAAGTAGGAAATTACAAAACATTCTGTATTGAATATTACAATGTATGTACTACCACAGATCGCGTAAAACAAGTCAGCATATCGTTCTATAGAATTAATGTAGAAACTCTTTTACATAACATTCATAAGTGGTCATTACAACCCTTCAGTCAGGATTACGACCTAGTTTTTCACACCACTTATGTTGTGTGTGTTAATTTTATACATGAGTGGTGGGACCTACAGTTTAAAGTCGACTCCGAACGACAGATTTTTGAGAAACTTTTCATGGCAATTTAATTTACTCTCAGAGTTTTTGTTAGAAATCTGCTGAAAGGAAATAGTCGCCGAAGAAATACTTTTTGTATTTTGTTTTGATGTCTGGCCTGGGTTTCGACCCCTTGCTTTACGTCTAAGAAGCCAACACACTACCTACTAGACTACGGCGACTTCACTACGTGTACAGCCTCAGATATTGCTTGGAGCAGCAGTTGATGCAACATATAGAAGACTTAAATTTAAAAGGTTGGCTAAAGAAAACCTGTGGCTCAAACCTCAGATAAGACATTCCGAATACAACGAAATATAAAAAAGCCACATATGTAGTCTACGTAGTCTAGTGGGTGCTGTGTTGCTTTATTTGACGTGATGCCACGATTCAAACCCCAGGTCATACATCTGCAACAAAACGAAAAATGAAAACATATTTCTGACTTGCTCTCGCCAGATTTCTGGTAAATCTCTGAAGGTAAATAAAATTGCCATGGAAAGTTTCTCAGAAAAATGTGGTGTTCGAAGTCGACTTTAAACTGTAGGTCATGTCACTCATATACAAAATTAACACACGCAGCATAAGTGAGGTGAGAAGCTAGGCAGTAATCCTGAGTTAACAGTTGTAATGACCAATTATGATAATGATGAGTATAGCCTCAGAGATTTCTTGGTGTAGCAGTCGATTCAAGACGTAGTAGAATTAGTTTAATGGGTAGTGTGTTGGCTTACAAGAGTCCGCGGTTCAAATCCCAGCTGAGAAATCCTGAATTAAACGAAATATAAAGAAAAGTTTCTTTCGACGACTTCCTCTCTTCAGTCTAATAGAAAAAACTCTGAGAATAAATAAAATTGCCATGAGAGATTTCTTATATCCGTCATCTGGATTCGATATTAAACTGTAGATCCCTCCAATCATCGATAAACTTAATAATCATAACTAAAGAGTTTTAATAACCAGTTAAGGAATGTTATTGATTGAATGCCGATTGTGTTTTAGGGTGATTTATCTTAGTACGTTCAGTGGGTAGCATGATTAGAAGTTTCCATCAAGAGTCGCTTGATTTAAACTATAATACACAATGCAGCGTATAGAGTAATGTGTAGCCGTGAGTGTAATAATTTACCATTTAATTCGAAGAATGAGAACAAAATATCAATATTTAAAAAGCATTTAAAAGAGCACCTGATGAAATCTATCAAAGAGCTTTTAATAGCACAAAATTGTTGTTAACATTGAACTGAATTCTTTTCCTGGATATTGTTATCATTTTCTTTTGTTATTACCATCTTTATTATTCTTATTATTATCAAATTATTTATTTTTTTATTCCTAGAATATATAGGAGATGCATAAAAATTAAAAAAATATATATTGAATTACAGTAATCCTTCGATTTACGTCGCCTCGAGCTACGTTGTTTCGATTTATGTCGTCAAATTTTTTGTTCCCTCTAACTAATTTGCGTCGTCTTTCGATTTACGTCGCCTTTTTTGGAACCAACTGCGACGTAAATGAGAGGTATTACTCTAACTTTTGTAAGTTCCTTTTTAAAAACATATTACTTTGTGGTATGAGCAAAATGTAATTCGATTTACGTCGTTTCGAATTACGTTGCCTTTTTCGGAACCAACTGCGACGTAAATCGAGGGATTACTGTAATTTTAAATAAATTTTATAAATCAAAAAATTATAATTTTTTGGATTTTAAAATATTTTATTAAATTACATATAAACACAATAAATAATAAATACCTTCTAAATTTAAATTAATTTAATCAAGAATTTCCACATCAATTATTTAGTAATTGAAATTCCTTTACTCATAATCTCTTTAATCTCCTTTTTGTATGAACAGGAAATCAGTAGCACAGGAAAGTCGGATTTTTTTAGCAAAAATTTTAAAGTAAAAACTACTTGAGTCTATACATACGAAATAAAAAATCAATAAAGCACCTTGTTGTTGCTACTGTTGTCATTGTTAACAACAACAAATGGCAACAAATTAAAAACAAACATTATGACAACAAAAGCTTTCTCAAAAAGTTTGAAATGAAAAGGTTTGCTTTAAACAAAACTAAAATTTCTCTTTAAATAATACAATGTGTGTAAATGTATGCGTAAATGTAAGTGTATTAAAGCATATAAGCAATTACATTAACATTATTTTGTAAATGGAGATCCTATAATTTAAAAATTTAAGTTTCTTTTGTAAGTTTTGTTCAAGTGTATGAACTTTATTACGGTAAATTCTTTATGAAATGAAAGAGTAGCTGTTAGAGAGCAAAACAAAGCATAACAGTATTGTATGTATTTAAATAAACACATACACAAAAATAAAACAATTTTAAATATATTTTCATATACAAACGTATGAATATTAACTCACCCAATAACAGAGCAACTGTGTGACATTCAAACAAAATAAACACCTATGTGTGGATAAAAAGTTAGTCAGGCAAATTTGATATCAAAACTTTTCATTTCTCTTCCAGTCTTTCATGGAATTAAAGAAACATTTTAAAGAAAAGTTCACTTTTAGTTGTTGCTTTCAGAATTTAAGAAGCAAAACGTATTTTCTGTGTTAGAAAGATTTTAAATTGTTTTTATTTCAGGCTTATATTTTGTAATATTAATCGATAAATATCAGGTCTTCTAACTTTGACATTTAATAGCGGCCCTCTTATTAAAGCTACAGCTGTGAAATTAATTGTCATTTATTCAGTCTATTTTTCTAAATCACCATGGACAGATATTGCATTGAAAATGACGTGTAATAATCAACTCGCTTTATCAAAATGGATGTTCAATTTAGTCAACTTATCGAGATATTCGTCTATTTTACGATCGTTATAATCGTCCTACAAAGATCACTTATTCGCAAAGTAGTGGATAAATTCAAGTACACTAGTACAGTGAGCGATCTATCAATCAGTACGACAATGAAACGTAAGATCTGTCGAAAACATTACCACTGTCCGTGAAAGTGTACAAGAGTATACGAAGCAGTTGATTTTGTGTGACTCACAAGACTTTGGCATTTTGTAAACCGCAATTTGGGGAATTCTGAGTAGTGAATTGGGCCTACACCCGTACAAATTTCAACTGATTCAGGAAATGATGGTAAACCAGTAAAGGAAACGAAATGTGTTCTCGGAATCAGTTCGAAATGTGAGCCTAATTTTCGCCGAAAAATCACTTACAACGATGAAGCTCATTCCTGAAACGAATGGTTAAGTGTGCAAACAAAATTGTCGAATTTGGAATGATAACAATTCACATGATATCCAAAAGCGTCCAATGAAACTTGAAAAAGTTACTGTTTGGTGCGGATTTTGGGCTGGTGGTGTAATCGGTAAACAGATCCTTGAGAATAACATTGGTCAGTCAACTCTTCCAACTTATTTTGTACTGGATCTGGAGACAAATCACTTCTGATTTCAACAGGATATTGGACCTATAAAGGAAAGAGGCCTTCTTGTCTTTCAAAACTTTCAACCTCATAAAAAATTTAATGCTGACTATAAATCTTTGAACTGGTAACACATTCATTCATGGGAGGCAAAGGAAGCTTTAAGACCATAACACACACACACAAACCAATTTCCAATCTGAATTTTGTAACTTAGTTTTGTATGGTAAGCCACACAATATTTTATCTTTCAAAAGAAACATTTTTAAATAGATAGAGAGAAAAAAGTAAAAAAAAAAAACATCGAAACAATTTTGAAAATATTTTCCTTTTATTTCATTTTCGTTTTCGTTTACTTTTCCTTTTCTCCAGAAGTTGACAAGTAAATTGAAATAAAATTTTCCAAAGGCCTACAACCTCAAAGTAGCTAAAGACCTAAGTTTGAACAACAAATTCTATTGGCTTACGAATATAACTTGATTGTGGTTAATTACTTTTTTAATGTTTTAAAGCGTTGTTGTTGTTGCTGTTGTTACTTTATTCAACTGAAAATGAGGCTTACATAGTTTTATTGAAAGTTTGTTCAAATCTGATAATGTAAGGCGAGGCAATATGAAGATGACAAGCAAATTAAAGACGTGGTAAGAAAACTACTGGCATTGTTGTTACTTTTGCAAAAGCCAAAATGTGGTAGAATAAGAAAAATATACAAAATCGTTTATAAAATTTGTTAAACGAAGAAAAACTTTTTTCTCCCACTTTCCTTTTCTATTTTTCTTTTCATTTTATTTTTGTGTCATGTTTGGCTTTATTCTTTTTTTATTCTCTTTTTTTTACAAGAAACTTTTTAACAACTTTTGCTGGTTATTGTTGTATTGCTTGGTTATTGCTGTTGCTAGTTTAAAGAATTTGTTTTGTATGTTGCTGTCATTATTATTTTTTGTTTTTGTTTTGCTGTTAGTATCGTTGTTGTTGTTGTTTTCGTTTATTGCTATATACTTGGAATAATCATTACAAATCTAGGCTGCAATTAACCCAATTCTCGTAATAGTCTTCTGGTTTTAGGCTCTCATAATTCACACTTACAATCGCAAACCTACTAATATTTATGACACGTACATATTGAAACGTTGCCATAGTCTAGTAGGTGGTGTGTTGGCTTATTAGACGTAAGGCCACGATTCAAAACGAAAAATATGAAAAAATATTTCTTCGGCAGCTTCCACTCAGCAGATTTCAGGCAAAAACTCGGAGAGTAAATAAAAAATTGCCATGAAAAGTTTCTCAAAAATCTGTCATTCGAAGTCGAATTTAAACTGTAGGTCCCGCCACTCACGTATAAAATTAACACACACAACATAAGTGATAAGAGAAGCTAGGTTGTAATCCTGACTAAAGGGTTGTAATGACCAATTATGTATGTTATGTATGTACATATTGAAAAGGCTAACATCAGCCGATGTCAAACTGCAGATAATTTTTTCGTTATGACCGTGCAACTGAGTCAAACATAACATAACCAAGTGTAATTTGGGTTTAATGGGTAGAAATGAATCATAAAAATATTGAAGGGTAAGAATAGTCTCCTGTAGCTTACGGCAATCAAGCTATACTGTATTCATCACATGGTAATTTTGACGTTAGAATTGACACTTTTCATCTATGTTACCAGATCAGACAACTTCATCTACGGAACCTATGTCAAGAAATCGTATCGAATGAAGGCTTTGCGAGACAAATTTGTGACGTTACTGGCAATTAAGTGACAGGTGAACTGACAAGATCAGGAAAAAAGTCAGTGAAACCATCAAAGGCTTTTTCTTAGGAATTATTGATGAAAAGTTCGATTTAACGGGTACGAGACTAACCTTAGTGTGAATAATAGACGGATAAGAACTATTAGACGAGTCATTTGAACGTATGAATAAAAGCCGGAAAAGGCATGTCTCTGATTACTCAAGAAGCAGTGCTTGTCCCCAGGTACATAGGCAATAGTCAATAGATAGTAAAATTCTATAACAACTGGTAGATCTGAAGGACTAATTGCTTGTATGATTAGAGGATATCTGTAGCATAAAGGTTAGTAAACTTCGTTCTTTGTCTTACTTTCTTTTCCTGTTTATTAACTTTATAATACGATAAAATCGGTACGGTTCTTCACTGCTTTTAATAGCTTTGGTGGTTTCAATTTCAATGGAATGATCACACTGGCATTGTTTAGTCTGTATCATCAGTTTAAAAGTATAATTAAAACTGTATTAATTTTAAATTTGTTATTTGTCAACGAAATATTTTTGTATATATGCCCTCTCCTATTTTGAGCATAGTTTTTGTACTTTGTTGCAGGTGGAAAGAAATTTATTGACGTAACCATTAACTTGAATAGACAAACATGTAATTGACATCCCCTAGGCTAGAGCTATGCTGCTACAATACGGCGGTAGAGAAATTCTATACATTTGCTCCAAATGAAATCAAATGGAGAAATTCTATACATTTGCTCCTAATGAAATCAAATGGAATGTATTTTTTTATAGAATTATACAGCATTCTACACAACTAAGTGGTTTAATTTAAACAAATTTAACACAATATTTGTGGTTAAATGTTTCTTTGTACAATAATTCGCACTTCAGATTCAAGTATTCAAACAATTAAAGTATTAAACTCGTGGTCACATTCGTAGAAATGATTTTAAAGATCGCTTAATAGAAACATAACCCAGTTGGTCTATTTTCAGGTTTATTGTATACAATATTCTTGTATTTTGAAAACGTTTGTAAAAGTAGTTTTGACTGCTAAAATAATTTTTCATCATTCTACATTAGAATACATCAAAGTATTTGTCATAAACTTCAAATTTTTGAAGAACAAGTATAGGAAATATTTTGAAAATCCCGGTCAAGCAGTCGCTATGGGATTGACAGCAAAAGTAATTTAATATATTGACGGGTTGCGAAATTCGGGCTCAGGTAAACTAATTTTTAGTTGTAGGTTTAAATTCCACTAGAAATTATTCTCATAAAATGAAAAAATAGGACTGATAGAATGAGATTTTCTCTCAGCAGATTTCAGGCAAAAACTCTGAGAATAAATAAGAAATTGCCATAAAAAAATTTCTCTAAAGGTCTGTCCTTCGAAGTCGACTTTAAACTGTAGGTCCTGTCACTCATGTATAAAATGAACACACACAATATAGTGTGGTATGAGAAGCTAGGTTGTAATCCTGTCTAAAGGGCTGTAATAACCAATTATGTATCACACTGATCATAAAAAAGGTTTAATAATACAAAACCAATTTGCCAATAGTACTTTCTCTTTCTCCTCCTTTTATATCCTTTATTCCAACATAATACGCTGCATGAGTAGTTGAAAACTCTCCTGACAAAAACACATTACTGTTGGCCTTTTGGTTGTCCTTTAATACGTCTTGTTTTATTGTTTATCACGCTTTATATACATGACATTGTACTTTTTTGTTTCTATTTTTGTTTTTCTTTTTAATTTTTAATAAAATCCAATTTTAAAATGAACGGCAGTAACATCATCATGATTAAGGCGGACATCCTATTATTGTACCCAAGACGGAACAGCATTTTCTTGTCCTCCTTTTTAATTCTGTTGAAAGGAAAATGAATGAAAGCAGTGATAGAAGCATAGTTATTGGCTTTAAAGAATATAAATGTTTAATGTTTCTCAAAGTAACACGATTAAAGCGACCAGACGAAGATATTTTTGATGATGTGTTTTACTTAAAAACAGGTATTTGAAATAAAACTTTACTTACATTAAATATCTGGTCCCCTTGTGTAAATATTACATGGCATTATTATAACTTCCATTTTGGGTTGTCTTTTTGTTTTCATTGATTTTAAAACAATTTTTCTCGTAATGTCGTCCTTTTTTTTGTTATTTTGCTTCTTATACTTCCTAGTACTGTTTGAGAAAGAGAAAAGAGTCCTTACTGTTACGTTAGGAAATGTGCTTTAAAAGTCTTTCAATAAAAGTTTTCTTTAATATAATCGAATTGGGTTGCACGCCTAGAGTTTAAAATGAGTCCCAAGTTCAGGTCGTTGGAATAAAATATTGACTATTCAATCCTATTCCAAAGTATGTATTTGGAACCACAAGCTGGTATAAGGTCGTATCTCGGCAATGGCATTACGAATGTTGGCCTTCAAATGTCTCTGGTTTGTAGACTTAACACTTTTCTTTAACGACGCCCCACAGAAAATAGTTCAACATGGTGTCATATCGCAGCTTCTTGGCGGCCAATTGACATCACAATTTCGGCTAATTAAACGGCCATCAAACGTTTGACATAATAGATCGATTGTGAAAAGAGATGTGTGGCAAGTTGCATCATCATGTTGAAACCAAACATCGTTCACATCAGTACCATGAAGACGGGGTACAAAAAAAAACGATTGTCGTGGTGCGGTAGGTGTCTTTATTGACCGTATTGGTTGCGCCGTCCTCATTTTCAAAGAAATATGGGCCAATGATGCCTCTGCTCTATAAGTCACACGTAATGGGTGCATTGTTTTCTCTAAATCCACGTTTGGGTTTTCTGAGCCCAAATATGGCAACTTTGCTTATTAACGTACCCACCAACCTGAAAATGAGTTTCATCCGAAAAGATGATTTTTTTGCAAAATCGACATCATCGTGCAGTTTCTCTTTGGTCCATCCAGCGAAGCGAAAATGAAGCCGATGTTCATGCGGCTTTAACTCTTTAACCGATTAAACTTTATAAGGTGTCATATTTAGATCTATTCACAGAATTCGACGTAAACTGGGGCGTGAAATGTTGTCGAGGACGATGACGAGTTGATGTTGATGAATTTTCATGCGCATCGATATCATCGTACAGTTTCTCGTTGGCCCAATAACTCCCAACGTTATTCGAGTGTAAATTGATTCGTAACGTTCAGTGGAGATAATATACGGAATTTTGTGATAGAATAGAATGACATAAGTGTTGACAGATTCGAAATAATCGATGATTCAAACCACACTATACATTGGAGTTTTTGATGTACCACTGAGTAGCAGTAATTGATGCGTAAAATCTGCTATTTTTATCTTTGAAGTTTATGTGAATTTAAAGTAGTTTCCCATGACTGAAAAACATAAAACCATATTAGTTTTAAAAGTGAATTATACAATAAGAGTTTACAGTCCAATCTAGAATAATAGAACGGAAATGTATATTTAAGATCAATTTTTCGCAAATGGCCTATATTTCGATTTTAAGAGAATTTGTTAGGTTAGGTTAGGTTACGACAAGTACAGTACCCCGGAGGTCGAATTGACCCATTGTACAACCTCCTAGTTTCTCACACCACTTACGTTGTATGTGTTAATTTTATACATGAGTGGTGGACCTACAGTTTAAACTCGACTTAAAACGATTGATTTTTGAGAAACTTTTACATGGCAATTTTATTTACCCTCAGAGCTTTTGCCAGAAATCTGCTGAGAGGAAGTCGCCGAAAAATACTTTCTATATTTTGTTTTTGATGTCTGGCCTGGGGCTCGAACCCTGGCCTTGCGTCTAATAAGCCAACACACTACCTACTAGACTACGACGACTTCATAGAACTTGTATAACTCATAAAATTCTTGGCTGCCATACTCGAAATAATTGATTTAAAGTCAAAGGCTTCAAGTAGACCGAATTGTTAACTTCTCTTTCGTACGAACTTTTCTATTTAAATTAATTTCCTACACGTACAAAACTTCAACTTCATTTCCCATTTAAAACGCCTTTCTCTATTTTGAAAGGTCCAGGTACTTAAGTTATGGTATTTAACTGTCAAGCATGAATATTTACTTCAATGTTCTGTTCTTTCTAAATTGAAATGAAATTCTTTTGTTGCCATATTTGTGACACTCAAATGGATTCTTTTGGTTACAAAACATTTTTCTTGTCTTTCTTCTACACTTTTGACAAACTTTTTCATTTTAAATGACAACCGGGTTTTACTAAAAAAAAACACTACATGAAGTGGAACTGAAAGTGAAATTGTGACATTATTTAACTGTCACACTGGAATTTCAAACAAAGAAGCTTTAAAGGTGTTATAAAAAAATGTTTATTTGTATGGAATTTAAATTTAATAATTTCCACTTTGACATTACTTGGCCATACAAATAAAATAGAAGTTTTGCAAAATCATAAAAAAAAAATTTTCAAGAAAAAAAATTTATTTAACAAATTGGTTTCCGTAGACTAAAAAATAAAATTGAAAATTAAATTGTTTTCATCAATATTTTATCTTCAATTCATATACAATTTTTTGTTTTTCTATTCAAAATAAAACAAAAAAAATTTATATAAAATCATCTCTAAATGCCAAACGACTTTTGTATCCTCAAGAGTATTATGCTGATGTATTGCAAGAAAAACTTTTCATGTTCAACCACAAAATTCTTTGAGTTGGGATTAAAAAGGCAAAAGTTTAAATGTTGGCCACAAGTAACTTGGTTGGCAAAAGTTAAAACATTTTTTTCTTAAATACAGATTATGATTGCTTTCAATAGCAAGGAATAGTAAGATAAAGTTGGAGTAAAACAGAACATAAAAGTAAATAAACATGGATGTAGACATTGGTCAAAGATATGTAGTCTATAGGCTAAATGAAATCATGATATGATGTAAAGAAGTTGAGTAAACTTCGATAGCCACTAGTCCTCAAAACTCAGTAGATAAAATAAAGAAGCATACAATTAAGGACAGAAGCTGCTTACTCATACACACAAACGTACATAATTGGTCATTACATCCCTTCAGTCAGGATAACGATCTAGCTTCTCAAACCACTTACGTTATGTGTGTTAATTATATACATGAGTGAGGGAATCTACAGTTTAAAGTCGGTTTTCATGGCATTTTTTATTTATTCTTGGAGTTTTTGCCAGAAATGTGTTGAGAGGAAGTCCAGATGAAATTTTTTTTCATATTCTCGTTTTGATGACTGACCTGGCGTTTGAACCGTGGCTTTATGTCTAATAAGCCACTACTCTACCTACGCCTGGACTGCGGCGGCTTTTTTTATTTATAAAAATTATACTAAACGACAAAATAAAAAAAATTGAAATACAGCCAGCTAATGACATAAGTTGTGAGTTTTGTTGAGTAGAACTCAAAAATATTTTTTTTATATTTCTTGATATTTATTTGACAAAAACAGTTTTTTTGGATTTTACACACAAATTTATGGATTACACAAACATTTCTGAACCGATGTCCAAAATTTAAACCTTATTAGAAAGGAGAGAGGTGGACCTTTAAAACAATGTACATATGTATATTTTTTGATTTGATATGATATGGGGTTTGATGAGGTAAACTTGATAAATGTGAATTTTTCTCACTTTTTTCAAATTTGTCAGTTCATAGTAGCAAACTTTAATTAAAAAATATGAAATAAGTGATAACATTCTGAAAGTGCATTATCTTGTGTAGAGATTGACACATCGTTTGATCAAATCGGACAAAAATTACCGCTGTTATTATTCGAAGAGTCTTACAGTCGAGTTATATTATTTTTCACATACATATATATTTTTTCAAATGAACTTTTAGTTCAAAAATTTTCAGAATTTTTGACGGATCTCGTGACAATTTCACGTTTGATCGACCACCAGAAGTTGAACAATGTTTGCGCAAAGAGAAATAATAATATTTGCAAAAGACACAAATATTAGCCGACTTCTGGCATTTTGCGATAAACAATCAAGATCCATCAAAACTTTCGAAATTTTTTGAACTGAAAGTTCATTTGATAAGATGGCACATATATAACTGTTATACTATTTAAAGAATAACTACGGTAATTTTAGTCCGATTTGATCAAACAAAGTGTCAATCTCTTCACAAGATAATGCACTTACAGAATGTTTTCACTTATTTTATATTTTTTAATTTAATTTTGCAATTAAGAATACCTAAACTTGAAAAAATGAGAAATAAATTATATTTTCCAAGTTTACCCGATCAAAACTCATAACGTGTAAGTTTGCACTTTATGTTTATGTATACCATTTTAAAGGCTCATTTGTCCCCTTGTATTTTAAAAATCGGTTAAAAAATATTTGGGTAATCAACAATTTTGTATGAAAAGATCAAGAATACCGTTTTTGTCAAATAAAACAAGTTTGGAGGGTTCGAGATTTATAAGAAAAATATTTTTGAATTCTATTCAATAAAACTTACAACCTACACTATGCCATTAGCTGGGTGTAGGGTGTATTTTGACTGTCGCACCGTGTTACCAAAAAATTGAGTTCTCGGTTGCTTTAATTTTTATAATTATTTAAAAAGCCATTACATTATAAAAATAATTCATATTCACTTAAATCATTTATTAAATGAATTTAAAACCTTTAAATCTTAAAAACACAAATAGCTTTCATTAAAAGTTACAACAAAAACAATAAATTTACATTCTGTAAGGCAATAAATAATCAAATTAAGTACAGATTCAATAAACAATTTTCACTGTTTTCTTCTCTCTTTAAGTATAAATCAATTTAATGTATTATAATTAAATAATTTAAGAATGTTTTACGATTTATTTTTGCATAAATAAACATGTGTTCGATGAACTTGTACATTCAAACAAATGTTTTGTTGAGTATTTTACAATTTTCTAAGAATATAAGAAAAGAGAAAACAACGAATCAATTTGCATATCAATTTAGAATTTTTGTTTTTGTATTCACATCACAAGAAAGTATCAAAAACTTTTTTTCAAAATGTCCTTGATAGTACAAAAATGTAAGTAAGTGTGGCAGGAAAGTGGATTTAAAAGCCAGAAATCTCTCAGCGCAGATTTACTGTAGGGAAAGGAGAATAACATGCTAAAGGCAATGTTTATATTTATTATTAGAGGTTTTAAAATTAAAAGACTCACATACAGCCTCATATACCCTCTCAGTGGTCCTAACAACAATGTTACTGTAATATACGTGTGTCACATAGGATAATTCACCGCCTATAAGTATTGGGTTGTTGAAACAGTTCAAATAATTCCTCTCCCAAGTAAAATAGCAATCAACAATAGCTTTCCATAGTATATTCTATATCTAGTAATGACATTCCCTAGGTTTATATCGGTGGAGATCTGAGACCAGTAAGCCTAACTGAAGGGTTGTAATGACCAATTATGTATGTATGTATGTATCAGAGATCAGCAATGAATCGTTTTTTCACTACTCATAAGTACATATGAAATTTTGAGTATGAGTGAGTCAACAGTATTGAAATTCAACTACTCTGATGCATTCGTACTCGAGTGACTCGAATCATTCGTCAAAATTTACAGTCTTAGTTGTTGTTGCATTTACAAAAAAAGAAGAAAGAAAAAGACAAAGACAGCAAGCAAAGCAAACACACAACCTTCTAGTGTGTATTGTAGTGTTCGTACGCGAATCATACTTATTTTGTGATTCCTGTAAATGTTGAGTCATGGAAAGTTGAACTTAACAACATCATGCGTATTGTTAAGTATAAATACGATGAGTACTTCAAACTTTAAATATGAGTAGAATGAGTATGATATTAAAATAAGTATTAATGCGTATAAATATCAGAAATTATTAGTATGATTCGAATCTACTCCTCTTTTTGAATACTCATTGCTGATCTCTGGTATGTATGTATGTATGTATGGATGTATAATAAAATAATAAAAAATAATTTCATTTATTAATTAGAAGTTAGTTAAACAGGGGATAACTATATGAGCCTATGCCTTGTAAAGAGTACTAAATTACTTGAAGAAACTTGTCTATGGACAAATGGAATTCTAACATCTGCTATGTGTTGTCGTTTTTCACAAATCGTTTTCACCATCCTTCTACTTTCCCAATTTGAATATTTTGTTAGTCTACATTGAGGAATTGACTCATTTCTGAAGATTATTTTTCGATAAATGTTAGGGTCAGCTGCCGACTGCTTTGAAGTCCATTCAACGAACATTTGTCGTTGTTTGTGATTGTTTTGGTGATATGGAAAAACGGACTGAATAAATGATTGCCGCCATAGGTATTGTGTTGGCTTATTAGACATGATTCCACGATTTAAAACCCAGACCTGACATCTCCAACAAAACGAAATATGAAAACATATTTCTTCGGCAACTTTCTCTCAGCAGATGTCTTGCAAAACTCTGAGAGTAACATAAATTGCCATGAAAAGTTTCTCAAAAATATGTCGTTCGTAGTCGACATTAAACTGTAGGTCCCGCCACTCAAGTATAAAATTGACACATAACAAAATTGGCGTGAGAAGCTAGGTCGTAATCCTAACTTAAAGGTCATAATGAGCAATTATGTATTCATGTATGGTTGTAGTTTCAGAAAGAATAACGTTATCAACTGTCAAAGTTTGGCAGTCTTTGTAGGAAAACACATAGGCCTTAGGCAATAAATACATTTTGCAAAAATTCGTTGAAATATAAGACCTGGGTCGCTCTTATGCTTAGCGATATATATCGGGTGGGCCATCTGACGGGTGGGCCATCTTTCTGACAATACTTATGTCATTCTACTCTGTCATAAAATTTATTATATTATCTCCACTGAACGTAATGAATCGATTTACGCTCTAGCAACGTTGGGATTTGTTGGAAAAATATTTCCAAAGCAAAGACAATTGGTAGGAAATTGCAAAAAAATCATATTTTCGGATGAAGCTCATTGATGGGTACGTTTACTCATCTATGTTAATAACATACATAATTGGTCATTACAACCTTTCAGTCAGTATTACGACCTAGCTTCTCACACCACTTACGTTATGTGTGTTAATCTATACAAGAGAGGCAGGACCTAGAATTGAAAGTCGACTCTGAACGACCGATTTTTGAGAAACTTTTCATGGCAATTTTTTGCCAGAAATCTGCTGAGAGGAAGTTACTGAAGAAATATTTTTTCATATTTCGTTTTGCTGTCTCACCTGGCGTTTGAACCGTGGCCTTACGTCTAATAAGCCAACACACTACCTACTAGACTACGGCGACGGGTATGTTGATAAGTAATTGAGTATTTGAAGGCCAACATTCGTGATGCCAATGACCCGTTCAACTAGGAAGAGTGCAAGGAAATTGTGAGACCATCTGCGTTAGCCATATGAATGAAATGATATTCCATTTCTAGCCAGAAGAATTGTACTTCACAACAAGAGAATAAATTTGACAAAATTACAAACAGTTTTTGTTTTACTATATTTTTAAATTTAAACTTTTAAGTGACCCACCCATGACATTTTTACTCTAAAATTAGTCAATAAATGTAAAAAAAGAATACTCAAATATATGATATTGGGTGGAGCATTGAGTGTATAGAGAGGTTACGAGCTTTTAACCATAAGCCCATAAACTACTGATCAATTTATTACCTAAGGGAATACTTCCCATTTAAGTATTATATTATACGAATAAAAATTTTACAGCTGATGCTGGTGGTGCTTATATTTTTTTATTATGAAATAAAGAAAAGAAAAGCAGAACAAGTGGTGAATGTCATAAGGACGTGACTAGAATTATAAAACATTGACAATAATTTTGTAACTGAAAAATAAAGAAAATAATAATAAAAGAAGGCCAAATTTCAGTTCCTTATTGTATAGTTTCACAATTTTTCATTTTCTATTTTTCTGCCATTTTATTACAAATCATTTACGCTCTTGCTCACTTCCATTTGAAATGGGATAGATATTTCTCTAACTCGACCTAGAAATTCTACTGAAATGCATTGTGATGAAAGATAAGAAAATCCTTTCTTTGCAATGAAAGTATTCAACTGACAAAACCATGGCTTGACAATGAAAAGAAAACCAAAAATTCTGTGTTAAACAATTAAGATCAGAAGGAATTTCGTGTAATTTTCTGTTCAATCAAAGGAGGAAAGCATTTTTCTCATTACGAACGCATTTGCGGTGTAATGAAGTTGAAAATTTCATTTCAATAGTCGAATGCATTTTCAACAAAAAAACAAAAAAAGGACTGTAACGGAGGGAAGTGGCAGCATTGAATGTTGTAACCCAATACGGATGTATAATTGGAGTACATAGTGCGAGAAGTACGAGTATTTCAAAGCTTTATAATGATAAGTTTGTTTTTAAATGAAAATTAATTGTTTTTAATTTGTTTCTCCTTTTTTAGTGGTTCAGTTTAACTTTCGTACAAATTTTAAAATGTATGCTGATATGATATGAGTTAGAAAAATAAAATATAAACAGAAACAATGAGCAGCTGGCAATTAAAAGTTGAAAACATTTCATTTTTGTTTCCTAAAACAAAAGATAAAAGTTGTTTAAGCTGTTGTATAGGGTGGGTCATTTAAAAGTTTAAAATTAAAAATGCAATAAAACAAAAGCGGTTTAAAATTTTTCAAATTAATTTTTTTGTTGTAAAGTACAGTTGTTCCGCTTACATACATACATAATTGGCCATTACAACCCTTCAGTCAGGATTACGGCCTAGCTTCTCACACCACTCATGTTGTTTATGTTAATTTTATACATGAGTGACGGGACCTACATTTTAAAGCCGACTCCGAACGACAGATTTTTGAGAAATTTGAAATCATGGCAATTTTTTGGTTCTCAGAGTTATTGCCAGAAATCTGCTGAGGGGAAATCGCCGAAGAAATATTTTTTATATTTTCATTTTGATGCCTGACCTGGCGTTTAAACCCTGGCCTTACGTCTAATAAACCAGCACACTACCTACCAGACTACGGCGACTCCAATTTCGGGTTATAAATGAAATTTGATGTCGAGTTTATAGGGTCGTATGTAATGACTTAACGCATGTTGGCCTTCATAGACTCAATAACACTTTACTTTAACGGGATCCCTCGGATAATATTACAACGGTGGCAAATCGCAGCTTCTTGGCGGCCAATTGACATCACCATTTGGGATATTCTAAAGGCCATCAAACGTTTGACGCAATAAATCGATTGTGGCATGGGATGTTTGGCAAATGTTGCCCAGGATGTAAACCTGAAACCAAACATCGTTCACATCAATACCACTGACCGTAATTGGTGTGCCGTCCTCAAAGAAATATGGGCCAATGACGGCTCCACCCCTACAAGCTGCAGCAAACAGTCACTCGTAATGTGGATTTTCTGAGCCGCAAATACGGCAATTTCGTTCATTAACAAGCAAAGCCAAATCTACCGGCTGTGATATCAGAATGGTGCAGTAAACGCCCAGTGGTGGCGGAGTGAAATTCTGTACTGTAATCAAACTTAATTGGGCAAAATGGAATAACATCTTTGCATACTCGTCTCGTACTGAAGTCGTAGTCTAGTTGGTAGCGTGTTGGTTTATTAGACGTGTGGTCAAGGTTCAAACTCCAGGTCAGGCACTTTGACGAAGCGAAGCAGATTTCTGGCATAAACTCTGGGAGTAAATAAAATCGCCAGGAAATGTTTCTCAAGAAATCCGTCGTTCGGAGACGACTTTAAACTGTAGGTTGCGCCACTCATATATAAAATTAACGCACACAACATAAGTGCTGTGAGAAGCTAGGTCGTAATCCAGAATGAAGGGTTGTAATATCCAATTATGTGTGTTTAATACTGAGTATTTAATACGAATAATAAGTAATTATTTCGGCTATCGTATACTACAGTACAAAACAGAAACGGGTATCAGAGAGTACAGGGTTACACGCGGTGCCCCCACAAGTTACAGCAAATTCGATATTTTTAATTTTTGCATGATTCTGGCGCATAATTCAGACAGAATGGCATTAGTTATGTTAGTTGTAAGGGCCACCATTAGATTCAACTACACCAAATAGTGACTTTATTGGAATAAAAAGGATGGTCTTGGATTACATGTGTATTGGTATCTTCCCATATCCAACAATCAACAATTTTGTGTGTTCATTTATCCCGAAATAGGTGTCATCGAAAAAGATGATATAGCAGCCATTTTGATAAAACAATTTTATAATTTTCATATGTTGTTGAATGCTATTATCGTCCTTACTGATTTGGCATAACAAATGAGTAAAGTAATGAATAAGTGACAAGTAATATAACCCATGTAGCTTCAAAAAGACGGCCATTTTCAACTGTCAAAGTTCGGAAAACCTTGCGTAAATACAATGAATATACAAATTATACGGTTTTCTTTTTTGTTTTCTCTGTTAAGTTTGTTTGTAAGAATTGTAATTGGAACAGGATGAAAATTATGTTAATTTGAGGTAAAATTATGCCAAAAATCTGAACCTAACTTTATTTAAGAGAGTTAATAAAAAGTGGTAAAAAGGTTCTTTTGTTAACTTTTAATGTCATTTTGATGAGTTTTTTGGTGGGTTTTTATTCTCTTTTTTATTTTAAAATTTAAAGAAAATGTTTTCGTTATGGCCCTTAATTTTGTTTAAAATTGCCGTCATGCCTGTACAAATTTTAAGCAAATTAAAGAAGAAAAAGATTTAAATATCCTGCATAATAAGGTTTTTTTTTAATTAAAAAACTAAAGAATTATTCTTTTAATTTTTATTATTTCATACATAAAAATGTTGTTAATATATTGTATGCATTATACAGTGTTCAGATATGCAATAACGCCATTATTGAGCTCAATATTTCATATAATTTCAATTAATTATTGCGCAATAAATACGAAAATTGCTATAATATTGAGTAAAACTTGAAATGCAACACTGTCATAAGTGTGTTTAGTGAGCTTATTACATTTAACTGAACACTTTCTGTTGATATTTGACAATTCAAATGTCAACAAACACAAACAAAAAAAAAAAAAAAAAACAAAATGAAAACAATGTTGTTGAAACAACCAGCTGTTTTGTTTATCAGCTGTCAAATGTATATTGAATAAGCAGCTGAACTGCATATATTATTATGTCTGAACACTTAAAATATTGTACTCAATAAACCGAATATTGACTTAATAGAAGTGCATATCTGAACATATTTTAATTCACAGTGCCTAATACAGGTTAAAGATTTTCTGTAGCTGACAACAAAATTACCTTTAGCAACATTATTTGCTGGCAGTATTTTTTCCATTATGCTGTACTAATGCTTTCGAACTAAAGATTCCATCGTAATCAGTTTATTACAATGTTGCTGTTGTTGTACTGCAGGCTATGTAACCAAATGTTCTTAATCTCTACGTCATGTGCTTGTACTAGAAAATTGTTGAAGTCGATTGAAAAACATTAAAAAAACCGGGGAATAAATCGATGCCGATAATGGCTGCTCTATAGCTTGATATTACAATGAAATTTTATTTTTTGTGTTTAAATGACTAAACTGGTAACTTTACAATGATGAATAAAAACAAAATTATATTAAATTCGCTACACAGTAATTTAACTCTTTAAATTAATTGTGAGTAGTTGGTGTCACAATTGAACCAATTAATTGCAAATTGCTTGAATTATACGCTTCGTTGACTGCTTCTGTAAATTGCAATAAAGCGCGTTTGTTGTGGTTTTGACAATGGCTGAACGGTGTTCAGTGAACTGGTAATTTCTATAATAAAACAACCTTTTTTAGCTGCACGAAAGCATTTGATATCAATAACGATGGTTTAACGATGGAGTATGTCACACTTTAATGACATTTCTGTTCAATAAGGCTTGGCGTTATTAGGGCACTTCGTCAATTTCATTGCTGCAGGGTGCAATCGTTAAGAAGACGCCGAAATATTGATTCATCGACCTTCTCAACACGTTGGTTTATGTGCTTTGAAGTTACCTAAGAATCTTGATATTCGTACTGAATACATACACACATACTTACGTAATTGGTCATTACAACCCTTCAGTCAGGATTACAACCTAGCTTCTCGCACAACTTATGTTGTGTGTGTTAATTTTATGCATGAGAGCCGGAACCTACAGTTTAAAGTCGATTCCGAACGATAGATTTTTGTGAAGCTTTCCATGGCAATTTTATTTACTCGCTGAGTTTTTACCAGAAATCTGCTGAGAGGAAGTTACCGAAGAAATATTTCTTTCGTTCGAGAGGTCTAAGCCAAGATTTGAACCATGGCCTCGCATCTAGTAAGCCAACACACTATCTACTAAACTACAGCGAGCAGTCGAGCAAACCCAAGAGTTGAAAAAAACTGATAAAGTACGTATTATACGAAACGAATAGAATGTGTAGAATCATTAGTTCAGGGATAAAAGGCACTGATGCTAACGGGGATATTGATTTCACATTCCCTGACAATCATGTCGAATGCAACGAAGTGTGGCTAGGGCTTTTGCGGCAGCGTGTCAGAGATGATCCCATTAATGAAGATTGTCCCGTCAACAAGGTGATTAATATGGACATTTCCAAATATAGTGAAGCGTTTGCCACTTTGCGCGGTTTTTTCAGTTGAAATCTGATATTGAAATGGAAAGGCTTAAGTGCAGTTAATCACACAGAACGCCAATATGATCCATCATATGTCATATGTACACCCATGACAGCGGATGTCATCTTCATTATCGACAAGGCTTACTTTAGCAAATTGGGTGAATACAACATGCAGATGGACATTTGGGGTGGATTGAATACGGTGATTTCATTTCGTGTCTGGCAATGTGACGGCTGTTTAGAGATTATACGCTGTAGTCAAGTGGGTCATGTATTTCGTAAACGTCGTCCGTATATGCTAGCAACACCCAAAATTGTTCCTATTATGCTGCAGTATTCGTTGGCAAAGAATAAACCATTTGGAGAGTAAGTATTGGCATCGCTACTTGCTTGCCAATACTCAAATACACTTAGATTCTTACACACACAACCGCATACACAAGCAGAGCGTTGGCATGAAATATGCTGGTATTTGACAAACAATTATTTAGTTTCGATATAAACTCGTGTGTGTATTGTATTAGTTTTTGATAAAGTGTGTATGCGATTAGTTTATTTGTGAGTATGCATATGTACATATGTACAAGTTTATTTGTGTATATCAGGCGTATTGGATAATTTAACATTTTTATCTTCTTTTATTTGTCCAGTTTGTTCTGTTATTTCCATTTGTCTGTTCTTGAAATCGTTTTTATGTCAGAAGAAATATGTACAACTGGCACTATTTTTACAGTGAATAAAAGAAAAGTCATGTATGTATGTATGTATGTATGTTATCCTTATATTTAGTAGGATATTCCTTAAGGTCAAATACTGTACAACCCGTTAGCCATGATTACGACTTAGCTTCTTGTGTGTATTAATTTTGTCCATAAATTGCGGGACCTATGGTTTAATTTTCACTTCGGACGACAAATTTGAGAAACTTTTCGTTTTTGCCGAAAGACTGCTGAAAAAATGCCGTCATTCGAGAGCTCATAATGACTACTAGACTATAGAGACTTCATATATCCTCAGCGTACTGAGATTAAACATTAGTGTAGGCCGGCTGACCACTATTTTCCAGGTAGATGCATTGGCTATTTTGAAACACACTCAACGCTTGGCGAGACTTGCTCTGAAAATCTCTTGAGTTATTCGCACAGTCAGACTACGATTGACTTTCTAGTCAAAATCTCTTCGAGGTCCATCCCCGTCCATGAATGTCGAGGATTTCTCAGTTAAATTTCGAATCATTCACAGGCATATCATCGGGAATAGCATTGCTGACGAACTGGTCAGAGCCAATAAAGAGCTCGCAATCTTTGACATCGTATAGGGCATAGGTAACCTGATTACCTCAGTTAGACCAAATGTTATCTGATTGTGTTACAGAGAAACTAAATTCCGTTGTATCAGAAAGGTACATGTAATATTGCCAGTATTAGTTGGAACTGTATAAATACGAAAACAAATGATTCGTTTCACTCCTTAAATGACAAGACCACACAATGTATAATAACAATTACTATGGACCATTGTTCTATTGAAATACATCGCAATAGACTCAACATTACTCCGAATAACTTCTGCAAAACGAGAGGAAAAGATTATTTTTCATCTCAGGTGTCAGTACCGTACTCGTGCCACGAAGTGGATGATGTTATTGACCTCTGTTTTACATGATCCTTGGCTAAACTCTCCAATATAAATATAGGGCACTTCATGATATTGAGGTGAACGATGTTTGGCTTCAATAACATGGTACAACTTGCCCCACATCTATACCACAATCGATTTATTGAGTCAAACGTTTGATCGATGTTTAATTTGCCGAAATTGTGATATCAATTGGCCGACAAGAAGCTGCGGTTTGACACCGTTGGAATATTTTCTGTGGAGCACCGTTAAAGAATAGTGTTATGCCAACAAACCAGAGACATTTGAGCATTTGAAGGCCAACATTCGTAATGACATTGCAGAGATACGGCCGCCTACATTCGAAGAAATGCACGAAAATTGGTCCGATCGAATGAGGTCATAGCAAGCCATGGCAGCCATACGAATGAAATAATATTCCCGTTCGAATCGGAACAATTGTTTTTCATAACAAATAAACAAAATTGGTAAAATTATCAAACCATATTTGTTTTATTGCCTTTTTAAAATTAAACTTTTAAATGGCCCACCCTTTATATATTGGTGTGATTGAGAAAATAGTTCGGAGAAAATTTATTGAAAGAACTTAAAGAAATCAGAAAAGTGTGAGGAATTTAAGCCAAGTGGCATCAGCAATATCAGTGAAATAAAATGAAATAAATCTCATCACGTTTCAATATTAAAATTAAAAGAATTATGTGAAGATTTATTAACAAATAAGCATAATGGAAACCAAACATTAATTTTAATACCCCTGGTTAAATAAAACGTATGAAGATAAATACGAAAATCATCTTCATATCATCATCATTGTGGTTGTTGACTGCAAATGGCACTTTTTTCCAGCGTCACTTTCTTGTTCCTGAATTTAATTGCTTTTTCTTTAAGTGCCTTTAATATTATACATCCAATAATCCTGGTATTGATTCTCACATACAAGAACTTCATGTAGATGGCGTTTTTATTTTTGTTGGCGAAATTTTTCGTTCTCATTGTCCAATACAAAAAGGAACTGCTTCAATAGCAGGATTAATTTAGGTTGATTTTCTCTAGGATTGTACATTAATTGTGGTAGCTTAAATCGCCACTTAATGCAACCTAATATAAATTCTGCTAATATACAGTGAGCGTCAAAAGAAATATATATTAATATGTTACCGTTATTTTTATTTTAAAATTGTTTCATTGCCAGCTTTTAAAACAGAAAAAAAATTACAAAAAATTTCGAAATATTATCAAATTTTTTCGAGCACTCTACCTAAGTGGTAGAAGTCGATTTTCGTGATTGTTAGAATTTTTCCACAGTTTCTTTTGACGCTCAGTGTATATCCAACTTAAGTTTAAATATTTTTTTCATATTTTAACATAAAAATTGTTTCAACATTTTGCAAGAAAGCCTTTGAAATTGGATTGTTTTTCATCTTGCGCTTTTAGGAGAAGTATGGCAGATAATTGAAAGGAAATCTATTCAGTATTTAGTGCTAAAATATTTTTTTATTTTCTAATTTTTTTAAGAGAAAATTTTTTAAGAAAATTCCTTGTGATTTTGATTAGCTTTTCTCAGCTAACGGGATCATATGTCTTGACTTATTAGTTTGGTGATTGTTAGAATTATGTCCTTAGTGTACAGTTTCTTTTGACGCCCACTGTAGGCCACATGATATTCAGCGAATGATAACTTTAACCACTGTAGGTTGGCTATAATGGTAAGGTAAGGTAGAAATATATCCTCCCTCATTCTCTGTTTATGTGGTAAAAAATTAAACGAATTTGTTTTTAAACTAAAAGAATTTCTTCTTACTTTCATAATCATGTTGTCTAATCTTCTTTTAAAGTGTCACTAATGCTAACCATTCATTATATCAGCCTATATTTGTGTAACAATATTGTTACATTTTTACCCTTTTTAAAAACGTTAAAAATAGGAGTTCGTAGATTGCAAATAAAATAAAAAAAAATTGTGTTTAATTTTAAATCAATTCTTTATTATTCACACAATTCCGTGTGCAACATTTCACGACTTGGTTCAAACGACAACAATTTGTTTTAATTGTTATTCTCCTTTACACTCTTCCGCGTACACAATAACAATTGTTCAATAGATCTTTATAACAGAGCTCTTCAAACCACAATTATTCTCTTCACACACAACGTGTCTTCACACAAGAGTGACTGAATTCTTTCTCACTCGTTGCTCGCTTTGTCGTGCCTTTTATACCGCTGGGTAAATAGTCCGATGAATACTCTGAATGACTGCCTTCGCGAAATATCTATAAATATAAACAAGTTGTTTTCGTTATTGCTATTTGTGTATTTTATTTAGATTTGTCCTTGCAGTGTTGTTGTTGCTTGTTTGCTTTGTTTATCTCCTCTTTTTATACACTGATGTTGTTGATATATTTTTGCTTATTCGTTTATCATGTAAACAAGTCCATTGTTTTGTTTTTGAAGCTTTTGTTTATTAATATTTATAACACCATTTCCAATTTCGTAACAATATATAAATATCGTTTAGCATGCATGATCTGTTTTTGCTAAAACTAAACCATTATTCTCCAAGTTATACTAACGAATGACGTCAAATGACACTAAACTGTAAAAAGAGTCTCTGGTTTCAATAAATGTTTGTGTTTTTAATGAGTGTGTGGGTGTGTGCCTGTATAAAATTGTATTTTTTCGGCAAGGCACACCCGTGGTCTCATACTCCACTAGAATGAAAAATTATTTGTTTGTATGTGAGTGAGAGAAATGTATCCTTTTAATGCTCGACATTTATCTTTCCTTTCTATTTCACTTTTATCTTCAAATTCCTTGGTAACGGATTCCTGCTTTTCAGTTTTTGTTATTGTATTCGTTTTGGCTCTATTATTTGTTATTGGTATGGCTGATTACTTGCCTTTGATTCAAAATTTTCACTCCTCTTCATTATTAGACAATACTTAATCATCATTTGTATGTGTGTTATGTTTCCATTATTCCGATTGACAAGTTCCTGCAGCTAATTACGTCAATGTGAGTTTTGTCTTTGGAAACCATGAGAAATTTAACAGATTCTGCTGTGGGGAAACATTAATTTTTTGTTGTTATTGCTTTTTTAATTTATCTATCGATTCGCTTATTGATGTGTTGCAGTCCAAATGCTGGTAAACATTGTTATTCATTATGGCAGCCACTTTTGTTTTTTCACATGGAAAAGTTGGGAAAGTCTTCAAAAATAAATCATTTGTTAGGAGTTGTGCTGCTTTTGCTATTTGTTTCTCTGTTTAATGAATTCGTTGAATAATTCATTAGTCTTTACACTGGGTAACAGATTGTTTTTATCACGGTTTTCATCTTTTGGCAGCTTAATTAAGGGTATGATACGACAAAAGGCATCGATGAGTTGCTGGCCCCAGGTCAGACATCTTCAACAAAGCGAACCATTAAAAAATATTTCTTCGGCGACTTCCTCTCAGCAGATTTCTGGCTAAACTCTGTGTGTAAATAAAAATTGTTCTGAAAACATTTCTCAAAAATCTGTCGTTTGAAGTCGACTTTAAACTGTAGGTTCCATCACTCATGTATTAAATTAACACACACAACATAAGTGATGTGAGAAGCTAGGCAGTAATCTTGACTAAAGGTTTGTAATGACCAATTGTGTATGTACATATGTATGTATTTGAGACAAAGGTTTAAAAATTTCTATACAATAATTTACCAGCATTAAATAAAACAAATTTGAACGCATTAAATTGCTGAGTGCATGAGTTAAAACTCTCCTCAGTCGTAAGTACACAATTTCACAAGTTAACGACATTAATGTCACATTCTGTTTTTCTTTCTAGTTTTATACGCAGAACTTTGCCAATGCCAACAACGCAGGTGGCAATCAGGTGTCCAAAACGTCTGAAAATACAACACAATGATGTGTGTGTATAATTTTTACGTGGCTGTCAACTGGCTGTGGAACTCTGCGATAATTCTGAAAATCAATAGAGGGTAATATGCGAGGGCGGCTTTGTATCAAAGCATCACAAATTAAATGTTTATCCCGATGCATGAGATCATACAGAAATTGTTGTATCAGAGCAGTGTTGGTATTCTGCATTGGAAATACAACGATGGCTATTCATCACAACATAAGCGTAAAAGGCAAGTGAACACAAAAGACCAACAGCAGCAACAAAATGAATAAAGAGAATGGGAAAACAAAATTGAGAAACATTAAAACTGAGCAGGAAGCAAATTTAAAAAATATACATTTAAACACATATACGCATAGAAAGAAAAATAAAGGAAACGGAAACTTTTCACAGCATTGCAACACTCTCTTAAACACACACATAAATATTGATATTCAGCGACAATAAGAAAATGGAAGTGAAAAACTTTAACCAACAGAAGTGAAAACTCCACCTACATGAAGTTCTTTTATGTGAGAATCAATACCAGGATTATTGGGCGTATGAATATTAAAGGCACTTAAAGAAAAAGAAATGAAATACAGGAGCACGAAAGTGACGTTGGCAAAAAGTGCCATTTTAAGTCAATAACCGCAATGATGATGATAATGAAGATGCTTCTCGTATTTATTCTCATACGTTTTATTTAACCAGGGGCATTAAAATCAATGTTTGGTTTACATTAAGCTTATTTGTTAATAAATCTTCACATAATTCTCTTAATTTTAATATTGAAAAGTAATTAAATTTATTTGATTTTATTTCACTGATATTGCTGATGCCATGTCTTAATCTCCTCACACTTTTATTGGTTCTTTTCTGATTTCTTTAAACTCTTTCAATAAATTTTCTCTGAACTATTTTCTCAATCACATCGTTATTTAAAGGGTGGGCCATTTAAAGGTTTATATTTAAAAATGCAATAAAACAAATATGGTTTGAAATTTTGCCAAATTTATTTTTTTTTTGTTGTGAGGTACAATTGTTCCGGTTAGAAATGGAATATCATTTCATTCATATGACTGCCGTGGTTGGTAGTACCGTGACTGATTCCATCAAATGTAAGCTTCTTGGCTGCTTATTGACATCATATACATAATTGGCTATTACAGCCCTTCAGTCAGGATTGCGACCTAGATTCTCACATCACTCATGTTGTGTGTCTTAATTTTATACATGAGTGGCGGGACCCACAGTTTAAAGTCGACTCCGAACGACAGATTTTTGAGATACTTACGTGGCAATTTGATTTACTCTCAGAGTTATTGCCAGAAATCTGCTGACTATGGCTTATTAACATCACCATTTCGGCATTTGACTCTCAAAGAAATATGGGTCAATAATACCCCCGCTCCATAAGCCGCACCAAACAGTCACTCATCATGGGAGCATTGGCTTCTGTAAGGCCACGAAAGGGGAATTCTGAGCCCCAAATATGGCATTTTTTCTTATTAATGTACCCACCAAGATGAAAATGAGCTTCATATGATCATTTTTTTTTGCAAAATCGACATCATTGTGCAGTTTCTCGTTGGCCCAATAAATCCCAATGTCGCTCAAGTGTAAATCAATTCATTACGTTCAGTGGAGATAAAATACTGAATATTGTGACAAATAGAATGATATAAGTATTGCCAGATTCGAAATAATTGATGGTTCAAATTATAGATTATAGATACATGGCCCACCCGACATAAGAGAGCGATCCACATAATATTCTTTTAACTGTATTTACTTTACCTAACAGCATCTTAGTTAGCATTCTTTATTCCTCATCGTTATAGCTACTGCAAAAAACGTCATGAGCTATTCCTAGTGTTCGCTGTAACTGTCTCTTTATAACTGCTATGAGAGAACCCCAAGAAAACTTTGATATTTCTGGTCTCTATACAAGTGTGATCATCATCCCGTCTTTTTATTAACCGAATACAGTTTGTGAGACACCATTTGTTTGGAATCTTTGGAAATATTTCTTTCATTTGTTTTTATTTTATTTCTTTATTGCTTTACCTTACTTTATCTCATCAGTAAAAGTTATGCGTTTGTATTGGTGTAAATACTAAGAAAAAAGTTTATTAATATGTGGGTTTTGCTAGGGCTAGGGATACAGTTTTGCTAACAACTACTGAAATCCAACACAATATACCATTTAGTCAGGCATACATGCTGTCAGCCGTGTCTTTATAACACTGCTAGAAATTAAAAAGTTTGTATTCATACTGCATTGTGTACAAAGACGTGACAAAAACCGCCGTCAACAGTGTCATAAATTAAAAATATAAAAAGGAAAAGAACCACGGGTGCGAAAAAAAATAAAAATAAGTGTAAAACTGACAAGTGAAAAAAAGAAAAAGGTTTCTTCTAGAAAAATTTATGTAAAAAGCATGTATGGGAGAAGGAGTGAAGTAAAACGAAAAAAAATGAATTGGTCCTGGGTATGTAAAATGCCACAAAAATATGTAAGAGTATAAAAAAATCTAAGTTTTTCGGTATTGTTTTATTATTAGTTTTTTCTTTCAAAGGCCTTGACTTCAGATTTTTATAACATACCAGAGCTTTGGTCAATTTTTATGTACCCATTTGCTCCTTATCAGTTGAATATTTTCGCATTAAAACCCATCCTAAATATGAAAACTGATCCCTAAGATTTCCATATACCTATGTATACACACAAATATTCAAAAAGTAGTGGTACCATGTAAAGAAAAACTTAGATATCTCTGGGCTAAGTTCAATATCAGAGTACATTTTTTTGTTTGTTTTTCAGATTTGTATGTGAACGTCTTTGAATGTAGACGCGGACTACCGCCGTAGTCTAGTAGGTAGTATGTTGGCTTATTAGACGTAAGGCCTCGGTTCAAACCCCAGGTCAGACATCAAAACGAAATATGAAAAAATATTTCTACGGCGACTTCTTCTCAGCAGATTTCTGGCAAAAACTTAGGGAGTAAATAAGATTGCCGTGAAAAGTTTCTCTAAAATCTGTCGTTCGTAGTCGACTTTAAACTGTAGGTCCCACCACTCATGTATAAAATTAACACACACAACATGAGTGGTTTGAGAAGCTAGGCCGTAATCCTGACTAAAGGGTTGTAATGACCAATTATGTATGTATGTATGCATGTAACATACACAAGATGAGTGGTGTGAGAAGCTAGGCCGTAATCCTGACTGAAGGGTTGTAATGGCCAATTATGTATGTATGTAGACGTCTTAACAAGAAGAGAGAAATTTTAGTTTCTGTCTAAGATTCTCTAGACGATTCAGTACCTAAAGTTTAAAGCACTTTAGGTGCGTCCTAAAAATATTTTTTTAACTTATTGCTATACCACCCCTAGTACTGACGAACTTCCTCATTTGTATATATTTGACCATAGTAAATAGCTTAATTTGAACGATTATTTTGCATTAAGGCAAGTAAAATTGCTTGCAAATTTCTCAATGCAAAAATGCTTCAGTTATACTCGTATCATAGTGTTACGAAAATGGAAATGGTATTTTGCTTTTACATCGTTTAAACTTGTTTACATGATGAACAAGTAAACAAAAATATACCAACAAAAACCAGTATAAAAAGGGGATAAACAAGTAAACAAAAATGCAACAAGAATAAATATAAACAAAAATACACAAACAACAATAAAGAAACAACGATGTTTACATTTATAGAGATCGCGGGAAGGCGAAGTCACGAATATTTGCCTTCAAGAACATTCATCAGACTGTTTACGTTGCCATATAAAAGGCAAGACAAAGCAGGCAACCAGTCGGAAAAAGTTCAGTCTTGTGTGAAGACGCGCGGTGTTTGAAGAAAGTAATAGTGGTTAGAAGATCTCCGTTATAAAGATCTGCCGAACAATTGACTAGTAATTGTTATTGTTTACACAAAAGAGTGTAAAGCATAATAACAAACAAAGCAATTGTTGTTGTTTACATAAAGTTGTGAACTGTGGCAAACAGAATTATGCGAATGATAAAGAATTTCAATTAAAAGTAAACACAAATTTGTTTTTATTTTATTTGAAAACTACGTACTCATATTTTCAACATTTTTAAAAGGTAAAAACGTAAAAATATATGTAAAAATATATGTATATAGCCAGAGTTAAATTTTATTTAATAATTTTGTAATAATACCCATCACTAGCTTGAGATTATTTTCTGTTAACAAAGATAATTTAATGAATTATTGAAATATATTATCTCATACATCACCTTAAGCTCTTTTCTATAGTACTTAATTACCTTTTCTGAACACAATATTAAATAGACAATATGACTAGACATGAAAACGAGAATTTGATATTTATGAAGAGACAAAAAAAAACAAGAAGGCAGACAAGACGATAATCTGTTAAGCCAACGCATTCACGGTACTTCAATCACGGCGCACATTGTCTTCTTACAAGAAGTTCATGTCAGTAGGCAGAAATTCTGAGATGATATAAAATTGCCATGAAAAGTTTCTCATAAAATCTGTCGTCCTGAGTTGATTTTCAACTGTAGGTCTTATCCCTCATGAATAAAATTACCACACACGACATGAATGAAGTCTTTTACATCAGGTTGTAATCGTTTATCAGTTGTTCTAGCTAAACAATGCTCACCGACTCTGTGCCCCTGCACAATAAAGTGATTATATGAAGTATTGCTAGACAAAAACGTGTATCATCTTGTTGCCACTAGATTTCTTAAATTTTCGAGCCTATTAATTCAACATTTCCTTTACAATCTCGTGTACAAATTGACAAACTTTTCTATTGTAAACACAAAGAATCGAAACACCTTTGAGTCTTACATTTTGTAAGGCTGACAACAATAATGTATTTTTTGAATATAATTGTTTGCATTTCATTAAAAAAAAGTTGAATAAAAGTTTTGCCTTTAAATGAAACACAAGATATACGACACAAAACTGTATAAAATCCTTGTGATTTACTTATTGTGCCAACACGATTTGAAAGTCATTGACAAGAATAAACAAAAAGAAAACAAAACACGCAAATTTTTACTCATTCCAATCTGTTATCGAAGTGGAAACATTGAACGGAGAAAGTTGAAAAGCTTGCATAGGGTCTTTGTAATTTAAAAGAATTTCAGTTTTGTTCACAGTCTAATTATATGCTTGTGATTGTTTGTATATTCTGTACGAAATTAAGAGGATTTAAAAAAAACGAATATAAATAATTTTAAAGTATTGTCTACTTGAACCAGACATTTTTTTCCGCTGAGGAGGAGTGTATGTACCTAACCGCACCATAGGGGAAGTCGTCACTATCCCCCGTGTGCGGGCTCCTCACCCACTAAATCTCCCCCTCCTCTTTTGGACACTTTGTGCCAATTCCGGAACTACTGTAGTATTACTTCGAAGTGGAGTCCCCTGGCAATTTGGCCTTTATAACCATATCCGCGTCCGACTTGCGCAACAAAATGGGAGAAGGTGTTTAAACATCCATTCTAATACTCTCATCGAAGTCAAGTTTCTTAGATTTCAGTAAGGCTATGCTATTCAAATTTTCTTCGATGTTCAGAAGTATATCGCAGAAGTTTTCGACAGTACAGACGCCGACTTTGGTCTCAAGATTCGTTCTTTTTAAATTCCATCTCTCACAATGAAAGAAGAATGTGTGTTCCGCGTCAGCGATCGACGCATCATCATAAATGCAATTTGGTCGTGTCATCGTCTGCATTTTTAACAGATATTTACAAAAATAATCGTGTACGGATAACAGCTGTGTTAAATAGTAATTAACCTCACCAAATTTCCTCTCAATGCAGCGGATAATATCTGGGAGAAGTTTCGCCGTCCATCTACCTTTTGTTTCAGTGTTCGATTTCTCTTTCCAGTGTTGTATGTTTCGCTTTCTGGCGTCGTCGACATTCACTGTCTCTCCGTGCACGTTTTTAGTCTCCCACACCCTCTTCCGCTTACTTGCCTGTGGACCTATAGGTCTACTTATTTACTTATGATTACCACATAGTATTACAGACTTAGATACAGTCCTATACGTCGATGCCACCCTAAGTGCAGTGGTTCGTTGTACCGATAATAAAATTTGCATTCTGCAGTCGACCTTTAATGCTTCTGCCCAGATCTCATTGCCGTAAAGCAGAATAGAGTTCGTAACTGCCATCATTAATCTGCCTTTGCTCTGTAAAGGACCACCAATATTGGCCATAAACTTACTAAATAAGGAGGTAACTTTAGCGGCTTTGGTTGTAGCGTGTTTGATCTGAGCCCAGGACTTCAGTTTAGGGTCCAGTTGAATGCCAAGATAGTTGACTACTTTCTACGTCGTCAAAGTGGTGTCGCATATCGTCATGTCATGCCAGCGATATACGCTTCCTCCTAAGAAGTATCAACTCTGTTTTCTCCATTGAACCAGACATAAGAATGTGCAGAAGTACAGTGTGCAGAATGTAATTGTACAATAACAAAACGACATCATTAATCTATTCCGGCCTGTAATGGAATTACGATACTTTCAGAGACAACTTCAGACGAAATACAGCTTTCATAAATTGATACATTTTAGCATACTTTGAACTTTTCTAATGAAGACAAAAGCAACCCCTCTATCGACAGAGCAAATTTTAGTATAAAAATATAAGATATGTTGCACTAAACACGAGACGCATTAAAGTTCCTTCCCAAGACGTATTTTTTGGTCCCAAAGTAAAATATTGCGAGCCCATGGGGCTCTTGTGAAAATCCTGCCAGCAAAGGGCTATGCCATCAAATGATCAGCCAATTTCAACTTTGGCAGAAAGTACAAATGATGGAACATAGCAGTACAATCTGACAGTTTGCTCACCATCCGAGCACTTCGCTCTTAAGAGTTTAATTCGAAAATAGTAAGAGACTGTCTTAGAAAGGCGAATCAGCTATGCAAGGGAAATTTGTAACAAATGTGAAACAAATGATTACGATTTATATGAAATCCTCCATATTTCGGTTTTTAACAGGGACTTCCGAATTCTACTTTTTTTTTTGTGCCATGAATAGTTCTCATGGCTATAAATCGATGAAAACTAGGATCATTTGCCAACTGCTCTAGTCACTTTAGTGTGTTGGCTTATTAGAAGTAAGGCCTCGTTTCAAACCCCGGGTCAGACATCTCCAACAAAACTAAGTATGAATGAAAATATTTCCACGGCGAATTCTTCTCACCAGATTTCTGTCAAAAATTGCGAAAAGTTTCTCGAAAATCTGTCTTTTGATGTCGACTTTAAACTGTAGGTCCCGCCATTCGTGTATAAAATTAACACACACAACATAAGTGGTGTTAGAAGCTAAGTCGTAATCTTGGTTGAAGAGTTGTAAAGTCTAGGGCCTCTATATAGTGAATACACGTCGTTGTCAATGGTAGTTTACATTCAGTTCCTGCGTTGGTTTAAATCTGTTCTAGTACAGGCCTATGTCACTACTCAAGTTCTGAACTACGAAAGGCCAAATTTTGTGCATGTGCGCGACGTGGAATCCACAGCTTCCGATTTTCCCGCATATTCTCACCGAAAGCGGCGATGTTTTCGTCAGATCTTATGTTTTGTCGACATTCGGATGTTTTTCGATCGTTTACTGAACCAGTAAACTCGAATTTATTCACCACAGTGCGATTAGTCCTTTCGATAGGACGATGATGGCTATCGTGGGCGAATCGTTCGATACTGAATCGCTGAATGCTATATCTGTCCATTCTGTTTTGAGAAAATAGTCGGAGTAAATGACAACTGAATTGACTAATAGGACGTTATCAATTCCTAAAGTTGGAAAGTCCCTGTTGAGAGACTTGACATTATTAGACAGCACTATCGATACAGTATTATTCAAAAACTGTTTGCTGTCACTCTAGCTGCACTCGACATTGTCTTCTTCCTAGAAGTTCATCTCAGTAGACATCTAGCAAAAATTCTGAGATGATATAAAATTGACATGAAAAGTTACTCACCAAATTTATCGTCCTGAGTCGATTTTCAACTGTGGGTCTGATCCCTCATGGATAAAATTAACAAACACAACGTGAATGATGTACGAAACTAAGTTGTAATCGTTTATAAATTGCTGTTATAGCAGGTCCGAGTATAATGGTGCCAACGTTGCTTATAAACAATGCCCTTGGACTATGTGCCCCTGTACAATAATGTGATTATATGAATTATTGCTAGACAAAAACGTTTATCAACTTGTCTTTTTAACTTATTTAATTTTTTCATATGCTTACCATTGTTATTGTTAATGTTCTTTTGAATTTTTCAAAAACTGTTTGCTGTCACTCTAGCTGCACTCGTCCACAAATCTTCTTTGGATGGAGATGGAGTTGATGTTGCAACAACTTCCTTTACATGAATGACCATGAATTTGAGTTTGAGGTCGTTCATGATCTCTAAAGATATTCAAATAGACCTTCCTTCAATTTTGAAATATTTGATCGATAAATTGCGTTAACTTTTCCATCCGTTTTAATTCAAGTTTATGTTGCTTTGTGATGTTGATGGGTTCTAGAGTGGGTATCGTTCAATAGACATACTCTTGCCCACTGTAAGTTAGTATAATTACGTTGAAGAATTGTATTGGATTGATAAGTATTTTTTGTACTCGATAATAAGCCACAATAATTAATCTAAAAGAGAACATCATTTATTATTTTTGGTTGCAATTAACAAGGATTTCCAAAGTGAACACCCACTCCTTTGGCAGAAAAGTGTTGAACTAATTGGCCAATTTAATTCGAAACATTAAAAGTCAGAATTAAATTAATTGCCGTAACGGTTGATAAAATACATTTTAAAATGGAAAAATAGCTGCGAGGCAATAAATGTCTCAACATTTAAATGCGAATTAATCAAAAAAAGACATACCAATGAATAAAAACGTCAAAATTCGAAGAAGATAAATGTTGCTGAGCAGAGGCTTAACATTTTTATGTTGCAAAATTGTCTTTATGTCTTCAGTTAAAACCGCACCACCCCATTCGTTTCTATCATTTGTAAATCGTTTTTTATCTGTACTTGAGACATTTCCCATGAATGAACGCATTTAAATGGAAAAAAATATGTGGATGGTATTTAATGCCTTGTTACTATAGGGGAAAGCGAGTAAGAGGCAGAAAGACATAAAAAAATAAAATAAAGGATTTAATGTTGGTCATAAATAATGCCACAATTATGGTAAAAACAAGAAGAAATGCTTCAGCCTTTTTGAGATTTATTGCCTGTTACCTACAGGTAAAGTGACAATAAGCGAAGATTTTATAACAGCCAAGCAGATGGTGTAGCACTGGTTGTTATAAAAGAGAATATTTTACAACTGCAAAGAGAAACAAATCTACAGACCGAACTACTCTATTATATCCTATAAGAAGTTTCTCTAGGACTAGAAGCAAAGTAGAATATTTGCTTTAAATTATAAGACTCGGTTTATCATGTTCAGAACATCATTCAAAGGAAAGTTCCTTCACAAAGAAACTCTCCTACAAATAAGTTGGTAGAGGGGATATATCCACCCCTACGAGAATACTTTTTCAATTTGGAAAAAGCAGCTTGAAATCCAACAAACCGTGGTGGTGGTCCAACATATCTGGTTGCCAAACATCGAAACTGCTGTGTCCAACAGAACAGAACCAGGGATCTATTTGAGTTCGACAAGAGAACAAAGAAAGTCGCCTTGGTGTAGTAGGTAGTGTGCTGGCTTATTAGACGTGAGGACTCGGTTCAAACCCAGGTCAGGCATTTCCAACAAAACGAAATATAAAAAAATATTTCCTCGGCGACTTCCTCTCAGCAGATTTCTGGCAAAAACTCTGTGAGTATATAAAATTGCCATGAAAAGTTTCTCAAAAATCTGTCGTTCCCACCACTCATGTATAAAAATTAACGCACACAACCTAAGTGTGTGAGAAACTAGCTCGTAATCATAACTAAAGGGTTGTAATGACCAATTATGTATGGATGTAAGAGAATAGTTAGCATTTTAACTGCAATTCCAACAGACTCTGTGTCTTTGGCAGTTTTGCAGACAGAATCGGTCTGCCCCACTAGGAATACTGCAAGACCGCCATGATGTTGTGGAAACGGTATCTGTACAACACGTATCTGTACACAAGTGCCTTGCGCTTTAGAACAGACATCAACGGTTTTAAGGTGACGGAACGTTTGAAGATCTCGGCTTGGTGGCGAACGTGCCCCTTAGGGAACTGGCCGGTTTCATGACAAGACTGTTTACCTTACACTGGGTAAAACAATAGAGTAACCAAAGCCTGTCTTATACAAACCATTGTTTCCGTCGACAAAGAAAAAAATTGATTTTGAAAGGCCTTAACTGCGGAGAATTTTCCCCCAAAAATGTTCGGCACCGGGCAAAGATATTTGTTATCAGCTCCGGATTATAAAAATGCATTGGCTAAAGTTGGCGGATTTATTTGATGAGTTCCTGTAGAAGATACTGAATTTTAAACGCATATCAAACAGATACAAAGTCCAGTAGCGTAATAGGTAGTGTGTGGGTTATTAGATGTGAGGCCTCGGTTCAAAGCCCAGGTCAGACAACTCCTGCGAAACGAAATATGAAAATATATATTTTTTTGGCAATTGCCCCTCAGCAGATTTCTGGCAAAAACTGTGAGAGTAAATAAAATTGAAAAATTCTTAAGAATCTGTCATTCGGAGTCGTTTTTACACTGTAGGCAGCGCCACTCGTGTATAAAACATAAGTGATGTAAGAAGTTAAGTCGTAATCCTGGCCGAAGTGTTGTAGACACCAATTATGTATGGATGTGCATTGCAGTTGAGCAGAACGAATAACTAAGAAATTCGTAGTATTTTAGAAAATATCCAAGAACAACAAGATCTTTGATGACTGAATCAGTATTCGCTCATATAACGTATCCCCCAAGCTAATCTACTTTATGAGGCAGATGTTCATACAAGTGTTGCAAAACTGAAATTTTGAAATGGTACTGAACTATAACTGAAAGAGTACTTTTTTGCATCAAATGGTACTTTTGTAAAAAATACTTAATTGGTCATTATAACCCTTCAATCAGGATTATGTGTGTTATTTTATACATGTTAATTTTATACATGTTTGGCGGGACCTACTGTTTAAAGTCTAGTCCGAACGACAGATTTTTGGGAAACTTTATCATGACAATTTCATTTACTCTCACAGTTTTTGCAAGAAGGAAGTCGCCGGAGAAATATTTTTTCGTATTTTGTTTTGATGGAAATGTCTGACATGGAGTTTGAACTGTTGGCTCACGTCTAGTAAGCCAACGCACTACCTACTAGACTATTTATTAATTTATGTTTAATACACATACGACACGGAACAGTAAAACTAACGACTTATTCGTGTTCCTCACGTACAAGACAAAAATAGCTCATTCGGAACATAGTAACAAGTAAAAGTCCTGTCGATGAGCAATGCAAATGCTTACCGAAATTACATTACGCTTCGGCAAGCGTTTCATTGCTTTTCGTATTCTAGAAAAGAACGTAAGTTCCGTGGAATTTGGCTAACAGGGGTTAGTTAGGTTAGGTTAGGTTAGAGGACGTGTACTTGTCAATTAAGACAAGTACAGTACCCGGAGGTTGAATTAAGCCATTGTACAACGTCCTAGTTTCTCACACCACTTATGTTTTGTATGTTAATTTTACCCATGAGTGGTGGGACCAACAGTTTAAAGTCGACTCCGAACGACAATCTTTATACGTTAAGTGGTTCATTAAAACCCGTAATAGATGCATAATAACCTCTGGTTCGAAAATTTAATTTTCCCCTGTTTTTTAAAATTTTTAAAAAATCTATGCATACATCTTTAATTGTTTGCAATTTATTTGCGAAAATGTTTGCCCTCGTATGAGTTGTTAGCAAAAGTCTTCCTGCAGTCACTATACATCGACAAAAATATTAACAGTTCAGGAATAAAACAAGAAAAAAGAAATTGAAAAAGAAATGAAATTGAAATGAAGAACAAACTTTTATTTCCGGTGGAAAAACTATGGAGTACTGAATATATCATTTTCGTTACAAGTACTACGGCAAAGTGTATATTTTTCGTAGTTTTTTATGGCATCTTTTTGCTTCTCTTAAAGACGCCCTCAGCCATTACTGCTTGCAGAAAAAAGGATGTGATTCTGTTGAAAAGTTGTAAAAATGATTTCTTTTTTATGAACTCGAAAACAGAAGAAAAACTTTGATTTCTTTTTATGTATTCACCCATCCAACAATCATGTCCTCTAGAGGACTGAAACTTACTACCAGTTTTGTGATATGACTGCTACGTAGAGCATAAATTGTTCAGTTGGAGGAATCTTCATTTGATTCCAATGTCAAATGTTTGTTCAGAGACAAGAGTACACAAGGAAAACAAATCGAAAAGAAAAACGAAGATTTTAGAAATAGAAATGAAAGAGAAAACAACAAATAAATGTAACATGTGTTCATTTAGAGTTCGAAACACCAGTAAAAATACCCTTAGATTTCTGTCATGTTATCCTTTTAAAATTTTTTCCTTGGAATTCCAATTTTTACTTTTTTTTGTGGAAGAAAGTTGGTCAACAATCAACCGACAATCATCTTAAGTCGTTGGTTAATGATGTTGTTGCAATCTAAATTAATATCGAGTCAATAGAAGTCTTCTTAAAGAACAATTGTTCGAAAGATAGGAAGGCAATGAAAACAAAGATGAGGGGAAAGATGATGAGAATTGATGAAATGAAAAACATTCATTTCAAGGCTTCCGTTATAGTTACATACTGAGAATGAGGTCTGCTGGTGTTATTTTATACAAGGTTTTTAGATTGGCCTGCGAAATATGCAGCACTGTGGTGAAAACTCTGAATGTAAATAAAATTGCCATGAAAAGTTTCTCAAAAAACTATTCTCTAAATTCTATAAATTCATTAATTCATTAAGTCAATTCATACTTATGAATTGTATTTAATTTTGATTTGATCAGATGAATTGAATTACTTCCTGCACTGTTCTAAGGAATTTTGACCCACCATACATAAGCTGATGAATGTATATTTGAAGTCATAATTTTACTTTTGTATCAGAATAATTAGACGTGTATCTTGTTTCTCTAAAGTCGCCGTAGTCTTGTAGGTACTGTGTTGGCTTATTAGACGTAAAGCCAGGGTTCAAGTCCCACCCCAGACATCAAGACAAAATACAAAAAGTATTTATTCGGCGACTTCCTCTCAGCAGGTTTCTGGCAAAAACTCTGAAATTAAATAAAATTGCCATGAAAAGTTTCTCAAAAATCTGTCGTTCGGAGTCGGCTTTAAACTGTAGGTCCCAACACTCATGTATAAAATTAACCCTCACAACATATGTGGTGTGAGAAACTAGGTCGTAATCCTGACTGAAGGGTTGTACTGACCAATTATATACGTATGTATCTTGTTTCTCTATACCTTAGGAGAAGAAAAAATTTTGAAATTTTGCCTCTTGAAAAAAAAAAACTGTGGAAGGCTCTAACCTTCTTTTTTTAACAACAAAAAAAAAATGAAAACTTATAACATTTATTTGACCATTTTTATCATGCACTGTATTTATCAATGCCCTGCACTTGCAATTGGTGACCCTCAAGTAAATAAATATATACCCGGAGTGTGCAGTTGCTTTTGTTTTTTTCTGTTTGCATTCAAAAGTAATTAAAAACACCTTTTAACCTCAACTAGCCTCGGGATTGCAAAACATTTACATTCTTTAGTATACACTCACCTATAGGTGAGGTTCTAAAGAATCTATAAAAGCCATATGCATGTGATGTGTGTGTATGTTCCTTTAAGTCAACTGTTTAACTATTTGCCAAGTCATGCACACATCTACAAACCTATTTCACACAAATTTTCTTTTCCTTTTAGTTTGTTCGGTCATTCATTCATTTGTTCATTGTTTAGAATTCATTTTCAGATCCTTTTTTTCTCTTGTTTGTCATTTTGAATGGTCTACGGCATGGTTTCAGTCAGAGGTAGGAAATATTTTTTGCAATAAAATTAAAAAAAGAAAAATTCTTGATAGGAAACTGTAGGTGGCAATGAGGTTTAAGGTCTTAAGATATTTTCGTTTAGAATTGTAAGAGGATTTTCATTTTGTGGTTTGTGACCTGTTCACTTAACCCTGCTATTTAAGAAAACCGCACAAGAAAAAGTCTATCGAAGTGAAATTGCATGATTTCTGTGGCTTGTTCACATCACCCTCACGCGCAGAATTTCTTTTGTGGAATGAGTTGTATGACACTTAGCGCCGTCGCATTCAATTCAGGCTAAAATAAATTGCTAAACATCGACCATTGACAGTGATGGTTTAGCCAACGTCGTTCACAAAGATATTTGAACCGATGACACCGCCAGCGTAAGATCAACCCCCCCGTTGGCTCTCACATGATTAAATTCGTGAAATCAGTTTATTGCCTTATCCAATCATGCAGAAATGGACTTCAGCGCTGAAAGTGATTTTTCAATGAAAATTAAAATCTTCTCCAGAACCTATTCAGCGAACACATATCGTTATATCTGTGGTCAATCACCTTTATTTCGGGTTTCAGTTAAATTTTGTGCGAGTTTAGGCCCAAGTTAAGATGCAAAACTCACCAACTTATGGTCTGCGTAAGTCTGATATCTTATAAGTGACGCAGAATCGAATGGATTCTTCTGCACACTATCAAGGACAGCGACTATTGTTTAAGGCAGTGTAGATGGTTGGTTAACTGGTTCGTTTGCTGGACCAGTAAACTCCAAAATATTTACCACATTGCGAATAGCTTTCTCGCTAGGTTTCAATTGCGATTATAAAATGGGTGAAAAGCGCGGTACGCAGCCCCAACAGATCACCCACTTTGTTAAAACAATTTTATTATTTGCAAGTGTTCTAGAATGCTGTATCCATCCATGGCAATTTGGCAAAACTGACTCAATAAATGACAACTTATTTGACACACGTAGCCTAAACAAGATTGTCGTTATCAACTGTCAAAGTTCGGAAGTCCCTATTGAAAGAATCTTGAATGTGTGTTGTAATAATCTTGAAACTTCCCTGCCAGTTTTATTGTCGCACCCTTTCTCGTAGTAAAAACCTGCTTTAATTTGTTAAATTCTCATGTGCCACCTAAAAGAGTGGTGATGCAATATTTCCACAGTTTCTGTCAGATGCATATCTTATCTTGCGGTGCCCCATTCATTGGCGAGCCATTTTCATTTGTTTACTGTGTGTGGGTAAATGCAGTATGAAATTGTAAATACGTGTATGTACACATAGGGGGTTGGACTGCATTAATTGAGCGTAAATGTGTGCGTAGAGTAAACACTCACAAAAAAAAGAAAAATAAAAGTGCAGAAAAAAGAGTGAAACTTTACTAATTGCTTTTAGAATCTCAAATTAATAGTTTAACTCGTATGTTATATGTGTTATGTTTTCTGTTTTCTCATTCTTCTTTTTTGTTTTCTTTAGCTTAATTTGAGTTTTTATTTTTGTTGCCATTGTACACAATTCTGAAAAGGCAATATGATGGCATTTTTGATTAGATTACTTCATGTTTATGGTGACTATTGACCAAAATGTTTAAAATAAATTGAAAAATATGAATATTTTTCATTTAACGTTTAAATTAAACGCAATGTGTAGATTTTTTCATTATTATTTCAACATTATCGTCCTTGATCGATCTAAATAAACGGTAGTCATAGGGAACAGGGCTGGACTATACGTCTCTGCACTAGGTACCTGAGCGTTGCCATAACGTACATACATACATAATTGGCCATTACAACCCTTCAGTCAGGATTACGGCCTAGCTCCACCACTCATGTTGAATGTGTTAATTTTATACATGAGTGGCGGGACCTAAAATTTAATGTCGATTACGAACGACAGATTTTTGAGAAACTTTTCATGGCAATTTAATTTACCCTCAGAGTTTTTGCCAGAAATCTGCTAAGAGGAAGTCATCGAAGAAATATTTTTTCATATTTCTTTTTGATATCTGACCTGGGGTTTGAACCGTGGCCTTACGTATAATAAGCCAACACACTACATACTAGACTACGGCGTTGAGCGTTGTCATGATGAATAATTACGGCCTCGTATCCGATTGCATATTCACACACTTTTGATCCCCCAAAATATAGAATAATACCTTGCTCGTTTCATGCGCTTTTCTATGATTGATTGCGCTTGCGGTTGGTGTAATAAATCTATTTTTCATCGTTAGTGCTAATTCGATGCAAAAATTATTTCTTTTTAAAGCGATTAAAAAAATTTCATACATACATAATTGGTTATTACAACTCTTTCGTCAGGATTACGCCCTAGTTCCTCACACCACTTATGTTGTGTGCGTTAATTTTTACACGTGAGTGGCGGGACCTACAGTTTGATGTCGACTACGAACGACAGAATTTTGAGAAACTTTTCATGGCAATTTTATTTACTCTCAGAGTTTTTGCCAGAAATTTCGTTTACTTAATTAACTTAACTTAACTTAATTTATATATCGGTCTTCAAAACGGCCTTGACAGTTGCTAAGAGTTTGGATTAGTATTGTCTCAAATTCGAAAATTTTGTTTGTTCATCCGAAAATCGGACTCATCGCCCCTCATAAGTTTCCAACTGCTTTAGAGTCCATTCAGCAAAAACACGTCATTGCCTATAGTGATTTCGCAAAACAAACTGAATAAATGACAAGAAATTTGACAGAAATAGCTTCAACAAGATTGCAATTTTATTTACTCTCAAATTTTTTCTGTTGAGAGGAATACGCCGAAGAAATATTTTTCTAGATGTCTGACCTATGGTTTGAACCGTAGCCTCACGTCTAGTAAGCCAACATACTACCTACTAAACTATGACGGCTACAATGCAGACATACAAAATCGTCTTGCAACGTCTTTCGGTTTCAGCTCATGCGGCACCCAATGCCCTTGCTGTTTTTAAATGCTTTGAAAAGTTTGCTTGAGTCACGTCTAATGTTTACGCAAGCTCTTCTTACATCTGACACTAATCCTGATCGAGTAATGTTTTCTATTTCTGGTCTTTCAATTCCTTTGAATGTTCCGGATGATCTTTGTTTCTGATATCAAAATCATCCTTTTTTAGAAAAGCACAAACCACTGGATACACTATGGTCTTGATAGAGCGTGCTTATCGCTTTATTCCACAAGAAATATTCTGATAATTTTGCTTGCTCACTACTGTTTGAATTTCGCATTTTAAAATTAAAAGACATCCCTCGTATAATATATAACGATTTCAAAAAAGACAAATAAGTGTTGATTGCTTAAAAATAATTTAAAATAAAATCAAATAATAAAAATTAATTCCGGTCACAATTTATTAAAAGCCAAGTGACCAATTGTCATGAACTGACATTAAATTCTTAAATTTATTAACGTTGTTATCAAATTAAAATCGAATGCAAAAAACAAGTATTCACGCCAATTTTGCTGACTTGGCAGTTGTGCATTTCATTTTCACCTTGTTTTCCATTTTATTGAATTTTATTTTCCTGCCACTTGCAGTTGATGGACTGGACTGTATTATTTTTATATTTCATTCGCTTTTTTTTTGTAATTTTTCAATTGAATTTTTAAAATTAATTCATCACTGCCTACTTATGCATTCATATACCACGAACTAATGATGTCAATCATTGTGATGGTAGTGCTGATGATGATGCTGCTTATGATGATAATGTAAGTCTTTAATATTCTCCCTTCAAACAAATCCCTGTTTATTCTTTTCAGTATTTTTTAACAATAAAAAGTTAATTACTTTTCAACGACGTGGTGCCATTGTAACTTTTTAATGCAAAATTCCATTTGACTTTCCATTTTCGCTAAATTGTGGCGCAGTCTTAAATTTTCATTTAAACGGAAGACACGTTTTCCAAGTGCATGTCATAAAAAATTGCAGAAAATAGGGAAGAGAATCTGCTTAATTTCTGAAAGCTTTTGGTATCAACTTACACTAAAGAAGGTAAGTTTTATTACTTTTAGCTGCCGCAACAAACTTATACTGCTTCATACCGTTTTGTAAGTAGATTTTATTCGGAGTAATATCCAAATTAATCTCAGCTCACGTTTACAAAAGATTAATTAAAATTTTGTTTCAGGGGGAGTAGTCGAAATGCAAGAAATATTAATGAACTGCAATTGAACTTCTTAGAAACATAGTTTCAAAGCAGTAGAAAGTGTTAAGCAATGCTTTTAAGTCTCTACTTTTTTTTCAAAGGTAATTTAAACAGATATAGGGTGGGTCAATTAAAAGTTCAAATTACAAAATGCAATAAAACAAAAACGGTTTGAAATTTTGCCAAATTTACTTTTTTATTGTGGAGTACAACTGATCAGGCTAACATATTATTTCATTCATATAGTTGCCACGACTTGCCTCATAGCACCTCATTCGATCGGAACAATTTTCATGCACTTTTTCGACTTGGTCGTATCTCGGCAATGGCATCACAAATGTTGGCCTTCAAATGCTCAATTGTCTCTGGTTTATCGGCATAACGCTTTTATTTAACGCCGCCCCACAGAAAATAGTCCAACATGATGTCATACCGCAGCTTCTTGGTCAATTGACATCAACATTTCGGCTAATAAAACGGCCATCAAACGTTTGATGCAATAAATCGACTGTGGCATGAGATGTGTGGCATCCTTTTGAAACCAAAATCATGAAGAGCGGATACAAAAAAATCATAGTGCGATAGGTGTCTCCTCATTATGTTCAAACAGGGTTGTGCCGTCCCCATTTCCAAAAACATATGGCTTCTGCTCTACAAGCCGCACCAAAAAATCACTCATAAAAGGCGCATTGGCTTCTGTAACACCACGCGTGGGTTCTCTGAGCCTCGAATTGCTTGTTAACGTACCCATCAATATGAAAATGGGCTTCATCCGAAAAGATGATTTTCTTTTTGGCAATGTCGACATCATCGTGCAATTTCTTGTTGCCTCGTCTACCGTAGCGAAAACGAACTCTGAAAGATTAATTTTTGGGAAACTTTTCAACAAATTTTCATGTCAGTTTTATTTATTTATCCGAAATATGCAGAGATTAAGTCTTCGTAAAGTCGCCGTAGTCTAATAGGTGGTGTGTTTACTTTTTAGACGTAAAGTCCGGGTTCATATCCCAGGTCAGGAATCAAAACGAAATATAAAAAAAAATATTTCTTCGGCGATTTCTTCTCAGCAGATTTCTGGCAAAAACTCTGAGAGTAAATAAAACATGCCATGAAAAGATTCTCAAAAAATCTGTCGTTCGGATTCGACGTTAAACTGTAGGTCCCACCACTCACGTATAAAATTAACACACACAACATGAGTGGTGTTAGAAGCTATGCCGTAATCCTGACTGAAGGGATGTAATGGCCAAATATGTATGTACAATGTAAGTCTTCGTGATATCTGAACTGGTCAACAGCATCGTGTACGGACAATTATTTGAGACAGTGTATGTTAATTTCATATGTAGTTAAATACCTTTTATTGCATTAACTCATTAGGGAAACGAACATTTGAGTTTGTTGACAATGTAACATATTATTTACGTAATAAAAACAATAATTTGGAAAATCGAGATCATAAATAAATAAAGGAAATAACGGAAAACATTATTAACTGTAATTTACAACGATCAATTGAATTAAACGTTACATTGTAGTATTAATAATTAATACTTTAATTTTTATTCCAGGATTATTTGGTATCAATTTTGAAGTCAGAAATATAAAAAATGGTTGATATGAAATATAAAATGCAATTGTTGTTTACCATAGCATGAATATACAACAGAATCTAAATTAAATTTAAATAACTTCGGTAAGTTAATGAAAATGTAATATTCTTGCAGCATATATTGTTAATTATCCCCTGCAATTAATTGTCATAACATTGCTTTAATTATCATGTGAACACTGGTTTATTAAAATTTAATTTTAAAATAAAAAATTCTTCAGAAACCCAATTATAATGCGCAGATATTGTTGCAAAATCAAATCAAATAAAAAAATTAAACACATTTTAACATTCATAATGATGAAAACAATTTAATTTAAGTTGCATTTTTTTTCTTCCAAGATTGCATATTAAATTCACGGTATTGGTCGTTCATATGCATTCTTTTAGGAATTCGTTGAACATTGGCTTGTGTTTTAGGTGGGAATATAAACCTCCAGGCGTATAGGTGATAGTAACGAATGAATATGAAAAATAAAACGTAAAGTATAGGCTACCGGGTATATGGGGACGAAAAAAAATGTCAATTAATTGAAATAGTTTGCATATGTGTCAGAGCTCAGCAATGAATCTTTTTTTCACTACTCATAAGTACTCATGAAGTTTTGAATATAAGTGAATCAACAATATTGAAATTTAACTATTGATTTATAAGTATGAGTACAATGAGTATGAGTACAACGTTGACATCAAACCCATAACATTCGAAATATGTTTGATTCATACGCCTACTCATTCAGATTCAAAACTTTAGAAAAAGACTCATAAATGATTCGATTGATTCGAATCATTCATCAAAATTTACAGCCTTAGTTGTTGTTGCATTTACAAAAAAAGAAGGAAGAAAAAGACAACGACAACAACCAAACCAAACACACAACCTTCTAGTGAGTATTGTAGTGTTCGTACGCGAATCATACTTATTTTGTGATTCTTGTAAATGTTGATTCATGGAGAGTTGAAATCAACAACACCATGCGTATTGGTAAGTATGAGTACCATGAGTATTTCAAACTTTGAATATAAGTTGTAGGAGTATAATATTGAAATAAGTGTGAATGCGTATAAGTATCAGAAATTATGAGTATGATTAGAATCTACTCAACTTTTTGAATACTCATTGCTGATCTCTGATATGTATGTACGCCATAGTTTGGCAATTCGTTTCTAAAGTGTAAATCGCTCTGAGTTTTTAAAACATGCTTTGAGCCAAATAATAGGAGTCAAAAAAATTAATGTGATGCCGTAAATTAAATTAAAAATGAAATATTACTCTCTCTACATTGACTACTACATAAACCATACAACTCTTCACGCAGTGTTACGGCCTAGCTTCTCACACCACCTGTGTTGTGTGTGTTAATTTTATACATGTGGGGCGGAACCTACAGTTTAAAGTCGATTCCAAATTATAGATTTTTGAGATATTTTTCATGTACGAGTATTTTTCAATTTATATTTATTTTTATCTACTTTTCTACCTACCTCAAGTGTAATCCTTTAATGCCGTGAAATTTATTTGTTGTTAATATTTTTACTACCTTTTATTTAAAATTTATTAGAAATGCGAACTGTTGCAACGTACAATTCCCATTTACCAAAGGCAAGAAGAAGCAATTTATTTATGGTTATTATGTCCTCCTATACTTATAGTATACATATTTGATACGGTTTATGTGATATTATGCTGGTCCTTTTTGTTTTACAATACTATGGTCTACTGTTGCCCATCCAATAATTTCAATTGTAGTGCGTGTAAATATTTAAAGTTTACATTACATGTATGGTAATATTTATGCGTAATTGTTTTCGTATGCAATACTACATGTGCCCTACAATATGCAAAGTAATTAGAAAATTTTAGAAATATATTTCAAACATCATATACCCTTTTAATTGAAGTCCTTGTCCGAACATTTATATTATCTTTTCATTAGGGTGACTTCCAAGCTGTTTCTGCCCTTTTGTCTCTATCCTTGTGCGTATTCCCCTATTTATAGTATTTATTATCAAAAGCATTCAGTATGGCAAAGTGCGTAGAATATGCATTCGGAGCTATTTACTATTATTATTGTATTAAAACTGTGGTTTCATTAAAATTTACATTCACATGTTTAGCATGTCTCTTCCCAGGGGAGTATTTATGTAATGTTTCGTTATTAATTTTGCTCAATACAAATGAGGAAAAAGGAGGAGGGATATCTTGTATACAAATAAAATATTTTTCAAATTATTTATTGAAATATAAAATACGTAAACACAAGATTGTATTTACGTTTATTGTTGAAAATTTTGTATATATTTTGCCATTATAGTGCCCTTGTCTAATAAATGAAATGAAAAAGTATTTGTGTCAATTGGAATTTTATAACATTAGTTTACAGAGCGGTTCCATAATTGTGCTGGGATTGAGAATTATTAAGATTATAATATTTAGCCACTGCACAGAAGGTATTACCAATGGAAATAAATGGAAAAGCAGATCAGATCGTTGATGGGATACGTTTTTCATGTTCAATCATAAATATCTTTTAAAACATCAACTTTACTGCAGTGATTAAAATTAACAATGGACCTCATATGGCCTAAGTGTGTCTATCCAAATTGTTTTGGTGGGAGTGTGTGATGTGTGCAGCTATAAAATAAGTGTGTCATGAACAGATGTTGGAACGACACGTCCAACAATTTTACATTCCCTTCTTTACGCCGTGTTAAAATTCTATTTGAAATCGTATCAGTTAGTTGTAGTGTTGGAGATGAAAAAAACACGATTTTTGTATTAATGTTGAGAAAATGACTTTATGCAAAGAACTATATGTAAAGTATTTTAAGAATAGATTTATTTATATTTCAAGACAAGTAAACTGGTCTTATACAAAGTCAAAGCACAAGTGAGTTACTAAATTCAAGTAATATTACTTTAAAGCAATTGTACTGAATAAAGTAACAATATCATCTCTCACTAAACTAGTACTAATGAGAGTTTAATTAAGATTATAGACAAAAACAAACTGGTTTTTCTACATTCTTTGCATAATGTACTAAAATATTTTAATATGTACAGCTGAAGTTATCTAATTAGTAAAATAAATAAAAAAAAAATATGTCTACTGATAATATATAAAAATATTAGAATTCTGTTGCCAAATATATTTTCGGCAACACATGCATTGCAAAGAGGCATTGGTGTTATATCGAGAACCGCGATCGGACGAGTTATTGTACCGTCTTCAAGCTATGCCTATAATATCCTCTCCAATCCTATTTACCTAACAAACCTCAGTATACTGTTTGGCGTTGGTAAGGATAACTGTCTGTCTATTATAAGATCAATACCAAAATGTTTTCTGCTGGTATGGTTTTACGACACCCAACATCCAAGTATGTATTCTGGTGATACATTATCCTCCTATATTCTCCTCCTATGTTCTCCTCCTTTATTCTAAGTATTGTTTGGGTATACAGGTCTGTCTGTATACCTATATCAAAGTCTAGTCAGTTTACTACAAATTTTCACAATTGTCGCATCAAAATCACATGTATTGTAGACGAATTCTTCTGAAGGGTTTTTTGCACCCCTTTTCCTACCCCTGAGTTTACGGACCTTCTGTTTAATTCTACTAGTGTAGTGTGTTGGTCACACTTATCCACTGTTGTGTGTTGGTTACGTTTGTGCTACCTAAAAATCATTTTGATATATTCCTCAATAATACAAACAAAACTGTCAATGACCAACGGCACGAGGTATCAAATTGCATTATAAAAATTTTCAGTACGTAATAATTGTAAAGTAGCAAAATGCTGACCATGCACACTCTAAGTTAAGTAAAAACTAGATTAGATTATAAGTATTATGTAAAGCAATTAGACTTAAGAAATTTATATAAATAGCTGTAAGTTGATTGATAAAATTAGAATAATTGATTAGATAATTGATTGATATTGATGATCATAACGGCTCTTTAGCTGATAAAGAATCTTTTTTATTCTCATTTAAACTGCGGCTTGTTAGCTATACCCGAGTGGCGTGCTCGCCTTAATAATAAGCAAACCAGGACAGACATAAAACTGACCGACAATTCAAATACACAAACATTAATTTCATTACATGGCGATCCTGCCATATCATTGTTACATTCATTACACTAGTGCTTTATGACATCGAAACTAGTGAAAATATATCAGATTATAACATACTTGGGTGCCCTGGTAGTCTAGTGGGTGTGTGCTATGCTATTAGTGTGAGTGTCATGTGTTCGATTCCCACCAGAGACTCTCGTCTGTGACACTACACCGAGCATATGGTCAAGTTACTCCGCTCGTATATAATTAAAAGGTTAGGTCAGGTTAGAGGACGAGTACTTGACAATTAAGACAAGTACAGCACCCGAAGGTCGAATTCACCCATTGTACATCATCACATTGTGTGTGTTAATTTTATACATGAGTGGTGGGACCAACAGTTTAAAGTCGACTCCAAACGACTGATTTTTTTGAGCAACTTTTTCATGGCAATTATATTTGATCTCAGACTTATTGCCAAAAATCTGTTGAGAGGAAGTCGCCGAAGAAATACTTTTTGTATTTTGTCTTGATGTTTGGCCTGAGGCTCGAATCCTGGCTTTACGTCTACCTACTAGACTACGGCGACTTCAGATTATAACATATATATTTATAATTACCCGAAAGAAATACCCAATAATACTACGTATTTGTGGTCTTAAAGGGTGAAGATATAGTTGTTGCTGTTTTTTCTTGTACAAGTGTACATACATTTTAATATTTTTAAATCAAAAATGCCATCTTTTCACATACCTTGATATTAAAATTTAAGTAAATTCATGTTTTATAAGATTTATATTTAATGTAACATTAAATATATTTAACTAAAGTAAGCCATCTTGTTAAAATTTGATTTGGATGAAATATAGAAGAAAGTATTTTAAATCTAGTATACCAAAGCTTCTTTAAATTCAATTTATGATAATCAAATAATTCATTTGAGTTCAAGTGTATGCATCAGTAAGTTTTCTTGTTAGAAATTTCAAGTAATACTGATACATCCTACTTCTGAGTATTTTCAACGGTTCTTAAATGAGACGTCAGGTCGTTAAAAACAGTCACTAAAGTTAGAGTTCTATTAAAAATTTTATCATTGCGAATTAAAACCTGAAAGTCAACTGATTTACATGACTAACTTCTTGCTAAAGAGTTACATCAATTGTAACAGTTAGAAGTTTTCGAAACTTTTAAAATTTTCTTTTCGTTGCTTTTCTTTTATGCTTAAAAGCAATAAATTATGAACTTTAAATTTATACTGTAAAGTGTGGGCATTTGATAAGATCATATGACCATATGGTCAAGTCAAGTTGAATTCAGTTTTAAAATATTCATGTGAGTATGTAAACTTTTTTTGTAATGAAAAATTTATTATTGGCCAGCTTAGGAAAATTGAATGAACATGCATTTATAAGGAATGAAAAAAAAGCGTTTCATTTTAATAAATTTTATTTCAAATATGTTTTCGATGGATAGTATTAAAGAAGAATTTCATTCAATTTTAACTACTTTGTGACAAGCATTTTGCATTCTTTGGTATACAAATTTATTTTTTCCAATTTCAGAAGCAAAGCTCTGAAATACATTTATTATCCTAATAGTGTTTTCTGCATTGTTTTACAATAATCCAATAAATTTTGCATCTCGAGTATAACGAACTATGAAAAAAATATTTCTTGGCGACTTCCTCTCAACAGATTTCTGGCAAAAACTCTGAGAGCAAATAAAAATTGCCATTAAAAGTTTCCCAAAAATCTGTTAAGATTTAATTTTATTTTTTATTTTCGCCTGCAATTCCAACACAATTTCCATTATGTTGTTTGCTAACGGATGCCTATGGCGTATGAGTAATATTGTGTTCATAGAAATTACAAAATATCACTCATACTACACGTAGATTTTGAATTTAGTAGCAAAATGCAAATTGTAATTATTTTTTTGTTTTTTTTTGTATTCATTTAGCTTTGTTAGGACATGAAATTAATTCTCAGACGTTCATAAAGGCAACGTAAATAAAAATATTTTTTTTTTCAAAGAATGTTCATTAATTTTGCCAAGATGTCGGGGAAAATGAATAAAAATCCTGCTGTTGCCAGTCTTAAACGAAGATAATTTTGGTGACATTGTTGTATGTGTTTAATTTTCTTTCTTTTTTAATGACTTAACACAGGAACCTTGATCCTTGTTACATTTCGTACTGTTGCTGTTATTGTTCTTCTTGTTTTTGCTTATCACTTTACTTCTAGGATTTCAACAAGTATTTCAGTTGAATACTAAATAATGTAACAATGTAGATAGCAACTACAAGCAACAATCGCCTTTGACAGATTTCGGGATAGAATTCTAAAGAGTACCTCGTGTTGGATAGAAAAGTATATTGACTGATGAATTCTCAATGTTAAGAATGTAGGGCTGATAGCATTTCTTTGGTTTTCGGTGATTAATTCTGATAACCATTAAGGACTGGTTAATGAAATGACGTCGCCGTTCTATAGTAGGTAATGTTTGAAACCCCAGGTCAGAGATCCCCAGCAAAATGAAATATGAAAAAATATTTCTTAGGCGAAAACTCTGCGAGTTACAAGAAAAATCTGTTGTTTGGTGTCGACACGGTATAGGTTACGCCACTTATAGATAAAGTTAACACACACAACATGAGTGGTGTGAGAAGGTATATTCTAATTCTTACTAAATCCAAGACTAAATAGTGTATCGCAACCATCACCATCGCTGAAACACAGTTGAGTATACCCATTGTCTTAAATATCTACAGGATTTGAGAGAAGAAACAAGTTTTTGCTTCTTTTTCATGGGTAACATAATGTATTCCATGATAATACATCCTTACATATTTCATAATAGGTCATTACAACCCCTTCGCTCAAGATTACCACCTAGCTTCTCACACCACTCATGTTGTACGTGTTAATTTTACAAATAATGGGCTGGATTTACAGTTTAAATTCGACTCCGAAAGATAGATGATTGCGAAACTTTTCATGGCATTTTTCATTACGCCATCAGAGTTTTTGCTAGAAATCAGCTCAAAGAAGAAATATTTTTTCATACTTTGGAGATGTCTGACCTGGGATTTGAAGCGTACATATTAAACATATGCTTTAAAACTGTTAATCGTAAGTCACCCCCAGTAGTACATTATACGGTTTCGTTATCTCTTGGTATCCACAAATCTCGTGGTATTAGGATTAGAATTTCTGATGAAATAAAACACAAGTTAATCGAAGAGATTAAGTAACAAAACTTTGACTTTTAATGGAACATATTATAGTTATAGTATATGCAGCTAATTAGCTTCAATGTCATAGATCTTTTAGTAAAATCGGGGTCATTACTATTATCACTGACTTCAATTAGCAACTCTTAAGCAAGAGAATATTCATCTGATCAAAACTAAACAAAAGATATCATGGAAAATATAAATTAAACCTTAATATTGTCATACAGCGGTGTATGTAGGCTTTTTTCAGATTAAAAAACGTGTTGTAGCGTTGTTTAATGCTGTTACAATTCAATTCAACTATAAGTGCAAGTAGTTTATATTATTTTTATAAATTCATTGCTTTTCTTAAAATTCAAGAAAATCTAACAAAATTGCAATTTTTGGTCTTTGAGTTTTTAATCAAATCTATAAGAAACCATAAAACTTCTCGTATATTTGTTGGCATTACAAAATAATGTTTACAATCCCCCAAAATTGAAATGTTGTGAAAATAACTTTTTCAATTTTTTTCTTTTTTTTAGTTTCTAAAACTTTTAATGCCAATTTATTGCTTCGTATGCAATGAAATCAATAACAACAATTTAAGCGAATTTGTGAAACTAAAATATGTTTTTACAGTAGGACCCTGCTTAACACTGCTCCGCTTAATGCTGTTTCAGTATTTCGCGCTAGTATTGGGATTCCCCTAAATCGTACACTGTATTGATATTTGTTGTACAAAAGCAGTGAAGTATATAGCGACGGTGTATACTATGTATCTTTTTCAATGCTTTATTGTTAATCTGTCCATAATAAAGATTCCAACTGTATTTTCGGAAGTCGCAATCACAGTACAAACGCATTAGTCGATTCGCTTGAACTTATCAGAGGTCAGCAATAAGTATTCAAAATGATGAGTAGATTCGAATCATATTTATAATTTCTGATACTTGTACGTTTCATACTTTCATACTTATTTTAATGTCATACTCATACTACTCATATTCAAAGTTTGAAATACTCATGGTATTCATACCTAACAATACGCATGATGTTATTGATTTCGACTCTCCGTAATCACGTATTCGTATACACGAATTACAAAATAAGCATGATTCGCGATGAACACAAGAAGGTGTTTACTCTGCTTGCTGTCTTTGTCTTTTTTGTTTATGTATCTTTCTTCTTTCTTTTTAAATGCAACAACAACTAAGACTGTAAATTTTGACGAATGATTCGAATCACTCGAACACTCATACTCATTGCAACTTGTACTTACAAATCAATGTTGTATATACACTCATACTTAAAATTTCATGAGTACTTATGAGTAGCGAAAAAGCGATTCATTGCTGATCTCTGGAACGTATACCCCGCGTTAAGCGAGGTCTTACTGTATTTAATATTTTGCATGCACAAAAAATTTCGTGAATACATTTTGTTTCGCATTAAAAATACTGTATATTGTACATACATACAAGGATGAATCGATACATTTTACTACGTGCCTTGCTTTCTTACATTCATTCTTCTAACCTTCTATTTGATCTTTATTCCTTAGGATATCTTTTTGATCTTTTTGGATTTCTGCATGTATTGCTGTGGCTGCACCACAAAAACGACTGTAAGTCGAAATGCAAAATTTATGATATTCAAAATAGAAAATATGGGGAAAACCAGCAGAGCAAATCAGTACAATAATTGGAGTAAAAGTGAACAATAAATGTCATAGAAATGCTGCTACATGTAGTAGAATGGAATTTGATAATAACAAATATTCTGTTAAAGGATTATGTTGCACAAATATCTGCATAAAAATTATGCTACAAATACGGAGAAATATTGAAGAAAAAATATTTTCCAATTGCTACACAAGTATTGATTTCAGAAGTTTCAAAGGAAAGTTGTTTCAGGGAAAATTCGCCTTTTTTTTATTAATGACACAGAAACTTAAGAAGTTAGAACCTATTTGAAATTTTCATTGACATTGAAACTTTCATGTAAAAAATAGCTTTTGTTTTCTGTACCCCTAGGGTTAATGCGTTTTACATTGGTGGAGCAACAATCTTTGAACTTCTCTATTAGTCTTCTGTACTGCAATGACGTGTAAATTTATTTAAACCAACAACTGTGTATGTTGTATTAAATATTTAGAATTTATTCTTCAGTTATTTGTGAAATTGATAGGTAAACATAAACTACAGAAGTCAACATGGACAATATTTGGGGCATTTTCCAAATATCGCCGTAGTCTAGTAGTGCATTGGCCCAGTTCAATGCAAAATGCAAATCTCCAGCAAAATGGAATATGAAAAAATAGTTCTTCGACAACTGCTTCTTAACAGATTTCTGACTAACACTCTCTGTGTAAATACAATTGCCATGAAAGTGTGTCGTTCGGCGTCGATTTTAAACTGTAGGTCCCGCCCCTCATGTATAAAATTAACACACACAACATAAGTGGTGTGAGAAGCTAGGTTGTAATCCTAACTAAAGGGTTATAACGACCACTTATGTTGTGTGTGTTAATTTTACTACATGAGTGGCAGGACTTGCAGTTTAAAGTCGATTCCGAACGACATATTTTTGAGAAACTTTTCATGGCAATTTTATTTACTCTCGGAATTTTTGACCAGAAATCTGCTGAGAGGAAGTCGCAGAAAAATACTTTTGTATTTTGTCTTTGATGTCTGGCCGGGGTTTGAACCCTGGTTTTACGTCTAATAAGCCAATACACTACATACTGGACTACGGCGACTCACTAATGAAATATGTAATATGTAAGCATGTATTATCAGGGAATACATTATGTTACCCATGAAAAAGAAGCAAAAGCTTGTTTCTTCTCTCAAATCCTGTAGATATTTAGGACAATCGGTTTACTTAACTGTCTTCCAGCGATGGTGATGGTAGCGCAACACAATTTAGTTTTGGATTTAGTAAGAATTAGAACATACCTTCTCACACCACTCATGTTGTGTTTGTGTTAACTTTATCTATAAGTGGCGTAACCTATACCGTGTCGACACCAAACAACAGATTTTTCATGTTACTCTCAGAGTTTTCGCCTAAGAAATATTTTTTCATATTTCATTTTGCTGGGGATCTCTGAACTGGGGTTTGAACACATTACCTACTATAGAACGGCGACGTCATTTCATTAACCAGTCCTTAATGGTTATCCGAATTAATCACCGAAAACCAAACAAATGCTTTTGGCCCTACATTCTTAACATTTAGAATTCATCAGCCAATATGATTTGTATCCTATTCGAGGTACACTTTAGAATTCTATCCAAAATCTGTCGAAGGCGATTGTTTCTAACATTGTTACATTATTTAGTACTCAAGTGAAATACTCGTTGAAATTCTAGAAGTAAAGTGATAAGCAAAAATAAGAAGAACAACAACAGCAACAGTACGAAATATAGCAAGGATCAAGGTTTCTGTGTTAAGTCATTAAAAAAGCAAAAAAAAAATTAAAAACATACAACAACACCGTCACCACAATTATCTCCGTTTAAGACTGGCAACAGCTGTAACATTTTATGCAACAGCAGGATTTTTATTCATTTTCCTCCACATCTTGACAAAATTAATGGATATTCTGGCAAAAAAAAAATATTTTTGTTTACGTTGCCTTTATGAACGTTTAAGAATTAATTTCATGACCTAACAAAACTAAATGAACACAAAAAAAAAAACAAAAAAATAATGAAAATTTGCATTTTGCTATGAAATTCAAAATCTACGTGCAGTATGAGTGAAATTTTCTAATTTGTATGAACACAATATTGCTCATACGCCAAAGGGGTCCGTTAGCTAACAACATAATGCAAATTATGTTGGAATTGGGAGCGAAAATAAAAAAATAAAATTAAATCTTAATAAAAGAAACTCTTTCTTAAGTTCAAGGTATTCATAGTTACCAATTATATACGTATGTAAGCATGCCGTATCATGTTTACATTAGCTTAAATTGAAATAAAAATAAAATTTAATATCACTAGAGTCAATTGTAGTACTACAAATAACAGCAGATTTAATTAATACCAACATTATATGGTCTTTTTGCAGACTCCGTAGTCTAGTAGGCAGTGTGTTGGCTTATTAGACGTGAGGGCACGGTTTAAACTCCAGGCCAGACATCACAATCAAAATTAAATATGAAAATATATTTCTTCGGCGAATTTCTGTGAACAGATTTCTGGCAAAAACTATGAGAGAAATAAAATTGTCATGAAAAAGTTCATCAAACATTTGTCGTTTGGAGTTGACTTTAAATTGCAACAGAAGGACATTCTTCATATTTTCGTAACTTTTGGGTTGGCACCTCTACTGAAGATAAAGTATAGATTTTCTTTTTGTTGGTAACTTTTTTATACCAAACTGTATCAAACCTTCGTTAAGGTATTAAAGTTTGCATTATCGGGTATCAAACAACATATCTAGCTTCGATATACAATTATTTTTAAGAAGAAAAAATTTTTTAAATATTAATTAAAATACCTTCATTTGGAAAAAAATATACAGCACGCCTTTGGGGTAATGGAAAACAGGAAAAGTTAATTAAAAATCTAAACTTCTGACAATTGTTACAGAAAAAAGAAATCAGTTTCGAATTACATTTACATTCTCATTTCATATTTGCCCTTTAGTACTTCAAATTAACGAAAAACTTTTGCTATTGAAAAGATTAAACAATTACTTTAAGACAAAAAAATTTCATTTATTTTTGTTTTTTGCTATCACATTTACAAAAGAAAACAAAAATTAAAATTATAATTGCAAAAATACTAAAAACCAACAGGAATTTTCCCACACTTTTTTTCCAAAAACAAAGAAAAAAATATACGTTTTCTGCAACCCTTATGGTATTTGAACTGTCAGTATTGTTACTGAACTGATACTGAAATTGAACTTATTAACGGGTGCTTTCAATTCATACCAGACTAAATTAATCGCGTTACTGTTGTTCTGTATTGTATTTGCACTACAACTATAATACTGTTAGCAACTAATATTGAGAGGAGACTTTTAATGCCACAATGAGTGGTAAAAAAGCTATTTAAGGAAATATGCTGTATGTATACAGTATAGGAAGGCAAGCATTTAATAGAAAAGAATTACAAATAAATGAATCAAATAGAAAAAAATACAATTCAATTATAGCCATTAAAAAAGTTTTACATTCCTTTCATATTTTTTTGTACCTGAACCTCGAAGTTGAAGTTTGTATTCACCGAAATATCAATTTACGAAGAAATATAAAAAGTGGGCCATTTTATAGTTTATATTTAAAAGTGTGAATACATACAGTAGTCGCCGTAGTCTAGTAGGTAGTGTGTTGGCTTATTAGACGTAAAGCCAGCGTTCGAGCCCCAGGCCAGACATCAAAACAAAATACAAAAAGTATTTCTTTGGCGACTTTCTCTCAGCAGATTTCTGGCAAAAACTCTGAGAGCAAATAAAATTGGCATGAAAAGTTTCTCAAAAATCTGTCGTTCGGAGTTGACTTTAAGCTATAGGTCCCACCGCTCATGTATAAAATTAACACACACAACATAAGTTAGGCGAGAAACTGGGTCGTAATCCTGATTGAAGGGTTGTAATGACCAATTAAGTATGGATGGTTACGTTAATAGGCTAAATTGCCGCCTTTGGGCATCAAAAAAGCCATCACACTACCTACTAGACTACACTACGGCGATAACATGGGTACAGTTGTGTATTTTTATCAACTGTTAAATTACCTGTAATGAAATTACAAATGGTATCAAACAAAAAGAGGCTTTTAGCTCTTTAATCCGTTAAATAATTACATCATAAATACATAGCCTTGATACACAGGCAGTTTATTATTCATTTCATAAATTGATGGCGATAATAACGCTTTAATTCCAATTTCGTATCTGTAACAGTGTGAAATAGAATTTCATGCATATTTATGCAAAATTTGACAAGAAAACCCCGTGTTGTGGTAGATATCTATGCAAAGCATTACGGCTAATTACAGATTTCAACAATTTTTATTGGAATTGAAAAGCATTGATTATTTTGTGGTTGTAGCGTTGCACACATAAATGTTTTAATTACGAAATATTTTCTCTGTTTTTTGTAATTTTCTCTGTTACTGTATGCAAGAGTTTATGGAATTGTAATTTACGCGATACATATTGATTGAGGTTTTTCAAAGTGGGGTTTTGTTTATTATCACTAAGGATTTTATTACTACATTATCACTGAAATAAATTGATTTCAGATATTCTAAAAAGAGACAACAGCAACATAGACAAATTCCTGTCACTTTTATGTCCCCTGTCATTTTCCGAAAGAAAATATATTCACTGCCAAACAGAGTGGCGTAGTACTGCCTGTGCATAACAAATTTTCCCGCATACTTCTTTGGGTTTGAAAGCATTACTTATATATGTATTTGGTGGGCTATTTAAAAGTTTAAATTTAAAGGTCCAATAAAACCCAAAAGGGTTTGAAATTTTTTCAAATTTAATTTTTGGTTGTGAAGTACAATTATTCTGGTTAGGAATGGGAATGGAATTTCATTCATTTGGCTGGCGCGGCTGGCCTCACAGTACCTCATTCGTTTGGATCAATTTTCGTACACTTTTTCGTGTGTGTGCGATCGTATCTCGGCAATGGCATCACGAATGTTGGCCTTCAAATGCTCAATTGTTTCTGGTTTTTTTTGGCATGACACGTTTTTTTAACGACGCCCCACAGAAAACGCAGGTTTTTGGCGGTCAATTGACATCACCATTTCGGCTAATTAAATGGCCATCAAACATTGTTGAAACCAAAGATCGTTCATATTAATACCATGAAAAGCGGGTAAAAAAGCATCGGTTATCATGGTGCGATAGGTGTCTCCGTTGTGGTTGCACCATCCTGATTTTCAAAGAAATATGGGCCAATAAAGCTTTCGCTCCACAAGCCGCACCAAACAGTCACTCGTAATGCGTGCATTGGCTTCTGTAAGATCACGTGTGGGTTTTCTGATCCTCAAATATGACAATTTTGCTATTTAACGCACCCACCAAAATGAAAGCGAACTTCATTCAGAAAGATGATCTTTTTTGGCAAAATTGACATCATCGTACAGTTTGTCGTTGAACCAATAAATTGCAACATTGCTTAAGCGTAAGTCATTACGTTCAGTGGAGATAATATACTGAATTTTGTGATAGAATAGAATTCAAATTTAAATCGATAGATGGTCCACCCTATTCTTAGTTAGAAAAACTAGGTCCGGAAAGCCTATTTAGGCAAACACAATATACCAAGAATTTTTTAAATAAAATTTTGTTCATGGAAAATTCGTTTTATCGCCTCTTGTTATTCGTCAATTTGCTTTCCTTTTGATTATAAATTTCGAATTATTTACTTTTTTCTATAAGGTTTGAAGAGAACAAGTTTAAAAAGTGTTACAGCTTATAGTTGATGGCATATTTTGAACTTTCCAAGGAAATGGTGAAATTGTTGCAAACATTTTATGAAAATTAGTTTTCATCATCTTTAATAGACATACACAAATTTAATTTAGTAAGCAAGTACGTACAATACATGTACATGTATGGTAGTATGTAGCAAAGAGGTATTAAAATTAAATTGCTAACAATACCTGAACAACTCCTTTTCTGTATTTTTCACTTCATTATAATGCTCTAAGCAGGCTTTGTTGCGGCTTTGCCACTTCGTTAAGAATATTTTCTCAGGTATTGCAAAGAAAACATTCACTGAAAATGTACATATAATAGCTTAACCTTTCATAGCCTTGCTAAATGTCTTAAAAGCCAAAATACTTATTGGTTAATGCGAAAATTTTGTGTGAAGTCTTAAACAATGGAATTAACTGGGGAATATTAATGTAGAATTGCAAAAGCAAACCCAGATTTTGATATTTATTTGACTTGTTAAGTTAATAATATTGGTTGATCAATACATCACTTAAAGATTTAAAGATTTAATGTAATAATTAGAAAGTGGATTACCGCACAATATGAGCAAGTGATGAAAATCAATATGAACGTTTTGTTATTTCCTCAAGAAAGAATTGATTCAACTTTCATCGTAATGGCAGACGTAAACGTCATTGTCGTGTTTATATCACTGGTACTTATTCTGTGATAATTTTTGACTTTATGTACCTCTATTCCATGCTGAAATGTTGGCTAAAATTACGAGAAAAATTAAAAGTTAGGTATTGTCTCATTTAGTGTGTTGACTGGTTTGAGAAAGTGTTAAGCCATCGTAATAATTACATGATACAGCCGGAGGTCATTAAACCCTTGTATACGTCCTAGAAATATATTGCCTTATGTGCGACAAATTTGCCATGTTGTAGAATTTCAAACCATCCTGGAGCTGCTGCGATATATACACGGTTTACATGGTATTCAATCCATAGAAATTTAATTTGCACCATGGTAGTAGTTCTGGCTGGGGTATTACAATGACTTCAGTGTAAATCAGGCCATAATGTATGAAATTTAATGATAAATATGAAAATAATCTTCCTACAGAATAAGTAGAAAAATTCCACTCTAAAAATAAAAAATATTTCTACGTGGGTGGAGCGTATTTTAATTTTTCCACGTCCAGGATAACTGATCTCATGGGATCATGGGATAAGGATCGCTGTGGTATTGACCGCGAAAACCCAAATCTACACCAAGCAGTCTCACTTTCAGGATCTTATGTGGATTGGTGTCGTTTCAAATTTGACAATTTTCTATATACTCGTTTCCAGTCATCCCGAAAAGTACCTCGTCGCTGAATATGAGTTTTCGATAATAAGCACTCGGTAGCTTGTCAGAATAGACAACCATTGTGATAAAACAATTTTATTATTTGCAATTTTACTATTTGCGCTGTTAAATGCTATATGCGTCCATAGTGATTTGGCAATAGACTACAATTAATTTGACAGATAAAGTCACCGTTATCTAGTAGGTAGTATGTTGGGTTATTAGTCACAGCGCAAACCACAGATCAGACACCTCCAACAAAACGAAATACGAAAAATTATTTCTTCTCAAAAACTATGAGAGTAAATAAAAATTGTCATGAAAAGTTTTTAAAAATCTGTCGCTCGCAGTCGTCTTTAAACTATAGATTCCAACATACATACATAATTGGTCATTGCAATCCTTCAGTCAGGATCACGACCTAGTTTCTCACACCACTTATGTTGTGTGTGTTAATTTTATACATGAGTGGCGGGACCTACAGTTTAAAGTCGATTCCGAACGACAGATTTTTTGAGGAACTGTTCATGGCAATTTAATTTTACTCTCAGAGTTTTTTGCCAGAAATCTGCTGAGAGTAAGTCGCCGAAGAAATACTTTTTCCAACACTCATTCTAAAATTAATACACACAACATAAGTGGTGGGAGAAAGTAGGTTGTAATTCTAGCCGAAGGGTTGTAATGACCAATTATGTTTGTATGTTATTTTAATAAATCTGCCCTATTGGAATGATATTTAAAAAGCAGCAAAAATCTGGGGTTGAGGGAACTACTAAAGGAAATATTAAAACAATAACTTTTGGAACACAATTCCATACAAATTAATGAATATGATAAATCTCTGTTGGATATGATAAGTCTCTGTTTGATTGTCTTCCGTTGTGCATTTTAAAACTGTATTTTTACTTTTTTAATAAGATAACTATTTTCCTTCAATCCTCCTAACTGGCATCGATTTTCTGTATAGCAGGGGATAAAACAAAAGGATTGGTTGGCGATGATTTTTTAATATTTCCTTCTAACCATTTTTTCTCTCATCGGAATATACTCGCACTGGTAAGCAACCGAAAATGTATAATAAAAGTAAGGAAGTATTATACCCTCCACCAATTGATTTCATGTGTGCAAATTTAAAGTATAAAAGCAGGATAAGTTTTATTGTTTTGTTTTGTTTTGTTTGTGTATATGGGAGTTCTTTTTATTCTTGACAACAAGCAATACCAACTCGGTATTGTATGGTAGAAGAGCTTTTTGTTTGTTTAAATTTTGTTTTTGTTTTTCGATTTCTGAATATGTGCTTGAATCCAATGTCTATTGCAGCTTATTCCTTTTTTTTCAATATAGGCAGCATTCTATTGTAAGGATTTAACAAAAGGTACATTCCCCACGGAAATCTTTATTATACTGGAGAATATAATTTTTTTAATTTTTATTTTTTTAGGTTTTAACCTAAATGTCCTTATAGAACCCTAATAAAGAGTCGTAAATATTAAAATTTATTTTTCTTCCTACTGTTTTGACTAGGTCAGATTGGCTACAACGGCTAACTAATGCAGAAAGATGCGTTGGAGTGGTATCTTTGTTACCAAAGCTTAGTTGTAAAAGGTAACAGATTTACAATATGAATGCTGGGTTGTCCAGCTTTTTCCACTTTCGAAGAATACTCCATTCAAATAATTTGTGAATGCATATAGAATACTATTGTTACGAAAAGGAAAACTCTGGATACTGATATATTGATTTTACATCATTTAACATTAAAATTATAAACAAATTAAATTATATTAAACAAGTAAACGAACAAGTAAACAAAAATATACCAACAAATACCAGCATAAAAATGGATAAACAAGTAAACAAAAATACAACAACAAACACTACAAGAATAAACGCAAACAAAACACACAAACAACAATAATGAAACAACGAAGTTTACGTTTATAGAGATCGCGAGAAGGCGAAGTCACGATCATTCACCTTCAAGAACATTCATCAGACTGTTTACGTTGCCATATAAAAGGCAAGGCAAAGCAGGCAACCAGTTCGTAAAAGCTCGGTCAGTCTTTTGTGAAGACTCGATGTGTTTGAAGAGAGTAATCATGGTTTGAAGATTTCCGTTACAAAGATATGCAGAACAATTGACTAGCAATTGTTATTCTTTATGCAAAAGAGTGTAAAGAGTAATAACAAACAAAGCAATTGTTGTTGTTTATATCAAGTTGTGAACAGTGGCACACAGAATTGTGCGAACAATAAAGAAAATAATTAAAACTGAACACAAATTTATTTTTGTTTTTATTTGCAATCTACGAGCTCATATTTTAAACGTTTTTAAAAGGTAAAAACGTAAGACTATCAATAAAGTGCATACTCGATAAACCCTTGTTTCTCGATGTCTAACTTTTTTATAGGGATGTATGCGAAACTTTTTAAATATCTGGATTCGCTTTGCAAAAGTAAATAATGTCTAGTCTGACAGTTGAAAATAGTGCAAATCTAGGAAATCTGGTGTATTACAGGTTACAATACAGATACATTCGAAAATAGTATCCAATAACATAGCAAGTGTATCATGTGATAACCAAGGTTACATATTTCGAGTCTATTTTTCACATGTAATTTTTAGAACATAGTTTTCTTCAACCGCGTATGATCATGCGCATTTCAAAAGCCTCTCTTTCGTTAGAGATTCTATTTATTCGTTACATTCTTCCTTTACTAGTTGTTTACAATTGGCATTTAAAGATTCGGAAAGAATGAAACAAAGTCATACACACGCTAGATTGAACTGATTGAATTAAAGGAAAAACGAAAAAACTGACTTATTGAATTACATCTTGATTGCTATTACCAGACATTATTAAAGTTTTAATTTTACCACAATAAAAGAAAAACCCCTTAAGAATGAAAAATAAACTTTTCTTTTTATTTCTATTTATTTTTAATTTATTTCTGTTTTATTATAAAACAAAAAATTTTTTAATGTTTTTCATAAAACAAGAAGGAAAAGTTTCAGATGACTCCATAGGTACCCCCAAGGAGAACCCTGAGTAAATTTAAAATTCAAAGGCGTAATATATGAAAATGTTATCCCTTGTATTTAGTAAAATATCCCTTAAGGTCAAGGACTCCATTTAACCCATTTGGAATTGAATGTACAAGTTTTGTTTCGTGTTTTCTGGTGGCATCATGAGCAAGTTTTTCGGTTGACTTTTGTTTGAGGTTTAGCGAATACGTAACCATTCTTTCAAATGATCTCCTAAATACTCTTTTGAAGTCAAATCGGGACTTTGTGCAAGAGTATTTAGCCTGTGGGAACTTTTTTTTTCAAAATATATTGCCGTACTAAGACTTTTGCTGTCCACTGCATATGGCATCACATGTAAATGTTTTTATGACATTGTGGTTATTGGAAGAATGCTCGATATTCGCCGATATGGATAGACAATTTATATTTTTTCTTATTTATTTATTTAATTACAATACAATAACAAATTATTATTAATATATATAATTATATTATATATATAATTATATTATATATATAATTATACATATATACAGGCCAGTGTCTGGTGGGAATGGACCCCACGACTCTCAAGCTAATAGTCAAGCTCACTGCCCACTGGATTATCAGGATACCCAATTTATAAAAATAGAACGAAGCACTAACTCGAGTGAAGGGTGAACAAAATATAATGCAATTCAATCAAATTAAATAGTTAGCAGCCTTTAACAGTTACAATGGCAATCTCTTTTCGAAGGAGGACATTTTACTGCCATGACCTGTCATTACTGAAATATGTCATTCGAAGTCGACTTTAAACTGTAAGTCCCGCCACTCATGTGTAAAATTAAAGCACACAACATAAGTGGTATGAGGTGCTAGGTCGTAATCCTGACTGAAGGGTTGTAATAACCAATTATGTATATGTATGTATGCATGTGTTACTGGAATTTTTCTTATATTGCAAGCATTAAACTATTGCAACTAGCTGCTGTCAGTTGTTAAAAAGGAATTTTAAAATGTAAACAAAAAAAAAAATAATTAAATTCATAGTAACCGCGAAAAATATGGCCTTAACTGGCCTCAAACATAATACAACATGTTCCAAGGCTATTGCAAGTATAAACAAGAGAAAGCAGAGAATGAAAATAAAAAATCTCTTATACCGGCGCAGTAGACCAACAATTCTCATTCATTCCATTTGATACAAAAACAAACAAAAAAAAATAATAATTTTATACATCTGAATGGTTTATTTTTTATTAACTAAAAAAATTGTATGCGCCAAATAGATACATTTTAAAGTATAGCACCAGCTGAAGTGCATAAAACAATTGAAAATTTAAAATATTTGCTACTTGTACGCTAGTGCTGACTGTGAATGGTTCAATTGAATACTCTCGGAAACTTATTCATTTCTTTTATTATTTTCGTTTCTTTATTTTTAATTGCAAATAAAAATCGCGAACACATAAATTAAACAAAACAAAGTTTTCACGCGGATGCCGTTAATTAGCCAAAATCAAATATTATTTATTGGATAAAAAGTCCAAATTTGGTTGAAATAATATTTGTTAACAATCATAGAAAAAAAGTAAACAAAATTCAAATGATTTACAGCTTTTTTATATCATACTAGCTGTACACAGCGCGCGTCGCTGCTCTACCAACTAAAGCAAATTTGAAGGAAAGACATTACACAAATATCAAATTAATTCTGAAACATTTTATTGATTTTGTTTCCCGTTGTCCAGATGATTCAAACGAACAGGTCTTTGAGGCGTGATTGCACGGGAACGACGTGAAAACTGCGTTTAAATTTATTAGAATCTCACAATGTACCCAATCCAATTAAACCCAACATAATTTTTAAAAATTTCCCAAACTTAAAATGTGCAAATTTGTGATTGACATTTTACGTGCATGAGTTATACCAAATGTCATTAAAATCATAAATGATGAATCCTAAAATGTCTGGTATTTGTCCGATAAACACATGATCAAATGCATAGTTTGCGATTCAATTCATTTTGAATAATTTTCAGTGGCGCCATTTTTCATATTTCAAATATCCGCCACGGCTTTTCTGGATGGAGTGTATATTAAATGACTAAATCTCCATAATTCTGGCATATAATCCAAGCTGAAATTAGCCGATGTTATGGATAATGTTGGCTGTGATACGTAGCTTTTTCACAATCACCTTAATAACCGCATCACCTCAGGATGGGATGACAATGACCACAAATTATTCGTGTAAAATGGGCTGTGTGACAAGTACCGCCGCCCTGTAGTTATTGGTGACCAGATCCAAGAACAGCAATGAATCGCACATCGTTCTCTATGTCAAGCAGATTGATTTAATGACAATTAATTTGACAGTTGTAGCTTCAAAGTCCTGAGTTCTTTATTGCAAGACCATATATCTTCTACACTATTTATAAAATATTTAACTGCCATTTAGTCTGTGCATTCTATTTAAGTTTATAATTTATGTTAACGATAATTATGTGGTTGCCTAGTAGGTAAGCTTAATAGATGACAACTCATGAGGTCAAAATCAACTTTGACACTTTGAAAAAGATTAATACAAAGAAATACTTTTACGGGGAATTTCTTTCAACAGTTTCTGAAATAAAGTAGGAGAACAAATGATTGCCATAAAAAAGTTTTTCAAATCCGGTTTTTTTGGCGACAAATTATTACCAGTCATGGATAAAATTAGCACACAAAACAATATTGATATAAGAACTTAAGCTGTATTCGCGACTGAATGGGACATTAAGTCAGAAGATTGAGACGCTTAGAGTTTTGATGAAAAAGTGAAGCCAGTATATTGCGGTATCGCTCGATATATACTTTAACGTGTTACTGGGGTTATTGGAAAAAAATTTACATACATACAGTGGTCATTACAACCCTTCAGTCAGAATTACGACCTAGCTTCTCACACCACTTATGTTGTGTGTGTTCATTTTATACATGAGTGGCGGGACCTACAGTTTAAAATCGACTCCGAACGACAGATTTTTGAGAAACTTTTCTTGGCAAATTTATTTACTCTCAGAGTTTTTGCCAAATATCTGCTGAGAGGAAGTTGCCGAAGAAATATTTTTCATATTTCGTTTTGATATCTGACCTGGGGTTTGAACCACGGTTCACGGTTATGTCTAAGAAGCCAACACATTACCTACTAGACTACGGTAAACATCATTGGCACGAGTAGCAATTTGAAAAAAAATTATTCTGTTATAAGCCTGCATATCTAAATATGAATACATGTGTATATAATGATAAATATTTAATCCTGGGAACAACTCATACTCTATTTATATTTTCATTAATTAAATACTATATTCAAATTTCTATCAATATCCTTTTTTTTTGTTTGTTCACCAAAAATAAATCGATAAAATTTAATATGAAAACAATGGATGTAATCGCAAATCACCTCATAAATCGTAAGAGTATTTATCACAGTCCATTATAAATGGATTATTTCGTATAAAGTGCTTCACATGATATAATAATGTTGATAAGATGGGATGGATGTTAATAACAATAACGATGGGACTGATGATTATACGGAACAAAATTATTGTGTCGTTTAATGTTTACACGATTTATAACGGCAATTATGTTATTATAAGAATTTATCGTTTAATTGCATTCATATGGTAAAAATGAAAAATAAATATTCATTGTTTTAGTGTTGTTGTTAACTTTTTTATTTGAAATTTTTTTCCAATATTGATGAAGCCACAACAAGTTATTTACTACTACCAACAGCAGAATTGCTATTGAAATCGTTTTTTGTTCTGGATAGTAGTTGTTCTGGTGACCACAAAAAATTAGCGAATATATCACTTAAAAGGATTTTGTCTAATGAGCTTTTATCTTCTCTTACAAATATTGGGTTGTTCGGAAAGTAATTTCGTTTTGTCCCGTCAGAGGATTTAATTGTATATTTTTTGCACTCAACTTTACTTTTATATGTTTTTAGAAATCATATAGCGAGGCTTGTGTGTGAAAAATTCCAATTAATTCTACGCAGTAGTTTTTGGTTGATGGATGCCTTTTTAAATATGGAGAGCGATAAGCAGCATTTTCGACATATCTTACTGATTTACTATAGAATGGGTAAAAATGCTGTTCAAGCCAAAATGAAATTGGCCAATGTGTATAGAGATGGTGTGTTGATAGTACGACAGTGCTAGAACTACATAATTGGTCATTACAACCCTTCAGTCAGGATTACGACCTAGTTTCTCACACCACTTATATTGTGTGTGTTAATTCAATACATGAGGGGCGGGACCTACAGTTTAAAGTCGACTCCGAACGACAGATTTTTGATAAACTTTTCATGGCAATTTTTATTTACCCTCAGACTTTTTGCCAGAAATCTGCTGAGAGAAAGTCGCCGAAGAAATATTTTTTGTATTTTTTATTTTGATGTCTGGCCTGTGGCTCGAACCCTGGCTTTTCGTCTAATAAGCCAACACACTACCTACTAGACCAAGGCGACTTCAGTGCCAGAACTGGCTCGCTAAATTTCGAACCGGCAATTTTAACGTCGAAAATGCACCAGCTAATTAAGACGCAAAAAACCCATTAGTTGATGCAAACTGGCGAATAATAACACGTGAGATCGGATCGAGGTTAAATTTATCAAATTCAACAGTTTATGACCACTTGATTGATATTATAAGAAAACTGACTTTCATTACCACAAAAAAAGAAAAAAAAAACGAAACGAAATTACTTTCCGAAAAACCCATTAGAAATATTCTTGACCAGATTTATAGTTATCTCATTGGGCGTAGATTCCCATATGTCCTCCAAACTGGTGCCTTCTTGTTGTTGAATTAAGTTCTTAAATGTTCTATTTGTACTAAAAAGTAGCCATTCTTGTACTACAAAGGCCATCTCCCAAACTAATTATTTGCGTAAAACTAGACCAAATTAATTTTCAAAATATTTAAATAAATATTTGTTCCTATTTTCCCTTAAAAAAAGACAAGTTTGCCTACTGGGCTTGCGCGAATTCTCTTCTTGTATGGAAATAGTCTAGTATGTAGTGTTTTAGCTTATCAGACGTCAAGCCACGGTTCAAGCCACCGGTCAGACATCTTCAACAAAACGAAATATATGAAAAAATTTATCTTTGGCGACTCAGACTCTCAGCAGATTTTTGGCAAAAACTCCGAATGTAAATAAAATTGCTATGAAAAGTTTTCTAAAAAGCGGTCGTTCAGAGTCGATTTTATAATGAGCCCCCACACTCTTATATAAAATTGACACACAAAACATATGTGGTGTGAGAAGTTAGGTCATAATCCTAACAGAAGGGTTGTAATGACCAATTATGTATGTATGTATGTTTGTATGGAAGTAAACGGTCCATACGAATACAATGCATTACAGCTTATGGTAGAAAAGAAGAAGATCAAAGAGTCAGGAAAAAAGATGGAAGAAGAGAGAAAAAACACACTCATGTGGAACATAGACGATACATGGACATTAGTCCATGTCTTTACAAGCAAGCACAAACACTTTCGAGAAGAAAGACTTCAGATAAGAATATCTCTGGTTACCATTGTTATTCCGTGTTTTATATTCTCCTGTAAAAGTCGCAGCCGTCTTGTGTTCCTTTCAATTTTTACCCATTGTACCAACTCGTCTCTATATCAAGTAAAATAAAAATATTATCATACATACATATGTCATCATGTATACCATCCATACATCCATTTCTTTAAGCATACATTTACTTTCATATGCATTTTATCTCTCGACCATAAACATATTTATGCTGAACATGCATGCTAATATGTTTATGTTACTGAATAAAATGTAAAACGTCAACACGTGTATGTTACATGTAATTTATGAATTGTTTACATATATGCATGTACAAAATACATTTGATTACTTACGAAATACCTAAGTATCTGCATAATTTATTGTCACATTTAAGAAACCCCGCCTCATACTTCATTAACGTGTCAGTACTTGAGGTACTGTTTGGTTTGTTTGCCAACCGTATAGGGGAGAATGCCACATGATTAATTGTACAGGAATAGAAGGGTTTCTACTGCAACAAGTTAATACGAGCAGGATAGTAAAAACGTTTAAACTTTTATCAGTAACTCTGATTAACTAAGGACCTGATCATGACATCATATATATTATAGGGTCTACCAATAGGGACTTTCGATTTGCCGGTACAATTTAAGAATTATTTACGCCGAAACTGTTATTTCTCTACATTTTCTATTTTAACCCATGAAAAATTTCAAATGCTTCGACAAAGAAATATTAACATCTCCATCTTATCTAATTTTGAAAAGTCCGAGGAAGAAGATCATTCTAAGGCATTTGACACTGTCCATCATTCCATATTGAAACTTAAACTGAAATATATGTGCAATTTTTCCACAACAGCACTGAAACTGATCTCCTCCTATATAGGCGACAGAAGTCAAAGCGTTAGCCATAACTCAGTTATAGCTAGTCAATGCCAAGAGGTGTGCCACAGGGCTCTATACTTGGCCCATTGTTGTACTCGATTTATGCTAATGACCTACCGTTGCAGGTAAAACATTGCCAAATACACATGTATGCTGATGACGTGCTGCTGTACATGGGTTGTAGTGCTAGTGATGCTACCAACTGCATCCGTTTGATAAATCAGGATTTGAGTCAAATTTATTTATGAGCATCTGCAAATGGTCTAAGCATAAATCCCAACAAATCAATGGCGTTACTGATTGGAGCACCTGAAAATTTTATCTCGAATCTACCACCAATTCGAATTAATGGATCGAATATAGGATTTGTGAAAACGGCTAAAGTCTTGGCGTAATTCTGAATAGAGAACTAAATTGGTCGGATCACGTAAAAATGAACTGTGGAAAAACTTTTGCGATGTTTCGAAATCTCTGGATGTCACAAAACAGCAGCTAATATTCGAATGCTATTAGCGAAGACATATTGATTACCGACTCTCATGTACGGATGTGAGCTGTTTGCTAGCTGCGATGCAGTTAGTAGACGGAGACTTAACGTAGCTTACAACGCTATAGCACGATACATTTTTGGCATCAGGAGAAATAGTATCATATCGCATTTCGCCCGACTAATTTATAATGTCACATTTGACAATTTATTGACTTTCTACTCAAACTTTTATATAGTCGACAGCGACCTTATTTGTATGAGAGATTAATATTTTCTAGGTCGAATAGAGGGAACAGGATAAACTCTATAAAATATAACAAGGCCATCACTCAACAACATTTTTTTATTCACCCCATTCGTCTCTGGAACCAACTTCCCCCTCAAATACAAATGATCAGCAATGCAAAGCATTTCAAAACTGCCATTTTCGAGCACTTTACTTAGTTAATGTTCTCTAATTTTTGTAAATTTGTTTCCCCTTAGTTTTATTATAATTGTGATATTCTTTTTATTTTTTTAATACTGTTGTGTTGTAATGTTGTGCTGTAATGTTTTTCCCCCTTTCTTTAATTAAATTTCCTTTTTTTCTTAAATTTTAAGTTTCTTTTTTTTAAATTAATTTTTTTTAAATTATGTTAATTTAGTTAAAATAAATGGTTCCGAATAAATGTTAGTAACAATTGCTAAGCAATACTGTAATATAAGATTTATTCTTGTTGTATTGTTTTGAACAAATAAATAAATAAATAAATAAATAAATAAATAAATAAATAAATAAATAAATAAATAAATAAATAAATAAATAAATAAATAAATAAATCCAACTGTACTGAAAATATCAACTCTTTTAAAAATATATAATTTTGTATTTCATTCTTTTACATGTATATTAAACGGTAGCATGTAACATTATTAGCAACAATTCGATGTTATGACCATCTGCATAAGAATTTTTGTGGAGGCTATTCTCCAGATATTTCCATTAATTACCGAAAAACTGAATAAAATGATAAATTAACGAAAATTTTTTGTAATTAATGAGCAGAAACTTATTGTTAAAGAAATATTTCACGAATAAAATGAAACAAAAAAGAGTAATGGACAGAATTTTGTAAAAGGAAAGAAAGAATAAAATGCCCTAAAAGAAAAAGTGTAAGCACTACGAATATTATTTTCTTATGGAATAAGAAAAGAAAACAAATACGAGCTGCAGCAGAGAAAAAGAATCAAAGAAGTGAAATGTTAAAAATGATATCCAAACATTATTAATCTTAAAAACAGTAGTGTTGCTGTAATAAAGATAGCCAATTATGAATGAAAAAATTAAAAAATAAAGAAACTATAAACAACACAATAAAATTTAATTTTGCTTTTAATTTTAGCAAGTTTTATTAACATCTTCCCGCTTCAAGTAATTTGGAAACATACTCAAATGAAATGCAGAAAAATAATAAAAAAGATATTTTATAACGAAGTTTTTTGAGAAAAATTCCAATTTGTAGGACATCAGGAAAGAGTTGGGAAAACAAACGTAAAAAAATATATAAGTAAACTTTTGCAAGGTCGTTTATTGATTCTTAAAAACACAAATGAAACTAAAGTGGGCAAAAAAAATTCAGTGAATAGAACTAAATATAATTCTCACTTTTTTAAGCAAGCTGCCACCCTCTTAAATAATAAGCAGAGTTAAATTTAAAACAGCTACAACAGCAGCTTTTGAAAACAAAATCCTGTATTAAAATTTCGGCTTTCATATTTTTATTAAAACGAAAAACGTATCCACATACCTCTCATATCTTTCCTATCTATGATACGGCTAACTGTTTACATAAATTGCGAATTTGTTGTAATGCAGCCATGGGATGATCGTCAACTGAAGGACCAGGGCCTAGCTGCAATGATGAGCGCGGACAATGAAACACTTTTAATACTGCGATGTCCAAAATCAATAAATTAAATTTTAATTATCTTATCGCACTTTTTATTCACCAGATTTACTTCCTTCTAAACTAAAAAAAAAACAGCTTTAAGATAAAAGATTTTCCAACAAGGAATAATTTACTGGCTATTTGAAGTAACTCCATAGTGTTTACTATAAATTTGATATCGGAGATATTGAATGAATTTGCTGATCTAACATCAACGGATGTCTGTTCGTTTTATGGATTCATGAAAACTTTAAAGTGAAGAAAATAACCCCGAATTGCCCATTTCATTTCATTCATTAATTATAATTTATCAATCATTCATTCGTGATTGATAAGCAATCACCATAGTAGTAGAAGGATTTTAAGATTGTTAGATTACTTACTTACTTACTTAATTGGCCACAACAACCCGTTTAACGGATTTCGGCCTGCCGCAAAACATCCTTCCAGGCGCCTCTGCTTCTTGCACGCCTACGCCAGTTGGTTACACCAATCGATGACAGGGCTTCTTCGATTTGGTCCTTCCAATGGATACAAGGTCGTCCACTTCGCCGACTTCCGCAGATTCCCGCATCAAATACCCGTCTCGCCGGAGCATTCTCCTCCATTCGAACGACATGGAAAAGCCAGCGCAGCCGCTGGATATTAATACGCTGTACAACGTCCATGTCGTTGAGGAGCTCATACAGCTCACTGTTGGATCGGATACGGAAATCATCGCCAACTCGTACAGAACCGAAGATCTTACGTAGGCCTCTTCTCTCGGACACTCTCAAGACTGCTGCATCAGTGCTTAATAGGGTCCATGCCTCTGCGCCATAAAGAAGCACGGGTAGGATGAGTGTCTTGTAGAGTGTTAGTTTTGTCGTACGAGAGAGGTCTCTGCTACTCAATTGCCTATTGAGACCATAGTAACACCTGTTGGCAAGAGTGATCCTGCGCTTGATCTCCAGACTGACATCATTTCTGGTGGTAACGGCGGAGCCAAGATAGATGAATTCCTTGACCGTATCAAAAGTATAGTTATCGGCCGTAATCTGAGAATCAATACGCCGCGCGTCTCTACTCGTCTTTAACATATACTTTGTTTTGCCCTCATTTACTGCCAGACCCATCTTACTAGACTCCCGTTCAATAGCACTAAAGGCAGCAGTAACGTCTCGCTTGGTACGCATTATGATGTCAATGTCGTCAGCGTACGCAAGCAACTGGACACTTTTTTGGAAAATAGTGCCAACTCCCGCCTTTCGCAGAAAACTCTCCATGACGAAGTTGAAGCGGTCGCATGATAAGGGATCGCCTTGTGTGAAACCTCGCACGTTATCAAAAGGTTCGGAGAGGTCCATTCCTACCTTGACGGAGCTGCAGGAATTGCTCAACGTCATTCTGCATAGCCTTATCAGCTTCGCAGGTATACCGAGCTCAGACATTGCGGCAAACACACGATCCCTTATGAGGCTATCGAAGGCAGCCTTATAGTCAACAAAAAGATGTTGTGTGTCGACTTGTTGTTCGTGGGTCTTTTCCAGGATTTGGCGTAGTGTGAAGATCTGATCGATGGTGGACTTGCCAGGTCTGAAGCCGTACTGATACGATCCAATCAGTGTTTTGACGAGTGGGTTCAGTCTTTCACACAATATGCTTGTAAGATCCTTATATGCGATGGGGAGAAGGCTTATACCCTTGTAGTTCGCGCATATCGTAAGGTCTCCCTTTTTCAGGACAGGACATTGTTAGATTGGGATTACTTAAAAGTCATGTACTTATGTAAGGGATGGTAAGTTTTATTGACATATGCAAGTATCGCAGAGGGATTATTAGGCAATCTAATGTCAATCTAAACTTAAACGTTCTGTAGTTCATTTTATGTTGCCTAACATATACATATATGTACGAGGTGTGAACACAAAAATATCCGGTATTTTCAAATTTCGTGATTTTCGATTTTCGCAATTTCTTTTTTGTTATGTCTGTATACATGTCTATATATGTTGACAATATCAGCCATTTTGGATTGTCAGTTTGTTTTTGACAGATAAAAAGGTTAGTCGTGTTTTGGTGTGCTCTTCGATATTTTACTATTCGAAAAAATGGGATGACTAGGCTTTGGTTTCAATGTCAAAGCCATACACCCATGATTCGTTTTGAGCAAATCTGCATCGCCGTTAAACGTCATCAACATCTCCTGAGCGATGTCCATGCCACGTTGTTTTTGCTCAAAATTTTGCAATTTTGGAACAATCTTCGCTGCTGCTTGTTTCATACCTAAAACATCCGTTAAAATTACTTGGCATGAGCCGAACGATATGCCAGCATCATCAGCAACCTCTCTAATAGTGATTCGACGATTATCCAAAATAAATTTCTTCACTGCTTCAATATTTTCATCGGTTGTTGACGTGCTCGGGTGACAAGGACGATCGTCGTCATTGTCATCTTCGTATGTAAGTTCTTTAAAACCTGACGTTTTTACTTTCCAATTATTATTTTTTTTATTTTTTTGTTTAAGTTATTATTATTTTGTTAATAAAGACCTGTTGTTATTTTATTTCTATTTTGCTCTTTAGTCAGATTTTAATTGTTGCTGTTACCACTACCGATGTCAAAGCATAGAATGCCGTGGGGTTATAGTTTATGGTGCTTGGTTGTCATATTTCTGGTTGTTAACACTTACCATTCTCCCTATTTGTATTTGTCCTTATTTAAATACAAAAAAATATTTTGTATACATACTTTGTTTTTTTTTTGGTTGGTAATACAGTCTTGCAAATAGTTGTTCATACACTTATTGTGAAAGAAATATTCATCAGATATTTTCTGGTTTTTGCAAAACACTTGTACACTGTCATGTTCATTCATTTATTAATTAGAAAATTCACCAAAAAGTTTTCTTAAATTTTTCATGTACTTTTTCCAGTGTCTCCAGTACATTTTTCTAACTTTTACTTTTAATGCTTCTGAGTGCGAAAAGGGAATTTGTAGAAAAATATAAAACAATATAGAAAATATTGTTACGTTTTTACCTTTTAAAAACGTTTAAAATATGAGCTCGTAGATTGCAAAGAAAATAAAAATAATTCTGTGTTTAGTTTTAATTAAAATTCTTTATTATTCGCACAATTCTGTGTGTCACTGTTCACAACTTTATGTAAACAACAACAATTGCTTTGTTCGTTATTCCTCTGTTTACGTCCTTTGCATAAACAATAGCAATTACTAGACAATTGTTCTTTGTAACGGCTATCTTCAAACCACGATTTCTTTCTTCGCGTCTTCACACATAACTGATTGAACTTTACTGACTCACTCGCTTGCTTTGCCTTTCCTTTTATACAACAGAGTAAACAGTCTGATGAATGTTCTTAAAGGTGATTGATCGTGGCTTCGCCTTCTCGATATCTCTATAAATGTAAACATCGTTGTTTCATTATTGATGTTTGTGTATTTTGTTTACATTAATTCTTGTAGTGTTCGTTGTTGTATTTTTGTTTACTTTTTTACAATTTTTTATGCTGGTATTTGTTGTTATATTACGCAGTGCGATAATTTGTAAACAAGTGTGTTTACTGCATTGTTTTGTTTTTGTATCGTTTGTTTATAATTTTAATGTTAAATGATGTAAAAGCAAAACACCAGTATCTAGATTTGTTCATTTTCGTAAAAAAATAATAAAATTTAAATAAAATTTTTGTAATTTATGTTAAAATGATTTAAATGTACAGCATTACACATACCCGTAAAGCATGTAAAAGCAAGTTAATACGATCTAAACTACTGCTGTTCAAACTAAAGTGTTTGTTAAATGTTTTCAAATAATTTTTTAATTCCTTTAATTTGTTTTCAATTACTTACATTGATGAATGGTTTCAATGAATCAATATAAAAATAATGTTTGTTAAACTGATAAAACTTTGCCAACAATTTATTTTTTTAATTAATTGCATTAAAAAATTTTGCCACTGAGCCAATAATTTAATTTTTAACCTGCGCTGTAGTAACTAAGTTTTTTTAAATCAGTGGACGTAATTAAAAGGAATTTTTCAAGCAATTTTCCATTAAATGCTTTTACACTGGCAAACCTTTCAAACGCTTAAAACCAATGAGGAAGGCAATGGGGAAATGCTTCATTTCAAATTCAATTTACAAAAGTACACTGTATTACGAAAATGTTTTTGTTTTCTTCAATATTTTTTCCACTACATAATTGTGTACCGTACCAGCCTTGTTGCTGCTGTATGTAAGTGGAGACGCTGGCAGTACCAGTACATTTAAGCAGCAGCATGCATGCAGAGGTATAACATTTCGCAGTATTTGTTGTGCAATTAGCTTTAAGCAGATCAAAGGGTTGAAACTTATAAACTTTGTATGTGGCTAATATTTGAGTAAATTTGTGCTTCAATTATAATTTTTTGTTTGCACATATTTAGCCAATCGTATAACACGCTAATAATGCTAGATAAACACAACAACAATAAACAAAAATGCTCAAACTGTTTCAATTTTCATTTCATTCAAATCTTTGCTTTAAAAAAGTAAAGGCTGTTGTATTGCTTCCAAAGTAAAATAATGAGCCTTTTGAAGTTTTTAAATTCCATATCAGCCTCTATGAAAAATTTTTCAATTCAATTTATTTAACTATTTATTTATTACAATACAATTACAAATTATATTTTAATTATATACGAGCTGAGTAAAGTAGAACATATGCTCGGTGTAGTGTCACTGACCAGAGTCTCTGGTGGGAATCGAATCCACGACCCCCACGCTAATAGTCTAGCACACTACAAACTAAACTACCAGGGCACCCTTTTCAATTCAATCTTTACAATATTTTTATAATCCCAATCACATCATATCAGCCACCAAGGCCGCCGTGATTTTACTTTATTATCCATGAAAAATAATGAGAAAACAAAGTGACATTTTTTGTGTCATTGACTTTAAAATCTGAAACCTATCGTTTGATAAGCTTACAACTTGTCGGAGATAATGATCTCCGTACTGTGTCCAGAAGAATCATCTTTGAATGAGCTGAGATTTCTCTGAGAAATCCTCGAGGTTAATGAACAAGAACCGACATCGAAAATACGTTTGTTAGGCACTTAATCGCAGCCTGGCCATTCTAGTGAATCAAAAAATTTTCAGGAAAAGTCTCTCCACCTAACAGACATTGCCCCGCTTGGAAAACAAACACGTAATTATCGTAAATTTTTATTGAAGTTTTTAATGTCCGCTCCATATGACAGATTTGAGAAACTTTTCATGGAAATTTTACTTTGTCAGAACTCTGCAGACAGGAACTTGCCGAAAGAATTATTTTTTATAGCACTCATAAATTGCCAAAAAGTAGATAAAAAGTTATAACATCCGATGGCCAATATTCTGAGCGACTTATTTTTCCAACAATCTTAATATAGCAGGTATTCCACATAAAAAATCACAAATTTTTTGGTTACACCATGCCACTAAATATTGTTACGTTTTTGTCTTTTAAGTACGTTTAAAACATGAGCTTGTAGATTGCAAATAAAATAAAAATAAATCTGTGTTTAGTTTTAATTAAAATTCTTTATTATTCGCATAATTCTGTGTGCAACTGTTCACAACTTTATGTAAGCAACAACAATTGCTTTGTTTGTTATTTCTCTGTTTACACCCTTTGCAATAACAATTACTAGAGAATTGTTCGACTGATCTTTGTAACAGAGATCTTCAAACCACGATTACTCTCTTCAATTACACCGCGTCTTCACACAAGACTGACTGAACTTCACTAACTGAGTCGCCTGATTTGACTTGTCTTTTATATTGCATTGTAAACAGTCTGATAAATGTTCTTGAAGGCGAACGTTCATGACTTCACCTTCTCAAAATCTCTATAAATGTAAACAATGATGTTTACATTCATTATTGCGTGTGTATTTTGTTTACATTTATTGTTGGATTATTTTGTTATATTAAACAGTACGATAATTTGTAAACAGGTTTGTTTACTGCATTGTTTTGTTTTTGTATCCTTTGTTTATAATTTTAATGTTAAGCGATGTAAAAGCAAAACACCAGTATCTAAATTTTTTTCATTTTCTTAACAATATATACTAAACGTTACTAAACTTTAAAACTTTAAAATTTATTTAAAAAAATTCTACAATATTTAATTTAAATAAGTTTTTACTTTTTACAACAAATTATGAATATTTCATAAATTTTTAATGAATTTAACTACAATTTTTTGAAGCATGAATGCTAAATATTAAAATTATTATTATTTTTCACTTTCAACAACTTTTCATACGTTTTTTTTTTATATCTTATACCGTTGTTTGCTTTTTCTCTTTTTGTTTCAATCATTATAATATTCTTATACACTTTAAATGTGTAGCTCTTAATAAAAAAAAAGAGAAGAAAAACCCCAGTAGTGGCAGTCGTATAATTTTTATGTGCGGGTTTTAAACTATAAATAACAATTAGTGAACTTAAAAAACAGTAACAAATAAACTGCATCTTTTAGAGTTTCAACAGTAGCAAAAAAGTTTAGTCGTGAGTGATAATAAAAAAAATATGCTACTGGAATCATTTTTCATACTTTAGTCATAGCAAATGTTCTAATTGGGGTATTCACACGGTGTGCTATCCAGTCTTATTGTCATAAAGTACTAAAGTTTTATGATAGTTTAAAAAAAACTGTTGTTGTGCTTCAAAGAAAAAAGTCATAAAATAATAACACCTTTTGTGATGTGTTTATTGTTTTGTCATAACTAAACAAAAAATTTCTCCTTTAAAATACCAAAACAATTCTCAATGGGAACTCGATATTTAGAAAAGGGTTTGTTGTAGAGATCCCTTTCAGCTTTGGAATGTTCGATGCTGTTTCCTCTAAAAGGCGTCAACAAAACTGACTTTAGGGGATAAGCGCTATCACCAGCAATCCATTGCGGTGGCGACAAAAATCGTTCAGGGTGTTTTGCTAGTAGAGGGTTTAAAAAAAAGTTTTGCGTCATGTACGCTACCTGAATAACCTATTGTTAGTTGTCTTATTCGTAATTTGTAGTCACAAACTTTTGAACTTTAACGGTATATTGGCGTTTTCGAGAAAAAAAATAACTCGTGGTGTTTGACAGGTGCTTCAGATAATTTTATTTCAGAGCCGTCTATATACCCTAGGCTACCAAGCATTTCGTCTTTAGTTGCGAACAGAATTTTTTGTCGTTCTTTTGCATTAGGCTAGCTTAAGAATTTTTCTTTAAAATTTAAAATTGCTTTAAAAACACGTTTTGTGACCTTTTGTATTGTGCCTCCGTCACCCACTCCAAAGACGGTAGCTACTTTTCGTGTTGAAAGTCTAACATTTTTAACACGTTTTGGTTCCACTTATTGTATTTTGGAACTCCAAGGTGGATGCTTCTGCGACTAATGAGCAAACTGGCGACGTTTGTTAAGAACATTTCATTTATTTGTTCTTCATCATCATCATCACCTTGAAAGAGATTTATTTAAATGTAAACGTGTAATTATTTTTTTCCTATTTACTTGAATCAGCCATAATAATGTCCAATATGTGTTTTTCGCACAAACCCGTTATTATTTCAGTTTTTTTACTTGCTTTTGGCATTTTTAATTAAAAATATTTGTAATTTTTTATAATTGTATGTTTCTTTTATCAGTTGACTCAAATTTCAAATAGCACACTAACTTATGAGGGTTGCTCACAGCAGTCATATTTTTTCGTGTTATTATTTTATGATATACGACTTTATGACGACCGTGTGAATACACCAAATATATTTACGCCATAACATAGAGAGAAAGAAATACAATGAAGTTGACTTAGACAATATGTTGTGAATGTACGCAAAGTGGACATTAATATACAGAGTATACCGATACTCCTGCAGTACGTACGTAATTGGTCATTGCAACCCTTCAGTCAGGATTACGACCTGGTTTCTCACACCACTTATGTTGTGTGTGGTAATTTTATACAAGAGTGGCGGGACCTACAGTTTAAAGTCGACTCTGAACGACAGATTTTTCAATTTGGCAATTTTATTTAATCTCAGAGGTTTTGCCAGAAATCTTCTGAGAGGAAGTCGCCGAAGAAATACTTTTTGTATTCTATTTTGATGTCTGGCCTGGGGCTCAAACCCTGGCTTTTCCTATAATAAGCCAACACATTACCTACTAGACCACGGCAACTTCAATATTCCTACAGCAGCCGTAGTCTATTAGGTAGTGTGTTATCACCCACAGCTTCAGTGGTGTGAGAAGCTAGGTCGTAATCCTGACTAAAGGGTTGTAATGTCCAATTATGTACGTATACCGATATTCCTAATCTGTTTACTAGTCGGGTGAAACAAGAGACCATATTCTTCCACGTAACTAATAAAGCTTCAGAGTCAGCTTCGCCATTAGGGTGCAAATAATGAGGAGAAAATATGGGTTTGTTATTTCGGCACCTCTCAATAGATTTCTGTTAAAAAAAAACTCTGAGAATAAATAAAATTGCCATGAAAAGTTTCTCAAAAATTTATTGTTCAGAGACGACTTTGGACTGTAGATGCCACTACTCATGTATAATATTAACAAACATGATATGAGAAGCTAGGCCGTAATCCTGACTGAGGGATTGTAATGATCAATTATGTCTGCATATCTGTATTTAGGCACAGGACTATTGAGTCTAATCCAATAAAGCTTATTTATTTATTTAAGTCACACATTAAGGTTTGCTGACTGCCTAGATTTTTTTAACATACTCATGCAATACATTGTGTTGTCGCCAGGAAATTAGGTTGACGGAGAAAAAAAGATAACAGTGATAAAGCATATTAGATTTGAATTTGTTTATATTATAGCACCAGAAACTTCTCTACATTTGACCATTGGCATGGGTTATTTTGACTTTGAGGACCATTGTGAATTATTCTCATACACATGTGACTTAAGAAGAAAATTGTGCTCTTATTAAACAAATCTCTGACAAGATTTATTTTCATGCTTTTAATCATAAGCAAATAAAATACTAATCAACATATCAACATATACGTGTAATAATACCCTAAGGACTATTTCCCACGTAAATATTGTATTATGAGTACAAGAATTTACAGCCGATGCTGAGTGTGTAGATGCTTCAGTTTTAATCAAGCCAAGAGAAGAAAACCAATACAAGTGGTAAACGTCGGATGGACGTGACTGAAATGATAAATTTAACAATAAGATTTAAACAGAAAGACAAGATTGTTTTAACAATTTCTTATTTCCTATTTTTCCATCACTTTCTTACAAATTATGTTCCCTTCAATTCCATACTTTCGAAATAAAGTAGGACACAGTTTTTGGTTGACATCCTTTTTCCTTTGCTAACAAAGCCAAACATTCTGTTAAGAGTGTTAAGCTCAGAAGGGAAGTAACGTTTATAAGCATTGGAGGAATGCGTGTTATTTTTGTTCACTTTTCTCATAATGAACACATTTGCTGTGCAATGAGGCTGAAAATTTAATTTTATAAGTTGAATGCATTGTCGACAAAAAAAAAATTAACTGCAGGAAGTGGCAGTAAAACAGGATTTGTAATGTGTCTTCATAGCGTGTGAAGAGTTTCAAATCGTTAGAGTGATGAATGCGTTTTAAAACGAAATATTAACGGAAAAAATGAGCAGCTTGCAATTAAGATAAGATACAAATTAAAAGCTACCAAGTAGATGATTGTTACGTTACGTTTTGTTTTTCCGTATTTCTGCAGCTTTGGAACAACTTCAACAATAACAAACAGAGCCACAACAGCAATAGCATGCCTTTGTAGATTTACAAAGTTCCTATAGATTGCAATAGGTTCGTAACCTTACTAAAGGCGGTGTTCATCCCGAAGGACTTCAATTACGTGTTGGCAGTTCTAATGTTTTGTTGCCTCAAAATAAAATACTACATTGCATTCATGGCAGGACCTACAGTTTAAACGAAAGATTTTGAAGAAACTTTTCATGGCAATTTTATTTACCCTCAGAGTTTTTGCCAGAAATCTGCTGAGAGGAAGTCACCGAAGAAATGTTTTTTTTTCATTTTGCTGGAGATGTTCAAAGCGTGGCCTCACGTCTAATAAACCAACATACTACTTACTAAACTACGACTACTAAAAAACTTGAAGCAATTGTCAAATAGCAGCTGCTATTGCCTCAGCTAATGCTCGTATTTTTCTTGACAGTCATGGCGATTACAATGGTGATTGGCTGGAGTCTTTGTATTTCACACGTGTAATGCGTTCCATCATCAACGTGATTAGTATGGACTTTAAGCATCAATCGATTTGAGTCCGATTTCGAATCGCCTTCCTTTCCCCTGCTAAGCGCACAACCCGATAACATTATCCCACCATGATAGCGGATGGTCTCTTCATTATCCTTATGAAAATAAGGCAAATAAGACGCAAAGACGGGGTGGTAAGAACTTGGAGAATTCATTTCATGTTTGGCAATGCGTTTGCAGTTTAGAAATTATATGCTTCAGTTTGTCATTAAAATTTGGCCAATCATGTCAAGATGACTCTTGTCTGAATGTCTTGAGAAATTTTTGCAGTTGGTTGGTCAGTTTGATTTTGCATAAATTATGGCTTTTAATTTGTCTATCGATTCGTTAGTTGGAAAAAATGTTCCAAGTGCTCGTAAATATTGACTCTCATTAAGTCATTCACTTTTGTTTTTGCAATGGACGGATGCGGGTTATAAAATAAATTTTTGTTTTTCATTATGCTGCTCTATTTGTCTTTCGGTATAAAGAGTTCAATAAAGAATTCATTAGTTTGTACACTGTGTAACAGATTGTTTTTATCACACTCTTCTTTCCTTTGGCATATTTAGTTGGTTATGTTGTGAAAAAGTCTGCTTGGAAGTGCTGACTCGATTAATCGATTTAATTTTTTTTGGATTCTGATTGTGTGCGCAACAATTTTTGAATTGACAGTCATGACATCAAGAAAAAGGAAAAATATTGTTCGTAATAAGTTCCGGCTCTTAAAGAATTGTGACAGAAAATAACGAAAGCAAAATAAGAACAACAGCAAGAAGAAAGAGAAAAAATGTTGCAAAATAATGTATGCGGTCATTTATGTAAGATTTTTGAAAAACTTTTCATGGCAATTTTTATTTACTCTCAGTTTTTTTGCCAGAAATTTTCTGAGAAGAAGTTGTGGAAGAAATAACTTGGGGTTTGAGTCGTGGCTTCACGTCTAATAAGCCCACACTCTGCTTTCTAGACTACAGCAACTATAAAACTTGAAATAATTGAATCGCAGCTTATGTTGCAGTATATTCGTATATTCCTTGACAGTCCTTTGTTGAAGCAAAGATTTCACATGCGTAATGCGTTCCATCGTGGATGTGATTACTATGGACAATGTTCAATATGTTGAGGCGTCAGTCGATTTGAAACGGAGTTTTCGGTTGAGCTCTAATTTTCAAATCGTCTTATGTAAGACCTGTTAAGCTTATAGCCCGATAATATTATCCCAACACTGCCTTATGGATGCCAATGATAGCGAGTGGCCTCTTCATTATCCTGAAACAGATTAGGCAAATAAGTAGTTTAGAGATTATATGCTTTAGTCGAGTGTGTTAGCGGCAATATGGGTGGTCGATTTTAAACAGTACTATAACGCTGCAGTGCCTTTGTACAGACAATAAACCATTTGGCATCAATTTTACTTAAACTGTAACACATACACATATAGATCAGATCTCAGCAATGAGTATTCAAAAAGTTGAGTAGATTCGAATCATACTCATAATTTCTGATACTTATACTCATACTTAACAATACGCATGATGTTGTTGAGTTCGACTGTCCATAACTCAACATTTACACGAATCACAAAATAAGTATGATTCGCGTACGAACACTAAAATACTCACTAGAAGGTTATGACTTTGCTTTGCTTGATGCCTTTGTCATTTTCTTTTTTCTTTTTTTGTAAATGCAACATCAACTAAGATTGTAAATTTTGATGAATGATTCGAATCACTCGATTCACTTAAGAGTATTATAAGTATTTTCCTAAATTTATGAATCTGAATGAGTAGGCGTATGAATCAAACATATTTCGAATGTTATGAGTTTGATGTCAACGTTGTACTCATACTCATTGCAACTTGTACTTATAAATCAATATTGTAGTGAGTACGAATGAGTCAGAGTAGATGAATTTCAATATTGTTGACTCGCTCATACTCAAAATTTCATGAGTACTAATGAGTAGCGAAAAAACGATTCATTGCTGATATCTGATATAGATACAGACTGTATGACATATACTGAGATTTGACAAAAATTACTTTCAGCATGTGATTGTTCGGCATATAATAAAAAAACACAAGTACGTATGTGCTGCTTTCCTTAACCTTTGAGAAAGTAGGTAAGCGGTTAATATTTCCTAGTAGTATGTGTTTAAAGATATCAGGGTCACTTTGTCAAGATTGTGTGTATCAGGCAAGGGAATAATTTAACAATATCCTGCTCTTTTATTTGTTTACTTTATCTTTTGCTTCTATTTGTCCGTTCTTCAACTCTTTTGTTTAACAAAGGAAATAAATAACACTTGACACTAATTTTACAGGCATTTTATATGAAGAAAATGGAAAATCTTAACAATGTAAAGTAATATTGGCACTTAAACCCATGCCACAGTTGTAACTTGTTTTCAGTTTCAATTGTTGTTTTTCTTTTTTTTTTTGGAACTTTTTTTCTTTTCGCAGAGTGTTGCTTGCTTACAAATGAAGTCAAATGAAGATTCCAACAACAGAACATAGCTTTTTCCTAATCATAGAAGTCATCGCAAGCTAACAGTGAGTTATGGTCCTCTAGAGGCAAAGACACTGAAAGAAATCAAAGTTTTTCTGCAGCTACAAAGCTATGAAAATACTTGTCTTTTTTCAAGAAAAATATGCTTAAAAAGGAAAACTATTGGAAAATACACACATTGTAGCACTTTTAAGGGAAACGAAATATTCAGTTTTGCCACAGGAAATGAAAGTTTGTTTTTTCATTTAAATTTTTTTCATTTACTTTCATTTTCTCTTATAAGACGTCAAAATTATTAGACTACCTGTGGGCTGTTGCAGTGGCTATATGACTGACTTTTGTAAGTAACTCAAACTCATACTGTTTTAATCAACTAAAACAAAAGTTAGCAGAAGTAAAGGGATACTGTTTGTTGAAAACATGTCAGAAGTGCACTTATTGGAAGTAAATATTTATGGAAAGAAATAAGAAAGAGTACAGGTTGAGCAAAGATATTTAGAGGTTAGAATTGAATTCAAAAAAATAATTTCAAAAAGTGTAAATAAGATTATGTGCTCGCCGTAGTCTAATTGGGAGTATGTTGGCTTATTAGACGTAAGGCCACAGTTCAAACCCCAGGCCAGACATCAAAACGAAATATGAAAAATACTGCATACACTGCAGCATAATAGTACTGTATGAAATTGACCACCCATATTGCCACTATCACACACGACTAAAGCGTATAATCACTAAACTACTTATTTGCCTAATCTGTTTCAGGATAACGAAGACGCCACTCGCTATTATTGGCGCCCATAAGTCAGTGTTGGGACAATATTATCGGGCTGTAAGCTCAACTGGACTTACATAGGCCGATTTAAAAATTAGAGTTTCAACCGAAAACTCCATTTCAAATCGACTGACGCCTCAACATATTGATAATTGTCCATACTAATCATATCCGCGGTGGAACGCATTACACGTGTGAAATCTTTGCTTTAACAAAGGCTCCAGCCAATCATCATTGCAATCGATATGACTGTCAAGGAATATATGAACACCAGCTACTACAACATCAGCTGCTATTCAATTATTTCAAGTATTATAGTCGCTGTAGTCTAGAAAGTAGTGTGTTGGCTTATTAGACGTGAGGCCACGGTTCGAACCTCAGGTTAGACATCTCGTACAAAACGAAATATGAAAAAATATTTCTTCGGCGACTTCCTCTCAGCAGATTTCTAGCAAAAACTCTGAGAATAAATAAAATTGTCATGAAAAGTTTCTCAAAAATCTGTCGTTCGGAGTCGCTGTTAAACTTTAAGTCCCGCCACTCACGTATAAAATTAACACATGCAACATAAGTGGTGTGAGAGGCTAGGCCGTAATTCTGACTGAAGTGTTGTAATGGCCAATTATGTTATGTATGTAAATAAGATTATGTGCTCGCCGTAGTCTAATATGGAGAATTCTGGCCTATTAGAAGTGAACCCACGGTTCATACCACAGATCACACATCTCCAGTAAAACGAAATATATTTGGCTAAAAAATCGAGATTTAATAAAGTTGCCATGCAAAGTTACGTGGTTTGGAGTTGAGATAGGTTACGCCACTCATGTATAAAATTAACACACACAACGTAAGTGGTGTGAGAAGTAAGGTCGTAAACCTGAATGGACTGAGTATATACATAGGTATGTATGTATGTATATATAAATAAGATTATAATAGCATTATGCTTCTGAATTAATTTTCATCGATTGTGACTTTTGACAAATTTTTCATATACTCTCGATACTTACTTTAGATAAAGATGACAACTTTTCGGTTATTCTTGCAGAGACAATGATTTGGAATTCTCTTACCTATAAAGCAAAGTCTCTGCAAAAACTGTAGTAATGACTGTATAGCGTATATCAAGTATCTTATACGGGTGAGGAGAAAACATCTATCAAATGGCAACCGAAATATCAAATTTTCCATGACTCTGGTGCATAAGTCAAGCTGAATTTGACCATTGACATGGGTTATGTAGATCGCCGTGATTTGAGGTCGCACATATATACATACATAACTGATCATTACAATCCTCCAGTCAGGATTACGACCTAGTCCCTCACACCACTTATGTTGTGTGCGTTAATTTTTGTACATGAGTGGTGGGACCTACAGGATAAAGTCGACTCCGAACGACAGATGTTTTAGAAACTTTGCATGGCATTTTTATTTACTCTCGGAGTATTTGACAGAAATCTGCTGAGAGGAAGTCTCCGAAGAAATATTTGTTCATATTTTCGTTTTGATGACTGTCCTGGGGTTTGAACCGTGGCCATTCGTCTAATAAGCAAACACACTACCCTACTAGACTTCGGCGACTTCGAAACTAGATCATGTAATTTGACCGCCGTTAGACTGTTCTTGTGGGGTTTTCTAAATTCGTAGGTGAGAAGTCGCCGCAGTATAGTAGGTAGCGTGTGGTGTGTAGTCTAGTTACTGGTGTGCTGGCTTATTAGACGTAAGGCTACGGTTAAAACTCCAGGTCAGACATCTTCAACAAAATGAAATATGAAAGAAAATATTACTTCGGTGACTTTGGAGTATATTTTTTCCAACAATTTATCTCAAGTACTTTAAGTTTCATATCTGCAATAAAAAAAAAAACGATACAGAGATGAAATAGAAAAAAAATTAAATAAAAAATTTCTGAATTATTTATTAAAAAGTAAAACAAACTGCAAGTATGTCGTTGTAAATACCTTACATTCCTGGTCAGCAAATACCTAAAACTACAAGGATATTAAAATATGTTTCTATTGAATTTTTTAATAAAATCTATAAGAATCAAATGTTGTTGTATGTTTCTGTCTCTGCACATTATTAATATTAAAAATTGATAAATTATTATTTTTTTCATAACATTATTGCTTTCAATACAACTGCAACTACAAGTTAAGTTACATTTGAAACTAAAAAGCGCTTTTATTTTTTGCATACTCAAACAATATCTACCATATAATAGATGTACATAAGTATACAAACATAAATCGATACATTCTAATACATATGCTATTCCATTCCACATATCCTTTCTACTTTCTATTCGATTTTTATTTTTTTTTAAACTTTTGCATTTTTCTGCATTTGTTGCCCTGATTTTACTATAAAAACCGATTGTAAATCAAAGAGAAAATTTATGACATTTGAATTTAAAAAAGAGAGGAGAAATTGCAGAGGAAGTCAATACAATAATTGCAGTAAACGTGAACAATAAATGGCACAGAAATATTGCCAGCCATAGCAGACAGAAACTTGATAACAATAAACAAATTCTAGTGCAAGACTATGCTGCAGACATACTTGAACAAGACTTTCATATACAATTACAAAGAAATATTGAAAACAAAATGAAATCAAATAAGTTTCCTTTTGCTGTACAAGTATTTATTTCGATAATTCCAAAGCAAATTTCTCTCAGTATTTCAGCTTTTTGTTTGTAATAAATGCCTGTTATTTGAAACTGTCTTAGACGTCACTAAGTATAGATTTTGTTTTATATCTTACAAGGGATAATGCGATTTGCGTTGGTGGAACAATGACCTTTAAACTTATCATATCCATTTGTCTTCTATGTTACAATGATATGCGTATTTACATATTAATTCAACCACCCAATGTATCCACAATTTAAAAACTTCTAATGTAGCTGCTATAAAGCAAACCCTTAAAATTTCGTGCGTAAGTCAATTGATAAGTAAACATAATTCGCCACTATTGAAGAGAAAGAATGAAAGGAAAAATTCTAGGCAGTCCAATTTGCCATGACTCTGGTGCATAAATCAAGTTGAATTTGACCATTGACATGGGTAATGTAGATCATCGTGATTTGTGGTTTATTCGCACACACCTACGATTTAAGAAAACCCCACAAGAAAAGTCTAACGACAATCAAATTACACGATCTAGTTTTGAAGTCGCCGTAGTCTAGTTAATGGTGTGCTGGCTTATTAGACGTGTGGCTACGTTCAAACCCAAGGTCACCAAAAAAAAAAAAAATACAAAAAAATATTTCTTCAACGACTGCCTCCCAGCAGATTTCTGGTAGAAACCCTCAGAGTAAATAAAAATTACAATTAAAATATTTCAAAAAATTATCGTTCGGAGTCGACTTAAGGCTGTAGGTCCCGCCATTCATATATAAAATTAACACACGCAACATAAGTTTTGTGAGAAGACAGATCGTATTCCGAACTGAAGGCTTGTAATGACCAATTGTGTACTTAATAGGGATTTTTTCCAATTAAATTTTTTCTTTGATAACTTGTAGAATCTTACATTTCTTAGAAATCACTCATCATCATTTCGTAAGCAATCACCCACACTACTTCTTATGATTTCTTTATTTTTTTCAATTTCATTTATCAAGTTTTTCAAGCTGAGCAGGTAGTTGGTCCACTGCAGCAGGTCCTGTCTAAAGACAACACTCTCTCGAAAAATACAGTGGACAGCAAAAGTCTTAGTACGACAATATATTTTGACAAAAAAAGTCCCCACAGTCTGAATACTCTTGCCCACAGTCCCGATATGACTTCAAGAGAGTATTTAGGAGATCATTTGAAAGAACGGTTACGTAATCGCTAAACCTCAAACAAAAGTCAAACGAAAAACTTGCTTATGGTGCCACCAGAAAAGACTAAACAAAACTTGTGCATTCAATTCCAAATGGGCTAAGTGGAATGCTTGCCGTAGTCTAGTAGGTAGTGTGTTGGCTTATTAGACGTAAAGCCAGGGATCGAGCCCCAGGCCAGGCATCAGGACAAAAAAAAAAATAATTTCTTCTGCCACTTCAACTCATCAGATTCCTGGAAAAAGCTATGAGAGTAAGTAACATTGCGATGAAACAGTTTCCCAAAAAAAAAAAAAAATTATCTGTCGTTCGGAGTCGACTTTAAACTGTAGGTCCCACCACTCATGTGTAAAATTAATACACACAACATAATGGGTCAATTCGACCTCCGGGTACTGTACTTGTCTTAATTGACAAGTACACGTCCTCTAACCTAACATAACTTAATGGATATTCTTCTAAATACAATAATTTATAAGCAGTCGGGATTTATGAAAGCTAGGAGCTGCACTACTGCTTTAGTCAAAGTAGTTGATGACCTTAGGTTGAAGCTGGATGAAAATTACATATCGTTTTTGGTTCTTTTGGATCACACTAAGGCTTTTGATACAGTTGATCACAGAATATTATTGAGAAAGCTACAGACCCTCTTTCATTTTTCTAACTCAGCTTGCAGCCTTATACGTTCCTATCTCATTAACAGATCACAACGAGTTTACCTAAACGGCAACATCTCGAATTCGGTACACGTTGGAAGAGGTATTCCTCAGGGATCAATTTTAGGGCCCCTTTTGTTCTGTATATACATTAACGACCTACCTGATGTTTTGGATAATTGTAGCGTACATATGTACGCTGATGACGTTCAGCTCTATAGGAGCGCTTGTATTGATAATATCCGACTATGTGTAGATACGATTAACGATGATTTGTATTAATCCCTCTAAATCGAAATGTTTATTGCTCTCCAGGTCTAAGAGAGCGTTTGATGTGCCGGAAATTATTACCAGGGGGAATAAAATTGATTTTGTTGAATCGGCATCTAATCTGGGTGTTATCTTTAATGGTCGGCTAACGTGGCCTAGCCACATTAATGTCATCGTTGGTAAAGTTTACGGTATGCTTAGGAACTTATGGGCTGTTATAGATTCGACTTCTTTTGCTATACGCCTGCAACTGGAAAAAACGTTTTTGATTCCTATTCTTTTATATGGATCGGAAATTTTCGCAAACTGTGATGCGGATGATAGGCGGAAACTCAACTTGGCTTATAATAACATAGCCAGATATGTATTTATTAAGGGACGTCGGGACCATATATCACAATTTTCTTACCAGATATGTGGTATTCATTTTGATAATCTATTGAATATTAAGTGCCTAATTCTCCTCCATAAGATTATTACTTTGGAACAGCCAGTATACTTATTTAGCAGGATTAGATTTGCTAGATCCAACCGCGGTAGGAAAATTATCCAATTAAGGCATAGGACTCTTTTGTCGAAACGACAGTTCTTTATACACAGCATCAGTCTTTGGAATACACTACCTAATTATATTCAGAACATAGGCAATGGAACTAAGTTCAAAAAGGAGCTATACATTCTGTTTAAGTAGTTTGTAATATATTTTGATTGTTTTATACATTTTTACTCTTCATTTTTATTAGTGATTAATTATTTTCATTTTTCTAATTTATTATTTAAGTTTCATTGTATCTCATTATATGAATATATTTCTTTGTTTGTATTTTTCTTTATATTTGTATCTTTCCTAATTTAGTTTTATAATATACTCATTTTCTTATCCTAATTTTTTTGTATCGATTGCTATTTCCTGAGGTTAAATCATGTTCTTATTCTTATTCATTTTTATTTATACTGTACTTCAAACAATTCATTACTCATATAATGAGCGATTTGTTATTACTTTTTCCTATTTGATGTCCTCCCATAGCACTTTCATTTATAAGATTATTATCTTGTTGTGCTATGATTAATAAATAAAATAAATAAATAAATAAATAAATAAATATCAGAATAACATTATCATATATTACGCCCTTGAATTTTAAATTTACTCAGGGTTCTCCTTGGGGATACCTATGGAGTCATCTGAAACTTTTCCTTATTTTTCACTTGTTTCATAAAAAACATTAAAAAATTGTTTTTTTTTTATAATTAAACAGAAATAAATTAATAAAGTAAATATAAAAACCATAAATTTTTATATAAACTGTTGGTTAAAATTCATGAAATTGCTAAAATATATTGCCGTAATAAGACTTTTACTGTCCACTGTATATGGCCCTACTCTGACGCGTGTTGTTGATAAATATTATTCTCACCGGGAGGTACATTTCCCATGTCTTTTCGTTTGAAAATTCTGAATCAATGCTGTACACATGTTTTCTTCTGGGATTCCTAAAGAATATACGTAATTGGTTCAGTCAGGATAACGACCTAGCTTCTCACACCACTTAAGTTGGGTGTGTTAAGAGGGGCGGGACCTACAGTTGTCTCTTCATGATAATTTTATTAACTCTCAGAGTTTTTACCAGAAATCTGCTGAGAAGAAGTTGCCGAAGAAATTTTTTTTTCATATTTTTTGTTTCATGTTTTCATGTTTTGTTGGAGGTGACTAACCAGGGGTTTGAATCATGACCTCATATCTAATGAGCCAACACTCTACCTACTAGACTACGGTGACTTTATAGGTCTAATTATATAAGAAAAGAAAAACACAAAGTATTTGTGTTTGTAATTCAAAATTATTTTAGCAGAATTATACTTAGGCGAACTTAAATAAAATTTGCCCAAGTAACCTATACACAGTCTGCTATAATAAATCTGATGTTATTTTGGTACAAAATTGTCGAGCCTTTGCAAGTGTAAAACTTATTATTTCAAGTATTATTTTCTCCTATTATCCTCTCTTTATTTTAAACATTGTTTTAACACTTGTTGTGTTGTTATATTCAACATTTTCTTTCTTGTCGATGCTGCTGCTGCTTTCGTTGTTGATTTTAATACCTCTTGTCGTTATTGCTGTTATCATCTATCGTTACATTGTTTAGCAGTTAAGCGAAATACTTGTTGAAATTCTGTAAATGACATTAAGTCTGAAGTGATAAACAACAACAGCGAGAACATTAAAACGCAACATTATGAATTGCATCAACGTGAAATATTGCTGCGTTAAAGTTTTATAAAATACATCAATTAAGAAGAAGAAACTCCTCCGTTTTTATTCCCCTTTTATTGCAAAGACAATGTCTCCTTTTTTTAAGACAATTAAAAAGACTGGTAACAGCTGTGTAATTCCGTGCTACACCAGCAATCCTTATCCTTTTGCCTCTTGGCAATAATGACTTTGTAGAAGTTTTTCATGAACTTTTAATATTTCGTTTTAAGTTTTATTTATAATTGGATTAATGCAATGAAAACTAATGAAAATATGCATTTTCTTAACGATGGCAATTACGTACATACATACGTCTGATTGACATTTTTTAATTTGCGTTAACGTCGTGTTACTCATACGACAAGGGGGCTTCCCGGAGTTGTAACGCAATTGGTGTGGTTAGATGAGGGTTCCTGTTAAAACAATAAAACGTATGTTTCTTACTTTTTTCGACGCCTCCGTTCTATAACATTCTAAGTCGAAAATGTGTGTTTTGAGTTAAAAGCTCTCAAAGTTTTCACGTGATATACGACTATATGCGTATTTTAAGTAGATTTTTCCCTAAAACTTCCGAACGGATCAGCGCATCTTAACCAAATTTTGACAGTATTTAAGTTAGAGAACGTAGAATTTAAAAATGCAAGAACATCTAAGTACACTTAGAAGGTTATAGTTATAGTTAGTTAGTTATAGACGGTGTTATAAACTATTAAAAAAAGATAAAAAACAGGATAGTTTCCCTTAAGATTATGTAGAGTTGGCGCTTATAATTTCATTGTAAAACCCTAGAAATCATCTGCCATGGAAATCCTCAAGAAAACTTTAGCGTAGAATCAATTTAAGTACCGCATATAAGCCAGTATAACCTCAGAACTAAACTGAAAGATGTCAAGATTGTAGGGTAGACATAAAAAAGTCTTCACTTATAACTTCATTCGGGATAGAAATGAAGAACAGGAAGCAATGTATTGTTTCCCAAACTCCTAAGGATTTCCCAGAAGTCCTAACTAGTCATAGCAGCTCTACATATTTGAAAATGCAAAGATTTTGTGTTCTCTTATGAAACCGCGATGTTGCAAAGGATTCGGAAACTTTTCAGATAATGAGTGTCACTTGTAATCATACATACATAATTGACCATTAAAACCCTCAGTATTAAAGTGTAACAACTAATTCGTATGAATTTCTAAAACCACAATGAGTGGGAAACTGGTAATGCTGTATATAAGCTGAATATATTACTGAGGTAAAAACTTAATAGAATATAACCACAAGCACACGAATTAAATAAAATAGGAAACATACATACATAATTGGTCATTACAACCCTTCGGTCAAGATTACGTTCTAGTTGCCCATACCACTTATGTTGTGTATGTTAATTCTATACATGACTGACCTACAGTTTAAAGTCGACTGCGAACTACAGATTTTTGAGAAACTTTTCATGGCAATTTTTTACTTACTCTCAGAGTTTTTGCCAGAAATCTACTGAGAGTCAGTCGTCCAAAAGAATATTTTTCTTTATATTTCGTTTTGTTGAAAATATTTGACCTGGGGTTTGAACCATGGTCTCATATCTAATAAGCCAACACATTACCTACTAGATTACGGCGACTACATAAACAGAAGAAACATGAACGCATTTAGGAACTTATTTCCAAAACAAACAAAAAACCAATAAATCCAACACAATCACAACTGCTTTTCTAGTTCTGTATTCAAGTCCTTTACAAAGAAAATAAATTTATTTTTATACTACGTGTACAATCAATATCGTATCAAACGTAATTGTCCTTGTTCTTGCATTTAATCAGTTATTTTTGTTAATGTAAATACAAATCTATAATGTCAACAATGTATTGGAATAATTTAAACCATTTACGGTGTTCATATGTTAGTAGAAACGTATACTGTACAAAGATAAATATCGGGTCTTTCATTAAGAGCTTTTTCTCTTTGAAATTAATAAAACAAAGCGTGTGTGAAATATCATAAAAATTTTGTATGACCAGTTGATGTCATTATGTAGGGATTATATCATCATTCAAATGTCCGTCACCGATTCTGTGGGTGGAGAGCATACGAAATGTTCAATACATCAGACTGCATTATATTCGTTGTGACGATCCCATACAACTGTGGCTTAAGCAAACGCTAAAAGTAAAAGTGCAACGGGGTCAAATCACACGATTTCAGTTGTTGGCAGTTCAAACACGTCAATGTGGGACGACCATGTGCTCAAATCGCTCGCGCAAAGTATCCAATGTGACACAAGCTGTGTGGCATGTAGTACGGACGGGTTCTTGTCAGCCTCTTGAAATCTTTTACTATCACGGGCATCAGTGATGTTTTCCGTAGAAGTTGCCTATTGTCGACGTACGGGTGTTGATCGATCGTTTACTCAAATACATACATACATAATTGATCATTACAACCCTTTAGTCAGGATTACGACCTAGCTTCTCACACCACTTATGTTGTGTGCGTTAATTTTATACATGAGTGGCGGGACCTACAGTTTAAAGTCGACTCCGAACAACTTTACATGGCAATTTTATTTACTCTCAGAGTTTCTGTCAGAAATCTGCTGAGAAGAAAGTCGTCGAAGAAACATTTTTTCATATTCTCGTTTTGATGGCTGACCTGAGGTTTGGACCGCGGCTTTACGTCTAATAAGCCAACACACTACCTACTAGACTCACGGTAGCATGCTTACGGTTATTGTTAAATGGACAAAGTCATGGGAACTTTGCCTGAAAAAAACACTCATTTCGATAAGACAGTTTTATTGTTTGCACGTGTTGTTGAATAATATATCCGTCAACAGTGGTTTGACAAAACAAACTAGCTAAAACAAACAAATTTGACATACATATCTTCTACTTGCTGCATGTTATCAACTGTTAAAGTTCACAAGTCTCGGTTGGAAGACCCGATTATAATAAATACTGGAAAACAGAGATGAAAAATAAATACTGTTTAGTATAATGTATATAAGATTAAAGATACAATACAAGGTATTTGACATTTGTTTTGATTTATGCGTCTAGGTGAATATTTGTAGAGGATAAATTCCAAACATAAATTCAAAGAGGCTGTCAATATATTCACAAATTTAATTTTTTTCTTATATATTTGATATGCACATATAAATCACATGTATATATTCGTTAGACATACAATAGTATTGAATTATTTTCTTTCCAATTCTGTTACTTCTCAAAATAAATGGAGACACTGAACAATAAACTAACAGAGTTTGATATTACATACATTACATAATCTACAATCAAAAGGGGAAAAATATTGGTTAAAAGCCAATCAATTATGATTGATTTCATGATTACAATTTATTATAATACAAGTCCTTCAATTGAAAAAATTTTACAAGCCTTCCTTATCAGTATCGTTGTATTTAATTACGCTAAGCGATATTAAAAAAAAATTAAATTTTGTAAAGAACAAGTATACTTTGATTAATAGGCTCAGTATAATTATACGCGCTTTGCTTGCTTGATTAAAATCGAACAACGTATTTCCGCATGCACAAAAAATACAATATGGCTGAAAAGTGATCATACATATGTACATATATACAATCATAATTGCCTCTTGGCAATAATGACTTTGTAGAAGTCTTTTATGAACTTTTAAGATTTCGTTTTAAGTTTTATTCGTAATTGGTTTAAAGTAATGAAAACTAATGAAAATATGCATTTTCTTAACGATGGCAATTACGTACATACATACGTATGAGAGACATTTGTTAATTTTCGTGAACGTCGTGTTACTCATACGACAAAGGGGGTTTCAATGACTTGTAACGCAAGATGTGTAATAAATTGGCGTGGTTGATTGAGAGTTCCTGTTAAAGCAGTAAAACGTCTGATTCTTACTTAATAATAAAACAGAGTTGGTGTTAATTTGCCGCCAGTGTTCATAATACCATTGTAGAACCCTAGATATCATCTGCCATGGAAATCCTTAAGTAATGATCAGTGTAGAATCAGTTCAACTTCCGCATATATGCCAGTATAACCTCATAACTAAACTGAAATGTGTCAAGATTATAGGATAGACACCAAAAAGACTTCTTTTATAACTTCATTCGGGATAGATATGAAGAACAATAAGTAATGTATAGCTTGCCCAGCTTCTAAGGATTTCCAGAAGTTCTAAATTGTCATAGCAGCTGTATATGTATGTATAGCAATGTAAAGATTTTGTTTTCTCTTATTAAACCGCGATGCTGCAAAGGATTCGCAAACTTTTCAGATAATGAGTGTCACTTGTAATCACACATACATACATAATTGGCTATTACAACCCTTCAGTCAAGATTACGAACTAACTTTTCACATCACATTTGTTAAGTGTATTAATTTTATATATGCATCCCTAACGATAGATTTTCGAGAAACTTTTTCTGGTAATTTTATTTACTCTCAGAGTTTTTGCTAGAAATCTACTGAGAGGCAGTTGCCGAAGTAAAATTTTTTTAATATTTGTTTTGTTGAAGATGTCTGACCTGGTGTTTGAACTGATGCTTCACATCTAATAAGCCAACAGACTTCCTACTAGACAACGGCGACTATTCTAGTCTTACAGTAAATTGAATAGAAACCGTAAGTAATCGAAAAGCAAAGAGCTTGTACAAATAATGATCAAGTGAGTACTGATGATCCGAAAGCTTTACAATATGTGTTTATTTTTTATTTATTTTATTTATTTATTTAAGTCAATGGACAAATTCCTTACTGACTAATAACACAAATCGAATAAAATTAAATAGGATTACAATCAATTTCTTCAAAAATATATGTAATAGTTACAATAAAAATATGAAAAGTTACGAGTTGAAAAAGCAATAAAGTTATGAATTGAGAAAAACAATAATGTTCCGTTTTATAACGCAAGAATTAAAAGAAAAATTAACAAAGTCTGACAAATAATTAAATTGGCGGCAAATTCTAGTTAACGGATCAGCAACAGCATAATTAGTTCTGCAGAATTGAATATAAATAGGATTATAACAGCGGAAGTTACGACAAGGAACATTGAATTTAACAGATCTTAACAGAAATTCACAGCAAATATTAACATTGATCATGTTAATCATGAAGGATATATTTAACATTGTTCGACGACTCTTAAGGGTAGGCAGTTTTATTAAAGCCAGTCTGCTAGTATATGTATGAAGGCATATCCAACTAATTCCATCCAATGTCACGCAAACAGAAGAGTAGAAATTGTTTCTGCACATATTCGATGTGTTCGCTGTAAACATTATAGTGAGGATCCCATACACTCCAAAATTGCTCTGACAAGCGATACATATATCTGTTTCGTAATAAATGGATAAGAAAATTCTTTTGCCCAACGTTTTATGAAGCCAAGAGCGCTTCTTGCCTTATTTACAGTCAAAGTGATATGATCATTAAAGTTTAATTCTGTTTCTAATAGGATCTCAAGATCAATAAAAGAGGCCACTATCTCCAATTGATGACCTTCAAGCAAGTAATTAACTGCAATAAAATTATTTCTTGAGAACTGCATACATTTGCATTTTTTTAATATTCAACTCCATCATGTTGTACTCGCACCATGAAAAGAAATTATTGAGATCACTTTGAAGATAAATATGCTCGATGAAATTATCAAAGGAGAGTGTTGCGCCATAATTATATTCTATACATTTAGATATACTTGTTATATATTTGTCATTAAAGTCATTGTCATTAAGTAATTGAATATTTTGAATTAATATAATAATCATAAATTTGTACCACCCTATTACTAATTAAATTTAAGATTGTTCGATACATAGAATAAGGTCAATGAATAAATAGCAATAAGGAATTAAAATAAGCAACGGAGTTGCTGAATAGATGTACACAGTTAGAATTAAGTATATAGAATATGTTAGGATTAAATAAAGATTGAAGAAATAAATTAGTTGATAATCATAAACACACTCGATGGGTTCTTTTCAATTCGTATATAGTTTGGTCTACGCGGTCAGTATTCAAGTGCCCAATTTTTAAAATATTAAATTATAATTTATTTAATTTAATATTCCTTAAAAAACATTAAGGAAAAACATTTTGGCGCCCGAGCAGGGACTTAAATAGTGATCGTGTTCGTATAATAGACCAAACTCGCGAAAATTTTATAAGTTGTTTAAAATTTAAAGTTCCGAGTGTTAAAAAATTTTATAAATTATTTAAAATTTAAAAAAAAAAAAAATAGTAAAAAAGTGGTAAAATCTTATAAGTTACTTAAGATTTTTAAAAACTGCCACAAATTAAAATCAAATACAAAACAACATAAAGAAAACAACCAATAATACAAAATAAATAAAAAATAACATAGTTAGTGTTGTGTGAAACATACAGAAAACAAAATAAAATACAAAATAACAAATACAATAGAAACAAAAAATAAATAGAAAAAATACAAAAATACAGTGCAGTGAAATAAATAAAACAGAAAAATTTTAACAAATAAACATACAAAAACATAAAAACAAAAATATACAAAATAAAAAAAATACAGTGTAACAAGAATTACGGTTACAAAAAGTGCTGATAATGAACACAAATTTCAAAACATTACACGGAACTTAAAAAAAAAGAACTACACAAACAAAAAACACATCACATCGTTGGACGACTCCAGGAATTCTGCCCAGATGCCCCATTACAACTGCATTTTTTGCCAATCGGAAGGAACTAAGGGGAGTATATCTGAATCTCAGGAGGTAAAAAGTGTGAAATATATTTGTGTTTTTTCCTTAAATTTGTAATTTAATCAAATTTAAGAGATTTTTTGTAAGTTAATCAAAAAATTCATAATCGCTTAAAGAGCACAACACAAAAAATATATTTCACATTTTTAAATTATTGAAACAATTCATTTATTTATAATTTTATATACCTTCACTTTTTATATACATATTTATAAATATTCTCCTTAATAAAATTATAAAAAATCCACCCTTAAAAGTGTATAAAATCGCGAGTGTTAATATCGGTAACTTAATACGTATTTACACTAACAATTTGTTCTCGTTGTTAGTAAGAAAACATTCAGCAAATCATTTTGTTGCTTTTGTTTGTTTTCTTTTTATTTATTTTTCGTAATTTCGTTTCGATCAGTGTTCCGTTCCACGCGTTCCTATACTGCTTGTATATACTTTACATATTACAGCTGCTTACAGTGTGACCGTTCACACTAATAACAAAAATCAAGTCACATACAATTTTGAAAAAATTGTTCACACACATTTCAAAATTCGAATTATTTTCGATCATTGTTATTTACAATAACACATTGAAATTTGATTTTTGTTTTATTATAAAATAAATCGATTATCGAACGATTTTACTCGGTACCTTAAATATTTTTATACCGAAGGCTGTGTAAAGCGTTTATATTTTTATTTTCTGAGATCAAGTAAGTTACTCTTGACTCAATTAACGCCACTTGAGTATTGGTATCGGACATTTCGAATATTGTGTACCGAGGTACATCAATTAAATTCTATTTTCCAAAGCAATTGAATAAATTCGAATATAATTCCACCAATAATTTATTTTGGTCAATTTTAACTTCTTGTTTTGAGGAATTTTTGAATAAACAAATATAATAATGACTAGTAGAGGCTCTAAACGCCAAGATTCTCCTTCCAGAACGGAAAACTTGGAGAAGTTACTCGCGAAGAAAGCGAAGGTCATTAAAGATATCGACAGAATTCGACAATCTATTGTAGATAGGACTATTTCTTTTGATCCTATAGAGCTCGAATGTCGATTCGATATTGTAAAAACATATGTAGACCAAGCAATGGAGCTCCAGTCAGAAGTGGATTATTTGGATCCCGATAATGACGGTGGAGTCGAGCTTGAGGATCTCTATGTGTCCACGAAAAGTTTGTTCATGAGTCTACTGGCCAGGAATGGGCAATCAAATGTGCCTGAAACTTCATTAAGTGTACAAGCTCACCAAGTTTCGTTGCGCCACGTACCTGCTATAGAGAATCCAGCTCACATTGTGTCAAGACGATCCGATGTAAGGGATTTGAAAGACTCAATACGGTTTGAAGGACCGTCGTTTCTACTAAACGACAGTTCCAAATGGCCTGTTAATGAACCTATTGAATTAACAGAGAACCAAAAGTTATTGGAAACTGAAAAAAAGAGAACATTTTCACGTTTAAGGGTAGGTGGGAGATTGCTTAATGCAAGTTTGCCATACGATGCAAGGTTCCCACTTTTGTTACCGAAGCAAAATAACTTCGTGTGTTTCACATCTAGGGCGGTGCATTTAGAGTTAGTGTCTGATTTTTCCACTGATTTCTTTCTTTTATCATTTAAAAGGTTTGCTGCAAGATGTCTTCCCAGAGAGGTATATTGCGACAACGCAACGAACTACGTCGGAGCCAGCCGAGTCCTCAAGGAACTTCAACAAGCGTTCGATAGGAGTCGACAGGCCGTCGAGTCATACGCAGCTTCGTCCGGGGTGAAGTTCAGCTTCATGCCACCTCGGGCGCCGCACTTCGGAGGACTGTGGGAAGCCGCTGTGAAGCAAGCGAAGTTCCTATTTCTGCGAGCCGTGGGCAACTTGGCGCTCACTCACGAAGAGATGGCAACAATGCTCGCAGAAGTAGAGGCAGTGCTCAACAATCGGCCCATCGCACCGCTGCCTCCAGACCCCAACGACGGAGAAGCTCTAACTCCATCCCATCTGTTAATAGGAGAGGGTCTGCGTTCGCGGCCGCCAGAATTCGTAGGCGACAAAATAATCAAAGAAGTTATGGAAGCGTTGGCGACTGCTTTGTGGTCTCAAGCAGACCAGCGAAACGCCCAACCTGAATCTAGATCAGGTCGTAATCGTCCACGATTACAATTGCCCGCCACCACATTGGTTGACCGGGAGAGTCGTGGCCGTAACCAGGGGCAAAGACGGCAAGGTCAGAGTGGCGGAGGTCGCAACGCACAACGGCGTTTATAAGTGCAGAATCCACAAACTGGCTCCACTTCAATTGATTGAAGAAGCACAGTCCTTCAATGGGGCCGGAATGTTGCGCCATAATTATATTCTATACATTTAGATATACTTGTTATATATTTGTCATTAAAGTCATTGTCATTAAGTAATTGAATATTTTGAATTAATATAATAATCATAAATTTGTACCACCCTATTACTAATTAAATTTAAGATTGTTCGATACATAGAATAAGGTCAATGAATAAATAGCAATAAGGAATTAAAATAAGCAACGGAGTTGCTGAATAGATGTACACAGTTAGAATTAAGTATATAGAATATGTTAGGATTAAATAAAGATTGAAGAAATAAATTAGTTGATAATCATAAACACACTCGATGGGTTCTTTTCAATTCGTATATAGTTTGGTCTACGCGGTCAGTATTCAAGTGCCCAATTTTTAAAATATTAAATTATAATTTATTTAATTTAATATTCCTTAAAAAACATTAAGGAAAAACATTTTGGCGCCCGAGCAGGGAATTATATTGAATTATAACATCTAACTCAATCGGTTGATTTTTAAATCGAAAGGTTTTTTTTTACAGTGTCCCAATAAATTTAAAATTATAAAATATTTAGTTTTTTATTAATATCCTTAAAAAACATTAAGGATTAACATTTTCCTTAATGTTTTTTAAGGAATATTAAATTAAATAAATTATAATTTAATATTTTAAAAATTGGGCACTTGAATACTGACCGCGTAGACCAAACTATATACGAATTGAAAAGAACCGATCGAGTGTGTTTATGATTATCAACTAATTTATTTCTTCAATCTTTATTTAATCCTAACATATTCTATATACTTAATTCTAACTGTGTACATCTATTCAGCAACTCCGTTGCTTATTTTAATTCCTTATTGCTATTTATTCATTGACCTTATTCTATGTATCGAACAATCTTAAATTTAATTAGTAATAGGGTGGTACAAATTTATGATTATTATATTAATTCAAAATATTCAATTACTTAATGACAATGACTTTAATGACAAATATATAACAAGTATATCTAAATGTATAGAATATAATTATGGCGCAACATTCCGGCCCCATTGAAGGACTGTGCTTCTTCAATCAATTGAAGTGGAGCCAGTTTGTGGATTCTGCACTTATAAACGCCGTTGTGCGTTGCGACCTCCGCCACTCTGACCTTGCCGTCTTTGCCCCTGGTTACGGCCACGACTCTCCCGGTCAACCAATGTGGTGGCGGGCAATTGTAATCGTGGACGATTACGACCTGATCTAGATTCAGGTTGGGCGTTTCGCTGGTCTGCTTGAGACCACAAAGCAGTCGCCAACGCTTCCATAACTTCTTTGATTATTTTGTCGCCTACGAATTCTGGCGGCCGCGAACGCAGACCCTCTCCTATTAACAGATGGGATGGAGTTAGAGCTTCTCCGTCGTTGGGGTCTGGAGGCAGCGGTGCGATGGGCCGATTGTTGAGCACTGCCTCTACTTCTGCGAGCATTGTTGCCATCTCTTCGTGAGTGAGCGCCAAGTTGCCCACGGCTCGCAGAAATAGGAACTTCGCTTGCTTCACAGCGGCTTCCCACAGTCCTCCGAAGTGCGGCGCCCGAGGTGGCATGAAGCTGAACTTCACCCCGGACGAAGCTGCGTATGACTCGACGGCCTGTCGACTCCTATCGAACGCTTGTTGAAGTTCCTTGAGGACTCGGCTGGCTCCGACGTAGTTCGTTGCGTTGTCGCAATATACCTCTCTGGGAAGACATCTTGCAGCAAACCTTTTAAATGATAAAAGAAAGAAATCAGTGGAAAAATCAGACACTAACTCTAAATGCACCGCCCTAGATGTGAAACACACGAAGTTATTTTGCTTCGGTAACAAAAGTGGGAACCTTGCATCGTATGGCAAACTTGCATTAAGCAATCTCCCACCTACCCTTAAACGTGAAAATGTTCTCTTTTTTTCAGTTTCCAATAACTTTTGGTTCTCTGTTAATTCAATAGGTTCATTAACAGGCCATTTGGAACTGTCGTTTAGTAGAAACGACGGTCCTTCAAACCGTATTGAGTCTTTCAAATCCCTTACATCGGATCGTCTTGACACAATGTGAGCTGGATTCTCTATAGCAGGTACGTGGCGCAACGAAACTTGGTGAGCTTGTACACTTAATGAAGTTTCAGGCACATTTGATTGCCCATTCCTGGCCAGTAGACTCATGAACAAACTTTTCGTGGACACATAGAGATCCTCAAGCTCGACTCCACCGTCATTATCGGGATCCAAATAATCCACTTCTGACTGGAGCTCCATTGCTTGGTCTACATATGTTTTTACAATATCGAATCGACATTCGAGCTCTATAGGATCAAAAGAAATAGTCCTATCTACAATAGATTGTCGAATTCTGTCGATATCTTTAATGACCTTCGCTTTCTTCGCGAGTAACTTCTCCAAGTTTTCCGTTCTGGAAGGAGAATCTTGGCGTTTAGAGCCTCTACTAGTCATTATTATATTTGTTTATTCAAAAATTCCTCAAAACAAGAAGTTAAAATTGACCAAAATAAATTATTGGTGGAATTATATTCGAATTTATTCAATTGCTTTGGAAAATAGAATTTAATTGATGTACCTCGGTACACAATATTCGAAATGTCCGATACCAATACTCAAGTGGCGTTAATTGAGTCAAGAGTAACTTACTTGATCTCAGAAAATAAAAATATAAACGCTTTACACAGCCTTCGGTATAAAAATATTTAAGGTACCGAGTAAAATCGTTCGATAATCGATTTATTTTATAATAAAACAAAAATCAAATTTCAATGTGTTATTGTAAATAACAATGATCGAAAATAATTCGAATTTTGAAATGTGTGTGAACAATTTTTTCAAAATTGTATGTGACTTGATTTTTGTTATTAGTGTGAACGGTCACACTGTAAGCAGCTGTAATATGTAAAGTATATACAAGCAGTATAGGAACGCGTGGAACGGAACACTGATCGAAACGAAATTACGAAAAATAAATAAAAAGAAAACAAACAAAAGCAACAAAATGATTTGCTGAATGTTTTCTTACTAACAACGAGAACAAATTGTTAGTGTAAATACGTATTAAGTTACCGATATTAACACTCGCGATTTTATACACTTTTAAGGGTGGATTTTTTATAATTTTATTAAGGAGAATATTTATAAATATGTATATAAAAAGTGAAGGTATATAAAATTATAAATAAATGAATTGTTTCAATAATTTAAAAATGTGAAATATATTTTTTGTGTTGTGCTCTTTAAGCGATTATGAATTTTTTGATTAACTTACAAAAAATCTCTTAAATTTGATTAAATTACAAATTTAAGGAAAAAACACAAATATATTTCACACTTTTTACCTCCTGAGATTCAGATATACTCCCCTTAGTTCCTTCCGATTGGCAAAAAATGCAGTTGTAATGGGGCATCTGGGCAGAATTCCTGGAGTCGTCCAACGATGTGATGTGTTTTTTGTTTGTGTAGTTCTTTTTTTTTAAGTTCCGTGTAATGTTTTGAAATTTGTGTTCATTATCAGCACTTTTTGTAACCGTAATTCTTGTTACACTGTATTTTTTTTATTTTGTATATTTTTGTTTTTATGTTTTTGTATGTTTATTTGTTAAAATTTTTCTGTTTTATTTATTTCACTGCACTGTATTTTTGTATTTTTTCTATTTATTTTTTGTTTCTATTGTATTTGTTATTTTGTATTTTATTTTGTTTTCTGTATGTTTCACACAACACTAACTATGTTATTTTTTATTTATTTTGTATTATTGGTTGTTTTCTTTATGTTGTTTTGTATTTGATTTTAATTTGTGGCAGTTTTTAAAAATCTTAAGTAACTTATAAGATTTTACCACTTTTTTACTATTTTTTTTTTTTTAAATTTTAAATAATTTATAAAATTTTTTAACACTCGGAACTTTAAATTTTAAACAACTTATAAAATTTTCGCGAGTTTGGTCTATTATACGAACACGATCACTATTTAAGTCCCTGCTCGGGCGCCAAAATGTTTTTCCTTAATGTTTTTTAAGGAATATTAAATTAAATAAATTATAATTTAATATTTTAAAAATTGGGCACTTGAATACTGACCGCGTAGACCAAACTATATACGAATTGAAAAGAACCCATCGAGTGTGTTTATGATTATCAACTAATTTATTTCTTCAATCTTTATTTAATCCTAACATATTCTATATACTTAATTCTAACTGTGTACATCTATTCAGCAACTCCGTTGCTTATTTTAATTCCTTATTGCTATTTATTCATTGACCTTATTCTATGTATCGAACAATCTTAAATTTAATTAGTAATAGGGTGGTACAAATTTATGATTATTATATTAATTCAAAATATTCAATTACTTAATGACAATGACTTTAATGACAAATATATAACAAGTATATCTAAATGTATAGAATATAATTATGGCGCAACAGAGAGAAAAACTTTTACATCGTCAGCATACATCAAGATATTGGCAAAATTAATCATGTTGAGAAGATCGTTTATAAATATATGGATATACACTTGGAAAAGCAATTGTCATCAAGCTGCAGATTAAAAGCTAATAGGAAAGGTATTGTATTGCATAAATTTAATGCCAGACTGCGCAGATTGACAGCGAAAATTAACTTTACTGTCAGCTAAATAGAGAAGAGATAATTTGAGATTCCAGAAGTGACCATAGCTTTCTTCTCCTTCTTTATCTTGTAACACTACAGAATCCCTGGTGGCAATAGAATCTACGATCATAAAATTCGCATTTTAGTACACTTCCTACTACACTGCCAGTTCACCCAATTCTAGTAAGTCATTGCGAAGTTTAAATTAGAAAAGTGTGTGGCTAGAAGTCGCTGGAATCTAGTAGGCAGTGTGTTAGCTTATCAGACGTGAGGGCACGTTTCAAACCCCAGGCCTGACATTAATTAACACTTACAACATGGGTGATATGAGAAACTAGATTGTAATCCTGACTGAAGGGTTCTAATGCCCAATTAAGGAAGAAACGAAATTCAATTTTAAAAATTTGAAATTCGCAAAATCTTTCTGGTTAATATTTCTAAGCTGAAATATTAGAATTTGAACAGCCTTAATCATTAGAATTTAATTTATGAATAAGCGTGTATTTATTTAATATTTAAAAAAAATTGTTAGCGTTTATAAAATATTCCATTGTCAACAAACATCTTCATCTCGTTTGCTCTTGATGCTGATGATATTGAAAAAAAATTTTTTTTTTAAATAAACAAGAATACATTCCAAATACTGATGAATGCAAAACAGCACAAAAAGATTTTGTTTGCAAAAATATATCATGTGACACAACATGTTGCTTTTGATGTTTTTTGATGCGTTCAAGCATCATATTTTGAAAACAGCAGACTTAAATAAAATCCAGCGGAATAATTTAAATGATATACATACCTAAGGTATGTAACTACATATGAGTATGTATTCATCATATACATTGGCATAAATTTAAATATTTACAAGCATTGTGAAATACATAAATGCACTAACATGTATGTGAGAAATAGGTTTTGATCTTAAAAGATTTAAAGTGTAACTGCTGCTGCTAAATATTCCATTATTTGTTGGAATATTATTGATTCCCTGAGAAAACTGTGAAAAATCGTTTAAGCGGCCCTCGTATATATACATACGTACATAATTGGTCATTACAACCCTTCAGTCAGGATTACGACCTATTTTCTCACACCACTTATGTTGTGTGTGTTAATTTTTATACATGAGTGGTGGGACCTACAGTTTAAAGTCGACTCCAAACGACACATTCTTGAGAAACTTTTCATGGCAATTTTATTTACTCTCAGAGTTTTTGCCAGAAATCCGCTGAGTCGCCGATGAATTTTTTTTCATATATCGTTTTGATGTCTGACCTGGGGTTTGAACCCTGGCTTTACGCCTAATAAGCCAACACACTGCCTACTAGACTACGGCGACTTCACCATGTTGGTCATAGAATAATTACATTTTTTTGTTTTGTTTTCTAAAGGGTGGGCCATTTTAAAGTTTTATTTTGAAATTACAATGAAATAAAAATGGTTTGAAATTTTGCCAGATTTATTCTTTTGTTGTGAAGTACAATTGTTCCGGTTAGGAATGGAAATATTATTTCATTCATATGGCAAAAGAGTGTAATGATGAATAACAAACAAAGTGAATTGTTGTTGTTTACATCAAGTTGTTCACAGTGGCACACAGAATTGTGCGAGCAACAAAGAATTTATCTAAAACTAAACACAAATTTTTTGTTTATTTGCAATCTACGAACTCATATTTTAAACATTTTTAAAAGGGTGAAAACGTAACAAAATCATATGACGATATCATATGACGATATCACTATAGCTGTTATAATAGTAAACTGTTCCCATTCTAACTGTTTTGAAGAAAACCTAACCTAACTTATGGGAACTATTTTTAATTAAAGCAATTTTATGTTGAGTATTATTTCACTACAGTATTGAGGAACAGTACGTGTTTGTTCAACTACAATATTGCATTGGGAATTGAAAAATAACAAAAAGAGAATTAAACTTTGAAGCAGAATACTTTTAAAACAATTACTGTAATGTGATGAAGTTCTGTTGTTATTTTTCTTTGTTCGTTATTGCTGTAGATTTTAAACCAATTATTTCACGTATTTTCGAAACTCTATTAAAATTATTTCCATTCAATGCTTTGTTCACAGGCATCCATCTTTAGTTTATCATGATATAGAATAAATGGAAAGGGTGGGACTATAAGTTTTTAAATATTTTTTCCCTGTATTGTAGTTTTTATTGTTTCACATTTTGCTATATCGACCAACATACACGTTGCATTGAAGTGGGGAAATATGATGCAACACAATTGAGTTTATATGTGAAATTCTAAAATTCTAGAGTATAAATTGCAGGATAAATTCTATTGTTTGATTTTGTATATGAAAGTTATCTTGTGAAAATTAAAGATTTTTCATTTCCGTTTATTCTCAACCACAAACAATACCGATGCAGCATTGTATTGTAAACGAAACATTTTTTTATTATTTTTGTTTGTCGATTTCTAAATGTGTGAATGAATACACATGTGGTGGATTTGTTATCTTTTTTTTCAGAGAACTTTTTTGTTCAAAGAATATTCTTTGTGGGGATATAAAACAAACCGTTTTTTCGTATTCAAACTAAAAAATAAAAAAAAACGTGAGGTATTCTGAAAATCAAGTTTTTCCATTAAATTTTGAATTTAAATTTGAACGTAACGTACTTAAAACACATTCAGAAATTTAAGCTAAAAATCTTGCACGATTTAATTATGGACTGCTAAGTAATCACAACCTTCTACCTACTAGACTTCGGCGAATGCCACACTGTGTAATAGAGCATAAATAAAAACCAAATTCTGATTCAATAGTACGGCCTTAAGCAAGTTAGGTTAAAGCTTTGTCCGCCAAAGTTAACTTGAGCACACAGAGAGACCCGTCATGCCGCCTCAATTATTGCAGTCCCTGTACTAAGCAAATCTCACTAAACTACCTAGTTTCTTGCACCACTTATGTTGTTTGTATTATTTTTATCCATGAGTGGCGAGACCTACAGTTGAATGTTCTATTTCGAAAGTGTATTGATTTACTGATTTGCTTAAGTCGCCGTTATCTAGTAGGTAGAGTGTTGGCTTGTTACACATCAGGCCCCAGGTTAGATATCTTGATGAAAAATAAATATTAAAATATATTTCTTCGGCGACTTCCTCTCAGCTGATTTCTGACAAAAAACTCTGAGAGTAAATAAAATTTGCCACGAAAAGTTTCTTATGAATCTGTCGTCCGGATTCGACTTTAAACCATAGCTCCCGCCACTCATGTATAAAACCAAGACCCACAACATAAGTGGTGTGAGAAGCTGGGTCGTAAGACTGACTGAATGGTTATAATGACAAATTATGTATGTATGTGAGCATTGATTTACTGGAGTACTAAAACAACTGACTCAAATTAAATGTCATCACATATTATTGTTTATTCCCGTCCTACCATTCTTTCCGTCCTACCACTGTTCTCCAGTCTCATATGAAGATATGCTTTTAAATGTTCACACTTTTATGTAGGTTCTGAAACGCATAATTTTAGTAAAAATTTAAAATTTATTAAAGCGTTTAAAACTTTTCCATTTCATTTATTAAATTCTTTATCATGCAACAAATTTGTCATCGTTCCCATATATTGACGATTTCATAGCCTGTCAAAGGTCATTTGGTATACATTTTTGCATAATTTTTTTTTTTTTTGTATAAAGAAAAATAGTTTTTCTGGAATTTGCAAAAAGTTGCACAAATGCTGTCATGTGATTGTATGTTGTCACCACAAAAATACTTTTCAATCACACGGCTACAGTTGTCTATCTCTGGTTATTCGGGTTAACAATAGTGCAATGCATGTGAAGTTGGATGAGTGAAAGTGTCAAAGATATCCCTGTCAGCACACGTGTTGCACTGAGAATGCTTTCATTTGGTTGTTCGAAATTTTCTTACAGTTTTTTTTTAAACTTTTTTTATTCTCTAAATTTCGCATAAAACGAACTGAACACATGACACTTTACTTATGATCTAAATAATAAAATAACAAAATAACAGCAAAAGTCCAACTTAAGTATGAATTTCCATCTGCAGCTGGTCGAAGAGGTCATATGCTAGGTTAGATCCCTTAACAATATTCTCACAAACAACATAAGCGTAATCTAATGCCATAGCCCACACTATCCTGCTCAGATCTTTGATACGTTGGTTTTATAATTTTTATTTATGTTTTTTCAAAAGTCTGCAAATTGGTAATTATTATCAAAGATGGCATGATATTCTGTTCTCTCAAATCTGCTTGATTCTCAACATGCTACCCAATTAATAGATGTGCTTTGCAAGGTAAACATCTCTTAGGGAAAGGAATAGAGTTCGAAAGATACGTTAAATCACCTTTAATTGAAGTTGCACAGACCATGGAATATAGTGAAATTGAGCTGTTATACGGCTACAGTCAAGTATGTACTATGTTGGCTTAATAGGCCCCAGGTCAGACGTACATACATAATTGGTTACTACAACCCTTTAGTAAGGATTACGACCTGGTTTCTCACACCACTTGTTGGTTGGTTGGTGGGACCAACAGTTTAAAGTCAACCTAACCTAACCTTTCACGGCAATTTTATTTAGTTTCAGAGTTTTTGCCAGAAATCTGATGAGAGGAAGTCGCCAAAGAAATATTTTGTCATATTTCGTTTAGTTGGAAATGCCTGGCCTGGAGTTTGAACCGGGGCCTCACGTCTAATAAGCCAACACTACCTATTAGACCACGGCGACCCAAGGTCAGACATCTCTAATAAAACGAAAATTGAAAAAATATTTCTCCGGCAACTTCCACTCAGCAGATTTCTAGCAAAAACTGTCGTTCGGAGTCGACTTTAAACTGTTGGTCCAACCACTTATGGATAAATTAGCACTCACAACATGAGTGGTGGGAGAAACTAGATTGTAATCTTCACTGGGGGGTTGTAATTACCAATTTTGTACGCATGTATGTATGTGTTATACGGCAAATGCAAGCCATCACCATAAAGACAAGGCGATTATTGTCCACTAGTCATATGAGTAGACACTATAAAAGATACATATAACTCCTCCTTGTCTTTATCGATATGGCTTGTATTTGCCGTATAATGTAGTCCCCACTCCCATTTCGTCTGAAAGCATTCCAGTTACAAAAATTATTATAATATTGCCACTCAACCTTAGTCATTCATTCACATTCACTGAATTTAAATACTTTTCGTTTTTAATCTCTCAATGGTAATATTTTATAACTAGAAACGTTTAAGTATTGTATTTTATGACAACCGAAATTTCAATTTTATTTCAAAATGCTATAAATCCTTAGCAATAGCTCAAGAAGTAGGGGAAAACGAAGTCAAGCCATTCAAATGAATGTGATGAATAGGCACTCGTTGCAATTTAATTGCTTGCAGGCGTTTGGATGCAATTTAAACAACAAAAATTGTATGCATTTGCTAATATACTAACTTCTGCATTTACACGCATAGCACACATAACAACATTACAATAGCGAAGTAGTATGTGGGACTGATACCGAACAAGAAAATCTATACCAGTAATTTACCAAGAACTATTGTATTGTATCAAATGTTAAAAAAAAAAATGTTAGCAGTAAAACAGTTAAATATTTCTGTATCCTTATCTATAAGCTACACGCAGTTTAAAAAATTTACCATTTTGTACAAGAACAGATCTGGTAACAGGAGCAGAACATCGCACAATGATATATTCCGAATCCATTGAGAATCTCGCGGGTATTTTACAATCACTGGTATTTCATTGCTGTAATAAATCTACCAGTGGGGAATCTTCCCCACAAACTAAAAAGGCAAATAGTAGCAGTTTCATGTACAGTCGTTTAATTCATTATACACCCCCAGACAATTTTACAATTTGTCGCTCATTGTACAAGCAAATGTAATTTACAAAATGACTGTTATGGCTCCCCAATGAGTGGAGATGCATTGTAATAAACTCACAGACTTTTGAACGCAACGTTACTGTTACCGTGATGTCTAGGAACAATTGATTACAAATACATTTACAAAAATTAAAATATTTTAAATTGTTCCAAGGCAATTATGGTAGTTAAAGTTTTGTATTAATTTTCCAACCTCCTGTGTAATTTTCTTTTACTTATCAGTTTTTGAAGTCGCAGTAGTCTAGTAGGTAGTTTGTTGGCTTATTAGACATAAGGCCACGGTTCAAACCCCCAGTCCAGGCATCAAACCGAAATATGAAAAAATATATTTTCGGCGACTTCCCCTCAGCAGATTTCTGGCAGAAACACTGAGAGTACAATAAAATTGCCATGAAAAGTTTCTCAAAAAGCTATCGTTCGGAGTCGACTTTAAACTGTAGGTGCCGCCACTCATGTATAAAATTAGCACACACACAACATGGCTCGTATGAGAAGCTAGGCCGTAATCCTGACTGAAGGGTTGCCGTGGCCAATTATGTTATGTATGTATGTATCTGTTTTTGTACATGGAAATCGAACTCTTAAATATCCAATGCATGGTTGTAGGAATTTGAGCTGCATTACCTACCTACATATGACTAGGGGTCACCTGCTGTAGGTACCAAATGCTTTTTGTTTCATTTCTTGTTGCGTCTTTAGAACACAGCGATAAGCCATGTTAAGCAACACCGAATTTACCGAATAGACTGTTTATAGGAACCAAGTTTTTAAACAAAAAATGGAAGACAGCCAACCTTTAAAAATTGATCCCTAATGGAGCTTATCAATCCTGTTTAAGCAGCTCAAATAAACTCACATACATTGGCCATTACAACCCTTCAGTCAGGATTAAAGCCTGGCTTCTCACAAACTCGCACTTTTATTTTTTAATTATTGAGTAATCGCACCATTAGCTACTAACATGAGTGAGCATTACAACCTGAAGTAAGTCCTAAATATGCAAAAATTCTAACGAAGCCAAAAGGAGTACTTTTACGTCAAAGGATGTTTGATTAAGCAAATCAAGAAGAGAGTTTCTCCCTAGAAATCTTCATTGTATCTCTGTTGATTGCATGTCATGTCTCAAATCATGTTCATACCATGTAGAATTTCTGATGAAACTATTGTGTCTTCCATTAAGCGTTCTTTCCTTTAATAAAACAAACTATGAATAAAAGAAATTTTTTATTTGTTTGAAAAGCCTTATGTGTGGAGTATATCGTCGTTCAAATGTAATGTGATGGCCTAGTATGAAATATGGACCGTGACGCCGCCAGTCTAAAATCCACACCAAACAATGATTTTTTTTGGGATGCATTGCACGCTTTTCGATCTCATATTTACCCCAAATATGCCAAGTTGTGGTTCGTACTCTTATCAGCTTATCAGTCTTGTATTCTACCACCTAGTCTCAAAGACAGCGGTGATGTTTTCGTTAGATCTTGCGTTCCATCGCTGGTCAATCGCTTACTGAACCAGTGAAATCGAATTTTACACTAATTTGCGAATAACGCTCTTGGTAGAGCTATTACGGCCATCGAAAATGGAGAACATAAGATCCAGTTTGATAAAACAATTTTATTATTTGAACATTTTGTTGAATACTATATCCGTCCATGGTGATTTGGCAATATAGACTGAATAAATGTCAACTAATTTGGTAGCTGTAACTTCAATAAGAGGGAGGAATTCCCTGTTGGAAGTCACAATATAAAGTTATTGACGAAAATATTATTCGATCATTTCGTTTTCTATCAATTGTTTCAGCTGAAGTTAATGCATGGAATACTAATTCTTCACAATTATGGAAGTTATCTGTAAGTACGGGCAAATGGAGGCGTTCATTAGCGTGCACAGTGGTAGGTAAACTACCATAATAAATCACAAGCTAGGTGTCTAGAGCTCCTTATCTGAGCAATCGCTCTCAATCGCACTCTCTGAAACTTTAACACTAGATTTATCAAGAAATTTTTATACCCATTTATACCAACACCAGTCAAAATGACTATCGTTCAAAGTGTGTAAATTTTGTATGTGCTATAACGTTTTATAGAATTAATGAACAGTATTGGTAAAATAATAATAAAATGTTTTTGAAAGAGGAGTTGTTGGGCAGTCAGCTTCACTTCCTATCTCTTAACCGAATACTGATAATCAAAAAGTGAGTTCTTCAGCCAAACAAAAAATCCCTTCTTGAAATATTCTTTCCGGTTGTGTTCTTATACAAAATCCAGGAATTTATTCCGACAAAATCTAAAATATTAAAAAATACTTGAAGTGACCATCTCCTAGATCCTGATTTCACACTATATGTCCTTAGCCATATTGTACCATTTGATATATGACGTCGACACCAAATTTGGTTTTATTATAAAAAGACACAGTTTCAATTAGTTTCTTGCTTGTATACCAACGTAGTGTTTTTGGCTAACAATTTAGAAGCTAAAGAAACACTGGTAAAAAAGTTGTCGGTTATTACAGTCATGCCTTTCATGGTATAAAGCTCCAGTGGCCTCATTACTACAAATTCACTAAGAGGAAAGCCATTTACAACGTACTTCGTTTCAACGTCAGGAGCCAGCCAGAATTCTATTCCAAACTAGTCTGATTTGTTTGGCGTATACTGTGTAAACCAACATCTGGCTTTCGTTGGAAACAATTGTTCATTTAATGTAATATTTGCTCCTGGTTTGAAACAGTTTTGGCCGTTGACAATAAATTTGTTCCAAACAGTTGACACTAACGCAAATTTATGAGTTTGCAAGCGTTGACTCCTTTCATTTCTTTTTCGAAACGAATGAAACGTAAAATTTCTGTAAAGACACGCCTACACTTAGTTTTAGAAAAAATTCAGGACCCCATTTTTTGTTCCATAAATATGACAACTACAACCCTTTGAATACTGTATGCACCACTGTATGTACCTCGTGCAAACAGTATTCCAATGAAAGCTTTCAATTTATCCTGTGAAAGTGTCCATTGCTTCCCTAAAACTCTAGAGGCTGGTCAATCAATAGTAAAAAGGCACTGCTTGCCTTCTCTTCCATAATATTTCTTCTAGCATATGTTGTAGGCCTAGATAAATCTTTGAATATGCAATGAGTTGGTAACCTTCCAGGAACACCTCCTTCTTTTATTTTTTCCCAAATAGTTCCACTTGCAGAAACCTCAAGTTGTGTATCTTCCCCGCTTTCGTTATCCTCTTCAGAACTAGAAGGAAACCGCATACACATTCGTTTTTGTATATTATGCAAAGGAACACTGTCTTCTGCCACAGAAAAACATACCAGTCAAAATGACTGCTAATGGTATAAGTACCAAAAACAAAAATCAAAATCAAAGATCAAGATCAAAATAAGTTATCAAATTAATTGTATTAAGTTGTCGTTATAAAAATCATATAATAGTTTCGGAAAAAAATATTCACACAAAGTCAATATTTAAGGATAATAAGGCAAAACCAGTCATTTTGACTGGTGCGGTAAATCTAGCGTTAAATAGGAATAGTGAGAAGTCAATTTTTTAACTTTTAGCCGAAATGATCAATCATGTGACTGCGTTTGCTACCTGATCATGTTCATAGGTCAATTTAGAATATCACACCATTCTATCACGGTTGGTGACTATTGCAGCAATGAAGTGTATTCTTTTATAGATACCTCAGCCACTCCTGAATTCGATTTCAATTACTTCACTTAGAAATCCTTTATAGACATGAAGAGAGAAACCGCTACAGAACGACAGAGTTAAGCCCCTGTTAGCCAAACGTCCACTGAACGTACGTTTGTTTTTATACTACGAAAAACAATGAAAGCGATTACTGAACTGTAATGTAATTTCGGTAAGCATTTGCATTGCTTTTCTTATGCTAAAAACGAACGTAAGTTCACTGGACGTTTGGCTAACCGGAGCTTTAAAAGTTAACATATCTACTTTACCATAGAACACATCATTTTAAACACCTGGCCTAATTGTATCAATAAAAATAAATTGCATTGCATAAGTGACTGTGTGTATTCCTTCACGTTATATACCCTATAAATCGCTAACATAGTACTGTTACATACATCCTATTGCAGTATTAATGAAAAATCCAACAAACTCCGCTTAATTTATTGTTAATAAATAGCGTCGAAAAATTTTTCTGTACAACTATGAAGTTCCATCGTGTCCAAACTATTTACATTTTTAATTGTAAATACATACGTACATACATACATACATATACGAGTCCTTCGTGTGTTTAAACAATTTAGTGTCAAGCCTTTAGCTTAAATTGTAATAGAAATACGAGTACTGGGATATTTTATTGTTTTAATATTAAACACACACATACACACACACACACACACACACACTTAATGCTTAAACAACTGCAGGCATATAAACAATGCAACGCCAGATATATTTTTATTGTGTTGAATTTCTATTTTCAGTTTGTTATCCTTTCGAGATTTATAAATCTTTTTTTGATTAAACCAAATGTGTAGTTTAGTGAGATTATATTGTATTGAATTAAATTTTAAAAATAAATTTCATTAAATAATGAATTTAAAATTAATTATTTAATTAAATAGTTCATAGCAGAAAACAATCAATTATCTAAGGAGCCAGTAAGAATATTCTCAATTCAGAGTAATAGGCTGCATCAAATGCTCATTAAAACAATATCATATGGAATGATGAGCCAGCCAATAGTGAGTCTCGAAATTGGAAGGAAGAACCACATGCATACACAGTCTTAGTCACTCATGCTCGTCATTGAGAAAAGCTGTATAACAAATTAACAACTTACACATACATACATACATAATTGATTATTACAACTCTTCAGTTGGGATTACGACCTAGTTTCTCACACCACTTATGTTGTGTGTGTTAATTTTATCCATGAGTGGTGGGACCTACAGTTTAAAGTCGACTCTGAACGACACATTTTTAGAGAAACTTTTTCATGGCAATTTTATTCTACTCTTCGAGTTTTTGCCAGAACTCTGCTGAGAGGAAGTCGCCGAAGAAATATTTTTTCATATTTCGTTTTGTTGGTGATGTCTGACCTGAAGTTTAAACCATGGCCTCACGTCCAACAAGCCAACATACTACCTATTAGACTATGAAGACTAAAGAACTTAAAGCAACAAAAATAGATTATTGTTATCGAGATTTTCATTTGTGCCACTGCAAAGATAACTCATAGGATAAATAAATAAAATAGTAATTCCTTAAGTTTTCAAAGATTTTGTAAAGTTTTATCGTAAATAATACATTATTTATGGTATTTGAGAAGGAATTGATAGTTAAGTGTTGAAGGAAAGTGAAAAGGTTGAATTTTCTGTTCTGGACATATTTTCAGATTGATTGAAGTAGTCGTAGTCTAGTATGAAGCCTGTTGAATTATTAGACGTCCAAACCTCAGTACGAGATAACAGAATCATTCGCTTTGATAATGTGGTAATCGGCTCTATAGCCATTTCCCAATTGGGAGCGTTACTAAGCTGCCCCAAAGCAAGGGTCCTAGATATCAAAATGTTGTTAGAAAAAAATAAAACTAAGCTGACATGAAGTGTTTGATTTTTACGTAAAAAGCAATGCTGCAATGAACATCATGTCAAAAATTTTGGCGTGAATTTCCTACAAGTGGTAATAAAATGTTCGAATATAAAATAATTTTATTAAAATGAATTAAAATAAATAAAAATATTTAAAATTTTTGACAAAATTTATCAATAATCGTGACAATTCTATGTTACTACAATTATATAGCAAAAGTGATACATAAGCTACAATTATGAAGTTTTTTAATCTCAATCTACAGTTCAGGTAACATGTTGGGGTGAATATGGTATCATAAAACGAAACATTTTAAAAAATTACAACAATACATTAATATACTAACATTTTATAGAGCTATATTTATGAGCTAGCTATGCAAGGCTGTCCTACTTGAATATTATCTGGGTGATTCTATGAAAGAATAATCTGTTCGAACCTGCGGTTTGTTTATAAACACATCCTTAACCACTTTCATTCTTCAGCCTTTAAATGTTTCATACTCAGCCAATCTAATATCTTTACATACAAACACACATACATAATCGGTCATTACAACCCTTCAGTCAGGATTACCATCTATTTTTTCACACCACTTATGTTGTGTGTGTGTTAATTGTACACATGAGTGAAGGGACCTACAGTTTAAAGTCGACTGTGAACGATGGATGTTTTGAAAAACTTTTCAATTTATTTACTTGTAGAGTTTTCGCCAGAAATCTCCTGAGATAAAGTCGCCGAAGAAATACTTTTTTTCATAACCCCTGACCTAGGGTTTGAACCGAGGCCTCACGTCTAATAAGCCAATTATTTGTAAATATTATTCCTTAAAATTCAAGATTGATAAAATATTGATTGATAAAATATTGTATATTGGTGTATCTATGCTTTTGCTGTACACTGTTCGTACATATCATAGTAGAAATTTAATCATCATTATAATTCATGTTTTATACATTAGATTTTATTTATTTTATTTGATATTTATTTATTGCATAATTATTATAAATTTATTACCACTTCATGTATAAATATGTACATGATAAATATTTATTTATTAATTTTACTATAAAACAAAAGAAATCATAAATCATTGTTTGTGACCGAAAATCATCATGAATGTTTTAATTGACATATCAAAACGTAACGGATGAAGTTGAATTAAAAGCTTAAAATGATAAAAGGTTTAAGAGCCAATTTATGAAATTGAAAATTAATATATTAAATGAAGAGAGGGATGCAGTGAGAGAACTAAAATTATAAAATTCCATAGCATTTATTGTACGTAATACATTCATACATATAAATAAAAAATAGTGATAAGTAATCTTGAATATAAATAATATTTTTTCGTTTACTGGATTGATTCTTAAAAGAAGATTTATTTTTTTTTTTTACATTGACAATATTCTTCAAAATTCTATGTCCAAGTAAATATATCAATAAGCTGCGTATCACTTTCTGAAGTTGATTAACTACATACATGATTATCTAAATTTTGCTTTTGAAGATGATTTATTTATTATTATTTATTTTCGGTGCTCTGGTAGTCTAGTGGGCAGAGTGCTAGAAAATTAGTGTGAGGGTCGTGGGTTCGATTCCCACCAGAGACTATGGTCTGTGACACTACACCGAGCATATGGTCAAGCTACTTCGCCCGTATATAATTAGAATATAATTTGTAATTGTATTGTAATTAATAAATAAATAAATAAATATTATTTATTTTATTTATGTTTCTAAGTGATTTTTACATCAGAAAACTGACACCTATTTAGATGAATAAAAACAAGGGCTTGATTTTAGCTTTATTAACAACAGATACAGATACCTACAGTCGCCGTAGTCTAGTAGGTAGTGTGTTGGCTTACTAGACGTACATACACACTTACTGATTAAAGTTTAATGAAATATTAAGGAAACTATACCCAAAGAATTTTAATACAGGCTTTGTTGAAAACTTAATCAAATAAAAATAATTTTAAAATTAAAATTTTTATTGAAACTCAATTTAACAATTGTTTTAATAAAAAAAAATTAATTGACGTTGAATTTTCATACGTACAATGAATGCAATTCTTGCGTTCGTATTTTTCTGCTTGTATTTTGTGTATGAACATAAGCACACTGGCGTATACGTGATATTATGCCATCAATATGAGAGCAACAACATAAAGTATACGCCTTAGGTGCACTCAGATGTGTAAAAATTAAAAAATATTCAGTCGCTGGGGCTTTACTATCTATAATTAAATTAAAAATTAAATTTAAATTTTTATTTAATTACCTTCAGAGAATATTGTTCAGAGGAAATGCATGTAAGTGGAAATGCAAAAAAAAGCCAATTTCAAACAAATTTGCGATTATTAATCAGCGTAGTATAGGTAGTGTGTTGGCTTATTAGACGTAAGGCCTTGATTCAGACATCAAAATGAAATATGAAGAAAATATGTCCCCGTCGACTTCCTCTCAGCAGATTTAGGCAAAAAACTCGGAGAATAAATAAAACTGCCATGAAAAGATTCTCAAAAATCTGTAGTCACTCATGTATAAAAATTAACACACATGACATGAGTGGTGTGAAAAGCTAGGCCGTAATACTGACTTAAGGTTAATTATATATGTGATATACATATATGTATATACTTATTGTTTTCTATTGTTTGACCAATGAAAGGAAAATTTTTTTTAAAAAAAGGAACACTAATAAGTGTTACTTTAACTATGTTGCTGTTAAGGACAACTTGAAAATACTGTTTGTGCTTTTTGTTGGCTTTCAATTTATTTGAAAATAAATTCTCTTTTATAGTTTTAGATTATTTTTGCTGTCCACTTCTTTTATATGGTCAGTTGTATGAAACCAATACCATGTATTTATGCACAAGTTTTTGTTTTGTTATACAAATTGCCAGCGAATATATTTTTATATGTCACTCCATATAACTACGATAAAATTTAAAAAGAAAAAAAATCTAAAACTTTTAGAAACTATTCATTAAATTAATAAAAGGCTTTGGGATTTTGATAACCAGAATAAAAGGAAAATGGATTTATAACATGCGCAATGGAAAGTGCAATATATTCAAGGTTATGTGACAATTTAATTAAATCGCATAAAAGTAATGCGTACGTCAAATAAACAAAAAACCATGAAATAAAATAAATGAAATTAGTCATAAAATAAAAAGTACAAAATCATGATAACTAGGTAGACACATTCATGAAAGTCATGGCAAACAATGTATAAATTTGTTAGGACAGTTAGAATGATATGATGACGGCTGAAAAAACTATGTCTACGGCCAAAAAAAAAAACAGGAAAAGAAAACACTGAAGTTATTGAATCGAAATTTCTATCAACGAAATTAAATCCTATAACATACCCAAGACCCTATTCTTCTTTTGCTGGCTGTTTATAGGGTATTACATTTACATATACAAGTACATACATATACGTATATTAGCTTCTCCCACATCTTAATTTTAATTTAATTTAATTAATTTTTTTAATTTTTTTTTGGCGGGACCTACAGTTTAAAGTCGACTCTGAACGACAGATTTTTGAGAAACTTTTTATTGGCCATTTTAGTGTCTTTCATATTTTTTGCCAGACATCTGCTGAGAGGAAGTCGCCGAGGAAATATTTTTTCATATTTCGTTTTATTGGAGATGACCTGGGGTTTGAACGGTGGTCTTACATCTGATAAGCCAATGCACTACCTACTAAACTCCCTACAAACAGTCGGATTGTTCACACTTTCTTGCTAACCCTTCAAATGCACAGAGAAATCTTCGTAATTTCACGCTGATTTAAGCAAGTTTATCCCGTTTTAACTGAGACAGTTTTTGCTTTACATTGCTGTAAGTGCTTCAATTTTAACAAGAGCGGTTGTTAAACCAAAATTCTATCCAAGACGTTTTCAAACTTACACACTTTTTACAATTAGCTTGTGCGACATTTGACTTCAAAATTACTGCAGCATAATCAAGAACTACTTTCATGCGTTTTCATCTCTTTCGAAGTAGGTAAGCCTCCTTGTCTTGATCCGTTAGTGGTAGGTTTGAACGAAACCGGCCAGTTCCCTTAATGACCGTTAACCATTCTTTCACCCTAAAATCCAATGACGTCTGTTTTTAAATGCAGGATATTAACCTAAAGGGTGTTGTAGCGGTTTCGTTTCGTCCACATCTTAGCAGCAATCCTGTTGGTGCATACCGAACTTATCAGCGTGGTTAACACACATGGATACTATTGGTGTATATCTTGCGTGCACTTGTTTATTATTTAAACCTTGACAGTGTTTAAAAGCTACACGTCTCTATACAAATTAAAACAAATACTCTGTTGTACAACATGTCTTTTCATGCATCCAATCATTCAAACATTAATTAAAATGCATATGCATTTTCCTCCCCATCGCCATAAATTTGTTCATATTGTTTGTGAATGTTTGTGTAATTGTATACATTACGTTAACACGTTTAAGTTACATGTAATTTATGTATTGTTTACATGTACATATGCATGTACAAAATACATTTGATTGCTTACTTAGTACCTGTGTATCGTCATTATTTATTGTCACATTAAAGAACCCCTATGTTCTTAAATAAAGTACCAGTACTTGATAGTGACTGCACAAGTATGTTGTAACGACAACATGTGTTTTTAGTATTTGCAACATTTATGTTAGTAGTATGTTTATGGGGTTTCTAGGGCACTTATTTCATACAAAATTTGGTGCATGCATAGCTGTAAAAGAGTAAGAACATTGCAGCATTGTGAAATGAATTGTGTGCGATCGGTCTTTAGGTTTGTAACATGTATTATGAAAAGGTAATGCTTTTTAATGTGTATGTGTGTGTGTGTGTGTTAAAATTTGTGAGAATGCATATCTGGAAAAGAATTAAATCATTATAATTTAAAATTTTTCCCTACAAATTTGGAATCATACCTGCTTTTTGTTGGTCCTTTCATTTGTATTGCTTTTTAAACGAATGATTGGACGGACAGAATGAGTGTGTGCGTAACATGTAATGCGTATGATCGTTTTTTAATAGTAAATTCTTGGCACGTATTATCATACTCAATGCTGAAGAAATAGAAAAGGGATCTACACCTATATAGTTGTTGTGTGTTTTTTATTTTTTTTTTTTTGTATATTTAATTAGAAGGATCTTTAATTTTAAATGTGATAAGAAAGAGTAGGTTGGTTGTGCGGTTGTTTTTATTTTTTGTGTGATTTAATTAGAAGGATCTGTAATTTTAAGATGATAACAAATTCTTGGCACGTATTGCTCATGATCACAGGTAGAAGAAATCGAAATATAAACTAATAAGAAAGGATAGGTTGGTTGTGCGGTTGTTTTTAATTTGATGAGAAAGAAATGTATAGTTGTGCCTGTGCGTTTTTTTTTCACGCATAAGTATAAGTAATATCTGTTTTCACATAATTGAATTTACTGATTGATCTACAACACCCCAGAGTATAAATAGACTTGTTTTAAGGATTTAGATTTTTTTTTTTTTAGTTTTACTGTTTTGAATGAATAAAATTATAGAATAATGAGATTAATTAAAACAAATTAGTTTTTTATTTTTTGAAAATTTTATTACATATTTCTTTTTTTCAGATTTTTACAGATTCGAATTTAAAAATACGTTTATACAGATTAAATAATTTAAGTGTTAACAAATATTGTGTATAGAATGTTTGACATCGACAAATGTTGAAGGATTCTGAATAAATTTTGCACAATAATACAAACGTATGACATATTAATAAATAAAAATGGATTACTTATTTTACTAATGTTACATATTCTTAGTTCATTTATAAGTTTCATAAATAAATCTATATGCTCTTTATCAATCTGATTACTATGTTTTGTTAATAAATAGTTCTTCCAATTCAGCTGATGTTACCATTTTTGTTCCCCTTCTTTAAAAATTTAATAGTAGGTTGTGTTAGTGCGGGACGATGTACTCTGAATTATTTCATTTTAATTTATATTTATTGAATAAAAATTTTAAACACAAGTGCCCACAATTAAATGTATTAAATTTTTGTTTTCGTTCATAATTATATGCAATAGGAAATTTTAAGTAGTTGACAATCTCAAGTGGTGGTTGTAAGTTTCCAAAGCTATCAAAGTATTCCTTATAGTTGTGGTTTTTATAATATGCTACCCAATGTGTTCCCATACCATTTGAATCATCTAAATTAACAATGCCGCATTCTTGTTTGAATGGTTTTTCAGGTAAAGAATCACGCATGAAAACACCCCTAAAATGTTTGAGATGTCTTCCATATTTATTCAAATCCAAATCTGTTAATGGGCGATTGGGAAGGTTATCTAATAGTTTTTTGGAGCTGGACTATAGTAGAGACCATATCCAGTTTTATATGGTTTGAGGTACAACCCTTTACCCATTGCAATTGATTCCATATATCTATTATGACGGTTAGCTTCAGCCAATTGTTCTTTTCCATTTTTGATAGCATTTACTGCTTTGACAATAGCGGATCCTCCACTTGCCAAACCACCAAGCGCTGACAATGCTGTTAGTACGGGAATAAGTGGAAGAAATCCTCCAATTTTCGGTACAGGTATAACTCTCGGTATTATAATGTCTGCTCGCTTTTTCCCTTTAAAATTTGAATGAATAGCCTTTTGAGCTATTTTAACAGCATCATTTATATCAAGGGGTTTCTGTTCTTTCAATTGTTTTAAAGTTTTTCTCACAGTAGCTGTGAATAATTTCTTATTACACTTATTCATTTTTCCTTTTCTTTTCTTATGTCTCTGCTCATTCAAACCTAATCCAAATTTCACTTTAGCTTTCATAGCGTTTGTCACAAACCACGCGTTAGCACGTTCTTTAATATCACTATCTTTAGATTTAACTCGTTGCCAGGCTTTTTCAGCTAATATTTGATCTGCTTGATGTCTTGTGTCTATATCTTTTGATTGTGAATATGCAATATCGTGCTCTCTGCAAGCTGCGTCTAATAAATTTATACCCTTATCTCCTCTTGCTAAACGTTTTTCAAGTTTTGTACCAGGTCCACAAAACTGATAACCAGGCAGATGTAATTCAACAGGTACTTTATTTATTAAGTTGTTTACAAATCCTCTTCTCATCTTACACTGGCTGAGGTTTTGTTTTGACTGTAGATTATAACAAATTTTTTTTCGTTACTTTTATACCTCTTCGCAAAAATAACTGAAATCAAGACGATCTCCTATATATACAACAATTTATATGATTTCAGTATGTTAATTTTTTGATATTGATTTTGATCTGCTTTGTATCTGATCACGATCTACTTTACATCTGATCACGATCTGCTTTGTATCTGCTCACGATCTATTTTATATCTGATAACGATCTACTTTTTTGGTTTTGTCTATTTTATTTTAATTTTTTTTATTTTTTTTTTTTTTTTTTGACATTACCATGTTTTAGGTATACATGTTCTACCTCAATGTTTAAATTGTTTATTTGATCAGCTAGATCATCATGTATTTGTGTTATATGTTTTTCGATTACGATATTTTTGTTTTTATGGTTATATTTATTAAAACCTTCTCCAAATTTATTAATATAAGACATTTCTTTCACTCTTCTAATAAATTATGTTAGCTTCTTTAAGTTCTTCGATAATAGAGATTATTTCGTTTTGATGATTGTTGTGACCAGAACCTTCCGATGAAAGAAGTAAACGTAGTCTGTCAACTAGTTCATTAGGATCATCCCAATGTATGTAATTTGATCTCAGATTATTTTGTAATTTTAGCATTAAACCACTGCCTTTTGTTAAAATGTTTGTTGTTGTTTCGAATAAACGTTTAATTATTCGTATATATTTGAAGGCTCGTGTTCCTTTCACTTGTTCATTAGGTTCATAGCGACGTTTATGTGCATTGGTATTAATTAAAATCTCTTTATATTTTTTCAAATCATTTTTAGAATAATGGAGAGGTTTTTTATGAAATACTAGTTCAAATAATCCAGGCGTCATTTTCAATTTCATATTCCCTATCTGCATAGTATTATCTCTATTAAATATTAATTTTTCCTTGCCATATCTCCAACTACCGTCTACATCTTGATTAAAACCATAAATTTTATCCAATTGCTTATTATTAATAAGTGTTTGTATATTTTCAAATAATGGAGAGCTTTTCGTCAGCTTTAAACATTGTTTTCTTTCCAAGTTTTTGATACATGTACTTGATACAGGTCTAATATGGTCATAGTTTTTTTCACCATCATTATCATCAGTTGAAATATTTTCATACTGAAAATCGTTATTATCACCGTTTACATCATCGTAATCATCGTCATCATCAATAGTGTTGTCTATATCCTTATGCTTATCTTCAAGTTTTCCGATGATTTCATTATCAGCATTTACGTCATAATAATCGTCATCATCATCAATAGTGTTGTATGTATCCTTATGCTTATCTTCGAGTTTTCCAATGATTTCATTATCACCATTTACGTCATAATAATCTTCCTCATCATCTATAGTGTCGTCTACATCCTTATGCTTATGTTCAAGTTTTGGGATGTTTTCATTATCATCATTTACACCATCATAATCATCGTCATCATTAATAGTGTTGTCTATATCCTTATATTTATCTTTAAGTTTTCCAATGATTTTTTTAAGTGGTTTTGTTATTGGTTGAAAGGTATCTTCTAATAAATTAACTCTATCTATTTGATTCAGTTTAATATTTTTTAACTTTTTCTTTAGAACAGCCCTTGTCTTTACAAGATCTTCCAACACTTTATTATGGTAATTTTTAGACATTATAATAATTTTTTTTATTGAATTTGATCTGGTTATGATCTGCTCGCTATCTGATTATGATCTGCTTTGTATCTGATTACGATCTGCTTTATATCTGATCACGAACTGCTTGCTATCTGGTCACGATCTGATTTATACCTGATCACGATCTGCTTGATGGCTTGTGTCTATATCCATTGATTTTGAGTACGCTATATCGTGCTTTCTACAATCTGCATCCAATAAATATATATAAATATAATTATTCCTTTATTTCCTTTATTCTTGCTATTCGTTTTGAAGTTTTGTATCAGGTCCACAAAACTGATAACCAGGTGGATGTAATTCAACATATAATTTGTTTATTAAGTTGTCTACAAATCTTCTTCCAATCTTACACTGATTAGGTGTTTTTCTTTTGACTGTAATTTATAACCATTTTTTCATTACTTTCATACCTCTTCGCATGAAACACTACACCAGCTATACTAGCAAGCTATACCAGCTATACCAGCTATACCTGCTATACCAGCTATACCAGCTATATCAGCTATACCAGCTATACTAGCAAGCTGTACTAGCTATACTAGCAAGCTAGACAATCTGTACTAGCTATACTAGCAAGCTGTACTAACTATACTAGCAAGCTATACAATCTGTACTAGCTATACTAGCAAGCTATACAATCTGTACTAGCTATACTAGCAAGCTGTACAATCTGTACTAGCTATACTAGCAAGCTATACAATCTGTACTAGCTATACTAGCAAGCTATACATGTAATGTGTATGATCGTTTTTTTTTTTTAATAGTAAATTCTTGACATGCACTGCTCATGATCACAGGTAGAAGAAATAGAAATATAAACTAATAAGAAAGGGTAGGTTGGTTGTGCGGTTGTTTTTAATTTGATGAGAAAGAAATGTATAGTTTTTTTTTCACGTATAAGTATAAGTAATATCTGTTTTCACTAATTGAATTTACTGATTGATCTACAACACCCCAGAGTATAAATAGACTTGCTTTTAAGGATTTAGAATTTTTTAGTTTTACTGTTTTAAATAAATGAAATTATAGAATAAAGGGATTAATTAAAACAAATTAGTTTTTTATTTTTTGAAAATTTTATTAATTTCTTTTTTCAGATTTTTACAGATTCGAATTTAAAAATACGTTTATACAGATTAAATAACTTAAGTGTTAACAAATATTGTGTATAGAATGTTTGACATCGACAAATGTTGAAAGATTGTGAATAAGTATTTTCACAATAATACAAACGTATGACATATTAATACATAAAAATGGATTACTTATTTTACTAATGTTACATATTCTTAGTTCATTTATAAGTTTCATAAATAAATCTATATGTTTTATTAATAGTTCTTCCAATTCAGCTGATGTTACCATTTTTGTTCCCCTTCTTTAAAAATTTAATAGTAGGTTGTGTTAGTGCGGGACGATGTACTCTGAATTATTTCATTTTAATTTATATTTATTGAATAAAAATTTTAAACACAAGTGCCCACAATTAAATGTATTAAATTTTTGTTTTCGTTCATAATTATATTCAATAGGAAATTTTAAGTAGTTGACAATCTCAAGTGGTGGTTGTAAGTTTCCAAAGCTATCAAAGTATTCCTTATAGTTGTGGTTTTTATAATATGCTACCCAATGTGTTCCCATACCATTTGAATCATCTAAATTAACAATGCCGCATTCTTGTTTGAATGGTTTTTCAGGTAAAGAATCACGCATGAAAACACCCCTAAAATGTTTGAGATGTCTTCCATATTTATTCAAATCCAAATCTGTTAATGGGCGATTGGGAAGGTTATCTAATAGTTTTTTGGAGCTGGACTATAGTAGAGACCATATCCAGTTTTATATGGTTTGAGGACAACCCTTTACCCATTGCAATTGATTCCATATATCTATTATGACGGTTAGCTTCAGCCAATTGTTCTTTTCCATTTTTGATAGCATTTACTGCTTTGACAATAGCGGATCCTCCACTTGCCAAACCACCAAGCGCTGACAATGCTGTTAGTACGGGAATAAGTGGAAGAAATCCTCCAATTTTCGGTACAGGTATAACTCTCGGTATTATAATGTCTGCTCGCTTTTTCCCTTTAAAATTTGAATGAATAGTCTTTTGAGCTATTTTAACAGCATCATTTATATCAAGGGGTTTCTGTTCTTTCAATTGTTTTAAAGTTTTTCTCACAGTAGCTGTGAATAATTTCTTATTACACTTATTCATTTTTCCTTTTCTTTTCTTATGTCTCTGCTCCTTCAAACCTAATCCAAATTTCACTTTAGCTTTCATAGCGTTTGTCACAAACCACGCGTTAGCACGTTCTTTAATATCACTATCTTTAGATTTAACTCGTTGCCAGGCTTTTTCAGCTAATATTTGATCTGCTTGATGTCTTGTGTCTATATCTTTTGATTGTGAATATGCAATATCGTGCTCTCTACAAGCTGCGTCTAATAAATTTATACCCTTATCTCCTCTTGCTAAACGTTTTTCAAGTTTTGTACCAGGTCCACAAAACTGATAACCAGGTAGATGTAATTCAACAGGTACTTTATTTATTATGTTGTTTACAAATCCTCTTCTCATCTTACATTGGCTGAGGTTTTGTTTTGACCCTAGATTATAACAAATTTTTTTTCGTTACTTTTATACCTCTTCGCAAAAATAGCTGAAATCAAGACGATCTCCTATATATACAGCAATTTATATGATTTCAGTATGTTAATTTTTTGATATTGATTTTGATCTGCTTTGTCAGCATTTACGTCATAATAATCGTCATCATCATCAATAGTGTTGTCTGTATCCTTATGCTTATCTTCGAGTTTTCCAATGATTTCATTATCACCATTTACGTCATAATAATCTTCCTCATCATCTATAGTGTCGTCTACATCCTTATGCTTATGTTCAAGTTTTGGGATGTTTTCATTATCATCATTTACACCATCATAATCATCGTCATCATTAATAGTGTTGTCTATATCCTTATGTTTATCTTTAAGTTTTCCAATGATTTTTTTAAGTGGTTTTGTTATTGGTTGAAAGGTATCTTCTAATAAATTAACTCTATCTATTTGATTCAGTTTAATATTTTTTAACTTTTTCTTTAGAACAGCCCTTGTCTTTACAAGATCTTCCAACACTTTATTATGGTAATTTTTAGACATTATAATAATTTTTTTTATTGAATTTGATCTGGTTATGATCTGCTCGCTATCTGATTATGATCTGCTTTATATCTGATCACGAACTGCTTGCTATCTGGTCACGATCTGATTTATACCTGATCACGATCTGCTTGATGGCTTGTGTCTATATCCATTGATTTTGAGTACGCTATATCGTGCTTTCTACAATCTGCATCCAATAAATTATTCCTTTATTTCCTTTATTCTTGCTATTCGTTTTGAAGTTTTGTATCAGGTCCACAAAACTGATAACCAGGTGGATGTAATTCAACATATAATTTGTTTATTAAGTTGTCTACAAATCTTCTTCCAATCTTACACTGATTAGGTGTTTTTCTTTTGACTGTAGTTAATAACCATTTTTTTCATTACTTTCATACCTCTTCGCATGAAACACTACACCAGCTATACTAGCAAGCTATACCAGCTATACCAGCTATACCTGCTATACCAGCTATACCAGCTATACCAGCTATACCAGCTATATCAGCTATATCAGCTATACCAGCTATACTAGCAAGCTGTACTAGCTATACTAGCAAGCTAGACAATCTGTACTAGCTATACTAGCAAGCTGTACTAACTATACTAGCAAGCTATACAATCTGTACTAGCTATACTAGCAAGCTGTACAATCTGTACTAGCTATACTAGCAAGCTATACAATCTGTACTAGCTATACTAGCAAGCTATACAATCTGTACTAGCTATACTAGCAAGCTGTACTAGCTATACTAGCAAGCTATATCAGCTATATCAGCTATATCAGCTATACCAGCTATACTAGCAAGCTGTACTAGCTATACTAGCAAGATATACAATCTGTACTAGCTATACTAGCAAGCTGTACTAACTATACTAGCAAGCTATACAATCTGTACTAGCTATACTAGCAAGCTGTACCAGCTTTAGCAAGCTGTTCCAGCTATAGCAGCTACATCAGCTATATCAGCTATATCAGCTATACCAGCTATACCTGCTATAGCAGCTACATCAGCTATATCAGCTATATCAGCTATACCAGCTATACCTGCTATACCTGCTATACCAGCTATATCAGCTATATCAGCTATACCAGCTATACCTGCTATACCTGCTATACCAGCTATATCAGCTATATCAGCTATACCAGCTATACCTGCTATATCTGCTATATCAGCTATATCAGCTATACCCGCTATACCAGCTATACCTGCTATACCTGCTATATCAGCTATACCTGCTATACCAGCTATACGTGCTATATCAGCTATACCAGCTATACCTGCTATACCTGCTATACCAGCTATATCAGCTATATCAGCTATACCTGCTATATCTGCTATATCAGCTATATCAGCTATACCTGCTATACCAGCTATACCTGCTATACCAGCTATACCTGCTATACCTGCTATACCAGCTGTAGCAGCTATATCAGCTATACCTGCTATACCAACTATACCAGCTATACCAGCTATACCAGCTATATATCATACTATAGTTGGTATAGCTGGTATAGCAGGTATAGCAGGTATAGCAGGTATTATTTGAAAATATACAAACACTTATTAATAATAAGCAATTGGATAAAATTTATGGTTTTAATCAAGATGTAGACGGTAGTTGGAGATATGGCAAGGAAAAATTAATATTTAATAGAGATAATACTATGCAGATAGGGAATATGAAATTGAAAATGACGCCTGGATTATTTGAACTAGTATTTCATAAAAAACCTCTCCATTATTCTAAAACTGATTTGAAAAAATATAAAGAGATTTTAATTAATACCAATGCACATAAACGTCGCTATGAACCTAATGAACAAGTGAAAGGAACACGAGCCTTCAAATATATACGAATAATTAAACGTTTATTCGAAACAACAACAAACATTTTAACAAAAGGCAGTGGTTTAATGCTAAAATTACAAAATAATCTGAGATCAAATTACATACATTGGGATGATCCTAATGAACTAGTTGACAGACTACGTTTACTTCTTTCATCGGAAGGTTCTGGTCACAACAATCATCAAAACGAAATAATCTCTATTATCGAAGAACTTAAAGAAGCTAACATAATTTATTAGAAGAGTGAAAGAAATGTCTTATATTAATAAATTTGGAGAAGGTTTTAATAAATATAACCATAAAAACAAAAATATCGTAATCGAAAAACATATAACACAAATACATGATGATCTAGCTGATCAAATAAACAATTTAAACATTGAGGTAGAACATGTATACCTAAAACATGGTAATGTCAAAAAAAAAAAAAAATAAAAAAAATTAAAATAAAATAGACAAAACCAAAAAAGTAGATCGTTATCAGATATAAAATAGATCGTGAGCAGATACAAAGCAGATCGTGATCAGATGTAAAGTAGATCGTGATCAGATACAAAGCAGATCAAAATCAATATCAAAAAATTAACATACTGAAATCATATAAATTGTTGTATATATAGGAGATCGTCTTGATTTCAGTTATTTTTGCGAAGAGGTATAAAAGTAACGAAAAAAAATTTGTTATAATCTACAGTCAAAACAAAACCTCAGCCAGTGTAAGATGAGAATAGGATTTGTAAACAACTTAATAAATAAAGTACCTGTTGAATTACATCTGCCTGGTTATCAGTTTTGTGGACCTGGTACAAAACTTGAAAAACGTTTAGCAAGAGGAGATAAGGGTATAAATTTATTAGACGCAGCTTGCAGAGAGCACGATATTGCATATTCACAATCAAAAGATATAGACACAAGACATCAAGCAGATCAAATATTAGCTGAAAAAGCCTGGCAACGAGTTAAATCTAAAGATAGTGATATTAAAGAACGTGCTAACGCGTGGTTTGTGACAAACGCTATGAAAGCTAAAGTGAAATTTGGATTAGGTTTGAATGAGCAGAGACATAAGAAAAGAAAAGGAAAAATGAATAAGTGTAATAAGAAATTATTCACAGCTACTGTGAGAAAAACTTTAAAACAATTGAAAGAACAGAAACCCCTTGATATAAATGATGCTGTTAAAATAGCTCAAAAGGCTATTCATTCAAATTTTAAAGGGAAAAAGCGAGCAGACATTATAATACCGAGAGTTATACCTGTACCGAAAATTGGAGGATTTCTTCCACTTATTCCCGTACTAACAGCATTGTCAGCGCTTGGTGGTTTGGCAAGTGGAGGATCCGCTATTGTCAAAGCAGTAAATGCTATCAAAAATGGAAAAGAACAATTGGCTGAAGCTAACCGTCATAATAGATATATGGAATCAATTGCAATGGGTAAAGGGTTGTACCTCAAACCATATAAAACTGGATATGGTCTCTACTATAGTCCAGCTCCAAAAAACTATTAGATAACCTTCCCAATCGCCCATTAACAGATTTGGATTTGAATAAATATGGAAGACATCTCAAACATTTTAGGGGTGTTTTCATGCGTGATTCTTTACCTGAAAAACCATTCAAACAAGAATGCGGCATTGTTAATTTAGATGATTCAAATGGTATGGGAACACATTGGGTAGCATATTATAAAAACCACAACTATAAGGAATACTTTGATAGCTTTGGAAACTTACAACCACCACTTGAGATTGTCAACTACTTAAAATTTCCTATTGCATATAATTATGAACGAAAACAAAAATTTAATACATTTAATTGTGGGCACTTGTGTTTAAAATTTTTATTCAATAAATATAAATTAAAATGAAATAATTCAGAGTACATCGTCCCGCACTAACACAACCTACTATTAAATTTTTAAAGAAGGGGAACAAAAATGGTAACATCAGCTGAATTGGAAGAACTATTTATTAACAAAACATAGTAATCAGATTGATAAAGAGCATATAGATTTATTTATGAAACTTATAAATGAACTAAGAATATGTAACATTAGTAAAATAAGTAATCCATTTTTATTTATTAATATGTCATACGTTTGTATTATTGTGCAAAATTTATTCAGAATCCTTCAACATTTGTCGATGTCAAACATTCTATACACAATATTTGTTAACACTTAAATTATTTAATCTGTATAAACGTATTTTTAAATTCGAATCTGTAAAAATCTGAAAAAAAGAAATATGTAATAAAATTTTCAAAAAATAAAAAACTAATTTGTTTTAATTAATCTCATTATTCTATAATTTTATTCATTCAAAACAGTAAAACTAAAAAAAAAAAATCTAAATCCTTAAAACAAGTCTATTTATACTCTGGGGTGTTGTAGATCAATCAGTAAATTCAATTATGTGAAAACAGATATTACTTATACTTATGCGTGAAAAAAAAAACGCACAGGCACAACTATACATTTCTTTCTCATCAAATTAAAAACAACCGCACAACCAACCTATCCTTTCTTATTAGTTTATATTTCGATTTCTTCTACCTGTGATCATGAGCAATACGTGCCAAGAATTTGTTATCATCTTAAAATTACAGATCCTTCTAATTAAATCACACAAAAAATAAAAACAACCGCACAACCAACCTACTCTTTCTTATCACATTTAAAATTAAAGATCCTTCTAATTAAATATACAAAAAAAAAAATAAAAAACACACAACAACTATATAGGTGTAGATCCCTTTTCTATTTCTTCAGCATTGAGTATGATAATACGTGCCAAGAATTTACTATTAAAAAACGATCATACGCATTACATGTTACGCACACACTCATTCTGTCCGTCCAATCATTCGTTTAAAAAGCAATACAAATGAAAGGACCAACAAAAAGCAGGTATGATTCCAAATTTGTAGGGAAAAATTTTAAATTATAATGATTTAATTCTTTTCCAGATATGCATTCTCACAAATTTTAACACACACACACACAAATACACATTAAAAAGCATTACCTTTTCATAATACATGTTACAAACCTAAAGACCGATCGCACACAATTCATTTCACAATGCTGCAATGTTCTTACTCTTTTACAGCTATGCATGCACCAAATTTTGTATGAAATAAGTGCCCTAGAAACCCCATAAACATACTACTTATGTTGCCTGCACTAAAATAACGCCCCCTGTAACATTTTAATGACATCGTAGAGAATTTGGAAATTTTTTTTAAAGTAAAAGTAAGTAACTTAAGATTTAACATTTCAAACATTAAGATGAAGCAAATCAATGAACTGCTAAATGGGGTATAAAACACAAAAAAAAGTAATGATTAAATATTTAAAAGTGGAGTGATCAACTTAATCGTTTTTTTTGGAATTCTACGTTCAAATGTAGAAAGGATGAATTACCGATTGACTGATTCACAACCTGCCAGAATAAACAAGTGAAGTTAAATTAGATTTCTGGCAAAAATTGTGGGAGTAAATAAAAATTACAATGAAAAGTTTCTCAAACAGAATCTGTCTCTCGGAGTCGACTTTAAACTGTAGGTCCCGCCACTCATGTATAAAATTAAAAGCCACATAACATAAGTTGTGTGAAAAGCTGGGACGCAATCCTGACTAAAGGGTTGTAATGATCGCTTATGTATGTATGTAAGTGGCAGGAAAGACCTCTATCGTCGCCGTAGTCTAGTAGGTAGTGTGTTGGCTTATTAGACGTAAAGCCAGGGTTCGAGCCCCAGGCCAGATATCAAAACAAAATACAAAAAGTATTTCTTCGGCGATTTCTTCTCTGCAGATTTCTGGCAAAAACTCTAAGAGTACATAAAATTGCCATGTATAAAAATTAACACACACAACATATGCTGTGAGAGAAGCTAGGACGTAATCCTGACTGAAGAGTTGTAATAATCAATTATGTATGTATGTATGTGAAAGTGGCAGGAAAGACCACTGCAGCTAAAGAGTTCCTCATACGGATAGTCCGGCTAAAGAACGAATTCTGTCTGTAATGCAGTATGATATCCACGGGCCAGACGACCACAAACGCATGTGCCCTGCGAGAAAGACGGCTGCTACTGTAAGAATATACGATTTGCTGCAACAAGTCCTCTTATTTCGTTAAAGAAAAATCCATTATGGTAGCGGTAGAAAAGTGAAAAACAAACCACATTGCGATGATGCTTCAATGGATCAATGTATACCCTATGTGAGTGCTCGAGAAGCTTTAAAATAGATCTTGAGGCGCCGGCCCATACATGAGATTTTTAATCCATTCTAGGTGGATTATAAGTGATGTAAATATTATGGAGACCAGATGAAGTGAAGTATTCCTTGGATCGTCTTAAGTAACCGAGACACGTAAATGCTTCTTTCGACACTTGAAAAATGTGCAGGTTCCAGTGAACATCACACTGAATTTTCATGTCCAGAACATCAGGAATGTCTGACGCATTTATGCTTACACCATCAATAACTACAGATGATGCAATATTATTGCTGTTCTTCTGTGTTAATAAACTGCATTGCATTTTCAGCGCGTTAAAATCAACCATAATCATACCAAACCACTCGAAGATTGACTGTTGGTCAGATGTGAGAGTGTCATTCATATTAAATTTATTCGCCTCAATCTCCAAATGTAAAAGTTTTTCTTCGCCAAAGAGACGTTTGCCACTTATGTGTACCGACAATCGCGATATATTTTTCTAAAGAAATTTAAATTTAAATTTCTTATTTTAGAAGGTCAAAGTAGCTTAAGAATGAAACCATTTTACTCTTATCTAAAATGGTCTAGACAATGGGAAAAATGTACATAAAAATGTTAGCAAAAGAAGAATTAAAACAATTAATTTCAGTTTCCATAGTACAACTACGTTTTCATTTTATTATTGAAACGATTTAGAGGTAAATGACTTTTAATAGACAGAAAGAGAATCAAATATCATTCCAATTCAATTAAAATTTTTAGGTTTAAATACAAAAAATCACCAAAAAAGAATTGCATTTGAATAGAAAAAAGAATGGCATTTGAAAAGAGAACAAAGAAAAAATAAAGAAGTTTGAAGAGAGAAGGATTCAACTGCTGCTTGGCTATCACTTTTCGTTTGTATGTTTGGAACTAAAATCGTAAAAGCGGGTATTAGAGCTGCAATTGAGGCAGAAATCACTTTAAAAATTATTTCAATTTTTTTATTTTAAAAATACCAACGCTTAGATTGACAGTGCCATGGAAATATTCAGTAAATGATTTGAATTGCCTCATATATTGCAAATACCTATAATAGAGCTGAAAATACATACCAAAATAAAAGACGCTCTAAAGATAAATTTAATGAAAGTGATTCAGTGATTATAAAATAAAAAATACACTTCCATCAGTCTATCAGAGATCGCACATACAGGTTGTTATAGATGGGATACCATCAGCTAAAAGACAGGTGTACTGCAAGTTTCTGTTCTATGTCCAACTCTATTTCTTGTTTTCATTAACGATATTCTTTAACTTATAATCCGATCCCCTCTTTTGCATATGGGAGCAATATTTGCAACTCATATTCTTCTAATGGTAGGTCGAGGAGATTGCGGCGAAAAGTTTTGAGGTTAACGACACTCTCACATCCCAACTGCAGTCAATCTCCGAATATGGTCGTATGAATAGAGTCGTGTGGAAAAGTTAATGTAGTTTATGAACACATAACATACATATATAATTGGTCATTACAACCCTTCAGTCTGGATTACGCCCTAGCTTTTCACATCACTTATGTTGTGTGTGTTAATTTTATACATAAGTGGCGGAATCTACAGTTTAAAATCGACTCCGAACCACAGATTTTGAGAAACTTTTTCATGGCAATTTGGTTTTACTTTCCGAGTTTTTGTCGGAAATCTGTTGAGAGGAAGTCGCCGAAGAAAATTTTTTTATTTTTTTCTTGTAGTTTTCGTTTCCCTCATTTAAGAGAAAGAGACTTCATTGATATCGTTTAAAAATGTGCCCCTTAAAGTGTTCTAAAGGCATTTTGCTTGAAAATGATTTTTAAGGACTTTATGCGTAAATGCTCATGCTTTACATTTCGAGAGTTTTATGAGACCTCTATTCAAATTCTGGGTGCTCAAGGCTTCTATTCGTTAGGGTATCAAATGCCGAACAATAATAAAGAAATGTTCTGTTGTCTCTTCTTTTTCCACGTGGTTAAAGCTTCTACAGAAGACATTGTGAAGTGTTTACAGTTTCTATGCGTTTGTACCCCTTATAACTGCTGTTGAAGGAATATAATCAAGTTTCATCTGGCCATTTGTTTGCTCCTCGGTAGAGGATTGAGAATTCAATTTAATTTACGTTGTGCAAGCGCCTGATGTGCCTAGATTTCTATTCTGAGGCTTCTCGATCGCTCACAGAAGAGAGCATAGGTGCTCATATATAACGGTAGGGTATCCACCTCAATTGATTCATTAGAGCACCGTCGCAATGTGGCTTGTGTTGCACTGTTTTATCGCTACTATAACTGATTTTGAGAGATAAAGGGACTTGTTTCCAAAAATCGTGTATTCTTACATAGCACCCGTCTTTACATACGTACATACGTTTGTGGTTAATTGACCAGTGGATTGTACACTACATTGCAGACAGAATTCGTTCTTTAGCCGGACTATCCGCATGTGGAACTCTCTAACTGCAGAGACCTTTCCTGGCACTTACAATTTAAAAAGATTCAAATCTAATGTCCACAAACACTACTCTTTCTGTTCTCCTTTCCATAACCTATTTTACTAATTCCAATACAACGCACTGCATTAATAGGGGCCATCCTCTGAATGTTGGCCTTACAAAAAAAAATTATTCTCAACTGTATGCGTAGAGTCTAGGTAGTCATATTATTGTTTAGAAGATAACTAATGTAACGCACATATGTATATGTCAGTCAGATATTTTAAGTCCCATTTCGGAAGAAAGAATATTTTTATTTCAATAGTTGGTTTCGTAATTTAGTCCTTAAGAATACTGCGTGTATTGTTTTGCAATATAATGTTATAAATCAATAACAAACAGCAAATTTACTAAACTATTTGTTTTTAATTAGTTCTTCCAATTATCTCTCGTTTTAGTTACAAAGAAAAACAACACTTTGATGGACACAAGCTAACTGATGAATTCAATTGAATTGAAGTGGAATACTCAACTACTTTTAATTTTATTCAGTAATAATAATAATTTAATTAGTCAATCAATGGTGGTTTATTAAGTGATGTTTTAATATTAAATATGAATACTTAATTAGTCAAATGTTATGAGAAACTAATAACTTTCTAATGATTTATAAAAGTGAAATATATTTGAGTAAATAACATGACTTATTTACCTATGCAGGCTCTTAGTTGGACATAAGGTTTAGAAAGAGGATGGAGAGATATCGTCAGCCTATAAGCAATAACAGGAGAGTCAAGTCTTGGCTGTGATTTAAACTTGTGGGATATACGTAAATATACGTAAATATAACAGTATAGTCGCCGTGGTCTAGTAGGTAGTGTGCTTGCTTATTAAACGTGAGGCCACTGATCAAACCCTTTCCTACAAAACGAAATATAAAAAAAATATTTCTACGGCAACTTCTCCTCACTATATTTCAGTAAAAAAAATTGCTGCAAAATGTTTATCTCAAATTTGTCATTTTAAAATTAACACATACAACGTAAGTGCTGGTGTGAGAAAGGTTGTAATGACCATTTATGTATGTATATGCGGAATGTAATCTCGTTCGCCACGTCTTCTCTAGGTGGAAATTTTCAATCAAGCCGAATTTGGAAGATGGCTCAAATTGGCTTAGAGGTCCACTGTGATTTGAGGCTTTTTTACATGGTAGGTAAGAAGGAATAAGTCCCCCAGGAATCGAATGGATGCACTTAGGCCCCATGGGGCCCATTGTGATACCACAGTTCATGTCCATCATCCACTAGTCCTGAAACCACTCTGAGCTTCCAATGAAGCGAATCAAACTGCTGTAAGTAGTAGTAAGCTCGAAGATGTTTCTTTCTCCTTTGAAATAGTGCCGGGCATGTTCCCAGTAGATGAAGAACAATCTCTTCCTCTTCCTCGTCCCTGCAGCTTCTGCAGAAATCATTTACGAGGTGTCCCAAGCCAATGCGTTTCACGTGGACATTCATAATGTAATGCTCTTTCACGCTTCTTTGTAGTTTAAGCAGCCTTGCAATGCGCCCTCAATTCCGCCTCCGCCAGATCATACTCGCCATTCTGCCCTTATCCGAAGCTGCCCAACTACGGTTGCCAGAGTCCATGATCTCAGTGACCATCATGAGCTTGCAGGTCCCCAAATGGACCCCAATATCCAAGAATTCGTCGGAGATTTCGATGGTCGTGCCGTGTCTGGCCACTTCATCCGCTCTGCAGTTGCCCGGGATATCATTGTGTCTTCGCCACCCTATTTAGGTGTTTGCGGCAGCCGTAGATCGTCCTAGAGTTCATCACATTGAAACCCAGAGCCCTAATAGCCACCTGGCTATCGGTAAGTATGGTGATGTTTCCACAGGAGACATTTGCAACTCAAATAATCTTAACAGCAGCCTGTATTTCCAACACTTCCGCCTGGAAAACGCTGAAGTAATCCGGTAACACTTGCGACTTGAGAAAACCTCACTAGAAAAAGTCGAGAGGAATACAATCGCATGATCTTAGTAGCCAGTTTATAACACCGCCACGTGAGATGATCATGCTCTTAAGTCACTTGTGCTGCATATTAAATGTAGCATAAGCTATGTGGCAAGTAGCGCTGTCCAGTAAAACAACATGTCGTTGACATCCATATTTTACAATCCACTCATGTGGATTTATATCGTCTGGAACTGGAGCATTTTGTTTGCCCACATAGTTATCCCAGAAATGATCTAAATTACTGTATATGATCTTTCAAATAAAAACTAAGCTCAGATTTTGAGTTCCATCTACGCAAAAGTATTAGTTGATCGTTTACTGAACCAGTGGATTCGAATTTATACACCACATTGCAAATAGTCCTATAGGTAGGACGATTATGGCGATCGTGAAATGGGTATCCAAATCGAACATTTTGATAAAACAATTCTTTTTTGCTCGAGTTGTTGAACACATGTCCATGCTGATTTGGCACATGTAGCTTTAACAAGATGGCAGTTATCATTTGTTAAAGTTCGAAAGTTTCTATTAGAAGACCCGATAAAAGTTGTGTTTTTTTTAACAATAGAGGACATACCAACCCAACTAACAAAAAAAATGTTTTACTGAGTAATGCTCTTAGTTGTTGTTGTTATTTTTATTTATGTTCCCATAAATAATATATATTATGGAATCATATATAAGTGACGTACGTAAACAAAAAATAAATCAAATGAATTTCTATGTAAATAATTAATGAAATGAGAAACGAAATAAAATGTTTTGTAGAAACGACTTTGTAGACAATTTATACCCAACATTTTTTAGTTCATTTAAATGCTGAATTGCATACATAATATTCTACATACAAATCATTTTAACATTAATTATAAAATTTTTATTTGAATTCTTTTTATATACACTTTATTCCTCAATACTCTGCAATTTTGCTTTACAAAATCACAGCTATTGAAAGGAAAAGTGAGAAAAATTCACTTACACTCTTAAAAATAATGTGAAAATGAAAGAGAAAAACTGGAAATTTATGGAAATTATTTTTGTAAATTTTATATAGAAATAATAAATGAACATTGCCACAGTTTACAGTCATTTAGAAAAATATGTGTTAAATATCTGTTGAATTTCCTTTCATAATAACCCTGCGAACAATTGCTTGCAAGACTGTATTTTCTACGCAGTGTATAAAATAAAAATAATTTTAATTAAAGTCTCAAAAATAATATATAAAATACTACTGCTGAACATTATTATAATTTTATATTTAAATATGAAAACACGAACAAATCAAAACAAGGAGAAGGTTAAGTTTCAACAATCGGAAATATGACAGCAAAGCTCAAAAACCACTGCATTGTGGCAGCGGTAAAGGCGGTGTTGGTAACAGCGATAAAGAAAGCCTGGCTGAAAAGCAAAAAAGCAAAAATAAAGCAGGTATATTTTACATTTTTATGCGGCATCATTAATAATATAAATATGCGGCAGTTGCCTTTAAAGAAACATTTTAAAAAAATTTTAAACAAATTACAAAGAAATTATGATTTGTAGTACATATGCCAAGTAAGTAAGGACATACATGTAGGACCAGAGATAAGACGGACGAGAAGTGGGCAACCCTACTAAACACAGTAGTCTTGTCCAATATTAACGACTAACAAAATAACAACAACTAACAGACTGAATATAGTAGGCTAATAAAGTAACAGCGAATAACGAATAAAGCATTGTAGGCTTATTAAATAAACGAATAAATTTTTTGAGACAATAGGATTATTCTGTACTGTGACTTTGAATTGAAAACAACATACTTTAAAAATTGTAATATCATCAAATATTATAATAAATTGTAACAATAAAATATTTAAACATCATCAAATGTGAATAAATTGTAACAATAGAATATTTAAAACATCATCAAATATTGATTACATAAATATTATAATAATAAAATGTTCTTAAAATAAATTAGAACATGATTCTTTCTTTAAAAACCTACATACATACATACATACATCCATACATAATTAGTGATTACAACCCTCCAGTCAGGAATATGACCTAGCTTCTCAACACCACTCAGGTTAGGTTAGGTTAGAGGACGTGTACTTGTCAATTAAGACAAGTACAGTACCCGGAGGTCGAATTGACCCATTGTACAACGTCCTAGTTTCTCACACCACTTATGTTGTGTGTGTTAATTTTTATACATGAGTAGCAGGATCTACAGTCGACACCGAACGACAGATCTTTCAGAAACTTTTTTATGGCAATTTTATTTACTCTCAGAGTTTTTGCCAGAAATCTAGTGAGAGGAAGTCACCGAAGAAATATTTTTCCTGTTTTTCCCGTGGCCTCACGTCTAATAAGCCAAAGCACTACCTACTAGACTACAGATATGTCAAATTATTTGTCATTTATTCAGACAAATCCCGATGGACATATGTACATAGCATTCAACAACTTGAGTAAATAATAAAATTGTTTTGTCAAAATGTTCGATTCAAACAACATAGCGATCACTTCACCTATTTTATGGTCGCCATCATCATCCTACCTAGAGGACTATTTGCAACGTAGTGAATAAATTTGAATGCATGCGTTCAGTAAATGCTCGACTTACACTCGTACGTCGATGAAACTCAAGATTTGAATAAGCACGGGAGTGGCTGGCAACTAAGCTTATTTTTTATCTCAAAGATCATATTCAGAATCGTATTCATTTTCATATCTGGATGGATACATTACAAACAAAATTGTCGTCGTCGGGACGATACCAATTCACATGAGATCCAAAACCATCTAATGCTTTCGGTAGAAGTAGCTATTTAAAGTAAATTTTGGTCTGGAAGCGTCAGCGGGCTGCGCTGGCTCGGCCATGTCGTTCGAATGGAGGAGGATACTCCGGCGAGACGGGTAGTTGATGCGGCGGTCTGCGGAAATCGGCGAAGAGGACGACCCTATCTGCGTTGGAAGTACCAAATCGAGGAAGCCCTGTCATCGATTGGTGTGACCAATCGAGGAAGCCCCCTGTCATCGATTGGTGTGACCAACTGGCGTAGGCGCGCAAGAAGCAGAGGCGCCTGGAAGGATGTATTGCGGCAGGCCGAAATCCGTTAATCGGGTAGTTAATGTCCAATTAAGTAAGTAAGTAAGTAAGCGTCAGCGGTTCACATTTCTAAATGAATAGTTATGGAAACAGACATAATTTTTGAATTTGGTACGATACCAATACGTATGAAATAAAAGGGCGTTTAATGCTAACCGAAAAAGTCATTATTTTGTGATGGTTTTTTGCTGGCATCGTTATCGGTCAATATTCCTTTAAGAATGATGTTGGCCAGGTCATTACCGCCAACAGCGAGCACTATTGGTCGATGATTTCTAAATCATTTAGGCCTGAATTGGATACCAAGTACATGTTTTTCTACAGGTCGGCTATAATTGACACTCAACCCTTGCCATATTTAATATGCAGCACGAGTGACTTAAGGTCATTTCACTTGCAGGTAACGTGAACTGTCCACTGATTTCCCTCCGTTCGATTTTTTCTTGTGGGGATTTCTTAAGTCGCGGGTGTGTGTCAAAAAAACCTCAAACCACAGTGATGCTCAAAGCCAACATTACCCGCACATACATACATAATTGGTCTCTACAACCACTCAGTCGGTATTACGGCCTAGCTTCTCACACCACTTGTGTTGCATGTTTTAAATTTATACTTGAGTGGCATAACCTACAGTTTAAAGTCGACTCCGTACGACAGATTTTTGAGAAACTTTTCTTGGCAATTTTATTTTACTCTCAGAGTGTTTGCCAGATTTTTCATATTTCGTTTTGTTGGAGATATCTGACCTGGAGATAGAACCGTGGCCTCACGCCTAATAAGTCAACACACTACCTACTATACTACGGCGACTACAACATTATACATACCATCAATAAAAATCAGCCTTATTTATATACAAGAAAACTTAAACATTTCGTATGCGTTCCAACCAGAGGAGACATGACGCATTTTTGAACGATATTATATTCCGCTCACAGTGGCATGAATAGGTCCTTCAAATGAATAAAAATTTTCGATAATATCTCACACTCACTTTGTTTCATTTAAAATTAAAATAGGAAGCATAGCAAGACCCATAACAAGGCTGTATTAATAATTTTTTTGTGTTCAAAATAGATCATCTGTGTTGAATATTCCTTGCCTACATAAAAACAAATCTACAACAAAATTCTTAAACTCTAGCATTTCTTTAAAGATAAAAAGTCGAACATAAACACATCGCTTGTTATTATCTCGTATCTAAAAATATATGTAAAAGCTCTTCTAAAGCCTAATAGAGGGGGTGGCGTAAACAAAATTGCAAATGTCATTTAATTAAATACGGTTTCGGGTGTTTGTGTCCCTGTTGCAAAACTTAACACTTGTCTGAGTATCCAAAATGTATTAACTAAGCAAGACATATCAACGACGTGTACATGAATAAACAAAAAAAAACGAAAATTTAAAAACAACAACTTGTACTTGCACAACAACATGCACAACTTGTTTTGAGATTCACTACCACACTTTCTCTCTTTGTTTGTGTCTCTCTCTTTTTCAATCTTTTTTTGCCTCTAAGTTTTCAGCTGCTATGTGTTAATTTTTTGTGCTAGTATTTGCGTAAATTGTTCGTATATTTGTTTTTCAAATCTTATCGTTTCTATTTTGTTTTTGTTGTTCATTTTCTGTGTTCTTGTTTCCTTTTCAAGTCCTTTAACAATTGTCGCTGATGTTGAAACAAAAAATTTGTTTTTCCTCTGTTCACTGTTCCAGTTGAGTGCCGTCCATGTATCTGTGCGACTGTTTAACCGTAGTTTTACTTTCCCGTACAAACAGTCAAGTGTTTAAAGCTGAATTTTATAGAAAAATAACAATTCTTTTAATTTTTTTTAAATTTTTTTCAAGGAGCAACGCTTTTTAACATTGTCGTCCTTTTCTATATGCCTTAGAGATTTTCTTGTTGTTCCTTTTTTATTTTTGTTTAAAAGCAATCTATGGATTATATTTAAGCCTGATGCATGCATGCATGCATGCATCATGAGCTTGCAGGTCCCCAAATGGACCCCAATATCCAAGAATTCGTCGGAGATTTCGATGGTCGTGCCGTGTCTGGCCACTTCATCCGCTCTGCAGTTGCCCGGGATATCATTGTGTCTTCGCCACCCTATTTAGGTGTTTGCGGCAGCCGTAGATCGTCCTAGAGTTCATCACATTGAAACCCAGAGCCCTAATAGCCACCTGGCTATCGGTAAGTATGGTGATGTTTCCACAGGAGACATTTGCAACTCAAATAATCTTAACAGCAGCCTGTATTTCCAACACTTCCGCCTGGAAAACGCTGAAGTAATCCGGTAACACTTGCGACTTGAGAAAACCTCACTAGAAAAAGTCGAGAGGAATACAATCGCATGATCTTAGTAGCCAGTTTATAACACCGCCACGTGAGATGATCATGCTCTTAAGTCACTTGTGCTGCATATTAAATGTAGCATAAGCTATGTGGCAAGTAGCGCTGTCCAGTAAAACAACATGTCGTTGACATCCATATTTTACAATCCACTCATGTGGATTTATATCGTCTGGAACTGGAGCATTTTGTTTGCCCACATAGTTATCCCAGAAATGATCTAAATTACTGTATATGATCTTTCAAATAAAAACTAAGCTCAGATTTTGAGTTCCATCTACGCAAAAGTATTAGTTGATCGTTTACTGAACCAGTGGATTCGAATTTATACACCACATTGCAAATAGTCCTATAGGTAGGACGATTATGGCGATCGTGAAATGGGTATCCAAATCGAACATTTTGATAAAACAATTCTTTTTTGCTCGAGTTGTTGAACACATGTCCATGCTGATTTGGCACATGTAGCTTTAACAAGATGGCAGTTATCATTTGTTAAAGTTCGAAAGTTTCTATTAGAAGACCCGATAAAAGTTGTGTTTTTTTTAACAATAGAGGACATACCAACCCAACTAACAAAAAAAATGTTTTACTGAGTAATGCTCTGAGTTGTTGTTGTTATTTTTATTTATGTTCCCATAAATAATATATATTATGGAATCATATATAAGTGACGTACGTAAACAAAAAATAAATCAAATGAATTTCTATGTAAATAATTAATGAAATGAGAAACGAAATAAAATGTTTTGTAGAAACGACTTTGTAGACAATTTATACCCAACATTTTTTAGTTGATTTAAATGCTGAATTGCATACATAATATTCTACATACAAATCATTTTAACATTAATTATAAAATTTTTATTTGAATTCTTTTTATATACACTTTATTCCTCAATACTCTGCAATTTTGCTTTACAAAATCACAGCTATTGAAAGGAAAAGTGAGAAAAATTCACTTACACTCTTAAAAATAATGTGAAAATGAAAGAGAAAAACTGGAAATTTATGGAAATTATTTTTGTAAATTTTATATAGAAATAATAAATGAACATTGCCACAGTTTACAGTCATTTAGAAAAATATGTGTTAAATATCTGTTGAATTTCCTTTCATAATAACCCTGCGAACAATTGCTTGCAAGACTGTATTTTCTACGCAGTGTATAAAATAAAAATAATTTTAATTAAAGTCTCAAAAATAATATATAAAATACTACTGCTGAACATTATTATAATTTTATATTTAAATATGAAAACACGAACAAATCAAAACAAGGAGAAGGTTAAGTTTCAACAATCGGAAATATGACAGCAAAGCTCAAAAACCACTGCATTGTGGCAGCGGTAAAGGCGGTGTTGGTAACAGCGATAAAGAAAGCCTGGCTGAAAAGCAAAAAAGCAAAAATAAAGCAGGTATATTTTACATTTTTATGCGGCATCATTAATAATATAAATATGCGGCAGTTGCCTTTAAAGAAACATTTTAAAAAAATTTTAAACAAATTACAAAGAAATTATGATTTGTAGTACATATGCCAAGTAAGTAAGGACATACATGTAGGACCTGAGATAAGACGGACGAGAAGTGGGCAACCCTACTAAACACAGTAGTCTTGTCCAATATTAACGACTAACAAAATAAGAACAACTAACAGACTGAATATAGTAGGCTAATAAAGTAACAGCGAATAACGAATAAAGCATTGTAGGCTTATTAAATAAACGAATAAATTTTTTGAGACAATAGGATTATTCTGTACTGTGACTTTGAATTGAAAACAACATACTTTAAAAATTGTAATATCATCAAATATTATAATAAATTGTAACAATAAAATATTTAAACATCATCAAATGTGAATAAATTGTAACAATAGAATATTTAAAACATCATCAAATATTGATTACATAAATATTATAATAATAAAATGTTCTTAAAATAAATTAGAACATGATTCTTTCTTTAAAAACCTACATACATACATACATACATCCATACATAATTAGTGATTACAACCCTCCAGTCAGGAATATGACCTAGCTTCTCAACACCACTCAGGTTAGGTTAGGTTAGAGGACGTGTACTTGTCAATTAAGACAAGTACAGTACCCGGAGGTCGAATTGACCCATTGTACAACGTCCTAGTTTCTCACACCACTTATGTTGTGTGTGTTAATTTTTATACATGAGTAGCAGGATCTACAGTCGACACCGAACGACAGATCTTTCAGAAACTTTTTTATGGCAATTTTATTTACTCTCAGAGTTTTTGCCAGAAATCTAGTGAGAGGAAGTCACCGAAGAAATATTTTTCCTGTTTTTCCCGTGGCCTCACGTCTAATAAGCCAAAGCACTACCTACTAGACTACAGATATGTCAAATTATTTGTCATTTATTCAGACAAATCCCGATGGACATATGTACATAGCATTCAACAACTTGAGTAAATAATAAAATTGTTTTGTCAAAATGTTCGATTCAAACAACATAGCGATCACTTCACCTATTTTATGGTCGCCATCATCATCCTACCTAGAGGACTATTTGCAACGTAGTGAATAAATTTGAATGCATGCGTTCAGTAAATGCTCGACTTACACTCGTACGTCGATGAAACTCAAGATTTGAATAAGCACGGGAGTGGCTGGCAACTAAGCTTATTTTTTATCTCAAAGATCATATTCAGAATCGTATTCATTTTCATATCTGGATGGATACATTACAAACAAAATTGTCGTCGTCGGGACGATACCAATTCACATGAGATCCAAAACCATCTAATGCTTTCGGTAGAAGTAGCTATTTAAAGTAAATTTTGGTCTGGAAGCGTCAGCGGGCTGCGCTGGCTCGCCCATGTCGTTCGAATGGAGGAGGATACTCCGGCGAGACGGGTAGTTGATGCGGCGGTCTGCGGAAATCGGCGAAGAGGACGACCCTATCTGCGTTGGAAGTACCAAATCGAGGAAGCCCTGTCATCGATTGGTGTGACCAATCGAGGAAGCCCCCTGTCATCGATTGGTGTGACCAACTGGCGTAGGCGCGCAAGAAGCAGAGGCGCCTGGAAGGATGTATTGCGGCAGGCCGAAATCCGTTAATCGGGTAGTTAATGTCCAATTAAGTAAGTAAGTAAGTAAGCGTCAGCGGTTCACATTTCTAAATGAATAGTTATGGAAACAGACATAATTTTTGAATTTGGTACGATACCAATACGTATGAAATAAAAGGGCGTTTAATGCTAACCGAAAAAGTCATTATTTTGTGATGGTTTTTTGCTGGCATCGTTATCGGTCAATATTCCTTTAAGAATGATGTTGGCCAGGTCATTACCGCCAACAGCGAGCACTATTGGTCGATGATTTCTAAATCATTTAGGCCTGAATTGGATACCAAGTACATGTTTTTCTACAGGTCGGCTATAATTGACACTCAACCCTTGCCATATTTAATATGCAGCACGAGTGACTTAAGGTCATTTCACTTGCAGGTAACGTGAACTGTCCACTGATTTCCCTCCGTTCGATTTTTTCTTGTGGGGATTTCTTAAGTCGCGGGTGTGTGTCAAAAAAACCTCAAACCACAGTGATGCTCAAAGCCAACATTACCCGCACATACATACATAATTGGTCTCTACAACCACTCAGTCGGTATTACGGCCTAGCTTCTCACACCACTTGTGTTGCATGTTTTAAATTTATACTTGAGTGGCATAACCTACAGTTTAAAGTCGACTCCGTACGACAGATTTTTGAGAAACTTTTCTTGGCAATTTTATTTTACTCTCAGAGTGTTTGCCAGATTTTTCATATTTCGTTTTGTTGGAGATATCTGACCTGGAGATAGAACCGTGGCCTCACGCCTAATAAGTCAACACACTACCTACTATACTACGGCGACTACAACATTATACATACCATCAATAAAAATCAGCCTTATTTATATACAAGAAAACTTAAACATTTCGTATGCGTTCCAACCAGAGGAGACATGACGCATTTTTGAACGATATTATATTCCGCTCACAGTGGCATGAATAGGTCCTTCAAATGAATAAAAATTTTCGATAATATCTCACACTCACTTTGTTTCATTTAAAATTAAAATAGGAAGCATAGCAAGACCCATAACAAGGCTGTATTAATAATTTTTTTGTGTTCAAAATAGATCATCTGTGTTGAATATTCCTTGCCTACATAAAAACAAATCTACAACAAAATTCTTAAACTCTAGCATTTCTTTAAAGATAAAAAGTCGAACATAAACACATCGCTTGTTATTATCTCGTATCTAAAAATATATGTAAAAGCTCTTCTAAAGCCTAATAGAGGGGGTGGCGTAAACAAAATTGCAAATGTCATTTAATTAAATACGGTTTCGGGTGTTTGTGTCCCTGTTGCAAAACTTAACACTTGTCTGAGTATCCAAAATGTATTAACTAAGCAAGACATATCAACGACGTGTACATGAATAAACAAAAAAAAAACGAAAATTTAAAAACAACAACTTGTACTTGCACAACAACATGCACAACTTGTTTTGAGATTCACTACCACACTTTCTCTCTTTGTTTGTGTCTCTCTCTTTTTCAATCTTTTTTTGCCTCTAAGTTTTCAGCTGCTATGTGTTAATTTTTTGTGCTAGTATTTGCGTAAATTGTTCGTATATTTGTTTTTCAAATCTTATCGTTTCTATTTTGTTTTTGTTGTTCATTTTCTGTGTTCTTGTTTCCTTTTCAAGTCCTTTAACAATTGTCGCTGATGTTGAAACAAAAAATTTGTTTTTCCTCTGTTCACTGTTCCAGTTGAGTGCCGTCCATGTATCTGTGCGACTGTTTAACCGTAGTTTTACTTTCCCGTACAAACAGTCAAGTGTTTAAAGCTGAATTTTATAGAAAAATAACAATTCTTTTAATTTTTTTTAAATTTTTTTCAAGGAGCAACGCTTTTTAACATTGTCGTCCTTTTCTATATGCCTTAGAGATTTTCTTGTTGTTCCTTTTTTATTTTTGTTTAAAAGCAATCTATGGATTATATTTAAGCCTGATGCTGGGTGTTATTTGTTATTAGATTGTCTTTGCCCCTGTGTGAGTTAAAGTTGTACAGCAAATTGTAGCAGAAGATAAAATCCCAACTATGGGTCCATAAAATGGCTTTTAGATTTCGTTCTTTATTTTCTTTATTACAAAAGAAAATTGTATTTATTTCCAAGATAAATACAAGAATAATTTTATGTTTTATTACCATGTTAAAGATGAAAATCTGTGGAAGGTTTACTATTAAGGGTATCCACCAAATATTGTGTAGCAAATTGTGTTATTATTATTGGAATAGAAGGTCTCCTGTATATCAGCTTGGGGACTAACTTTTCCTTGAAAATCTTAATTTATTCAATGGAATTCATTTACATTTAAGGCATATTAAAAAGGTGTGCCAAGGCATGATAAACATAATTGGTCATTACAAACTAGGGATGCCAAACGGAATCGATTTTTAAAAATCCCGGGATTCGGGATTTCGAAATCCCGATCCCGAAATCCCGGGATTTTTCGAGACAATTCGGGATCGAAAAATCCCGAAATAACCCGGGATTTCCCGAAATATCCCGGGATTTCGGGATTTTCTCTTAATAAAAAGAGCTAAAAACAATTGTATTATTAAAACTTTTTATTAATTTTTGATCTCTATCACAATACACATGTTATAAAGTAAAAAAAAAAAAAACAGAATAAAAAGTAACAAAAATAAAAACAATTCATCTATGTCCCCATACATACCAGAAATCTGCTGAGAGGAAGTCGCCGAAGAAATATTTTTTTTTTTTGTTTTGTTGGAGATGTCTGACATGGGGATTGAACCGTGGCCTCACATCTAATAAGACAACACATTACCTACTATACTACAGCTTCTTGAACGCATTATAAACACTGAAGTGAAATGTAGTACTGACGCCATAGAGATTTAAGTCCACTGACTCAATAAGCTTCTCGACCAACAGCCGTACTTTGATGAAACCCAAGATCTGCAGTTCAAGATCACCACTGCAGGAAAATTGAATGCAAAGCGACGAGCTTTCAAGAACTTTGACTTTCGCAGACGAAAATTTGTTGAATTTTACGTCGTGACTAAAGGTAAACACCATAAATAAGGAAGTGTGCTAACTGCTGTAAATATCGCCACTTCAGTAGAGTCCAAAGTACAAGATTCGCATCGCTCTAAATAACTTGGATTTTCGAAGACAACAACTGGGAGAATTTTTCGTTGTGGCTTGGGCGTACAATATTCAACGGACATAGAAGCTTAAGATAAGCAAGGATGTGTGCTTGCTGCCGTAATCATAGCCACTGCAGGAGAATCCAAGGCAGTCGATTCCACAACGCTTTCAAGAACTTGGCCTTTAGCAGACAAGAACTTGGAGAATTTTTCGTCGTGACTTGGGTGTATAATATTCAACAGACCCAAAAACGGAAGGTGAACACCATAAACAAGGATATGAGCTCGCTGCCGTAAATATCGTCGCAGCAAGAGAATCAAAGGCAGTCGATTTCACGTCGCTTTTAAGAACTTGGTCTTTCGCAGACAATAACTTGGAGAATTTTTCGTCTTCACCCAAGAACTAAAAATAAATTGGCAACTGAATCTAATTTTCTTCGAAAAATCATTTTGAGTGATGCGGCCCATGTCTAAATGAATGGATATGTGAAGAAACAAAATTTTCGAATTCAAGACAATACATGATATCCAAGGGCGTCTAAAATATCTCGAAAAAAATACTGTTTGTTGTGGATTTTAGGCATCAGCCTACCATATTTCTTTGAGGACAACTTTGGCCAGGTCATCGCTGTCAACATCGAGCACTATGGGTCGATGATTATCGATGATGATCTCCGCAGATTTCTGGCAAAAAAAAAAACTCTGAGAATAAATAAAATTGCCATGAAAAAGTTTCTCAAAAAAATCCGTCGTTCCGAGCCGACTTTAAATTGTAAAAAAACGATCAGTTCAACAAACTACTACTTCCTGCAATATTCCGGCCATCCTCTTCCCATCAAACAACTGTCTTAACAATTCCTTCTCAGAACAGAACAGCGGGGGAATAAAGGCGGAGCTGGGTGTAAGAGGAGAGGAGAGGGCGGCTGGGGTGGAGAGGTGGAGCTGCTTGGGAAATAAAAAAGAAGTGGACCAACACTGGATGTGAAAAAACGACGTATTTGAGCGGAAGAAAAGTCACGAAGAGGACGTGGGTGCACAGCAAAGTATTAAATTAACACACACAACATTAGTGTAAGAAACTAGGGCGTAGTCCTGACTAAAGCTTGTAATGACCAATTATGTATGAATGAACGTTATAATTAGAATTTACAAAAAACAAAAACAACTTCATAAAAGCCATCGTTTTAAAAGGAATTTTAATTCCATTAAAACAACAAAATGTAAATATGTGCGAGTGTTTATCAATGTTTCAATTAGCTGTCTTAAGTACAGAGAGAACTTAAACTTTAAACAAGTTTCGAGTATCAGTTTTGCATGCGCGTAAGAACTTTTCGGCTGCAAATTCTTTTAATTATGAGAGCATGTGTGTAAGTTCAATTCAGTATTGTATCAGTGTATGTATATAAATATGTGCATATTTAAGGAACAAAAAAGTTTAAAAACAACAAAGAATTCAACAACACTTTCATACACATTAACACAACGTAGTAGAGAAAGCAACTGGTATGTGCTGTACAAACAGAACAACATGTTTTTGCTGTATATTGTATACATGCAGACGCATACGAGTATGTGTATACAAAGTCTAACAAATTTTTGTTAGTTTTCGAAAACATACAATTTTTAAATAAAAATCCAGTTGGAAATCAAATCATGTTGAATTTTCTTTCAGAGTTTTAAACAAATTTCAATGAAATGTTCCTTTCGTACTGTTCGTTTAACAAATTTTTCTTCGTTATGCAAAATTTCGAAATATTTCTATACAAACTTTTGCACATTTTAAAAGCTAAAAATAAAATAAATTTTGAAAAACATTGAAAATTCAATTGTATTATGGAATTGGCAAATTTTTTAGTTTAAAATTTTCTTAAGTTTCCTTTTACTTTTTCTATTATGTATTCATTTATATTTAAGATTACATATACATACGTCCATAATTGGTCATTACAATCCTTCAATCAGGATTATGACCCAGATTCACACACCACTTATGTTGTGTGTGTTAATTTTAATACATGAGTGGCGTGTCGAGTCCGAATGACAGGTTTTAGAAAAACTTTTCATAGCAATTTTTATTTACTCTCAGAGATTTATACCAAAAATCTGCTGCGAGGAAATCACAGACGAAATATTTTTTTATGTTTTGTTTTATTGGAGATGTCTGACCTAGAGTTTGAACCATGCCAACACACTACAGTAAGGCTTCGCTTAACTCAGGGGATACGTTCCAATAAGTTCCAGCGATAAACGAAACTGCGTTCTTACTGTGATTGCGACTTCGAAAAATACTGTTGGAATCTTTATTCTGGACAGACTAACATAAGAACGTTGAAAAAGATACATAGTGTGTTGGCATATTCGACGTAAGGCCTCGGTTCAAACCCCAGGTCAGGCATCTCCAACTGAACGAAATATGAAAAAATATATCTTCGGCGACTTCCTCTCAGCAGATTTCTGACAAAAACTTTGAGAGTAAAAAAAAATTGCCATGAAAGTTTGTCAAAAATCTGCCGTTCGGAGTCGACTTTAAACTATAGGTCCCGCCACTCATGTATAAAATCTAACCCACACAACATAAGTGGTGTGAGAAACTAGGTCGTAATCCTGTCTAAAAGGTTGTAACGACCAATGTATACACCGTCGCTATATATTGCACCGCTTTTGTTTGGTGCAAGGCCGTTTCATTTGCACACATATACAACAAGTATCAATACAGTATGCGATGTAGGGGAATCCCAATACTGCCGCTTAATATTGAAACAGCGTTAATCGGAGTCTTACTGTATCTACAAGACCACAGCGACTTCTGAAAGGATTCAATTATGAGTTACAACTGTTGTAATCGTATTAAAATATTTTTTAAAGTTTTGATCTCCTGTAGCAAGGTGTAGGGTATGTTCAATTTTAACAATCATTTGTTTCAGTTGTTTTATAAAATACAAAAGAAACCCTTTTCTATTTGTAGAAATAACTTTATTTCTATTATTCTTTACCTCTCTTCATGCATTCGTTTCCATTTTTCTCTCAGGGATATTTGAATATCCTGTAAGTCTATTATTTTAATTAAATTAAAGTGTTCCAATTAAATGCCTACTTAAAGTAGCTTTTTTTGTTGAATTCTTTGGCTTTCGTTTTTCCTTCAATTCGCCTGTGGTTAGATGCTCTCCAATATTTCTTGTAGTTTTTTCGTCTTTCGCTTTTATACTTAAAGTAATTTAATTGAAGTCCTTTATATGCATGCGCCAGTTTCTTTTTCCATTTTGTCTTTGTAACCTATTTCGCTTTAATTTTACATTGAAAATGTCAAAGAAAAAATAATTTTTTTTTCTTGTTCTTCAATAATATTTTAAGTGGAATGGCATCAATGTAATCATCATCAACTCCGTTATCCTATTATTGTTCAAAGAAGGACTTACAATTTTTATTGTTGGCTGTATTGTTAAAAGGAAATGAAAAAAGCGATCATGGCACACTTAGTTATTCGATTTAAAGAACATTTTTAATGTCTTAAAAGGTAAAGGAAGTTTGGGGTGACCAGAGGCACATATTTTTAATGATGTGAACAAAATTGAAAGCATCTCTTTGGATTGCCTTTTGTTTTTATTCCGTTTCATACTACTTTTCCAATGTGTTTTTTATAGTTTCGTTTCCCCTTAGCTAAGCGGAGGAGTCTTTACTGATATCGTTTAAAAATATTCCCCTTAAAGGGTTTTAATCACAGTTTTCTTGAAAACGATTTATAAGGACTTTATGCGTAAAATGCTCATGGTTTGCAGTCCTTGCGTTTTATAAAATCTCTATTAAAATCGCCTTTGCCTAGATACATTCTGCCAATAAATTCTGGGTGCCCAATAGTTTTACTTCTTAGGGTCTCAAATGCCGAACAATAACAGAGAAAATGTTCTGTTGTCTCTTCTTTTTTCACGTGGTTAAAGCCTCTACAGAAGACATTGTGAAGTGTTCACAGTTTCCATGCGTTTGAACCCCTTATAACTGCTATTCAAAGAAGGAATCTAATCACGTTTAATGAAAATTTTGCTCTGTATGCATTTACTTCGGCCCGATTTATCTGGCCTTTCTGCAAGAGACTTCATTAACCAATATTCCTTTTAAAAGTGAAAGACGTTTGCTCCTGTGTAGATGAATGACAATTCAATTGAATTTATGCTGAGCAGGCGCCTGAAATTTTATGTTATATTAAATTACTCAGTTCCACGAACCCTTATGAGGGTAAACGTCGAATTTCTTGCCATCTCCTCTAGAGACAACAGTCGCTTTGGGACAATTTTAAATATGGCGGTTACATCCTCTAGAAATCTAATGGCCGCTTCACATGCATACATACATAAATGATCATTACAACCCTTCAGGCAGGATTATGACCTAGTTTCTCACACCACTTATGTTTTGTGCGTCAATTTGTATACATGAGTGGCAAGACCTACAATTTAAAGTCAATGACAGATTTTCGATATACTTTTCATGGGAATTACAATTACTGTCAGAGTTTTTGAAGGCTAGTAGATAGTGTGTTGGCTTATTAGACGTAAAGCCAAGTTTCAAACCCAGGTCAGACATCAAAACGAAATACAAAAAAAAAGTATTTCTTCAGCGACTTCCTCTCAGCAGATGTCTGGCAAAAACACTGAGAGTAAATAAAATTGCCATGAAAAAGTTTCTCGTTCGTAGTCGAAGTTGCGCCATTCATGTATAGAATTAACACACACAAGTGGTGTGAGAAGCTAGGCCGTAACCCTGACTGAAGGGTTATAACGGCTAATTATGTATTTATATATGTATGTATGTATGTCAGAGTTTTTGCCAGAAATCTGCTAAGAGGAGATCGCCGAAGGACTATATTTTCATATTTCGTTATGTTCGAGATGTTGGGCCTGGGCTTTGATCCGTGGCCTTACGGCAACTTCAAGTACCCATTCATTCAAAAATTAGCCGTTCTAGAATACAGTTATGTACAGGATAAAATGACGATAAGTTTAATGATCACAAATATTATTTTGATAAAAAGGTTTAACAAATTGCAAGCGTTGCTGTCGTCCAAATCAGAGATCAGCAATGAATCGTTTTTTCGGTACTCATAAGTACTTATGAAATTTTGAGTATGAGTGAGCCAACAGTATTGAAATTCAACTACTCTGATTCATTCGTACTCACTACAATATTGATTTATAAGTACAGGTTGCAATGAACATGAGTACAACGTTCACATCAAACTCATAACATTCGAAATAAGTTTGATTCATATGCCTACTCATTTAGATTCATAAATTTAGAAAAATACTTATAATACTCATAAATGATTCGAGTAATTCGAATCATTCATCAAAATTTACAGTCTTAGCTGTTGCATTTACAAAAAAAAGAAAAGAAAAAGACAAAGACAGCAGCAGGCAAAGCAAACAATCCTTTTAGTGAGTATTGTAGTGTTCGTACGCGAATCATACTTATTTTGTGATTCTTGTAAATGTTGTGTAATGGAGAGTCGAAATCAACAACATCATACGTATTGTTAAGTATGAGTACGATAAGTACTTCAGACTTTGAATATGAGTTGTATGAGTATAATATTTAAATAATTATGAATGCGTATAAGTATCAGAAATTATGATTCGATTCTACTCATCTTTTTGAGTACTCATTGCTGACCTGTGGGCCAAATATCAACTGTGAAAGCGATTGTCGAATAAATCAATATTGACTAAAAAAAACACTCATAACTTAAAGAGAAGTGTAAAGATTTCCTTACATAATGATGTAGGTTTTTCCATATGTATAGCAGAAATAGTATTCACCGATTCATAAATTGCATTGTTTTGAAACTAGGATCATACATATATAATCAAATGGAAAAAAGGCGCGAGTAGTAATTACTATCAATTGATTTAATATTCTAGATTGTATGAAACAGGAATGGCTTGTGCAAAAGTCCTGGCTAATAGTACAGTGAATGCTTTGCTTTAAAGCCAGCCATAGCCTTATTAAGCCTATGCTCATAGGTAAAATAATTTACAATTTTATTATTTTCATATCACTATCAGGGATAGTGGATTTGAATTATTTTAAGACTAAATATAATACGAGCCGAAAAATGAAAAACATTATCAATGATAACCTGGAAGTTGCAAGAGCTTATATTTATTTGAATAAAAAAAAAATACATTTAAATGTGCTTTTAAATATCATTTAAATAAATAAAATTAAAACGATTTAACTTTTAACTGCCAGCTGTTCATTTTAATACGTCGACTCTCTTTGCCAACTTCAATTAGAAACTCGTGCGTTATAATAGTGTTTGAAAGTTAAACTGAAGCTTTTTATAATTCTCAACACAAATATTTATTTCATAAACAAGGTCGTCATTAAAATGTGTTGAAATATTTTTCTTTCTTTGCATATAATTTGTGTGGTATACCTGACACTGTTGCATCATAGTCTACTTACCACTTTCCACTTCTTTTAGTTACGAGTTTTTTTGTCTTTTGAAATGCAGTGGATAGAAATTGACTCTTGTAACCATTATCTCCGTACTTAACTTAATTAATAGAATATCTCATAGAATAAACATTTTAGTGCTACTATTTACATACATAATTGATCATTACAACCCTTCAGTCAGAATTACGAACTAGTTTCTCACAACACTTATGTTGTGTGTGTTGATTTTATACATGAGTAAACCTACAGTTTAAAGTCGACTCCGAACGACGGATTTTTGAGAAACTTTTCATGTCAATTTTATTTTTACTCTCAAAATTTTTACCAGAAATCCGCTGAGAGGAAGTCGCCGAAGAAATACTTTTTTTTTGTATTTCGTTTTGATGACTGACCCAGGGTTTGAACCCAGGCTTTACGTCTAATAAGCCCACACACTGCCTATTAGACAACGGTAGCTACTACTGTTTAGTTTTCTTTACTAAATCCCATTCTATGCTTTAATTGTGCAATTTTTCTACTTTTATTTTGAGAAAATAAGATTTTCGTTTTGAATACGCTCGCAGCACATAATCGAATAGAAAGAACAACAATAGTAAGGAAGCTGAAAATTTTTTAATGATAAATTGTAAGTGTGCTCAATAAGGAAATTAAATTTTTCCTTCTTTTAAAATTATTGTCGCCATTATAGTTATTGTCACGTCTGTGTTACATTCACCATTTATTCAAAATTTTTTTCGTTTTCTTTATTTAATAGGAAAGGAAGAACTCCACAGTCAACATAAGATGTAAATGTCTGTAAAATTTTTAAATGGGAAGTATTCCCTAAGTTTTACTTTACTCATACTATTGAGTCCTTAACACGTTCATCGCCATGTCAGTCATACGTGTATGACGCTAAGAAGTTCTACATGAGCCATGTCAGTCATATGTGTCTGACGTACGCGATTTGGTAAATCACAGATGTCCGACGCAAACGACTCTGTGTTCAAAACAACAGGTTAATACTTGTCGTATCTTTTTGTATTTTGTTTGGATGCGTCAGCCATATAAGACTGACAAGGCTTGTCGAGAAAAAAAGGTTTAATATAGAGCCATCTCAGTCATATATATGTGATATAAAAAAATAGTGTTTGTCCGCGGATTTTGGCCAAAATTTTTTTTGTGATACATTAAGTTTCCTTGATACATTTTTAACTAAATTATCCAATAAAGTTACAGTGGCCCATGTGAAAATTTTTCTGATATTATCGTGGCGATGAACGTGTTAAATAAGCTATTAGCTGTGGGATAAAACTTCTCTTGAAAGTTCGCATTTTCCTTTACTCTGGCATATAGGTTAGGTTAGGTTAGAGGACGTGTATTTGTCAATTAAGACAAGTACAGTACCCGGAGGTCGAATTGACCCATTGTACAACGTCCTACTTTCTCACACCACTTATGTTGTGTGTGTTAATATTATACATGAGTGGTGGGACCTACAGTTTAAAGTCGACTCCGGCATATATATCAGTTTGATTTTGACTGATGGCGTGGGTTAAGTCGCATTTGAGATGAGCTGTGATTTGTGGTTTCATATACGCATACATACATACATACCTAATTGCTCAATACAACCCTTCAGTCAGGGTTACGACCTAGCCTCTTACACCACTTATGTTATGTGTGTTAATTTTGGCTTATTAGACGTAACGCCACTGTTCAAACCCCAGTTCAGACATCAAAACGTAATAATAAAAATTCTTCGGCGACTTCCTCTCAGCAGATTTCTGGCAAAAACTCTGAGAGTAAAATTGCCATGAAAATTTTCTCAAAAATCTGTCGTTCGGAGTCGACTTTAAACTGTAGGTCCCGCCACTCATGTATAAAATTAACGCAAACAACATGAGTGGAGCGAGAAGCTAATCCGGAATTCTGAGTGAAGGGTTGTAATGGCCAATTATGTATGTGTGTTATGTATGTGTTAATTTTATACTTGAGTGGTGGAACCTGCAGTTTAAAGTCGATTTCGAACGCAGATTTATGGAAAACTCTCGTCACCGAAGTAACATTTCTTCATAGTTCGTTTTACTGGAGATACTAGTTTGTTCCGTGGCCTCATGTCTAATAAGCAAACGCACTACCTACTAGACAACGGCATCTTTTTCATATTCGCGTACACTTCCGCAAAATCTAACGGAGTGAAAAGTCGCGATCTCGGTGGTCAGTTTGCATCATTCAAATCTGTCGATCGTTAAATCATAGCATCGTCCTGTTGAAACCACATATCATAGTGCTACGGCCATCTCAAAAATATTTCAACCGATGATGTCGCCATCTAAAAGTGTACACCGAACGGTGAGTTTTTCAGAATGTATTGGTCAGCATCATCCCATATTCGACAATATTGTTTGTTCACTTACCCTGTTATCCAGAAGTAGATCTCATGCCTGAAGAAGATGTTTCGCCGAAAACAGTTTCTGTATACTACAGAGCCCGTTCAGCGAACATATAGCATTGCCTTATGTCGTTTGGACTTCAGTTCCTGGATCAGTTGATTTTTTTATGGGTACAGATCCAATTCACCAAGCAAAATTCATTTAAATTTAGTTCTTGAAATTGATCTGTCATTGTCATCCTTTTATGTGTATTTCTTTTTCTTAAACGTAAAAATAGTTTTTCTCCAACCTTAAAATAGAATTCAATGTCTGTATCAGTATCCATATTACTTACAGTTTACAACTAAAGAACACGGAAGATATCATCTCCCTTTTAAAATACATAAAATATGCTCGTATTTCAAACCCAATTCCGCGGCAAATAACAAGAAAATGAAAATCTGAAAATTTAATTTAAAAAAAAAAACTATCCACGAAAATAAAAAAAATAAAAATTTCCTTTCTCAATGACAAACGGTAGGAATAAAAACGTCAGCGATTTAAAAGTTTCGCACGTGCTTGCAAAGGTTTATGAATATAAAAGAGAAGCTGGGACGGAAATGGGATGACATAATTTCTTTGATTTGTTCACATTTTCTTTATTTCAAGAAGAAACAAAACACTTTATTAAACAAAATAATTTAAAACGAAGACGTGTTTATTACAACTATTCAGTTAGAATTACGACCTAGCTTCAAAGTGTATGTGTGGGATATCATCGAAATTTGTTAATCATTTGAAAGACCTATTGATGCCATTATGTGTGGAATATAAAATCTTTAAAATGTCCACCGCCAAATCTATAGGTACAGTTCTTCCGAAATTTTAAATTTTACAGGTATGGTTTATTTCTTCGGCGACTTCCGCTCAGCAGATGTCTGGCAAAAACTCTGAGAGTAAATAGAAAATTGTCATGAAAAAATTTCTCAAAAATCTGTTGTTCGGAGTCGACTTTAAACTGTAAGTCCCACCACTCATGTATAAAATTAACACACACAACATAAGTGGTGTGAGAAACTAGGTCGTAACCCTGACTGAAGGGTTGTAATAACCAATTATGTGTGTATGTATATCCGAAAGGGAATGGAATACAGCTCTCATGTATAGGCTGGTGCCTGAACGTCTATTTTGAGACTTTTACACTGCGTACAGAAGAGGGCGGAGTTGCTCGTTAATGGCGGTGGGGTATCCAACTCTATTGATTCATTGAAGCATCGCTGCAATGTGGGTTGTGTTTCACTGTTCTACCACTATTACAACGAATTTTGCTCTTGCGGAATGAGGGAACTTGTTCCCGCGAATAATGAATTCCTATGTAACACTTGTCTTTCTCGGCGAGCACATCCATATATGGAGGGTTGCACCCTGTATTTCAGACAAATTTCGTTCTTTAGTCGTATATGAAAATCCCTTTTAAGGAACGAAAAAGGCATAAATACAGAAAAGTCATCACACACTCCTCATTATTAGTAAATTAAATTTGCAATAGTAACAATTGCGAAGCAAATACAAAGCTTAAATTGACTTTTAATGTACTAAAGTAAAGAATATGATGTAAATTTTTAATTTCCAAAAATCGTAAAAATAAGGACATAAATCGTCATATCATCAAAATGATATTTTTAGAGCCGAAAAATATCAAAATGACGATAAATCGTCAAATCTGGCACCTATGTATGTATAACCCGTCGTTTCTAATTAATTTTCAAACAATATTTTTACTTGTTGCACCGGGCGTATGATGAATATTAATTCACTTTCAGTCGATATTAATCATACGACGTGTTGACTGTTTACATCGAGAGACTATGGGAACATTTTTTCTCAAAGCCATCGTATTGAATTTGACAAAGGAAAAAATCACACTTTTTTTGTAAATTTTTCGCATGAATTATTTTTTATTTATATTTCCCCCATATTATAATTATTTTTAAAAATATAAAATTTTTCTATCACAAGCATACTGTGTTTCAAGTTTATTTCAGATTCTCTGGTTTTTTTTACCAAAGAGTTCTGTCAACAATCTCTTTATGTATCTGATGTTGTTTGTTAATGCTACACATTTTATATAATTATGCATAAACATATGCTTCATTGAACACAGAACGTACATATGGGAACGTCCTTTGTATCCTTGCATTAGATAGTCACACTGGCTTACATTATTTTTTCCCCCGGTTTTCCTTTTTTTCTACATTCCAGGTGGAAAATCAAGCATTAAGGTTACGCGAGGCAGTGTGGTGTTTGCACTCACCGCCAGCAGCCTTCAGGCAACTCAAACACCAACTCAAACACAGTCATAACAGCATAAGCATCACCTTGCAGTGACTTCAATACAAGCATCGTTAAAGGCAGTGTTGAGCCTGTAGGACTTAAGCAACGTGTTGGTTTATGGTTTTAAATGTGAGCTCGTGAAGAAACATTGGATCATTAAGTGGGTTAGCAGCTTCACCAAATAGTGTGGGTGCTGGCTGGTGCAGCTAATAGCATTGGTAAATGAACATATTTTACTAACGGTTATATACGTGATAGTGCTTTGGAGATGCACGCGATCAGGAGGCTACTGATGCCTTCTACAGTAACAATGAAACATTCAATAACCGGTAAACCAAGTAAGTGGCTTTTGTCGTCTTTCTATGTTTGTTTTTTCTATTTGGCTTGTAAATAAATAAATATTGGAAGCATAATAGAAGCACTGTAATATTCCATAATGAGATTCGTTCCATTACGCTGCGAAATAGTGTCAGTTAAGTGTTAAAAATTGACGTGACGAGTTTTATTTTATATTCTACATAAGAAATAGGCTGATAAGTTCATAGGCTAATACACAGATGTCGCTACTTTTAATATGATATTTAGTTAAACCCAATCTTCAAAAACACGTGTAGAAATTTTCTAGCTTTGTGGGAGAGATAATTACGAGAGAAGTAGCTTCTATTAGTTCGAAGGAATTTCGTGTGTTAATAGATAAAATCAACCGTAGGGATGTGCTTTTGTAAGTTCAAACGAAGCGACATGAAAGAACGCTGCAAGCAGTAGATATCGCAAAGTGGCTGTTGCAAACGTTGCAAATATAAAAAATTTCAAAAAATTATGGTGACTACAAAGAGAAGATAATCGTGATAACTAAAGTCCCAACCGAATACCTATATTGACAGTTCTAGTAAAAGTGGGTGCCAAGCAAACTTTCATTCGACCACGACACATATACATAACTGGTCATTATAACCCTTCAGTCAGGATTACGACCTAGTCTCTCACACCACTTATGTTGTGTACGTTAATTTTAGACATGAGTGGCGAGACCTACAGTTTAAAGTCGACTCCGAACGACAGATTTTGAGAGTTTTTGCCAGAAATCTGGTGAGAGGTCGCCGAAAAAACAATATTTTGTATTTTATTTTGATGTCTGGCCTGGGGTTCCAACAATGGCTTCAAGACGGCGACTTCAAGAGCAAGAATTATTTCATTCAGCTTCTGAAATATGTTCGAAGCTGTTCCTCTTTAAAAATACTCGAATTTGTGCGTATTCATGTGACAGTACATAAAACATGGCTGCATCATTTCACACCGAAAATAAAACGATTTTAAGTTGAGTGGTTTGCTCTTAGTAAAGTTGAAGTCCCCGTAGTTTAGTAGGTAGAGTGTTGGCTTATTAGAAGTAAAGCCACGACTTCCTCTCAGTAGGTAACAGTAACAGTAACAGTCATCATGTATAGTAGTTGAAGTCATCCTAGTGTAGTAGGCAGTGTGTTGGCTTATTAGACGTGAGGCCACGGTTCATCCTTCAACAAAACAACACATGAAAAAATATTTTCCGGCGACTTACTCTCAGCAGATTTCTAGCAAGAACTCTGAGAGTAAATAAAAAATTGGCATGAAATGTTTCTCAAAAAAATCTGTTGTTTGTATTCGACTTTAAACTATAAGTACCGCCACTCATGTATAAAATTAACACACTCAACATATGTGGTGTAAGAACCTACGTTGTAATCCTGACAGAAGGGCTGCAAAGACCAAATATGTATGTATGTATGTATTGGACATATTCTTCACGAATTTTTGTATTCAAAGCTGTAGTCAAATTGGGTGCTGCGTAAGCTTTCAATCCACCAAAAACAAGAAAGAATTTATTTTGCTTTTGAAATATTTTTTATGGTATTCCGCCATAAGTAAAATCCGAAATTATGCATCTTCATGTGACAATATATGAAACATGGCTGCATTATTTTACGCCAGAGTCAACAACTGTCATTTGAGTGAATTACACGTAGTGAACCGACTCCAAAGCATACACAGATGCCATAGCTTGGCCAGCTTATGGCATCAGTAGTTTGTGTTCCGTATATATATTTGTTGAATGCGACGGAGTCTAGTAGACAGTAAGGCCATGGTTTAAGCCCCAGGTCAGACATCTCGAAACGAAATGTGAAAAAATTTCTTCGGCGACTTCCTTTTAGCGCATTTCTGGCAAATACTTTGAGAGTTAATAAAAGCTTCTGAAAAATCTGTGGTCGATATCGACTTTAAACTGTAAGTCCCGCCACTAGTGCATAAAATTTGTACACAACATAAGTGGTGTGCGATGGTAGGTCGTAATCCTGATTGGTGGGAATTATATAAGTATGTATGTATAATACGAATCCACAAATATGGACAAATAGATTGTTGATGATGGTGCCGCAGCTGATTGTTCTTACTTTAATGGATAGTCATGTTTAATTCTTTTCTGGGGATCATCACAGAAGGGCAATCTCATATATCGTGTACTGTCATTGATAACATTAACTAATTTGTGTGACAGTTTGGATAGATTTCTGATTATAAATATTGCCGTACAGCCAGTCAACATGTTCCCAACAGTGTTATATGTAGCTTAAGAATCCTTTTCAAGTTGGACAAATACGACATGAAAATAAACATTTGAAGTGCAAATAAGTTGGAGATTTCATTTCGTGTTAGACCATGTGACGGCACTTTCGAAATTATACTCTGCTGATGTCGGTCAGCACCATTTGTATACTTTTCCGTTTCCACACATATATAGTACATGTGCATTGCAATGTATATGTTTGTATACATTACTCGCCACATTACTGTAGTATGGATGCTTGATTACAAACAGTACTGACGCAGTAGTGTTTGCAAAATACATGCCATTTGGAAAGCAAGTATTGGCATTAGCACTTGCTTTCTAGTCACTTATTGAAAGTGAATCCCGCAAATAATTACTTTTAGCATGAATTTTGTGCATGAAAGTTTTTGTATGCAAGTGAAAATACATTTGTAGTTGGTATTTTTGAATTTATTATGAATGTGTGGTTAGTCTATCTTTTAGCGTGTGTAGTTTCTTAGAATGGATGTAAAAATCAGCTTTTTTGCTTGCTTTTTCGGGCGTATGATGAATCTTAATCGACTTTCAGTAGATATTAATCATACGTCGTGGTGGCTGATTATATCGAGGGACAATGGGAAAATTTTTTCTCAAAGCCAATGGATGTATGTAAGTTCGTTTTATTATTTGGCTGCTTCTTTGGCGCGTGGTTAATTTAACATTTTCCACCATTTTCATTTGTCCGCTTTATTTCTATGTCTATTTGTGTGTTATAAGTAATAAGTTCCATAAATACTTAATACATAAAATTTAATTATTATGGCAGCTCTGACGACGCCAGCGTCTAAATAGTACCAAACAGTCAATTTTATTGGATTAAATTGTTATGACTTGAAATTTTTCTTCGCTCTAGGTATGGCAATTTTGCTTATTGAAGAATAAGTTTAACCACAAATAAGTTTCATTATTGATGTCTCGGTAGTCTAATAGGTAGTGTGTTGGCTCGTTAGACGTAAAGCCTAGGTTCGTATCCCAGGTCAGGCATCAAAACGAAATATGAAAAAAAAATATTTATTCGGCGGCTTTCTCTCAGCACACTTCTGGCAAAAACTCTGAGAGTAAATAAAAATTGCCATGAATAGTTTCTTAAAAATCTGTTGTTCTGGGTCGACGTTAAACTGTAGGTCCCGCCACTCACGTATAAATTTAACGCACAAAACATGAGTGATGTGAGAAACGAGGTCGTAATTCTGACTGAAGTGTTGTAATGGCCAATTATGTATGTGTATGTATTGAACTCATCTTTTTTAAGAAAAATACTCATCTTTGATCAGTTTGAAATAAATCCAAGCAGCAAAAATGCTAAACAAACTATGATTGTCTGGCTTCTACTACGTAGGACAAAATCCTTGCGGAAAATTTTCCACATAATCAAAGGGCAATGCCCTGCGATGACAAATCTACATTACAGACAAATCCTTAAGGCCGTATTTCTTTAGCTTGTTTTTCCATAACGGATTATTCAACAGGATATAAGCAAAATTATTTGCTGTTTCTGTGTTTAAATGCTGTGAAGATAAACGAAAATAACAATTAAATAAAATATAAACGTTGTCTTGGCGAAATGACATTACAGGGTTGTTTTGCAGGATACCACCACGCCAGCATTCGTATTTCCTGTATATATATACGTATATATGTATACGTACTTCAACATACTTTAGTTTTTTCTATGATCCATTTTTTCTATTTTGGGGAGAATTTATTTTAAGTCACTGCAGTTGTTTCTTGTGTTATTTTTTTGTCTTAACTTATGTTCAAATTTTTTTTATATGATTTATGCAACCGTTGATGTTAGTTTTTGTCATGTCTTTGTCTACAATGCAAGATGAATAGAAAAGTTTATGACTGTCTATACCCATAGACGGGATGGCTGACTATGTGATCTCTATGTTGCAAAGTTTTAATGGTATACCACGTTGAGTTTCAATAGCTGCCAGGATAACTGGCCTGGCAATGCCTTAATCACATGTGGATAAACTTTTTCTTGATACTTAAACCGATATTAACTGACATACTCTTACTTTTTATAATTTAAGGTAAATTCTTTGCTACATATATATACATATACATATATAGAAATAGATTGATGAACTCTTTGTTTTTTGCTTAAACCACTAAAAGAATGCTCTGTCATCGATACTGGATGCCATATGGGCCAAGGAAGTTATGCTTTATTTAAGATAATAAGAGTGAAATTTCCATTTTATAAATTTTCATTCTAATACGCAAAACAATTGTGAAAATTTTCAATTTTATATACAAAATTAGGGTGCCCTAGTAGTCTAGTGGGTAGTGTGCTAGACTATTAGCGTGAGGCTCGTGGGTTCGATTCCTACCAGAGACACTGCTCTGTGACACTACACCGAGGATATGGTCAAGTTTTTTTAATTAGAATATAAGTTCAAATTGTATTGTAATAAATAAATAAATAAATAAACAAAATTAATGCGTTATTCAGGAGCATTTTTTCCCTTTGCTTAACATACTGAGAAAACTTAATTATGTTGCCGTATTCTACTGTATATTGTAGGCGATGTAGTCTAGTAGGTATTGAGATGGCTTATCAGCAAAACATTTAGTTTGCATAAGACGACATTACTTGCCACCCAATGTTCTTAACAATCTTATCCCCAGTGGTTCTCTCAATCATGCCATTTAACTTCTTTGGATTCGTTTTTATATGTGGGGATATGTTAAAGCATTTATTTATGCTCACAAACTAGCAACTCTTAAAGCGTTTGAAGCGAATATTACAGACACCAATGGTGTCATACGGCCATATTTATTGGAGAAGTTGTTAAAAACAGGACTGATTGAATGGACCGTATAAATTGATTTTAAAAAAATACCATGAAATTATCTGAAAGATTTAAAAAAATTCATTTTATTTAGTCATCGTAGTGTAGTAGGTAGTGTGTTGACTTGTTAGACGTGAAGTCTCGGTTCAAACCCCAGGTCAGTCACCTCCAACTGATCGAAATATGAAAAAATATTTCTACGGCGACTGCCTCTCAGCAGATTTCTGCAAAAAAGCTCTGAGAGTAAATAAAAGATTACGATGAAAAGTTTCTCAAAAATCTGCCTTTCGTAATCATGCATAAATCTGACACACACAATATAAGTGGTGTGCTCACTGCCCACTGAAGGTTTATAATGCTCACTGAAGGTTTATTATGGCCAAATATGTATTGTATGTATGTATGTTATGTATTCATTTCAGAAATTGGCCAATTCACACGACTTTGTATCGTGTATGTTGTATTCAAAATACTTCTCGTTTGTGAACGCTCAATGCTATGCTGTATCGTGTATTTCGTATTACAAACGTCGAAAAGTGATAAGAAGAAGAACAACAGTATTTATAATTTGATTTTCAAGCAACAAAATGAAAAATATTACGGGGGAAAGTAAATTAATTAATTCTCTGTACGGAAAATATAATTTTGATATGTCGATTGTTGACTCAAGTTACATAGAAAATATTTTATATTTTTATTCTTCTTCTTGATTACTGGCATTTACATAAACTGATAGCACGAAACCAATACAACTTTTAAACACATATGAAAAAATGTGTATAAGTGTATCGGATTTTTATATGAAAATTATCAACAACAAGCATACACTGTTGTATATGCGTCCAACAATACACGTAATACAACGATACAAGAGCTTGTGTGAATTGCTCAAATATTTCTGCTATTTAATAAAAAGCTTAGATACCGTAAGAAAAAACGTGAACTAAATTGAACCAGAATAGAAGCTGTTTTCCCGTCAAAGAGCAAACGCAACACATTCTTTTCAGTTTTTTGTTTACACTTACGGCTTGATTGTGGTATAAAAAAGGCGAAAATATTTTTTTATCTTTTCTTCTAAAAAACAAAATTTTTTCTTTGGTTGTATAGTTTATCAAACCTAAATCTCCTCTATAACCTGATGGGAATATTTGACTTTCACAAATGACTCTCCACAAATTGTCAAAGTTTTCTTTGGTAAACAGAAAAGAATAGAAACACCTTTGCGACTTATGGACTACCAACTGACAGAAAAAAGGAATATTCTTGGAATATATTTTTTTTGTTTTTATCGTAAACAAAAGCGTAAAACAAAACAAAAAAGAAGAAAGAAAATATAATCCCAGTTATTTATCTGTTGTGTGTCAACAACAAAAATGAAAAAATTTCCCCTTGCAACGGCTTCCATAACAGGGGAATAATGATGCTGCAATTACAATTTTAAAGGATTTAAATTTTTGTTGTTTAGTTGTTGTTGTTTATGTTTTTCTAAATAAAATATAAGAGGATTAAAAAAATATCAATTCAAAAAGAAATTTTCAAGTATTACTTACTGAAACAGCCTCATAGAGTCACAACAACAGCGCTACTAGTAACAAAACAAAATGAAACGTTTTTGTAATACAAACGAAATGGTAACTATAGTTGCCTATAATAGATGTTTGATGTTGTATTTGAAGAGTATAATTTCTAAAAATAATACATTTTTCTTATCAATTAATGAGGTAAACAATTGGTATGAAATTTGGTAACATTTTGAAGGGGTTTTGAAAAAAGAAAAAAATTTAATTCAGAGTATTTCCAAAAGTGATGCCATAAACACAAAAAACCGACATTTGCAGTATATACATATGTACATACATAATTGGTTATTACAACCCTTTAGTTAGAATCACGATCTAGCTTCTCATACCACTTATATTCTGTGTTAATTATATACATGAGTGGCTGGACCTACAGTTTAAAATCGATTCCGAACGACAGATTTTTTTGAAAATTTTTTCATGGCAATTTTATAGAAATCTGCTGAAAGGAATTCACCAAAAGGGATGAAAATAAAGGAATTAAAAAATGTTAATGAATTTCACTTTACGATGAATGCAAATCGGAATGTATATGATATTTTCTTTTTGTGGCGCGACATGATGCTTTCAATGTATTCTGATGCATTCAATCGTTATATTTAAAGACAACTTATTTAAATAAAGTACAACACAATACATAAATATAATTTCAGTGACATACATATGGGAATATTTACATATTTAAACACGTATACATTCAATCATACAAATAAAAATGTGTGTATATATAAAAATAAATATGTACGAGGACTGTTAAAAAGATTCATGATAAAGGAAAGATGGGCTGACTTCAAAAATGTTAGTCGCTTTGTATTTGCTTGTAGTCCCGGTAGTCTAGTAGCTAGTGTCTTGGCTTATTAGACGTAAAGCCCGGATTCGTGTCCCAGGTCAGACATCAAAACTAATAATGAAACAAAAAATATTTCTCGGGCGACTTCCTCTCAGCAGTTTTCTGGCAAAAATTCTAAAAGTAAATAAACCTGCCATGAAAAAGTTTCTCAAAAAATCTGCCGACTCCGGCGTGGTGTGAGAAGCTAGGTCGTAATCCTGACTGTATGTATGTATGTATGTATGTATAGTGTTTCATAAAGCCGCTGTACAAAATGTTTACAATGTATACTATTTCAAAACGTCATCAATGTGTATTTTAACGCAGTCAAAAAGCAATTAGGCATCAGATTTATTGTTGATGCATTGTTTGGTAACTTTGCAGATCTACAAAATTTATATACCGTAGTAGAACTGCATACAAACTTTGTATTGATACATTTTAAAAGTCAGCCATGGTTTTAATACTACTATAGTATACAATACAAGCTCTTAAGTTGTAATGTTTGATCTGTATCATTCAATTATTCGTTAATATAGATAAGATATATAATAGATATTGTACCATCACAAAGTTATTTCTCATTCGCCCCTCGTAGTTATTTATTTTTTTTGTCTGTAATTATTTTTATAAAATTTTAATGTTTACTCATGTGAATATCTTCACACATATTTATTTTACATACTGACACACCAGATGTAAGATTCTGCAACATCCTTCACTCAATACCTTTGTGGGATTTAACATCAAAAGTATGAATAAAAATAAAAAAAAATATTTACCGTTCGATGATTAAAAATGATTATTCTTCTCTGTTTTCTTTAAAGTGGTAATTATTTAATAAACAATTGCTGCTGCTTGTAAAGAGATTAATTTTTATTGTTTCAATTTAAAACGATTATTTTCGTTAGTCATTATAACCCTTCAGTCAGGATTACAAATTAGCCTCTCACAGCACTTATGTTGTGTGGGTTAATTTTATACGTGATTGGCGGCACCTAAGGTTTAAAGTCGATTCCGAACGACAGATTGTTTTGTTAAATTTGCTGAGAGAAACTCGCAGAAGAAATATTTTTACATATTTCGGTTTGTTGCAGATATCTGACCTGGGGTTGGAACCGTGGCCTTACATCTATTAAACCAACACACTGCCTACTAGACTACGGTGACCTTCGGAAAATATTAAAATTTAATACTGTTCAAAACAAATGCGATTGAATTTTGATATGTACATAGATATTTAAAATTAATGCGCCTTTGCAATAATCTATATATTGAATAAGTGGGTTATTTTATGTGCATTTTATTTACAAGTAAATTTCATCCAGTTAAGTTTAGCAATTCCTACTCATTCACAACCATCTCGTTAAGTTAATTGTTGATGTTCTCCTTTCTGTCCTGACGCACAGATCAAAAGCTTCTGTTCACGCAAACTCTATAACCCGGGTATTCAACTTCCGTGATGAATTATTTGTAGACGATTGAAATATTTTAGTTTTATAAATTGCTAAACCACCAGGAATATTTCTTCACCTTTTTACGGATCTTAAGCTAAATTGCTCGTATTTATTTTCAAACACTCAAACCACCTCAAACTATAGTTTAAGTATGTTGTCATTATGACTTTACATTATGATCTCATTTTAAATTAAACAATTTCGTTTAATTAATAAAATTGTAATTTCATGATAGGATATATTGTTAATTAGCCTCACATTAAGTGTCACCATATTGCTGTAATTATCTCGTACACTCTTATTGATTAAAGTTTAATAAAAAAATTAAGAAAAGTAATACAGGCATTGTTGAAAAATTAATCAAATAAAAATAATTTTAAAATTTAAATTTTTATTGCAATTCAATTTAACCATTGCTTTAATAAAAAAAAAAATTAATTGACGTCGAATTTTCATACGTGCAATTCTTGAGTTCGTATTATTCTGCTTGTATTTTATGTAAAACATAAGCACTCCGGCGTATACGTGATATAATGCCATCAATATGAGAGCAAAAATATAAAGTATACGCCTTAGGTACAGTCAGATGTGTAAACAATTTTCAGTCTCTGAGGCTTTACTTTCTTTAATTAAATTAAAAATTAAATTTAAATTTTTATTTAATTACCTTTGGAAAATATTGTTCAGACGAAATGCATGAAAATGGAAATGCAACAAAAATGCCAATTTCCAACAAATTTGCGATTGTTAATCAGCGTAGTCTAGTAGGTAGTGTGTTGGCTTATTAGACGTAAGGCCTCGGTACAAACCCCAGGTTAGACATGAAAACGAAATATGAATAAATATTTCTTCGACGACTTCCTTTCATCAGATTTCTGGCAAAAACTCTGAGAGTAAATAAAATTGCCATGCAAAGTTTCTCAAAAAATTCTGTCGTTCGGAATCGACTTTAAACTCTAGGTCCCGCCACTCATGTACAACATTAACACACACAACACGAGTGGTGTGAGAAGCTAGGCCATAATCCTGACTGAAGGGTTATAATGGTCAATTATGTATGTATGTATGTATGTATGTAATATTCCTGCTACTGAAGACTCTGAAGAAGAAGAAAACAGAAGATTGTTATATCACAATACGATGTTTATCGCCAAAGATGGTACTACTTAGAACCGCATGCCTTTACGCAGATTGCTAGCAGGTGTTTCCAGAAATGTTGTAGAGTTTTTCTTACTGTTCTTCTCATATTTATGTCACGTGACAGACAAACATTAAAAAAAGTGTTTCGTCTTATATTTAATATCATAGTTATTATTGAAGGCTGATATTTTGGTCAACTACGTAACTACTGTTATCTCATAATCATACGCTTTGACAATGTGCTACTCGGAAATGATGATAAATTTACACTTATTACGCCTTTTCAAAAAATGAGCTGAAAGTCTTTCAGCTTTTAATAATCCCAATAATTGTGTCGCTATAGATTAGTAACTAATTGAATTTGATGGTCGTTATAAATTTCGTAGTCCACCGGAATCGAATTGGTAGTTTTAGAATCAAATACATGCTACGTGCGTAGCAACTACTTATAGCCGTATTTGGGGAAACCTGTATCCGGGAAACTAGAGAGGAATCTAAGCGAGAGCATTGCTATTGACATAATCGATGGTCCATTGCAACGGAAAACTTTGTTACTTCACATGACGTTGACAACAAATATTTCTAACGAAATATAACAATGGCTTGTACCATCAGGTTTCACAGCCTTCAATTGAGAGGGTTACTGATGCGAATGACAATAAGCTGCCCCATCTAAACAATTGGAAACTTATAAATCGCCACAAAGCAAAGATGTTAGATGTCAAATTATTACCATTTAGAAAAAAATAAAACCATAAAACCTGATATGAAATTTTGCCGTAAATTTCATAAAAGTAATAATAAAATCTAATAATATAAAATAAATTTAATAAAATGAATTAAAATAAATAAAAATATTAAAATTTTTTAACTAAATCTATCAATAATCGTGACAATTTTATGTTACCACAAGTATGTCTCAAAGTGATACATAAGCTAGAATTATGAAGTCTTTTTAAGGCTCGATCTACGGTTAAATGAGAAAATAGCTTCGAGGCAATAAATAATAATAAAAAGGAAACTACAAACGAATAAAAATGTCAAAATACGTTCGTTTTTGCCTTTTTCAACAGAAGGAGATAAAAGTTGCTGAGCAGAGGCTCAGCAAATTGTTGTAATCTTCATCTTTGTGAGGGAATTCACTGCTTAAACTGTTTTAAGTTAAAACCGCGTCACAATTCATTTCTATCATTTGTAAATTGTGTTTTATCTATTCTTGAGACATTTCCCATGAATGAACGCATTCGACGGAAAAAATATGGGTGGTGGGACTGAGGTGGAAAAAAGACATACAAAATAAAATAAAGGATTTAATGTTGGTCGTAAATAATGTCACAAGTATGGTAAAAACAAGTAGAAATGCTTCAGCCTTTTTGAGATTTATTGCCTGTTAACTACAGGTAAAGTGACAATAAAAGAAGATTTTCTTTATTGTACTTTTAACACAGCCAAGCACATGGTGCGTTAAGAGATTATTATAAAAACAGTACTTTAAAACTGCGAAAAGGAAAATAGTTGCAAACCAAACTATTCTATTAAATCCTATGAGAAGTTTCTTTAGAACTAATAGTATTAGTATGGTGACAAAAAGTCGCCGTGCTCTAGTAGGTATTGTGTTGGCTTATTAGACACAAAGCCAGGATTCGAGCCCCAGGCCAGACATCAAGACAAAAATACAAAAAATATTTCTTCGACGACTTCCTCTCAGCAGATTTCGGGCAAACATTTTGCGAGTAAAATAAAATTGCTATAAAAAGTTTTTCAAAAATCTGCCGTTCGGAGTCGACGTTAAACTGTAGGTCCCGCACCTCACGTATAAAATTAACGCACACCACATGAGTGGTGTTAGAAGCTAGGCCGTAATCCTGACTGAAGGGTTGTAATGGCCAATATGTATGTTTGTGTGTATGGTGACAAAAATTGTTGATCTTCGTTTTAAATTTTAAGGCCTTTTACTTAACTTAATTGGTCATTAAAACCTTTTACTTAGCAGGCCATTCAAAAACCCATGTATAAAATAACATGGCCTAATCCCTTTCTCAATAAGTAACTAAAACCGAAGCCTTTAAATTAACCTTTTTCATTCCCTAATATTTCTCCATCTTTGTTTTCATTGCCTTTAACTTTAACGATTTTTTTTTCAAAAAACTTCTATTGACTCGATAATAATTTTGATTGCAACAACATCTTTAACCAACGACTTAAGATGATTGTCGGTTGATTGCTGACCAACTTTATTCCTCAAAAAAAAAAAAAAATGAAATACCAAAGAAAAAAGTTGAAAGTGGAAATCACAACAGAAATCTGAACACATGTTACATATATTTGTTGTTTTCTCCTTCATTTCTTTTTCCAAAATCTTCGTTTTCCTTTTCGATTTGTTTTCCTTGTGTGCTCTTATTCCTGGACAAATATTTGACATTGAAATCAAATGAAGATTCCTCCAACTGAACAATTTATACTCTACGTAGCAGTCACATCACAACACTTGTAGTAAATTTCAGTCCTCTGGAGGACATGATTGTTGGATGGGCAAATACACAAAAAGAAATCTTCACAACTTTTCAACAGAATCACGTGCTTTTTTCTGTAAGCACTAATGGCTGAGGGCGTCTTTAAGAGAAGCAAAAAGGTGCAAAGAAATATCTACACTTTGCAGTAGCACTTGCAGGGAAAATGATGTACTCTGTGTTCTATAATTTTTCCATCGGAAATAAAAGTTTGTTCTTCATTTAAATTTCATTTTGTTTTTAAATTTCTTTTTTCTTATTTTATTCCTGAACTGTTAGAATCCCTGTGGAATGTTGTCATGAGTGTGCGAAGACTTTTTCTAACAACTCATACTCATACTCATATTGTTTTAATGAAATAAAACAAGGAATACGAGGGTACATATTTACGGACTTAAATTAGAAACAATTACAGGGAAAAATTTAAATTGCAGTCGGATTGGATATTATTATACATTTATTACTGCTTGTGATAAGCCAATTAACATGTGTACATCTCTATTAGTGTCTACATCTGCCTTCTACCTTGGGGGATATGTTATATAAACGAATACTGATTCAGTCATCAAAGATCTCATGAAAATGGATATCGGAAAGGGCACCTGGTATGTTTTCTAAAATACTACGGTTGCCATAGTATTCGTTCTGCTCAACTGTCGGTCAGAATTACTACCTAGCTTCTCATTCATACACACTTATGTTGTGTGTTAATTTTATACATGAGTGTCGGGACCTACAACTTAAATTCGACTCCGAACGACAGATTTATGAGAAACTTTTCATGGTAATTTTATTTTATTCTCAAGTCTAATAAGCCAATACACTACCTACTAGACTACGGCGACTTCTTACATAGATTCACTGACATTGAGCGAAATCTGCTGAGAGGAAGTCGCTGAAGAAACATTTTTTAGATTTTTAGATGTCTGACGTGAGGTTTGGACCGTGGCCTCAAGTCTGTGGATCAACAACAATGCCATTCTAGAATTCGTGACTTTAATTCAATTTTACCTTCGATGAATAGAGTTGACATCGTTCTGTATACTCTCTCAGGGACTAAATTTTTGAGAATAATTTTACCCTTAAAGCAAAATCCCAAAACAGTTTTATTGTGTCCACTGTAACTGCTGGCTGTTCAAAAAGAAATAGGGCCGTAGCCTATAAAAGAACATTTTAAAGGCCACACTTTAGACTTATTGAGACTTTGCGACCAACACTCTTGTATATCCCTATGCGGGACTAGTTATAATTACTGTAACTATCTGTAGTCTAGGAGGTACTATGTTGGCTTATTAGATGCAAGCCCTCGACTTAAACCCCAGTTCTATCGTCTCGAATAAAACGAAATATGCAACAGTCTTTTAGTAAAAAAACTCTGAGAACAAATGAAATTGCCACGAACAGATTGTCAAGAATCTTTTGTTCGAAATCGACTTTTTAGGTAGACTCAACTCAGGCATAAAAAATTATACACACAACATAGGTTATGTGAGAAACTGGGTCACAAGGTATTGTAAAGTCCAATTATGTATGTACATACGTGTCTACAGCAGTGTTTCGAATAAAAATAAAATTGAATTAATAAATTGCCGTAGTCTATTAGGTTGTTGGATTATTAGACGTGAGGACAGGGGTCAAGTTCCCGGTCAGGCATCAAAATGAAAAACGAAATAATATTTCTCCGGCGAGCTACTTTCACCAGATTTCTATTAAAAATGCTGAAAATTTCTATGAAACTTTTCTCAAAAATCTGTCGACTTTAAACTGTAGGTACCGCCACTCATGTGTAAAATTAACACACACAATATGAGTGGTGTGAGAAACTGTGTCGTAATCCTGGCTGAAGTGTTGTAACAACCAATTTTGTATGTATGTATCCGTTAATGTGCACGTACGCCAGACTTAAGAATAGCATTAATGCAAACATATGAATTGTATTTTAGTTTTAGTTTGGTCAGTTGTGTTGAAGTACGTACTTCCTGCACTGTTTTAAATAATTTTGACTTACCATACATAAGCTTATGAAGGTATATTTGAAGCCATAATTTTACTTTCATATCAAAATAATTAGGCATGTATACTGATTTTCTATACCTTAGGAGGAGAAAAAATTTTTTAAATTTTAAAAAAGAACCTGTGAAAAATGTGATTTATAAGTGGAAACTTATAACATTTATTTGAACATTTTTATCTTGCACTGTATTTATCAATGTCATGCAGTTACACTCGGTGACCCTCAAGTAAGTAAATATATACCTGGAGTGTGCAATTGCTTTTGTCTTCTTCTGTTTGCAATCAAAAGTAATTAAAAACACCTTTTAACCTCAACTAGCCTTAGGATTGCAAAACATTTATATTATTTAGTATACACTCACCTCTAGGTGAGGTTCTAAAGAATCTGTAAAAGCTGCATGCATGTGATGTGTGTATGTATGTTCTTTTAAGACAACTGTTTAACTATTTGCCAAGTCATGAACACATCTACATACAAATTTCACACAAATTTTCCTTTCTCTTTTAGTTTGTTTGGTCACTCATTCATTTGTTCATTGTTTAGAATTCATTTTCAGATCCTTTCTATTTCTTTTTCTCTTGTTTGTGATTTTGATTGGTCTACGGCATGGGTTCAGTCAGAGGGAAACAATATTCTTACAATAAAATTAAAAAAAAAATATTTCTTGAAATCATATTATTAATATTAAGGTGGCAATGAGATTTTAGGTCTTAAAATATTTTGTTTTAGAATTGTACGTAAAATAGCCAACAATATTCTATTCGCCGAGAATGGGATTTATAACTCACAGTTTCAACATGTGGTAGTCTTATGATTATGTTTGGAGACAAATTATCTTCATGAAGTTAAACTTAGCTGGACTAAGGGAATATATAATCGAAATTTTAATAAAATTTCTTTAGAGAGTTAAGATTGGACCGACTCCGGTTAATTGTTGCGATCTTTAAAACAGAGAGTTCAAATGCGATTTTGTCCCTTAAACCGGGTAGGCCATTTATTGGTTTAAATTTGAATAATCGGTTATTTCGAGTCTGGCAATACCTATGTCATACTATTCTGTTACAAAATTCAGTATATTATCTCCACTGAAAGTAATGAATCGATTTACGTTTGAACAACGTTGGGATTTATTAGAAATAAATTTCCAAAACAAAAGCAATTGGCTGGAAATTGCACGAAAATATCGTACAAAATTAGGTCGCAGAGAAGGACCAATAGTGCCTGGCATACGTAAGTTTATTGCTAAAGTTCGTGAAACTGGTTTCATTGTTGATGCGCTAAGACATGAGAGTGCTCGTACAGTGCCTACACCTGAAAACATAGAAGCTAGGGCTGAGTGTGTGCGTGAGGATCCATCAACATCAACTCGTCATCATTCTCAAGAATTGAACATTTTACGTCGAATTTTGCTAAAAGCTTATAAAGTTCAATTGGTTCTAGAGGTTAAGACGCATGACCATACGCAGATTTTTAAAAAAAAACCATCTTTTCGGATGAAGCTCATTTTCCTCTTGGTGGGTACGTTAAAAAGCAAATTGCCATATTTGGGGCTCATAGAACCCAGACGTGGTCTTCCAGTTGTCAATGCACTTATCGCCGTCCTGTTGAAACCACATGTTGCTGGTGTCCAGATCATTCAATTCAGGTCAAAAGAGATTGGTAATCGCTGACCGTTGACAGTGATAGTCTATCCAAACGTCGTTTTAAAAGATATTTAAATCGATGATATCGCCGACCTTCAAATCTACTCTTTAATCTCTCGTGGATTGGTATCGCCCCAAATGCAAGAACCTTGTTTGTTCACTTAACTAATCATGCAGAAATGACCTGGTACACTTGAAGTGATGAAGTGATATTTCTATGAAAGTAAAGATCAGTTGATATCTACTCCAGAGTCTACTCAGCGAACACATATCGTAGTCTGTAGTCCTTTCGCGTTTCAGTTAAATTTTGCACGGGTTCAAGCCCAAGTCACGTCTAAAATTCTTCTGCTTACTTCACGGACAGTGGCTAAGTTTGCGTCAGTGTGGGTAGTCTGTTAACTGGTTCGTTTTCTGAACCAGTAAACTAGAAATTATTCACCACATTGGGAATAGTTCTCTCGATAAGTTTCAATTGCGATTATTAAATGGGCGAAAAGCGCAGTACGCAGCCGCAACAGATCACCCACTTTGTTAGAACAATTTTATTATTTGCAAGTGTTCTAGAATGCTTTATCCATCCATGGCAATTTGGCAAAATTGACTTAATAAATTACAACTAATTTGACACACGCAGCTTAACAGGATTGTCGTCCTATTGAAATACACTTGTTGTAGTAAACTTGAAATTCCCCTGACAGTTTTACTATCGCATCCTTTCTTGCAGTAAAAACCCGCTTTAATTTGTTAAATTCTTATGTGCCACCTACAAGAGTGGTGGTGCAATATCTCCATCGTTTCTGTCAAAAGAATATCTTAGTATGCGGTCACCTATTAATTGGCGAGCCATTTTCATATGGTTAGTGTGTATGAGTAAATGTGGTATGAATTTGTACAGTTTTAACGGAATACGTGTATGCAGATATAGTGGGTTAGTTTGCGTTAATTGAGTGTAAATGTGTGTATGGAGTAAACACTTACAAAAACTAAAAATGCAGAAAAAAGAGTGAAACTTTACTAATTGCTTATGGAATCTTAAATTAGTAGTTTAAACTCATACCACGTATGTATGTATGTATAGTTGGTTTTTTCTCATTTTTCTTTTTTTTTCGCCTACTTTGAATTTTTTTATTGTTGTTGCCATTGTATGCAATTCTGAGAAGGAATACTTCATATTTACGGAATCTGTTGAACAAAAAATTCAAAGTAAATTGGAAAATATGAAAATTCTTCATTTAATGTTCAAATTAGAGACAATGATTTGGATAGCTAATTATTATTTCAACGTTATTGTCCTTGATCGACAAGTGGTAGTCAGAGGGAACGAAGTCTGGCCTATACAGCAGGTGACGTAAAACTTCCCGTTTAATATTTTCCAAAAATTTTTTGTCCGACGCTACAGTATGTTACTGAGCGTGGTTAGAATGAAAAATTACGGCATCGTATCCTATTGCATACTCAGGGTGGTTTTCGTCTGCTATTGGAATCAAACGAATTAATTGCTTTCTGCACAAATCTCACGTGTTAGTTAAGCACGGTTTTAGCATGGATATTCCGTTTGACCGTAGATTTCACTCGTTGTGTGTGCTTCACATATTATTTAGTGCGCGTGGGTTTGTCATAATAAATGTATTTTTCATCGTTAATGATAATTCGAGGCAAAAATGTGTTCTTTTATGAGAGAAAATAAAATTGCCATGAAAAGTTCCTCAAAAATCTGTGGTTCGGAGCCCACTTTCAACTGTAGGTCCCGCCATTCATGTATAAAATTAACACACACAACATAAGTGGTGTGAGAAACTAGGTCGTAATCCTGACTGAAGGGTTGTAATGACCAATTATGTATGTATGTAATCTGCTGAGAGGAAGTAGCGGAAGAAATATTTTTTCGTATTTCGTTTTGATGGTGATGTCTGACCTGAGGTTTGAATCGTGGCCTTAGGTACAATAAGCAAATGCAATACCTACTAGACTACGGCGACGTAGAATTATAATTGTATTGTAATTAATAAATAAATGAATAAAAAATGGTGGTATTGACATCAAACTGTTGATGGTTTAATTGATTTTGCCAACTCGAGACCGTCAATTTAAGATGTGACTGATAGATACTACAAACTTACAGAACAAATGTTTTTTTAATAACATTTGAAACGAAACGAAAATGTGAAGACCCTATATAAACACTTTGTTAGTGCATTAAAACTGTATTTGTAAGAAGTTTAATTGCAGTTCATTAATATTTCTTGCATTCCGACTACATACCCCAAAGCAAAATTTTAATTAATCTTTTGCTTACGTGAGCTGAGATTAATTTTGATATCATTCTGAAGACATTCTACTTGCCAAATAGGTATGAAGCTTTATAAGTTTGTTGTGGCAGCTAAGAGTAATAAAACGTACCTTACTTTAGTGTACATTGACACCAAAAGCTTTCAGAAATTAAGCAGATTTCCTTCCGCGTTTTCTGCAATTTTTCATAACATGCACTTGGAAAACGTGTCTTCCGTTTAAACGAAAATTTTGCGAAACTGGCAAGTGAATTGGAATTTTACATTAAAAAGTTACAATAGCACGTCGTTGAAAAGTAATTAACTTTTCATTGTTAAAAAATACTGAAAAGAATCAACAGGGATTTATTTGAAGGGAGAAGATTAAAGACTTACATTACCATTATAAGCAGCATCATCATCATCAGCAATACCATCACAATGATTGACATCATTAGTTCGTGGTATATGAATGCATAAGTAGGCAGTGATGAATTAATTTTAAAAATTCAATTGAAAAATTAAAAAAAAAACTCGAATGAAATATAAAAATAATACAGTCCCGTCCATCAACTGAAAGTGGCAGAAAAATAAAATTCAAAAAAAAAGGGAAAACAAGGTGAAAATGAAATTGCACAACTGCCAAGTCAGCAGAATTGGCGTGAATATTTTTTATTTTACATTCGATTTTAATTTGATAACAACGTTAATACATTTAAGAATTTAATGTTAGTTCATGGCAATTGGTCCGGAATTTAAATTATTTTTAAGCAATCAACACTTATTTGTCTTTTTTAAATCGTTATACGAGAGATGAATAAAATGCATCAGAATATTTTTTAAATATTAAAAAATTTTTAGTATTAAAACCTTTGTATAGGTTTTGAAATGTTATTTTTTTGGACCAGGAATTATAAGTTTTTTTATTTTTTTCTTAATTACAAGGCAATTACAAGTTATGTTACAAATATTACAACCTGACAACTTAAACCTTATGTTCGGTGTAGTGTAACAGAACAGAATCTATTGTGTGAATCGGACTCACAACTCTAACACTAATATTTAGAATTAATCCTTCCCAAGCAAACAAGGTCATCCTCTTCGCTGACTTCCAAAGATCCCCGCATCAAATACCCGTCTCGCCGGAGCATTCTCCTCCATTCGAACGACATGGCCGAGCCAGCACAGTCGCTGGATTTTAATATGCTGCACAACGTCCACGTCGTTGAGGAGCTCATACATCTCACTGTTATATCGAATGCGAAAATCAACGCCAACTCGCTCTGTACCTAAGATTTTACTTAGGACTCTTCTCTCGAATGCTCTCAAGACTACTGCATCAGTGGTTAGTAGTATCCATGCTTCTGCGCCATATAGAAGCACGGGAAGTATGAGCGTCTTGTAGAGTGTTAGTTTTGTCTTACGAGAAAGGTCTCTGCTACTCAATTGCCTATTGAGATCATAGTAGCGCCTGTTGGCAGGAGTGATTCTACGCTTAATCTCCAGACTGACATCATTTTTGGTGGTAATGGCGAAGCCAAGATAAACAAATTCATCGAGTGTATAGTTATTGGTCGTTAGGTTAGGTTAGGTTAGGTTAGAGGACGTGTACTTGTCAATAAAGACAAGTACAGTACCCGGAGGTCGAATTGACCCATTGTACAACGTCCTAGTTTCTCACACCACTTATGTTGTGTGTGTTAATTTTATACATGAGTGGTGGGACATACAGTTTAAAGTCGACTCCGAACGACAGATTTTTATTTATTGAGAAACTTTTCATGGCAATTTTTATTTACTCTCAGAGTTTTTGCCAGAAATCTACTGAGAGGAAGTCGCCGAAAAAATACTTTTTGTATTTTGTCTTTGATGCCTGGCCTGGGGCTCGAACCCTGGCTTTTGCGTCTAATAAGCCAACACACTACCTACTAGACTACGGCGACTTCAATGCAAACAATGATGACGTCCATAAATCTTCCTATCAAATACCCGTCTCGCCGGAGCCAATACGCCGCATGTCCCTAAGTATCGACAACATATACTTTGTTTTGTCCTCATTTGCTGCCACACCCATCTTAATAGATTCTCGATCAATAGCACTAAAACCAACAGTAACATGTCGCTTGGTACGCCCTATGATGTCAATGTCGTCAGCGTACGCAAGTAACCATAATAAAATTTCGAAAAACTAATAGCTTTCTAACTGTAGATATCAGCTAGATATTGTGCTTATATCTTAGAAACTTACAAAGCTTTGGTTAATATTTAAAACTTATTCGTCCAGTGTACATTATGAGAGCTCTTTTTAAATTAATTAAATGTTGCTGCTGCCTTATATTATTGGGTAATTTCCTTCTTAATTAAATTAAATATTTTTATCGCAAAAGTTAAAAAAATAAAAGAAAATTAAACGCATTAAATGCAACATTTGCATTTATTTTTCATTATTAAAATGAACTGGGCATCATCTAAACGCCTAGTGATTCTATAGTTTACTTATTTGACCTCATGACCTCATGCAAATTAATTTAACTACATAAGTCCATATTGTGCGTCACTATCGAAACATCATTTAATTTTACAAAATGTCATTAAAGTTTTTAATTTGCTTTCAATGATAAATTGAAAACCATTTTGTTTCCAACAAATAATTCGCATTGCTTTGTCGTCACTAATTTTATATTCTCACATACAATTTTAATTAGAAAAATTTTAATTCTCTGAAACTAAAAATTTTATTCAAATGGGCTGTAACGACAAGAAACTATGCTAGGTTATGGACAGTAATTCTTACTATTAAGAAAAGAGAACAAGATATTACGTTGATTGATGTTCTCAGTTTGAGACATAAAATCTTTACCTGGCTCTGTGCTAGAATTGAATTAAAATTTTCTTGTGGTGGACGATGTAAACACGCCCACAGAAGTATACTTACGATTAACAAATTTCGGAAATTTTTGAACCAAAACATTTTCATTCCACCATTAGTTTTTTTTTTGTCAATCTTTCCTCGATTTAATTACTGCATTTTGCAAAAGTGTACCAAATTTAAATTCAATTTATATCCTTAACTCATCTGTATACCTTTATTCCGAGCAAAACTCTACGTCATCGAAATATGTAATCAATTCAACTTGAACGGGAAGTACAGAGAACAGGACATACATAGTAACACTATCTGACAGTCAGACCACTTTAACGAAAACTTAACTGCTATGATAATAAATCGAAATTAAAATAATAAATTGGACCACCTAGGCAGGCGAAATAGGATCGACCACCGTTGGACTTCAGGTCATATGGAAAATAGCTGTAATAGCAGGTCAGCTCACGCGGAGGGTATTTTCAATGCAGCTGAATAGGCCAGTATACACGGCAAAAGAAAAGCTGAAGAGAGGCGGATATTCGTCTTAAGCCAAATGTGTTTGAGGCATATTAAACATAAATACATACATACGTAATTGGTCATTACAACTCTTTTGTAAGGATTACGACCTAGTTTCTTACACCACTCATGTTGTGTGTGTTAGTTTTATACATGAGTGGCGGTACATACAATTTAAAGTCGATTCCGAGTGATAGATTTTTGAAAAACTTTTCATGACAATTTTTTTGTACTCTCAGAGTTTTTGCCAGAAATCTGCTGAGACGAAGTCGCCAAAGAAATATTTTTTTTATATTTCGTTTTGATGTTTGATCTGGGCCTTGAGTCTAATAAGCCAACACACTACCTACTAGACTACGGCGATATTAAAACATTTCTTACACTGACCGGAAATTTGAGTTAAGCATCAGACTGGCCATTTAAACTGGTATTGTAAACCCAAAGAGCAGAAGCTTAAGAATGGATACCAAATACATACTTTGAAGTTGTGTGTCTTTAAGTTACACCAGAAGAAAACGCCTTGGTGTAATAGACAGACAAAACAGATTTCTCTGTTACCATAAAAAGTTTCTCTAAAAATCTGTTGTTTGGAGTCGACTTTAAACTGTAGGTCCCGCCACTCGTGGATAAAAATTAACACACACAACATGGGTGGTGTGGGAAGCTAGGTTGTAACCCTGACTGAAGGCTTATAAGGAATAATTATGTTTGTATGTATATAACGGGCAGACGATTATTCTCCCTGACGCCAAACAGCATCCTGAAGTTTGTCGGGTAAATAGGAGTGCGGATGGCATTACAAATATTCTACTCCCAATACCCAACAAAAGGTACATTTTGTATTTTATGATAAATCGATATAACATCGATGCTTTTTTGCAATGCATTGCATAGAAAAAATATAGATTTTTTTAATATTCATCACTACAACGAAATTAATCGATTTCGAGTAGAATTTCACACGTCGTAAAGACAGCAAATATAAAATTATTTGTTATATTGAACAAGAAATAGAACAGAAAGTATGCCTCCGACAGAGAGGACAAACAAGATTCACTTGCATTGGACGATATTAAAAGGGGACATGAACTCAATATAATACCGCAGTCTATGACACACTGGCAAAAGTATTTCCTTTTGTACCTCCCTGCCACCGAAAGGAATTTGATAGACATACTTAGGCCATATAAAGTCCATTGTGGTTGCAACGTAAGCAAAACCACTGTAGTAAAGTTAATGTTTAAAGGGGTACTTTTGAATATGGGGTACTTGTGAGTATGGGAATTTGGTCTACTTTCACATTTACTTTTATAGGTGGTAACATCTGTGCTTTTGAATTTTAATAATCCACACTCCATGCACAGTTTTGGAACAGATTTGTAAACTAATGCTAACTAAATTCCAATTGACACAAATACCTTTTCATTTCATTTATTAGATAAGGGCATTATAATGGCAAAATGTATAAAAAATTTTCGATAATAAACGTAAACACTATTTTGTGTTTACATATTTTATATTTTAATAAATAATTTGAAAAATATTTTATTATATATATATATATTATATTTGTATACCCTTTTCTTCATTTGTACTGAGCAAAATTAATAATGAAACATTACATAAATACTCCCCTGGGAAGAGACTGTTTAGCATGTGAATGTAAATTTTAATGAAACCACAGTTTTAATACAATAATAATAGTAAATAGCTCCGAATGCATATTCTACGCACTTTGCTACACTGAATGTTTTTGATAATAAACACTGTAAATAGGGGAATATGCACAAGGATAGAGGCAAAGGGGCAGAAACAACTTGGAAGTCACCCTAATGAAAAAATAATTGAAATGTTTGGACGCAGAAAAAGGTTGCCTAAATAAATTTTTACAAGGATTTCAATTAAAAAGGAATATGATGTTTGAAAATAATTCTAAACTTTTCTAATTAATTTGCATAGTGTAGGGTACATGTAGTATTGTAAAACAATGACACATTAATATTACTATACATGTAATGTAAACTTTAAATATTGACACGCAATACAATTGACATTATTGGATGGGCAACAGTATACCATGGTATTGTAAAACAAAAAGGACCAGCATAACATCACATAGACCGTATCATATATACTCTACGTATAGGAGGACATAATAACCATAAATAAATTGCTTCTTCTTGCCTTTGGTAAATGGGAATTGTAAGTTGCAACAGTTCGAATTTCTAATAAATTTTAAATAAAAGGTAGTACAAATATTAACAACAAATAAATTGCAATCATTAAAGGATTACATTTGCGATAGTTTGAAATGTAAATAAAAATAAATTGAAATAAAAACAAATTTTCAAAATAACGAAGTCTCCATAGTCTAGTAGGAAGTGTGTTGGCTTATTAGACGTGAGGTCATGGTTGAAACCCCAGGCCAGACATCCCCAACAAAACGAAATATTGAAAAATACATCTTCGGCGACTTGCTTACCAGATTTCTGGTAAAAACGCTGAGAGTAACTAAAATTGCCATGAAAAGTGTCTCTAAAATCTTTAAACTGTAGCTTCAGTCATTCATGTATTAAATGAACACACACAAAATAAGTGGCGAGCGATGCTAGATCGGAAACCTGGCTGTAATGACCATGTTATGTTATGGTATGTTATGTATCAAATCAGCCAGATTTTGCTCAGACCGGACATAGCTCCAGCAGGCCTTGTTCATGTGTTCCTTCACTTTTGCAACTCTATTAGCAACAAAAGTTTTTCACGAACTGGGTGGTTTTGAAGCCAAGCTAAAACTATGGTAGAATCCGTCCACCCATAGAATCTTGTTCTCTTTGCGTCAAACTTCAAATTTCCCTTCACAGTTTCCACCAACTCAGTTTATATGACAGCCCCGCAAAGTTCCAGCCTAGATAAAGAAATTGCCTTCAAAGGAGCTTACCTCGATTTAGCCAACAACAGATGGGTCTGAATACCACCAACAACGTTCTCAATACGAATGTATAATACGCCTCGTATTCCTTTTCTGAAGCATCAAAGAAACCACGAACCTCCACCGTACAATCAGGCCGAAAACCTAACCATTGAAGTATTTTTATCTCATTAATGAAACCATATCCATTAAGAAATTGCTTATATTTCGAATGGCTTTCCGGGGTTAAAAAATGCATCCCAGTCAGCCTTCTCGCTCCATATTTTCTACATGAACATCTTTGCGGTGTTAATAATTGGACCTAACCATCCAGCAGGATCGAAAAGCTTAGCTATTATCGATAATACTTCCCTTTTCGTAAAATTCTTCTTGATCTCGATTGCCGTTGTAGTCAAGAAAACTTGATCAGACTGGGCATTTCATCGTAGGCTCAGGGTTTTGATAGAGCTAATGTCTTAAAACTCCAAAAAATCTTCCCACTTACTCATCAAGAACTCTGCCGAAGTCAACACCAACCTTAATTAATCTCGAGACTATCGCTCATAAGCTCCAGCCAACATGTCATTTATATACATACATCATCTCCCGTAAAATTTCAAAAAAATGTTAAATAAATCCAAATCTATCAATACTAAAAGTAAATAACACTTATTTATGGGTACCTCTCATGTACGAGGTGAATTTGAGGAATCTTTATAAAGGGTAATGTGCTTTGCTATTTAGCCAACGCATTATCACCAATTATAACACAACTATTGACTTATAAACAATATTAAATTGCGTTGATGAACTCATTTTTCAACTGTAATATTCACACCATAATTTGATATGCCAGCCACTTTTGGCTTTTTTATACACTGTTATACACTGTTATATACACTGTTATACCATGGCTAGGTCAGACATCAAAACGATGAGAGTAATTAAAATTGCCATGAAAAGTTTCTCAAACATCTGTCGTTCGGAATTGACTTTAAACTGTTGGTCCCAGCACTAATGTATAAAATTAATACACACAACATACGTGAGTGGTGTGAGAAACTAGGTTGTAATCCTGACTAAAGGGTTGTAATGACCAAATATGTATGTATAACAGTATATATTAAGAACTGTATGGTTCTTATCTTCAATAAATTTGCAAAGTATGCCAATTAATTATAACACAACACTTTTTACAAATATATACACTGTTATAAATATTATATACAAGTATATAAAATTACCACTAAATAGAAAATATAAAAGTATAACAAAAACAACTTCACCTTACTTAAATTGGTGGGATAGTTAGTGGTGAGAAAAGTTTCAAAAATCCGGTTCGAAGGACCAAATGTTGAATTGTGGACTGTAAGTGAGGGGAAGAGCAAAATAAAACTGTCGGTCCAAATTTGCGAACCCTAAAAAAAGGAATCGAAATTAGAATAGCAACAACGCGACAATAGAACACACAAAGAACACTCCTTTTTTTGCTGCCTAATTAGGTTCTCACTGAGTTGAGCCACAAAAAACAAATGAAACTTTTCTTTTAGTCAAATTTATATTCCCCTTATTTTTCAAAAACATTTCACTTTTTTTTCTTAACAAATTTTAATTTCTTTTTCACAAAATTAATATCATCACAAATTATGAGTTTCACTTATAGTAAATTTGAAGACAAAAAAATATAAATTTTAAGTTCAGCAAACAAGAGGCCTGAATTAAACAGAATTACAATGTAATGTTAAAAAATATCAAAGCTTAAATAACATTACATTATGATGTTATAAAAAAGCTTAAATTAACATTATAACGCCCTCTGTTGTAGAGTTGTGTAGTTCACGAGCGAGCTTGTTCAATTGAACTATTTATACAATGGAACTAAGAGAGCCGGTCATAATAATAAGTTCTTTTAGCTCTGTAGACATGACTCTCTTATTATCGTTTCTTATTTGTTCATTTCATTCTTATTCGTTCTCATGTACGACATTTCTATTCATCATCGGCGGTGTTACAACAAATAAAAATAGAACTTATGGAAACATATTTCCCACAAAAGCGCGAACATTTCAAAAAACAAACAAATAAAAATAAAATATTTTTCTATTTAACTAAAAGAGTGGTTTAATAGAGAAATACCAACAGAAATTGCTATGAAATATTTAAAAATAAATCACATGTTTTTATAAATATTTATATAATTTTTGATTGCGTATTAAAATTAAAATTTTTTGCTTCTGATTTTCTTGAATATATTTAAATTTTTTTATAATATTGTTATGAAAATTGAAACGGTGTTCCATCGTTTAGCATTAAAACGATAAACAAAACCTACACAAACAAATACAACGAACTTGCTTGCATATACCGACAACATCAGTATAAAAGCAAAGGAGACAGACAAGTAAGAAAGAAAGCAACAAAAAACAACGTAAGCAAAATACACAAACAACAATGAAGTAGCGATAGAATTCTCGAGAAGGCGAAAACACGAACATTCTACTTCAAGAACCTTCTTTAGACACGACAAAACGGACAACGAGTAGTAAGAATTCAGTCAGTCTTGTGTGAAGACGCGTTGTGTGTGAAGAGAATAGTCGTGGCTTGAAGATCGCCGTTGAAAAGATCTGCGTTATAAGCAAAGAATAATAGCGAACAAGCAATTATTGTTGTATTCGTCAAGTTGTATACGGTGGCACACAAAAGTAGTGAGAACAACAAAGAGTTTAATTGAAACTAAACACATATTTGTTTTTACTTTGTTTGCAATCAACAAACTCATATTTTAAACGTTTTTAATAAGGTAAAAACGATTTTTATAATCAAATTCCGAAGTGGGCTCTATGGAAGTGCAGTGCATAGGGTAGCGATTATGAGTTTGATTCTCTTTATAGCCAACAGTGAATTTTAAACTTTTTATCAGGTAGAAAACTGTAAGATTGAAAAAATTTGACAAATGGCAATACTTATCAGTTACGATATATACGCAGTACTGCCAATATTTAAATTATGTAAAAACAATCTGTTTACCTAAGATATCCACCATTTTTGCTGACAATGTCTAACGGAAAAAGTTGGTTTGCTTATTTTTAAAGTATATAGTGAGCTTTTGTATATATTTATTTATATATATATATATAAATATTACGAGCGGAGTAATATGACCATATGACCATATACCAGAGTCTCTGGTGGGAATCGAACCCACGACACTCACGCTAATAGTCTAGCAAACTACAAACTAGACTAGCAGGGCATGCTGCTTTTGTATATAAAAACAATTGCTGAAAAAAGAAAATTTAATGCAATATGGACTCATTTCACCGCGGAAAAAGGCAAAAGAGAAATATGTAGATACTGCAAAGTAACCCTAAGCATTTTTGGGGGTTCTCATGGAAATCTTTCTTGACGTATGAGAACGAAACATCTACTAACTCCATTTAATCTAGAAAGACAGACACTAATCCCATCAGAGGTACTTGGAATAGAAACGTCAGACGTACAGCTTCTAATCCAGACAAAGTGTAACGCTCCCTCGGCAACCTCAACAAAATATAACGCAATATTTTTGGAGGCCTTGACCCGTTCGTCAAGTTAAGCTAATTTATAGACAAGTATTAAAAATGATAGCCAAACGACACCATGCTCTATGAATTGTGGAAGAACCGAAACTTAAATGGTTAATAGAACTTGGTCTTAATATCTGGGATACACGCTTACTACTAGAAAAACAATATCAAATAATATTATGTAAGCGGTTTATGGAGATATCTTAAACCAAGTAAAATCTCAACTATTTTTTTTGCTACAGCAGTCTGTTTAACTATCCATGGATGGACTTCGAAAAAAAATGATAGTTACTTGGCTATAACTGCCACTTATTTTTATATTAGCGAACTGAAATCACATTTAATTGTATGCGACAAATATGATGACAGACATACTGCCGAAAATCTAAAAAAATTTATACAAAAACCGGTTCATGAGTTTTGGATTCAAAATATAATTACGGCGATTGTGAGCGTTAATGCGATTAATATTAGTGCAGCGATACGTATGAGAAATTGAAGAGGAATTGGCTGCTTAGCCGATTCGTTAAAACTGATTAGCATTTGTGGAGGTGAGTAATATTGTGTTTAAAGTACAACGAATCGTAGAATATTTCGACAAAAGCACACAAGGTATGAAAAAACTAAGGGAATCTCAAACCCAAATGAAACTCCCAGAGCTAAAATTAAAGCACGTACGACATGCTTAACAGGCAACTTCCTATCAGCAGATTTCTGGCAAAAACTCTGAGTGTAAAAAATTGCCCTGAAAAGTTATTAAAAAATCTGTTGTTCGGAGTTGACTTAAAACTGTAGCTCTCGCCACTCTTGTATAAAATAAACGCACACAACATAAGTGGTTTGAGAAGCTTGGTCGAAATCCTGACTAATGGCCAATTGTGTTTGTAATTTTTAATTGTATTGTTATTAATAAATAAATAAAAATAAAGGTTGGCTTGTCTCTGAACTAATTACACCTAACCTAGAGGGCGTGATTCAATGTGCTGCTGGAATCAATGCAACCCTTACGGTTGCACTTCATTAGAATAGTTGTGGAAGTCTTAGACATCAAGGTAGAACGTATGCATCGCCCATTGAATTGAAGAATTATTTTACCCACGAATTTTAAAATAAATCATCTCCCGAATCAATATATATACATATATATATACCAAGTGATTGCTTTTATTTGTGAAATCTGATGGATAAGATGAAACCACATTTACGTCAAAAAACTAACGAACGTTTAATGTCTGTGCGTAAAAAAATATTGAAAAAAAGTTGCAAGACAAAGTTTTTATAAACGAAAGTTCATTATATTTTCATCTGTTAATAAAGCCAATTTTTTAATGAATTTATTTCACTTTTGTCTGGCTTTTTACGTTTGAGTGTTAAAAATTGCTAATTAAATTCCAGCGTAATGATTTCAGTTGTTTTTTCTTCCAGACCGGTATTTACGTTAAAATTTTAATTGCATGGATACACAATGATTGCAATTATCTTCAGCAACAAACTCTGTTAATTTATAAAAAAAAAAAACAAGAAGAAAAAAAAAGGAATGCCTCATTGGCTGCATTCTGTTACCAATCAATAGCAATGGAATTTGGTAAATATATTTCTTGAAAGCAAGGAAATGATAACAAAAAACTGTGAAAATTACTTAAAAACCTTAAATTGGTAGGGACATGCAAAAAACGTTGGATATGTAAATAGTATCGATTAAATTCGAGTAGCTTCACTGAATAGTTCCACTTCAGTCTTTTTATCTATGCTCTCTACGTTGATTTTGTAATTTCTATACTTTCGTGTTCTTATATTTTGCTTTGCTTGCATAATGTTTACAATAAAAACACGGAAATTAAAAATTACTTTAAATTTTAAATAAAATAAAAACTCTTCTTGTACACATATTAAGATGGAATTGAAACTCGTTGGTGCTAACCAAAGAAATAGATTTTTATTAAGGTTGTCATTTACTTTTAAAAATTACTTCATGTAATTTTAACCTACTACGTCATATATTGTCCATCCACGAGGTCAAAATTTGGAGTAGTTTTTCCTTTCGAAATTTCGGCCGAAATTTCTCCAGCTGTAATGTTGTCTGCAAGAGCTAGAAGCATGGTTGGATTGCCGCACTACATGAATCACTTCACATATCGCCACTAAACATAGTCGACTAAAACAAATCATTTCCAATGCATGACATTGTCTCTACTGGCATTGGGCTAATGCAAAAGGAACCACAACCATTATTAAATTGAATTGGTCTAAGAAAATGGAAAATATTAATGAAGACAGTTGGTTCCATAATTCAGTGGAGTTTTTTTTTAACGAGACGTGGTTTGTATCAAAAAATTATGGAATGTCTGTAGACGTGCATGATTCGTTAAGAGTTTGAAATTCAAGACCTTTGCTTTGGAAATCTGGCATTATTATAGCGACGAGGTGTTATGCTTTTGAACCTGACGCAGTGTACATAATTTGACTTACACTTCTATTAGTCGCTTATTTATATTATCTAACCGTTCAGGCCTGTGTATGGATCAGTCTATAAGTAAATCTAAATTGCAATTTACTTTGGTTACAAATTATTAGCATTCTTATAACTTTACTGGCTTAAATAAAATGGTTAGCAATATGTCATAAGCTATTGCTCGTATTGTTAATTTATATCCTTAATTTGCTTTTATAATTGCTGCCATAATTTTTTTTTTTTATTAGGCCATGTCATAGTAAATTATTGTTTTCTAGCAGTATGTTATATGAGTTTAATTTTGGATTGATTTATACATCGCAGGCAAACTAAATTACCTAGAAATGTATGAACAATAGAACAAAATTTATGATATGATTGGCGAATACGTAACACATTAAGCTTGAACAACTTCGCATATAGTCATAGGAAACTGTCAGATATTTTTTTTATTTTGATAGGAATTTCAAGTAGTACTTTTAGTAGGGAATGTACTACCGAAAAAAATTGCTTAATGTACACACCCAGAGAAATATTTTTTCAACTTCTTTAGCTTTATATCATAATAACTCATCAAAAGATGAAATCTGAAGTCGCCGTAGTCTAGTGTGTTGGCTTATAAGACGTGGGGCGTCGGTACAAACCCCATGACAAACATCTCCAACAAAGAGAGTTACAAAAAATATGTCTTCTGTCAAAAATTCTGAGAATATATAAAATTGCCATGAAAAGTTTCTGAAAAATCTGAATTTCGGAGACGACTTTATACGACTTTTATACGGGACCGAACGACAGATTTTGAAAATCGTATCATGGCATTTTTATTAACTCTCAGAGTTAGTGGTTGAAATCTGCGTAGGGGAAGTCGCCGAAGAAATAATTTTTCATATTTCGTTTCGTTTTAGATGTCTGGCCTGGGGTTTGAATCGTGGTTTCCTGTCGACTCGTTTAAGCATAATTATTATTTACATGTAGCCTTTAAAATTTTTTTAAAAATTCAGTATAGTAGTGCCCATGTACTGTAAATATCGGACAAGATATAGGAACGCAACACTCACAAAGAATAATGGACGTGTCAAATTCCTTTTTTTTTTCTTCTTAAGATGACATCACCTTTCCGCCGTATCCTTAGACGATACTGTTAAGGTATACCATACGTGTACATACGTATGTCTAACAGATTTATATTTCAAAGAACATTAATTTTTTCTTACTCCTATAATTATTTCATAAATTACGCTTGTTTGTGTTGTTGTCGTTGATGTTTTATTACCATATGAGGTAAACACTTGAGTTGTGCATGGATTAATGTTTTAAATTAAAAAGCTTAAGAAATAAAAACAAAATTTTTGCTTGCAGCAGAATCATTATTGCTTTTAAAGACACCAACAGCTATCAACTGAGAAAAAGAAAACATAACCCAGGAAAAAAAATTTAAAGGCATCGACAACGATTTAAAATTTTATTTGAAATCAAAACCCTTCTCACCACAGATGCGTGGTAGAATTTTAATCCTCCAGCACTAACCTTTAGATGATGTTTTCTTTTCCTTAAAGGTATTATAAGTGTCTAAGAATGTAAACACATTACAAAAAATGTATGTTCAAACACGACATTAGAAATTCATGTTGCCATACAATTAATGGAAATTTCAATAAAAAACAAAATATGGTATTATATTCTACATTCTACAAATGTTTAAATCCTTTGAGATAAAGTTAAAAGAATTCAAATAATTGTTATTTGATTATACCACCCAGAAAGAAATGTTTTATAAGAGAACTAATAAATATGTATGTATATAAGATAAAAATGTTTAATATTTTGGTTTGTATAGCACTTTACATAATTGGTTTACTGCTCTGTATCTTATATTGTTGCATTTGGGGCACTGTTACTCTCACTGTTTGGTGCGGATGTTGGTCCAGAGGCATAATTGAGCCATTTTTCTTCGAAAATGAGCAAGGAGTGGCCATTACAGTCAATGGCGGTCGTTATCGGGCCATGTTGAATGAATTTTTGTTCACAAAAATTGAAGAGGAGGATATTGGCAACATTTGGTTTAAACAGGACGGCGTTACGTGCCACACAGCCGAAGCTACACTCGATGTTTTGCGCCCTGTTTTTGAAGATCGCATTATCAGCCTCACAGCTGATGTCGTTTGGACACCGTTGGACTATTATTTGTGGGGTGCCGTCAAAGATAAGTGTTACGCCGACAAGCCAGAGACAATTGACGCTTTAAAGGACAATATTCGTGAAGCCATTGTTGAAATACAGCTGCACACAATCGATAATGTGCTTAAAAATTGGACCGATCGTGTAAGCTACTGCATGACCAGCCGAGGCAGCCATTTGAATGAAATTATTTTCCATTATTAACCGGAAGGATTGTACTTTCAAATGAAAAAAGAAATTTGAGAAAATATTCAGTTTTTTTTTAAAGCATTTTCAAAAAAAAGTTATTTGGCGGACCCTTTATAAATGACAATAACACGACGGATAAGAGTAACAAAAACAACTATTTCTATTATTTAATACGTAGTATTGTTTGTTTTAAGCTCATAACTAAAACTATAGTGCCTATTGGTTAATAACTATGGGAACTATTTAGGTAAGTATACAACTGCGGGCGTTATGGTATTTATCAAAACATATCTTTTGGAGCTGGTCGTCTGCAGTACAATATATTTTATTCTAAAAACGATTGAAATATATTAAAAAATATGCTTTGAGTACAACAGACATTTAAAAATTGTGCAAGAACAAAAATTATTGCGCTTTCAATATTTGGTCAAGCTGTGTCATTTTATGTTCTCGTTTACATCTATTAATTGCAGATTACCTTGTGAATTAGAAGAAAATTAAAGAAAACAAATTTTGTGTGCTCATTTAAGTATTACTATTTGCGGATACGTTGTCTAAAAATAAGCAATAAAATATGATTGTGGATATGTTGGAGCTATATTGGTTTTCATGATGGTCGCCGTAGTGGAGTAGGTAGTGTGTTGGCTTATTAAGTGTAAGGAAGCTAAGCCCAGACATCTCGAAGAAAATGAAATACACAAAAATATTTTTTCGTCGACTTCCTCTCAGGCGTCTGACAAAAAATCTGAGAGTAAATAAAATTGCCAGGAAAAGTTTCAAAAATATATTGTTCTGAGTGCTATTTAAACTGTAAGTCCCGTCATGGGTGGTGTAAGAAGAAAGGTTGTATTCCTGATTAAAGGGTTGTAATGATCAATTAATTAAGTAAGTAAGTATGAGATGGGTACCGAATTGACTACAAACGCAGACATATGACAATTTTGTGGAAGTTTTGACGTTGTTAAACAGAAGTTTTGATAATTTTTTGCGTTTTGACATAATCTTAATCATAATCTGAAACAAGCATTCACTGCTACTTACTAAAGACAATAAAGTGAATTTGTTGGTTAATAAAGTTATGATGAATGGTTCTTGGGATGCAAGCTGTAAAATACACTTGCCCTTCACAACTATAAATGACGTATATTAATGCGTATTAAAGAACAACGACTGCTCCTTTGTATCAGCATAGTGCAAAGGTGTATACTAGACGTGTGCATAAAACATCTTGCTAGCTTACCCTGCACTAAATGCAATAATGAAGTGTTCTCTTTTCTGCTGCTCTTGATTTTACGAGTACACTGAAATGTGTATTTCTCTTTTATTCAAAGTAGACAACAGTACTTATTTGTCTGTGAAGTAACTGGAATATGCTTTGTATTGTAAGAGAAGATTTCACTACTGAAACTAAATTTTCAGTATTGTCAAATGAATTTCAGTAGTGTTTACGTTGAAAAATATGCGTACATATTTCTATACATTCTTTGCTTTTGCCATAACACAATCTCTCTTCAAATTGCTATGTTAATATTCGTTGATGTTCGTGTCCTATGTGTGTAAAAAGCCGAAGATGTTCGGCCACCGTGGCTATTGGTGCCGACGTCTGCTATTGAATAAATACTCCTTCTTTATTATGAAAAAAAAAGAAAAAAAGACATTTTTCTTTCCCATTTACTGCAAAAAGAATTGCACATTGTGACACTATGAAGTGTACAATATTTTTGCTGTACTCTTCACACAACTCTCTTTTGTATTGTTGTACAATGGTTTATGAGTGCAGTTGTTTTTTGTTCTCTATCTTTGCTTCACTCTTATTTACATTTGCAGCTACAGTAAATATTCGCTCATGAGAAAAATGCAATACTGTACAATTTTAAATGTCTTGCGCACACTTTTAGTGTATACGCATGCAGTTCACGTTAAAAAATCTATTACTTTAGCTAGAATTATATGTAGTTTCTGCTATCACGCCATCCTCAGGACTTAGATCCGAATGACTATGTTTTAGGTTTCGTTTCAAATCTGGTTTAGTGAAAAAGCATTTGTCTCAAATGAAGAAATTATTTCACAAGCAAAGCTATGCTGATGACCTCGTTAAATTTTAGTTTTTGAAATGAGAAAAAATTTGAAGCACATTCCCTAGTTCATATGGCTAAAAAAAAACCTGACGTGCATATGATTTCCTATTCAAAAACTTTGATTCATTTATTGATCCGCACACGTTTGACTAATCCTTAGATACGTATAGGGATTTGAAAACACTAGAAAGCACTAATTCGTCATTAAACCACAGCACAAAACTTTATCATCCTATTAAAAACCTACAAATAAAAGTATTTTCTGTGCCAATATTATTTATGGTATATCTGTGTATCGTATGTATGTATGCATATCTCATAGTTTCGGTTGTTATTTTGCAAAATGAACTTTTCGAAACAGTTTTGAAAGTATTTTAAAAATTTAACACGTTACGTGGTTGGAAAATGAAAATTGAATGACTGGCACCTTGATGTCATGTGTATATATCAGAGATTATAATTTCTTTTTTTTTTATTGTCACTATTCATGCACATGTCATATTAATTTTTTTAATCAAAAAGTAAAAAGTTTTCAAACACGATGGTATATACATATTGCAATGGATGTTTTTCTTTAAGTTACACAAGCTGAAATCATAAAACAAAGAAATATGATTTTAATAACAATGCAACGGGCTTTGTCGGGTAGAAAATTTTACAAACTTATTGTTAAATATGAAATATGTAATAACTGGAGTTTACGAGGAGCAATTTTCACAGCATATGCGGCCGTATTTTGCCAATAAGTTTTCGAATGTTGATTTCAATTCAAGCGACTTTACATAGCGAGAAACAAAATATTCCAGTGGTGTTAAATCACACGATTTCTTTGGCCAATTAATTCGACCTTTAAGTGAAAGTACTCTTCCATTAAAAGTTTCTTTGAGTAAATTAATGTTATGGCTATGCTAGTTATAGCCGGAATGGTTCCCATAGACCTACAAGCATATGAGCGCCGGGTGATCTTCAACGCCAGACAAAGTACGACTCAACCACAGAGCATAGAAGCGATAAAGCACGAAGTCTTCCTAAAATGGCAATTTCGAAGGGAAAATGAACAGCATGGAAGGTGGACATATAAACTGATTTCCGAGTTGCAAGTGTGGAAAAACAGAAAAAAACGGCGAAGTAGATTACTACATAACCCAGATGCGGATATTTCAGAAAGTACCTGCACCGCATAGGGAAATGCCGCTGGCCATTCTTTATCTATGAAGTGTTATATGATTCAGAACACACTTTGTTCAGCTGTTGTCGATGGGCCGAAAGCAATCAGCCACTCGAAGCTTAAATCGGCGTCATTAGCTCTACAAACGTCGTGCTGAAAATGAGAATCAGTAAAGAGAGGTGGAACACAGTAAAACACTTTGTAGAGCACGTCCTGCGAAGGAAGAAATTTGACCTTGACGCAACAGACTGAGAATAGAGCGGAGCCTGGACGGAGGCTAACGACGATGGAACTGGAGCATATGCCAGAAAAGGGGTCCACCTCGAAGTTATACAACCGTGGTTCCGAGGTTGAATGATTCCCCGGTAAGGAGACAAGGCGGGTTTTTAGTCGGTATACCCATGTATATCATGTCTGGTAACGACCAACATGAATGCATAAAGCATTTCCCTCCTTCCCGCCAAAAAAAAAAAAAAAAAAAATATGGGCATGCTATCTGGCATGTGGCTGTAAGTGGCACCCGATTTGAAAAAACCTGTACTTTAGTACTTCTTTCAGTAGTTTACCACTTTAAAAATACCGCAGTAATCCAGGTACACTTTCAGTACTTTTTGTTATTACATATTTTATGGTTTGCGTTTTTCAAACTATGGCTTAGCTTATGTTCAACGTAATGCTAAAGGTATAGCCCCGATTAGCCCAACGTCCACGGAACGTATGTTCGTTTATGGAATACGAAAAGCAATGAGCAAAGCTTGCCGAACCGTAATTTCGTAATTTCGGTAAGTATATAATTTGCTCTTCAAACGAACGCACGTTCCGTTGCATTCCGTTGACGTTACGTAGCTGTTTGGCTAAACGAGGCATTTAAGTTTTGTTACGTTTCGAATCAGCTGTTTTTGTTTAGTACATATATGAGAAACCTGTATAATTTGTTAGTTTTCTATTCCATTCCGTACATGTATTTAGTATAAATAAATATTTTATTATTACAAAAGTACCTTCTGATGCAAAAAAGTGCTCTTTCCGTTATAGTTCAGTACCACTTAATAATTTCAATTTTTCAACACTGAGTGGCAACACTGTGTGGTACCTTGGGTGGTCGCCGTGGTACAGGTAACAGGTAGTGTGTTGGCTTATGAGACATGAGGCCTCGGTTCCAGCCCTACGTTAGACATCTCCAACTAAACGAAATATGAAAAAATATATCTTCGATGACTGCCTCTCATCAGATTTCTGTCAAAAACTCTGGGAAAAAATAAAATAGCCATTGAAAGTTTGTCAAAAATCTGTCATTCGGAGTCGACTTTAAACTGTACGTCCCGCCACTTGTGCATACAAATTATTATGTGGTGTGAGAAACTACGTGGTAATCCTAACTAAAGGGTTGTACTGACCAGAGGTCTGCAATGAGTATTCAAAACGATGATTAGATTCGAATCATACTTATAATTTCTGGTACTTATACGCATTCATACTTATTTTAATGTCATACTCATACTACTCATATTCAAAGTTTGAAATACTCATGGTACTCATACTTAACAATACGCATGATGTTATTGATTTCGACTATCCATGACTCATCATATACACGACTCATAAAATAAGTATGATTCGCGTACGAACACTACAATACTCATTAGAAGGTTGTGTGTTTGCTCTGCTTGCTGTATTTGTCTTTTTCTTTCTTCTTTTTTGTAAATGCAACAACAACTAAAACTGTAAATTTTGATGAATGATTCGAATCACTCGAATCATTTATGAGTATTATAAGTATTTTTCTAAATTTCTGAATCTGAATGAGTAGGCGTATGAATCAAACATACTTCGAATGTTATGAGTTTGATGTCAACGTTGTACTGAATTTCAATACTGTTGACTTACTCATACTCAAAATATCATGAGCACTTATGAGTAGCGAAAAAGCGATTCATTGCTGACCTGTGGTACTGACCAATTATGTATGTATGAGTGGTACTTTACTATATCAGAAACGTAAACTTTACTTACATACTTAGCGCCCCCATTTACTTATTTTTTGTCTTTAAAGAAAAAAAAAACTGAGTTCATGCGTTAAACTCTGTTTTCTTGTGACCCTTTTTGCATCACCAAGCATAATCCATTCGCACTTAACGAAAATAGTGCTTTCCAATGGAAAAAAACTAGACTTTATTCATTTCATTCTTATTATTGTTTCCGGGTCTGAAATAATTTTTTTCCGAAACTTACGGAAAAAACAATTTTTAAATTATGAGTGAATGACTTTAAATTGGCTGAAATATTAAATTTTGTTTATACCATGAATGTTTATGTTGCCAGGAAGTAATTTGTTTTTTGTGGTTTAATACAATATGCAGTAAACAGCAAGAATATATAAAAACGAAGAAATTCAATATATACAAATATATACAAACATACAGTGGCGAGCAAAAGTGTATTCATGTTGGCAGATTCCGCCCTTTAACCCCTATAAAATCTTTAATGAATGAGAACGCAAGATGAACGTTTCAGGGTTGATTACTTGTTTATTATATTACATATTTAAGTTAAAAAATTAAAAGAAATTATATACCATAATTCAAGAATATAAATAAAATTAAAAATAACTCAATTCGAACACTTTTGCACGTATATTCAAAAACCTTAATATTAAGCGATTTTTAATACTTTGTCCACAATCGCTTGTTCTTTTTTATATTTTTAATGCGGTTTAGCATACTCTCCACCAATTTTTGTATGATTTCATCTGGGATTTTGTTCCACTCCTCTTGTACTCTTTGCCAGAATTCATCCATGTTCGTTGGTGTTCTTTCATACACGGCCAGTCTTCTTTTTAAAAGAGCGTACAAATTTTCTATAGGATTGAGATCCGGGCTTTGTGCTGGCCATTTAAGTAATTTAAATTTTTGATTAGACAACCAATTTCTAACAATTTTAGAGGTATGTGTAGGATCTCCATCTTGTTGAAAGTGTATCTCCTCCTCGGGATATGAAGTTTTGTCCGCATATTCTGCCAAATTAGCCTGAAGAACATGGAGATAATCTTCCTTCTTTATTATACCTTCTATCTTAACCAGTGGACCAACGTTCCACCAAGTAAAACACCCCCACATCATCAAACTTCCCCCGCCATGTTTTACTGTTTGCTTTACATGATGTCTTTGAAGATTTTTATGTGGGCGGCGCCAGTAATATTCTTTTCCATCTGATTGGAAACGGTTAATTTTAGTTTCATCAGACCAAATCAGATGTTTCCAATCCTCTGCTGTCCAGTTTTCGTATTCTTTACAGAATTGCAGGCGCGCCTTAACATTTTTTATTTGATAAGGCTGGTTTCTTTTTCTTGACTGCTGCGACTAGACCAATTCTTCGTAGTGATCTACGAACAGTCCAATCACTAACGTGTTTATTTATTGCTTTAGCAGCTAATTTTGGTGTTCTAGTATCCCTATTTCTCATTAATCGCTCAATATGCCGAGCATCTGCGTCTGTTACCAACCTTGGACGAGCAGTTATGATACATTTGGATGATATATTTCGTCTTTTACGAACACTTTGTACAGTACTATGGGCTATTTTTAAAGATTTAGCTCATTCTCCGCATGACTGTCCATTTTCCGTCATAACTGCTATACGATGTTCTATTTCCACGCTTATTTTTTCATTTTGTAATGACAAATAAATTACCAATGTTTATTTTAATAAAAAAAATGCCAACAATATTTTGGAAACTGCACTTAAACTTTTTAAAAACAAACAAAGTTGATATTAAACCATACTCGATAAAAAAAATAACGGTAAATTATAAATTGACACTTGTAAAGTGACATAAACCAATATGAGCAAAAGTGTTCGAGTTGTCATATTTTGCGATCATGCTCGATAACTAGAGTTGTAATTATTATTTTTATACATAATATAATATAATATAATATAATCCAACAGTAATGAATAAACATGCGAATTTTCGTTAAAATATCTTAGCTAGAAAAAATTTTATTGACGTTTTACTAGAAAATTTACCAACATGAAAACACTTTTTCACGCCACTGTATATACAACGCACGCTCTTTAAACAAAAAACAAAAACCCCACTTCAGAGGATAGTCTCTTAAAGACTCCTTGTAGTCGTTGGTAAACAAAAACATTCCTTACAAATATTTGAACCATCATTCAGTGAGTCAATGACCCAGCAGAAGCATAAGCTCACAAGTTGTTTGCGAAAGAAAATGAAATCTGAACCGTACAAAAAAAAAAATACAGTGGTGGACTTTAAATTAGTACAGTAGCTCAATGGTTTTCTTTACACCGTCTAGAAAGAAATACGTACTTGACATGGCCATTCTTTCAATATAGATTGAATACATATTATTTTTAGCTTAAACTGTGCTAAATTAATGGTTACCAGTGTAAAAACATATGTGTTATGTAAAGAATGCTCAACAGTTATAAGGGTTTTATCGCTGTAACACACAACGGCAACGTTTTTTAATCTTTTTTACACTTTAATTCGTTTTCATTTTCACTTTTAAAAAGAGTTTTTATTACAGACATTTTGTATCGAGTGGTATTTTAATATTCACAGTACCTTGTAAAGAGCATTTTAGACTTTTGATCTACATTGGCTACAATTCAATGAAAAAAATAAAAACTTATTTTGGTTAATTGGATAAAGTAACACAGAAAGAACAAAAAGTCAAAAGGTTAAATGCTTAAAATATGGCCAGAAGATATTTGATTTTATTACAAATACAAATATTTTACACGGTAACATACAACCTGATGTCCTTTTTTTTAAAAAAAACCTTTAATCAAACTATCCATTAGGATACCCATTCGAGTTATATATGTGCGATATTTTATTTTATCGATTTCCTGGGTACCAGTAACGTGCAGAAATTTTACTTATCAATCTAATACCACCGCAGAGCTCACTAAAGAGTATATCAACTTTTGCTCCGCCTTGAAATTAATTGAAATATATCCTCATGAAAAGGCGTGCTTTGTATCCTAAGTACGCGTCAAAGCTATGTTTAAATTCTTTACAAACTTTCGAATTAAAATACTACATCTCATTGTAACAAACGTTACACTGGTTACGCATTGTTGAAGTCGCCGTAGTCTAGTAGGTAGTGTTTTGGCTTATTAGATGAAAGGCCACGGTTCAAACCCCAGGTCAGACATCAAAACGAAAATATGAACAAATATTTCTTCGGTGACTTCCTCTCAACAGACTTCTGGCAAAAATTCTGAGAGTAAAGTTTCTCAAAAAAATCCGTCATTCGGAGTCGACTTTAAACTGTAGGTCCCGTCATATATAAAATTAACACACACATACAACATAAGTTGTATGAGAAACTAGGTCCATAATCCTAACTGAATGGTTGTAATGACGAATTATGCATGTGGTTACGCGTGATTCAATTCAGGCGTCTCGAACAAAACGAAAAAAAATTTTTTCGTTGAATTCCTCTCAGCAGAAATTCGAATTGCCGTCAAATGTTTCCCAAATCTGTCATTGGGAGTCGATATTAAGCTGTAGTTTCCACACCTAACATGAGTGGTATGAGAAGCTAGGCCGTAATTCTGACTAAAGGGTTACAATGAATAATTAAGTTAGTAAGTAAGTAAAAAAATTAGGGGACTTTAGACTTATCAAAAGTAAGGATAAGAAAAAAATTTTGATTGATGAAACTTGGTAATTCTTCTCGATATCGTCTGCTAGGATGCGCCAAGACAAAGTTTTTAATATTCCGCAAACTTCGACAGGTTGTGTAAGAAGATTGCAGAGTCTTATCTCTTAGTTGTAGCGGCTGCTATTGATCAATTGTATTTAGATTAGGTGGAACTCTGCATAAATGTGTAAGTTCAACAGCCATCCTGATGGCTTAGCTTACAGTCACTCCGTTAGACTAGAATGCTAGAAGCATAGAATTTGCTAGTGAAACCCCTATGTGAACAAGATCAATAAGAACACCAAAGGAAGATCAGGCAGCACCACTAATGAAAATGAGTAGAGCTCAATGAGTTATTCATCATTATACCTTATGCAGTAAAATAAATATTCACATGTTTTTTAAATAAAATTAGATGGTAACCTTATCATCGTAGAATCTACGGCAGCAGATCAATCCTCTACTTATCAAAAAAATTTGACTTTTGCCACGGAATTTGATGAAAGTATCAGTTCATGAAAGATTTTTATTTAAAAACAACTAAAATCCGTGCCATTAAAAGCTGAAAATACTGTTACGAAAATGAAAACTCTAGATACTGGTGTTTTGCTTTTACATCGCTTAACATTAAAATTTTAAACAAAAGCTACAAAATCAAAATACCAGCATAAAAAAATTATAAACAAGTAAACAAAAATATACCAAAAATCTCCAAGAATAAATGTAAACAAAATACACAAACAACAATAATGAACACGAACATGAACATTCATTAGACTGTTTACTTTGCCATATAAAAGACAAGGCAAAGTAGGCAACCAGTTAGTAAAAGTTCAGTCAGTTTTGTGTGAAGACGCGGTGCGGTTGAATAGAGTAATCGTGGTTTGAAGATCTCAGTAACAAAGATCTGTCGAACAATTGACTAGTACTTGTTATTGTTTATGCAAAGGGTATAAACAGAGGAATAACAAAGAAAAGCAATTGTTGTTGTTTACATCAAGTTGTGAACTGTGGCACACAGAATTGTGCGAACAATAAAGAATTTATTTAAAACTAAACACAAATTTAAATTATTTAAAACATCAAAATTTAATTTATTTGCAATCTACGTACACATATTTTAAACATTTTTAAAAGGTAAAAACGTAACAATGACTATAACGAATGCTAGTTACTCTAAAAATGTGTACGTCAGTCTATGCGTTGTACCATTTACAACAATAAGGATTAAAACAAAATTCGATACAAACATATTACTTACATCTGCCCAAAAAAAAAAAATTGAATAAAATTCGATACAAACACATTCCTTAGGTAATCTTTTAAGCACACCTTGCTTGCTAAACACGCTACATATTAAATCAACAGCTGTTGTGTGATGGCATGTGTAGAAGTGAAATGTAAAGTGATAAGGGTCAGTAATTGCTTACTGCGATTAGTAAGAGAACATGTGTACTTTGTATTGAAATGCTTTTGATTTTTGCTTGTCATTATGTAATGGCGGCCATTAGCAAATATGTTGTCCATTTCCTTTTACTCGTTGTTATATTTTTCGATTATAATTCGTTTATAATTGATTTTCAATATCTGCGAATGACTTTGTAACATTTAAAGAAAGCAGGCACGTTTATGCAGCTTACATTGTTAAGCGAATAATTGATTTGAACAAATAAAGAAAAATTCGGACACAAGAGTTGCTTAGGTTAGGTTAGGTTGGAGTGGTAGCCTTGATGCCAAAAGATAACTTGAGGAAGTCCAGTGGCCCTTTGTGACACCACTGGTGAACGCAGTCTCTGTACTGACCAAGTTCCTGCAAATCAGTGAAGCAGAAATTGGTCAGCGCAAGGTCTGCACATTTAAAGCACGACTACCCCACGCTGGAAATCCAGCCCGAAGATTTAATAAGCGAAGCTATATCCTTTACATCAATGGACGACAGCTCCGCCAAGCTGACAAGGATTGGAGAGCCCAATAACATATATCTGCGCCTCGCGAGAGATGGGCATTGACAAAGAAAGTGGATAGCAGCCTCCTCTTCCTCAGCAAATCTGCATTCACGGCAGATGTCGTTAAATGGGAGCCTCATTCTCTTCGCATGTCTTCCCATAACACAATGACCTGTAAGCACCTGTGACAGTAATTGAGATGATGTCACCACCAAATCCTTCTATCCAACGAGAGCCAAGTGATCCTAGCGGTGAAGCAGGACTCCTCATTGACCCAGGATAGGTTGGCGTCTCGAAAGAATCTCCGCGCGATAACTCGGTCAAGGTAAGGGGCTTCCCCAAATCGACTGAAGAGGATTCCGGATGTAGCTCGTCGGCTTTGCAGATTCCCGGAATATTGCTATTCCGGGGACCAAAATATGTGAGACACTGAAGCGTCCAGAAAGCAGGTCGATGCAAAGGCGACATTCCCCGACGATTCTGGAGTTATTCACAACGTTAGACATAGACAAAAAATCGAGATCGAGAAGCGGGTGAAAGGAACACCGTTAACGAAGATTCATTGAGCAGCCCGGTAGATGGACATTACCTACGTCTGAAACACACTACAATAATCCGGTAATCGGAGGGTAATGTTCAGGTCCAGTTTCCTAGGATAGACTCCGGTACCAACCCCGCTATCCAGTATAGAGCCGTTGATGTATACATCCAGGAGTTCTGGGGGGACGATCATTTCAGGGGCCCAGAACCCCCTCTCGCGATCAGGAAGTGAAAACCCCCATCAAAACAATATTCTACAGGGAGGTGATCAATGTTCAGTAGGGTTACCGAAGTTGGTTGAACCTATTAAAATTAATCTGTTAAGCTAGTTTCTTAGGATTATTTTAAAGATTTTTCATGCTATGGATTGTGTTGAAAATTCTACATTATAGAACATATAGAACTTGAATATGTCTACTAGGTAGGTAGATATGAGTATCACTCCCCAAAAAAGAATAGACACAGATGGGCTTTATATCCCCAATCAGGAGCCATCCGGATTATAAAACAGGCTTCATATTAAATTAGATTTTAGGGTAAATGGATTAATAAATTTAAAAATTTGTAAATTTATTATAAAACCTGTTAATATTTTGTGCATTTCAAATAATTTTTAATTTCAAGTTATCGATTGCAGTGTTATCGCCCTTCTAATCATGATTAATGGTAAATTGTACTTTGTTTTTCTGGCAATTATTGTTCTCATTTTCAATATATTTGCATTGCATCCCATTCTTTTCTTCTGGTGCTGTCATTACAGAGGTTTGCGTGTCGATTATAATCAAAATTATTTAATTACCATGGTATACTTTGTTCATATGTGCCGTGGCTGGTAAAGAAAACAAGTTAGGAGTTGCGTTTTAATTTCTTTATTTGTTTTGATAAACAAAATATAATACCAGTAATTACTGTTATTGGGTAAACAAATGAATAATTAAATAAATCGTTGAAGATAAACAAATAAATTAGGCGAAAGGGAATGATAACAATTAATCTGAAAGGATATGACTTCCTATACATGCGTTTGCGTTTGTTGAACATCGTTATGGAGAAAGTTGATTTAATAATTTCAAAACATTTACTACTGAAATAAAGATCTACATACGAGTACATACATAAATACATAATTGGCCATTACAAACCTTCCATCAGGATTACAACCTAGCTCCTCACATCACTTTATTCTCCTACGTTTTCGTAGCCCAGCACCCTAATCCCTGCACTGTGCCAACTGCCAAAGAGGATTAACATTCAGCATTCACCGTGTCTATTGATTTCATAATTTTTCAACGCGTTTCATGTGTAGATCCGTAAATCCGTAAATCTGTATGCGTAACCACATACATGATTGGGCATTACAACCCTTCAGTCAGGATTACGGCCTATCTCCTCACACCACTCACGTTGTGTGTGTTAATTTTATACATGAGTGGCGGGACCTACAGTTTAAAATCGACTCCGAACGACAGATTTTTGAGAAACTTTTTCATGGCAATTTTATTTACTCTCAGAATTTGTGCCAGAAATCTGCTGAGAGGAAGTCGCCGAAGATGTCTGACCTGATGTTTGAACCGTGGCCTTGCGTCTAATAAGCCAGCACACTACCTACTAGACTACGGCAACTCCTACACAAAGTGTTTATTTGAAAAAAAAATTTGATGGATTATTATAGCCTGTAATTGTTATTCATCAAAATATCATTCATGAACGTCTTAAGTGTTATTTTTATGGCTCTACTCTGTACATCTTTATTCATATTAAAATATGCCAAAAAATTAGATTTTTCTAAACACATGCATAAATTCCTCTAGAAATATTTCCTCATAACTACATATACATTCTCCATTTGCCTTACCTGTTATGAAAGAATTAAAGATTCTCGAAATATTGTAGTAACTGCTGTAAGTATGTACGAATAAATTAAAATACTTTCCTTGAGCTCTACCTCTGGTATATTTGTCTTTATTTATATTTCTAACCAAAAGAGCTGAAATATTTACATAATTGTGCCATAAATTTAAGCACAGTATTTAAGCTAGTATTTCTTTGCATTTAATATTCCAAGGCTAAAGGATAATTTTAAAAGGTGAAAACAAAGCAAAATGGTAATGAAAAGTTAAATTACATCATAAGGATCATCTGACCAAATGCTTTAACAGTACCCACTATGTGTAGACATCAATTTGGGTTACGTTGATTTGTTTTGTGTATTTTAAAGGATTTTAATTTAAGGCTTAAGCCATTATTTTTATCTCCAAAGTTACTGTAGTCGTTATAATGTCTTTCGGCATGCACGCCGGTTATCATTGACCACAGTAAATATATATGTATCTCTTCTGCTTATTCTCAATCTGTACGTTTAGGGTCATAACTGTCTGACTATTTGGCAGTCATTCTTATCTACTCATACACTGTAATCAATTCTTATATGAAATTTATATTTCATGGAACTCATAATGTAGTGGCCATTCTAGAAAAGTCATCTGTTCTTACATTTTCCTGTAAGACCTTTTATCTGGAACCCAAACCAATTATCCAAACATTAAACCGTTTACATACATATATACACACATACTTGGTCATTACAACCCTTCAGTCAGGATTACGGATTATCTTCCAACAGCACTCATGTTGTGGTGTTAATTTTATCCATGAGTGGCGGGACCGACAGTTTAAAGTCGACTCCGAACGATAGCTTTTCGTTTTTAGAAACTTTTCATGGTAATTTTTTATTTTGCTTTTAGAGTTTTTGCCGAAAATCTGATGAGAGGAAGTCGTTGAAGAAATATTTTTTTCACCCATCAGTTGGATTGAGATGTCTGACATGGGATTTGAACCGTGACCTCAGAATGCCAACACACTTCCCGGTAGACTTCTGCGAAACTGTTCAGCAATTTGTTTAGGAGGTGAGCCATAGTAGAGGATGCATCTTATTCCCAGAAACCAGAATTTCAAGGCTTTATTAGCACAAGGCCTATACGTTCATCTTGTCTCAATCAGTCTAAAGTATTATAGATTGCGAAAATGTCCTGTGCTTTTTGGAAACCAGTTTGATAAACTCAAATTACTAGTACTAGTACTAGTTGTTGCAGTACTTGTCTTTTATTATTGTATAAAGGAGAGGACTGGAATCAGGGATTGCTGATATCCGCCGCAATATTATACGGGTATTGCAGCAGGCCTAAGGTTCTCTCATAAATTTTTATAAATACAATGAGGCCATCAAACATAAACTTGGACCTGTAGTTGAATACATAAATGATTGAATTTTTTTATAAATTGGCACACTGTTAACTGAAACGGTGATACAAATATATAATCATGTTTAGAGTTTTTACGGTTAGCCGAGATTGCAATATATCGACAATTATTGCCATCCTGGTCGATGTAAATTTCATGTTCAAAGTTATATCCATGTAGGTTAATCGTAATGTCTAACATCAGGGAGGTAAAACGGTTCGATAAGAAGTCGCCGTAGTCTAGTAGATAGTGTGTTGGCTCATTATACTCAAGGCCGGTTCAAACCCCATCAAAACGAAATATGAAAGAATATTTCTTCGGCGACTTCCTCTCAGCAGATTTCTGGCAAAAACTCTGAGAGTAAATAAAAATTGCGATGAACATGTTCTCAAAAAAATCTGTCGTTCGGAGTCGACTTTAAACTGTAGGTCCACCCACTCATGTATAAAATTAACACACACAACATGAGTGGTGTGAGAAACTAGGTCGTAATCCTGACTGAAGGGTTGTAATGACCAATTATGTATGTATGTAAAACGGTTGGATATACATTTAAATCGACTTGAATAACTTGACATAGCCATTAGCGGGAAAGTGTTGTTAACCCGTTTGTCCTTTGCAGTTCTTTTTCTTTACCCTTATGTATTACAAAACTGTATTCTGTTGCAGTATAGAAATATACTATATATATATACTATATATAAATTACTCTCGATTACTCTCATAAATATTTGCATAAATTTCACTTCCTCTTTCATAAATTTTGCTCCACTTACAAGTCATTTAAAATACTATTTCCTAAATGCAAAGACAAAATTTTGTATCCAGTTGACCAGTGATATAAATAAATACGAATAAACTCAAGACTCAACTTAATCATTATCATTTGCAATCATCATTATAATCATCATTATCATCGCCATCATTTCCTACCATTTATACACTTTTCAAATTAAAAGAAAAAGCCCCCACAAAATTCATTTGGTTTGCAACTTTTTTTTATTTTTTTTTATTTTGCTTTTCTCTTGCAAACAAGTTTATCGTCGAATTGTTTTGCTGTTCATATTGCATACAGTTGTAGGAAAAAGTGCAACCTACTTCCGTGTTTTCCTTGTTGCTTGTTTTCGATGGTTGTTGTTGTTGTTGCTTCCTCTTCTTCCTCTTCTTCTTCCAATGGCCATGATAGTACATACATACATACATACATGCTGTTAAATTTCCCTAGTGTGAGTCTGAAGGGAGTGAGTTTGAAACTTGGTAAGTAGTTGCAGCTGTAGTGTAGCAAAATATTGAGAAAGACAAAAATTCTTGTTTATTTTTGGTAATTAATGTACATTTACATTTACATTTGCATTTTTAATTTTTTTGTTTATACGTGAACCAAATTACAAATATTTGTCACAAAGTCGTTTTTGTATATTAAGCAGATGCCCTTTTTGTATATTAAGTAGATATCCTTAAATTTAATCTACACATACTCGTATAAATCCGCAAATATGTATTCAATTTGTTGATTTGTTTATCTGCTGTACTCGTAATGCTAAATCTACTTACTACAGTGCATTGATCTTTGGGCAATTTAAACGTAAGTATTGCAGTAACTGTTCAATAATTGTTTCACGTGCTCAGTACTTAACAAAGTAAATATTAATTATTGGGACAAAATAAATTGTAACAGATACATCTTCCTTTTTAAGTACTTCACTTAACGACGTACGTTTCTCTGGATTAGATTCTAATGAATTTTGTGAATGTCATTCAGTTACGGCTTCTAACAGTGCTCTTGAATTGATTATATTCATCCTTACCATATCCTGTAAGCGAATAACTATGTTTCTATGGAGTTTATAGAGGGACTTCTGAGCCGGACATTACAATCTACTGTTTCACATCCAACTGTGAAGACCAAATTGAAATTGACTTACTTCAGTTAGTATCAACCACAAGGACAATTAAGTCAATACCATGAGCATATGTCGCCGTAGTCTAGTAGGTAGTGTGTTGGCTTATTAGACCTAAAGCCAGGGTTAGAGCCAGAGGCCAGACATCAAAACAAAATACAAAAAGTATTTCTTCGGCGACTTCCTTTCAGCAGATTTCTGGCAAAAACTCTGGGAGTAAATAAAATTATCATGAAAAGTTTCTCGAAAAATCTATCGTTCAGAATCGACTTTAAAATGTAGGTCCCGCCACTTATGTATAAAATTAACACACACAACATAAGTGGTGTGAGAAACTAGGTCGTAATCCTGACTGAAGGGTTGTAATGACCAATTATGTATGTATGTATGTATAATGAGCAGCATATCTGTCGTTACTTGAAGGAATTTGAAAAGACCAAGATGAATTGGTGTAGTTACCGTCGTCTACTAAGTAGTTTGTTGGCCTAATAGACATGAAGCCACAGCTAAAATCCCATGTCAGTCGTCACTAACAAAACGAAATATGAAAAAATATTTCTCCGGCGACTTCCTCTCAGCAGATTTCTGGCAAAGGCTTAGAGAGTAAATAAAATTGCCATGAAAAGTTCCTCAGAAATCTCGGGTTAGGGATTGACTTTAAACTGTAGGTCCCGCCACTTATGTGTAAAATTAACACACAGAATTGATGTGAGAAGCTTGGTCGTAATCCTGACTGAAGGGATGTAATGAACAATTAACTATGTTTGTATGTAAGATGAATTGGTGGCATTACTCTAGGAAGATTTCAAGGTAAACTTACAAAACCATTGCATGCCTCCTAAGCAAGGATTTTAAGTCATTTGCATTTCTTGCTGAACGCAGTCCCTGTACTGGCTAAGTTCCACCAAAATCAGGGAAGAGGAAGAAGTTAAGCAGCGCAGGGGCTGCACGGAATAAAGGGAATTGAGTAGTAAATTACACGAGCCAGTAGACATTAAAAGTAGACTGTAAAGCGGTTCGAACACGACGATTTAGAACGAATTGACTATGCCAAAACGAGTTGTAAGAAATTGTATGTAAAGCACAGTTTATAGGGCAAACAAATCCACAAAAGACCGAATAACCACGTATCGTATTTTAGTGTATCGACGCCAGTAGTCATTTAGGTGAGAAATGAATCACGAATTCTCGAAATAGTCGAAAGAATAGAAATCAATAACATTCCAACACCCCTATTGCGGGATCAGTCAAAGAGAGCGTATCTTTTTCAATCCTGGCAGATTATTAATCTGGAATATGGAATGGCACATCCCGTCGGTCAGGATTACGACCTAGCTTCTCACACCACTTATGTAGTGTGTGTTAAAATCATCCATGAGTGGCGGGACCCACAGTTTAAAGTCGACTTCGAACGAAATATACTTAAGAAACTTTACAGTAGAAGAGGGTATGCGAAATTCCATAGTTTGCCCGAAAAAGTTACACAAAAATGAAATCTAAAAATTACTTTGGCTGCCTATATCCGTATAATCTTTTTAAACTTAATGCCAGTTTAACAATTAACTTTCATGGTAAATGGTGTTGTATTTCATAATATACATAAACCTGAGGGCACTCTCATGCTCATTTCGTTTTAATTATTAAACAAATCAAATAAAAAAAAATTTTATTCTGCCTATTAACACACATAAAGTTGTTCATCGTTGTAGTAGTCTTATAAAGGACTGCTTTACCCTGTAATCCAAGTGAATTAGAGGCTTTTAAATTATAATTAAGAAAACAATCATGGATAAGCTGGCAATAATTACAAAATATTTTATAAATGCTGGCAACAATATTAAAACCTGAAATTTTAATGGTAATTATAATTATACAGTTAATCACTGAAATAACGAGCTATAAAACGAATACCATGTACACGTAAGTATGTACTAAAAAAATAAATTTAAGAAAATGTTTATCATACTAGTTGTGCACTGTGGCGCATAAGTATTAAATAAATATTTGCTTTTCAACATTACTTATACGCACGGTTATGTTTGTTTAGTTAATGGGAAAACATACATATGTATGTGATTGGTTTAAACTTACTTTGTAAGTAAATTTTATTTGAGTATTCCTAAGTATATTGTTACGTTTTTAGCTTTTAAAAACATTTAAAATGTTGCATCTTCTTATATATAAAAATGAATGTGTGTTTATTTGTTTGTTTGTTTGAAGTCTATAGACGGCTAAACGGCTGGACCGATTTTCTTGAAATTTTCACAGTATCTTCCTGTATGTCTGGAAGGAACTATAGGCTACTTTTTATTTTAAATTTCAAGTAGGAGAAGTGTCACGCCCACATACCCAATAAGTATTTAATGTCGCATATCTCATAAACAGCTAGAGTCTTCAAATGTTGTATGGCCGACTTTGACGTATATATGAACATAATGGGCGGATTGGGTATAGTGGGCGTGTCACCTCCCATAGCTTCTATATATAAAAATGAATTTTTGTTTGTATGTACCTTATAGAATCGTAAACTATGCATTTGATCACGTTATGATCTTCAGCAAAGTTGTTGCGCATGAGCCGGGGAAGGTTTCTAAGTTGGTATCACCAATTTCCGACAGGTGACGCCACTGAAAATTAATCAAAAAGAATTAAATCGTAAACTGTGCATTTTTTAACAAAGTTGTTGCGCCTCAAGCACGGAAGAAAAGAATATTACGAGCCTCAGAATCAGACAAGCATTGAGACTGGAAAATCTTCAAATATATGCCGCTGAGATCCGTTCGCTTGGACAACTTGACCAAAGAGAAATGATATAGAAACTGATCGAATGCGTACTACTCAGGCCCGTTCATCTGAATCATCATGACAACGGGAAACAAAATCAATAAAATGATTCAAAATTAATTGGACAATTGTGTAATGTTTTTCCTTCAAATTTAGTTTAGTTGGTGGCGCAGCAACACGCACAGGGTACAGCTAGTATAACATAAAAATAAGTTTGCGTTTAGTTTTAATTGAAATTCTTTATTATTCCCACAATTCACAACTGTTCACAACTTGATGCAACAAAAACAATTGCTTTGTTTGTAATTATTCTGTTCACACCCTTTGCATAATAATAACAATTACTAAACAATTGCTCGACAGATTTTTCTAACTGAAAACTTCAAACCACGATTACTCTCTTCAAACGCATCGCGTAACGCGTCTGACTGACGCCTTTTATATAGCAACGTAAACAGCCTGATCAATGTTCTTGAAGGCGAATATCTATAAATGTAAACATCGTAGTATCATAATTGTTGTTTGTTTATTTTGTTTAAATTTATTCTTGTAGTGTTTGTTGTTGTATTTTTGTTTACTTGTTTATCATTTTTCTTATAAATGCTGGTGTTTTTACAACCCTTCAGTCAGGATTACAACCAAGCTTTTCATTCCATTTATGTCCTGTGTATTAATTTTATACATGAGTGGCAGGACCTACAATCCTGTTCGAATGACAGATTTTTGTAAAACTTTTCATGGCAATTTTATTTTACTCGCAAAGTGTTTGCCAGAAATCTGCTGAGATGAAGCCACCTAAATATTTTTTCATATTTTGTTCTCTTTAAGATGTTTGACCCTGGGTTTGAACAGTGGCCTCATATCTTATAAGCCAACATACTCCTACTAGACTACGGCAACTTTTTAACTTATTTTAATAAATTTAAAAATCTTCTAAACTATGATCATCCTTAATAACGATTTTCTTTGCCAGCAAAGAAATTTAAAATTTGTTTTTGTAAATTTCAAGAAACTTAGAAAACAAAGAAGAAATGTTTAAAAGGAAATAAAAGTGTTGCAATCGAATACAAATACATGTGCCACTTCGTCTGGCGGTGTCTTCAATGAAGTGTAAAGTTTATACAATGACACTTTGCAATATTTCTTCTCCTGGCTTCTTTTCCAAAAGAATAGCAGCAAGCAAGCAAATATAAAAAATTTTTTTTGTTTCTTTCATTCAGAAATTGTTTATTCTCCCTCTAAATAAATGTTTCAATTTTTTTTCTTTTTCTTGTTTTGTGGTCTCAATGTGTGATTGTATATGCAAATATTCTCAATAAACACGTAAGTATGTAAATGAATTTCCAGACATTCATACATAGAAATGTGAGAAAACATTTGTTTGGTGTTTTATTGTTGTGGAAAATATTTGAAATTTCCATAAGAAATTTAATCAAAAAATAGAAGAAGAATATTTTTATGCCACAACATTTGTCGAGAAAGTTGGAAAAATTAGAGGAAAGTTATTGCGCTACAAATGCGAGTGGTGCCAAGTCTGTAATTTTATTAAAAAAAATGTTTAGGAATTTATAGTTGGTGTCACACGTTGTAGTCCACGATGAGAATTTCGCATATGTTGTGTAAATATTTTACAGTTACGACAGTCATTTCCTTTATAGTTACTCATGTGTGGCAAAAAAAAGTTTACTCTTTGCGACAGTAAAGTTAAGAGACTGTATACGAGCTGTTTACTATCACCATTTTACTGGCACTATTTTCCCGGGATTAAGGGGAAGTGTAGTGAGGCAAATATGCCACAAAGTCTCTCCTACTCAGGTGTTACTTGCAAGTGGTATCAATAAAATGCTTCATAAGAGGCAGCGGTATTTTTACTCTACTTACTGGCCGAAAGCGCTTTTAAAGAAATATAAAAAATATGCATTTCGTTTTATAAGACTAAGTGAAGCCAGATAACTCATATCCACGTAGTTTATTTTTATTTATTTTTTCTTTTATTTTATTTGCCTATGGAAATATTCCTTGCAGGCAATTTAGTAAAGTTACAAAATATCAATTTTAAAAAATTATGAATTTAAATATATAATTACATTATTTTTTATAACATTATTTGATGAAGAAAAATCTATTAGCATATACAATTTATTAACTTCTTTGCACATTCTCCTTATTGGATCAGCACCAGCGTAGTTGAATCTAAAAAATTGTATTGATAATGGGGAAAAATGACGTGACGGACATTGAGGAACATTAAACGTGATATTATGAATTAAAAAACTGGAGCCTATATCACACGTAATTACATTCATACTCGAGTATAGATCTTACAAGAGATGTGTAGAGCGATTTAGTAACATAAGGATCGTTAAATTCTTTTGCCCACCGTTTTATAAAACCAAGTACGCTTCTAGCTTTATTTACTGTCATAGTTTGTGCGGAATAAAATTTAGTTTGGGATCAAGTAGAACTCCTACATCCAGGAAGTTAACTACGAGCTCAAGCTCGTATCCATCAAAAGCATAGTTTGCAGGAATCGGATTCTTTCTTACAAATCTCATGTATTTACATTTTTTGAGATTAAGCTGCATTAGATTTAAATTACACCATAAATGAAACGAATTTAGGTCATTTTGAAGAAGTTTCTGATCGGAACTTTGGCGATAACTTAAGAAAATTTTTACGTCATCAGCGTACATTAGGATATAGGAATAGTGAAACGTATCAGGTAAGTCGTTAATAAACAATGAAAACAAAAGCGGTCCAAGATGGCTACCCTGAGGTACCCCAGAAAGGACATCAATACTTCTGGAGCAGCAGTTTTTAAAAAGTACGGTTTGTTTTCTGTTAGTTAAATACGAGTAAATCTATTTTAGACTAAGCTCGAAAAATCCCAATAAATAAAGTTTCTTTCTCAAAAGTACATGATTGACTTTATCGAAGGCCTTGCTGAAAGCCGTGTAGATAACGTCTGTTTGTTGCTGATGAAAAAATCCTCGCTGATAATCCGTGCTGATAAGGAGATATCAAGTTAGAAACTTGATAACATAAATCATCTGTAACCATTTTTTCAAACAGTTTTGGAATTATGCTCAGTTTTGCAATACCACGATAATTTGTAACATCGGATCTATTTCCTGATTTGAACAAAGGAATAATGAATGAATCCTTCCAAACATTAGGAAAATAACCACATATAATCGATATATTAAATAAGTATGATAGTGGAACAGCTATAGCGTCGGCACAATTAATTAAGATGCTACTAGGAATATTATCAGGTCCAAAGTTATAGGAGTACTTTAGTTTTCTCAATTCCATAGAAATAGTAGGAACGTTGATTAAATTTATTGACACTGTGGAATTTGTATTTATTTTAATGGGATAATCAGTGGAATCGTTATAAGTTGCATCCGAATAAGTTGTGGAAAAGAAGTTGGCAAATAAATTGCTTATAATGCTGTCATCACTAGATTCAATCTGCTGAAATCTCATAGAAGATGGAAAACCAGTTACCATTTACAACAGAGTAAATCATGTAATAAACTGCAATCAAGTGGTGTGGGATTCACGCCATCTAAAACCGTTTCAATGACTGGAAACCATTGTCAGATTGAATCCTATTCTGAACCATTACGCGCATCTAATTCTGAAACATCAAATCACACTCTTAAACAGGGTTTTTATGATAAATTATATGCATGTGAGGGATTTTAATGCAGCATTGTGAGGGATTTTAATAAATATTTTATTTTAATAAATATTTTTATATTTTGTTTTATTGCTACTCTGTTCTATATTTTTACAAATAATGTTGTTATGTTTTCACATTTTAAAAACGTTTAAAATATGAGACGTAGCTTGCAAATAAAATAAAAATAAATTTGTGTTTAGTTTTAATTAAAATTCTTTATTATTCGCACAATTTTGTGTGCCACTGTTCACAATTTTATGTATACAACAACAATTGCTTTGTTTGTTATTCCTCTGTTTACACCCTTTGTATAAACAATAACAATTACTAGACAATTGTTCGACTGATATTTGTAACGGAGATTTTCAAGCCACGATTACTCTCTTCAAACACACCGCGTCTTCACATAAGACTGGCTGAGCTTTTACTAACTCAGTTGCTTGCTTTACCTTGCCTTGCCTTCTATATGCCAACGTAAACAGTCTGATGAATGTTCTTGAAGGCAAATGTTCGTGGCTTCGCCTTCTCGATATCTCTCTAAATGTAAACATCGTTGTTTCGTTATTGTTGTTTGTGTATTTTATCTACATTTATTCTTGTAATGTTTGTTGTTGTATCTTTGTTAACTTGTTTATCATTTCTTTATGCTGGTTTTTTTGGTATATTTTTGTTTACTTGCTTATAATTTTTTTATGCTGGTGTTTGTTGGTTTATTTTTGTTTACTTGTTTAAAATTTTTTATGCTGGTGTTTGTTGTTATATTACGCAGTGCGATAATTTGTAAACAAGTTCATAGTTTTTGTTTTTGAAGCTTTTGTTTATAATTTTAATGTTAAACGATGTAAAAGCAAAACACCAGCTTCTAGATTTTTCCATTTTCGTAACAATAAGTTCCTCTACATTTAAACTGAATGAATTTTTTTTGATTTTAATGTTTTTTATTAAAAAAATATTTTTAATGTCGTACCACATGCTGCAATCCCACCAAATGTGGGATTTTGTTATGGAATGGAAATGCAGTTCTTCTCGTAATGTTAACTCATTTGGATGTTATTGGTATTGATTGATGCTAAAAAATTTATTGTTTCCTATTTGATAGTTTTGTGTTTCCTTTAGGAAATTGAACAACTTGACGTAAGGATTTTAAATGAAATTGCATCTGAAATAATGAGAATTTCTTTATTTATTGCAGAGTCATTAAAGTTGGAGTTTCCTTTTCAAATAAAAAAATTTGAATTAAAATTTTGTCAAACGTATTTGATGGTCTAGAGTTTATGAATGGCAAATGCCAATCAACAGTAAGCTTGCATATGAAAATATTTCAACATAATTGTGAATATAGTTTAGCAGTTTCATGCTGTATGCAGCCTTGTTTTTAACCTACCAAGTAATGAATGAACTCAACCATTTGTCTACTTTCCCTTCTGTATTATAATCGTTTAAACAGTTTTTCAATAGTTTTTTGTCAATCAAACATGCATTTTTTGCATGTCATAAAGGTATACGAATTACGAAATTGTTGTTTTACTTTCAGTTGAACTTCACATTTGATTTTTTTTAACAATTTGTTGAAATGTCAAACAGCTGTTACCATTGGATATGTGTAGGTGTGTATAACTGAAATAATATAATCAATAAATTTAAATTAAATAACATAACAGGTGTACTAAAAGGAAAACCATTATTTTTGCATAAAATTTAAGGTTTTGATGTTATTATTGTCACGTTACTGACATATCTGTTAACAGGTTGACGTATTGGAGTATGATAGTCAGTTCAGATACACAGCTAAGCCTTGGTGACAGGTAAATATAACTTACTTATTACAACTTCCCGTTAAAGTTGGGTTTAGTTAAAGGTTTTAGCTAAAGTGAGCTTTAACCTTTATGTCAACAGATACATACCCGGGTATGTTTTGTTCTTTTAAATCGCCGTATCTCAGGAAGTAATAACTGTATTAACCTGAAATTTCATTATATTCTCACTAGTAGTGTTTTCTACCTTATTTCTAGACTTGAGTAAAATTGGGGGATGGGGACCAATGATGTGGCCATTTTTTCATTCCTCCCTTATGTCAACAGTTGCATACCTGCATATGTATAATGAAATATATGAAAATATGTTGATATTGAATGTTTATTGAATTGAAAAAGTTCTTAATAATAAAATTAAAATTCAATCAAATATAAGAAAACATAAAAAAATATTAAATACAAATTTTTCTTAAATGCATTTATTACAATGCGGCATATTACTTGAATGGGCAGCACATACGGGCTTTTTGCATAACCTGCAGGATTTTCTGGTTGGTCGACGTTCTGTACATATGTAGCAATTACCTTTTGCTTTTATTCTACCAGTGCTGTCACGTTCTTCCACACTTTCATCCGCAGTTTATTTTTGGCTCTGTTTTCTATTTCCGGCCAGTTCACCAGTTGTTCGCTGAGACTACATAGGAACATTCTAAGACGCCTTGTAGAAGCTTTTAACATTGGGTTATTCTCAACGTAAATTATGTATGCTGCGTGGGCAGCGACGTCTGGATAATTGTAGAGGAAAGCCAAGGGCCATCTATTTGTTCGTCGCTTTGTTGAATATTCTGCTAAAAGCTTGTCCATATTATCGACGCCACCTCTATATTTGTTGTAATCTAAGATCATGAGTGGATTTTTCTTTGGACCTTGCATTTCGCATGAATAATGCATTGTGGAAAGAAGTATAACCGACTTATTTTTTTGGGGTGAAGAGCACAAGGTACTATTGTTACTGAAACCAAATGTAGTTGACTCTACTTCCCGTCCTTTAGATAAGCGAAATATGGTGGTACAAAGACTCGCCTTCTGTTCACTGTAACTAATATTGATAAACTGCTGTCCATCATAAAACTTTTCGCTAAGTTATAAGTTGTGAAGAAATTATCACAAACAATATTCTGTCTACTTCCACGAAAATGATTACGCACAAGTCCTTTACTACCCTATCGCCTATTTTTTTTCCGTTCGCCGGATGCCATCAATCCAGTAAAAATTTGTCGCTCCATTGGATAGAATAAGACTTTAATTCCATACTTGGCGAGTTTCGATGGTATGTATTGGGTAAACCCAGTACCACCACGGAGGGGATACAACTGCTCATCATCTGTCACGTTAGGAACTGCTGCGTAATTGATTCGTAGATTATCATTCAGCATTAAAAATAAGTCCGTTATGGCTGCAGCTTTGTCGGTTTTTTACGCTGTTGACGTGTGTTTCCGTTGTCGAAACGTATAAAGCGGCTTATACCCCGAAGCTCGATATAAGGGATGTGAGGTCGTTTTCCATAAGTCTTTAGTATGTACGTAACCAGAGTGCGTAACGGCACACACCAAGTAAGTAAAACCAAATCAACACAGAAATAAGCTTAAAAACAAAAGAAATGCCATATAAAATGTATGAACATACCCGGGTATGCTTCGCTTTTTTGTTGTATATGCTTATTTTGTTTATATTTGAAGTTGCCATAACGAAAATTATGTATAAAATGGCAAGTTCAAACATAAACTTAGCTTTAAAAGATAAAGATAGGATGATCCCTCATTTAGCTTAACGCTTTCTTCTACCTTATTGTCCACTTATAATAATGAAAAACAATTTATCTGCCCGTGAAAATCCTCCCTTTAGTTAACGGCAAGTTATAATAATAGCCCTTACTGTGATTAGTGTTCGACTGACTTTACTTTACAGAAGGTCATCCTCTAGTCGTAAGAAGTCAGTAATAAGGCGGTTCAATTGAAACTTAGCAGCAATTTATAGACAAAAATTCGTTCCATTTTTAGTCTGGCCCGAGTTTAACCCTCATTATCTGAGTACACTCGGTTCAATTGCCATTAATTTGCTAATGACGTTTATCGAAGTGCCAAGATATGCTAACAAAATATCTGCTTAATTTTATATAAAGCCATATTCAATCCATTATCGGCGTTAATAAGTGACGCGTTGTAGTACTTATGCTGTTCGGAAATAGATTCCAGTATGCCTCATAAAGGAAAACGATTTTTAAAAATTTTTGGATCCTTTATGTCCCATGATTACTCTTTTGTTTTCTGAGCTGAAAAATATGCAATAAAAAGGCAACAAATTTGATATGCAATTTGATTGATGTGTTCTTGAGTAATTTTGCAAAGATCAAGCCTTTGGATTGCTACATCCTAAGGACAATAGTAAATCTTAACTTCATACTCTTTGAAATGATTAAATGGCGGCAGATGGTTTAAGTCGCCGTGGTCTAGTAGGTAGTGTGTTGGTTTATTAGACGTGAGGCCAACGAAATATGAAAACATATTTATTCGGCGACTTCCTTTCATCAGATTTCTGGAAAAAACTCTGAAAGTAAATAAAATTGCCGTGAAAAGTTTTTTAATAATCTGTCGTTCGGAGTCGACTTTAAATTGTAGGTCCCGTCACTTATGTATAAAAATTAACGCATACAACATAGGTGGTGTGAGAAACTATTTCGTAATTCTAACTAAAGGGTTATAATAACCAATTATGTATGTATGTAGATAGTTTAAGTACCACTCACTTAGGCTTTCACAGTAATGAAAAGACCGACTAAGTAGTAGTCATAGATCATTATATGATCGCTCGAATATCTAATCTGCAATACATTTTCAGAAGTTCTAATGACCAGGATGATGGGAAAATTATACAGCATATACTATGCGGTCGTATCGATCTGAGTTGAAGAGCAGCGCTTTTTTCCAACATGGCATTAGAGTCCAATGAATAACCTGCTAATTCTAGACGACATATCTAACCATTCTCAACTTTTAGAAGTGATATCAAATGTGGAGTCGCCGTAGTCTAGTAGACGTAAGGCAACGGTTCAAAGCCCAGGACAGACATCAATACGAAATATGAAAAAATATTTCTTCGGCGACTTCCTCTCCGCAGATTTCTGGCAAAAACTCAAAGAGTAAATAAAATTGCCATGAAAAGCTTCTCAAAAATCTGTCGTTCGGAATCGATTTTAACACACAACATGAGTGGTGTGAGAAGCTAGGCCGTAATTATAACTGAAGGATTGTAATGACCAATTATGTATGTATGTATCAAATGTGCTCCTGCGATATTTTAATTTTCAATGATTGAATCTAAAATTTTTGTGATTTTGTCCTCTGTTTGATGGGGCGTAGAGTAATGATAAAAGTGGTGGCATACACCCAGCATTGTTGGATAGTGCCACCTCTTAAAAAAGATTAGGACTTAGTGAGTGAACTTCACAACCACTACTCACCTGACAACATGCCAATACATTTCTGTAGAGAGCCATTCTTGAATACAAGGGCTGTTGGCAGGCATATTAAAACTATTATCCGCTTAGCTGATAGTATTTTATTAGTGAAATCGAAAAAGAATCGTTGAAATGGTTTTTAAACAACTAAGAGTAAATTAAAAGAATCATTTTGGAATGTAAGTTTAAGGCAAATCTACAAGGACTTTACAAATAATACAACGGCTCTAAATATTTACATTAAAAGTCAACGTTAAATGTTTATTACCTCATCATTTATATGTACGAGACAAGTTTTTAAAAATATTTAACATGCTACCCTTTAATGAGACAATACTAAGGGCCATTATTACAAATTGCAGTTAAAGTTGGGTTTAGTTAAAGGTACCTTTAGCTAAAGTGAACTTTAAAGTCACTTTTAACATCTTTTCGTTATTACAACCTAATAATAAAATAAAGTTAACTTTTTCAAAAATATTGCAGTGCCATAGCAATGTCGATAAAACTGCTCAAACAAGTTTTTTTTAAACGCAGTTTCAACGAAGGGCCTCTATTTTTGTTGTTGTGTTTGCTCATTTTGTTTATATTTAAAGGCAAGTTCAAACATAAACTTAACTTTAAAAGTTAGAGGTAGGATGATCTTTCCTTTAGCTTAACGCTTACTTCTACCTTATTGTGCACTTATAATAATGGAAAACAATTTATTTGTTCGTTAAATTCCTCCCTTTAGTTAACGGCAAGTTGTAATAATGGCCCTAAGACGATTAAGGGCTTAAATATGATAATACCATTTGCGACAGCTTTACGTGTACATAGTGAGTTGTTAAAGCAAATCATAATGCCTTTAAATATTATTCTACGTTACTTGTGTATTCACTTACCTTGATAATGTGTAAATTACTTGAGATTAAAACACCTGAATATTTAATAGCAACGATTAACATGAAAATTATTCATGTTAATTTACGGCATAATTAAATTTCATTATGCAATGGAGGAATTTTTGTTTTGTAACAAAAGGAGCAAATAATATAATAACACTTATGTTGAACAGCAGGAGTTTACACCAAATGTTTGACGTGTTATGGGAAATTTATTGAAAATAATTCCAGATAATTAAGATTGATGCATGCATTCCTGAAATTTTAATGCTTAGAAACGGATTTCACTCAAACCCTAAATAGTTTAATTCGTACTTGTACAACTGCAATCCTCATTCAAGCAATCCTCAAAATTGTTTTGTATTTATTTTTGGTCTTATCCAGAAGTGTCATTAAAGCTGTTGTACCTTTTCGTGTGTGTATGGTGTAGTGGTAAAAGTGTCCGCTCCAGCCGTACTGGTGATAGCGGGTATTATCCCTGTGATATGCTGACAGCGGAGCGGATGGAGATTTATAAGGCGAAATCGGCTGGAAGTCACATAACCGGTCACTTCAGGGAAAACACCATTTCAAAATGGTAACAACGATGGAACGAGGAAGATAGAGGAAGATGGACGGCAAGACTTATTCCGGACATAAGGCCATGGATTGATCGGAAATTTGGAGAGGTAAATTTCTACGTTACACATATGCTATCGGGTCACGGATATTTTAGAAAATATCTGCACAGAATGGGCAAGACCGCCTCCCCTTACTGTCTTTACGAGGAAGGGGAGATAATTGATGACGCAGAGCACACTGTTTTCGAGTGTGCACGCTGGCAGAGCTATCTCTCTGTACTGATGTCAATAGTTGGAACGATCACAGCCGCTAACGTTGTCGGGGTCATGATTGCGAGTAGTGGAAATTGGGCCTCGGTGGTGAATTACGTAGAGCGCATTCTGGGACAGAAAAAGAGAGACCTTGAGGCTGCAGAACAGGTAGGCGTGTCGGCATATGTGATACTGTCACACGTGCCAGGCGAAACCGAAGCGATGATTTAGACGAAAGGAATAGTGGAGACGTTTAGATGTCTCCTTAACTTTCCATACGCAATCCGGACGTGGATATAGACATGGAGATACCAAAGGGCCAAAAGGACTATATTCCGAAGTAGTACCACCGTAGTTCCAGAGTGGGCAGAAACATGTCCACAGGAGACGAGGGGGGATTTAGTGGGTAAGGGCCCCACACACGGAGGATGTGACGACTTCCTCTATGTTGCGGTTAGGTACATTTACCCCTCCTCGGCGTAGAAAAAAAATGGTGTAGTGGTACACTTGACTAAGTAAATACGGAAATAAAAAATTTTAAACAATTAAAAAAACTTAAACATACATACAAGGTTAAATATATTTGGGAAATTCACACGACTTTGTATCGTGTATGTTGTATTGAATAGACTTTGTCGTTTGTGAATGCTCAATGCTATGCTGTATTGTGTATGTCGTATTCTTCTTCATAATTTTTGGCATTCAAACAATTTGATAGCACGAAACCAATACAAATTTTTAAAAACATATGAGAAAATGTGTATAAGTGTATCGCATTTTTACATGAAAATTATCAACAACAAGCATATACTGTTGTATACATACCTGCCAGATTTTACGATTTATAGTCATTTCGACGATTTTGAGCTCCAAAAATATCATATTGACGATTTGACGATTTATGCCACTATTTTGACGATTTTTAGAAATTAAAAATTTACATCGTATACTTTACTTTAGTACATTAAAAGCCACTTTAAGCTTTGTATTTACTTTGCAATTGTTACTATTGGAAATTTATAGTAGTAAAAACAAGAAGTAAAGTATTATATTTTAAGTTACTTTCGAATACATGTGATGATTTTTCTGTATTTTATTCCTTTTTAACCCCTTAAAAGCCAAAAAATTACAACTCCTAAATAACTTCGTAGTTGAGAATAATTTATCACTTGTCGTTGCAGACAATTTTAAAAATTCCAGTAAGCTTCTAATATTACCATCGGAACGACAAAGGCAAGCGCGGTTATTTTTGTAAGTACGACCACCACTCAGTTAATCGATGGCATTGTGTTGGGAACTATGAAAATATGTTATTTGAAGAACGAAGGAGAGAACAGTGTTTATGGACACTAGGCTTGTATATTTTTATACCATAAGTAAAAGGAAAGGCATCTGCAGTGAATGAGATCCACATACGAATAGTCCGATTAAAAGACGTATTTTTACTGCAATGCAGATTGCGATCCACTGGTCAATCGACCACATACGGAAGTGGTGGCCGACAAGGACGAGCGTTACATAGAAATATATGATTTTCGGGAAAAGTCCTCTTACTCCGTTCGAGCAAACTCCTTTTGTCGAAGCGATAGAACAGTAAAACCCAAATCACATTGTCACCATGCTCCAATGATTCAATGGAGTTGGATACACTACCGTCATTAACGAGCTACTACGGCCTCTACTGTACGCGATCGAGAAACCTCAAAATAGCCGTTGAGGCACCGACCCATACGAGAGGGTTGTATTCCAGTCTCGGTCGATTACAAATGGTGTAAGTAGTAAGATCATAAGATCTTAAGAAGGAGGGTGCCCTGGTAGTCTAGAGGGTAGTGTGCTAGACTATTAGCGTGAGGGTCGTGGGTTCAATTCCCACCAGAAACTCTGATCTGTGACACTACACCGAGCATATGTTCAATATACTCCGCTCGTATATAATTAGAATATAATTTGTAATTGTATTGTAATTAATAAATAAATAAATAAATAAGAAGGAACTGAAAGAACTGAAAAATGTCTCGGTTAAAACTAATATTACACTGAATGCTCATAATGCTCAGAATGTCAATTTGCTGTATGAACCTTCAATTTCAATTTGTGTTCTAAGCATAAAAAAAAATTTCAATCACTGCGCCTTAACGAAAACTTGGAACAGAAAAATAAATTTTCTTGGAATTATAAATCCTCTCAGCATCACCTTCTGCTGACATTTTTGATTTTTATTTTCTTTTTTTTTTGCGAATAAGTGCTTCAAAATCTCACGTCAAATAAAACAAAAAAAAACCCAGAACAGTTGTAAAACCAACTGCAGTATGCTTTAGAGTGATATTGTGCATAAAAGTACGTAAACGTGCAATGAAATACAAGAGCAATTTGAAAATAAACTGGAAATGAAAACTACTTCCTACACAAGCAAATACCTTTACGGGCACGTTCGAATGCCTCAAAGTTTTGCTGTCAAGAAAACAGATGATGAGTGTTACTTGGACGAAAACAATTTCAGTTTTTTTCTCCCTGTAACCTTAGGGTTCTGAACATAATGTTTGTTTGTTTGATAAGCTAGTATAGCTATTTACGCCAGTAATATGATGAATAGCAAGCATTACTCCATGAAGATTTATGTCAAACTCAAGGAGAACTTGCATAATCATTGATTCCAATCAATCAATAGTTTAAAAACGTTTGCAAACAAAAAAATTCCATCCAAATTAAAATTTTAACTTGTTTCATCAAAAGTAAGGAACTTCAGTTTAAATGATTAAAAATTGGCGCAGTGAAGCACACATGGTTTTATCTACTTACCATGTACGATAAGAAAAAAAAGGGTAAAGAATTGTTTTCTATTATTGAACTTGAACTATCCCAGCTCACACCTTCAACTTTTTTTTTAAATATTGTGCACAGCAAAAACAATGGCACAGCAAGTGTTGTTGCTAAGATACTATTTTTAATTTCGTTTGTTTTGTTTGTTATCTGTTTCCTTCAAGTATAATTGTATTTACAGAACAAAAGCACAATAAGAGTTCTTGTTGATTGTGTTTTTATTAGCCTACACCGTCCTAAGTGTTAAAGTATTGTTTGTGCTGGTATTTCTATTCAAAGAACTTAACAAAGTGCACCCAACTTAGAGCTTAGTATGCCAATATTCCAAATACTCCTTTTCGAATGCCTTTAGTACTAAAGCAGAATATGCCACGCTCCTTAACAATACTCGGAGGATCGCTTTATTACGTTGACTTGTTCTATTCAGAGAAGATAATCCATGTATTTAAGAACAGATCTTCTTCACACCATAAGCTCGGTTAGGAAATTTTAACCTCAGATTGTCCCGTAAATTATTCTAAATGAATCTGAATGTGGTCATGTTGAGAATCAATTAGTAATCCTACCGAATCCTATCAGATCTGATAGTTGAAAATTTCCTAAGCAGCCATATTATTGAAAACTACTTGCCATGATCTAGTTTTCCATAAAGCCAGATATTCAATCAGAAAATGCGCTACCGATTCGTCCAATGGACTCAGATCACTTGACATAAATTATTTAAAATTTTATTTTAGTTAACACTGTTCATTGATGGTTGCATTACGGCGGTTTTAATTTAAACATTTATGGAATTAAATGAAATCAAACTATATTCTATTGAATGCAATTAATTAGAACAACTGTTTCTTCGCCTCTAATGCATAAGTGGATTTTTAATTAATGTTTATTTGCTGCTCGCAAATGCATTTAAATAAACTACAACAACTATGCAAATACCATATGCAATATAACCTCAATAGCCTTTGTGGTTATACATACATATATCTGCCATACATGCCGTGTATGTGTTACTGTAATCAAATGTTAAATTCATGTAAATTCAGTAGACAAGCATGTATATACAGTGGACAGCAAAAGTATTAGTACTCGAATATATTTTGAAAATTTCATGAATTTTAACCAACAATTTGTATAAAAACTTAAGGTTTTTATATTTATTTTATTAATTTATTACTGTTTTTATTATAAAACAAACAATTTTTATAATGTTCTTCAGAAAAGAAAAGAAAAATAAGGAAAAGTTTCAGATAACTCCATAGGTAACCCCAAGGAGAACCCTGAGTAAATTTAAAATTCAAAGGCCAAATATATGAAAATGTTATCTCTTGTATTTAGTAGAATATCCCTTAAGGTCAAGCACTCCATTTAACCCATTTGGAATTGAATGTACACGTTTTGTGAGCAAGTTTTTCGGTTGACTTTTGTTTGAGGTTTGGCGATTACGTAATCTTTCTTTCAAATGATCTCCTAAATGAAGTCATATCGGGACTTTGTGCAAGAGTATTACGACTGTGGGGACTTTTTTTGTCTAAATATATTGGAGTACTAAGACTTTTGCTGTCCACTGTATATGTGCCGATACTCGTATATTTGCATAGCAGTTTTATGTATTTAAACTGGTATATAAAACATAGCCGATGTTTGTCTGTTTACATAAACATTGTGTATGTATGTATATTCATGTATGCAAATTCAGCATGTATATTAAATTTTCTACGACAGTTTCCTTCTCTTTATGCTTCATTCAACGATATAATCTAAAGCTTCTCATGTCATATGACACAAAGCCAAAAATCTCATGGGCACATAAATTAAAAGCATTATTGTGAAATTGTAAAAAAATATTCTCAAAACAGAAACAAAATATAGACAAACTTTAATCTGGTAGGACTATTTTAATCGCTTATGATATGAATAATCTTTATATTCTTATGGAGTACTTTACATGTTCGATTCACAAAAAATATTACGACAATAATATAATAATATAATAATAAATTAAGTAACCTATAGGTTACTTAAGCATACAAGCTGTAGAATTCCTAAATTTTATAATTTTTATATTTCTATCTTTCAAAGCTTTCCCTTGGGTCATAGAATTGCAAATTGAAATAAAAGAAATTCTTTAACTTCTATCAAATGTTGTTTCTTTATTTAAATAAATCTGCTTTTTTAATACTACCCTTCGTCCTACATCTACTGCATATCAGTTTGGCAACTTTTAGATCCTAATTTTCACAACTTGCTTCATTTCACCAGCTTTTGCAGAAGCAGTATTGGAGACAAAACTAGCGCATACCGACCTTGATAAATGTATGTTAGACTTCTCTGATCTTTTCTGATAATGGAAAACTCTTGTCCCCGAAAAAATATATGATCTGGCTTTGGGTAGTAATAATTGCTCTGCAGAGTACGATTCGACATACTTATGTCGAAATGTGTGGTTCAGTCATTTTATGGTTATAATAACAATTTTGTCAGAAGGAAAAAGAAGGAGAATCAGCACCTCTTCGTTAAACATATCTCTATGGGTGATTATCTCCCCAATCTCCGGCTTGCACATTCCAGTTTAGACGCTGGCAATCTGATAATGAACATCAAGAATTCTCTGCCCTGCTCTAATAAAGTTGAAGTCACCGTTGTCTAGTAGGTAGTGTGTTGGCTCGTAAGGCCACGGTTCAAACCCCAGGTCAGACATTAAACCGAAATATGAAAAAAATATTTGTTCGGCGATATCCTCTCAACAGATTTCTGGCAAAAACTCTGAGAGTAGAATAAAATTGCCATGAAAAGTTTCTCAAAAATCTGTCGTTCAGAGTCGACTTTAAACTGTAGGTCCCGCCACTCATGCATTAAAATTAATGCAAACAACATAAGTGGTGTCAGATACTAGGTCATAATCCTGACTAAAGGTTTGTAATGACCAATTATATATGTTATGTATATATGCTCTGATAAAGGCAATCAGTCTCTGATCGGTTAAAATAACGGAATACTCTATGATTTAATGAATATCTGAGGTCATGGGCCTTAAGCATTATGATTATTGTAGGAGCTGTTTGAGTGAGGAGAAAGTAGAATCGGCTCAGCAATCCCCAAGGAAATAACTTGGTCCATATGAAACTAGATTAAGACACTCCGACGCATGTAGGAGCTGTTAAGATGAAGATAATGTACTTTTATAACAGGGGTGGTAAAAGAATAAACTTATGTTACCATAATTTCTAGCACAGATATTTGCTTACAAAGTATTGTTTGTTTTTAACAATTAAAAAATTAATTCAGTTTATTAACAAAAATTTTGTTCATTGTAAACGTTTGTAGATTACACTGAGATTTAAATATTAAACAAAAATATATGCAAACACATATGCATATGGAGTAGCCGTAGTATTATAGGTAGTGTGTTGACATTTTAGACGCAAGGCCACGGTTCAAACCACAGGTCAGACATTAAACCGAAATATAAAAAAAATATTTGTTCGGCGATATCCTCGCAGCAGATTTCTAACTAAAATTCCGAGAATAAAATAAGATCGCCATGAAAAGTTTCTCGAAAATCTGTTGTTCGGAGTCGACTTTAAACTGTAGGTTCCGCCACCACTCATGTATGAAATTAACTCAAATAACATAAATGGTGTGAGAAGCTAGGCCGTTGCCCTGACTGAAGGGTTGTAATGCATAATGTGTGTTATGCATACAAGATCCAATTACAATAACAAAACTACAGAAACTGACCAAGAAAGATAAAGATAAAAAAATTACAATAACAAATAAACTGTGAGATACTCGAAGTTGCCAAGCCAATTTACATCTTATAGATATAATAACTGTCAGAAATGTAAATAAGAGGAATACTTTAGGAAAGTTTGGTTTCGACAAATTAAGCAATATAGAGAAGAAAATTAATAGCAAGTTGAACCAAAAATATCCTCAGGTATAAGTAAACAATTTCTTTTATTTCAAGCTGTAATCTTCGAATCTTCGAAATACTCCCATGTCTTTAAATTCATTCTAAATCAGACATTTTTTGCAAACAATGTGGGTGATATGGTGACAGTGGCTCTTGAATGATTTCGTATAGCTTTTATTTATATTCTCCAATCACTGTATTGCCTGCTAGTAATGGTTCTAAATAGTAGTCTAGTATGTAGTGTGTTGGCTTATTAGACGTAAAGCCAGGGTTCGAGCCCCAGGCCAGACATCAAAACTAAATACAAAAAGTATTTCTTCGGTGACTTCCTCTCGGCATATTTCTGGCAAAAACTCTGAGAGTAAATAAAATTGCCGTGAAAAGCTTCTCAAAAATCTGTCATTCGGAGTCGACTTTAAACTGTAGGACACGCCACTTATGTATAAAATTAACACACACAACATAAGTGGTGTGAGAAACTAGGTCGTAATCCTGATTGAAGGATTGTAATGACCAATTATGTATGTGGACGAAGTCTGTTCAAATTTTGGCATGAATAAGCTGACAGAAGCACTGTTACTCCTTCAGATAAGATATTCAAAAGGCCACAGATTTATTAACCCACGTTATATATCAAAAGTATTAAAAATTTCATTTATTTTGCTTTAGTAACTCGTATGGTCGTATTGAAATTAAAGTTTCATTGTGCATACAATCGTTTTCTAGAACAAATAAATTTCGTTTTTTATTTTCTTATGAAAGTAATCCTACATATTGGTTTCGATTTTATTTGTTGATAATAATATTGAATTACAGCCATTAGCAAATGTTATTATCGTTTCCCTAAATCAACTCATTATTTTCGTTTGATGTGAATCTGTTGAAGGTTTCAAATCATTAATCATTTACATACATACATATACTATGTACGCATATGGATTTTTTTGAGTGAGTGTGTTTACATGGCAGTCAATATAGAAATTTCGATTTTTTGTTGTCTAATATTATGGAATATTGAATTCAGTTTAAATTAAAATATTTATTCAATGAAATGAATTATTAAAATAAATCGTTTTTATCATAAGTTTTCAAATGCTGCGACATAAGGAGAAAACTACAAAAAAAAGTTTAACAGCAAAATTATTCCTTCAGGATACATCTCATGCAACAAAGCCAAATCGATCCAGTTGATTATCTGCAGTTGCCGGTCAAAAAAGGTTGTTATCATACTGCCTTAGCGCTCTCGATGAAGAGTAGTTGGTCCTCTAGGGTGATTTTAGCAAACATATTTAACCATAGTTCGCAACCAATATTCAAAATGGCTTTTCAAAAATAAAATTTTTTAGGAAAACTGGCATTGACAACCCTGGTCAGCTGGTTTCAACAGTTGTACAACTCAGATGGAGATGGATACATATATACATAATTTGTCATTATAGCACTTCAGTCAGGATTACGATCTAACTTAGGCTGTGAGCGTTTTTTTTATAAATGAGTGGCGGGATCTACAGTTTAAAGTCGACTCCGAACGACAGATTTTTGAGAAACTCTTCATGGTAATCTTATTTACTCTCAGAGGTTTTGTCAGAAATCTGCTGAGAGACAGTCGCCGAAGAATTATTTTTCATATTTTCGCTTTGATTTCTGACTTGGGATTTGAACCGTGGGCTTACGTCTAATAAGCCGACACACTAAGATGCAGATGGATACGCCGAAAGAAATTCCTGAGAAATTGTCATGACTATTACAACATTATATGCCACTCTTTCTCTACCAAAGGAGATATTTTCGTCGTACATTACAATGATACACAGAACAAACACTTCGAATTTCTTTATAATCAAATTTCTTGTCCTCGCATAGTAAATCGATTATGACGACCATAATGCTTGAAAATTTCACATGCTTAAAACACTCAACAGTCTTCTGCCAAAAATTCTGAGAGCAAATAATTTTCCACGAAAAGTTTTTTGAAAATCTGTCTTTCGGAAACGATGTTAAACAGTAGGTCCCTCCATTGATGGATAAGATTAATACTCACAAAATGGACGGTATGATCATCATCAATATGTATCATAATCCTGACTAAAGGGTTGTAATGAACAATTAAGCAAGCAAGTAAATCACCAATTTTGTAGCAAATTTTGAATGGAGAATGTATAAAATTCTTCGATTGTATATATGTATATATGATCCATATTTATGCAAACCTTTTACTTAATAAATGGCACATTAAATGAAAGATATTTAATGAACAATTAAGTAAGCAAGTAAATCACCAATCACAGCATTGCAAGGCCGACGGTTTTAAAACCATTGAATAGATGAGTGGATATTTGAAGGAAACTTAAAAAGGTCAATAATTCTATACATAAATATATACATAATTGGCCATTGCAATCCTTCAGCCAGGATTACGGCCTAGCTTCTGACATCACTCATGTTGTGCGCGTTAATTTTATACATGAGTGGCGGAACCTACAGTTTAAAGTCGACTCCGAACGACAGATTTTTGAGAAACTTTTTCATGGCAGGTCTATTTACTCTCAAAGTTTTTTCCAGAAATCAGCTGAGAGTAAGTCGCCGAAGAAATATTTTTTTTCATATTTCGATTTGATATCTGAAATGGGATACGAACACGGGCTTCAGGTCTAATAAGCCAACACACTACCCACTAGACGACGGCGACTTCCAATAATTCTATTCATTTGTCAATTAGACTCTGTTACGTATGAGTAATATTTAAAGAATACACAATTTTTTATAACTCATTATCAAAATTCGTGTTCTTTATGGATTCCTCTGTAAATTATACACTTTGTTTATAACTATTACTTGGCATTTAAAAGTATGACTACGCAACATTGTTGTTATTATTACTATTTAATTGCATTGGAAATATAAAAAATGTTATTATTTAATTAACATTTATTTTTATAACATGCCAACAATAAAATAACTTAAAACCACACGAATGAGATATTCTAATAAGATATTTTTTTTTTAATATTTTTATAAAAATTGTATGAGATCATCCAAGTTACAAAAATTCCTGCCTTACAAAATGGAGTAGGAAATAAATTATATTGCTATCGTAGAAGTGTTTATTCTTATTACGTCGTATAAATAATGGGTTAAAGTTAAGCGAATTAAGACACCGTGTAATATAAATGGTCTAGTAGGTAGTGTGTTGGCTTATTAGACGTGAGGCCACGGTTCAAACCCCAGGTGAGGCATATCCAACTGAACGAAATATGATCAATTATTTCTTCGGCAAGCTCCTCATAGCAGATTTCTGGCAATGAACTCTGAGAGTAAATAAATACCATGAAAAGTTTCTCAAAAATCTGTCGTCCGGAGTCGACTTTAAACTGTAGATCTCACCACTCATGTATAAAAATTAACACACACAACATAAGTGGTGTGAGAAACTAGGCCGTAATACTGACTAAAGGGTTGTAATGATCAATTATGTATGTATGTAATATAAGTATAAGTATACATACATGTTATGTTTTTGCCTTTTAAAGACGTTTAAAATATAAGTTCGTAGCTTACAAATAAAACAAAAAGAAGTTTGTGTTTAGTTTTAATTAAAATTCTTTATTATTCGCACAATTCTGTGTTCCACTATTCACAACTTTATGTAAACTTCAAACAATTGCTTTGTTTGTTATTCCTCTGTTTATACCCTTTGCATAAACAATAACAATTACTAAACAATTGTTCGACAAATCTTTGTAACGGAGATCTTCCAACCACGATTACTCTCTTCAACCACACGGCGCCTTCATACAAGACTAACTGAATTTCACTAACTGGTTGACTGCTTTGTCTTGCCTTTTATATGGCAGAGTAAACAGTCTGATGAGTGTTATTGAAGGCGAATGTTCATGACTTCGCCTTCTCGAAATCTCTATAAGTGTAAACATCGTTGATAAAATTTTTATTGTTGTCTTGTTTATGTATTTTGTTTATATTTATTCTTGTAGTGTTGTTGGTGTATTTTTGTTTATTTGTTTACAATTTTTTATGCTGGTGTTTGTTGGTATATTTTTGTTTCCTTTTTTCCCTTTTTTATGCTGGTGTTTGTTGTTATATTAAGCAGTGAGATAATTTGTAAACAGATTTGTTTATTGCATTGTTTTGTTTTTGTAGCTTTTGTTTATAATTTTAATATTAAGCGATGTAAAAGTAAGACACCAGTATCTAGATTTTTCATTCTCGTAACAATGCTTTACACAACTAATATTGGCAGATGGATATTACAATTTTAAGCCATCTATGACATTTTAGAAACTTTTTCGAACATCTAATATATTGTTCATAGCTTGTTTTTCTCCTTATTATCTTTAAAAAATTTATAACTGCAATGAACAATTTGAATGCTTTGAAATCTTGTATTTCTAAATCCTTTATATGCTGTTTCTAAGTTGCGCTCCTTAATTGTAAGCACAATATCTGCGTGTATTATTATGTTGTTATACGTTACTCATACGTAATGTGAGAGCACTGATATTGATTAATATTTCAGTTAAATTCTTTTATTTACCATAATACTTTATTAATTATTTAGTATTGACGAAATAGAAAAACTGTAAACGCTAGATAATGGCAGACAAACAATTTACGACAAAAAGTTCAGGTTTAATAGCTCTATTTACCATACTTGAATAAACAACATTAAATAATTACCATTACGATTACAAAGATTAAGTAATTATGTAATTTGTTGTATAGAAAATAAGTAAACAAAACAATTATAGGAATTAAAGGAAAAAAGAAAGTTATTACTGAATATTTATTTAAGACGCCATAGTCTAGTAAGTAGTGTGTTGGCTTATTAAACGAGAGCCCGTGGTTCAGTACCTGGCTCAGATATTTCGAACAAGAGGAGATATGAAGATATTTCTTTCGGCGATTTCCTCTTAGCAGTCTTCTGGCAAAAAATTTGAGAGTAAAAAAAGAATTGCCAAGGAAAACTTCTCAAATCTGTCGTTCGGAGTCGATTTTAAACAGTGGGTTCCAGCAATCATGAATACAGTTAACATACACAATATGAATGGTGTGAGAAGCAAGGTTGTAATCCTGACGAAAGGGTTGTAATGACAAAGTAAGTAAGTTTAGTAAGTAAATAATCATTCAGAGAATTTGTAGAGCAAAGAACAAACGGTATCAATCGGCAGGAAATCAAATTTTAAATTTCAAAGAGCATAAGAGCCTTGGTCCAGTGTTGGTACTACGGCGGAATCTCGTCTGTAGCACAGTGTTTAGTGTCGAATAAATATAAAATTTGGTTTTAATTATTTTGGCATAAAATTCTACATCAGAACGTAACATTTTTCACTTTTAATTCCTTTATTAAGCAGTTATGTGCGTACGCAAAAAAAAATTTATTTTTTAATTAATGAACGGCTTTCTATAAACGAAAGTTCATTATATTTTCGTCTGTTAATAATGCCAATTGAGGCAAGAATTTTTTAATGAATTTATTTTCCTTTTGCCTGTTTTTTCCGTTTGAGTGTTAAAAATTGTTAATTAAATTCCAGCGTAATGATTTCAGTTGTTTTTCCTTGCAGACCGGAATTTACGTTAAAATTTTAATTGTATGGATACACGATGATTGCAATCATCTTCAGCAGAAAACTCCGTTTTTTTTACAAAAAACCCAGAAGAAAAAAATCGAGTTAAAGTATGTCGTACATACATTGTGTACTACGTTAATGTGCATCATTGGCTGTATTCCGTTGCCAATCAATTGCAGTTCAATTTGGTAAACAAATTTGGATAAACAATTACTTAAAAAACGTCAAGTAAAGTTGGATATGTAAACAGTAGCGCTTAAATTCGATTTGCTTCACTGACTAGTTCCACTTCAGTCTTCTTAGTTATACTGTCTTCATTGATGTTGTAATTTCCATACTTTTGTGTTGGTATATTCTGCTTTGCTTGTAGAAAGTTTGCGATATAAAAGCAGAAATTAAAAATTACTTTAAATTTTAAATAAAATAAAAACTCCTCTGGTACACATATTAAGATGAAATTGAAATTTGTTGGTGCTAACCAAAAAAATACATTTTTCATCATCATTTACTTTTAAAAATTATTTCATGTAATTGTCATGTCTTGTCCATCCCCGGGGTTCAAAGTTTGGAGTAGTTTTTTCTTTCGAAATTTCGGCCGAAGTTTCTCCAGCTGTAATGTTATCTGCAAGAGCTATAAACATGATTGGATTGCCGCTCTACATGAATGACTTCACATATCGTCACTAAAACAAATCATTTCCTATGCATGATATAGTCTCTGCTGGTAAGTATTGGCCTAATGCGAATGGAACCACAACTATTGTTAAATTGAAAAGGTCTACAGAAAATGAAAAATATTAATGAAGACAGTTGGTTCCCTAACGCAGTGAAGTTTTTTTAACAGGCGTGGTTTGTATCAAAACTTATGGAGTGTCCGTAGACGTGCATGATTCGTTAACAGAGTTTGGAATTCAAGAGTTTTGCTTTGGAAGTCTGACGTTATTAGTGCAACGAGTTGTTATGTTTTGACCTTGACCCACTCTACATAATTTGACTTACACTTCTATTAGACGCTGATTTATATTATTTAACCGTTTAAGCATGTGTACGGATCACTCTTGTAATTAAATCTAGATTGCAATTTGCTTATTAACATTCTTTTATCTTTACAGGCAATATGTCATGAGCCATTGCTGGTATTGTTAATTTATATTCTCAATTTGCTTTTATAACTGCTGCCATAAATTTTTTTATTAGGCCATGTCATAGTAAATCTTTATTTTCTACTAGTATGCCATACGAGTTTAATTTTTAATTGATTTGTGGGTCACAGGCAAACTAAATTGCCAAGAAATGAATGGAGAATAAAACAAAATTTAATGATATGATTGGTCATGGTAGCATAATACCATCTACCTAAAAAATATCGCTTAACATAGAGGTTCATTCACCAGTTCAGAAATCTCCTGCAAAAGGAAATACATAAAAATATATTCTTCGGCGATTTCCTCTCTTAGCAGAAATCTGGCAAAAACTCTGCGAGAGTAAATAAAATTGCTATGAAAAGTTTCTTGAACTTTCTTTCTTTCGAAGTTGACTTTAAACTCAAGGTTCCACCACTCATAAATAAATTTAACATACACAACATAAGTGGTGTCAGAAGGTAGGTCGTAATCCTGACTGACGGATTGTAATGATTAATGTAAGCCAAATTCTGGTCAAAAATTGGGTTTTCAGTTCAAGATTTCCTTATATATTGAATGGTGTTATAAAACTCTGTTGCTCAAGGGCAAAAAGTAGGGCAATCAGAAGGCGAATCCTAGCAAGTTCATCCGCCCGCTGATTGCGACTTTCCGCATTACTAATGGAACTTTTTCTTGGAGTAGGACCAGATAATTAGAAGAATATACTTAGCGAAAGGGTAGATAGAGACAGGCGGAAACAGTTCTCAAACCCATGAGCTTACTGCAATTTAAACTATTGTTGGGTAATTACAATACTCGGAGATTTGAATTATCAAAATGTACTGCATGTGTAGGAGCCATTCTTTTTTAATTTACTAAGTTTCTCAAAAAGTGTCTTTCAAAGTCGACTTTAAACTGTAGGTCTAGACTTTCATGTATAAAATTAACACACACAACATAAGTGGTGTGAGAAGCTAGCACGTAGTCCTGACTCAAGGATTGTATTGACCAATTATGTATGTATGTATGTATCTATGTATGTATATGTTTTTTTTTTGTCTTGAACCGGAGGTGGGAATCTTCGAAAGACACTTTTGTTCCAACAAAAGAGTACACGATTCACCATCACTGGTGCCTACGTACTAAACCCATCCCATACACACTTCAACCACTCTCCCCCCGCGGGACTGCCGTAAGGTATTACTTCGCGAAGGGTTGGTTAGCTTGAAAGCATTATCACATTAATTTAAATTTCGCCTCCGTTCCTCCAGTCTTCGGAGTACTATCATAACTTCAGCCATTCTCTGACTATATTGACTCCATAGAATCCTACAGTTCAACAGTTCTTTCATTAGCCGGTTTGGTCCTAAATTCGTTCCTCCCGGCCATCTAAATCTGGGACATCATGTCAGAATATGCTCCGCATCTCCTCCTCATCTATACAGTTTAGGCATATAGGGGAAGTGTCATGACCAAATCTGTGCAGGTACTTCCTGAAGTACCCATGACCATTTGTGCATGGAAGTCCTTCGTTCCTCCGCTTTTATAGCCGCTATTTGTCCCGGGTACTGGAGACGGCAAATGTATATCCTTCTCATCTCATCCGCCGGTATATCTATTGGGATTGTCTTTGTCAATACCAAAACTGCTTCATCAGACACTGTCCTGAAGCCACTTATTCGCGCTTAGACGATACACCGAGGACAGTATCCTCCTCGTCGTCCCCACTGAGAGTGCCTCCGACTATATTGGGCAAGCATACAGCATTATCGACGTTACTACCGCCGCAATTTATCTCCTTTTAAATGGACCTGGTCCTCCAATATTTGGCATCATCATCGTCAGTGCTCCCTGTGTTACAGATGTCTTTTCGCCGATGTATTTCACGCGCTCCTTGAAGTTCAACCTGTCGTCGATAATCACACCCAGGTATTTTATCGCCCTCTTCGATTCGATCCTTGTGCCTCCAATGGTTACTTCCATCTTCTCCACTATCTTCCGGCCGCTTATCAAGACGGCCTCCGTTTTATGTGCAGCAAGTATCAAACCTGCCTCATCCAGCCATGCTCCAACATTTCGAATCGCTGTGTTCGTTTTCTCCTCTATTTCTCCTATTGTTTTAGCTATCGAGACTATGGCAATGTCATCTGCAAAGCCCACAATTGTAGTCCCGCTTGGCAATCGCAGTCGAAGTACTCCATCGTAAAGCGTGTTTTTTATAGAGGTATAGAACTTTAAGTTGCAATAAAACAGCGATGGATTATTCGATTGATTTTATTTATCCGAAAGATAATCTTGTGGCATTACATTTTAAATATTATTTCTGACATATGACCGCCACAGCTGGCGCGGATGTAGTCCAATCTGGACGTCCAATTTTCGATGACTTTTTCCAACATTTGTGGCCGTATATCGGCAATAATACGGCGAATGTTGTCTTCCAAATGGTCAAGCGTTTGTGGCTTTACCGCATAGACCAATGACTTTACATAGCCCCACAGAAAATAGTCTAGCGGTGTTGAATCACAAGATCTTGGAGGCCAATTCACAATGATTCCACCAGCCCATAAAGCGCAACCAACAGTCAGTTTTTCTGGATGTAACGGTGTTTCCACATACACTTGAGGATTACCTTCACTCCAAATGCGGCAGTTTTGTTTGTTGACGTAGCCATTCAACCAGAAGTGCGCTTCATCGCTAAACAAAATTCGCTTATGAAAATCGGGAACAACGGTAATCTCGTTTTGGGCCCATTCGACGAATCTACGCCTTACTTGATGATCGTTTGGCTTCAAATCTTGCACGAGTTGAATTTTGTAAGCACGCAAACCAAGATCCTTCCGCAAAATCTTCCATAAAGTGGATGGACACAGATCCAATTCCTGTGCTCGATGGCGGATGGACTCATTCGGGTCTTCCTCAATGCTACGCTCTACAGCAGCAATAGCTTCTTCTGTACGCACCGTACAGCGTCTCTGGGGATGCGAGTTATCAATAAGAGTAAACGTGGTGCGAAAACGTTTCATGGTTAATCGAATTAACTGCTCTGATGGACGATTTTGTCGACGATAAAATGGACGTAGTGCTCGATACGTTTTCCGCACAGAACCATTATTTTCGAAATAAAATTGCACTATTTGCAAGCGTTGTTCAGGCGTGAGTCTATTCATGATGAATTGCCAAACCAAACTGAGAATAAATCACTTGACAGCTGTTAAATCGGTCGCCATCTTGAAAAGTAATGCCAACTTAAAGTTCTATACCTCTATAAAAAACACCCTTTACATAATGTTCCATAGTAGTGTATGTATGTAGGTATGTATGTATGTATGTATGTATGTATGTATGTATGCATGTTACCTGTACAGAATATTATACTTAAAGGACTTAAAAGATGAAAACAAGTTTTAATGCACAAATTATTTCAAAAGAATTGTGTTTAGACCATGAACTCTGTACTCTTTATGACAATTTGTTTAGGCTTGAAATTAAATTATAACAACTTGGACGACTAACGCCATTAAAAAACAAAAATTCTTTTAAATAAATAATGAATAATAAATAATATAATATTGCCCCACCTTTTCACTGACCAAATTACAATTTGCAGCCGGTTTTTTCTCTCTTTAGCTGATGTGGTTTAAATGAGGTTCGAAAATACTTTTGCATGTTGCATTGGAAAATTACAAAGAGACACGCTAACATTATAATGCATGTGCATTACTTTTAAACTTAAAACCTTAGGCAGGTTTAATTAAGTGACGCCTTTTATAGTCACATGAATGCAGTGATCATGCAAGCGTGTTTGTTCTTTTTTCATTTTAAACTTAATTAGACAAACATTTTATACTTTACATGTCGTTTCGTCTTTTAGGGGAGAATTAAGGACACTTGATATGGTATGTCCCTTATATATTTACTAATGCAAATAGCGTGGTATTTAGCTAATGAAAGCAATAGTAAGTTAGTATTTATTTAATATTTTTGAAAGATGTGCTTAATCTTGATTTTTAAAATTGGTGACATATAACATACCTTTCAGTATAGTGGACGATATATTGAAAACTTAACTAATCAAATTTAACACAATGGTTACGATAAAACTAAGTTTGCACGAACGAACGTTCGGCTAATTCTATCATAATTATTATTTATCAGTAACCTTCTTTAGATTCGATTTCTGAGGCCGATTTAATAGTTGGTCCTGACCCCCAATCTGCCACCTCTACGGCCTCATCAATGGATGGGTCAGGGGGGAAAAGCAGAGGTGTTGGGGAACGGATCGGGTTGTTATGTTTCCAGATGTCTATGGCCTGCTGTAGGCAGTGTAAGAACAGTTTGGCTGTTGGGCTTGGATAAGGCCAGTTTAAGGTTAGTTATCGGATTTATTACAGAGTACTGCGAGTTTAGGTCGCTGACGGGGATCTGGAACAGATCCCACCCGAACTACTGCAGGGTATGTTGCGATGAGGAGGAGTTGGAGATTGTCGAGCACCTCCTCTGTAATTGCCCAGCCCTTAATAAGTTGAGGTTGACGACCCTTGGCAGGAGCTTCTTTGAGGGTATGATAGTGGCCATCCCTTGTGGAGTTATTAGACGTGAGACCACGGTTCAAACCCCAAGGTCAGACAATCTCCAATAAAAGGAATTATTTACTCAGCGACTTCATTTCAGCAGATGTCTGGCAAAAACTCTGAGAGTAAATATAATTTTCCTGAAAAGTTTCTCAAAAAATCTGTTGTTCGGCGTAAACTTTAAACTGTAGGTCCCGCCACTCAAGCATAAAATTAACACACACAACATAAGTGGTGTGAGAAGCTAGGTCGTAATCCCAACTAAAGGGTTGCAATGACCAATTTGCAAGACTCATAAACCATGCTAAAAATGTTTAAAATTTCTCTTTTTCTTAGGTTAACATCTACTTTTAGCCGTTTTCTTAAACGATACTTTTTAGCTATTCATACATAATACAGTGGACAGCAAAAGTCTTAGTACGGCAATATAAATTAGCAATTTCATGAATTTTAGACAAAAGTTTGTATATGAAATTAAGGTTTTTATATTTATTTTATTTATTTATTTCTGTTTTATTATAAAAGAAACAATTTTTTAATGTTTTTCATAAAACAAGATTAAAATAAGGAATAGTTCCAGATGACTCCACAAGTACCCCCAAGTAGAACCCTAAGTAAATTTCAAATTCAAAGGCCAATAATATATGAAAATGTTATCCTTTGTATTTAGTAGAATATCCCTTAAGGTCAAGCACTCCATTTAACCCATTTGGAATTGAATATACAAGTTTTGTTTAGTGTTTTCTGGTGGCACCATGACTTTTGTTTTAGGTTTAGCGATTACGTAACCGTTCTTTCAAGTGATCTCCTAAATACTCTCTTGAAGTCATATCGTGACTTTGTGCAAGGGTATTAAGCCTTTTGTTTTGTCAAAATATATTACCGTACAAAGACTTTTGCTGCCCACACTATATGCTTAACAGATTTATATTTCAAATGCCGTTTAATTTTTGCTTACTCCTATAATTATTTCATAAATTACGCTTGTTTGTGTTGTTGTCGTTGATGTTTTATTACCATATGAGGTAAACACTTGAGTTGTGCTTGGATTAATGTTTTTAATTAAAAAGCTTAAGAAATAAAAACAAAATTTTTGCTTACAGCAGAACCTCTATTGCTTTTAATGACACCAACAGCTATCAACTGAGAAAAAGAAAAAATAACCCAGGAAAAGAAATAAAAATTACAAGGCATTGACAAGGATTTAATCTTTTATTCGAAATCAAATCCCTTCTCGCCACAGATGCGTGTTAGAATTTTAATCCACTAGCATTAACCGTTAGATCATGTTTACTTTTCCTTAAAAGTAATATAAGCGTCTAAGGATGTAAATACATTACAAAAAATGTATGTTCAAACACGATATTAGAAATTCATGTTGCAATACAATTAACGGAAATTTCAATAAAAAACAAAATATGGTATCATATTCTACATTCTACAAATGTTTAAAGCCTTTGCGGTAAAGTTAAAAGAATTACAATAATTGTTATTTGATTATACCACCCAGAGGTAGGATACGTATAATACTGTAAAGCAAAAATAATAATTATACCCTCAAGTGCCAATACTCGTTTGAGGTTTATAATTAGAATGTAAATTTAGAAAATAATTGAAGAAATGTTTTATTAAGCGAAATAATGAATGTAATATACAAAAATGTTTAATATTTTGAGTTGTATAGAACCTTATAAATGGATTTACTGCTCTGTATCTTATGTGCGTTTATGCCATTTTAGGAGGCTTTAAAGCAGTTGATGGTTTTATAATTCTTGATCTAGTACTGTAAAATCCTGCTCCAAAAATATACACAAATAAAGAGAAAATATTCTTGAGAGATGTAACAGATTTCTGGCAAAAACTCTGAGAGTAAATAAAATTGCTATGAAAACTTTCTCAAAAATCTGTCGTTCGGGGTCCACTTTAAACTATAGGTTTCGCCACTCATGTATAAATCTAACGCACACAACATAAGTGGTGTGAGCAGCTAGGTCGTAATCCTGACTGAAGAGTCGTAAGGACCAATTGAGTAAGTAAGTTTAGTTTTCTCCAACTATTATCAGAAGCTCAAATTTTCGCATTTAATATCTAATTGAAGTCGCTGTAGTCTAGTAGGTAGTGTGTTGGCTTATTAGACGTAAAGCCAGGGTTCGAGCCCCAGGCCAGACATCAAGACAAAATACAAAAAGTATTTCTTCGGCGACTTTCTCTCAGCAGATTTCTGGCAAAAACTCTAAGAGTAAATAAAATTGCCATAAAAATGTTTCTCAAAAACCTGTCGTTCGGAGTCGACTTTAAACTGTAGGTCCCACCACTCATGTATAAAATTAACACACACAACATAAGTGGTGTGAGAAACTAAGACGTTGTACAATGGGTTAATTCGACCTCCGGGTACTGTACTTGTCTTAATTGGCAAGTACACGTCCTCTAACCTAACCTAACCTAATATCTAATTCGTGTAAGTTTATGATCGTCCTTGCATTCAGTCTGCAAGTTCAGACGAGAATGATACTACAATGCCCTTTTGTTTCACCCAGGTGCGATAGCAGTAAAGAAATTGTTGATTAATTTGGTTAAAATCATTTAGCAATTTACGCCCCCCAAAAAGAGTGTAATTAATTACCAAAATGTTATAAAGTTAACTTGTATTATAACAGCCACACTATGCTTGCTGGCACAAATTTTAAGTCGTTTGTTTCACTTTGTTTCACTGCCGTAGACAATTTATCATGCTGTTAAGTCAATTAGAAGAAAATCAATTCACACAAACATATTTTAACATGCATGTACATACGTACACTAAACAAAACAACGCCAAGCAAATATGTATGTATACAGAAACAATAAAACACACTAACAACAGATTCATGCTTGTATTTGCCAAATACAAGCTGATACATGTGTTCTCGATTACGGGGAACTGTGATAACTGTAAACATAACTACCACAAAAAGAATATTTCAACTTTACCCTGAAATATTTTCAAGGACCTTCTCTGTTCCTTAACGAAACACATGTACGCTTACATTATACCCATGCGAGCATATCCAAACTACATATGTATGTTACCATAAAGCAATGTGTAGCCTGTAGCCTGTACTCAATTTTAATTACATTTTGAAAGGCTGGAACATGAGGTAACACGTACATATGTACATACGTAGTAGTAGTAGTAGATTGCAATTTCCTGTGGCCAGTTTGCTCAATATTATTAAGCTGTTAAGCCTGTACGTTGTTAGAACTTTATTGTGAGAAGAGTTAATTGTTTTGTATGTGTTGGACTTGAATTTGAATTCATCTTGGAGAAAACAAGACAATTAATCAAAATACAAATAATTAAGCAGTTTAGAAAATCGTTTTGATTTTTAATTGGTCAAAAATTTCTTTTTGTTGTTTGGGCAACAATAGTTATAGTTTCGTTGTAGCCTTAGCACTTCCTTTCAGGAGCCTCTGTTTCACGCCAATTGATGGCAGCAGGATGTCCTTAACTTGGTGCTTCCAAGAAGAGAAGTTCATGGTCGATGAACAACTTGTCGAGCATTGTTTTCGTTGTGCGAATGAGGCCTCTGCTGCGTAATTGCCTATTCAAACCACAGAAGCCTCTTTTGTTAAAAGTGAATAAAAGTTTGACCTCCTGATTATATTCGCTATAAAAGGAGGTGCCAAGGCAAATAAAGTCTGCGGTAACATCGAAGATATAGATGTCACTCGTAGCCTGGTCTGCGATAAGCAGTACTAGTCAAAAATATTTTGTTTTCTTTTCAAATATGTTGCCGGTCACTTTTGAAAGATTAACGCTTAGTTGCTTGGTACCCCAAATAACGTGGATGACATTCACTTATGCAATCAATGGGATAGTTTTGTAAAAACTAATTCAATGTGTAGTCGCCGTAGTCTAGTAGGCAGTGTTTCGGTTCAAACCCCATGTCATAAATCAACACGAAATTATGAAAAAATATTTCTTCAGCGATTACCTCTCAACAGATATCTGGCAAAAATTTCCATGAAGAGCTTCTCAAAAATCTATCGTTCGGAGTCGACTTTAATACTGTAGGTCCCGCTACTCATGTATAAAAATTAACGCACACCATATAAGTGGTGTGAGAAGCTAGGTCGTAATCCTGGCTGAAGGGTTGTAATGACCAATTATGTATGTATGTATTGTAATGAATACACTCCTCTCGTAGAGCCTATTTATTAAGATCTTAAAAGGATCGCATGATAAGGACCATTTTATTTGAAACATCACAAGGCATTAAGAGGTTGTGAGAGGTCCTCTTACCTCGACGGACCTCAGTGTCGTACTCAAAACAGCCGTATCAGTTGCCTAGAGACACGTTTATCGGACTGTCTAATGCTGTGTTAGTCCACAAAGAGATTATGTGTGGCGGTTATGTTTTAATGGATGTTCTCATTATGTGTAATGGACCTGCCGGGTTTTATAAGCTACAATCAGTGCCTTAGCGACTATCTTCGGCCATTTACCCAACACCTTAGGGTATCAACCTTATATAAGATAGAGAGAGGGAATAAATCCCTGTAGTTTGGAAATATTGTACGACATCATCCCTATCACAGCAGTGTACAGAAGATATTGAAGTTTTAATCGGTGGCTTCATACTCTGCTGTCTGAAACAATTCAAAGCAAGCCTTCAGGGCATTATGACTTCTTAAATACTGTTGATTGGTGTCGGTACGACATACAGTGATCGTCAATAGAAACTGTACACTATGGACATTATTCTAACAATCACCAAACTCAACTTTTATCTTGTAAGGAGAGTGACCGAAAAAATTTGACAATATTTCGAATTTTAACCCTTTTAGTGCCATACATATTTTATCAATATATGCGAAAAATGCCAGTAAAAAAGTGCATTTTTTATAAATGCGAGTTATGATAATGTAATAATATTCAGTACTTATCATCACTGTTTTCATCATTCTTATGTTATTGATTTCAATTTTGTTATATTTAAGTTAGCCTTATAAGAACTCTCAACGAATAAAGTTAATTTCATTTTAAAATAGATATAAAAAAATTGTTTGTAAGCAAAATTACATAACTTGTGAACTGTCAAAAGCAGCGCTATTGCGCCGCTGGCATTTTTCATGACTAACGATAGCAGCGTGATGGCGCTCCCTGGCACTAAAAGGGTTAAACACTGGCAAACAAAACAATTTTAAAATAAAAATAACGGTAATTTATTAATGTACATTTTTTAATGTACATTTTCTTTTGACGCTCACTGTATATCTCAGATAAGTTTTTCCCACCAGTCTGTTGATGTGGTACAGTTAAGCCCCTAAATGTGTGATTGATATTGTAATCGTCAGATGCAACCGATGTTAATTGATTTTGATTATGTTTTGTATTCGATCCAGGAACAATGTTTCATCGTGATAAATGTGCTTATCGTCCCATTTTTAAAACACTAAGATATTGATCCGATGTGTGATATACCATATAGATTCCTATAAATACAAAAAATCCATGGTTTTACAAGAAAAAAAAGATGCGCACATACGGATTATTAAAAGCTGTGCCAACACATAATTCCGATAGTTCTAGAGCTAGAGAGTTCTAGAGATGAACGAGAGACGTATAGACTGGAGCTGGTAAGGGCATCGAGATCGAGGTCACCTTAAAAAAATAAAAAGCAAAAATTATTGTAATAAAAATTACTTTTCTTCTCTTTTTGTTCTCGATTGAAATTTTATCAAACCATCCCAATTTATTTAATTTATACCTTTCAAAAATATACATATCATCAGATTTTTTAATTATCAAATTGCCATTTCAAAACACAATATTTATTATGCCATATGTTGTTATGTAATTTACATTTAATAATCCACCAAATCGTACAATATTTAAGTTGGCTTGAATACGACTATAAATGTTTTCCTCCAAATTAATTTTAAACACTTGTAACTGACACTGTTCTTATTGCATTTGCTTAATGCCCGCCTGAGCACATTAATGTCTTCATTACATTGCATCTGCATTTTATATCACACGCATTTATTTATTATTTCACTCTTCTTTAAGCAGATAAACTGTAATGCTGTAGAAATGAACACACTCACAATGAACCGACAAAATTCATTTTGAGTTTTGCAGTTCTTTGCTGTAAGAGAAAAATCATTTCATTTGAGATTTTCACTCAAATTGAGAATAAAAAAGTTTTTCTCTGATTTGCTTATAAAACATGAAAATGAGAACATTTTACAATTAGCGGGTGGTTGAACTTGTAAGATTTAAAAAACTGACCAAAGAAAACAATAGAGTTGCCAGGGATATACGATTTTGCTTAGATTCATTTACAATTTTTTACGCTTAGCATAGAGAAATGATTCCATATTTGTTACCAGTAAATACAAAGCAGTTTTCTACTTATAGCGGACTAAATTGAATTTTAGACAAGAAAGCCTTCAAAGCCATTGACTTAAACCCGTGTGGTATTAACTCCCTTAAGTTTGGATGAATATCTTGGGTTTGAAAACATTTTGAAATTGTTGCTTGACTCACAAGACATTTGCAAGCTCTTGTAGAGTTTGCCAAAAATCCACTTTGACCGGCCTCGGTGATCTTTCTGACGTGTCAAAATCTCCTTCACTTTGTAAACGATGTTCACAATAGATTTCTTGGAATAATCATGTAGCTTCAGCTTCACTTTGCTGAAAATTGCAGTTATAATGCAGCAATTTCATACCTCGGCTGAATAAAAAAACTGTTCACCATTGTCTTGCGAAGTTTGTTCAGAGAAAAGGGGAATTATTGGCAGTCTCTCGCCTCAACTCGTAGTTTTGGATAACCCTCTAGATGAACTAGATGAAGTGGAAATATAATAATTTTGTAGAATACATAGATGATTTCAGCTATCCGGGCATTAGACAACAGGCTCAATTAGAATAAGATTAAGCTTAGAATAGCTAGACGAGTTAAGCATAGAAAGCATAAAAAGAGCTCAATCTACGAAACTGAAACCTGACCGGCATAATTGTTCATTACAGCCCTTTAGTCAGGATTACAACCTAGTTTCCAACACCACTTAAGTTGTGTGCGTTATATATGAGTGGCGGGACCTACAATTTAAAGTCGACTCCTCCGAACAACATATTTTTGAAAAACTCTTCATGGCAATTATACTCACTCTAAGGGCTTTTGCCAGAAATCTGCTGAGAGAAAGTCGAAGAAGAATTATTTTTTCATATTTCGTTTTGTTGGAGATGCCTGACCTGTAGTTTGAACCGAAGCATCACGTGTAATAAGCCAACACACTACCTACTAGACCACGGCTACTCCAAAAGCAATTTCCAAAAAACTACACATATTTTTTAACAAATGTTTCAGAGCCTTAAGATATATTAGCTCCAACACTATCAGCAACATGGATCTAAACATAAACCTACTATAAGGAGGAAACTGTATAGCATCACCACAATGGAGCTATAATGATCTCATCATGCCAAATTCGCCATATTTGGACCCGTATTCACATCAAAATCTAGTAAGGACATTGGGTGTTTACATGGGAAGACAGACAATAAGTATCAGAAGCAAACCGCGTAAGATAGTCAAATACATACATAAATAATTGGTCATTACAACCCTTTAGTCAGGATTACGACCTAGTTTCTAACACCATTTATGTTGTGTGCGGGACCTACAGTTTAAATTCGACTCCAAATGACAGATTTTTGAGAAACTTTTCATGGCAATTTTATTTGCTTTCAGAGTTTTTGCCAGAAATCTGCTGAGAGGAAGTCGCCGAAGAAATATTTTTTCATATTTCGTTGAGTTGGAGATGTCTGACCTGTTGTTTGAACCGAGGACTCACGTCTAATAAGCCAACACACTACCCACTAGACCACGGCGACACCAAGATAGACAGATGCTTTGTGCAAGTCATATGCTGCTATAACGGTTAAAGAAAAAAAAATTTTTTTTTAAATTTCAATCAAAAACTTTTATTTGCATTCGTACTTAATTTTATTAACTGATGACAATTTGTAAAAGCAGAACGTTTAATTGCATAATCACGTACGTCTTAGTTCGAAAATGGATTATTACGTGATGAGCTCAGTTAGCATTAGTCCAGTTTTTAAAGATGCAATTGCTTTATGAAAATTTTTTTTATTTTAAGTTACGATTTGATGGGTTTCTTAGCTCTCTATTTGCCTGAAAAAAAGAAAATTCAAAAATATCTCTTATAGAATTATACTTTTTATACCATATTTATGCATTATTATGGCACTCTTGATTTCTGTAACAACAAACAAAAAGCCCACACCATAACACTCAATTCATTTTGCTGTGTTTGGCTGGGGCCAGCCAACACAATACAACACAACATGAGCAGAAAATGAAATAAACAGAGCAAATAAAAGTTCACTGTGAGGCATATTCACTCAGTACGAAAGTAAAAATGAAATGAATTTTCAATTTCAAGCAACTGCTGCAGTGCACGCAAATAAACACTTGTTCAGTTCAGTTCAGTTCAGTTCAGTTAATCAGTCATTCTTCAGCTCAGTTCAGTTCAGTTGTTTAGTAATGCTCAATGCGAACGGACGTGTAATTATATGTCTTTCGTAATGTTTAGGAATAATGAATAAATAAAAACAAATAAAAAAGAAACAAATTTGAATAAGAATAACAACAACGAATGAATATAAATTGAAAATAAAGTCATTATTTCTGAAGAAAATAAAGTGTTAAAGAGTACCATAAATAAATAAATAAAAAAATAAAGAAAAGAAAAAATATGTAAAATAAGCAGTTTTCAGTTTGAAATGAAGTACTATTTGATTACCATTAAAATAATTGTAAGTGTGGTGTTGTAATACTTTTTTTTTACATGTGATGATAGTAAATATTGAGGCTTGCTTTAGTGATGTTGATAATGATAATATTGATTGTGTTGCTGTATTTTTCTTTGAAATTTATTTAAATTTATTTCTATTTAAATAGCAAACCAAAGAAAATAAAACCTATTATTGTGAAATAATAAAAAAAAATTATCTGATCTTTAATTGCATTCAACTAAACTATTGTGCTGAGTGTGTGTTTTTTTTCAAAATTCTTGTAAATTCAAGTGAATTGTAATATAAATAGTATAGGCTTCTTGTGAAATGATAATGATGCTTGTGGTGTTAATGTTTAATTATTTATAAACATACTTAAACTATATCTACTTATTCTTAAATTAAAAAAAGGAAATAAACCCTTTTAAATTAAACAAAATTAGGAAGCAATTAAAAAAATGTAAAAAAAAATTCGCGTGTGCACTGCATTAGCAATTTGTTTAAACAAATTTATTAATTTACTAACAAATTAAAAAACTTTTTGTATTTCTAAGAAATAAAGTTAAAAAATAAAATAATTTTTTCTTTGAAATTATATGAATACAACGGTAACTTATCTATAATATACCCGCATATTCATGCAAAAAAAAACAGGAAATATTTCTTCTTTGTATTTCTCATCATTATGATGAAATAATGGCTCTTTAGACGCTTTGTTATTAAATTAAAATAATAAATTCGAATCCATTGTTATTGCCCCTATATATAGACACGAGTGCCTGCGTAAATATGAAGTGTAGTTTTTTTTCTTTACAGAGATGTTCAAACAGAGCTCCCAACATTATAAGATACGAATTGTCATTCGATAAATTGTTTTTTGTTGTAGATTACTTAGCGTCATCCACCTCGTTAATGCTCTTCTCAATATGAGATTCATATTATCATCCATAAGCAATTCCAAGTTAAAAGAAAGGCACACTCTCTTATAGAGGCTCCTCTATTAGGTTAGGTTAGATTAGAGGACGTGTACTTGTCAATTAAGACAAGTACAGTACCCGGAGGTCGAATTGACCCACTGTACAGCGTCCTAGTTTCTCACATCACTTATGTTGTGTGTGTTAATTTTACACATGAGTGGTGGGACCTACAGTTTAAAGTCGACTCTTTCGAACGACAGATTTTTGAGAAACTTTTTTCATGGTAATATTATTTACTCTAAGAGTATTTGCCAGAAATCTGCTGAGAGGAAGTCCCCGAAGAAATACTTTTTGTATTTTGTCTTGATGTCTGGCCTGAGCCTCGAACCCTGGCTTTTACGTCTAAAAAGCCAACACACTACCTACTAGACTACGGCGACTTCTAAGGCTCCTCTATTAGTGGGACGGAGAAAATAGTTTGAGCTTTAGTCTACAAAAGACCAAACTGATGCTATTCATTACTCCAGGACTGCTGAAAATTAAATTAAATTTTTCCTCTACATTCAAGTACTTGCGGGTTGCCCTATTTTAAACTCTTATGGAGGCAAACTCTTATTCTCTAAAGGACCTGGCAAGCTTATGTGGTTCTTTTGCTCTACAGAAATGCGACATCAAACCTTTCATCTCAACAAGACTGTACAGAGAAATAGTTTAACCGTTTAAAGTTTGCATGTTTGGTGAGTAGTAGCTGTGAAATAATAAAACTGCAAGATTCTAAATGCCGTAGAAAGGTAGTCTGCCATAAATATTAACACGTTAACCGCCATATCAGTCATATGTGACGCTAAGAAGTTCTACATGAGCCATATCAGACATATATGTAAAGAAATAGTCCCAGTAACAAGGTGTACCACTGATTCCTACAAAATGCGTTCAACACTGTGTTCAATACAACAGGTTGCGTCAGACATACATATAAACCTGACACGGCTTGTCGAGAAAAAAAGTTTTAATATAGTCATATATGTGTGAAATAAAAATAGTGTTTTTCCGGGAATTTAAAAAAAAATTTTTCTGTGATACTTTCAGTTTCTTTGAAACATTTTTAACTAAATTATCTAATAAAGTTATCATGGCCTCTGTGAAAATTTTTCTGATATTATCTTGGCGATTAACGTGTTAATAATGCCCTGCCAGCAAAAGCAACCAGCGGTTTACCCCTGGAACAGCAGAAAATTCTTGCCGCAAACAGTTTGTACTCAGTAAACTGCCAATCTAAAAGGATCTATTAATATTCCAGAGTCTCAGATCCTTATTCCGTGATATAGAGAGCTCCTTATAAATATCTGAACAAATGCTTAAGGGTGTTATCCGAAATGAGGGGTATTCTAAAATCAAGACAAATATTTTTTTCAAGGCACTTTTTTTCAGCACTTGCTATAGGGCAATCATACATACATAATTGACCATTACAAGCCTTCAGTCAAGATTGCGACCTAGCTTCTCATACCACTTATGTTGTGGGCGTTAATTTCATACATGAGTGGCAGGACCTACAGTCTAAAATCGACTCCGAACGACAAATTTTTGAGAAACTTTTCATGGCAATTTTATTTACTCTTAGGGTTTTTGCCAGAAATCTGCTGAGAGAAAGTCGCCGAAGAAATATTTTTTCATATTTCGTTTTGATGTCTGACCTGGGGTTTAAAACGTGGCCTTACGTCTAATAAGCCAACCCACTACCTACTAGACTACGGCAACATCATATGTCAATCAGTAGAAAGAAAAATCACAATTTTTAATTAAAGATTGCCAGAAAATGTTTGGCTCCGTAAATTTCTCCCTTTGCAGCATAAAATTATGCAAATATTGCTGGCTTTTATGGGAAAACCATATGTGGAGTTTTACATAAGAATGTGCTGTGCAAGAAGACTGAATTCGACATGTTCTGTTTCTATACAGGGATCCAATTAGTGGTATAAATGCATTCCATATGGCAGAATGGTTAAGAGTAGGTAGAGTGAAAGTCCTCTAAAGGGATTTGCAATAACTTTTTGGCATCACTAATAAATATGCCTGTAGATTGTAATTAACAAGGCTGCTATATTTTCTATCCTAACTGCATATATTTATTTCTTTTCTGGTCATTTTTGTTTGGTTTTTTCATGTCCAATGTAAGGGTTAAGCAAATGAGTGTGATTTTTTGTATTTGGCTTTTAATTTTTGTGGTAAAAATCAGCATTCAAAATTGTCATTCTGTTACTAAGTGATAATGATGACAATGATGACGATGTTGACAATGACGAAGACGGCAAAGACACTGTTTTTTGTATTTTCAGTGTTTTTTTTTTGTTTTGTTAAATGATGCTTCATTTTGATGAGCACTATAGTAGTGAGTTAAAAAGTACTTTAAGTACTTAATGACAACAAAAAAGAAAAACAATCAAACAAACAAACAAAATATATGTATGTAAACATTAAGACAATGTCTCGAACCCATACTGTTACAGTAAAACCTTATTAAAAATGAAGGAATGAAACAATTAAGCATTTAATTCCTTGAAGTCATTGAGGCGTTTGTTTACTGTTTGAAATAAAATCTCATAAATTTCAATTATTTGCCACATTCGCATAACTGTCATAGACATGCATACATACTCGTACATACGTAGTATACATAAATACTGTAAGTGCTTCGCTGTGAGATACTTTAATAAAAATTAAAAAAAAAAACACAACAACAATAAAATCACCATCGCCCTCAAATAATAAAAACCAAAAACACACAAAACAAAAGCAGAGCAATCAAAGACAAAACACAAGCATAAGTAATGCTATGAGTTAAACAAAACATATAAAAATAAATGAAAAATAAAACGACAACGAAAAGAAAAAACAATTTAATTTAAATTTAAGAAAGAAAAAAAATCAACTACAACAACAATAGCAATAACATTAACACCACCAGCTACAACAACAACAGCAACAATAATCATAAGAGCGGTAGCAAATAAATTGTGTGAAATAAAATGTAAACAATTAATTTGTTTGTTGTTTGTAGCAAAACACGATAACAAAAAATAGTATTAAACCAAACTGTTGTAGCCACAACAACAACAACAACAATAATAACAATAAGAAAAAAAGGAAATAAATTAAATTATTTAAACAAAACGAAAAGCAAGAAATAAAATATTTCTTTAAATTCCGCTTTTGTTTCTCTTTTTTATTTTCATCTTCATTTTCTCACCTACAATCAAAGCAGTAAAGTGAATAAGCAGAAACGGTTGTGAAATACGCTACAAAATAGGCCTACAAAGGGAATCTATTTGTTGTGTTTAGATTTTAAAAGACTTCGTAAAATAAAAAAGGATGGTTGGTATACAAGCAGTACATTTCCGATGATTCAAACCAGATATCAGCAATGAATCGTTTTTTCGCTACTCATAAGTACTCATGAAATTTTAAGTATGAGTGAGTCAACAGTATTGAAATTCAACTGCTCTGATTCATTCATACTCACTACAACGTTGACTTATAGGTATGAGTACAATCAGTATGAGTACAACTTTGCACATCAAATTCATTACATTCTAAACATGTTTAATTCATACGCCTACTCATTCAGATTCATAAATTTAGAAAAATACTTATAATACTCATATTCGAGTGATTCCAGTGATTCGAATCATTCATCAAAGTTTATAGTCATAGTTGTTGTTGCATTTACAAAAGAAGAAGAAAGAGAATGACAAAGACAGCAAGCAAAGCAAACACACAACTTTCTAGTGAGTATTGTAGTGTTCATAAGCGAATCATACTTTTTTTGTGATTCTTGTAAATGTTGAGTCATGGAGAGTCGAAATCAACAACATCATACGTATTGTTACGTATGAGTGCGATGAGTACTTCAAACTTTGAATATGAGTAGTATAAGTATGATATTAAAATAAGTATGAAGTAAGTATCAGAAATTATGAGTATAATTCGGATCTACTCATCTTTTTAAATACTCATTGCTGATCTCTGATTCAAACATCCGAGTATTCTAATTTCTCACCAACAGGTTCAATTGCACCAAACCAAATGGTTTGGGAACAGTTTCCGCCAGTCTCTATCACCCCTTTCGCTCAGTATGTACATTCTTCTAATTATTTGATATTACTCCACAAAAAACTTTCATCAGCAAAATGGCAAATTGTCTCCTCGCAGGCTTATTCTCCTAATGATTGCCATACTTTTTGCCCTTGAGCAACATACTTAGTTTCATAGCGCCATGCAATGTATAAGGGAATCTTGGTCTGAAAAATCAATTTTTGGCAAGAATTTGGCTTACATTGGTTAATACAATCTTTTAGACGGGATTACAACCTAGCTTCTCACACCACTTATGTTGTATGTGTTAATTTTATACATGAGTGACGGGGAACTACACTTTAAAGTCGACTCTAAAGTACAGATTTTTAAGAAACTTTTAATGGCAATTTTATTTATTCTTGCAGAGATTTTGACAGAAATCTGCTGAGAGAAATTCAGTGAAGAAAAATTTTTTCATATTTTGTTTTGCTAACGATGTGTGAACTGGGGTTTGTGTCATGACTTTACATCTAATAAAGAAGTCGCCGTAGTCTAGTAGGTAGTCAGTTGGCTTATTAGACGTAAAGGCCAGACATCAAGACAAAATACAAAACAAGTATTTCTTCGGCGACTTCCTCTCAGCAGATTTCTGGCAAAAACTCTGAGAGTAAATTAAATTTCCATGAAGAGCTTCTCAAAAATCGGAGTCGACTTTAAATTGTAGGTCCCGCCACTCATGTATAAAATTAACACACACATCATAATTGGAGTGAGAAACTAGGACATTGTAAAATGGGTCAATTCGTCCTCCGGGTACTGTACTTGTCTTAATTGACAAGTACACGTCCTCTAACCTAACCTAACCTAACCTAACCTTACTTCTAATAAGCCAACACACTACCTACTAGACTAGACTAGATTTTTACTTAAGCATTATATTTGTTTCAAAGGTAAGCAAACGGTGATTTATAGTTTAAATCCAAGTTATACATACTAGCCGAGTAGCTGTTACTGGTTCGAAATTCTGGTTCCCTTCATCACAGAAATTAGATATTGGGGCTTGAGTGATTGCTATTCTTAACAAATATTTTTGCTTCATAGTGTCCGGTCAGAAGGCATTTATTGGGCTTGAGCTAATAGTAGGTATCTTAATAGAATCTCTGTTCGATATAAAAGAGAGAGAGAAAGGGGAGAGTAAGTACCATTAATAAACGTTTGTTCTAGTCTATACAAATTGTAATTTTACATGTACAACACTCAGAGCACTATGATATGAACGTATTTTTAGTAGTTGTTTCCTTTATCGTATCATATGTAATCAAGTAACAATGCCCTCCAAATGCTGTAGGGTATCCAATTAAAAAATATAAACACATTCAGCGAAATTGATAGGAAACATATTTTTTTGTATATACGATTTCCGTTTTGTTATTGCTATTGTTACATTGTATCGCATTTACACAAACACACACACGCATTTTAAGTGTATTTCAAGCGCAAAAAAAACCAAAAATTTTCTTTATTTTATGAACTTCACTGTGCTTGAGACAAATATTTCAACGGCATTAAGAATAAACATTAACAGACAGCGGGTGGCTATTGTTATTTGCTGTTGTTATTGTAGTTTTTCACGCTAAACATTAATATTGCTTTTGTCTTTAAATTTTGTTTTTATTACAGCTTATGAAGTGACTAAAAAAAATTGTTGATGCTGTTAAAAAAAAAGTGGAATACATTTTTAAAGAAAAAATAAATAAAAAAAGGGGAGAAAAAATTTAATTCAAGGAATATTGTTACACGCGGCCAGTTTTAAATAATAAGACAACTTCTAGCGGAAATGAAAAGGTAAGTCAGTTTCAAGTTAAGCTCGTTATTTTAAGAAAGCAAAAATTTAAGGCATGAATTATTGAAAATAAATCATAGGGTGTTCTCAGCTGTTATGCGATGTACGAATAAATTAATGAGAATTTGTAAAGAAAATATGGATGCCTTTAAAAATTTAATTTAAAATAAAAAAAATTGTAAATCAAACAAATTATAGAAGTTTTTATCCATGACTACCAGGGTAAAATATAAAATTTTATTTTGCACAGACAAAATAATTATAGAGTGACTGAGCGCTTAATATGAACTTATTTTTAAGGCATTTTTTTTGAAAAATCTCCGTGTGGTGCAGATATGTAGATATAAGTGGAACCAAGGCAGGCCTTTAATTTTGTTTTTATTACAACCACACAGAATATACTGAGCTTTGCGTTAGAACTAGGAAAATATTTTATCGGAGAAAAGAAATAGGGGGTAGTGTTTATATTTATATTACATACATAATTGGCCATTACACCCCTTCATTCAGGATTACGGACTGGCTTCTCACACCACTCATGTTGTGTGTGTTAATTTTATACATGATTGGCGGGACCTACAGTTTAAAATCGATTTCGAACGACAGATTTTTGATAAACTTTTCATGGCAATTTTATTTACTCCCAGAGTTTTTGCCAGAAATCTACTGAGAGGAAGTCGCCGTAGAAATATTTTTTCATATTTTCGATTTGATGTCCGACCTGGGGTTTGAACAAAAGCCTCCCGTTTAATAAGCCAACACCCTACCTACTAGACTACGGTATATTCATAGGTATATTATTCGAATAATTTGGGGTCATTCTGTAGGACCTCATCTATGAAAAACCGTGCCCTAGAGAGCTAGATTTAAATTGAGAAAATCTACTACCGACACTAAAACCAATAACTTTCGATAAAATTTCACTCTGCAACACTGTCGGCTATTCCCTCAAAATTTAGAAATTCGTTTATGAAAACGTTATTTAGCTACACTGCAAATTTGAAGAGAAATAGCTTACAAATATTGCATTCCTCACTACATACTTATTATTACTAGCGTTCTGTAGAGGTGCCACTGCACGGCGACCATGTGCCAACAAGAACAATATCCTACACAAGTATTTTCTTCTAGGATGTATTAATCTCTGTGAGATTTGAAGTATGTTTTCTGATAATACAATCTTATCACCAGAGAATTTACAAATTCGACTGGACACAACACTCATTCTAAACAGTGCTCCGTTAAAAGGTCAGTTTCTAACCTTATATTACTCTTGCCTCTTGCATGAATCAGATCTCCAAAAAGAGCTGGAGCCTGTTTCCATTCCTTTCGTTTAATATAGTCTTCCATATATCACTTTCTACTTCACAAAATGATTGCTTCGGCAGCGCGGAATGCATTATATAAAGCCACCTTGGTCAGAGAGGCATATTTTTGTATTTGAGTTAAGCATTGTAATAGTCTTACAAACACAACCTAGCGATGATTTATAATTTAAATTCTTATCATATTTTGTCGAAATATTGCCGTACAAGTTCGAAATATGTACTCTGGTTCCCTTTATTACAGAATTAACTTATTGGGGTTTGAAACGAAAAAAATAATTTTTGGTTCATAGTGTCCGGTTAGGAGACATTTACTATGCTAGATCTATACCTGTAGTCGCCGTAGTCTAGTAGGTAATGTGTTGGCTTATTAAATGGGAGTCATCGGTTCCAACTCCAGGTCAGACATCATATTGAAAATATGAAAAAATATTGTTACGCTTTTACCTTTTAAAAACGTTTAAAATATGAGCTCGTAGATTGCAAACAAAATAAAAATAAATTTTTGTTTAGTTTTAATTAATATTCTTTATTATTCGCATAATTCTGTGTGCCACTGTTCACAACTTTATGTAAACATATGTATATCTCCGGCGACTTACTCTCAACAGATTTTTGGCAAAAACTCTGAGAGTTAATAAAATTGCCTTGTAAGGTTTCTCAAAAATCTGTTAACATAGCCATGTTAATAGCTTGACGTATTCGAGTATGATGGTCATTTCAAATACACAGCCAAGCCTTGCTTACAGTTAAATATAACTTACTTACTGTGATTAGTATACGACTGACTTCACTTTACAGAAAGTAATCCTCTAGTCGTAAGAAGTCAGTAATGAGACGGTTCGATTAAATCTTTGCAGCAATTTATAGACAAAAATTCGTTCCATTTTGTGTCTGGTCCCAGATTAACCCCCATTATCTGGGTACACTTGGTTCAATTGCCATTAATTTGCCAATGACGTTTATTGAAGTGTCAAGCTATGCTAACAAAATATCTGCTTAATTTTTTTTTTGCCAGTCCTTTATGCATAAAGCCGTATTCAATCCACTATCGTCGTTAATAAATGACGCGGTGTACTTATGCTGTTCGGAAATGGATTCCAGTAACCCTCATAAAAGAAAACGATTTTTAAAAATTTTTGGAACCCTTATGTCCCATGATTATTCTTTTGTATTCTGAGCTGAAAAATTTGCAATAAAAAGGCAACAAATTTGATATGCAGTTTGATTGATGTTTTTTTGGATAATTTTACAAAGATCAAGGCTTTAGATAGGTACATCTTAAGGACAATAGTAAATCTTAACTTCATACTCTCTGAAATAATTAAATGGCGTTAGATTGTGTAAGTCGCCTTGGTCTAGTAGACGACTTCCTTTCATCTGATTTGTATCAAAACTCCAAAAGTAAATAAAATTGCCATGAAAAGTTTCTCAAAAATCTGTCGTTCGGAGGCGGCTTTAAACTGTAGGTCCCGCCACTCATGTATAAAATTTAACGCACACAACATAAGTGACGTGAGAAACTAGGTCATAATCCTGACTAAGGCGTTGTAATGACCAATTATATATGCATGTACATTTCAGAAATTTTTAAACCAATCCGTTTTCGTTGAAAATCTTTATAATTGTCTGACATTTTTCTTCGATTTTAAGACGGTCTTTTCCATTGGTTCAGAAATTTGTGAAATTTGTTAATCGGATGTATACTTTAGTGGGCCTGTGCACGGCCACAATGCAGTTCAATTTCAGAAATTTTTTAACCAATGCAAAAGACCGTCTTAAAATCTAGGAAACTACAAAGATTTTCAACGAAAAGGGATTGGTTAAAAAATTTCTGAAATTTGTTAACCGTATGTATACTTTAGTAACTGTGTGTATGTACATATGTGACCTATATCTAGATAGAAAACTTAAATCTCTTCTCACTGTAACTTTCTAGTAAAGGCTGAGTATGTCGCAATCTCGTTTGGGTTAAGAAGACTCTCTGCAGCTTTTCATGTTCCATTTCAACGAGTATTCCTTTCCATAATATTTTTACCATTTCACAGAAAGTTTATGGCCCTCTTACTGCCTGTGAGCTCCATTCCTGGCATGTTCATTTTCTTGTTTTTTGGTAGGATTTGTAATATTACCTGGGATCCTAAACAATGTGTTCTTCTTTACCATGGCAAGCCGATTCAGTTTGTCTGGTCGAATTTACTAGCTAATCTTCTGTACATTTCTTGTGAATTTAGTAAAGTCATGTTATTTTTAATTGAAAATGTTTTTTTTTGTTGTTCTTTCAGCTGAAATATTTTCAATCACTCACATGTGTCAGTTTGCCAAATCGTTTGATGACGATTTAATTTTGCCTTCAAATTCAATTTCGAAAAACACAAAAAAATAAAGAAAACAAAAACAAAAAATCATCAATTCAATTTATAGCAATTTACACAATTACACGATAGACAGTTAAAAATAGTTTTGTTTTGTTTGTTATGCCGTTAAATGATTCAAAAAACATTTGCTATAAAAATTGTATTGAGCCATTCCCAAAATAATATAAAAAAAATTTGACATGAATTTTTTAAAAGCCATTCATCACCTCATGTGGAGTGCTAGAAATTTATTAAAATTTTATGAATACTTAAAGAGTTTTGCAAAAGTTTTCTTTTTATATTTATTTCGTTTTGCTCCTCTTGTTCTATTTTTTTATTTTAGTTTGTTATTCATTTATTGTTGTCGATTCAATTGATTTAACCTTTTCAATTCATTTGTTTGTTCGTTTATTTCTTGTCCTCCCAGCTAAAGTTCCTTATTAATTCTATTAGTTTACTTCCCTTTCCTCTCCCCCTTATTCATTCCCTTTAGTTCAGTGCAAATTATGGTTATTTTTCTAACATTGCCTTTCACTATCACTGATTGGAATGGCAGTGTGATAAAAATAAGTGATAAAAAAAGAAACGTATAAAAATAACTGAAACTGATTGAATGATAATCGATTTTTGCTAGATTAAAGGAACCTGTAAGTGCCATGAATATTAGGTTTTTTTGTTGCTGTTGTTTAACGAGGCTATTATTTCTATACATAATGGCATTATAAAAACATATATAAACTTAGTTATATAAAACACATACATAAACATACTCATTTTTTTTATTTTATTTCATACTTCAGTTTAGTATTGAATACATATACAGTGGACAGTAAAAATCTTAGTACGGCAATATATTTGGACAATTTCGTGAACTATAACCAACAGTTTGTATAAAAATTTATAGTTTTTATATTTATTTTATTAATTTATTTCTGTTTTATTACAAAACAATCAATTTTTTAATGTTCTTTCATTAAAAGAGAGAGAAATAAAGCAAAGTATCAGAAGACTCCATAGGTACCACCAATGTGAACCCTGAGTAAATTTAAAAATCAAAGGCATAATATATGAAAATGTTAGCCCTTCTATTTAGTAGAATATCCCTTAAGGTCAAACACTCCAACCCATTTGTAATTGAATATTCAAGTTTTGTTCAGTGTTTTCTGTTGGCACCATGAGCAAGTTTTTCGGTTGACTTTTGTTTGAGGTTTAGCGATTACGTAACCGTTCTTTCAAATGATCTCCTAAATACTCTCTTGAAGTCATACCGGGACTTTGTGCAAGAGTATTAAGCCTGTGGGGACTTTTTTTGTCAAAATATATTGCCGTACTAAGACTTTTGCTGTCCACTGTATGTGGGATACTTATTTTCGATATTTTATGACACAATTATCTCACATTATTGTCTGCTGCCTGTATAGTATATTCGTTGAAGAAGCAAACACTTTTGCATGGTTGTTGGCTTTGGCTGCAATCGTAACTTGCTTGTATTCAATATTTAATGAATTGTGGTGGAAATGAAATAAAAAACACAAGTATATCCCCCATCAATCTTATATTGCAAGGAAACCAACAAGAAGGAAGCAAGCATAAAGTATTTTAACGTGGTCACATATGGATTTTTATGTTTCCCACAAGATTATTTAAAATGAAAGTAATTTATCAATTTTATTGTATACACACACACTCTTATTTATTTCCATTTAAATCTTATCAAAAATAACTGCCATATAAGGTATGTATTAAAATTTGAATGTTCACGGCAATTCCGAGGAATGTTGCGTGTTATTATTTTTATACGGTGTTCAGATATGCACCTTTATTGTGTAAATCGCAATAGACACCATTATTAAGCTCAATATTACATATAAAGTTTCAATTAATTAATGCGCAAAAAATACGCAAATTGTTAGAATATTGAGTAAAACTTAAAATGCAGCACTGTCATAAGTGTGTTTAGTGAGCATATTACACCAAACACTTTCTGTTGATATTTGACAGCTCAAATGTCAACAACGACAAAAAAATAAAACAAAAAAATACAAAATAAAAACAATGTTATTGAAAAAACCAGCTGTATTGTTTACCAGCTGTCAAATGAATATTGAATAGGCAGCTGAACTGCGCATATTGTTATGTCTGAACACTTAAAATATTGTACTCAATAAACCGAATATTGACTCAATAAAAGTGCATATCTGAACATAGTATTACAGCCCGCATACAGTAGATTTCAGTTCAAACTAAGCCTAGACAGATTTAAAAGGACTTGGAACGTAGTTAAATGGATTCTTTAAATATTTCTTGTATAGTGGATAATATCCTTGTGGATAAGACCAAGTGTTTGTTATCAAAAAATTTGTACCAACGAATTCAAACTGCCCGATAGCATTTACATTTTTTATGGCCTTCTGAATTATTTTTTCTTTTTAATTTTATGAAATTTTATTTAAATTTTAGTCGCCGTAGTCTAGTAGATAGTGTGTTGGCTTATTAGAAGTGAGAACACGATTAAAACCCCTGGACAGGCATCTCCAACAAAACGAAATACAAAAAATATTTCTTCGCCGAATTCCTCTCAACAGATCTCTGAGAGTAAAATAAAATTGCCTCGAAAAATTTCTCAAAAATCTGTCGTTCGGAGTCAACTTTAAACTGTAGCTCCCGCTACTCATGGATCAAATTAACACACAACATGTGACGTGAAGGTGTGAAAAACGAGGTCGTAATCCGGACTGAGGAGTTGTAATGATCAATGCATTAAAATTTTTTATGGACTTGTATCGAAGCTTTTTTATCCATGGAATGATAACTTTCTGAGAAAGTATAAGACATTCCTACCGGATAGGGGAAAAAGGAAATGGTGAATAGCATCTCGCAAAAGATTTCGTAAACATCTTTTTGGATTCTTTAGGTATATCTCACTCGATTAGGTTACCGAGCAAGGCAGAAGTGTAGAAGCTGTATGGGTTACAGTAAAGAAGCGCAATACTCTGGCGAAGATATTAGTTTACTTGTTTCCACATAGCTGCTAGGACACGGGGTTCTCATATATTGACCTTTATGATGGATTTTAAGTACCTCGACTACTCCATCGCGATGGCATTGCGTTGCAATATTCACATCGTATGGGTACTACCATAAGCAGATATTTTGGAAAACTGCAGAGGGTATTAATAAGGCCGATATGGCTTAATAATGAATACCATTTAGAACTGGCAGGCTTGGGATTGACTCTAGTATCAGATCTATGAACACCTCATGGGTAGATTAAACTAAGGGCAAATGAACACAGCAAATCTGGAGAAAACTGAACTGAACACGGATTTCAAGCTTTTAAATAGGCACATTTAGAGTTGAATTCTAAGTACTCACGCGAGACTTTGTGGTCTGGCTTGTATGACCCACAACTTCTTCAGGAGTTATAGAGTCGAGGAAGACTTGAGTATATGCCCAGCTTTATGTTGAAGATTATAAAAGAAAGATCCCAAAATGGGATTCTAATAAATTCATTCTGTGATGCAGAGACAGTATTATGTTCATTTTTTTGTGTCTTTTATACAGTATACCACAAAAAGGTACATTGGGAACAAATCTATTATGTTAGCATAAAGTGAAAGTGTTTTCTATTTAGAATGTCTAGTAGGCACTGTTTTATTCGATAATTTCTACTATTTCTATTGGCCCGATAAAATACCTCATTTCAGGTGTGCTTAAAGTGGCCATTGTCCTTATTGTGAAAGCCCTTCTTTCAAAAGAAACATGGCATTCAGTTGTCCTGATGTGAGTTATTCTTTTCACAGAATTTTTTTATCCTTCTGCATCAGTTAAATTAGCTGTCTGTCCTAGAATGAACCCAGAAACTATATGTTACATAGCCTACCCGATATTCCCTAAAAATAGCGGGAAAAATATTCCCATGGCAGTTTCTTCAAAGAGCTGCTTGTATCATCTAACCATCGCCTATAAAATTTTACATAAAAGTTATGGTGTTGTCATCGTATTATTAAGCAAAACAACAGAATTAAAATATTGTTTACACAGATACTCATTTACACATCATTTTACATTCACTTACAAAGAAATGCAAGTAAATTTTCAATCTCCATCAGCAAATAAATAAATAAAATATGTACACAGTGTACACACATAAATAATTCCATACTCAAGGATATTCATACTCGTATACACACACACACACACACGGCTAAGGGAGAACAATTTAAAGTGTGGGTATGGCTGTGTTCGTTATAAAGACTTTGTAGTGAAAGCCCGCCCATTCCTATCATACAAAACCATGTGTGTATACATAAAATATATGTGAATATTAGTGGTAATACTTACACATATAAAGGCATTCATAAATATGTAAATAAGTGGTTTACACACCAACAACCATTGCAAAGTCCTCTTACTCTGGTTGTTGTTTGTTTATGCACATCGATATTGTACAGCAATAAGCAGGTTAATAGTTGTTGTGTACACACTTTATTATTTGCATAGCAGGCATACGAGTACATGTATACACATACAGATGCATACGTATTTCTGAATACTTTCACTCATATACCTTATATTCAAGTCCTTGCAACAATATGATAAAATTCTCTATATAAAGTAGAATTGATGCTATGCACAAGAGCATAGAATTCCAGTCATAAAATCGCATAAATATGTGGGACAAAACACTTGTTTCTAGAAAAATGCAATTTTGATTGAGTCAATCTGATTCAAATTCCTGGGAATTTTAAGCCAAAGAGTAGAAATCGTATTGAGAAAACGTTTACCAGATTGCTCTGCTTAAACGGGTCATGGCAAAATATTGTAGATATTGAGTACTTAAATGAAATGTGCTGTACGATAGACCCTGTCAACGTGGTAGTTTTATTTAAAAGTTATCGTTAATTTGATTTAATTTTAGAAGAAAGAAAAATTTCATTTTGTTTCTTGAACTTATTATTTGGAGAGGATGCAAGACTCCCAAAACTTTTCAGATTCAAAAACTTTCTGGGTATCAAGCTACTGTACTTAATTGGCTCTTCTTCGTTCTTCTTTCTATTGAAACCTTGGATTGATGACAGTAAGTCTGGCTAGTAGTCTAGTAGGTAGGATGGCTTATTCGACGTAAGGCCACGGTTCAAACCTCAGGACAGACATCTTCGGCGAGAGTAAATAAAATTGGCATAAAAAGTTTCTCAAAAACTCTGTCGTTCGGAGTCAACTATAAACTGTAGGTCCAGTTCCCGCTGGCAAAAACTCTGAAAGTAAATAAAATTGCCATGAAAAGTTTCTCAAAAATCTGTCGTTTGGAGTCGACCCAAACCACAAACCGCCACTCATGCATAAAAATTAACACACACAACATGAGTGGTGTGAGAAACTAGGTCGTAATCCTGGTTGTACAGTACAAGACCCCGCTTAACGCTGATCCGCTTAACGCTGATCCGCTTAACGCTGTTTCAGTATTACGCGGTAGTACAAAAGCGGTGCACTATATAGCGACGGTGTATACTATGTATCTTTTTCAACGCTCTTTTGTTAGTCTGTGCAGAATAAAGATTCCAACTGTATTTTCCGAAGTCGCAATCACAGTACAAACGCTTCTTTCCTGCGTCACAGTTGATTTATTAGTTGTCTCGTTTAAAGCTGTTTCGTTTAGCGCTGGAGCTTATTGGAACGTATCCTCCGCGTTAAGCGGTGTCTTACTGTAATGACCAATTGTGTATGTATGTAAGACTGGCTTATAGAGACACTGCAATTTTGATCAATCATAGGACGCTAGAGTCGATTTTATCCTCTTTTACAATTTTCTTGCCATTAGACTTAACTCTGAAATTTCAATTACGAGCTTGAGGTCTGACAATCGGCAATGCCATTCAGCTTTAGCTTCCTTCTGGCCAGCAGAGTAGAAGTATATAAAGCTTCTGATACACTAGACTTGTGTAAATATTGCATAAGCACTGTAGTGAATTTCTGGTGGATGTCATGGCCATACTTAAAGCCGTTCCATGCTCGTATGGTAAAGGATTTTCCTTGAAAATCTTGAAAATTATACAGGCATCCAAACTGCAAACAATAAACCTAAGAACGTCAGCTAGATCATGAATGATAAAGGTTTCTCAAGTTCAATTTGAAGGTAGGGAACATAATAAGCGCCATAGTCTATTAGGTAGGGTGTTGACTTGTTAGTCGCGAGGCTACAGCTCAAACCACAGGCCAGACATCTCCAACAAAACCAAACTTGAAAAACTATTCTGCGGCGACTTCTTCTCAGCAGATTTCTGGCAAAAACTCTGAGAGTTAATAAAATTGCCATAAAAAGTTTCTCAGTAATCTGTCGTTCGGACTCGGCTTTAATCTGTAGATCCCACCACTTATGTATACAAATTATATTAACGCACACAACATAAGTGGTGTGAGAACCTAGGTTTGTAATCCTAACTGATGGATTGTAATGACCAGTTATGTATGCATGAATATTGTCATTAAATTAGGTCTGCTGAATTGCACAGAGCAAGTATAGAGATCGCAATTTACGAACAGTTACCAGGCATACGTATTCCGAAGATATCTTCTTTCCTCTCTAATGGGATTTTCACAAGACATTATCTCATTGAAAGGTGTATCGATATTCTAAGGAGGAAAAAAAGTAGTTTGTTAATATCAGTGAAAAGCTTTTGTCACGAAATCGTAAAGATTTTTAAACTCTACAAAATTAAGATTATGATTTTGGAGTCGTTATTATGACGTATGTACGGACTGTATGATCACCGCTTTGTATTTTAATATTATAATTCAGCGAGGGTCTAGCCGTGTATAGAATTTTTACGTTTATCAACCATAAAAAAGCAGAAGAGATGTTGAGTTATGGGTTGTTTTGAAGTATTTTGTAGAGTTATTGACGAGACAATCTTGTAGGTACAAACGATTTTAATCTGCAATCGAAATTTCTAATCTTTGTGGATATACAGATAATGTTAGCATGTGTATGTAAATCTAACTTAGTCTGTTTCAACAGAACCACCATTTTTTCTTGATATAAACAAAACAGCAAAAAGGACTAAGGTCCTTAGATTCCATTTAATAAAGCAATAGTGTTGGATTGCTTGCATCAATTCTCCTGAAATTTTGGCTGGGCTTTGTGATGATATTATACGAATAAAATTTCATAAAAATTAGTTTTTTTTTTAGTTTTTTTGTATCATTTGTAGCATTCAAGATATGATACTAAAAACCCACAAGTGGTTTTGAGCAAACACTACTGGCGTAATAATTCATAAAATTATGTTTATGAAATCACGGGATGATAGACATATTGCTTACGCTATGCATACATACATAATTTGCCATTACAGCCTCTCAGTCAGGATTACGGCCTAGCTTCTCACACCATTTATGTTGTGTGCGTTAATTTTAGACGTGAGTGGCGGAACCTACAGTTTAGCGTCGACTACGAACGACAAATTTTTGAGAAACTTTTTCATGGCAATTTTATTTACTCTCGGAGTTTTTGCCAGAAATCTGCTGAAATAAAATCGCCGAAGAAATATTTTTTAAAATGCATGATCTGGGATACGAACCCAGGCTTTACGTCTAATATGCCAACACACTACCTATTAGATTACGGCGACTTCAATCGCTCGGCCTTATGGCTAAGATCAAAGTGTAGTGCTTAAGCTATAGTTTAGTTATTTTTGGTGCTTTTTCTATTAAGGATGGATTGCGTAAAAAAAATATACAAAATATTTTACTTGTAACCTTTATACGATAGAATGTCAAAACCATCATCAAAACCATCTCTTGCTTATATTAAAACCACCAAAAAGAAACACCATCACCACCACTAAGCGTTTGCCACAATATTGGCGTGGTCTTCTTTAAAATGGAACTTTTTTCTTTAAACAAAGAGAGAAAGAAAGAAAGATAAAGAAAGAAAGAAAGAAATAAAAAGAAATATAAATTATGTTGGTATAAAATTGTATCTGAATTTATGTAAATCTTTTTTTATGTAAATACATTTTCAACTTTTTTACTGTTTTAACTGTCTTCCTGTTTTTGTTGACTGTTACGATATTTTCACGTTTTTAAAGCAAAAGTTTCATAATGGATTTCATAACTTTACGTATACGAGTACATTCGCATTTCGCTTTAAAAATAATAGAAAAAAATGTTGTTTTGATTTTTTCATTTATTGCGATGAAAAAATGAACGATTGCGTATTAGTAAAATAAAAGTTTTCAATTAATTTTTCTTTTCGTTGTTGTCTACGGTGTACATATGTAAATTATATTGTATTTGTAGAATTTTTTAATATTTCATTCTGTTTCTCTTGGAATATTAAGTTTTATTTTTTCGTGTTTATTTTCTTTTTTGAAGCTAAACAAAGTGAAATTAATCTTAATAATGTATTTTTTATTTTATTTAAATCTGTAATTTAACACATGTTACACTTTTCCTAATTGCTGTTTACATAGCGATATTCTTTTAATAAACAATTTAACTTTACCTCTATTATACAGTAGCGAGAAAAAAAATGCAACTCTATGTCATATGATATTCAATCAAGACTCGATGCTTATAATGTTTTTTTATTCGTTGATTTTTAAATTTGCCATTGTAAGGGCAAACAACGGTTTGTCGGATTTCATCGCGATATTGTCAAACAAATAACGTGGACAAAAAGCCAGGAAGTCAAAATGGTAAAAATAGTAAAAGTTGACTCTCGGAAAATGCCAGAATTATGCAAACGAACAATTAGGCGCTTCTATTGGCGTCCACACAGCCAGAACCCGGTTAAGAGACACAAATTTATTAGCTAGAAGACCAGCCAAGAAGCCAGTATTAACCCTGGACGGTTACAGTTTACCGAATCGACGAAGCCTATTTACTCTTTATCATATCGACGCCTCCGTTCTATAACATTCTAAGTCGCAAAAGTGTGTTTTGAGTTATGAGCTCTCAAAGTTTTCACGCGACATACGACTATATGTGTATTCTAAGAAGATTTTTCCCTATAACTTCGGAACGGATCGGCTCATCTTAACCAAATTTTGACAGTATTTAAGTTAGATAACGTAGAATTTAAAAATGCAAGAATATTAAAAACGTTCTAAGTACACTTAGAACGTTATAGAATGCAGGCGTCGATATAACTCTTTTATGTTTGACCAAATTTCGCTCTTTTTTCAACAACGTTAGTTGATAATGAAAGCTTGCAGTTAGTAGACGAAACAAAAATTTTTTTGTTGGTCGATTCAATGAAGAGCAACCTTACTGTACAAAAATGACCATCCTGGATTAAAAAAAAGGGTGGCCAGGGTACGTTTACTCACTACTTTCGTTATCAATCAACAATGTTGATAAAAAGAGCGAAATTTGGTCAAACATAAAATAATTTTATCATAAAGAGTAAATGAGCTTCGTCGATTTTACGAACAGTAACCATCCAGGATTAAATTGTTCGTCGATTCACCGAAGAGTTACCTTAATGTACAAAACTGAAGAGTAACCATCCAGGGTGAATAAGAAAAAGGCCTTATTTTGTTATACGGTATCCGCATTGGTCAAAAGAGCAGGGGGCAAAGTTTTGTGGAGTGACGAATCAGAGTTTAACTTATATGGCTCTGATAGGTTAAATTATTTTTTTAGACGTAATTAATTAAATAATTTTAGAATAATTTAAAATAACAAATAATAAGATAATTTATTAACAATTTTCTATAAATAAGACAAGACACGGTGTTGAACATCTTATGGCATCAAGTTGCATTTTTTTTCTCGCTACTGTATGCACTTTACACCTAATAAAGTGTAGACATTTTTTATGCTCCTGCCAAAACAGTTGCAAGTACTGCTATATGTTGTGAAAATATTTTTTTAAATTTCATTTTAATTTAATTTAATTAATAATTTAATTTATTAATAATTGTTTAATTTAATTCAACGTTTATATATTTACATTCATTTGTTTTATTTGTTTACTGTATTTTTAATTTAAATTTAATTAAAAACGGTTAAAAAAATTTATAAAAACTGAAGTAGTTTTAATATGGCATTTGAGGTTTGAAGTGGAATTAATTATTGCTAAAGGCATTTGAAAAGTTTTTTGTATGTTTTATGAGAGAGTTTGTGTGTAATTGGCAGACTTTAGCAAATGTTTTCAAACCGCTTATATCACAGAAATTCATGCAAATTCTTATGCGATTATATTGCAAAACCAAAATACGTCCTACCAAATCTTACCGAAGTCTGTAATGGTACCATTGGTATATTTGGTATATGAAAGCTATGGACAATTATGTTAAGCCAAAAGGGGCAAATATTTTAAAGTAATTTTTAATTGAAAAGTTAAGTATAATCGCAGTCTCAGATGTTGAAAGTCTTCTTTTTCTAATAAATTAAAGTGCTTTGAAAAATCGGAATATTTTGCATGAACCTTCTTCCCGTCACAATTTTCTAACATCACGATTGTCGAAATTTAATACCTACTTATACCCTGTTCGGCTTCAAATTCGATGGCGGGGTGGGTAGCAAAGTCTACTCTGAGAGATTGGACTTAAATACTAATGGCCATCTACCGGGCCGCTCAATGGATCCTCGCATACGGTGTTTCTTTCACCCGCATCTCGATGTTTTCTGATAGCAAGGCTGCCATAATGGCTCTTTCGCACGTTGCGAATAATTCCAGGATCATCAGCTAATATCGCCGCCGTCTCAACCTTCTTTCTGGGCGCTTCAGTATCAAACATATCTGGGTCCCCGGACACTGTGATATTCCGGGAAACTGCAGAGCCAACGAACTCCCCAGAGCTGGTGCACTACTTACAGAATCTTCTTCAATCAACTTATGAATGCCACTTACCTCTTTCAAGTCGCCGTAGTCTAGTAGGTAGTGTGTTGGCTTATTAGTCTTAAAGCCAGGGTTCGAGCCCCAGGCCAGACATCAAGACAAAATACAAAAAGCATTTCTTCGGCGACTTCCTCTCAGCAGATTTCTGGCAAAAACTCTGAGAGTATATAAAATTGTCAATGAAAATTTTCTCAAAAATCTGTCATTCGGAGTCGACTTTAAACTGTAGGGCCCACCACTCAGCGCTGACCAACTTCTCCCTCCTTGGTTCGGAGGAACTTTTTCAGTACAGAGGATGCCTTCACTTTTGGCGTCGCAACAGGCCGCTATGCATGCTCAAGTGAGCTTTTACTATAAAAGCTAACACACTAACCTAACCTAACCTATACCCTGTTCCTGTAAGGCGAATGGTTTCAGAGGAGCATCCATTTGTACAGAAAATCATGCAATTTTGTTTCCGTTTTCCATAAAACAGACGTTCGGCTGAAACGATTCGTATTACAGGAAAAAGGCCCATAATTTGTCATTGCAACGCACTGGTCAGGATTAAAACCTAGTTCCTCACATCATTCATGTTGTGTGTTGATTTAATCTATAAGCGGTGGGGCCTACTGTTAATGTCAACTGCGAACAATAGATTTGAGGCACTTTTCATTAGTAATTTTTATTCTCAGATTTTTTACGAGAACCCTGCAGGCAGGAAGTCGCCGAAAGAAATATTTTTTCTTCATCTGATTTAATACAATGATACATACTAATAAAAAAGATTTCATGTATTCAGAAAGTACCCACATAGTTTATCAACAACATTGTCTTAAATTTTCTCCCGTAATCTCCTTTAGGAGTTTCCTAGACCTTGAAATTTAATATGTCTCTTAGCATTGTGGTTATTTTAATTACATATTTTTTTATTTATTTGAAATATAATATGATACAAATGAAATTCACAAAAACGTAGATAAGGTTTAGACCTTTGAGACAATCTGTCATCTTGGTGCAATGATTATGAAATGAATCATGATTTATATGCATGCGCCTCTAACTTTCTTTCATCTTTTATATGATGCCAAATAGGTTATCAGGCAAGTCTTTTAATAGAAATTGATTTGTTATTTAATATAAAATTTTTCTAATGCAATTCATATACATTTGAATGAGATGAACTCTACGTTATAAGCAAGAGTACTATGCGAAAATATGAGGTTTTGTAAAACACATGCATACATACATTGGTCTTTATAACACTTCAGTCAGGATAACGACATAGCTTTTCACACCACTTATACTGTGTGTGTTAAATTTATATATGAGTGGCGGGACCTACAGTTTAAAGTTGATTCCGAATGACGGATTTTTGCTATACTTTTCATAAATTTTTTTATTTGCTCTCAGAGTTTTTGCCAGAAATATGCTGAGAGAAAGTCGCCGAAGATATATTTTTTTATATTTCGTTCAGTTGGAGATTTCTGACCTGGGGTTTGAACCGAGGCCTCACGTCTAATAAGCCAACACACTACCTACTAGACTGCGGCGACTTCATTTTGTATAATAATTGACTTTATTTCACTAGAAGACGAGGGACTAATGAAATCCCAGCTACATTGTAAAGATGTTCAAATAAATCCTTAGCGCTTTTGGGTTACATTCCACTTTCGTTTGACTATATATTAAGTGTAGATTGTAAGAAATCAAATTAGTGATATTTAATCGACAAAAAGTTCTACACAAGTGTAGCTAATATATGTCGACGAAAAGCATTGTTAAATAGAGAAAAGTGCAAAAGATTTGCCTCTTAAAAATGTAACATTTTAATAATGTTGCTTCGACCCAATTAAATTTTGCCTTTTTTATGTCAAAAAAGTAACTGATGAAGGGAAATAAAAACGAAAAAAGTAACATCTAAAATCCCAGCGTTTTTTTGTGCATTATTTTTACCTTGTGATTTTTTTTGGTGGTACGGAGCGCAACATTTTGGCACTTTTTAAGGGCAATATTTTTTGATAAAAGTTGTTAGTTTTTTTGCGAATCGTAAACAAAGCGCAAACAATCCAATCCTAGTCGTGATTATGCTGTTTATGTATTTACCATGTCTTTGCGGACATTCCGAACTGTGAAGATGGGCATTATATGTTTTTCGATATGTATGGGTTTGCAATATGGGTATTGGTTTTTTATATGTAACCATCGCATAGCTTGGTCTTCAGATCTGATAGTTCTTTTGCAAGCAGTAAGATTTAAACTGCATGATCAAGGTAACCAAGATAGTATAATTCGAGTATTCTGTTGTCTTGCCTAACTGCTCTGTTAATAATAATTTTACGCTCCCCACCTGTTCGATAAATATGCATTAAATATTATTTTTGCCACCTTATTTACACCACGACTATAATAATTCTCACATGACATAAATTAAAGAACCAAACCTTCTATATTTTTTTCTACTTGAATAAGGTTATACCACAGGTTATTTACAAACAAAATAGAGGGGAAAGTAAATCCATAAAAATAAATTTAATGGCAGAATGCAAATTTTCTACAGGAAGAGTATTATTTTTATCACACATTTTCTTGAATATGAATATCAACCTGAAAAAGTTATTGTACGAGAGCACATTCATTGTTCCGCCAGGTAATTCCCCGCTACCGTAAATTAGCACCACTTAAATTGTCGTTAGGTTTTAAATCTCTTGATTGGAATAGTTCGCACGTATACTTATTTTTAGCTTATATTGTTGGTATGTACGTTAAAAGTATTGTGTACATATATCGGGTCCGCCATCTAATGTTTTTTTTTTCAACTAGTGCTTATTTCGTGAATGATAACACTTAGCTCATGCCTGATTTGACAGATAATTAGTTTTATCCTTCCGCTGAACGAATATGGTTGTGTATACGCTTGAAAAACGCTGGGAAATATTGCGAGATTACTTTGAAGTTCATGATAATGTTGCAGAATGTGTGCGAAAATTGCGTACGGATTTTGGAAGAAGAGAAGCACCGTCCGCTCCGTATGTTCGTTATCTTGTGAAAAAAGTGAAAGAAACTGGCATCCTCATCGATAAACCAAAGCGTGAAAAGCCAAAAACAGTGCGTACACCCGAGAATATTGCTGCTGTGGCAGAAAGTGTGCGTGAAGCACCATCAACATCAATTCACTGTCGTTCTCAACAATTGAACATTTCGGAGACATCATTGAGACGAATTTTGCATAAAGACCTTGGTATGACGCCATACAAAGTCCAATTGGTTCAGGAGATGAAGCTCATTTTGATCTTGGCGGGTATGTAAACAAGCAAAATTGTACAGAAAACCCGTACGCAAACATTGAAAAGCCGACGCACCCAAAATGAGTCACTGTTTGGTGCGGATTTTGGTCCAGAGGCATAATTGGGCCATTTTTCTTCGAAAATGACCAAGGGGTGACCGTTACAGTCAATGGTGATCGTTATCGGGCCATGTTGAACGAATTTTTGTTCACAAAAATTGAAGAGGAGGCTATTGGCAACATTTCCTTTCAACAGGACGGCGCTACGTGCCACATAGCCGAAGTTACACTCGATGTTTGGCGCCCTGTTTTTGAAGATCGCATTATCAGCCGCAGATCTGATGTCGTTTGACAACCTCGGAGCTGCGATTTGACACCGTTGGACTATTATTTGTGTGGTGTCGTTAAATATAAGTGTTACGCCGACAAGCCAGAGACAATTGACGCTTTAAAGGACAATATTCGTGAAGCCATTCGTGAAATACAGCTGCACAGAATCGATAATGTGCTTAAAAATTGGACCGATCGTGTAGGCTACTGCATGGCCATCCGAAGCATCCATTGGAATGAAATTATTTTCCATTATTAACCGGAAGGATTGTACTTTCAATTAAAAAAAGAAATTTGAGAAAATATTCAGTAGTTTTTTTTAAAGCATTTCAAAAAAAAAAAGAAGTTATTTGGCTGACCCTTTATATTTATAGAGCATTAAAATGATTCTTGGAAAACGACACACTCAATTTCAAACTTAAAGAAGTGTATACATATACATTTGCGAGCAATATATTGTATAGTATGTATATCGTGTGCCTATTATTAATCCATATACAGTGGACAGTAAAAGTCTTATTACGGCAATATATGTAAACAAAAAAAATCCTCACAGACTTAATACTTTTGTACAAAGTCCCGATATGACTTCAAGACAGTATTTAGGAGATCATTTGAAAGAACAATTACGTAATCGCTAAACATCAAACAAAAGTCAACCGAAAAATTTGCTCATGGTGTCACCAGAAAACACTAAACAAAACTTGTACATTCAATTCCAAATGAGTAAAATGGAGTACATGACCTTAAGGGATATTCTACTAAATACAAGTGATAATATTTTCATATATTACGCCTTTGAATTTTAAATTTACTCCTTGTTCTCCTTGGGGATACCTATTGAGTCATCTGAAATTTTTCCTTATTTTTCTCTCGTTTTATGGAAAACATTAAAAAATTGTTTGTTTTATAATAAAATAGAAATAAATTAATAAAATAAATATATAAACTATAAATTTTTATACAAACTTTTGCTAAAATTCATGAAATTGCTAAAAGATATTACCGTACTAAGACTTTTGCTGTCCACTGTATGTAGGTAAACTGTAATATTGTATTTGCATAATGATTATAAGCTTTATTATTTTGCGACACATATATGTATACATACATATATATTTAAAGGCATCTTTTATATGAGCTATTTATGTACATATGTATGTATATTTGTTGGTGGATTTAAATGATTGTTACCTTTAAATAGATATGGGACCACATATTCAAACGCTCATATAAATTATTGTTTTGTTGACTTGATTATTTATTGTCTGTTATCTGCTGCTATAATTTTTGCTTTTGTTGTTTATTTGTATGTACGTTTGTTTGTTTCTGTTATAATTCCATAAATATTTGCTTATTCGTTTATTTGTTTATTCGTTTATTTGCTTCGTATAAATAAAGCATCTGCTTTTTTTCATATTTACAAGCAAAGAAATTGTATGCATATTGTGTGTAACAATTATGGTTAAAAAATTAGCGGTTTTCGAATTATTTAACAAAAGAATACAGTGGGTTATTGAATTTAAAAGTCCTTGGCTATGTAGTTGCATTGTTGACAATGAATGTAAAATTCTAGAAAAAAAATTTGGTAGGCATTGCGTCATCCTATGGTGCTTGAAAATATGGAACCAAATTCTTTAAACTTACCATCATCTTTAGAAAATGATTTGTTGTGTGTTTAACTAAGATCTCCGTTCACACACTTTATTTCGTTTGCTAGATTTCAACGCCAAGAGCAATTGGGTCTAGGCTCTTTGTGGATTCCAGTTTAGAGCTTATCAGACTATACTATCTAAATATTGCCACAAGGATTGCACAATCTGTAACAGTTAAATGCAAGAAGTTTTTTCTGCTTCCTCTATACTTTTCAATATTCATTTGAGTTATTTGCGAAATAGATGAGTATCCAAAGAGCAGTGTCTCATGGATTTGGTTTTACTCATTTTAATACGCACATAATCTTTACCAGCATATGTAAGGCATTTATTTTACTTTGCTTGTGGCTCTGTTTATTGTAGTACAGAGGAGCTTTAGTATTGAGATTATGCATGCTTTTGTGGTCTCCTCTCTCTATAATGCCTCTCTCAAATATAATTTAGTTTGCATGTGAATTTGATTTTTTATAGTGAAGAGTTACTATAGTTCTGCGGCCAAACAACCCATTGTACGTCATTGAAACTGAAAGCGTATCTCTATAATGCCTTCCCCCAAGTCTATTGCTTTGAAAACTTTAGGCTGCTGTTCGGTGTCAACAAATACAATTTCCTGCCCCAACACCTAGTATGGTACCAAATGTTTTTTCTGGAATGCGTGAATGTTTCAATGATGTGTTCTGATGATTCATTTCCCATCATCACAGATTTTATATGCTGGGTGTGAGATGTCTATCGTACTGAACAAATATATTCTGAGTGTACAGGGCACTGTTGAAAACCCGATTAATAAACCAAGGCAATTACTGGCTAGTTTAATGCATTCGCCGTTCTGTAGTAGTTCTCTAAGCAGTCTTTTGGCAAAAACTCTGTGAGTAAACAAAATTGCCAGTAAAAATTTCTCTCAAATCTATCGTTCGCAGTCATTTCAATAGTAGGTCGTGAATATACATATATTACATACATCTATAGAATAGGCATCAATGCCTCTTTACATAATAGTAATCTGTAATCACATCATTTTCTCAACGGAAGCAAACTGATGTAATTTTTACGTATTTTAGTAAGGCGTTCGATAAAGTGAATCACAAACTCCTGTTAACTAAATTGGATTTAATGGGTGTAAATCATAGGAGTTTAAGATGGCTAGAGCCGTATTTGGCTGGTAGAAAGCAGACCGTATGTGTGAACAATAGCTTATCTAAGTATATTTATGTGCTATCTGGTGTTCATCAGGGCAGCCATCTTGATCCACTTCTTTTTCGCTGTTTATAAGCGATCTTCCCAACATAATTAATTTTGCCAATATCTTGATATATGCTGACAATGTAAAAGTTTTTCTCTCCTTTAATAATTTCTTCGCGCATATTTATTTTCAAAGTGATCTCAATAATTTTTTTTTGTGGTGCGAGTGCAACATGATGGAGCTGAATATTAAAAAATGCAAATGTATGCGGTTCTCAAGAAATAATTTTATTGCGGTTAATTACTGCTTGGAAGTCATCAATTGGATCTTTTATTGATCTTGGGATCCTATTAGACACAAAATTATACTTTAATGATTATATCACTTTGACTGTAAATAAGGCAAGAAGCACTCTTGGCTTCATAAAACGTTGGGCAAAAAAAATGTCAACAGTTATACGTTGTCAGACCAATTTTGGAGTATGGATCCATCGTATGGGATCTACACTAAACTATAATGTTTACAGCGAACACATCGAACCTGCTCAGAAACAATTTCTACTCTTCTGCATGCGTGGCCTTGGATGGAATTACTTGGATATGCCTTCATATACTAGCAGACTGGCTTTAGTAAATCCCTTAAGAGTCGTCGAACAATGTTTAATTTAATGTTTTATGTTTAACCTGATCAATGGCAATATTTGCTGTGAATTTCTGATAAGATATGTTAAATTCAATATTTCTTGTCGTAACTTCCGCTGTTGTAATCTTATTTATATTCAATTCTGCAGAATTAATTATGCGGTTGCTGATCCGTAACTAGAATTTGCCGTCAATTTAATTTGTTGATTTTTCTTTAAATTCTTGCGTTATAAAACGGAACATTATTGTTTTTCTCAATTCATAACTTTTCATACTTTTATTGTAACTATTACTTGTATTTTTAAAGAAATTGATTGTAATTCTATTTAATTTTTTTTTCGATTTGTGTTATTAGTCAGTAAGGAATTTATACATTCATTTAAATAAATAAATAAATAAATAATTGATGATACGATAGGCGTATTTAGTGATAGTGTTTGTCTTTGACAACGAATTTATTTTCAAAATACGATTTGACTATGTCACCAACTTATTTAGAGCTTTTCAATATTACTAGATGAAGAATAAATAATTACTAGATGAAGGATTACGACCTAGTTTCTCACACCACTTATGTTGTGTGTGTTAATTTTTATACATGAGTGGCAGGACCTACAGTTTAAAGTCGATATCGAATGACAGATTTTTGAGAAACTTTTCATGGCAATTTTATTCACTCCCAGAGTTTTTGCCAGAAATCTGCTGAGAGGAAGTCGCCGAAGAAAAACTTTTTGTGTTTTGTTTTGATGTCTGGCCAATACACTACTTGTTAGACTTCATCGACTTCAGAACGTTATATAGGCTTCTTAAGTCATATAGGTCCATCCAAGGTCTTCAGAGTTGCCTGATAATACCTTGGCCTTTGTTTAAAAGCCTAACAATATGTGCAAGAAGGAATAAAACGTTCTTCAAATTATGAAGTTAAATTAAATGAAGTGCCTAATGACTGAGCTGTTGTCTTCTTTATTATTAATTATGTGCTATTTTTTTAACCTCTATTGTTTGTTTGTTTATATTTATTTGTTGCTTTTATGTGGAATATTTTGTTTTATTTTGTGCTAGCAATAACTAGAATTTTTCTAAAAATATCTTTTTCAATAGAATGTAACTGGAGACAATAATAAACCTATTATCTCCAGTTTAGTTAAAGATAAGTGGCAGTGTTAGAGAATTTTGTAGAATGAAAAGGTTGTGCGATACAAAATAAATTACAATGCAATGACGTTTTCCCATAGGATCTTATACAGAAGTTTGCCTTAAAATAGTTTTAGGGTTTATGGCTTAAATAAAACAATTAAAAAATACATTTATGTTTACATGTACAGATCATTTATGTGCTCCATTTTGTAAATGAGAGTTACATACATGGTGTGTTCTTTTGAAAACATTTTCTTACTCCAAATAAGTTTTGTAAGACTTTAAATTTGTATTTATTTTTTTTTTTTTTTTGTTATTGTTTACTTTATTTTATAATTTATTCATTTTCATTCTATTTTATTCTGTACTAAAGTTTAAATATGTAAATTTAATTTAAAAATATTTCTAAGAATTTTATCCATGAAATAAGAAATGAAGATTAAAATTGTTACAACATATTTGTAAGCAAAAATTCATACAAATTTTAAGGAAATGAAATTTTATTTGCATAGAAATAAATTTAAATCTATTGGGTTAAACATTAAGTAATTTAAAGAAAATTTAACGTCAAATTGTGAATATAAGTTTTATGAAATCAATCTGAATGTTGTAGGAGGTGGGCGATGGGCTTGGTTAATTTTGACAAAATTCTGTTTTTTTCTTGAATGCCAACTTTTAATGATCTGGTAGCATTAATTATATCTTTGGCACCAAGATATTTGAAGTCATATCTCTGTACGACTTGTAGGCGAACGATAGTAACCCTACTTGTATCACATCTTACAATTCATCTCTGCATACAAGCATGGTGCTCTATTTCCCAGAATGCTAGACTATAATGGAGATTTTATTCCTTCTGCATCATTAAAAATTCTGAAGTATATGGACGAACCGGTCTTTTCGCATGAGATCCTATTACTCAAGAACAAACATCAATGAGCCATCCATCTTTGTCGGCTTTTTGAATACAGAAAATAGTAGAAGATCAAAGTAAGCACCAATCCACTGCGCCATAGCACAAGTTTAATGATTTATTTAGTTTGCGCCCAATTTACTACGACTGTTTGTGAGTTAAGATGAAATATGATTCCCAAATCAAATAGAATTATGAAAATTACTAAAATTTATAGAACATATTAAATACGATTACTAGATGAGCTTGTGCTGTAGTTCGAAAATGGGTGCAGGCGAAGATATTTATGTCCTATCCAAAGAAAAGGATAAAATGCTTATCAGAGGTAACCTTTTTAGAAAGTGTAAGATATCATGAGTTACCGTAGTCTACTAGTGTGTTGGCTTATTAGACGCAAGGCCACGGTTCAAACCCCAAATCAGGCATCAAAACGAAATATGGAAAAATAGTCCTACGGCGACTTCCTCTCAGCGGATTTTTGGAAAAATCTCTGACAGTAAATATATTGCCATGAATAGTTTCTCAAAAATCTATCGTTCGGTGTCGACTTTAAACTGTAGGTCCCGCCACTAATGTGTAAAATTAACACACACAACATGAGTGGTGTGAGAAGCTAGGCCGCAATCCTGACTGAAGGGTTATAAAGGCCAATTATGTATGCATAATGTATGTATGTATGTCATTTGAAACTATCCAATTACAATGAATAGAATAGAATTCGATGAGAAAAGTTTGTCAGCTTCTTCAGATACAACAATCTAATACATTATGTTATCTTTAGGCAACGACAGATGGCAACCCTAGTATTCTAGAACTTTCTACAAGAGGCCTGTTTAGATGTAAAAAATTTAGATAAGGAACAAGAAGTAAAGAACGAAATAATTAACAGATGTGGACACTGTATCAAACAAGGTTAGAGGGCGTGTACTTGTCAATTAAGACAAGTACAGTACCCGGAGGTCGAATTGACCCATTGTACAGGCATCAAACAAAAAGTAATGAAAAAAATTTGTTTTGTACTCCTGGAAACTTCGAATCGAAACCCACACATTAAACTATTTAAAAACTATTTGTTTTTTTAAGTCATTCTAAAAGTGTCGTCTTTTTAAAAAGCTTGCAATTTTTGAAACATATTTGGTCAATTCACACAAAGCCGTTGTATTGTTGTTTTCATTGTATTGTTGGACAACTGTACAATAGTGTATGCTTGTTGTTGATAATTTTCATGTAAAAATCCGATACACTTATACACATTTTTTTCATTTGTTTTTAAAAATTGTATTGGTTTCGTGTCGTCGCCGTAGTCTAGTAGGTAGTGGGTTGGCTTATTAGACGTAAAACCAGGGTTCGAGCCCCAGGCCAGACATCGAAACAAAATACAAAAAGTATTTCTTCGGCAACTTTATTTCAGCAGATTTCTGGCAAAAACTCTGAGAGTAAATAAAATTGGCATGAAAAGTTTCTCAAAAAAATCTGTCGTTCGGAATCGACTTTAAACTGTAGGTCCCACCACTCAGGCATAAAATTAACACACACATAAAAGTAAGTGGTGTGAGAAACTAAGTCGTAATCCTGACTGAAGGGTTGTAATGACCAATGTATGCATGGATGTATGTATTGGTTTCGTGCTATCAAATTGTTTGAATGCCATAAATTATGAAGAAGAATACGACATAGCATAGCATAGCATAGCATTGAGGATTCACAAACAACCAAATTTATTCCATACAACATACACGATATAAAGTTGTGTGAATTGGCCTATTATTACGAATGGTGAATACAAAGATATGAGAATATCTGATAAAAATATTATGTCAAAGGCGAGTGACCATCGATCTGGTGATAACACTTGACTGGCATATTACCATGCATACACCGTATAATCTGGGCGTTGCACCGTTTTTTTTTCTGGGCCTGGACGATAACAAATACTGCTTCGAAAAATGATTCACGTTTATTGCCACATAAGCAAGTATGTGCGTTATTGAATTTGATTTAAAATAAATAGAATTGAAGTACAAATATTTTTTAAATAACACGGGAATATGTATACATTTGTATATTTGTACGAATCAATATTTAAAAATTAATTCTTATTCTTGGTGAATTTCTCTCTACTAACCTTGACATACTGCATCATACTTCAAGTTTAATTTTCTACCCAAATGAGACCACGTCTAACACTGAGTCTAAATATAAATACAATGTCTAAAGGAAGATATACTTTTGATAAGAAATAAAAAATAAAGTTTTGTTATTATATTTGATTTAAACGCAGCATTTTTTATTTTTAATTACACGCATAAAATATCTAAATAGCTGCTCTGTTGATTGCATCGTTTATAATTTACAAAATTATTATTTATTCTGACCCACATGTTTATACGAAAATAAAAAAAAAACCAAAAAAACTCATTAAATGTGGGCAGATGATTGTGATTATTTTTAGAAAGTTTGATTTAAGAAATTAAAAAATAAACAACAAAAAACAACGAAAACAAAATCTTAATGTCATCAAAAATTTTTAACACAAAATTTCTCTTTGTTTTTGTCATTGTCTTTAGCATTCATTCAACTTAAAAAATATCTTCTGAAATACGTTCATTTCAAATTATTTTATTTCTTATTTAAAAACAGATTAAGGCTGATAACAGAAATACGCTTCTTTAAATAAAAATTAATTCTTCCAAGAGATTCATTCATTTGTTCTTAAACAACAATTTGTTGAAATTGTTATTACGTCGTGTATTTATTTGTGCAAATTAAAATTCTTTATTTTACTTCCCCTTTGCTTCTGGTTTTATTCGTGATTTTTATTTTAACTTTTATTGCATATGCAAATTGCCATGATTGCCAACCTGCTGTTGGCGGGAAACAATTATTTTAAACTTTAAAATTTCTTACCAACAATTAAGGCGTGTGAATGAAAATGTCATGTTAAATAAAAAAAAAGTTTTTCTTTGTTTAACATTCTTTTCCATATTGTTCACTTTTTTATTATTGGCCTTAAAGAACAATGAACTATTTTTTGTTTTTTAACTCTTTTTTAATGAATCAAATGACATGCCTGTCATCTTAAGCTTTTGTCAGTTTTGTTTCTTTTCATTTTTCTTCTTTTCGCTAATTTTTGGGAATTCTTTTAAAATGGGAATTCTTTTCAAATGTCGTGCCAGTCGTGAGGTATTAAAAACGAAACTTTTAATTATTTTAATGCTAGAACTTGTTCTTGTTTCTTTATAATCATGAGCTAAAGAGAAGTTCATGTTCAAATTGAAACATTTTACTGCGCTCAATAATCGAAGGGGGTATATGATGAAATATATTATACGGATGGGCCAGCCGTAGGCTAGTAGGTAGCGTGTTGGCTTATTAGACGCAAGGCCACGGTTCACAACCCAGGGCAGACATCAAAACGAAAACATAAAAAAATATTTCTTCGGCGACTGCCTCTCAGCAGATTTCTCGCAAAAACTCTGAGAGAAAATAAAATTACCATGAAAAGTTTCTCAAAAATCTGTCGTTCGACTTAACCTGTCGACTTTAAACTGTAGGACCCGCCGCTCATGTATCGTAATCCTGATTACGGCCAGCATTTTGGCCGGTTTGTAACTAATGGCAGCTGGGATGGAGTTGTGGCCGGATTTTCCCCATATACGAAAAACTTGTCGTATCTCTACAAAAAATCGTCTAGTGTGATCAAATCGCATTGTCTTAAGGATCAGCTGAATTTGCACAAAAAATGGGATCAATAGGATCCTATCACGTACTGTGGCTGCCTCTTATTTAAACCACATTTCAACTCAGTGCAATACTTCGGATTGTGGCAGGAAAGTCATTAATCACCGCACGGTTTGTACCAGAGATCAACAATGAATCGGTTTTTCACTACTCATAAGTACTCATGAAATTTTTAGTATGAGTGAGTCAACAGTATTGAAATCCAACTACTCTGATTCATTCGTACTCACTACAACATTGATTTATAAGCACAGGTTGCAATGAGTATGAGTACGACGTTGATATTTAACTCATACCATTCGAAATATGTTTGATTCATACGCCTACTCATTCAGATTCATAAATTTAGAAAAATACTTACAATACTCATAAATGATTCGAGTGATTCGAATCATTCATCAAAATTTACAGTCTTAGGTGTTGTTGCATTTACAAAAAAATAAGAAAGAAAAAGAAAAAGACAAAGACAAAGGCAGCAAGTAAAGCAAACACACAACCTTCTAGTGAGTATTGTAGTGTTCGTATGCGAATCATACTTATTTTGTGTTTCTTGTAAATGTTGAGTAAAGGAGAGTCGAAATCAACAACATCATATGTACTGTTAAGTATGAGTACCATGAGTATTTCAAACTTTGAATATGAGTACTATGAGCATGACATTAAAATAAGTATGAATGCGTATAAGTATCAGAAATTATGAGTATGATTCGAGTCTACTCATCCTTTTGAATACTCATTGCTGATCTCTGGTTTGTACCTATTTTGACTGTGATATTGCGATTCTAATCTTGAAGATCAATGAATCGTGTAAACCACACCAAAGAGTATAATGGCAGCTGTTGAACTACTCCTGGCTACCTGTTTAGAGAGGAATTTTGCCTGAAGAAAAAAATCATTGTTTACCATTGTTTACTATGGTGTGGATAGAAGAGTTGACTTCGTTGACTACGTCGACATAGTAAAGAAAGTTTTAAATGAAAACTCACTTTGGCAAATACAAATGCTAATGAAAAAATACACAGAACAGACGGAATTCAGCAGTAAGACTAGTAGACGCCTTGTTATTTCTTGTCTTCAACCTAGTTTTACATACATACACACATAATTAGTCATTACAACACTTCAGTCAGGATTACGGCCTAGTTTCTCACACCACTTATGTTGTGTTTTTTAAATTTATACTTGAGTGGAGGGACCTACAGTTTAAACTCGATTCCGAAAGATTTTTGAGAAACTTTTAATGGCAATTTTATTTACACTCAGAGTTTATTGTCAGAAATGTGCGGAGGGATGTTGGAGCAATACTTTTCATATTTCGTTTAGTTGAATATGTCTGACCTGGGGTTTTGAACCGAGGCCTTACGTCGAATAAGCCAACACATTACCTACTATACTACGGCGACTGCAACCTAGTTTTACTTTCAGTAATTGAAGACACTGGTCAGAAAGGCATGGCTTACAATAAATACGCAAAAATTTGCATACACGCAGATGATATTTTTGTTCTCGTCTGGTATAGAAACAACCTGGGAGATAAATTTTTGAAAACTAGAAGAGGCGGCATAAAATAGGAATTTGATGACAAACAAAATATTTGAAACTGTAAAGATATTTAAATATCTGCGTTTCAACACAATTTCCCATGATGCAAAACAGCAGCAATACAAGATTGCATATATAACCTGCAAATATAACCTGGTTCCGTGGTCTGAAGACCTTCATACGAGAATTATTACCTAGAAAACGTAAGTAACTTTGAAATTGTATTAAATTTATACCCCAACACTGATAACAATCTCAAAAAAAAAAAACGGAAATTGTAGCAGCAGTTGTTTTTCTGTTTCTGTTTTGCTTTTATTTTTTTATTTTTTGTTCCATTTTTTATTATTTCAATAAAATACTCTAAAAGTTGGAAGTTTTTGTAAAATGAAGAAAAACAAAACAAAACAATTGTGGAATTTCATAGACACGCATTAAAAGCAATAACAAAAAAAAACGAAGACAAATTGATCAAGATATGAAAAACTCCAGTATAATGAAATCAAATAAAAGAGCTTAACTATTAAAAAGATTCGCTAATAAAAAAAGAGAAAAATATACCCAACGTGAGTTTAAGACCCCGCAAAACAAGCGAAACAGACAGTAAAAACTTTAACTAGTAAATTGTTGCTTACAACTCATAAAAAGGGTAAAAAGAAGAAACGCTAATAAAACTTTACGTTAATTACGGATGAGAACAATGTTACGGTTTTCCGTGAGTATTGTGTGTGAGCTCTTTACTTGAAATAGAAATGCGGTACTTTTTTTTTACCAGTACAGGGACTGAAACATTTTCCACAAATATTTATTGCTAAACAACCCTTCCCCATCCTTTCAGTTGTTACGGTCCTTTATAAACCAATTCTTCTGACATTATTTTTTTCCACTTTCTCCGCTCATTTAATAATTTATAAATGACACCTTTCAGGTTTTTTTCTAGCCCGCCCTCTATTTCTAAAAACCAAGGGCAGTAGGGCGAAAAATATGTCCAATTACTGACATTCGTTGAGTCATTACAAAACGTGCATTCGATAGCTTCAACTCAGTAGTCACCGTAGTCTAGTAGGTAGTGTGTTGGCTTATTAGACGTAAAGCCAGGGTTCGAGCCCCATGCCAGACATAAAAACAAAATACAAAAAGGATTTCTTCGGCGAATTCCTCTCAGCAGATTTCTGGCAAAAACTCTGAGAGTAAATAAAAAATTGCCATGAAAAGTTTCTCAAAAATCTGTCGTTCCGAGCCGACTTTAAACTGTACTTCCACTCATGTATAAAAATTAAAAAACACAACATAAGTGGTGTGAAAAACGAGGTCCATAATCCTGGCTGAAGGGTTATAATGACCAATTATCTAGTACACCTCTTTAATACCTACACTGTCCTGATTTTGGCCTGCAATACTTAAAATCTCAGTGGCTTCGATAACTAATTACAACTACAATTTTAATATTTAAACAGGAACATACGATGTTTGCATGCAACGTACATTTTTTACACACATTTTTAATATTTTAAATGTAACAACCTGCTTGTATTTAAAGGTGGTATGCATGTTAATGTAATTAATGCCCTCATATGAAAATTTAGGAAATATTTCGTGTGGTAAAATGAAATTCAAAATTTTATCACATAAAATTCATTATTCTGGATGGTGTTGCGGTGGTGATTATTTGTGTTAAACAGAGTTTTTCGGCAAATAGCTTGAAATTTATTTGATGGCCTTTTAATAATGTGGTCAAATGTGAATTGGAGTAAAAATTTTGTACAATAAAGTGGAGAACATTATTTGAACTATGCAGTGTTGCATAGAAAGTTTTAAACGTTCACATTGTTAGATGCTGGTTGGAGGATATTGTTTAATGTGGAAATATTCGAACAAAAAATGGTGAATTCAGTGCAGTCGATGAAGGCAACATTGTAAATAAGAATTTGTAAATGGAAGTTAGGACTAATGGATAGTACAGTAATCTGACCCTACCAGGCAAATGGTGTGAAATTATTATTTGTTGCAAAAATTTTTCAAATCTATTTTGACAGATGATTTACACTTCTTTCACTACATATTGCATGCGGAAATATTTCATTGAATACATCTTATATAACAAAATCTTCTTCTTCTTCTGGCCTCTTTCTTTTCTTCGCAATTTTTACTTAACAATTTTCAACGATGTGACAAATATTTTGCCAATTCACACGACTTTGTATCATGTATGTTGTATTGAATACACTTGATTGTTTGCGAATGCTCAATGCTATGCTATATTGTGTATGTTGTATTCTTCTTCATAATTTTTGGCATTCAAACAATTTGATAGCACGAAACCAATAAAACTTATTAAAAACATATGAAAAAAATGTGTATAAATGTATCGGATTTTTACATGAAAATTATCAACAACAAGCATACACTGTTGTATAGTCGTCCAACAATACAATGAATACAACGATACAACGGCCTGTGTGAATTGACCAATTGTGGCTGCTAGGTTTCGCACGGCTGAAGTCGAGGTGGTCTAGTAGGTAGTGTGTTGACTTATTAGACGTGAGGCCGTGGTTCAAACGACATGTCAGACATCAAAACGAAATATAAAAAATATTCCTTCAACACCATCCTCTCCACAGATTTCTGGCGTTAAACAGAGTTTTTTTAGCAAAGAGTTTGAAATTTATTTGATGACATTTTAATTATGCGGTCAAATGTGAATTGAAGTAAAAATTTTGTACAATAAAGTGGAGAACATTATTTCAACTAAGCAATGTTGCATAGAAAGTTGTAAATGTTCACAGTGTTAGATGCTGGTTGAAGGATGTTGTTTAATGTGCAAATATTAGAAAAAAAAATGGTGGACATTATAAATAAGTATTTGCCCATGGAAGTTAGGACTAATGGGTAGTACAGTAATCTGGGAATTACCACCATTTACATCGATCTGTTGTATAACACCAGGCAAATGGTGTGAAATCAGATGATTTACATTTCTTTAGCTACATTTTGCATGTGAAAATATTCCACTGAATACATCTTATATCACAAAATCTAGGTCTTCTGAGCTCTTTTATTTCCAATTTTTACTCAACAATTTCCAACGATATGACAAATATTGTGGCTGCTAAGTTTCGCACGGCTGAAGTCGCCGTGGTCTAGTAGATAGTATGTTGGCTTATTAGACGTGAGCCCTCGTTTCAAACGCCAGGTCAGGCATCTCCAACTGAACGAAATATGAAAAAATATTTATTCGGCGACTTCCTTTCATCAGATTTCTGGCAGAAATAAAAATAATTAAATAAATAAATAAACTCTGATAGTAAATAAAATTGCCATGAAAAGTTTTTTAAAAATCTGTCGTTCGGAGCCGAATTTAGCTTGTAGGTCCCACCACACATGTATAAAAATTAACACACACAACATAAGTGGTGTGAGAAACTAGGTTGTAATCCTGACTGAAGGTTTGTAATGACCAATTATGTTTGTATGTAAGTCACCACTTAGATTATATGACTGATAATTGCCATCATTTCAATAACTATTAACATTTTATTCTGTCATGACATCAAAATTACTTTGCTTTTCCTATATACAGTGAGCGTCAAAAGAAACTGTACACTAAGAATAAAATTCTAACAATCATCAAACTTTACTTATACCTCTTAAGGTTACAATACTTCGAATTTTTTTGTGTAAATTTTTTTTGTTTCAATTTTGTTTGAAACCGTTAATGAAACAATTTTAAAATAAAATAACGGTAATTTATTAATGTATATTTTTTATGTATGGTTCCTTTTGACGCTCACTGTATTTACTCTATTTATTGTTGGTAAAATGTTTGTTTACAAATTTAATGAAAAAGCTACACATACCCCTAACAAAATTAATAAGATTGTTGCGTGCTGTAATATTTGTTTCATTTTATTTAATTTCGTTCACGTATTCAATATTTAATGTCAACATATTTTTTCTATTTTTAATATTTATTTAACCGACTTTATTTATTCATAAGCATTTATTTAACTGTTGTGTGTTAAAAGTTAATAAGAAAAGTGTCGTTAATATTATTATTCTTTTCCATTTTCCATTTTCTACTTTTGTTTCTTTTATTTGGTGTTTCTTATTTGGTCAAGTATAAAAAGTTTTGGGTTAATTTTTTATTACACCTTCTGAACTAAAAGAACAATTCATATGGAAATGGCAAAAGCGTTTTATTTAACGGAAATAATTAAAAATACATTTTCGTAATTTTTTATTATTTCGCTTATAATTAATTACCAGTATTAACTATTCCACCTTAAAAGTATAAGATATCAAGGTCGTTATATACGTTTTTTTTCTTTGTTTCTTTCCATGTTCAAATTTTAATTGCTTTCAATATCTTTTCGATTTCTTTTGAACGACAGAAACATTGTGAAAAAAATATGTTTTTCTCCATTGATATCGTATCTCTTGTGGTATTGCACTCTAATGTACATACAAAAACGAATAAGTGTGCACAGATAAAACAAAAAATACAACTGATTTGCTTGCTACTTTTATGAAATTAAATTGTGGTACCCATTATTTTATCGTACATAACATGTGAATCAATTTTAATTAAGAAAAAACATAAAACCAATATTTTTTCACACACGCAATAAGAAAATAAGAACCATATTGAGAAAAGCAAGTGGAGTAAAAGATAAATTCTAATATTGAAATACATACGTATGTTTTGCTTGGGTACATTTATTTCAATTTCTTTTGTTTTTATTTAACGTGGTAATGAAAAAAATTTAGTTGTTCAACTTAAAACCAATTTAGGTATATTTAGTATTGAATTTAAGATTTAAAAATCTCTTTGAAACTTATTGGGCGTGGTATATTCCTTCGTTAATCCTTTAAAAACAGTTTGAACTCTCACCGTCTTCATATGAAACTAAAACAGCGGAAAGAGACTATGAATATGTATTGCTAACAAAAAGAGTAAAGTTGCCCGGCCACGCCTCAAATAATGGATCAAACTCGCCAATATGTTCTTTTTTTCTCCACAACAACAATACAATGCAGTTTGAAGGTTCAATTTTGATGTGTTGCTGTGCTAAAACAAATATTACCAATACATATGCAAATTTGATCAGTTAAATTTGATGCGTCGCCATGCGCCATTAAAAGTAAAGTCGAGTGAATTTTTGAGCAATTTTCCATACATTTCAGACAGCATTTTGACAAAACTGAAGGAAGATTGGTGTTCAATTGTTCCAACATTATGTTATTATCTTCGTCGTAATCCCCAATAAAAAATTTCATGTCGCTGAAATGTGAAATTGCTCTCTCTGAAAACTTTTTGTGCAATAAAGCCAAATTGGCTCAATGCCCCATTTTGTAAAAACTTTTATAATTTTCGAAAAAGTCGATAATCATATGGTACAATGAGATTTCCAGACTATAATGTATACCAAACAGTCCCTTTTCCCACTTTTCTTTCAATCGCAGTGACTTTTCCACAACACATCTGGGTTCTATCGAGCCACACATCAGACAATTTTGATTGTTGACATAACCACTCAGTGAGAAATGAGCACCATCGAGGAAAAGTATTTGTTTAAAAATCATCACTGAAAACCTGTTGGTCTAGCATCCAATCAGCATAACTACGGAGTTGTGTGAATTGACAACCGGCTTTATTAGTTGCATGAGTTAGAGCCTCTATTGACGGAGATGCAAATCAATGTGTAAAATATGTCATAACGAACTGTAAGATTCGCCTTAATACTGAGTAGGCCGTGGAAATGATATTCGGATTACCAGCCACACTTTCTCTATTACAAGAGATTTCTAGTAGAGAGTACTTTGCGATAATGCAAGTGGAAGCCCACATTTGTAGCGCTTGCAGTCTCTTCAAATTTTTTACAATCATTTCAGTTCCTTCGGCAGTATGCCGACTTTGACAGCCACAAACTCCCCCTAATTTTCGAAAAATGGCTATGTTTGATTCAATTTTAAAATTTTTTGCGCGTTACTCGATTATTAAGAGATCCATACGAGTATGAAAAGCCTGAAACCTTCTACAAATTAAAATGCACTTTAGAGGAAAGATATTAAATAGCTGTCAGCTTTGTATATATCATTTTCATAGGACGTGAAAACCTTTCATAGGTCTGATACAAATTTCAATTGCTCACTGTCTAATACTGTCATGCTTTATGTAGCTCATGTTTCTTACAGGATCAGAAGAGAATAAAAAGAAAACAAAAAAAAAACAAAGTAACAGTCAATCATGCGCAAGACACCGTCTTCGATCTGATCGCCAACTGCGAATTGAATTCGCCAAGATAATGGAAAGTAGACGGCGCTGAAAACTGTGATACCTTTAATAAAATCAAAAGCAAAGGGACATATTCAAATCAGACAAATGACATAGTAAAGTTTCGCTTGGTGGAATTGATAGGGTGTACCACTAACAGCTCTCGTTCCGATAATCTCTTACTTTTGAAATTAAACCTTCTCTAAGAAAGCAATTGCTCACAAGTGCCCATATTTAGCCAATATAATAGGCTTTGTTTTCAATTAGTCGGGTTATATACGTCTACAGTAACAACTTTTAAAGTCTCGTTACATTTGCTCAGATATTTTTTAGTATCCTACTTATAACTTCAAATCATGAGCAAATGCTTTTCTGTCTTTAGCGATAAAGAAGCTTGAGAAAAACAATTACAAATTAAACTGGCATTCTAACCAGATTAACTACAATATTGTCATAAGTTTCGTACAGAAATAATAATTTATCTAGATTAACAATATCAAATTATTTTGTGTAGTATATAAAAATCTGTTTCTTTTATTTTCAGGTCAATATTATGGATTTTTCTTAAATTTTTTAATTGATTAAAAGCAAGTACTATTTATTTCCCAACTATAAGGTATTATAACTTCATATTATCCTACACACTGTATTATTTCAGTATCCTTTTTAAAGACTTTTTTTATTATATTTTCCCTGTAACAGTAGTGAACTTTATTTCATTCAAAATATTTTTCTGTCTTCTAATGTAATGGATTAAGTTTAATATCTGATACCAGCATAAGATATTGTTAAGAAAATGAAAAATCTAGATACTGGTGTTTTGCATTTACATTGCTTAACATTAAAATTATAAACAAAAGCTGCAAAAACAAAACAATGCAGTAAACAAACCTGTTTACAAATTATCGTGCTGCTTAATATAACAACAATCACCAGCATAAAAAAATTAAACAAGTAAACAAAAATATAACAACAAAATCTGTCGTTCGGAGTCGACTTTAAACTGTAGGTCCCACTACTCATGTATAAAATTAACACACAAAACATAAGTGGTGTGATAAACTAGGTCGTAATCCTGACTGAAGGGTTGCAATGACAAATTATGTATGTTATGTATAACAGCAAACACCAGCATAAAAAATGGTAAACAAGTAAACAAATATATAGCACCAACGCTACAATAATGAATGTAAACAACGATGTTTACATTTATAGAGATTTCGAAAAGGCGAAGCCATGAATATTTACCTTCAAGAACATTCATCTGACTGTTTACTTTGCCATATAAATGGCATGGCACTGAGTTAGTGAAGTTCAGTTAGTCTTGTGTGAAGATGCGGTGCGTTTGAAGAGAGTAATCATGGTTTGAAGATCTTGGGTAGAAAGATCTGTCTAATAATTCTCTAGTAATTGTTATTGTTTATGCAAAGGATATAAACAGATAAATAACAAAGAAGAGCAATTGTTGTTGTTTACATCATGTTGTGAAGAGTGACACACAGAATTGTGCCAATAATACACAATTTTAATTAAAACTAAACGCAAACTTATTTTTATTTTATTTGCAATCTAAGAGCTCATATTTTAAGCTTTTTAAAAGATAAAAACGTAAAGGCATTAGAGTTCTTATATATTTTGTATATTCGTTTTTCACGTAATTTAATTTTATTATGTTAACAAATTTAATTAATTCATCTAGAAATTTCATGTAGAAATGAAAGCCAATTCAATTAAATATAATTTTTTAATGTTTTATTTTGCTTTTCACATACTTCACGTAGTTGTTTTGCTGTCCCTTAAATAATTGAGAGTGAACCAAAGAAGAACGTAAATTAACCCGAAATAGTTGTATGAATTGAATGTGAATTGCATTTCGTATTGTGTGTGGTGCTTTATTCATTCGATTCATATTCAATTGTTTACGCTTGAAGTATTTTGCTCACATGCCAGATCTATTTTCTTTGCATACAAGAATGAACTTCATGCTTTCGGAGTGCTATCGTTTTTCCAAAACAGAATGTAACTTAATACCACAATTATTAAATTGAAATAATATTGAAATAAAATTTGAAGATAACATGATTAAATACATGAGTATATAAAATGTGCATGTGTGATATAAAAAACGTGGAAATTAAATGAGACACTGGATAATATTTAAACGGGTGATTTTTTAATACGGTATGCTTCACAGTATAAAAAAGATTCGTGGCGTGTAAGTCTATAGAATCTATTGAACAAAGTCTGAATTCAAAGGTATTTCTATCCGCTCCAGATTTTTTGGCTATTTATTTACATATATTTGACTATTTAACATATATGAATACTTCTATTAAATATTCTAGTTTCCTTGAAAAGTTTATTTTTTTATTTTAAAATTAAATTGTTTTCATTTTATAACGCTAAAAAACAACAAAACTTTTAAAATATCTTACACACTCCTACTGCATGTCTCTTAACGTTTAAGCACGTTCTCAATGAAGTGTAATGTTTATACTGTGACACTTTACAATACTTTTTGTTTGCAATGTTTTGCCAAAAGAACAGCTGAACAGCTGGGAAAAAAATAAATTTGTTCTACATCAACTTAAAGTTTTTCTATTTCTTCCATTTCAATACAAATGTCATTCAATTTATTTACATTGTGGTCGGTAGATGTTTGATTGTATATGCAAACATGCTAAATGGATAGAATATGTAAATGAATTTACATACGTTTAAACAACCACTTGAATTATACACATACTGGTAATTGAACAAATATTTCTTAAATGTTTGAATATGTACACGTACAGAGAGAGAGAGAGTTTTATTATAATTATTGTGAATATGTAAATGAAAATATAAAAATCTATTATAATAATGGAAACTAGGTATTTATAGTGTGTTAAATATGATCTAGATTTGCTAGATTATCAGGAAATATAATACGTGTATAGTAATATAATATACGTATAGTCGCCGTTGTCAAGTAGGTAGTGTGTTGGCTTATTAGATGTAAGCCAAAGTTCAAACCCCAGGTCAGACATCAAAATGAAATATGAAAAGATTTCTGGCAAAAACTCTGAGTATATAAAATTGTCATGAATATGTTTCTCTAAAAATCTGTTGTTCGGAGTCGACTTTAAACTGTAGGTCCCGACAGTCATGTATAAAATTAACAACAAAGCATAAGTGGTGTAAGAAACAAGTCATAACCCTGACTGAAGGGTTGTAATGACCAGTTATATAATACATCTTCTTTTAATCTACGGAACATATTTCGGTGAGGCAAACATTTGCTTTAGCAAAAAATTGTCAGATACTGTTTAATATTCATAAATCGTACATATTTGAGAAGATAATATGGGTCCGCCAAATAACCTTTTTTTTGAAAATGCTTTAAAAAAAAAAACTACTGAATATTTTCTCAAATTTCTTTTTTTATTTGGAAGTACAATTCTTTCGGTTAATAATGGAAAATAATTTCATTCAAATTGCTGCCTCGGCTGGCCTACGCGATCGGTCCAATTTTTAAGCACATTATCGATTGTGTGCAGCTGTGTTTAACCAATGGCTTCACGAATATTGTCTTTTAAAGCGTCAATTGGCCCTGGCTTGTCGGTGTAATACTTATCTTTGACGGCACCCAACAAATAATAGTCCAACGGTGTCAAATCGCAGCTCCAAGGTGGCCAAACGACATCAGCTCTGCGGCTGATAATGCGATCTTCAAAAACAGGGCGCAAAACATCGAGTGTAGCTTCGGCTGTGTGGCACGTAGCGCCGTCCTGTTGAAACCAAATGTTGCCAATATCCTCCTCTTCAATTTTTGTGAACAAAAATTCGTTCAACATGGCCCGATAACGATCGCCATTGACTGTAATGGCCACTACTTGCTCATTTTCGAAGAAAAATGGCCCAATTATGTCTCTGGACCAAAATCCGTACCAAACAGTGACTCGTTTTGGGTGCATCGGCTTTCCAATGTATTTTGCTTGTTTCCATACCCGCCAAGATCAAAATGAGCTTCATCTGAAAAGATGATTTTTTTTTGCCAAAATCGGCATCTTCTGAAAGTCGATCGCAGGTCCACTTAGCGAAGCGAAAACGCATTGGATGGTCAATTGGCTTTAACTCCTGAACCAATTGTATGGCGTCATACCAAGGTCTTTATGCAAAATTCGTCTCAATGATGTCTCCGAAATGTTCAATTGTTGAGAACGACGGTGAATTGATGTTGATGGCGCTTCACGCACACTTTCTGCCACAGCAGCAATATTCTCGGGTGTATGCACAGTTTTTGGCTTTTCACGCTTTGGTTTATCGATGAGGATGCCAGTTTCTTGCACTTTTTTCACAAGATAACGAACATATGGAGCTGACGGTGCTTCTCTTCTTCCAAAATCCGTACGCAATTTTCGCACACATGCTGCAACATTACCATGATTTTCAAAGTAATGTCGCAATATTTCCCAGCGTTGTTCAAGCGTATACACAACCATATTCGTTGAGCGGAATAATAAAACTAATTATCTGTCAAATCAGACATGAGCTAAATGTTACCATTCACGAAATAAGCACTAGTTGAAAAGTATGTTAGACGGCGGACCCGATATAAGTTCCATTTAGTAATGTGAGACTGATTTGCTGTTAAACATGAAGTTTGAACTTTAAAACCTCTGTACAAATATATAATAAAATAGTATGAGAAAATTAACTACAAGTATAAAATAAATTTTTTTTCAAATACAGTACAAAATACACAAAATTTTGTCACAGCTTCCGAGTACAATAAATGAAAACCACTTTTCGAAATGACAAAATCACTCTTCCATTCTCAGTTGTCCTACTTTATGTTTGCATACCATTAAACGAAATAGATTTTTGAATAAAATTTTGAAAATCAAAAAAAAGAAAAATTATATTCAAAAGGAATAAATGTACAACTGTCTGCCACAAAATAAAATAAAATAAAATAAATTGAATGCATTTGAACAAAATGCATACATTTTCAACAAATGGAAAGTGATTCTGTCAGTTATGCTCGAAAAATGCACACTGTTTCAGAGACATGATGAAATGTTTCTTCGAAAAATGGTAAATGATTTGTGAACAAAATTTAAAATTAAATGAAAAATAAAAGAATAAATTTGGAACAAGTTGCACAAATTTGCCACAAGGATTGCTTTTTGGGTTTGCGGCCTTGACATCTACAGGAGATAACTAATTAAGAATGATCAAGAAACAGACGCTATGGGGAGGTTTTCTGAATCCGTTTGACGCACATTTTAGAACTTATAAAAGAAGATGTATTGAAGGAGTTAATTCATTAAGAAACTACAAATTCATTGAAAGTTGTCGAGGCAACAATTTTAAAATTGTTTTGGAAACAAAAGGAGTCGTCCAAAAAAATTGTATACATTTACCTTACGAGTTGACACCGGAAGACACTTTTGCCTAGAGACCTTTTCATACATTTTCGTACATTTTCTTGCAGAAAATTATTACTGGTGATGAAAAGAAGATCCATTACTACAATACGAGGCATAAAAAATTGTATGTGAAGCCCGTCTGACCACTCAGTCAACAATGAAGCTATATCTGCTGCTAAAATCAGGCCGGCAACTACAAGGCAATTGTACCCAATGTAATTGATTGAAAAATGCCCGCAATTAGATGATAGAAGGACCTGTTAGGAACTATTTGGACTAGAGTTGCCTTAACTGCCTGTTGTAGGAACGATATTCATTTTACCATTGAACAGTTTCAACGCCTAAACTGAATATTCATAAAGTCAAAGCTATTCTCTTACTGTATATCCCCATACATATATTCTTATAATGTACCCAATAGCCCCATTAAATCATAATATTAGATCGTGGTCAAGCTCTGCCCCATGGGTTTTTTATTTCGATGCAGTTTTAAAGAAAAAATTAAATCGGAAATGGAGCCAAGATTATATTTTGATTAACTACTGAAGGTGAACCAGATAATGACAGAGAAACTTTAGCTAATACAGACATGAAACCATAATATTAGATCATGGCAACCCTCAATCATTCAAATCAGTTTTGCTTCAATCCTCTTACACTCGAAACGTTTAACTGTGTCTGGAATATTTTTAACTTCAGAACTTAACGGTTGCGACATCAAAATCGAATTTTTAAAGAGCCAGCTGCTTTAGATCAGACGATCATAGAGGCCTAAAGTTTCGCAATACAATTTTATCGTTTGAGTAGAGCACTGGCTAAAAACCACCGAAAAGTGAGCTTGAATATGAAGTCGTACTATATCATCCTGATTCTGTTCGAATACCATTTGTTGAGCTTGTTGTAGAAACTCTCTGTTCAGAATGTAATCTATTACTCACAATGTTTATGATGATGAGAAGGCTTTAAAACTATACAATTAAAAAAGGAAATTTATTACTCACAGTGTTTATGATAGTAGAGCTCACTTCGCCAAATGTCAAAATTTCTTGGATCTTACCAATGGCCAATACTATTCAAAACACTCTTTAAGAAAATTTTTTGTTTCAAATGATAACTTTTTGGTGTTCAAAGTAAAGCTTATTTACTGTGTATGCTTTAAAGCCCAGAGCATACAATGATATGGCACTGAAGGCGAACATTAAAAAGATGCGAAATGAAAACTCTGTTTGTATCTCTGCGGCAAATTGATATAGTCTTATCTTTTGATATCTTTCCACAATATTGCAATTCTCCTGTGTCATAGATCCTTAGCTACGTCATAGATCCTAATACTTCAAACAAATTCCGTATGCATTTAATAAAAAAAGCAGCAGGTTTTCGAAACCTTTTACAAATTAATAGATTTAATTGAGATGCAACTTATATTTAAATACAAATATCAAACAATATTTGTATTAAAATCCAATTGAAAAATATTCTTCAGCAGACAATCTTTAATAGCCTGAAATATAAATTAAAATACAACAAATTTTTCATACAAAACATATATGTACATATTTTACATGTACTTTTCTATTTAATTAATTACTTTAATTTAATTACTGTACTTTTACCTCAAAATTCTCATTTAACCACAAATTTTAATAAAATGCCAGAAATAAATTTCAAAAAATAGTTTTTTCATAAAACTAACCGCTACCGCAGGCATCGAAAAACAAAAACAAATTTTTTTTGTGATAAAATTTTACTGCAATTTTTTGATACGCTATCCCTAAAAACATTTTCAAAAATATCAACACAATCCTTAATTCCATACGCTCCAAAGGACAATAATTTCGTTTTGTTCATGCCAACTTTCCAATGGTTGAGGTTATTCCAACTTTAAATACAATATTAATGGTTTTTATTTTTCAAATTGCATCGTTCGTGTTTAGCGGTTATAATCCCATGTGATTTCTAAAATTATGGTTGAGCCTTGAAAACTGAATTTATACGCCGTAGATAAGCGCAAACCGCTTGCAATTTTTATTGAAACCAAAATCAGAACACCGTATATGCAGTATACTACGGGAAGGGTGTGAAATATAATAATTTATTTAGAATAATGGTTTTATAATAACAGGCTATACACGACAGAAATATGTAAATGTACATACATATGTAGGGTCAGTAGGATTAAACTTTACAATTTAAAGTTTGAAAAAAATATATTTTTTTATATAAATTTTTACATTCACCAAAAATTCCTTTAAATTTCTTTTCATTTACTCCTTAAACGGAAATTTTAAAAACGGATTGCATTTACGACTCATGCACCAGCATGATTTATGTGTTCGTTTTATCAAAATACTAAACGACCACAATTTTTAACATGAATAGACAGCACGTGACTTAAAATTTTTTACACAATTTATGTGTTTCAAATATCAAATAGAGAAACATAAAAATAGAAAGAAGAAACAACAACAAAAGAAGGAAAAAATTTAATAAAAGCTGTGGTTTTTTAGAAATGCAACGCGTAGCGTATGAAACGTGTACCAAGGGTTTTTAAAGCATTTCCTATAGAAGCAATGCTCACAGTATTGCATATGAAATATTTTAATTGGACATTAAAAGTTTAAGCATATGGCTACCATGGTCACTTTTTTTAATTTAAAATCTTTATTTGGCAAAAATATTACTGATGCGGTTCGTAGGCCAAGGAAATTCTTTTTACATAAATGTATGGTTCAGCCATTGTGCAAAAAATTCAAATAAAATTTCAAATATTTTAACGTTTTGTGGTTATCATGTAAAGAACTAACATACTTAGTATAAAAACAGAATAGGAACATAGCGTTTTTATTTTTCTTCTCTCTCTCTCTCTCTATTGATACCTTGATTACTTACTTAAGTGGGCATTACAATCCTTTAGTCAGGTTGTAATCCTGCCTCTCACAACACCCATGTTGTTTGTATTAATTTCACTATGCGACAAAATAAGAAAAAAAAAAAAACGAAAAAAACAGCCATTGTTGTGATCTAGTAGGTAGTGTGTTGACTTATTAGACAAAAAGCCAGGGTTCGAGCCCCAGGCCAGACATCAAAATAAAATACAAAAAATATTTCTTCGGTGACTTCCTCTCAGCAGATTTCTGGCAAAAACTCTGAGAGTAAATAAAATTGCCATGAAAAGTTTCCCAAAAATCTGTCGTTTGGAGTCGACTTTAAACTATAGGTCCCGCCACTCATGTATAAAATTAACACACACAACAGAAGTGGTGTGAGAAACTAGGTCGTAATCCTGACTGAAGGGTTGTAATGACCAATTATGTATGTGTGTGTGAAATACACCCAGCTAATGACATAGTGTAAGTTGTGAGTTTTGTTGTGTGGAACTCAAAAATATTTTTTTTTTATATTTCTGAAGCAATGTCACGAATTTAAACTTTCTTAGAAAGAAGAGGGATGGACCTTTAAAATAATATACATATAGGTACTATTTGACTTAATATGCTATAAGGTTTGATGAAGTAAACTTGACAAATGCGAATTTTTTTCATATTTTTTCAAGTTTGTCCGTTCATAGTAGCAAACTTTTATAAAACAGTTGTGAATAAATGATGTTATTCTAAAAGTTCATTATCTTGTGAAGAGATTGACACTTTGTTTGATCAAATCAAACAAAAATTACCGTAGTTCTTATTAAAAGAGTCTAACTGTAGAGTTATAATTTTCGTATATATATTTTTTTTTGAAATGAATTTTTAGTTAAAAAAATTTGTAGAATTTTTTATGGATCTTGATTGTTTGTTGGAAAATGTGACAATTTCACGTTTGAGCAGCTACCAGAAGTTGGCCCATGTTTGCACAAAGAGAAATAATAATATTTTCAAAATATTGGCCGACTTCTGGTAGTCGTGCAAACGTAAAATCGACACATTTTAAAAGTTCTGAAAATTTTTGAACTGAAAGTTCATTTTCATGACATACATAAAGATATAACACGACTGTTATACTATTTAAATAATAACTACGGTAATTTTTATCCGATTTGATCAAACGAAGTCTTAATCTCCTCACAAGATAATGCACTTTCAGAATGTCATGACTTATTTTTATTTTTTAATTAAATTTTACAATTAAGAATAGCTAAACTTAAAAAAATTAAAAAAGGTATATTTCCAAGTTTACACGATCAAACTCATAACATGTTAGTTTGAACCATATGTTTATGTATACCATTTTAAAGGCTCGTCTGTCCCATTTTGAAAAAACCTTGGATTTTGAAAATAGGTTAAAAAATATTTGGGTAATTAATAATTTTGTGTGAAAAGCTCAAAAAGCTCAGGGTTCGAGAAATATAAAAAAAATATTTTTGAGTTCTATTCAATAAAACTCACAACCTACACTATGTCATTAGCTGGGTGTATTTTACTGTGGCAGCGTGTTTTTAATTCATACGCGTCAGGATCTACAATTGAATGTTTTATCGTAACGGTAGATTTTTGGGAAGCTTTTTTTGCCAGAAGACTGCTGATTGGAAGTCACCGAAAGAAATATATGTTTCTCGTATTTCGGTTTAATCGAGGTTGAACCATAGGCTCTTGGCTAATAAGCCAACACGTTAACTACTAGACTACAGCAACTTCTGCGATTGATTACTTACAGTCTTCAAAGAATATCAACATAATTCCATGAGTTCTGTTGTTTTTATTAACAAAACTATGCTTTTTTCATGTTTTAACGCTACAAAATCTGTATTTTTATTTAAAATTAAAACTGACGTTTTCATTATGAGTTACATGGTTACGGCAGTGTTTTCTTCTGAAGTTATGTACGTAATTTACCGTATTTGTAGTTATAATGAAATGCCATGAAAATTTTCTCAAAAAAATCTAACATTTGGAGTCGATTTTAACTGTAAATCATGCCACTCATGGATAAAATTAACACACACAACATATGTGTTGTGAGAAACTAGGTTGTAATCCTGACTAAAAGATTCATAATGTTCAATTATGTATGTACGTATGTATGTATGTATGCATGTAGGTATGTATGTATGTGTGTATGAATGTAAGTGTAATTATAACACAATATTTTTAGCGCAAAGAAATCAAAAAAGTAAAATAGGAACCAGCTCCCCTTAAAACCTGCAAATAAAATTGTTAGTGAAAAATTTTAAAAAATTTTTCTTTAAACACTTACAGTCAAGACAGAATTCAAGGAGACATTAAAGAAATTCAAACCGGTTAAATGAAATGGATTTCGATTAGTAACTATCGAAACTAGGTTGTAATCCTGACTAAAAGATTCGTAATGTTCAATTATGTATGTACGTATGTATGTATGTATGCATGTAGGTATGTATGTATGTGTGTATGAATGTAAGTGTAATTATAACACAATATTTTTAGCGCAAAGAAATCAAAAAAGTAAAATAGGAACCAGCTCCCCTTAAAACCTGCAAATAAAATTGTTAGTGAAAAATTTTAAAAAATTTTTCTTTAAACACTTACAGTCAAGACAGAATTCAAGGAGACATTAAAGAAATTCAAACCGGTTAAATGAAATGGATTTCGATTAGTAACTATCGACAATGTGACAAATTTCATTATTTGCACATTTTTCGGAATATCCAAAGAGCGTTCAACAATAAGTTCCCATCTGGACTCATAATACATGGAGCTTAATTGGTCGGTCTTTAATGAAAAGGAGGCTTTAAAAATGTACAAGCAAAAAAAAGAAATTTATTACTCATAGTATTTATGATGGTAGAGCCCACTTTGCCAAATGCCAAAATTTCTTGGATCTTACCAATGGCCCAAAACAAATAGCCAATGCTAGTTAAAGGATTCTGTAAGAAAATTTTTGGTACCAAATAATTTTTATTTTTTGTGTTCAAGCTAAAGCTTATTTACCGTGTATACTTTAAAGCCTAGAGCACACAGTGTTATGGCACTGAAGCCAAACATTACAAAGATGCGAAATGTAAACTCTTTTTGTATTTCTGCGGTAAATTGATTCAATCTTATATTTTCTGTTAATGTAAACAATAAAGCTTCATGATATCTCTCCACAATATTGCAATTCACATCACTTTTTAATATTTTGTCTACTTTGTTGTAAAACTTCTCTTGCATCATTTGATAGCGACCATTAAGATGGAATATTAACAGGCCTATGGTATTGCCTTCACCAAACATCATAGATGTAACTATTAAACCAACCCAAACATTACTTAGTAGCAGAGCAAGCCATATAAACAAATTATTTCGATATTCTATGGCTGGTATCATCTTATACAGAAGCTCTCTTTTATTTGAGATTAAAAAGTAAACAAAACTCAGAATATATGAACTCAAGGCACAAAAATAAAACACCGAAAATGTTAAAATTGGCCACCTTTGACGTTGGATTCTTTTAAAATGCAAAGGATGCATTGATCTGTAAAAGAAATTGCCATGTTAAAGAGAATTTAATTCCGGCGCGATTTTCAAACTTACTTTTCAATATAAATTTCAGCATAAAATTTCTGTAAAAGTTTTTTAAAATCATTTTTCCTTAAGCCGGCCGTAAATGCTCTCCAATGTATTTCGATTAACACCAGATATGTAGGAACACCTGTAAGCATTGCATCCAAATTATTTAAAGAGTTTCGCAAATAACGCAGTTCAGCATCATTGTGCACCATGAAAGCCAAGAAACCCACAAGCCACAGCAAGCGATCTATTAAATGTAACCAGTTAGGCATGTTATCCTCTAAAGGCCAGCAAATTATATTTGTCCAACGATACAATTACAAAGACCAATTTAATGTTACAGGTTTACCGTTAGGTAAACATGGCCGATACAAGATGTTAACCATTGTAGAAATCAAATAAAAATGCAGTTTATTTTGAAATCTGCATGAAGAATTTATAGAAGTTTGCCTGAAATTTGACCAAAAACCAGTCAAAACAAATTATTTATTGTTTATGTTCTCAAATTAAAAGTTTTACAATTTTTAACGAGACAACAAAGCATTGACTTTTTCCAGACTTTATTACAAGTTTTTTTCTTTTTCTTTTGGTTTTTATTTGTGGCAATTAAGTTATTATTTTCTTTGTTTATTTGTTTGTTTATTGCATTAGTCTGTTCAAAAAGTTAATTGTTATACACTCAGCGTCGAAAAATGTCTCAATTGCAGAAACATGAATCGAAATTTATATGACAAGTACTTTAATAGCATGCTACACTACCTAGTTTATGAAAAAATAATAAATTGGAAGATTACAGGATCCACATCTAGAATCTATAGTAAATTCTAAACTAAATTTCTCATATATTGTGAAACCCATAATGGAACTAACATTTCTAGTGAGAATTTGTTAACCACCAACAGCAGTTCAGTAGATACTTCGAGATCTTTGATTGATATATATGCAGCTCGATAACCATCAGTGACATAAGGTTTGACAATGATTTTTGAATATATCTTTCCGTAGTTTAGTTGGTAGTAGGAATGCTAAACGGGATTGATTTTTAAAAATCCTGGGATTCGGGATTTCAAAATCCCAATCCCGGGATTTTTCGGGATAATTCGGGATCAAAAAAATAATTAATCGATAATTCGCAATCTACTCTTGTGGGCAGAATGGTTTCAAGATAGCTATATGAAGTATATTAATATTCACCTGTATAAATCATCAGCTCTATTAACAGATTTTGTCGGAGTTTTACATTCTTCGATGGCAGCGTTTAACTTTTTAACAATGGAATTTGTGTTCTCGCCCAATTTGATGCCTGCTGATATTGAAAATTCACTTAATTATTACATGACACACTCGAAAAACTACATTGGTGTTATTTAATACAATACGAAATAAAAACAATGCCGTAAACTCAATTTGTTTCTTACTTAATAAAATAAATATGTATGAATTAACAATCCCGAAAAACCCGGGTCAAGTTTTAAAAAATTCCGATTGGCATCCCAGCTCGTAGTGCAACCCCTGGATTAGGGCTCATGAACAAAACGAAATACGGCAGCTTCTTCTCAGCAGTCTTCTGTTAAAAATTCTGACAGTAAAATAGAACTCCTATGGAAAGTTTCTTAAATCTAACGATCGCAGTCGTAAAACTGTAGGTTTCGCCACTCATGTATAAAATTAACATACACAACATGGGTGGTGTGAGAAAATAGGTCATAATCCTGACTATAATATTGTAATAGGTATGTAATTATGAAGTCGCCGTGGTCTAGTAGGTAGTGTGTTGGCTTATTAGACGAAAAGCCAGGGTTCGAGCCCCAGGCCAGACATCAAAATAAAATACAAAAAGTATTTCTTCGGCGACTTCCTCTCAGCAGATTTCTGGCTAAAATTCTGAGAGTAAATAAAATTGCCATGAAAAGTTTCTCAAAAATCTGTCGTTCGGAGTCGACTTTAAACTGTAGGTCCCGCCACTCATGTATAAAATTAACACACACAACATAAGTGGTGTGAGAAACTAGGTCGTAATCCTGACTGAAGGGTTGTAATGACCAATTACGTACGTATGTAATTATGTATTATATTGAAGTCGCCGTAGTCTAGTAGGTAGTGTGTCGGCTTATTAGACGACAGTCCTTGGTTCAACCTCAGATATATCGAGCAAAAACGGGGTATAAAAAAATAATTTTTTCGGCAAAAACTCTGACAGTAAATAAAATTAACAAGAAAAATCTGTCGGAGTCGACATTAAACTGTATGTTCCACCACTCGCATACAACGTGAATGGTTTGGAAGCTAAGCTATGTATAATTCTGGCTAAAGGTTTGTAACGACCCATTAATATGGCCCTGGGAGACGGGTTTGGACCAAGTCGGCTTATGGAACGGGTGTTGAATTCTAGGTATCTATGGAACCAATACAGCCAGAAAATGGCTGAAGTAATGCTGGAACTCCGAAGATTGGAGGAACGAAGGCGAAATTTGACTTAATGTGGTAAAGCTTTTAAGCTAACCAGCCCTCCGCGAAGTAATACCTTACGGCATGTTCGCGGGGGGAGAGTGGTTGAAGTATGTAGGGGGTGGGTGTAGTACGTAGGCACCAGTGATGGTGAATCGTGCACTCTTTTGTTGGAACAAAAGTGTCTTTCTAAGATTCCCACCTACGGCCCAAGACGGAAAAAATACCACAACATTAGTGGTTTGAGAAGCTAGGTCATGACCCTCACGTAAGGATTGTAATGAGCAATTATGTTAGGTTATGTGCCATCCATTATTTAAGTCAGTAGAGAGTTGAATTAGTGTCACAATTGACTCTAAAAACATGTAATACCAAGTACCTACCCTTAGAACAAATAGAATTTGTCTTTGAGGTTTTTAATACATTGCATGTCAATGTACTACAAATAATTTCAGTGGTTTTTAAAAAAGGGGGGCAATTATTTCGATGAATTTATTTTGTTTTTATCCAACTGTTTCTTCAAATATGTTTAAAAGTTTTTTAATTCCAAATGCCATAATATTTTAAATTTTTTGCATGTCGAAGAAAAACGTCAGTCACTTTCGCTGACAAATCCACCAATTTAAACTTATTCTAATAATTTATTTGCGGAATTTATTTACTTGTTTTTGTGGAATAGAAAAAGTTTTAACTAAAAAAGCCAAAGTTATTAATGCGCTATTCATGTTATTAGAAAAATTATTATTTAGAAAACCATATTCTATGCGATTTTTTTCGGTATTCATTTAATTCAACTTTGTTTTGTTATCGTATAAAAGTTTTTCCATTCAATTTATTGAAGAAAATTCAATGTTTTTGTGCAGTGTACCAATGAAAAACTGAAAAAAGCTAATTTTTTATTATTTTTCATTATCGTAGACAATAAAGTGATGTTTTTCGAGAGAATAGAGGATTATTTAAAGAAAATTTGTATGCTATATTTTCTTATACAGTGAGCGTCAAAAGCATACATACGAACATAACATACGGGATTATGGACCTAGTTTCTCACACCACTTATGTTGTTTGTGTTAATTTTATACATGAGTGGTGGGACCTATAGTTTAAAGTCGACTCCAAATGACAGATTTATGGGAAACTTTTTCATGGCAATTTTATTTACTCTCAGAGTTTTTGCCAGAAATCTGTTGAGAAGAAGTCGCTTTTTGTGTTTTGTCTTGATGTCTGGCCTGGGTCTCGAATCCTGGCTTTGCGTCTAATAAGCCAACACACTACCTACTAGACTACCTAGACTACGGCGACTTCATACTCCTTTTTATGTTGTTAAATTAAATTCAAACAGAATTTGAATATTTTACACAAAATGTAGATTCTTCTAAGATTTCTATTATTCTCCTCGAGTTAATATGTTTATAATAAAATTTTTAAAAAGATAACAAGCATACATACATACATATATTATTCAGAGATGCGACACATTAAAAAAAAAACAACAACTGCAGCATAAAATTTACGCGTGGGTGGTTGCTTGTTATGCAAAAGAAAAGAAAATCTTTATGCCATAAAATTTTTTCCCGTTAAACTAAAAAATATGCTATTAAGCACTACAAGAGATTTTTCTTTTACTACTTCTGTTCACATGCTTTCCATATATTCATCTGTGACTCTATCTATGGAGGTGCAATGTTTAGCTTGAATTTCAAGTGAATCTCTACTGTTTGTTTGGCTTCTTCAAAATGTGAAGAATTTCAAATACTCTGCCACTGTATATCACTAGTGTGTTAGTGTGTTGCAATTCCCAGTTATATGATGAACAGAGAAAACAACAACTTAAAATTTCAATTTCATATATTGGTTGGAATTTGCTTATTTAAACGTCTGCTTGCAGCACGTGCAATAGTTAAGATTGCTTGATGCTATATAAACTGCTTCCATAAGAAATTTTTGTTTCCTTGTTTTTTCTGTTGCTCATTTCCATATTAAATTGATGCACTATTGAGTGTTTCCCGGAGGAAGAAGCTTTTTGTTGAAGAGATTTTTTTTTTCAAATAATTGCCATGTTGCTTATCAGTTAGTGGGAGTTTTTTTAATTTTACTTCGAGTAACACGCGCTGAAAATGAATTTTATTTTTAGATTTTAAATTCATATTAATTATCAATGGATTTTAGAAAAATATATAAAAGATGCACGAGTTGCAAGTTTTTGATTACCCCTTTTCTTCCAATAACAGCATGGGGTTTTTTGAAAGGCAACCCCTGCATCTGCTATTTATTTAGTTAAATTAATAAATTTGTTCTAGCTTAACAGATGTCTAATATACTGTTTCAGATTCTAGAGTCATAGGGTTGCCAGCTGAGGTCCCCTAAAAACTATGTATTCTGTGAGGATTTATTGATCTGTTATAACGTAGATTGCTAAAGAACTTTGCCCATTCTTTTTCAAGAGGTAGCGATGTCAGATCTTCCTAAGCTCTTCATTGGTGATTTTATTTAGTTTGGAAGGCCTTCTTCTTGGTTTAGTATTTCGAAACGAAATAAAAATTATACTTACACACATACATACATAGTTGGTCGTTACAGTCCTTTAGTCAGGATTACAATCGATCTTGTCATACCACTTATATATGTTGCGTGTGTTATTTTTTATAAATGAGTGGCGAAACCTACAGTTTAAAGTATAATTCGAATGACAGATTTTTTGAGAAACTTTTTAAGGCAATTTTTTCATTTACTCCCAGAGTTTTTGGCAGACATCTGCTGAGAGAAAGTCGCCGAAGGAATATTTTTTCATATTTCGTTTGGTTGGAGATGTCTGAACTGGGGTTTCAACTGTTGCCTTACGTCCAATAAGCCAACATACTACTTACTAGATTAATACTTACATATGTCGTACATAACATAACTGGTTATTACAACCCTTCAGTCAGGATTACGAGCTAGTTTCTTACAAGTCGCCGTGGTCTAGTAGGTAGTGTGTTGGCTTATTAGACGTAAAGCCAGGGTTCAAACCCCACGCCACACAACACAACAAAATACGAAAAGTATTTCTACGGCCACTTCCCCTCAAAAGATTTCTGGATAAAAATCCTGGGAGTAAATAAGTATTGCCATGACAAAACCTGTCGTCAGGAATCGACTTTAAACTGTAGGTCTCGCCGCTCATGTATAAAATTAACACACACAACATAAGTGGTGTGAGAAGTTACATAGGTCGTAATCCTGACTGAAAGGTTGTAATGACCAATTATGAACATATGTACGTACGGACTCTAGTTGGAACTTATTAAGGTTTGATATTCGCTTTCCTCCATTTTAATCAAGAGAGATGCCACTATAAGAGCTATTACACTAGAATTCTGGGTATCCCAAGCTTTTCAGCCCCCAAAAATGATGAAAAGCTTCAAATTTAATGTACATACCAGTCGCGAATGCCGTCATTAGCTTGTCTATTCGTTTTCATTTCTATTTCATCATAAAAACGTTTACCTTGTGTCACTCAGTCAATACTACGTTCATAAAATTTAATTTGAAAGTGCCATTTAGTTTTGTTTTTGTCAGTCAAATGAAAATTATTTGCATGTCATAAAAATGAATGAACCTCGTAATTATTATTGTTTTACCAACTTGTTTCGTTCCGTTTACTTGTATTTGTATTGTGGGGTTATGTCTGTTTTTTGAATTTCCATTTCTTGTTCCATTGTTAGTGCAAATGTCAAACACTTGTCAGCGTCGCAATATTCGCTGAATGAATATGAATTAATTGCCTCAATAGCTAGACAATAGCAAGAAAATCTATAAATTTTAATGAAATAATTTGTTATTGTAATACAAGGGAAGCTATTCCGTTTTGCTTTATTGAGTAGAATTTGAAAAGGGAAAGTCAAGTTAGAAATCAAAATAGTTATGAGGGTGCGGCAAAATTGTCTTTTAGAAATTGAATTGTAGAAAGCGGACACAAAAGAATTTTTATGAATTATTTGTTGTATGAAGTATAGATTGCAGAAGGAGAGATGTGAAGAGGGACTTGTGAAAATAAGTTAAACTTCAGGTATTATATCCATGGAACCCTCTTCACCAGCGGTAGTAATTAAAGAGATCAGTCCATCTAAAACTATGTTCAGATATGCACTTTAATTGAGTCAGTATTATGGTTATTGAGTACAATATTTTAAGTGTTCAGACGTAATAATATACGCAATTCAGCTGCTTATTCAATATTCATTTAACAGCTGGTAAACAAAACAGCTGGTTGTTTCAACAACATTGTTTTTTTTATTTCTTTTTGTAATTGTTGACACTTGAGTTGTCAAATATCAACAGAAAATGTTCCGATAATTGTAATATGCTCTCTAAACACACTTACGACAGTGCTGCATTTTAAGTTTTACTCAATATTATAACAATTTGCATATTTATTGCGCAATAATTAATTAAAACTTTAAATGAGAAATTGAAGTCGCCGTAGTCTAGTAGATAGTGTGTTGGCTTATTAGACGTAAAGCCAGGATTCGAGCCCCAGGCCAGACATCAAAACAAAATACAAAAAGTATTTCTTGGCGACTTTCTCTCAGCAGATTTCTGGCAAAAACTCTGAGAGTAAATAAAATTGCCATGAAAAGTTTCTCAAAAATCTGTCGTTCGGAGTCGACTTTAAACTGTAGGTCCCGCCACTAATGTACAAAATTAACACACACAACATAAGCGATGTGAGAAACTAGGTCCTAATCCTGATTGAAGGGTTGTAATGACCAATTACGTGCGTATGAGATATTGAGCTCAATAATGGCGTTTATTGCGATTTACACAATAAAGGTGCATATCTGAACACCGTTTAACCCTCTTCGCCAACGGTAGTAATTAAAGAGATATTTAAGTCCACCTAACAAGCATTGCACTGAATCTCGATATCTCCATGACCACCATCTGGAAAACAGAACAGTGATCAGGTACCATTTTGAAGCCAACGCTATATGCCTCAAAGATCACTTCATACATTATCAAATGTATCCCTAAACTGATGATTAAATTCAAAATAAATTGTTTTCAAAACTCTCACATAGACGTGCTCTATTTTACTTTGAAAACAATACAGAGACTATTGCTCTTCCAAAGAACATTTCAAAGTTGAATTTTTTTTTTTTCAAATTGCAACGAATCTGTGCTACAAACACAATATACCCCGCAGCGCTCTATATTGGCGTAGGTCTTAAAATGTTTGCTCGCCTTTTTACTTTTATTTTTAGAACAAAATGTGAGAAAAACAAGAAGAAGAAGAAGAAATATAAAATGCTGAAGAGTTTTTTATGCCTCTAGAATTATTTTTTGTTGAACATTTTATTTTTCCCATAATTTTTCTTTTTTTTTTATTGCTTTCACTCACATAAACGGCCTTGTGCCACTTGTTAGACAATTTTTGTCATAGAAATTGCGATTTTTTTCTTTCATAGTTTTTGTTGGAGTGCAATATACTAATAAAAAATTGCTGCAACATGATGATGTTGTTAAAAGCTACATTTGCAATGATGGAATGCATTGCAGATGAGTCAATATGGTTGTGTTTGTTGTTTGTTTTTTGGCGCTAAAGAACTAAAATTAATTACTTTTGTCAGCGGCACTATACGAATGCCTGAGTTGTTTTCGAATGAATATTTAATTGGATTTGCAAGATTTTTTTTTTGGTAATTTATGTTTGATTTTTAATGAATTGTTATGCCTAATTTTTGTTTAAAGGACAAATGAATTGGGTATGATTAATAAGAAGACTTTTTTTTAATTTATTCACATTGGAATAAATTTTGTAATCTCTTTCCATGTTAGAGCTAGGCATGTTTTAAATTAATTTACCAAATGCCAATATATGATGTTGGGTGGGGTAATATTGCTTTACGTTGAATTATTTTATCAGCTTCAATCAATCACGTTCGTTTTTAGGTTGTTTTACTTTAAATACATTAAAAACCAATCTTAGTATGCCGCAAATCTATATTAATTATGGCATATAATCCAAATAAAACAACGTTTTTCCAGTTCACTATGATAAACCAACTACTTTCGTTTAGAATATCATGATTAAATAATCAAACTCTTTAACTACTTCGTCACTGGACTTAAACATACATACATACATAATTGGTCATTACAACCCTTCGGTCAGGATTACGACCTAGTTTCTCGCACCACATAACTTTTATGTTTTAATTTTGTACATGAGATGAGGGACCTACAGTTTAAAGTGGACTCCGAACGACAGATTTTTGAGAAACTTTTCATGGAAATTTTATTTTCACTCAGAGTGTTTGCTAGAAATCTGCTGAGAGGAAGTCGCCGAAAAAATATTTTATCATATTTCATTTTGTTGTTGTCTGAGCTGGGGTTTGAACCGTGGCCTCACGCCTAATAAGCCAACAAACTACCTACTAGACCATGGCGACTACCAGAATTCGTTAGAATACCTAGAATAAATAAACAAACTCTAGTTGGACCATTGGACTTAAAACTCTAGGTATTTAAGGACATTCTTTGAGTGATTACAGTAGATAGGGGATCTTTTTCTTCCCAAAAAAGAAATATGTTGATGAGTTAGAATTTCTACAGGTTTTAGCATTACAGTCCTCATAGACGGTTGCAAGACAGTGTCAGTGTTTTCTTCGAATCTGACAGTTTTGCACCATCCTTACCATTACCGCAGATTTCTAGCATTTTTCAAGCGAAAATTTTTGCAATTCGGCAGGCATGGGGAAATAGAACTCCCCAGTAATGCATGAACCAGTTTCATAATAAGGTTCCCTACGACACAAATACACTTTGAGAAATGAAAAAACTGATGTACTTCATAGTTCGGCTTTGATAATTATGGAGACTGATATCTACAATGACATTTGCCGTCTGTTCTATGAATTTTGTCAAGGTTTTCGTTGGAATGTCAAACAACAGTAGGAGTACCATCGCTAAGGACCCTGTGGTATGATAGCCATAGGCTTCTTGAACTTCTGAATATCCTACAACACTTTATTTTCAGTACTCGCTAAACCTTCTAGCTTTTTTAGTTTTGGCTGCCTGTTACACATTTTGTACGAGAGTTAACAAATATCATCCGCAGATCCTAAGCCTCAACATAAGAGCCGCCATATAATGTGTATTCTCCGCACAAACTTAGCTTATTCTACACCATGATGATCTTTGCCTCCAGAAATTGGAATAAAATTTTTTAATTTTCTTATTAAAATTTGGACTGAGCATTTTAGTAATAGGCTCAGCAGAACGATTTGTATATTGTCAGACAGGAACCTCGTATTAGAGTAGATATCAAGAATAAACTATGTGTTATATTTGCCTTTTGAATAAACGCGAAGCTTTAAAAAATCTTTGCAATTAGGCTCTATAAATCAGCTGTACCCTGTCAGTTGTTCCATAGCTATTGTTGTTCAGAGGTTAAATAATAGTCTTACAGATATTTTTATTGTATACTTTTCCGTTAGTATACCTTTATATGTATATGTGTGCAATTTAATTTCATAATAATTTAATATTCTTGAAATTCTCTACGACACTCTCTTTTTATTCTTTATTATGCATGCCGGTATTGTTTATTTTTTTCATGTTGTCGCAACGTTTTGTCTTTGTTATTATGGTTGCCATTTGCCACTGTTATTGTTATTGTTGTTTTGTTATTACAATATTTGTATTTTTGTTGTTGTTGTTGTTTATGTAATGTCAATTGCTCTTAAAGTATTTTAATGACTGCTTAGAGAGCCGTATGTGACTTGGTGTTGATACACAAAAGCAGATAAACTAAGCAACTGTCACAAACAACAAAAGACAACAAATACATAAGAGTCTAAATAGACAATAAGACAGATAGTTAGACAGACAGGCAAATAATTGTTAGTATTTATAAATGAAAATACGTACGTAATAATACAAATAAGATATAAACAGGTAACGAATTCGACACGTTAAATAAGAATGAAATTGAATGTTTATTTTCATTCTCTGGTACATACAAACACTATGTTTAGAACTGTTGTTTTTTCTTTCTTTATTTATTTATTTTATTTGGCAAATATTGGTTGCTTATTATGATTGTATTGGGCATTGTTATGCATGCCAGGCTAAACACTAAATGGCTTAGGTTTTATGGCCAAGGATGAATCAATCGAGTTCGTAATACCCTGTTGTGAAGTACTTTGCTTTTAAGTGGCCATTGTCTAGTAGATAGCGTGCTGGATTATTAGACGTAAGGCCACAGTTCAAACCCCAGGTCAGACAAAAAAAATATTTCTTCGGCGACTTCCTCTCAGCAAATTTCTGGCAAAAACTCTGAGAGCAAATAAAATTGCTATGAAAAGGTTCTCAAAAATCTGTCGTTCGGAGTCGATTTTAAACTGTAGGTTCCGCCACTCATGTATAAAATTAACCAAACAAGTCGTAATCCTAACAAAAGGGTTGTAATGATCAAAGTAGGTTCCTTCTAAAAACTAAGGCCCAATTATACCTTTACAATAGCTTTTCCACAATTACTTCTGCATTCTCCGAGCATTATTACGTGAATTTTGCTTGTTGACATAACCCCCGAATAGGAATTGGTCTTCATCGCTGTAGAAAATTTTGCTCAGAAAATCGGAATTAAAAAGCCTGCTGTTCTAACACCTAAACGGCATATCTACGGCGTTGTAAATAAACAGCCGGCTTTCATTATTTCGTGAATTGATGCATTATGATTTGTGTCATATTTCTAAAATTGATTTCTAAGGGAAATTTTATTAAAATATTTCTGGCAATTAAAAATATGCCATAAAAATTTCAAATTACATTTTACAACAACTTTTATTTTAACAAGGATGTTATGTTTAAAATTTTTCTACTTTCAGGCTTAAAAAATGTTTTTGAATTTAAATTCTATTGCATGAAAATAATGCACAAGTCTTACAATATGTGTGCCGTGCTTAATTACTTTTTAATTTCCATTAGCGTGCCATTTGCTAAAGTACGTTTGATGCTTGACTTGAACATGAATACTCAGGAAATTTATAAATTAAAGAAGATTTATTCAATTACGAAGGACTCGAACTCTGAAGAGAAGACTGACGGCCATATTAATTGAAAATTTTATACAATTGCCCTATTTCTTAGAAAGCAAAGCATGGAGTAAAGCAGCTTACAAATGAAGAAAATATTCAACACTTTGGTGGCATTTTTGTTAATCTTCCTGCCATCTTTATCCTTAATATGAACGGGAAAAATGTCTGGGAACACAATAAATTTATTCACTTTATTTAAATTAACACCAGCAAGTTTTTTTTACTTGTGCGATTAGTGAGAAACCTAATCGTAAGCCCAGCTATCACATTATAAAAAAGGCAAATAAATATTTGTATGTAACAATTTTATTATTTCATACATTTGAACAGTAACACACAACGATTTCAATTTATAAACGCCTGTAGAATTACTTTTATATTCATTTTCACACTTTCTTATCAGCTTTTTTACGCCTCCGTCATATTTTAATTAAAAAAAATACTCTGAATTCTAGTTGCTTAAACAAATGTTTTCATTTGAACTGTAAATTTCTATGTCAATCATATGACTCCTGTAAAATTTAAATTCGTAGGAATATATTTTTTATATTCCTGTTTTTTTTACATCCATACATCACTATGGTATTCCATGAATTCATTTTTATTATGTGGCTAAAACTCTTGAGATAAATCCTCTAAAAAAGCTGATGATATTTTTTCTTTATCAGTCTTTTAATGATGGAGCAGGTTACATACAAAGAACTCAAAAGTTCTGGTGGTGAGTTAATGGAGACACATGCATTTTCCAGTACAAAATTTTACCTTAATTTGCTGCCATTTTGGAAATGTGATTAAGTTTTTGTATAAATTTTTGTGTTAAAAATATTAAAAAAATTTCAATATATATTTTTTTAATTTGCAACAAGGCAAGGTTTTTTTGAAAGTGTTTTTATTCCTTTGTTTTGGAATGAATTTGAGGGCATAGACTTTCTACGTGATTATTGCCTATGACTTCTAGCTCGTACTTCTTCATGTCTCATACTTATTCGTTGAATGTCGGCTAATAAATAAAATTGCTATGAATCTGCAACTATAGGACCCACCTTTCATGGATAAAATTAACACACACAACATGGGTGGTGTAATAAGCTAGGCAGTAATCCTGACTATAGGGTGGTAGTGACCTATTAAGTAAGTAATTTTATACGGCGACTTATACATAACTAACTGGTCATTACAACCCTTCAATCAGGATTATAATCTATCTTCTCACACCACCCATGTTGTGTGTGTTAACTTTGCCCACAAGTGGTGTTACGTTGTGTGTCTTAATTTATCAATAAGTGGCAGGACATACAGTTTGAAGTTGATTGCGAACGACAGAGAAACTTTTCATGGCAATTTTATTTATTCTCAAAGTTTTTACCAGAAATCTGCTGAGAGGAAGTCGCCGAAGAAATATTTTTTGAAAATTTTACTTTTTTTTGAAAAATTAAAAAAATTAGACGCAGCGTAATAAAGCCATAGGCAATAAAGCCATATGGACTTAATCCTCAAATGAATGCGAGGAAATTTAGTAGAAGCCATACCAATCGAGATGTCCTGAATAGGTTACTTTTAAGCAGTGACCCTTTTATAAGCTGCAGTACACAAAAATCGCGAAGGAATAGAAAAGCATTTTCATCAGATAATATTAAATTACTCCTTCCTGACATTGATGATGCAAATGATGACGATTTTAACGATTGTAGTTAGTTTCACTTTTAAGTATAAAATAATGTAAAATAAATATTATAAATAAATATTAATTATCATAGAACCTTAAAAACTTAATTATATATGTATATCGACTATTATAACAATATGAGATGTATGTTTGATTTTCTTAATGGACCGTGTGTGGTACCTAGGGGCACTTATGATCCGATCATAATAAAATGTGATCATAAATGATTCACATTCATATTAAACATGTTCATGTCGAATTTCATCCAGGTAATAACATTTTTAAGCCAATTATAATTGCTAAACATATTTAATATATATATATATAACAAAATTTGGTAATATGATTTAGATTTACAAAATACACGTTTATACCGAATTTCATCACGATACCGATGATTTTAAGCCATTTATAAGCGCAAACGTGAATTTCTAACGGGGACTTTATATGGGGACTAGGGTCAAATGTGATCCGATTTTCACCAAACTTTACACCATGATTTCTTAGTACACAGAACTAATCCAAGCTAAATTTTATCATGATTGTTCAATAATTACCATAATTATGTGTAAATAAGTGCAATTTCGAGGGGAATTTGTATGGGGGATAGGCGAAATCACGGACCGATTTGAATCAAAATCAGTTGGGTGTATCCTTGGGCCTAATTATCACTAACACTATCAAAAAATTCGAGCCATTAACTCATAAAACGCTTCTATTAATTTTGGCCAGGTTTTGAGGCAAAATGCCACATAGTGCGGCAGTACGATTAGATGAACTTTTGTTTTTCTTGTACTGTTTTGAGGAACCAAGCCATTTGAGTACTTTTTTCGACACTTAAAAAATATGTTGGTTTCGGAGAAAATTGCATTGTATTTTCATACACTGAATATCAAGTGCCTCTGTTTCCCCACATATATTCATCAATCATTGCAACAGGTGACATGTTATTAATATTAGCATGTAAGTTAATAAGGAGCGTTTGATCTTTCCCGCATTTAAATCGTCTGTATTCATACGACCACATTCGGAGATACTACCTTACATATTTGGCCATTACAACCCTTCAGTCAGGATTACGGCATAGCTTCTCACACCACTACAGTTTAAAGTCGATTTCGAACGACAGATTTCTGAGAAACTTTTCATGGCAATTTTATTTACAATCAGAATTTTTGCCAGAAATCTGCTGAGAGGAAGTCGGCGAAGAAATAATTTTTCATATTTCGTTTTGATGTCTGACCTGGGGTTTGAACTGTGGCCTTGTGTCGAATAAGCCAGCACAATACCTACAAGACTACGGCGACTAGTCTTAAGTTTAGCATTTTGGCCTTCCTTTGGAAAATACTGCTGACTCTCCAATACCATACATATATAAGATTGAAAATTATAGAGACAAGATCATTATAAAAAATGAGGAATGAAGTTCAAGACACAACAGAATATTATGGTACCCTTGAATTTAATATCATCCGATCTATAAATAACCTTATAATGTGTTATAAAATTCAATAAGATTTATGCCATCATTAGGTTGGTGACGTATTAAAAACGTGGTTTGAGAGATCCATTGCTTAAAAAAATATTTCCTATTTTTTAATCTGCTGCTGGTTTTAACTACTTTCCTTCTGCATCAATCTTACATGCCTAATTTCAGTTGAGAGCAAAGTTTGTGTAATATTCTCGGTATTTTATAATGCTTTTGTGGGCTATAAATGCTTGTTATGATACCTCTTGCGTTTTCCATATAAATTAATTTATTTTTATTGCGATTCTTCATACAAAATGTTTTTCCAATAAAATGTTTACCCATGTTTTCAAACTTTTTATTGGGGTTTCTGGTTTCAACATTTTTCTTTTTCTTTTACACAGGAAGAAGAATTTTTACAAAACACGTGCAGGTATTGAAATAACATTTTTTGTTTTGTTTATAAAAACCGTAATTGCTAAGATTTTGATGGTAGTTGTTGTTGTTTTATGACTGGAATGCCACAGAGGTATGTTTTGGGTATGTTTTGTTCTTCTCTATTTCAGAATCTGCTTTGTATTTACGTTTTTGGGAAAGAATAAGGGCAGTGATACACCATGTTTCACTTTCTAGAAAATTTAATAATAAAGAGACATTAGGAAGAAATGAATTGGAATGACTTTTATTTGATTCTTTTTATTCGGCTTAAAAAGTTTGAATTTTTTAAAAGTCATTGAATTGTTGAGAAATTATTTTAACAGCTATTGGGAAATTTCTCTTTAAAATATCTGAATTCATTGATGCTAAAGAGAGACAAAACATCTCAAGTCATTGAGATTCTTAATAGAGACAGTATATGTAATTTGGTTTTTAACCAGAAGTGCGATAATCTGCTTATCACACGATCATGCATATGTCCAATAGGCTACGATTTGTCCAATACGTACGAATTATTATAGTCCTCACTGTCAAAGCATATCAGGCTGTACAGTTTAATGTCAAAGACAAGTACAGTACCCGGAGACCGAATTGACCCATTGTACAACGTCCTAGTTTCTCACACCACTTATGTTGTGTGTGTTAATTTTATACATGAGTGGTGGGACCTACAGTTTAAAGTCGACTCCAAACCACAGATTTTTTGAGAAACTTTTTCATTGCAATTTTATTTGACTCTCAGAGATTTTGCCACAAATTTGCTGAGAGGAAATCGCCGAAGAAATACTTTTTGTATTTTGTCCTGATGCCTGGCCAGGGGCTCGAACCCTGGCTTTACGTCTAATAAGCCAACACACTACCTATTAGACTACGACGAAAAAGTTCCTCAAAAATCGGGCATTCGGTGTCGACTTTAAACGATAGGCCACCCATGTATAAAATTAACATACACAACATAAGTGGTGTGAGAAACGAGGTCGTAATCCTGACTGAAGGGTTGTAATGACCAATAATGTTATGTACGTTTCTTAAGTCGCAGGGGAAGGCGAATACTCAAACTATCGATTAAGTTCTGACTTGTATGAAAAACCCGACTAACCAGCCAGTATGAGCTGGAATCAGGCCAGAGGGTTTCATAGGACCTGCATTGAATACAATTTTTCCTTTGAAGAAAGCTTTGGAGAGAAGCAAAGCCATAATTTAAAACAACGATAGCGTGCTGCCACATGTTTCAAGACCAGTTTTTAACTATTACGATAGTAGTGGCTGGAAAGTTTTACCTTACGTGCACAATGGTCCACACATTATTCCGTTGACATCGTAATTAATAGTTTACTTCGACGTAGAGGGTGCCCTGGTAGTCTAGTGAGTAGTGTGATAGACTATTATTGTGAGGCTCTTGGGTTCGATTCCCACCAGAGACTCTGGTCTGTGACACTACACCGCGCATATGGTCAAGTTACTCCGCTCTTATGTAATTAGGATATAATTTGTAATTGCATTGTAATTAATAAATAAAATAAAAAAATAAGTACTTCGACGTAGAATACTCTCCTTGTAATACATCTCACTTTAGAATGCGACATTCTAATAATTGATTCACTTTGGCATCAAAATATAAGTAATTTCATATGTTATCCTAGAGATGAATGATGAAGAAAGCACTTTAAAAAGGCATGCTTTTAATATTTTTGAATTTTAAGGGAGCTTAGGGTCCTTTATAGAGTATGTCCCCTAAATTTTTTGTTTTAGTTTCCTCAATCAAGTTTTTCCAGCTCATTGCTTAGCGATAACGTCTTCAGTGAAAATGTGTTAAATCAGAGGTAATAAATTTCACGCATTGAGACGGGGTAGACGCTACAAGAAAATTAGTCAAAAATGTATACGAAATACAATTACACTGGCTTGCGAAGTCTTTGAACATCACAATACTTACCATTTCTAAAGTTTCCAAAAATTATCTCACTTGTATTATATTTTTCGCTTTTCTTGTTTTAATCTTCTTATAAATAAAATACTAATAATTCTTGACGTTCAAGTTTTCTTGAGTTCTTTTGTTTAGAAGAAGAATTTCATTATTTTTGTAGAAAATAAATCTTTAATGTCAGTTTACCGGCATTTCATACATAAACAAAAAAGTTTTACAAAAGTGGGTATGAGTTTTAGAGGCAAATAAACAAACAAATGAAATTGTGAAATGCAGACAGACGGACAAATATTTTTACTTTGTCTTATTAATACTTTAAGAAGTAAAACCAAAGCAGACAGAAAAAAGGAAAAAAAAAAGAACGCATAACGTGTATAATTTATACGAATGAGAAATGTACGTGTCATAATTTTTTTTGGGATAACAAAATGATTCCATTATACGCACCAACACCACCACCACCACCACTATAATATATATTTTGATAACTGTTTAGCTGCCGGTATTTATAACTCATTTCTTGTTTCCGTTTCCGTTGCTTAGACGTGTGGTGCCACGTTTACAAATCTTAGACCCAAGTGAGTGTTATTTTTGAAAGTACATCGACATTCTCTAGAGCTGTTATTGGTAGATTTATCAAAATTTTTTTCATTTTTTTTAAATAAATTGGATATTCTTTGTTCGTGCATCTACATTTTCCTATTGCTATATGGGCGTCTTTTCTCATCTTCTCCATTTCTCGTACATTGACTTCATGGCGAATTAAATTAATGGATTTAATTTTCTTTGGAAATGTTACAAATAAGATGAACATCAGCTCAACATTAAAATTATAAATATAAGGAATTAAGTGGCCTTCATGTTATTTAAATTGGAAGGTTTTGTGGCCTTGAAAGTATGTCAGATTTATCTGGTATGCAAGCATATATTATGCCAAGGCAATGTAATGAATGTACTATACAGTTGAAACACTGGGTTTTGTTTTCATAATAATATTTCAACATGACATTGGGGCATATTTTTATTCCATTTAAAATTAAAATTGATATAAATAGTTTAAGTCCTTTAGTTTAAGCCTTGATTTCTTTCACTTTCTTTACTTACTTTTATTTCTTTGATTCTTTAATTAGTTTAGAGATTGGTTTTCTTTTAATTAATTTTCCTTATAATTATTTCATTTATATTTCATCCGTGATTATAATGAATACACTTAAACTTACTTTTTGTTTTGCAGAATCATGTATTCCGACTACATTTATTGAATATAAACGAAGAATGTTAGAATAATTAAGTAATTGCTGCTCTTCAAGTATAACCAATTAATGAGTATTACTTGCTCTTACTCTACTGTTTCTAAGAACAACGAAATAAGGATGAAAAATATTTTCAAAATCAATTTTCATTTTAAAGTCCAATAAGTGAAATTCTTTGACTTTAAAAAGTCAACAACAACTAGGAGCAAGTAAATACAAAAGTGAAGTTACATGTAGTTGAGAAAGAAAAGGAAAAATTGATGAGTTCAGAATCACATGGTTTATTTACCCAGTGATCAAGAATTCTATAGTGTTGATAAAAATGAGAGAGGTTCTCTCCAATCAAAGCAGAGATATTTGCGAGTTTTATTCCGATATACGAGATTGTAGTGCTCTATGACAAAAGTTTTTGCGCTTGATAAAGTTATTTAAAGCTTTACAGGAACTTGATTGACTCGAACCTTATGACTAAATCACAGGAAAGTGTCTTCATAGCTGTGACAGCTTGCACTCAGCACACCTATTACGACTTTTCGAAAATTGAGATGAAAGTTTTGCAGCCTTTAATAATCATGCTTAAAGCCTTTTTTTGAAATTCGAATGAAAAGGATTTTTTTTCTAAATGAAAAAAATATATTTCTCTTAATTTTTTGGTAGAAAATTTTAACCCTTTTCATAAAACTTTTATCACACAACTTGTAGTTTTATGTGAGAAATAATACTGTATGGGATTAGCTATCATACTTTCAGAGCAGCCCATATATCCTTTTTTAAGATTTTTAAAAATTTAATTTTTTGTTCACCTAAAAGGTAAGAAAATTAAAGAAAATATATTTAAATAATGAGACTTATGTTTTTATGTTCCTTTTTGGTATATTTTCATCTCAAATTAAAGTAAAATATTAATTCCATGTCCTACAATTCCATGTACTACAAGTATGTATCAAAAGTGATACATAAGCTAGTATTATGAAGTTTTTTAGGGCTCGATCTACGGTTAATCCAGAGTAGGACAGAGTCAGATTTTATTACAAATCTTTAAGAGTTTATCATCGTCCCTTCAAAAGCTAAAAGTCAAGTTCTTTGAGACAAGCTATTATATTTTCAGTAGCCTGTTAACACTTAATTGAATGTGTTCTATTTAAATTTTATTTGATCCTACAATGTAACTAAGTCCTTAATAACTTAATAGAACATGTAATAAATTTAATAAAGGATTTGTAAACATCTACAGTTTAAGAATATAACAAGAAAAATGCATAAAAGAATGATTTTAATGACTTGCCATGTTTAAAAATAAAAATAAAAATAAATAAGAGAGGGAGAGCGGTAGAAAAAAAGCAAAAATTAATCCTGGTATAATTTTATTATTTTTCTTTGCAGAACCATTAAGAGGAGCCATGATTTAAATGAAAACAAGATATAAAACAACAATAACTACAGGCCAACAACAGTTTGAATAAAGACATAAAACAGCATCGACAATAACAACAACTACTTATGTATGTATGTGTATGTGTATAGAAAACAGCAGCACTTGAAGGAACTACAGCAGAAAAGCAATAAAGTCTGCCAACACATTTCTCCACTCGTAGAATGTAATAAAACAACAAAACAATACCATGTAAATGAACGTTATATAAGTGAACATGTGTTGGTGAGTTGAAACTGAGAAGCAAAAACAGAAAGGATACAACAACAAGAGAACAACTGTATATGCAAGTGTGTGTGATTGTTAAAACAACAAGAAGAAAGGAAAATAAAAAAAGAGAAACACTACGGATTTAAATTTATTATAGTCTACATTAAGGCGCACCTTGTAGTGGATAGAGAGAGAGAGAGAAAGAAAAAAAACAGAATTTTTACATTCTCACATTCGCAAAAAGCATTCGTTAAAGTATTGTATTCAACAGCAGCAACAGCAGTTATTTTCATGTTTTTGCAATTCGATTGAAATTGAAAATTCAATTCTTTTACTGCTTGTAATGCAGATATCAAAAGAAAATATAGAAAAAAAACCAAAAAACAAAATAAATTAATAAAACACAAAAATTCCTTTAAACTAAACAAACCAACAACAATAGAAAAAAAATTAAGAAAATAAAAAGAATTTTATAAGCGCAACTGTTTAAATATCCTTAAAAAAAATATCATCATTTTAACAAAAATAATCGCAGTCGTGGATACCCACGTTGATTATACGGAGCCAGCGTCAGTGCCAAAGAGTGCCAATACAACACCGCCTTATCAGCGGCTTACCAAAGCTCTGCAATGCGATCCAAGATGCGGACACGAGGTGAGTTCACTCTACACTTTTTTCCACTTTTTAATTTGCCACAAACAACATTCAATTTTTTTTTTGTGTTTGCAAGAAAAACTTGTAGTTCAAGGCTAAAGGTCTACCTACCTGGTATTGCATTTCGTCTTTTCCTGTATATTTTTTAAATTCTGCTCTGTTAGTGGTTAGTTATTTGTTTTTGTGGTTTTTCCCCAAGTCTTAAGTCATCAACCCAATGTTTTTCGCTTCGTTTAGTTTCGTTTTTTATTTTATTTAATTTTTGCTTTTTTTTGTGTTCTTAGAAAAGTGTCTTAATTTATATTCGCTTGTAGTGTGAGGTGCAAAGTCAAATCAATTATACTGTGGGACTATAAAAAAAAACATGGAAACACTAATTGAGAAAAGCGACAGCAAGTCTGGGTGTTTTAGTTTCGTTCAGTTGCTTGTTTAAATATTAAATTCTTCTTAAAATGTTTTTAATATTGACGAAGTATTTTGATTAAGAAAGTCGTTAGAGTGAAAAGGCTATTTAATTGAAAATAAAAATAACAAAGTTTACTGTTTAGTATGAAATTAATTTATGAAGTCCGGTCTGCTCATCCAATTGAGGTCAAAATTACTAGTAATCATTGAGCTAGCAGTTGACAGTGATCATTTCGCCAACATCGTTCTCGAAGAAATACGAACCCATGACACTGCCACTCCAAAATTCACCCAAAACATGTTTCGGAATGCGTTATATGTTCTTGAATCTCATGTGTAGTGGTATCGTGATAAATTTGGCAATTTGTATGTTCACGTACCCTTTCATCTAGAAATGGGTCTCATTACCCTAAGATGGAAATTAAATTTTTCGATCAAAATTAATTCAACAATCATTCAAGCAACCATAGCCCATTCAAAGAATATACGTCCTTATTGTTGGCAAAACAGCCTTAATATACGACAACTAATAGGTCCTAAAAAGTTGCCCCAGTATAGTAGGAGGTGTGTTAGTTTATTAGACGTAAAAGACAGGATTCAAACCCCAGGTCAGACACCAAAACAAAATATGGAAAAAAATATTTCTTCGGCGGCTTCCACTCAACAGATTTCTGACAAAAATTGTGAGAGTAAATAAAATTGCCATGAAAAGTTTTTCAAAAATCTGTCGTTTGGAGTCGACATTAAACTGTAGGTCCCGCCACTTATGTATAAACTTAATATACACAACATGATTGATGTGAGTAGCTAGGCCGTAATCCTGACTGAATGGTTGTAATGGCCAATTATATAGGTCCTAAAACATGGCTATTGATGCCAAAGTTGGAAAGGTCTTGTTAGAAAGCTCTTTATTAGAGAATGTGTTGTGAATAATCTGATTTTGGTGATCACACGACGCTCTCAACAATTGTGACTATTTCGTCATTGTAGCATATTTTGCATTTAGATCAATCCTCATGTATAAATAGTTAGACTCACTCAAAAATTAAAGCCGTAGACGTAAAGCTTGTGACGAATATGTGATAGAATAAAATTTTCTTTATCGGTCAAGCTCGTTTTACACTCGATGGCAACGTGAACAAGTAAAATTGTCGCATATGGAACTTAAAGAACTCAGAAGTGATTGTGGTCATAACAACTCTTCAGTTAGGATTACGACTTAGCGTCTCACACCAACAATGTTGTGTGTGTTAATTTTATCCATACATGGCTGGACCGACAGTTTGTAGTCGACTCCGAATGACAAGACCTTTGAGAAACTTTTCATGATAATTTTATTTACTCTCAGAGTTTTTGACAGAAATCTGCTGAGAGAAACTCGCCAAAGAAATATTTTTACATATTTGTTCGATATGGCTGGGGTTTTAACCCTGATCTCACGTCTAATAAGCTAACACACTACCTAATAGACTACAACGTCTTTTAGACACTAAACTGAACCACTGGATCCGGCAAAAGTAACTGACTGGTGCTCATTATGGTCTGTAGGTATAACTGGGCATATCTTTTCGACATTGATCCTAGAAGAAACGCTATGAGTTTATGATAAGAACTATTTTTGGCCTCCAATTGAAGATTATAAACTTCAAAACACTGCCTATTTAACCTTATTCCATGAGAGATTTCTAGAAAGCTTTATTTCACGCTTAGCGATTTGAATTGGTCACTAAAATCACACAATTTGACGCTCTGACGTTGTAGCTTTTGAACAATGGATAGATGTGCCACATTTTCACTGACATAGCAAGTTGTTAAATCCTTTGTTTTACCACGGGCCTTTAATGGTCATAATTTTGTCGGTCAGTGCAAATTATAATATTTTTATTAACTATTCTATTAGAAATATTATTAATATACAGTAGACAGCAAAAGTCTTAGTACGGCAATATATTTCAACAATTTCATGAATTTTAGCCAAAATTTTGTATAAAAATTTATATTTTTTATATTTATTTTATTAATTTATTTCTATTTTGTTATAAAAGAAACAATTTTTTAATGTTTTTCATAAAACAAAAGAAAAATAAGGAAAAGTTTCAGGTAACTCCATAGGTACCCCCAAGGAAAACATTGAGTAAATTTAAAAATTCAAAGCCCTGATATATGAAAATGTTATCCCTTGTATTTAGTAGTATATCCCTTAAGGTCAAGCACTCCATTTAATCCATTTTTTTATTGAATTTACAAGTTTTGTTAAGTGGTTTCTGGTGGCACAATGAGCAAGTTATTCGGTTGACTTTTGTTTGAGGTTTAGTGTTTACGTAACCGTACTTTCAAATGCTCGCCTAAATACTCTCTTGTAGTCATATCGGGACTTTGTGCAAGAGTACTAAACTTGTGGGGACTTTTTTGTCAAAATATATTGCCGTACTAAGACTTTTGCTGTCCACTGTATGTATATGTATATGGAATTTGAAAAAATTCCTGTTGGTTTTGTAGTCATCTATTGTTATAATTATTCTTTTGTTTGCCTATCTATTTATTAAAAAATTTAAATTTAAAATCAGAAGCCTTTAATGTTTAAAGCAATATAAACAAATGCTATCGGATATTTCAGTGAGTAATAAAATGATTATAGTTTAAAAGCTATTTAATTACAGCAAACTCGTAAAATAATTCTGTAACAATAAATACTCTTTAACATGGAAATAAATTCATTATAAATCTATTGTTCAATTTTAAAATGCACTTAAATAACAATTAGTGTAATACATGTTCTTTAGATCGTCAGTTTCTTTATTAATATTTCCTTTTTCAGGCATTAAATAGAAAATATCGAGAGCCTTTCGAATTCACTAATAATAGCAAAGCGATTTGTGTAGCACACATTTATTCCAATTGTGTAGATTTTCGATCTCTATAGTCGGCCAAGAATAGGTAGAATAAGCTTTTAAAATTAAAAACTTGGGCTGATTGTACTGATAAGTGAAAATTTGAGTTTTTCAAAAGTTCCATGAGTAATTTCAAGTTAGGGTTGAACGCATCCTAAAATGAAATTGGTGCAAGAATTGAAGTAAAATATGTATAGAATGCAGTCAAAAGCTGATAGCTAAGCAAAAATTCATTCCAAATATTGTAACCGTAGATCGAGCCTTAAAAAACTTCATAATTCTAGTTTATGTATCACTTTTGATACATACTTGTAGTAACATAGAATTGTCACAATTATTGATAGATTTTGTTGAATAATTTAAATATTTTGATTTATTTTAATACATTTCAATAAAATTATTTTATATCATAACATTTTATAATCACTTTTATGAAATTTTTGGCAAAATTGTTGATATGAAGTACATTGCAGCATGGTTTTTTACATAAAAATCAAACACTTAACGTCATCTTAGTTTTATTTTCTTTTAAATGGTAACATTTTGATATCTAGGACTCTTGCTTTGTGGCGATTTATAAGTTTCCAATTGTTTAGATGGGGCAGCTTATTGTTACTCTCGTCAGTAATGCTATCAATTGAGTAATGGCTGAAGCCTGATTGTACAAACCAATGTTATATTTCGTTAGAAAATTTTTTTTTCAGCGTCATGTGAAGTAAAAAAGTTTCCCGTTGCAATTGAACATCGATTATGTCAATAACAATACTCTCTCTTTGATTCCTCTCTGATTTCCCGGCTACGGGTTTCCCCAAATACTGCTGTAAGTAGTTGCTACGTACGTAGCATGTACTTGAATTTAAAACTGCCAATTTGATTTCGGTGGACCACGAAATTTATAACGATCATAAAATTCAATTAGTTACTCATCTATAGCAACAAAATTATTGTGATTATTAAAAGCTGAAAGAGTTTCAGTTTCGAAAAGGCGTAATAAGTGTAAATTTATCATCATTTTCGAGTAGCAAAACGAATGATTCTGTTATCTCATACGTACATAGTTGACCGAAATATTATCATTTGTAATGTCAATGAAATAAAACATAATACCAAACACTTTTTCTTAATGTTTGTCTGTCACGTGAGATAAATATGAGCAGAGCAGTAGGAAAGACTTTACAATATTTCAAGAAACAGCTGCTAGCAATTTGCGTGAAAAAGGCATTTGGTTCTCTGTTCCAAGTAATACCATCTTTGGCAATAAATGTTTGTTGCTACCATTACTTTCGTCAATTCATAAGAAGAACTTCTGTTTTCTTCTTTTGCAGAGTCTTCAGCAGCAGGAAAATTGTATATATACATACATAATCGGTCATTACAGCCTTTCAGTGTAAATTGGAAATGTCTGACCTAAGGTTTGAAGCTTGGTCTGACGTCTAATAATCCAATAGGCTTCATACTAGACTACGACTACTTCAATCAATCTCAAGAATATGTCCAGAAAAGAAAATTCAATCTTTTCACTTTCATTTAACACTTAACTTTCCTTCTCAAATACCATAAGTAATGTATTATTTACGATAATACTTCACAAAAACTTTGAAAACTTAAAAAGATTACATGCACAACACCAAAGCAAAGCTAGGAAAGTCGTATGTATCAAAAATGATACATAAGCCAGAATTATAAAGCTTTCGAATTTTTTAAATCCTGTATAAAATTTTCTTTTTTTATTTGGTTTAAAATAATGGCGATAACAACACTAACGAATTATAAAAATATCAGACATCTAACTTTTTCTGAATTAAAGTTATATCGCCTCAAAAACGGAAATGTATCATTTTCGATACAAAGCTTGATCTACGGTTAATTTGATTTTGAAAAATAAAATTGAACTTGTAAGGCTCTGTTTATGTGGAAAAAACATAATATTGTATTTAAATGAGGATATTTTTCCAAACAGTTTATTTGTTTTGCAAAAACCTGTCAACTGTCATTTATTTTGTTAAATTGGACAGGAAATAAATAAGAGAACAATTATAAATTAAATAAGACACGCACACACTATTGTTTAAATACATAAATACAAATGCTATAAATTTAACCATGATAATTAAAATAATTTAATTTATTGTATAATATATATACTAACACACTTTCAATTATACAATGGAGTACAATATATGCATTTACAAATATGTCCAATAAAATAAAATTTTCAAATTTATTTACAAAGGAAATTTCGTTAATATTACATCAACTGTTAATCAAGCAAAATTAATAATTTTCATAGAATTTTATTAGAGGAAGATTAAATGCAATAAATAACATTGGTTGCCATAATTTTAAAGCACTGCTTTGTAAGCGTCCTTAATACCACTCTAAATCAGGATTAAGTTAAGTTTTAAACAAAGTAACCTTAGGCAAATTAAGCAAAATAATTCGTCATAAAAGTCGCCGTAGTCTAGTAGGTAGTGTGTTGGCTTATTAGACGTAAAAGCCAGGGTTCAAACCCCATCAAAACGAAATACAAAAATATTTCTTCGGCGACTTCCTCTCAGCAGATTTCTGGGAAAAACTGTGAGAGTAAATAAAAAATTGCCATGAAAAGTTTCTCCAAAAAATCTGTGGTTCGGAATCGACTTTAAACTGTAGGTCCCGCCACTCATGTATAAAATTAGCAACCACAACATAAAGTGGTGTGAGAAACTAGGTTGTAATCCTGACTGAAGGGCTGTAATTACCAATTATGTATGTATGTATGTAATTCGTCATAACAAGACTCAAGTTTAGTTTCTTGTTGTTCCAAAATTACTCCGAATTTATATTTACATCCCTCACAGAAAACCTCAATCAAGTTTTCACTGATGGATCCATATCACCCAGCAAAGTTGGATGTGAAATCTTTCCTAAACAACTGAACATTAGATCGGCTCTTGCATTATCAGATTATTGTAGCACTTTTCAGGCTGAAATAATGGCTACTAAAGTTGCCACCGTTCAAATTCTGTGTGAGAGTATATCGTATGGTGACATACACATATTTACCGGCAGTAGATTCCAACATACATACATAATTGGTCTTTACAACCCTTCAGCTAGGATTACAATCTAGCTTCTCACAGCACTTATGTTTTGTATGTTAATTTTATACATGAGTGGCCGGTGCTACACTTTAAAGTCGATTCCGAAAGACAGATTTTTTGGAAAATATTTTCATTGCAATTTTTATTATCTCCCAGTATCAAAAGGTTCGGAGAGTTCCATTCCTACCTTGACGGAACTGCAGGAGTTGCTCAATTTAATTCTGCATAGCCATATTACCCTCGCAGGCATAACGAGCTCAGACATTGCGTCAAAAACACGATCGCTTATAGCGCTATCCAATGCTGCCTTATAGTCGACAAAAAGTTGATGTGTGACGACTTGTTTTTCGTGGGTCTTTTCCAGGATTTGACGTAGTGTGAAAACCTGGTCGATGGTAGACTTGCCAGGTCTAAAGCCGCACTGATAAGTTCTAATCAGTGTTTTGACGAGTGACTTCTCTGGTTCACACAATACGCCTGTAAGAACAGATTTCAACCATTTACTTCTATTTCGTGACTTATTTAAACAATATTTCGCAACCTCTTTAATTATATTTATCATGTTATTGTTACTTTCATATTAAAACATAATATACCCGATATTTTAATTTATTAATTTATTCCCATTACTGCAGTAGTTCCCTTCATACTTGAACTAAAACTCAAACAACTAAAAGGTATCCCACAATGCTTGCCATTGTTTGTATAGAAATTCGAATGCCACAAATTAATTTTTCGATGATTAAACTTTTGCAAAACAATACTTTGTTTATATGTTTCTCAATATTTTACTAATATCCTTCGTCCTTGCTCCTACAAAGTTTCATAATATTTTTGTGTTTGTATTGCTTTTTAGCCACAATATTCCTTCTGCCAATATTTTGTTGGCAATTATCATTCATAAGAAGGTATAAAAACCACAAGTAAACATTGTTTATATCAAATTTTAAGATAAAACCACAAGAGATTTATTGATTGGAATGGAAACGAAAGTTTTTTATGCGTAGATCTTTGCAAATTAATTACTTAACCTAAAAAAAGAAAAACAAAAACTCCCAATTATTCCCTTTTACATACAGACACACTAATTGAAATTGACAATTAAAAAACCAAATTGCCATTTAAATATTTATGAATTCTATATGTAAAGAAGTAGAAATAAAAACAGAAAAAAATAAAAGATATTGTAATTTAATCGTTCTGATGTCATCAATAATTAGGAAAACAGATGAAAGGTATTGTATGTAAATTACATGTGACATGTAGACTTTACTGCTTCTATCAATAAATATTGAAAATATTTTTAATGTTTTTCTAATGCCATTAACAGGCTCAGTAATGATGGAAAACCGTTTAATATATACATTGTTGTTTTCCGTTACTTTAAGTCCTAAACCTAGAGTGAATTTGGATAAAAACATAGGTTTGGTTAGGTTAAACTGGTCTCAGTTTACTTGGGTCCTATAAGGTTTCGTTGTAACACCAATATTACCTATTCTGTCATATAATGAAAATAGTCGGTGTAGTCTAGTAGTTAGTGAGTCGGCTTATTAGACATAAGGCCACGTTTTAAACCCCAGGTCAGACATCAAAACGAAGATATGAAAAAATATATCGTAGGCGACTACCTCTCAGCAGATTTCTGACAAAAACTCTGAGAGTAAGTAAAATTACCATGAAATGTTGCTCAAAAATCTGTGGTTTGGAGTCGACTTTAAGCTGTAGGTCCCGCCACTCTTGGGTAATATTAACACACGCAATATAAGTGGTGTGAGAAGGTACAGGTCGTAATCTTGACTAAAGGGTTGTAATGACTAATTATGTATGTATGTCATATAATTAAAGCTACTGATTGACATAACTCAACCCTCCTAAGAGTCTTGAAAAGTATTCATTTTTCTCAAATTACGTTTGGCTAGAAATGTTTTTATTCAGGGTGTCTAAGGATTCTTCTGCCCAGGTTCCCAAGCGCCAGACTATGACAGAAAAGATGTTCTTTGATCTTCTTTTCTTCCTCTTCGTTGCAGCTTCTGCAGAAGGTGTTGTAAGGTATTCCCAGTCTCCTGTCATGAATACGCAGAAGACAGTGTCCTGTTATCATTGCTATTAGGTTCCTTAGATAGAATCTTGATAGGTTCAATGAAATTTCTGTTCTACGTACATATTATCAATGTCGAGCCAAGTCTGTATGAGGCCTATATAAGTGGATTCATTATTCCATCGTACCTCAGCCAATGAATGGAGTTTTGTGAGACCATTTCTTTGCCTCTCTGCAGAGGAAGAACGTGAAAATTCTTTTGAATTTTCCGTGGTGCCGACTTTAATAAGTGCGTCGGCCTTGATATTTCCTCCATAGGCACTCAAAATTCTTAGACAAACTTAGATGTACAGTCGCCGTAGTCTAGTAGGTAGCATGTTGGCTTATTAGACATGCTCGGTACAAGCCCCAGGTCAGACATCTCAAGCAAAACGAAATATAAAAAAATATTTCTACAGCGACTTCCGCTCAGAAGATTTCTGGCAAAAACTCTGAGAGTAATTGAAATTGAAAAGTTTCTCAAAAATCTGTCGTTCGAGGTCTTCAACAAGATTTCATTAGAAACTTAAAAATGAATTTGGCTTCTCCGGTGGTCTAGTGACTAGTGAAATAGTTTGTTACTGTGTAGTGCTATTGTGAAGTCATTTGCTCTCTGGTGTGCTGCACTTCACCGAGTGTTTAAATCTTATTATTGTGCTTGTAATAAAACAAAAAATTATGTCTGCAACTACGACTAGAAAACTGATTTTCCTTTTCCAACAACGAAATAATTTAACAAATTTTTAATTGATGATAATTTCCTTCTGTGCTCTTCTTTTTTAGGTAACCATTGGCCGGCGCATTGGTCTCTACAGATTTTGCGGCGATATAGGTCGTGGGAATTTTTCCAAAGTCAAATTAGCGGTACACCAATTGACCAGAGGTAAGTAAGTCTGTGCTGTTAAAAATTAAGACACAATATTTTTATGTTAATTTTTTTACTTGTTTTACATTTCTTTACGCAAATCCAACCGAAATTCAAATTTCAAATTGCAGACAAAGTGGCCATCAAAGTAGTTGACCGTGCTGGTTTAGATACTAAAGCATTGCGTATGCTTTCAAGTGAAATCGCTACACTTGAATGTGTTCATCATCCTAATATTTTAAGGTATGTACACCATTTGTCATGGCGAGAAATATACAGTGGCGGTTAAAACAATAAGTGCTTAAGATAATTATTATAAGGGGATTAAAATTTATTTGGTATTAAAAGATTTCTTTAAATGTAAAAAAATTATTAAAAATTTTTGAATTTAAATTAAACAAAACATGTATTCCCTTAACATTATAAAACATAAACACTCTCCACTGTAAATCTTCAAACATTCATAACCCCGTAGCTATATATACATACGGCTTTATACAAGCCACCAACATATTTTAACAACATCCTGGCCCATGAACATATTTTATTTGAGTTCCTCTAAACATATTCTTGCAGCCCTAAGTGCGTGTGTATGTCTATGAATATGTGTTGGTTTAATTTATTACAGCTTCATTGCTGTTTTTCTTTTTTAATTTCATTTCGTTTGTCATTTATTGTTGTCCCTTTTTTTTGGTATTTCCCTGTAGGCTTTTTGAAGTTGTCGAAACATTGGGTCGTGTTTATCTAGTCACTGAATGGATACGTGGTGGTGAATTATACAATCATATCACCCAAGGTGGTCCATTACGTGAAATACATGCTGCGCCCCTATTCAAGCAACTGTTATTGGCTGTGAAACACATGGTAAGTTTTATCAAGAGCCATTTATTTCACCATTAACAACCGTTGGCGAACACTCTATGAATAACAAATAAAACCGTATTATTTCTCTAGAGTATGAATATGTGCATGAATATTATCATACAGTTGAATAACTATAGTACAGTGGATACTGCCGAAGATGGTTAGGCTATTAAAGTTAATTTTATTGTGACCTTTCTCTAGGCAATTATTCCATTGTTCTTGTTGTTGCTGTATGTATTTGACCATGAAGTGTTTATTAATTTGTTTATCTTTTTATTTGCAATCCTGCTGTTGTCCTTTTTGTCCCGTATACAATATATTTTACAGCATAGTTTAGGTTACGTTCATCGTGACATTAAGGCTGAAAATGTATTATTGCTGTCAGAGGATCGCCTAAAATTGGCTGACTTTGGTTTTAGCACACAATTAATAAATGGTAAGTACTCACAAATTAAAAAAAACACATAAAATTCAGAAAACTGCATGAAATCTTTATTTGAATCGATAGTACGGTCCATATAGTTTAATGTTTGAAGATTATTTCATGCAAATGTTGACCGCGACTGCGCCTCAAATGGTCCATCCGCTTAGTCCAATTTTGGCATACTCTTTCCAACATTTCGGCCGGTATCTCACGAATAAATGCTTCAATGTTGTCTTCCAAGCGGGCTTGTCTGTATAGACATGAGGTTTAACATAGCCACGCTAAAAATTGTCTAAAGGCATTAAATCGCACGATCTAGGCGGCCAATTGACCGGTCCCGAATGTGAAATAAAATGTTCACCGAACTTGCCTCTCATAAGTCCATTGTTACGCGTGCTGTGTGGCATGTGGCACCGTCTTGTTGAAACCACTTGTCATGCAAGTCAAGCTTTTGCATTTTGGGCAAAAAAAAGTTGGATATCATCTCACGGTAGCGCTCATCATTCACAGTTACGTTACGATTCGCAGCATCTTTGAAGAAGTACGATCCAATGATGCCACCAGCCCATAAAACGCACCAAACTGTGACTTTTTCTTGATGCATTGGTAGCTTTTGCAATGCTTCTGGCTGATCTTCACTCCAAAATCGACAATTCTGCTTATTTACGTATCCATTGCGCCAAAAAGAGCTTTGTCGCTGAACACAATATTTCGATAAAGAAGTGGATCTTCGGCCAACTTTCCAGCGTTGCGGTAGGTCGTTCGGCTTCAATTCTTGCACCAGCTGTATTTTGAAGGGCTAAATCAAACCTAAACCCTTCCGCAAAATTTTCCACGTTGTTGAGTAACAGAGGCCCAATTGCTGCGAACGGCGACGAATCGATAATTGATGGTCATCATTAACACTGGCCGATATAGCAGCGATATTTTCTTCAGTTCGAACTCTACGTACGCGTGTTGGTGGTTTAATGTCCAACAATGTAAATTTGGTGCGAAATTTAGTCACAATAGCCTGAATAGCCGCTTCAGTGGGTCGATTAAACTGACCATAAAATGGAAGAAGCGAGCGATGAGCTTTCTTAACAGAGTACGCATTTTGATAATAAAATTCAATGATTTGCAAGCGTTATTCGTTTGTAAGACGATTCATGCTTAAATTATAGACCAAATTGAAGATGTTTGACAGTGAAACAAAACACGAAACGTGCGTGAGCTGTTTAAACCAGTGTTGCCAAAAAGACAATAGCTAAAAAATCACCCGTTACATACAGTCAAAGCAAAAAGTCTACATTAATCGGTGTATGTAGAATTTATTCTTTGACTGTATATCTTTTATTTATGTGAGTGAATAACAAAAATGTTCCCATAAAACTCTAACCTCTCTTAAGAAGTTACACTTTAAAATCCTATACATTAATATATCTTCAAAATCTAAATAAATTTCCAGGTGCCAATCAAAAACTGGACACTTTTTGTGGTTCACCGCCGTATGCAGCACCGGAACTATTTTCCGATGATCATTATATTGGTGCACCAGTGGATGTATGGGCTTTAGGTATACTGCTTTATTTCATGGTGGTTGGCAATATGCCGTTTCGAGCACCCACAATACCCGGCTTAAAGGCGGCTATACTCAAGGGAGAATATCTCTTGCCAGGTCAACTAAGTCTGCCATGTATAAGACTAATACGTAAGTAAAGCAGAAATTAAAAGAAATATTTTAAACCTAAGACGCCCAAAGCAATTATCAACAAATTTTCCAATATTTTTTTTATTATTATTTTTTAACAGAACGTATATTAATCCATATCCCCGCACGCAGACCCACCATCGATGATATGCTCAATAGCCAATTTGTTACGCATCCAAAGTTAAGCAACGATTTAATGCAACACGAAATCAATATACGCTCTAAACCAGTTAAACGTTCTGGGTTTTGGGTGCGTTCGAAATCAAGACGCCTGCGTAAACAGTATTCGCTACGTGAACGTTACATGGAACTGACAAATAAGCCACCCATTAATATGAATACAAAACGCACAGATGGTTTCTTTGTGGACAACTTTCTGCAGCCCATTGAGCTAACCAACGATATGCCATTGGAGTTAATTAAGGAGCAATCTAAGAATAGCACGCCAAAACGTTCATTCCTCTGTGGCACGCTTAAGAAAAAAGTAGGACCAATGGAAACAACCGAAAAAGAAAAACAATTAACGAATGGCACACTCAATCATTACAAACCGAATCAATGGAATACGGTTTTGGCAGCCGATTGTCCTCTGTTCAAAAATTATGATACCGAAAATGGTCACTTTATAATGCTGCCCACACCCACAGACGATATGAGTAAAGTACAGCCTTTGGAAGCCGAGGCTCGGCAAATTCTAGAGGAACTGGGTATAACAAGTGAAATGTTAAAAATTGCTTCACAAAATGCTCCACGTAGTGATATAATTGGAGCGTATCGCATTGTTATAAATCGCCTTCAAAAACAATCCTGGCTAGCGCGTAAGCATGTGGAAATGGCATTGCAGGAGATGCCAAATAAAACTGAAAAGAAAATCGAAAGATCTTGTTGCATACTGTAGAGAATGAAGGATATATAGGAATCCTGAAACAGGTGAATTTAATTAGAGCTCAAGCAATTGAGGCTTGTAAGCGATGGTGGTATAATAAGCTTTAATTTTTATGTATGAAATATAGAAGTGTTCAGGTCCATAATTATTAGATAGAAATCTTTTTTTTTTAATTTTGAGAAAATTTATTATGAAATGCGTAAGCAGTTGTAGTATTATTACGGTCTATAGTAAGTGTTGTCAGCTCGGTTTTTTTGTTTCGCGTGCCGCAATTGTTGCCGCCATTAGTACGATGTATGATAGAGGCCTTGAACTGAAGTCGAAAAATATTTATTCTAGCTTTCGAATTTCAATAAGCAAAGTTACTCACCATTTTACCAAATATATGTTTACAGAGGGCATTGCTGTTAGTAGTCGATAGATGGTACAGCCGTATTACCCTAGGACCTACCATTAAGAGACCAATCACCTACAGAGCTGCAAGGACCTCTAAAGAAAAAGACAGAAAACCAGAGAAGGCAACAAAGTTATCTCACTAATAGCACAGATGTTTTAGCGTAGGTCAGCTCACTAATGTCATTGAAGAGACCTCGACCAAAAATCCTTGCCTATGCATTCTAAGCCAGAGACATAAAATATGATCAATAGCTTGCGGGTCTTAGGTGTTACTGCAGAGTTTGTCAACTCTGGTTAGTCGTGTCAAACATACTGGTCTTTGCCTTCAAAGAATAATATTCCTTAAAAAACGTTTCAAAATCCTAATAGATTCCCTCCAAAGTTACGGGGCCTATTCTACTCAGGAGATTCTGCAATCTCTCCTGTCCTATCTGCTCATTCATTATCTGATCGATTAGGCCAAAGATGTGTATCGAGTGTAGTTCTTACTAAACGAACGTTCAAGCTTGTGTCATTTCCCCTCCTTCTAATTCGAACTCATTGGCAGTCTTATTTTCCAATACAATATTGTATCACCCTGATCTTGTATAGAACCATAATGAGCTGTTGCTGGAGACTGTCATGTAATCTCGAGCTAAAATAATGCTCAGTGAGTGCCTTCAAGTCGCCGTAGTCTATCAGGTAGTGAGTTGGCTTGTTAGACGTAAGGCCACAGTTCAAACCCAAGGTCAGACATCAAAACGAAATATGAAAAAACTTTTTCTTCGCCAACTTCCTCTCAGCAGATTTCTGGCAAAAACTCTGGGAGTAAAATAAAGTATTTCCATGAAAAGTTTCTCAAAAATCCATCGTTCGGAGTCGACTTTCAACGATCCTGCCACTCATATATAAAATTAACACACACAAAATTAAGTGGTGTGAGAAGCTAGGCCATAATCCTGACTGAAGGGTTGTAATGCCCAATTATGTATATATGTATGTGAGTGCCTTCAAGACAGCTTGACTATTCGCATAGAAAACGAAAGTATACCCGGTCACAATCCATGTTGCAAATAATTCAGCTTGGAAAATACTACACGCCTGAGAGCATATAAAAAGCTTGGTACTGTTTACAAAAAAATAGACCTCAGACTCAGCGACACCCACAATCTCCGTGCTACCTAAAAAAACTACAGTGGGCACCCCTCGTATTCACATTCTCTGAGCATATAGTCCCTAAAAGGACCTTAGGGTCCGTATGTGCAAATTCTCAACTCTAAAAATCTTGTCATAAGAGGTAAGAGAGTTTACTCTTGCAAAATGACCTTTATTTAAGTTAAGACAGAGATTTAAGGATTATATTAGGCCTTGGAGTACTTCCAAATTTTATGCAAATTAAGCCTTGTACTTAAAAAATGTTTTTATGGAATACAAGATTAACTATCCATACCATTAACTATCCATCTGCAAACAGCATTAGAAACCAAAGACATTGTTAACTGCACATTTATTTATTTATTAATTACAATACAATTACAAATTATATTCTAATTATATACGAGCTGAGTAACTTTGACCACATGCTCGGTGTAGTGGCACAGATAAGAGTATCTGGTGGGAATCGAATCCACGACCCTCACGCTAACAGTCTAGCACACTACCCACTAGACTACCAGGGCACCCATTCGTCGACTGTATAATAGATGTTAAATATACCAAAGAAAAATATTGGTGTAAAATGATCTAACAGATCCCGAAAAAACTATTACAATTTAGTCTAACATCTGGATTGCTGGATATATAATTTTGATTGATTTCTACATTTTCCTCAGATATGTTTTTGTCGCTCCACATAATATTAGTCTATAACAGCTGTATGTTTTCAGTAGATCTTCAACTTTCTCTTAAAAAAATATCTCTTTTCTTACTTTAATCCCTAACACTAGAATCTAAAAAATAATTGTGGACTCTACACTTACGCCATCGTTTGTCGCCTTAATTGTATTTGGCCTTGTCTATTACGAAAAGTAGTGTTTTTTTTTTTAATAAAATTTAGTAAATATTTAAAACTAAAATACAATTTTAAAGTAAAAAGGTGCCACATTTTAACAATTAAAAAATAAATTAAAAAAACAACAACAATTAAATAGATTTAAAAAAATAATACAAAAAACATTTCGTAGGACTTTTTTTTAAAATGATCTCTTGCATTGAGTAAAAACGAAAAAAAATAAAATAAAATCAATTACGAATAGAAAATAAATAAATAATAGAAGAAAAGTTTTAAATAGAAACCCTAATTAATTAAAAACAATAAAGAAAGATAAAAATTAAATAATAAAACCAATTAAAATGAACATACCCAGATGAATTAAAAAGTATTAAAGAAAATAAGAAAACAATTATAAAAGAAAACAATAATTTCAAGGATAATAAAGAAATAAAAACGAAAACCATTTTAAATGTTAATTAGTGCAAGTAATAAAATTGAAAAAGAAAATAAAAAAATTAAATTAAAACAACAACATAACATGTGTCCTTTTTTAATTGTATTACAAAACAAAAAATTAAAAAAATTGTTTTTATATCCTTAATTAACACGCTGCGACAGTCAAAATACACCCAGCTAAGGACATAGTATAGGTTGTGAGTTTTGTTAAATAGAAATCAAAAACATTTTTTTTATATTTTCTGTTCTTTTCACACAAAACTTTTGATTACACAAATATTTTTTAACCTATTTTGACTTTGAACAAAGTTTTTTGAAAAGGGGACAGATGAGCCTTTACAAGGCATACATACATATATCGTTCAGGCTTACATGTTATGAGTTTCGATCAGGTAAAATTGGAAAATATGTGTTTTTCAAATTTTTTCATGTTTAGATATTTTTAATTGCAAAATTTAATTAAAAAAAATAAGATAATTGATGACATTCTGAAAGTGCATTATCTTGTGAAGAGATTTACACTTCGTTTGATCAAATCGGATAAAAATTACCGTAGTTATTATTTAAATAGTGTAACAGTCGTGTTATATTTTTTATATATGTATGTCATCTTATCAAATGAATTTTCAGTTCAAAAATTTTCAAAATATTTAATGGATCTTGATTTTTTACCGCAAACTGTGTCAATTTCACGTTTGGACGACTACCAGTAGTCGGCTTATATTTGTGTTTTTTTGCAAATATTATTATTTCTCTTTGTGCAAACATTGTCCAACTTCTGGTGGTCTCTCAAACGTGAAATTGACACATTTTCAAATAAACAATCAAGATCCATCAAGAATTCTGAAAATGTTTGAACTAAAAGTTGACTTGAAAAAATATAACTCAACTGTTAGACTCTATAAATCATAACTACGTTAATTTCTGTGCGATGTGATCAAACGATGTGGCAATCTCTTCACAAGATAATGCACTTTCAGAATATCAACACTTATTTCATATTTTTTCATTAAAGTTTACTGCTATTAACGGACAAACTAGAAAAATATGAAAAAAAGTTAACATTTGTCAATCATTTACAATCCATCTGCTCAACAGTTCTTTCAGTTTCACTTTGTTAAAATACCAAACGACGAGTCCGAACTATAATGTGCACCAAACATTTAATATTTCAGGACACAGTGACGACTCCACAAGCATTTCTAGTTGCTTGAACAGCCATTTGACGGTGCAAATTTGAAATTGACACATTTTCCGATAAACAATCTCGATCCATCGAACATGCTGAAAATTTTTTAACTGAAAGTTCATTTGAAAAAATATTATGAAAAATATAACTCGACTGTTAGACTCTTTAAATAATAACTAAGGTAATTTTTGTCCGATTTGATGAAAAGAAGTGTAGATCGTTTCATGAGATAATGTACTTACAGATGACATCACTTATTTCATATTTTTTATTTAAAGTTTGCTATTATGACCGGACAAACTTGAAGAAATATGAAAAAAATTCTCAATTGTCAAGCTTATCTTATCAAACCTCATAGCATATTAATTAATAAAATAATATATATTGTATATCGTTTCAAAGCCCCATCCCTCTCCTTTCTAATAAGGTCTAAAATTTTGGTCATCGATTCAGAAATGTTTGTGTAATCAATAAATTTGTGCGTAAACTTCAAAAAATCGGTTTTTGTTAAATAAAACAAGTTCAAGAAATATATAAAAAAAATTTTTGAATTCTACTCAACAAAACTCACAACTTGCACTGTGTCATTAGCTGGCTGTATTAATTTTTTTTATTTTGTCGCATAATTAATAATTTAAATATAATTTTTTATAATTGTATTTAAGAAAACATTAGAAACTATACAATTTATGGTATTTTTATTGATTTAAAATATAATTTTAATATCATAATAAATAATAATAAAACAAAATATAACACGTTCACAAAACATTCACTCCCATGGAGTTATTTAAAATGATGGTTTTAGTTCCAATTTAATAAAAAAAAATTTTTGTTTTTATTTTTTTTATAAAATATTTTATTTTATTGTTTATAATTATTTATATTTATACGTATATGTTATGAAAATAATAAATATTTAAATTGTATTTTATGTATAACAGTTAGTAAATATTTATTAAATGTTTTAACAAATAAAGAAACCTTATTTAGAAATAATGCAACCACATGCATAGATTTTATTTACTCCAATTACTCAATATTGGTAGGTATTTTACAGTGTTGAACGTAAGTGATAACTTCTTAACAGATTTTCTTTATTTACCGCTTGTAACATACTCCTTTAGGCCTCCGCTTGTGTTTATAATGTTGCCCAGATAATTAAAATTTGTACTTGTACGGCTTTTGCTTCAGTAAGTTTAGGTAAGGCCAGCATTTATGCCCATTATGATACCACAATCTATTCTTCTATTCCCTAGAGAACAACAAGCCAAATTCAAAATAAGTCTTGTTATTACAGTAATCTTTATATTGTTACGTTTTTACCTTTTTAAAAACGTTTAAAATATGAGTTCGTTGATTGCAAACAAAATAAAAATAAATTTTTGTTTAGTTTCAATTAAACTCTTTGTTGTTCTCACTACTTTTGTTATCACTGTTGCAACTTGATGATGCAACTACAATTTCTTTAGTTCGCTATTCTTCTTTACAATTCTGTTTTCGTAAATAGAACTTTACATAGGCGATCTTCAAACCACCACTGTTTTCCTTGTACGCAACGCGTCTTCACACAAGACTGATTGAATTCTTACTACTACCCGTTGCCTGCTTTGTATTGCCTTTTTATATGCCCACCTAAACTGTCTGGCAAAGGTTCTTGAAGTAGAACATTCCTGTCTTCGCCTTCTCGAGAACTCTATTGCTATTTCATGGTTGTTTGTGTATTTTGCTTATGTTCTTTGTTTTTGCTTTATGTCTTACTTGTCTGTCTCATTTTCTTTCATACTGATGTTGTTGGTATATGCAAGCAAGTTCGTTGTATTTGTTTGTGTATGTTTTGTTTATCGTTTTGATGTTAATGTTAACGGTGATGGTATAGCCTTTCCATTTTCGTAACAATATTATGAAGCTCTGTCATAGCTGTGGGAAAATGAAAGGTCAAAACCTCCGTCTCTTCATGACAGGAGCAGGGCACTGGCACGTGAGATGAAACACTGTCTCTTCTTCCAGTTAAGAACCACAACTCATACAGAAGTTAATTGCCAGAATACCGAGTGTTTCGGCATGCCTAATAAAAGGGTTGTGGCCTTTAGAAATGGCTATTGGGTGATTCATGGCCAGGCGATAAGTGTAAATCGGTCCTCTTCTTATCAATACATGTTAAACCTCCTGCTGTCAACGAAATTGAGCTTTTCTGTAATTAGTGTGGAAAATACCGTAATTAAGTGCAGCAATTTAAGTGCCTATGCCATGTTAAATGGTGGATATTGCTAACTTCGTACTTGCTTTGGCCAGCTCATCAGCAATTCAATTTCCAAAAATATCCCTAGGTGCCGGAACCCATATAACAGCTACCTATGAATGAGTCGAAATTTCCCGAAGAAATCCTCAGTATTCATGGACAAGGACGAACAGTAAAACTACGTTCATTAGGGATTTTATCGCAGCCTGGCTGTTAGGGTAAAACAAGAAATTTTCAAAAAAACTTCGCCACCCAAGAGGTATTGCTTTTAAAATTGCCATGTTCTCTGACTTGCTACAGTTGTCAGGCAGCCTATAAAAAAGTTTATAAATATGCCACACCCCATTCTGTCACTCATCTTGGAGACATCAGTGTAAACGTCAAGTGTCCCATTGAGATTCTCCGGATCTTTAGTGCAGAAGTCGAATCTTTTTTCAGAAATTTCTAATTAATCATATAAGTCGCCGTGGTCTAGTGGGTAGTGTGTTGCCTTATTAGACGTAAGACAACGATTCAAATCCCCGGTCAGATATCAAAACGAAATATAAAAAAATATTCCTTCGGCGACTTACTCTCAGCAGATTTCTTGTAAAAACACTGAAAGTAAATAAAATTGTCATTAAAAGTTTCTCAATAATCTGTAGGTCCCGCCACTCATGTATAAAATTAACACACACATAATTAAGTGGTATGAGAAGCTAGGCCATAATCCTGACTGAAGGGTTGTAATGACCAATTATGTATGTATGTGTCTATGTACTAGCATATCTACAGTCCAAATTGGGCTACGATTTGACTACATTCCAATATTCTTACTGCCACCAACATAGCCCTCTGCTTAAAAGAGTTGCCGGGTTCTGTTTTGCAGACCAACAACTTAGAATGTTCGCCAGGGTAGAATATTTATTTTTCTGATGTTAATATGTAATCTTATTTATACTATTACTTAACGTATTTGAGCAAATTTGAAGCTAAGTTGTCAAATCTCATCAACATTGTCTTGATCTTCTAATATACAATTTATATTGCCTGTTCTTCCTCTTCGTGGGTATCAAGGACGCTTCAAACGCTTTTTTACTTGTGAAAAGGAACTTTGGTTTTTGTCATGTTACTTTATATCTTTCTGCAGATATACAGTGAGCGTCAAAAGAAACTATACACTAAGTATAAAATTCTACCAATCAATAAACCTAACTTTTAGCACTTAAGGAGAGTGCCCTAAAAAAATTGACAACATTTCGAAATTTTTTGTAATTTTTTGTTTTAATTTTATAATAAAAATAACGGTAATTTATTAATGTATATTTTTTGATGGTCACTCTATGTAAACCTAAGAATTTTTTAGTCAAATTTAATTCAATCATCTTTTATGGCATCACAAGTTTTTTTTTAATGCTGAATATTTTGTCAAACAGTTACTGTGTTTGACAATAAAACGTCTACGATTACAAAGAGTTTTTTGAAATACAAGATAAACATGGCTTGCACAGTTAATGTCAAGTGACTGGAAATAAAATAGAACAACAATAATTGGCAGCAAATAAAAATAATGCAGTTTAAAAAAAAAAAGAAAAAACCACTCAACGATACTCAATCTCCAGCTCCGTTTAACAAAAAACACTCATGTTTGCTATGAAAAAATAAAATGAACTTTTGCACGTGGTCCAAATCCTGAAAATGACACTCATGCTCACCGGACTTGCGCATTTAAATATTTTGCAGAAACATGTAAATATTACGCTGTAATACAAACATATGGAGCACTGGAGCAGTAGTATCATTTTAAAGAGATGCCTCGAATTCGATTTGCTTAAATTTGCTTAAAAACATTAAAGATTTGAATTTAAACCGAAAAAAACAACAAAACAAGAACTGAAACTGAAACCATCAACGTATTGTAGATTCACTTGTTTTATAGCCAAGTTAACATTTCATGGCATGTATGTGTATGTATATGCCACATCAAATGCCACATATAACACAATATTGCAGACATAATAACCCACTTTGAAGATACCATATAAGATGGTCAATAATGGAACCATTATCATACATTTTATGAATGCTTTCTTAAAAGGACATTAAGGCACTTGCATAAGAGAACATGAAAACCCTTTGATAAAGGAAAATCAATCCATTAAGGGCGGGCGCCTCTAGGGTTGTGGTATTTTTTTCGCATTATGAATAACAAGTTAAAAAAAGGAATCAAATAATGTCATTTGAAATTAGAAGACGGGGAAACTAACGACCTGGCTAAATGTGCTTGTCAAAATGGGGTTGTTTAATTTGATTTAAGCCTATAATACAATAAAATAGACATGACCAGATGAATGCCATACGTTCGATAATATTTAAAAAGTAATTCTAAAATCTTAGTGTGTTAGTGTTTCAGGAAATTATTGACGGGTCTGCTAGAAATTAAAAAATGTAAAGAAAAAGGGAATCAGGAATAAATTTTTACAATTTTGTGATTAAATATTCATCGAGGCTAATCCTATTTTCTATTCATACAAAACTGTGTACACCCAAACCTGTTTTTACACGGTTTTTTTTACGAGAATTTGAAATAACACGGTTTTTTTTCAATAACTGCCATGTTGATATTTGATGGCCTTCAAATGGCAAATAAGTTGGCAGAACACTTTTTGACATGTGATAACATAATTGAAAGAGCTGTGAAATTTCAATCAGTCCTACAAACATGTATGGCTAGATACAGAGAGCTCTATAAAGAGCTTTCCAAAGTTGGATCAGAACGCACTATAACAGAATTTGCTGTTAAAAGAAATAAACCAGCGCCAGAAGCAGCTTCTGAAGATGTAGAAGGAATAACTATTTCTACTGACGAGACTGATATTGAGCCACCACAGCAAAAGAGAATGCGCTTGCTATCAGAAACTGACTCCGAACAAAATAAAAAAAAATTTTTATTGAAAATAATTCCGTTCCTAATTGTCTTAAGAGTTTGATAACTAATTTTATTTTTGTAAATGGAAGAGAATTTTTAAGTTTTTTCTTTATTTTTTTATAATCATAAAATAAAATAAAATAACAACTCTGTGTATACTATTGAACTAAATCTGTGCTTTTTTATAAAGTTATTCAATTTTATAGGCATATGTAAGCTGCTGCATCAATCCTATGTATATCTTTTCAGTTTGTTTATACACTTACATACATACATAATATTTGTCTTTTTTTAAGCGTTTTTTTTACACGGTATCCACTGGAACGTATCTACCGTGTAAAAAAGGTTTTGGGTGTAAATATGTTGAAATACAATGGAGAAGGTGTAAGAACTCTTAGGGCCCTTATTACAACATGCCGTTAAAGTTGGGTTTAGTTAAAAGTAATTCTTGCCAAAAGTGACTTTAAAGTTCACTTAAGCTAAAGTTTAATTTAGTTTAATTTAGTTAAAGTCACCTTTAGCTAAATTGAAGTTTAAAGTCACCTTTAACTAAACTAAACTTTTGCTAAAGTGGACTTTAAAGCCACCTTTAACTTCTTTTCGTTATTACAACCCACAGATAATATAAAGTTAACTTTTTGAAAAACGTGGCAGTGCCGGTGCAATGTTGATAACACTGCTCAAGTACACAATATTTTTTTTTAAACTCAGTGGCAGCGACGGGCTTCTTTTTTTGTTGTATTTGCTTATTTTGTTTATATTTTTAGTTGCCATATTGCAGATAATACATAATATGACAGTTTCAAACATAAATTTAACTTTAAAAGTTAAAGATAGGATGATCTTCCCTTTAGCTTAACGCTCACTTCTACCATATTGTAAACTTATAATAATGAAAAACAATTTATCTGCCCGTTAAAATCCTCCCTTTAGTTAACAGCAAGTTGTAATAAAGGCCTTTACTTCTTTTTAATTTTATTCAAATAGAAATAAAATATTCACATAAAGTGGTGATCAATCTGATCGACTACAAATCCCTGTAATGCAGGTTTCTTATTTACTTAATTGGACAGTTGCGTCAGGATTACAACCTAATTTCTAATTTTTTTTTTTAATTTTACTCATGACTGGCATCACCTACTGGTTAATGTAGACTCCGAACGTTAGGTTTGAGAAACTTTTCATGGTAATTTTATTTTATTTTCATAGAAAGAAATATTTTTTTCTACTTCGTTTTGTTTGTAGTCGCCGTAGTCTAGAAGGTAGTGTGTAGGCTTATTGGACGTAAGGCCACGGTTCAAACCCCAGGACAGACATCAAAACGAAATATGAAAAATATTTCTTCGGCGACTTCCTCTCAGCAGATTTCTGGCAAAAAGTCTGAGCGTAAATAAAAAATTGCCATGAAAAATTTCTCAAAAATCTGTCGTTCGGAGTCGACTTTAAACTATATGTCCCGCCACTCATGTGTAAAATTAACGCACCCAACATAAGTAGTGTGAGAAGCTAGGTCGTAATCCTGTCTGAAAGGGTGTACTGACCAATTATATATGTATGTACTTTGTTTTGTTCTAGATGTCTGAGCCAGGGATTGAACAACGCGCCCTCATCTAATAAGACAACACACTACCTACTACAATCCAGGCTTCAATATTAAAAACAAAAATAGAGTACGTTCTCAGCACGTGTTTCGACTATCAGTTAGTAAGTGTTCAAATAAACTATCTATGAAGCTCTCTATATTGTGATACAATACCTCTTGTGTTACAGTAAGAGATAAAAGAGAAATTGACTATTCAAGACCGGAAAATTGTCCATTTGTAATTCCACTTGGGCACCTAGTATTTCAACACATCTTTTTAATGTTCATTTAATGCTAACGTTTTAATTGCTGGTCATGTATAATTGTGGGTTTCAGGTTATTTAGAATAAATCTTTAGAAAGTTTCATGGCGCCTACCAAGACGACCGCTGGACTGGGGTGTCAAATTGAGAAACGCATTGAAATATTTCACTGTTCATTAATATGTATTCAACTGTTGCCTTCCAAGAAATTAAATTTGAATTGAAGCCTACTTTGATAATCTCCAACATTTCTTAGTTGTAATGGCTGTCAAGAATATGTTCGCAGAGTCCATTTGCTTTATAGAAGTGTTGCTTTTACCTACGCATCGAAAATTATATTTTATGGATCCTTTTATTGATTTGGATTTTCCAAACGGCAGTTAAGGGCCTATGAGGATTTCTTGTCCCGCTTAACCTATTGTTGACATATTTTTTACGACTAACGCTTGATGTAGAAACTGTTTGGTTCTTCAATTCGTATAAGGTTTGTGCATCTACTGTTTAATTATTGCTTAAGTTTTCTTAATATTCACTGAGCAGGACCAACTTCCTTGTCAACATAACTAGATGGCTTGTTTTAGTTCCATACCGGAGAGATTGTACGAAAAAAGGGAAATATTTAAGCGTTCGTGATGTGGACCTCTTTTTTATGATTATGTTGTTCTTATCCTTTGAAGTTTCATTAGGAAGTTTCTGAAAATAATTGAGTGGGTTATTGCACCCGATTCTGTTGCTGAGCTTGGTAGTCGTATCCAGGTAATCATATTTCAATAAAAATTTGTTCTGTGTAATACTATTTTCAGATATGCACCTTTATTGCGTAAATCGCAATAAACGCCATTATTGAGCTCAATATTTCATATAAAGTTTCAATTAATAATTGCGCAATAAATACGTAAATTGTTATAATATTGAGGAAAACTTAAAATTCAGCACTTTCGTAAGTGTGTTCAGTCGGCATATCACAATTACCCGAACACTTTCTGTTGATATTTGACAACTCAAATGTCAACAACGACAGACAAAAAAAAAACACAATGTTGCTGAAACAACCAGCTTTTTTGTTTATTGCACTGCGCATATTATTATGCCTGAACACTTAAAATATTGTACTCAATTAACCGAATATTGACTCAATAAAAGTGCGTATTTGAACTTAGTATAAGATGATTAAGTTTTAAAGCCGATTTCCGGGCGACAGTTTGTTAAGGAGCTTGTCCATTTGAAAGGAGAGATTATAAGTTGCAATTCACTTGGCATTGTATCCCCCAGGATTGACATTCTCTCCCAAAAATTATTTCGTAAATAACGTTGTGTCTTTAGATGTTACTTAAAACCTAAAAACCACTCTTCCTGATGCTGTAGAACTAATTAAAATTTTTTGAAAACTTTGTGACTCTTTTTAGAAATTCAAAATAAGTTGTAAAAAATCTGTATACAAATTAAAATAATCAATACGACAGATAATATTTTTTAAAGTATTTTGTTTTCCAAATAGCTTTATAGCCTTGTTAAACAGATGCTGCAAAATATTGGCCAAAAACAACATGACACATAACAACGGCATACAACAACAATGACCATCATCATCAAAAAAGGAAAAAGGAAGGAAAACATGAACTTCAATAATATCATTTCCATGCCAAAAACGAGAAAACAAAAATTTGTTGCTCCTTTTTTTCTTTTTATTGTCAAACGATGTTCTTTTCTGCTCAGCTCGTGTCTTTTTTTTTCCAGTTTTGTATTCGACTTTTTTGTTGGACTTGATTTGGTGTTTTTTTGTGAAGATTTTCCTTTTCGTTTTTGTGTTGAATTTGCCAAGGATAATTTTGTTGTAGTTGGTCAATTGTTATCCAATACAATGACGTCATTTTCTAAAAGGTTTTGGTTCTTTGGTGAGAGAAGAAAGTTAAAGGGCGTATGCACGAATTTCATATGTGACACACTTTATAATGTTGTAGAAACCATAATAATTTAGGCAAAAGTAAATATTTTCTGTATAATTTCCTAAAGTTTTTCTTTTTTTTTTTGGGATTCGTAATGAAAAACTTTTCAAAATTTTGTGTTGTTTTTTTGTGAAATTAGTGGAAAATCTATAGGATATGGAAATATGTCAATAAGTAAGTAACTATTATCTACCCAGAGCGAGGTTTACTTTTAAAATTTTAAATTAGAAATTAAGGTTAACAATGTAAGTATTCTTCGATTTAATGCGAGTATTTTATAAAGATGATATTCTACATCTTTAGTGCGTCTTTATCTTTAAAGTGATATTTTGTTAATACCAGCTTGGGCGACTATATTCTAATTTTTAGAAAGTAAACCGATTCAACTTCAAAAAGGTTGCATATCAAAAACTAAAATAATTTTTTCATTAAATGGCATCAAATTTCTGATGAATAGATACCAACAAATATTCCAGGTACCAAGTGCTCTTTCAGGAACCAAAAATTCCTATACAATAGGTAAAACAGTCGAATCTGTGCTACACTCATTAGTAGTTATCATAATGGGCCTAAACAGTGGCCTTAATGGGACTTCTTCCTTTAAGGGATCTCCGACTACATACATACATAATTGGCCATTACAATCCTTCACTCAGGAATACGGCCTAGCTTCTGTTTAACCTACAGTTTAAAGTCAACTCCGAAATACAGATTTTGGAGAAACTTTTCACGACAATTTTATTTTTACTCTCAGAATTTTTGCCAGAAATCTACTGACAGGAAGTCGCCGAAGAAATATTTTTTCATATTTCGTTTTGATGTCTGACCTGCAGTTTGAACCGTGGCCTTGCGTCTAATAAGACAACACTTTACCTATTAGACTACGGTGACTCATACTCCGCCTACAATTGTTATTTAGTCACATCCTCCCCTGAACCTTTACTTGATAGAAAGAATGCTTTAAATAATAAAAAATCCTAGTCGGTGACTAATGCCATAAAGGAACTTAATGACAAACTTTCGATCATTAAATTTACTTAAAGAATAGTTAAGAAACGAAAGTTAGGATTTGTAGAGCTCGGATGAAATAGATTTCATAATATGGGACCTTATGCCACTGCAGTAATCAATGTTTTGGGGTGGCTGTCAATTTAATCAAATCCAGCTTGGCATTCCGTTGTAAATTTTTCTAAAAATTTCATGCCATTTTCCTATCGTGTGTAATAGGAAGTGAGTAGTACAGCTTTTAGCCTGTCTGAAGCTCTTGCCTAGTCTTAAGTACTGAAGAACCTGAATGTAAATTTTAATGATTCTAGTAATTTAGTTTTTTTTGATTTCCATTTTCCCTCAAGAGAGAACAATTTGCTGATTGTATGTAGAATTCTCTCTTCTTGAATCCTAAGGATTCCACTCTAGCAACAATTCTGTAATGCTATCGGATTTTCTTCTAATAGTCGGAGAGATCTATGTATCGCGATAGCCGAAGCTCTCTACGTATTCGATGGGTTCTCTCTTCTTGCTAACTTAATTGATCATTAAAACCCTTTAGTCACGATAACAACCTAGCTCCTCACGCCACCCATGTGGCGTGTGTTAATTTTATCCATGAGTGGCGGGTCATACAGTTTAATGTCGAGTCCAAACAACAGATTTGAGAAAATTTGCGTGGCAATTTTATTTTTCTCTCAGAGTTTTTGCCAGCGATTTGCTGAGGAGAAGACGTTGAAATGAATACCTTTTCATATTTTTTTTTTTAATGTCTGAGCCAATGGTTGAATCATGTGCTCTTGTCTAATAAGCCAACACACTGTCTACTATACTACAGCGCCTTCTCTATACTAATGTGGTTTGTCCTCATGACTTTCATGTTCTCGATGTTTATCTCAAGCTAAGCCATACTTGTTAAACTTTCTTGAATTCCTAGTTTTGCTGCTATGCTGGTAATCTTGTGTGAGAGTAGACAAGATTATATTGACTCATATGCTTGCAAAATCGTTCAAGAGTAGTAAGATTATATTGATTTATAATATCATTCGGTACGATGGCAATCCATGGAGGTGATAGAGGGCATCTTCCTTTTCTACTGCGATGTGGGTGCCCTGGTAGTCTAGTGGGTAGTGTGCTAGACTATTAGCGTGAGGGTCGTGGTTCGACCCATCGATTCCCACCAGAGACTTTGGTCTTTGACAATACACCGAGCACATGGTCAAGCTCGTGTATAATTAGAACATAATTTGTAATTGTATTGTAATATGCGTATGTATTGTAATACGGCGATGGTATGGAATAGTGAAAAGCTCTGATGGTTTGAATTATGTTCTGAAGTCTAATGGCATGGAGGGCCTTGTCGAAATCGATGATTGTTAGATATACTGGAGTATGTTATCCTATATATTGCTCTAAATCCATAAAGTACATAGAGCAGGCATCTATTTGCCTCAAAACCTGTCAGCTTACATCAGTTTTTCATTATCACTTTTTCTCTTCGTCACATTTTAATTGCCTTATATTCCCATTAAATTGTTAACTCATTATAAACTCCTTTTAAACAAAAGCTAATGAAAATTTAAAAATAGACCCGAAAAAATGTAAATGATAAATAATTCATCAATCATCTTTAGAATACAGAAAGAAAGAAAATCATTATTAATTAGGCCATAAATTTCGTTTTGATTTTATTTATAGACAAAAACGAAATTAATGTTTTTCCATAAATATTTTACTCGGCAACAATAAATTATAATCACTTTCAATGCTATTTACTTTCTTTCCTCTTTTGAAATGTTCGTCCACCTCCCTCTATTTTAACTTTTTGGTTGTAGTCACAGTATACTCAGGCATAATGGAGCAACAACAACTGAAATATGTTTTCAAATAAAATTTATTTCTTTCCTTTTATTTTCCACCCGTTTGTTGTTGTTATTTATATTTCTGGTTATTTATTTTAAATTTCTTTCATTTATTGGATTGATGATACCTTTTTGACGTACCTTCTTGCACGTTTATGCTAATGTACAGGTAGAAATCAACTTTATTTATATGGTTGGTTAACAGAAGGCGGGAGTTATGTACTGCGTACAATTGTGGAAGCCAATTTCATGTTGCATAAAAAGAGGTCCTTACATGGTAGTGTATACATAAAAAAATTAATATTTCAATACCTGTGTGTGTATAATTTAAAGAAATAAATTTTTCATAATGGTTATGATATAAATTTTTTTTTATGGTGATTAGTGTGTGTATAGTATGGTATATATTGGTCTTTTTTTTATAGAATTACGTAACCAATTGGAATGTGGAAGATAGAAGCCGTAGTTAAAGAATATTGAGACTATAAATTGTGGTGACATGTTATTTTCAGGCATCACATGTATGGGAAACAAAGTTAATTTTCGACACTATTTAAACCCTATATAGATGAATTTTACATACATACATATATGCATACATAATTGGTCATTACAATCCTTTAGTCCGGATTTCCGACCAAGCTTCTCACACCACTCATGTTATGTGTGTTAATTTTATACATGAATTGTGGGAGCTACAGTTTTAAAGTCGACTCTGAACGACAATTTTTGGGAAGCATTATATGGCAATTTTAGAGCTTTTTCCAGAAATCTGCTGAGAGAAGTCGTAGAAGAAAAATTTTTTTAAAATTTCGATTTCGTGGAAATGTCTCACGTCTAATAAGCCAACACACTACCTACTAGACTACGACTACTTCCGACGAAATTTAATACTTAAAAAAAAATGGGTGCCGTGGTAGTCTAGTGTATAGTGTGCTAGACTATTAGAGTGAGGGTCGTGGGTTAGATTCCCACCAGAGACTCTGGTCTGCGACACTACACCGAGTATATGATCAAGTTACTCCGCTCGTATATAATTAGAATATAATTTGTAATTGTATTGTAATTAATAAATAAATAAATAAATAAAAACTTTTTAATGTAGTTACACATGAATTGCAGATTTGAGATTTTGATGCAGTGCAGAACTCTCTTTACGAAGGTGGGTCAATAAGAGAATGAATCACAGCTTTTATAGTTATACACACTTTGACCACAGCTTCCCCAATTTCTTTATTGAAATGATTTCAACAGCAATACTAGCGATAGACTGTCTATCGGTATGAAAGAACATTTCTGAATGAGTGGGTATGTCTACAACCAAAATTGTCATATTTGGGACGAAACTAATCTCCATGAGATCCAAAAGCGTCCAATGCACTCCAAAATCCACCCCAAACTCCTGTTTTTATTTTGATTTGGCCTAATGGCATCATCGATTCATACTTCCTTTAGGATGATGTCGACGGTCGATGATCACACAAATACGTACATAATTGGACATTAAAACCCTTCAGTTAGGAATACAACCCAGGTTCTCACACTGCTTGTGTGTATAAATTTTAAAATGAGTGACGCCACCTTTAGCTTAGAAAGCAAAATTTATTTATTGAAAACAATAGACAAATTCCAAATTCCGAATAAAATTAAATAGAATTACAAACAGTTTCTTCAAAAATACAAGTAATTGTTACAATAAAAATACGAAAAGTTATGAATTGAGAAAAACAATAATGTTCCGTTTTATAACGCAAGAATTTAAAGAAAAATCAACAAAGTCTGACAAATAATTAAATTGACGGCAAATTCTAGTTAACGAATCAGCAACAGCATAATTAGTTCTGCAGAATTGAATATAAATAAGATTACAACAGCAGAAGTTACGACAAGGAATTTTGAATTTAACAGATCTTAACAGAAATTCACAGCAAATATTGCCATTGATCAGGTTAATCATGAAGGATATATTTAACATTGTTCGACGACTCTTAAAGGTAGCCAGTTTTATTAAAGCCAGTCTGTTAGTATATGAAGGCATATCCAAGGCCACGCAAGCAGAAGAGTAGAAATTGTTTCTGAACAGACAGACGATGTGTTCGCTGTAAACATTATAGTGAGGATCCCATACAATGGATCCATACTCCAAAATTGGTCTGACAAGCGATACGTTTAACTGTTTAGCAATAAATGGATCAGTAAATTCCTTTGCCCAACTTTTTATAAAGCTAAGAGTGCTTCTTTCCTTATTTACAGTCAAAGTGATATGATCATTAAAATTTAATTTCGTGTCTAATTGGATCATAAGATCAATAAAAGAGTCCACTATCTCCAATTGATGACCTCCGAGCAAGTAATTAACCGCGATAAAATTATTTCTTTAGAACCGCATACATTTGCATTTTTTTAATATTCAACTCCATCATGTTGTACTCGGACCACAAAAAGAAATTATTGAGATCACTTTGAAGATAAATATGCTCGATGAAATTATCAAAGGAGAGAAAAACTTTTGCATTGTCAGCATATATCAAGATATTGGCAAAATTAATTGTGTTGGGAAGATCGTTTATAAACAGCGAAAAAAGAAGTGGACCAAGATGGCTGCTTTGATGAACACCAGATAGCACATAAATATACTTAGATGAGCTATTGTTCACACATACGTTCTGCCTTCTACCAGTCAAATACGACTCTAGCCATCTTAAACTCCTATGATTTACACCCATTAAATCCAATTTAGTTAACAGAAGTTTGTGATTCACTTTATCGAACGCTTTGCTTTAAAACCGACTCCGAACGACAGATTTTGAAAATATTTTCATGGCAATTTTATTTACTCTCAGAGTTTTTAGCAGAAATCTGATGAGAGGAAGTCGACGAAGAAATATTTTTTCAAATTTCGTTTTGTTGCAGATGTCTGACCCAACCACATATGGTTTCAACACTACGGCGTTATGGGCCACACGGCTTACACCACACTGAATAATCTGCATGAGCAATTTTAGGGACTGATCACCGAGATTGTTGAATTTGACTTTGTTAGATTTTTTCATGTGGGATTTTCTTAACCCTGGACGGTTACTGTTCGTCGAATCGACGAAGCTCATTTACTCTTTATCATATACTAACTCTTTTATGTTTGACCAAATTTCGCTCTTTTTTCGACAACTTTAGTCGAAAATGAAAGCTTGCAGTCTGTATACGAAAAAAAATTTGTTTTTGGTCGTCGATTCAACGAACTTTACTGTACAAAAATGATCATCTAGGATTAAAAAATGGGTGGCCAGGGTGCGTTTAATAACTGCAAGCTTTCGTTATCGGCCAACATTGTTGATAAAAAGAGCGAAATTTGGTCAAACATATAGGAATTATATGATAAAGAGTAAATGAGCTTCGTCGATATGACGAACAGTAACCAATTATGGTTATAGAGTTCGTCGATTCAACGAAGAGTAACCTTAATGTACTATAACGAAGAGTAACCGTCCAGGGTTAATAATCTATGTGCCAGTAATATAGTTTGGAATGCCTTTTCTCTGAATTAAAAATGTCTAAAGTGTAGAATAAAGTATCATCATACGTTGACTTTATAAATTGAAACTTAATTGTTCTAATAACACTGGCATTTAATATGAAATTTATAAAAATTTTTTTGCTTTCCAATTTGTAATGAATGTTAACAATATTATTTTCTTTTTTATAAGGATTAAATTCAATTCCATTAATTAAAAAAAATGCCATCACATTTCTCTCTGTAGAAATTTTCCGTTTTTTTATTTTCTGTCAACAATGAAAAACTTTTCAACGGAAACTAAACAATAAGCCTTTTTTTGTCTACCATGATGGAAGTAGAAACCGTTTTCCCTTTAACCATCTATTTACAAGCAAATATCCCTATACGGCTATAGAATAACTAGGACAGCTAAAAATTCTAAAAAAAAAAGTTTTATTCTCGTTACATGTTGTTCCGCCAAACAATACCCCGGATTATTCTTGTAAAGTTTTTCTGGTTTTTTATACCGTGTCTTTTTTTCTGTATTCGGCGTTAATCAGCGACGCAAACTTGCTACACTGGCCAAAAGAGATAAAAACTAAAAGTATTTGGCCATAGGGATAATGAATAATAGGGTGGTAGCGATTTAAGCCATATTAATAGGATATACGAGGGTATTGTATTGGAAGATTTCAATGCATGTTTAAACTTTATAAACTTACACTGGTAGGCAAAAGTATGTTGATGTTCTGACTTTTAAGGTCTTTGGTTTTTCGTGTAAGTTTTTACAGTAAAAGGATTCGTGACACGGTATAATGCCTAAATTAGAAACGAAACTATTGGATACGTCAACGTAACTCTAGAGACAATCAAGTGTTAAAAATATATCTCGACAGTCACCATGTCACAACAGTCAATGAAGCTAGGCACTGTGCGATGAATTTTGATTTTTTTTTGCCTAAATGTAAGAAGAATTGAAGTTCAGGTAGCCTTATCCTAGTGTGTGCGATTGCCAAACGTTGTGTTGGAGTCTAAACTTTAGCAGTGGATTACCAAACATTGTGTTGGAGTCCAAACTTCAACAGTCTATTACAAAACGTTGTATTGAAGTCCAATCTTCAACAGTGGATTACCAAACGTTTTGTTGGAGTCCACACTTCAACAGTTGGTTACTAAACGTTGTGCTGGAGTCCAAACTTCAGCAGTGGATTACCAAACGTTGTGTAGGAGTCCAAACTTTAGCAGTGACATCTTGCAAAAAGATAGAAGTAAAAATGGAGTCTTGTCAGCAGTCTTGTCTTGTTAAAAACTCTGTGAGTAAATTATTTGGGCTAAAAATGTGTAAAAATTCTCAAATTTTTGGCACGGATTCAGTATTAAACTGTATCGTCCATCCCTCATTGACAGCATTAAGGAACACAACATGGGTGGTGTGAGATGCCATGCCAAGGTTGTAATTGTCAATACAGTATTGAAGAATTGGACTTGTTGAACATTTAGTTTTAACTAGATATTGTCACTTGCCTCGTGACAAGCCATTTTATGAACTTACTGAAGGGAGTTCGGTGATGAATTAATTTTATTTACGTCACGTTACGATAAATATCACTTATGAAATACGCCCTTCATAGCCAATAAGATCTGTCAAGTGCATGACTTGTAAACACTTTCACACACACACACAAACTCACTTAAAATTTTAAAATTAAACAGCTCACATACATGAACGTTTAGAAAAGTCGACAGTTAACAAATCATAACTGTAAATGAAATAAACAAGTGTGCGTTAATAATTTAAGCTTGGCTGACAATGCCGACGTAACGACCATGAACACAGCAATTCTATACAGCGTGTGTGATTCGTGCGGAAAGACAGCTGCCAGAAATTGCTGTGACACAATATGGTTTTCATTGCAATATACTGGAGGCTCATGCAGTTAATCAGATTTACAAGATTTTCAAATAAAATTGTTAAGGAAATAATTATACATTGGGGAGTGGAGAAGATTACGTTTAAGTTGATGAGATAAGATTGGCAGAAAGTGATAGAGAACATAACTTCATAATAAGATAAGAGATTACCTAAGCTTGCTAGGAATCCAGAGAAGGGTAGTACATATCAGAGACCAGCAATGAATCGTTTTTCTCCTACTCATAAGCACTCATGAAATTTTGAATATAAGTGAGTCAACAATATTGAAATTTAACTTCTAGTGTTAGTTGTTGTTGCATTTATAAATGAAGACAAAGACGGCAAGCAAAGAAAACACACAACCTTCTGGTGAGTATTGTAGTGTTCATACGCGATTCATACATATTTTGTGATTCTTGTAAATGTTGAGTCATGGAGAGTCGAAATCAACAAAATTATACGTAATGTTGAGTATGAGTACGAAGAGTATTTCAAACTTTGAATATGAGTAGTATGAGTATAATATTAAAATAAGTATGAATGCCTAGAAGTATCAGAAATTAAGAGTGTGATTCCATTCTACTCAACTTTTTGAATACTCATGGCTGATCTCTGGTACATACATGTGTTGACAGATTTTGGAACACTTCAGCACTTATGCAGAACACTGCTAGAAAGAGATATGAAACCAATTGTGTCCGAAAGTATGCATGCCCACATAAGTTAGCCTATATACTCTACCGTGTTATAATGGCTTCAATGGAATACGTTCTGAAGAGCATGAAAACAACCGCTGATGCTGTAGCCAGCAATGAATCTGAATCAGTATACAAGACGAAAGGGAAAATAGTGAGTATTACATAGTCTCTTGTCAAACCAGGCAATAAAAATTTTTCGTAATCCTGACTGAAGGGTTGTAATGACCAATTATGTTATGTATGTATATGACCAGGTACGATGTTACACTAACGATATGTTTAAATCATTTGTAAATATTTCGTATTGTCTCGACAGTTTGTCAACAGTCTTTAACAAAATTTCATTGTTTTGTGATTAAAACTGGCCTACACAGCTGCCGAACTCATACAGTATCAGTGACAAATGCAATTTGGTATCATTATAAAGTGAATTAAACACATCCAACACAACGAACCGAACGTATGACACTTGATTGTCCACTAGACACATTTGGTAAATAAAAAACGATCGTTTGTGTCAATTATGTAAACAACAGTAGTTCAGGCCAGTTCAGTCCAGTTCAGAAGTCATTAAATTTTTAGGAAAAACAAAAAGTACGAGACACTAATTGATGTGGAAGTTTTTTTTCCAAATTTTGATTCATTGAATTTAAACGTCAAATATCCTTTTTGCCCCAAAACTTTTAAATGTAAATTTATTGCATTGCTCCACAGGCTGGAAAATAATTGATTTTTAATACCATCAAATGAATATTTTTGTATTGAATTTTATTTATGCAAAAGGATACTCTTTTTTTGTAAAAATCTTTAACTCATATACATACATACATACATATGAGATGTATGGTATTTAAGTATTTAAGCAAACTGTTATCAAAAAATAAAATTTTGTTTTAAAATCATTTTCTTACATTGAATTTATTTGCAATATGATACGATATATGGTACACAATACCTCATTTGTATGTTATGTGGTGTACAATGTAACATTTTCTATGCATAACTTTATTGCATTGTTCTGTAATACTCAAAAGTCCTTCTTTGGGACTTCTTATTAAAAAATATTATTTTTGCCTTTTTGTACGTAATAAAATTGTTTACCCCTGTATATGAGCTTAAAAACTAAATGAGTTTCAAGTTAAAGAAGACCAACTAGTCTGCAATTAAAAGTAAGATTAACGGAGGTATAAGATATGTAACAATGGTACACACGAGAGGGCATCAGGGCGCATCGTGGCTAGACAAATAATACTTCGTTTTTAACTCTCTCTTGGACTGAATAATTTAGGGGAATGCTTCGTAACGAGACTGTATAAAAATGGTGAATAGATGTGAAGTCGCCGTAGCGTAGTAGGTAGCGTGTTCACTTATTAGACGTAAAGCCCGGGTCGGACATCAAAACGAAATAAGAAAAATATATTTCTTCGGCGACGTCCTATCAGCAGATTTCTGGCAAAAACTGTGAGAGTAAATAAACCTACCATGAAAAAGTTTCTCAAAACATCTGTCGTTTAGAGTCGACGTTAAAATGTAGGTCCCGCCACTCACGTATAAAATTACAACATAATTGGTGTGAGAAGCTAGGTCGTAATCCTGACTAAAGGGATGTAATGACCAATTATGTATGTATTATGAAAGACTCGACTTTGTACTAGAATACTTGGTGGCTATGAGGAGAAGGAACATGCCTTTCACTTTGTATGCCGATTCCCTGCTTTTGCCATAAAATGACGGAAGTTTTTGAGCTCTGGTATCATGTAGGGAATGTTGATCCCTGTGTTGAATATTAATTGTGGTCCTAAATGCTAGTCTTCAATTGGGGTTCACCTCCTTACTTAACCGAATGTAAGCTAGTGACATTAGTAGACTAGCGAGTGACTTTCATTCCAAGCACTTACAGTGAAAAATCTACATTGGAAATAAACAATTGAAAACATGCAATAGTAGATCCATTTACACCGTGTGGGCTGTTGCAAATACAGGCAAGAGCCTGTAGAGCACAAACCTCTGACTAAGTTTAGATAGAAGCTACACGGAAAGCCTGCTCAGACTGCTAAGGAGCACGGCCAGCATAGTTATTAGAGTTATTACTACACACTGTATTGTATGTTTTGTCCATAACTTCTGCAGCAGCTGTAGAGCCAATGAAAACTGTTTTTCACCCACTGTGTTATGTCCAGGCACTTACTGTACAGATAGTTCCACTGATCTGTCGAGGATGTAGTTTGGGAGTCTACATGAGAAGCTTCGGCTGGCTCCAGTAATATGATAAATGAATCAGCGTGGGTTTCGCAATGGACTTAAGTGTGTTTATTCTTTGGGATTCAGCCCTGGCTTCAGCCACGGTTCAGGGTTGTACTACTATTACCAGTCAGTTGTATGCAGCACTGAAAATCAAGGATAATTTCTAGCAAGCGATTGGCCATCGTTGAACGACCTGTTTCTAGAACGCAAGCTGTGAGTGCAAACATGCTAACAATTTTTTCTTCTTTCCTGCTTATGATTATAAATGTTATGAATTAAAATACTAAGTTTTACATGAGTCTTATATACATACATACATACATAAATACAGAATTGGTCATTACAACCTTTCTGTCAGGATTAGGACCTAGTTTCTTACACCACATATGTTGTGTGTGTTTATTTTATACATGAGTGGCGGGACCTACAGTTTAAAGTCAACACCGAATGCCAGATTTTTGAGAAACTTTTAATGGCAATTTTTTATTTACCCTCAAATTTTTTGGCAGAAATGTGCTGAAACGAAGTCGCCGAAGAAATACTTTTTGTATTTCGTTTTGATGTCTGACCTGGGGTTGGTACCATGGCTTTACGTCTAATAAGCTAACACACTATCTACTAGACTACGGCGACTTCATGAGTCTTAAGTTTTTATAAATAAAAATTTATAATTTTCTTTGGTACCATTATTCTTGCTAACAAACTTCTAAAAATTAAATTGTTTTCGGCTTAATATGTGCCATATACAGTAACGTAACAGAACTATTTTTTTTTCATTTCCATAAAATTATAATTAAAGTTGAAAGCATGAAACCCAATATCAAAATGGTAGATGTATTCATAAAATCATGTAAAAAAGGATGAAATATTGTACGATAATTGTAATATGAAAAATTAAAATTCCCTACAGCACTAGACAATTTTGTACAAATCCAAATATAATTTCATTTTTGCTTTTCATTTCATTTTATTTTATTTTTCATGTTGAATATGAAGCAAAAAAAGAAAAACAGAAATCACATGCAAAATTTAATTAAAATTGTATAACAAAAGACAACAAACAAAGATGAAGGAGAACTTATAAAATTACACAAAAATAAAAACTGAAAATATAAAACACTTAAGAGGAATATTCAAATGCTAGTGAAAAACTATGGCTTATAAGGGAGAGAATTTATTTCATAAATTCCGTTTAAATCATTCCTTTATGTTTTCAATAAAAATTTACTAAAAAATGTGATAAACAAGAGCAACAAAGAGGAGTAGAATGTGATATATGTAGTCTTAAACAAATACAGTTTTAAATAAACTAAATTCAATTATTTTTCTTCGATTTTCTACCTCGTAAAGCTAACTTAACTTTTTGAAAGAAAGACTAACATTCTACCGGCCATCTACGATCAAATTCTAGTATTTCATGAACTCATCTTGCCTGTATTAGAAGTGTTCACTGTGTTAGACATGCACAAAACTTATAGAATCCCCTAGAGGACCAATTGTATCCTATGCATCATTGATTGGGCATCAAAATAATGTGGAAAACAGTTAACTTGAGACACAGGGAAATGATTCGGTATCCCGAGCCCACCGCACAAGTTAATACAGACCACAACCATCAGGACTATGGTTGGGTTATAGGAAAAGGATATACCACCAGATTTGTCGGAAGGCATTGTGATATAACGATTACCTGGCAGCCACTCCTTAATCGTATTCTTTCAGCGTCTTCCCCTTTGTTTTGGCAAGTGAAATAAGTGAAATCTTTTGAGAGTGAAATAAAATTGCTAAGAAAAGTTTCTCAAAAATCTGTCGTTAGGAGTCGACTTTAAACTGTAGGTCTCACCACTCATGTATAAAATTAACACACACAACATAGAAACTAGGTCGTAATCCTGACTGAAGGGTTGTAATGACCAATTATGTATGTTATGTTATGTGAGATATTTGTGAACATTTTCCAGAAAAATGTGTTTAGCACAGCTTGAATTGGATATATGGGCATAAAGCAGTACGATGTGACAACCAGGTCGATTTCCAAGTCCATAGCCACTAATGAAGCTGAATCTAAATTAGTCTAGGTACACAAGTCGAAAGGGAAGATCGGAAGTAAGGCAAAACCTATTTTCAAATCAAGGGATCAAAACTATTCGTAGGTAATTATAGTGAGAAAGGATTTGAGCCTTGTTTCTGATAATTCAGGAGTAATCTAAAGACAGTGAAGTCGTCATAGTCTAGTAAGTAGTGTGCTGGCTTATTACACTATAGACCGTGGTTCAAACTCTAGCTCAGACATTTCAAACGAAACGAACTATGAATTTCTTTCAGCGACTTCCTCTCAGCATTCTTTTGGCCAAACAAAACTCTGAGAGTGAAATAAAATTGCCATGAAAAGTTTCTCAAAAATGTGTCGTTCAGAGTCGACATTAAACTGTAGGTTCCACCACTCATGGATAAAATTAACACACACAACAAGTATGATGCTGGAAGCTTGGTTCTAATCCTGACTAAAAGGTTTGTAAAAATATAATTGACCATTACAACCATTCAGTCAGGATTACGGCCTAGCTTCTCAACACCACTCATGTTGTGGGTGTTAATTTTATACATGAGGCACCTTCAGCGGTGGGACCTACAGTTTAAAGTCGACTCCGAACGGCAGATTTTTGAGAAACTTTTCATGGCAATTTTATTTCACTCTCGTAGTTTTTACCAGAAATCTGCTGAGACGAAGTCGCTGAAGAAATATATTTCATATTTCGTTTTGATGTCTGACCGGGGATTTGAACCGTGGTCTCGCGTTTAATAAGCCAACGCACTACCTACTAAACTACGGCGTCTCCGAAGAGGTTTGTAATGATCAACTAATTAAGTCAGTAAGTAAGCCTAAGGATAGTAACTGGGCTGCTGGTTAAGTACAGTGGACTGATGGAAAATATTGTTGAAAATAGAAATACCTAGTATTGTAGACATTATATTAAATCGTCCTAGTACCTACATATTTGAGTTTATATTGCCGCATTTATTTTTTTGCTTTGCCTACCTACTGCTTTTAAGTTGATAATTGCTTCTGGGAATAAACATTGAAATAAAATGCGATAGAAATTCAAGTACATTTTACTTTCACTCAAAAACAAAAACAAAAACAAAAACATAAAAAAGGAAAATAAAATAATAATGAATACCATAAAATTATTATAAAATTATTATATTCAAATGACATGCAAAATTCAAATAAATTTTGATTCGTTTAAATAAATTGTTTTGCATTTGAACCATAAATCTGTTAAATTTGTCAGCGGAAATTGTACAAGAATTACACCATTTACACTATTTATTACACCCTCTTTTTATAATCTTATAAAAAAAGTAGTAAGATATTGGTTTTAATATGGGAGAAGGTATTGGAAAGATTGGAGATTAAATCATATTTTAAATTCAACGTCTTTTCTGTCCTCTGCAATGTATGTCGACCCATTTGTATTCTCATAAGTACGTAAATTTCACTGACTTTTGGTTTTTAAACTCTTTTAATACTGCTGACAATCCGAAAAAAATATGTATAAATTTAATGCCTTACGCTGCATTATATTCGATAGTTTTAAAACATTGCAATTGTCAAACCAAATGATTATGAAAACACACACAAACTGCTTCTGCCGACTTACTTAAATGCATTTGAAAAGAAGAATTCTTGGCTACCAACTAAATTGATGACAAACTCCATTGAATTTCCGCACTAAATTTTGCAATCAGCAAAAAATAAAAGCAGAAAAACGAAGAAAACATCTTGTCGACCTTTTATTTTATGATTGCAATTTTTTTTCTTAATCGTACTCCAGTCGATTCCATGTTGCAACATAAAATAAATTTCTTTCAATATTTTTTTATGTAACAAATCGTTAACACACATTTTATATACGTTTTGCAATTTTTAAACTTCAATTTAAAAATAAGTGGCTATTTGGACAGAGAAAATGTACGGCTCCATTATAAAAAAAAATGGTCTGGAATCCTGACATTTTTTTGCAACACCCAACACTGTTATGCCTGATTGCTTGTGTACATTTTCACCCGTTCCTTGCATATCCAGCAACATTTTGCGCTCAAAGTTCATAGATTTTCTATTCTGTTTTGTAGTATTTTCGTGTTGTTTGCAGGTGACTATTTTCCTTAAGAAATTACAGTCTAAAGTGTCACTTGCAAGAAATAAAAACGAACACAGAAATTTCTTTTTTAGTACATAAAAAAGAGGAGAGAAATTGTTTCCCTGTACTAAATCATATTAAATTTAAAAGTTCATTGTATATAATTCATACATACATACATAATTGATCATTACAACCCCTTAGTCAGGATTACGACCTAGTTTCTCACAAAACTTATGTTGTGTGCGTTAATTTTTATACATGCGTGGCAGGACCTACAGGACTTGTATAATTGAGCAGTTTTAAGTAATAATGAAAATAAGTTAAAGGGAACTTTGCAGTTCCCTTTAGCTAAAGGTGCCTTTAACTAACCCCAAGTTTAGCGACAAGTTGTAATAATAGCCCTAAGCCGAATTTATAATTTCAGTTTTAAACTTTCGCCAAAGAGTAGTACATGGTTCATTACTTAGTTTTTCTTGCAATATTTCATGGAATTATCATCAAATAAATAAATTTTCATTGTAACTTAAAAAAATCCAATATTTCCTTCTTATTAATTGCGCATACAGAAATTCTATGATGCGAAAATCGTACACAAATTACAAGTGAACTAAAACAACTCACTGACTGCGTTGTAAACCCCAGTCTCTATTGCCTTCTTGATTACCTTCATTTATTCAATTATTTTTTAATTATTATTTACCATCATGCAATAGCAATATTCACATTCCTTCCAGGTCTTGTTGACGTTGTATGTACACTTAACTGATTGAGTGAGTGTGATTGAATAAATGAATTTTACTGAGTGAATGCATTCGTATGCGTTTGTCGGTTAACTACGCCTGTGCGTGCGTATGCAAAATTTATTTACTTTTTATTTCAACAGTTTGCTTTTATTCTTAGAATTTGTAATAATTTCGCCGAACATTGCATTTTATGATTTCCGCTTTAATAAAAGTACAACTTCCGTTTCGCTTTTTATTAAATTGCAAAATAATTTTATTTTGTTTTACTTTGTAATTATAAAAAATTAATTTTTTATAAGGGTAGGGGTATAAAAATTCTTTCTTCAAGCACACCACGTTGATTTAAGAAAAATTCGGTAAAAACATGATGGTCTTATCGACCAACTTTATAATAAACACCTTTAGGCTTTAAGTTGAATATTTTTCCAAACAATTCTTTATTACGCCTCTATTAGAGGTTAAGGAAACATGACTACTTTAGGTAAAGGTAGAATTAACCGAACGTTGATGGAAAGTACGTTCGTTTTTAAATACCATTATGGTTGGGTAATCGTTCTCATTGCCCTTGACATGCTAAAAACGAACGCATATTCCGTTACGTTACGTAAACATTCGGGTAATTTTACATACGTACACTCATTACAGCCATTAAATCAGCCTTGCGACCTAGCTTCTAACACCACTTATGCTGTGTGTGATAATTTTATACAAGAGTGGCGGCAGCTACAGTTTAAAGTTGATTCCGAACGCTACATTTTTGAAAAAAGAAATTTCGTGCCAATTTTAATTTATTCTCAGAGTTTTTGCCAAAAATTTGCTGAGGTACAGTCGTCGAAGAAATATTTTTTTCATACTACGTTTTGTTGGAGATGTCTGACATGGAGTTTGGTCTTACGTCTACTAAGCCAATGTACTATCTACTAGACTATGGTGACATACATACATAATTGGTCATTACAACCATTCAGAAAGGATTACGACCTAGCTTCGAACACCACTTATGTTGTGTGCGTTAATTTTAGTGAGTGTTTAAATTTTAAAGTCGTCTCCGAACGACAGATTTTTGAGAAACTTTTCACTGAAATTTTATTTGCTCTCAGAGTTTTTGCTAGAAATCTGTAGACTGGAAATCGCCGAAGAAATATTTTTTCATATTTTCTATTTGATATCTTCTATGTTATATCCGTTTCCCTACCTACTGGACTACGGTGACTCAATAATCGAGTTATTCTTGACTTAATTTAATTTTATTACTGAAACATGAATACATTCCTTTAGATTGCTTGTTGGCCGTGTATTTTTAATTCAATTGATGGAGAAGATATACTCGTACTACAGGGTAATGGATGTTATAATTCTAACTAAAAAAAATCATTATTTTAATGGAAAATCTGTTACAATCTTAAGATGTGAGCAGGGCTGGCAAAATTGGTACAATTGTACATTTTTTGGTACAACCCAAACATCAAAAGTACAATGGTACACCATTCTCCCATTTTGTACAATTTCAAAGTTTTGCCAATTTTCCAAATTTAAATCAATTGATTCGAAATGGCTGTCAATTCAAATGTCAGAAATTTTCTGAAAACAAAATTCAATTTTGATAATGAAACCTTAAACTGGTTTAATATGTTTTCCCCAGAAAATGTTCTCTGGAAAAACTAACAGCATCGTGCCAATATTAGTAAAAATGTTTCCTAATGAACACCAAAATTTCGGAAGAATAAACTCACAATTCAGAACACAGGCTGAAAATATAAAATTGTTTAAAAATGAAAATGTAAGCATCTTTTGGACCAAAATTTTTGATATTAAAAACGAATCAAACGAATATACGTTTTTAGAACTTAGTAAAGTAGTAAGAGGGATATTACCTATTCCTTATTCATCCGCAAATGTGGAGCGAATTTTTCCGTATCAAAATATAATAATAACAAAAGAGAGAAACAGACTGCATGTAACTACACTTTCTAATTTAATAAAAACTAAAGATTTAATAAATTCATCAAACTGTTATTGCTATAATTATAAAATAACGAAAAATTTGTTATCAAAACTATAGTATAAACCATTTAAAAAAATATAGACCGTTTTATGTATTTATATATACATTATTAATTTATAAAACATATATATTTATCAATTGGAAAAATTAAATTTCTCCGTAAAATTAACAATTATAATATTTGTTTGAATTCGTACGTACTTTTTTTGTTATGTCTTTTATATTGTTTATTAAAATAAAATATATATTTCTAATAAACATATATATTTCCAATAAAAAATGTGTTTTGTACAAATAGGGCCAAAAAAGTACAATTTAAAACGCTGGTCTGTACAATTTAGAAATGTCATTTGCCAACCCTGAATGTAATGATATAACAAACAGTAGCTTAAATCAAATTCATTCTCACCAACTATGGTGGTTTATGTTTAAAGTGCTTAAAATCTTATTTACGACACGTTACGTAAAATATCACTTACGAAATATGCCCATCATAGCTAATAAGATCTGCCAAGTGCATGCTTTGTAAACATTTTCACACACGCACAAACGCACTTAAAATTTTAAAATTAAACAGCTCACATACATGAACGTTTAGAAAAGTCGACAGTTAACAAATCATAACTGTAAATGAAATAAACAAGTGTGCGTTAATAATTTAAGCTTGACTGACAATGCCGACGTAACGACCCTGAACACAACAATTCTACAGAGTATGTGTGATTTGTACGGAAAGACAGCTGCCAAAAATTGCTGTGACACAATATGGTTTTCATTGCAATATACTGGAGGCTCATGCGGTTAATCAGATTAACAAGATTTTCAAATAAAATTGTTAAAGAAATAATTATACATTGGGGAGTGGAGAAGATTAAGTTTAATCTGATGAGATAAGATTGACAGAAAGTGATAGAGGACATACACTCGTGATAAGATAAGAGATTACCTAAGTTTGCTAAGAAACTGGTGAAGGGTAGTACATACCAGAGAGCAGCAAAGAATCGCTTTTCCCCTACTCATAAGCACTCATGAAATTTTGAATATAAGTGAGTCAACAATATTGAAATTTATCTTCGAGTCTTAGTTGTTGTTGCATTTACAAAAAAAGAAAAACGAAAAATACAACGACAAAGACAAAGACAGCAAGCAAAGGAAACACACAACATTCTAGTGAGTATTGTAGCGTTCGTACGCGAATCATAATCATTTTGTGATTCTTGTAAATGTTGAGTCATGGAGAGTCGAAATCAACAACACCATTCATGTTGCTAGGTATGAGTACGATGAGTACTTAAAACTTTGAATATGAGTATAATATTACAATAAGTATGAATGGGTATAAGTATCAGAAATTATGAGTATGATTCGATTATACTCATCTTTTTGAATACTCATTGCTGAGTTGTTAAATATGAGTACGATGAGTACTTCAAACTTTGAATATTAGTGTTATATGATTAAAATAAGTATCAATACGTATAAGTATCAGAAATTATGAGTATGATTCGATTATACTCATCTTTTTGAATACTCATTGCTGATCTATGGTACATACATATGTTGACAGATGTTGGAACACTTTAGCACTCATGGAGAACACTGCTAAAAAAAATGAAGACAATTGTGTCCGAAAGTATTTGAATTTATGAAATCATTGGCCATGCATGCCCACATAGGTTAGCCGTTTAGATTAGATTTCGGTGTAATACAGGCTTCAATGGAATACGTTCTGAAGAGCATGAAAACAACCGTTAGCCAGCGATGAGTCTGAATCAAAATTAGTCTTACTTAGTCTTAGTATTACATAACCTCTTGTCAAACCAGACAAGCAAAATTGTTCGTAGGTAATTTTAGTGAGACAGCATTTGTGCCATGCTTCTGATAACCCAGGAGTAGCCTAAGGATAGTGAAGTCGCCATAGTCCGGATGGTAGTGTGTTGGCTTATTAGACAACAGACCGTACCTCAGACATTTTGAACGACTGATGGCGTTTGATTATTGAGAAGTCTATCAAAGCCTGGAGTATTAAAAACATTTCATAGAAAATTTTCAAATTTAAGCACAAGCATTCTCTGGCTATCAAAATATTTTTGAGCTAATAAGATCCGGCATATTTGTTAAGCACTGTTTTACAATTTTCGAAAATTAAAATTATTTATAATTTCAATAAAACCCTTTAAGCCATTTGTTTTCCTAATTATTTCGCTTGTGAAAACTTAATCAATTACTTGCACTCTTTAATTATGCAACATCCGCTCATAAGAGTAGCACAAAAAGTAGTGGAAAACAAAAATAGACACGAAAAACTTTTTATATGTGGCATGTCGTATAAGAAACTTTCCTGTGGCTTCAAACAAAAAAAAAAAAAAAACACTCCCTACACTGAACTGTAAAGCATCAGAGTATGTGTTATGTTGCCCACGAGTGTCTCAATGTACAGAGAAAGAAAGAAACAACAGGAAATTCCTTTTCAAACTTTTTGAACCCAAATGACATTTTCGTATATACAAATTGATTATGAAGAATGGTTTTTTCTATCTCAGAAAAAAGAGTATTTTTGTTGATGTTCTTTACTTGGCAACCAGCATGGATGCTTTTTGTTGTCATGAGAACCCATCAAACATTGGTTGGAAATTTATTAGGGAGGTTCACAAATGGCTCTGAGAGCATGGGTAACAATACGAAGCTAATAGGTGTTATCAATTGAATTATTTACATGCTTAAGGTAACAATTGAAGTCGTTGTAGTCTAGTAGGTAGAGTGTTGGCTTATTTGAACGAAATATGAAAAAATATTTCTTCTGCGACTTTCTCTCAGCAGATTACTGGCAAAAGCTCTGAAAGTTAATAAAAATTTGCCATGAAAAGTTTCTCAAAAATCTCTCGTTCGGAATCGACTTGAAACTGTAGGTCCCACCACTCATGTATAAAATTAAAACACACAACATGGATGGTGTGAGAAGCTAGGCCGTAATCCTGACTGAAGGATTATAATGACCAATAATGTATGTATGTATGTTAAGGAAACAGGACATGGCTTAAAATATTTTCACAGGACATTTTGGCGATCCAGATCATTACATAGTTGAAAGCAATGTTGTGCCATCAGGTGTTGACTATTACTGATGGTAAGTAGGTTGGCTTACTAAACCTTTAAAATTCTATTTTTATGATTTAGGAAATCATATGACAGTGCTATATTTAGTCCGAGAAGCATCTCAGATTCTGTTTTATAATTAAAAAATATTGGATTATGAATCTTACTAATGATTTTCATTGTTGACATTGTTGTCCCCAGCAATTTTTGTAACATCATTAAGTTCATCATCATCAACATCATTTCAATAGGACCATTTATGACAATGTCGACGTCAGTGGTGTTAAACAATCATTTTACTTTAAACTTGTCCTATTTATGTACTGAGTTATAAAGAGTTGAATGTTCTTTTATGCATGGATGGCAAAAGTTGTCCTTGTCAAAAGTATGGAAAAAGGTAGTGAAAAACTAACCAATGAGGTATGTAACATTTAAAGTAATACAAAATCATAATGTAAAGTAAATTATGTATGTATGAAGTCGCCATGGTCTAGTAGGTAGTGTGTTTTCTTATTAGACGTGGTTCAAACCCCAGGTCAGGCCTCTCCAACTGACCGGAATATGAAAAAATATTTCTTCGGCGACTTCCTCTCAGCAGATTTCTGGCAAAAACTCTGAGAGTAAATGAAATTGCCATGAAAAGTTTCACAAAAATTTGTCGTTCGGAGACGACTTTAAACTGTAGGTCCCATAACTCATGTATGAAATGAACACACACAACATAAGTGGTGTGAGAAACTAGGTCGTAAACCTGACTAAAGGGTTGTAATGACCAATCATGTATGTATGTATGTATGTATGTATGTATGTATGTATGTATGTATGTATGTATGTATGTATGTATGTATGTATGTATGTATGCATGTATGTATATTATACATATGTACATATGTATGTATGTATGTATGTAAAAAAATATCTTTGTTTTGTCACTTAAAATCTGTTATAATTTGCAATACTAAAGACTTGATTTGCCCTAAACAAACTACAACTTACTTACTTAAGTGGTCATTACATTTTAGCTAAGATTGCAACCCAGTTTCTCACACCATACATGACGTGTGTGTTAATTTTATACATTAGTGCCAGTACCAACAATTTAATGTCGACTCTGACAAATTTCAGAGAAACTTTTCATTGCAATTTTGTTTTAAACTCAGGGTTTGCGCCAGAAAACTGCTGAGATTTCGTTTTGTTCGAAATGTTTTAGTCGGGAGTAGAACCATGGGCTCTCGTCTAATCTACACACAGTCTTAAAACTGCATTATACTTCATACACAGTGGCTGTACCGTCCATGTATTATTATGTATTAAAAGTCTGTGTGTGTTTTTTTTGAGGTCGCCGTAGTCTAGTAGGTAATGTGTCGGCTTATTAGACGTAAAAGCCAGGGTTCAATCCCCAGGCCAGACATCAAAACAAAATACAATAAAAAAGTATTTCTTCGGCGACTTCTTCTCAGCAGATTTCTGCCAAAAACTCTGAGTAAATAAAATTGCCATGAAAAGTTTCTCAAAAAAAATTTGTGGTTCGGAGTCGACTTTAAACTGTAGATCCCGTCACTAATGTATAAAAATTAAATCACACAACATAAGTGGTATAAGAAACTAAGTCGTAATCCTGACTGAAGGGTTGCAATGACCAATTATGTATGTATGTATGTGTGCTTTAACTTTACTTTTAAAATCGCAAACGTACAACCCTTTACAAGCACGTATACAGCAGGAGTACAATGCAAAAATCTGAAAAGGAAACACTTTTGAATACATAACGAATTAAAGAAAAATATTTGAAATTGAAATTGTATGTTGATTGTGCATAGCCAGCCGGACGGAATTCTTTAAAAGCAAAAAATTTAAAACGATGATAATATTTCCACACCATAAATATCTTTTAGCAGACTTTACCAGTCTCTATTTAATGATCCTTAAAGTAACGTAGTTTGTTGTTTTTATTTTTGTATTTTATGAGTGTCTGTGAAATAAAACGATAAGAAAACGGGAAGTTTACCTCTCCAGATAAGGCTGGAAAAATTCTTTCTTAAAGCATACATTACTTTAGGATTCATTCTCTCCATTACGAAATTACCAGGCTATTAAAGGAAGTGAGTTAGAATTTTGTTTGTATGTGTCCTGGCAATATGTAGAACAATAACAGACATTCACTCATTATTTCTAACAAAGAGTTTTTAAGAATACATTGGTATGCTATGTTACATGAATGAATGACTTCTTCCAACTTCTGGTTACATAGAAATGTTGACTTCGTGTGACTGGTCTGAAGTCAGATAGAGAGGCAGACAAGCAGGCCAACAGACAAACGGAAGGACACAAGTTAAGTGTACATTTTTTCCATTTTCCAAACATTAGCTTTTGCAATTGGTAATAAGTCAACTGTGTTGGTTAACCAAAAACAGGAACATATCCTAGAGATGAAGTACTAAAATGCTGCAAACAAAAACTAATTTACGGAATATGTTTTCCTTGTTGCTGTTGTTGTTATTATTTTTCTATTTTACTTAAGTTTTCTGACACGAAATTATTATCGTTTCCTGTCAAGCCCGTCTAGTCTTATCATTTCATTTCGACAACAGTTAAGTTACTGGTGGAGGTAGAACGTCTACGAAATATTTTTTTCTTTTCAATTGTACGAGCATGATTTGTAAAGAATTCACAATAAAGAATAGAAATTCTTATCATTGGCTCACCACATACGAGTATATCTACGCACTCCTCATATAGTCGTAGTTATCAATGCCTGTAAATAGTAAGTAAATTTAAGTGTTTCTTTTTTGTTGTATTTTTGACATTAAATCCTTATACATGTACTCTTACTTTTTAAGTGATTCTTCTTCTTCTTTATATAGGATGTTAGTTTGGTTTCATTATTATTCTATGAATTGTTATAGTTTTATAGTTAATGTTGGCAAACATTACGTAAATGATTGTTTTTGTAAAAGAGCTTACGATAATGATAACGTAGTACATTTACATTTTGAGGACATTGATAGGGGAAAAAATAATGTTTCCAAAAAATAATGTTTTACTCTCGAGAGGAAGTTCAAAAGCATGTGGAAGGCTGTATTAAGCAGAGTTACATAACGTATCTTATTTACTGACTTAGGTTGTCATTACAACCATTTAGTCAGGACTACCACCTGGCTGCTCATAACACTCATGTTGCGTGTGTTCATTTTATCCATAAGTGGCTGGAACTACAGTTTAAAGTCGACTTCAAGCTACAAGAATTTTTGTTAGAAGACCTAGAGGAAGTAGCCGAAGAAATTTTTTCCATATTTCGTTGTGTTTTCGACTAGTTTACCTACTAGACTACGGCAACTTCTTTACAAATCTTATCACTAGAGTATAATGATGCATAGTTATACGATAGAATGCCTAACATTTCAATCGCAAGCAATTTTATCACTCTGATATGAGAACGACTTTCGTGGTCGAGCAGGACTATGGCACTTTTGGCTGTGTTGGCATGCGGGTGGATCTAAACGTGAAGATAGAACGGGAATGGCACATAATATAAAAAGCATAGTATGTTGACGGTTACCGGACCATGAAGAAAATTTAAAGATACTTCAGCATATTAATATACCGACTGAAGTCACCATAATCTAGTATTTAGTGTGATGGCATATAAGACGTGCGGCCACGGTTCAAACCCCAGGTCCGAGAGCTCCAACAAAACGAAATATGGAAAAATTTTTTCCCGGCGACTTCCTCTCAGCAGATTTCTGGCGAAACTCTGAGAGTAAATACAATTGTCATGAAAAGTTTCTCAAAAAATTCTGTCGTTCGGAGTCGACTTTAAACTGGAGGTCTCGTCACTCATGTATAAAATTAACACAACAACAACATAAATGGTGTGAGAAGCTAGCTCGTAATCACTGCCCAGCCAAGGTTTCCGTACTGAAGCACTGCCCAACCAAACTTTAAGTACATTGTACTATACACAACACATTTCAGGATGAAATAAACGAATTTTGTACAGGATATGATATGTCGGCTGAGATTAATGCCAATGGATATCAGACCTTAAAACCCTTTGCTTAATCTTTTAACAGGGAAGTAAGTATTTCAATAAGGGAAATGGGCAAAATGACTAAGTTTTTGTAGAGGATATAAAATATTCATTGTTTGTAAAGAGTTTCTTCAGAGAATTTATGTAATCTATATTGTTACGTTTTTACCTTTTAAAAATGTTTTAAATATGAGCTCGTAGATTGCAAATGAAAAAAAAAATAAGTTTGTGTTTAGTTTCAATTTATTCTTTATTATTCGGACAATTCTGTGTGCCACTCTTCACAACTTGATGTAAACAACAACTTATTGCTTTTATTTGTTATTCCTCTGTTTACACGCTTTGCATAAACAATAACAATTACTAGTCAATTGTTCGACAGAGCTTCATAACGGAGATCTTCAAACCACTATTACTCTCTTCAAATGCACAGCGTCTTCACACAAAACTGACTTAACTTTTACTAACTTAGTTACCTGATTTGCCTTGACTTTTATATGGCAATGTAAACAATCTGATGAATGGTCTCGAAGGCAATTGTAAAAGAAAAACACTGGTATCTAGATTTTTCCATTTTCGTAACAATATCCATAACTTTGCATCATTGATAAGTTTGCTGCATTTAATAACACTTCCAGAAATTCCCCAACTTTTTTTGTTTAAGTGGATTCAATTTTTTATTTCCCTCTTTTTATTTTCATTTTTCTCTTGTCAAACTTTTATTGCGAAAAATTTTTATGAACATTTTTAATGCTCATAAATATGTATTAAAATGTTACAATTCTCTGAAATGATGTGGAAATCTATTTATAATTTGTTTAAAAGTAATGAAGAGAGAAGAGAATAAATATCTGACAATTGAGCATGTCACTTTGAAATTATTATTTTAGAAGAAATAAAAATGTCCTTGAATTGAAAAATTATTTTATTTTGAATATTTACTATATGCTTGTCTGCTCGTAAATGATAAATTTGCATCGCTTAGATGTAAAACTTATTCAATTTGTGCGCTTTAAAAATGTTTAACATTAAAAATGGTTAACAAGAAATATTGAAAAACTGTAATTCAAAGGAATGATGTACAGTGGCTCAAATGAATATTTGGTTACTAGGTATGAGATTTTTCTACTTCACTTTTGATACATACTTGTAGTACATAGAACTGTCACGATTATTGATATATTTTGTTAAAAAATTTAAATATTTATATTTATTTTAATTCATTTGAATAAAACTATTTCCTATTACTACATTTTATTATCACTTTTATGAAATTTACGGCAAAATTTTTGACATGATGTTCATTGCAGTATGGCTTTTTACATAAAAATCAAACACTTTATGTCAGCTTGGTTTTATTTCTTTCTAAATGGTAAACATTTTATATCTAGCACCCTTGCTTTGTGGCGAATTATAAGTTTCCAATTGTTTAGATGGAGCAGCTGAAACCTGATGGTACAAACTATTGTTATATTTCGTTAGAAAAATTTGTTGTCAACGTCATGTAAGGTAAAAAAGTTACCCGTTGCAATAGAACATCGATTATGCCAATAACAATGCTCTCTCTTTGATTCCTCTCCCGGATACACAGGTTTCTCCAAATACGACTGCAAGTAGTTGTTACGCACATGGCATGTACTTGAATTTCAAATTGCCAATTCGATGTAGGTGGACCACGAAATTTATAACGACCATGAAGTTCAATTAGTTACTCATCTAGAGCGACAAAATTAAATATGAGTTGAAAAGGTAATAAAACAAAACAAAGGAAAGAAAACATAAAGCCATATCAAGCATTACTACGTAAATCTCTTTATGAAGCGTGATTTATATAAATATCCTAAAATTAATTTCCCTAACAATCACTGTAAGTATTCCTTCATTAAGTATCAAATTAAATTAATTAAAAAATTTAAATTCAATTAAAATCACTGGAGTTAATTTTCATTTTCCACAATGGAACTAAAAAGTTTTTAAATTCTGTTGCTAAAAAACTTTAATGAAATGAGATGAAAATATACCAAAAACGAACATAAAAACATAAGCCTCATTAAATATAAATATTTTCTTTAATTTTCTTACATTTTAGGCGAAGAAAAAATTAAATTTTTAAAAATCTTAAAAAAGGATATATGGGGTGCTCTGAAAGTATGATAGCTAACCCCAAACTATTTATACAGTATTATTTCTTACATAAAACTACACGTTGTGTGAGAAAAGTTTTATGAAAATGGTTAAAATTTTCTAACAAAAAATTAAGATGAATATATATTTTATTTTTTTAGAAATTAAAAATCCTTTTCATTCCAGTTTCAAAAGAAGGCTTTAAGCATGATTATTAAGGGCTGCAAGACTTTCAGCTCATTTTTCGAAAAGCCGTAATAGGTGTAAATATATCATTATCAAAGAGAAAGATTCTGTTATCTTATACGTACGTAGTTGTCCAAAATATTATCATCAAACACTCTTTTTCTAATGTTTGTCTGTCACGTGAGATATATACGAGAAGAGCAGTAGGAAAGACTCTACAACATTTCAGGAAACAGCTGCTAGCAATCTGCGTGAAACTTGTTAATATTTTCTCTTCCCAAACTACTAAAGGCATACGGTTCTCTGTTCCAAGTAGTGCCGTCTTTGGCGATAAATGTTTGTTGCTGCCAATACTTTCGTCAATTCATAAGAGGAGCTTCTGTTTTCTTCTTCTTCTTCAGAGTCTTCAGCAGCAGGAATATTATATATACACATACATATAAAATCGATCATTACAACCTTCGTTGTAAATTGGAAATGTCTGACCTGAGATTTGAAGCTTGGTCTGACTTCTAATAATCCAACAGGCGTCATACTAGACTACGACTACTTCAATCAATCTCAAGAATATGTCCAGAACAGAAAATTCAACTTTTTCACTTTCATTTAACACTTAACTTTCAATTCCTTCTCAAATACCATTCATAATGTATTACTTACGATAAAACTTCACAATACCTTTGAAAACTTAAAGAAATTTTAAACACAACACCAAATTAGCCCTAGGAATGTCGTATGTATCAAAAATGATACATAAGCCAGAATTACGAAGTTTTAGAATTTTTTAAGTCCTGTTTAAAATGTTCTTTTTTTTATTTGGTTTAAAATAATAGCGATAAAAATACTAATGAATTAAAAAAATATCAGGCATCTAACTTTTTCAGAATTAAAGTTATATGATCTCAAAAATTGAAAACATATCATTTTTGATACAAAGCTCGTTCTACGGTTAAAGCAAAACAACACCATGATTAATTCACAACACAATGCAAACACAATGCATCCATTATTCCTATTTTTGTATCAGAACACCATGTTACACTAATGATGCCTTCAAATCATTGGCAAATACGAACATTCTGTATTAAGGCATCAATCTGTCAACTGGCATCATTAAAATTTCATTGTTTTTCGTTTACAAGCGGTCTGTGGACATATTTTCTAAACGGCTAAGGCAGCATAAAAAATTCCTTCATTTGAAAATGAGAAATTCATATGCTATCGGCGTTAGCTGCAATTTGACAGAATCGCATACAGTGGATTAATGACATCCAGCAAAGTGAACAGCATGAAATATGTTTGCTAAGCAAACCAAATGGCCTATAACTAGTAATTTTTCTTTTGATAGGAAAGCTGGCAGTTTAAATTCATTTCTTGGTATCTTGTGACAAAATTAATTGATTTAATATTGCCTGCAAGATATGTCTACCAGTTTAAAATGAAAAACAGTTTTTTGACAAAAAAAAATTTTATTCTAGGAAATAATAATAAAAGCTTTCAGTTTTTTACTAACAATTAGAAATATGTATGACATATAAAATAATTTTATTAAAACGATATACCGAATAATAATACGTATATTAAGACAGCCTAGACACATTTTTATCCCAGGTCACACATCAAAACGAAATAATAAAAAAAAAAATTTTTCTTCGGCGACTTCCTCTCAGCACATTTCTGGCAAAAACTCTGAGCGTAAATAAACCTGCCATGAAAAAGTTTCTCAAAAAAAAAAAAAAAAATAAATCGTCGTTCGGATTCGACGTTAAACTGTAGGTCCCGCCACTCACGTATAAAGGGTTGTGATGGTCAATTATGTATCTTATGTATGTGTGAATAGATGCATTCCATGCACAGTATGCTTAAATGTTAAATTTTTCAGATGGAATGTATACAAATTGATTCAATTCTTTTCCTACAAATTCAGGTACTTTTATAAAGAAGGATTTTTTTAAATGGCCAACTGACTCCTCAACAACTCTATTCATTCTATTAGCATCAACTGATTTAAGCCGCTTGTCCAAACCAAGCACTATAACCTTTGATGGCTTAAATGCAATTGAAAAGAAATCATTTGTCGGTTTTCTACACAATCGACGACAACTTCTTTGAATTTCAGCATTAAGTTTGCTGATCCCCAGCAAAAAAAAAAAACGGAAAAAATTCTTTGTGAAGCTATCGTTTTAAGACTTCTTTTTTTTGTTGAAATTGTGATTCTTGTTGATTCTTTACTGCAACATAAACCATGTCCTTAGAACTGAGTTGATAAAATTTCCATTTCACAGAATTTCACATTTCGCCAGAATATTTTTTTTTTGCAATTTAAAAAGAAAAAAAATTTATTTCAGCTTAAAATTTTTTTTTTGAAATTTCTTAGAAATATCACAACGTATTGCTGCAATTTATGCACTCAGAAGTAACATCTTTTGTTCAATTCTCTACAATTCATTTTCTTATTATGATAAGGTCTGTTTGAGTGTTGCTTGGGAGTTTACAGGTTCTTTTTGTTTGTTCATGACTATTTTTCTTGAGAAATTATTGCCTAAAGCGACAGTTAAAGTGTAAGAAATAAATTGAAATTTGATTATAAAGAAAATGAAAGAAGACTACAATTTTTTTACACAATTAAGGTGACCATATGTACTATAATCTGGCAAGAGTCTATTTCGGATTCAGTTAATAAATTCCACCCCATTTACTTTAGTAAGATAATATTTAAACTGTTTGTAAGTCCTTTACAAGCATAAGTTCCCTTTGAAAGATAAAATTGCTCTCCAGCATCTGCTTGTGCCATTGCACTAAAGGTTGGATCCTTCAAATATGTTGCGTATGAGATTTTTTGATTCCAAATGGAAGAACAGTCGAATCTCTTGGTTGGACATAATTGGTCATTACAACCCTTCAGTCAGGATTACGACCTAGCTTCTCCCACCATTCATGTCGTGTGTGTTAATTTTATACCTCAGTAGCGGGACCTACAGTTTAAAGTCGGCTCCGAACGACAGATTTTTGAGAAAATTTTCATGGCATTTTTATTTACTCTCAGAGTTTTTGTCAGAAATCTGCTGAGAGGTAGTTACTGAAGAAATATTTTCATATTTTCGTTTTGATATCTGGCCTGTTGTTTGCACCGTGGCCTTACGTCTAATAAGCCAACACACTACCTACTAGACTACGCCGACTTCAATGGAGATTATATCGCAGATGATTCTATGTCTAGATATATTTTTGGATACTAAACTGGCATGGAATACTAATATAGGGAGCATGTTAAAAGCCAAAATCAAGCATGTTATAACAATATGCCGAAGACCTACAGGAAAATCTTGAGGGTACAGTGCATAATTTATGTACGGCCTATATACCATCATGTTCGGGTTAATGGTAACCTGATCAGTAGGATTTAAGCCCGGTTCATATGGTGGTGAGAATATGGAAATTATAGCTCAATAGTTGGAGACAAATGTAATTCATCACGGGGCATTGTAACGTACCAAATTTAAAAATATGTGCTCAATTTCGGATTTAAGAAGAGCGGATCAGCAGTATTACTGAGAGTCAGGGTAATAGTATGTTGTCGCCCTAGTCTAGTAGGTAGTGTGTTGGCAGACATTCAGACATCTCGACCAAAACTAATTATGGCGACATATTCTCAGTAATCTTCTGGCAAAAATTCAGAGAGTAAATAAAAACATCGTGAAAAGTTGCTTAAAAAATTTGTCGCTCGGAATCGACTTTAAACTGCAGGTCCCGTCACTCATGGACAAAATTAACACACTCATTATGGAAGGTATGTATAGTATATCAAGGTCGCAATCCTGACCAAAGGGGTGTAATGACCAATTAAGTATGCGACTAGTTAGAGGATTAAGGATCGCTCGTTGTTGAATCCCAAATAGTGTTAAAACTCACGATGTTAAGCAGGCAGAACTTGCTAGGAGGGGAGTTTTCACACAACTGATAGTGCCTGAGGCATGCTATGGAATAGGAAGAATTGCTTTAAGTAAAGGTATAGTCGGCGAGAGAAACAGAGAATTTTTTCAAGCCAAATTAGTTTGAGACAATCTAAACTTTTGTAGGGGAAGTGAAATTTGAATCATGCACCAGGCTATCCATAGGTAGGCTAAGGGTTGTAACCTGCCTTTTGAACGGGCATGTAGATTCAAAGAATATATGTTCAGTGATAGTGATAGCTTCAAGCCTAACAATTAATAAGACAACACCGTATAACTATGTGTTAAGAAGACTTTCTCGTTTCTTATATTTACATTGTCTCTATAATTTTTTTATTGTAAAAATAAATTCGGTTAGCATTTATGACAAAGAAAATTGTCGTAGTTCCCTATTATAATTTTCTTTTTGTAAACGTTAGAACAATTAAAAAGAAACAAAGAAAATATACTTTATCATGTACTTGTTGGAGAAAAGATGCTGCAGTAGCGTAAAAAAGAAAATATGTGTGAAAGGATAAATACAGCAACAGCATCAGACAAAGGACATTTCATTTTATTCAAACACAATAAAGGAGGAGATCAATGACCCATATTAAGGTGAAAATAAGAACATAATATCACTTAGAAAATTAAAGAAATCATAACTTATTAAAAAACAAAAAATGTTTAATTAGTGTTCACGAAAAATAGTAGATAGTAGTTGGGGCTATGGTTAAGATTTCAAAGAGTCTAATTTTCTATCAATGATATTAACAAGGATATTAGAAAAAAACTTAATAATAATGTTTACATAGCGTATCACTTAGTTGTACTTTCTCTACTGAAGAGAAATAATGACCTAAATTTTAGATACATTTATCATAAATATTTTACTTTTGCGCATCACTTAAATACTTGCCTACTTAAGTACGTAGAACAATGATTTGTTTCCCTTCCATTGTCCTCGAAAATTTTACGTAAAACATTACCATACAATAAGCTACATAGACAGAGAAAGTAAAAGTTTGTATGTAATATTTGCCAATATTAACTGCAAATTTTCTAACAATTCAGAGAATAATAATGGAAGTATCCTTGTAAAGGAAAAGAATCACTTCAAACGATGACAACAGTTTTAAGGATTTAATTTCAAAGATAAAAATTTCCATTTTCGAGCATTGTTAACAGACAGCAACAGTATTCCATGAGCATGTAATCAAAATTATTATTTCTTTTACTTGTTGGAAATTCTTTGCAAACAGCACAATTAGAAAACCACAATACAATACAATTTTGTTGCTCTAAGGCGGTGATTATCTCTCGTCTGTTAAATATCTCTCATGTGAAGTGTCGGGTTTGGCATTTACGAATATGGATCGTTTAACAAATATATACATAACATAATTGGTCATTACAACCCTTCAGTCAGGATTACGACCTAGTTTCTCACACCACTTATGTTGTGTGTGTTAATTTTATGCATGAGTGGTGGGACTTACTGTTTACAGTCGACTCCGAACGACAGATTTTTGAGAAACTTTTCATGGGAATTTTTTATTTACTCTCAGAGTTTTTGCCAGAAATCTGCTGAGAGAAAGTCGCCGAAGAAATACTTTTTGTATTTTGTTTTGATGTCTGGGCTGGGGCTCGAATCATGGCCTTACGTCTAATAAGCCAACACACTACCAGACTACGGCGACGACAAATACAGCACAAGTAAAAATATTAAAAAAGTGTCATTGAAAAGCAGTGATTGCCGGCTTAATCAGCCCACTGTACAAGTAATTGCATCATAATTGCAGTGTACACATTGCTGAAAAAGTCTCTTCTATTAGCGGAATTGTATCGTATTTGTTGATTTTAATGCGTTCTCAACAATTGCACAAGATGTTTACGCTAACAAGCAAATTGGTAACATGTATTCGTAGAAGTCAAAGGTCACTGTGGAAAAGCCATTGCATACAGAAAAAGTGGCGGTTTTTTAAGTGAGTATTTACTTAAAGTCCGTATTGACTTAAGTTCGTATTTAACTAAAAAATAAGCGCTGCTCACTATGGTCATATGATAATCGCCTTTCTTGGCTTGGAATTGAAGATTATAAGATTTGAGTTGCAAAAACAACCGATTTTGGCCACACTTCATAAGAAGTATGCGCAAAAAGTTTTGGTAAATTTTTATCATTTCGATTTAAAAGCTTTTGACTACGCGTATGCATTTGCGATGCTAAGTTATTGTCGAGAAATATGCACATCAGAGATCGTAAATTAACTCAAAAGGATCGACTATTGGAACTAATCTTATATATAAAAATGAATGTGTGCTTATTTGTGTGTGGGTTTGTTTGTTTGTTTGAATTCTATAGACTTCTAAACGGCTGGACCGATTTTCTTGAAATTTTAACAATACCTTCCTGTATGTCTGGAAGGAACTATAGTCTACTTTTTATTTTAAAATTTCAAGTAGGCGAGGTGCCGCGGCCACATACCCAATAAGTATTTAATGTCGCATATCTCATAAACTGCAACAGCTAGAGTCCTCAAATTTTGTATTAACGACTTTGACGTATATATGAACAAAATGGGCGGATTGGCTATAGTTGGCGTGTCACCTCCCATCTTATATATAAAAATGAATGTTTGTTTGTATGTACCTTATAGAATCGTAAACTGTGCATATGATCATGTTATGATCTTTTGCAAAGTTGTTGCACATGAGCCGACGAAGGTTTCTAAGTTGGTATGACCAATTTCCGACAGGAGGTGCCACCGAAAATTACTCAAAATGAATTAATGAATTAAATCGTAAACTGTGCATTCTTTAACAAAGTTGCTGCGCATGAGTCGACGGAGGTTGGTGCGATTAATTTCCGATGGATGGCGTCACTGAAAATTATTCAAAATGAATGACAAGCAATTGGTTGACCTACACCTCAAGCACGGAAGAAAAGGACATTAAAAGCCTCAGAATCAGACGAGCATTGAGACTGGAAAATCTTCGAGTATATGCCGATGAGACCCGTTCACTTGAACAACGAGAAGTGAGATTAGAAACTGATCGAATGCGTACTACTCAGGCCCGTTCATCTGAATCATCAGGACAACGGGAAAAAAAAATCAATAAAATTATTCAATATTAACTGGACATTTGTGTAATGTCTTTCCTTCAAACTTATTTTAGTTGGTGACGCAGCAACACGCGCAGGGTACAGCTAGTACATCACAAAACTTCAACACTGGCTGATTGTTCAAGACTACGTGGCAGTATCGTTTTTCGCTCTCTGTGTACTCCTGTAGTTTTTATGCCTGGTAACTACATAATGGTTCTCTGAACTGTTGTTTTTCGATTTGTGATTATTGTTTTTGTACTCCGCTGTTAAATTCATACGTCTTTACTCGTTTGTGTGACCGTTTGATATGTTGTTGTCTGTTTGTTTTGTTTGTTTATTTTTGTGTAGCTTTTTTCTGCCCACGTAACGACATTTGTAAATATATACCATTAGTTTTTGAGAGTTTTATCAGTAAATTCATGGCAAGAATCGTACATTTATTGTAGTTTTAATCTGCAGTGTGATGTGTAAATGCCATGTATGAATTATTATTTCATTGGCAATGTTAGTTGAGATTCTTATGGCCCTATGAATTTAATGAGTCTAATATCTGAGTTTGGCAGTTTTCTATCATGGAATATGTTTGCAAAGAAACATTTTATTTTCAAGTACTTCAAGTTTTAATGTGTTTAAAAGGGAATCTGTCTAGGTAAATTCTTTAAAGAAAGTCTACCAGTCCAGTGTTTTTTGTTTTTTCTTGGCATAATAAAATTTGTATTTTGAGTTGATTATCCGCCTCCTTTTTCTGCTACAGCTGATGACTTACTTCCTAGTTTAACTTTTTAAACAACTAATTCTACTGAATGTTAACTACCAATAAATAAATAAGACTCGCCATATGCACGCCAACTTGTTTCAATTTTTCAAATTTATTACCCATCACATTAATAGTGAGAGCATAAGAGATTTAACAAATCATAATTTTAATTGAAATATACAAGAGTGTTCATAATTTAAGCGTGGCTGACAATGATGACAAAGACAGCGACGTGGCACCCTAAACTTCATACCTAACTTACGTTGCATTAATAATGTACTTAACTTGCCTAAAATTGCTGTGACAGAAAGATTGTCAATACAATACACTGTAGGCTCTAGAATTTAATAAGATTTTCAAATTAAATTGTTAAAGATATGAGGGTTCATTGGGGATAGTTAAAACAGAAGTGCTAAAGAATATTAAAATGTTTATGAAATTAGACAAAAAGAGAGAGGAGAGATTGAAGTCGCCGTGGTCTAGTAGCTAGTATGTTGGCTTATTAGACCAGGTCAGGCATCTCCAACTTAATGAAATATAAAAAAATATTTCTTCGCGCGACTTCCTCTCAGTAGATTTCTGGCAAAAATTTGGAAACTAAATGAAATTGTCATGAAAAGTTTCTCAAAAACCTTTCATTCAGAGTCGACTTTAACCTGTAGGTTCCGCCACTCGTGTATAAAAATTAACGCGCACAACATAAGTGGTGCAAGAAACTAGGTCATAATCCTGACTAAAGTATTGTAATGACCAATTATGTATGAGAGAAGAGATTGTTAAAAGAGAGAGCATTTGATTTATTTTATTTCTTTGATTAACATTAACCAAGGGATACATAATAACATAAAAAACACTGTAAGTAGAGCGTTTGTTGCCAACATAACAAAAAACAATTGAAAGAATTTGTTTGTAACAAAACTGAGCACACAAAACATTTTGTTTGTGGCATAACATATGAAGAACTTTTATTTTCCTTTCAAATCTAAAGAAAAATAAAAAAACACTGTCCAATATGAATGACTTTATAGACAGCTTTATAGTTTTTGAAAATTTACAGGAAAATCATTTTCAAACTTTTTGTACCATAATGACGTTCTCGGACATACAAATTGATTGTGAAGAATAGTTTGTTTTCTGTTGGTTGCCTTTTTTTTGGCAACTTCCTCTCTTTCCTTTTTGGCGTCCTATATACTCATTTTATTTTATTTAAACATTTATTAGGGACTTTCAGTCTTCGATTATTAAATCTCTACGAAGACAAACCCCAAAAATACTGAAATAAAAGGTGTAGTAAAAAAAGTAAAATAGAAGTTCGGTTGCACTTGTGGTCGCCATAGTTTGGTAGGTATTGTGTTGGCTTATTAGATGTGAGGCCGTGGTTTAACTTTTGGCTCAGACATCTCGAATAAAAGCGAAATTTGCAAGAAATATACCTCTCAGCAGTCGTCCGCCAAAAACAAACATAATTGGTCATTGCACCCCTTCAGTCAGGATTACGACCTAGTTTCTCACACCACTTATGTTGTGTGTCTTAATTTTATACATCCGTGGCGGGACCTACAGTTTAAAGTCGACTCCGAACGACAGATTTTTTTGAGAAACTTTTTCATGGCAATTTTTGTATTTTGTTTGATGTCTGACCTGGGGTTTGAACACTGGCTTTACGTATAATAAGCCAACACACTACCTACTAGACTTCCGGCAAAAACTGTGAGAATAAATACAATTTGTGTTGGTTTATTAGATGTGAGACCGTGGTTTAAACTTTGGCTCTGAAATCGAGAACAAAAGCGAAATATGAAAGGAATATATCCTGAGCAACTCCTCTCAGCAGTCTTCTGGCATAAACTGTGAGAATAAATAAAATTGCCTTGAAAGGTTTCTCAAAAAGTCTGTCGTTAACAGGTGTGAGGTCGTAAACTTGACTAAACGGTTATAATAACCAACGAAGTAATGTCGTACTGTGCCCCTGTGCATAGTGTTGAGAAGAGATTTACGTTTCGGCTCTTCCACTGGGAAAATTCTAGCTTGGATTTTGCAACCATAGGCTCCTGATTCGTCATGAGTTAAGACTTAATAAGATCAATGACGTTTCTGATCTGTGATCATGCGCATTGGTATTGGATACCAATACAGGCCTTAACTTCCTATGAGATACGAAAAGCTCGTATATAAAGCTTACAGAAGTTGTTGTTAAGTTCCCATTATATGTGAATAAAACAACGAACATCAGTTGATTGTTTTTGGTTTTTCTACTCCATTTATGTAATGATGGTCCTAATGGACTCAGAAAGAAACTTAAATTATTTTTTTAATTTTAACGCTGTCATTATTCATAGTTCACACCCCTAAAAATTTTCAGCGTATGTCTTGCATAACTTGTAAATGAATTTTTGCAACATCATTAAACTCATCCTCTTCGCAACTTCACAAAGGCATGTGTTCCACTGTTGCCGTCATTGGTGCTAAATAGTCATTCTGCTGTTAGCATGTCTGTTTGTACACTTGTGTTATAAAAAGTTGAAAGTTCTTCAGCTTTTACTTTTTTGTTCTTTCTTTTCTTGTTTATTGATGAATGGCAAAAGTTGTTCTTGTCAAAACTGTACAACACAAAAGAGAAATGACACACGAATGGAAAAGCCAGAAAGAGAAAACCGAAACAAGAAAAGAAATCCGAAAAGATGAAAAAGTTTAAGTAACAAAAGTTTGGTTTGTTTTTTGTTTCCATTTTTTAGCATAAGCTAGTATTACTTTCTCTTTGAAGGAAGCGCCAGAATAATAGATTTGGTTAAAATCGATATTCACTTTATAAACGGGTAATCTATCAAAAAAGTCAAGTTAAATTAGGTGTCTTAATTGTGGTGGTCCAATTGAGATATGAAATTAATTTAAGCCAATCCCTGCAGCACCAAATAACGTTCTGGAAAAACCGGAGAATACTGTTACGTAAATGGAAACGGTGTACATCGTTTAGTATTAAAATGAGCAAAAGCTATACAAACAAATACAACGAACTTGTTATAAGTAAACCAACAACATCAGTATGAAAATAGACAAGTAAGTGAGAACGCAGCAACAAGCAACGTGAACAAAATACACAAACATCAATGAAGTCGCGATAGAGTTCTCGAGAGGGCGAAACCCCCAACATTCGACTTCAGGAACTTTCATAAGACTGATTACGTGGTATATATGCCCGCGTAAGACAAATCAGGCAACGAGTTGTAAGAATTCAGACAGTCTTGCGTCAAGACAAGTTGCGTGCGAAGAAAACAGTCGTTGTTTGAAGATCATCGTTGTAAAGATCTACCGAACATTTGTTAGTGTGTACGCGAACAGAAGTGTAAAGAAGAATAATGAATAAAACAAATTATTGTTGGATTCATCAAGTTGTAAACGGTTGCACACAAACGTTGTGCGAACAATAAAGAGTTTAATTGAAACTAAACACATATTTTTTTTCAATCAACGAACTCATATTTTAAACGTTTTTTAAAGGGAAAAAACCTAAAAATACTATAAATCTAAGTCTTCATCACAAAATTGTCTACAATTCTCTCATTTCATCCAAAACAGTCGGTCATTATCATTCGTTCAATCATTTATACAATAAAACAACGCAATATACAGCAGTTAGTTAAAGACTAAGCCCCAAAGATTGACAAAACTCCATGAATTGTTGGAGTTACAAACCGATGTTCATTCTTCGACATACAAAAGTTATTAAAGATTGATCATGATATGCAGCACTCATCAATCATCTAGTTTCCATCACTTACCCTGTCACCTTAAAAATAGATGAGTACCTTACTTAATTATTAAGTTTTCAAACCCTTTAGCTAGGATAATAACCTGGCTTCTCACATCATTTATGTTATGTAAGTTAATTTTATACATGAGTGGGGGGATTCTACAGTTTAAGGTTGATTCTGAACGATAGATTTTTGAGCAACTTTTCATAGCAATTTTATTTTATTCTCAGAGTTGTTGTTGAGAGAAAGTAGCCGAATATTTTTGTATTTCCATGCCAGTATATTTCTAATATATCTTCAGATTTACTATTTGGGTTCTTACTTTTAAACAGTTTTTAGCTAGCTTGGCAATAGGTTAGGTTAGGTTAGAGGACGTGTACTTGTCAATTAAGACAAGTGCAGTACCCGGAGGTCGAATTGACCCATTGTACAACGTCCTAGTTTCTCACACCACTTATGTTGTGTGTGTTAATTTTATACATGAGAGGTGGGACCTACAATTTAAAGTCGACTCCGAACGACAGGTTTTTGAGACACATTTTCATGGCAATTTTATTTATTCTCAGAGTTTTTGCCAGAAATCTGCTGAGAGGAAGTCGCCGAAGAAATACTTTTTGTATTTTGTCTTAATGTCTGGCCTTGGGCTCGAACCCTGGCTTTACGTCTAATAAGCCAACACACTACCTACTAGACTACGGCGACTTCAAGCTTGGCAATAAGTGTCTGAAATACTATTGCTTCATATCATGTTTCATATTTAGAATGCTTTCCGAGAAGTGCTTATCAGTTCATATAAAGCATTTGTATTCTGCTTTCTGTCTATTTTCATCGGCAGAAAATAGAGAATAAAAAACTTTTGACTCCATGAAATTATAACAGCGCCATTGATATTTGTCTTTGGCCTTGACTAGGCTATTTGTGGAAGTTTCACATACGATATCTTTTTATTTTGAATTAAGTGAAGAACTTAAAGCTAAAACAGAATTTTGAACATAGAAAGCTGTTTTTAAACTTTAAATCATTTGATTGATCGTACAATCTGCTGCTTGAGAAGCTTTAACCTTCATAAATTAAGTGACTAATTACTGCAATTCATCATCCTTTTATTTTCTTGTCTTTCATGCTCAAATCACCGCTTTAGAATCCTGCATACCATATATTGCATGTTGAAATGGAAAGAATATATTCGAGAGAAACCTCGTTGAGTAATAAAACAAATGTACTTTTTGGATGATTGAAAAAGTAAAATAAATTATTCAAAGCAAAAAAATAAACTTTGTTGTTCACTTTTTTTTAATTACTAAAAGGGAGTAAATGGCATGAGATAAGACACAAGTCGTGTGTTATAAATACACCCTCTGGTTAGAATTCCATACTTTTAATTTAGACAACCATAGCTGTTATTTTGACCATTTTGTGCTCCGAAAATATCGTATTGACTATTTGACGATTTATGCCCTTATTTTGATGATTATTGGAAATTAAAAATTTAAATCATATTCTTTACCTTAGTACAGTAAAAGCCACTTTAAAATTTGTTCCTATTGCAAATGTGCGGCTAGTAATAATGAGGAGTGAAGTTATTTGCGAACACCAGTGATGATTTTTCTGTATTTTATAGTTTTTTCATCCCTTAAAAGCCAAAAGATTACAATCACTGCACGAAGGGAGTTCCACATACGAATAGTCCGGCTAAAGAACGGATTTTGTCTGTAATAAAGTGTGTGATCTACTGGCCAATCGACCATATATGGATGTGTGATTCTCAGGAATAAGTCCGCTTATTTCGCTCGAGCAACATCCGTTGTAATAGCGATAGAACAATGAAACACAAGCCACAAGCAATAATGCTCAATAAATCCGTAGGGTTCGATACAATAACGTTATAACGAGCAACTTTTCCCTTTCTTGTACTCGGTCGAGAAGTCTCAAAATAGACGTTGAGGCACCGGCCTATACATGAGAGTTGTATTCCATTCTCTTTCGGGTATATGTGGTGTAAATAGTAAGAAGATCAGATAAAGTGAAGTATTTCTTGCACCCTCTTAAGAAGCTAAGGCATTGAAATTGTGTCGGTTCCACCCAACATTACACTGAATTTTCATGCTCAGAACGTCAAGAGCTTCTGATACCCTAACATTTACACCACGCATAGATTTATATGATGCAATATTATTGCTACGTTTATCTGTCAATAAATAACCCTGGGATAGACTGTTTAAACCTTAAACAATTTTTTTCTGAAAATGATATAAAACTTCTCGTTTTTGGAAAAAAAATCAGAAATGAAAATGAGAGATGGTTGCTTTTAATTTCCAGCCTTTTTTAAATTATTTTTGAACCGAAATATGTACATTCACTTTATATGTTTCACAACAATTCTTTTTTGTGTTTTTAATTTATTTTCTCTGACGATTTTTTTTACGAGATCCATGAATGTCTTTGACTATTTTGACGATTTGTTTTCTAATATTTGATGATTTGATGCTCTATTTATCTGGCAGCTATGTAGACAACCAATGTTATGAAGCATCTTTTAAGCGTATGATTAATATTTAATTGATTGAAGCTTTTAATAGAGGCATCACTCATACGCAGCGTACACTTGAATATTTCAATCTTAATTAACAGCGTTCCCCAGTCAATCTGTTTTTTTTTTCATGTTAAAAATGTACCATAAAAAGCTTAATTAATCTTATTTAAACCGTTTATTTATTTTTTTTTTTCTAAATGCCTACTGAAGTATTGTTTTAGTTGTTGCCATCATTGATTAAACAAAAACCAACAAGACGCTTATGTCACCCCAGTTTCTAATTATTTTGACATTGAGAATTTTTATTGTGCTTTTATTCAACCCTGGCCGTGAACGCGTTTATTCACATTTCATATTTAGTTGACAATCTTAACACCACACCATATACACTTAAACAATTAAGTTTACGTGCACCTTATAACATTTTAATAATTCAAAAAATTTTGTTTATCTCGCCTAATTTTCGTAATTAAAAACGATTTGTTTTTTTTAAGAAAAAATGTTTAAACTTTATAAGTTTCCTTTTGTTAAATAGAATGGTGTAGTTAAACTTGTTTATTTCACTGTACTTTTCTTTTTTATTTGTATTGTTTTTATATTTTCGTTTTGCTACTTCAACGACAGCTGCAATTATACCAACGACTACCACCACCTCAACTACCATGGCAAATATTTACTATTGCGACTGAAATGAAGAACAAAACAAGGAAATATAAGTGCTTGTGTATCTTAAGAATGAAATGAAATGTTTTTACTTCACAGTGTAACTAATATTAAATGATTCTTATACCTCAAAACTGATCCAGTGAAATTAAATATGAAATGAATGTTAAATTGAGTTAATTTTTGCAGGCAAAATTTGTCAATTTTCATAAAATTCTTAAAATTGTAGAATTACTTGACTTTTATAGATTTTGGGATTAAATTTACTAAGAAAACTCGGCCCCATGTTAATATGGCGTAGTGTAGTGGTCAATCTGAATGGTTCGAAGCAGTTTGGGAACAAGTCTCGACAAGCCGTAAAATATTTCACATCTAAATAACACTCAAAGTTACTGAAGCAATAACATTATTAACGTATAGTATAGGAAGATCGGGAAGTCGCTGTGGTCTAGTAGGTAGTGTGTTGGCTTATTAGACGTGAGGCCTCGATTCAAACCCAGGTCAGGCATCTCCAACTGATTGAAATATGAAAAAATATTTCTTCGGCAACTTCCTCTCAGCAGATTTCTGGCAAAAAATCTGAGACGAAATAAAATTGACATGAAAAATTTCTCAAAAATCTATCGTTCGGAATTGACTTTAAACTGTAGCTTTCACCACTCTTGTATACAAATTAATGCACACAACATAAGTGGTGTGAGAAACTAGGTAATCCTGACTAAAGGGTTGTAATGACCAATTATGTATGTACATATGCATAGGAACATCGAACAGCACGAGCTTATGTAAATGATGGGCAGTCGCCGTAGTTTGTAGGTAGTGTGTTGGCGTATTTGACGTGAGGACACGGTTCAAACTCCAGGTCAGACATTGAAACGAAACTATAAAAAAAACAATTTTTTTCTTCGGCGTCTTTCTCTCAGCAAATTTCTGTCAAAAATTCTGAAATTCAGAAATCTGTCGTTCGGAGTTGGCTTTAAGCTGTAGCTCTCTCCACTCTTGCATAAAATTAACACGCACAACATAAGTGATGTGAGAAGGTAGGTCGTAACCCTGACTGAAGGGTTATGGGTTATAATGACAAAGTATGTATGAATCAGAGGTCAGCAATAAGTATTCAAAACGATGAGTAGATCCGAATCATACTTATAATTTCTGACACTTATACGCATTCATACTTATTTTAATGTCATACTCATACTACTCATGTTTAAAGTTTGAAATACTCATGGTACTCATAGTTAACAATACGCATGATGTTATTGATTTCGACCCTCCGTGACTCATCGTATACACGAATCACAAAATAAGTATGATTCGCGCACAAACACTACAATACTCACAAGAAGATTGTGTTTTTGCTCTGCTTGCTGTCTTTGTCTTTTTTGTTTATGTGTCTTTCTTCTTTCTTTGTAAATGCAATAACAACTAAGACCTTAAATTTCGATGAATGATTGGAATCACTCGACTTATTTATAAGTATTATAAGTATTTTTCTAAATTTCTGAATCTGAATGAGTAGGCGTATGAATCAGACATATTTCGAATGTTATGAGTTTAATGACAACGTTGTACTCATACTAATTGCAACTTGTACTTATGAATCAATGTTGTACTGAGTACGAATGAATCAGAGTAGTTGTATATCAATACTGTTGACTTACTCATACTCAAAATTTCATGAGTACTTATGAGTAGAAAAAGCGAGACATTGCTGATCTCTGGTATGAATTTACTATACGTTGCAATGGGCGTTGCTTTTAGACAATGACTTTATCCTAAAACGCACTTCAATCGAAATATTTAAAAATGAAACTGAAACTAAACTATGAAGAATTTCTTATAGATACTAAAATATATCAAATTGTAACCCTGGTAGTCTAGTGGGTAGTGCGCTAAACAATTAGCGTGAGCGTCGTGGGTTCGATTCCCACCAGAGACTCTGGTATGTTACACTACACCGGGCATAAGGTTAAAGTTACTCAGCTCGTTTATAATTAAATATAATTGTATTGTAATTAATAAATATCATAAAAAGACTGATGTAAGTTTCATTGGCAGTCGCCTATCCTAAAGACACTAAAATATATCGAAAAAAGACTGAACGAAGGGTTAGTCTAATTGGTAGTCGTATTATATGTATTGCAATGCTTAACGCCCATTGCTCCTTATGAATCTTTTGTTTGTGTGTTCATACATACATACATACATACATAATTGGCCATTACAACCCTTGAGTCAGGATTACGGCCTAGCTTCTCACACCACTCATGTTGTGTGCGTTAATTTTATACATGAGTGGCGGATACTACAGTTTAACGTCGACTCCGAACGACAGATTTTTGACTTTTTGGCAGTTTTATTTACTCTCAGACTTTTTTTTTTCATATTTTAGTTTTGATGCCTGACTTGGGATACGAACCCGGGCTTTTCGTCTAATAAGCCAACACACTTCCTACTAGATTACGGCGGTTTGTATGTTAATTTTACTTTAGTGAGCAGTCCTTGGTTCAGCATCAGAAATTAATATCATGGTTTTGGTGCCATTAAAGCTTGTCGCAACAGCTGTTTCCATTTCATTTAGGAATAGTGTTGACCCCTCTGCTCTATATGCTGTTAGCTGTGGTTTGGTGGTGATGTATTTTTCTCGGTGGCTTACCACTTGACAATATATTCGATAGTTAGAATAGGGCTCACTATAGCAATATAAACCCAGAAGGTAAGATCCAATTTAAATTTTTTTTTCTTTTTGAAGTAACTCTTAAGCTATATATATAGCTATATATATCATACAGTGTATCTTAGCTCACTATAATTTTTTTGTTTACGTAAGTAATGCAGTAAATGCTTTTTGTTTTTCATATCGTATACTTTTATATGTTTTTTGTTTTTTTTATTTTAGTTTTTTGTTACAGAATTTTACCCTCTGGTATATTTGAAATGTGGAAACTGTTTTGCACATTGTTTTTGTCAATCTCGTTGTACATTGAAACAATACAGATGAAAATTGTATGTATGAGAGTTACTGTGGCAAAAGTGTTGTTTGGTGTTGACTCCTTCTATTATATTTTTAAAATTGCTGATTAGATTGGGGACCAATTTCATATGAAAGTTATTTAAAGTGCAAATAAATGCACTGAAAAATTTCTTTTGTTATACGCAAAAGCAATTGATTTGTTGAAAGTCAAGAGGAAAAATTTAAAAATACATCAGCATTGAAATAGAATCTGGGAGTTGATATTTAGTATTATTCAATACAGAGTTATTTTAAGAATATTTCAATGCTTGGTGGCCTTAAAGTATTGTTATTCCCCTACACTCCACTTAAATCCAACTGTCAGCAAATCTTTGACGGTATCAAACAAGACAGTTGCCAGAGTGAAATAAAAGTTTGAAAAGTGTTTTTCTGTAGGTTCCAAGAACTTAAAATTTTTTCTTTCCCCTTTTTTTATGAAGACACTTTGATACAGTTTTTTCTTTTAGTTGCTACATGCCATGAATATTGCATCGGAAACAACATAAAAGTTGTTCATCCTCTACATGCCACATATAAATAGTTTTTCGAGTCTACACTTTTTGTTGTTATTGTGAATTACTTTTGTATTGTGTTCATAGAGGCGATGCATTATTAAATAGTCAAATTGATTAAAGTTTTGTGGTGTATTTAATTAGTAAAATAAGTGGTTTAAACAGTTTCCTTATTTTCTTAGTGTATTTAGGTACTTTTAAATAAATAAAGTACGTACTTAGTATCCTAAATATACATCGCCAGTCATTTATATTTCGCTGACTTTGCAACTTCGGGACTGATTATATATTATTGGTATGCAAGAGGAAGCTTTTGTAGCCGTCTCTGTAGCTCTAATATAAACCAGGACCATAGAAGATCCACAACGTAACTTGAACCAACGCCTTTAGAGGATCCACAACGTTAACTTTGTTAAGTTATGATATGCACAGAAATATGGTTGCAATCACATGCAGATGGCCATACATAAAATTGAGCTGCTGCTAATAACTGAGTGAATTATTCACACGCAACTTAACGTGAGAGTTGATGAGTTGCACTGTATACTAAAGATCCGAAAATTTCGTTGGAATAATGTTGGATGCGAGTCTAACATTTGCCATCCAGATCCCTGCGGCTAGGTTGACCAAAATTGTTAAATTTTGGTGGATCTATCAGAAGTACTAGAAAAGTTCTATTGGCAGCATGTTATAGTGTCGTCTCCTATAGGCCTGCAGAACGTAAAGCGAAGTGAGAACTAAAAGATGAATCCAGTATAGGTAGTTAATCTACAAAAATCAGAAAATCGGTGGGACAACTAAACTAATTTCGATGTAGAAGAGAGGATAATAAAGAATCATGTTGAAGTAAATTATTAAATGACGCAGCTCTCATGTCATGGTCACAGTCATAATTGGTCATTCCAACCCTTCACTCGGGATTACGACCTAGTTTCTCACACCACTTATGTTGTGTGCCTTAATTTTTATACACGAGTGGCGGGACCTACAGATTAAAGCCGATTCCGAATGACAGATTTTCAAGGAAATTTTATTTACTCTCAGGGTTTTTGCAGAAATCTGCTGAGAGGAAGTCGCCGAAAAAGTATTTTTTTCAAGTTTCTTTTTGATGTCTTTCCTGGGGTTTGGGCCCTGGCTTTACGTCTAATAAGCCAAAACACTATCTACTACAAGACGGCGCCTTACACACGTATTCACACGGATGTTAACGTAAGAGTTGGTAAGTTGTATTGCATATAAACAATATTCGAACATTTTTTTTAAGATGAGGTTGAGTCTCACATTTATCATCTAGATCCCTGCGATATAATGGTCAAGTTAAATTGGAAAATGTTTGATCTTTCGCAAGCAGGAGGAAAGTTCTAGTGGAGACATGTAACAGTATCGTTTACAATAGACCCCCAGAACTAAGAATGAAATGAATTATTTATGCGTAGTCACACCTGAAATACGACTTCAGTACAGAGTCCATAAAGGTAGTTAGTATACGTTGGGACAACTAAACTAATTTCGATGTAGAGGAAAGGCTAATAAGGAAACATGACGAAGTAAATTATTAAATGGCGCAGCTCCCAGACCATGGTTATAAATATAATTGGCCATTACAACCCTTCAGTTAAGATAAGGCCTAGCTTCTCCTTCTACTCAAGTAGTCTGTGCTATTATAATACATGAGTGGCGGGACCTACAGTCTTAAGTCGATTGCGAACGACAGATTTCTGTTTTGAGTAATTTTTCATGGCAATTTTATTTACTCTCATAGCTTTTGACAGAAATCTGCTGAGAGGAAGTCACCGAAGAAATATTTTTCATATTTCGTTTTGTTGGAGATGTCTCAACCGAGGTTTGAACCGTGGCCTCACGTCTAATAAGCCAACACATTGCCTACTTAACTACGACAACTGCATAATGTCAGGTCAATATTCAAGAGAGCGCTCTATTCCTTGCTGACGCAGAATATTTGTTTTCAGTGCCTCATATGGGGCTTTAAGATTATCCAGCATGGCAGATCCATCTGTCGTATTGGACCTGTAAGAAGCATGCGTTTCCTTAATTACTACATTAATGATCACCCTTTTTTTTCCAAACGTATTCACAACCTTGAGTTTAAATCGTGCCTTCCGCTTAATGATGCTTACATTCCTAGAAACTCAGAAACATGATCTTATCACAATCGCGGTCTTGTTCCTCCACTGATTCCTGAAGTCATTGAAATACAAAGTTTACAGGAGTAACAACAATACGTTAATATATTCTTCTTGATTATAAAACTAGCAGAATTTAAGCCAACTGCCATACATAGTGTTTGGCACAAAGTGATATCAGAGTGGTTTGCATGACTAGCTTTTCTATAAGCACAAAAGAAAACAAATACACAGTTTTCCACTCTCTCTTCAGATTCATTAAATAATATTTTCCATTTGCACTTATACTCATTCTCTCTCCCCAATGAATAATTATTTCTTCAGGATTTTAATTTCAAAAACTTGTTATTTGTGATTAACTGTAAGAGCCCCCGGTGTATTTCCACAGATATTGTTGTGTCAGATTTATTTGAGGCAGTTGTCTGCCTCTTCGTACAAGTCAAATACATCATAGTTAGTGTAGTGTGTTAATAAATTGATATTAAATGTTGTAGTTGTTGTTTGTTGTCACTGCCAGTCACGATTAAATTATTTCATTTTATGCACACGTGTATGTTTCAATTACAGTTAAAAATCTGGGAGTGAGGAAATTGAAAATTTAAAAAAAATGCTGAGCAAGGTTTATGTGTCATAGGTGCTGATAAGCGTGGCGATGACAAAGCATACTTTGTAGGGATGAATTCTCAAAATTAGTATTTAATTTACCATCAAGACATTCACGTTCATTTTCATCAACGTAGTTTATTCAAGTAATTCTTGTTTGAAATTCATTTGTAGTAGGTTTCTTTATTGTTCAAATGTCAATAAACGCCATTATTGAGCTCAATATTTCATATAAAGTTTTAATTAATAATTGCGCAATAAATACGCAAATTATTATACGCAAATTGTTATAATATTGAGTAAAACTTAAAATGCAGCACTGTCATAAGTGTGTTTAGTGAGCATATTACAATTAACCGAACACTTTCTGTTGATATTTGACAACTCCAATGTCAACAACGACAAAAAAAAAACGAAATAAAACAAAATGTCGAAACAACCAGCTGTTTTGTTTACCAGCTATCAAATGAATATTGAAATGAATATATTATTATGCCTGAACACTTAAAATATTGTACTCAATTAACCGAATATTGACTCAATGAAATGCATATCTGAACATATTATATTTGAACAAACTTCTTTAAAGTTCTTGTAACTTAAGGATTAATTAAATGAGTTTGTTTTGAATAGCTCTGGTATTGCAATAAAATTTAAAACATAAAAGGCAGAACATTTGAGAATACAATGAATTACCAGAGACATTAGAAAACTTAATCGTATTTTAATAGTCAACAACCAGCCATTTACTAAATGCTTGGAAGGCAATAATTCTAAGCAAAAAGTTTCCTTTACAGACTTTCCTACTCCCGTTTTAATGACTTTTGAAGTTTTTTTTTATTATTATTTGTTACTATTGTTTTTGTATTTGTAAATATAACTGTGCTCTATAACTTAAAAGGATAAGAAGGGAAGGGAAGGTTGCCATTTGCAGTGAACTTAATTTTACAGAAAATAAAACCAAAGTTTTTTGAAAGAACATCTCATTTAAGCAGTTGTTTATTGGAAGAATTGACTTTTTCCCATATTTGTGGCAATTTGTAAATTCCGTCCAATGAAATTGCACATCTTTTGAGGCCATAAGTAAATCAGAGCAATTTTTGATACTTCGCTTGATACTTTGACGTATTGTAGGGAGAGCGTTTTGCATCGATCAACACAAATGGTTGGTTATACGGCGCATGAAGCAAAACTTTTCATACTTAGTTTTCAAAGCAGTATTTATTTAACTGGTGCTGCAAGATGCTTCATGTCTGGTTGCATATTTAATGTGTTTTTCAATAAATGCTCTCTTCTGCACAGTTTTCCTATTATAGTTCGATTTACATATATACATAATTGGTCATTACAACCCTCAGGATTACGAGCCAGGATTACAAACTAGCTTCTTATGCCACTGATGTTATGTGTGTTAATTTTATATATGAGTGGCGGGGCCTACAGTTTAAAGTTGACTCTGAACGACAAATTTTTTGGAGACACTCCATAGCAATTTTATTTTCTCTCAGAGTTTTTGCCAGAAATCTGTTGAGAGGAAGTCACCTAAGAAAGATTTTTTCCATATTTTCGTTTTTATGTCTCCCCAGGTCAGAGGAAGTCGCCGAAGAAATATTCTTTCATATTTCGTTTTGATGTCTGACCTTGGGCTTAAACCGAGGCCTGACGTCTAAAAAGCCAACCCACTATTTACTAGACTACGGCGACCCCGTGGTTCGATTTAAGCAACTCAAAATGGATAACGTCATTCTGATTCCACAGAATATAGTGCATTACCTTGGCCCAATAGATAATTTGCTCGTTGCATGCCTTTCCCAGCCGCCTCGAATTGTAGTTATGAACATATTTTACATCGCCAGTGATAATTCAATGCGAAAATGTTTTCTTTTTAAAACGATCAAACAGCATTTCAGACATACAAAACGAATACTCAACCTCTCTCTGCTTCAGATTATACATACAAACATGATTGTTCATTACAATCCTTCAGTCAGGATTATGGACCTAGTTTCTCGCACCGCTTATGTTGTGTGTGTTAATTCTATACATGAGTGGCGGGACCTACAGTTTAAAGTTGACTCCGAATGACAGATTTTTGAGAAACTTTTCATGGCAATTTTATTTGCTCTCAGAGAGTTTGCCAGAAATCTGCTGAGGTTCAGTTAATGTGGCATCTAATTTCCTTGCTTTACAACAAATTATTCGGCTTATAAACGCTTTAAAGTGGCTTAAGTCATACTTAATGATTGTGCTAACTCTTTTTGCATCTACCACAAATCTTTTAAGCAAGTAATGATTCCAATTTACAGTCTTCAAATTGTTACAAATATTTGATACATGCAAACCCCTAGATACACAGCGTCTTTGGAAGAGCATGCTCAAACACTGTACCGTACTAACGTTACACACATCTTCAAATTTATTAGGATACATTCTTTCCATTTTAAAATTACCAGAAATACCTTAGAATTGTTGTATTTGTTTTTGCATTGTAAAGATATTCTCTCATTCATTCTCATTTCAAAAGATTTCAAAGAATGTATTTTTGTATTCATGAATAAAAGACTTCTTCTTCGTCTAACTTCTGGTATCATTAAAGTGCTGATTTCTTTTGTCAAACAAAAGGACATACAACTGCCACAATCCCTTCTAGAATTATTCAAAATATTATTTTGTTCGTTACTATATTCCATGTTACAACAGGTCAATTATGGTGTTTAACAAACAGGGCCAAATCATAGAAGCCACAATATAACGAGACAATTTCCATACATATGTAAATACCTATACAATGCCTCTCTTGGTTATTGTTGGTTTTTCATTTTCTTTTTCTATTTGCTTTTGTTATTTTGCTTCCTTCTTTGAAATTATTACAATTTAATGGCGCAGTCATCATCTTATCATTTAGAAAACAGTTGAAATGCTTTTCTTTCAAACTGTTTGGTTGATGGAGACTGAAATACAAAATTGTTTGGCTTATAAAGAATACTCCATGCCGTCTCATTGTTTGGTAAGAAGCATTCATAAGATAGCAGTTACCACTTAACACTGTTTGAAAATGGAAAAAATTTTATTTTTGGAGTTTGAAATGTTCGCTTCATTTATGGTCATTCGATGACACTTGCTTTCACAAAAGCAAAAGAAAAATCGACAAATCCACGAGGAGCCCGCATAAGAAATTTGTGTACTTCGTTGATTTATTTCGAAGTTATAACTTCGCTTAGAATATTGTTACGAAAATGGAAACTGTGTGATATCGTTTAACATTGAAATGAGCAGAAGCTACACAAACAAACACAAAGAACTCGTTACAAGAAAACCAACAACGTCTGTGTAAAAGAAAAGGGGATAGACAAGTAAGCGAGAACGCAACAACAAGCAATGTAAACAAAATACACAAACAACAATAAAGTCATGATATAGCTGTCGGTAAAGCGAACCACAAACGTTCGACTTCAAGAAACTTCATCAGACTGTTTAAGTAGGCATATAAAAAGGCAAGACAAAGCAGGCAACTAGTAGTAAGAATTCAGTCAGTATTGTGTAAAGACGCATTACATGTGAAAAGAACAGTAGTAGTTTGATCTGTGTTGTAAGCAAAGAACAATAACGAACTAAGCCAATAGTTGTTGTATCATCAAGTTGTGAACAGTGGCACACAAAAGTAGAGCAAACAATAAAGAATTTAATTGAAACTAAACACAAATTTATTTTTTATTTTGTTTGCAATCAACGAACTCATATTCTAATTCGTGATTATCCTAGATTTCCAATTAAATACGTTTACTAAGCCAAAAGGTATAAAGCTACAGCTGTTTTCATTTGCGTATACTTGTCGAAGTCGCCGTAGTCTAGTAGGTAGTGTGTTGGCTCATTAGACGTAAAGCCAGGGTTCGAGCCCCAGGCCAGACATCGAAACAAAATGCAAGAAGTATTTCTTTGGCGACTTCCTCTTAGCAGATTTCTGGCAAAAACACTGAGAATAACTAAAAATTGCCATGAAAAGTTTCTCAAAAATCTGTCGTTCGGAGTCGACTTTAAACTGTAGGTCCCACCACTCATGTATAAAATTAACACACACAACATAAGTGGTTTGAGAAACTAGGTCGTAATCCTGACTAGGGTTGTAATGACCAATTATGTATGTATACTCGTCCATAAGCTGTAGACAAATTTTATTTGAAGTTGCCGTAGTCTTTTAGGTAGCGTGTTGGATTTTTAAACGATAGCCGGTGGTTCAAGAATTGGCTGAGATATCTTAAATAAAACAAATTATGAAAAATTTATTTCTTTTCACAAACTTCTGGGGGGGGGGGGGTTGTAGATCTGCTGAGGAAGAGGAACTTGTTATCCACTTTCTTTGTCAATGCCCATCTCTTGCAAGGTGCAGATACAGGTTTTTTGGGTCTCCAATCCTTTTTAGCTTGAAGGAGCTATTGTCCATTGATGTCAAGGATATAACTTCGTTTATCAAACTTTTGGGCTGGTTTTCCAGAATAAAGTAGCCGTGCTTTAAATGTGCAGACCTGGCGCTATCCAATTTCTTCTTACCTTATTTGTGGCATCACAAAGGGCCGCTATGCTTGCTCAATTGAGCTTTTGCCATTGAGGCTACCACTCCAACCTAAACCTAAACAGTCTTCTGGCAGAAATTCTGAAAGTAAAACAAAATTAGCATGAAAGTTTTCTCAAATTTATCGTTCAGAGCTGACATGAAACACTAAGTCCCAACACTCATGGATAAAAATAACACACACCACATGAGTGGTGTGAGAAGATAGGGTGTAATCCTGCCTAAAGGGTCGTAATGACCAATTAAGTAATGAATGATAATGAATTCTTTCTTGCTGATACAAATAAGGTCTCCATTTACTGCCCTGCATTGATTGAGTCTCATTATTTATGTTTTTTAAGCCTAACAGTCCCGTCTATCATTGCCTGGATACAATGCCCTTTGTGGTCTTGTATTGGACTTATAAGAAGCAATGTATTGGGTTGTTCGGGAAGTAATTTCGTTTTTTATTTGTGGAAATGAAAGACAGTTTTCGCATAATATGAATCAAGTGGTCATAAACTGTTTAATTTGATAAATTTAACTTCAATCCGATCTCACGTATGTTTTTCACCCGTTCGCCTCAACTAATGCCTTTTTGCGTTTTTAACAGCTTCAACCGGCCCGAACATGGTGCAGTTTCAACATCAACATTGCCGGATCGAAATTTAGCGAACCAATCCTGGCACCATACTGTCAACACACCTTCTCCATACACATCGGCCAATTTCTTTCTGGCTTGATCAGCATTTTTACCCTTTCTGTAATAAAACAGTAAGATATGTCGAAAATGCTGCTTGTCGCTCTCCATATTTAAAAGGGCACCAATCAAAAACTACTTCGTAGAATTAATTGGATTTTTTCACAGAGAAGCCTTGCTATATGAGCTCTCAAAGCATATAAAAATTATACGGCTTAAGTGTGAAGTTGGGTGCAAAAAATACAATCAAATCCTCTGTCCGGAAAAAACGAAATTACTTCCCGGACAATCCAATATTTCCTTACGCATTATATTAATGTCCAGCTTTCTTTTCGATTTCCTTGAGCATTACATTAATGACCACCTTTTTTTGTTCGCAAACCTAATGATAACCTTGTGTTGAAATCGCGCCTTTCCTTCTTTAATGTTGACGTTCTCAGAAGTAATCAAGCTTGTCACATCTGCGGCTTTAGTTTTCTACTCATTTCTGAAATCATTGACATTCAAAGTCTGCAAGAGCAAAGACATCGCCTGGTGGATAACTTTTTTTGATCACTTTTCAGTGCCACATATCATGCTGGTATTCTCACATCATGTTGAAAGGTTGCTAATGTAACTCCAACTCTACCCATTAACCTGCTAAAGCCTAAGCGACTAAGTTTTTAATCATCATAGCTCCGCTACCACATTTCAAATTTTCCAAAGAAGCATTAACCATATTTATTCTTAATTTTATTTATAATATTTTGAATTTTAAATCATTTTACTTACATTCTTCTCTAATTTTTTACAACTTTATGACCATAATTTTTTTAAAAGACTTTTTCAAGTTCATTAATAATCATTTTCGACATGCCAAGTTTAAGGCGGTTGTTGTAAAAATGCAAATCAAGTCTATTTATACGTTCACTTAAACGTATACAAATGTACGACACTTCTAAATGTCACTCTGTAGTTGTCATTTTATGAGAGGACGAAATATGACCTTGAATTTATAATTTTTTTTATTTGAATTTTTTATTATCCTGTCTGCTTTCACTAGATAACTAGTACATGGGGGTGGTTTAAATATCTTTGAGTCTTATAAATTAAAATGGTTTAATGAAGTAAAGAAAATTGAATAGAAAAAGTAATGTGACATACATTTCCAAGAAGAAATTGGAAAGAAATAGTTTTATTACAACAAGTGTTAAAAATTAAATTGTTTGCCTTCAACGCTCACTTTATCAGTTAAATCTATACTGAAAGTGTCTGTCAGCCAGTCAACAAAACCATTTTGGAGTAATTAATTGGACGGTATGTCTTAATGGCAATAAAACTATGAAAAAATTAAGAACTAGGTCTCACTGAGGCCAGCATTTAGGCCTATCGTGATAGTACAGTTAATATTGTTACGTTTTTACCCTTTTATAAACGTTTAAAATATCAGCTCGTAGATTGCAAATAAAATAAAAATAAATCTTTGTTTAGTTTTAATTAATTTCTTTATTGTTCGCACAATTCTGTGTGCCACTGTTCACAACTTGATGCAAACTACAACAATTGCTTTGTTTGTTATTTCTCTTTACACTCTTTTGCATAAGCAATAGCAATTACTAGCCACTTTTACCACCACGATTATTCTCTTCAAAAATACCGCGTCTTCACACAAGACTGACTGAACTTTTACTAACTCAATTGCCTGCTTTGCATTGCCTTTTATATGGCAACGTAAACAGTCTGATGTATGTTGTTGAAGGCGAATTTTGGTGGCTTCGCCTTTTCTTGATCTCTATAAATGTAAACATCGTTGTTTTGTTATTGTTGTTTGTGTATTTTTGTTTACATTTATTCTTTCAGTGTTTGTTGTTGCACTTTTGTTTACTTGTTTATCCCTTTTTTATAACGGTGTTTGTTTTGTTGTTTACTTGTTTATAATGTAAACAAGTTCATGGTTTTTGTTTTAATGTTAAAAGATGTAAAAGCAAAATACCACTTCCATTTTTGTAACAATATTTAACCCGGAGATCTAACATTCTTTAGAGGGAACTAACCACTGTCCAAAATATCACTTTATATTACAGAACTCAGTCAAGGATGTCAGAAAGTGATCTTCGCGTTTTTATGGCAAGAGCAGATCATGAAGTGAAAGCGACCCTTTTCTCATTTTCTTCTGTAGAAGCTACTTGAGAGAATACAAAGTCTTTCGGCATGGATGGTGAGAAATACTTTCGTGCGGTGGGTGGCTATGCGATTAAATCATATTAGGTCTAGAAATATTGCATATACATTCCTTCTGCCAATGAGTTTGGCTTTAACTAAGGAAATTGGATTACCTATGACCAGTAACCGTATCACGCATCTTTGAACCATCTTTGGGAACCACCGGAACTTGCGACAAATAAGTTCTTAGTTACAGTTCTAAAATCGAATGTTGTATTTAGCAAAGACCCATATAATTGACATGTAGGTGTCTATGTCTTCTCGGAATAGCAGTACGTCCATAGTCAGATAGGGTCAGGATTAACTTGCATTGAACCTTACTGCCACCATCTCAATTCTCCACTTTAACAGAAGATCAGAAGAGCCAATTGAGTATGGAAAATAATGTCTGGGTTGAAGTGGTGTTTAGGGCAGTTGATTGTCTGTGCACTCTGTCGGTAGTGCATTACACCGTCCATCACACATGTGTACCATTAAGCCACATGTGCACTTGATAGAGCCTTAGGTAGGTAGGTAAGCGGCCGTCCCCCCAAAATGAATTGGATGGACGCACTTAGGCCCCATTGTGTTACCACAGTTCACGTTAACCATCTCCTAGTCCTGGAACCACTTAGAGCTTACAATGAAACGACTCAAACTGCCGACGTCAATGCTCGACAAATCACCCAGATCATCGGTGTAGTAAGCACCAGGATGTCTCTTTCTCCTTTGACATAGAGCCGGTGATGTTCCCAGTAGGTGATGAACCGGCTCTTCCTCCTTCTCGTCCCTGCAGCTTCTATAGAAATCGTTCGCCAGGTTCCATGAGTGTTTGAGATCTGCACATTGATTTTTTATTATAAAATCTTAAGCATATCTGTAAGGAACCAATAACCTACGACCTATGTTTATATTATTTAAATAAGTGTAGGGTATACCATGTGCACATTTACTGTAACTATTTGTTCTTTGGCCTTTTTGCCGTTTGTTTTTTGAGCAGATACTATCGCCATTTATTAGATCCTTAAGAAACTTAAAATAGACGTTAATTTGAATTATCAACGCCATGTACACAAAACGCCTACAGTAGTCATGCAATCCTTGCATTAGTGAGCTTCATTTGAGAATTTTTTGTTAGAAAATGTTTGTGTGGCTAATACTGCATATTTTTTACTTTGGCAACATAGTAAAACTGTTCCATTATTAGGGTTTTTAACCAAGCAAACACTGTAATTAGAAATTAATGGCTATTTTCAAAATGTACTAATAAAGTAAAGTAAGTTCGATTGGTTAATTTGTTATGATTGAACTGCCTTGGTACTAAGTTAGAAAAATAATCGATTTGAATTGCTTGATGTAAACCAAATAATATTTATTGTTTGCTGGGTTACTAATTTCCATTCAAATAGCTGAACATTGAAAAATAATACGCTGTCTTGTCCCTTATGATAGCGTTGATTCTATTTTAAAATTTGTATTTCCTTAAGGCTGTATGGAGGGGCTGGAAATAGTTGTTTGTATGATTAACGAAAATCCTTTCGTTTGCCATACGCCGAAAATTGTGAATTATGATTATGGCTTAATAGGCATTGTTTGCTGTTGAATTATACTTCTAAAGCAGGTGTTTGATATGGTATTAGAGGAGACTAGACAAAAACTAAAAATGAATATTGTTTGCCATACTTTTCTTTACTTTCGTGCTTCATACCTAGTTAATGCTGTTCAGTTAGGCTTTGAAAAGAAAAATTTATGAAATAAAGTTTTTCATTTTTTTCAGTTTTATGCCGGCTATTTTCAGTTGTCTTTGTAGCAATATTTTTGCTTTCATTTTTTTTTATTTCTGAGGACAATAACTGTTCATGTAATAAAGTTTTAATTAAATATTCACGTGGTATACTTTCATGTTCTTTACATTGTCTACAGCATTAGAGAATTTCAATTTTTTTCTCTCTCTTTAACACTGTTACAGGACTTAGTGGAATTTTGATGTTTGGTTTCCATAATGAAAACTTTAATTAAAAATTTTGGCCAGGAAATGAGAAAAAAAAAATTTTGTTAATGGATTATTATAACGTGGAAATCCAAACAAGTCTTTGACATTTGTTAACAGCCATAATGGTTCCTCTGAAAAATTATAAACATTTAAACCTAAGCATGAGAAGCAGTTCTGTTTTTGGTCTCCAATTGTTATCATTCTCAAAGCTTTTATGGTTCTTTAAATATTTGGCTCAATTAAATATTACCCCATCCAATAACTTACTTGTTATCTACGTAATGTTAATTGATGTTGAAAAAGAATTGGAAATAAAAAATTTAAAATGACTTCAAATTGGATTGCCTGGGCATTATTTGATGGAAAAACTTATACCTGGTACAATATTATGTTTTCTGTTTTATCTATTCTGTTATATTCTACAGTTATGTATGAATATTTGTTTGTTATTCATTAAAATTTATACTATATTGTTATAAAAAGGCTGTTAAAAAAGAAAAACAAAGAATTTTTCAATTACTATGAAAATATTTGTTTGTTTATGTATGTATTGGTGTAACAAGTGAAGCAAAATGGAAAAAGGAATTTTACGCGAAACTAAAAAAAATTTAGAAAAATTTCCATAAAGTGTGATAATGTACCAAAATGGGGCATGGAATAGGAGAGAGTTTTAAAAAGAGTTTTTGTCTTGAAAACTAAACAAAGCATTTGAATTTTGTTATGACATATCAATGTAATTCAGTTATTTTACGTTTTTTTCTTTAAATTCAAATATAAATCAAATTTCCAAAATTATAGTTTTTTTTTAGATTAAGGAGGAAGACTATCTAAGAATAACTCGATTGCAATGAAACATGAAAACATTTAAAAAAATTTAAACGCTATTCTGCGAAATCTGGATGAATCTAAAAATTAAACTAATTTTTTTTTCTTTTATTTACAAGTTTTCAGTTTGGTACACAATTGCCTCAGCGCCTTGCGACATTGTTGAGGCGAGTTGGCATTTACTTATACACTATATAAGGTATGTAATTAAAGTGTTTGATACATATACATTTATAAATTCAAAATGAAAAATTATCC